>OX235277.1:63964781-66656373 GCA_944472155.2 Trichobilharzia szidati | reverse complement strand
GTGAAAATTTATGCAAGATACAGAGAAGCGTGTGTATAACCAATAGCTATGAATAAGTACAATCACCATTTGTTAAAAAATCTAGCGAGCTGTATAATTAAAGTGATGCAAAGTAATTACAAGTATGGGTCACAAAATAAATAAGTTTCATCATGGCATGACTCGAGTAAAAATAGTAAAATCTGTGAAAATAGATTGAGCGGATTAAAATGTACAGCATAGAAGTGACGTATTTATATGCAAAAATATTTAACGGTCCGTTTAACTATGCAGTGAAAGTTTTTGTTTTTACTTTTTATTATATTTTTGTCTTTATTTTATTATTTTTTTTATCTGGTCTATATTTTTGTTCGTTTGGTTTGTAATTCCACAAGTGTTGGGAGCCACCATACGACAATGGAGTGGACTGGTCTAGCTAGCGGTTCGAGGGCAACGCCAAAAATAAAATGTTAGAACACTGTAACGAGAAAGAAATCTAACAGGATTAGTAAGTGAAAAAGTGGCTACTGCCCACAAATGAAACCCAAAAGAGTAAATATCATGAAAAATGAATGTAACGTGAGAAAAGACATGAAGGTATGAGTTACTCTTGTAATTAAAAGCGTTTAGTTAACAAATTCACAGTATCGCTTAGGCCAGTGTACACGCCGACCAGAGCGTGTAACCGGTGCTTTACTTGTCTCATCCGGAGAACTGCTAGGTTTAGTAGGATTTTCGACAATCGAACTTGGCTGGGGTGTGGGTGCGGGCGTAGTTGCTGGTTGTGTAGGCGTGAGGGGTACAGATTGTTCGATGTAGGCCGCTTTAAGTCTGTCGACACTTACGGTGTCTTGACGGCCAAGTCGATCAATAACAAAAAAATTTTCTTCCCTACTAATGACCTTGAGTAGTCCATCATAAGGAGGTTGTAACGTTCTACGAACGGCGTCGCAACGCACAAAAACGTGTGTACAGTCATCGAGTCTAGCATCTACTTGCACTCTCTTGTTTAGTGTGCGTGTGGGAGTTGGTTGCAGGCGCTGCATAAGGCGCTTGAGGTTCTGAGCATAACAATGTACATCCGTAGTGCTTGGCTCACCACTTTCAGGTGAGATAATTTCACCCGGTAGACGAAGGGTGGTACCAAACACCAACTCTGCGGAGGTGCACTGTAAGCCCGGTACGTTCGAACCAGCTGACGCTTTTTGCACGTGTTTTCGTTTATATTCATTTATTGCTTACTGTTGATCGATCTTTAATAACAATGGGCCGAAATTCTAAAAAGAGTGTTCGTGTGAACACCAGTAATTTAGAAAACAGCACCAGCTCGTCTAATAACACATTACCACCCCTTATTATTAGTAGTTCACCCAACATAAAAGACTCGAACATAACTCTGACCCCTGTAATACAGGTGGAAGATGTTCTGTCTGAAAAAGTAGAGCTCTCTTACTTAACATGCATTATTAAAGAGATGCAACTACAGATAGATGAATTAAAAACGAAATTAAGTTCATTAGAATGTATACCTGAAACTATCTCACTTATGAAAAAGGAACTGCAGGATCCTACAATCCTAAAGCTTTTTAATATGACATCTAGAATAACGCCTACTGACTCAGAAAATGCGAAGGAGTTAGAAAACGCCATAGACTTTCTATCCAGCGAAGTTGTTAAAAGGCTGGCTTCGAAACAAAAGGCTATAGTGTATAATGTACCAGATAGCGAGCCCATTAAGTCGGTCCAGCACTCATTGCTGAAGGCTGCAAATCTCTTGAGTGCACCTTGTCAGTGCATTCGCCTAAGTAAAAAAGACCTACAGCATCCCTGTCCTATACTCCTTAGGTTCGACAGCTACATAATAGCTGAACGATTTAAGAAGGCCGAAGATCTTCTGGCTACTGCCACTAAATTCAAGAATATTAAAGTAGTCTCGGATAAAACAACTAACCAAAGGCAAGCAACCAAGAACTCCTTCGATAGAAAGCTGACCACACCGAGAACTACACCTGGTATTAGTGCTAAAGCGTCGACGGACACTGAAGCACAGCAAGTCACGTGTATAGTGTTGGGAGAAAAAACGGCAAGTAAAGGCGACCCGAAACTCAGTAAGAGCAGTGTCACTGGGTACATGAGAGCACATCTGGAAAACCTGCTGACATACATGAGGTTGACATTGACGCACAAACTATGTCTGACCAGAAACCACTGGCAGACCACACTCAATCTGGATACAAGCCCGAGAGTCCCGCAGTAGAAACTGCAAGAAAGACGACAAAGCCTAGAGTCCCACTCCAGACTTCGACATACCTCCCTCTCAATAAGTCTAATAAGCAACATGTCAATCTAAAAAATGACAATGCATGGGTAACGAAGCATATTCCCAAAAACGTCATGCAGCATGTGAGTAAGAATACCCCTTCCCGAACTGGGAGCAACATGCTTAGCAACGCATATAACTTGGGAATGCAACGTAGAATGGATCCTCAGGATATGTGGAGCACAAAACGGAACTCATATAGACAGCATATTGATGAATATTCTTGTCCAAATTCTCGCACTATCTATGTTAAACCTCATCAACATAATGAGTATAGATCGACACTTGATCCCCTCAATAACTTCACCCACAGACATGATGTGAACCAATATGCATACGATTATGAAAGCCCCATGAGGTGCAACTAACAAGGTAATCTTAACACAGGGTACCTATGTCCAGCAAACTACAAGGCAAACTATATATCACCAGTAAATTAATGCAGATGCCCACCCACGGATGCTAAAAGTCAAGATATGCAACAGGATTATTTTTGGCCGCAGAAAACAATAGCGCTTGTTTAATATATGCCTCTAAATCCACTAACTCCAATACTTTCAACAACCCAACTACTGACAAACTCCCTGAATCTAAGTGGATAAGCATCCACACAAACGAAAATAAAATTCTCGTGGGATGTATATACAAACCCCCTAATAGCCCTCAAATGACTGATATAGCTATTGGAGAAATACTAGAGCATGTGGCTACGCTGGACTTCGACTACAAAGTAGTCTGTGGCGATTTCAACTTACCTGGAGTAAACTGGGATACCTGTACAGGACCTAGAATCCATGACGAGCTACTACGAGCTATAGACGTAGGCGGATGAAAGCAGTGCGTACGCCTCCCTACAAGAAATGAAAACACTCTTGACTTAATCCTTTGTCATGAAATAGAGCCCATCTCGATAGAGGTAGGAAATAAACTTGATAACAGTGATCACAACATATTGCACTGCACGCTACCCCTCCAACTAACAACTAAATATACACCTAAAAATTCCCCGGTGCACTATCAATATAAGGAATATAGGAATGCTGATTGGGAATTCCTATCAGATCTGGGAAGAATACTTCATCAACAATAAATTAGAAGTATCACTTGAGATTTTCTACATAACAATTTTCTCAGCAAGAGACACAATCGCGCCCCTAAAGTCTGCTCTAAAGACACCAACTCCATTTATGGACTGCAAAACGCGACTAAAGCCAAAGAAATTGGAAAGGAAATACCATGTATTTAAGGAATTTAATGCGTTATACCAAATACATGAAACTCTTAAACTGCTTGAAGAGGGACACAAAATGATGTCACAACTTGAAGAAAATAAAGCGCTTGTGGGTAACTCCAAAACTAAGGAACTTTGTAGGATATTGCAGAAACGTCTAGAAAGCAGTAAAGACAATACTGTAAGCAGCTTGGAGCATAAGGGTATAATATACAATGATCCCCAGGTTATAAGTGAACTCCTAAATGAGTGGTTTTACAATGACACCAGAGTGCACCTGACCAAAAATTTCCAAATGACCTGCAAAAGTAACAAATTAGGCGAAATAGACTTTAATATACAAAATATAGACTCAGCGATTAAGACTTTGAAGCCTAATGGTAGCACTGGAACAGACGACATACCACCTGTCATGTACAAAAATGGTAGCACGGAAATGGTAGTCTTGTTACTTAGAATATTTACTTTCTCGTTGGAAACTGGAACTTATCCTGAAGTGAGGAAAACCACATACATATTACCTAAGCACAAAGCAGGGGCCGAAACCAGTGCATGCAACTATACACCTATCAATATAACACCGGTAATATCACGAATAATGGAGAAAGTGGTTAAAGACCAAGTGTCAGACAGCTTACTAGAACATGAACTAATCAATCCATCACAACACGGATTCCTCAAAAAGAGATCATGTGTGACCTGTCACATAGACTTTTTCAACGAATTTACACGAAGTAGGGTCAACAGAGAACTAGTAATTGTACTATATTTCGATATAACAAAAGCCTTTGACAGAGTTCCCCATAATCTGCTAGCCAGCAGGTTATGCTCACTAGGGATATGTGACCCTCTCCTGAGCTGGATTAAATCATTTCTCTGTGACCGAAGTCAGACAACGAAAGTTGGCTCGATAATCTCAAGGCTTAAACCAGTAAGTGGTGGTGTAATCCTATTCATAATATATATAAACAGTATCTGTGAATGCTTTAGTGCAGGTAAACCAATACTATATGCAGATGACTTAAAAGTGACCTATAAATGCAAGAACACAGATCTTGGAATAACAGTAAACGCCATGCAGCTAGAATTAGAAAAAGTGGATAGATGGTGTGACACCTGGCAACTCCAGTTTAATGTCGAAAAATGTGGCTGGCTGTGCATAGGTTGCAACAATTTAGAACTTGACCTGACAATTCAAGGCCATGCACTTCTACGACTGGAATCTGTACTGGACGTAGGGCTGAAGTATTCACATGACTTATCATTTTATAATAATAATAATTTATATTTTCATATAAACATAAAATTACATTTACATGAAAATGTATGCCATTTTTACAGGCACGATCAACCAAGCGCGGGAAAACGACCGGAGCGCTACGTTTGGCTCGTGGAATTTGGATTCTTTTTTATTTCTTCTAGCGGTCCTCAGGTGCTGGAAACAAGTCTATTCAAATCCTCAGCGTACTGCTATACCATATTCTGGAAAAAATTCGACAATTCAGCTCCTATATCGCTCCGCCAAAATCTGGGCCATTGCATGGCATCTCTAATTTTCAAAATCATATTCGCAGCTGTATTTCCCCATCCAAATTACAAATGTTCCAATTCTTTCTACTACTATTTAACAATTGCCAACTTTTCTGGGCTTAAAAATCATTATGAATCGAGAACGGGTGGCAACCATACTCACACACACCTAGTCCTCAATAATTCCTAGTTCTACTCAAAATTTTGGTAAGTCTAGAACTTCCGAATAACTTCCATAGTTACGTTTATTGATTCCAATGCTTTGGTCATAAAATTGTTTATTTCTTTTGATAATTCTGGAAATTCTGCAAGTTTTCTGTTTACTAGGTTTGAGTTTTGTAGTTATTCGTTAATAATTTTTTCAATCCGAATCATTTGGTTATAAATATGTCTTCCATGAGAATCCCCTGGCGATTCTGCACAGTTTACTTTCAAACCCGTCTGTTCAATCATTCTCTATAAATTTTCCAGCTTGAAGTTTGTAGTTCCCTAAACCGGCCCTAAACCAAGCTTTCACATTTTCTTTGTCAACTTTTTCTCTCCACATTTATAACTTGTCGTTCTTGCCCACGTTTGTCAATCTCGACGAGCTGATTCTCATGGTGTACTTTTTAACTTCATTTGTCGATCCTTTCAAAATTTTCCCACCTTTTTGTTGTAAATTCAACTGAAATTCAGGTTTTTCGTGTAGATTTTTTTCTGTGAATATTTTAACGCCACGACTCTTTGTTCATGAGAATCCCCTTGCGATTCTGCACATTTTAGTTCTCTACATGTTTGTTCCATCTTTCCTAATAAAATTTTAAGCTCCAAATTGTAAAAGCTTAGCTTTTGACGAATTCGAAATTTCCGCCTTTTCAATTATCGTCGAAGCCAAGCTACTAATAAGGCCCTCTGATTGGCCGCTTTTCATTTCACTTGAAATTATTCTTTACTTTTCCCTGTACAACTTTGTTAGCTTCGACTTTTTGGGGATTCTGACTCCATTCACCCCCCTCCGACGATAACCCCGGAGTCATTTTTCAAGGCGCATCTTTTGCTGCCATTTCTGTTGTTATACCACTTTCGGTTGCTGAACTGCTGAGTAACCCTCCCGGTTACTACCCAAAATAGCAGTTTACACCCCCTTGTAGTTTTCATAAGTCTCATCCAACATAAAACAAGTTTTGATTGCAAATGGTTATCCTGAAAAGCTACTTGATAATATTATCAATAAAAAGGAGCATAAGGGAAAACCAAAAATTGAAAAATCCTGGCTATCCACGATAGCCATCCCATACCGAAAGGACACAGCTGAACAACTTCAAAGATTATTTGCTTCATATAATATTAAAGTCTATGTCAAACCTTCTAATTCTCTAGAGAAGGCGTTGGTACATGTCAAAGATATAGTTCCCAGAATGTCACAAAGTAATTGTGTCTACAAGATAAAGTGTTCCGAATGTGATGCATGCTATATAGGGGAGAGCAGTAGGCAGATGAAGGTCAGAGTGAATGAACATAGACTATGCACGAGACGTCCACCTAGAAATGAAGTAGAACTAAAAAGTCTATGAAAAAGATCGGCTATAGCAATGCATGCTATAGACAGTGGACATAAGATTGATTTCGACAATGTCGAAATTCTTGGAAGAGGATTTCATTCACATAAAGGAAGATTGACTTCTGAAGCCTTGCACATCTTAACCACATCGAATGCAGTGAATAGGAAGGATGGGATAGACTTATCACCTATATGGCAAACTCTTATGAAGCAAGACAAATGAAAAAATCAATCAGCACTCTATGAGCCTCCATGACCTTTTAAAACACATAGGATCATGTTTATCATATATGAATTCACGTATTTTCCATATGACAAATAACATACATACACACACACTCACACAAAACTAATCTATACAAATTAACTATACAAGAGTGCGTCGGTGGCACAGTGGTTAGGACTCTCGCCGACCATGCACATGGTCCGGGGTTCGATTTCCTGCCGGAGCACACCCGATGTCTATGGTCGGCCTGAATTTGGGCTACCAATATCCATGCTGAAAATTCCACACTTGTACTGAAAATACGGTGTGGAATCAAGCTGTAAATAAAAAATAAAAAAAATAAAATCAAGTGAACACAACAACAACTTGACATTAGTCATTACAAAAATATGTGATGACTGCTTACATATTTTCTATTGGTAAAAATGTCCATAGACAAATGACCTTCAAATAAACTGACTTTAATGTATGTAAAATTTTTGACTATATATTTTGATGATTAATAAAAATCCGAATAAATCTGCTGAAGAAGCTGTGGCTTACACAGCGAAACGTCCAGAAAAATCTTGTTTTGATTTTCTTAACACGCTGGGATTAATTTAAATAATTTATAATGAATCAATCTGACTCGGCGCTCAAATTATTTCAGGAAGTTCGTAACACCTACGGCCTGGAAACCTATAATCTCATTCAATATTTTGTTAATTTTACCTATTTCGTGTATAACTTTGTTAGCTTCAACCTTTTGGGGATTCTGACTTCATTCAACCCCCCTTGACGACAACCTCGGAGTCATTTTTCAAGGCGCATCTTTTGCAGCCATTTCTGTTGTCGTATCACTTTCCGTTGTGGTTGTTTTCTTCTATGTCTGTGTTGTTTAAAAGCTTCTCGCGTTCTTCCCGCATCGACGGCACGTACTCTTGTCGTGGCGTCATCTATCTGTTCTACCTTTTATCTTCCAATCGAAGTCACGCCTGAGGGGCCTATGAACGGCACGTGACACAACTAGTGCTTCGGTACTAGCTGTCCCTCAATACACGAGTTTGCAAATATGCACTCTCCTGTCACGTCAGCAATGTCATCAAACATTCCAACAACCACTGCTCGCGCAATGGTAGAAGCTGACAACGTCCGCCCAACAAATACCTTCCCTTCTCCAACCTACTCCTCATCCTATCCCCTTATTCTTCCTTCAAATTCAAATGTTCAATCAGCCGACAATCTCCCACACAACAGTTCAAATGCAGAATCCATCACTTCTTTGTGTTCAAGGTCTACACACTCTATCAGAACATCAAGATTCATCTGTGTATATTGTCCACGTGAGTTCCCAACCACCAGAGGGCTCACACAACACCTACGACATGCCCACCCAAATGAATACAACGAAATTCTGTTAGGACGTATTAACAATGAACGTAGAAATCTTCGCAATTGGACTACCATGGAAGAATTGGCTCTGATCACTCACGCCGATGCCAATGCCGAACGGTTCTCGTCCAAGATACTTCTTTGTAATTATCTCAGTGAGCTCTTCCCAAACCGTTCTACCGAGGCGATAAAACGACGCCTGCAGCGCCTAGGATGGCAAGATATGCTTCCATCTTCATCCTCATGTCTCTCGTCGTCAACAGAACAGTCTTCAATGAGTCCCAGCACCACCACCACTTCAGAGTCGCGTAGCAGACCTAATACAAGATTCTGGCTGCCTCAAGAAGACGCTCGACTTACTCTCACAGCCTCTTGCCTCGACTCTCAACTGCTACGTCCCTTTCAATTCTACGCAGCGTTGCATGAAGTCCTCCAAAATCGTTCAAGAGACGCCATCAGTAGACGACTGACCACACTTGGGTGGTCACGAATGTATGAACCAAATCTTCCGGTTATCGTCCTAGATCCCTGCCTTGCAAACTCCTTGTCTGTCCAAGTTAACAACGAGGCTCCAGAGCAGCTTGCAAACCAACAGCCCTCACCTTCATCCTAGCTCTTGTCTTCTGATTCGGAATTTTCTTCAAATTCCCCATCTTCTAACCATCCTCGTGCTTTGCTTTTCCAAAACTTATCAATATTCTCTGAGGAGGCGTCTATAATTTCCTCCTTAGAGAATATTGATAAGTTTTGGAATAGTAAAGCACGAGGATGGTTAGAAGATGGGGAATTTGAAGAAAATTCCGAATCAGAAGACAAGAGCTAGGATGAAGGTGAGGGCTGTTGGTTTGCAAGCTGCTCTGGAGCCTCGTTGTTAACTTGGACAGACAAGGAGTTTGCAAGGCAGGGATCTAGGACGATAACCGGAAGATTTGGTTCATACATTCGTGACCACCCAAGTGTGGTCAGTCGTCTACTGATGGCGTCTCTTGAACGATTTTGGAGGACTTCATGCAACGCTGCGTAGAAATGAAAGGGACGTAGCAGTTGAGAATCGAGGCAAGAGGCTGTGAGAGTAAGTCGAGCGTCTTCTTGAGGCAGCCAGAATCTTGTATTAGGTCTGCTACGCGACTCTGAAGTGGTGGTGGTGCTGGGACTCATTGAAGACTGTTCTGTTGACGACGAGAGACATGAGGATGAAGATGGAAGCATATCTTGCCATCCTAGGCGCTGCAGGCGTCGTTTTATCGCCTCGGTAGAACGGTTTGGGAAGAGCTCACTGAGATAATTACAAAGAAGTATCTTGGATGAGAACCGTTCGGCATTGTCATCGGCGTGAGTGATCAGAGCCAATTCTTCCATGGTAGTCCAATTGCGAAGATTTCTACGTTCATTGTTAATACGTCCTAACAGAGTTTCGTTGTATTCATTTGGGTGGGCATGTCGTAGGTGTTGTGTGAGCCCTCTGGTGGTTGGGAACTCACGTGGACAATATACACAGATGAATCTTGATGTTCTGATAGAGTGTGTAGACCTTGAACACAAAGAAGTGATGGATTCTGCATTTGAACTGTTGTGTGGGAGATTGTCGGCTGATTGAACATTTGAATTTGAAGGAAGAATAAGGGGATAGGATGAGGAGTAGGTTGGAGAAGGGAAGGTATTTGTTGGGCGGACGTTGTCAGCTTCTACCATTGCGCGAGCAGTGGTTGTTGGAATGTTTGATGACATTGCTGACGTGACAGGAGAGTGCATATTTGCAAACTCGTGTATTGAGGGACAGCTAGTACCGAAGCACTAATTGTGTCACGTGCCGTTCATAGGCCCCTCAGGCGTGACTTTGATTGGAAGATAAAAGGTAGAACAGATAGATGACGCCACGACAAGAGTACGTGCTGTCGATGCGGGAAGAACGCGAGAAGCTTTTAAACAACACAGACATAGAAGAAAACAACCACAACGGAAAGTGATACGACAACAGAAATGGCTGCAAAAGATGCGCCTTGAAAAATGACTCCGAGGTTGTCGTCAAGGGGGGTTGAATGAAGTCAGAATCCCCAAAAAGTTGAAGCTAACAAAGTTATACACGAAATAGGTAAAATTAACAAAATATTGAATGAGATTATAGGTTTCCAGGCCGTAGGTGTTACGAACTTCCTGAAATAATTTGAGCGCCGAGTCAGATTGATTCATTATAAATTATTTAAATTAATCCCAGCGTGTTAAGAAAATCAAAACAAGATTTTTCTGGACGTTTCGCTGTGTAAGCCACAGCTTCTTCAGCAGATTTATTCGGATTTTTATTAATCATCAAAATATATAGTCAAAAATTTTACATACATTAAAGTCAGTTTATTTGAAGGTCATTTGTCTATGGACATTTTTACCAATAGAAAATATGCAAGCAGTCATCACATATTTTTGTAATGATTAATGTCAAGTTGTTGTTGTGTTCACTTGATTTTATTTTTTTTTTTATTTACAGCTTGATTCCACACCGTATTTTCAGTACAAGTGTGGAATTTTCAGCATGGATATTGGTAGCCCAAATTCAGGCCGACCATAGACATCGGGTGTGCTCCGGCAGGAAATCGGACCCCGGACCATGTGCATGGTCGGCGAGAGTCCTAACCACTGTGCCACCGACGCACTCTTGTATAGTTAATTTGTATAGATTAGTTTTGTGTGAGTGTGTGTGTATGTATGTTATTTGTCATATGGAAAATACGTGAATTCATATATGATAAACATGATCCTATATGTTTTAAAAGGTCATGGAGGCTCATAGAGTGCTGATTGATTTTTTCATTTGTCTTGCTTCATAAGAGTTTGCCATATAGGTGATAAGTCTATCCCATCCTTCCTATTTACTGCATTCGATGTGGTTAAGATGTGCAAGGCTTCAGAAGTCAATCTTCCTTTATGTGAATG
Source organism: Trichobilharzia szidati (assembly GCA_944472155.2). Classification (NCBI taxonomy): domain Eukaryota; kingdom Metazoa; phylum Platyhelminthes; class Trematoda; order Strigeidida; family Schistosomatidae; genus Trichobilharzia; species Trichobilharzia szidati. The sequence continues at coordinate 66,645,245 of OX235277.1, read as the reverse complement.
AAATCCTCTTCCAAGAATTTCGACATTGTCGAAATCAATCTTATGTCCACTGTCTATAGCATGCATTGCTATAGCCGATCTTTTTCATAGACTTTTTAGTTCTACTTCATTTCTAGGTGGACGTTTCGTGCATAGTCTATGTTCATTCACTCTGACCTTCATCTGCCTACTGCTCTCCCCTATATAGCATGCATCACATTCGGAACACTTTATCTTGTAGACACAATTACTTTGTAGAAAATCAAAACAAATGATTCAGCGAAGAGACTCTTTTCAACGAATTTATCATCAAGCTGTACAGTCGTATATATATGGTTTTTAAGAAGTTATATCCGGTGAGGGAATTGAAACATAGGTGTGAATGCATGAAATAATTATAATAATATGAAGTGCAATTAAAACTAAAATGTTTGTGATTATAATCGTAGTTAAATGTCAAGTGGCGAGGCAAATTAATGTCATATATAGAATAATTCATAGGATGGATAGAACTTGAAAAAGGTGTGCAATTATAAGATTAGTAGACAAATCGAAAAAATAAAAACGTTACGTAATATTGTGTGAAATTTAATAGCATATTGCTTTGTGACATTCTGGGAACTATATCTTTGACATGTACCAACGCCTTCTCTAGAGAATTAGAAGGTTTGACATAGACTTTAATATTATATGAAGCAAATAATCTTTGAAGTTGTTCAGCTGTGTCCTTTCGGTATGGGATGGCTATCGTGGATAGCCAGGATTTTTCAATTTTTGGTTTTCCCTTATGCTCCTTTTTATTGATAATATTATCAAGTAGCTTTTCAGGATAACCATTTGCAATCAAAACTTGTTTTATGTTGGATGAGACTTATGAAAACTACAAGGGGGTGTAAACTGCTATTTTGGGTAGTAACCGGGAGGGTTACTCAGCAGTTCAGCAACCGAAAGTGGTATAACAACAGAAATGGCAGCAAAAGATGCGCCTTGAAAAATGACTCCGGGGTTATCGTCGGAGGGGGGTGAATGGAGTCAGAATCCCCAAAAAGTCGAAGCTAACAAAGTTGTACAGGAAAAAGTAAAGAATACTTTCAGGTGAAATGAAAAGCGGCCAATCAGAGGGCCTTATTAGTAGCTTGGCTTCAACGATAATTGAAAAGGCGGAAATTTCGAATTCGTCAAAAGCTAAGCTTTTACAATTTGGAGCTTAAAATTTTATTAAGAAAGATGGAACAAACATGTAAAGAACTAAAATGTGCAGAATCGCAAGGGGATTCTCATGAACAAAGAGTCGTGGCGTTGAAATATTCACAGAAAAAAATCTACACGAAAAACCTGAATTTCAGTTGAATTTACAACAAAAAGGTGGGAAAATTTTGAAAGGATCGACAAATGAAGTTAAAAAGTACACCATGAGAATCAGCTCGCCGAGATTGACAAACGTGGGCAAGAATGACAAGTTATAAATGTGGAGAGAAAAAGTTGACAAAGAAAATGCAAAAGCTTGGTTTAGGGCCGGTTTAGGGAACTACAAACTTCAAGCTGGAAAATTTAGTGAAAAATATAGAACAAGCAGATTTAGTACGAAACTGTGCAGAATCGCCAGGGGATTCTCATTGAAGACATATTTATAACCAAATGATTCGAATTGAAAAAATTATTAACGAATAACTACAAAACTCAAACCTAGTAAACAGAAAACTTGCAGAATTTCCAGAATTAACAAAAGACATAAACAATTTTATGACCAAAGCATTGGAATCAATAAACGTAACTATGGAAGTTATTCGGAAGTTCTAGACTTACCAAAATTTTGAGTAGAACTAGGAATTATTGAAGACTAGGTGTGTGTGAGTATGGTTGCCACCCGTTCTCGATTAATAATGATTTTTAAGCCCAGAAAAGTTGGCAATTGTTAAATAGTAGTAGAAAGAATGGAACATTTGTAATTTGGATGGTGAAATACAGCTGCGAATATGATTTTGAAAATTAGAGATGCCATGCAATGGCCCGGATTTTGGCGGAGCGATATAGGAGCTGAATTTTCGAAATTTCTTCCAGAATATGGTATAGCAGTACGCTGAGGATTTGAATAGACTTGTTTCCAGCACCTGAGGACCGCTAGAAGAAATAAAAAAGAATCCAAATTCCACGAGCCAAACGTAGCGCTCCGGTCGTTTTCCCGCGCTTGGTTGATCGTGCCTGTAAAAATGGCATACATTTTCATGTAAATGTAATTTTATATTTATATGAAAATATAAATTATTATTATTATAAAATGATAAGTCATGTGAATATTTCAGCCCTACGTCCAGTACAGATTTCAGTCGTTGAAGTGCATGGCCTTGAATTGTCAGGTCAAGTTCTAAATTGTTGCAACCTATGCACAGCCAGCCACATTTTTCGACATTAAACTGGAGTTGCCAGGTGTCACACCATCTATCCATTTTTTCTAATTCTAGCTGCATGGCGTTTACTGTTATTCCAAGATCTGTGTTCTTGCATTTATAGGTCACTTTTAAGTCATCTGCATATAGTATTGGTTTACCTACACTAAAGCATTCTGGTAGACGTATTTCCCACCATAGGTTGCAATTGGTTTTGCATTTGCAGCCTGTGAGTTGAAGGTAGGTTCCCTCTGTCGATCTGCTGCTGTAGCATGAAGGACGCTGACTTCGGCGCCTGTGCCGACTAAATATCGGGTCTGGCTGACCACATCATGAATGTAAAGTGGGTGGCTAGTGCCACCGGCGACGGTTGTCGCTAACGCGTACCGACGGGATAGTTTTCCCCAGACTTTGAGACATTGCCGAAGTTACAAGGTTTTCGGCAACATTTCGCTTCCTGGCCATAGGTGTTGTGATACCAGTGTGGTGAGAGCGGTCTACTAGCCAAGTGGTGGACAGTAATTGAGGTCAATGTTTATGTATCAAATATTAGTCATGTTGTGGTGAGAGGTGGTTGCTGGCCAAATTGGTTGACAGTAATTGAGGTCAAAGGTCAAGGTGGACAGGCGGTTACAGTTAACATATAGATGAACTGACACAGCCACAAGAGATGCAAGGTCAACTTGGTGTGAGAAACAACCAATCAACAGACTGTATTTTCTACTAACATTGACCTACAATAATGTACATAAAAATCTATAAATACGTGTTGATTTTTCGTAATAAACGATCTGTTGCCTGGCCCTTGTCTTCTGTTGTTACATTTGGTATCGCTGCCTACCGACAAATGGAAAGCCTATGCCCTGCAGTTTTTGATGAAGACGTATGGATCTTCGGGCAGGACTTTGTGGCTTATTCGCAGTTGAGTGGCGTTCAAGATCTGTCAGCGATAAGGCTGCTACTTGGGACGCTGCTGGGAGGTCGGGAGAAAGCAGCATATGGAAGTGTGAGGCGAAATACCTACGAATGTGCGACAGGGTCAGGCAAACAGTTTCCAAAGTGGGAAGGACCATATATGGTCACGTTGAGATGGGGTTACGCAGACACAATCGCAATGGTAAACACCGTTAAACAAGTGGACATCCGCAAGCGCCGAGATTCCAGACAGCAAGACAACAGAGCAAAGCCCCAAGAACCGAGAAGACCGAGCCGACTTCAGTCCAAACTATTTGACGGGGGGACGAGTGTGGTGAGAGCGGTCTACTAGCCAAGTGGTGGACAGTAATTGAGGTCAATGTTTATGTATCAAATATTAGTCATGTTGTGGTGAGAGGTGGTTGCTGGCCAAATTGGTTGACAGTAATTGAGGTCAAAGGTCAAGGTGGACAGGCGGTTACAGTTAACATATAGATGAACTGACACAGCCACAAGAGATGCAAGGTCAACTTGGTGTGAGAAACAACCAATCAACAGACTGTATTTTCTACTAACATTGACCTACAATAATGTACATAAAAATCTATAAATACGTGTTGATTTTTCGTAATAAACGATCTGTTGCCTGGCCCTTGTCTTCTGTTGTTACACCAGCACCAATCAGGGTTTTTCAGTGAACGTGGCTTGGACTTAGACCTACCACGTGGGTTTCGCCGTTGAGGGGAGTTCGGAAGACGGTAGGGAGAATTGCAAGGCATGTTTAACCTAAGCATATGCTGGACGGAGTTGCATAACTCTGTCACTGCAGTATCCTTACTCGAAGTCTGTTTGGCAACTGAGCATAGTTCGGTAACTTGCCGTTTAGTTATCTCTAGAATTTTATCTGCAGAGACAGCTAAGTCATCCATAAGAACACCCTGAAGTGTCACAAGTACAGTCTGTACTGACTGTGGCAGTTTGGATAAAAATAGTTCTCTGAACAGTCCTTCATCGAACTGACTTTGGCCAAAAACCTCTCTCATTCTTGCAAGCATGCTCACGGCTGACTGATCCCCTAACTCAATGTTACGAAATAATTCGTCCAGACTCTGTGGATCCGTGAGAACGTTTCTCCTGAGGAGGGATGCTTTGAGAAACTCGTACAAGTTACTTACCTCTGGACTCGACATCTGCACAGTTACGCACCTGCTGAATTCCCGCGGTAGAGCGTGAATAACTGCGAGGAACTGTGGACGTCGATTGGTTATCCCATGCCCACAGAAATCAGACTCAGCTATCTGAAAGCATGCTTCGGCATTATCTGGCCAATACGGTACGAGCTGAATGGTTTTGGCAGTTGAGCGAATACGAATGACCTTAGGAATATGATCACTCATGACGAAATGTATGCCAATTACAATATAGTACAAGAAAAAATACAAAAAGGAACGAACTCACCGTGTTTATCTGCGAATTTATCGAAGATGAAGTTCGCGGTTGGGCTCACCAGTTTAGAGGCTGACGGTATTGACGTTCGCAAATTGTACGGAGTATACTAACGCAAGATCTTATACCAAAAACTTCTATAATATTTGTTTCTCGTGGACCAAAGGCAAGACAAAAGAACAGAATTGGTTGTCCAAATTACGAGATATATTTCGGGACCAAAACGGACTGCGAGATGATTGCTTAACTGGCTAGTGATCGTGCGCGAACGTGACACGACGGAGTACCAAATGCCATGGATGCTTGACAGGAAGCCTTCAGCTAAACAAGTCGACTTAAACAGTGAGGGTCAGCAACCAATGTTCAGTGATGATTCCTGTGGTAGATAATTTTGGGGAATTAATTGCCGCTACAGAAGTCATTCTCAAACCGCAGCTGGTACTCCTGGGAATATGTTCAGCAATAAAGCAGACAGCTTTGACTTGCGCATCACAATTTTGTTGGCAGATTACCACTAAGGTGATTCAGGTCATGAGGGAAGAAAGTTTTAATTGAGCATGTTTAGGGATACATGTGGTTAAGAATACGGGGAAGTTACTGAAGCGAACCATCACAACATACACCACAGTTGTTACGCACCCATTCCCCAAACCTCTGTTGCCAACACCCTCATTTGAACCCTAGCAGTGGAAATAAATAATTGCAACAAGGAATGTAAGTTATTTTAAGCTTCTTCGGTTCCATGGCTTCCCTTGTTCCCCTACAAATCAGCCAACATTATACATGACTGGAGTTCAGACTTAAACTTCCAAAGGGAAGTCTTGTGTCACATTTGACTTTATAGTGATGCGTGGCAGTTACTCAATCTCTGACCTGAACATATTTAAGCTCATCTGCTAGCATCCTCCCTACTATCTGTGTTTTAATGTGGAGAAACACGTCCTGCTCAATAATCACACCAATCGTGTTACAATGGGCTACAACTAACCGGGTGGCCTTAGCTATTTGCAACAAACCTGGGGATTTTTGGTTTCTTCCACTCTTCGTACTTCTCAATTCAGGCTGTTTATAAGTACTCAACTAGTATAGGTGTTCACAGACGTAGTTTTGCATTTTCTACTTCTGTTAAAAAAAGTTTTCTTCTAAAAACAAAAGAAGTATTTCGCCAGGGCCTAGCAGATTAAAAGGTGGGAGGGTGGTGACTGCTATTCAGCGGATATGATGGTGGGGACTTAAGAGAACCAGCCTTATCTGTGGGAATGCGCTCTATTGCTAAGGCTCCTGAGCTTGAATAACTTCAACGAAAAATAAAATAAAAGCTGCCTGTATGCCAAAGCTTGTGTGTAAACTCTTTGAAAACAAGCTCATGGTACGACTTCTCTACTTCAGGAGGACATCTAACTGTATAAATCAGTACAACAGCATAAATAAGTGTTATCATTTTTTTCTTTTCCTTCTGCATATTTTATGTAATTTGGCGTTTGGATTTAACTTCTCCAATTTCTATTCCCATTACCCTATATAGGTGAGAAAATCACTATTCGTTTTGCCCTTATATTTTTTTAAAAATTTCTTGTTCTATATATTTTTGTTGTTGTTTACTACCACAAACTTGAACTAACTGTTAATATGTAACACTATAAAACTCAATGACTCTAAATTCTTAGTAACAAAAATTGGGAATCAACCCTGCGGTTATCGCATATTGTTTGCTTAAATTATTACTATTTGCTGGATGCCTGTGCACCTCTCTTTCTGTTTTCTTCTTTCCTCTCTTCTCGAAGGTATTGCACTGAAGCACGGCAAATGAACAGTAATGCTGCTTTCTACGTTTGTATTACTTGAGCGTTATTCAGAATATTGTTGGCACACACGACGAACAACGGAACAAATTGTATTCTGAATTCTGTTAATACCAAAATAATGCTGTACTTACCCGCCACTGTCGAGTTTTATAAATTTTTGAACCCTTATTAATTGACAAAATGATAATGACCACAAGGCCTGTATCCTGTATATCTTACTCTAGCACCTGTTTATCACCTCTCTTCTTACCTTCCATTAACGCAACATTTCGTAATTCCCGCATGAATTTGACTGACTATAAGTATATTATAGATTATGATTTAGACTTGAACCAATATATTGTAATCTATTCTTATAAAGTTTCTAGAGGTTTTTTTCCATTTTTCCAATTTTTAATGTCATAAAACAGTGTTCCATTTCAAATTGCACTTGTCAAATATGATCATGCCTGTACAGACGGTATGTCAATCATGTAAATGCTTAATTTATGTGAAATATATTATTCAAGTGTTGGTTTGTAGGGATTTGGTTGATTGGTTACAGGATTTCATCATGAGCTGACATTAGTTAGAGAACCATTGGAAAACCTGGGAGTACTGGACAGCTGTCTCGTCAGCCTAGTTTGGGACTCTTCAGCAGTACGCACCCACCGGGATTCGAACCCAGGACCTTCTGGTTACAAGGCGAGCTCGTATACCATTAAGCCACTGGGACCCGATCCAATGGCCCATGAATTCTAACTTCTGCCAATTCACGACATAGCACGACCGCTAGCCAATGTCTTCGGCGAGTATTTATCCTCACGCCCGACCTGCATGTACAATGTTCGGTTATGTTAGCTTTTACCGCAGGTTGAACATCTACATCCAGGGTCACAGGAGATGATTACCTTTTAAGATATATCTAACCTCATAAAGCGAGGAGATAATACTCCCAAAAAACTCTTGTTCTGGTAGAACCAAGGGATTTCATTCGTATATTTTTAATGTCAACTTCTTCAGTGTCACAGTGTGAGAGGCGGGAATGTAGTTCAGACTTCAGAATGTAATCAAAAGTTAACAGAAATTCTCATCCTTTATCTTCACTTGCCCAAAATACCGTTTAAAGGTTATTTGCAGCCTCAGAAACCTTTCTCTCTTCTGTATATTGCAAAGTAAATTACAGATTTTTTACTTCTGAAGCTAATGCATAAATTGGCGAAGGAATAAGTACATTGTAGTTAACCGAAAAATTCACAAATCCATGTGGAAAGATTTCTCTTTATATGAATAGCACAAAACGAAATTAATAGCATAGAATCATGAAAACGCGATAGCATGTATTTTTTCAATAGTTTGACTTCAGATCCAGCATACTGTGATATTATCTTGAAGGCTACTCATAATTTCCGTAAAAAGATCCTAAATAACTTGTTATTAATAATAATAATTTATATTTCATATAAATGGGTAAGTTTACATGTTGTTAGTGTTTTTTAAGAGAAGGGAATGTGTTTTATCTCAGATGGAAATAATCCACAGGTCTTGATCAGATTATTGATTGGGTTGATATGGTGATAAAACATCAGTATGCAGGGTGTTATCTTCCAAAGAATTCTCTGAATTTTTCAATGCAGACTAAAAAGCAAAATATAGAAGATTTAAAACAATAAGCATGTTGTGCTGATTACCTGAAATTATTTTAGAAATCCTAGTCAGTAGAAGTGTCATACTGGGTCAATCCACACTGAGCATCCATAGCCTTTGGAGCTTTGGAATGTGGAGACTGGATTACTTTCTGCTAACATGAAGGCTAAAAGGAATGGACCGGTGACCTTCGTTTTCTTCACTTCTAATGATCAATCGGCATATATAATCCTTGGGGTTTCGTTTGTTCATCTTGCGACCCATAGAATATAAAAGAAAGCATGCTGCTGCTTTTTTACCTGAGCAGGAATCACACGAATTGACAGTTAAGTGCCGCATGTTCTGTAGTATTTTCTGTATTTAATGTCATAGTAGCAAGTGATTGGACTTTTCTGTGTGTTTGTTCAACAACTGCCTGCTTTTATGATAGTATACTTCAAATACGGAAAGATTTCTAAGCGGAAAAGTAATTGGTCAATCAGTTTCAAAGGTCATCGACTTTGACAAGAGTCTGGAAAAGCATTTTGTAGCAAGCGAAGGAGATCAAAGAGATATGATTTGAAACGGCAGGAAACAAAGTCTTGAGGAAAGAGTGTTTTGGGCATATCAAAGTTTATGCAACCCTATTCAACTCTTACTCGTCTTTAAAAATAATCCGGCTCTCTGGGCGAAATGCAGCCGGGTATTTCGTCCACTAGCTCGAAGTGATCATTCAGTGTCGGGAGCACATCGACTTGATTCGCAAGCACCACTGGTTGACTTGATTGGTTTCCAGCTACTCATAATGGTCACAAGTTTATACCATCATTTGTAATTATCCACATAAAGATAAAGAAAAGTAACGCTAGCACTTTTGTGTCAAAATTTAGAATCTCACTTGCATTCCAGCGGCAATTTCTTGATAGAATAGACCAAGTACTGTAATTTATGGAAAAGTGTCTTTAAAGTGAAGTTTAAAATTGTTGTACTTTTAACTTTAAAATATTTTTTCACTAAACAAAATAATCACCACAGATCATTTATTCAGTTAAGAATTCGATGAAATTCGTGATCAGTGGAGCCAATTTAGTTATGCGGGATGCATGAAATTGCACTCACCTCCATCCCGAGTAAACTTGGCTTCTAAAAGTCGAAACAGGCGTTCTGTGCTTAGATCATCTCTGCCTGGCCAACCTCCACCAACTGTAACACTGAATGATCCAGAGTATCAACCAGTCACTCTTCCGTATACATCCAATGATATTCTTATCCTTCTTATTACCACTGTTCCATAAGTAACATAACACAATATTCGCCTAGTGAATCATGAACTTTTTAAACAACTGTTAGATGACTCAGCTTTTCTGTTCTTCATTTTAACAAGCTTCCCCTGGTGTTTGTTCCCTAGAAATTGTGAGCCAGCAATTAAGTTTGTCTGTGGTTCAATCATGGAATATTAGCCACCAGGGCACGTCATTCGGGACCAATTCTTGACTGACACACTCCCATATATCGTTTATTCCATCGGTTGATGGTTACCCGGAAGAAAAGAAGGCCTCACCATTTTTTTCCTTCATGTTCCCCAGTGGAACATATCGCTTCAAGCTAGTGGCTTGAAGCTTCTATAGCAGTGTTTATTTTACAGGATGGGGTTGCTAGCCTCATGCCAAACCTTTCCTCTTCACCAGCATTATTTCTGGCCCAGCGAGGTAAAGGAGTGCGTCTGTGGCCTGGGATCGAACCCCGGACCACGTGAATGGTCGGCGAGCGTCCTAACCGCTATGCCTCACAATGAGGTAAATAATTTCATCCAGTAAAACAAAACGCCACTGGGCCAAAATTCGCTGGGATTAAAGCTCTATATTCCAGGTTGAACGCAAGGAATATGGAAAAAACTCAACTCAAGTGCCCCTTTTGATACTATTCATGTATTATAACAACACCGTTTGGTAAACTTCGCCATATTAAAACAGTTATTGAGTTAAATGCCTGTTTCATAGAAAGCTGACGAAAAGTGGTGAAGCGGTAAACAGAATATGGATTTTGTTTAAAGAAACTTATTAATGTGTATGAAGAAGATTAAATAAAATATTATCAGTAACACTATTAAGTAAAACTTACCATAATTTTTGAAAAATAACGATTTATTTAAGCTCTCTATCCGTGCCCGACTAGTTAGTAGTAAGAAATCTTGTGAAGAAACAAAACCAAAGCATCGTTTTAAGTCAAAATGCATTGCTTAAATTTAGCTGAAAATTTCTGAAAAATGTTTTCCTAAGAAACAACATTTATGATAACACCTTATATAATGTTGTGTGTTTAACCACAACACGAAATTTCTGGCTCATATTATAGCAGAACACTTGAGTAGGATAGTAGCCAACTGTATTTCAGATGAAGCACTGTGGTTTGATCTGAGGCGAGATCCAGTCCTTTAGTGTATTTTTCCTACTTTTCCTTCGAGAAGTGCACAGTAGTAGAGTGCAGCCTAGTCAGTAGTGCGAGTGATTACATGTTAGGATCTGAGGGCGCAGTTACATGATTGAAACCGCAAGAAAGGCATAAAAGGTTGATGTGTAGGACTATATCGAAATCAAAATAGCCGGGTAATTTAATCAGGCCGCATGAAACAGACTTCTGAATATTCCACTATTCCACTTAGCAGGACGGAAACGCTCCATTTTTCTACTTACATTTTAACACCAAGTACAAATGTTTCAATGATGCCTTAAAATCGGATTATTGTTAGCTCATTAGTGATGCTTAGCGGTTTAATTGGGGAAAAAATACTCATACTCGTTTCCTCCAGAAAGAAGGTTGCTGCCTTCGCAAGAGCATGCATTCCAAATTACCTTTTAGAGCCGTTGATGTTAAATTCTGTTCACACGTTTTGTTTTGTAACATAGTTGTTGTCATGTCTATAAAATTAATAGAAAAAGCTACCATCATTTTAGGGCATTAATAGGAAATTAAATTGACGTTAAAATTGCATCGATTTGTCAGTAGGGAGGAACCAGAGTCATTTGCATAGTCCTGACGTTTTTGCTCAACAAAAAAAATAATAAGGGTTGTACAGATTTAATTATAAATAAAAAAGTACTTAGGCTCCTACTATCTACAAGCCTGTTCAGCTTCTTGTCAAGATGATACGCGTTAGACCCTACAGAAATTCGTGGGGCATCTTACAGATCAGCTTGTTCTACGGCTTCTAATCTTCCAGATCTTTGAATTCACTCCTCACTTAAATATCACTTATCTACCTCACAATAACCTTTTTATTTACGCACTATTATACTCTATCTGATCTTAACTACCTAGGCCTTTATCGAAGCTGAAACTTGCTCTTTGTTCATATTTGTTGCTTGCCCAAAGTCTGGTTGCTTTGAATAAAAACACAACAACACCAATGTTTGAACAAAGCTATATTTTCATGGGAAACGTGATAGTTTCCATGCTTAGACCAATATGGTTAGCATTAAACATTGCAAATGTAAACTATCATCTCAAGTACTATATAACTTCTTCTCCCTGTATTTATTTTGTAAATATACTTCCAATAATGTATTATTCATGATCGCATTTTATACCATTTTGTAGCTGCGCAGAATTTCCTCCCCTTCCTGAAATAGCGTTCAATCACGTGGCGACGTAGCACTTACCCAGATATACGCTGTTCACTGGTTAACCATAACGATCAGCAGGAATCGGAACGAAGTTTGGGTTGTCGCTCAACTTTGATGGTGATCTTCGTAAACGGTTTACAATTTAATATTTACAAGAACCTGTTCTGATTGCTTGTACAATAATTGAACAATTCAAACTTTTGAAAAAGTATTAATTTATGATACTTCAGGATTGCAATTTATAACATCACTGGTCGTGCCTGTAAAAATGGCATGCATTTCTTGTAAACTTACCCGTTTATACGAAATATAAATTATTATTATCATAAGAATTACTTCATTCACAACATTGTTACTGTTACCAACCTAAGTGACTCCTCATCACAGTTCACTTTGAATTCAAGTCAGTTGGTTAGAAACAATCATATGCCAATATTTAATACCTTTGGCACTTGTCGATGACGAGGCTCCTACCACTCGCGTTGAGCCCCCTCACACATGAAAAACTACTATGAAATAAGTTAGTACGATGTGTATTAAGCATGGACTGATTATAATTTTAGTATGATGTTATTTGTTCTGAATGCATACTGAGTCGTATTGCCTTCGAAGAAAGATACCTTCAAGACTATTACTAGTCTCGTGTTCCGAGTGCGGTGTAGATCCTCAGCAGCGCATCTCTTTTTCCCTCTGTTTCATGCATGCTCTTTGAGCTGGCTTCACGTTTGGCCATGAGCTTACATTTCCTTTTCGCATTAATCTCCATCACCTCTTTTTATTCTCAACTTTTCTTTTTTGACCTAACGGTTCCCCAGGCGCGCAATGTTACTCAGTGATCTTCTCAGAGTACGCCTCGTAGGTCTTCAGTTCTTCACGCAAATTTCATGCGCATCAGGCTTTTAGTTGGTTCCTGGAGTTCCTTGATGCTCTTTCTGTATGAGTGGCCATCTTATCATCATTGTCGAGCAAAGACAGCTTTCGACAAAAGTTACGAATGATTTGGTGACGCATAATAACTTGTTTCTCAAAAGTCATTCACTGAATATTACTTTTCCACTTTGTGATGCATCCGATAAACAAATAAACATGGCGAGGCACTATCACAATACCCCTTGTTCTTCGCTACAGTAACCATGAAGAAAGTAGTGCCTGGTGAATTCATAAATTTCGGCAGGACTCCTCAGCTGAACACTTTGAAAACATGACTATTCATGCTAGCCTTTTAAACATGGATGGAACGAAAACAAGTAATTGAAAAATGGCTGTTCAGAAGGATCCATAATGAATCATGAAACCGAAAATAAGGCAGAAATAATATCGAAGACTGTTTCCATGAGGTGGGTGTACATAACGTTACTGTTCAATGGAAGTAACGTCACCTGATTGACGAATTCCACTCTAAGGGAGGAAATCAAAGAAACTTTTATGCATCCGAAATGTCACTCATAGGCACGAGATGGGGGAACGCTAAGCCATTGATCTGTACTACATCAAACAGTTTATAAAAACTTACATGTGTTTTTGGAAGCAAATGTATTAGGTGCACGGCTGCAATTACCGAACACTGCCTCAAACGGTTTTCCAGTACCCACAGTGGCATCGCAAAGTGCTCGATCACATGTCATGTATTGGACTTTGGTCAGACTTTCATAAGGGGTGAAAGACTTAAAGTCACCAATAAGTAAAGCGATCAAAATGCACCTGAGTTGTCCAGTCAGGCTAAGGAAGCAGACAGTAGCCAGTTTAAATCTACCTTGGTAGCATTCTATTCAAGTTCGTAATTTTCCTTTCCTTCGTCTTTTCCCTACATTGGTCTCTGATTCTGTTATTACTATCAGTTGTAATGTTGGCTGCCCTTCCGAAATGGAGATCGGAGATGCATATTAACCTTGGTGAGGAGTTTGGACAAAGAAAGGAAGAAGGTGTACTTGTTCAAGATCCGTATTATTTCTGTCATGGTAACTCCATTTTATACGTTATTAGGTACATTGATGAATATATTTAACTATCAATAATGAAATTATGAGGTGATCACTCAGCTATTATCAGTCATGTTGAAATCGCTACTAACTTTTTGTTACCATGTGTTCACGCGTTTATACTCATGTTCAGTTAAAAATAAGTATAAACAATCATGTTTCCTGACTATTCAGTCGAAGACAGTTAAAGAAAATTATGAATTCATGGGGTACTGCCCTTTCTCAATTGTTACCTGTTTCAAATTTGCTGTGGGAAAGAAATAATCTCGATTTCATTAAATTACGTAAATGTTTATTTCAAAAGAATTCTCCACGAAGTTGATGCAAAATAAAAATCAAGGTTTTCTTACTTTTATATCGATCAGAGAGTTGTTTATTCCATCGAATTTCCCAATCACAATTTTTTATAAATTTACCTAAGAGTAAAATAATGTCACCAAATTACAAAGAGTATTACGAAGTTTATTAAATTTGGCTTCTGTTCCGTGAAACTTATTCTTAACAGAGGTACAATATTATCTCGGGATATTTATGCGCCTTCTAACAAACCAATTTATTAAGATATCTGTAGTTTGCAAGCCATTTATAAATACAAATGTAGTCAAAGATATTTGTAAAAAATTATATTTGTAAAGTCCCAGCGATATTGAAATGAGTAATTCCAACGTTTCGTTCGGCAATCTGGTCCGAACTTCTTCAGGGAGATTGATCGAAATTAACATTACAGAGGTTTATATATAAAAAGGAAAATCACTTGATTTGTAAAAATTTGTCTAATCATGAGTCATTCAAAAAAGTATCAACAAGTACAATAGACAAAATTCTATGAGCTGTGATCAAAATTTGACCTCGGACTTACAAATATTGGTCTACCTTTGTTAAACACATTAAACAGATTGTGTATGTGTGTGTGGGTGAACAGTTGTAAAACACTTCTTAACGTTTCCATAGCTGTCGAGTCACCTGACAACTCCAGTAGGACGAATAAAGCAGCTCAATCTTCAGAAAGAAGACAAAGCAATAAGTCCAACAGGGTGCTTCTACTAAACTCTAATCCTAAACACCATAATTTTGAAAATACGTCTAACCATAAAATTCTAGATACTAGCAGTTTGAACAGACATGAAGGTTTGGTGTTAGCTTATGCATAGGAAATCCTGATTAATAAATAAAAAATGGATATGTGTCACTAATTATTATTACTTGGTCAAAATTCTCGACTGTCCATATCTTCTTATGGAAACGTTAAGAAGTGTTTTACAACTGTTTACCCACACACACATACACAATCTGTTTAAAGTGTTTGACAAAGGTAGACCAATATTTGTAAGTCCGAGGTCAAATTTTGATCACAGCTCATAGAATTTTGTCTATTGTACTTGTTGATACTTTTTTGAATGACTCATGATTAGACAAATTTTTACAAATCAAGTGATTTTCCTTTTTATATATAAACCTCTGTAATGTTAATTTCGATCAATCTCCCTGAAGAAGTTCGGACCAGATTGCCGAACGAAACGTTGGAATTACTCATTTCAATATCGCTGAGACTTTACAAATATAATTTTTTACAAATGTCTACTTCTCACTTGGCGCCCAAATATTTTAGAACTATTCTGTCAAATCTTGACGACAGTTCATTTGAATTGTAGTCAAAGATATTTTATAGGAAAAGTCGTTAAGAAAAATCACTATATGAGTTCAGTGTGAAAAAGGTGATTAATTACTTACCGTATTGTTTTCTACTAGCTTCCATGGCTGCCACAATATCTGAAATGGTTGAATGTAAAGTTTAAATAGTTTGAGAAGGAAACAGGAAAGTGCATTTGGGCATACTGACACAGTGATATCTACCACATAATGAACACTCTGAGAATATTTGAAAGAAGATTTGTCCCTCTTAATGAAAATAAGGTATTTGGGAAAACATTGACTATAAACTTAATATGAATCCGAGTAGATGTAGAAAATGGGGAAGTGGTCTGGAAGATCTAGGCTAATAGATTGGCGTGGTGTTTAGGGATGCATCACCAAGACAGATCTGAATTTTTCGAGGAACTGATCATAAAAGTGCCATCTCTTCAGACAAGCAACGTACATATCAAATATCTCCATTTAGGTCACTCGCTGAACATACAATTTCAGTTTTTCAAGCTCGAAGTTAATTCATCTAATTTAGCACTAACAAGAAATCATTTAAGCATCTGACCACTGTCTGTCTCCAAATGGTGACTTAGTTACGGCACATTAATGCAGTGCAATCGACTTTCTGTGCATTTTAGTGCTGAAATAGAGAGAAATAGCTATTAAATATCCTTCAAGTCTCATTGTATCTTGGATTAGAACTGCCTCCTTGAGAAGTCTACGCACAGACATCACTAATCGAGTGACAGCTGTCTTCTGAATGATTCACCATTAGTTAATTTAATTCGTTATAGGTAATTACTAATAAGGATGAATCATAGTGAGTTGGAGGCTGACATTAAAACAAAACTTCATCTTATGGGAACATTCTCTGTCAAAATCTGATGTAACCATTAACACTACCTTATGCACTATAGGCAACACGATGTAATGGAAACTACTCTAACTGTTAATGGTAGCATCAACCACCACCACTACAATACGATTCTATTCAACTCGTACTTATCTTTAATACGAATCCGGTTCTCTGAGTGGGATGTAGCCGAGCGCGTCGCCCAATGGGTCGAAATGATCATTCAATGTTGAGATCACATCGACTTGAAGTGCAAGCACTAGTGGTTGATGTGACTGGTTTCCAACTACTCTTAATAGTCACAAGTTTATGCCATCATGTATAATTATCCATATAAATATAAAGACAAGTAATGCTAGCACCTTTGTGCCAGAAATTGGAATCTCCCTTACATTCCAACGTAGAGACAAAACATTGAAAAGAGAACGTTACTATCTCAGAAACAGTTGAAATACTTAGCTAAGATGCTGAAAATATGGGTTTTAAATACTAATGATAGTATCACAGTAGTAAAAATCTTAACACACCTCATACATACCTTATGTACAAAAATGAGAATATATTATTATTACTACAAAAAACATGATTAATACCAACACTACTCCTTCTGGAGTCAACCAAAGCTACGACAGTCGAGTGGCGGGACGAGCTACGCAGAAGTTTACCGAAGATCAGAAACCTATACCTGACAATGAAGAGGCGATGACGAAGAAATCAAATTGGTTTATACTAGCTCGTAAAAATGATATTGGATATTGGATCAGTTTTGATAGTAAGTTAGCATAATTAACAACCAACCAGACTTCAGAAA
The DNA here is from genome assembly GCA_944472155.2 of Trichobilharzia szidati. Lineage (NCBI taxonomy): Eukaryota > Metazoa > Platyhelminthes > Trematoda > Strigeidida > Schistosomatidae > Trichobilharzia > Trichobilharzia szidati. Next base: position 66,628,198 of record OX235277.1, on the reverse strand, counting down.
GATAGCTTGCTTGAACAACGGGCCCTGTTTGATCAGGAACAGAGGTCCAACCTGTGCAATCAGTTAGGTCTGAACATTAGTTCAGTGACATTGTGCAGACTGTACAGGGGTGTCCACGCGCCTCAGGGTAAGCCACTCCCATTAAGGGTTACACTGGACTCTGGCGAAGAGGCCGAAAGAGCACAATTAATGGCTCAGGTACTAGCCATCGATATCAGTTCGAACATAAAGGGGAGACAAGACAGACCATGGGCTAACAGACAAACGGCGAGGTAGCCACCGGAACTGATGCCTTCTACCTCTATGGTGGTACAAGGTGTTCCGGAGCTGGAAACGGGCACTGCTTGTGAAAACACATGCATGACGTACAGCAATGGAGATGGCTGTTGGCGCTTCTGGAGCCATCTCCATTTCCCGACTACCTCGCCCTGCTCATCTCACAATGACTAGCTCTCCAGGGTTGCTAAGTGTCACATTCAACTCCTCGGAGCAGTTGGCCATAACACTTCAACGGTTGTATGAGACCAAGGGAAAATGGGAGGACACATCCGATGCTGCGAAAGCAGAATTCGAACCATAAGGAGACAGCAAACTGAGGCTTTAATACGTCCCCAAGCCTTAGTGACACTAGAGCGATTTAGTTCAGAGAATAACAGTCCGTGTCACCCAAGTGTGCTGCCTAAATACTTGGAAAAAACCACAACGGGCCGGTTCCTTTGGAATCGGCCAACTAGTCCCAACATTAAGTCCCCTATCAGCAGACAGCCTAACGTCAACTACCCCACAACACGCTGAGGTTGTTAGTTTCACTATCAAACAAAGGTGTTCTGCCATTGACTGTAGGCTTCTTCGTGGAAATCCCAGAAGGATAGCTCACCAGAGGGCAAGGACCCGGGTGCGCTCCCACTTATTTTCACTGCAGGTTTACCGTCCCTGGAATTCCTAACGGACAGGCGTAGCTATGGCACTGTCTGTGGACGTCTTTAAGCAAAGGCTAAACAATCATGCAGCGACACAAGGACTGCGTCCGAATGGCTTATCCCCTTAAAATCCTATACATCATTCAGGGGTAGACAACTAAGTTCGTTGTTTTACTTCTTTACATTCTCTCCCGTCTTACTATCCTGACAACTCTAACTACACTTATTATTATTACCGATAAATATTTCAGCTTCAGATTTAATCAGCTGTCTGTTTTACGTTTTCTTTATTTCTTTTTCTGTCTGTTAGTCTGAATAACTTCACTAATTATTATCAGTATTCTTTTGACGACGATACCGAAGGAATAACTAGTGAAAGGATCAAATCAATTCACAGTAGTAACAGTCTTAACACATCGCATACTACAAAAAACATATAATTAATCCCTGCACTACTCCTTTTGGAGTCAACCAAAGCTACGACAGTCGAGTGGCGGGACGAGCTACGCAGAATTTTATCGAAGATCAGAAACCTATACCTCACAATGAAGAGGCGATGACGAAGAAATCAAATTGGTTTATACTTGCTCGTAAAAACGATATTGGATATCGGAGAGTGGGATACAAAAGCCCGTGAGTTCGCGAAAACTACGGAAATATTGGTTGTGAGCATATAGGAAGATTTGATGCGGAAATTAGGAGGTATTTAACGGCAACATGTTTCTGTTTTTATAAGACATCTATCATGTTTGGTTTGCTCTCACCTGTGGCAGCCCGAAAAGAAACTACCTAACGAACTCAATGACTTTGAGCTACCGGTCAGATGAGTCCATATAACGTAGGCGGAACTGTAGATTTCGTACGTGAATCATGTAGTGAATTTAATGCACATCCAGCATTTAAATATTGCTTAGACAACATTGTAAGGATGGGAACATGTAGCCAGCTGTCATCCCTGGGCTATATTTATAACGTGGTCAATAATACGGACAACTTCCTCAAGCTTACAACAATTCTGAACTTATTATAACCTATTCTTCGACAATGCCTTTTTATGGTAAATGAAGATTTTATCTACCCACTATGTTCTGAAATAACACTGGTCTTGCTTAAAAAGATAGCTGGGTGCTGAATTAAGTCCTTTCGTACTGAAGTAACACTAGTCCGTGCTTAATATGTCCTGTGAGGACTGGAACAACTCTGATGAGCAAGTCCAGTAGGTTCTGATCTACTCCTGAAAATGCCCAGAAAAAGAACATGGTACTAAATTAGTGCAAGCTGAAAGCCTGCACTGTGTTCTAGTCTGTGCCCTTGTAGAATCCATTTCAGAACAAATTGAGAATTTGCTCAGTGTAGATTGTTAGAATTATTTCAGAATTAGTGAGATCTAATTCAGCCTTGTAGTAAGCTTGGGTCGTTAATCCTTTGTAGGAGACCCACACAAATTCCTTCGAAAGTTTCTAGAGTCACCTATAAGAGAGGGTCAGAGCGGTGAGTGAGTCCAGGAACACGATTATTTACAGTTATTTCGACGAAAAATGGTTAAACCTAGCCATGAGGACTCATATGAGACATTGGGAGAATTTTTCGGAACATATACAAGAACGTTACCCTATGCAATTACTTTTTAAAATTGCATTACTATTATTTAGACAGTTTTTTTCAAATTACACACTTCTACTCTAAGCGCATCTGATTGGCCGATACAGACTTGTCAAGGTTTTATTAGGCAGTTTACTTTTAGGCTGTTTTAGTTTATAGTCACCCAAGTTTGTCCCTCAGTTGAAATCGTTCTACAAAGAATTAAGTGTAGTCCTATACTTGAAGTTGAAAAAGAATATTCACAATAGAGATCAAACCTTTATGGAAAATTGTTCGATAACGAGCTTCGTAATATTGCTTTTGACATTGTGTAACTAAAAATGAAAGTGAGGTGAAGGTTTAAATTTCCATCTACTGTAACTAATACTTACATTTATGAATTTTCTGGTTTTGACCAGGTATCTTCTTATTGAGTTTTTCTAAATTATATTAAGGGAATTATATTAGTTTTTTGATTGTGAATGGCTGGAGGAGTGATATGAATCAAGGCAATTCATGGCTGCAAGTCGCACACATATACATGGATTACAACAGACGTCTGTTGTAACGACAATTTATTCTATAGTATATTGCATCTTATAATAATTATTATAACAGGCACTTTTGATATGCAATTCCATATTAGTTTGTTTATTAGATGGATATATCACATAGTGAAACAGTATTATTTACTGGATGACGTTTCGAACAAAATTTATTGTTCATAATCATATCAATTGTGATCACACGACTTTGACACTTGAGTTTTATAGCTTTCTTTGTTCTCTCCTATTTGTCGTCGTTGGGGTAGTAGAATTTTCCAGATATCGGGGATAGGTGATGAATCATTCCTATTACATGTATTTGCAGTTGATTCGATAAACAAAGCTTCTGTTATCAATCTCTCCCTTCACCCTATGACATTAGATTTTAAAACTGTCATCCTATCCCATAATCCTATTGTATGGTTGTGTGTGACTGCATGTAGTGCTATAGCTGAACTATTCTCTAGATTTCTTATCTTATTCGGGTCAACCAGTCTAGATTTTGCTAGGTTTTTATGTTCAGCTAGTCTGACTGCCCCTGTTCTACTAGTTTGACCTATGTATTTGACCTGACAATCATTGCATGCAGGGTATTAGATAAACTAAATTGTTGGCGGAGGTACGTAGACGACACATTCACTGTACTTAGAACACAAGATATAGATAGGTTTTTCAAACACAACAACTCGAAGGTTCAAACAATTCAATTCACTTATGAATTGGAAAATCAGGAAGGGGAGCTCCCAATGTTAGATTGCAACGTAAAGAGGAAAGGAGATGGGAAGTTAAACACTAGTGTTTACAGGAAACCCACACACTCAGACAGATATTTGGACTTCCGATCATCCCATCCTATGTCGACAAAAATATGATTGGTGAAATGTTTAAATGACAGAGCACAAAAACTAAGTAGTACCAAAGAAAATCTAAAACAGGAACTGATACACATAAAAGATGCATTGAAACTTAATAATTACCCGGATAAATTAGTCAAGAAATATGTAAGGAAATGTAAAAAAATAAATAATGATAATAGCGATAGTGATAATAACAATGATAATGATAATAGTGATAGTAATAATAATACTAATGACGACACCAACAATAAGGAGTCTAAAACATCAGTAGTAATTCCATACAAGGAAGGAACTTCGGAAATCTTACGCAGAATTCTTAACAAGGCAGGAATAAAAACGGCATTCAAACCCACAAACTCAATTAGAAACAAGCTTTGTCGGTTAAAGGATCTTGAAGAGCCTTTAAAACAAAACAATTTAGTTTATCTCATACCCTGCATGCAATGATTGTCAGGTCAAATACATAGGTCAAACTAGTAGAACAGGGGCAGTCAGACTAGCTGAACATAAAAACCTAGCAAAATCTAGACTGGTTGACCCGAATAAGATAAGAAATCTAGAGAATAGTTCAGCTATAGCACTACATGCAGTCACACACAACCATACAATAGGATTATGGGATAGGATGACAGTTTTAAAATCTAATGTCATAGGGTGAAGGGAGAGATTGATAACAGAAGCTTTGTTTATCGAATCAACTGCAAATACATGTAATAGGAATGATTCATCACCTATCCCCGATATCTGGAAAATTCTACTACCCCAACGACGACAAATAGGAGAGAACAAAGAAAGCTATAAAACTCAAGTGTCAAAGTCGTGTGATCACAATTGATATGATTATGAACAATAAATTTTGTTCGAAACGTCATCCAGTAAATAATACTGTTTCACTATGTGATATATCCATCTAATAAACAAACTAATATGGAATTACTTACTACCACAGTGCCCAAGTTTTACACATATACTTTTGATATGCGCATGTATGCATGGAAGTAAAACATAGCTAGGTGAAAAATACGGAATAGAATAAAATGAGTAAAATAGTATGACACCTGAACTTAGAATTCAGGCATGACACTGAGACTGAGGTCGTTGAGAAACTCTCATCAGTTGATGAGGCCACTAAGTAAGCGAGTTTAAGCTGAGACCACAGAAATACAAATTGTAGGTGGGAAATCTGAAAATGGGAGAGAATTTCGCGCGTTCTTGTTTAAATCCAGTCTTTACCATTTTATGCGCCACAAAAGCTTACAGACTAACTTTAGCACAAATTACTCTGTTCGAAGTCAGCTTTTAGTAATTTTTTAGATTAATTGCTCAGAGAAGGCATGTTTTAATCACAACTTGGTCTACCATCTATCCGGAATTTTATAAAATTCAGCTGTTTTCTTATTTTTGGTCATTTAATCGTTTTTTCTTAGGTCATATTCGAATTCTATACTTACAGTTTGTTTCGAAAAATATGCCTGTTGTGGGGGACTCATGTGTCATTTTCCAGTTGACGAAGGCATTCAGTGTGATAATTATGGCATTTGGTTCCACAGTATGTGCACCAACTTAACTGCTGCAGCATACAATCGTTACTGCAAACCTCTGACACTCTGGTTGTGTAGAGACTGCTGCCGCACTACAAAGAATAGCGTAAGAAAAGTCGTTGCGATGCTTAACAAGGCACTACAGCTTCTGGAGTGTACAGGTCCCTCACCACAAAAGTGTAGCAGTCACTGGTCAGACACAGTTGATGTGATTAGCGTCGTCAATAAGGCACCACGCATATTCGATGCGTCACTGTCAGGAGGTGAGGGTCCCTCGTCACAGGGTAACATCAACCATGGCGCAGACACCCAAGTCGTTCTTCCCATTCCTGGAAAGCCCGCAGCTACCCGTAATGAAACGGCGTAGGAGACTCTAGCTCAAATTCGCCTGGTGCTGTAAAGAGGAAACGGTGTAATACTGGTCAGAAACCCACAGTCAAAGTCGCCTCTGAACTTGACTGGCTTTTCAGAGGCTTTCTCCAATCTGCGCCATTTTCTTTCCCTGATTCTAGTGAAGAATTTATTAATTTTTTATTTTTGCTGAGCTTTTAAATTTCTATAGTAATTGGGTTGATTTTCCGGGATAGGAGCACTAGTCCTACGCCCAACTCGCCCTCTTTTCCTGAGCTTGGGAGTGGCTGGTAAAAAAAATGAGCTGATGGAATAGGCTAGGTTGTCAAGTTAGATAGAGGTCCACTGATAGAAATAGTATGTTGAGTATATGAACAGTGTTTTGGAAAGAGATTTTAACCTGTACATTTGAGTGTCTCAGTCAAAGACATTATCACTGAGCCATTCAGACCAACGACTTGCTTCCTATAGGCCTGTAACAGAAACATAAATTGGTCACTAGGGTATAAACGATGTCAGTTGTCCAGTTACTGATGTTAGAACCGACTGAATATTGTCAATCGAGTTTGCACTGCAGTCGCAAAGCGAGACACCTCATCAATTAGGGAAGCAGTCGCCAAGTGGTTTGAACCTAGATTTCTTGTCTGTTTGTCCCACTACTGACTACCTCCAACCATGTAATAATGTATAACGAAATAGTAGAAGTACCTTTCTACACATCATTGAGTCACACTGCATGCCAGACCCATCTAGTGGCGATCAAATATGAAGAGACAAACCGGATGTGTGACGGGGTAACATGGAGAAGATAATGCGATGAAGAAGTAAAAGCTCGTGGGAAACTGTGCAGCCACTTATGAAACACCTTCGCTCCATATCAAAGATCAGATAGTCAGCAGGCCAGAAAGAATTAGCAACAAGAAACTCTGGGAACAAACCAACCGAGAACCTACTGCTCAACAAATATCTCAACAAAAATGGAGATTAATCGAGCACACCCTGAGGAGACCATCGAATGACATCGCGGGTCGTGCATAGCCTCGAGTGGAAGCCGAATGGGGAGCGAAGATTTGGGCGTATATTCTAGGAGGAGTTCATAGGCTATGGGCAGTCATGGTGCCAGCTAATGAGAACCGAGGAGTTTAGGACAAAGTGGAGACGTTCTGTTGAAGCCCTTCGTTCCACTCTGAATCCATACGTATAATAATAATAATAAAACCAGAGATTATAATGACAATAGTGAAATGTTGTTTAGTTTACTTTTAATTTTATTCACCGAATTCACTGCTTCTCGTTCATCTTCAAAGTTTTTTTCTGATATTTCTATAAACAAAATGGATATTTTTTTGTATATCAAAGTTACTTCTTTTAAATTAATTTCACAATTTGTAAATTGGTTAACACTTTGAAATGTACTCAGATCAAGTGAAGAAATTTCACTGTAGTCCGCCTTGGAAATCAAGTTATTCAAATTACCATAATTTATGATCGATCTGTTTGGTACTACCAAGAAGGCATATTTGCATGAAATTATGCACTACTGATTGACCGAAATGAGTAGTTGCATAGTATCACTCATATCAACCAATAGTGGTGGTCATCCAGATGGATGTGACGGCTGTTTCGATTGTTTGGAGTCGAGCTCCTTTTCAGCAGTGTTTCCGGTGTAACTCAGCTCAGAGAACTAGCAAGCGCTACTAGTTTATATGAGTCTTATGCAAATACTCATCTCAATCAATGAGCAGTATGTAGTTTTATGCAAGGTAGGTACTTCTCAGGGGTTTGATTTATCCCAATTTAAGCCTGGGAATGATATCATCTAGAGAACTAACCCCATTTAGGCAGTTAACCTGGGTTTCTAGTGAGAAGCCGTGACCAGTAGGGTATAGCAGGTTGAAGATGAGATAGTAACTCATCGAAGAAGACATTGCGAAATGGTTGCGCTATGTCGTCAATTGGCAGAAGTTAGAATTCAAGGACCATTGGATCGGGTCCCAGTGGCTCGATTGTCTACGAGCTCACCTTGCAACCAGAAGGTCCTGGGTTCGAACCCTGGAGGTTGGTGCGTACTGATGAAGAGTCCCAAACTAGGACGAAACAGCTGTCCAGTACTCCCTGCAGGTTTTCCAGTGGTTCTCTAACTGACGTCAGCTCATGATGAAATCCTCCATGCAGTAAAACTATTAAACTATCATGGGAGTACTTCACATCTGCTACTTTCCTTGTCCAAGATTCTTCGGAAGTATACACCCTCGATCTACTTGCAGTTTAATTCAGCTGTGGTGTTTTTCTCCCTTTTTCGCGAATCTGTATCTTGCACTTTGCTTCAAAAGGTTAAGTAGAAAGATGGCTTTTCATCCAGCAGATGCGCCTCAAGTAATTCTTTATTCTCAAGTGTTAGTTTGTAGGGATTTGATTGGTTTGAACTTTAAAACAAGCAATAAAGGTTAATAAAGCAGAATTTAATGAATTCATCAAATTTCGGTAGAACTCGTCAGCTGAATACTCTACATACACGGATATATACTTTTGAAGTTACATTGGGAGATATAGGACTGAATACTTTACATACACGGATATATACTTTTGAAGTTACATTGGGAGATATAAGATTGATAAGTAAATAAACTACATTGAATTAAAACAAGCAATAAAGGTTAATAAAGCAGGATTTAATGAATTCATCAAATTTCGGTAGAACTCGTCAGCTGAATACTCTACATACACGGATATATACTTTTGAAGTTACATTGGGAGATATAGGACTGAATTCTTTACATACACGGATATATATAGTTTTGAAATTACATTGGGAGATATAGGACTGATAAGTAAATAAACTACATTGAATTAGTCATGCAGAAAGACAGGTGCGAATGTTTTTTCCAGGTCATGTGCAATTAGATAAGGGGAGAGAGAGTATGGGAGATCAAAATTAAGATAAATTGCATTACGCTTCAATTACATCACTTAGATAAACAATTAGACATTAGAGAATTTAACAAGAATTGCAACCAGAGGGATGTCAATAGTAATAGTTATAATAACAATAATATAATATAACAATAATAATAATAGTGTTGAAGTGGGTTAAGACAATGCTACTGATAAAGGATAGTTTTAAATGAATCAAGAATAATAATAATAATGAGAATAATAATAGTAATAATAAAATAATAATAAGAGGTAGAATTGTAAGTAAAACATATTACCATGGTAGATTCAGAGTCACGACCATCTCCTTTTGCACACAGAGACCTGGTTTGTAAACTCGAATTGCACAAGCCTCTGCAATTGCAAGCATCTTCTTGTTTCTTTGTCTGCTGACAATGGTGAATGACTTGACTGCGTCGATATCATGCCCGTAATCCACAAGATGCTTTGTTATTGAGGATTTTGGCACTTTGAACTCGGCTGTTTTCAACCATTTTGGCAAATGCTCCATCATGCGAGTAGACAATCTCCTTTCCGTACGACCTATGTATTTGCTTCCACAAACACACTCAAATTGATATACGCAGTTTGAAGTGTCGAGGATTGGCGACTGGTCTTTCCCAGATTGTTGAAGCACTCGCTTAGTGGTGTTAAGGAAAACAAGTTTTGCAGCATAATAAGTTCTCTTGATGGCTTTGTCGAGTCTTCGTTTGACTACTTCCTGTACATCATCTCCTTTGAACGGCAAGTTGATGTAGACAGGTTTCTTCGGAACTGTTTGGATTGTTTTGCAGCGGGTGTTTTCTTTAGAGTATTTATTAATGAACTTCTCAGGGTATCCATTCTTAGATAAGATATCCTTCAGGGATTTTGTTTCATACTCAACAGTACTGTCAGAACAAATTTTTCGTACTCTATTGAACAGTGTTCTGACTAAGTTCTTTTTGTACTGGATTGGAACAAAACTCTTGAAATGCATGTACTGTCCTGTCCATGAGGACTTTCTAAATATAGATCTTTCGATTGTGCCATCATTCATTTTCGCCAGAAAAACGTCTAGGAATTTGATAGTATCATTTTCCTCGTGTTCTACTGTGAAATTGAGATTTGGATGGCATGAGTTGAATTTTATCAGCATGTCTTCGGCTTTTGATCTGCTTCCACAGGCAATAAAAATGTCATCAACATATCTTAGGTATAGATCCGTTTCTTGTATATGTTGTATATGTATACATTGAATTAGTCGTGCAGAAAGACAGGTGCGAATGTTTTTCCAGGTCATGTGCAATTAGATAAGGGGAGAGAGAGTATGGGAGATCGAAATTAAGATAAATTGCATTACGCTTCAATTACATCACTTAGATAAACGATTAGTCATTAGGGAATGCATCAAGAATCGCAAACAGAATAATATCAATAGTGATAGTTATAATAATAATCATAACAATAATAATAATAGTGTTGAAGTGAGTTAAGATAATGCTACTGATAAAGGATAGTTTTAAATGAATCAAGAATAATAATAGTAATAATAAAATAATAATAAGAGGTAGAATTATAAGTAAAACGTATTATCATGGTAGATTCAGAGTCACGACCATCTCTTTTTGTACACAGAGACCTGGTTTGTAAATTCGAATTGCACAAGCCTCTGCAATTGCAAGCATCTTCTTGTTTCTTTGTCTGCTGACAATGGTGAATGACTTGACTGCGTCGATATCATGCCCGTAATCCACAAGATGCTTTGTTATTGAGGATTTTGGCATTTTGAACTCAGCTGTTTTCAACCATTTTGGCAAATGCTCCATCATGCGAGTAGACAATCTCCTTTCCGTACGACCTATGTATTTGCTTCCACACACACACACTCAAATTGATATACGCAGTTTAAAGTGTCGAGGATTTGAACTTTGTGTCGAGATTTGAACTTTGATCATGAATTGATATTAGTTAGAGAACCGATGAAAACCACTAGGGATTACTGGACAGCTGTTTCACCCTGACCTGGTACTCTTCGGTATGACACATCTGTGTTTGTGGAAGCAAATGCATAGGTAGTACATGAAGGCGACTGTCTACTCACATGATCGAGCATCTGCTAAAATGGTTGAAAACAGCTGAATGCAAAATGCCAAAAACCTCAATAACAAAACATCTTGTGGACTACAAACATAATATCGACGCTGTCAAGTCATTCACTGTTGCCAGTCAGCAGACAAAGAAATAGGAAGATGCTTGCAATCGCAGACGAGGCTTGTGCAATTCGAGTTTATAAACCAGATCTCTGTGTAGAAAAGGAGATGGTCGTCACTCTAAATCTACCATGGTAATAAGTTTTACTTATTATTCTACCTCTTATTATTATTATTCTTGATTCATTTAAAACTATCTTTTATCAGTAGCATCATCTTAACTCACTTCAACATCATTATTATTGTTATTATTATTATAACTATTACTATTGATATTACTCTGTTTGCAATTCTTGATATATTCTCTAATGACTAATTGTTTATCTAAGTGATGTAATTGAAGCGTAATGCATTTTATTTTAATTTTAATCTCTCATACTCCCTCCCCTTATCTATTTGAACATGACCTGGAAAACATTCTCACCTGTCTTTTTGCATGACTAATTCAATGTTGTTTATTTGCTTATCAGTCTTATATCTCCCAATGTAATTTCAAAAGTATATATATCCGTGTATGTAGAGTATTCAGCTGACGAGTTCTACCGAAATTTGATGAATTCATTAAATCCTGCTTTATTAACCTGCTTTGTTGCTTGTTTTAAATTCGTATCGGAAAACAAATATTTTCAATCTGTGACTCCACTGGGGCGTCGAACTCAGGACCTTCAGGTAACTTGGTACGCTTGTTGACCATTCAGCTCTACTGGCACGGAATCCAACAGCCCCTGAATTCTAACTCCTACCAATTCGACACTTCTAGCGTTACCAACAGTCAGTGTCATTGGTGAGCATCTGTCACCTAGTGGAACCCATTGGTCACGACATCTTACAAGAACTCGGGGCAACTTCGGCCTGTGGTTAGTCAGTCAGTCAGTCGGTCAGTAGTAAACACCAGATCAATTCACAAGTGTTAGACTGTAGGGATGTGGTTAGTTTCCTTATTCTACTGATGTACCACAGATTTATGCCAGTGAGTAAAATTCAGATCCTATTCAGTTGATAACTGCTAAAAAATTGAGGAACGCCGATCCTAGAAGCCATAACTATTATGTAATAATAATAATTTGCTTTATTCCAAAACAGTACTTGTGATACAAAATGGAACTCTCAGCATTTTTACTACAGTACTGCATCCAGTTAGTACATTAACAATAAATAAAATTCTACATAGATTAAGGGTAATCTCAGTTAGTTTTGACAACAACATATTGGCATGTCGGTAGCAAAGCCAAAATTGAACAGAGTGTTTGAAGGTGTTAGAAAAGTATTTGCTAGCATATTTACTGGCGTAAGCGGTAAAAAAAGGTCGAGACATACAGACAGTGAAAGAACGAAGAGGAATGTTTTAAATAGAGTTTGTAAGGAAGAGAGAAACAAAGCAGCACAAAACAGAAGAAAGGGAAAGGGAAAAGAAAGAAAGGAAACGTTGTATCTATAAATGATATGAGTTGGAAAGATGAGATCCAGTTGTTCTACTGACTACTTAATAAGTTATAGGTATCACGCCTAATGCTTTCTTTATCACACAGAACACGAGCTAAGTAGGGTATGGTTGAGTTCTTATACTTGTTAGTGCGAGCATATAGTTTCCTATATAGGCTTCTGGTTTTGTCTGATGAGATACAAGGGGAGAGTTGCGAATGAAGAGGGTAATGTGAGTTAGATAGAATGGATTTAGCCCATTTTTCACATGACTCCACGTGCCTGTCGACCAGAATATTAACAAGCTGGTTAAGTGGCACATTGCTTACCCTGCTAACAACCTTTAACACCCTACGTAATAAGGTATAGTCTTTCTTCAGTAGCCCGGGGAAAACTAAGGGGGAACAATAGAGAATGATAGGCAGGATGCAAGAGTTAACGAATTGTAGGAGTAAGGGTTGGGTTAATCCAGAATGTCTTAACTTCTTGATGTAGAAGGTAAGACAGAATATTTTCTTAGAAATCATCAAGATATGAGACGACCAGGAAAGATCAGCAGATAGAATGACGCCAAGATATTTAATTTCCGACTTGGTCTTTATTTCAGTGCCATTTATGTTGCACACCTCGTGAGTGCTAACCAGTTTGTTTAGGTCAGATTTATGCCTAAAGGTGAAATTGACTGTTTGGCATTTGGAGGGACTTAAGGTTAGACCGTTTTCCTTGGACCACTGGCTGATTTCTGATAAAAATCCTTTTAGTTTGGAGCAGTCACTTTGACACTTGACAGGCAAAGATACAGTCAGGTCGTCAGCATATTTGACAAAATTAATGTCATTTGAAGACGGTAAATCATGTAGAAAGAAAGAAAAGAGAAGTGGGGAGAGTACAGCACCTTGGGGAACACCAGCTTCAGTGAGTACAGCAGAGGAGGATTTACCTTTGTATACAGTGTACTGTATTCTGTTTGAGAAGTAGGAATGCAACCAGTTTGTGTCATCGAGAGCTTATTTAGCAAGAGACATCTAGGTACAGAGTCAAAAGCAGAAGTGAAGTCGAGAAACGTGCAACGAACGTATTTGGGACTTTTATCTAATGATGAGACGACACTTGTGTAAGACGGCTGCAGCGTCTAAAGTGCTCCTACCCTGTTTATATGCAAATTGTTTGGGGTCTTCAAAACTTTTAAGGCAGGGTTCAAGTTTAAGAAGCATTATCAAAGAGAAATAAATAGGCGCCTCAGTATTATCAGGTTGAGAAAGAACAGGATTATAGGAAGCAGAATGTATAAGTAATTTAAAGACTGTGCTTTCAAAATAATTTCATCTTATTTTTGATGCAGTTGTGTTCTCTGAGATAGCTGGATGGTTTGTAATTGCGAAGCTTTCATTTCCCTGATGGGCAACATCTTCAGCGCATACTTCAATTTGATAAAGTGAGCTCTTAGATTTCTCCACCAGAAGGAAATCTCAAACACAAAGGGTCAAACTTCAGATCAAGGAAACACTCAACACCAATACCAATACAAGTAGCCTAGAGGGTGTGAATACACACAAAATCAGCCAATCATGTTCAAGGTCACCAGGAGAGATGACTAAAAGATCGCGTCGTCAAATTGAAGTATACGCTGAGGATGTTGTCCAGTGGGGCAATGAAAGCTTTGCAAATAAACCATCCAACTGAGGGATCACAACCACATAGAAATCATCCATCTGAGCTACAAATCTTCTCCATCATATCGAAATTTCATCTTACTTTGAAATATGTCTGATACTTCTAAGACATTTCTGTGTTCTTCTTTAATGAATTGTGAATCTGAAAATAAGAGGAAAAAGTGATAACAATACTACTATCATTAATAATAGAGTAAGGTGTATTTGGATATTATGAAATGTATTTATCATTCCCGTTGGTTCCAAGTGGGACATAGGGATTCAACAGCACATTGCTGTTTTGTCCTGTTCTTTCCGGACATCTTTAACTGGCTTCACGACTGCCAATAGGCTTTCATCTCTTCTTCCTCCTCATCCTCACGTAATCTCCTCCATGTCACCCTTTGATCCAAGACTAAATCGTCGTTTCCGTATTGGCTTCCACTAGAGCACTGGCTTGATGTGTGATTTCATCCGACGGTCCCCTCAGCGTATGTTCGAGCCATCTTGATTTTCATGTATTGTAAGACTTGGGTACTTTAGTCGTATGTGATTCCGCATTAATTTGTTTATTAAATATATCACACGGTGAAACAGTATTATTTACTGGATGGCGTTCATAGGTCAAGACATCCTATCAGACCTACTTATGAAATGTCTAAATATTCAGCTATGGTGTTAAATCCACTTAAAAGCCACTCAAAATCTAGACTAACTAATTATTATGAACTAAAACACAGATTAGATAATTTAAAATTCGATAATGAGGAAAAACTGGTTAGTTTTGACATTATCAGTTTATATACATGTATACCAATAAATATGGCTATAGAGGCAGTCAGAAAAGAATTCATTTCTGACCACTTGAGGACGTAATACTGGGGGTGCAGCTGTGCCTGACTTCCACAGTATTTAAATTCCAAAGGAGAATATAAAAAAAAAATTGAGGGATTTGCCATGGGGTCACCAGTATCTCCGATTGTAGAGGATATATTCATGGATAGGTGGGAAAACATAGCGATTGAAACATTCAGTCCCACCCCAAAAGTTTAGTGGAGGTATGTAGATGACACATTCGCTGTACTTATGACACACGATATAGATAGATTTTTCGAACACATCAACTCGAAGGTCGAGACAGTTCAATTCACTTAAGAACTGGAAAGTCAGGAAGAGGAGCTTCCAATGTTAGACTGTAGCGTAAAGAGGAAAGAAGATGGGAAGTTAAACAGTAGTGTTTATAGGAAACCCACACACTCAAACATATATTTGGACTTCCGATCATCTCATCCTATGTCAGTGAAAATAGGATTGGTGAAATTTTTAAGTTACAGAGCACAAAAACTAAGTGGTACCAAGGAAAATCTAAGACAGGAAATGATACATATAAGAGAAGCGTTGAAACTTGATAATTACCCTGATAAATTAGTCAGAAAGTATGCAGAGAAATGCAAAAATAAAATCACTAATGATAGTAGTGATAGTGATAACAATAATAATATTAATGATTACATGCATGTCAAACATTCACAAGATAATGACAGCGCCAACAATAAGGAGTCTAAATCATCAGTAGTAATTCCATACAAGGAAGGAACCTCGGAAATCTTACGCAGAATTCTTAATAATCCTGATAGGAACAAAAGTGGCACTGAAACCTACAAACTCAATTAGAAATAAGCATTGTTGGTTGAAGGATCCTGTGGAGCCTTTCAAACAAAACAATCCAGTTTATCTAATACCCTGCCTACAATGATTGTCAGGTCAAATACATTTGTCAAAGTGGTAGAACAAGGGCAGTTAGACTAGCCGAGCATAAAACCTTAGCGAAATCTAGATTAGTTGACACGAACAAGATAAGAAATCTGGAGAATGGCTCAGCTACACCACGCACTACATGCAAGTAAACACAAACATACAATAGGCTGGATGGGATAGGATGACAGTTTTAAAATCTAATGTCACAGGGTGGAGGGAGAGATTGATAACAGAAGCTTTGTTTGTCGAATCAACTGGCTGAGAATACGTGTAATAGGAATGATTCAACACCTGTCCCAGATATCTGGAAAATCCTACTACCCAAACGACGACAAATAGGAGAGAATAAAGAAAACTATAAAACTGAAGTTTCGAAGTCGTGTGATTATAATTGATATGATTATGAACAATAAATTGTGTTCGAAACGTCATCTAGTTAATAATACTGTTTCACTTTGTGATATATCCATCTAATAAAAAAACTAATACGAATTTGCTTTATTCCAAAACAGTACTTATGATAAAGTGGAGGGAATTTTAAGCAATTTTTAAAACGTCGCATGTATTTTACTTGTCAACAACAACAACAGAAAAAATACATTGCAGGGTACACAAAATCAATATTGATAACAGTAACAACTTTTGGCATTAGCAGAAGAAGCAGTAGGGTCAAAGTATGAAATGGCAAGAATAATAATATTAGTATTAATAACATAAAATCATAAGGTAACGGGGATAGCGAGTGTCACCATAAACATGGGAGAATAGCTGAGTCATTTCGATGCCAGATGCAGAGTTCGTCGTAATCTTCAAGCTTAACACCATCTCTATCACATTGAACGCGTGCGGAGGGGGGTCAAATAGGGTATTGTCGAGTTTTTATATTTGGCTATGCGAGCATATAATCTTTCATAATGACTTCTGGTACTACCTACTGAGATGTAAGGGTAGAGTTGTGAATAGAGAGAGTTCTGAGAATCATACATTGTGGATTAAGACGATTTCTCTTAGGAGTTTAGGTGCCTACTGGCTGTGATAATAACGATCTGACCAAATGGCACACTACTTGCCCTACTGACAACCTTGAATATCCTTCTCAATATTGCATAGTCCTTTTTTGGTACCCCAGGAGAGACCAGAGGGGATCAATCAAGAGTCGACAAACTGTAAAAATGAAGGTTGACGGATTTCAGATTGTTTCAAGTTCATAATGTAGTTGGTTAGGTAGAGCATTTTTCCTAGAAAAGAACAGTATGTGAGAAGACCAAGAAAGGTGAGAGGATAGAACTATACCAAGGTATTTTATGCTTGAATTATTACCTGTACCAACTCCCTCTAAGCTACAAGTATCATGTGAACTGATGAGTCCATCAAGATCACGTTTATACTCTAGGGGAAATTTAACTGTTTGACAATTGGAGAGATTTTGATGTGGCTGTGTTCTCTGAGCTGGATAGTCAATTTGAGAAGCTTTCATTTTCCCATTTTTTCGACGTCTTAGTCAAGCGAACAACCGCAGGGGAATTAGAAACTCAAGTTTATAGAAAATCAAGTCACATGGACCAAATACTGAATTACAACAGCAACAACCCAAAAACACACAAAAGGAATTGTATACAAACACTATTCAAGAGGGCCGGCCAGGACTCACTGCAGCACTCCAACGCTAAGGATTATTGAAGAAAGATATCTCATGGACGTCTTCCAAAAGAATGCATATCCACAGAATGTCATCAAAAGACATATACCCCAAAGCCAACCTATCAGATCAAAGCCCCCCTTGGAAAGCACAAAGAAAATCGCCTTACCATATATAAAGGATACCTCAGAAATCACCACAAGACTCTTCGAACCTTTAGGAATTGACGTTGCACACAAACTCAACAACGAAAGAAGATAAAACCAACATCATCTACAAAATAAATTCTAACAAATGCGAAAACCACTACATTGGCCAAAGTGGACGTCCCTTCGTCTTCGTATCCATGATCATAAGCTAGCCGTCAAAAGACATGACATCCATTCCATCGTATCACTCACTGCATACAGACAACCACGGTCATTAATTTTACTGGGATAACCAGCGTTCAAATATTAGACAGAGGAAACACCAACAATGCTGGAGAATTTTTAGAAGCCTGGTATTTCAGTGAATCGTCAATCAATAGACACATCGAGGTAGACAAAATTTATCAACCGATAACAAGGAAATCTCACACACAAAGGGTCAAAGTTCAAGTCAAGGAAACAATCGGTACCAATGCAAGTAAACTAGAGACTGTGAAAAGACATAAAAAGAACCAATCACGACGTTCAAGGTGGTCACCAGGAGAGATGATTAATAAACTCGTGGAGAAATCTGGAAGCTCACTTCAAATTGAAATATGCGCTGAAGACGTTTTCTAGTAGGGGGCAATGAAAGCTTCACAACTATAAACCATCCAGCTCAGAGAACACAACCACATCAAATTCATCCACCTGAGCTACAAATCTTCTACAACATATTTGCAGACATTTAACGTAAGACCATCAGGCTTAGACCGCTGGCTAATGTCGAGCAGAAGTGATTACCATTATCCTAATTATTAATGAGTCGGCTATGTAATTCCAAAACGGAGACTGGAAAGCAAACATCAATAACACAACAAGAATACATTAAAGCTGACAGTGGTTATTAATGCTTAAAGGTATTTCAGTGCTTACCTTCTGAAGTAGACCAATGTAGAAGGCATATCATAATAATAATAATGATTATATGAAGTGTATATCGAATCATCATGACTACTTTACTCAACTTTCTAATTCTTGTGTATTTATACTCAAGTAGACAAGAAAAAACAAAACACGACACAACTTTTCATATTGGTGCAAAGTTTTAGCTTAACTTTTATTGGTTCTAGTAAAATATTAACCATTTTGTTTGGTTACAGGATTTCATCATGAGTTGACATTGGTTAGAGTACTGGACAGCTGTTTCGTCCTATTTTGGGACTCTTCATCAGTACTCATCCACTGGGGTTCGAACCCAGGACCTTCTGGATACAAGGCGAGCTCGTGGACTAGGTTTTCCAATGGTCCTTTAACCAATGTCAGCTCATGATTAAATCCCGTAACCAATCAATCAAATCCCTACAAACCAACCATTTTTGTTTTGAGTATTGGTTTGCAGGGATTCGATTGGTTTGAGGATTTCATCATGAACTGATATAGGGAAAAGGACCATTGGAAAACTTGAGAGTACTAGATAGCAGATGTTTCGTCCTAATTTGTGACTCATCGCCAGTACACTGAAAATATGTTCAATATTCCCTTTCAATGGTATCATTTGCAGGCTTCTTTACATTATGTAAGAAAATGGGTTGGATGCCCTACAAACAGGCCAAGTCAATATATACATTATAATAATAACTTGGCACCATTGTTAAGAGGGTACGGTTCAAGTGAATGGAATACGGTGGGAGTGATTAAAAAAAGAAATAGATATTAACAGGTTTGAAATGGGTTAACTTCTGCTGAAAGGAAACAAGAATTACGTAGGTGGTGATAATAATATGATGGATAGTGACTAGCTGTGGAATCGACGATGCACATTTCGTCCTATTTCAGACTCGTCAGCCGGATATATTTTATCCCAGTATATTTCATCAAATCCGTTGTTTTTAAGCGTGAACAACTTCATGTGAACTTATAAAGTTGAAATGACCTTTGGAACAACGCCAATGCTACTGAAAATTCAAGGCCTGAGGCTGTCTGTTCCATTTAGAATGCATATGAATGGAACGTGCTTTCACATTGTGAGAACTGCATCGAATTAGTTAGATTTAATGAATGTTAGATTAATGTTAGCGTTGGGGGCTGGGCGGTGGAGGCGACCAGCAGGAAGAATAGAACCTGATCTTCGAACTTGCTGACACTTGTCAGCAAGGTCTATCTACAACCATGAAGGGACTAATAACACTTCTGACTGATAGAATTCAAGTGTTAGTTTGCAGAGATTTGAATGGTTGCCGGATTTCACCATTAGCTGGTATTGGTTAGAGAACCATTGGAAAACCATCCAGGAACACTGAGCAGCTGTTTCGTCTTAATTTTCTTGAAGAGTCCCAAATTAGGACGAAGCAATTATCCACTACTCCCAGGTTTTCTAGTGATTCTGCAACTGATAGAAATCAGTTAGTACCAAATTCGAGGATTACACACACATCACATCGCTTACTTTCTATCGACCGATCAATGTACAGCTGTCAACTGTCGATCGCTTAACAGCTTTTTAAATAGGGAGAATGTCTCGTCTTTGCTTTTCCTAAAGACGGTAGCTGGAAATGAGAGTTTGATTACTGATTTTGTTCACTGCTTCTTCCTTACTGTGGTGGACTGGATTAAGCATCAGACTGTACACAGGGAGTACGAAGATAGGAATACGTTGGACCGATAGGAAGACTCTAGAACATCTGGATTTCGTGCGCGGATGATTTAAGTTTAAAGTCACTCAGGCAAACTCGAAGAATTGCAGGCAAAAACCAACAAACTGCCTGAAGAGGCAGGCAGCAAAGACAGGACTCCGAGTGAACACAGAGAATATGGAGGTGTTGAAGAATACCAACCAACAGCAACAGCAACAACAACCAGCACCAATCACCATCAATGGGAGAAATTTGACAGAGGTTACTTCCTTCACTCATCCAGCCAGGAAGCATCGTTTCAAACACAGGCAGGATGGATGGAGTTGAGAAAACCGGATTCGGAAAAGCAAGACTCGCCTTCATCACTCTGAAATCAGTGGAGGAATCTTCTGCACACCGCGTCGGTGGCACAGTGGTTAGGACTCTCTCCGACCATGCACATAGTCCGGGGTTCGATCCCCTGCCGGCGCACACCCGATATCTATGTTCGGCCTGAATTTGGGCTACCGATATCCATGCTGAAAATTCCATATTTGTACTGAAAATACGGTGTGGAATCAAGCTGTAAATTAAAAATTAAAAAAATTAAAAATTAATTAAGAATAAACAACAAAATTCGGATTTTCAACACCAATGTTAATTCAGTTAGTGGGCGTGACGAAAAGCATTTCCGACAGGACGTTGCAGAGTTTTATCGACAGCTGTGGCATTTTCTGCCTCCGAATTGGAAGTCAGATGGCCAGAAAGAATTGGCAGCAATAAACTGGAAACGTAAAAAACCAGGCACCTATTGGTCAACAGATATTCCAGAGAAAATGAAAATCAATCGAACAACCTCTACCGGGACCGCTAGATGACATTATGCTCCAAGGCCTCGAGTAGAACCCGAATAGGAAACGATGATTTGGGAAAGAGTCCGAGGGTCATGTGGACGAGATCGCGTAACGAGGAGGTGCTAGACTACGGGAAATCGTGGTACCAGCTAAAGAACACCTCAGAGAACAGGACAAAGTGGTAGTGTGCTGCTGAATGCCTATGTTCCACTTGGAACCTACAAGAACAGTAATAATATTGGCAATAGGCTTGTCCATGGTGCAAGTAAGTTTGTGTAAAACACATTGGTATTAGGTGGTTGGAGGAAATCGGCCTCAGGAAGCCTTGGACCTAGGTTTCGTGCTAGTTGGCACTCATCAGCAAGGCATATCTGCAACCTTGAAGGAACTGATGTCCCTTCTGAGATTCGAACCCGCGTCATCCAGTGCTGCAGTCAGAGACGTTACCACTGAGCTATTCAGGCTCGCGACTGACCTCCTGTAGGACTGTATTGGATATTTTTGATTGCACACTAGTCGGTTACTAGTGTAATGTGTCTAGTCTTATCTTCGGTGCAGAACGAATTCTATCAGTCATGTTTGCAATGTGGCCACCATCCTAGGTGGCTCGCCATTACAGTGGACTGTGAATTGTTGGTCTAAGGCTTACTGGCGATTGTCTCCAACCATCTAATACCACCTAGCATGGTGGCCACATTGCGAACATCACTGATAGAATTCAGTCTGCACCGAAGGTAGGGCTAGACACATTACATTAGTTACTGACTAGTGTTCAATCAAAAAGTAACCCACATTAAACTCCAGTTACCACGTAATAGCGTGTATTGATGCGTCTAATGCTTGGTACTTATAGGAGAAAGTGACATATAGAATAGTGAAACTTAGTTACTTAATAATTCGTGAGCAGACATAAAGTTTTATTAGTTGCTATTCAGTTGTTTTGGTCAACGAGAGATTCCTACTTCATGAATTCAATATTGGAATGCATTTTTCTTAAAAATAAAAATTAAAAATAAACAAAAATAAATGACATATTTTACTAAGTCTATCAAGAGAGAAAAATAAGAATTTTTATTCACTATTCTCAACAATATGTTCTAAATAATAGAAGGCGAAAAAGCAACAACATTAGGCCGAATGACTGATGGGTTTTCATTTCCTTAGTCATGTACATAAACAAGAATTCGACTGTTTCACCCTACTGTGTGGTGAGAGCTGGCTGCTAGCCAAATTGATAGACAGTAATTTACGTCAATGTTTGCCTCCCCAATATTGGTCGTGAGGAAAATAAGAACAAAGACCGATTCAACAACCATTCACAGAAAACTTTGTGTAGGCGGATACAATTTACAGATAGATAATCTGAACTTCAAGAAACGGCCACAAAGAGATGAAAGATTAACGTTCAACGACATACCATCACCAATCAGAAGACTGTGTTTATTTGCTTACAATAATCTATAATAGTGTACATGAAAATCTATAAATATCTGTTGATTTCGTAAATAAACGATCTATTGCCTGGCCCTTGTCTTGTGTTGTTACAACTGTACTGCTTTTAAGTAACACTGTTTCTCTGAAGCCATGTTGAGTAACGTTGTCTAACACGTTTTGAGAGATTGCGCTGGAGTAGGTCTATTGTTATAAACGCATTGTCTTTTTCCTTTAAAGTTCTTAAAACCATTGAAAAACTAAAGAATATCACTTTTAAAGCTACTGAAGAAAGGGTCTTCTTTAGCAAGCTAGGAAATTCTTTTCTGCCCCTAAGTTTCTCCTGAGGTTCAAGTCAGTGCGCAGTATTTCCTTTGGGGCTGAATTGTATCCATCATTGACTTTGAAGTGACATTGTAATCGATGAACCGGGTTGAATATTCATTTTTGGTCAGATTGTTTTTAAGAAGAGATAGCTCTCCTTCCAAGCAGTGAACAGGAGAAATGATATAGCTATTTTACAAATTAAAAGTAATAAGAAGACATAATTTGTCTGAATCGTGTAAAGTATTTTCCCAACACATTTCGAAGAATCTGACCACACACAGAATTGTCATAGGAATATATATTTATGCGCTTAATAAAGAGTTTAGAGGTGAGAAAATAGATTACCTAGGCCAAGTTCAAAGGATTTATTGAAGTTGAAAATAACAATGAAGATAATTAAATCAATTGACAGAGGTAATAGTAACTCTGCCCTGGCTGGTATCAAAACCTACCTGGACAGAACAGTATCTTAATTATCACAGTTTCTGCCCTGTTCAGTACAAAATATTTTAGTGGGGTACCAGTTCAGTATAATCCAACGAATATGCCCAAAGGCACACTTCATGAAGAAGAAATAAAGTTGACACAAACTCTGGTTGATGAAAATTATCCAGACAAGTTCATTAAGAGATATAAAGTACTCAAGACCAGCTCTCCAACTCGCCGCTAAGAAAGACGTGTACATCAAGCTACCCTATATGGGTGACTATAGGAGCTTGATAATCAGACAAAGATTAAACGCTTCTGTAGTTAAAATGACTTTTAATGCAGCTAAGATCATAATAATTGAGAATGTGAAGCCAATATATCTATCTAAGCCCTTCGAACATGCGAATAATGATGTCACATCCCGCAGTATTTAACAATTTGAATGTACGTGTGGCCAATCATAAATAGGGAGGACACATCAATCTCTGCAAGTAAGGGTTGGTTTCAGAGCATATTACTAAATGGCTTCAGAAGCAAACAGCATCGCCAGAACCCATTAGTGGTGCGAACAGGAGACCTAGCTCCTCTGTTGCGAAACATATTATAGAGACAGGACATAAAATTGACGTTTACATGTCTTTTAAAGGTATCTATCTATGAAACGTCTTTGGGGCGTATCCTAAAGTTTGTGGAAGCCCTAGCTAGCAATTAGGAAGTTTAAACCACCTTTATGCGTTCATCAAAAGCAGTTTGTCATTGGTAAACTTTGTTTTGATACCAACCAGGGTAGATGTACTATAACCTCTCCCCTTTGGTTTAATGATCTTCATTGTTATTTTCACCTTCAATATAGTGGCCTATAAACGTGACCTAAGTGGTCTATTTCCTCACCTCTTAACTCGTTATTAATTTCATATATATTCCTATGACAAGTTCATGTGTGGTCGGATTCTTCGAAATATGTCGCGCAAATACAACATTATACACGATTCAGACAAATTACGCCTTCTTATTGCTTTGTCTAAATTTAAAGCACCCAACTTCCCATAAACCTTTTTAGTGGATACATTTTTCAGAGTCTCGTCATCTCTTCTTGTCATTTCGAGATAAACTAATGCGATCTTTGACTCATTTTCGACCTCTAATATGAATTTAACTGAATGATGATGGTTACTAGATTCTTGTAAACCAGTTCACATGTTGCTATGAAGCCAAGTACATTGATTGTTAGACACTTATCCCGTCTAAAAGAGTTTCAGAACACTATGCCACATGGTTGCATGAAGGCTGTAGTGGCTCTGTAAGGAGTGGAATATTAGAACACCTTGTCAACACTGGTCATCCTACCTCAACAAATCCCTCCTTGAAAGCAACCAACAAAGGGAAGAATAACCTGTCAAAGGTAATACGCTTTCGTCTCCTTCGCACTACTAAAGCTTTAGTCATTTAGAAAAGCCACAGCTCTACACACAAAAGAAAATTATTCATTCCCACTTTTACTATCATGGCAACAACCTCATTGTTCATTTATACTGACTTGATTTGCGTTTATTTTGTTTGGTTTTCTAACTCCATATAACTCTTGCATTTCTCTGGAAATCTTACATAATTCCATATTTTGTATCCCGATCGTAACTCTCATCCTTTATATTCCTTGTCTTATTACGTAACTCCAATAGGCTTATTCAACTCTTTTTTATTCATTGACTAATATCAACAACTATGACTGCTACAAGTTACCAATTTTGTTACAACCCTCTTTCATGAAACAAAGATTGTCTATAAATGCTATTGTACAGCTAGAGAAAATGAATTCCCTGATAAGAGCCTTTCCGCTTAACTAATTGTGTTTTGTTTTCATTAATGCTTGGATGGGGATCACACATAAAGCAGTCTTCGAAAAGACGACCAGGTGGAGAGTTTATGGCCATTTTTATCATTTTATCTGTAGATATCGTTGTTGATAATGAAATTTAGGTGAAATGTGCATCTCAGTAACAACTCTATCAGATATTAAGTTGATATCCTGATACTCAGTCTACTGTTATCCATATATTAGTATAGGGCACAAACTGTTTCTGTGAACGGCATACTGGTAAATGGAGACTCTACGACCACTGATAACTTTCGTTTTCAAGTTACATTCAAGTCTTTCATGCAATCAGTGATTTCGAGAACGTTTTGAAGAGAGTAGCTAAATGATTTTCTTCTCACAAGCTCTGATATTATGGAAGGTAATTTAGCATTTGAATGGGAGGGTAACCTCGACCGTCTACGGACAGAAAACCATGAAGTTGGGGAATAATTCATCCTGTCGACTTTAAGTGTCCGAAAAGGAACTTTAATTATCAAGTAGTCATTCTTTTGCATTCTTAGAACTCTCGTCAGTTGCTGTTCACTTAGTTCAGTTATAATTTTCTCATCACTTAGCTTAAAATCTTTGCTGCTTTCTTCTGAAATCACCGCCGACATTTCGTCGATATATATATCTATCCATGAGAACCATACCCAAACGTTTATCTGAACAAGTATTTATTAAAAGAATGAAATATTCCCATATTGAGTCATAAGTAAAAGGCGTAAACAGCGGAGAAAATTTTCTTTTCGACGATTCATTTTCATAAGCTGTACAATCATAATTATATTAAACAAAGAAATCTTTAGATCAATCAGATACTGGTAAACTTTGTACTTGAAAAATTGTATTACGTAATGTAACGAGTAACCTAGAAGGGATGATTAATTGTAAGTTACAAAAGAGGCAGAAGCTGGCATGACGTAATAAGTGTGAGATAATGACTAATCAATAAGCTCGTGTAGAATGGATAGGAACCAGTGGAAAGGCCATAAAGTGTTTTAACAACCCTAATGAATTTGCTTATAAACATAGGAGGTGTACTTTAGATGCCACTGTCGTCTTATAACATTTTCTCTAGTTTAGACAGAGGGGCCAAATATGTCCAGTGTGTCTTCGTAGATTACACATCTGCCTTCGACTTTGTACTTACGCCTCTTCTGCTAAACAAGCTTCCTGCGTCATAAGCACAGTTCTGGATTAATAAGTGGCTGCATTCCTATTTTTCTGATAGCAAGCACTACACTGTTTACAATGGGAAGTCCTCCACTGCTTGCTTCACTTACTCTAGCTGGTATTCTTCAAGGTGCTTTTCCTTCTTCTTACATGGCTTGCCTCATTCTGATGAAGCCTAACTGTTTCCACACCGGTTACTACTCAGTCGAATTGTTCCAAAATGAATAACGTTCTATTGGAAAATAGTCAGTGGTTCTCGTCAAATGGTACTAAGCTTAATCCCTCCAAATGTCAGACTGTTAATTCCACTTTCAGACACAAGCGCGGTTTAAATGGACCAGTTCGTCCGCATGATTGTACTATAATAAGTAGCATTGAAGTTGAAAATAAGTCACTTGCTGAATACCTTGGATTGTTCATTTTCTCTGATCTTTCCTTGTCTCCTATAAATCATATAATTTCCCAGAAAGATATTTCATTTAAGGTTTCACGTAAGGAAGCTCAAACGGTCTGGTATCATCCAGTCTCTACATATACAGTTTGTTAATTCTTGTATTCCGTCTATCCTTCTTTATCGTTCCGCTACCTTAATCTCTTCCAGGCTACCTCGAAGGGTACTACAATTTGTCAGTAGGGCGTGTGGGGTGTCACTAAACCAATTTGTTAATACTCCTGTAGATAGACACATGGACACATATTATCTTGTCACACACTGAGCATCCTCTCCATACACAACTCTCTCATTGCGTTTCATCAGGTGAGTAGAACTAGAAGTAACAACAGAAGACTTTATGGTCGGACGACTAAGTATAAAGACTCCACAATACCTTATTTGCAACAAATTTTATATGATGAAGGAGGTGTAAGGCAGGACACTACTAATTTACCGATAAATACCTAATTAAGCGTTATTTTTATTCTTTCTTTCATTATTATAATGTTTTGATTATTACCCCTGTAAGATGCATTGAGAAAATCAGATACTGAAAATTCCACATTTGTACCAAAAGTACTGTTTGGAATAAAACTATCATTGTTATTATTTTTATTATCCATCTCAGACAACACCAAAATCAACCGCCTGAGTGGTGAATCGATTTTATCAATTCAGTGCATCTCCCAATTCCTCCGCCAGCCTGGAGCTAGATATGTCAGTCGTACACAGCGTTTACTATCCAAATGTATCATCAAAAACTTAACCTAATGGTTTTATAAAGGAGAAAGAGATTCCCCACCCCCACCTCTGAAGCTCTCTCTATCCAGGAACACTTCATCGAAGCTAACCCACACAGGAACTTCAAAGTCATCCAAAGAATACGTGGGGATCTCGCTGAAAGAGTACGAATCAAATTTCTTCAAAACTGCAGGAGCGATAGCAATTCACATGTAAAATCCTGAGCTCTGAATACAAAAGAAGTTTGTTCAGTTTCACTGAATCTACAATGAACCTGATCTGTCCTAACACCGGATACGAAATCCTCCTACTTAATTGTATTATTTCCTCCCCTCATCCCCTATTAAATTTCCACCCCTTATTATTATTATCATTGTTGTTAACTTGCCTCTCATTCAATTTTAGTTGAGTTCTACTCAACCCCATCAATTATGTTACGTCACTCATTTTTATTTTAGTTGCTCCCTGATTAACGCTTTCTACATTGCATAATTTGTTATCTAAAAACAATTTACAAATGTAATGAAACATCCTTTGAAATATTCCTTTTGTTGCTAAGAAAATTTACTATATATATGTGTGATTGTGCTGCTTGAAAATAACATCTCCGGAAAAGCAGTAACTCTTCGCTGAACGTCTTTTCTTTAATAATTCAGGAATATATTTTAAGCTTTAAACTAGGCACACTACTTGCTACGAAAAAGGTCTATTGTTTATCTAGATAAATTCGCATTTATCGTAATTGAGTACTCAAAATGAAGGTTGATGTCCGTGAACGTCATTTTTCTTCCTCAATTTCATCATATTACTTATTATTTATATAAGTAGTTACGAGTATTGCTGCAAATGTTTAACCTTAATCAGGTTTCAATTTCTGGTATGCTAAAGAATAAAATATCTGTATATTGGTGAGATAATGTTCATAAGGTCTCAAAATAATCACAGACTGTGTTCAGACATTAGGACATGGTTTCAAACACAAAGCTGAGGAATTCACTTGACACTGCTGTAAATTTAGTTTGTCTGAAAAATGGTGTGGAATTTTACTCCCGGTTTAACTCGGAAGATTTAAATGAGACAGAAGAACTAACTAATTAATTAAAACAAAGGGATGTAGTCCGCCTTTTTGCATACACTACGAGAGTAATTTCTCAATTTTATGTACAATTTTGCTTCTAACATGAATTTCGAAGAGATAAGAAACGTTAGCAGAACACAATACGATATCATTCACAAAGTGTTCTGTAACATAAATGTTCTCGAAGTACCAGTAAATTGCGGTCAGTTATTCTTTATATCATTGATAACTATATTATATTATTATTATTCCCTTGGGTTCCAAGTGGAACATAGGGCTTCAACAACACATCTCCACTATGTTCTATTTTCTGCTGTCCTCTTCAGCTGGATAGCTCCATGATTGACCATAATCTTTCATCTCCTCCAACTTGTATGATCACCTCTATGCCACCGTCGCACCGAGGACCCATTGGTCGCCTCCTATTCGGACTCCAGTCGATCATTGGCCTGGCGTTTGATGTTATTCCATGGCCTCCTCAACGTATGCCCAATCCATCTTCATTTTCTCCTACATACATTTTAGGCGATCGGTTCCTCATTGGTTCGTTTCCAGAGTTTCTTGTTTCTAATTCTTTCTGACCGGGTGGCTATTCAGTCTTCAGTTCGGAGCCAGTGAAGATTGCAGCTGTTGAAAAAAGTCTGTAACTTGTTGTTGGTAAATGAGATCACTATTAGCAGTGGTCCCAAGAAAGCCAAATTTATCACTCACACAGCATTAATGCATAAAAAGTCTACACCGGAAATCGAAGTGATATCACTACATTAGATGCTTGAAAAGTGTCCAATACTACTTTATATTTGACTGTGACATGAAGGTTGTGGACTCTTTGACACATTAGTATTATTATGACCGTATCGAATAAAATATTCGGCAAACAGTCTGAGGTGATTTAAAAACCTCTTGACCAGTTCAGTCAGTGGAACCAACTGAAAATTATTCACATTGCTGCATGCCTAGTCGTCTATAGTTACAGGTGCGATTTTAATACGCCATTCGGAAACTGCATTATACTGTTACAGCATGAATATCTCAGCATGTTGCACCATTGTTATTCCTTTGTGTTGCAAGTTGAACAGAGGACCTCCACAGAACATGTCCATTTTGTTCTATTCACTACGGTCCTCTTCGTCTGTCCCCACGACGACTGCCCATGAGCGTTTATCTCCTCCATGTCACCTTCAGACACACACCTGACTCGTCGTTCCCCATTCTGGTCTCACTAACGGAGCCTCGTTCGCGATGTCATTCAATGTTCTTCTCACTGTGTCCCCGATCCATCTATAGTTTCTAAGACATATTTCTCTAGCAATAAGTTCTTGACTGATTCGTTTCCAGAGTCCTTCAATGTTATTTCTTTCTAGCTACTTGATCTTTAGTATCGATTAAAGGCAGCTATCGATAGAAGTCTGAAGCTTGTTCGAAGTATATTTTCCATGAGATGTCTGTAGTTGAAAGGATGCTGCCCAGATAAGTGGAAATAGTGACCTCTTTCAAATTTCTTCCTTTCATAGTGGTTGGTGGTGCTTGTGGTTGTTCGTTGGCTGGATATGTTCATCATCACCTCCATCTTCTCTATGTCCACATGAAGTCCTGCATTCTCTGTCTTCGTTTCAGCCAAGAGGTCTTCAAATTTATGTGACATCAGACACAAATCATTCGTTAAGTCCAAATCACTTAGACTGTTTTGTTAGTACAACATATGCCTCATTTCATCGCTACAAACGGTCTGTTGAACAATCCAGTTCACCAAAATTGGGATATCATCGGTGATGTGTTGCCCTACATTCAGCGCAATCTGTTTATCACTAAAGTGCTGAGTGAGAAGAACACCTGATTACATACACTACAGAATAATTTGAGTATTTGGAAGCCACCAATCACATAAAGCAGCGGTGCTTGCTGGCTGAATCGAAGTGATTTAAAACACACTCGAAGGCCATCTCAGTCGTTTGGGACTCCGCTCATCAGCAATAAATCCAGTCATATTCTCCATTTGCTATATTGGGAATTCGCTTGATTCCCAAAGAAAAGTTTCGTGAATTCTTACGCAATGAGAATCAGACTACTTAACACACTTATAAGTAGCTTGGTAATCCGAGACGAAATACGACAGGCTAGTTGAATTGAAATTGATATCTCTTAAAGAAGTGTAAAATGATCGGGAAAACGGCGGTATTCCTGTTTTTCACGAATGTGTCCTAAAAAATTATCATTTTTTGAGACCAACCAGCAGACTACTCAGATCATCAAATTTTCTTTCACATTGAAACATGAATTCTATTCGGCATTATTCTTACCCTAGATTGGTGAATTTCATAAGCAGTGTATTAATAAGTAGTACATAAGACATTGATGTAGATTTGCAGCAATATAAATATATTTTTTAACTGCACATGAAGTAAATAATTCGCAAGAATAATGAAAAAGGGAATAGACTTAATAATAATGACCAAAATTACAGATTTTTTTTTTACCTACATCGTTTTGAAAAGTAAGAATACTTCGTGAATTAATAGTAATAGTGATAATAATATAAACAATACAAAATTGTGGCATATACAAAGATATAATAAATTATCTAATATTACTTGACAAGTACAAGAAAGAACACGAGAAGATCACACATAAAGGAGGGATAAACAGAGAGAGAGAGAGAGTACTGATGTGCGCATTCATGTTTGCATGTGTGTGTGTGTGTGTGTGTTTGAAGGAACTGGCCAATTCTACAGATTGACCGAAATTCCTTTCCATAATGGAATGATTCCGAAGAAAAATATAGACCTAATAATAATAATACATTGTTTCTCGAAAAACCCGCCACATCTTGTCAATGTTCAATAGTAGAAAAAGCGCCTAACTCAAACTTTAACAAGTACATAGAAGCAAAACAAAAGAGTTAATGAGAATAAAAGTTGCGAAATTAAACTCAAATGAAAAAATACAAACAACAATAGTTATTTGAGTCACTATTAGGCTCCATCTCAGTTGTCCCTCAATTTTCGTTAAAGTAAAGCAAAAATCTTTAATGTAAATAATGTATTTATCTATCTATCTATCCATTTATCGATTTATCACAGTCCCATAACACCAAACATCACGAAAAGAAATATGCGATTACATAATTAGTGAGTGAGTGATTGTGTGAAAATCAGTGCATAAAGAAAGTGTACGAGTACAATATAAGGGTGCATCTGTGTGTTTGTATGTGCGAATGTAGGGGTTACCTGCATGATTGCATAACCATGTTGTTTCCTATATATATATTACTGAATTTCATATGGCCAGTAGTATAACTATACTACCATGAAGACAGACTCTTAAATAATAATAATAATAATAAACACCATAAAAACAACAAAGTTAGTGAGTTCAGTTCACTTTTTGTCAGGGAATTTAAAACTGATGCCGTTTTCATCACTCGGTAAACAAACAGGAAAGAAAAGGCAGGAGTGGAGGCGTATTACATTAAAACAAACCTTAAATATACCCCTGATTATTAGACACACAAAGGGTGAGAAAACAAAACCACAAACACGCAACAAACAAACAAACAAAAACAAAAGTAAAAATTTCATTTACAGAATAAAACTTCTTTTTTTAGGAAAAAAAGAGAGAAGAGGAGAAAGGCGCTTTAAACAAAATGGAATGGATCTATGTACATAAAAAAAGAAAACGGTATAATCCATTGAAACGAAACAATATCACGATGATAAACGAAAATATTAAAAAAAAAACGGAACAAAAACAAGTTTAAACTTTCACAATTAATTCTCTCGGACACGTTTATCTTTCACTGATATTGCCAATCGAGAATTAATTGATGAGGAATTCAAAGGATTATTATCATTACTATTACTATCTATACTACTGTTATTATTAGTAGTAGTATGATTGTTGTTATTATCGGTAGATTTATTCTGTTGATGGTTATCAGCAGATCTGCGTAGATTCGGTGTAAAAGAATTTGCATTCGGTAGTTTAATTTCGCTTGATATATCAGCAAAACTAGGACGTTTCTCAGGTTCTTCACTCCAACAACGATTCATCAATGTACGTAACCATAATGGCATTAAATCTGGCGCAGGTAATCGGTAACCTAAGAAACGATAAACAAACAAACAAACCAACAAAAAAAGACGATTTGTTTATGCTTCTGAATTCGGTAAAGTGACACATTCAGGTATTACATTCATGTGTGAAGAAGAATCCTAAAAGAAAGCTATCATTTTTAGACATCCTAGAAACCACAAGACCAGATAGTCGGGTTAGTATAAAAGCGAATTGGCATAAGAAAAGTATGCCATTCAGCCACTAGGACCCAAATCAGTGACCAGCCCATGAATTATAACTTCTACAAATTCGTGACTTAGCGCGACTGACACCAACCAATGTCGTCGGTGGAACATATATCCTCACACGTGACATCTGGATGAACCTCACTGGTCACGAATTTTCACTAGAACTCGAGGAATCGGGTCCCAGTGGCTAAATGGTATACGAACCAGCTTGCATTGTAACCGGAAGGTCCTGGATTCGAACCCCGGCAGTGGATGCGTACTGCCAATGATTCCCAAACTAGGATGAAACAGCTGTCCAGTACTCCAGTGCTGGTTTTCAATGGTTCTCTAACTGATATCAATCCGTGATCAACTCGTAAACATAAGAAAAGTACTTGAACTGGTCAACATACAAATTTTCAATGCTTTATTGCTCTCTGATATGAAAGAAATTCGATAAAGACCCTTTAGCTATAGAAGGATGAAAACTAGTTGTTCAGAAGATGCCAGTGAAGACGAACTAAGGACTGTATTATTATTATTTTGTTTCCTTTAATTCCTAGAGGAACATAGGGCTTCAGCCGGACGGCTCCATTGGGTTCCGTTCTCTGTCAACGTTTTCAACTGGCTCCACGTCTGCCCACATGTTTTCATCTTCTCTTCACATTACCTCCTCGATGTCACCCTAGCACTGACCACCGACTCACCACTTCCCATTCGGGTTCCATTCGAGCGATGTCAATTGACGATGGTTTGTTTTCTCAGAGTATGTCAATCCACCTTCATTTCTTCCTGCTTATTTGTTGCACAATCGGTTCCTGATTGGTTCACTCCCTGAGATCGTTCCCTGTTGCTGATCTTTTCTGGTCGGCCATCTGATCTTGAGTAGTATTGAGCGAAGACAGCTGTTGATGACACCGATCTTAACTTGACTCTCTCTTTCAATTCGAGATGAGATCTGTTCAATGG
The DNA here is from genome assembly GCA_944472155.2 of Trichobilharzia szidati. NCBI lineage: Eukaryota > Metazoa > Platyhelminthes > Trematoda > Strigeidida > Schistosomatidae > Trichobilharzia > Trichobilharzia szidati. The sequence continues at coordinate 66,594,490 of OX235277.1, read as the reverse complement.
TATCAATTATGTTGCGTCACTCAGTTCCTTTATTTAATTTCACTTTAGTCTCTATCAGGTTAATGTTTTGTGTATTACGTAATTTTCTTTGAAATCTCAGGATTATTATTTTGAAAACCAACAATTTTAATGAAACGTCTTTCAAAACATTCCCCTTGTTATTAGCAAAATGTATTATATGTATGTAATGCAATTGTATATATTACGAATGGTGTTACTGAAATAGTAAGCACAATCACTAATGAGGTTCAACTGGCTGATGAGCCTTGAGGTATGACGAAACACAGGCCATATTACTTCTTTTTTTCCTTCATGTTCCCCAGTGGAACATAGGGCTTCAAGCTAGTGGCTTGAAGTTTCTGTAGCAGTGTTTACTTTGCAGGATGGGGTTGCTAGCCTCATGCCCAACCTTTCCTCTTTAGCAGCATTATTTCTGGCTCAGCGAGGTAAGGGGTGCGTCGGCCGGGAATCGAACCCCGGACCATGTGCATGATCGGCGAACGTCCTAACCGCTATACCACCGACGCACAGGGCCATATTACTACGAAGGGGAAATCTGTCGATGAGACTGTGAAGTTACATCGATTGAGATAGTTAGGACATGTGTTATACATGCATCCCCTAGCTATTGCCTTCTTCGACGAGCATTATCACAGCTGACATAGGGGATTAGGTAAGAAAAGACCCAGTGGTGGGTCAAACAAAAACATGAAATCACTCCACGTAGGGAGGTGCAGACTGTGTGTGTCTAGCTTGGGTCCTGGAGATTCCAAGAACCAATAGCTGGAGTCTACAGGTGTTATGGCTCAAAATCGTTCTCAATGATGGCGCAGATGCATTCACTCTTTCAGGATCTGCAATGCCCTAAAACTCCCCTATTGCTTTTCTATATTACTATTCTATCCTCCTCACATTTCTGCTTAGTATTGTTCTTCTTTCGAATCTCTTTTGTCTTTCTTTTTGTGGTACATGAAGTGTGGTAACTCGAACTGCAAAGTTTTCTATTGAAACCAGTCAGTCATTCGGTTACTATTAAAAGTCATGAGAAGAAATGCCTCTACATGGGTCTGAAACCACCACCTACCTGATTCAATCATATCTCGTGTTTGTTGATTTGACCAATTCCTGTATGGAATATCACCAAATGTAAATATTTCCCATAAAAGAACACCATATGACCAAACATCACATTTAATAGTATAACGACCTGTACGAAGAGCTTCCGGAGCAGTCCATTTTATTGGAATTTGACCACGTTTATCACTTAACTAGGTAGAGAATATGAAACAAAGTAGAATGTTAGAAGAATATAGTTAATAATAATAGTATGCTTGACTCCAAAACAGTACTTACGATACGGTATGGAATTCTCAGTCACTCAATAACAGCAAAAACAAAAATATTACGCGGTACAGGTGTGGTGAGAGATGGTTGCTAACCAAATTGGTTGACAGTAATTGAGGTCAATGTTAGTCATGTGAAAACAAGGTCAAGATGGACAGGCGGATACAGTTAACATATAGATGAACTGACACAGCCACAAGAGATGCAAGGTTAACTTTGTGTGAGAAACAACCAATCAACAGACTGTATTTTCTACTAACATTAACCTACAATAATGTACATCAAAATCTATAAATATGTGTTGATTTTCCTTAATGAACGATCTGTTGCCTGGCCCTTGTCTTCTGTTGTTACACAGGTAACCAAAATCGATAATAGCAATACTATCTCTATCAAATAGAATGCGGCAGGGTGGGTCAAATAGGGGTTATCCTTGAGTATTTTTAATTGATTGTGCGTACGAGCATACCAATCTTTTATAATGGCTTCTAATCCAATCTGATAAGATGCAAAGAAGAGGAGGGTTGTGTGAAAAGAGAGTGAGGTGTTGACAAACAGTCAGACAATGTGGATTTAGACCATTTCTCACATGAGCTGTTCAAGTGTCAGTCGACTATGATAGTAACAAGGTAACTGAATTAGTAGTGGCACACCACCTACCCTAGTGAACAACCTCCAATATCCCTCGAAATACGACTGACATAGAGTCCGTTTTGAGTAGCCGAGGAGAAACTAAGGCGGAGCAGTAAAGAACAGTGGATAAGATGCAACAGTTAACACATTGTAAAATTTGACGTTAAGTGAATGCTGATTGTTTTAATTGATGGATGGTGACTAGCAGTGGAATCCATCAATATGCACATTTCGTCCTATTTGGGACTCATCAGGTGCACGTGCCTACATTCACCAGTCAGTGAGTGATGATTTTCCCACCGAGGCTCGAACCCAGTGTCCATAGTTTCAAACTTCGAAGCGTTATCTACTAGACCCCTTGGGCCACGAGAGCCACTTCTGGTGCAGATGCTTCGACGATGTCTGGGCATTTAATTAGAATTTAATTGGTGGATGGTGACTAGTAGTGGAATCCAGGATGCGTATTTCAACTGTCCTATTTGGGACTGGTCCTCCAGCCGGGGATGCACCTGCATTCTGATTGGTTTAACCTTCTAATGTAGAAGATTTCCTTCGAAATCGACAAGATATGGGATGATTGATGATGATGAAGAAGGATGAGACGATAGAACTATACCAACGTATTTTCATCCCTAATTTGAGAGAATCGTATTCACTTAGAATGAATTTAGATTTCATCACCAATCGACATCAGGTGGAGAATAATTGAAAACTGAAGAGCACTATAGGATTCGTGGGTGACAGCTGTTGAGAAGTACCATACTAAGACGAAGCCGATATATATTGCTCCTTGGTTAGCAGCAACTTCTCAATTAATATCAGTTTGTGACCGAATCTATCTTGAAGCCAGCCGAAATCTTGGTGCGCTACATGGAGAGAGAGAGTGGCAACTCACACCACTGCACATCTGTGCAATGTTCTACGTTAGAACCAGTCAGTCAGTCACTGAGTCACTGTCGAATCTGATGTACAGGAAGTTATCGAAAAGAATATTCTTTATTGATATAAGTATAAAACTTGGGCACTGTGGTAGAGTATAACTCCATTATAGATAAGATTTTATTTTGATAAATCACACAGTGATGTTTTATAGGAATATTAACTGATGATCACGTTTCGAGCACAAATTATAACTGCTTATAATCATATTAAGGTACTCACACTCATTTATTTAATTAGTTAAAAAAACGCACACACATACACAAAAGAAACCACTACTTATCAAGCGAATTGTACTCACTTCATAAATATGCTCTTCTCTAGACATTCCAAAATCTGCTATTTTCAATTGCCCATCATCTGTAATTAAACAATTTCTTGCTGCTAAGTCACTAAACAATGGAGAAAAACAGAAGGCAAATAAAAGGAAGGCCGTTGAAACATGAGTAATAGTAAATTACATTTTAGAGTAATGTTATAACCAGAACTACGACCTAGTAGTAGACAATGGGCGAATACTAACTTTAATGCGTTGGCTAATCTGTCTTTATCGCACGTCAACAACAACACTGATAATACCGCCAGGTCGCAAAAGACAAATGAGAAGACTGGACGTTGGGTAAGACAGCTTTTACTATCTCAAGAAAACAGTCGAAAAAAGTTGGCAGAGCTTGTATATGTACATATATATGTTTAAAATGACCTTGAGAAGCACTAATGTCATTGATAAATTAAGATAGTGAACAACCAATAGGATTTCAAAGGTCATCAGTAGGGTGAGAGAAAATCAGACCAATCTCGAACTGTATGGCAGGGAACTTGTCTTCTGATCATACACACACACACAGACACACGCACACAAAATAATTATATATAAATGCGGTTGTACAGTTATGTGAATGAATTCGCCATCGAAGAGTCTCTTCGCTGAACGTCTTCTCTTTTTCATATGACCCAATGGGGATTTTTAAGCTATCTTTTTGTTGACTTATGTGTTCTTAATTCATTACATGATATAGGAAGGTTTTATACCTTGAATTTAACTGAGTTATACAACTCGATTTTATTTTAAAAACATCAACTGCGCTACTTGAGATTTCTAAAAGGTTTATTTCACACAGAATTCCTCGGATAATTTTTTATCGTGAAGTGAAACTAACTAAAGGAACTGTTGTGAAAGAAGAGAAACACAGGACATCTGTTTTTCTTTCAAGTCCACTATTTGAAAGGTTTTCAACTCCTGGTATCCCTAGAGTCAGCCACAGTGAAGAAAGCTTTAGAAAGATTTGACTGACAACTGATGATGGACTTCCACGATTAACATCGTCGTCGTCTCTCTCTTTCTGTCTCTCTTAACTAATAGCTATAACGTGGAGGACAGCAATGTAGTTTCCTCCACCCCCCTTCTTCATAGTTGAAGACAAAAGAAAAAGAAAACAGGAAATAAAGGAAAAGAAGTAAGGGAGATAAACAAACAACAAAACTCTTACCGATGAATACAATTCTTCATTTCTAAATAACTCATCCCACTGGCAGCATCTAAACTCATTTTAAGTAATTTCATAACAGGTAGGGCATTTTTCGATTTACGTAAATGGTTTAAAAGAGAACCACCTGTAGGATAGAGAAAGAGAATAATTAGTGTGAAAAAGTATTGATTTTTTTAATATCTTACGACCGAGTGCCACTGAGGTTATGGAATTGTCTAGCTTGATAACAATGCGCCGCCACCACACATGACACGATAACTAACTGATCACCTGAAGAACACTCACCGCCCGACCCCACCCCTACCTCCTCTACATTGAGATAGACACAAAAGTCGGTTTCAAAATCCGACAACAACGACAACCTTTATCACACAAAATACATGGTATATGCGCAATTTACAAAACCTCAGGAATTTAAGCCATAAATCAACCAATCAAAAACTGTCCAATCTGGTAATCATGTTGGAAGCGTCCATAATTCATAATAATACGCTTATTCCATCTAATGTTCTCATTACAGGGACTGTATTGGATATTTTTGATTGCACACTAGTCAGTAACTAGTGTAATGTGTCTAGTCCTATCTTCGCTGCAGACTGAATTCTATCAGTCATGTTTGCAATGTGGCCACCATGCTAGGTGGCTCGCCATTACGGTGCACTGTGAATTGTTGGTATTAGATGGTTGGAGGCAATCGGCCACAGGAAGCCTTGCTCGACCTAGGTTTCGTGCTAGTTGGCACTCATCAGCAAGGCGTATCTGCAACCTTGAAGGAACTGATGTCCCTTCTGAGATTCAAACCCGCGTCACCCAGTGCTGCAGTCAGAGACGTTACCACTGAGCTATCCTGTAGGACTGTATTGGATATTTTTGATTGAACACTAGTCAGTAACTAGTGTAATGTGTCTAGTCCTATTTTCGGTGCAGGCTGAATTCTATCAGTGAGGTTTGCAATGTGGACACCATTCTAGGTAGCTCGCCATCAAGAGTACACATTGCTTTGATGAAATTAAATGGTTGGAGGCAATCGGCCACAGGAAGCCGTGGACCTTGAACTAGACACATTACACCAGTTACTAGTGTTCAATCCAAATACCCGCTACAAGAGGGCAATCGCAAGCCAGCCCGAATAGCTAGTTCAGTGGTAACGCCTCTGACTGCAGGCGGCACTGGGTGAGGCGGGTTCGAATCCCAGAAGGAACATAAGTTCCTTCAAGGTTGCAGATACGCCTTTCTGACTGACGGGTGAGTGCCAACTAGTACGAAACCTAGGTCGAGCAAGGCTTCCTGTGGCCGATTACCTTCAGCCATCTAATATCATCAAATAGTATTGTTTAATAAGTAATGAGTATAAAATCAAAACAAATGAAAATATTAGTGACAATGTAACAATGAGAGCAAAAAAACAATGCCGTTTACTTAGAGTTCCGCAGTAAGTCAGTGTCTTACACTTTTCTCGTCACAGAAAATGTGTGCTTGCTAAATAAGGTGGTGTAGAGCTTTTGTACCTAGTCGTCCGAGCGTACAGTCTTCTATAGTTGCGCTTCTAGTTCTATCCACCTGATGAGATGCAGCGAGGAGAGAGTTGTATATGGAGAGGAGAGGATGTTCGCAGTCCTCCCCCCTATAAATGATGTGATGTGGTTAAGGGAGCGTAAACTCTGGTTATTCTTCTCGCCATAATTTGCATATAGCTAAAAATTTATAGACTCTGCCAGCTAAGTTCTTCTATTTACGACCTTTACTCGGCGGAGGAGTCCTCACAAAAGGGGAAGAACGAATGCAATTACATTTGGAGCTAACAACCGGACTATTGTTGAACATGAAGACCCACGTAGGGGAAATGGATAACATTGATTTTAAATCTATAGTTGTTAGGAAAGACAAGTCTTCATTCTTAGCTGTTAAGTCATGAAATATATATGCATGCTTCTGACGTCATAACCTGATTGGATAGTTTTTGATTGGTTGATTTATGGATTAAATTCCTGAGGTTTTGTAAATTACACATTCAATGTATTTCGTTTAATAAACCTCGTTACACGGTTGAATTTGACTTTTGTGTCTATTTCAGTGTGAGTATGTGCGTGTGTGGAGGCACATAGTAGTAAAGTTAGACGAACCGATAACCTGGCATAGCAAAAGGGCACATTGCCTCCAAAATCGGGAAAAATTAAATGGCATGCAAGCCTATTTCAATCATTGGAAATCATGAGAATGCAACCCCTGATACTGCTTTGTAGTTCTACCATTTATGTACGACATTGGAAGGTGTTTAAATGTCTGCATAGTATCCTCAATCAAATGTATGACGCACAACAACGCCTCTTACAGAGACGTAACCCTAAAGACTTTTGTTCAACATTTAGTGCTTCACTTCATGTGTATGGTGGTCACATTGTTCTTCTAATTTACCCAACTTTGTGTGTATCCCTGAGCCTATAAACGCAGATGGATACAGGCAGTTAGTATTGGCTGAAATTGTTAGATCGGGAATCACTCGGTTTTAAATTTGTTCTGTATAGCTTTGAATTTCAACCTGAAGTCATTCTAACTACTTAAACGTTTCTAAGTAGTATACGATTATTAGTTATAAAACGATGGAGAGATTAGAAACCAGACAGTAACGGATACTTATTTCGTCCTAGTTTGAGACTTTTCGACGGTACACAGTCATCACCTCACTAAGGGATCGAACTAAGGCGTCTCAGGTTACGATGTAAGCCCATTGAAAATTCGCCCACTAGGATGGAATCCAATAGCCAGCCCATGAATTTTATTATTATATTATTATTGTTTCCTTTAATTCCTAGAGGAACATAGGGATTCAGCCACACGTCTCCATTGCGTTTGGTTCTCTGCTAGAGTCTTCACCTGGCTCTAAGTCTGCCCACACGCTTTCATCTCCTCTTCACATGACCTCCAAGTCACCCTTGCACTGACGATCAACTCGCTGCTTCCCTTTCAGGTTCCACTAGAGCAATGGCTTGTCTAGTGATGTCACTTGATGGTTTGTTTCCTCAGAGTATGGCCGATCCATCTCCATTTCTTCCTGCCTATTTGTTTCACAATCGGTTTCTGGTTGGTTTGCTCCCACAGATCCCTACTGCTGATCTTATCTGCCCATCTGATCTTGAGTATTGAGCGAAGATAGCTGTTAATGAAGCTCTGTAGTTTGTTTGAGATGCTCTTTATGACGCGCTGGCCAACTCTCTGATCCGTATAGTAGCACTGACTGACTTCACATTGGAGTTGGAAATCCGGATCTTATTTTTGATGCTGAGCGGTGCTGTTGACATCCACACAGACTTGAGAGTAGTGAAAGCTTGTCTTGCTTTTCCGATTCTTGCTTTCATATCCTCGTCAGTTCCCTTCACCTGTAGTTGAAACGATGCTTCGTAGGTAGGTAAAAGAGGTTGTTTCTTTCAGGTTCCTCCCATTTATGCTGACCGTTGTCTGTCGTTGTTGTTGTTGCTGTTGGCCAGGAATCTTCATCACCTCTGTTTTCTCTATGTTCAAGTGAATTCCTATCTTCTCTGGATGCTTCTTCCGCCAACTTGTTGCTTTTCACTTGCATGTCTTCCAGCTTGTGGGAAATCAGACATATATCATCGGCGAAGTCCAGATCCTCCAAGTTTTTTGTGTGAGTCCATTTTATGCCTGTTTCCTCATTGCCCGCTGTCTGTCGCATTATCCAATCTACTGCAATCAAGAAAATCATTGGCGATAGTAGGCAGCCAGCTTGTCTTACTCCTGTCCTCACTTCGAAGGACTCAGTAAGTTTCCCATTGTGGATTATTTGGCATGCAGCGTTGTCGTGCACCTGTTGGATGAGATGTATAATTGTCGGTGGCACCCCGTAGTAGCGAAATAGTTTCCAAATCACCTCTCGATCGACGCCTTGTGGATATCCTTGTGTTTGTATATGCTGCCACCAATCACTAGTTCATTGAAGACGTAGAAGTCGGCGAAGAAATCTCCATTTTCATTCATTCCTCCGACAGCTTCTTTACTCATGATGAGTTCCCTTCCTATGTTGTCTTGTCCCAGTTTGGCGTTTAAACTATGCTAATTGTAAACTGCATACCACTACCGATAGCCAATGTTGTCGGCAAGAATTTGTCATCATACGTAAAGTGATGAACTCTGCACAATCTCTAATTGGAACTCTAGAAAAACTCATCCTCCTGTAGTTAGTCATTAGTGAGGAGTTGATGCATTTTCGAGTGTTGGTTTGTACAGACTGGCTTAATTTCAAGTTCGATCCCCCCTCTAGTGTGAGGTCATAAGTGCGTACTGCGGAAGAGTTCGAAACTAGGACGATATGGTTGCCCAGGGTGATATGGCTACTTCAAAAAAACGATAAATTATGTGATAAGAAATAAAGTTTGACCCCACCTGGAACATATTCCATAACAATCATAATTGGATAAGATTGTACAGCAATACCGACAAGTTTAACAATATTTGGATGATTGAAATTCAATGCAGTTGTTTCACCTTGGAGAAATTTTTGACGTAGATCAGACGCGGTCATATCAACACGACATGTCTTCACAGCAACTTCACAGCCATTATAAACACCACGATAGACATCACCAAAATTTCCCTAATTCACAAAAAATGATTCAAAAGTGTTAGAAGAATGAAATTTTTGAAATGAAGTGATGAAATATGCATTTTTGTACGCAGAAAATTGCTTGTTGCTTCGTCCTTTTCCGGTACTCCTCAGCAATGAGCACCCACTACTCCGCCAGGGATCGAACCCATGTCAAGGTGAAGGGGATGCTCATCGAGGGCAGTGCGGGGTGAGGGCAGTGCTACATCACAAGATGAAAAAGTTGGAATTTAGAAGTCCATTTGAATTCTAACTCAAGTGATTGAATGGTCAGCTAACTAACTTGGTCTGCTGAGTTGAACATCCCGAATTCGATCCCTGGCGATGTACTGGGTGCCCACTGAAGAAGAGCCCCAAAAATAGGACGAAACAGCTGTTAACTGCTCTCTGGTCCCCAGTGATCTCTCTAACTGATGTTGGTTCGTGACGGAAATCTAACAACTGGAATTAATCTGAAAAATCCCCATAAATTGTACATGTCTAACATGGCCAATTTACTCCGCTTATTTCCTAACTCAAAAGTGAATTGGACTCGGTCTGCTATTGAGTATATATGTGTATGAAAAACTGAGGCACATGTTCAGATTTCAACACAGTAATGGAATGTGTCATCCACGATAATCTTTGAGCAGGATTCAGCCTTCTAAGAGCCTTATTTTCCCAAATAACCATAAATATGTTTCCTACTGTATTGCAGATATTGGTTATCCCGTTTCCATTGATCGCAGAGAAACGCGCTCGGCCAACACGCGTAACCCATGTGTCCTAGCCACCTCATTCGATGTAGCTCCACAACTACTTCGATTGCCTTACCCTCCTCCTTTCCTAACACTTTAAACGCTTAATCTCAACATTACTCCCCATATTATACAACTTAACATGAGCAAAGAATATCCTTTTCGATAATTTCCTTTTCTGACTCGACAACTGTATATGCATGTTTATATACATAGAATATTCTAGGATAGTAGTCAATAACAATATTGGTGTTTTTTAAATAACATCGATTTGTAAAGTAAGATCACAATGGAATTATAGTTCATTAAAGATACTTAAATTATAATAATAATAAAGATATAGTAGCAAATAGAATATCAACTAAAATTAGGGAAATTTCTACAAAAATTAGAGATCATTCAAACCTAGATGGCCAAGGTAAGGACAATGTCTGAACTAGATTCCTTTGGATGTACAGATTAGGCTTCTTAATGTGGATCCCCTATGGCCAGCCTCAGCAATATTTAGTAATCGAACTCTTAAGACGAAATTAAGATTTGTTGGTATGCAGTAAATGACCTTGTAGGCCTGGTTAATATCAATCTTGTGTTTTGTATCCACGAGATGGAATAGAATGGCGCTACGAATAGAGTTTTTGTTTGTCCTTTACTTAACCAACCACGTTGCAGGGTGATGTTCGGAAATTCGATGAGAAACATGCCTAATTGTACGGCCTATGCAATTAACTGGCTCACTCCACAGGAGCAGTTAAATTGATAGATACACATGGAAGAGACGAAATTAGGCAGGCACTTTGTCTTTTACTCCCGAACGCAAAAGAGGAGTGGTTTTGAAGACACAGCGTAATTTGGTAGCAGGGAATGCTCTTTTTACCGCATTTCTAAGGCGCTGTGTTAGTATCTCCCTGATGTTGACCCCGAGGAACTCCATTTGTAAGAATAAGGCCTTTTTAGGAACAGTTGATACCTTGGCCTGCTTTGATTTTAGATTCATGTTCTTATCAATAAACTTTTCTGGATAACCATTTTCACTCAGCAACCGTTTAATATCGTTAAATTCATCATCAAGACATTCATCCGAGCAGATTGCTCTTGCTCTGTGAACCAAGCACTTTATCAATCAGATTGCGTTGGTATTTAAAGGGCACAAAGCTAAAAAAATGAGTATACTGACCCGTTGATATAGGTTTTCTATATACATAAACATCTCCATAAAATTTCCAGAAATATCCCCCTAATATGTGTAAGACTTAACTTAACAAGATAAAAATCCAAAATAATTCCGTGTATTTACTTTGTTTCCAAAAAGGTGTAAATGGGTAGACAAGTGTTCAAAAACAGCATTTCATGTAGATTACAACATACCTGACCAATTTTTTGTAACAATTGTACATCACGATTGTCTAATTCCCAATCAGGTCTTGATATTGGAGTAATAAGACAAGCGCCTGATTTAGCTGTCACTGGAGTTTGAGTTTTCATATGATACTCGACTAATTCTCTAAAAATCAATAAATAAAATTACGAAGTCATGTAACGAGTCAGTGGTGAAGTTAAACTTTGGGCACTGGATAGTAGGACCTCACTAGTAACAAGAAAAAGGCGTTTTTACACATAAGTATGAAATAAAATAGGCACGGAACTCGGTGATATTAGATAGTTGGAGGCAATCGGCTACAGGAAGCCTTGCTTGACCTAGGTTTCGTGCTAGTTGGCACGCACCCGTCATTCGGCAGGGTGCATCTGCAGCCTTGAAGAAACTCATGTCCTTTCTGAGATTCGAAGCCGCGTCACCCAGTTCCACCTGCAGTCAGAGACCTTACCACTGAGCTATTCAGGCTCGCAATTGACCTCCTGTAGGACTGTAGTGGATACTTTGACTGGACATTAGTAACTAGTGTAGTGTGTCTAGTCCAAGGCTTCCTGTGGTCAATTGCCTCCAACTATCTAATATCGTCAAATCAATGTGCACCGTGATGGTGAGCTACCTAGAATGGTGGCCAAATTGCAAACCTAACTGATAGAATTCAGTCTGCGCCAAAGAAAGGACTAGATACGTCACACTAGTTACTAGTGTCCAATCAAGAAACAGAGTATTTCAGCCTCAATTACCACAAAGTGTAATATTACGATTTGGGCGATTCCGCTTGGACAAAGGGTGGTGGGGGAACGGACCTGCCGCAGGTAGGGGACTCAGAAGACAAAACTCACTACTTAACCTCTTATAATCTATCACATGTTTCATTGAATACCAATAATGAACTCATCAACAACGTATTCACTAAGAAATATTCTCACACATCAGTCTTTCGGTTATTCGAATACGCCCTCAAATGATTAGTAAATGAATCACACTACTTATAAGTAGCTTAAATTGATATGTGAAAATTTCCATTATGTACGAAAAGGGTTTGAAGTTTGACTAGGGATTGATATTAGTTAGAGGACCATTGAAAACTAGCAATGAGTACTTGACAGCTACTTCGTCCTAGTTTGAGACTCATCCAAAGTATGCAATCACTGCCAGGGTTCCAACCTGTGACTTTCCAGTTTCAGGGAGACCCGACTCAATGACCCATGAATTCTAACTTCTACCCAGTGGATGCGTATTGTCAAAGAGTCCAAAACTAGGACTAACCATCTGACGTCCAGTACTCCCTGTTGATTTTCAATGGCTCTCTAACCGATAGCAATCCATGGTCAAACTTAAAGCAATTCAAACCCCGTAAACACCAACTCCTGAATATTATTAAAGGGTTTAGCAAAGACAGTCCTACATAAAAGTGATATCACATGCATACAAATTGAGATCTTTTCAGCATTACTCATGTGACCTTGGGAACTGGAATATTCAGACTTTAACATGAAAATTATGCACAAATAAGGGGGGCAATTATCCCTTGTCATAATTATATGTTGATTTGAGACAGTCTACCTCTGATGTCAAGGAGGGTGATCCCACTGAACTAAATACGGGGGAGAAAAGAGCAGTTTAATGAGAAGTCGGATCAACACACCCCATCAGCGCAAAGGTATCAGTTGTTTCAAGTCTTCTTAGATGAATACACTCTTTGATGTCAACGGATGAGAAAGAAAAATAAGAAGAAATATCAAACATTACTAAAACTGCCAAGCAAAACAACTACCCAAAGAACTTCATCAACAAAATCAACACTGACATTAAGTATTGCCGAAAACGTATTCTGAAAACATGGACCTCAACAGTTGTCATTCCATATAGACCATCAGATACGTCAGACGATATTAGAAGAGTACTTAATAAGCTCAAAACATCAGACACGCACACTAGAAAGCAACCTTGTCCATATAAATGAACAAATCCCTAAAGGTTCTCTATCTAATTGTGTCTATAAAATAAAATGCTTGGAATGTGATGCGATATACATAGGACAAACATCGCCGAAGAGAAATCAAAATCACAAGAAATGAACACAATAGAGCATCTGTTCGACCACCGAGAAATCCGGTTGAACTAGAAAAGCTTGAAAAATCATCAGACATAGCTCGTCTACACGCTACGGGATAGAATCAGGCCACAAAATTGATTTTGAGAATATTGAAATAATCCAGAAAAAGCATTTCAGAAATCACAAAGAACGTCTAGTATCATCAGAAGCACTTCATATCAAGTGGAATCCAAATTATCTGAATAGGAATGAGTATGGACTAAAACAGAATCTGACCTGGTTACAAAACCTCCCTCCCCTCCCCCATGTAGTGACAAAATCAACACGAATGTGATAAACAAGTTCACTATGTAAACATTCACTGATCTTACAATTTTACATGCTTATCAAATCCAGCAATCTACACTTGATTTTGTTATCTTCACTAATTGGCCAATTTGACAGCGAAAAATGACCCCACACTGAGGAACGATGATCAAGTTAGTAAACTTTGTTTTGATACTATAGCAGATGTACTATTACCTCTGTTATTTGGCTTAGTGACCTTCATTGTTATTTTGACCTTCAATATGTCCATTTAATTTAACTTGACCTAAGTCTATTTCCTCACCTCTAAACTCTTTGTTATATATATGCTGAGATTTTGTAAATTCTGGTTCAATAATACTTAGATAAAGCTATTAGCTGTTTCATCCTAGTTTCGGAATCATTGGCAGTACCCACCCGCTGTAGTTCGAACCCAGGACCTTCCGATTACAAGGCAAGCTCGTATACCATTCAGCCCCTGGGACCCGATTCAATGACAAGCCCATGAATTCTAACTTCTACCGATTCGTGATTTAGCGCGACCCCAACCAATGTCGTCGATAGGACATCCATCCTCACACGTGACCTCTGGATGGACCTCACTGGTCGTGACTTCTCACCAGAACTTCAGGAAACTCGATCCTGTAGCAAGTCACTAGCGAGCATCAGATTAATTTTCTATAGTTTGGTTTGTAAGGGTTAGTTATGTTTTAACGAGTTGATCACGGATTGATATCACGAATCTGTAGAAGTTGGAATTTATGGATTGGCGATTGAATCGGGTCACAGGGGCTGAATGCTATACGAGCCAGCTTGCCTTGTAATCGGAAGGTCCAGGGTGCGAACCCTGCTGGTGGGTGTGTAATGCCAATGATTCCCAAACTAGGATGAAACAGCTGTCCAGTACTCCCTGACTGGTTTTCAATGGTTCTCTAACTGATATCAATCCGTGATCAGCTCGTAAAGACAAAACTAGCCCTTACAAACCAAACTATAGAAAAGCTATTAGCATTAAATAGCGAAACGTCAGTAAAAACAACAATATCGTTTTGTCTTTTTCACTCATTTGGAAATACAAAAGAGAACCTTTATTATAATGAGTGAAAAACACACTGTCTACCTGATCATACCAACTTACCTAATTGTTGAAAAATAACCATCTTCTAAGTGCCAACCTTCACCAGAACTTCCGCCACCATAGAGAATAAAATGTCGATGACCATGCCAATAAACTGACAGGACCATACGTAGAACAGTTGCATTAGAATGAATATCTTTATTCAGTGTTCCATCATGATGACTTCCACCGCCGTTGAATACATCACTACCACCCGCACCGCCACCACCATTCCATGTTGTAAGTGTATCACGACCACTGGCACGTTTACTTGTCTGACGGACAAGAAAATCCCCTTGATTTTGTAAAAGGCTTTAACATTGAATAAAAATAAGAAAAAAGCACAGAGAGAGATGACAGTTTTAATCTTATTCACAAGAGCAACAGTTAACCAATGCATTCACTGTACTATATGACAAGTTGCACATATAAATCCACGAAGGCTACGACGACAACTGTCCTTGAAAGTTCTACCAAAACAGGTAAAGATTTTGGAATAAAAAGTGACTGCTTCATAGCAGAATAATATCGTTGATGATTAGAGGGTTCACACCTGAGGCTTTCCTATCTAGGTCAAGTATCACGGCCCAGGAGTGCGAACGCTCCAATGACCTTGAACGCTTGCTAGTTGTTGGATAACGGGGCATGTCATTATTTATAGAGCTACTATGATGAACGCTATTCACCAACTAAGGAGCAAAATTCACCCAGATCACATTTTTAGGTACTGTTTGGACCAATGGATCGACAGCGCATAGCCGCAAATGTTCTCGTTGTGTTTCTCTGTGTACCGAGCAGTAGCACTAAATAGCACAAGAAAAGACCTAAATGATGAAATAAAACAGATAGAAGAGGCGTTGCTATCAAATAACTATCCTATAAAGTTCATTAGGAAGATCAGTAAAGACCAAAAGTAAAATAAAAATAATTGTGAAACTAGTAATAATAACATAAATAAGAGAGAATATAAGTCATCTACTGTTATACCACATTAGAAGGGGACACATGAGACCCTGTGTAGGATTCTTAATTAAGCAGGAATTAGAGTGGCGTTCAAACCTACAAACTCACTCAGAGACAAGCTCTGTAGGCTAAAAAAGAAGACCAGGTGGACCCAATTAAACAAAATAATATAATTCACAAAATACCCCTCAATGACTGTGAGGTCAACTATATATGTCAAACTAGTAGATCGGGGTAAATCAGATTGGTGGAACATAAGAATTTGGCTAAGGTAAGAATGGTTGACCCGGAGAAGATAAGTAATTTAGAAAAACAAACTCAGCAATTACAATGCATGCATTAACACACAACCACAAAATAGCGTGGGTGGGACAGAGTTAAAATTCCAAGAAGTAATATAGGTGGGTGAAGAGAGAAGTTGATTACTGAATCCATGTGCATCGAATGGTCCAACGAGGTTCATGCACGCGAGTTCTAGGTTGTATAGCGCTTGATTCGAGTCAAATGCCTGCCTCTAACGAACTTACGCCTGCAGTATCACCTGGATTTTGGGTTGTTTATGAATGAGAGGATTTATTCATGTGGTGGTGTCATGAGTTTAAACAGATTTAGAAGTTCGATTGATAGATATGTCCATCGTTGCGCAATTTACTTGAGACAAGTTAGTATTAGGGAAGGTAAGCTGATAATTTTAATATTTCGTAGGAACATTTTTTGCTATGTCACACCTCTCCCTAACCCAGATTTTGTATATTTGTAATTACTCGGTTTTAAAACAGCTTGTGAGAGGCACAGTTTCTGAAACCAAAAATAGCCTCGTATCAACAGTTCAGTGGCACCAACAATGCAGAGACATCGTCTCACAGAAAATGGAGAGAATTACATCCTTGTTGGGCAAAGAAGGTGTCGTTATGCACGTGGGCGAAGAAAAAATACCATCGTGGTCGTGAGCGAGCCAAAATGTTTGGGTGATTTGGTTTACCTACCTGCGGAAAGGATTCGTGCACAGAATACCAGACAGAAAGTCTACTACCTTAGTACCCACTGTCACTCGACTTGTGAAACAGGGATCGACAGTACATACTGATGAATGGAACGGTTATAACTCTCTGCTATCTCTTGGATATATTCATCACAGAGTGAACCATTCTAGTGATTTTGTAGATCCAGTTACAAGGACACACACAAATTCTATAGAAGGATTTTGGAGAAGATTGAAAGATAGGATTAGGACTATAAATGGATTCAGGTAGTTACCTGGAGTTCTAGTGGGATACAGCAGGTCGAAGGTGAGGACAGTTACTCATCGAAGACATTGTGAAGTGGTCGCGCTATATCGTGAACTAATTGAAAAGGAATGCATATTTCCTCACTAAGTTTGTTATTTTCTCTAAATGTGTCTATGTGAATTTTCAAGTTACAAGAAAAATGTTTGCTCTTCTCGAGAATTAGTCTGTGGCACTCTGCAGATCATGATAAGAAGTGTCGTGTAATTGACGCCAGATAGATAAATTATCTAGGCATTGCAATAGATCCTTTTAGATAAGGCAAGGTAGAATCAACTTCCACGCTATCAGCCACGATTAAAACTGAAATCACAATAAGATATTAACAAAAAGGGGGGGGGGGGAATAACAAATCCGCTACTAAAAGAAAGTATTCTACAGAGAGAGCTACCAGTTCTAACTCCTATGACGTCTAGTGAGATGGAATGTAACTCATTCACTGAAGCACTCGACTTCTGACAGTTATTCGTTTAGGCGTCGGTTGATTGAACCGAATTGCTCGGTCTCAGGTTGACATGTTGACTCACTGGGGATTGCAGGTACATCCAGCTGGAGGACGAGTCCAAGATAGCATGAAACGCATATTCTGGATTCCACTGCTAGGTCACTACCACCCACCAATAGTGAATTTGGTGAAGTGGAATAAACAGGATTATGTTAATATTATGAAAAGTTTGAAAGGTATCATATAAATCAAACGCAACAGATACAATAAGAAAGGTCAAGAAGTCATAAAAAGTCTGAAATGAACTTTTTGTCAATGAAACAAAGGAAATTAAAGAAAATAAAAAAAATGGGATAGGAATTTAAAGTGTTAATGTTTATTGAGGATTTGTTGATCTTATTGTAGGCCAACATAAACATAGCAGGGTGGACATATTCTGTACACAAAGATCAGGTCTTCTGGTATTGATTATTACCGCTTCAAGTACTGATAGAAGACGTAGTTAAGCTCTTCTAGACAGATTACCCAGAACACGATAAATAACTGAGAACGCCAGCGCATGGTTAAAGCTTTCTGAGTAAGGCCGAGATAATTAGCTCGATGTGAGCAGTTGAATTGATAGATGATGCATAGTGATGACACCATTTCTATTAATTTATCCTTGACTTATTGTATGAGTATTCGTTTAGTTGAGAAACTGAGTACCAGTTCCTGTACAAGAAATGTTCTTTCTACTAGTCTATTAATTCAACATTTTCGCATGTCAGCTGTAAGTTCCCCTTTGTAAATTAAATTAAGGTGTACAAGTTTCCTATAGTATTCGTGGGAAAAAATCTTACTTTATAACAATTTCAGCTAAGCTCTACTTTGGTATATCGTTGAACAAGATGAGCGATAACTACTCAACACATTTGTCTTTTCAAGTATTGTTTTTGTAGGGATTATGTTTGATTAGTTGGAGGATTTTATCATGAGCTGACATTGGTTCTTCGATATTACTATTCCTTTTGTCTCATATCCCTGTCTACTGTCTCTATTATGGATTTCTGCTACTTTCTTCTCTTGCTTTGTGTGCTACATGGAGGGAGTGTGACGACTGGAACTGGTGCACATAAGTGCAAAGTTCTATGTCGAAAACAGACAGACAGGTAAGCATCACACTGTCAGCATCAGGTAAAGGAAGGTGCTGATGGATGATTTTTGCAGCCGGACAGAAATGCTATCGGTGATGCGAACGCCAAGTTTGTGAATCATGTAGAAGCACTGAAGTGAAGACATTTCTTGAACGATTTCATCGTAAGCTGACATCTGTTAGAGAACCCCATTGGAAAACCACCTAGCAGTACTGGACAGCTGTTTCATCCTAGTTTGGGACTCTTCAGCACTGCATCCACCACCGACAGGGTTCGAACCCAGGACTTTCTGCTTACAAGGCGACCTCGTAGGTCATTCAGTAACCACTGGGACCCGATCCAATGGCCAGCCAGTTCATGAATTCTAACTTCTGCCAATTTATGACATTGCGCGACCATTCCACAATGACTTCTTCGATGAGTTACTGCTTCACCTTCAACCTACCGCACCCTACTGGTCACGGTTCCCCCCACTAGAACCCCAGGTCTAAATAGAGCCAGTCGCTCGCTAATGAGCATCATATCTTTTTATGAAATATGAAAAAGTGCATTCTAGGGACACATTCTATTAACACTTCACACTGCCTATCACACAGAATATGTCCTTAAGTGAAATGAAACTGTTAAAACACCCACAGTAAAATTGATTTTTATAATATTTGGTTTTCTCTCCTTCCCTATCTCTCTCTCTCTATATATATATATATATTAAGTGCTCAAAACATACACGATCTTCATAAATAAATAACTAAGTGAAAGCTTACGAAAAGGTCAAGGTTGACAAGACAAGAAAGAAAAACGACAACACAATAAATGCTGATACTCAAACTTCCATAGGTTAAATAATCTTTGCACAATGATGAGAAAAAAAAGGCCTTCAATTTCAATGAATTGTACACAAAGTGCACAAACCGGGTCTTCCTCTTCGCACAGAGAAATCGTACAACATAGAATTAGTGATGTCTTCGACTTTATTTCTAAAGTATCGGAGACTTATGTGAGGTATAAACTCATGTTATCCATGGATGTATCATCACTATTCACTAATGTACCGCTTATGGAAACAGTAGATTATATTTGTCAAGAAATCACCGAAAGGCAATTAGACTTAGGAATCCCCTTGTGTAGCCTCAAAGAATTACTTCTTAAATGCACAATGAATGTTCATTTTGTCTTCAATAATTCATACTATCCACAAGTAGATGGAATAGCTATGGGTACACCATTAGGCCCAATATTAGCCGACTTCTTTCTCGCAAAACTTGAAAACGGGAAATTGAAGGACATCATCAAGCAGTTTGATAGTGTATTACCGATATGTCGATGATACATTTATCTTAGCTGATGGGAATGTTAACACAGACGAATTGTTGCTGAAATTCAACAACATCCACCCTTCGCTTACTTTTACTTGTGAAGAGGAGCAGGATAGTAGACTACATTTTCTGGATATCTTGCTAAGTAGGAGAGAAGATGGGTCACTTAGGAGAAGCGTGTATAGAAAAAGCACTTTCACATGGCAATACACACACTTCCTTAGTTACGTGCCCATTAAATATAAAAGGAATGTTGTAAAATGTCTTGCGAGCAGAGCAAGAAAGATATATACGGATGACCTCTCACAAAAGGAATTTGAATATATTCACGACTTCTTGACGGAGATGAACTATCCAAGTAGTTTCATAAAGAAACATATGAAAACATCAGAGAAAAAACCTGAGACTATGACTGCACGTAAAAAACCTCTTCTTATTAAGTTACAATTTAATGGTGACTTATCAAGTGAGATTCTATTCCAGAGACTTTCCAGGAGTATGCGAAGAACATTTTATGCAGCACACCTATGTTTGTCATTCTCTAGCCGATGAATGATTGGGACGCAAACGAAGGATAAGCTTGATAGTTTTACCACATCGATGCGCATTTATCAATTCAACTGCACCTGTGGTGACAGTTATATTGGGCACACTACTACTAGACAGCTTAGTCAACGTGTGAGTGAACATCTCCCATCGTGGTTTGGCAAAGAACAGACAAAAACAATCCGTAGCTCAATTTTGTCACACTTAATTGATAGTGGTCATGTAGTGGAGAAAACGACAGCCTTCAAAGTAACTCATCGCATTCCACCGAATCTTTCCAATAGACTTCGTATTCGTCTACTGCACACAGCTGAGGCAGGCGATAGGCATTCGAACTATTAAACCTAAACTATGCATTCAAAAGAAGTTCGTACAGCCATTATCCCTCCCTTGTTGGCCTATTAAGACATAACCAACTAATGACTTCTACACCACCTCTTGTTTATATTTTCAACCCCTTTCTTATCATTCCTTAATTTTATCACATCTTCATTAAAAACGTGTTTCATTTACTTCCCTTACAATTTAACAGGTATATAAGTTATCACAATTCATGAAAGTACGACAAGACTGCCTTCCTATTGTTATCGATAATATTCTTATAATTGTAGTGGATTGGATTGTGAGTCAAACTGTGGGGGAATGAGGACACAAGAATACAATTCCATAATGGATAAGATTTTATTCTGATAAATCACACAGTGTTGTACAGTTATATTAACTGATGACGTTTCGAGCACAAACTATTGCTCATAATCATATCAAGTATTCATTATTATTATTATTATTATTATTATTATTGTATCCTTTAATTCCTACAGGAACATAGGGCTTCAGCCGTGCGTCTCCATTGCGTTCTGTTCTCTGCTAGGGTCTTCACCTGGCTCCAAGTCTGCCCACACGCTTTCATCTCCTCTTCACATGACCTCCTCCAAGTCACCCTTGCACTGACGACCAACTCGCCGCTTCCCTTTCGGGTTCCACTCAAGGGCTTGTCTAGTGATGTCACTTGATGGTTTCCTCAGAGTATGGCCAATCCATCTCCATTTCTTCCTGCCTATTTGTTTCACAATCGGTTCCTGGTTGGTTCGCTCATGCCAGAGATCTCTGTTGCTGATCTTTTCTGGCCATCTGATCTTGAGTATTGAGCGAAGACAACTGTTAATGAAGGTCTGTAGTTTGTTTGAGATGCTCTTTATGACGCGCAGTGCAAGTCTCTGATCCGTATAGTAGCACTGAATTCACATTGGAGTTGAAAATCCGGATCTTATTTTTGATGCTGAGTGTTGTTGACCTCCACACAGACTTGAGAGTAGTGAAAGCTTGTCTTGCTTTTCCGATTCTTGCTTTGATATCCTCGTCAGTTCCGCCTGTAGTTGAAACGATGCTTCCAAGGTAGGTAAAGGAGGTTGTTTCTTTCAGGTTCCTCCCATTTATGCTGATTGTTGTCTGTTGTTGTTGTTGCTGTTGGTGGTGTTGCCCAGGAATTTTCATCACCTCTGTTTTATCTATGTTCACCTGAAGTCCTATCTTTGATGCTTCTTCTGCTAACTTGTTGCTTTTCGCTTGCATATCTTCCAGTTTGTGGGAAATCAGACATATATCATCGGCGAAGTCCAGATCCTCCAAGTTTTTTGTGTGTGTCCATTTTATGCCTGTTTCCTCATTGCCCGCTGTTTGTCGCATTATCCAGTCTACTGCAATCAAGAAAATCATTGGTGATAGTAGGCAGCCTTGTCTTACTCCTGTCCTCACTTCGAAGGGTTCCGTAAGTTTCCCATTGTGGATTACTTGGCATGCAGCATTGTCGTACAGCTGTTGGATGAGATGTATTATTGTCGGTGGCACCCCGTAGTAGCGAAGTAGTTTCCAAATCACCTCTCGATCGACGCTGTCTATCGAAGGCCTTTTCAAAGTCGATGAAGTTGAGATAGAGAGGTGACTGCCACTCCAAGCTTTGTTCAATGATGATCCGTAGTGTGGCGATCTGATCAATGCATGACTTGTTTCTCCTGAATCCAGCCTGTTCCGGTCGAAGTTTTTCATCCAGGGCATGTTTGATTCTCTCCAGGATGATGCGGCTTAGTATTTTGCTTGGGATGGATAGGAGCATAATTCTGTGCCAGTTCTTGCATTGACTTAGGTCTCCTTTCTTTGGTAGTTTGAATAAGTATCCTTTCTTCCAATCCTCGGGTACTTTGCCTTCTTTCCACACCTTCTCCAGTAGTGGCGTCATCAAGTCCGCTTTTGTCTCTGGGTCCGTTTTCAATGCTTCTGCTGGGATTCCATCTGGTCGTGCTGCTTTTCCAGCTTTTAGCATCTTGATTGCCTTCAGGACTTCTGATTTAGTCGGGGGGTTGGTGTTCACTGGTAGCTCTGTCTCCGTTGTTGGTATTGTTGGGCGCGCTGTAGGTGGTGGTCGGTTTAGTAGTCTTTTGAAGTGTTCAGCCCAGTGTTTCCTTTGCTCCACTTCTTTGTTGAGTGACTTTCCATTGTCATCCTTCACCGGCTTGATTTGTGTCAAGCGTTTGCCCGATAGGTACCTAGTTGTTTGGTAGAGTGTTGCGAGGTCTCCTTTGCCTGCAGCTTGTTCTGCCTCACTTGCCATGGTTTCATAGTACTTTCTTTTGTCTTCTCTGGCACTCTTCTTTACTCTTTTGTTCAGTGTTTTGTAGCTTGCGTTCAAATTCTGTTTTTGTTGCTCATCGGTGCACTGGAGAATCTTTTGTTTCACCATCCTTCTCTCCTCTATTAGTTTCCAAGTGTCCGTAGTGAGCCACCATTTGTCCTGTCTCTTCTTTCTGCCTAGAACTTCCATGCAGGTTTGACTCCACACTGTTTTCAAGTTGTTACAGTGCTTTTCGACGCTGACCTGTTCGTCTGTGTTGATTTGTGTCTCGGCTTTGTCTTTTATACTTGCAGTGAAGATATCCTTTGTGTCCTGGTCCTTCAGATACCAAGTATTAGCAACAAGAAACCCTGGCGTTGAACAAATCAACCAAGAACTTATCGTTCAACAGATATGTGAAAGAAAATGGAGATGCATCGGACACACAATGAGGAGACTGTCGAATGACATCGCGTGCAGTGCAGGCCAGTGCTCTAGTGGAACTCGAATGGGAAACGACAAGTTGGATTAGAGTCCGAGAGTGACATGAAGGAGATCGTGTAGTGAGAAGGGGATGAGAGATTATAAGCAATCGTGGACCAAGCTGAGGAGAACAGAACAGAAGAAAATATAACAACATATTTGAAGATATTAAATCCACAAGAGAAGAAGAAGAGTTGGATAACAAAATCCCATTTTTAGATGTCTTACTTAATCAGGAGAACCAAAACAGGAAATTTAGAAACACAAGTTTATAGAAAATCAACACACACAGATCAAATGCTCAACTATACTAGCAATAATCTAATTACTCACAAAAAAAGGTGTGCAGACATTGTTTAAAAGAGTTCAAACACATTGTAGCACCCCAGAGTTGAAAAGAATGGAAGAAAAATACCTACTAACTGTCTTCAAAAAGAATGGTTATCCGCAAAATCTCATCAAAAAGTGTTTAAAATCGAATCACAACACCAACAAGGAACCATCATCAAAGACCACACGAAAATTCATCCTACCATACATAAGAAATATCTCTGAAATAACAGATAGAATACTGAAACCGTTTGATATAGATATAGCACACAAGCCAGTAAAATCGCTTAATTCGACATTATGCAAACCAAAAGATCCAACAGAAAAAGGGGATAAAATCAATACTATTTACAAAATAAATCACATGAACTGTAATAGATATTACATCGACCAAAATGGGCGTCCCCTTCGAATCACAATCCAGGAATACAAATCAGCTGTGAAAAGACATCATATATACTCTTTCATATCAATGCAAATAAACAATTATGGACATCAATTTGATTGGGATAATGTTGAAAGCTTGGACAGAAGAAACACCAGAAGTGCAGCCAGGGAGTTCCTAGAAGCCTGGTACTCAGACGAATTTGCGATTAACAAACATGTTAACATAGACCAAATATACCAACTAATAAAAAGTAGATCGTGTGACCAGAAAGTTTAAAATCCAAGTCAATAGAAAATGATCAATATACATATGTAAAGATGGTTACCGGGAGACGCAATTCTATCACTCATAGAAAGAATTTAAATCAGTTCACTTTATGCTAAAAATTGCGCTGAAAGGGGATGTTGTCCAGCAGGCGGGACGACAAAAGCTCCGCAACTAAACCAACCAAGCCCAGAGAACACTACTAATTGCAAAAGTGGAGATGTGCTCAGGTTGAAGATCTATGTTCCACTCGGAACCCAAGGGAACAATAATGATGATGATGATGATCGATAGCCAGACCATGTAGGTTGGCAAACAGTACACGATCGGTATTTTTTTAAAATTTCCTTTCTACAATTTCATTTAAAATCAGTCTACCAGGGGTTGACTCAAATGTCTAAAATACGTGAGTTAGTTGGTCAACACACCCACAAATCACTTCACTCCACAGCAGGTGGAGTAGCTCCTCTTCAAAAATGAAGAATATATACTCAATCTTTCTTTTACTCATAACTACTCTCTCTCTCACACCCTGTGAAATTATTGCACAACAAACGGTTATATGAGTAACGCATATATACACAGTAGTATATATATATGCATGGTATGCTATGAGCAACTCACACATATAAATACAGAGTAATATTGTTAACTCTAGTGGTGTGATAGCCACGCCTTTAGAGAGAAAGAAAGAACAAACAAAGCATTTCTTGCATTGGATCGATAACCACAACAACAACAACAACGAAAAAGCAAAATCAGATCATTGTTTATATGAATATATGAATATAGTAATATTAGTAATAATGAAGAAAAAGTGTAATGTAACCTGAGTAAGTTATAGACACATTTAGAATGTATAGCAATTGCATTAATAGAAGACAAATGAGAAAGGAGTGAAAAGGGCGGGGAGGGGGAGGGACTAAGAATTTCTGAGAAAGAAAAGACGACTGAAGGAGTAAAAGAAACAGTTCAATCAATAATAATCCGATCTGGAAATATTTGCACACACCACTCACACACATATACACATACATTGAAGGTTCTACGCAAATTAAATACATTAGAGTAATATAGTAGATAGTGTTATATATTACTACTACTACTATTAGTACTTACCGTTCCACTTCAGCTCTAGGCAGAACACCATGAAACCAGGGTTCCTTGTTGATATCGACATCAGACTGGAAAAAGGATAGACAAACAGACAGTCAGAAAATAGATGCGCATATTTCAGCGTATTTAAAGCATGAATGATCTTTTTTTATCGTCTCCTTTAGTTCCTACAGGAATAAAGGGCTTCAGCCAAACGTCTCCATTGCATTCGGTTCTACAACAACGTTTTAACCTGGCTTCGTGTCTGCCCAAATGTTTTCACCCTCGCACTGACGACCAATTCGCCACTTCCCATTCGGCCGGGTTCCACTCTAGACGGAGCCTGGAGTGTAATGTCACTTGATGATGGTTTGTTTTCTCAGAGTATGGCCACCAATCCACCTCCTTTTCTTCCTGCATATTTCTTGCACAATTGGTTCCTGCTGAGTTGATTCGCTCATTACCAGATATCCCTGTTGCTGATTTTTTCTGGCCGATCATCTGGTCTTGAGTGGTATTGGGCGAAGACAGCTGTTGATGAAGGTCTGTAGTTTGTTCGAAGTGGCCTTCGTCACTCGGCGTGAAGTCTCTGATTCGTATAATAGCACTGATTTAACATTTGTGTTGAAAACCCGAGTTTTTTCTTCATGATAAGTTCAGAAGATTTCAAAACCGACTACTTCAGATCGATGAATGCATAGGTTGCCTTTCCGATTCTGCCCTGCTTTGAAATGTCATCATTACGATGTTTAAAGGAGCAATGATTTATACTTCCTGTAACTTTTATTTGTGCATCCGTGGCACAGCGGTAGAATGCTCACCAACCAACCACGCAGGTGGTCCGGGTTCGATCCCCGACCGGTGCACTCCTTTACCTCGCTAAGCCGGTAATAGGACTGGCAAGGAGGGAAGGTTGGCCATGAGGCAGGCTAGCAACCCAATCCTGTAGAAATAAACACCACTACTACAGAAACTTCAAGCATTTAACTTGAAGGCGCTTTATGTTCCACTGGGAACGTAAAGGAATAAAAAAACTGTTATTTACAATGAATTCCCTCTGATATCAGTTATCTTCATAAATAGCCTGAATAGTACACCACTACATGACAAGATCAGATAACTAACCATATCGAATTCCGTTCTGAATCAAAATCACATATACAACTCCTACAACATGACAATGCTACCTCGAGGTCCAACCTCCACGCTTAAACGCGATATATAATACTAACACTTACCTCAATCACTAATGGGAAACTGGTTAGTATCGATGTAGAATCTTGAGATTCTCGATTAGTTTGAATATTTTGATGACTAAATCGTCTATTTTGATGATACGATGGAGTATCTGTGCCTGAAGAAAAAAAGGAAGAGAATAAGAAAATTTAGAGAAATTAAGATGAATTATGGTTGTTAATTGAGTGGAAAAAGACACTGGACTTTCGATAAAATAAGCAAAGCATAACATTGGTGTATTAACGTGTCTACATTTCTTGAAAACACCCGTTTATAAGAAAATATAAACTATCATTATTATTAGTCAATGTTGAGTACAATTCACTTGTGATGTTACGAAGAAAATGCTGACAAAAGTATACATGTGTATTACTTATTTTAAATTATTATCAAATTTGGATATAAATCGAGAATAAGACTCGATGCCGTACACACCAAAGTTGTATGGAGGAATTACTTCAAGCTTTATTTTTTTCCCAAGTATTTGTAATCCATCCAAAACATACTTGGATTTCTTTTGTTAATGCGAAGACAATATTTCTATATTTCTTGATGTGCTCCATTGAATGTCTAGTTATCATTTTGTTCCCATAGACAATGAATGCAACCTTATAATTTAACCATGAACCAAATTTATGTAATTTAAATAATACTTATCCATGCCTGTACAATTGGTGTGTCCTACACAGGTAGGAAAAAATGTATTTTTTATTAAATTACTATTATTAAATATGCTTACTAATCGTATATGTAATTTATCTAATTGATGATGCCTGTAAACTGGCGTCCCTCATGTACAAAATGAGAATATATTATTATTATATTACTCAAAAATGTGAGGGTGTTTAGCCTCTTCCAACGAAGTAACCTCCTCTTCCATATGGCTTGATAAAATATTTTTTCCAAAATCCCGTTTATGCATTAAAAAAAAAAAACAATAAATTCAGGGAGGTAATAATACGCATTCCTTTTCAACTAGTTCTTCATCATCGGCTGGCTCTACACTAGTATATAGTTATTTACATCAAATTTCTTTTATTATCAGTCAAGTGGGCAATGTTAGCTGATATAGGGTCAGGCTGGAAAAGAGCTAGCGGTGGTCAAAACAAAATATGGCACCAGTCAGTGAAATCTACAATAGTTAGTATAAGCCACGTAGGAAGGTGTAGACTTCCTGGTTGGGGTCCTCGGGACAGTAAAAACCAATGGTTGGAAACAATTGGTGACATGGCTCAAAATCGTTCTCAGTGGCGTAGATGCATCCACTCCTTGTGACTCTAATATGCATTTCTCCTACTTTCTTCTCTTGCTTTGTGTGGTATAAGGAGGGAGTGTGACAACTTGAATTGCCGCACATATGTGCAAAGTTGTTCTATGTCGAAAACAGACAGACAGACAGTCGAGTGGTTTATTTTAATTAATCAGTTTTAGGTATATTCACGGTGGGTGAAATTAAGAGGTTAAAGGTCATCAAAACAAATAGCTAATAGATGTTTGTAACAAGATATCTAAGTTTTCAAGGAGGAAGGGGTGAAAATTAATTAATTAATTACGGAATTCAAGATAAGTTGATTCTTAGGCGTCGGCAACAAGTTATTACATAATCAAGAAATTTGTAAAATAACAATGATGACTAAGAAGAATAGGATGACTCAGAAGAGATTTACGTAAACTACAAACAAGTTAATAGAATTAGCTAGAATTGTAAAAATTGTGAGTATTAACAAAAAGTCAAAAAGTAGTTTTATAAGGGAATGGAAAATATCGTTTTTAAAAACTTAATACATATTATGTAAAAAGAAGACGTTCAGCGAAGAGACTCTTTTTGACGGCGAATTCATTCACATAACTGTACAATCGCATTCATATATATAACTTTGTGTGTGTGTGTGTGTACATGAGGTTTGTCAAGTTTAGATAATTAATCAGGTAATACAAAAATGATCTAATATAGAAACAAGGTTAATCAGACAGCAACTAAAGTAAGATTGAGTTAGTAAGCTAAATGACGTAATATAACTGACTTAAATGTTTCAAATTAGGTCAGGATAGCAACAGATGTAATTACAGGTAGAGAGAGAATAAGTAGAGGTGGGGTAGAGAATAATGCCACTTAAATTAGAACTAAAAGTGAGCAGATAAATTGGATGACGTAACATATGACTTAATGGGGATTTTTAAGTTACATATTATGTAGTTGGTCATGGTAAAGATGGGGGCTGTACAAATTTCCTTCGAACACACAGATTTGGCTTGTTCAGATGAATTCCGATTGCTTCTGATGTATGTAAAAGTCGTACTCGTAGACCGTGAGAGGGGTTGGGTGAAATACAATAAATAACTTTGAAAGCTTTGTTACAGTCAGCTTGATGTCCAATCATTATGCACAAGAGGAGCTAGTATTGAGCTGCATATAGCAAGCAGCTTTATTCGAACCCTTTGCCAAACCAAGATGAGAGGTATTTTGATATCCGAGGATGAACTTAGTTGATCGTACACCTAATGTAGCTAGCTCCGCACAGGCATTTAAACTGGTCAATACACATGGAAGAGGCGAAACAGGACAGTTTGTCTTTATTGCTTGAACTAAGTATTAGTTGGTTAGGGAATATACAGCATCGCTTAGCTGTGGCAAAGAACCAATCAAGAGCAGATTGTTCAACATATATGCAAAAGAAAATGGAGACCGTCGAGTGACACCGTTTACTAAACCACAGCTCGAGTGGAATCCTAACGGGAAACAACGAGTGGGTCTTCAATGTGACGGTGACATGAAGGAGATCGTGTCGTGAGGAGAAGATGAGAGATTATGGGCAATCATGGACTCAGTTGAAGAGGACAGTAGGAGATGTGTTCAGGTTGAAGCCCTATGTTCCACTAAGAATGGTTCTTCGCAAACGTTTTGATAAGATCTCTCTATTGACATCAACTTTTAAACAAATATGCAATGTTAGGTTTTTCGCATACATAACAGGAACACTCACCAGTGACCATGAAACAACCATTTGCCCTAAAGAGGCTTAACTGTCATCCTTTCCTAATGCAACCTTAAACTAAGCAGACAGTATTGTTTAACATACTTAGTCCTGGTTTCAACGCCTTTCTATGATTTGGCGCTATCAGATCAAATGGTCAGCTAGAAAGAATTAGCAACAAGGTAACTGTGGGAATAAACCATCTGAGAACCTATTACTCAAGAAATAAGCTGAAGAGAATGGAGATGGATCGGAGACACTTT
This sequence comes from Trichobilharzia szidati, assembly GCA_944472155.2. Lineage (NCBI taxonomy): Eukaryota > Metazoa > Platyhelminthes > Trematoda > Strigeidida > Schistosomatidae > Trichobilharzia > Trichobilharzia szidati. The sequence goes on along the minus strand of OX235277.1, from coordinate 66,564,547 downwards.
CGGGTGAAATACTGCGCCAGACTCTTTAGTGCAGTCTGAATGGTAAACGCCAAGTTGGGCGTCCGACAGTGATAAGGAGGAGATTGTGTAAAGAGGGTAATCATCAAGCAAGCTAGAGAGGACTGCTAAAGAGGGAATATGAGAAAGTGGAGATGTTTTGTTGGAGCTCCATGTTCCACGCAAAACTTAAGGAAATAATAACAGATCATGACTACGATAGTGAAGATCATCCTGGAAATAGTGTTGCAGAAACAGAGATGAAATGACACACCAATCCAAGGTTATTAAATGCTAGGGGTATTATCTGAACTGAAGAATGAAAGAAGACTTATTCCTGAAGGATATTAAGACGATGAAGACGACAAGCTGCTCATAAACGTTAAACGGTATACTGTTTTCATAACTTACTACGAATGAAGAAAGATATAGGGAAATGAACAGATACTATCTGTCAAGCACATAAGTTTATTACCGAAACAGAATCAAGGAAGATTTTATGTGAAACGAATTTTAAGAAAGATGGGATCTCAATAACATTCAGTAGAGCACTTTGGAGGTGTCCAGCTTGTCTCTACACGTGCACTAAATTCGCTTACACTCCAACGAAGGCCTGGATGATACGTGTACATCAGTTCATGAAAGCCACTTCAAATACAAAAGAAGACTAAGTAATTAGATTTGAAGGTTGAACTTCAGAATTATTTGAAGATATTGGTAGCGAATAACTGGGCGAAGTTCAACAATAGTGTCCCAGGAATGCGAATGCTCCAATGACCTTGAACGCATGGTAGTCGTTGGCTAACAGCATCTGTCATTACCAAAGCTGAAATATATCAATGCTATTCACCAACTAAGGAGCAAATTTCACCCAGATCAGGTTTCTAAGTACTGTTTCGACAATGTGTTAATGGCTTGTTAGGGTTAGGATTAGGTTTAAGTTAAGTATTGGGGTTAGGGTTAGGATCAGGGTCATAATTAGAATTATAATCTTATAGATTTAGGTTTATGGTTATGATAAGGGTTGTACGTCGGTGGCACAGTGGTTAGGACTCTCGCCGACCATGCACATGGTCCGGGGTTCGATCCCCTGCCGGCGCACACCCGATATCTATGGTGGGCCTGAATTTGGGCTACCGATATCCATGCTGAAAATTCCACGCTTGTACTGAAAATACGGTGTGGAATCAAGCTGTAAATCAAAATAAAAAAAAATAAATAAATAAATAATTAGGGTTAGGGTTAAGGTGTGAAGTTTAAGGTTAGGCTAAGGATTAAGTTTAGGGTTAAGATTAGGGATAGATTTAGAGTTGGTGTCATTTATTTTAATTTGTTTTATTATCCACATTTCCCCGGTAAGTAGTCATTGATCCTCATACTGGAAACCATACTAATTCAACCGAGGGCTATCGGGGAAGACTGCACAATAGGATAAGAGAGATAAAAGATCCACAAAAACAGCTCATCTTCAGTCCCCTCGATGAATACATGTACAGAAACTAGTCTAACTTAGCAACTGATACTCCTCGTTATATCGAACTCGAGCAACGCACCTAGTTAGCCAGCATAATACCACTGAACCACTGACGCTTAGACGAATGAATAAGCTCACACATACACACAAATACACAACTATTCTTCTCTATGATTCACAAAGTAAGGTAGAAACGAGACCGAAAATTGATATCAGCAGTTAGAAAACCATTGAAAACCAGGGAGTTCTGGAAAGTTATTTTCTAGTTCATTAGAACTCATTGGGAGTGCGCACCCACTACTAGGGTTCGAACCGAGCACCTTCCCGTCAAGCTGGCAGATTGTTCAACCACTGGGATCCCACTCAATAGCCAGTTCATGAATCCTAACTTCTACCAATTCGTGATTTTACCGCCATGGGCACCAACCAATGTCATTGACCAGTATTTGTCCTTACTCCAGACCTGGTGGTGGACTGCGTTAGTCACAACTACCCACTAGATCTAACTCCAGTCAGGAATCCCACTGGTCGAATAGTCTATGAGCTTGCCTTGACCAATAACCAGAAGGTGCTGGGTTCAACCCCTCCCCCGCCCCCCTGTGTGTTGTGTTCATACGGATGATGAGTCCCAAACTGGGCTGACAAAACAGCCGATTGTCCCCTACTCCCTAGTTTGGCTTTCAATGCTTCTCTAACAGGCATCAATCTGCAATCAAATCAAAAAACGCTTGAAATTTCATTAAAAAAAATTGTTGAACACTTTTATGCTATAAAAGTAAGTTGAAATCTATTCACATTGTAGATTAAGTCGCCTTATTACTCACACACACACACATTTGACCTGAGAAAGCTACTTGATTCATTCACTACTTACTCATGCAATCATTCATGCAATTTATTGATTAGCTATTATTCTACATACTTTGACGCACACACACACGACTAAACTAGAGAGAGATAGAAAGACAAGAGCTTTATAAAGTAAACGAAATGAAACGTTCTCATTATCTTGTATTTTTCTAAATAATTAAAACTTTTTAATGAGTATATACACATATATATCATATCTATCGGCTTTCTATAGAAGCAAAAATATAAAAAGAGATTTTCAAACTATGCGGTCACCTATTTGTTTAAATCACATTGATATTGTATGTGGCTAATGAGCAATACTGATGTCTTTACGGTAACCTACTACTGATGATATCCACCAGTAAAAGTAGTATATTACTGTTCATAGTTCATAGGTGGATTTTATTCAAGTGTGAGTTTGCAAGGATTTCATCATGAAGTGATATCGGTCAGAGGAACATTGGAAAACCTGGAAGTGCTGAACAGCTGTTTCGTCCTAGTATGGGACTCTGCAACAGTGTCACCCACCTCGCATCCTCTGGTTACATTGGATAGGGTTCCAGTGGCTGCTGAATGGTCTACAAGCTCGCTAGCCTTGTAACTAGAAGGGTCCTGGGTTCGAACCCTGGTCGGTGGGTGAGTGTGGCTGAAGAGTCACAAACTAGGACGAAACAGCTCTTTAAATTCATGATGAAATCCTGAAAGATTTTTATCTTTATTTCTCTGAATGATGCTGTCATTTCATAGCATGTAGTTTCAGGTTTAGTTATGAGTGGACATCAGTTAGACAACAAACATTGGAAGAACATCTGGGAGCACTAGCTAGACAGCTGTTTTGTTCTATTTAAGGACACTTCAGAAGTACACATTCAAAGAAGTGTTGGAATCCAGGATCTTCCGATTACGAAGCCAGTTCATGGACCATTTTTAACCACTGGGATCACATTCAATAGTTCATGAATTCTGACTTAAGAGTTATTATTATATGAACAGTGCTGACTCACTGGTTTCAACACCAGTTCAAGTTGCCATACCCCATGAAGCATAAAAAGGTAGGCAAAAGCGAGGAAACAAGGAGATTCGAAAGAAGGATAATAAACAGAAATGTGAGGGAGAAAGAAAGACTAGTTAGATGGAAAACCAACAGGATTTTATTGGATATGATAAATCACAAAGAGTGAACACATTTATGCCATCGAGAATCATTTTGAGCCCTATCACCTATAGGCTCCATCCAGTGCTTCATTGAATCCCGAAGACTCCAAACAGGCAGGCAGTTTATATCTCCGTATGCAGCTCAGACCAAGTATCAAAGGCTTCAGGGATTGATGTCAAGTTTTGGTTTACCCAAAACTAGCTCTATTCCAACTTGGTCCTATGTCAGCTAACATAGCCTGATGAAGAAGATGTTGGCTAGGGATGTTATGTCCTAGCCATCTCGATCGATGTCACTTTATAACCTCGTAGATTGACTTTCCCTCCTTATCTAATACTGGACACCTAACCAACTCAATATTACTCACCTTATTATTATCACCTAACAAGGGAGATAGAAAGCAAACATCAATGATCAAGAACAGCTAGCTAGCTAGCCTTTTCATGTCACCCAGGAACCTTCTGGGTTCGAACTCCAGTGCGCACGCACTGATGAAGAGTCCCGAACTACCACGAAACAGCCGGCTGTCCAGTACTCCCAGGTTTTCCAGTGGTTCTCTAACTGATGTCAGCTCATGATGAGATCCTCTATCCAATCAAACAAAGTCCCTACAAAACCAATATTTGAAAGTTACGTAACCTATTCATTCTTACAAGCTCTTCATAGTTAAACATTGTTTGCATACCAAATCTTGAACTCTCTTTTTCACTACCTTCTTCAAGAAGATTTGTCTAGGTATCCTAAAAGAATAACCAATTCTTTTAACACTTGATAATTTAAATATCTACATCACCCTGGACCTACGTCACCTGTACTTCCCTTATTGCCACCCTGATAAAAGTAGGTTTCAAAAACCGTTTCAGAATCTATACATTTTACTATTGTTCAGATTGTAAGAAGTTAAAGAGAATGTCTCCCCACTCCACCATCATAAACGACCTAGTATGGTCAAGGATGGGTAGACTTTGATCTCCGGCGACCATGAGAAAACAATTTCATATTAGTTAGTTTATTAGATTTATCACACAGTGAAAAAGTATTATTTACTGGATGTCACAGTTTCAAACACAATCTATTATTGTTCATAATCATATCGCCAATTGTAATCAAACGACTTCGAAACTCAGGTTTTATAGTCTTCTTTGTTCTCTCCTACTTGTCGTCGTTGGGTTAGTAGAATTTTCCAGATATCGGGGACAGGTGATGAATCATTCCTATTACATGTATTTGCAGTTGATTCAATAAACAAAGCTTCTGTTATCAATCTCCCCTTCTACCCTACTGTGACATTAGATTTTAAAACTGTCATCCTATCCCATCCTATTGTATGGTTGTGTGTAACTGCATGTAGTGCTATGGCTGAACTATTCTACAGATTTCTTATCCTATTCGGGTCAACTAATCTCGATTTCGCTAGGTTTTTATGCTCAGCCAGTCTGACTGGACCTGTTCCACTACTTTGACTTGTGTATTTAACCTGAAAATCATTCCATCGGGGTATTAAATAAACTAAATTGTTTTGTTTTAAAGGCTCCACTGGTAGGATCCTTTAACCGACAAAGCTCGTTTCTGAATGAGTTTGTGAAGGGTTTGAATGCCAGTCACTCTGATTACTGCCTTGTTAAGAATTCTGCGAAATGGTTCCGAGGTTCCTTCCTTGTATGGAATTACTGCTGTTGATTTAGATTCCTTATTGTTGGTGTTGTCTTGCGTGTATTTGACATTCATGTCGTCATTATTATTATTAATGTTATTATTATTATTATCATTATCACTACTATCATTATTTATTTTATTTTTATATTTCCCTACATATCCCTAGATATCTGGAAAATTCTACTCCCCCTACGATGACAAATAGGAGAGAACAAAGGAAACTATAAAACTCAAGTTTCGAAGTCGTGTGATTATAATTGATTTGATTTTGAACAATAAATTTTGTTCGAAACGTCATCCAGTAAATAATCCTGATGTTTCATTGCGTGATACATCTCATAAACAAACTAATATGGAATTACTTACTAGCACAGTGCCCAGGTGAAATGAAATAAAGGAACTGAGTGACGCTGGCTCCCTCTTGTGAAACGGGTCATATTAATTATTATTTAATTGAATTTTAGATTTTCCCGTCGATTGATTGGACCGAAATGCTCGGACCCAGGTTGACATGTCGACTTCTTGTGCAGATGCTTCGACGATGTTTGGGTACGTAATTATAATTTAATTGGTGGATGGTGACTAGCAGTGGAATCCAGGACAACGCGCATTTCGTCCTATTGGGCAGAAGAGATGGCTCTCATGGCCCAAGTGGTCTAGTGGATAACACTTTGGCGTTCGAAACTATGGGCATTGGGGGTCGAGCCTCGGTGGGAACATTATCAATCACTGGCGAATACAGGTACACCCAGTGACGAGTCCCAGATAGGACGAAACGCTGTCCTGGATTCCACTGCTAGTCACCATCCACCAGTTAAATTCTAATTGCATGCCCAGAGATCGCCGCAGCATCTGCACAAGAAGTCAACACGTCAACCTGAGACTGAGCACTTCGGTCCAATCAATCGACGGGAAAACCTAAAATCTAATTAAACCAATCACTAGCCTATTGCTCATTTGGAACCCGAATGTGAAACGACGAGTTGTGCTTTGTTCCAACGGTGATATGGAGGAGATTGTGGGAGAACAAATTTCTTTACTGATATATACTTCAATATATTTTCTTATCCAATTGACATAAATATTTAACCTTCATTATTTGCATTTTCTATGACCTTTCACAGAAAAAAGCATCATTTAACAGTACAGTTTTGATGAGTAGCTTTCAAAAGTATACACCAATTACACTGATTGGTCATCAAGGTGTAAGCAACACAATGCACCTTGCCCTTTCTGTCAGTCAGTCATCAAGCTAGATAAGGGGAAATGGGATCCAGGTATTGATGCTTGTTGGCACTCGCTAGCAAGGAGTGCCTGAGTTTTGGAAGAACTAACGTCACCCAAAATATGGTCACCCCGTGCTACAGTCAGAGATGTTACCCGCTGAGCTATTCGGACTCACTGACTAACCGCCTGTATGATTGTAATGGCTAATTTGGTCACAAGGATGAACCGGGTTATGCCCTAAGCTTCGTGCCGACTTCTCCCAACGCATGTGATATCCTTAGAGAATACACTTTAAATCACAATGAATTAAAGAGGAAAACACACAACTTACCTAATCGTCTCTGACATTCACTACTCATATTATTTACAGAATTCATTGGATAAGGAGATGAAGATTTCCCATATGATGGTGACTGTATATGCAGAAGTGTATTAAATGTCTGATGAGAATCATGATTATTATTATTATTGTTATTATTATTATCATCATATTTATGCCCATTTTCAGCGATAGGTATCGCTATTAACGTTTCACGCATACGTTGTTGATATGATGTACGTGAATTCAATAGTGCACTTGTTGACGATCTGATATAATTATTTCGAATAAAATGTGAACGAAATTTTGACATTGACTGTCGAACACTTTGCCATAAACGATTACGTTCAGGACGTTGTTGTTGCTGTTGTTGTTGTTCCATGCTAGAGGATAAATCTGAAGTATTCGATGTTGAAAGAGCAGGAGGAGGAGTAGGAGGCGTGAATGTTTGATCGATTAGCAGCTTAGGATAGATAGAACCCGATGAATCACTGAAACCACAGACTGGTGTCTAAAGAATACAAAAAACAATAAATAAGGTTAAATAGAAGAAACAAACAGTTGTAGAATTTGCATAAAAGTGATAATTATTATAGTGTTGAATTCATAATAGTGATTTGCTTTATTCCTGAAACAGGAATTAAAATGCAGTGCGGAATTCTCAGCATTCGGTACAATATCGTTTCTGATTTACTTAATAACAGCACTTTGTATATATATACATATACGTATAATTGTTATTATTATTATTGTTTCCTTCAGTTTCTTGAGGAACATACGGCTTCAACCTCACGTCTCCATTGCATTCTGTTCTCCTCCAAAGTTTTCAACTGACTCGATGATGGTTTGTTTTCTCAGAGCATGGCTAATTTATCCCCACTTCTTCCTGCATATTTCTTGCACAGTTAGTTCCTCCTGGGTTGGTTCGTTCATTGCCAGAGATCCCTGTTGTTGATCTCTCCTGGACGGCCATCTGATCTTGAATAGTATTGAGCGAAGACAGCTGTTGATGAAGGTCTTTAGTTTGTCCGAAGTGCCATTCGGGACTCGCCAAGTCTTTGATCCATAAAGTAGCACCGACTGCACATTGGAGTAGAAAATTCGGATCTTATTTTCATTTTTCATGATAAGTAATGCTGTTGACCACCACACAGACTTATTTGAGAGTAATGAAAGCTTGTCTTGCTTTTCCCATCCTCGCTTCGATATCCTCATCAGTTCCGTCCACCTTTAATTGAAACGATGCTTCCCAGGTAGGTGAAGGAGGTTGTTTCTTTCAGGTTCCTTCCATTTATGCTGATTGTTGTCTGTTGTTCTTGTTGTTGCTGTCACTGTTGGCCAGGAATCTTCATCGTTACATATGTTCTCTCCATGCTCACATGAAGTCCTTCCTATCTTTGATGCTTCTTCTATCGCTAAATTGTTGCTTTTCACTTGCATATCTCCCAGTTTGTGGCCAATCAGACATTTATCACATCGGCAAAGTCCAGATCCTCCAAGTTTTCTGTGTAGATCCATTTTGTGCCTGTCTTCTCGTTGTCAGCTACTATCTGTCTGTCGCATTATCCAGTCAACCGCCCACAATCAGGAAAATCATTGGAGACAGTAGGCAGCCAGCCAGTCAGCCTTATCTAACTCCTATCTTCACTTCTTCGAAAGATTCTGTGAGTTTCCCATTGTGGATTACTTGGCATGCAGTATTGTTGTACAACTGTTGGATGAGATGTATAATTGTTGGCGGTACCCCATAGTAGCGAAGTAGTTGTCAAATCACTCCTCGATCGACACTGTCAAAGGCCTTTTCAAAGTCGATGAAGTTGAGTGAGGTAGAGAGCTGACTGCCATTCCAAGCTTTGTTCAATGATGATCCGTAACGTGGCGATTTGATCGATGTATAACTTGTTTCTCCTGAATCCAGCCTGTTCCGGTCGAAGGTTTTCATCCAGGTTGGCGTGTTTGATTCTCTCTAGGATGATGTGGTTTAGTATTTTTCTTGGGATGGACAGGAGACATAATGCCGCGCCAGTTCTTGCATTGACTCAAGTCTCCTTTCTTTGGCAGTTTGTATAAGTAGCCTTTCTTCCAATCCTTAAGTACCTTGCCCTCTTTCCACACCTTCTCCAGTAGTAGTGTTATCAAGTTCGCTGATGTCTCTGGGTCCATTTTCAATACCTCTGCTGGGATATATATATATATATATATATTTGAGCATTCTATTTGATGCTAGAGTCGGAATGTTATTCCCACAGTTCAAGACTGCATTAGCAACAGAATACGATATACCTATTGGAACATTCTATTTGATGTTAGAGACAGAATGCTTTTCCCACGGTTATATGTACTGCACTAACAATATAATACTATGTTTATTTGAACATTGTATTTCATATCGTTTGATATAAATCAAAATCAAACGCTCAGTGATTGATTAACGAATATAAATTAATCTTATGCATGCTATTGACTGACTACAGAACGAAGTTGCCTGGAGTTAGAGTTCTAGTGGGATCCACCACCCAGTCGGGAGCAAGGCCGAATACTCGCGCCAGCAATGAGATTGAATAGTGCGAATCTCGTTAAAATCACGAAATGGTAGACTTTAGAATTCATGGACCATTGAGTCAGTCAAGTTCGGAGTCCTGGGTTTGAACCCCGATGGGTTACTACTGCTGAGGAATCCCAGTCTAGGACAAAACAACCAGTTGTACACAGTACACCCTGGTTTTCCAATGATTCTTCAACTGATATCGACTGATGATCAAAATTGGGGCAAATCTTAAAAAAACCTTACAAAATAACTCATGGAAATACCCCCCCCCACACGTACACACACACAACAGAGTCATGATCACAAGTGTAATATTAAATCAATAAAGTTAAGGTTATCATTGGCATAATAATCGCTTACGTAATCAGTATGTACAGTAAAAGAAGTAATTCGTTAACAAGAGAGCACAGTTCAGCATTGATCACTGATTATCACGTATCAACTAATCATGAATGAACGAGTATCATTCATACAACATTTGTAATCATCTTTCGCCATCATCATAATTGACCAATCAAAATGCACACACACCCACACCCACACAAACACACACATACGCACAATCAAACTTTTCTCTTATTTACACATTTTGTCAATTATGATTTGATCACTTGTCCTCTCTCTCTCTCTAGTGATTAGCATTCATGTTTTATGGTGGATATGTGAGTGTATACGTATTTGTGTGTGCAAGCGAACAAGAGACCTTGCGTAAAGGTAAGACCTTAGCGATAATTGAATCGATATGGGCTATTACACACTCATAGCCACACACACCACATACACACATACACGCACACGCACACACAACATTTACACACCAACCTGTGCATATAGTTAATATTCATAATTGTAAATGGTAAGAAGAGATTAGTGAGTAACACAACCGAATGTGATTATCGAACTAATGAATTGGTCAGTTCTAATCATGATTAGTAGACTCTAATCTCTCTCTCACTCTGTCTCTCCCTCTCAACGATTCAGTAATTTTCAAGTATTGGTTTGGTAGGGATTTGGTTTAATTGCATGGAGGATTTCATCATGAGCTGACATTGGTTAGGGAACCATTTGAAAACCAGCTGGGAGTACTGGACAGCCAGCTGTTTCGTCAGCCTAGTTTTGAACTCTTCGGCAGTACGCATCCACCGGGATTCGAACCAAACTCATGATGAAATCCTCCTACCAATCAAACAAAATCCCTACAAGCACCAATACTTGAAAATCAATCCGATGCTCACTAGCGACTGGGGCCCTATTCAGGTAGTGACCTAAGGTTCTAGTGGGAAGCCGTGAGACGTTCAGGGAAGAATAAGTCCGAGCGATAAAAAAGAATAAGGTAAAATACATGAATTAATGAATTGTAAGAGAAGAGGTTGAATTATAATGGCAGAAAGTATCAACTTCATCACTGTGTAATGTGCCAAATGAAAAATCTTCTTAGATATAAACAATCCTATGAGACAACCAACAGAGATTCTAAGAGAAACTGATGCCGAGATAAAGAGATATTCGATCGACTCCATATCACACAGTGCCGTCGATATTACAGGCATCATGGAACTTCGTCTGTTCACGCAAGTATTGTTCACATCTGGATCTAAATTCAACAGTATGACATCTAGATAGATTTAGTTTAAAACCATTTATGTGAGATCACGTGTTAACTTCTGATGACAATCTAATCATCATAGCAGAACAATGCAAAGCAGCAACTGCTGGGACAGAAATGGTACGATCTTTGGCAATGTTTAATGAAATTAGCTTTCGAAGAATGTGGAAGGTCACGCATCACCTTGATGTCAGCTCATGATGTAATCCTCCATCTGATTCAATAATTGATGTCAAAATCACATTACAGATGCATTAAGTGAGGTGGAGAGAGAATAAATAATTTTAAAAATCAGGTCTAAAGTTTAGGCTAATCGCCACCAAGTTTTCATTTTAGAAAAAAAATATGGAGAAACTTCTCTGGAAAGTTGTTAAATCTCCTCTAAAATCTTTTAGTGACCCAAAACGTTCTGCTTATATATGCAAAGTAGAAGTGCTTTAAATGCTACCGTTGTACTGTGGTGAGAGGAGGATGCAAGCCGAAAATTGTAGACAACAAATTAACGTCAATGTTCACGTCCCGAATCAGAGTTATGAGAAGGAAAACAATAACAAAGCTTAACCTTGAGAATATCACCGTCCAATCACAGCGGAGTTAAAGTGTGCTAATATGATTCGCAGATATATGGCCTGACTTTATAAGAAACGGCCACAAAGAGATGACAGAATGACCATCAGCAAAAAAACAACCAATCAGAAGACGCATCTTCTCCGCTGACAATAATGAACCTAAAAATCTATAAATACCTCTTGATTTTCTCAATAAACGATCTGTTGCTTGTCCTTTGTCTTCTGTCATTGCAGTACTACACCATAGTATTATTTCAAGTCTTGATAAAAATTCAAAGTTTGTTCGAGCCTGCCTTTTAAACTATACTGCTTCCCAAGGGCACTTTTACTAAGAAAGCAGATTTCAGCACACACTGAGTCTTGGGATCACGTGGTGGTTGCGTTCTTATTTTTCGGGTAGAAAACAACGTAATGTCTCAATAAATGGAAAGATCTCCACGACTTCGCTGACGGAAACTGATGTGTCTCAAGATGATGCATGACCTTCCACATTCTTCCAAAGCTAATTTCATTAAACACTGCCGACGATCTAACCATTTCTGCCCCAGTAGTTTCTACTTTGCATGATTTTGATATAACGAATAGAATGTCACCAGAAGTTAACACGTGATCTCAACTAAACCGTCTTAAACTAAATCTATCTAGATGTCATATTGTTGAATTTAGTTTCAAATGTGAACAATACTTGCGTGAACTGACGAATTTCCATGATGCCTGTAATATCGATGGCACTGTGATAAGGAGTGGATGGAGTATCTCTTTATCCCGGTATCAGTTCCTCTTTGAATCTCTGTTGGTTGTCTCATATTATTGTTGATATCTAAGAAGATTTTTCGTTTGACATATTACACAATAAGCAAGTTGATACTTTCTGGCATTATAATTCAACCCCTTCTCTTACAGTTCATTAATTCATGTACTTTACCCCATTCTTATTTATTACTCGGCCTTATTCTTCTCTGGACTTCTCAAAAAAACCCCTTATCATATTACTTGGAACACTGAAGGTTGTAAAGTAGGCAGGGTAAGTGGTGTGCCTTTGACTCAACTAACTGACATTATTCAAGTGTTGGTTTGTAGGGATTTGATTGGTTACAGGATTTCATCATAAGCTGACACACTGATTAGAGAACCATTTGAAAACCAGCTAAGAGTATTGGACAGCCAGCTGTTTCTTCTCAGTTCAGGTTCTACGAGCTCGCGTTGTAACCAGAAGGTCCTGGGTTCGAACCCTGTCGGTGGTGAGTGTGTACTGATAAAAAGTCCCAAACTAGGCTGACGAAACAACTGTCCAGTACTCCCTGCAGCTTTTCCAAAGGTTCTCTAACCAATATCAGCTCATGATGAAATCCTGTAATTGACATTAGATTCTTGTTGATAGGCAGCTCAATTCTTGCAAGCAGTTTCGCTAAAGTTGTCTTGTCTGACACTGAACATGCGCTTAATTCGCAACTTTCTCCTTGTATCTCCTCGGGGGGTAAAACCAGGAAAAATAATTCATAGGAATTTATGCTCACACAGCTACTAAATATAAAAATTCTACCATACCACCATATTTAGCACGGGTGGTTGTGTGTGAAGAGAGAGTCAGATGTCTGTGAAAAGAACTTAGAGACCTTTTAAATCAGTAATCTGAACTGCAAAGTATAAGCACAGCTTATTATTACATGTATTATCTATGGTACCGTCCACCTGTACTCCAACACGTTTCTGTCAACCTTCAGCTTTTTGTGGTTTCCTAAAAAGTTTATGCATCTACATCGTTTATAAAAGGAGCTAAATTGTTGCAATGTGCATAAAAAGAAAGCTGAAAATTCCATTCTGTTTAATTATTATTACTGTTGTTTGGAATGAAGTGATTACTATTATATTATTAAATAAATAAATAAATAAATTCATTAATTAATTAGATGACTGATCAATGATCAAGATGACACAGAAGGGTCAATTGGTGTGTGTACGTGCATGAGGAGGACTAACTGTGATCAATATTTGAATGGGTAGTAGGTAATAGCATGGTACGTTACAAACAGTTAAAGAATAAATACTCAGGAACTTGTTAGTATATAATGAAAGTATATATGAGACGACAGCATCAAAAACATGTGACATAACAATATGTGAATCTGTCAAATACTCATCAGATGAAAGATAAAGCAGCTTTACTGCTCAGTTGTGTGTCATTTATAGGTAGAAATTTACCTACTCCTGTAGAGAACTCAAAGTTATGTAATAGGGTTAACAACTAGATAGCTTTATATATATATATATATATATATATACATATAATTGACCTACAGCCACACTGAAGTGCGGTGGAGACAGTTTACTGTCTGCGTTAACTAAGGTACTAGGCAGCGTCTCAGAATCAGAGTAAGTCCCATCGGACTGGTGTAAGTCACTGATTATCCCCATTTACAAGAAGGGAGACAAGTCATCCCATGATAATCTCAGGGGGATTAGCTTGACTAATATAGTATCTAAAGTCCTAGGCTCAGTATCCATGCGAAGACTAAGCGGTTCACGGGAGGAAAAACACGAGAGAATTAGACAGGCTTTAGACTAGGAGGAGGGTGTACTGATCATATATTCATCCTTCGACAGATTCTAGAACATGAGCATACTTACTGGTGTCCAACAATCGTCGTATTTGTTGACCTAAAGGCGGGATTCGATTCTATCGAAAGAGAGGTATTCTGGCTATGCTTGGCTGTTAAGGGAATGCCAAGAAAATACATCGCCCACAGATCAAGACACTCCACTCGAACTCATGCAGTCAGGTGAGGGCTTACGGCGAGTTGTCATCTGAAGTGGTCACAACTAGTGAAGTCCGACAGCGAGGGATATCCACTATCCCCGTTTCTATTCAATTTGATTATAGATGTACTAATGGACTTAACATAAACTCGCTTCAGAGACTCAGGGATTGACTTGTTACTGTCAGGGAATAATCTCGTTGACTTAGAATACGCAGATGATATAGTCATCCCTCCTGGGTGAAGACGCAGAGTTTTCTGAACACATTCAGCTGCAACCTGTGCATGTTTGGCATTCTATTCGCTCTCCTTGTCAAATGTAAGATGATGCTACAGGACTGACTGGACTACATTGAATCATTTCAAGCTTAGAAATAGGGAGTGAAGTGGTTGGTGGGGTGTGTTGACCACTTCACTTATTTGGGAAGTTGCATTAGCCAACACCTGCGGGTAGTTCGGTGACGAAATCTCAACACGGATACAGAAGGCTCGTTTGGCATTTGTTAAATTACGCCATCTATGGCGCAGACATGATATCCGGCTGTTGACCAAAGAGCATGTGTACTGCTCAGCAGTTCACTCCGTCCTCCTTTATGGCTGGCTGTGACACCTGGCCATTGAGAGTGGAAGACATGGAAAGCTTGGTTGGCTAGCTGTCTTTGTTCATGGACGTCTACGTTATGTCTCCCGCGTTAGGTGGTCGTATAATAGAGTGACCAATATCGAGTTTAGGTATCGGTTGAGTGCTACGTAAGGAGGAGAAATCAATCTACGAGGCTGTGAAGTTACACCAATTGACATGGTTAGGACATGTGTTACACATGCATACCTAGCCATCCATCGCCTTTCTCAACCGACGGGCAATGTCACCTGAAACAGGATGAATCAGGTTGCAAAAGAGCCAGTGGTAATCAAACGAAAACATAACGGCACCAGTCAACGAAATCCACAACAGTTAGTTTAAGTCACGTAGGAAGGTGTATACTTCCTGGTTTGAGTCCTCAGGATGGTAAGAACCAATGACGGCTGGAAACAGTTGGTGATATGGCTCAAAATCCTCATTCTCAGTCAGCGATGGCGGCGATGCATTCATTCAGTCTTTGTGATGATTTGTCATATCCAATAAAATTCTGTTGTACTTCTATATTACTATTCTTTTTCCCTCTCTCTTCCTTTGTGTGATAAATAGTGTGACAACTCAAACTGCTGCACATCTGTGCAAAGTTCTCTGTTGAAACCAGTTAGTCATTATTATTAATTATTATTCTTTTGGGTTCCTCGTGGAATATACGGCTTCAACAGGACATTAAACACATCCATATAAGGAGATTAAGGAGCCAGTTCTCCTCCTATATGATTCATGGACATGTCGCGCGTCAAAAAAAGAATTTCAAACATCCACCCACTTTGTTGGCTTCGCATTAAAGACCAAATTGCCAGCCAGAAAGAATTAACAACAAGCAACTTTGGGAACAGACCAATCAACAACCTGTTGATCAACAAATGTGTATAAGTTCAAGTCAAAGAAACAATTAATTCCAATACAAGTAGCCTAGAAGGTGTGAAAACACACAAAAACAACCAATCACGTTCAAGGTGGTCACCAGGAAAGACGAGTAATAAACTCGTGGAGAAATCTAAATGCTTACTTCAAGTTGAAGTATGCGCTGAAGATGTCACCTAGTAGGGTGATGAAAGCTTCGCAAATTAACTATCCAGCTCAGAGAACACAACCACACCAATAATAATAATAAAATTATACAATTGAATATTGAAATGCTTACCGAATTGTCATGATTATTCAACAATTGACCACAGGTATCGCCATCATTACCATTTTGAATGTCAATATCATTATTATTATGATCATGGTTATAATTATTATGCCCATTATTATTATTATTATTATTATTGTCATCACCGCTACCACTACTGCCATTGAAGTTATCAGTAGTATGATTCCGTAAGAATGTACTAGTTGTACTACTCGTTGTTGAATCAGACAACAACTTCAGCGAATACCAATTCAGGCGACATTGAGCATCTGTCAGTACACTGACTAGTTGAGCTTCAGAGTCAGCCAGACAAGTTGCAAAGCATAATTCAAATTCACAAATAGCCAAACGAAATGATACTTCACAGAGGCTGAGGGATAAAAAAAAAAAGATTTTCAGCAAAAGATAAAAAAGCTAAGATCATTATGAGATAAAATGTGATGCAGACGAATAAATGTTTCTACACTGAAATTGAACGAAGTATATGCGTCAATCAATCCTCCGGTGTGACTGACTATGCGTTGCAGCTATGTCGTCTGCTGGCAATATGAATGAGCAAGTTAAAGCCAGTCAGAATAGATAGAGCACGACAGTTCTTCGTTTTTTCAATACGAGTCATGAGATGGAGACACCGTGAAGCCCTTCTTCTCAAACTTTTGAAATCCGATTTAAGTGTTCAGATGGAAACAGTTATCAATCTTTCCTCTTGTCTTGATAACTGGATGTCTTTACTGTTTCTTTTCTATTTGATTACGTAATCTTTGGCTTTAATCCTTTCCACTGGCCAAATTAGTTACCCATCATCTTATCTACAGATTGCCATTATTGTATAACCCCTTTCCACTGTATTCAAGCATTTACTTTCTGTTTCTCGTCGAATTTCCAAACATCACCCTGCATTGTTGGTTAAGCAAAGGACAAACAAAATCTATTCGAAGCGCTATTCTATCTCATCTTGTGGATACAGAACACAAGATTGATGTTAACTATGTCCTCAGAGTCATTTACCGCATACCAACGAATCTTAACTTCACCTTAAGAGTTCGATTACTAAATATTGCTGAGGCTGGCCGTTGGGATCCATATTCAGAAGCCTAATTTAGTTCAGACATTATCCTTACCTTGGCTAACTAGGTTTGAATGATCCTCAATTTTTGTGGAATTTTGCTAATTTTAGTTGATATTCTATTTGCTATTATATCTTTATTATTCTTATAGTTTAAGCATCTTTAATGAACTGTAATTCATTTGTGATCTTACTTAACAAATCGATATTATTTAAAAAACACCAATATTGTTATTAGCCACTATTCTAGAATATTCTGTGTATATAGGCATATATATATACCTGTAAAGTCAGAAGAGGAAATTATCGAAAAGGATATTCTTTGCTCAATTATTTTGTGTTTTATAAATGTCTGAATGAATATTTTCGCTATATTATTTGTTTGTTTTAAACTTGAGTATTTTTTTGTATATTCTGAGCACTGTTTATTAATTTTCGAGTCTCCTACCACCATCAACCGACGAAATAAACGATACTGCCATCTTATTCTTGCTTTATTCAAATTCATCTAAATTCGTTACACTGATATATCATCGCAGAGATTCACAGGAATAAGCGCAATGAGACAGTCGGCTTTGTAACACTGATGTCACAGATATGCCAGTTCCAGAGGGCTGTTGCAGAACTTTCAACAACGATTACATTCGCTGCATACTGTGTACTTAGGAGACATTCTTATGCTATGATACGCAAGGACTTTAAGTGTAAACGAGGAGTAAAGGAATCTGAGGAAAATATCAAGTGAAGAGGAATACAAGGCTTGCTGGCAGTCGAGTAACCACTTGAAAGTGTCGGTAGAACAGACAGGTACAACAGAGATATTCCGCTGGAGCATTATGTTACACTAGCAGCATAAGGAATGATCTCTCACTCTCTCTATAAATATATATATTTATATATATACATATATTGAACAGTTGGTTTGTAAGAATTAAATTCGTTTATTCGAGTGTGACCTCGCATTGATATCAGCTAGAGAACCGTTGAAAACCAGAACTGGAGTATTGGACAGCTGTTTCGTCCTAGTTTGGGAATCATCGGCAGTACTCACTCACTGGGGTTCGAACCCAGGACCTTCCGATTACAAGGCAAACTCGTATATCATTCATCTACTGGGACCCGTCTCAATGGCCCATGAATTCTAACTTCTACCAATTCTTAATGCATTAAGCGTGACCACCAACCAATATCATCAGCGGGAAATCACTCCTCGCTCCTGGCTGGATCGATCCCGCTGGTTACGACTTCTCATTAGAACTCCAGACAACTTTGTCCTGTAGACAGTCACTAGCGAGTATCAGATTAATTTTCAAGAGTTGGTTTGTAAGGATTGGTTGATGTTTACGCTAAATCACAAATTGGTAGAAGTTAAAATTCATGGTCTGGTCACTGAATCAGGTTCTAGTGGCTGGATGGTATGGTATGATATGGAAAGACCAGGAAAAGTCAGAGGAAACACACAATCTCAGGTATTCGACAGGCGACTTAGTTTACACTTTGGTATCATCTATGGTGATGGAATCATGCGATCGAAGGAGTTCATTTTAGTCACACTTGTCTCTGAAAGTCGAATTAACAACGTGACATTTGGAGGGATTTACTTCGAGACCATTTAACCAGGACCACTGACTAATTCCAACCTCATTCAACAGATGGCTACATGACAATGGCAAGTGTAAGGTGGTCCACAACAGAAAACTCAGCGAGGCATTCGAAGTGAGTACAGGAGTAAGACAAGCAGACTGCTTGTCTATTAACACCGACGATATTCCTAGTTGTCGTGGACTGGATTATGCGTCAGACTGCACACAGGAAGTCAGAAGATGGGAATACGCTGGACAGATAAAAAGACTCTAGGAGATATGGATTTCTTCTATAATTTATTTATGTTTAATGTCATACAGACTCAAAGACTTGCAGGCGAAAACCAACAAACTGACTGAAGAGGTGAGGCAGGCAATGAAGACAGAACTCCTGGTGAACATAGAGAAAATAGTGGTGATTAAGATAATCAAACCAACAGCAACAACAAACAGTACCAATCACTATCAACAGGAGAGATTTCACAGGGGTTAATTCCTTCACTTATCTAGGCTGCACGGTTTCAACCACAGGTGGATACCATGTATGAAGATGTCAAAGACAGGCAGAATCGGAAAGGTAAAATACGCCTTCATCAACCTGAAACCAATTCGGAAATCTTCGGCACAGTGCGCAGCAGAAAGGACAAGATTCGGATTCTGTTCAACACGAATGTGAAGTCAGTCAGTTCTTCTATACGGGTCAGAAACTTGGTGTGCACATCAAAAAAAGCAATTCCAACAGGCTTCAGGAGACTTTTATCAACTTTTATCAAATGACCCGAAAGAACTAACAACAAGGCACTCTGGCTACAAACCAACCAAGAGCCAAAGGCTCAACAAATATGTAAGAGAAGTTGTAAATGGATGCGGCATAAGTTAAGGACACCGTCAAACGACATCGCGTGCAATGCAGGACATCGATCGAGTGGAATCCAAATGGGAAACAACATCGTCCAAGGGTAACATGAAGAAGATCACGCAAGCAGAAGATGACAGATTATGGGCATTCGTGAACACAGTTGAAGAGGGGACAGCAGAAAATAGAACAAAGTGGAGATGTTATTGGATAGTTGGAGGCAATCGGCCACAGGAAGTCCTGTCTAGACCTAAGATTCGTGTTAGTTGGCACTCATCAGTCAGTCAGCAAGGTGCATCTGCGACCTTGAAGGAATTCATGTTGCTTCTGAGATTTGAACCCACGTCACCCAGTGCTACCTGCAGTCAGAGACGTTACCAGTAAGCTATTCAGGTTCGCGATTGACTTCCTGTAGGATTGTAGTGGGTATTTTGATTGGATACTAGTAACTTGGGTTCCACACGGAACCCAAGGGAATAATAATAATAATATTGACTAATTTCTAATAAAAAGTTCTTTCTTAACTCTGTTATTTCTCTCTCTTATATGCTTAATTTTAGATTTTATTGGTGCCAACAATCTATCAGGTATGTGTTTAAAACAAATTATTAATATTTTTTTAAATAAAAGGAATGCCAACAATGTTTTATTTGTAACACAAACAACTATTACACGAAAATAGTCTGTTACTCACTGACCATGTATTCATTAGGCAATGAGCCAAACATTGTTTGTGACGCCATACTACATACTGCTTAGCTTTACAAATCTCATAGAAGCAAAGTAAAGTTTGTACGCATAATTCATCTGTTGGAATTTTGACTCTTTACAAGCGCTAACAACACTTTAGAAGACTATATAAATGTATTGCAGTAATTACATGTAGGTGCCTCAATGGTTCAGTGATGAAATACTCGCCAATCACGCTATGGTCTGGATAAGTTCGTGTATCTGGGTAGTTGTGTTTTAGTGCTGGCGGAGGTATGAAGGAGAAGATTTCTAACAGTATCATGAAAACTAAGTTGGCATACGTAAAATTGAGTCACTTCTGGCGCCATCGCGACGTTAGCCTAGCTGTCGAAGGTCGCTGTCTCCGTAGGATTGCCTGCGTTCGAAGGCATCATCGTGTAAATAATTCTCATGTCCAACAGTGTGTGTTTGGAAACAGTGGAGATCATCATTCATTGAGTGTTGTCATGTGGAAACACAGGCTCTAGTGGCTTGGACATGTGCTATGAATGTTATCTCAGAGACTTCCGTACCGATCACTGTTTGCAAACCAGCCCTGGAACTGGATGGAAAAAGCGGAGAGGTGGTCAGCCTACGACGTGTCGTCGTAGAATGAAGGATATTTATGTTAGGTTAGCATCGGTTGGTTAATCATATCTCACTGGTTGGAGTTCGGGAGATAGTTAGAATCGGGGGCTCGAAACGTTATCGGATATGGCCAATCCCTTTCTGAAAATAATTCGACGAATGTCGTTGATGCATAGTCAGAGTTCATTGATGCTTCCCTTTTCCAACCGATAGCTGCTAACCTTGACGTGGTGGTCGCCGGGCTTGCACATCGCAATGACTCAACAAGCTACACTGGTTGGAACTAATGTTTCTGCAATTGCTACCATGCCAGGAAGGTTGTTAGGATAGCGATTCGACTAAAAGCAGTTGCTGGCTTAGTGTAGGAATTTTTTCTGTACACTATGCTGGGGGTCCGTGGGCGAAGTCGTACTGCTGGGGAACAGGAATGTAACAGCAGTAAGCCGTTTCTCTCAGATGATCAGCATGGCAGCTATGCTGTCCCTCCACTCTTGAGAGAGGGGGTTAGAAAAAGTTGATGCCCAAAATTGTATATCCCGACTTACCCTACGGTGGTCCATAACCGGCGGTAAGTTACTAATACGGAACCAATCCAAGAGGCTAGTACATGCAGGCTGTGTGTGTGACCGGCATCAAGCAGTTGTCCGCTAAGATCTGCGGTCACGCAACACTAACTCTTTCTTTTCCACGTACCCTAAGAAAAAATCAAGTTTCACAGTGTAGGCAGTCGGGAAGTAACAACCGTTGCCCATATACTTCCTAAACCACAAGGAGCCCTCCTGATCATTATCTCCCTCATCATCTTGCTTCCCTACTACTGTCAGTACTATTCTGCAGGCAAGTGAGTCATCTTCACTTCACTCTGAGACCAAAAACAACGATGGGAGCCATAGAAACACCCACGACAGCCTCTTAAAGCCACGTCGCCAACTTCATATAGGGGCATTTAACGTCAGGACCCTCCATCAAATCGAACAACAGGCATCACTAGCAAGAACTCTGGCATCTCGAGCCATGGATGTGTGTTGTGTTTTGAGGACACGCATACAAGACCCGAGTGTGGTCATTCACTTAAACCCAACCTGGCCAACAAGGTGAATCTGCAAAATTCACTTTAAGAGTGTCAAGAGACCCCCCAGCTAGCTCGTGAGGACTCGCAAGTGTAGGGATAGTTTTGAGTGTTGAGGCAGAAAAACCACTTTCTGACTGGGTCCCAGTAGATAGTCGTATGTGTGCGGCCAGTCTGAACGGGTCCGTCTTTTCATAATCTCCGCTTGCGTCCCAACAGATTGCAGTTCGGATGAACTAAAGGATGATTTCTGCCTGAAACTGTGTAATTTGTTGCAAAAAGCAAAACGTTCAGACATAGTTGTTTTAGCAGGCGAATTCAACGCTCAAGTTGGGAAGTTAGGCCAGACTGAGAAGTATGCATGCGGTACGTATGGAGTTCCCTGCAGACGAACCGAAAGCGGTGATCGTCTTCTACAGTTCTGTTTAGATAATCATCTGTTCCTGGTCAGCAATAACTTTAGGCACAAAGACAGACACTGCGTAAATTGGCGATCTTCATCAGCCAATTAACGCTGGACTCAGATAGACCACATAGCGATAGGGTATCGTTGGCGAAGGCCACGCCTTCTGAAACACGTGCGTAGACTCCGATCACGCTCTGGTTCGCGCACGTTTATGCTTATGACTAAACGGACATAAGAAATCGATGGTTGGTGGAGTGTGTTGAGCACTTCAATTATTTGAGAATTTGCGTCAGCCAACACCTGCGGGTTGACCTCTGACGAAATCTCAGCACGGATACAGAGGGCTAGTTTCGCATATGCCAATTTGCGACGTCTCTGGAGTAGACATGATATCCGGCTATCAACCGAAGGGCCAATGTACTGCTCAGCAGTCCGCTCCGTCCTCCTTTATAGCTGGCTGTGAGACCTGGCCATTGAGAGTCGAGGACATGAAAAGGCTAGCTAGCTGTCTTTGATCATAGGCGTCTACATTCCATCTCCCGTGTAAGGTGCTGGTATAATAGAGTGAGCATTATTGAGGTTAGGCGTCGAGTGCTAGGTAGGTGGGAGGGAAAATCAATCGACAAGGCTGTGAAGTTACACCAATTGAGATGGTTAGAACATGTGTTACGTATGCCTAGTCATCGCCTTTTTTGACGGGCAATGTTAGCCGACATAGGGTACTGGACAGCTGTTTCATCCCAGTTTGGGACTCTTCATCATTATACACCCACCACCAGAGCTCGAACCCAGGACATTCTGGTTACAAAGTTTTCCAATGGTTCTCTTACTGATATCAGTTCATGATGGAATTCTGCAACCAATCAAACGAAATTCCCTACAAAAACCACTACATTAATTACCCATAGTTTAGGCATTATTTGTATTTGTGTAATACTTCCCAACTATCTCAGTAGATCATTTAATTATTCGTTCAATTTTTGTGATTAGAGGTATTTTCAATTCTATTTATTGACATTATCTTATCTTAAATGACACAGTTTAGGGTGTGTTTGTGGGAAAATAACCGATAATATATCACATAATTAAATTTTGTTTTTGATAAATAATCTCTTCTTTTATTTTTAATTGCAATTTATCCACGAAAGGGGAGTATTTTTCTCCTCTTTCAGAGAGAAAGGTGTTTCCTCAATTAATTTCATGACAATTTTACTCTGACCAAAGAAACATACAGATTGGAGAAGAATAAATGATCGGAAAATTCTTCATAGACAATGTAGTTACACTATTGATGATTCCTAGAATATTTCAACTAACTGTTTATTCCGGAGGCAGGAAGCCCGATCCATGGACTCACACATGCACACCACTCTTATTGTTATTATTATTGATCGTTTAGGTTTCGGTTGGAGCATTGGGCTTCGACAGAACATCAATTTGTTCTGTTCTCTGTAATCGTGTTTAGCCGAATTAGGAGAGTTTCCGTGGCTGACTACGAGGATAGCAAAGCAAGGATCGGGAAAGCAAGACAAGCTTTCATTACTCTCAAGTCTGTGTGGAGATCAACAGCACTACTCAACATGACAATGAAAATAAGATCCAAATTTTCAACTCCAATATGACGTCATTGCTAATTCCTGCATCAGAGACTTAGCGCGTCATAAAGACCACCTCAAACAAACAACAGACTTTCATTAACAGTTAGCTGTCTTCGATGAATACTACTCAAGATCAGATGGCGAGCCAGAAGAGATCGGCAATAGAGATCTCTGGGAGCGAACCAACCAGGAACCGATTGCGCAACAAATAGGCAGGAAGAAATGGAGGTGGATTGGCTGGCCATACTCTGAGGAAACGCTAGGCCATCGCTCGAGTGGAACCTAACCCAATGGGAAGTGGCGAGTCGGTCGTCCAAGGGTGACTCGGAGGAGGTAATATGAGTAAGGAGATGAAAGCATGTGGGCAGACGTGGAGCCAGGTGATCAAAACGTTGTTGGAGAACCGAACGCAATGGAGACGCACGGCTGAAGCCCTATATCCCTCTAGGAATTAAAGGAAATAATAATATAATAATAATAGTAATAATAATAATACGTGGCTGACTAGCATTCTATCACCGATCTATGGACTCACGCATGCACACTATTCTTATTATAATTATTGATTGCTTCGGTTTCGAGTGGGGCATTAAGCTTCGACAGAACATCGCTTAGTTCTGTTCTCTGCAATCCTGTTTAGCTGGCTGGCTGACTCGACGATTGCCCATAAGCTCTTATCTCTGCCTCAGACTATCCTTTCCAGTGTGACCCTTGAAAGCCAAACTCGCCGTTTCCCATTTACGTTCCACTCAAGTGGATAGCCTTGCATGCGATGTCACTCAAACGTCTAATCAACATGTGCCGCTTGTAGTTGGAACGATGCTGCCTAGATATACAGATCAAGGAGGTGACCTCTTTGAAATTTCTCCCACCGATAGAAATTGGGGCTTGTTATTGTCGTTTGTTGGCTGGTTGGTTGGTTCGCTATTTTCATCATATCCATTTTCTCTATGTTCGCTGGAAGCCCTGTCTTCAAGTTTCTGTAACACCAGACATACATCATCTAACGTATGTATTCCTATTTTCTCGCTCCGCACAGTCTTCCAAATGATTCAGTCCGCTACAGTTAAGAATCTTGCACTGTTATTAGACACATGATTTCATAATCGAAGCAGTTGAATGTCTCAAATACCATGAGACTCTACCAGTGTCTGTATTGAGAATGGCACTTCATGTAATCCAAACTAATTCAGAAAAAAGTTATAGACTTCCGAACGAACGTACGATGTGTTGATGCATGACGTCGTAAATTATTATCTTCAACTGTTCTGGCGGGAATGGGGTGGGGGTATTTTGATTTTACATCAATCCTCCAGATATTTCCAATAAGTGATTGATTGTACAAGTTTAATACAGATGTTTCAAAATTCATCACAGTTTTGAAGATGCTTTTATTCTGTGTATATGTAGCAGTATTTGCATGTGTTATTGTGTTATCGATCTGTTTCTATTCACTGCTTCTTTGGGTATTGCTTTAGGCTTTAGCCTAACAACTTGAATTGATGCGTGTCTATGTAAGGTGGTGAACGTGTTTCTTATTCCGCTTGTATATCCCTTGCGCGTCAGTGGCACAGTGGTAGAATGCTCGCCGACCACGCCACAGGTGGTTTAGAGATCGATCCCCAGCCACAGACGCACTCCTCTCTTACCTCGCTAAGCCAGTAATAAGACTGATAAAGAGGGAAGGTTGGGCCGGATGAGGCTAGCAACCCCTTCCCATGAAAATAAATACCACTGCTACAGAAACTTTAAGCTTCTAGCTTGAAGGCGCCCAATGTTACACTGGGAACGTAAATGAATAAAAAAAAGTTACTTCATAGACTGATTCCCCTTGGGATGAATTGGGATAAAGCAAGAACAGCAGTTTTCGCAAAGTAATAAGGTACCACCATCATTTATTACACTAGTGACTAACTAGTGTTCAATCAAAGGAACTGCATAGTGTTTTTTTTCAAGAAGCTTTAATTAGCGTTGGGTTCAGTACCTTCACACCTACTCTCCAAAATAAACTCCCTTTGGATGAAATTTCTGTTTTTCTTCTGATTACCTGGATTGTATTTAAATGTTTAAATGTTGCTGGAGGCCTTATTATAATTCCATGCACACGTATCGATATTGATCTTCCTGTTGACACGATATTTGATCTTTTGTTCATGTAAACTATTATTTATCGATTGATAAATTCGATCTACATTATACCCTATTTAATTGCAAATTGAACTTGTGAGCTGTTAGGCGTACTAGTAATTTTTCGAACATTCTATTTCTTCTGTTCGTAGTTAATATAGACAGACACTACGTAGGATAATCTCTCGCTACCCTGGTAACCGTAAATGTTTTGCTCGAGTGCTTTTGTGTTTTTTTCCTGTTGTGTAACATTCCATTTATTTTGTGGTTTTGATTTTCACGAGTTGATCACGGACTGATGTCAGTTAGAGAACCATTGAAAACCACCCAGGAAGTACTGGACAGCTGTTTCATCCTAGTTTGGGAATCATCGTCAGTACGCACCCACCGCAGAGTTCAAACCCCGGACCTGCCGCTTACAAGGCAAGCTGGCTCGTATACCATTCAGCCACTGGGACCCGATTTAATGGCCAACCCATGAAATCCAACTTCTACCAATTCGTGATATCAATCAGTGATTAACTCGTAAAAACACTACTAACCCTTACAAACCAAACTATAGAAAATTAATCTGATGATCGCTAGTGACGTGCTACAGGATGGAGTTTCCTGGAGTTCTAGTGAGAAGTCACGACCAGTGAGGTCCATCCAGAAGTCATGTGTGAGGATGTTTGTCCCACCGACGACATTGGTTGGGCTCATGCTAAATCACGAATCGGTAGAAGTTAGAATTCATGCGGTGGCCATTGAATCGGGTCCCAGTGGCTGAATGGTATACGAGCTTGCCTTGTAACCGGAAGATCCTGGGTTCGAACCCCGGTAGTGGGTGAGTACTGTTGATGATTCCCAAACTAGGTTGATGAAACAGCTGTCCAGTACTCCAGTTCTGGTTTTCAATGGTTCTCTAAGTGATATCAATCCATGATTAACTCGTAAAAACAAAACTAATCCTTACAAAACAAGTTATAGAAAACTTTGATTTTCGCTAACTGAGTTGCAGTCACCACCTATTAAGTTTCTAAATTTCCTTCATTGTTTTGTCTATGTCATAATTTTACTGTATAATTCATTGCCACGTTCATGAACTCTCTCTCTCTCCGTCACAATATGTATATATTTCAATCTGTTTTTCGATCTTCTAGTCTGTCTCTTGACTATTCTTGTTTCTAAGTGAAATCTGAACTCTGCTGACCCCTTTCTTGTCTAAGTTATACTATAAATAGTTAGCCCCTTTTCAACACTGAAATACATTGCTTATATATTGGTTGGAGGATTTCATCATGAGCTGACATCAGTCAGAGAACCATTGGTAAACCTGTAAGGAGTATTGAACAGCCAGTTGTTTCGTCCTAGTTTGAGACCCTTCAACGGTACGTCTATTCTTTCTATCTACAACTCGAAATCTCGGTGGGAAAAGCCTATTCAGACAGTATTTTGTAACTTATAATTTGATTTAAGTTTCTACATAGGCAGTTAAAAAGCATTCATAAAATAAAACGAGTTCATATGAATTATCCTGTCTGTAAATATGTTCACTCATTCTTTATTCAAATTAATAAAGATGACCGGTTGTATCGAATTTCCCAGTCAATTAAAAAGAAGTCAACAAGTGGATAGCCGACGTCATACACTCCAAAAGTGCAGCTCATATTGAAGCTACATATATATTATCATTATTATTATTATTGTTCCTTTGGATTCCAAGTGGAATATAGGGCTTCAACAAAATGTCCCCACTTAGTCCTGTTTCCTGCAGCTTTCTTTAGCTGGTCTCCTTACACGAACCCCTCCCCACACTACCATCACAATCACTCCCAACTCTTCGATTTTCAATCGGGTTCCATTTGAGCAATAGTCTGGCGGGAGATGTCATTCAACGATCTCTCCTCAGTGCCGTATGCCCAATCCCCCATCTCCATTTTCTCCTGCATATTTGTTGAGCGATCAATCGGCTCTTGGTTGTCCTTTGTGACACTTTCAGGGTTTCTTGTTGCCGATTCTTTCTGGCCAACTGGTCATTTGATCTTCAATATGGAGCCGCTGAAGGCCAGCTGTTTAATATATATATATATATATATATATATATATGTACGTGGCGGAATAGAGGAAATGTGATTCTTTGCCTTAAATACTTGAATTGCAGTCTACAGATCTACAGTCCGACCTCCATCCCACCTACCTCAGCCCGAGTAACAACTAGGCGGCATCATCAGTCTCCACCATACGATATATCTGTGACCCATAGCGGTTCCACTTAACTGACTTCTTACTAATCATGGACAGAATACAGGTGTGACAATTCCGGCTGAGCTGTAAACGATATATATACTGTGTCAAAGATGACGAAACATCATCTACTCAGTTGAACATAAGAAAATTAATCTGATGTTCACTAGCGAATGGGGCCCTATTCAGGTAGTGACCTGATGTCCTAATGGGAAGCCGTGACCAGTAGGGTACAGCAGGTTGAAGATGAGACAGTAACTCATCGAAGAAGACATTTCGAAGTAACCCCGCTATGTCGTGAATTGGCAGAAGTTAGAATTCATGCACTCGCTGGCCATTGCATCCGGTCCCAACGGTTGATAAATGGTCTACGAACTCGCTAGCCTTGTAAGCAGGTCCTGGGTTCGAGTCCTGTCGGTGGTGTGTGTACTGATGAACAGTCCCAAACCTGGACGAAACAGCCGGCTGTCCAGTGCTCCCAGCTGGTTTTCCACTGGTTCTAAAACTGCTGTCAGCTCATGATGAAATCCTCCACCCAATCACACAAAATCCCTACAAAAACCAATACTCGAAGATAAGAAAATAAGTCAAAATTCAAATAAACCCTGAACTGATTAATCAATACAGGAAGAAAGATCGAGATCAGGGGTGAGGTTTGGGGGTAGAGAACTTACTTCACTGGGCGAGCTCTATCATCATGCCAAAGATCTTGTATATCGGGAAGAGTTAATGGAATAGGATTATCCATAGTGAAACCATTCGATGCATCATCTATAGATGAATTAACTAAAGACGATGCTGTAGATGTTCTTGTAGTTGTTGCAGTCAAGGAATGTTGTATGGTACCTGAATTTGACCATGGATTAGGACCAGGATTAGCAAATACAGCTCGCCATTGTGATAAAGCTTCTTCCCACTGTAAACATTCTTTTGTCATTTGACTCACAGTTTCTCTATGCAAAAGTTCCTTATTCTTGTGTAATTGAGCTCTTTCAGGAGAGAGAGAAAAAACAGAGAGAAAATACAAGATTAAGGGTAAACTTAATTAATAACTGTATGAAATATGGAGACTCTGGTAGTATGTAATTCCTATTTTAAATTGTTTGTTTGATAGGTATCACACAGTGAGAAACAGTACTACCTACTGGAAGACGAAGTTTCGAAAAGTAATTTACTATTGGTCATAATCATGCCATCAATTAAAACTACACAACTTCGAAACTTGAGTTTAATAGTTTACTATATCCCTTCTCATTTGTCGTAGAGTGCGGGGGGGGTAGCACAATTTTCCAGATGTCCGAGAGAGGTGGTGAGTTGTTCCTCAGTTACATGAAAACTCTAATTTCTCTGGAGTTTCTTGCCAAGAAGTTGTGGAAACTTTTGGAATTATTTGCCTTTCGAACACTGAATCTGTGGATATAATCTTGTTGACCGATAATACATGTAACTATCTGTTTGGCATTTTGTGACTGTTTAACACTAACTAATATCTATAATTGTATATATTGATGGATTTACATGTCTAAGTCGGCCCAAGTCAGTGAGTCTATAGTTTTGACAGCATTTTTGTTAACTGTATCTGACTGTGATACTACTGCTAAGTTAATTTTTTTTATTGTTGTTGTCGCTGCCCTTCCTGTTGTGAATTATTTTCCTTTTGCTGGCGTTGTACTGAATGCTTTATTCCTGGTTTTCCTGGTTTAAAGGGAAGCTACCCACAAGTTTGCTTCTCTGTAAACTATATTTTAATGTAACAACCCCCTTCTCAGGCGTGAGGCTAGCAACCCCACCCTGTAAACAAAGTTGCTACAGAAACTTAAGCACGACGAGTCTCCTTGTGACAAAAGAAAAAAAGTCCCTGTTGAATGTATTCTCAGCGGATCCAATAAATAAAGCTTCCGTTATCAATCTCTCCCTCCACCTTGCTGTTATATTAGATTTTAAAACTGTTATCTTATCCCATCCTATGCTATATGGTTGGTTGTGTGTAATTGCATGTAGTGAGTGCTATAGCTAAACTATTCTCTAGATTTCTTATCTTATTCGGGTCAACTAATCTAGATTTTGTAAGGCTTTTCTGCTCCGCAAGTCTGAATGACACCATCGCACTCTACTTTGAAGTGACAATCATTTCAGCGTATTAGATAAACTAAATTTCTTTCATTGATGATAGGCTCCACAGGACCCTTGAACCGGCGAAGCTTGT
Source organism: Trichobilharzia szidati (assembly GCA_944472155.2). Lineage (NCBI taxonomy): Eukaryota > Metazoa > Platyhelminthes > Trematoda > Strigeidida > Schistosomatidae > Trichobilharzia > Trichobilharzia szidati. The sequence continues at coordinate 66,534,158 of OX235277.1, read as the reverse complement.
TTCGGAGTGAGTTTGTGATTGGTTTGAATGCCACTTTCATTCTTACCAGCATTGTTAAGAATTCTACGTGAGGTTTCTGATATTCTTTCTTTGTATGGAAGTACTACTGACGTTGTTATCACTCTGCGCATGTTCATCGTGCATGTCGTCATTATTATTATTACTATTGCAGCAACAGAAGACAAGGGCCAGGCAACAGGTCGTTTATTAAGGAAATCAAAGCATACTTATATATTTTCATGTACATTATTCTAGATTATTTAAGCAAACAAACACAGTCTTCTGATTGGTTGTTTCTCACAGAAAGTTAACCTTGCATCTCTTTGTGGCTGTGTCAGATCATCCATATGCTAACTGTATCCGCCTACGCAAAGCCTTTGTTCTCATCATTTTCTCACCACCAATATTGGGAACATAAATACTGACGTCAATTACTGTCTACCAACTTTGGCTGGCAAACAGCTCTCACCACACTATTACTATCAGTATTACTGTTATTAATAATAACAGTTTTACCTTTACATTTTCCTCCACACTTCCTGATTAATTTGTCAGGGTAATTATTAAGTTCTAAGGCTTCTCTTATACGTCTCACTTCCTATCTTAGAGTTTCCTTGGTACTACTTAGCTTTTGTACCCTATTATTACATAAACATTTCACCATTCCAATATTTACTGGTATACAAGGTGCGATAGTCCAAAATCCGAATATCATTTTAAATGTGTAGATATTCTGTAAACATTAGTGTTTAGCTTCCCATTCCTTCTCTGTTTTATGCTATTATCCAATACTGGAAACCCACCCCCTTTGTGGATTTTATTGACTGGTGCCGCCATGTTTTCGCTTGACCGCCGCTAGATCTTTTCTAACCTGACCCTAAGAATTCCCATAGAAGAAGGCGATGGATGGCTAGGTATGCTTGCGTAACACATGTCGTAACCATGTCAGTTGGTGTAACTTCACAGACTCGTCAATTGATTTCCCCTCATTACCTAGTACTCGACCGGTGCCTAAACTCGATATTGCTCACTGTATTATGCCACCACCTAACACGGGAGATGGAACGTAGACACCTATAATCAAAGACAGCTAGCCAGGCTTTTCATGTCTTCCACTCTCAATGGCCAGCCATAAAGGAGGGTGGAGCGGACTGCTGAGCAGTACACCCGCCCCTTGGTCGACAGCCGGATATCACGTCTACGCCAGAGATGGCGTAAACTGGCATATGTGAAACTAGCCCCCTGTATCCGAGCTGAGATTCCGTCAGCGATCAACCCATTAGCGTTGGCTGATACAACATGCCCCACCAACCACTTCGCTCCCTATTTCTAAGCTAGAAGTCAATATATTCCAGTCAGTCCTGTAGCATTATCTTATATTTGACAAATGGAGCGAATCGCATGACAAACATTAGCAGATCACAGCTCAAGGTGTTCAGAAGACTCTGCTTTTTGTCAGCGTTTTCACCTAGAAGGACTATATCCCCTGGTAACAAGTCAACCCCTGAGTCACTGAATTCATTGAGGGTTAAGTCCATTATATATTTATGATTAAATTGAATAGAAATGTGGACAGTGGCCATTCCTGTCGGACACCACTAGTTGTCACTACTTCAAATGACAACTCGCCGTAAACGAAAGGTACTCTTGAGAACTACTTTACCAACTGTGTCCAGCCATCATCGATTCTTACCAACCTGTGGACCCCAACCAGTCAGGAAGTCTATATCGCCCTAGGTTCGGTCCTCAAACTATCAAAGATTTCATGGACTAATTCCTCGACGAAGAATGCAATAACTTCTCATATGCAGCATGTATCCTAACCATCTCAATCAATGTAACTTCACAGCCACATCGACTGAAATACCCTCCTTATCTAGCATTCAACGCCTAGCCCCAGATATCACTCAACACAGAAGATACAACCCAGGTATCTATGGTTACAGATAGACAGACAGATAGAGTCAAACAGAATGAATTTCCATTTCCTCATAATATTTAGCAAATATTCAAGTATTAGTTTGTAGGAATTTGATTGATTGGTTGGAAGATTTCATCATGAGCTGACATCAGTTAGAGAACCATTGGAAAAACAGCTGGGAGTACTGGACAGTACTGGAGTCCCAAACTAGGATGAAACAGCTTTCCAGTACTCCCAGCTGGTTTTCCAATGGTTCTTTAACCAATGTCAGCTCATGATAAAATCTTCCAACCAATCAATCAAATCCCTATAAACCAATACTTGAATATCAATGAGATGCTCACTGGCAATTGGTCCTATTAAGGTGGGTAGTTACCTGGGGTTCTAGTGGCAAGTCGTGACCAGTAGGGTGCATCAGGTCGGGTGTGAGGACAAATACTCGCCGAGGACATTGGCTAGCGGTCGCGCTATGTCGTGAATTGGCAGAAGTTGGAATTAATGCAGTGGCTAGCCATTGGATCGGGTCCCAGTGGCTCCTGAATGGTCTGCGAGATCACTGGCCTTGTAACCAGAAGGTCCTGGGTCCGAATCCCAGTGGGTGCATACTGATGAAAAGTCCCAAACTAGGACGGAACAGCTGCCTAGTACTCCCAGCTGGTTTTACAATGGTTCTCTGACCAATTTATCAAATAATTCATTTGTAATTATCCTCAGAGAGTAGAGTCAAAAAAAAAAATAACGGATAAATTAACTAACTTACAATTCAATTAATGATTGTCCAGTTAAATCATTGACAATAAGTGAACCGGGTGAAATATTTCCACTAATGGATGGATGACTCAGTGATGGATTAAATGAATGATTTACAGGTCCAGGAAATTGAACACTGAATTAGGAAAAAAAGTTTTAAAAAAATACAGGAAATTAAAATTGATCGATAATTGATAACTTTTATAATCAGGATTGCTGAACAAGATAAAAATGAAGTTATACTTCTAATACTACTGTAACAACAGAAGATAAGGATCAGGCAACAGATCGTTTATTAAGCAAAATCAACACATATTTATAGATTTTAATGTACATTATTGTAGATTATTGCTAGTAGAAAATATAGTCTTTTGATTGGTTGTTTCTCGCAGAAAGTTAACCTTGCATCTCTTTGTGACTGTGTCAGATCATCCATATGCCGCTAACTGTATCCGCCTACGCAAAGCCTTTGTTCTCATCATTTTCTCACCACCAATATTGGGGACATAAACATTGACGTCAATTACTCTGTCTACCAACTTTGGCTAGCAGCCAGTTCTCACTAAAATACTACTATACAGTTTGTTTAAATCAACAAGTTTACCCACCAATGATTAGAGTCAATATGGCTTATTCTTCCTACTGTTCTTACATGTATCTGTGATTGGAAATCAAAAATAGTTATTAGGACACAGCGAAATTCTCTTACTAAGAAGCCTCCACTCTATACTTGTTAGTAGTACAATTTTCTGTTCACTCCGTCTTCCTTTATGGCTGGCTGTGAGACTTTGCCATTGAAAGTGGATTTTAGGTGTCCGCCTTCTATCTCTCGTGTTAGGTGGTGGTATAATACAGTGAGCAATATGATTGAGGCTAGGCATCGAGTGCTAGGTAAGGAGGGAAAATCAATTGATGAGGCCGTGAAGTTACACCAACTGACATGGTTACGACATGTGTTACGCATGCATATCTAACTATCCATCGCCTTCCTTAGCCGATGGGCAACGTTACCCGAAACAGGATGGATCAGGTTGAAAAAGAACCAGTGGTAGTCAAACGAAAACATGGAGGCACCAGTCAATGTAATCCACAACAGTTAGTTTAAGCCAGGCAGCCACGTAGGGAGGCGTAAATTGTGTGGTTGGTTGGTGTCCTCAGGATGGTAAGAAGCAATGATGGCTGGAGACAATTATCAGTGATATGACTCAAAATCCTAATTCTCAGTCAGTGATGACGCCGATGCATTCATTCACTCTTTGTGATTTATAATATCCAATAAAATTCTACTATTCTTTTTTCCTCATTCACACTTCTGTTTACTGTCTGTCTTTTGAATCCCTCTTTACTCTCTTCTCTTGCTTTGTGTACTACATGAGGAGAGTGGAAACTTGAACTGGTAGACATCTATGCAAAGTTCTATAACGAAGATAAGATAGCCGACCAGAAAGGAGAAGCACCAAAGGAACTCTAACAGACAAGAGACTAGACAACCAACCACCCGCTCTCATCAACAAATTTACAGAATGCAAGGGAGATGGATTGACTATACACTTAGGAGATGATTACCAAGTGACATCATACGCAAAGCCATCAAACAAACGGCAGAACCTTAATGGGAAGAGGACCATCATGTGAAAAGGAAATGAAGGCTTATGGTGACTCACACAGCCAGCTAAAACTGATATTAAAGGAAGAAAGACGATGGAGATGTCGTCCTGAGACTTTATGTTCCAATCGGAACAGAAGGAGTGAATACTAATACTAATAATGAAAACATCTGACTTTCGTTTGCAGATGAAGAGTTCATCGGACTGAGATATACCGACTTATTATTATTATTTATTATTAATTCCTTTACGTTCCCAGTGGAACATAGGGCGGCTTCAAGCTAGAAGCTTGCAGTTTCGGTAGCAGTGGTGTTTATTTCTACAAAATGGGGTTGTTAGCCTTACCTGACCCAACCTTTCCTCTTTAACAGTTGTATTACTGGCTTAGCGAGGTAAGAGAGGAGTGCGTCTGTGGCCGGGGATCGATCCCTAAACCACCTGTGGCATGGTCGGCGAGCATTCTACCGCTGTGTCACCAATGCGCAAGATACATAAAAACAGAATAAGAAACACGTTCATCATCTTACATAGACACGCATCAATTCAAATTGTTAGGCTGAAGTCTAAAGCAATACCCAAAGAACCAGTGAACAGAAATAGATCGATACTACAACAAAACACGCAACTACTTCTACAGACACACACACAAAATAAGGGCATCTTTACCACCGTGATGAATTTCCAGACAACTGTGTTAAACTTCTACAATCAATCACTCATTGGAAATATCCGGAGGATTGACGTTGACGTCATGCATCAACATCGTACGTTCATCCGGAAATCTATAACTTTTTTCTAAATTAGTTTGCATTACATGAAGTAGCATTTTCAGTACAGAGAGTGGCAGAGTCCCATGGAATTTGAGACATTCAACTGCTTCAATTATGAGATCATGTGTCTAATAACAGTGCAAGATTCTTAACTGTGACAGACTAGATCATTCGGAAGACTCTGCGGTGCGCGAAAACAGGAATACATACGTTAGATGATGTGTGTCTGGTGTTACATAAACTCGAAGACAGAGCTTCCAGCGAACATAGAGAAAATGGATATAATGGAAATAACCAACCAACCAACCAACGACAGTAACAAGCACCAATCCTCATCGATGGGAGAAATTTCAAAGAGGTCACCTCATTCATTCCTCTATAAAGGCAGCATCGTTCCAACTACAAGCGGCACAGGTTGATTAGAAGTTCGAGTGACATCGCGTGCAAGGCTATCACTTGAGTAGAACCCAAATGGGAAACGGCGGGTTTGGCGTTCAAGGATCACACTGGAAGAGACAGTATGAGGCAGAGATAAGAGCTTATGGGCAATCGTCAAGTCAGCCAGCCAGCTTAACACGTTTTCAAGAGTACAGAACAAAGTGATGTTCTGTCGAAGCCTAATACCCCACTCGAAACCCAAGCAATCAATAATAATAATAAGAATAGTGTGCATGTGTGAGTCCATGGATCGATGATAGAATGCTAGTCAGCCACTTATTATTACTATTATATTATTATTATTTCCTTTAATTCCTAGAGGGATATAGGGCTTCAGCCGCACTTCTCCATTGCGTTCGGTTTTCCAACAACGTTTTGATCACCTGGCTCCACGTCTGCCCACATGCTTTCATCTCCTCTTCATATCATCTTCTCCAAGTTATCCTTGGACGACCAAATCCCCACTTCCCATTCGGCCAGGTTGCACTCGAGCGACGGCCTAGCAAGTGTGATGTCACTTGATGGTTTTCTCAGAGTATGGCCAATCCATCTCCATTTCTTTCTGCCTATTTGTTTCACAATCGGTTCCTGGTTGGTTCGCTCCCAGGGATCTCTGTTGCTGATCTTTTCTGGCCATCTGATCTTGAGTTGTATTGAGCGAAGACAACTGTTAATGAAGGTCTATGGTTTGTTTGAGATGCTCTTTATGACGCCCCGCCAAGTCTCTGATCCGTATGGCAAGTAGCAATGACGTCATATTGGAGTTGAAAATCCGGATCTTATATTTCCTGCTGAGTAGTGCTGTTGACCTCCACACAGACTTGAGAGTAATGGAAGCTTGTCTTGCCCTCCCGATCCTTTCTTTGATATCCTCGTAGTCAGCCACGTAGACGATCCTAATTCAATCAGCAGGCAACGTAACCATTTAATCTCTTCTAGTCTACCAGCCTCGAAAAGTGGAAAAGTTTGAAGTCAGTTAGTTAGGAACATAGAAAAATGAACCCAAATTGACGGTCGTGTACATAGTCGAGTACTTACTTACTTTACTTTACTTCGGCTATCTACTAAGGGAGGATGAGCCGGCTACATGAACATCTCGAATCATCGCTGCCCAGGCGCAGCGATAAGAGAGTTCATGAAGTTTCATGGGAATTTGGTACGAGTGATGTCCCCAAAATCGCTCGGCCTTTTGTTTGAGAGTGCAGCTCTAGCCTTTACACAACCAAGTGTGACCTATAAGGCAGTAGGAGTGGAGTAGGGAGTCCATTATCCATTGGTAGCCGGTGACCAGAGTTCGGTTCATACGCCTTTTTGAATGGGGCCAGACATCCAGGACATCCAACAAGCCCTTTGTCCATACGTCTGCCGGTGAGCTCCAGTGAGCTTCATACGCCAGTCGCTGGAGGTTTGGAATCAGAGTTTAGCCATTTCCCCTAGACTGTCATCCAAAGGACAGTCAATCCGGTGAAGAGCGCCCGGTATCCACTTTCGCCCTCTCACTTTGGTGAAAGGTATCACTTCGTACCCCTTCCACCCGCCTTTCACAAGATGAAGCAGTGGAGAAACAAAGCCAGTCTACTAAACGATGACAAACCCTTATCATGAAAGACTTCCTACCAGTGAGATAGATAACAACGATAACATATTGTTATCGATGAAATTGTAATCACTAAGCCTCAAAATTGTTCTCATAGCTACCTACTCCTTTTCTACTAGTGATTCAAATTGTTACAATCACTAAATCAATAGTTTGACATTTCTATTTTCAATTCTCATATATAATAAATAGCATTGTAAAGCCACATACTTTTGAGATCACATAGTGAATACTCTTCAAGTTTGAAGATAAAGCCAAATACAAACACACGCACACACACACACACACACAAGAAACCACGCAGACATGCAAACAAGCAGGCAAGCATACAACCTTCATATTATATATCTATACCTGACAGTTGAAAGCAACCACATTCAAATCATTAGAACGTAAACTTTATGACAATAAACAGTACGACTATTATTTCTGTTTTTAGTTTGACGATTGCAAAGAGAGACTGAGGGAGAGAGAGAGAGATTGGAACATTCCTTTCACATAAAAGTAACAAAATGAGATTTATCTGTGTACTCTATATAACAATTATTTCTTTTTATTCACGGTATAACTCGTTATCTATCTACCTAGCTAGAATTCATTAATACTTCTAGACTGGTTTGGTTTCGTATAGATGAACTTACCGCGGGTTATGGACCACCGTAAGGTAAGTCGGGATGTACAATTGTTGGGATAGACCTTTTCTAACCCCTCCCCACCCATCGATCCCCAGAGTGGAGAGACAGCATACGTGCTGAGGGGAACACCTCGCTACTGTTACATCCATCCCCAGTTCTCCAGCAGTACGACTTCGCCCACAGACCCACAGCATAGTGTAAAAAAGAAAAATTCTTACACTAACCCGGTAACTGCTTTTAGTCTAAGCGCTATGCTAAAAACCTTCCTGGCATGATAGGACGTGCAGGAACAATAGTTCCAGCCAGTGTAGCTTGTTGGGTCATTGCGATGTGCAAGCCCGGGGACTACCACGTCAAGGTCGCAGCTATCGGTCAGGACTTCTAGACAGTGGAGTTTGTGATGTGGTTATGTTTTCTGAGCTGGGTTGATTTTACTGTGATACAGCTTTCGTTATTCTCCACGACAATCTGTTTAGCGCTAACATTCATCTGAGCCACAAATCTCCTCTATTATCTCACAATGATGTTACTTGATTACCTGGTGACCACTAGTGAAATTTAGAACGCGAGTTTCGTACTATATCGGACTCGTCATCCGGACGTACATGCATTTAGAGTGACTGGTGGTGTTCCCGACAGAGATTCGAACCCTTTACTCATAGTTTTAAACACCACAACTTTATCCAATAGGCTGATGGGCCAAGAGAGACACATATGGCTGGATGTACTGGGGAATGCAGGTACATCCAGATGACGAGTCCCGAATAGGACAAAATGCGCATCCTGGATTCCACTGCTGGTCACCATCCACCAATTAAGACATAAGCCTGCAAGACGTAAAGCACCATGGAGTGGTAACACAAACTAGTGATATCTCACTGAAATTCATCTGCTTAAAACACCAAAAGAATACTTTGATTGAATGTGTTTAGTCCTCCTTCCTTTTATGGGTGCAGACTGAATTCTATCAGTCAGTCAAGTTTGCAATGATGTCAGCAACAAGTTAAGTGACTCGCCATTACGGTGCATTACGGTGAGTTGTTGATATTAAATAGTTGGAAGCAATCGACAGGAAGCTCTGTCTAGACCTAGGTTTTGTCCCTGTTGGAACTAGTCAGCGAGGCGTATCTGGACCAAAGATAGGACTTGACACATTACACTAGTTACTAGCTAGTGTCAAATTAAAAGTATCCAACGAAGTCCTAGAGAAGGCGAATCGAGAGCAAAAATAGCTCGGTAGTAACACCTGTGACTGCTGTCTGTTTTCGACATGGAACTTTGCACTGATGTGCACCAGTTCAACTCTCCACACTCCATGTAGCACACAAAGGAAGAGAAGAAAGTAGGAGAAATGTATAATAGAGACTGTAAACAGAGGTGTGAGACAAAGGAATAGTAATAACGAAGAACAATACAGTTTCATTGGAAATCATGAGTCACAAGGAGTGGATGCATCTGCGCTAAGCATTGAGAACGATTTTGAGCCATATCACCAATTGTTTCCAACCATTGGTTTTTACCATCCCGAGGACTCCAACCAGTCAGGAAGTCTACACCTTCCTACGTGGCTGGCTTAATCTAACTGTTGTGGATTTCATTGACTGGTGCCATGTTTTCGTCTGACCGCCGCTAGCTCTTTTCCAGCCTGGCCCTATATCAGCTAACATTGCCCACTGTCGAGGGAGGCGATGACTAGGCATACGTAAGACATGTCCTAACCATCTCAGTCGATGTAGCTTCACAGTCTCGTCGACTGATTTCCCCGCCTTACGTAGCAGTCGACGCCTAACCTCAATATTGCTCACCTTATTATACCACTTCACGCGGGAGATAGAACGCAGACACCTATGATCGAAGACAGCTAATCTTTTCATGTCTTCCACTCTCAATGGCCATGTCTCAGCCATAAAGGAGGACGGAGCGGACTGTTGAGCAGTACACCCGCCCTTTGGTCGATAGTCGGATATCACGTCTACTTAGGCAGAGACGACGTAAACTGGCATATGCGAAACTAGCCCTCTGTATCCGTCTCTGACTGCAGCACTGGGTGACGCGGTTTCGAATCTCAGGAAGGACATGAGTTGTTCCTTCAAGGCAGTTGCATATACACCTTGCCTTCTAGCGGGTCCCAACTTGCACGAAACCTACGTTCAAGACTTCATGCAGATTGACTCCAAACATCTAATCTCAACAATACACAAAGAGTATACTAGAGTTCCAGCTGAATATCTGCTCCAGTTGGGGAATGAGAAAGCTTTGCAATTATAAACCCACCAGGTCAGAGACGACAAACACATCAAAATCACAATCCACCTCTGAGTTACAAATCCTCGTTTTTATTAATCCACAAATATCTCGGAATCGAATGAGTGAGAGAGATATCCATGATAAAGGCTAAAATAGGGGAAACAGACTAATAACGGTTTAACACTTTGACTATAAGGAAGAGGAACAATTGATGAAAGTATTTTTCTTTAGCCAATGTTTTATGTAAATTAAACCATTTATAAAATAGTCACACATGACTACTTACCCATTTTGTTCTAACAGATTTGACAGACTCAATTCAGATTGAAATTCTTTAAGCCAATTCGTCTGGAAATGGTGAATGTTTTCACCGCCAAAAACTAAAAGATGCCATCTGAATGTATGAAAACAAAAAAGGGAGATAAAGAAAAAAGAAATTATGACTTCTAATCTTACTTAACTAAGATTTACAACACAGTTAAACACTAAACTAGACGTTATTACTCTGGGTATGTCAATTAGTGGCGTCTGGGAATTGTGCTTCACCCTTCCTAGAACACATTAGCTGAGTGTACATCCACTTCCAAGTCTGATGGTGTCCCCACTAAGGAAAATAGTAAGGACGTTGAAGCATCGTCCACCACAGGCTAATGAGTTACAACAGGTGCCACTTTTGTGTGTTACTAAACTTAGATTTACAACACAGTCATAAAATAACCATCACAATCGGTGTAACTTCACACCTTCATCGACTGATTCCCCCCCCCCCGCGCCGACTACCTAGCACTCGACCAAAGCCTAATCCCAATACTGCTCACTCTATTATACCACCATTTAACACGATAGATATAACGCAGGCACATATGATCAAAGATAGCTAGCCTTTTCATGTCTTCTACTCTCAAGGACCAGGTCTCACAGCCAGCCATAAAGGAGGGTGGAGTGGACTGATGAGCAGTACATGCCCTTTTTGGTCGATAAACAGCCGGATATCACGTCTACTTAGCCAGAGATGGCGCAAACTGGCTTATGCGAAACGAGCCTTCTGTATCCGTGCTGAGATTTCGTCAGCGATCAACCCCTAGGCGTTGGCTCATGCAACTTCCCAAATTAGTGAAGTGATCAACACGCCCCACCAACCACTTCACTCCCTATTTCTAAATATAAATTCAAAGAGCATTTAGAAGAAACAGCAACCCGCGAATTTTTAACAGTAATAATAATAATAGCTTTATTCTAGACACATAGTACAGAATTTTCGGTATTTTCAAATTGCAGCATATCTACTCTTCGTAGAGGATCTTCAAGTGATGAAATGGTATTCGGTAGGACACTGTGTTATTCCATCTGAAGCAATATCCAAATGTCTACGGTGTCGGCCGCCAACAATTAAACATCTCATCCAACAGTTGTACGATAATGCTGCATGCCAAGTAATCCACAACGGGAAACTTACGGAATCCTTCAAAGAAGTGAAGACGGGAGTACGACAAGGAAGGCTGGCTGGCTGACTACTGTCTCCAGTGATTTTCGTGATTGTGGTTGACTGGATAATGCGATAGACAGACAGACAGCCGGCAGGCAACGAGGAGACAGGCATAAAATGGACCTACAAAGAAAACTTGGGGAATCTGGACGTCGCCGATGATATATGTCTGATTTGTCACAAACTGGAAGATATGCAAGTGAAAAGCAACAAGTTGGCGATAGGAGAAGCATCAAAGATAGAAAGGACTTCAGGTGAACATAGAGAAGAAAGACGTGATGAAGATTCCTGGCCAACAGCGACAGCAACAACAAGAATAACAGACAAAAATCAGCATAAATGGGAGAAATCTGAAAGAAGCGACCTCCTTTACCTACCCACCTACCTGGGAAGCATCGTTTCAACTAAAGGCCGACGGAATTGATGAGGATATCAAAGCAAAGAAATCAAGGCAAGCTTTCATTACTCTCAAGTCTATGAGGAGATCAACAGCACTACTCAGCACTCAGCATGCAAAATAAAATCCGGATTTTCAACTCCAATGTGAAGTTAATACTAATTTATGGATCAGAGACTTGGCTCCGCGCTGCCTCACGAAAAGCACTTCAAACAAAATACAGACCTTCCTCAACAGCTGTCTTCGCTTAATACTGCTCAAGATCAGATGGCCCGCCAGAAAACATCAGCAACAGGGATATCTGGCTATGAACGAAACAACACAGCAGGAACCAACTGGGCAACAAATATGCAGGAAGAAACAGAGGTGGATTGGATATACTCTGAGAAAACAAACCATCAAGTGAGTGACATCACAAGCCAGGCCATCGCTCGAGTGGAACATGACCAAATGGGAAGTGGAGAGTTGGTCGTCCAAGGGTGACTTGGAGGAGGTGATGTGAAGAGGAGATGAAAGCATGTGAGCAGACATGGAGCCAGGTGATGAAAACGTTGACAGAGAAGCGAACGCTATGGAGACGTGCGACTGAAGCCCTATGTTCCTCTAGTAGCTTAAGGAAACAATAACAATATAATAATAATGTGAACCTCTCACTTATTATGTATAAGCATGTATTATACACACATATGGAGATAAACAAGGTGTCTAGACAACTAATGAAAACATTGAATTGTACAACAGATTATAGCAAACATGTGCATACATAAATTTTTATAGATATCAAAGTTCAATGCAAAACAAAATCAACATTCACTATCTACCATGTGACATGAAGTTAAACATTTTAAACTCGATTCTACCCATGGTGTTTTGTTTACTCACTCACTCTCTCTCTCTCCCTCTGTTTCAGAAAGTTTTATTGTACCTTAACCCTCATTATACCCCGCCCGCAGTAAAGAAAACTCAGCTGCTTATACTGCTTGACAGATTGAATATTATAGAACATATTGGCAAATTCTCATCAGGTTTTACATTTATATAATGAAATGTTTAGTCAGAGGCATTTGAAATGTGGTTAATAAGATATGTAGGATTAGAATTCAGCGATGTAAATAATGGATGCCAATTGAGGTGATCATAATAATACTAACACCAATGATAAGTTCATTCAAGTGTTCCTATAATCTAATTTATGGTGAGTTTATAGGTAGGATGTGTATAGTAGTAGTAGTAAGGGGACTAGCAGGACTCGGACAGTGCAGTCTAGACTTCTCTATGTAGCCTAAACCAACTGTCACAGACTTCAAAGATTGATAGTATGTTTTGGTTATGCCATTCTTAACTATTTTCTAACCCATTACTCAAAGAGGAAGGCGGTGACTCTGCGTACATAACAGGTATTGTAGCCATTTCAATCGATGTAGTTTCACGACCTCATCGATTGACTTGCCATACCCTCCTTACCTAACAAATGATGCCTAATTTCCATATTTCTCAGCATATTATACGCCTTAACACGAAGGATAGAACAACTAACATCTTCATATATTCCGATTTCAATGGCTTTATCTGTCTCACAGCCGTAAAGGAAGACACAACGAATCTCTGTGCAGAACGCACATCCTTTCATCGATAAACCAGTCAGGTATGACGTCTACATTAGAGATGCTGCAAGCTGGCAAATGTCACACGAACATTTTATATATTCATGCTGAGATTTCATCAGAGACCAACCAGCTTGGCCTGGGCTGGGCTGATGCAACTTACCAAATAGCTGAAGTAGGCAACACGGTCGACCACTTCACTCCCCATCTTTCACCTAGAAGTCGATGCAGTCCAGTCCTGCTGTATTATTTTACACTTTATACAAGGGAATGGCGTGTAAAACCTTCAAAGACTGCTGCTCCTCACAGTTTTCAGGAGACTGCGTTTTATCAACGTCTTCGTGTAGGTGGACAATATTATCCGCATATTCTAAGTCGATCTCTAAGTCGCTGAAGCCAATTAGGGTTGATTCCATTAATGCATCTATGATGAAATTAAACAGAAATGGGGAGGGTGAGAAGCTCGGACGAAAACGACCTCTCCTGTACACATCGACTAAGAATCCCACCCCACCCCCCTTTTAACTAGGATACATATAGTTTACATGAAGACCAAAAGATTTGGTATATCGGTGTAATATTTTTATATTTAAAGTATTCTATCTACTGGACACTGTCTGTCTGTTTTCAACATAGAACTTTGAACCAATGTGCAGCAGTTCAAGCCGTTACACTCCCACCATGCAGCACACAAAGCAAGACAAGTACGTATAAGAAATGCAAAATAGGGACCGTAAACAGGGATATGAGACAAAAGGTATAGTAGTAACGAAGAACAATATAGTTTCATTGGAAATCATAAGTCACAAGGAGTGGATGCGTCTGCGCTGTCAGTGAGAACGATTTTGAGCCAGCAATATCACCGATAATTGTCTCCAGCTACCATTGGTTTCCGTCGTCCCAAGGACCCCAACCAGGAAGTCCACACCTTCCTACGTGGCTGGCTTAAACTAGCTGTTGTGGATTTCACTCACTGGTGCTGCCATGTTTCGGTTTGACCACCACTGGCTCTTTTTCAACCTGATCTATCCTGTGTCAGCAGCTAACATTGCCCATTGTCGAGGAAGGCGATGACTCGGTGTGCATGCGTAACACAGGTCCTAACCATCTCAGTCAATGTAGCTTCACAGTCTTGTCGATTGATTTCCCCTCCCACCCACCTAGCACTCGACGCCTAACCTCAATATTGCTCACCCTATTATACACTATTAGACTAGTAAGTAGTGTGATGTATCTAGTCCTTTCATTGGTGCAGACTGAATTCTATCAGTCAAGTTGGCAATGTGAACACCATTCTAGGTAGCTCGCCATTAAGGGTGCACATTACACATTGGTTTGATGATATTAGATGGTTGAAGGCAATCGGCCACAGGAAGCCCTGTCTAGACCTAGGTTTTGTGCTAGTTAGCACTCATCAGTCAGGGCAAGGCGTATCTGCAAATTTTGAAGGAACTCATGTTGCTTCTGAGATTCGAAACCGCGTCACCCAGTGCCGCCTGCAGTCATAGACGTTACAACTGAGTTCAATTGCGCGTAACGTCTCTGACTACAGGTAGCACTGGGTGAAGTGGGTTCGAATCTCAGAAGGGACATGAGTCCCATCAAGGTTGCAGATGCGCCTTGCCCTGACTAGTTAGTGCCAACTAGCACGAAACCTAGGTCACGTGAGGCATCCCGACGACTGCCTCCAACCAGCTAGTAAGTATTCTATTTTTAGGGTTCTATTCTCAATATCATCATCATACTTACTCTAACCAAAATTCTAAAAAGAGTAAATTGACCATGTGATATAAAATTTGTAATCACAAATGGATTATTCACAGTGTCACGTGACTTCGAACTTTTAAACACTTTGCCTAACTTAACTGTTCTAATATTTATATAAGTGTAACTGATACTACAAAATTCGGATTTTCAATACAAACGTCAAGTCAATTTTGCTTTACGGATCAGAAACTTGGCGGGTCACCAAGAATATTTTCAAGAGGTTGCAGACCTTTATCAACAACTGTCTTCGCTCCATACTGAAGATTAGATGGCCAGAAAGAATCACAAACAAGAAGCTATGGGAACAAACGAAACAGGAACCAATCGCCCAACAAATATGCAGGAGGAAGTGTAGATGGATTGGACACTCGCTGAGGAGGCCGTTGAGTGACATCGCGCGTCAAGCCCTCGAGTGGAACCCAAAAGGGAAGCGGCGAGTGGGACGTCCAAGGGTGACATGGAGGAGATCGTGTGAGGAGAAGATGAAACAGTATGGAATAACATGGACGCAAGTGAAAAGAACAGCAGAAGACAGAAGCAAGTGGAGACGTGCAGTTGAAGCCCTATGTTCCACTAGGAACCCAAGGGAACAATAATACAATAATAATGATACTACGGCAACTCGATAACAGGTTACTTACTTGATTGAGTACAACAATATGAGTAAAATTATGAAAGAAAATCTTGTCACTTAGTTTTTGCATTCCACTGATAACTCACGTGAAGAATATAAGCGCACAACGCATGTGATCAATTAATATAATTGCTGTGCTTTGAAGTTTTTCTATCAGCTTTATAGGTTTAGCGGTGTAGGGTTGCTAGCTCCACGCCGAACCCCCTCCCTCTTTACTCGTCTTGTAACCGGCCAGAAAACTAACAAGCTAGTCGGTCCTTCTATACGAGTCAGAAACTTGGCCAGCGTGTAACGAAAAGGACTTCCAATAGGCCACTGCAGACTCTTATCTACAGCTGTCCAATTCGCTGGCTGACTCCATACTGAAGATCAAATGGCCAGAAAGAATTAGTAACAAGAAACTTCGGGAACAAACCAGTCAAGAGCCGATCGCTCAACGAATATGTAGAAGAAAGTGGAGATGGATCGGGCATACGTTGAGAAAGCCGTCGAATGATATGGCGCGCCAGGCCCTCGAATGGAATTCAAATGGAAAGTCACAGGCAGGCATTTTCAACAGCTTACTGTAAATTTTTATCAACAGCTGCTCACTTCGCCGACTCCATATTGCAGATAGCTGACTAGAAAGAATTAGTAACAAGAAACTTTGAGGTCAAACAATCCAAGAATCTACGGCCTAACAAATAAGAGGAAGAAAATGGATGAATTGGACACATGGTGAAGATGCCATCGAAGGACATCAAAAACTAGGCCATTGCTCGAGTGGAACTCAAATGGGAAACGGTCAGTTCAGTCTGGATGCGAGAGTGACATGGAGGAGGTCGTGCCAGGAGAAGATCAGAGATTATGGACAATCTTGGGACTGTTATCACTAATACACATACATACTACATACGTTTATTCTCCTTTTATTAAATTTGAATAAAGCAAGAACAATGGCGGTTTGGGCAGAATAAAATAGTACCGTCACCGTTGATTTCGTCAACTTCGCATCAACCGCTTACAGCCTAACAAAATTCATTAATCAAGTTGCTTATTTAGAGAAACAATTTTAACATGCTTACTCAGAGAGTCCAAGTTTGTACAAGAAATCAATGTATGAATACAATGGTAATAATAATAATAATAATGACCACTTTATCCCCAAGAATAATCATTATACAAAGTGGGATTTTCAGCGTTACATAATCAAATGATAGTGTAGCTATAGGCAGTCCGCTTAGCCCTATTTTAGCAAACATCTTCATGTCCGGCCATGAGAGAACAAAGTTGAAGTCTACAATTGACCAAAAGAACTTCTTATTCTCAATACGTAGATAACATTTTTATAGTGTGCAGTAATGAAAGTCATGCTTCCTATCTACTCGGATCTAGTATGGAACATGAAAATGATAGAAAGTTTCATTTCCTTGACATTACCATGCAACACCCAGAAGATGGTAGTCTCAATTTTAGAGTTGACATTGTAACAGGAATAATCAGTACACGATTGAATACCTCACTAGCCAGAGCCTAATCTGCAGCTAAGCTGGTTCCCATCTATCGAACAACATGCTCACTGATGCTGTCAAAAATCGATAGATACCCTTCTCATGTTAACTCCAGCTGTGTATACAAACTAACATGTATCTGTGGGAGCAGTTACATTGGAAGAACAACAGTGACATAGCCAGGCATCTCCTTTACACCGGTCATGATGTGCACGTCGCAAGATCCTTCAAAATTATCAGTAGGCAAAAGAGTTCAGTTCTCCTTAAGTTTGCCAAAGCAATCTCCATCAAGCGCCTGATACCCGATTTATACGTTCAGAAAGAAGCGGTTATCAGTCTTTCCTTGACCATCCTAGTAACTGGGCGTCTTTATTCTCTCTTTTATTTGATTACGTAACCTTTGGCTTCAACCCCTTGTTTTTTATTATGTAAATCCCTTACCATTGTATGCATACATTGATATTTTTGTGTAAACTTGAGTCCTCTGAGTAAGTATGTTAAAATGGCTTCAGTACATAAACGTGATAAATGAATGTTTTTAGGTTGTAAGCAGCTGACGAGAAGTCAACGAAATAAACGATGATGGTACCATCTTATTCTGCACAAACCGCCATTTTTGTTGGTTTATACAAGCACATATATACTTCGAAGCAATAGCAGAAATATAACCGAACTATAGGAACCTGAAAGAAACAACCTCTTTTACCTACCTGGGAAGCATCGTCTCAACTACAGGCGGATGGAACTGACGAGGATATCAAAGCAAGAATCGGAAAAGCAATACAAGCTTTGACTACTCTCAAGTCTGTGTGGAGGTCAACAGCACTACTCAGCATGAAAATGAAAATAAGATCCGGATTTTCAACTCCAATGTGAAGTCAGTCAGTGCTACACTAAACGGATCAGAGACTTGGCCAGCGCGTCATAAAGAGCATCTCAAACAAACTGCAAACCTTCATTAACAGTTGTCTTCGCTCAATACTCAAGATCAGATGGCCAGTCAGAAAAGATCAGCAACAGGGATCTCCGAGAGCGAACCAACCAGGAATCGATTGTGAAACAAATGGGAAGGAAGAAATAGAGATATATTGGCCATACTCTGAGGAAACCATCAAGTGACTGACATCACTAAACAAGCCATTCCTCGAGTGGAACCCGAAAGGGAAGCGGCGAGTTGGTCGTCAGTGCAAGGGTGACTTGGAGGAGGTCATGTGAAGAGGAGATGAAAACGTGTGGGCAGACATGGAACCAGGTGAAGACTCTAGCAGAGAACCGAATGCAATGGAGACTCAAGGCTGAAGCCCTATGTTCCTCTAGGAATTAAAGGATACAATAATAATAATAAAATAATGATAGATTTCAATACAACTTATTGGTTGAAGGACTTCATCCTGAGCTGACATCAGTTAGAAAACTATGGGAAAACCACCTAGCAGTACTGGACGGCTATTCGGTCTTAATTTGGGACTATTCAGCAGTACGCACCCAACACCGACAGGGTTCGAACTCACGACCTTCTGGTTACAAGGCAAGCGAGCTCGTAGACCACCAAACCACTGAAACCCGATCCAATCGCCAGTCAGTGTATGAATTCTAACTTCTGCCAATTCATGACATAGCGCGACCACTTCGAAATATCTTCTTCGATGGATTACTGCCTGTTATACCCTACTGGTCACGACTTCCCACTGGAACCCCAGATTAACTACCGCTGAAGAGTTCCCAACTAGCACGAAACAGCTGGTTGTCCAGTACTCCAGTGCAGGTTTTCCAATGGTTCTCTAACTGATATCAGCTCATAATGAAATCCTCCAATCTAATCAAACAAATCCCTACAAACACCAATACTTGAAAATACTACTACTCAAACAGCGAGATCAAACAAGTCTAGTAATAAATACTCTCACTATAAACATTTACATTCTTGAAAAGTAAATCACACAAAACAAGATTAGAGAAAGGAAAGTTTTGTTCAAAGCAAAGGCATAATAAATATGTGACGAAAGTACATTAGTAAGTTATTAATAGTACATTGCCAACAAACACCACAGACATACACACACACATTCACACAAACAAACACACATACCTAACTCTACATATATAAACACACACAGGCACACACACACACACTGTCTGTCTGTACTAACACCTTCTACTCACATCACGTGGATAATAAGCTAACTACAAACGCTAACTACATTGCCTTGATATATTCATCTTTATTTAATATTCAAATTAAAGTTTTATGAGTTAATATTTTTGTATATGCATGTGTGCTTAATCAATATTCAAATAAAAAAGAAAGACCATATTAAGTTTAAATATACCGGGAATCGGATCAGACCGTTATTTTACAAACAAAAGAATTATACCCTAACGGTTCATACATATTGATTTATTTAAACAATGAAAAGTGGAGCCATATTGAAATTCAAATGAACACTGAATATCATTAAATTTCTGTGGGTTTTTCTCTATTTGCTAACTTTAAATATTCAAATTAATCTGTGTGGTTTCGTCTACCAGTGCTACAACTACTATTTTTTTCTCCTTTCATGAAAATTTTAGTCGTGAATACATAATAAGTGAATGCATAAAAGTTTTGTTTTAATGCATTCAGTTGAAAGAAAAGAAAAGGCGTTCAGCAAAGAGTTACTCTTTTCGGAGATATCATTCTCAAGCTGTACAAACCGCAAATTTATAGTAATTTTTCTTGGCAACAAAAGGAATATTTCCAAAGATGCAATTGTTAATTTTTGACAACAAATTACGTAATTTAGAAGGCGTTAATCGGTTAGAAACTAAAATAAAGTTACAAAAGTAGGTTGGGTGACGTAATCTAATTGCTAGGGTTCAATGAAAAATGAATGAGAGTCAAGTTAATAATCTGAGTAGAATTCACTTGAAAATGGATGAGAGTTAAGTTGATAAGCTGAGTAGAATTCACTTAAAAATAAACGAAAATGGAGTTAGCAACAGTCGTCATGAGGGTAGAGATTTAATAGAGAGTGGGGGTAGAAAATAATGCAATTAAGAAACAGACAAACAAAGAAGAAAGAGGTAAGACAAAATTACGTATTTGGTGTTGAGATAGATCAGGACCATTGTAGATTTAGTGACTGAACAAACTTCTTTTGTACGCAGAGTTCAGGATTCAATATGTGAATTGCGTACAAAAGAAGAACTACCACGAAACAGTCGGCTGTCCAGTACTCCCAGTGGATTTTCCAACGGTTCCCTAACTGATGTCAGCTCATGATGAAATCCTGTAACAAATCAAAATTACCTATCGGTCGTTTCCCTCATTTGGGGTCGAGCTCATTAGCGGTGCATCCGCTTTAACTGAATTGACACAGCCGGATAAGATCTAACCATCCGATTTCTGGTTAGCTACGCGGATGAACTGGTTGATATGAGTGGCATATAACCACAACCTACTCATCGCAATCAATTAGTAGTATATAGCGCGTTTAGCATTTACGCATGGTTCCTTGATTACCATATATGGCATCAAGCAGATCACATGTTGTGACTGACTGGTTTCAACGTAGAACAACTTTGCACAGAAGTAGTTCAGCAGCTCCAGTTGCCACTACTCTCTATGTAGAACACAAAACAAGAGAAGAGAGTAAAGAGACATAATAAATAGAAGTGTGAGTGACGGGAAAAAAGTAGTAATATGGAAGGATATAAGAATTTTATTGAATATGACAAATCATCACAAAGAGTGAATGAATGCACCTGCTGCGGCATCACTGACTGAGAATGAGGATTTCGAGCCATATCACCGATTGTCTTCAAGCCTTCATTGGCTCTTACCATCCCAATGACTCAAACCAACCACACAGTCTACACCTACGTCCCTACATGGCTGGCTTAAACTAACTGTTATGGATTTCATTGACTGATGTCATGTTTTGATTTGAAGATTACTAGCTTTTCTCCAACCTGATCCTGAGACAGCGGAAGACATGAAAAGATTAGCTGTCCTTGATCATAGGTGTCTGCGTTCTATCTCCCGCGTGAAGTGGTATAATAAGGTGAGCAATATTGAGGTTAGGCGTCGAGTGCTAGGTAAGGCGGGGAAATCAGTCGACGAAACTGTGAAATTACATCGACTGAGATGGTTACGACATGTGTTACATATGCATGCCTAGCCACCCATCGCCTTCCTCGACGGGCAATGTTAGCTGATATAGGGTCAAGCTGGAAAAGAGCTAGCGGCGGTCAAATCAAAACATGGCAACAGTCAATGAAATCCACGACAGTTAGTTTAAGCCAGCCATCTAGGAAGATGTAGACTTCCTGGTTGGGGTCCTCAGGAGGGTAAAAACCAATGGTTGGAAACAATCGGTGACATGGCTCAAAATCGTTCTCAGTGGCGTAGATGCATCCAGTCCTTGTGACTTATGATTTCCAATGAAACTGTTTTGTTCTTCGTTATTACTACTCCTTTGTCTCACACCTCTGTTTACTGTCTATATTATGCATTTCTCCTACTTTCTTCTCTTGTTTTGTGTGCTACATGGAGTGTGGCGACTTGAACTGCCGCACATATGTGCATAGTTCTATGTCGAAAACAGACAGACAGACAGAACCTGATCCTATATCGGTTAACATTGCCCATCGAAGAACCGGTAGTAATTGCTAGACAAATTGAAGTGATCTACACATTGGATAGCGATCCAGTTCGTTTGATGCCGAGTTCATCAGAGGTGTACCCTGTTTTTGACTCGCCTCAGACAGACGAATAACTTCAAACCACCCAATTTTTGGCTAGCTACTTGGGTAAAAAAAAGCTCCATGTGACTAGCACACTACTCCCTTCATGTCAATCAGTCATTTTATTCTAACCAAGATATGAGGCACAATTATTGCGTGAAGTTGAATGGTCCCACTAACAGTGTTGACCAGACTGAAGTACGCGGGTAGACGGAGGAGGATTCCAGCCCAAAACACATTGGCTGAAAGTCTATCAGCAACCTAAACCCAGTTTGGAAGTCTTCTACACTCCGCCTCAGCATAAAGAACAAGATTCGTATATTCAACAACAATGTTAAGTCAATCCTTCTATATAGATCAGAAACTTGGCCACTGCGTCGTGAAAAGCTGCGTATTGAAGATCAAATGGCCAGCCGGCAGGGCCAGAAAGAATTAGCAACAAGAAACCCGGACAGGTCAACAACCAACCAAGAGCCAATTGCTCAACAAATATGTAGAAGAAAATAAAGATGGATCGGGCATGCATTGTGGAAGCCAACGAATGACACTGCGCGCAATGCAGGCCAGTGCTGGAGTAGACTCCTAATGGGAAGCAACGATTGAGTCGTCAGTGTGAGGATGACATGGAGGAGATCGTGTGGCGAGGAGTAAATGAGAGTCATGAACTCAGCTGAATAGGACGGCAGAAAATAGAACAAAGGAGAGATGTGTTGTTAAAGCCCTATGTTCCACTCGGAACCCAAGGGAATAATAATAATAATTATATCATAAGCAACAATCCTTATCAATCATAGTATTCAATGTGGGTGTGTATTTTCTCAATAAAAATTGTCTACAGCGGTAAAACAAATTCAATTTCATGTTAATATTTAATAATCTCCTACCATTGGCTGGTTACCATGGTGATTATGATTGTAACCTTAGAAAACATTTTTCTCCCCAAAAATTCAATCGATCAAAATGGAGAATATGTGTCTAGAAATAACACTGGTGAAAAAAATGAAATTTAATTTTTAACTGTGATTACGATTATTATTAGCATTCACTGAGATGCCTTCGAGATTTCCAAGCAAACAGCAAAGATTATATAGTTGCCATGACATCCATCAGTCTCCTACCTGAAGCTCAAACATACAACACACTCACCACACCCGATGGATAGAAGAGTGAGAGTAAGCAAAACTGATGTGAATTCAGCTATGTAGACATAAAAAGACGCACAGTTGTATTGACAGACTGTCTGATTTTATGTGAGTTACTTCCTCACTATTGATACTGTAAAATCTCAACCCTGGGGAATTAGTTTATTATATAAGGAACTTAGATTGGTACCTTTCTTATGAGATGAGCTCATAGGTATGTGTCATGGCAGACATCTCAATTGAGGTAAAAGTAATCGATGCGTATCCTGTCCAAAAGGATTGAAGAACATGATCCCACAGCATGGCTACAAAAAGGTAATAGTGGTTGTATGAGGACTGCAATAAACGGACATCACGTCAGCCAACACTGGCCATTATTCCATCTTAACAGACGCCTCCTGCTTCAAAGTAATCTAAAAAGTAAAGAACAATCAACCAAAGGTGATACACTTTCGTCTCGTCTGTGCATTGCTTAAGTCTTAGGCATTGGCTTCGAGAAACCAGGGTCATGCATAGAAAAGAAAATCATCCAACTACTTCTACTATCATGGTAACAACCGTCTGACTTCTAACAACTTAATGTTTGTGTGCTTGTTTTTTCCTAGCTCTTTATGACATTTTTAATCTTAGAACTCTTACAAAATTCCATGTTATCCTTTGTTTCTATGTGCATCCTAATCACAACTCACTCACTCATTAAACTCTTAGTCTTATTACGTAACTGTATTACGCTTATTCAACTTCTTTTATGTGTTGATTAACATTAATAACTATGAAATTGATGGATGGCGACTAGCAGTGGAATCCAGGACTCACCTCCTGGATGCACCTCCATTCCCCAATGACTGATGGTGTTTCCACGGAGGCTCGAATCCGGTGACTACAGTTTCAAACGCTAAAGCGTTATCCACTAGACCACTTGGGTCACGAGAGCTGGCCACATCTCTTGTGCAACGGGTCATATCAATTAATTTATTATGTCAACCTAAGACCGAGTACTTCGGTCGAATCAATCGACGGGAAAATCTAAAATTGAATTAAATAGTCAACCAGAAGATTAAAATAATGAAATTAAACAAATAAAGGAGGTGGTATTACTAGTGAGCACCCACTAACTACCCAACAAGAATTTATTCAAAAACATATTGAAGAACCATAGAAAAAACTAAGATTAGCAATAAAAATAACGAAAATAATATAGAATTCAAAGCGTCTGTAGTACTGCCTCCGTATAAAGAAGGAATGTCAGACGCCTTTAAGCAGGATTCTCAATCAGGACAGAATTAGAGTGTCATTTAAACCAACCAACCAACCAACAGACTCTCTCAGAGATAAACTTTCTCGGTTCAAGGACGAAAAAGATCCAATTGAGAAAAATTTAATAAATGATTTACCAAATATCACGTAATGACGGTTAGTGAGGTCATTTACATAGATCAGTGTCAAACTAGTAGATCGGGGTCAATTAGATTATTGAAACATAAAAATGTAGCTAGACCTAGAATAACTGACCCTGTTTAGTTAAATAATCTAGAAAAAAGCTCGGTTACCACCCAATAGGGTGGGTGGAACAGGGTGAGAGTATTAAAAAGTAATATAGTTAGGTGGGTAAAACGGAGAGGTTAATCACTGAAGCTTTATAAATCCATTCAACACCGCACACTTGCGATCCTAATGATGCAACACCTACCCCGAAGACATGGAAAGTGGCAACAAACAACAAGGTGAGGTTGGAGAGAGAGAGAGAAAATATGATGCATAGGACAAACTATGAGACCGTGTAACTAAATCGGTATGATTATGAGCAATAATTTGTGCTCGAAACCTTGTCATCTAATTGTTAATACTGCATCACTGTATGATTGTTAGAATAAACCTATATAATATAGAATTACATCCCACCACAGTGGTACCCAAGTTCTATGCTTACATTAATTAGAGCAGAGATTTAACCTCGTTGGTCTGCCCAGATGCTTGACGTCTAGCTAGCTGCCACTGGGTGATGCGTCCGAACTCCGCTTACACCAGAGGTGTGTAGCATTACTCATTATTGAATGAGAACCCAACTTGGCTGTCAGGTCCAGTTTATTTCTTTTCCAATTTAGACCTTTTCGCAAAATTATGGAACCAGCAAAGCCAAAGTCTTATTTTTCTTTTTTGTATACTCTTACCACTAAATGTGGGGAACAACACTGTTGATGCCCATTATACTATGTCATGTTACTACTCCAGAATCGGAATAGTCCAGCAGTTCCAAAATGCCACGTTCCATCATTAATCTGAAATCCAGTTTGGAAATCTTCTGCACTTAGACACAACATGAAGAACAGAATTCCGATTTACAGCACTAATGTTTAGGCAGTTACTTCTTCTATATGGGTCAGAAACTTGGCCAGCACGTCACCAACAGCATTATCAACAAGCTGATTCATACTTTCTTCAACAGCTGCTCACTTCGCTGGCTTCATAACGAAGATCAAATGGCCGGCCAGCTGGCCAGAAAGACATCCCTCTGGTTACAATTCTTGTTAAATTCTGTAATGTCTAATTGTTTATCTAAGTGATGTAATTGAAGCGTTATGCAATTTATCTTAATTTTGATCTCCCATACTCTCTCTCCCCTTATGTAATTGAACATGACCTGGAAAAACATTCGCACCTGTCTTTCCGCATGACTAATTCAATGTAGTTTGTTTACTTATCAGTTCTATATCTCCCAATGTAATTTCAAATGTATATATATCCGTGTATGTAGAGTATTCAGCTGACGAGTTCTACCGAAAGTTGATGAATTCATTAAATCCTGCCTTATTGACCTTTATTGCTTGGCCAGAAAGAATTAGCAACAAGAAAGTGTGGGAACGAACCAAGCCAGAGTCTGTTGCTCAAAGAATCTGGTGAAGAAAATAAACATTGATTTGGAAACACGCCGAGGAGACTGTCTAATAGCATGTGCGGTGCTAGGCCAGTGCTCAAATCGACCCCTGATGGCATAGCGGACAATCCGTTTATGAATGTTCTCAGTCAATAGATGTACTTCTTCAGAAGAAATCAGAATGTAATTAAACAGAAATGATTCCACAAATATGACACACTCTTGTATATTACTCGTAGTGAAATGTGATACCGTATGAAAAATGATGACAGTATAAGATAAATAGAATTGGGAGAAGAGATAACCAAAATTTTGAAAAAGAAGTAAGAAAAACAGTTTTTGCAGAATAAAATGGTACCACCTGAAGGCTCAAATCTCAAATAAATCACAATGGGAAAAGTGCCGGTCTTCATTCAACTTGATTTTAAAGGTGGAAATATTACAGCCATTGTTAATAGAAGATTGAGGACATCACTAGTCAGAGACTATCCTACAGCTAAGCTCGTTCCCGTCTATCGAACAACATGCTCATTGATGCTGTCACAAAAATCAACAGATACCCTTCTCATATTACCTGTAACTGTGTATACAAATTTACACGTATCTGTGGGAGCAGTTATATTGGGAGAACAACAGTTCCATCGCCAGACATCTCCTTGACACGGGTCATGATGTCGACGTCGCAAGATCCTTCAAAATTATCAGTAGGCAAAATAGTTCAATCCTCCTCAGGTTTGCCGAAGCAACTTCCATCAAACGCCTGCAACCCGATTTATGCGTGTTCAGAAAGAAGCGGTTATCAGTCTTTCCTTGCCCTGGTAACAGGATGTTTTCATCCTTTCTTTCGTTTGATTGCGCAACGCCGAAAGATACCATTGTATACGATTACTATAGTCTGACATAAAGTGACTATAGTCAGTATTGTATGCATATATTGATTGATTGATTTTTGTTTAAAAATGAACTCTCTGTGCAAGTATGTTAAAATTGTTTCTGTAGATATAGCTAATAATGACTTTGGGCCGCAAGCAGATGATGAGAAGCCAACTAACTAAATGATAGTACCGATTTATTCTACAAAACCTGTTGTTCTTGCTTTATTCAAATTCATAGAGCAAAATAAATGTATGAAATTCAGATGTGTAGAAGAACGGCTCATCACTCTATGTGCTATCGACTTTCTAACCCCTGACTAACAGGTCCTAATCACACTCCCCTTACTGGCGATCAGACGGCCACATAGTGTCGCATTTGTAGATTATTGCAAACCGCGAAGAAATGCAATACTATAGTCGATAAGTTCCGTTTATTTTCTAGCACATTTCAACGTCTTTGAAAAGTTACCATATTGGAAATTAATGTCATACGCAAATTTGTACAATCAAAGGAGATTAATCGGTCGACATAAAAAGAATAAATTAAATGTAGACATATTCAAACATCTCGAAAATCAAAGGTCTAACAATCTACAGTAAAAGTGTTAACAAAACAACTGGGCTATGTCAAGAAAAGTTTGATAAGTGGGTCGAACATCCAGTCTGTAAATGAACCAATCAAAACTTACTCTAATAATAATACAAATATTAATAGTAGGATAAATTTCGACACCAAAAGAAATCAGTTAGACAATTACTGAAAATCAAGGAAAACTAGACAGAGAAGAGTCCCAAAGTGGGACGAAATAACTGTGCAATACACCCAAGCTACAAATGATTCTCTAATTGATGTTGGTTCATTACAAAATGGTCTTTATAAACGTATTAATCCTAATCCCCACAAAACCTGAAAAATTTGAATATCGATTTCCAGATTATTAGTAACTGATGTTGTGGAGTTTTAATGAGAAGTTGAGGTTGGTGGAGCCTAGCATGTTATGGTGAAGTGGATGAGCAGTGATTTTATAAGTTAGCGGTGGCGTTACATAGCAATCTGACAGAAGTCCGAATTCACGGGTCGCTGAATACCAACCCAGCGGTTGAACAGTGAGTGAGCTCACCTAGTAATTTGGATGTTCTAGGCAATTGTGGATGAGGCTTGTGCAATCCGTGTTTATAAACCAGATCTCTGGGTACAGAAGGAAATGGTAGTCATTCGGAAATCTACCATGGTAATTTGTTTGAATTATTATTCTACCTCAAGTTGAGGCCAAATGGTAAAAAGAGCGTCAGGTTTCGGCTTTTGTGCACGGCGGAGGCGCTGGAAATTCGTCAATACAACCCCAAACTCAGTATACAGAAAACGTCTTTCCAATCTCTTATTCTACCATGGTCTTAACCTCTTCATTAGTTGTTCCCTGTAAATTGTTTTTTTATTTTTATTTTTAATGATTAGTTTGCTTTTATTTTAATAATTAATTTACTATTGTCATCATTATATGTTCTTTATGTACATTTTCACACTCTCTTCACACTTTTTAAATTGACAATCAACTACCACCTTTCTTCTCACTCAATAACAATTTCAACCTTATCGAATTTCTAACGCTTTCTTCCTTTGTACGGTGTTGAGTATTGCGTAATTTATAACTTTTACTTTTGAAGCCCTTTTTGAGTAATTACATCAGTTATGTTACCCCCCCCCCCCAATTACTCAATAATAGACTACTATACATTTTTGGTGAATATATAAATACGACTGTACAGACTCTGAAGGTGATTTTGTCGATAAAGAAAATCTTCTCTAAATTGTCTTTTATTTTCTTCATGACTCAATGGGTATTTTCAATGATTTGATAACTAACTGTTTATTTAAATGATGTAATTGAAACGTATAATGCATTTTAACTTAATTTCATATCTCTCCCTGTATATGTAGAGTGTTCAGTTGAGGAATAGTTTTAACAATAGCTCTACCTTTTATTGCTTGTTTTAGAATGAACTAGGAAATACATCCCCACTGGTGGCGGGTAGACAGTTGTTATTCGTGCATAACCGCGGTCATCACTCTCTTAGTGAGTTTCCCTGACAAATTGTCAAAGTGTGGTGAAAGCTGGCTGCGAACAAGCCAAAA
This sequence comes from Trichobilharzia szidati, assembly GCA_944472155.2. Taxonomy (NCBI): domain Eukaryota; kingdom Metazoa; phylum Platyhelminthes; class Trematoda; order Strigeidida; family Schistosomatidae; genus Trichobilharzia; species Trichobilharzia szidati. The sequence continues at coordinate 66,505,064 of OX235277.1, read as the reverse complement.
TTGTAGACAACAATTTACGTCAGTGTTCACCACGCGAATCAAGGTCATGAGAAAAGCAATAACAAAGCCTAACCTTCAGAAAATCACCAACCAATCACAGCTGACTTAAGGCGTGCAAATACGATTCGCTGATATATGGCTTAACTTTCTGAGAAACGGTCACAAGTAGTATAAAATAACCTTTAGCAAGAAAACAAACAATCAGAAGACGTTGCTTCTCCGCTGACAATAATGTACATAAAAAATCTATGAATGTCTCCTACTTTTCCCAATAAGCACTTTGTTGCTTGACCCTCGTCTTCTGTCGTTATAAAAGTAATGAACTCGAAGGCAAAGGACAAAAAATCAATATTGAATAAATACACAAGGACACAGACACACACACAAATACGCATAACTTACACAACTTCTGAAGCTAATTGCATTGTCCGCTCAACACCTTTCAATAGACATGGACGCAAATGCGTGTGCAACCATTGTTGATAATGATTAGCAGTCAATAAGGCTAAACAATATTCATTATGTAAAAGATTTAATTTTTTTGTTGAATATTCTAAATTATTCATCAGACCATCGACAACTCTACGATTATTCGTCAAACCTGTGGAGAGAAAAAACCAATATAGAAAAAAAAAACATTAATTGATATCTTTGAAGGACTCATTGAAGGTTCAATAATCAATATTGTAATAATAATAATAATAGTGATCTGCTTTATTCCAAAACAGTACACTTATGATACAGTGATATGATACTCCAATGATTTTCCCGATTGCGGGCGGTTGACTGGATAATGTGACAGACAGACAGCGGCTGGCAACAAGGAGACAGACAAAAAATGGATCTACACAGAAAACTTGGAGGATGCGGACTTCGCCAATGTGATATATGTCTGACTTCCCACAAACTGGAAGATATGCAAGTGACAAGCAACAAGCTGGCGATAGAAGAAGCATCCAGAGAAGATAGGCCTTCAGGTGAATACAGAAAAAGTGGAGGTGAAGATTCCTAGCCAACAGCAACAGTGACAGTAACAACAACAGACAACAATCAGCATAAATGGGAGAAATCTGAAAGGAGCAACCTCCTTCACCTACCGACCAACCTACCTGCGAAGCATCATTTCAACTACAGGCCGACGGAACTGATGAGGATATCAAAACAGCGAGGATCGGGAAATCAAGGCAAGCTTTCATTACTCTCAAGTCTGTGTGGAGGTCAACAGCACTACTCAGCAGGAAAATGAAAATAAGATCCGGATTTTCAATTCCAATGTGAAGTCAGTGCTACTATACGAATCAGAGCCTTGGTGCCACGTCACGAAGGCCACTTCGAGCAAACTACAGGCCTTCATCAACAGCTGTCTTCGCTCAATACCACTCAAGATCAACTGGCTGACTAGAATAGATCAGCAACAGGGAGCCCTGGCAGTGAACTAAGCAACCCAGTAGGAACCAATTGTGCAGGAAATATGCAAGAAGAAATGGAGGTGAATTGGTCATACTCTGATACGACAAACCATAATCAAATGACATCACACGCCAGGCCATCACTCGAGTGGAATCCGAACGGGAAGCGGCGAATTGGTCGTTAGTGCGAGGGTGAGACATGGAGGAGGTTGCATCCAATAAGCCATCTTCATCGATGCAGCTTCATAACCTCACTGATTAACTTGTCCTCGTCGCCTAACAGTTCATGCTTAAATTCATTCTACTCAAAGAGGACATTGAACCATCTGTTTCCAACATAGAACTTTGCACCGATGTGCAGCAGTTCAAGTTGCCACGCTCCCTCCATGTAGCACACAAACAAGAGAAGAAAGTAGAAGAAATGCAAAATAGAGACAGTAAACAAAGATATGATTGATCAGTATTGATTACTCTACTATACCACCTAACACAGAATGTGGATAGAACGCAGGCACCTATGATCAAAAACAGCTAGCTAGCCTTTTCATGTCATCCACTCTCAATGGCCAGGTCTCACACCCAGCCACAAAGGAGGATGGAGCGGACTGATGAGCAGTACACACGCACTTTGATCGATAGCTAGCCGGATATCACGTCTACTTAGCCAAAGACAGCGTAAACTGGCATATGCGAAACTAGCCTTCTGTATCCGTGCTGAGATTTCGTTAGAGATCAACCCGCTGGCGTTGGCTGATGCAACTTCTCAAATAAGTGAAGCGGTCAACGTCCTCTACCACTTCACTCCCTATTTCTAAACTAGGAGTCAATGTAGTCCAGTCAGTCATGCAGCATCATCTTACATTTGACAACGGGTGCGAATCGCATGCCAAACACACACAAATTGCAGCTCAAGGTGTTCAGAAGACTCTGCATTTTGTCAGCGTCTTCACTCAGGAGGAAGGACAATATCATCTGCATATTTTAGGTCAACTAGATGACCCCCTAGTAACAACTCAATCCCTGAGTCTCTGAAGTCACTTAGGCTTAGGTCCATTAGTACATCTATGATGCAATTGAATAGAAACGGGGATAGTGGGCATCCCTCGCTGTCAGACACCACTAGTTGTCACCACTTCAGATGACAACTCGCCGTAAGCTCTCACCTGGCTGGCTGCATGAGTTTGAGTAGAGTGCCTTGATCAGTGCAATGTATTTTCTCGGCATTCCCTTCACACGCAAGCATCGCCGGAGAACCTCTCGGTCGACAGAATCGAATCCCGCCTTTAGGTCAAGAAATATGACGATTGTTGGACGCTGATGGTATTTATGCCTACGTTCCAGAATCTGTCGAAGGGTAAAGATATGTTCAATACACCCTCTTCCTGGTCTAAAGCCTGTCTGGTTCTCTCTTAACTGTGCCTCCTGTGGGCCACTTAGTCTACACATTATTATTATTATCTAAAGGTTAGCGCGTGTGCTTTATTTCGTTTAATAAAACAACTGGAAAAAATAAATATCCCACTCAATACACATAGAATGACATACAAGTTCACTGTGAAATTTCACAATTTCAACCTTATTCGCATGTATATACCGAAAACATGTTCACCTTTCCAAATACAAACATGAATAGTAGGTCACATTAGTTAGGATGTATGAGTAATAACAATAATAATTTAGATTTCCAATGAAAAATCAATTATAATTATTGATTATCAGTTGCTCATATATACATAAATAGTGGGAAGTAATATTAGCACAAATGCTTCAGATATACATCAACATTATCTTATCTCATGAATCTGCTAATTGGTGGATGGTGACTAGCAGTGGAACCCAGGATGCGCGTTTCGCCCTATTTGGGACTCGTTAGCCAGAGGATGTACCTGCATTCGGCAGTGAGTGATGACGAGTCCCAAATGGGACGAAATGCGCGTTGTCCTGGATTCCACTGCTAGTCACCATCCACCAATTAAATTCTAATTACAAGCCCAGACACCGTCGAAGCATTTGCACAAGAAGCCGACATGTCAACCTGAGACCGAGAGCACTTCTGTCCAATCAGTCGACGGGAAAATCTAAAATTCAATTAAATAAATGAATCTCCTTTTTGACGTAGTTGTTTTCTCTGAGCTAGCTGGATGGTTTATACTTGCGAAGCTTTCACTGCCCTCCCCCACTGGGAAATATCTTCAGCACATACTTCATTTCGGTGAAGTGAGCTTTTAAGATGTCTCCATGAGTTTATTAGTCATCTCTCCTGGTGGCCTTGAATGTCGTGATTGGTTGTTGTGTGTTTTCACACCCTCTAGACTACTGCTTGTATTGGTACTAACTGTTCCCTTCACCTGAAGTTTGACCCTTTGTGTGTGAGATTTCCTCCTTACTGATTACTAAATTTTGTCTATGTCAATGTGTTCAAAACCAAAAATGCCGGAGATTTACCAATCCATAAGGAGGAAATCTCACACACAAAGGGTCAAACTTCAGATCAAAGAAACAATTAGTACCAAATACAAGTGAACTAGAGACTGTGAAAACACATAAAAACAACCAATCACAATATTCAAGGCCACCCACCAGGAGAGATGACTAATAAACTCGTGGAGAAATCTAAAAGCTCACTTCAATTCAAATTGAAGTGTATGCGCTGAAGATGAAAGCTTCGCAACTATAAACCATCCAGCTACCTCAGGGAACACACCTACATCAAAATCATCCATCTAAGCTACAAATCTTCTCCATCATATCTGAAGTGGATCCTTCCTTGATTAGATTCCCGATAACTTTGAACTGTGGTAGTACTTAAAGGCATTGTCATAAGGTGGATTGGTTCAAATTTCCACACTTTAGAAATGTACACACAGAGGTAGAGAAAAATTGAGGGGAAAACAAACTGTAACAGCTAGAAATGCTTGGCAGGAAGAATAATGAGGAACTAAGGAATTTGGGAGACTAAAAGTAGTGGAACGCCTCAGTGCTATTGAGCATGATTTAAAGCCATCTTCAGTTATTGGTAATTTGCTCCTAGGGGATAGCAGCATCCAGGTAGTGTGGCCACACTAGATTGATGTCATGTTGTGGTCAATGGGGAAGCTGGTGGCTTAGCATGGGTAACACCTGTCCCAGCTATTTTAATCGCTTTAGCTTCACAACCTCATGGATTGATTGTCTCTCCTTAGCTAACACTCTACAGTCAACTTAAATAGTACTCACTATATTATACTGGCTCAGCGAGGTAAAGGAGTGCGTCGGCCGGGGATCGAACCCCGGACCATGTGCATGGTCGGCGAGCGTGCTAACAGCTATACCACCGACGCACTATATTATACTGCTTAACAGGGAAGGTAGGACGCAGACATCTACTATCATATACAGTTAGCCTTTTTCCACGCCTTCCGCTTTCAATGGCCATTTCTTACAGACATAACGAATGACACACCGAGCTACTGCACAACACACATATCCTTTGATCGTTAACCGCATATCACGTCTACGCCTGAGAAGACAAAAGTTTACAAATACCACACGCGTGCTTAGATTTCTTCAACAATCAATCACTGTATTAGGGATGATGTAACCTTCCAAATAGGTGAAGTGGTCACAACATCTTCGGCACTTTACTCCTGACTATCTTGAAGCTAAAAATTAGCGAAGACCAGTCCTGCAGCAGCATCTTACATTTCATGCCAAAAATTTGAAGATTTCTGCTTCTCAAGGTGTTCAGAAGACTCTGCATTTCGTCAGCGTCTTCAACTTAGAGGACTATATCATCTGATCCCAGATATAGCGAAAATATTCATTCAGACATCTATAAAACACAAAATAATCGAGCAAAGAATATCCTTCTCGATAATATCCTCTTCTGGCTCTGCAATTATATATATGCATGTTTATATATATTGAATATTCTAGAATAGTAGTCAATAACAATATTGGTGTTTTTTAAACAATATCGATTTGTTAAGTAAGATCAGTGGAATTACAGTTCATTAAAGGTGCTTAAACTATAATTATAACAATAAAGATATAATACCAAATAGAATATCAACTAAAACTAAGGAAATCTCTACAACAAAATTGAGGATCATTCAAACCTAGATGACCAAGGTAAGGACAATGTCTGAACTAGCTTCTTTTGGACACATAAATTGGACCTCTTAAGGTGGATCCCAACAACCAGCCTCAGCAATATTTATTAGTCGAACTCTTAAGGTGAAATTAAGATATGTTGGTATGTGGTAAATGATATTCAAAGTCGCCTTGTTTACATCAATCTTGTGTTCTGTATCCACGAGATGAGATAGAATAGCGCTGCGAATAGATTTTGTTTGTCCTTTACTTAACCAACCATGTAGCGTGATGTTCGGAAGTCCGAGGAGAAACACGCCTAATTGTACGGCCTAAGCAACTAACTGGCTCACTACACAGGAGCAGTTAAATTGGTACATACACATGGCAGAGGCGAAATTAGGCAGTTTGTCTTTTACTCCCGAACGCAAAAGAGGAGTGGTTTTGAAGACACAGCGTAATTCGGTAGCAGGGAATGCCCTTTTTACCGCATTTCTAAGGCGCTGTGTTAGTATCTCGTTGATGTTGTTCCCAAGGAACTGCATTTGTAAGAATAAAGCCTTTTTAGGAACTGTTAGTACAAGTGACTTAGGAGTACCAGTCAATCACTAAGTCACTCAAGTCGGTTAGTGTCGGTTCCACTAATACATCCATGATGAAATTAAACGAAAAAGGCGATAGCGAGCAACAATCAAACTACCACCCACCAGACAACTACTCTCTATCTACATGTACATTATGCGCATAAGACTCTCGATTTCCGCGATCACTAATCGCTTATTCTTCACAAGTCAGACATTTTCTTTTATTCTTGTGAGAATTCGTGACCAATGGGGTCCACCAGGTCGTCGGGAGTGCGGACAAATACTCAAAACGTATGACATTACTCTCAAGTCTGTGTGCGGATCAACAGCACTACTCAGCACTCAGCATGGAAGGTAAGATCCGGATTTTCAACTCTAATGTGAAGTCAGTGCTACCATATGGACCACAGATTTGGTGCCACACCGTGTCACGAAGGCCACTTCAACAAACTACAGTCCTTCATTAACAGCTGTCTTCGCTCAATACTCAAGATCAGATGGCCCACCAGAAAGCATCAGCAACAGGGATCTCTGGCAATGGAGGAACCAACCCAGCAGGGACCAATTGTGCAAAAAATATGCAGGAAGAAATGGAGATGGATTGGCCATACTCTGAGAAGACAAACCATCAGGTGAGTGATATCACACACCAGGCCATCACTCGAGTGGAACCCGGCCGAATGGGAAGCGGTGAGCTGGTCGTCAGTGCGAGGATGAAATAGAGTGGAGGAGGTGATGTTAAGAGGAGATGAAAGCATGTGAGGGCAGACACGGAGTCAGGTGAAAACGTTGACGGAGAACCGAACGCAATGGAGACGTTCGGCTGAAGCCCTATGTCCCTCTAGGAGCTAAAGGAAACAATAATATTATAATAATAATGACACTGACTACTGTCAATCATGCTTGAATTGGCAGAAGTTGGATTTCATAGGCTGACCATTTAATCAGATCCCAGCGCTTTAACAGTCTACCAGCTCGCCTCATATAACTAACCGTAAGAGGTCCTGGGTTCAAACTCCTGTAGTGGATGCCTACTGATGAAGAATCCCAAACCGGGACAGAATAGCTGCTGACCAGTACTCCCGACTGGTTGAAATCCTGTAACCAATCAAATCTCCTTTTTATTCATACGTTCATAATCAATCGTCTTACATAAAAATAGGTATTGCGTCTGTTTGTTATTTTCTATTAAAAAGTATGTAGATGTTCGCAGAAGTGAAGGAAAGGATTATTATTATTACTATTATTATATTGTTAGTAAAGAGTGCTAACAACGTCACCCTTACTATTATTATAACTATTATTATACTATCACTGTCATCGTGTCAGATGACTTAATCTCTGACAGACAGAAAGAATTCCTACACATACACACGCACTCACGCACAGGCACACAAACAAACACACACACATATACACCTTAAACGTAGACAAGTCAATCTGCAATAAAAAAATAAAATAAAATCTCTGTCGAATTACTTCGCTTCAATAAACACACACACACACACGTCATAATGGGCTACACACCAAAATGAAAGCAACCAGCCGACAAACAAAAGGATTCTTAAAAAGTGTACAATCTCACCAACGCATCATTATTTATTCAAGTATTGGTTCGCGGGGATTTGATTTGATTTGATTGGTTACAGGTATTCAATCATGAGCTGATATCGATCGATGAAGCTTTGAAGTCACTTTGATTGAGATGGTTAGTATATGTGTTACGCTTTTATGATACTAGATGGTTGGAGGCAATCGGCCATAGGAAGCCTTCAACCTAGGAACTCAGAAGGGACATGAGTTGTCCCTTCAAGGCAGTTGCAGATACGCCTTGCCCTGACTGACTGGTGAGTGCCAACTAGCACGGAACCTAGGTCAGGTGAGGCTTCCTGTGCCTGATTGCCTCCAACCACCATCTAATATCATCAAATCAATGTGCACCGTAATGGTGAGCTGCCTAGAATGGCTTTATTTATTTTATTTAAACGCAGAAAAAACTTGGTACAATATGGCACCAAGAAAGATGCGCCACACAATAATAATAAAACAACGTAGATCAAAAGTAAAAATATAAGTAGAAAACGGATAAAGAACTTCATCTGGAAGGAAAACAGTCATGTTTAACAAGTTCAAACAGTATTCGTTAACTATCATCAGGAAGGGAAGAAAGAAGCGAAGCTGCAGCACGTTCGCCATTGATTACGATTCTTGGCCATATCCGATAACGTTTCGAGCCATCGATTCGAACTATCTCTCGGACCCCAACCGAGAGTCGTGATACACCAACCGATGCTAATCTAGCACAAATATCCTTCATCCCACGACGCCACGTCATGGACTGACCACCCCTCCGCCTTTTCCATCCCGTCCCAGGACTGGACAGCGAACAGAGACCTGTACGGAAGTCTCTGGGATGACATTCGCAGCACATGTCCAAGCCACCGGAGCTGGTGTTTCCAGATGACGACACTTAACAAATGGTGATCTCCACTGTGTTCAAACACACGCCGCCGAACCTCAGAATTACTCACGCGGTGATGCCATCGAACGCAAGCAATCCTGCGGAGACAGCGATGATCGAACACGCAGAGTCGCCTCAAATCCTCAGCTCGGAGAGGGCAGGTTTCACAGGCGTAGAGAAAGACAGCCCTCACCGAATCATTGTATACCCGACCTTTGACAGCCAGGCTAACGTCGCGACAGCGCCAGAGTTAGCTCAAGTTGATGTATGCCACCCTAGCCTTCATGATACGGTTGGAAATCTCATCCGTCACCCCTCCGCCAGCACTCACACAACTACCCAGATACACAAACTTATCAACAACTTCAAGCGGTTCACCTACAAGAGTGAATTCAGGTACAGCCTCCTGCCAATCTTGTAACAGTACTTTGCACTTAGATGGCGCAAAGCACATACCATACTTACAGACACTAGAATGGTGGCCACATTGCAAACTTGACTGACTGATAGAATTCAGTCTGCAACAAAGAAAGGACTAGACACATCACACTAGTTACTAGTGTCTAATCAAAGTATATGTTACGCTTTTCTAGCCATCGCCGTCCTCAACGACAAGAAATGTTAGCTGCTGTCATCAGAGCAGGTCTTAAAACACCTAGTGGTGGTCAAGCCAAAATATGGCCTTATCAGTCACAGTGGAATCCATAACAGTTAGTTTAAGCCAGTAGTCAGTCAAGCAGGGAGGTATATTGGCGGCCTGCTTAAAATTTCGGTGACGGAAAACCTCCATCAATATATGTATATATGTATTCTGGTGAGTATTTAAAACATTTACAACCTAGTGATTCGCAAGTTTCTATAAAAAATCATGAGGTGAAAAGGCATTTAGCCCCGGGGCGGTAGCTTATCCCAATACATGAGATTACCGTTTCTGAGTGATGTCCTTGGTCCATCAGAATGTACCCCTGAAGCTTTTATAATTGTCATTCAACAAAATGTCGTCGTGTATTTCTCGAAGGAGGCAAAGAAGACACATCATCATCATCATCATAATGGACTTGGTTTGAGCTTCAGGTCAGATAAAACTGAATGGTCACGCGACCTACTGTCATTTTTAATCTTTGGTTTAAAAGTCGCGGAAGAAATAGAAAATATCATGCAATAAGCTCTGCTGAAAACTGTTTACATTACATAAACATTGTTCAGAATAAAGCTATTAATATTACCAGGGTATAGTCTTATAGACTTAGAATATGCAGACGACATAGTCCTGTTAGGGGAGGACGCTGACAAAATGCAGAGTCTTCTGAACACCTTGTGCAGCAATCTTCGTATGTTTGGCATGCGATTCGCCCCTGTGAAATGCAAGATGCTGCTACAGGACTGGACTACGTCAACTCCTAGCTTAGTGATAGGGAGTGAAGTGATAGAACATGTTGACCACTTCACCTATTTGGGAAGTTGTATCAGCACCAACGGATTGATTGGTGACGAAATCACAGCACGGATCCAGAAAGCTCGGGCTACTTTCGCTAACTTACACCGTCTCTGGCGTAGGCGTGACATCCGACCATCAACCAAGGGACGTGTATACTGCTCAGCAGTTCGCTCCGTCCTTCTCTATGGCAGTGAGACGTGGCCATTGAGAGCGGAAGACATGAAGAGATTGTCTGTTTTTGACCACAGATGTTTACGATCTCTTTCTCGCGTTAGGTGGTATAATAAGGTAAGTAATGTTGACGTTAGGCGTAGAGTGTTGGACAAAGAGGGAAAATCAATCGACTAGCCTATAAAGTTACATAGATTGAGATGGCTAGGTCACGTGCTGCGCGTGCCTAACCATCGCCTACCCCTCCCGACGGGCATTACTAACTGATATCGGTGCAGGTTGGAAAAGAGTAAGTGGTGGCCAAACAAAAACATGGCCTCATCAATCCATGAAATCCTTGACAGTTCAACTGAGTGAGGTAGGGAGATGCAGACTTCCGGGTTGGGGCCAGCCCTCGGGACTCTAAGAATCAATGGCCGGAGACAATAGGTGACATGGCTCAAAATCGTTGTCAATGGCTAGCGCAGATGTATTCAGTCTCTGTAATCTTCAGTCTCATATTCCTTTCTACCATTACTCATTCTGTTTCACTCTTATACTTGTCAAAACTCTATTGATTCTCTTCTCTCATTTTCCTGTCTACCTTTGTGTGCTATTTGGAACGTGGCAACTCGAACTGCTGCACTTCGGTGCCAAGTTCTATGTTGAATCCAGACAGACAGAAACCTGCTACAAGAAGCAGGATTTCAAGTGTGACACCTGGTGATTCTTAATTGAATGCCTTATGCAGATTTCAAATTTAATAAAAACGGAAAAAAATGAATTTCATTTAACCGGTTCCCCATTTTATTAGCTTGACAAAGAAACAACGAACAAACATTTGCAGACGTGATTATACGACCTCGTTTCATTTCGTCGATTCTCTGTCTCTCTCTATGTTGAATCCAGCAGCAGCAGTGTTTCAAGAAAACATTACTTATTGAAAGACGGCCACCATTGCGTTCAAACACACGACGTCAGCCCCAAAAAGATGCTTATGTTGTCAGCAACGACTGAGTTTACTCAGCCAGTCATCATATATCGCCACCTCGGGCGGGCTACGTTGAACAAGCACAGGGCACGAATGTGCCCAACGAAGGCTCTTAAAGTCAACTTTTCTTTTCTTCTGAGAACTCTTTAAATTGACCATGTTGAACATAAACTGTCATTAGAATATAATAGAAATTCTCGATTCGATTTGTTTCAGGTTTCACCATGAATTGATATGAGTTAGACAACCATCGAAAAGTAACCGAGGAGTACTGGTCACCTGTTTAGTACTAGTTTTAGAACTCTTCGGCAGTACGCATCCATCAAATGAGTTCGAATCCAGGGCCTTCCAGTTACAAGGTTAGCTCATACATCATTAGGCTACTGGAACCCGACTCAATGGTCAGCCCACGAATCCTAACTTCTATCAATTCGTGATATTAGCAGGACCACTAGTCAGTCAATGTCATCGGTGAGTAATTGTACTTACTGGTGACCTACTGGACCCCATGACTTCTCACTAGAAATAACTCCAACTTTTATTTTACTCATAACATGGGTCATAATTCACTTCCAAATCAATTTAGATATTCATGGTTGAAAATGTTGTCTAGAAGAAGGACAATGGAAAGCCTCCCTCCAGATCTTGGAGAACACATACACACACAACAACAACAACAGTAGCAACACCGATTACCATCTTCTGAGTTACTGAATCTACCCCAGCCGCCCCCGCCATTCTTTCTATGTATACAAATTCCTTCAAACTTGCTTCACATTCTGAGAAGTACTGTTGCACTGATCGATTAAATGATGAATTCACACACACACAAACAGACACTCAGTAATCTCAATGGCACAAAGTATTCTCAAGACACCGTGTTATACAACAATCTACACAGTATGTACAGTAACTACTTATGAATTCTACTCTTGCTTTGTTAGTTGATTCGTTTCATCAAAAGTCTCTTCACAAAAAGATTAGAAATAACAAAATTCAATACCGTCTTTACAAGTGTCTTAAAGATAGGTGGTAGCAGTATATGCTGATGAGTTCCATGGCATGCCAACACAAGAAGCACAATTACGCATGCACAGACACACACACATACAGAGTGTGTGAGTGTGTGTGCCAGAGATGAATGTACAAGTGTGAGACTAATTGTCATTTCATAATATTGTATAACACTATATACCATGAGAGATGTGTACATTTCATTCAACGCTGTAATATTCGTCATATATTTATATTTATACATATTCACTCATATTACATATAGAACACAATAGTTCATTATGTATTTTATCACTGGAATTACTCTTCTCTTCTGTCTTTGTTGTTGAAATAATAAAAGAAATATTTATACATATATATGTGTGTGTAATCTGATACAGCACATCAAAATATTGATGCTCTTAATTAAGATGAATGATAATACAAAAAAAGTGAAATTAACTACTTGAGATCATGATTCTAAGATGATAAACACTTATATATATTTTTGATGAACTATTTACTGTTTGTGCGTCGGTGATACACTGCGGTAGAATGCTTGCCAACCACGATGCATGTGGTCCAGGGTTCGATCCCTGGCCACCGACCGACGCACTCCTCCCTTACCACCTCTCGCTAAGCCAGTAATAAGACTGGTAAAGAGGAGGGAAAGTTGAGCCAGGTGAGGCTGGATAGCAACCCCATCTCGTAAAAATAAAGAGACACCAGTGCTACAGAAACTTCAAGCCTCTAGCTTGAATGCGCCCTATGTTCTACTAGGAACGTAAAGGAATAAAAAAGAAAGCTTATTGCTAGTATTATTCATTTATCGATATCAGATAGAGAATGAATGAAAACCATAGTGAGAACTGAGTCACTGTTTCATCCTATTTTGGGACTTTTCAGTGGTACGTACTTCCATGACACAAACAGGGTATCAGGCGATCCACTTGGTTATTTATTCATGAAATATAACTTCTTGATATAAATATAAAACTTGGACACTGTGGTAGAGTATAATTCCATAATTGGTAACATTTATTTTGATAAAGTCTTACAGTGTTATACGGTAATATTTACTGATGACCACGTTTCGAGCACAATTTATTGCCACTCATAATCATATCAAGGCGCTACTCACACAACTTTTTAACTTCGTTTATATAATTCCATTATTTCCCATCGCTTCATTTGATTGGTAGTAGTATTTTCCATATTTCCAGTATAAGTGATGAGTCATTCCTATTGCACGTGTTGGGCGTAGACTCAATGAACAAGGATTCACTAATCAACCCCTATCTCCACCTACATAGATTACTTCTCCCACAATGCTATTGTGTGGTGGTGTGTTAATGCGTGAAGTGCAATGCAGTGCTGAGTGTTTTTCTAAATTACTTATCTTCTCGGGGTCAACCATTCTTACCTTAGCTAAAATCTCATGTTTTGACAATCTGACTACCACCGACATACTAGTCTGACCTCACTCACAGTCATTGCAGGGTATTTTGTAAATTATATTATTTTGTCTAATTTGGTCCACCGAGTCTTTTAGCCTGGAGGGCTTGTCCCTGAGTGAGTTTGTGGGTTGGAATGCCACTCTAATTCCTGCTCTGTTAAGAATCCTACGGAGGATCTCAAATGTCCCCTCCTTATATGGTAAAACTACTGCAGATGCCTTATATTCTCCCTTATTTGTGTTATCATTATTAGTTTCCCTATTGTTTTTATTTTGCTTTTGATCTTTTTTGATATTCCTAATGAATTTTATAGGATAGTTATTTGATATCAACACCTCTTCTATCTGTTTTATTTCATCATTTAGGCCTTTTCTCGTACTACTTAGTGCTACTGCTCGGTTTGTTAAACACTTAACAACTGAGCCTGCCTTTGCGGACAACTGATGAGATGAATTAAAGTTTAAATATCTATTAGAATGTGTCATCAGTTAATATAACTGTAAAACGCTGTGTGATTTATCAGAATAAAATCTCATCCATAATGGAGGAAATATAACTTCTACTGACTCTCGAAATATACGGATACGGAGTGACCACCAGTCAATATCATCAGGAGGTATCTGTTCTCTTACACACACTCTCGGTGGTATGTTTGAGAGAGTGAGGGCATACAACTAACTATCGTCACTGTTCCCAACCAACAGTGGGGGTTAGACAGGGTTTCCCGATCTCTCCATTTCTCTTTAACTTTGCCATCGATGACATTCTGGAGTCAGCTCTGAAGGATGTGCGTGAAGGTGGTGTAGATCTGCTCCCTAAAGATAGACTTTTCGACCTCGAGTATGCAGACGATATCGTCTTACTGTGCGATAGCATCGCACTTAATCAGTTGGCGATCAGTGTCTGTAAGTATGGTGTGTGTATTGCGCCATCTAAGTTCAAAGTACTGTTACAAGATTGGCAGGAGCCTGTACCTGGACTCACTCTAACAGGTGAACTGCTTGAAGTTGTTGATAAGTTTGGGGACCACCGGCAGTATGCATCCACTGGGGTTCGAACCCAGGACGTCCCGGTTACAAGACGAGCTCATATACTATTCAGCCACTGGGACCCAACTCAGTGGCTAGCCCATGAATTCTAACTTCTACCAATTAGTGATTAAGCGCAACCACCAACCAATGTCAAAGGTGGGACATCCGATGATTCCCAAACTAGGATGAAACAGCAGCTGTCCAGTACTCCCTGGTTTTTAATGGTTCTCTAACTAATATCAATCCGTGATGAACTCGTAAAAACAAAAATAATCTTTACAAACCAACTATAGAAAATTAATCTGATGCCCTCTAGTGACTTCATACAGGACAGAGTTTCCTGGAGTTCTAATGAGAAGTCGTGACCAGTGAGGTCCATCCAGTCAAGTGTGACGATGGATGTCCCACCAATGACATTGGTTGGTGGTTGCGCTTAATCACGAATTGGTAGAAGTTAGAATTCATGGACTAACCATTGTATCGGGTCCCAGTGGATGAATGGTATACGAGCCAGCTTGCCTTGTAACCGGAATGTCCTGGGTTCGAACCCTGGAAGCGGGTGCGTCCTGCCGATGATATACAGTTTCATATTCTCTAAACAATCACTGAGCCTGTGATTTCTGTTTAAATTGAGCAACGTGAAATAGAATGTTCAAATACGTATGCAAACCTAACTGATAGAATTCAGTCTACACCAAAAAAAAGGACTAGACACATCACATTAGTTACTAGTGTCCAATCAACACATATTATTCTGTTACTAAAGCAGAACTGAATTGTAGGAATATGTGAGAATAATATTCCGTTGGAACACATTGGTCTGTATCTCACACCACCACAATAGTACGTTATTTAATATTGTCAAATTGAACTTGTATAAAAAGTGTGCAGTCATTTAGAGCATAAGTTAAATTGTGACCTAGACAAATGGGTGACATACTTATGTATTTATAGTCAACAGAATATAAGTTTCATTGGGAGGTGGAGGGTGGGTGTGAGTTATATTCAATTGTACTAGAGAAATATGATTACCACAAAATTTGTAAACATAGACGAATTGTTGCTGAAATTCAACAACGTTCACTCTTCGCTTACTTTTACTTGTGTGAAGAGGAGCAGGAGAATAAACTACATTTTCTGGATGTCTTGCTAAGCAGGCAAGAAGATGGGTCACTTGGGTGAAGCACATTCACACGGCAATATACACACTACCTTAGTTACGTGCCCCTTAAATATTAAAAAAAATGCTGTTAAGTGTCTTACAAGCAGAGCAAGAAAGATATGTACGGTAACCTCTTAAAAAAGAAATTTGAATATATTCACGATTCCTATCCGAGTAGTTTCATAAAGAAACATATGAAAACATCAGAGAGAAAACCTGAGACTATGACTGCACGTAAAAAACCTCTATTTATTAAGTTACAATTTAATGGTGACTTATCAAGTGAGATTTTATTCCAGAGACTTTCCAGGAGTATACGAAGAATGTTTTATGCAGAATACCTATGTTCATCATTTTTTAGCCGACGAATGATTGGGAAGCAAACGAAGGATAAGCTTGATAGTTTTGCCACATTTATGTGCATTTATCAATTCAACTGCGTCTGCGGTGACAGTTATGTTGGGAGTACTACTAGACAGCTTAGTCAACGTGTTATTGAACATCTGCGGTCGTGGTTTAGCAAAGGATAGACAAAAACAATCCGTAGCTCCCTTTTGTCAAATTTAGTTGATAGTGGTCATGTAGTGGAGAAAACGAGAATTTTCAAGGTAATTCATCGTATTGTGGTGAGAGCTGTCTACTAGCCAAATTGGTAGACAGTAATTTACGTCAATATTTACGTTCCCAAGATTTGTCATGAGAAAATGTGAACAAAGATTGATTCAAAACCGACCACAGCAGACTTTGCGTAGGCGGATGCAGTTAATATATAGAGGATTTGACATTCAAGAAACAGTCACAAATAGATGAAAGATTAACTTTACGTGAGAAACAACCAATCGGAAAACTGTGTTTGATTGCTTAAATATCCATAGTAATGTACACGAAAATATATAAATATGCGTTGATTTCCTTAATAAATGATATGTTACCTGGCCCTTGTCTTCTGTTGTTACAGTATCCCACCGAATCTTTCCAATAGACTTCGTATTCGTCTACTGCACGCACACAGCTGGGGCGATAGGCATTCGAACTATTAAACCCAAACTATACATTTAGAAGAAGTTCATACGGCCATTATCCCTCCCTTGTTGGCCTATTAAGACATAACTAACTGATGACTTCGACATCACCCCTTACTTATATTCTCAACCCCTGTCTTACCATCCCTTAATCTTATCACATCTTCATTAAAAACGTGTTTCATTTACTTCCCTTACAATCAATCTAACATTACTTAATCGGTTCATTTGTCTGTATTAGCCTTTATCGACTACTTGAACATTCGTTTGTTTAATCATGCTGTTTTTCATTATTCGTGTTATCCCAGATTGCCTCACTTTTTCATCCTTATAATTGATAGAACCATTATTATTATCGTTATTATTGCCATTATTATGACTAATTGCACGATTCATATGCACAATTTTATTATCCTACTAACAAAACACTGTGATTAGTTTACATTTGAATTTTTATTTGTAAAGTTATTTATATATATTAAAGTTAAGCCTGATGAGATCTAATTGAAAACCGTATTGTTCGCTTAAATGGGTTGTTCAAAATACACACAAACAAATACCAACAACAGATGGGAAACACTGAGTCGAATGTAAGTTCAAGGGCAAGGGCTGACAGATATCAAGTGTAGTGATGAAATAAAGAGGTTATTAAATTGTGAAGTGTAATAAAATACTAGAGACATAATAAGCTGTCTAGTGTAAATTACAAAAGGTTGACACATAATAAAGAGGTAATAATGGAGTAAAGTGAACTGGGTCAAAAGGAATAAGAAAGGCATCACATATGACATGGAAATATGGATGATTATGCCTCTGCTGTCCTTATTAGTAGAAGAAGACGCTGACAAAATGAGGTGGAGTCTTCTGAACACCCTGAGCAGCAACAGTCTTTGAATGTTTCGTATGCGATTCACTCCCCTTGTCAAATGTAAAATGATGCTACAGAACTGACTGGACTACATTGACTCTTAGCTTAAAAATAAGCAGGAGTGAAGTGGTTGGTGGGGCGTGTTGACCACTTCACTTATTTGGGGAGTTGCATCAACCAACGCCAAGAGGTTGATCACCGACGAAATCTCAGTACGGATACAGAAGGCTGTTTTGGCATTTACGAAATTACACCATCTCTGGTTTAATGAACATGATATCAAGCTGGTTGTCGATAAAAGGGCGTATGTACTGCTCAGTAGTTTGCTCTGTCTTCATCCTTTATGTCTGTGATACATGACCATCGGACGTGGAAGACATGAAAAGGCTAGCTAGTTGATGATGAGCAATATGGAGGTTAAGCATCCGTCGAGTGCTAGGTAGGTGGGAGGGGAAATCAATCGACGAGGCTGCGAACTTACACTGAGATCGAATGTTTCCTGTACCAAACTATAAGACAAACTAAATTGATTAATGAGGACCCAGACCGTGAAGTAGATAGGGTGAGACTCGAACCAGAGGGAGGTGAATACTTCAGGACAATAAGCCACAACTCTATTTACTTACAGCGGTTACCTAATTTTTAAGACTACATCTCTTAACCTCCCTTTGTCTTGATATCATCACTCTCTACACGTAATTAAAGTAAAAATAATTAATTAATTAATTAAAAACAAATCAATAAAAGGGTGAATACTACTCACGTTTATCGCATAAATTTGTTAATTTCGATTGTAAATTAGACAGTTGACCAGTATATTTCATATATTTCTTTTCATAAGCTTTTAAACTCAACGTGTACTGTTAAAAGACGAAACAGAAAATATATACTTCAGTTAAACGAAATATATTCACATAAAAGTAGTTAAAATATTTATGAAAGACATTTATATACGCTACATTTGATTAGCTTTCAAAGTGTAGTAGTACAAACTTCTGTTTGTATTCATCGGGTAAAACTAATTAATATTTATGTATATACACCATACAGAGACAGAACTGTTCAGTGCTTCAATTGAAAACTTTTGGCGAAATCAATACATACAAAACACACACATTTCAGAATATATACTCATCTTTTCTTTCTCCAAAAGTGAGTTCTACACTAGTTAACAAACTGACCACCACCTGTTACTATTGAGTGTATAAATACTTAAAATCTGATATCATGTTGTTGCTTTTATTTCTTTCATTACTCGCATTTCGAGTGGAATATCGGACTTCCAAGATTAAGGATTTCAATAGCAGCGGGTGGTGATGTTGCTCTCGAAAGAGGTAGGGTTGTTAGCCGCACACAACGCCTTGAAAACTAGATAATGTTTGCAAGAGAGAATAGGTCGGGACCGCTTCACATATTTGGGAAGTTGCATCAGATATCCCCAACGCCAACGGGTTGATCGCTGACGAAATCTCAGCAAGGATACAGAGGGCTAGTTTCGCATATGCCAGTTTACGCCGTCTCTGGTGTAGACATATCAGGCTATCAACTAAAGGGTGTATGTACCGATCACCAGTTCGCTCCACCCTCCTTTATAGCTGGCTGTGAGACATGGCCATTGAGAGTGGAAGACATGAAAAGACTAGCTAGCTGTCTTTGATTACAGGTGTCTGCATTCTATCTCCCGTGTGAAGTGGCATAATAGAGTGAGCAATAATGACGTTAGACTTTGGTCGAGTGCTATGTAAGGAGGGGAAATCAATCGATGAGCTACATCGACTGAGATGATTAGGACATGTGTTACGCATGCTTAGTCATCGCCTTCCTCGACAATGGGCAATGTTAGCTGACATAGGGTCAGGTTGGCAGAGTTAGCAGCGGTCAAACCAAAACATGGTGGCACCAGTCAATGAAATCCACAGCAGTTAGTTTAAGCCAGCTAGCCACGTAGGAATGTGTAGACTTCCTGGTTGGTGTCCTCGGGACGGTAAACAACAATGGCTGGAGACAATCGGTGATATGGCTCAAAATCGTTCTCAATGGCTGGCACCGATGCATCCACTCCTTGTGACTTATAATTTCCAATGAAACTATATTGTTCTTCGTTATTACTATTCTTTTTGTCTCATATCCCTGTCTACTGCCTCTATTTTGCATTTCTTCTACTTTTTTCTCTTGCTTCGTGTGCTACATGGAGGGAGTATGGCGACTTGAACTGCTGCACATTGATGGAAAGTTCTATGTCAAAAACAGACAGACAGGTGAGGAATCCAGTCTGACTCACTCATGATGAGAACAGAAGTTAATCAATGACGTTATAAAAATCTGTATCGATCGAGATGGTTAGCTGACATAAGATTGGCGATGGAAAAGAGTTAGTGGTGGCCCAATCAATAAAGTCTTTAACTGTTGGTTTGATCCATGTAAAGTAGTGCAGAACGTGTTGGAGTCGTCGATATACATAGAATCGATAGCTCCAGACGGTTAATGACATTAGAGCGAAAAGAACAAAACGTTCAAGTAAAAAGATATCTTTTCGGCGATTTCATTCACAAAAGCTGTACTTTTGAAAACTAGGGACCATAGAACAGCTGTTTCATTATAACTTGAGACTCCCACAATAATGCGCAGCCGCAAATCATGAATTCAAGAGTTATTAGGTCCAACTCCTTGGACTCATCTTGTAACTTGAAGGTCTTGAGTTCGATCCCTGATGAGTTAGTGCTAAAACCAAGACGAAACAACTGTCCAGTGATTCAGATATTGGTTTTGTAGGGATTTTGTTTGATTGCATGGAGGATTTCATCATGAGCTGACATCAGTTAGAGAACCACTGGAAAACCTGCAGGGAGTACTGGACAACTGTTTCGTCAGTATAGTTTGGGACTCTTCATCAGTACGCAGGGTCCAGTGATTCCCTAACTGATGCTGGTTATCCACGTGAAAACTAACCAAATCTTTCCTAACCAGCAATGAAAAATTAAATCAGCTCAATCGAATAATTAGGTACTGAAATTTATTATTAACCGTACTTTATTACTCAGGTGTGTCATTGGCACATATGGTCAGCATTTTTAAACACTAACAATTCAAAAGATTGTGTGTGTCAAGTCCCAGGCGAAATTTTGGAATTGTACACTGGCAGATTTGGTATAAACAATAAAATACTGTGTTAATTTATGTATGGTCAATCCCTGCAACTCAGCTAGCCAGATCAACAGGATTTATGTATGTAGCTCCATTGTAGATTTAAACTCGAAACACCCATTGCTCCAGTCAGAGACGCTATCAATGGCTGTTCAGGCAAAGATTGACCTCCATTATACACCTTTAATGAATACATGGGTCCCAGTGGCTCAATGGTCTACGAGCTCGCCTTGTAACCAGAAGGTCCTGGGTTCAAACCCCGGTGGGTGCGTACTGATGAGGAGTCCCAAAATAGGACGAAACGACCACCCAGTACTCCCAGCTTTTCCAGTATCGTGTGTCGGTAGCACAGTGGTTAGGAAGCTCGTCGACCATGCACATGGTCCGAGGTTTGATCCCCGACCGACGCACTCCTTTACCTCGCCAAACCAGTAATAAAAAGCCGGTAAAGAGGAAGGGTTGGGCATTAGGCTAGCAACCTCATCCTGTAAAAGTAAACACTGCTACAGAAACTTCAAGCCTCTAGCTTGAAGCCCTATGTTTCACTCGGAACGTGAAGGAAAAAAAATGAATACATTACTTGTTCAGTAGCCGTTTTCCATATTGTCTAGCGTTTAGGATTCCTGGCTTACACTCAAGTGGTCCGGGTTCGACTCCCGATGCGGGAGCGCTTGTGTCAATTGCTTTGGTGGTAGAATACTCACTAAGTACGCCTCACGTGGCCCAGGGTTCGATTCTCGGCTGACACACTCGTAAACCTCACTCTACCCAGTGGTGAACACGGTAAAGAGGGGAGGTTAGGTTAGATGAGGCTCGTGAAGCCATCACGTTAGGGAAATAAACAACCAATGCTATTGAAACCTCAATGCTCAAGCTTGAGGCCTCATGTCCCCCACCCCTTAGGACGCAAAGGAATAAAGTAATAAAATGAATAATGATCAGTAGCCCTTAATGATTAGAAAAACGGTTAGAAAAGAGATTCCAGAATTGCAGAGATCTGCTTTCTTAAAAAGAATCATAGAAAAAGATGTATCGAAAATTGACAGAATTTAGAATTCTATAGGCTTTTGTATTCCTGTTATAACTGCACTTCTTTTTTTATTCCTTCACGTTCCCAGTGAAACATAGGGCTTCAACCTAGAGGTTTGAAGTTTTTGTAGCAGTGGTGTATATTTTTACAGGATGGGGTTGCTAGCCTCACCTGGCCCAACCTTCCCGCTTTACCAGTCTTATTACTGGCTTAGCGAGGTAAAAGAGTGCGTAGGTGGCCGGTGATCGAACCTCGGACCGTGTGCATGGTCGGCGAGCACCCTAACCGCTGTGTCAACGACACTATAACTGCACTGGACCGAATAAACTTGTCGCTACACACTAATGAGGCCAGCAGTGATAGCTTATCCTTCATGTTCACATGAATCATAGGTTTCGTGAAGAGAAGGTTAATCGTAGTTCAGCAGCAAAGAAGGTTTTCTTAAGTGAACGCGACAGTCGATTTTTCAGTGTTCATGTAGAGGAGTTTTTTCGAGACGCTAAGCGTGGGTGGCTTTTGCGGTATAGGATTCATGGATTTTGCAATAAATTGTTCTGGATAACAATTCTCAACGAGGATTCTCTTAAGACTGTCCAGTTCATCTTCTATGGTATCCGGGGTGCAAATTCTGAGAACTCTGTAGATGAGTGAACGAATCAGCTTTCGTTTGGTGTATAGAGCTACCCAACTGTGAAAGTTAGTAAGCTGTCCGTTCACTTCGACTTTCTGTAGATAAATCTTTTCAGTGTTCCATCCTGTTCTCATCGTGTTAGTTGAACGTTAAGACAGGATATTTTGGAGTTGGACTCTTTCTCCAGCGTGAACTGAATCGCGAGATGGCAGTTGT
This sequence comes from Trichobilharzia szidati, assembly GCA_944472155.2. NCBI lineage: Eukaryota > Metazoa > Platyhelminthes > Trematoda > Strigeidida > Schistosomatidae > Trichobilharzia > Trichobilharzia szidati. The sequence goes on along the minus strand of OX235277.1, from coordinate 66,482,406 downwards.
TAAACGACTTCAAGATGTCGTCTAGATTTTCTTTATTGTTGACGATGATGAAAGTGTCGTCAACGTATCTCTTGTAGAATTCGAAGGAATTGATCATTTTATTCAGGTATGTGTTTTCGAGTTTCGCCATGAAGAAATTTGCAAACAATGGGCCTAGTGGTAAGTCCATAGCTATACCATCCTTTTGGCAATATATTTCATTGTTAAAAGAGAATTGAACATTCAGGGTACACCTCAATAGGAGTTCTTTAAGACGCTCAGTGGGTATGCCGATGTTTATTCCCCTTGAGTGAATAAGTTCGCATATATAACATATTGTTTCAATCAAGGTGAAACAAAAAACGATGAATTGATCACACACACACACACTAAACTACAATATGCTTGAGAAATGATAGATGCACATATTAACTCCATCACAAGATAAATCACACGATTCGTGAGAAAGTGATGATTTACTATTGTATGCTGGGTGGTCCTATCAATTCTGTGCCAGTGTGGTTGAATGGTCACAACGAGCCCACCTCGTAACCTGAAAGTGTTGGATTCGATATCCCCAGTAGGGGGGGACATGGGTGTCTTCTACTGGCTGGACAATCCTGAATAGAGCAGGAAATACTCGGCTATCTAGAACTCCCTGTGGTATCAAGTGCTGTCTTAAAATGAAGACACTTTCTTAATCTAAACTGAAATATGAGTCAAATCTTCGCAAAACAACACCAGAAAGAAAGCAAACAAGCACAAAAAGAACACGCCACTGAACACATACCTGACGAGCTTGTGATTTCAGTTCTTCTTCACACTCCATATAAGTACGTTTCAAGCATTGTTCACAGGCATTCAGACTATCCAATTGACCAGCTGTAATCAGTTTGTGAAATAATGCACGTGTAGAATACATACGTGCTTGATGATTTGTTGATATGACTAAATTGTGTAGAAGCTGATAACAGAAAAAAGAGAAGAAAAACAAGAATTAGTTTGTAGGGATTATGTTTGCTAGAGAGCCATTGACAATCAGGGAGTAGTGGACAGCTGTTTCGTCCTAGTTTGGGATTCCTCATCAGTATTCATGGGCCATTGAATCGGGTCCCAGTGGCTGCTGAATAGTGGTACGAGCTCACCTTGTAGTAGAAAAGTCCTAGGTTTAAACCGCGCGGGTGGGGGGTGAGTACTGATGAACAGTACCAAACTAGGATGAAGTAGCTATCCAGCATTACCACCGGCTGGTTCTCTCTAATTGACGTCAGTTCGTCATCAATCCTGTAACTAATCAGATCCTTACAAACCCAACACTTGAAGATTTCTGTGCATTGGATTGTAAGCCACACACTTATCCTGTTAAGGTCGACAGTAGTAACTTGGGACGTATGGTCCAAAAAGCTCAACTGTTTAAGCCACTCAGCAATTAATGAACTTCTTAACCTTAAAGCAGCAAACGGTAATATGCAGGAATCGTGCATCAATAGTCCCAACATAATTCTGCTGCAAATTTATCCAGGATGTTCTTTCCTTCCTTCTCATTTTTCATAATCACAAATGTATATAAACATTTATACACATTATTGTAGAGCCAGAAGAGGAATTTATGGAAAAGGATATTCTTTGCTCAATTATTTTGTGTTTTATAGATGTTTGAATGAATATTTTTGCTATACTAGAAAACAGGATTTATATTTTTAATTCATCTTAGATTTTCCCATTGATGGACTGGACGGAAATGTTCCTTTCTAGTACCGCGGATGCTTCGATGATGTCTGAGGATTTAAGTCGAAGTAATTTGGTGCATGGTGTAACTAGCAGTAGAATCTGGAATGCGCATTTCGTCCTATTTCGGGACTCGTCATCCGTAGATGTGCGTGCATTCCCCAATGATTAAGTGATGGTGTTTCCACTGAGGCTGAAACCCAGTACCCATAGTTTCAAACGTCAAAGCCACGAGAACCACCTCAATTTAATCCTCAGACATTGTCGAAGCATCCGCGCACAAGCCGCCGATATTGTACTTCAATCTAGTTAACGGGATATTCAAAATATTAGAAACTATGATTGTTACCTCTTTTACCTAGTTGGGAAGCATCGTTTCAACTACAGGCCGGTGGAACTGACGAGGATATCAAAGCAAGAATCGGTAAAGCAAGACAAGCTTTCACTACTCTCAAGTCTGTGTGGAGGTCAACAGCAACCAGCATCAAAAATAAGATCCGGATTTTCAATTCCAATGTGAAGTCAATGCTACTTACTATACGCATCAGAGACTTGGCGCATCATAAAGACCATCTCAAACAAACTACAGACCTTCATTAACAGTTGTCTTCGCTCAATACAACTCAAGATCAGATGGCCAGAAAAGATCAGCAACAGAGATCTCTGAGAGTGAACCAACCAGGAACCGATTGTGAAACAAATATGTAGGAGGAAATGGAGATGGATTGGCCATACTCTGAGGAAACAAGGCATCAAGTGACATCACTAGACAAGCCATTGCTCGAGTGGAACCCGGCCGAAAGGGAAGCGGCGAGTTGGTCGTCAGTGCAAGGGTGACTTGGAGGAGGTCATGTGAAGAGGAGATGAAAGCGTGTGGGTAAACTTGGAGCCAGTTGAAGACTCTAGCAGAGAACCGAACGCGATGTAGACGCACGGCTGAAGCCCTATGTTCCTCTAGGAATTAAAGGAAACAATAATAATAATAACAATGATTCCTATCAAAGACTTACTTTACTTAATTCTCCATCAGTAGTACCATTGGACAGATTTTTATTCCATCCTGATAGTGTATTACGTCCACGTCGACGTGAATTGCCACGGAAAAAATTTCGCATACTACCGCCAGCACCACCACCACCATTTTGACGTTGACCTCCTCCTCCTCCACTGGGATCTCCTGTTGCTTCTTTCTGATCATTTAATAAATCCGATAAAGCTTGTTGTACAGTTTTCTCAGCTTTAACTAATTTTGAAAAGTATGATAACATTTCACTGATAGACTTGACTTGTGCATCAATAGCTGATGTGATCACCTGTGAGGCTTCTTTACAATCGATTCGAAATCGTGTAGTGTCATGACATCGTTTTATATTCATACTGTCAACACCCACACCACCACCACCACCACCAGCACCGGGTGTTGATGTTATTGACGAGGATGAAAGGGATTTACTATGTCCAAAATGATGAGGAGGTAAGGGGGGCGCCATTAAAGTGTCTGATGTAGACGATAGAACAATCGATCTGTTATTCTCTGTAATATTTGTATGCGTTGACGTTAACGTATTGATATTGTCTTCTACATCACTGGCATGCTCAAAATAATTTGTACATGTTTCATTCACTGTATGATTCACCATAGTTCAATAATAATATGCAGGATGAAAAGTGTAAATAGAGTGTTGGTAGTTTTGTCAAAATGTTTATGTATGTACATGCGGAGATGACGTCAAGTGAGCCAACCTGTGGAATAAAAAAAAACACAGGAAAACATAAAATAGAGGACTTCGTGTGCTTTTGGAAGTGTGTGTGTGCGCGCAGCCAATATCGTGGAAGTTGATGAAACAGAAAGAGAACTGGTGTTGCGTGACCGCAGTAGAGTCCAGTGAGGACAACTGCTTGAGGTTGGTCACACACACGGCCTGTATGAACTGGTTTCTTAGTTTGGTTTCCTATTGGTAAAATTACCGCCGGTTACGGAACAAAGTACGGTAAGTCGGGATGTACAATTGTTGGGATCGACCTTTTCTACCCCTCCACCGCTCCCCAGAGTGGAGAGACAGCATAGCTGGCATGTTCGTCATCTCAGGGAAACACTTTACTGCTGTGACACCCATTCCCGATTCCCCAGAAGTACGACTCCGCCCACAGACCCCCAGCATAGTGTAAAAAATGTCTACACTATGCCGGTAACTGCTTTTATTCAAATCGCTATCCTAACAATCTTCCTGACATGGTAAGATCTGCAGGAGCAATAGTTCCTGTCAGTGTACCTTGTGGGGTCACTGCGATATGCAAGACCAACCACCATTTCAAAGTAGCAGTTATCCGTCGGGAAATAAACATGATGTTGATGGGCAATGTTAACAGACTGACATAAGATGGATCAGGTTGGAAAACAACTAGTGGTGGTCAAACCAAAACATAAGATCAGTCAATGAAGTCCATAAGCTAGTCAAGTTGGTTGGGATCGCCGGGACGATAAAAACCAATGGCGTCTGGAGACAACTGGTAGGTAATATGGCTCAAAATCATCGTTCTCAGTTAGTGATGGCGTAGATGCATTCATTCGCTTTTCGTGATGATTTGTCACATCCAATAAAAGTATTCCCTTCGTTACTGATGAGATTTATGTGGCATCGATGAGAATTGTTTATGGCTAAGCAAATGTGTTGTGTTTTTTGCTATTGTTACACTGTCTGAGCTGGTTAGTTTAATTATAAAGCTTTTATTGTCTTTCTAAGCAATATCTTCGATATTAACTTCGAAAGACAGATGATTCTTTTTCAACATCCTACACTTCAAACGAGTTTGTCTTGAGTTTTATCACGGACTGATGTCGTACAATTAGGCGTGTTTCTCGTCGGATTTCCGAACATCACCCTGCAAAGTGGTTGGTTAAGTAAAGGACAAATAAAATCTATTCACATAGCGCTATTCTATCTCATCTTGTGGATACACAACACAAGATTGATATCAATGAGGCGGCTCCAAAAGTCATTTACCGCATACCAACAAATCTCAATTTCGCCTTAAGAGTTCGACTACTAAATATTGCTGAAGTTGGCCATTGGAATCCACACTAAGAAGCCTAATTTATGTGCCCAAAATAAGCTAGTTCAGACATTGTCCCTACCTTGGCCATCTAGGTTTGAATGATCCTCAACTTTTGTGAAATTTTCCTAATTTTAGTTGATATTCTATTTGCTATTATATCTTTATTGTTACTATTATAATTTAAGCATGTTTAATGAACTGTAATTCCATTGTGATCTTAATTTACAAATCGATATTATTTAAAAAACACTAATATTGTTATTGACTACTAATCTAGAATATTCTGTGTATACAAACACGCATATATAATAGTAGCGCCAGACGAGGAAATTATCGAAAAGGATATTCTTTGCTCAATAATTTGGGGATTTCATTGATTGATGAAGCCATGTTTTGGCTTGACCACCACTAATTCTTTTCCAACCTGATCCATCCTATATCAGCAGCTAACACTGCCAATTGTCGAGGAAGACGATGACTAGGCATACTTAATACATGTCCTAACCATCTCAATCGGTGTAACTTCACAGCCTCGTCGATTAATTTCCCTCCCACCTACCTAGCTAGCACTCAACGGATAACCTCAATATTGCTCACCTTATTATACCACTTATCACGGGAGATAGAACGCCGACACCTATGATTTAGGCAATGGTGAGTGTATAGGTATAATATTTATACCATTACGCGTAGACGGGAAAATAACTTATGTCAAATAGCAATTAGATAATATACTAATAATAATAAATTCTGAAATCGAGATTAAGATGTACAACTACAGCACAGTATGATATTGATACTACATTTGGTAGTACAAATAAAAATAAATTAACGATATAATATTTATAGTTATTCAGTGTAACCGGGAGAGATAACTACCCTAGACTGGAGGCGAAGACCGGTGCAGGGAGAGAGATTTAAAAAATCTTTCCCTGAACACAGAGGTTGAGTCGGGAAAATCTTTATGGCGATTACCTTAGCTATGCTTAGTAATCGAAGGTTTACAAAGTTATGAAATTGAGTTGGTACCTTGTATAGAGTTGTAAAAACTGGATTTTTATCCATCTTGTGCTCCGTATCCCTTAAGTGTGCCATTGTGGGACTTCTGATTGACTTTACAATTCCTTTACCTAACCACATTGGATAATGCTCCAGAAGGCGATGGTGGGCTTGCTAAGTCGTTTTACAGATAAATGCATATTGAAGTAGCCAGATTCGGAAGCTTATCCTTCACCTGAGTCGGAATTATACAACGAGTGGCGAATTTAAAACACAATGCTGAGGCTATTATTCTTCGAAGTTCCAATGCCAGTAATTCAGCTGCTGTATCTCCCTTAAATAGTAGTTATAAATATATATATATATATATATGCATGTGTCGATGGCACAGAGGTAGAATGCTCGCCAACCACTTATGTGGTCCGGGGCTCAACCCCCGGCAGACGCACTCCTTTACCTCTGTAAGCCAGCAATAAGACTGATAAAAGAGGGAAGGTAGGGAATGAGACGAACAGCCCCATCTGATAGAATGCAGTATACTGTATATAGTGGCAAATCTTCTACCTCGCTTACAAAAGCCGGTGTTCCTCAAGGTGCCGTCCTCTCTCCTTTTCTTTTTTCTTTCTTCCTTACACGACCTGCTTCATTTAAACGAAAATAACTTTGTCAAATATGCGGATGATCTGACTGTATCACTGCCTATCACTTCCAAGTCTGACTGCTCCAAACTTAATAGCTTTCTGTTGGACATCAGCAAGTGGTCTAAGTCAAATGGTCTTATGTTAAATCCTTCCAAATGTCAGGCAGTTAACTTTACTTTCAAGCATCGACGTAATATACATGAACTAGTTAGTTCTCATGATGCCTATAGCATAGATGGCACTGAAATTGAAACCAAGTCAAGCATTAAGTACCTTGGATTGGTTCTTCCCTCTTACCTTTCATGGTCATCTCACATCTTATCAATCTCTAAGAAAACGTTTCGTCTTACCTTCTACATTAAAAAGTTAAGACAATCTTTACTTTTGCAGTTTGTAAACTCCTGCATTTTACCTATTGTACTCTATTGCTCTCCATTAACCTTTCCTGGGCTTCTCAAAAAAAACTATCATATTACGAAGGGTATTAAATGCTTTGAGTGGGGCTTGTGGTATACCACTGTGTGAGCTCGCCAATATTATAGACCAGAGAATATAAAATCCTGTACAAAATGGACAAAGGCCGTACTGTCAGACCCTCTGCACCCCCTTTATTCACAACTATCCCCTTGCATCTCATCAGGTAGGACGAGAAGTCAATCTAGGAAGTTATATGCTGGCACCACTAAGTACAAAAATTCTATAATACCCTATTTAGCCAGTATTTTATGTGATGGAGACAGTTAGACGTGAAACATATAAGTTACTATGTAATTAGCAAAGTGAGTCAACGCTTTCATTGATCATCTTTCTGTAATTTTATGGTGTCACCCTTTCTATCGTTTCATTATAACTTAGCTATTTTATTTTAGTTGTTATTACTATAATTTTATACTTTATGCATATTTTTCTCCTTATCGCATACTGTAATTGCTACATAGCTGCTATAACAACGTTTTGTTATTATTATTATTATGTAATGTTTATTTTTTGTCGTTTTGAGTAAATTAGATGCAATATTGTACTGAATGCTGAAAATTCCTTGCTGTATCATTAGTACTGTTTTTGGAATAAAGCAAAAATTAATATTATTAATCTTATTATTATTATTATTATTAAAATACCACTGCAACCGAAACTTCGAGCCTCTAGCTAGAAGCCCTATGTTCCGCTGGGAACGTAAAGGAATTATATATATATATATATATGCACCGTTTGCAGGCATTTCTTTATCTCTATCTGTCCTCATCAAGGAGACTTTAACGATTTTTTTTTCTGGATATCCGTTCTCATATGATGAGTTTTATTTTTTCCCTATTTCATCATCCAGAGTATCGGTTGTACCAACTTTTCTAGCATTAAACATCAGGGTACTGACGAAATCTCAGCACGGATACAGAGGGCTAGTTTCGCATATGCCAGTTTACGCCATCTCTGGCGTAGACGTGATATCCGGTTACCGACTAAAGGGTAGGAGTCTGCTCTGTCCTCCTTTATGGCTGTGAGACCTGGCCATTGAGGGTGGAGGATATGAAAAGGATAGCTAACTGTCTTTGATCATAGGTTTCTGCATTCTATCTCCCGTGTGATGTGGTATAATAGAGTGAGCTATATTGAGGTTAGCCGTTGAGTGCTAGCTAGGTAGGTGGGAGGGGAAATCAATAGATGAAGGTGTGAAATTACACCGATTGAGATGGTTAGGACATGTGTTACGCATGCACACCGAGACATCGCCTTCCTCGACGGAGAATGTTAGCTGACATAGGGTCAGGTTGGAAAAGAGCTAGTGGTGGTCAAACCAAAACATGGCGGTACCAGTGAATGAAATCCACAACAGTTAGTTTAAGCCAGCCAGTCACGTAAGAAGGTGTAGACTTCCTGGTTGGGGTTCTCGGGACGGTAAACACCAGTGGCTGGAGACAACTGGTGATATGGCTCAAAATGATCGTTCTCAATGATACTGCAGATGCAACCACTCCTTGTGACTTATAATTTCCAATAAAACTATATTGTTCTTCAATAATACAGTTCTTCTTGCCCCGTATCTCTGTTTATTGTCTCTATTTTGCATTCACTTTTACTTTCTTCTCTTGTTTTTTGTGGTGAGTGGAGTGGTGACTTGAACTGCTGCACATCGGTACAAAGTTGTTATATGTTGAAAACAACACAGTACTGACTAATAAGACTTCGTTTTTATGCAAAAGGAACAAACACAACTTGAAATGGATGGGTGAATTGGTCAAGCCATGACTTCTTCTTCTTGTAATTATCTTTTATCATATTACCTATCTGATGTGAACGCGCAAAGTAGAGAGGGACTACAATCAATACACAATGATGATATTAGGTCAACTGACTACGTATCAAAAGTATTTAATCCTTTTTGTAGTGGGGTAGATAAGTACATCACCACTTAATCATTTTTTGCATTATGCACTAATCATTTTCAAAAAAGCGTTTCACTTTTATCTCTTGACCTAGAATGGTATTTCTTAGTCAGATATTTCTATGTCGGTTAATGCTTACTAATTCAACCCACACTCCTTGATATTACATTTCACGTAATCAGGATAATATTTTTTTTCTTTTTTATTCCTTCACGTTCCCAGTGGAACATAGGGCTTCAGGCTGGAGGCTTGAAGTTTCTGTAGCAGAGCTTATTTTTACGGGATGGGGTTGCTGGCCTCATGCCTAATCTTCCCTCTTTACCAGTCTTATTACTCTGGCTTAGCGAGGTAAAGGAGTGCGTCTGTGGCCGAGGATCGAACCCCAGACCATGTGCATGGTCGGCGAGCGTCCTAACCGCTGTGCCACCGACGCACTAGGATAATATAGCACAATAATAATAATAACTGTGATGAGTTAAATATACAAACGTTGGATTGTAGCTTTTTTTTTCGTTTTACAGCTTGATTCCACACAGTACTTTTGGTAGAAGTATGGAATTTTCAGCATGGATATCGGTAGCCCAAATTTTACAGGCCGACCATAGATATTGGGAGTGCGTCGGCAGGTAATTGAACCCCGGACCATGTGCATGGTCGGCGGGAGTCCTAACCACTGTGCTACCGACGCACATAGATCACCACCATTTCAGATGGTTAGAATCTTATTCTATCAACCAAGATTTGAGCAGAGATATCGCTTACAATAAGTGTGGTTTATAATCGATGATGAAAAGCGTATGATAACAACCAGTGGTGTACGTCAGCGAGGGGTGCCCACTGTCCCTATTTCTCTTTAATTTCATCACAGATGTACTAGTGGACTTAATCCTAACTGACGAAGTCAGTGACTCACGGATCAACCTGCTACCAGGGTAGTCCTGTTGACGACTTATAGTATCTTGAAAATCCCCATTCAGTCATATAAAAGAAAGAAAAGAAGGCGTTCAGCGAAGAGACTCTTTTCGGCGAATTCATTCACTGAGCTGTACAATCGCATATATATACAATTTTGCTTGTGTGAGTGTGTATGTACATTAGATTTATAAAGTTTAGATAATTATGTAATATAAGTATTATTTGGCTTGGAGACAAACGTTAAGATAAAAATAAAATAGACTTGATTAAGTGGATTGGATGACGTAATACAGTTGAGTAGAATTCAGAATAGGTCAGGTTAGCAACAATGTTAATGAGTGGTGGTTAAAATTAAACAAGGGTAGGGGTAGAGAATAATACAGTTGAAAATAAGTAAGTTATTCGGATGACGTAACATAGTTGACTAGAAATTGGACGTGGGTCAAGTTAGCAACATTGTTAATGAGGGTAGAGATTACAAAAGGGTGGGGTAGTGAATAATATAAATGAAGATAAAATGCAAGAGACAAAATAATACAATTAGTAAGACTGAAATTAAGAATGATTACGTCCATTGTAGATTTAATGGATGAACGAATTTCTTTTGTATGCAGAGTTCAGGATTTAGCAGATGAATTGCCATTGCTTCTGCGATGTGGAGAAGTTTGATTCGTACACTTTTAGCAAGATTGCCTTGTATTCTGTAACTTACTTATTTTCAACTGTATTATTCTCTACCCCTACCCTTGTTTAATTTTAACCACCACTCATTAACATTGTTGCCAACCTGACCTATTCTGAATTCTACTCAACTGTATTACGTCATCCAATCCACTTAATCAAGTCTATTTTATTTTCTATCTTAACGTTTGTCTCCAAGCCAAATAATGCTTATATTACATAATTATCTAAACTCTATAAATCTAATGTACATACACACTCACACAAGCAAAATTGTATATATATGCGATTGTACAGCTCAGTGAATGAATTCGCCGAAAAGAGTCTCTTCGCTGAACGCCTTCTTTTCTTTCTTTTATATGACTTAGAGTATCCAGATGATATAGTCCTTCCTTCGAAGTGAAGACTCTGACAAAATGCACAGTCTTTTCAGCACCATTGAAGAGCAGCAATCTTCGGATGTGTGACATGAGATTTGATCCAGGTGTCAAATGTAAGATATTGCTACAGGACTGGAATATATCCACTTCTAGATTAAAGTTAGGAAATAAAGTGGTTAGTGGAAAGTGTTGACTACTTTACTTATTTAGGAACTTGTATCAGCCCAAGCGGGGTGATTGCTGCCGAAATCTCAACACGGATTAACAAAACAAAAGTCGTGTAGCATTCGCCGACATGCATCATCTCTGATAATAAACGTGATATGCGGCTGGTTATCGAACAAAAAAACTTTCAACAGTTCGCTCTTTCCTACTTAATGGCTGTGAGACATGATCATTGAAAGGGAAAGACATGAAAAGGTTGGCTGTCTTCGATCACAGGTGTCTGCGTTCCATCTCCTGTACCAAGTGGTACAATACGGTGAGTAACATTGAGGTAAGGCGTCGAGTGTTAGGTGGAAAGGGAGAAAACCTATCGATGAGGTTGTGTAGCTACATCGGTACAAATGCCTAGGACTTATGTTACGCATTCCTAGCTGACATAAGATTGGTTTGGAAACAGACTAGTGGTGGTCAAACCAAAAGCTAGAACCGGTCAATAAAATCTTTAACAATTAATTTGATCTAGTTACGTAAGGGTCCTCAGGATCCTGAGAATCATTGGCTGGAGACAGTTGGTGATGTGAGTCATAATCGTTCTCAATGGCTGGCGCCTATGCGTTCACTCTTTGTGATTTCCAATATCCACTAAAACCCAATTGTTTTTCCATGTTACTATTATTTCTTTTCGGCGAATTTGTCGATAAGAGACTTTGTTGAACTGCGTGTTTTGTTTTCATCGATGTTTGGATGAGGATTATATTCATGAACTATTCCTTATGCGTCACATTTCTGAATGTAATCCTTCCTTTTAATCTTTTTTCTCTTTTTTTCTCCTTTTGTGGCTGGCTGGATTCAACATAGAACTTGGCACTGAAGTGCAGTAGTTCCAATTGCCACGTTCCAAATACCACACAAAGGTAGACAAGAAAATGAGTGAAGAGAATCAATAGAGTTTTGACAAGTATAAGAGTGAAACAGAATGAGTAATGGTAGAAAGGAATATGAAAGATTACAGAGACTGAATACATCTGCGTAAGTCATTGACAACGATTTTGAGCCATGTCACCTATTGTCTCCAGCCATTGAGTCTTGGAGTCCCGAGGGCCCCAACCCGGAAGTCTGCATCTCCCTACCTGACTCAGTTTAACTGTCAGGGATTTCATGGATTGATGCCATGTTTTTGTTTGGCCTTTTGTGGGCTACACGGATAGTGGTAACTCCACCTACTGGACTTCTGTGCAAAGTCTCCTCTGTTGAAATCAATTATTAGTGAGTCAGTGTCTTCTTTCGTATTACCTATTTGACGTGTCTACACAGAGTAAAGAGACTGAAACCATTACGCAATGATACTAGGTCAATTATATACGCATCAAAGGTATTTATTGTTAATCCTTCATTTTATTGAAACAGAATAAGTAAATCAATAAGTATCTATAACTTAATTATTTTTGAATTAAACACTAATCATTTTCAAAGATGTTAACTTTTACAATTTCACCTTACAACATATTTCTTTTTCCAGAGATATTTCTATACCTTAGTGCTTATTAAATTCAACCGACACAATCAAGTTAATAAGTGAAATAATAATTATGATGAACTATTAATATACAAAAGTTAAACTGTTGCCTATGAACCACATACACAACGTTCAACTAGTAAGTTGTAAGTTCGAGTCCCAGTCTGACCAAATGACTGGTTTCAACGTGGAACTTTGCACAAATGTCTAGCAGTTCGAGTTATCACACTCCCTCTATGTAGCACACAAAGCAAGAGAAGAGAGTAAGGACATTTTGTGAAGAGAGAGCTGGCTAGAAAAGAGCTAGCGGCGGTCAAACGAAAACATGGCACCAGTCAATGAAATCCATAACAGTTAGTCTAAGCCACGTAGGAAGATGTAAACTTCCCGGTTGGGGTCCTCGGGACGGTAAAAACCAATGGTTGGAAACAATTGGTGACATGGCTCAAAATCGTTCTCAGTGGCGCAGATGCATCCACTCCTTGTGACCTTTGATTTCCAATGAAACTGTTTTGTTCTTCGTTATTACTATACCTTTGTCTCACACCTCTGTTTACTGTCTATATTATGCATTTCTCCTACTTTCTTCTCTTGCTTTGTGTGCTACATGGAGTGTGGCGACTTGAACTGCCGCACATATGTGCAAAGTTCTATGTCGAAAACCGACCGACCGACCGTAAAGAGAGAGAATATAAACAGAAGTGTGAGTCAGGGTAAAAGAATAGTAATATGGTGGGAGAACAACAGAGTTTTGTTGGATATAACAAGTCACAAAGAGCGGATGCATCTACGCCATTTCTGATTGAGGACGATGAGCTTGAGCCATATCACCAATTGTCTCCAGCCTTCAGTGGTTCTTACCATCCCGAGGACCCCAACCAGACTGACCATCACTGGCTCTCTTCCAACGTGATCCATCCGATGTTAGCACCTAACATTGCCCATTGTCGAGGAAGGTGATAGATTGTTAGGCATGCGTAACACATGTCTTAACCATCTCAATCGGTGTAACTTCACAACCTCATCGATTGATTTCCCCTCCTTACCTAGTACTCGACGCCTAATCTCAATATCGCTCACCTTATTATTATTTTTTATTTATTTTTTTTTTGATTTACAGCTTGATTCCACACCGTATTTTCAGTACAAGTGTGGAATTTTCAGCATGGATATCGGTAGCCCAAATTCAGGCCGACCATAGATATCGGGTGTGCGCCGGCAGGGGATCGAACCCCGGACCATGTGCATGGTCGGCGAGAGTCCTAACCACTGTGCCACCGACGCGGGAGATAGAACGCAGTCGATCAATCAACCAAGATTTAGGCACACAAATCACTTATTGAAGCAAAATGCATATTGTTTCAGTTATTCACAAACATATCACATGTTCTCTTAGTGTTAGTTAGATGATGATGGAAGTATATAGTGAATCTAGATACAGTACTTGCAAAAAAACAAGTTCCACTATATACGAATATTTCTTATGCATCTATCCGCACAGAAAGGCATCAGTGTAACTCTCTGAACTTCATAAAAGTAAACAAAAGAGAAAAGAGGCAGAACTACAGTAAACAGAAATCAAAAGAGAGGATGATCAAATAAAGATTAACGAAACTTTTGGAAGATGACACAGAATGGATATATCCGTACAATTGTAAAAGATGTTCAACCAACTCATGAATAATCTCCAATCTCTTGTCATTTAGGCATAATGCCTAATAGTACTATGTGATTGTCCAGGTTAGAATAGCTGGAGTTACATTTGTACCTTAAATCATGTGCTTACTTGACACTTTCACGCTTGAAATACAAAAGATGCCTCAGGGAGCAAACTGATAATCGTGTTCGCTTGGTTAGTCGTCTACTACAATTACAAAGACTCATAAACACACCTAAAACAACAATTCTCCACTAGCTAATATATACATGTGAGTTGTGGTAGAGACCCTTGATTAGCCTGGTATACTTTTATGGTCTCCTTGTAGAATAATGGGGTAAACAGACTTCGACACCGACTGAGGGTTAGTTTAACTGTGTCAAGATGAAAGTAGAAGAGTGCGAGTATACTTGATTTACCTATTTCTGTGATACTTGGCTGTCTTCAAATGATTTTCGATTACTCGATATGGTTGACTGTTTTTGATCATAGATGTCTACGATCTTTTTTTTTCACGTTAGGTGATGTAATAAGGTAAGTAATGCTGACATTAGGCGTAGAGTGTTGGGCAAAGAGGGAAAATCAGTCGAAGAGGCTATAAAGTTACATAGATTGAGATGGTTAGGTCACATGCTGCGCATGCCTAACCATCGTTTCCCCCGACAGACGGGCATTACTACCTGATATAGGTGCAGGTTCGAAAAGAGTAAGTGGTGGCCAAACAAAAACATGGCCTCATCAATCCATGAAATCCTTGACAGTTAAACTAAGTCAGGTAGGGAGGGAGATGCAGACTTCCAGGTTGGGGCCCGCCCTCGGGACTCTAAGAATCAATGGCTGGAGACACTAGGTGGTGACATGGCTCAAAATCGTTGTCAATGGCTTACGCAGATGTATTCAGTCTCTGTAATCTTTCATATGCTTTTCTACCATTACTCATTCTGTTTCACTCTTATACTTGTCAAAACTCTATTGATTCTCTTCACTCATTTTCTTGTCTACCTTTGTGTGCTCTTTGGAACGTGGCAACTCGAACTGCTGCACTTCGGTACCAAGTCCTATGTTGAATCCAGACCAGACTCGATATAGTACACCTCTACGGATCCCATGAAATGACTTCCATTCAAGAAATCCTAGAGGAGATTGGTTCGCGTGTCATTCAGTATATATGTGAAGTTACTCCAAAACACTAACATTAGAGTCCTAGACACAGGTTAATTTTCACTTAAGCAGATCACCTATAATTAACCATTGATAAGAACTCGAATAATTACTGGAAGACGCAAACGACTTTGACTACAGATGTTTGCATTTTATCTGCTGTATTAAATGGTATAATGTGGTGACCAGTAATTAAGGCTAGAAGTAGAGTCCTGAGCATGGAAGGGAAGTCAATCAGTGAGGTTGAGCAGCTACACAGATTAAGACAGCTACGACATATGAGTTAAGCATGCCGAACCACTACCTCCTTCATGCAGCAACATCAACTGACAGAGAATTAGGTTAGAAAAGAGTAAGGGATGGTCAAGCTGAGACGCGCTATCGGTGTATAAGGCCTTTGACTGTCAATTTAAGCCAGTCACGTAGGAAGGTGCATAATGCTAGGCTGGTTGGGGTCCTCAGAATAATAAGAACCAATGGCTCTCGTGCATTTCTGCTTATTACAGTTTCTTTGGGTCCTTTTCCTCTGTTTTCTCTACCTCTGTGTGCTATATGGTGTAGTGACTTCAGGTACTACACTTAGATGAAAAGTCCTACGTTGAAACTCAGTAAATCACTTGGACTTGGAAAATGTTTAATAAACAAAGTGGCACCGTTCTATGCTTAATAACCCATCATGCTTACCAGCCGTTACTGTGCAGCAGCTTATTTAATGAGTCTTAAAATTCATACGAGTGACTTATACAATAAATCCTTATGTTCCGCTTAAAACTAACTTATAAGTACTGCAAAATAAGGCGAAGTTAAAGTATCATAGCCAAAGCCAAAGTTTTTCAAAAGTTGACCTTCAAGGACCAATCAGATTTAGAGAATGCTATGAAAAGTCATTCCAAATCATATCATGCCTGCCTTTTTAGACTTGGAGAGGATAGATACAGTACCCTACTTATTTACCACATGCTTTTTCAGCAAATCTATACTGTTAAGTTCGGTTATGGCTTTTAAGATCAAGGTTTAGGGTTAAAGGTAGGGTAAGAAATTAGATTTATGGTTAGAGTTAGGAGTAGGTTGAAGAATAGTGTCAGAAATATCAATGGATTTCAAATCACCATGACCCACAGTCATCTGAATGAATGGATATATCGCGTAAGGTATGATTTCTCCACAGATCATCTATGCAGTGACTGGGAGACATTCTCACAACCCATAACCTACAGCTATAGAGTGTAATATCACGTTTGCAATATTTTTTTAAGTGTATTTCATAACGATTATGCGACTTCTTTGTATATGAATTATGATTGGCAGTTTAAAATCACTGTGGCCTTGGCTATGATAGTTTAACTTTGCCCAAAATAATAAACAAGCTTTGGTATGTACATCTTACAAGACCTTCCCTGATCATTTTGATAATTTTTGCTTCTTTTAAATTTAATCCCCCTGATACTGTATTACTCGGTGTAGTTTTTCAGTCGAAATGATGTGGTAAAACTTGCTTTTATACAGTAATCATTAGGAGGGATGTTAAAATTGTTGGTGTGCTATCAGTCTGAACATGCTGAACTTTATTTTATCTAAATTTCGGCCACAATAAAAGTCCTGCTATCTTTCTGCCTTCATATAAACATTATTTTATACTATCTCTTATAATTAATTTAATAAGTCAATCGTCGCTCTAAATGCCCTTTGATAACAAATAAATCATTGTATTACCACTAATACTGCTAATGCCAGTAGTGTAGGTAATTTCTCCCCTTAAATTCCCAGCTTTTACTTGCTTGCGGTTGTTCTGTACGACTGACTGATAAAGCATCCAATTGATACAGTGGCTGAATCTCCCAAAACAAACGGTGAATTCTCGGGTAAACTACGCCAATATCCATCCGAGTCTACTGGGTTCATCAATATATACTTCACGGAACATACATCTGTGAACTGTATAATCACACTTTCAGAGGTGCGTAAATATGAATAAACCGCTGCGTTAAAAACAAATTACTAATCCGGAACCAAAACAAAGATAATAAACGCTGAAAGACAACACTGTGAGCTAGATAATTACTCTAAAACAAGTATTCCTGAAGGTAAACACAAAGGGAATTCTGATAGTCTGTTAAATGGACATTCAGACAACAGAACGTGTGGCCAATTTTTAGCGAAAGAAAAAATTCTAAAGTGTAACATCATCCATATGCGTTTTTGATGCATGTTAAAGACCACAATCATAAACATAAACAGATTTCAGAATGTCATGATCGACAGTCATAGTCCTAACAAATCGGTACATTCCATTGCCCCTTAGCTCTGATTAGTCCTCCAACGTAAGCTCGATCGGAGTGACCACAATCGCATAAATTCACCCATTTTCACGACTACGTCGATTGTATATCAGCAAATGTTAACCAATCTAGTCCTCCGTTGAACATTATAACCGTTCGTCTCCACTACCATTCTCCAAAGGCATTTAATCATAATATGTGAACATCGGAAGAACTTTCTTTCTGCATGACAGCAAACCTCAAACTAACCGCATACTAATTGTTAATTTTTAGCTTAAGTTTTAAACTTTAACCGTGAACCCTCAAGCACGACATAATGAAGTGATTTCTACACTGTCGCATCTGATTTCGGAGCTCTGGAATAAATAAAACAGACCTCATTGCGTGCTTAAATTTTATAATTTTCAGCTATTGACATGAAGCATGTTGCAGTGTAGTGTTTCACTTTATTTACATGTCTATATATTTAAGTTGCTATTTCGTAACAGAAACTAAGTCTCCGTGCTAAAAATTGCTTTTATAATTATACTCAACACCAAAACCGCTTCAAAATGATATCCTGAGTGAAATATAAACTAATTCTCATCAGCATTTCACATACCTCATTTTCCAACAGTTGAGTTCTGCGCTGATTAAAACTCTACAATCGTTAATGCACTTAAAGTAACGTGGAAGGACGAATGAAATATTTGATCTCTGAGTTTGAAAAACTGTCCGTAAGTTTAATAAAAGCCGGTGTTTTCTGTGAGCTCAGTAGTTTTTAAACTGTATGCTATACATTTTGGTTTCACTAAAAGTTATTAATTTACAGGTAAATAATTTGGTAAAATGCTAATGGTATCTCAACAACTGCTCAAGCGCCGTGATAAAGTTTGAGTTAATCAGTGAAATATCACGCAGAATTTCCTGAGAAGCGTCTGCTAAGCACATTAAGAAGTATATTCAGCGCACTCAGTAAACTAAATGAAACGCCTAGAAATTAATGTAAGTCAAAAAAGTTGAGCACTGTGGCAAAGTACAACTCCAGCATAAATCCATTATCACCTCCTATAGATGGCGATTCCTACTGGATCAATATGGTTAGCATTAAAGATTTCAAATGCATTCTATCATTCCAAGGAATCTCTAGCTCCTTCTTGTGTATATCTTGTAAATGTACTTCCAAAGATGTATTATCCATATGTATAGTAGCACTGATTTCACATCGGAGTTGAAAATCCGGATCTTATTTCCACTTTCATGCTGATTAGCGCTGTTGATCTCCACACAGAATTGATAGAAATGAAAGCATGCCTTGCTTTCCAGATCCTCGCTTTGATATCTTCGTCAATACCTCCTATATTTGAAACGATGCTTCCCAGGTCCTTAGGTGATGGAGGATGCTTCTTTCAGATTTCTCCCATTTACGCTGGCTGATTGTTGTCTGTTGTTGTTACTGTTGCTGTTGGCAAAGTACCTTCATCATCTCTGATCTCTCCGTGTTCACCTGAACGAATTCCTAACTCTGACGCTTCTTCTCTCGCCAACTTGTTGCTTTTCACTCTCATATCTCCCAGTTTCTGGCAAATCAGACATATATACTCGGCTGTGTCCAGATCCTCCAAGTTTTCTGTGTAGGTCCATTTTACGCCTGTCTCCTCGTTGCCCACCGCTGTCTGTCTGTCACATTATCCAATCAACCGCCCACAATCAGGAAAATCATTAGAGATAGTAGGCAGCCAGCCAGCCTTCCTTGTCTTACTCCTGTCTTCACTTTTTTGAAGGATTCAGTGAGTTTCCCATTGCGGAATACTTGGCATGCAGCATTGTCGTAAAACTGTTGCATGAGATGTATTATTGTTGGCGGCACCCCGTATTAGCGAAACAGTTTCTAAATCACCTCTCTATCAACTCTATCGAAAGCTTATTCAAAGTCGATGAAGTTGAGTGAGGTAGAGAGTTGACTACCATTCCAAGCTCTGTTCAATGATGATCCGCAGTGTTGCAATTTGATCGATGCATGATTTAATCCTCCTGAATCCAGCCTGTTCCCGTCGACGTTTTTCATCCAAGGCGTGTTTGATTCTCTGCAGGATGATTTGGTTTAGTATTTTTCTTGGGATGGACAGGAGAATAATGCCACGTCAGTTCTTGCATTGACTCAAGTCTCCTTTCTTTGGCAGTTTGTATAAGTAGCCTTTCTTCCGATCCTTAGGTACCTTGCCCTCTTTCCACATCTTTCCCAGTAGTGGTGTCATCAAGTCGGCTGACGTCTCTGGGTCCATTTTCAATTCTTCCGATGGGATTCCGTCTGGTCCTGCTGCTTTTCCAGCTTTTAGCATCTTGATTGCCTCCAGGATTTCTGTTCTCGTCAGGAGGTTGATGTTCACTGGTAGTTCTGTTTCCGCTGTTGGTATTATTGGGTGCATTGTACGTGGCGGTCGATTTAGAAGTCTTCTGAAGTGCTATTCTCAGTGTTTCCTTTGCTCCGCTTCTTCGGCTAGTGACTTTCCTTTGTCATCCTTCACTGGCTTAATTTGCGTTGAAATTTTGCCGGAAGGTACCCAGTTGTTTAGTATAGTGTTGCGAAGTCCATTTTGCCCTCAGCTTGTTCTGCTTCACTTGCCATGCCTACATAATATTTTCCTTCGGCTTCCATGGCACTCTTCTTTACTTTTTTGTTCAGTGTCTTGTAGTTTGCATTCAAATCGTTTTTGTTGCTCGTCGGTGCACTGGATAATCTTTTGTTTCACCATCCTTCTCTCTTCTCTTAGTCACCATGTATCCGCAGTGAGCCACCATTTGTCATGTCTCTTCTTTCTGCCTAGAACTTCCATGCAGGTTTGACTCCACACCGTCTTCAAGTTGTTCCAGTGCTTTTCGACGCTGACTTCTTCGCTGGCGTTGATTTATGTCTTGGTTTTTTCCCTTATGACTGTAGTGAAGATGTCCTTTGTATCCTGGTCCTCCAGCTTTTGAGTACTGAACCTGGCTTGTGGCCTATCTGCAGCTCCTGTTTCTCTGAAAGCTATTACTTTGATTTGGATTGTCCCTTGTACGAGATAGTGATCTGAGTCAACGTCTGCTCCTCTTCTTACATTTGTGTCCAGTAGGCTGCACCCCCACTTCCTTGAGATTGAGACGAAGTCAATTTGGTTTTTGGTTCGCCCATCTGGTGACACCCATGTAGCCTTGTGGATATCCTTGTGTTTGTATACGCTACCGCCAATCACTAGTTCATGGAAGCCGCAGAAGTCGGCAAAGAGTTCTACGTTTTCATTCATTTCTCCGAGAGCTTCTCTACCCATGATGAGTTCTCTTCCTGTGTTGTCTGATCCCAGTTTGGCGTTCATGTCTCCTATTAGTATTTTAATGTCGCCGACTGGAATATTGTCCATTGCTGCCTGTAATTGTCTGTAGAATTCTTCTTTCTTTTCGAGGTCTGCGTTGTTTGTGGGTGCATAGCATTGTATAACTGACACTTTCCTTCCTTTGGAGTTGAATCTGGCGGTCATTGTCCTGGGCAAGATCTCCTCCCATCGCATCAGGGCCTTCGTTGCCATTGGTGATATCATGCTAGCCACGCCCTCCGTGTGCATGTGGTTGTCTTCTGGGTGACCGAAATAGATCACTGACTCTCCCATTGACAATTTGGTGAGTCCATTACCGTTCCATCTGCTTTCACATATCCCCAGTACTTGAATTCCGTATCTTTTCGTCTCGTTTGCAATCTGAGCAGCTTTGCCAATCTCGTGCGGACGTTCCATGTCTCCGCACAGACTTTTTCTTTTGGCTCAAGGAGATTCATCGTGTTGAAGTTTCTGTAGCAACTGTGTCGCTAGCCTCACGTCTGAGAAGGGGGATGTTACATTAAAACATAGTTTATAGAGAAGCGACCTTGTGGGTTGCTCCCCTCAAAATCACTAAGACAAGGAATAAAGCAATCAAGACAACACCAGCAAAAGGAAAAAATTCACAACAGGAAGGGCAGCGACAACAACAACGGAAACCCATAACAGTAGGATCATCGTCAAATACAGTCAACAGAAATGGTATCAAAACCATAGACTCAGGTATGTAAATCCAACAATATATATACAATTATAGGTATTAGTTAGTGTTAAACGGTAAGATAATGTCAAAAAGATAGTTATGGCTATTGTCAGTCAACAAGATTACATCAGCAGATTCAGTGTTCAAAAGGAAACTAATATCAATAAGTTCCACAACTATTTGGCTAGAAACTCCAGAGAAATGATGACTTTATAATAATGATAATATATTGTCATTTTGTACATCAGGGACTCCAGTTTACAGGCATCATCAATATGATAAATTACATATACGATTAGTAAGCATATTTAATAATAGTAATTTAATAAAATACATTTCTTCCTACCTGTGTAGGACACACCAATTGTACAGTCATGGATAAGTATTATTTAAATTACATAAATTTGGTTCATGGTAAAATTATAAGGTTGCAGTCATTTTGTCTATGGGAACAATATGATAACTGGTCATTCAATGGAGCACAACAAGAAATATAGAAATATTGTCTTCGCATTAACAAAAACACCCAAGTATGTTTTGGATGGATTACAAATACTTGGGAAAAAAAAATAATGCTTGAAGTAATTCCTCCATATAACTTTGGTGTGTACGGCATTCTTGGTTTATATCCAAATTTGATAATAATTTAAAATAAGTGATACACTTGTATACTTTTGTCAGCATTTTCATCGTGACATCACAAGTGAATTGTACTCAATGTAGACTAACAATAATGACGGTTTATATTTTCTTATAAACGGGTGTTTTCAAGAAGTGCAAGCAGTTTTTGCAGACACGATCAGTTATGTTGTAAGTTACAATCGTGAAGTATTATAAAGGTATATTCCACAGCTGTAATCCAGGTTGCGTCGTTGGTGAAGGCAGTGCGTAATTCACGAGGGGATTCTAAGATATGGGACCAATAATGTTTGCAGATCATTTGTCATTGTAAATGGTCGAAAATGTACATTCTTTGTTCTCTTTCAAAAAGTTAAATGGAAGCTGAAACGGTGAGAGACAAAAGAAGACAAACGACAGCAACACGAAAGAGAGCAAGTGGAGTCCTAAAAGAGTGATTGATATGTATGTATACATTTATATTCTGTTTAGTAATTATAGTTATTTTGGTGCACTAACTAACTAGTCCCGTGATGCTAACTTATATTGTGTGAACTAATATTATTGTCCTGTGTAAAAATGTCTATCATGTACTTCCAATAATATAAAAATTTATAATTGTAGTTTGTTGTAACTACACGTTTAATGAACTTAAAATATCTATGTGGGGTGAAAAAGAGGGTTTAGGATTCAGACGCAGAAGTACATTGTCATCTTTGAGCAGTCTGGTGACTGAGGAGATGAACACTGCGAGTGTGTTTGCATCGCGCACATCAGCCGGTAGCCTATTCCAAATGACTGAAAACTTATTTAAGAAGAAATTATACCGCATGTAAGTCTGACAATGCTCTACTGCAACGAGGTTGTCATGATTTCTAAGAATGTAATTGATGACAGCGGTAGGTTTAATTATTGGCTCGGAGGAGTGCACGAGCAGATAAGTTAGCTTGTGGTAAAAAATTAGGTTTAGCTTAAGACGTCTTTTCCAGAGTGGTTCTAAACTTAGTCTGTCGCAACGTTCATAATATTGGAGACCACTTTCTAAACCAAGAATTCTTAAGGTGAATTGCCGTTGCACTCCCTCCAATTTGAGCTTGTCATTCTGTCGCAGTCCGCTAAGAATAAACGGGCAGTATTCTAAAATAAGTCGGACATATACTTTGTATAATAAAACCCTAGTTTCACAACAGAAGAAATTGCGAGTTATGCATCCTAGGAGCCTTCGCGTTTTACGTCTGCATAATCAGTTTGTTCAGAGAACGTTAAGTTACTAGAGTATCTGATACCGAGATCTACGACTGAGTTGAGCTTGGCTAGTTTACGCCCATTTATTTCAAGATTTAGGTCAAGGTTACTGTTGACGATACAAATCCAGCCGCATTTATCAATGTTGAACTTTAGACAGGATTCAGTACACCATGTTGCGAGACCACTTAGTTCAAGATGTATTTTATTTAGCATATCTCTTAGTTCATTAGCGTATGTATGAAATTTCGACATTTCAATTGAACTCATACTGTTATATAAGGGTGAGGATAAACGTTATCGTTATATATTATCGCGCACTGTATGGGTTGTCGCGTTTACGCCCATAGAGCCGTTATAATCGTTCAGGTTTGCAAAACTAGATTATATTTGACTACTTTTAGGCTTCTGTAGCCAAAAATAGCTATATTTTTTGTATTGTGTTCGCAATAAGGGGTGAAGTTGTCTTGAAATCCCAGACGATTTATTACTAAAAAAGTTACCATTTATAAGAAATTTTGCATAGAAAGACTATTATTTGCGTTTCAGAGCCTTAAAGCTTTATTGTTTGCGAGTTGTTTTAGATTTTATGGTTGTAATTTGACTACAGGCGATGGTTGTTGTCGTAGCAGTTATACTATGAGAATCTGGTAATTGAAAGAGAATTAGCGCACATACATAAGTTAGATGTAACTTTTCAGGATGTTAAACACTTTTATTATCATCCATGATGATTGAAATATTCCATAACACATCGAAGAGATCATGCGATGAATGAGACAAGGTATGAAATATATATATATTTATTCCTGTTTATGCAGGAACATACCAATTGTACAGGCATGGATAAGTTATTATATAAATTACAGTTTGTTTGTTCAATCTAACATTAGAGTCAGTCAGAACAGTCTGCAAAATAGTCTGTCTGTGTAACACATAAAGAGATATAGAAATATTGTCTTCGCATTAACAAAAAACCCAGACTTCAGATGAAT
The DNA here is from genome assembly GCA_944472155.2 of Trichobilharzia szidati. Classification (NCBI taxonomy): domain Eukaryota; kingdom Metazoa; phylum Platyhelminthes; class Trematoda; order Strigeidida; family Schistosomatidae; genus Trichobilharzia; species Trichobilharzia szidati. Next base: position 66,457,974 of record OX235277.1, on the reverse strand, counting down.
GTGATACAAATATCTGGGAAAAATAAAGCTTGAAGTCAATTCTCCTATAAAACTTTGTTGTGAACAGCATCCGTGAGATAAAGTTTATTGATGTATTATTCTGAGTCAATAATGTATTTATTCCATTTTTGTCAGCAGTGTCATCGTAGTTTTATAATAGGAAAGAAATTTGATCTTTGATACGAAAATTAGATAAGGTAATGTTAGATTGTTTTACTGCATCGAATGGGGTCAATTCTAGAACTATCCATTTGCGCCATTTGCGTCAGCATGGCAGACTGTACATGTAAGTTGAGTAATACATTGAAAACTGTTTGAAAACCAGTTGTTTCTTTATATCAGATCAAGAATACTCCTTGTACAGAATGTTGGGCAGCGTTTTCAAGTGGTTGCATCGGATCGTTCATGGAATTTGAGTTTGAATTTACTTAAATGGTCATTTCAGTTTAGATGTTGGGTTTTTCGACCTCGACCAGGAGGTATATAGAAGATTACGCTCAGCAAGGAGATAAAGTATGTAAAAATGAACAGGACATTAATATTTTATGTATATATAAATGTTTATAAATGTATATCATTGTATAGTAAACACTACCTATAATCTAGTTGTTTTTCACGTAATTTTGCGAAGTCTTAGAGTTTATTTAGTGTCGTAATATTTAATAATGAGTCTAGGCGTTATAGTGTTCTAATAGCTCATGCGTTTTGGAAATAAGTGGTGCGGTGTGATTGGCATAGTCATTGGGATGAAGCAGTTTATATAGCAAGCGTTTGAAGGTTATAATAGAGTGACAGGTCCTTATTACTAGTTCTCTGTCGTCCCTACTTCGTGTAACTTCATTGAAAAAGTGACAGGTGACACATGATCTTTTTTTAAGAAATCCGTGTTGTGATGGATTGATAAGTTCATGTTGTAGTAAGTTGTTTGACACTTGGTCTTTAACCACTTTCTCCATTATTCGGGATATTACCGGTGTTATGTTGATAGGCCGATAGTTGCATACACTGGTTTTGGCCCCTGCTTTGTGCTTAGGTAAGATGTATGTGGTTTTCCACACTTCAGGATAAGTTCCAATTTCTAGCGAGAGAGTAAATATTCTAAGTAACAAGACTACCATTTCCGTGCTACCATTTTTGTATATGACAGGTGGTATGTCGTCTGTTCCAGTACTACCATTAGACTTCAATGTCCTAATCGCTGAGTCTATATTTTGTATATTAAAGTCTATTTCGCTTAATTTGTGGTTACTTTTGCAGGTCATTTGGAAATTTTGGGTCAGGTGCACTCTGGTGTCATTGTAAAACCACTCACTGAGGAGTTCACTTATAACCTGGGGATCACTGTATATTATACCCTTATGTTCCAAGCTGCTTACAGTATTGCCTTTACTGCTTTTTAGACGTTTCTGCAATATCCTACAAAGTTCCTTAGTTTTGGAGTTACCCACAAGCGCTTTATTTTCTTCAAGTTGTGACATCATTTTGTGTCCCTCTTCAAGCAGTTTAAGAGTTTCATGTATTTGGTATAACGCATTAAATTCCTTAAATACATGATATTTGCTTTCCAATTTCTTTGGTTTTAGTCGCGTGTTGCGGTCCATAAATAGAGTTGGTGTCTTTAGAGCAGACTTTAGGGGCGCGATTGTGTCTCTTGCTGAGCCAATTGTTTTGTAGAAAATATCAAGTGATACTTCTAAGTTATTGTTGATGAAGTATTCTTCCCAGTCAGAACTTCTCAACAGATCTGATAGGAATTCCATTATGGGTAAATTTTATTTTGATAGAGTCTCACAGTGTTATACAGTAATATTTACTGATCAGTAAATATTACTGTATAACACTGTGAGACTCTATCAAAATAAAATTTACCCATAATGGAATTACACTCTACCACAGTGCCCAAGTTTTATTCTTATATCATCTGATAGGAATTCCCAATCGGCATTCTTATAGTCCCTATATTGATAGTGCACCGGGGAATTTTTAGGTGTGTGCTTAGTTGTTAGTCGGAATGGTAGCGTGCAGTACAATATTTTGTGATCACTGTTATCAAGTTTATTTCCTACCTCTATCGAGATGGGCTCTATTTCATGACAAGGGATTAAGTCAGGAGTGTTTTCATTTCTTGTAGGGAGGCGTACGCACTGCTTCCATCCGCCTACGTCTATAACTTGTAGTAACTCGTCATGGGTTCTAGGTCCTGTACAGGTATCCCAGTTTACTCCAGGTAAGTTGAAATCGCCACAGACTACTTTGTAGTCAAAGTCCAGCGAGGCTACATGCTCTAGTATTTCTCCAATAGTTATATCAGTCATTTCAGAGCTATTAGGGGGTCTGTATATACATCCCACGAGAATTTTGTTTTCGTTTGTGTGGATGCATATCCACTTAGATTCAGGGAGTTTGTCAGTAGTTGGGTTATTGAAAGTATTGGAGTTAGTGGATTTAGAGGCATATATTAAGCGGCCGCCTCCTCTTCTGTCAACTCTATCGTTCCTATAGATGTCATAGTTGTCTATTACTAGCTTTGAGTCAGGTATATCGGTAGTAAGCCAGGTTTCAGTCACCATTATTAGCGTTGGCCGTTCTATGTATGCCAGGCAGCGAAGCGATGTTATTTTATTCAGGAGAGATCTGGCATTCAGGAACATAATCGTTAGTAAACCAGAGTTATTGGAGGAGAGGTTAACATGGTTACTTGTTACTATCCATACGTTATGTTTGCAGGGGCTCTGAGGTGAGACAGAGTCAGTGTGTGTACTATTTCCTGGATGAATTGTGCGGCGAGTGGGGCTATTGCTTGCTGCAGCCGAAAATAATCCTGTTGCATATTTTGACTTCTAGCATCCATGGGTGGGTATCTGTCTTCATTTACTGGTGATATATAGTTTGCTTGACCTAGGTACCCTGTGTTAAGATCACCTTGGTAGTTGTACCTCATGGGTCTTTCATAGTCGTATGCATATTGGCTGACATCACATGTGTGGGTGAAGTTATTGAGAGGGTCAAGTGTCGATCTATACTCATTATGTTGATGAGGTTTAACATAGATAGTGTGAGAGTTTGGACGAGAATATTCATTAATATGGTGCCTATATGAGTCCAGTTTAGTGCTCCATATATCCTGATGACCCATTCTACGTTGCATTCCCAAGTTATGTGCGTTGCTAGGCATATTACTCCTAGTTCGGGAAGGGGTGTTCTTACCCACATGATGGATGACGTTTTGGGGAATATGGTTTTTTACCCATGCATTGTCATTTTTTAGACTGACATGCTGCTTATTAGACTTACTGAGAGGGAGGTATATCGAAGTCTGGAGTGGGACTCTAGGCTTTGTCGTCTTTCTTGCAGTTTCTACTGCGGGACTCTCGGGCTTGCATCCAGAGTGGGTGTGGTCTGCCAGTGGTTTCTGGTCAACCATAGTTTGTGAGTCAATATCAACCTCATGTATGTCAGCAGGTTTTCCAGATGTGCTCTCATGTACTAAATAATAATAATAATTTTTTGCTTTATTCCAAAAACAGTATTAATGATAAAGCAAGGAATTTTCAGCATTCAGTACAATATTGCATCTAATTTACTCAAAAACGACAACAACAAAAAATAAATAAACGAAATAATTAATACATAATAATGATAACAAAACGTTTTTATAGCGGCTATGTAGCAATTACAGTATACGATAAGGAGTAAAATACGCATAAAGTATAAAATTATAGTAATAATAGTAATAACAACTAAAATAAAAATAGCAAAGTTATAATTAAACGATAGAAAGGGTGACACCATAAAATTACAGAAAGATGAACAATGAAAGGGTCGATTCACTATGCTAATTACATAGTAACTTATATGTTTCACGTCCAACAGAGTCTTCATCACATAAAATACAGGCTAAATACGGTATTGTAGAATTTTTGTACTTAGTGGTACGAGCATATAATTTCTTATATTGACTTCTCGTTCTACCTGATGAGATACAAGGGGATAGTTGTGAATAAAGAGGGTGCAGAGGGTCTGACAGTACGGCCTTTGCGCAATTTGTACAGGAATTTACGTGTCTCTCGACTATAGTATTGGCGAGCTCACGCAGTGGCAAACCACAAGCCCTACTCACAGCATTTAATACCCTTCGTAATATGACATAGTCTTTTTTAAGAAGCCCAGGGAAGATTAATGGAGAACAAGAGTACAATAGGTAAAATACAGGAGTTTAAAAATTGCAGAACTAAAGGTTGGTTGATATTTGATTGTCTTAACTTTTTAATGTAGAAGGTAAGACGAAACGTTTTCTTAGAGATTGATAAGATGTGAGATGACCATGAAAGGTAAGAGGGAAGAACCAATCCAAAGTATTTAATGCTTGACTCGGTTTCAATTTTAGTGCCATCTATGCTACAGGCATCATGGGAACTAACTAGTTCATGTATGTCACGTCGATGCTCGAAGGTAAAGTTAACTGCCTGACATTTGGAAGGATCTAACATAAGACCATTTGACTTAGACCACTTGCTGATGTCCAACAGAAAGCTATTAAGTTTGGAGCAGTCAGACTCGGAAGTGATAGGCAGTGATACAGTCAGATCATCAGCATATTTGACAAAATTAGTTTCGTTTAAATGAGGCAGGTCGTGTAGGAAGAAAGAAAAAAGAAAAGGAGAGAGGACGGCACCTTGAGAAACACCGGCTTTTGTAAGCAAAGCAGAGGAAGATTTGCCATTATATGCAGTATACTGCATCCTATCAGAGAAATAAGAATGCAACCAACTCTTAGCTCAGGATGCTGTGTGCGTCAAGGAGAGCTTATTTAATAAAAGGCCCCTAGGTACAGAGTCAAACGCAGACGTGTAGTCTAGGAAAGCACCACGAACATATTTGGCACCTTTGTCTAAACAAGAAACAACATAAGATATAAGACAACCGCAGCATCCAAGGTACTTCTACCATGTTTATATGCAAATTGCTTTAAGAATGCACCCAGTGACACTGCTCTTACTGAGTTTCGAGTCGCTTTTACTTGCCGATATCTTTCCCAACACTATACAGGTGACTTGCTGTGCTTCTGAATCCGTTGACACTTTAGCACTGATACCAGGTGCATTTCTCGGTGTGTTCAACTTTGTATTGAAGGGGTTCTTGGTTGCTTGCCTTTGGTTAGTTGTTTTATCGGACACTACTTTAATAGTCTTGAATTTAGTGGCAGTAGCCAGGAGATCTTCGGCCTTCTTAAATCGTTCAGCTGTTATGTAGCTGTCGAACCTAAAGAGTATGGGACATAGATGCTTTAGGTCTTTTTTACTTAGGCGAATGCACTGACAAGGTGCACTCAAGAGATTTGCAGCCTTCAGCAATGAGTGCTGGACCGACTTTATGGGCTCGCTATCTGGTACATTATACACTATAGCGTTTTGTTTCGAAGCCAGCCTATTAACAACTTCGCTGGATAGAAAGTCAATGGCGTTTTCTAACTCCGCATTTTTTTGAGTCAGTAGGCGTCATTCTAGAGGTCATATTAAAAAGCTTTAGGATTGCAGGATCCTGCAGTTCCTTTTTCATAAGCGAGATAGTTTCGGGTATACATCCTAATGAACTTAACTTCATTTTTAATTCATTTATCTGTAGCTGCATCTCTTTAATAATGCATGTCAAGTAAGAGAGCTCTACCTTTTCAGACAGAACATCTTCCACCTGTATTACAGGGGTCAGAGTTATGTTCGAGTCTTTTCTGTTGGGTGAACTACTAATAATAAGGGGTGGTAATGTGTTATTAGACGAGCAGGTGGTATTTTTTCTAAATTACTGATGTTCACACGAACACTCTTTTTAGAATTTCGGCCCATCGTTATTAAAGATCAATCAACAGTAAGCAATAAATGAATATAAACGAAAACACGTGCAAAAGCGTTACCTGGTTCAAACGTACCGGGCAAGATGTACATTGGCCTCCTTCAAAAAGGTGCTTAATGACAAACTACAAGAGTTTGCAAACGATAGTAGTTCTAGTTCCTATCTGAGAGCCTCCGAAATTATAGGTCCATTTAATGTATAAGCTTAAATAATACACCTGTCGTTTTTTGCCTATATTTATAATTCTAGATAAAACATTAACGGTCAAGATATGTATCCTCAAACAGACAAGAAATTTCGTTTGTAAAACTACTACCCAACACAATAAGTGGAATAAGATGGACATAAACCGACGACATGAAAAAGGTATAACTCACCACAACATCACAAGGACAGATGAACGCTCGTTGGGCACCATATATCCCTCACCAACTGCAACCCACCTTTCCTTAGATAATGTGATGAACTTATATCCATAATGTTGCTGAGCAGTTAATATTCTCAACTCCTGTCGGAACAGCTGAAACTCATAAACCTTCCTAACGCTAAGAAAATACCCACAAGCAGTAGAAATCCATTAATTAATGCGTCTGAAGCTTATGTATTTACTCCTAACAATGACATTGCAGATCAAATGAGATGAACACATCACTGATTTCAAAATAACACATCAATGAACTATAATTCGAGGACTCTGCACACAACAAAGTTATGTATGAATATTTACTTCAAGCTTTATTTTCTTCCCAGGCACTTATAATCCATCCACCAAAGACCTGGTTTTTTGTTAATGCGAAGACAATACTTCTGCATTTCCTGATGTGTTGCACTCACTGACAATCTAGCAGATTCTTCCAACTTTGCATAGAAGTGATTGTATATAAGTGAAAAGGCTGTTTTATACTACTGGGATTAACATTTATCAAGTGTATGTATAATCTCCAGCGAACATGTAAAGCATATCTTGCTACTGCCTGTAAATTGTGATTGAATTATATGGTTCTATTTCTGTAACAATTTGATGATGCCTGTAAACTGGCGTCCCTCATGTACTGTACTATGAGAATAAATTTATTTATTTAATTTATATGACACCGAAACCTACGACTGAGTTGAGCTTGGCTAGTTTTTGCTCGTTTACTTCAAGAGTTAGTTCAATTTTACTGTTGCCACTACAAATCAGGCCGCATTTGTCGACGTTAAACTTTAGAAAAGATTCAGCACACTGTGTTGCGAGACTACTTAGTTCAAGATATATTTTATTTACTTTTACTTAATTCATGACTGCTGTAGGAATAAACGACTTTGAGTTCGTCAGCATATGGGAATGGTTTACCTGAGGTGAAGCAGTTACAAATGCTGTTAACGTTGAGTGTTAATGGGAGTGGCCCTAAGACACTGCCTGCACAACCCACTTGTGATCTGCCCAGGATACAGTTGAAATAACTTCACCTGAATTCATCCACTGGATTCATTCCGGTAAGATGATTAATCGTTGCTGTTTATACATAACGCCGGAGTATAAAAGGTTGTAGTACCTCCCCATCTCCTCTGAGCTACAGTACTTTTGGCCAAAACACTGTAGAATCTGGAGGCAGTACAGGGAGAATAAGAATAAAAGTTGAACCGAGACTTGCAGGGTTATCTCAGAAAAATCCCATGATTTAGCAGAAGCAACAAATTTACACCATTATTACTTTTCTTTGTGAATGTTCCATAATGCTAGGAGTTATACCACGGCCACTTATCCTCCAATGATGACTACGTGGATCGATTAGCTTTCTTGAGATGCGTTTGAAAATAAAATTCATCCGAAACACAGTCCATGAAGCTCAATCTTGAAAAGTTAATTGAACCAACTAGAATCCTCCCATGCAATGGCCGATATCAGTAGCTAGAGGGCAGTTACTGTTATTGTCCAGTATGCTACTAAGCTGACCTAATTTTCTGAGAACAATAGAGGATCCTGCTACCAGTTACAACTGAGAAAGTCGGATCAGAAGAGGCTGACTTTTCTACATAGGTGTGATTAAAAATTATATCCCAATTTTTTCATCGAATATCCAACATAAGGTGTAATACCATCCTGTTTACTCCCAGTCACCCTACCTCAAGAACGTAATGCTTTTCAATGTGTGTCAGATTTCCGCATCCTTAGGAAAACACTCGCTAGCCTCCTCAACATTCACAATGCTCTTATCCGGAATATTAAAATAAATATAGAATTTGCCGCGTAATACGGTGATATATGAGATGGTGGATAAAGACGGTTGCAAATGATACGCAGTATTCGGATAAAAGTGTTTATCCTCCAACTTCCAAAGTACTCGTTCTATTGACAACGGAGGCCAATAGAAACAACCAAACGACTATCCAGATTACGAGATAAATTCAGGGATCAAAAAGGTAAAGTGATGATTACCTCAGTGGCTAGGGCTCATGTACGAACGACCAGATGTAACACGACAGATTGTTAAGCAACGCGGATTCCCCACAACGTAGCTTCGACTTGGTTATTCCATTTATTCAGTGTAGGTAGGCACTCAATGCCGAATGAAGTTGACTAATGCTTTTAGGAAATTTTTAACCACAACACTTGTTTTCAGGGTGGGCCACATTTGCGTGAGTGCCATTCCTTTGGTATTTCACTAGAGCCAGTGCAACTGACACTAATGTATTTTATCTGACTTTGGAAGAAAGTTCAAAAGCTTATCACATTCATGAAATTTCGAACAAAAATAATTTTCTTAGAATACCAACAAAATAGATTTTTTATTCTATTCCAAACAAGACTGGCCCTATAAAATACATAGAATAATATGAGGTGACTTGAAACTATCCTTCAAAAGTCGGAAGTCTACTTATGACACATGGTTGTTTTAATGCTTAATGTTGTGCGACCTACACAACTTTCAGAATGTTGCGAGCGGTATACCCTTACCCTGGTCCTTTTCCAGGAACTTTGAAGTTCGCTAAGAATGAGATTTTCTTAGATATTCGTGAAGTAAATCAAGACTGGCGTTTGGTGTGTAAGACAGATGGGACTTTAGGTTGCGTCCCATCAAATTTCGTCGAAAAATACGAGGTACTTTATATTTGCATGTAACATTGATATGTCAGACTGAGGATCAAAACATCAAAGTTGACTTTGCTAAAAGAGCATTAGCTAACTTGACTGATAGAACGGTAGAAATTGTTGGGGGGAAGGAGGATTTGCTTGAGTACTATTGTTTCTAGTTGTGATTTCATAATCCCCAGACGTTTGTTGCAGATAAAAGGAGAAAAAGACTTGGATACACCTGGTGATGTGAAACCACCTGGAAACTTTTCTGAGCTAAGGATAACTGATCCTAAACAACGTATAACTCAAGCGGCAAGTGAGTTTTTTTAAATATCTTCTAGCATAAACTGATGACATTTTGACGTTTTCAGGCAAACTTCAGTTTCAGAGCTCATAAGGATTTACTTCAAAACCGGAATTCACCACAAAAATGTAGAATAGTGAGTAGTGCGAGTGCTGTAAGGCTAAATAAGCAGCATATTAAGAAACAATGCAATACAACTATTGTGCATGAGGGTCGGATTTCTTGAAACAAGAAGACTATCTCCGGCAAGAGTAAACAGTAGACACCAAAGTCAAATGACCCTGATTCGACCAATCAGATAGCTCAGCATAACAGATGGTTGTTTGTCATAATCCTCGTTGAAAATATCTCTTAGATTTGGTTTTTGACTTCTCTGTGGAAAATGGGTCGGTAGGGAGAAAGAAAACACGTATGTGGAGGGATAATGATGTTGAAGAAGTATTGACGGGTTACTGACGGTTACACATTCGAATGCAACCACTTAATGTGAGGAAGTCTTTATAAGGTGATATGTCTATAACCACTTCTATGAGAATCTGGAGCCAGTTTTTGCGACATATTAGAGATATATACCCTTTTTATCACATGTATACCGTAGATACACTTTGTAAATCTAGTACTTCTCACCTAGAAGAATCTGATTGGCTGTTTCAGAGTCGTCTGAAGTTCCAAACGTGACGAAGAGCAAGATTTATCCAAATAGAAGCTGAATAAAGTTCTTTGCGACAACCCGGAATAGTGATTAGTTACCAACGTCAAAGAGATGGAAAGACCATCGGTGGTAGGTGACACCAGACAACTATTTAGGTGCTCTAGGGAATCTGCTTGTAAAAGACACCTAATAAGCCATACATTCTCCGATTAGCGGATTCTCTGATTATTTCTCAGGAAAAGAGACCAACATTGGAGGTAACTTTGAGGAGTAGTGTAACGGGCTTACAGCCCAACACCTAGCAATGACCTCAATGGGACTTTGGTCCTCCAACTGTAATGAGTTTGTAGAAGGTACCTCTATTCTGAGACTAAGCAAATTGTTGGCACCTCGTGGCATGACTGCAGAGGTGTTTAGTGGTAGTGCCGACGAACCGCTGACTGGGTTAAGTAAGATATTAAGTGATGTGTGGGGAGCTGAGATAGTCACATTGGACTGGTGTAAATCCTTGATCATCCAAGTTTATAAGAATGGAGGTAATTCTTCCTGTGGTAATCATATGGCGGTTCTCTTGACTGTCGTAGTATCTAAGATTCTAGGCTAGATAATCTCATACGTAGACCAAATGGTGCATTGGAGAAATGAGCAAGTAAACACCTGGCAGGTGAATTGATTATATTTACCCCTTCAACAGATTCGCGGTAGCCAAGTAGTGTGCATCTGCTTGTGTGACTGTTGGATTGAACAACGCAGGAAGGTGTTGTCTGCCTGGCTGGGGTTCTAGAGACGCCAAGAAACAAAGGTTGGAGACTGTTGGTTACATGGCACAAAATCGTTTTCTCTGACGCGAATGCATTCACTCTTTATGGGCTCCTAGATACAACGATCCTTATCGTATTGATGATTCATTATCATTGCATACTTTTATATTGTATATCCGATAGAGCGACATATTTATTGCTATAAGAACAAATAATGTTAAAGATTATTTTACTTTTTTTCTGGTTTTGTTTTTCCCTTAATAGTAGCCAAGTCTGAAGGAAATATTATTTTGCCAAAGAATTTCGAATACCGCCTACTGGACACAATAAGACTAGCAACAAATTGTTCTTATTCAGATTGTGGATTTGTGTATTCAGCATTGATGGGTATGCTATCCTGTGTAATACCAGGTTTGAAAGAAAATCTCCAAGCCGATAAGAAGGTAATATGGTTAATATATGTGTAAAACTTGGGCACTGTGGTATTAAGTAATTCCATATTAGTTTGTTTATTAGACGTATCACACAGTAAAACAGTATTATTTACTTCATGACGTTTCGAACAAAGTGATAGTGATAATAACGATAATAATAATAGTAATAATAATAATGATGAGAAGAAGAATAATGACGACATGCATGTCAAATATGTGCAAGACAACACCAACAATAAGGAATCTAAATCATCAGTAGTAATTCCATACAAGGAAGGAACCTCGGAAACCACCTTAAAGAGGAGAATTCTTAACAAGGCAGGAATAAAAGTGGCTGGTATTCAGACCCACAAACTCAATTAGAAACAAGCTTTGTCGGTTAAAGCATCAATCCTGTGGATCCTTTAAAACAAAACAATTTAGTCCATCTAATACCCTACATGCAATGATTGTCAGGTCAGATTAGTAGAACAGGGGCAGACAGACTAGCCGGGCATAAAAACCTAGGAAAATCTAGATTGGTTGGCCCGAATAAGATAAGAAATCTAGAGAATAGTTCAGCTATAGCACTCACTACATGCAGTTACACACAACCATACAATAGGATGGGATAGGATGACAGTTTTAAAATCTAATGTCACAGTAGAGTAAAAGGGGAGATTGATAACAGAAGCTTTGTTTATCGAATCAACTGGCTGAGAATACGTGTAATAGGAATGACTGAACTCCTGTCTAGCTGGACATCTGGGAAATTCTACTACCCCTGCGACGACAAATAGGAGAAGACAAAGAAAACTATAATACTCAAATTTCGATGTCGTGTGATTACAATTGCTATGATTATGAACAATAAATTTTGTTCGAAACCTTGTCATCCAGTAAATAATACTGTTTCACTGTGTGATACATCTAATAAACAAACTAATAAGGAAGGTAATATGGTCACTAATATTTGCTCATCTCCTGTGTGTGTTTACGCTTTCTTTATTCTTTGCGTTCTGAGTTGAACATCAAGTTTCAAACTTTAAAGTTTCAGTTGCTTTGGTGTTGGTTTTTTAAGAGTAGGGTTGTTAGCCTCACATCCAGTCTTCTTTCCTTCCGGGGTAAGGTTGAGGATTGCGTGGGCTAGGAGTTGAACCTGAACCTTACGCATGGCTGGCAGGTAGCCTGTCATTAAACCGCAGATGAACATGTACTAATGTGGAAATTTGGAATGGTTACTTGATTTTTGAAACTTTGGTGCGTTAGCAACGCGTGTATGAAAGTATTCATCGTGAGTGAAACCTTTGATATCTTTTCAGTGATGTCATATGTGGCAGTAGAATAAAACAACATGCTCCTTTAGTTTCCCTCTTTTATTTTGACTGCGATCTCGGGCACACATACAGAAGGTTCGTGTGACATTTGCCGGTTTACGCCATCTCAGGAATAGAAGTGATATCCGGCTGGCTATCGACCAAAGGGCGTGTGTACTACTCAGCGGTCCGCTCCGTTCTCCTTTATGACTGGGTGTGAGACCTGGCCATTGAAATTGGAAGACATGAAAAGCTTGGTTGGCTAGCTGTCTCTAATCATAGGTGCCTGCGTTCTAACCAACGTGTTAAGTGGTGGTGAATAATATTGAGGTTAAGCATCCGTCAAGTGCTACTTAAGAAGGGGATACCAATCGACGAGGTTGTGAAGTTACATCGATTGAGATGGTTAGGACATGTGTTACGTATGCCCAGTCATCGCCTTCCTCGACCGATGGGCAATGTTAGTTGACATAGGGTTAGGTTGGAAAAGAGCTAGCGGTGGTCAAACGAAAACATGGCACCAGTCAATGAAATCTACAGCAGTTAGTCTAAGCCACGTAGGAAGGTGTAGACTTCCTGGTTGCGGTCCTCGGGACGGTAAAAACCAATGGTTGGAAACAATTGGTGACATGGCTCAAAATCGTTCTCAGTGGCTGTCGCAGATGCATCCACTCCTTGTGACTTATGATTTCCAATGAAACTTTTGTTCTTCGTTATTACTATACCTTTGTCTCACACCTCTGTTTACTGTCTATAGTATGCATTTCTCCTACTTCCTTCACTTGCTTTGTGTGGTACATGGAGTGTGGCGACTTGAACTTCTGCACATGACTGGGAACAACTACTGATACACTTCGAAATCGTTATCAATGATGGCGCAGATGATGCATTCAATCTTTGTGCTATGCTATATCCATTGAACCCTACGGTTTTTTTTTCCACGTTGCTATTCTTTCTCCCTCACGTTTCTGTTTATTGTCGTTCTTTTGAACCTCCTTTTCCACCGCTTTTCTACTTTTGTCTGCAGCATGGAGTGTGTAAACTCGAACTGCTTCACTTCTGTGCAGAGTTCTCTGTTGAAATCAGCCAGTTAGTTTGTCGGAGATCAGTTATAATTGAGTTTGTTCACATTCTGCTTTTTTCGAAACCTTGTCATCCAGTAAATACTACTGTAAACAAACTAATATGGAACATCCTACTTTATTTTAGCTTCTTGTTTCCTGTACTGAAATAATTGATAGCCAATTAACTGTGTAGCATTGTCCACCAGATTACCTAATCAGGGCTGGTAACCTTCAGTATATGTATTCAGTTGCTTATTTGTACATCTCAGTATGATTGTTATCTCTTAAATATCGTCACTTGACATTAGCCCCCCCCCACCCACAATTAAAATGCCCCCCATTCATTATCTACAACACACTCCTGTAGTACCTATCGTCGGTCTTATCCAATCTCTGTGACGACATGCATGTTGACGTTGGATGGTTGCTATTGAAATGTATCATTTTGCCCCTATAAACAACCAGGTGTATGGCTGATGGTAGGTAGACTTTGGTCTTCTCAACGCGTACATAGCCTCTGTCAGGCAAGTTCTACCCATTGCCTCCATTCAGGGAGGGGGGATGTTCTTCACAAAAGTGAAGGGGTGAATGCGAATGTTTGACTCTTAAAACTGAACTGGTAGGAATACAGGTAGGTCTACCAAGTTGGGGGGTGGTGGTGTTGGAAAACCCTGACTCCAAAGCTATAACATACATGGGCTCCAGAATCCGAACGGATTGTATGTCGTACAAACCTGGTTCGGTTTCTGGAGATCATGAGAATATAGCTTCTAACTCTGCTCCAGTTCCCCCGTGGGTCAGACTCCAGTGGGAATAACCCCTTGAGACAACTACCTGCTTCAGTCCGGTTGTTAAGGCAGTAGACTAGCCCTCAGAGAATATGCGATTTTGTGTGGTGTACCAATAATAATAATGCATCACTTATTCGTAAAAAATACTTCTGTCTCTCTCTCTCCCCCCTTCTTTTTACTTTCTTACGTGACTTGCCTCTCGGAAGAAATCAACGTCGTTAAATACGCTGATGATCTGACTGTCTCGTCGCCTGATACATTGTGATCTGACTGTTCCAAAGTGAATAGCCTTTGATTGGATATAAGCCAGTGGTCCAAGCTAAATAATCTTACTTTAAATCCCTCTAAATGTTAAACAGTTAACTTCACTCTCAGGTATGCATAAACGTGCTCTACACGAACTTGTTTGTTCACAAGATGCTTGTAGCATAAAGGGCATTGAAATAGAAACTAAGTCAAACACAGAATATACGTTGGAATAGTTCTATCCTCTTATCTTTCGTGGCCATCCCATACTTTGTTGATTTATAAGAAAATATGCCGTTTGACTTTCTACATTAAGAAGTTAAGGCTATCAGGTAGGTTATCACTCAACCTCTATATGTACACTCTACTAACTCTTGCATCTTATACCTATTGTTCTTGATTACTCATCCATAGTCTTTCCTGGGCTACTGAAAAAAGGATTATGTCATATTTCGAAGGGTATTATAAGTTTTTAGAAGTAGTGTGCCACTATTCTATCTCCCGTGTGAAGTGTTGGTATAATAGAGTGAGCGATATTGAGGTAAGGTATCCGTTGAGTGCTAGGTAAGGAGGGGAAATCAGTCGACGAGGCTGTGAAGCTACATCGACTGAGATGGTTAGGACATATGTTACGCATGCACACCGAGCCATCGCCTTCCTTGATCGATGGGCATTGTTAGCTGACATAGGATCAGGTTGGGAAAGAGAAAGCGGTGGTCAAACGAAAACGTGGCTTAATCAGTCAATGAAATCCACAGCAGTTAGTTTAAACCAGCTAGCCACGTCGGAAGGTGTAGACTTCCTGACTGGTTGGGGCCCTCGGGACGGTTAACACCAATAACTGGAAATAGTCGGTGATATGGCTCGATGACAGCGCAGATGCATCGACTCCTTATTACATATAATACCCAATAAAACTGTATTGTTCTTCGTTATTACTATTCTTTTTGCCTCGTATCTCTGTTTACTGTCTCTATTTTGCATTCCCTTTCACTTTCTTCTCTTGTTTTGTGTGCTACATGGAGGGAGTGTGACGACTTGAACTGCTGCACATCTGTGCAAAGTTCTATGTTGAAAACAGACAGACCTGTATCGCAGGTACTGTATTAGAATAAAGCAAATTATTATTATTATTACTATTATTATTATCATCATAATATTTACTCTGAATTTTGGTTTCCAGTCAACTGATGTAGAAAAAACAGAAGAGGAGTACTCACAAAGTCCAGATTGGTGTTTACTTAACATTAAATTTCGTTTCTTTGAATCACGTCAAAGTAACGATCAAGAATGTAATTGGCGGTTACATGATGATCAATATGATATTCTTGAACGGTTGAATGAATTGATAACCTTACTGGTAAGTACTCATTTTTGTTGTTCGTTTGAAAAAAGTTGTTTTAACAGCATCTAGTTTACCTTCCACACTTTTCCAAAGCTAATTTCATTAATAAATATGCTGACGATCTAACCATTTCTGTCCCAGTAGTTCTTACATTCTATTTTTCTTATATGATGAATAGATTCTTATCTCAGCATCCGTTTCTCTTCGAATCTCTGTTGGTTGTTGATATCTAAGAAGAGTTTTCGTTTGATATAGGAAATTGATACTTTCTGACATAGTTCAACCTCTTCTTTTACAATTAATTAATTCATATATTCTGCGCAGTACTCAAGATCAGATGGCCAGAAAAGATCATCAACAGAGATCTCTGGGAGCGAACCAACCAAGAACCGATTGTGCAACCAATAAGCAGGAAGAAAAGGAGATGGATTGGCCATACTCTAAGGAAACCATCAAGTGACATCACTAGACAAGCCCTCGAGTGGAACCGGAAAGGAAGGCGGCGAGTTGGTCGTCAGTGCAAGGGTGACTTGGAGGAGGTCATGTGGAGAGGAGATGAAAGCATGTGGGCAGACTGGGAGCCAGGTGAAAACTTTAGCAGATAACCGAACGCAATGGAGACGTGCAGCTAAAGCCCTATGTTCCTCTAGGAATTAAAGGAAATAATAATATTATAATAATTCTGCCTATTCTTATTTATTGCTCGGCCCTATTCTTCTCTAGACTTCTCAAAAAGGACTATGTCATGTTATGTAGAACACTGAAGGCTGCAGGTAGACAGGGTTAGTAGTGTGCCTAACTGACATTATTGTCAATAGGCACTTCAATTGCTGCAAGCAGTTGGCTAAAGTTGTCTTGTCTGACACTGAAGATCCTCTTTAGTATTCTCAATCTTTTCCTTGTATATCTTCAAGGGGGGTAAAACCAGAAGAAATTTCATAAGAATTTATACTCGTGCAGGTAGTCAATATAAAGTTCTACCATCACACCACTTTTAGCACGGGTTTTGTGTGAAGAGTTAGATGTCAGATGTCAAAAAAAAGTTATGTGAGTTGTGCCTTGATATGATTATGAGTAGTAATAAATTGTGCTCGGGACGTGGTCATCAGTAACAACACTGTAATTTTATCAAAATTGAATTTTATGCAAAATGTCAGAAGAGAAGTTAAATCAGTAACTGAACTGCAACGTACAGCGATGATGATTATTGCATGTGTTATCTATGATACTATCTGCTTATACTTTAATATATTCCCACCAGAAGACAGGACTCCAGGTGAACACAGAGAAGACAGAGGTGATGAATACAACCAGTCGACCAAAAGCATCAGTGATAACAAGCAGCACCAATCACCATCAACGAAAATAATTTGAAAGAGGTTACTTCCTTCACTTATCTGGCCAGGAAGCACAGTTTCAACCACAGGCGGAAGGGAACGGATGAACATGTCAAAGCTGGCCAGAGTCGGAAAGGCAAAATGTTCCCTCATCAACCTGAAGCCAGTTTGGAAATTTTCTGCTTTTACTCAGCATAAGGATCAAGATTTGGATTTTTAACACCAATGTCAAGTCGGTCCTTCTATACGGGTCAGGAACTCGGCCAGCATATCACAAAAAGCATTTTCAACACGCTGTCGCAGACTTTTATCAACAGCTACCTTCGCTGGCTCCATACTGAAGATCATATGGGCAGACCACCGGAAAGAATTAGCAGCAAGAAACTCTGGCTGTGAACAAACCAGCCAAGAGCCGATTGCTCAGTAAATATGTAGGAGGGAATGGAGACGGATCGGTCATACTTCGAGGAGGTCGTCGGGTGACATCGCGCGCTAGCCAGGGTATTGTCCGAGTGGAATCCCAATGAGAAGTGACGCGTGGGTCGTCGGTACGAGGGTGACACGGAGGAGATCGTGTAGTGAGGAGGAGAGTAGAAAATACAGCAAAGTGGAGATGTGTCGTTGAAGCTTTATGTTCCATTTGGAACCTAAGGGAATAATAATATTATGATAATAATGTTTCTGTTTATAGTGTCTTCATTATTCATATTATTATTATTAGTAGTATTTTAAGATTTACGTATCTTACATATTTATCAAAGGAGTTAAATTGTTGCAATATGTATAAAAACTGTGAATAGTCCATTTTGTACAATTGTTATTGTTTGGAATGAAGTGATTATAATGCAGAAATAACTAAGAAGTTCATCAGCGATCCAACAGTACAAATTAAGATTAAATGTTCACAACCCACGTTTCATTCCCCTCTTTACCATGATTATAATAAATAACTTTTAGATAAATTCCTATATACTGATGCGTAAATACTGTTCCACTTTTTCATTCCTACCTGATGATTTAATCACAATTATTTTAGGAAAGATCTGATCATCAATTGGTTATCTGCTATCTTCGTGTATCTGAATACCGATCAGTTCGTGCTCTAATCGGTTTATATCAACGTGAAACAAATCAAGAAATACGCGCTAAATTGCTCAGATGTATTGGAATATGTTGTTCTTTAGATTCTGCTTGTATTCATATCTGTCTTGAATCAGTTCTTCCTAATGAACTCATTCGAGAAATACGATGCACAACACAACAGGGTAAGCAGTTCTATTGATTGTACTTTTCTTCTTTTGCTTTCTTTTGTTTTTTTACCTTAAATTATAATTCTCAATAGTGTTTCGTCTTGGGTTTCCAGTGGAACATAGGGCTTCAACAGCATATCTACACTTTGTTCTATTTTCCACTGTCCTCATTAGCTGGACACGTATTTCCCATAATCTCCTAACCATCATCTCCAATTCTGTATTACTATCATTACCAATTTCTATGATATTCCGATTTCAGTGTTATTTTCATTGGACACTAGTAACTAGTGTGACGTGTCTAGTCCTTTCCTTGGTGCAGACTGAATTCTATCAGTCAGGTTTGCAATGTGGCAACCATTCTAGGTAGCTCACCATCATGGTGCTCATTGATTTGATGATATTAGATAGTTGGAGGCAATCGACTGGAAGGCTTGGACCTAGGTTTCGTGCCAGTTGTCACTCGTCAGCAAGGCGTATCTATAACCTTGAAGGAACTCATGTCCCTTCTGAGATTCGAACCCGCGTCACCCAGTGTGCCACCTGAAGTCAGAGACGTTACCACTGAGCTATTCGGGCTTGCGATTGACCTCCTGTAGGGCTGTAGCACGAAACCTAGGTCCAAGGCTTCCTGCCGATTGCCTCCAACTATCTGGTATAGTGTTATGTTATGTTAATGCATATTATCATGCTTACAGATTGTGTTGAACTGCTATTGAGCCAGTTACATAAGTTGTACAATTAGGCGTGTGTCTCGTCGGATTTCCGAACATCACCCTGCATGGTTGGTTAAGTAAAGGACAAACAAAATCTATTCGTAGCGCTATTCTATCATCTTGTGGATACAGAACACAAGATTGATGTCAATGAGGCGGTGCCCAAAGTAATTTACCGCATACTAACATATCTTAACTTCGCCTGAAGAGTTCGTTTACTAAATGTTGCTGAGGCTGGCCGTTGGGATCCACATTAACAAGCCTTATTTATGTGTCCAAGGGAAGCTAGTTCAGACACTGTCCCTACCCTAGTCATCTAGGTTCGAATGGTCCTTAATTTGTCATTGTAGAGATTTGTTTAAATTTAGTTGATATTCTATTTGCCATTATATTTTTATTGTTATTATTATAATTTAAGCATCTTTAACGAACTGTGATATTTCCATTGTGATCTTACTTTAAAAATCGATGGTATTTAAAAGACACACCAATATTGTTATTGACTGCTATTCTAGAATATTTTATGTATATGAGCATATATATATGATTGTAGAGCCAGAATAGGAGATTGTTGAAAAGGATATTCTTTGCTCAATCATTTTGTGTTTTACAGATGTCTGAATAAATATTTTCGCTGTAGTAAACGTGTTTATTTGTTTGTTTGTTAATCGCTGACTCATCTGAGTACCGACCAGGCTTCTAGAAATTCCCAGACTGCATTTTTCGTGTCTTTCCTCTGTTTAAATTTCCTTCATTATCCCAATCGCAATTCGTGTCCATAATTATCTACATGCATCGATATGAAACAGGAATACGTATCGTGTGCCCCTTTTCACACATTGACAAGAAAGTTCAAATTCTAAGTCAATGGAAATAAATGATCAATAGACAGACATGTAAATTAACAGTTAATAATCACGACAATGGTTGTTGTCAGGAGATACAATTATATTGTCATTCATTCATGCAGGGAGAATTCAAATGAGTTCATTTCATACTGCAATCTGTGTTGAGACGATGTTGTCTAGAAGAGGGGTAGCAAAAGCCTCACAATTAAATCAACCAGCTTCTCTCAGAGTATACAACGAAATAAAAAAAGAACAGTATGTGTTTATTGATGTAATCAACTTGTGACTGTGTCGGTGGCACAGCGGTAGAGTACTCGCCAACCACACATATGTGGTGCGGGGCTCGATCCCCGACCGATGCACTCCTCCCTTACCTCGCTAAGACAGTAATAAGTCTGATAAAGAGAAAAGGTTGAGCATGAGGCCAGCAGCAACCCCATCCCTTAAAAAATTAACTTTACAAATCGATATTATTTAAAAAAACGCTAATATTGTTATTAACTATTAATTTAAAATATTCTGTGTATATAAACATATATATATATATATAATTGCAGAGCCTGGAAGAGGAATTTATCGAAAAGAATATTCTTTGCTCGATTATTTTGTGTTTTATAGATGTCTGAATGAATATTTTTGCTATAATCAATTTTACTCATGTATATAACTAAAGCAAGAAAAAGTTGTGTGAGTAGTGACTTGATATAATTATGAGCAGCAATAATTTGTGCTTGACACATTGCCATCAGTAAATATTACTGTATAACAACACTGTGTGATTTTATCAAAATGAAGTTTAATCCATAGTGGAGTTATACTGTACCACCACAGTGCCCACGTTTTATACTTATAATACAAAGTTTACATAAAAATCTTTGTATTATTTCTGTACTTTAATTTCGTTCTTTTTACATATTTTTTTTGTAATTTTAGAAATTCCACAACTTGCTTTAAGATTACGATTTTTGTCCATATTGATCGCTCGTTCACCAAGCCTTCCTGTGGATTTATATAGTAAGGATAACCTCTCTTTTCTGCTTGTTCAATATTTTTGAAAACTATATGCAAGTATTGGTTTGCAGGGATTTGATTGGTTACAGGATTTCATCGTGATCTGACATCGGTTGGAGAACTAGCTAGTCGGGTTTGAGGACAAATACTCACTCGCCAGCAATGACATTGGTTAGTTACCAGTCGCGCAAAATTAATCCCGAATTGGTAGAGGTTAGAATTCATGAGCTGGCGATTGGATCAAGTCCCAGTAAATGAGTGGTCTACGAGCTTTCCTTACATTGTAACTGGAAGGCCCTTAGTTCGAACCCTGGTGGGTGAATGGGGTTGTACTGATCAAGAGAGCGCAAGACTAGGACAATAGAAACAGCCGTCTGGTGATACTCCCTGGTTGTTTTCCAATGGTTCTCTAACCGATATCAGTTCATGATGTGAAATCCATTTTACTATATCCAGGAAAACCTGTGTCTGTTGCTATTCTTTGTAGGCTGTCTACTTGCGGGTCCGCGGGATACCTAGAGACTGTTGGTGGTGATAGATATGGCTCAAAGTCGTTCTCAGTAGCTGAGATGTATTCAGTGTCTCTGTGATCTCTTCTATGGTCACTAAATCATCATGGCTTTACATGTTAATATTCTCTTCTCTGTACATTTATAGCGCACTGCAATTTCCTCTTGAATCTCGTTTCTCTCTTGTTTGTCTACTTTTCTGTGTACTACATAGAGTATGGCAACTTAAACTTGGTGCACTTCTGTGCAAAGTTCTACAATGGAAATCTCAGCGGAGCCTTTGAAATGCAGACGGGAGTAAGACCAGGCGGCTGACTACTATCCCCGATGATATTCCATGATTGTAATGGACTGGATCACATAACAACTGTGTGCAGGGGCAATAAGACTGCATAAGTTGGACTGACGTGAAGACTCTAGGACATCTGGACTTTTGCTGACGGCTTCTGTCTGATGTCACTGAAACTCGAAGATCTACAAACGAAAAGCAACAAGGTTTCAGAAGAGTATCAGGTAGTGTATACAGAACTTCAAGTAAATATACAGAAAACAGAGGTAATGCAGATAAGTAATCGACACCAATCGCTATTAACGGAGGAGATTTCAAAGAGGTCACTTCTTTCACTTATCTAGCCAAACACAGTTTCAGCTACAGGCAGTTGGCACAGATGAGGAGGAAGTCCAAAACCAGTCAGAATTGGAAAGACAAGGCAGACTTTTATCGCTCTAAAATCTCCTGCACTCAGCACCAAAAGCAGGATTTGGATCCTTAATGCCAGTGTTAAGTCAGTTCTTTTGTGTGGGTCAGAAACTTGCAATGTGCAACACGAAAAACATTTCTGACCGACTGATGCAGACTTTTATCAACATCTGCCCGCTTCGCTGGCTCCATACTGACGATCAAATGAGCAACCAAAAAGGATAAACACCAACACTAGGCTCTGAGAATAAATCAACCAGGAACCTATTGCTCAACAAATCTCCTGAAGGAAATGGAGATGGGTCGGACACTTTCTGAAGAAACTGTTAGGTGACATCACGCTCCAGGCCATTATTCGAACGAAATCTGAATGGGGAATGACGAGTAGGGCGATCAAAGGTGATGTAGAGGAGATCGTATGATGAGTAGGAAGTGAGAGATGGTGCGCAGTCGTGAACCCAACCGAAGAAGACGACAGGAGAAGATGGAGATATGCCGTTGAAGCTCTATGCAGCACTCAGAACCCAAGAAGATAATAAGTAGTGGTGGGGTCGACGATATCGGGATTGGTCGCTAAAGCGAGAGTTACATCAGCCCGAATGGTGCGGTTGCTGATTAAATCTAAGCACAGATACATAATACTGGTTGGATATTTGCGACCTATGTCCTGTTTATTACAGACGTGATATCCAGCCAATCTGTATGTACTGTTCATCAGTTCCCGCCCTCCTAATTCACGGCCATGACATATGGCGGTTGAAGAAAGAGGATATAAAAAGATTGGCGGGTTTTGACTATAAGTGTCCCCCACACATTCAATTTCATGGTAGTTAGGGCGATACAGTTAGTCAGTCAGTACTGTCGGGGTTAAATTTAGAGTAAGACTAACGGTAGAAGGATCTTCAAAAGGACTTTTATGCAGCTAAGTTATGCTGTATGTTCATTAGTCAACCTGTCCTTAGTTCAACAAATAAAGACAAACTGCCCTGTTTCGCCTCTTCCATGTGTATTTACCAGTTTAACTGCTCGCGCGGAGCTATTTACATTGAGCGTATGATTACTCAAGTTCACCATCGAATTTCTGAACACCTTATCTTATTTACAATTCTAGCTAATTCTATCAGCTTGTGTGTATTTTACGTAATTCTACCGAGTCGTCATTATCTTACAAATTCCTTGATTATGTAATGACTTGTTGCTAACCCCTACGAATTAACTTATCTTGAATTCCGTAATTAAGCAATTGCGTAATTTTCACCCTTCCTTCAAAACTTAGATATATTGTCACTAACATCTATTAGTTAGAATAAAGCAAGAACAACAGTTTTTACAGAATAATATGGTACCATCATTGCTTATTTCGTTGGCTTCTCATCATCTTCTCATAGCCTAAGTTTACGTTCAAAAAAGTTTTAACCTCACCTCCCCCCTCTGATATAATGTAATTTGGTTTGTCTCTTGTTTCGATGATTTGAGTTACCTAATTTATTAGTTACTCGTCATTTTACGTACCTCTCGTCTTTAATACGTAACTGCGTTACCATTGTATTCATACGCTTACTTTAAAACAATTAGTCCCTTTTATAAATTTGGATAGTGTTATTAGAAGACGGAGATTATCTGAAAACCGATGTGATGGGACATATTTGCGCTATACATTTCGAACAATCTGATCACACATTTACTTGTCAAGTCGATATAAATGAAAATACTAAGGGCAGTTAAATTAAACAAAATGAGAGAAAAAAAAGGATTTAAGAATAATTAACACAACGTTTGGTAATCCAATCAAATAATGATTACCAAGGTAGGTGGGTTAAGAGCAATAATAAACTGTTTTTGAATACACAGGGGGAGGGGCTTAAGTTTATGAATAACTAAAGCCTGAGCGTATTTCAATAAGTACCCTTGACCTATTATGCAGCCCGACTTGTAATTGTTGAAAAATCCGGAAATATGCCCGACTGCAAACCTCAAAAGTCCACAAGTGATTATGTCACATCCCACACTATTTACCAATTTTCGTGTGTGTGTGTGGTCACATACACATAGCTGGACACAAATAGATCACATAGCAATAAGCTATCGTTGGCGTGGGTCGGTAGGAGATTGTCGCTCCTTCTGGAACACGTGTGTAGATACCGATCATGCACTGGTCCGCGCTCGTATGTGCTTACGACTGAACGGACGTAGGAAACAGCTGGCGGTAAACCCATCACGTCCCCAGCTCGACCAGGGAACTAAGTCCCTATTTGAGGAAGAACTAGCTAAACACATATCTGAGTTCGACAGCTGCGCTCACCCTGAAGAAGCCTGGAAAAATATTCAGTCAGCCATAGATACAGCTGTAAAAGCTGTGAATAAGGTAAATCCAAAGGTGAGTAAAAACCATTGGATTTCGACTGCCTCATCCGAACTGATAGATGCTAGAAGACTTATACCGGCGAGCTCCGAATTCAATGAGGAGCGAAAGCCGCACAAAAAGAAACTTACGAAAAGTCTCCGCAAGGACCGTGAACAGTGGTGGTTGACAAAGGCGAAAGAGATGGAAAAAGCATCGGCGATAGGCAACACCAGACAACTATTCAGGCTTATCAGGGAAACAGGTGGTAAAAGGCAAATGATAAGCGAAACAATCTCCGAGAAAAATGGCACCATAATTAGCTCCCAGGATAGACGTCTGGAGCGCTGGAAAGAACACTATGAGGAGCAGTTTAATTGGCCCACAGCCACACTTAACCTGCCGGACATCCAACACCTCCCTGAATGGGATGTAGACACAGGTCCTCCGTCCTTAACTGAGGTTACTAAAGCTGTCAACAATCTGAAGCTAGGCAAAGCAGCGGGACCTGATTTATTGACTCCAGAGGTATTTAAGTACGGAGGAGACAGTTTACTGTCTGCGTTAACGGAGGTTCTAGGCAGCGTCTGGGAATCAGAGGAAGTCCCATCGGGTTGGTGTAAGTCACTGATCATCCCGATATACAAGAAGGGAGACAAGTCTTCTTGTGATAATCACAGAGGCATTAGCTTGACTAATATAGTATCTAAAATCCTAGGCTCAATAATACTGCGTAGACTAAGTGGTGCTCGGGAGACACAAACACGAGAAAACCAGGCAGGTTTTAGGCCAGGTAGAGGGTGTATTGATCACATCTTCACCCTTCGACAGATTCTAGAACATAGGCATTCCTACCGGCGTCCGACAATCATTATATTTCTTGACCTAAAGGCGGCTTTCGATTCTGTCGACCGGGAGGTTCTCTGGCGATGCTTGGCTGTAAAGGGAATGCCAAGAAAATACATTGCACTGATTAAGGCACTCTACTCGTACTCATGCAGCCAGGTGAGGGCTTATGGCGAGTTGTCATCTGAAGTGGTGACGACTAGTGGCGTCCGTCAAGGATGCCCATTATCCCCATTCCTATTCAATTTCATCATAGATGTACTAATGGACTTAACCCTAACTCACTTCAGCGACTCAGGGATTGACTTGCTACCAGGGAAGAATCTCGTTGACTTAGTATATGCGGACGATATAGTCCTTCTAGGCGAGGACTCTGACAAAATGCAGAGTCTACTGAACACCCTGAGCAACAATCTCCGTATGTTTGGCATGCGATTCGCCCCTGTAAAATGTAAGATGATGCTGCAGGATTGGACCTCATCGACCCCTAGATTAGAAATAGGAAGTGAAGTGGTAGAACACGTTGACCGCTTCAATTACTTGGGAAGTACCATCAGCCCCAACGGGTTGATCGCCGACGAAATCTCAGTACGAATACAGAGGGCTAGTTTCACATATGCCAGTTTACGCCGTCTCTGGCGTAGACGTGACATCCGACTATCGACCAAAGGGCGTGTGTACAGCTCAGCAGTCCGCTCCGTCCTCCTTTATGGCTGTGAGACCTGGCCATTGAGAGCAGAAGACATGAAAAGATTAGCTGTCTTCGATCATAGGTGTCTGCGTTCTATCTCCCGCGCGAAGTGGTATGATAAGGTGAGCAATATTGAGGTTAGGCGTCGAGTGCTAGGTAAGGCGGGGAAATCAATCGACGAAACGGTGAAATTACTTCGACTGAGATGGTTAGGACATGTGCTACGTATGCCTAGTCATCGCCTTCCTCGACGGGCAATGTTAGCTGATATAGGGCCAGGCTGGAAAAGAGCTAGCGGCGGTCAAACGAAAACATGGCACCAATCAATGAAATCTACAACAGTTAATCTAAGCCACGTAGGAAGGTGTAGACTTCCTGGTTGGGGTCCCCGGGACGGTAAAAACCAATGGTTGGAAACAATTGGTGACATGGCTCAAAATCGTTCTGAGTGGCGCAGATGCATCCACTCCTTGTGACTTATGATTTCCAATTAAACTGTTTTGTTCTTCGTTATTACTATTCCTTTGTCTCACACCTCTGTTTACTGTTTCCATTATGCATTTCTTCTACTTCCTTCTCTTGCTTTGCGTGCTACATAGATTGTGGCGACTTGAACTGCCGCACATATGTGCAAAGTTCTATGTCGAAAACCGACCGACCGACCACATACACATAGGGAGGAGTAATCATGCTTTGCATGTGAGGTTGAGAGAGCATATCCCGAAATGGTCGGAAAAACAAATGAATTGTGGAAAATCAATAGACGCAGACTATCAACTTCGTCTATAGCACAGATGGTTAATTTCCTTTTGATACCATAGCAGAGGTACTATTACCTCTGTTATTTGGTTTAGTGGTCTTCACTGTTACTTTGACCTTGAATATGTCCTTTAAACTTGACCTAAGTAGTCTATTTTCTCACCTCTTACCTCTTTATTAATTTCATATTTATTCCTATGACAAGTCCGTGTGTGATCAGATTGTTCGAAATGGGTTGCGCAAGTACATTAGTTTAAGCCACCTTTATGCGTTCAAAAACAATTCGTCATCACATTAAACCTTCCTTGGTAAATTTAGTTTATTTGTACTTTTAACCCACCTACCTTGGTAATCCTTATTTGATTGGATTGCCAAACGTTGTGTTAATCATTCTTAAATCTTTTTTTTGTCACTTTGTTTAATTTAACTTTTTCATATATATATCGACTTGACAAGTAAATGTGCGATTAGATTGTTCGAAATGTATAGCGCAAATATGTCCCATCACATCGGTTTTCAGATAATCTCCGTCTTCTAATAACACTATCCAAATTTATAATAGGGACTAATTGTTTTAAAGTAAGCGTATGTATACAATGGTAGAGGAGTTACGTATTAAAGACGAGAGGTACGTATAATGATGAGTATACTGATAAATTGGGTGACAATGTGGTGAGTTCAACATTTACTTTGTTTAAAGTTGAACTCCCTATGTAAAACCTATAGAAGCGCAATTTTTTGAGCACTGTTCACTAAGTTCATAACCTCCTGTCAATTGACAACATGTAAAATTTTCAAGTTTGTTAAAACTTTTTTCTGTTCATTAACTTAGCAATATAATTTATTTAGGCTGTAAGCAGCTGTGCTAATGAGAAGCCAACGAAATAAGCACTGACGGCACCATATTATTCTGCACAATCCACACTGTTGTTCTTGCTTTGTTCAAATGAAAGGAACGTTGTTAGACACAGGTTTGTGCATCACATCCAAATTGAGTACTACACGTCTTATTCTCTACACAACTGATGGTGCTACCTCGACTGAAAGATGAAGTACATAGACTAGCTAGGTACTTCTAATCTTATCGACCAATTCAACAGCGCTTTTGGTGGAGCGAGTTATATTGGCCATTGCTCTAGGAACTTGATTTTTCGTGCTCTCTCGAGAACATGTCCCACTATGGCTAAGTAAAGGTGTGGTGAAAACCGTTAACAGTTCGATATTGGACCATCTGGCGCAAACCGGCCACCAAGCCAGCGTGGAATCCTTCTCTATAATCTACCGGGTGTCTAGTAAATTTCCAAAATCATCGAAGCACCGCATGCTCCAAACAACAGAGGCTATTGCTATTCGCCTCAAACAACCAGTGCTTTGTGTTCAAAAGAAGCAAGTCCAGCCTCTACTACTGCACTGGTCTTCAGTAGAGACTGTAAATTCATGAATTTGTAATATTATCTTTCCCAATTTTTTCTGACATTCAGCTTATTTCATGTTGATGCTACTGAGCTGTGATCTATCAATATTATTGATTTGATGTTATTAAAACAGCATTAATGTTGTTCATAAGACTAATTCATTCATTCACTATAATGTATACACATAACTGTAGAGCCTGATGATGAAGTTATCGAAAACAGTATTCTTTGTTCATTCTTTTGAAAATTTTAATGGGCATTTTTAATCAGTTAAATTGAGTATTAATGAGTTATTGTTCCATGGTTTCATTTTGTTGGCTTCTGTCCGATCGTAGTATATTGGGCTGTGACATCGAAGGATACCATTATTTCTTGGTCGTCTATGACGTTGTCTTTAGTGTATATATGCATTTATGCCAATTTGATGGGTAAGATTAAATCGAGCTCATATTAACTTACCTGTCTATAGCATTGGTTTATAATGTGGCTTGGCGTTGCCAGCTCATGGAATAATGAATCAAACTGTTACGGTAGAAGATTGCAAACTAATAGTATACAGGGAGGAGCAGCGAGTTACTTGGATCAAATTTTAAGTTACCCAACTTACACTTAATTTATTATATATTATTATTAATATTGTGCAAATATTGCCTTCTTTTCTTTTTTTCAGCATCTCTAGATCGAGAACTTTTCTGTCATTTGATGAAATTATGCGATTCAACGAGTTCAACCAGTTCAAATCTAATCGATTTAGAAAATTTTACTGATCATCGTGAACTCTCAATTACAAGCAATAATAATAATGCTGATGCTAATGGTGATAGTGGTAATAATAATAATAATAAGAAAAATAACAGCATCTCTAATGAACAAAGTCGCCAGTGTGAAATGTTTTCATATACTGTAACAGTATTTTTCTTAGCGTGTAATTGGCATTTTAACACTTCAGTCTACACAATCAATTCTCCGTGTAAAAATGATCTCGCTGATTCTGTCTGTGTTAAAAGTCCTCTATTGGAAGCCTTGCTCAGTGAATCAATATCATCTCGTCTATTCCTTGAAATTGTTATTCAGACATTCAATCGTAATTGTAAGTTGTAATAATCAATACGTTTCTTTTTTGTATTTATTGATTTATTTATTTGTTCGGCCAGCTCAACTAATTGTCACCAGCAGGTTTTGAGTTCGACCCCTTCTTATTGTGAAATTGTCGGTGCTGTGCTGGTTGTGAGTTCATCAGCTTTAAGACCTTTGTCTAATGTGAAGACCTGTGGCTGCTTGCTACCTTGACGTGGTGGTGGTGGTGATCGGATTTGCAATAGGGAACGACTCATCATCAATACCAGAGATCTGGAAAATATGACCACCAACCGTATCAAGAGATGAAAAGTGATGGAAGTTATGCGAGTAGTAGTGTGTTGATATAATTATGAGCAGGAATCAATAGTGCTCGAAACGTGGTCATCAGTAAATATAGCACTATATAGCACAAATTGTGAGACTTTATCATCGAAATAAAATTTTATCCATAATGGAATTGCGTCAGCTTAGCTTTGTCTGTTCAGTTTTACTAATGTCCTATTTTTTGAAATAATAGAGAAGATTTGTATTTCAGGTGAATGATTTGCAATTAGTAGTGTTCTCTGAGCTGGTTGGTTTAGTTGCGGAGCTTTCGTCGTCTCAAGAAGTAACTCGGATTGATGAATGCCACGGAAACATTAATTTAAGTGTAGAATTTGGGCAGTACGCTAGAATTTAATTCCATATTAGATTACTTCATTCTAAACATCACACAGTGAGTGATGCAATATTCACAACTGGATGACAATATTTCGAGTGTGGATTATTGCTCATAATCATATCAATTTAATCACATGGCTTCACAATTTCTCTCACAATGTATATACTTTCTCTCTCTCTCTCTCTCTCTCCAACCTCCCCTTGGTGTTTGTTGCGACTTTCCATATCCCCGGTAGAGGCGATATGTCATTTCAATTGCATGCGTGTGGTGTGGAATTGATAAACAAAGCTTCAGTGATTAACCTTTCCCTCTCCCCACGTAATTGTATTACTTTTTAATACTCTCACTCTGTCCTGCCCATTCTATTGTGTGATAACCGAGCTTTTTTTTAGGTTATTTAATTAAACAGGGTCAGTTATTTTAGGTCTAGCTAAAGTTCCATGTTCCAGTAATCCAATTGACCCCGATCTACTAGTTTGACTCACCTATGGAATTGACCTCACAGTCAGCATTATATGGTATTTGGTAAATTGCATTATTTTGCTGAATTGGATCTATTGGAACCTTAAGCTGACAGAGTTTATCCCTCAGAGAGTTAGTTGCTTGATAGATTTCAATGCCACCCTGACTAATTCCAGCATCATTGAGAATCCTACGTAAAGCCTCTAACGTTCCTTCTTTATACGGCAGTACTACAGAGGCTTTGAATTCTTTATTATTTTCGTCATTTTTATTACTAATCTTAGATTTTCTGTGGTTCTTCATATATTTTTAAATGAATTCTGGTGGGTATTTAGCTGTTCACCAGTGCTATTTCCTTTATTTGTTCGATTTCATTATTTAAATCTTCCGGCTTACGAGTTAGTTAGGCACTTGGCCCGATTAAACAGACATTTTAACTAAACCCTTCTTTACTGATTCCGGGTGCATTAGAATGTGTGTGTGTGTGTGTGTGTGTGTGTCGGTTTCCTATAAATGCTGGTTTTGTTAATACAGTGTAATCACTGTGTGATATTTAAAATAAATTTTATCTAATTCCATTATGGTGCGTCGGTGGCATAGCGGTTAGGACGCTCGCCGACCCTGCATATGGTCCCGGGTTCGATCCCCAGCCGACGCACTCATTTACCCCTCTAAGCCAGAAATAATGCTGGTGGAGAGGAAAGGTTGGGCATGAGATTGGCTAGCAACCCCATCCTGTAAAATAAACTCTGCTACAGAAACTTCAGGCCACTAGCTTGAAGCCCTATGTTCCACTGGGAACGTGAAGGGAAAAAATTCCATTATAGGTAAAATTTGTTTTGATAAAGTCTGACAGTGTGCTATACAGTAATATTTACTGATGACGTTTCGAGCACTGAACATATTGAGACGGGTCCATATGAGGAAATTAAGAAGCCTGTAGATACAATAATGACTAAGGTTAAAAAATCTACAGCGGATTCAATACGCAGAATGAAGCCGTCACTAGATGACTCTGAATGGTTTAATTTAATGCCTAAAACTAACAATGTTAGTAGAATACATGGTACTATTAAAATACATAGACCAGGTTACCTCATACGATCAATAGTAGATTTCAGGAATACCCCTATTTATGAATTATGAAAACACTTAGCTCTAATATTATGCCCCATTGGAAATCGTTCAAACTCTAGACTAACTGATTCATATGAAATGAAAAGGGAACTAAATAACATTCAATTAGAGAATAATGAAAGAATGGTCAGTTTTGATATAACTAGTCTGTACACTAATATGCCAATCAATATGGCAGCCTTAGAATCAGTTAAAAAAGAACTAACTGCAGATCCTGAACTCAATCGTAGGACGAAGCTGCCCATTGAAGAAATTATTTTAGGAATTCAGTTATGCCTCACATCTGTCTTTAAATTCCAAGGCAAAATAATATAGACAAACTAAAGGTGTAGCAATAGGATCACCAATATCCCCTATCGTAGCAGATATATTTATGGATAGCTGGGAAAATATGGCACTTAATACGTTTAATCCTACTCCAAAAATATGGTGGAGATATGTGGATGACACTTTCACAGTGTTAAAAACAGAACATATCTCTAGCTTCTTGACACACATAAACTCACTAGTGGAGGGAATAAAATTCACATTTGAAACCGAAGACGAGCAAGGAGAATTAGATATGTTAGATTGTAAAATAAAACGAATAGAAGAAGGCAAACTACACACCAGTGTTTATAGAAAACCAACGCATTCTAATAGATATTTAGACTTTAATTCATCTCATCCTTTAACTGTTAAGGCAGCAGGCTTAGTTAAGTGTTTAACAAACCGAGCAGTAGCACTAAGTAGCACAAGAAAAGACCTAAATGATGAAATAAAACAGATAGAAGAAGCGTTGGTGTTCAATAACTATCCCATAAAATTCATTGAGAAGATCAGTAAAGGCCAAAAACAAAATAAAAAGAATTGTGAAACTAGTAGTAATAAAATAAATAAGAGAGAATATAAATCATCTACAGTTATACCATATAAAGAGGGGACATCTGAGACCCTACGTAGGATTCTAAATAAAGCAGGAATTAGGGTGGCATTTAAACCTACAAACTCACTTAGGGACAAGCTCTGTAGGTTAAAGGACCCAGTTGACCCAATTAGACAAAATAATATAATTTACAAAATACCCTGCAATGACTGTGAGTGAGGTCAACTACATAGGTTAAACTAGTAGATCGGGCGGGGATAGTCAGATTGTCGGAACATAAGAATTTAGCTAAGGTAAGAATGGTTGACCTCACGAAGATAAGTAATTTAGAAAAAAAACTCAGCACTGCATGCATTAACACACAAAACAACACAATAGGGTGGGAGAGGGTTAAAATTCTAAGATGCAATATAGGTAGGTGGAGAGAAGTTGATTACTGAATCCTGGTTCATCGAATTTACACCCAACACGTGCAGTAGGATGCAATGACTCATCACTCATACCGGAAATATGGAAAATACTACTACCAATCAAGTCAAGCGATGAAAAATAGTGAAATTATATAAACGAAGTTGTGTGAGTGACTTGATATGATTATGAGTGGCAATAGTTTGTGCTCGAAAGGTGGTCATCAGTTAATATTACTGTATAACACCACTGTGTGATTTATCAAAATAAATGTTACCCGTAATGGAATTATGCTCTATCACAGTGCCCAAGTTTTATTCTTATATCAAATTTTATCTAATATGGAAATAATCTACAATGTTTGTGTTTTTTCGGTTTCTAATTTCAGTCGACCCAACATTTATGGTGACTTTTCTTCCAAAGCATAAAAATGATGACAGAGAAAGTTGTCTAATCCAATGGGTTAACTTTTGTCAGTCCAATATACATGACGGTTGCACCAATGATACATCTACTGCCACTACAGCTAAAGGTTTAGAGGAGTTTTTAAAAATATTTGAAGCTAATTCACGCTCTGACAATAATACTCATGATGATTTAGAATATATTGAAAGTCTGTGGAATTCTAATCTAGGCTGTCGTCGTCAAAGGAGCTCTTTAGAGCTGACTGACAACAAGCCAGTACTGTCTGATCATCATGTCAATTCAAAAACTACGCCTACAAATACTGTGATCAAATTTCTTTGTGATTTATTCTACTCTCCGGATACTTCAGTGCTGATCTATCATAATGATTTTGAAGTGATTATTGAAGTGATAAATCGACAATTACGCGATTTAGAACCTGATTCTGAGGTAAGTTTTATTCAATAATAAAATGTCTCTTTTTGTACTTTTTTCATTACTAGTAAGTAGTAGTAAGGCAAGCTTATCTTACTCTCAAGTCCTGTGTGGTGATCAACAGCACTACTTAGCATGAAAAATGAAAATAAGATGCGGATTTTCAACTCCAATGGGAATTCAGTGCTATGTGCTATACGGATCAGAGACTTGGCGCCGCACCGTGCCGTGTCTCGAAAAGCACTTCGAACAAACTACAGACCTTCATCAACAGCTGTCTTCGCTCAATACTACTCAAGGTCAGATGGCCGGCCAGAAAAGATGAGCAACAGGGATCTCTGGCAGTGAACGAACCAACCCAGCAGGAACCAACTGTGCAAGAAATATGCAGGGAGAAATGGAGGTGGATTGGCTGGCCATACTCTGAGAAAACCAACCATCGAGTGACATCACTTGCCAGGCTTTCTCTCGGGTGGAACCCAAATGGGAAGCGGCGAGTTGGTCGTCAGTGCGAGGGTGAAATGGAGTGGAGGAGGTGATGTGAAGAGGAGATGAAAGCATGTGGGTAGACGTGGAGCCAGGTGAAAACGTTGGCGGAGAACCGAACTCAGTGGAGACATGCGGTTGAATCCCTATGTTCCTCTAG
Organism: Trichobilharzia szidati; assembly: GCA_944472155.2. Taxonomy (NCBI): domain Eukaryota; kingdom Metazoa; phylum Platyhelminthes; class Trematoda; order Strigeidida; family Schistosomatidae; genus Trichobilharzia; species Trichobilharzia szidati. Next base: position 66,423,649 of record OX235277.1, on the reverse strand, counting down.
GAACTACAGGAGACTATAATAATGATAGTTGTCTTATTGTTATATCTACCTGGTTCACTGATCCAATACTCATCAGCCGTGAATAGGAAGTAGTAGTCTTTCGTCATAAAGCTATCCCAGCGAATGTTACCATCGACGGGAGTTGCCATCAATTTTCTTATATTCGACTTCAAGAAAAGGAAGAGAGAAAATAATTCAGTACATATTTAATGCATAGAGAAAAATATCCGTTTTTCTCTTTCAATTTACATGCCTGTTACAAATGAAGAAAAAGGATTCTGTGAAACGTCTCTATTGAATTCCCGTCCATTGTCATTGCTTTCATTTCCACCTTAAATGACCTTCTCTATCTCACACTTGGATCCACATCAAGTCCGCCAATGCCTCTTTGGACTTCACTCGAGGATGTGGATGTACAGCGTCTGTTGAAGGTCTCATCAGTGTATGTCCAATACCTCTCCATTCTCTTCGCCATGTTTGTTGGTCAATATTTTGTTGTCCGATTCGCTAACCATCATCACTCCTTGCTGCTTATCTTTCGTGTCTATCTGATCTTCAGTATTAAGCAAAGATAGCTGCTAGGACTACCTTTGTGCCGTTAGTGTCAAGTCTCTGAACTCAACTGAAGTGGTGATGTAACAGTAGCGTTGAAAATTCGCATGGTAATAGTAATCATACACAGTGTAATTTTTCGGCGTTACGTAATCAGATGAAAGACAGGATGAAAACATCGAGTTACCAGACAGGGTAGGGAAAGACTGATAACCTCTCCTTTCTGAACTCATGAATCGGGTTTCAGGCACCTGATGGAGATTGCTTCGGCAAACCTGAGGAGAATTGAACTCTTTTGCCTATTGGTAATTCTGAAGCATCTTACGACGTCCACCTCATAACCCATGTCAAGGAAGTGCCTGACAATGGCACTGTTGAAAGCATTTGTTCCCTTGAGATGTAGGCTTTTCGGTACATGTTCAGAAAATCGGAGTTATGTCCTTTTTTCTGTTTTCCCAATGTAACTGCCCCCCAGCAGACACATCCAAACTTATATACACAGTTGCAGTTAACGTGAGGAGAGTATCTGCCGACTTTTGACTGTATCAAAGAGCATGTCGTCCGATAAACCGGAACCAACTTAGCTGCAGGACAGGCTCTGGCTAGTGATACATTCAGTCTTTTGTCGGTTATTCCTGCAATATTATTACCCTTAAAATCAATTTGAATGAAGACAGGTCCTTTTTTCCACTACGATTTGTTTAACCTATGAGCCTTGACATCTTCCGTACTTGCTTATTAATAATCCTAAAACCTTTGAGCTTGATCACAGATTGATGTCAGTTAGAGAGAGAACCATTGAAAACCAAGTCCCTGGTTCGAATCCTAGTGGGCGTCTGCACCTCTGAAGTGTCACAAACTAGGACGAAACATCTGCTGTCCAGTACTTACTACTTATCTAATGGTTTCCTAACAGATATCAATTCGTGGTCAAGCTTGAAACAAACCCTTTACTCAACATCACCGTTTGATCACAGTCCATCTGGTGAATGTCGTGTGAGATGATTGAGCACCTTGGCAGGTGGTGGTGCCATTATGAGTAGTAGTGCTAGAAAGCCGACAGAGAAACATCTTTCTGTGAACCTACAAAATACATTTTGTTAATAATTTATTCCACATTGATAAATAATATTCTCATTTTCTTCTTATTATTATTATTCATACTTTGGTTTCTCCTCAAGGATTTACCTCATTTCCTGCAACTCTTGGGCATCATGTCAGCCAGTTCATGTCTTACAGTAAGAGATTCCGCCAAAATTCATGATACAATAGATTCCTTGAAATCAATTTTACAATCAGTATCACATAGTAGATCGTGTAAAACACTTGCACTGACTGTATGTAAACAATTAAATACTATTGTGAATTCATTCGCTAAACAGTAATAGCCATTACCGTTATTATTATTATTGTTATTATTATAGTGATTACGTAAGCATTGTTATGTCATAACAATGTTATTGTTATTATTACCAATGTTACAACATTCCATCTGCATAAAGTTCTATTCATTATTCATTGAGAGTTTACATTCAAACAAAAAAATATATATAAACAAAAATATAAATTTTTTGGATAAATTATTACCCTTTTTCAAGTTTTGGTCGTGGATTAATGTTAGTTAGAAGGGAATCATTGAAAAACCAGTTGGGAGTACTGGATGGCCAGCTGTTTCATCCTATTTTGGGGGCTCTTCAGAAGCTTGACCTCACAACGTGAATGAATAGGAACCAGCATATTAATTTGTTTATTGGATGTATCATACTTATGAAGTGAAAACTCAGGAGAGGGAAATTCCGAAGTTAGATTGTAACATATAAAAGAAAGAAGATGGGGAGTTGAACACACAATCAAACATATTTGAACTTCCGATCATCCCATCCTAAGTCAGTGAAAGTAGGATTGGTGAAATGTTTAAGTGACAGAGCACAAAAAATAAGTAGTACCAGGGAAAATCTAAGACAAGTAGTGAGACATATAAGAGAGCCCATGAAACTTAATAATTAATCTGATAAATAAGTCAGAAAGTATGTAGGGAAATGCAAAAATAAAATCACTGATGATAGTAGTGATAGTGATAATAATAATGATAATAATAGTAATAATAATATTAATGACGACACCAAAAATAAGGAATCTAAGTCATCAGTAGTAATTCCATACAAGGAAGGAACCTCGGAAACCACCTTCCGCAGAATTCTTAAAAAGGCAGGCAGGAATAAAAGTGGTTGGCATTCAAACCCCCCCACAAACTCAATTAGAAACAAGCTTTGTCGGTTAAAACATCAATCCTGTGGAGCCTTTAAAACAAAACAATTTAATTTTTCTCATACCTTTCTGGAATGATTGTCAATTCAATTACATAAGTCACCCTAGTAGAACAGGGGCAGTCAGACCAGCCGAACATAAAAGCCTAGCAAAATCTAGATTATAAAATTATATTTGTAAAATCTCAGCGAAATTGAAATGATTAATTCCAACGTTTCTTTCGGCAATCTGGTCCGAACTTCTTCAGGGAAATTAATCGAATTAACATAACAGAGGTTTATATATAAAAGGAACAACTCATGTTTTTAAACTTTGTCCAATCATGAGTCATGCAACAGTCATCAACAAGTATAATAAATAAATAAAATAGTATGTTTATATATATATAAAAGTACATCTCTTTTAAATTGTTTGTCCAGTCATGTGAATCAATAAACAGCTATCAATAGGTATAGTAAACAAAACAAAACAAAATCTTTAATCTGAACTGTGATCAAAATTTGACCTCAGACTTTCAACATTAGTCTACTTTTGTTAAAAATATATAAGTGTATATGTGTTATGCAGTATCAATGGTGTGTGTGTGTACATGTGTGTATGTGTGTGGGTGAACAGTCATAAAACATTTGTTATTCTCATATGAGCTATGATCAAGATTTGACCGGAAAGTTACAAAATAATTGAGATGTTTTTACAAATATAATATAATTTTATAGATTTGTTATTCTCTCCATAAAAGGACGTAGACAATCGGGAATTTGATCCAGTGTGACTAGTTGTTGAAAACATATCCAATTTATTTATTAGTCAGGATTTGCCATGCATCAGCTAAGATCACACCTTCACGTCTGTTCAAACTGTTGGGATTCACCCATATATGTAGGGCTTCTGCAGTCAGTCTTTCTTTATATGAACCAAAACCTTTCTGTAAAACCTTAGTCTTATCAAAGTCGATTTTGTGTCCCGTTTCTATCGAGTGCAGTGCGATCGCTGAGTTGTTTTCTAGCTTCTTCAAGTCTGCAGAGGTCTTTGGAACCACCTTTAGACATTGTTTATGCTCTTTCACCCTTACATTTACCTGTCTGGAAGTTTCTCCTACATATACGGCGTTACAATCCCCACAATTGATCTGGTAAACACAATTTTGCTGGTTTTCTTGTTCGATTTTATCCTTAACCTTAACCAGTAATGAGCGTAAGGTGTTTGATGCACGAAAATACACTCGTATATTATGGTCGTTAAGGATTCGCTTTATTTCGTCGGAAGTTTCTTTGCGGTAAGGAATCACCGCTGTACTAACCCAATTCTTAGCATCAGGTTTCGATTCATCTTTGTCTTCACATTTTAAATATCTTTTTATGAAAGCTTTAGGATAATTATTTGATTCAAGAGTGGATTGAACCAATTTTAATTCCTTGCTAATATCTTCCTCCTCAGTAACTAGACGTTTGGCTCTGTTGATCAGATTCTTGGCCACAGTTACTTTGGTGGTAAATGGATGAGCTGAATGGTAATCTAGGTATCTATCCGAATTTGTCGGCTTTCTAAAAATGTTTATTTTAAATTTTCCATCTAATTTTCTTTGTACTAAACAGTCCAGGAACGCCAACTCATTGTCATCGGATTCAACCTCTTTGGAGAATTTAATAGTTTCTGATATATTGTTTATTAAGTGAAACAGTTCATTTAACAAACTACGTTTGATTATGATGAAAGTATCATCCACGTATCTTAACCACATTGCTATGGGATCACCAGTATCTCCGCTAGTCGCCAATCTATTTATGCACTCATTAGAAACAAATGCAATTATGAAATGCCCTAGTCCCCCAAAGATGTGGTTAAGATACGTAGATGATACTTTCATCATAATCAAACGTAGTTTGTTAAATGAACTGTTTCACTTAATAAACAATATATCAGAAACTATTAAATTCTCCAAAGAGGTTGAATCCGATGACAATGAGTTGGCGTTCCTGGACTGTTTAGTACAAAGAAAATTAGATGGAAAATTTAAAATAAACATTTTTAGAAAGCCGACAAATTCGGATAGATACCTAGATTACCATTCAGCTCATCCATTTACCACCAAAGTAACTGTGGCCAAGAATCTGATCAACAGAGCCAAACGTCTAGTTACTGAGGAGGAAGATATTAGCAAGGAATTAAAATTGGTTCAATCCACTCTTGAATCAAATAATTATCCTAAAGCTTTCATAAAAAGATATTTAAAATGTGAAGACAAAGATGAATCGAAACCTGATGCTAAGAATTGGGTTAGTACAGCGGTGATTCCTTACCGCAAAGAAACTTCCGACGAAATAAAGCGAATCCTTAACGACCATAATATACGAGTGTATTTTCGTGCATCAAACACCTTACGCTCATTACTGGTTAAGGTTAAGGATAAAATCGAACAAGAAAACCAGCAAAATTGTGTTTACCAGATCAATTGTGGGGATTGTAACGCCGTATATGTAGGAGAAACTTCCAGACAGGTAAATGTAAGGGTGAAAGAGCATAAACAATGTCTAAAGGTGGTTCCAAAGACCTCTGCAGACTTGAAGAAGCTAGAAAACAACTCAGCGATCGCACTGCACTCGATAGAAACGGGACACAAAATCGACTTTGATAAGACTAAGGTTTTACAGAAAGGTTTTGGTTCATATAAAGAAAGACTGACTGCAGAAGCCCTACATATATGGGTGAATCCCAACAGTTTGAACAGACGTGAAGGTGTGATCTTAGCTGATGCATGGCAAATCCTGACTAATAAATAAATTGGATATGTTTTCAACAACTAGTCACACTGGATCAAATTCCCGATTGTCTACGTCCTTTTATGGAGAGAATAACAAATCTATAAAATTATATTATATTTGTAAAAACATCTCAATTATTTTGTAACTTTCCGGTCAAATCTTGATCATAGCTCATATGAGAATAACAAATGTTTTATGACTGTTCACCCACACACATACACACATGTACACACACACACCATTGATACTGCATAACACATATACACTTATATATTTTTAACAAAAGTAGACTAATGTTGAAAGTCTGAGGTCAAATTTTGATCACAGTTCAGATTAAAGATTTTGTTTTGTTTTGTTTACTATACCTATTGATAGCTGTTTATTGATTCACATGACTGGACAAACAATTTAAAAGAGATGTACTTTTATATATATATAAACATACTATTTTATTTATTTATTATACTTGTTGATGACTGTTGCATGACTCATGATTGGACAAAGTTTAAAAACATGAGTTGTTCCTTTTATATATAAACCTCTGTTATGTTAATTCGATTAATTTCCCTGAAGAAGTTCGGACCAGATTGCCGAAAGAAACGTTGGAATTAATCATTTCAATTTCGCTGAGATTTTACAAATATAATTTTATAATCTAGATTTTGCTAGGCTTTTATGTTCGGCTGGTCTGACTGCCCCTGTTCTACTAGGGTGACTTATGTAATTGAATTGACAATCATTCCAGAAAGGTATGAGAAAAATTAAATTGTTTTGTTTTAAAGGCTCCACAGGATTGATGTTTTAACCGACAAAGCTTGTTTCTAATTGAGTTTGTGGGGGGGGTTTGAATGCCAACCACTTTTATTCCTGCCTGCCTTTTTAAGAATTCTGCGGAAGGTGGTTTCCGAGGTTCCTTCCTTGTATGGAATTACTACTGATGACTTAGATTCCTTATTTTTGGTGTCGTCATTAATATTATTATTAGGTAGGTAGGTATCCATTGCCCCCCCTGGTTTTTAATGATCTCACTAACTTTGAAGCAATTAGTTCCCTTTACGTTTTTCGATAACACAATAAGAAGAAATAGTTTATCTGAAGCGTGTAATGTGTCGTTTTCGCAACACATTTCAGACATTCTGACCACACACACACGTACTTGTCATGCATAGTTATATAGAAGGCGTGAATTATCACATTACCATACACTGCGTCTTCTTCTTGTATTGTCCAAATCTCTCTCTAACTGTTGTTGGTTCGTGATGACATCTAAAATTCGAGATCGCTTATGTCACGTGTCAGGTGGTCCACAACGGAAAACACAGCGAGTCATTCGAAGTGAATACAAGATTAATACAAGGCTGGCTGCTTATTATGACCAATGACCACCCCCAAAACTTTACCAAATTGCTACTAAAACTTCAACGCACAAATATATTAAAAATTCTAAAAATACAAACAATGACCTTATTTTTCGCTGGAATCGGGGAAGTGAAATGACGCAGGCTGGTGAAAGCCTTCGGGAAGCCAGTCAGCCGATGTGCCTTCTTTCGATGAGAGCAAAAATAAGGATGGGGACGTGGAATGTTCGTACAATGTACGAAGCTGGGAAGGCTGCTCAGGTAACCGCAGAAATGAGGAGATATAAAATAGAAGTGTTGGGAATCTGCGAGAGCAGATGGAACGGATGTGGAAGGAGCCAACTATCAACTGGAGAGACCATAATCTACTCCGGTCACCCAGAGGACGAGCACGAGCACACCGAGGGAGTAGCCATCATGATGTCACCAACAGCGGCTAAAGCTCTCATGCAGTGGGACCAATTTCCTCCAGGATAATGACAGCCGGGTTCAACTCAAAAGGAAAAAGGGTTACAATCATTCAGTGCTACCCGCCTACAAACGTCTCAGAACAAGAGAAGAAGGAGGATTTCTACAGTCAACTACAAACAGTAATGGACAACGTCCCAAAGAGCGATATCAAAATCCTGATGGGAGACATGAATGCGAAACTGGGAGGAGACAATACAGGAAGAGAACTCACCATGGGTCGCGAGGCCCTCGGTGAAATGAACGAAAATGATGAACTCTTCTCAGACTTCTGCGCCTCCAACGATTTGGTGATTGGTGGCAGTGTGTTCAAACACAGGGATATACACAAGGCAACATGGATTTCACCAGATGGACACACCAAAAACCAGATAGACTTCATTTCAATCTCAAGGAAGTGGAGACGGAGCCTACTGGACACAAGATCGAGGAGAGGAGCAGATGTGGGTTCAGACCACTATCTAGTACAAGGGACTTTCAAGGTGAAGCTGAAAGCCTCGAGGATACCTGGGGATAGACCACAATGCAAGTTCAACACGCAAAAACTGAAGGACACAATCACACAGGACATTTTCACTGCAACTGTCAGAGCAAAGCAGGAAACACTACGTGGCACCACTGAGGAATCATCCGTGGAAGACCATTGGAACTCTCTGAAGGTAATTTTCAACGAAACGTGTTCAACGGTTTTAGGAAGAAAGAAGAAACAAGACAAGGAATGGCTCTCAACGGACACTTGGAAACTAATAGAGGAGAGGAGAAAGGTGAAAGAGAAAATGATTCAATGCAAAGATGGACAAGAGAAGGAAACGCTGAGCTCAACTTACACAGCACTGGACAAAGAAGTGAAGAAGAGTGCCAGGAAGGACAAAAGACAATTCTACGACAACCTGGCTACTGAAGCTGAGAAGGCAGCAGGCAAAAGGGACCTGAGGACACTATATCAGATAACCAAGTCTCTATCCGGGAAGAGATCACCACAAGTGAAACCTATAAAAGACAGCCAAGGGAACCCAATTACCAAAGAAGAAAGACAGATTAAACAATGGGCGGACCACTTCAAAGGACTCTTGAACCGACCACCACCTACAACCCGTCCAGTAATACCAACAACAGCACGTACACAACTGCAAGTTGACACCAATCCTCCAACGAAAACTGAAGTCATGAATGCAATCAAGCTTCTGAAAGCTGGAAAAGCAGCTGGACCAGATGGAATACCCCCGGAAGCACTGAAAGCGGACCCAGAAACGACGGCAGATATGCTGACTCCATTATTGCAAAAGATCTGGAAAGAGGGAAAGGTGCCTACTGACTGGAGGAAAGGTTACCTGGTGAAACTACCAAAGAAGGGCGACATGGGACTCTGCAAGAACTGGCGAGGAATCATGCTCCTGTCGACGCCAAGTAAAATCCTGAGTCGCATCATCCTGGAGAGAATCAAGGACGCGCTGGATACAGAACTCCGACCAGAACAAGCTGGATTCAGGAAAGGCAAATCATGTTCTGACCAAATTGCAACTCAACGCATTATCATCGAACAAAGCATGGAATGGCAATCAAATCTCTACCTCAACTTCATAGACTTTGAGAAGGCCTTCGACAGCGTTGACCGCGAAGTAATTTGGAAACTACTCGAGTACTATGGCGTACCCCAAATATTCATCAACCTTATTCAACAACTGTACGACAACGGCACATGTCAAGTGATCCACAACGGAAAACTCAGCGAGGCGTTTAAAGTAAACACAGGAGTCAGACAAGGGTGCTTATTATCACCAATGATATTCCTAATTGTGGTGGACTGGATTATGCGTCAGACAGTGGAAAACGAGAAGACAGGGATATCCTGGACGGACGTGAAGAGCCTAGAAGACCTGGATTTCGCGCGTGGATGATTTATGTTTGATGTCACACAAAATCGAAGACTTACAAGCGAAAACCGACAAACTGGTCGAAGAGGCTGGCAGCAAAGACAGGAATCCAGGTGAACATAGACAAGACGGAGGTTATGAAATTAACCAACCAACCAACCGACAGCAGCAGCAACATCCAGCGCCAATCACCATCAACGGGAGGGATTTGAAAGAGGTTACTTCTTTCACTTATCTAGGGAGCATTGTCTCAACTACAGGAGACAGGAACGGACGAGGATGTCAAATCGAGAATCGGGAAGGCGAGAAACACATTCATCAACCTGAAACCAATCTGGAAATCTTCGTCACTCAGTATCAACAACAAAATTCGGATTTTCAATACAAACGTGAAGTCAATTTTGCTTTACGGATCAGAAACTTGGTGTGTCACAAAGAATATTTCCAACAACCTGTTGCAGACCTTTATCAACAACTGTCTTCGCTCCATACTGAAGATTAGATGGCCAGAAAGAATCACAAACAAGAAGCTATGGGAACAAACGAAACAGGAACCAATCGCTAAACAAATATGCAGGAGGAAGTGGAGATGGATTGGACACTCGCTGCGGAGGCCAACGCTGGGTGACATCGCGCGTCAGGCCAATGCTCGAGTGGAGCCCGAAAGGGAAGCGGCGAGTGGGACGTCCAAGGGTGACATGGAGGAGATCGTGTGAGGTGGAGATGAGACAGTATGGACTAACATGGATGCAAGTGAAAAATACAGCAGAAGACAGAAGCAAGTGGAGGCGTGTAGTTGAAGCCCTATGTTCCACTAGGAACCCAAGGGAACAACAATAATAATAATATGCTTAATTATGGTAGACTGGATTATGCGTCAGACTGTGTATGGGGAGTGAGAAGACAGCAATACGTTGGACCGACAAAAAGACCATAGGGCATCTAGATTTCGCAGATGATTTATTTCTAATGTCACACAAACTCGAAGACGACTTGTAGGCGAAAACCAACAAACTGGTAGAAGAAGCAGCAAAGACAGGATTCCAAGTGAACATAGGGAAGACGGAGGTAATGAAGATAACCAACCAACAGCAGCAACAACTAGCACTAATCACCATCAACAGGAGAGGTTTCACAGAGTTAAGTTCCTTCACTTATCTTAGAAACCCGGTTTCAACCACAAGTGGAAACCACGTATGAAGATGTCAAAAGCGGCCAGAATTCGAAAGGCAAGATACGCCTTCATCAACCTGAAACCAGTTTGGAAATCTTCTGCACTCACTCAGCCAGCCAGCACAAAGAACAAGATCCGGATTCTGTTCAACATAAATGTGAAGTTAGTCAGTTTCCTCTTCTATACGAGTCAGGAACTTGGCACGCGCGTCACCAAAAACATTTCTAACAAGTTAGAGACTTCTATCAACAACTAACCTCATTGTATATTGAAAATCAAACGGTCAGCCAGAAAGAATTAGCGACAAGAAACTCTGTTAACAAATCAGCCGAGTGCCAATTGCTCAACAAATATGTAGGAGAAAATGAAGATGGATCAGGCATACTTTGAGGAGACATTGCGCTCAGTGCACGCGATTGGTTGAGAGGGAGGTGAATGGGAAGTGACGGGTGGGTCGTCGGTGTGTGTGTGGGAGGGTTGACATGGAGGAGATTGTACGAGTTGGTGGAAGAGATGATAGCTTATGGGCAATCGTAGATCCAGCTGAAGAGGAGAGCAGAAAATAGAAGAAAGTGGAAATGGGTTGTTTAAGCTGTCTGTGTTCCACTCGGAACCCAAAAGAATAATAACAATAAGCAACAAAATTCATTTCAAAATATGCGCGAGTAGAAATCGCCATTCATCAACGTGATTAGATGTTTAAAACAAAAGGAAACGAAGTTAATTCGAAGCATTTCAACGGACAGAAAATATTTTAGGTAACGTTAGATTAGATGAAAAGTTTATCTCCAACATTTAAATTAGATCAGTTTTTGTTCTTATTTTCTGTAAATGTACTTTTTCAGTCCTGAAATGAGAGGAATAATCGATTTTTTCTGGTAATGATTAGTGAACTTGGGAAATTTATTTCGGTCAAGGTTATTTTTCGGAATGACTGAAGTAACGAATTAAAGTATGTAAATTGACTTTAAATCTTGTATTAGTTCAAAGGTAGGGAAAATTTAGTCCTCAAGTTTGATTGACGGGGATTTTATCGACTTGGAAACCTCGCCTAATTTACTAGCAGGTCTCAAACCCGGGTAAAGAGGGAGGGTTAACTGTGGAGCTGGCGACCTTACCCCACTGTGGTGAGTGCTACTTATAATCCGATATAAGTAGTATATCAGAAACGAATTCAGAAAAGTAACAATATGTTTGGCAACCTGGAAAGAGCAATCAAAGAAGAGAACCATGAGAAGAATGTTGCCATATGATGGAGAATCCAAGAAGCTATCGAATGTGACGATATTCGACCAATTCGTCAAGGATGTGGTAAATGATGTGCAAATGGCAGGTTGAGAATATGGTATACCAAATTTAGCTATGTACCATACGTTTCATCAAATATACATTCCTTTCAGCCTTCTCGGTCTTTTCTTCTTTACACCACCTATCAAACTGCCACAGAAACTTCAACGCACAATAAAATTACCAAAAATTTTTTTAAACCAATTCTTCGCTGGAATCGGAGAGGCGAAATGGCATAGTGGGTTGGTGAAAGCCAGCCTTCGGGAAACCAGTCAGAATCTTCTATCGATGAGGGCAAGAATAAGAATGGGGATGTAGAATGTCCATACAATGTATGAGACTGGGAAGGTTGCCCAAGTAGCCAACGGAATGTGAAGATATGGCATAGAGGTGCTGAGTATCTGCGAGAGCAGATGGAATGGATGTGGGTTATCAGAATTGTCAACTGGAGAGTCGGTAATCTACTCCGGTCACCCTGACAACAACCACGAACACGCCGAGGGAGGGGCTATCATGATGTCACCAGCATCAGCCGAAGCACTAATGCAGTGGGAACCATTTTCATCCTGCAGGATCATGACAGCAACATTCAACTCAGAAGGAAGAAAGGTAACAATTATCCAAGACTACACACCTACAGACAACGCGGAAGAAGAAGAGAAGGAGGATTTTCACAGACAACTACAAACACTAATGGACAACATCTCAAATGGTGACATCAAAATCTTCTTAGGTGATATGAATGCCAGGTGAGCAGGGAGGAGATAATACAGGAAGATAACGGAGAGCTCTTCTCAGACTTCTGCGCTTTCAATGATTAGGGGATTGGAGACAGCGTGTAGAAACACAAAGATATACCCAAGAAAGAATTAGCAATAAGAAGCTCTGGCGATGAACAAACCAATCATGAGCCGATTGCTCAACAAATATGTAGGAGAAAATGAAGGTGGGCCGGGCATACTTTGAGTAGGCATCGCGCGCAGTGCATGCGATTGGTCGAGTGGGTCGTCGGTACGAGGGTGACATGGAGGAGATCGTGTAATGAGTAGGACATGAGAGATTATGGTTCCATTCGGAACCCAAGTGAATAGTAATCATAATCATAATATCGTCTTGGAGTTAGACCACAAAGTGACATCAGTTAAATTATTATTACTTTTAAGTCAGAAAATTGGCAAATTATAGGCACCAAGATATACGTCATGCAAGCGCTGAGATACTTCCCGAGTGCCCACAATGAGCGAATAGTCGTTTCAAGAGCCCCCTCCCTCTTCCACGAGCTGTTGATTTAAAATCTGATCCACGGAGAAATGGAGCTGTGTCAGAAGCGACGTCCTCAGTGTTTTAGGCAATCGAACCAGGTTCGTTCTATATTCAAACCGTCGTGATTTTGAACCGCCAAATATGCCGCATATTTTTTCATTTCTTTACGTTCCCAGTGGAAAATAGGGCTTCAAGCTACAGGCTTGAAGTTTCTGTAGCAGTGTTTATTTTACAGGATGGGGTTGCTAGCTTCATGCCCAACCTTCCCTCTTTACCAGCTTTATTTCTGGCTTAGCGAGGTAAGGGAGTAAGTCGACCGGGGCTCGAACCCCGGACCATGTGCATGGTCGGTGAGCGTCCTAACCGCTCTGCCACTGATGCACACGCCGCATACTTGGATTCAGGATTTTCCAAGCTCTGCGCTACACAGACCTGTATTCCTACCAGTTCAGTTTTAAGCGCTAAATATTCATATTTGGTCTTTCACTTTTGTGGGGAACATCCCCGCAGCCGGGTGAAGGCGGTAAATAGGAGCTACTCTTTCACTGCCTTCATACAAGCTAGGGAGAACCAGGGATTGTTGAGGAGCTATTTCATCATAGTTTAGGACTCCTTGACAGTACGCGATGTGAATCAAACCCAGGGGTGAGAAGTGGAGGTGAGTTAATAGTTCGAATGTTTATCACCTCAGCTGTGTGCAGTAGATGAATATGAGGTCTATTGGAAAGATTTGGCGAGATGCGATGGTTCACCTAGAATGCTTTCATTTTCTCCACTCAGTGACCACCGTCAAATAACTGTTCTTTACCAAAGCCTAAATACTCTGGTAGATGTTTAGTAACACATTGGCTAAGCTGTCTGGCAGTACGTCCAACATAACTGTCTTTACAAGAGCTGTTGAATTGATAAATATACACAGATGTGGTAAAATCATCTAGTTTGTCGTTCGTCTGAGCTTCAGTCATTCATCGTCAGTATTGGTACTTGTCTGAAATCTTGAAGGAACTCATGTTGTCTCTGGGATTCACCCCCGTGTCTGTTACTCCTACAGCTGAAGGATTTACTGCTGAGTTATTCGGTATGGTGATCGAACTCCTTCAGGACTGTAATGAACACTTTGATGAGGCACTAAGTTGTAACGATTATCATTCGTCTAGTCCACCGTTGAAATGCAGACTGAATTCTGTCAGAACAAGATGATTTTTGAGTGAGCAATTGTGTTTTCGATATCAACTTCTTCCTCAGGCTCTACAATCAGTTATAAATCCACGAATTATATTAGAATAGAAATAGCCAGTCAGCCAGCCAGTAAAGGCACGTGAAAATTGTATCAGAAACTGTCTGTTGTATAGGGGTACATGTATAATATGGAGTGATAGTTAGTTATTTAATATTGTCCCATTGAACTTGTATAAAAAGTGTGCAGTCATTCAGAACATAAGATAAAGTGTGACCTATACAAATGGATGTGTGCAAAAGAAATATAGTCATCCTCTTTGTTTACCCTTGCATACTGTTACTGACTGCTGACTACTTTCAACTTAGAACTTTGCACAGATGTACACCAGTTCGAGTTGCCACTCTCCTTCCATGTACCACAAATTGCAAGACGAAAGAATAATGCGAGTTTCAAAGGAGAGATAACAAACAGAAGTGTGAGTGAGGCGAAAAGAATGGTAATATGGAAGAATCATGGAAGTTTCATGCATTTATTCCCCTTGATGAATTTGAATAAAGCAAAAGCAACAGTGGCTTGTGCAGAATAATAAGGTACCATCATTGCTTGTTTCGTTGGCTTCTTATCAGCTCAGCTGCTTACAGCCTAAATAAATTATGAGCTTTATGTACACAAAAGTTTTAACACAATTGAAAAATTTTACATGATGTCAGTTGACAGAAAGTTCCACAATTAGTGAGTAGTGCCCAGAGAATTGAGCTTATATAGTTTTTACACAGGCAGTTCAAGTTTAAACAAAGTAAATGTATGAGTACAATGGTAAGGGAGTTACGTAATAAAGACAAGAGGTTCGTAAGATGGTGAGTGACTGATAAATTAGGTAACAGTGTACTGAGTTCAACTCAAATCATAGAAACAAGAGACAAGCAAAATTACAGATTATTAGAGGGGGATGAGGTTAAAGACAAAGATTACGTAATCAGATGAGAGAATAAAGACATTCAGTTACCAGGGCAAGGAAAGATTAATAAATGCTTCTTTCTGAAAACATAAATCTGGTTTCAAGCGTTTGATAGAAATTGATTCGGCAAACTTGAGGAGAATGGAACTCCTTTGTCTATTGATAATTTTAAAGGATTTCTTCATTTCTACCTCATGACCCATGTCGAGATGTCTAGTAATAGCGCTACTATAAGAGTTTGTTCCCTTGAGACGTAGGCTTTTTGGCACATGTTCAGAAAATCGGAGGTGTGCCCTTCTTTCTGTTCTCCCAATGTAACTGCTGCTGCAGATACACGTAAATTTATATACACAGTTGGAGTTAACATGAGAAGGGTATCTATCGACTGTTGACTGTTGTTCGATGAACGGGAACCAACTTAGCTGCAGGATAGGCTCTGGCTAGTGACGTTCTCAGTCTTCTGTTGACCATTTCTGCAATGTTTTCACCTTTAAAATCTAGTTGAACGATGACATGCATACACTTATTTTGTTTAAACTTGAACTGCCTGTGTAAAAACTATATAAGCTCAATTCTCTGGGCACTACTCACTAATTGTGGAACTTTCTGTCAACTGACATCATGTAAAATTTTTCAATTGTGTTAAAACTTTTGTGTACATAAAGCTCATAATTTATTTAGGCTGTAAGCAGCTGAGCTGATAAGAAGCCAACGAAACAAGCAATGATGTTACCATATTATTCTGCACAAACCACTGTTGTTCATACTTTATCCATAGAAGTTTATTGGATATTATAAATCATAAAGAGTGAACGAATGCACCTGGGCCAGCCATTGAGAACGATATTCAGGCGTATCACCGATTGTCTCTAGTCTTCATTGATTTCTATTATCCTGAGGACCCCAACCAGCATGGCAATCTGCGTTTCCTTACGTGGCCCGCTTAAACTAAATGTTGTGGATGTCATTGATTGATGAAGCCATCTTTTCGTTCGATCACCACTGGATCTTTTTCATTCTGGTCGTATGTCACCTAACATTGCCTGTCGAGGAAGGCGATGGCTCTGTGTGCATTTCGTGACCATCTCAATCAGTGTAACTTCACAGCCTCGTAGATGGATTTTCCATCCTTACTTTGCACTCGACGCCTAACCAACTCAATATTGGTCACCTTATTATACCGCTTCACACGGGAGATGGATTGCATGCACCTATGATCAAAGACAGCTAGCTAACCTTTTCATGTCTTCCACGTTCAATGGCTATGTATCACAGCCATAAAGGAGGAGGACAGAGCGAGTTGCTGAGCAGTACATACGGCCTTTGGTCGACAGCCAGCTGGATATCACGTCTACTAAGCCAGAAATGGCGTAATGTTTTAAATGTCAAACGAGGCTTCTGTATCTATACTGAAGTTTCGGCAGCGATCAACCTGTTGGCGTTGGCTGATGCAACTCCCCAAATAAGTGAAGTGGTCAATACGCCCCACCAACCACTTCACTCCTGCTTTTCTTTAAGCTAAGAGTCAATGTAGTCCAGTCAGTCCTGTAGCATCATCTTACATTTGACAAGGGGAGCGAATCGCATGCCAAACATTTGAAGATTGCTGCTGCTCAGGGTGTTCAGAAGACTCTGCATTTTGTCAGTGTCTCCTCCTACTAATAAAGACAGCAGAGACATAGTCATCCTTATTTTCGTGTCATATTATGCCTTTTTCATTCCTTTTCACCTAGTTCACTTTACTCCATTATTACCTTTATTATGTGTCAGCGTTTTGTAATTTACACTAAGAAGCTTATTATGTCTCTAGTATTTTATTATAGTTCACAACTTAACCTCTTTATTTTATCACTACACTTGATACATCTGTCAGCCCTTGCCCTTGAACTTATACTCAATTTAGTGTTCCCCATTTGTTATTGGTATTTGTTTGTATGTATTTTGTGGTCGTGAGTCATTGTCGTCACACACCAATGAATGTAACTCACCTCCACCTCTCACCATCCAATGGCTATAAATACATTAGTATGTCAACCATTTGTCTAGGTCACACTTTATCTTATGTTCTTAATGACAATATCAGTAAAAAGTTTGAACATTGTGGATTAGATCAAATAAAGTATAATTATATTTCAATAGTTTACACACAATGATAAGTTTTGTTATTGGTAATATTTCGAGCAAAATTACTGCCCGTGTTCACACCACTGTTGGAATTGTTTTATTGACTGCACACTTTTTGTACAAGTTCAATGCGACAATATTAAATAATTAACTATCACTCCATATTATACATGTACCCCAATACAGACAGTTTCTGATATCATTTTCACGTGCCTTTACTGGTTGGCTGACTGGCTGGCTATTTGTATTCTAATATTATTCATGGATTTATAACTAACTAACTGTAGAGCCTGAGGGAGAAGTTGATATCGAACACAATTGTTCATTCAAAAATCACTTTTCTTATTGTACTGTGAGGATTTTTAATTTACTGAATTCTATGAGTTAAGTGTGTTATAAGGCCAATTTGCTAGGTGGTTTCACCATCTGGCTCTACAATTATATACGTATATGTTTATCTACATAGAATATTTTAGAATAGTAGTCAATAACAATATTAGTGTTTTTTAAATAATATCGATTTGTAAAGTAAGATCACAATGGCATTTCAGTTCATTAAAGATGCTTGAATTATAATAATAATAATAATAATAATAATAATAATAATAATAATAATAATAATAATAATAAATATATAATAGTAATATAGAATATCAACTAAAACTAAGGAAAATTCCACAAAAATTGAGGATCATTCAAACCTAGATGGTCAAGGTAAGGACAATGTCTGAACTAGCTTCTTTTGGACGCACAAATTAGACTTGTTAATATGGATCCCAACGGCCAGTCTCATCAATACTTAATAGTCGAACTCTTAAGGCGAAATTGAGATTTATTGGTATGCAGTAAATGACCCTGAAAGCATAGTTAACATCAATCTTGTGTTCTGTATCCACAAGATGAGATAGAATAGCACTACGAAAAGAGTTTTTGTTTGTCTTTTACTTAACCAACCATGCAGGGTGATGTTCGGAAATCCGACGAGAAGCACGCCTAATTTTATGCACCAACACTATGGCTTAGACGCCTGACATTAGTTACTACCCGGTGTCCAGTTAAAGTATATAATCCATTTATTTTGTTTTTATTCACTGTATTTTCTATCAAGAATTATGTTCCAAGTGATTGACAGTTCTACTGAGTCACCTTCGTTGCATCTGTTCGAGCTGAGATTAATCAATATAATTATAAGTTTCCAGACCGTAGGTGTTACGAACTTCTTGGAATAATTTGAGCGCCAAGTCAGATTGATTCATTATAAATTATTTAAATTAATCCCAGCGTATTTATGAAAATCAAAACAAGATCAGTTTTCTGAACGTTTTGTTGTGTAAGCCACAGCTTCTTCATCATTTTTATTCGGATATTTTTAAGTCATTAAAATATATGGTCAAAATTTTTTTATAGAAATTGAAGTCAGTTTATTTGAAGGTCATTTGTCCATGGACATTTTTGCCAATAGAAATATGTAAGCAGTCATCACATATATTTGTAATGACTAATGTCAAACTGTTGTTGTGTATATTTTCCTATAGTTGATTTGTAAGGATTAGTTCTGTATGAGTGTGCGTGTATGTATGTTATTTGTCATATGGAAAGACGTCAATTCACATGTGATAAATATGATAATACACTTATAAAATTATAATTATAATTATAATTATAAAAATATTTGTAAAATCTCAGCGAAATGTCTACTTCTCACTCAGCGCTCAATTATTTTGCAACTATCCGGTCAAATCTTGATCACAGTTCATATGAATGATAATACATTTCTAAAAAGGTCATGGTGGCTCATAGAGTTTTTGTTGTTTTTTCATCTGTCGTGCTTCATAAGAGTTTGCCATATAGGTGATAGGTCTATCCCTTCACTCCTTCCTATTCACTACATTCAAAGTGGTTAAAATGTTCAAGGCTTTGGAGGTCAACCTTTCTTCTTGTGAATGAAATCCTCTTCCAAGAATTTCGACATTGTCGAAATCAATATTATGTCTAGACTTTTTAATTCTACTTCATTTCCAGGTGGAAGTTTCGTGCACAGTCTATATTCATTCACTCTGACCTTCACCTATCTACTGTTCTCCCCTATATAGCAAGCTTCACATTCTGAACACTTAATCCTATAAATACAATCGTTTTATGACATTTTGGGAACCATATCTTTGACATTCACCGAAGCTTTCTCTATAGAATTAGAGGGCTTGAAATAGACTTTAATATTATTTGAAGCAAATAGTCTTTGAAGTTATTCAGCTCTGTCCTTTCGATATGGAATGGCTGACGTCGGTAGCCAAGATTTTTCAATTTTTTGTTTTCCCTTATGCTCCTTTTTATGGATAATAATATCTAGTATTATTATTGTATCCTTTAATTCCTAGAGGAACATAGGGCTTCAGCTGTGCGTCTCCATTGCGTTCGGTTCTCTGCCAACGTCTTCACCTGGCTCCAAGTCTGCCCACACGTTTTCATCTCCTCTTCACATGACCACCCTTGGAAGACCAACTCGCCACTTCCCTTTCGGGTTCCACTCGAGCAATGGCTTGTCTAGTGATGTCACTTGATGGTTTCCTCAGAGTATGGCCAATCCATCTCCATTTCTTCCTGCTTATTTATTGCACAATTGGTTCTTGGTTGGTTCGCTTCCAGATATCCCTGTTGCTGATCTTTTCTGGCCATCTGATCTTGAGTATTGAGCGAAGACAACTGTTAATGAAGGTCTGTAGTTAGTTTGAGATGCTCTTTATGACGCGCAGTGCAAGTCTCTGATCCGTATAGTAGCACTGACTTCACATTGGAGTTGAAAATCCGGATGTTATTTTTGATGCTGAGTGCTGTTGACCTTCACACAGACTTGAGAGTAGTGAAAGTTTGTCTTGCTTTTCCGATTCTTGCTTTGATATCCTCGTCAGTTCCGCCGGCCTGTAGTTGAGACGATGCTTCCCAGGTAGGTAAAAGAGGTTGTTTATTTCAGGTTCCTCCCATTTATGCTTTTCCGAATAATTCTGCTGCTGAGGAGGCTGTGGCTTACACAGCGAAACGTTCAGAAAAATTTTGTTTTGATTTTTTTAAACACTCTGGGATTAATTTAAATAATTTATAATGAATTAATCAATATAAATTTATATTCAGTAGTTAATTTGTAGGGATTTGATTCGATTCAAGTTTGACCGTAGATTTATGTCAGTTGGAGGATCACTGAAAACCAGGGGGAAGATAGACAGCCGTTTCATTCTAGTATGCGACTCTGCTTCAGTACGCACTGATGACGTTTCTACCTCAGAACTTTCCATTAAAAAGGCACGCTGATAGACGAGTCAGCCTCTGGGACTTGACCATGATTTCTAACTTCTATTAATTTGTGACTAAGTGCAGTCACCAGCCAACATCATCGGCGAGTACTGTCCTGCCGTCCAACCTTGTGGACCCAACCTCGTATTGGTAGAATTTGGAATTCATTAACCATTACATAAGGTCCCTGTCGTTGAGTGGTATACGATCTTACCTTGTAACCGGAGGGTTCCTGCTTCTGAAGAGTCCTTAACCAGTCTGAAACAGCTGTCCAGTACTCCATGGTTTTCAACGATTCTCCGACTGATGTCAATTCGTGATCAAACATGAATATAGATTGCTTGAAATATTGTTAAAATCAAGAACTTAGCATTGCGTATAAACAATCAATCAAATGTAATTATAATTAATTAATTGCTTAGTTAGGTACTTATAAAACTGTATAAGTAGTATGATGATGACTATCTAAAAATATCAGTGAATATGTCATTTTATATTAATTTTCTATAGCTTCGTTTGTAAGGCAGTACGCACCCAAACTAGGATGAAACAGCTGTTCAGTACTCCCTGGTTGGTTTTCAGCAGTTCTCTAACTGATACAATCCGTGATCAACTCGTGAAAGTTTGATGTCAGTAAAACTGTGGTGAAAGCAGACTGCGAGCCGAAATTTGTAGACAACAATTTACGTCAATGTTCACGTCCTGAATCAGGGGCATGAGAAGAAAAACAATAACAAAGCTTAACCTTGAGAAAGTCACCAGCCAATCACAGAGGAGTTAAAGTGTGGAAATATGATCCACAGATATACGACTTGATTTTCTGAGAAACGGCCACAAAGAGATAACAGAATAACCTTGAGCAAGAAAACAACCAATCAGAAGAGGCTGCTTCTCCGTTAACAATAATGTTCATAAAAATCTATAAATACCTCTTGATTTTCTCAATAAAGGATCTGTTGCCTGGCCACTGTCTTCTGTCGTTACAAAGCTATTTGATGAGTCGATTGTAACGGTAAGATTGTTTGTGAAATCCATCCTGAACGATTTGATTACAATAATCATCCTTATTTTGATGTTTCAACTAACTACCTGATTTTCTCCTACACCATATAAATATCATTGTTCTGACATTTGCTTATCACATATTGATTTGATTTATTGATTGGATTATTTGTCTTCATCACTGTTTAACCACAAATGTTAATGGTTCTCTATGTGTTGGTTGTGTGATTCATTGACAATGTGTTGTTTTATGATGTGATTTCGTTTGGGCGAATGAAGGTCATCCTGACATTGGACTCTCTGCCGGGAGGCACTGGTGTGTGACCTTGTGGAGTGAGTTTTGATCTCAACTTGCTGGGAATATTCTACTCGACTCTGAGAGTACTTCTTACAATTGATTTTTGGTTAACTAACTTTGTTCTACAGTACTTGTTTTGTGGTTAGAAGCTAACGTTGTCTATATGTCTGTCTGTCTAGCTGTACAGTTCGAGTAATTTTGAAATATTGATGTTTTTGTTGTTGAACAGAATCGCATAGATTTATCGATGAATAATTGTCATTTTGCTACCATTTGGTGCCTTTTTGCTGACCGTACATTTCTCAACGAAGTTTTGAACAGCTCTAAATTCGGAGGTTTGGACCACAGAGAGTAACATTTTGTCGCTGTACAACGATGAAAGGAATCTCAGCTTAGCGTGACCATGAAAAATATATTAACAAGAATGCATCGATCAGTTTATATATGGTAAAATTCATCACTGATCTCCTCACGCAGCATCAAACTCTTCTAAGTATAAACTCTACTGGGAAGATGAGGTTTCTTACTACACACCTTGCTTACAAGTACCATTATAAGTAAGTTAATCAATAAATTCATTCCTCTGAAATCAGTGTGGTGACCATTCAGCAATCAGTACGAGGAGCAAAATGCGAATGTGCAAGACGAATGTCAAGTCCACAAATGCTTCTATATTGTAGAGAGACGTGGTATGAATGTCACTAAAAGCATTCCCAACAAGCCATCGACTTTCAACAGTATCTGCCGTCGGTCGATGATAGTGAAGACTGGACAGCCTGCCGGCCATCCAGAAAGGATGAGAAATGATGGATTTCAGAGCATATTCCAAGAAACTTACGCTTAAAAGGAAGCAGATATTTATAAAGTGCAATTACCAGACACTCACCGTGTGGATACGGGTCATTTTGTCGGGATTTCCATATCCTTTAAAATATGAAACATACAAAGGACAGCGAATCTACTCCGATTTGCCGAAGCAATTGCGATCAAACGTATCAGACCAAACTTATGCACACAGAAAGAGAGAGTGTAGTAAATCTCTCACTGCCTTGGTAACCGTATTATTTTCATTACTCTGATTAGTCATACACACTAGTGAGCTCAGCTGACTGAGCAAGTTTTCAATTTGATGAACTTTAACCTTCTTGAGTTGCCGTGTTGATGTACAGGCTAACACTGTTTGTTAGATTTTCCTGTTTTCTGTCTTCTCTCACCCCTCCTTTCTTTTTCATAGTTTAAAAGTATATAAATTGATGGTAACTTAAACAAAAAATTGTAATACTTATATTCCGGATGCGTTCATCTGTATTGCCTTTCAAACATAGAGGTGTGTTTATTGTCATTATTCATAATCATTGTAATTTCAGGTAGTTTGCAGTTAGCTGATGAGAACCTATGAAATAGAATGATGATATCACATTTTATACCGCAAATCTGGTCTTTTTTTCTCTATCGAATCAACCATTTGTTTACAGAAAGAAGTCAAAGAGAATTACTGTGATGAAAACAGTATTTTATTTCCGAATGTATCACCCACACAAATTCATAGACAGGAATTAGAAACCGAAAAACGGTACCAAACAAGTGCATGTAGTGTTAAAACAATTTAAATCTTTGCGTAGATTTGGGTGCTAACGTCTCTGAATGCATTTCTCACTGGGTGACGTGGTTTCGAATCTCAGAAGGGATATGAGTTCCTTCGAGGTTGCAGATACGCCTTGATGATGAGTGTCAACTGGGATGAAACCTAGGTCTAGGCAGGGCTTTCTGTGGCCGATTGCCACCAACCATCTGATATCAACAAAATATTTACTCTGTGTTATTATCCCTATACAGTATATCGTGCACTAGCACGTTGTTCTGTCTGAAACACCTCTCATTCCCCTACAACACTTTTCCTTCATTTTCCTCTTGAGTTGCACAGAGAGGTCGGTTTGAAGTCAATTGGAAAATTTTATGAGTTCATCTTGCAATCCTAAGACATAGTTAGAAAAATAAAAAACAATATTCGAAACAGAGAAGAGGAATTTCTGTATCATTTTTTGATGTCTTGCTAAGAATTTGACAGCATTTATTATTATTGTTTCCTTTAATTCCTAGAGGAACATAGGGCTTCAGCCATGCGTCTCCATTGCGTTCGGTTCTCTGCTAGAGTCTTCATCTGGCTTCAAGTTTGCCCACACGTTTTCATCTCCTCTTCACATGACCTCCTCCATGTCACCCTCATACTGACGACCAATTCACCGCTTCCCCTTTCGGGTTCCACTTGAGGGCCTGTCTTTTGATATCACTTGATATTTTCCTCAGAGTATGGCCAATCCATCTCCATTTCTTCCTGCATATTTCTTTCACAGTCGGTTCCTGGTTGGTTTACTCTCAGAGATCCCTGTTGCTGATCTTTTCTGGCCAGCGATCTGATCTTGAGTAGAATTGAGCGAAGACAACTGTTAATGAAGGTCTGTAGTTTGCTTGAGATGCTCTTTATGACGCGCAGTGCAAGTCTCTGATCCGTATAGTAGCACTGACTGACTTCACATTGGAGTTGAAAATCCGGATCTTATTTTCAATTTCATGCTGAGTGCTGTTGACCTCCACACAGACATGAGAGTAGTGAAAGCTTGTCCTGCTTTCCCGATCCTCGCTGCTTTGTTAACCTCGTCATTTCCGCCTGTAGTTGAAACGATGCTTCCTAGGTAGGTAAAAGAGGTTGTTTTTTCAGGTTCCTTCCATTTATGCTGATTGTTATCTGTTGTTGTTGTTGTTGGTGTTGTCCAGGAATCTTCATCGTTACCTCTGTTCTCTTCATGTTCACCTGAAGTCCTTTCTATCTTTGATACTTCTTCTGCCAACTTGTTGCTTTTCGCTTGTATATCTTCCACTTTGTGTGAATAATAATAATAATAATAATGATTTACTTTATTCCAAAAACAGTACTTGTGATACAGAATGGAATTTTCAGCATTAATCACAATATTGCATCTAATTTCCTCAAATTATAAATAAAATTAATCACAAAGAAAATTTTTCTACATTTACAATAGGGTTAATACAATAAAAAAATAAAAATTAAAATTAAAAAAATATGCAGCATATAAAAGGGAAATAATAATAATAATAATAGCAGCTAAGGTAATGATAATAATACAAGTGGAAATTGCCGTGGGCTTGTTTTACACAGTATTGTCAATGCGGTATACAAATCCTTGCATGATTAAAAATATTGAATATGATGTTCTGTTTACATGATATGGTGAGGGAAAAAACAAAGATTACAGCAGTCATAGGGAAAAGTTGGTGTTTGCAGTTATGAAAGTAAAAACAAAGAATCAACAGGACCATAAATATAGTAGAAATCATAAAAGTAAAACTTGAAGGTATATAAGGATGGATGGAGAAGAATGTTTATTTACTTGACGAAAAAAGGTTAGTCAATTCTTGCCTGACGCTATTTTCATCACATAAAATACGTGCCAAGTATGATATCATAGAATTTTTATACTTAGACGTGCGAGCATACAGTTTCCTGAAGTTACTTCTCGTTCTACCTGAGGAGATGCAAGGTGAAAGCTGAGGGTGAAGTGGATGCTCCAAGTCAGACAAAATCCCTTTGGCAAATATACTGCACGAAGTCAAATGCCTATCGACAACGACGTTAACTATGTAGTCCACTGGGACACCACTCACTCTGCTGACAGTCTTCAGCATTCTATGAATTGTGACAAAGTCCCTTTTAAGCAAATCAGGAAAGAATAAGGGTGAACAATAAAGAAGAATAGGTAGGATGCAAGAGTTTATGAACTGTAAGAGGAGGGGTTGAGTTATACCCCAGTGCCTTAACTTCTTAATGTAAAATGTCAGGCGAAATATTTTACTGGAGATCGCTGAGACATGGGAAGATTAGGAGAGATCAGAAGAGAGAATAAGTCCAAGATACTTAATTTCTGATTTAATTCCTATATCACTGTCATCAATCTTACAACTGTCATGAGAATCGATGGCTTCTTTTAACTGTCGTTTACATCTTAAGCTGAAATTAACAGTTTGACATTTAGAAGGATTCAGTTTAAGACCGTTAGACTCAGACCATTTACTGACTCCCGACAGAAAGCTATTTATTTTGGTACAATCTAGCTGGGAGTTAACAGCCATTGAAACAGTCAAATCATCAGCGTACTTCACAAAGTTTATTTCATCAGAGTGAGGCAAGTCGTGTAAGAAGAAAGAAAAAAGAAAAGGAGAAAGGACAGCGCCTTAAGGGACACCAGCTTCAGTAGGCAATGAAGTGGGAGACTTCCCTTTATACATGGTGTACTGCTTTCTTTCTGAGAAATAAGAATGTAACCAGTTAACAGCCCAACATTCTGTTTGACTTGCGGCAAGTTTACTTAATAAGATGTCCCTAGGGACCGAGTCAAAAGCAGATGTATAGTCTAGGAAGGCACAACGAAGAAATTTGGCCCCTTTGTCTAGACTGGAAGCAATGTTATGATATAAGACGGCAGCTGCATCTAAAGTGCTTCTACTGTGCTTATAGGCAAATTGTTTTGGGTCATTAAAGGATTTAAGAGAGGGTGCAAGACTAAGTAAAAGTAGTTTCTCCATAGTTTTCAAAAAAGGAGAGGTAATAGCAATGGGTCTAAATTTGACACATGCTCCAGTAGACGATTTACGTATGGGTACAACTTTAATGTCTTTCCAAACAGCAGGCACAATATTGCTGGAAAAAGATTTGTTAAACAGATCAGTGAGAGGGTAACACAGAATATCAGAACATTTAAAAAAATAATACTAGGTACATGATCTGGACCTAAGCTCTGGGAAGGGTTCAGAGACTTGAGGCACTTTTGAACATCATTTGTGTTAAAACCCCTAAAAGGGCTATTATTAACACTAGTGATACTGGGAAGCATGGAATTTGAGGGAGAGTAAATAAAAGATTTATTAAGAGTACATACATCAGAAGAATATGGAATATTGTTAATCTGCTTACCACCAGTGATTTCCTTAAATAGTTTCCATATATTTGAAGCATTTTTGCAGGATATGAATTTCTGGCTATATATAACATTCAATCTCTGCATTTCAGACTTGATAAGGAAGTTAGTTCTTTTTACGCCACTTTTATCTTTCATTTTATATAGCTTTTCCTTCTCTCTACGCAGCTTTTTAAGTTGAGGGGAGGAGAAACGGTCGAATTTGACGAATAAAGTTTCTTTTGAGCAGCAGATTTCAAAACAGAATTTCAGATAAGACGTAATATTGGAGATAGTGTCATCAAGTGAAACACCATTAAACAGATCCCATCTTGTGTCACTGAGCATGTTTCTAAGATGTTGTACATTCTCATTTGAGTAACATCTGTGAACAACTTTCTTGGACAAGTTAGAGAAGGCTTTTTTGTGTAACTTTCCGTAAACTTTGGGTAAAACTCGTACAATACAGTGATCAGAGTTTGAGAGTGGAGCTCTTTTACGAGCTTCGTATATTCCAGAATCATTTATGAATAGTAAATCAAGTGAAGTATCTTGTCGAGTTGGGAAGTTAACCACATTTTCATGACCCAGCAATGTAATAGAACTGTAGTCACTGGCGCTGAAGTCACCAGTTACTACAGACAAGGAGTTACCAAACGAAGAAGCAGCAAAAATAGTGAATTCGTCAGCAAAGATCGATAGTTCTGAGGGACTGCAAGAAGGTGTGACATAGATATTTGTGACAAAAATGTAGTTATACTTAGATAAGTGTTTAGGTCGGCATTTAACAGTTATACAGTCAATGTTGTGATTTGAGAATTTGAAGCAGACGTTGTTGGCAGTAGACCACTGAGAATTAATAAAAGTGGCAACACCTCCACCTCTCTTCTTCTTTGAGCTACATCGGTCTTGTCTGTACATTGTGAAATCAGGTAAAGACACTAAATTATCGTCATATGAATCGTGCAGCCAAGTTTCTTGAAGAGTAATTACAGCAGTATTACAATATACATTTGAGTATAATAGTGAATGCAAGTAATTAATCTTGTTTGGCAGAGATCTGCAATTTGTGCTCATAATCACAGGAACAGTCATCAAATGCATTGGAGTACGCTTTAAAGCTCGTTGCCATCCACCATGAGGCTTTTTCTTAAGTTTGTTAGAAACTAGTAAATCAGACGGTTGGAAACGTTTGAAATAACCGCGAGAGTAAACAGTACGATTAGGACACATAATTGAATGATTAAAATAAAATAAATCCGAGGAAATAGATGCAATATGTAGGATGGAAATTTTGGTAGCCCAAGATTTAAGCAGGCCGCCGCTTAGAAACCAGACATATATCATCGGCGAAGTCCAGATCCTCCAAGTTTTTTTTGTGAGTCCATTTTATGCCTGTTTCCTCATTGCCCGCTGTCTGTAGCATTATCCAGTCTACTGCAATCAGGAAAATCATCGGCGATAGTAGGCAGCCTTGTCTTACTCTTGTCCTCACTTCGAACGATTTCGTAGGTTTCCCGTTGTGGATCACTTGGCATGCAGCATTGTCGTATAGCTGTTGGATGAGATGTATAATTGTCGGTGGCACCCCGTAGTAGCGAAGTAGTTTCCAAATCACCTGTCGATCGACGCTGTCGAATGCCTTTTCAAAGTCGATGAAGTTGAGATAGAGAGGTGACTGCCATTCCAAGCTTTGTTCAATGATGTCAGCATTAAGCGTAGTATTTTCTGGAAGAAGTCATGGGCTGGCCATTGCATTCCATTCAGGCCGTTTGCTCCTCTTACATACAAGCGAAATCTCATCAATACTCTTACGTCGACATTCTGGACGACGAAATAAGGAAAACAGAAGACTCATCATTTGAGGAAGGATATTTAGAAACTTCAGAGACTAAGGGTGTTGACGTTTCACGGAAGTATACCAGTGAAAGATCTATTAACCACAACTTCTGTATTATTCGTTCCCCGTAGACCAAAGGCAAAGTAAAACACCAGAATTGGTCTTCCAAATTACGAATTGTATTTTGGGACGAAATCGGAGTGTGCGATGATTGCTTAACTAGCTAGGTATCGTGCACGAACAAACGAACGTAACGCGAGTGTGACATATGGCGTGGATGCTTGACCTGAATCCTTCAGCTAAACAAATCGACTAAAACAGTGAGGGTCAGAATCCAATGTTCAATGATGAATGCTTTAGCCAAAAACAATCTGTTAAAGTCTCCATGTTGGGAGTCGAGACAGAAAAGTGTCTGCAAACGGTGAAGAGGGAACCTACATGTATGCATGACTTTACCATTCGAAGGAGATGCATCTAGTGAATTACTGGAATCGAAACTCCGGAAAGTAGTAGCTTAAACATCCTTTCCCGCAATACTATCTCTAAAATTCATCTGCTCTCGTATAATTCCAATGTAGGTGAAGAATAGACTGCTGATTCTGGCCACCTCAATATGCATTTATCAATTTAACTGTTCTTCTGAAGACAATTATATACGTAGAACGACTCAGAAAGTCAACCATCGCCTTCTTGAGCATTGTTCGACATGGTTAGGTAAAGGTGTCATGAAGTCAATCAGAAGTTCCATACTTGTATACCCAGCGGATAAGGAGCACAAGATTGATAAAAATAACGCCTTTACAATGCTATACAAAGTGCCACTGTAAAGAAGAAGAGACCGATGAGGCCCGAAGCCAGTGTTTATTAGGCGAAATGCATTGTGAGTTCATAAATTTAGTATACCTCATTTTTAAGTTTTTATTTGCACACCATTTGAAATTTGGTAGAATATCACACCACATTGGATAGTTTGTTGAATTCTGCACAGTGCTGTAACGTTCTTCTCACAGTTCTCTTCTTCGATTTGCAATTAGTTAAGTTCTCTGTGGTGGTTAGTTTAATTGTGGGGCTTTCATCGTCCCACTTCTAGAAAACGTCCTCGGTGCAAGTTTTAGCATAAAATAAACTGATTTAAATTCCCCATAAATGGTAGAATTGCGTTTCCTGGTAACCATCTCCATAACTGGTAACCATCTTTACATCTCTATTGATCATTTTTATTGACTTGGATTTTAAACTTTCTCGTCACATGTGGTTTACTTTTTATTAGTTGGTATATTTAGTCCATATTAACATGTTTGTTAATCGCATATTCGCTTAAGTACCAGGCTTCTAGGAATTCTCTGGTTTCCTCTACCTAAAATTTCGACATTATCCCAATCAAACTGATGTCCATAATTGTCTATATGCATTGATATGAAACAGGAATATAAATCATGTCTTTTCACAGCTGATTTGTGTTCCTGCATTCTGATTCGAAGGGGATGCCCACTTTGGTCGATGTAATGTCTATTACAGTTCATACAATTTATTTTGTAAATGGTATTAATTTTGTCTCCTTTTTCTGTTGGATCTTTCGGTTCGTACAACATTGAGTGAAGTGAATGTATAAAACACAAAATAATTGAGCAAAGAATATCCTTCTCGATAATTTCCTATTCTGGCTCTACAATTATATATACATATGTTTATATACATAGAATATTCTAGATTAGTAGTCAATAACAATATTAGTGTTTTTTTAAATAATATCGATTTGTCAAGTAACATCACAATGGAATTACACTTCACTAATTGTGCTTAAATTATGATAATAACAATAAAGATATAGCAGCAAATAGAATATCAACTGAAATTAGGAAAATTCCACAAAAATTGAGGATCATTCAAACCTAAATGGCCAAGGTAAGGACAATGTTTGAACTAGCTTCTTTTGGACGCACAAATTAGACTTGTTAATATGGATCCCAACGGCCAGTCTCATCAATATTTAATAGTCGAACTCTTAAGGCAAAATCGGGATTTATTGGTATGTGGTAAATGACCCTGAAAGCCTCATTTACAACAATCTTGTGTTGTGTATCCACAAGATGAGATAGAATAGCGCTACGAATAGATTTTGTTTGTCCTTTACTTAACCAACCATGCAGGGTGATGTTCGGAAATCCGACGATAAACACGCCTAATTGTACGGCCTATGTAACTGGTTCCACAGGAGCAGTTAAATTGGTGGATACACATGGAAGAAGCGAAATTAAGCAGTTTATCTTTTGCTCCCGAATGCAAAAGAGGAATGGTTTTGGAGACACAGCGTAATTCAGCAGCAGAGAATGCTCTTTTCACCACATTTCTAAGGCGTTGTGTTAGTATCTAGCTGATATGGAATTTTTCTAATTTTAGTTGATATTCTATCTTCATTGTTATTATTATAATTTAAGCATCTTTAATGAACTATAATTATTTTTATAGGTTTGCAGGCCGTAGGTGTATTATTTTATTTTGATTACAGCTTGATGCCACAATGTCTTTTCAGTACAAACATGGAATTTTCAGCATGGATATCGGTAGCCCAAATTTTGTAGGCCGACCATAGATATTGGGTGTGCGTCGGCAGGGGATCGAACCCCGGACCATGTGCATGGTCGGCGAGAGTCCTAACCACTGTGCCACCGATGCACAAATCGATATTATTTAAAAAACACTAATATGGTTATGACTACTATTCTAGAATATTGTATGTATATGAATATGTATATATGATTGTAGAGCCAGAAGAGGAAATTATCGAGAAGGATATTCCTTGCTCAATTATTTTGTGTTTTATAGATGTCTGAATGAGTATTTTCGCTATATCGAAGTGATTGTGCTGGCTGGCTTGTGTGCTATATCTATTTTAAACAGTTTCAAAATTGAACCAACCAGCCCAGAGAACACAACTAATGGCCAATTTACCCATCTGAGCTACAAATCTTCTCTATTATCTCTTCTTCGATTGCTTTTTCCAGTACCCGAAACATACTGTTACTTTTCTGAATTCGTTTACTGATATACTACTTAAATCTATTTATAAGTAGCACTCGCCACACCACCTCAATTCTCTAGGTATGCATGCCTAAGATTGCGATGTTTTTACCTTCATGAGGCAGTCTCTACCCCCACCCCCCACCCCAATCTACAATAGTTATCTCTCATGGTGACAACGGATAGTTATAAGTTTTATTTTTATGTATACTGCTAACTGCATTATCAGCATCATGCTATAGTTGCTATGGTTACACATTTAACTCTTAGTTTCACAACTTATTATTATTATATTATCTAATAACTATGATCAAAAGATTAAGGCAGATCAGTGTACAAGGAATATTCTTTTCGATAGACCTCGTCATCAGGTTCTACATTTATCTGAACATCGTAATTAGAGATATCGTGTTATGAACAACAAACATTAATGCTGTTTTGAATTACATTCATAATCAGCAGTATCGATAGATTAAATTTCACAAGAATCAGTAAGAGACAGGGAGAGAGAGAGAGAAAATGTCCATTTAATATAACACCAAACTGATTGAATATGAGATAAACTAAGAAACATTAATATATGTGTGTAAAACTTGGACACTCGAGGGTAGTAAGTAATTTCATATTAGTTTGTTTATTAGATGTGTCACACAGTGAAACAGTATCATTATTTACTGGATGACAAGGTTTCGAACACAATCTATTATTGTTCATAATCATTTCATCAATTATAGTCTCACGACTTCGAAACTTGAGTTTTATGGTCTTCTTCGTTCTCTCCTATTGGTCGTCATAGGAGTAGTAGGATTTTCCAGATATTTGGGTGGACGGGTGTTGAACCATTCCTATTACACGTGTTTGCAGTTGATTCGATAAACAAGGCTTCTTTTATCAATCTCCCCTTCCACTCTACTGTGACATTAGATTTTAAAACTGTCAATCTATCCCATCCTATTGTATTATTATTATTGTTTCCTTTAATTCCAAGAGGAACATAGGGCTTCAGCCGTGCGTCTCCATTCCGTTCGGTTCTCTGCTAGAGCCTTCACCTGGCTCCAAGTCTGCCCACACGTTTTCATCTCCTCTTCACATGACCTCCTCCATGTCACCCTTGCACTGACGACCAACTCGCCGCTTCCCTTTCGGGTTCCACTCGAGCAATGGCTTGTCTAGTGATGTCACTTCATGGTTTGTTTTCTCAGAGTATGGCCAATCCATCTCCATTTCCTCCTGCCTATTTGTTTCGCAATCGGTTCCTGGTTGGTTCGCTCCCAGAGATCTCTGTTACTGATCTTTTCTGGCCATCTGATCTTGAGTAATGAGCGAAGACAGCTGTTAATGAAGGTCTGTAGTTTGCTTGAAATGCTCTTTATGATGCATGAAGTCTCTGATCCGTATAGTAGCACTGACTTCACTCCTATTTTATGGTAGTGTGTAATTCCACGTAGTGTTATGTCTGAACTATTCTCTAAATTTCTTATCTTACTTGGGTCAACCAATCTAGATTTTGCTAGGTTTTTGCACTCGGCTAATCTGACTGCCCCTGTTCTACTATTTTGATCTGACAATCATTGAGTTCGTTTCTAATATCTGACCGAGAACTCGAAATTAGGATGAAAGTGACACTTGAGAACATAATGCTAGATGTGCAGATATGCCTGACTTCCAAAGTATTTTAATTCCAGGGGCAAATATATAAACATGCTGAGGGAGTTGACATGGCGTCACCAATATCCCTGGTTGTGACAGATATATTCATGGATACGTGGGAGCAGTTGGCGATTGAAACGTTCACTCCTATCCCAAAATTATGGTGGAGGTATGTAGATGACACATTCACTGTACTTAGAACACAAGATATAGGTAGATTTTTCGAACACATTAACTCAAAGGTGGAGGCAATTCAATTAACTAATGAATTGGAAAGTCAGCATGGGGAGCTTCCAATGTTAGATTGTGACGTAAAAGGGAAAGAAGATGGGAGGTTAAACACCAGTGTGTGTTTACAGGAAATGCCACACATTCAAACAGATATTTGTACTTCCGATCATCCCATCATGCGTCAGTAAAAATAGGATTGGTGAAATGTTTAAGTGACAGAGCACAAAAACTGAGTAGTACCAAGGAAAATCTAAGACAGGAAGTGAGACATATAAGAGAAGCCTTGAAACTCAATAACGACCATGACAAATTAATCAGAAAATATGTAGGGAAATGTAAAAATAAAATAAGTAATGATAATAGCGATAGTGATAATAACAATAATAATGATAATGATAATAGTGATAATAATAATAATATTAATGACGACACCAACAATAGGGAATCTAAATCATCAGTAGTAATTCCATACAAGGAAGGAACCTCGGAAACCACCTTACGCAGAATTCTCAACAAGGCAGGAATAAAAACGGCATTCAAACCCACAAACTCAATTAGAAACAAGCTTTGTCGGTTAAAGGATCCTGTAGAGCCCTTAAAACAAAACAATTTAGTTTATCTAATACCCTGCCTGCAATGATTGTCAGCTCAAATACATAGGTCAAAGTAGTAGAACAGGGGCAGTCAGTCAGACTAGTCGAACATAAAAACCTAGCAAAATCTAGATTGGTTGACCCGAATAAGATAAGAAATCTCGAGAATAGTTCAGCTATAGCACTCACTACATGCAGTTACACACAATAGGCTGGATGGGATAGGATGACAGTTTTACAATCTCATGTTACAGGGTGGAAGGGGAGATCGGCAACAGAAGCTTTGCTTATCGAATCAACTGCAAATACATGTAATAGGAATGATTCAACACCTGTCCAACCGGATATCTGGAGAATTCTACTACCCCAACGACGACAAATAGGAGAGAACAAAGAAAACTATAAATCTAAAGTTTCGAAGTCGTGTGATTACAATTGATATGATTGTGAACAGTAATAAATTGTGTTCAAAACTGTGTCATCCAGTAAATAATACCGTTTCACTGTGTGATACATCTAATAAACAAACTAATATGGAATAATTTTTCTGACTTTATAGATGACTTTGAACGACTTCTCCTTGCAAATCGAATGACCAGTGTTGAGTATATGCTCAATAATGGCGCTCCTTACTGCTCCGTTGTTACCTTTCCGTAGCCAGGGGGATAGTGTTCTTGAACTCTTTTAGATAAAACTCGCATCGAACGACCTATATACCTCGCTCCTCAAGAGCAGGTGAATTGGTAGATACACATGGAAGTGGTCAAATGCGATAGTTTATCTTTAGAGTAGTTGAAGAACAATGGCCAGGAGGAAAATGTCAGTCGTAGTGTGGCAGCGAAGAATGTCCCTCTGAGAGCGGTAGATATCCTCTTCTTCAAGGTGTCAGCCAGAAGGTCACCTTTGAAGGGTGCATTCATGTAGACAATCTTCTTCTGCACTGTAATGGGTTGTTCTTTGTAAGTCTTAGGCTTAATATGCTTGTCTATAAAACGAGGTGGGTAACCATTCTCGAGCAGTGTCTTCCTTAAGAGGGCGATCTCTTCCTCTAGTATGGAATAAACTAAGAAATACGGTAATACAGAATTTATGAATTTATAGACCTGACAGCAGGCCAGGGTAGTAGTAGTGGCTGGCTGGATCTGTTTATTTTTCACACAGATTTCCAGTTGATTTAAGCGAATTGTAATGGCCTCTGCTGTTTGGAGTGTTCGCTATCTAGAGGCCTTTAATAATTTATTTAACACCCAGTTGATGACAGAGAAAGACTCCTCAGTGCTAGCTGGCTTCGTGGTCTGTTTGGATGAAGTGGTCCAGTGTAGAACTGTTGACGGGTTTAACAAGGCCTTTATTCAACCCAACTGGTAAGTATTCTCAAGCAAGAAAAATTAGATTCCCTTGAGCAACTAATAGCCAATATGTCTGGTTCCACAAGAACAGTTCAAATGACAGTTACAGTCATAGGTAGCTAGCCTAGATACTTCGTTTTGCATTTTCAAAACCACAGTTGATTGTGTCGAAAATTTATAGGCTGTAGCTTACTGGTATCAATCCTTCTTTGAATCGAATTTCTCAGGACATATATTACGTATGCATAGCCATCGCCTTCCTCCACCGACGGGCAATGTTAGCTGACATAGGGTTAGACTGGAAAAGAGCCAGTGGTGGTCAAACCAAAACATGGCTTCATCAGTCAATGAAATCCACAACAGTTAGTTTAAGCCACGTAGGATGGTGTATACTGCCCATCTGGTTGGGGTCCTCGGGAAGGTAAACATCAATGACTGGAGACAATTAGTGGTATGGCTGGCTCAAAATCGTTCTCAATGATGGCGCAGATGCGTTCACTCCTTGTGACTTATATTTTCCAATAAAACTATATTGTTCTTCGTTATTACTATTCCTTTTGTCTCATATTCCTGTCTACTATCTCTATTTTGCATTTCTTCTACTTTCTTCTCTTGTTTTGTGTGCTACATGGAGGCAGTGTGGCGACTTGAACTGTTGCACATCGGTGCAAAGCCAGTCAGTCAGAATTTCTCAGCGTGATGTTACCTATAATTTCACTTGGTATATCAAAACAATACTGAATAAGCACCTCTCACTTTCAATTAAAAATAAGATTAGCAATAAACTGAAAGTTAACTGTGTATACTGGAATGGTGGTGAGGATACTGGAGATCCAAATGCATCAAGCTTACGAGTGCTGAACAAGATCGAACGCCCTCCATCCTGGATCTGTTATAACTTTAATACTACCTAATTTCAATGATCAATTGTTTTTTGTTTAAATAAGTTGAATAGTCTTCAGTTTGTTTTATAGCGAAAAAAAGGTGATATAAATCGTTTCCTGTGTCTTCTTTTTATGACTGTTTATGTTGGTTAGTTGATATTGTTTTTCACTTCAGTTTTTATTCTTTCAGATAGAGTTTTTCACCGATAAGCAAAAGTAAACATGCTTCAACTTGTCAGATTGATTATGGATAGTGAACTGGGTAACAGTTTTGTTTATTTATTGATTTTAAGTAATAAATGAAAGGTATTCAATGTGTTTTGTAGTTAAGCTATCGAGCTAGCTAACTAGCTAATATACTGCCAAGCATAAAATCGAATTCACATTGAATCGTAGAATACACAGTTAGTGACTAGCTATAGGTAAATCCAGGATATTGATTTCGACCTATTTGGGACTCTTCAGACAGATGGGTGTATCTGCCTTCCCCAGTGAGTCAGTGATCGTGTTCCTTCGCTGAGGCTCGAACTTGGTAGTCATCGTTTCAAATGTGGAAGTATTATCCATTAGACCACTTGGGCAATCATGAGAGCCACCGATTTTGCAACGGGTGTCAGTTATTCCACTTTTTCTTAATTCAGTTTAGATTTTTACCGTCGATTGAGTAGACCAAATCATTGGGACTCTGTTGACATGTTGGCTTCTTGTATGGATGCTTTTCGTGGATAATGCCTCAGCATTTGAAACAATCGGTACTGGGTTAGAGCCTCAGGGGGAGCACCATCACTCACTAGTAAATGCAGGTACATCCAGCTGACGACTAGTACCAAATAAGACGAAACGCACATTCTAGTCGATTCCACTGCTAGTCACTATCCATTTCCGACACTATCTACTTCAGGTTAAATCCTTAGACATCATCAAAACATCCGCACAAAGAACCGAAATATCAACAGAGGTCGCATTAATATACCACTTGAGCACTGCGGTAGTAAGTAATTCCATATTAATTTTCAAGTATTGGTTTGGTAGGGATTTTGTTTAATTGCATGGAGGATTTCATCATGAGCTGACATCAGTTAGAGAACCACTGGAAAACCTGGGAGTACTGGACAGCTGTTTCGTCCTAGTTTGGGACTCTTCTGCTGGGTTCGAATCCTGGTGGGTGCGTACTGATGAAGAGTCTCAAACGAGTCTGAAAAAAAGCTGTTCAGTAATCCCAGGTTTTTCAGTGGTTCTCTGACTGATGTCAGCTCATGATGAAATCCTCCGATGCAATGAAACAAAATCCCTACAAACCAATACTTGATAACTGAGTTTTGATCGTAGAACTTTGCATGAAAGTGCAGCAGTTTAAGATTTCAGACTCCATGCAGCATACAAAGGTAGAAAAAAGAGAAATCCTCAAGAACTGTAATGAGCGAAAACATACGGGAGGAAAAACAGTAACAAGAAATAACACGAGGGTTTATTGGATATGGAAGATTACAAACAGTAAATGCATCTTCACCATTCGTTTCACCGACGGTCTCCGACCATAGGTTCTTAACATCGTAAGAGCCCTAGCCAAACTGTCTACTCCTCGACACACTCCTATGTGACTCAAACCGACTGTCAAGCACTTCATAGATTGCTGCAGGGTTTTGGTTTTACCACCCTTCTTTCTTTTCGAAAATAATAATTCCATCGAATAATGTATGATCTCCGTTGCGAAAAAAGTGGCTTTCTTGGTTCAGGGAATAATATTATCCACTTTGAAACGATGGTTGTTAGACTTAAGTCTCGTTAAGAATACAATCACGTGCATGTTTGGATGATGAGTCCTAAATAAGACTGATTCTGTTGCCACTCACCACCAAGTATGTAAAATCATGTTAACCTCAAGATGTAGTAGAAGCATCCGCATTGATATGTCGAAAAACATCAATCAATGATAAATTCAAGCTTTTGTATTTCCCAATAAATGAATAAATGAAGAACAAAAAGGATATTTTTGTTGCTTTTACTGGCGTTTCGCTATTTAATACTGCTATTAATAGCTTTGTCAAAGCAGCAATGTTAAACCAGAATTTACAGAATCTCAGCTTGTATATGTAACAACTTAATCATCTTTCTTCAGCATGGGACTCAAGAAAAATAACTACCCAAATCAACGTATTCGAAAAACATGAACCTCATCAGGTGTCATTCCATATGGATCAGAAACGTTAGACGATATCAGAAGAGTACTCAATGAGCACAACATCGGAATTTTGTTCAGAACATCAGAAACACGCACTACAAAGCAACCTTGTCCACGTAAAAAACCTCATTCCAAAGGATTCACAATCTAATTGCACCTATAAAATAAAATGCTTGAAGTATGATGTGATATACATTGAACAAACATCGCCAGACGGAAATCAAGATCAGAAGAAATGAACACCGTAGAGCTGCAATCTCTATTTGACCATCAAGAAATCCAGTTAAAGTAGAATAGTTTGGAAAAGTATCACTCATAGTGTGGTCTACACGCTATAGTAGAGTCAGGCCACGAAATTGATTCTGACAATACTGAAATCATCCAGAAAAAAGATTTCAGAAATCACAAAGAACGTGTAATATCATCAGAAGCATTTCACTACTAAATAGGATCCAAAGTCTCTGAGTGGGAATGATGGACTAAGGCAGAATTTGATCTGGATCCAACATCCATCTACTGTGGCGTGTGCTACTGATGAGATTTATCAGTAGTATATAAAGGGACGTTCATCGTCACAAAACATTAAATAGCAGGGAGATAGATTTGATGTCAGACAAAGCAAATGATCCAGCGTTGCGGTGATACGTGGAAGACGTGAAAGAATCACTAAGAAAGACAATGTGGAAGCCAGATTCAGCACAACACGGAAGATCTGTGCAAATGGTGCGTTAAAGATATGACATACATAATTTTGTTATATATATTTTTTTCCTTCACGTTCCCCACTGGAACATAGGGCTTCAAGCTAGTGACTTGAAGATTATGTAGCAGTGTTCATTTTACAGGATGGGGTTGCTAGCCTCATGCCCAACCTTTCCTCTTTACCATCATTATTTCTGGCTAAGCGAGGTAAAGGAGTGCGTCGGCCGGGGATCGAACGCCGGACCATGTGTATGGTCGGCGAGCGTCCTAACCGCTATGCCACCGGCGCACGTTAATTTCGTCATATAGAAATACAAGATTGCAAATAAGGACTCCCTTACCAAGTCTTTCGTCTTCTACCGTTGCACCACCAATTGAAAGGTAGTTCAAAAAAGCCTCGCTGCTAAGACACGATGGGACGTGTGACGTAGCAGACTACGAGCAATACAAACCTTGTCAGCATGATACTTGGATGGCAGCTAGATCCTAACAAGTGCCATCTAAATTCTAAGTCCCAGGCTTTAACATCTAAATTATGCGACAAAAATGTCAATGATTTTTACTGCAGTCATCATGGGTGAGGCGGCTAGCTGTCATGTGGAAGAATAATAAATAACCGACCGTTTATCATCATACTGTCTACTCAGACAGACCCCGTCCTGCCAATTCTAATCATATTGAACCAGTAGTGAAAAATCAATTTTTTGATTGATAGTTAGCCCATCTAGAACAGGCTACAGTTGATGGAATGGATGGTGAGTGAAGATGAAATGCACATCTACACAGAGGTTGGGGCTGCAATAGCACATCTCCACTTTGGTCTATTTTCTGAGGTCATCTTCGGCTGGATCTTTGTAATTCCTATATTCCTTCATCTCCTCAAACGTTCTCCTCCATGTCACTCTCTGACTCTCACCCAACTTGTCCTTTCATATCCGGGCTCCATTCGACCAATGCCTGGCATGTGATGTCGCCCAGTGGTCTCCGACCGATCACCATTCTCTTCGTCATAATTGTTGAGCAATAGGTTCTTGGTTAGTTTGTTCCAAGAGATTCTTGTTGCTAGTCCTTTCTAGCTGGCCATCTGATCTTCAGTGTGGGGTCAGAGTCGGCAGCTTCTGTTGATAAAAGCGTGCGGTAGGCTATTGAAAATGCTTTTTGTGATGCCCACTGCAAGTTTCTGACCCATATAGAAGCAGTGACTAACTTAACAGTAGTGTTGAAAATTCGAATTTAGTCCATTATGTTTTGTGCAAAAGATTTCTAAACTGATTCCCGAGTGATGAAGGTTTACTTTGCCTTTCCTGTTCTCGAAAGACAACCACCTCCGCAATGTTACAGTCAGCATGCTAAAGTGAGGAGAAAAGACGGACCACTGGCAGTGAGGTTTTACTGTTTCAAACAGTAGGCAAAATACTCAACATAAGCGCTTAACATATAAGTGTTTAAGGACCCTAAAAGACACTCAGTTCACTCAATAAGTTTACACATTTAACCAATACTGGTGTGGCGTGTACTACTGATACAATTCATCAGTAGTATAGGAAGAGACGTTCATCAGCATAAAAACATCAAATAGCATGGAGATAGATTTGATGTCAGAGAAAGCAAATGATACAGCGTTGTGGAGATACATGGAAGACGTGAAATGATCACAAAGAAAGGCAATATAAAGGCAGGAATTAGCCGAACACGAAGATAAGGCGTACATAATTCTGCTATATAGAGACACCAAAATGCATATAAACATTCTATAGCCAAGTCTGAGAAAACCATCAAGTGACATCACAGGCGCTAAGCCGTCGCTCGAGTGGAACGTGAATGAGAGCGGTGAGTTGGTCGTAAGTATGAGGGTGACATGGAGGAGGTCATGTGAAGAAGAGATGAAAGAATGTGGGCAGACGTGGAGTCAGGTGAAAACGTTCGCAGAGAACCAAAAGCAAAGGAGACGTGCGGCTGAAGTCCTATGTTCCTCTAGGAACTAAAGCAATCAATAATAGTATAATAACATTACCAAGTTTCTCATCTTCTACCGTTACACCGGGAGTTAAGCCACGAAAAGAAGGATATGGAACACAGTAGCATTATGAGGTCACGAAAACAGGAATGCAGTGTTATTTTAAGGAAATAAACTAATATGAAACGAAAATTAGTTGGGGAATAAAATGTGTAGTTATTTGAAATCAAATAACGGATGACCTCAATTAGGTTAAACGGAAAAATTACTAAATTAATTTTTAATTTCTAATGAAATTTATTTATAAATGCATAAATTTATCCATTAATTGAAAACAAACAATTCAGAAAGAATGACCATTCAATGTTCAATTTAGCTTCATTAATCTAAACAGAAGGATGTTTGGTATTGCGATGGGATTATCAATGGACCCATAGCCTGACTGATTGCTTCACGTAGAAGTTTGAATATTGTTGGTTACTCTGGCGTCTGTGGGAGATATATAGATGGCACGTTCTTTGGTTCCAATGAGGATGTGGCACCTGATGATATTTTATTGTCACTCATCTCTAGGAAAGAAATCTTTTTCTTGACATGTTCTCCACAAGATGTAATTACGGACCCCTTAAAAGATTCATCTACCGAAGGTATACGTAGAATAGACGACTAGCGATTTTTACAGTTGGATGTTCTTTTCCAGAATGAGAAACGTTGTTCATTTTCTCCGCTGTTTCATTTTATTCCTTTACGTTCTCAGTGGAACGTGAAGCTTCAAACTGCAGACTTGAAGTTTCGGTTCAAGTGGTGTTAATTTTTACTGCATGGGCTTGTTAGCCTCATGCCCAACCTTCCTTCTTCACCGATTTAAATACAGGCTTAGCGAGGTGAGGAACTGTGTCGGCCGGGGACCGAACATCGGACCACATGAGGCGTGGTTGAGGAGCATTCTACCACTGTGCCACTGACAAACAAAATTACCTAGACAAAATTCAACTGTAAGAATTATTTCAAAATCATTTAGAATATTCCCAACAATGTGGGATCAAACACCTCGTAAACAAGAATCAGACACCAACAATTTCCCCACACAGTCTTACGTTAAAATGATCATTCACTCAAACAAACAAAATCACATCGTAATACAAGCCATTATCCATGTATGGAGCAACCACCACAAAGAGAAACATTGCAATTAGATACCGAACAGTAAGGAAGACAGATAATAAGAATTATGTCAACATAAAATAATATGCAAATGTGAGGAGAATGAACTGCAGTCTGGGAGAAAAATGAATGATAATTACAAAAATTCAGTTGAAACACCCAAATAAATGTATGAAGATGGATGTCGCACCGATGACATTGGTTGGTGGTCGAGCTAAATCACGAATTGGTAGAACTTAGAAATCATGGGCTGGCCACTGAATCGGATCCCAGTAGCTGAATGGTATACGAACCAGCTTGCCTTGTGACTGGAAGGTTCTGGGTTCAAACCCCGTTGGTGGGTGCGTACTGCCGATGATTCCCAAACTAGGATGAAACAGCTTTCCAGTACTCCCTGGATCTCAGTGGTTCTCTAACCGATATCAATCAGTGGTCAAACTCGTAAAAATAAATATTATAATTATATCGTTGTTATTTCATCAAATATATGGGTCAAAGTAGTAGAACAGGGGCAGTAAGACTAGCCGAGCATAAAAACCCAGCAGCAAAATCTAGATTAGTTGACCCGAGTAAGATAAGAAATCTAGAGAATAGTTCAGCTATAGCACTCGCCACATGAAATTACACACAACCATACAATAGGCTGGATGGGATAGGGTGACAGTTTTAAAATCTAATATAACAGCAGGGTGGAGGGAGAGGTTGATAAGAGAAGCCTTGTTTATCGAATCGACTGCAAATACGTGTAATAGGAATGATTCAGATATCTGGAAAATTCTACTACCACGCCTACGACGACAAATAGGAGAGAATAAAGGAAACTATAAAACTTAAGTTTAGAAGTCGGGTGATTATAATTGACGATATGATTATGAAAAATAAATTGTTTTTGCAACATCATGCAGTAAATAATACTGTTTCACTGTGTGATGCATCTAATAAACAAACTAATATGGAATTGATGACAACTCACTCACAAATTATTCATCTTATTACTTGACTCTAATACAATTATTCAACAACTCCTTTTATGCATTAACTAATATAAACAAACAGCTACGTTTGTGACAGCTTATGAATTTTGTTACTGCACTCTCTCTCTCCCATGAAAAACAGATTGTATATAAATGCGATTGTACAGTTGTGGAGGAGAATCAATTTGCTGAAAAGAGCCTTTTATCTGAATTGCGGGTTCTGTTTGTTTCATATATTTCGATAGCGAAAGACCAGGTTTCCAGTATAAAATGATATCATCTCATTCTATTTTACTGATCCTCATCAACTGTGGAGACTAGTTGAAATTACAACAGTTATAAATAATGTCTATAGCATCCTCCAATATTTGAATGATAGGCGTAGAGGAAACAATTATTAAATCAACACAAGCAAAAGAGATGCAGGCATTGCAGTTTTCAGTAGTTAATTAGTAGATGATGACTAGCAGTGGAATCCACGATGCGCATTTCGTCCTAATCAGGACTCTTCATATGGATGTACCTACGTTCCTCAGTGAGTGATGATGTTCCCACCGAGGCTCGAACCCAGTGCCCATAGTTTCAAAAGCCAAAGCGTTATCCACTGGACTACTTGGGCCAGTCCCATGTGATTCATCCTTGAAGGTTATCTACATGGCAAAATCGAGTCGCTCCAAATGTTTACGTTTTCTTTACTTATGCATAGTCGAAGCTTTAGCTATACATGAACGGAAACCTAAATTATGTGTTCAAAAACGTTTTGTCAAACCCCTTTCTGTACATTGGTCATAGTAATGTTCTTTCTAGTTTTTTATTAGATCACTTGAATTCTTTCCACTTCACTTCACATCTTCATTCTTATCGCAGTCGTACTCTTAATTTTTTAAAATTTTTAGACAACACTTGACATTTTAAAAAATTTTTGATTTCAATTCACGTATAAAACAATCTTTAATAATTTTGTAATTTATCCACTTCAACTCTACCCCTTATAACATTTTAATTATCGTTATTCTTATCACTTATATATGTATATTGACTGAGCAATTATTT
Source organism: Trichobilharzia szidati (assembly GCA_944472155.2). Taxonomy (NCBI): domain Eukaryota; kingdom Metazoa; phylum Platyhelminthes; class Trematoda; order Strigeidida; family Schistosomatidae; genus Trichobilharzia; species Trichobilharzia szidati. The sequence continues at coordinate 66,379,220 of OX235277.1, read as the reverse complement.
AGTGCCACTTAATAAATAACCTTTTTCTGTAATATAAATACGACTGTACAACTTGAAAATGAAGTCGTTGAAAAGAAATTTCTTCGCTGAACAAAAAACTGTGTTTTTACTTATGAATAAATAGGTACTTTTCATATAAATTATTTAATTGAATTTTAAATTTTCCTGTCGAATGATTGGACCGAAGTGGGCGGTCTCAGGTTGACACCTCGGCTTCTTGTGCAGATGCTTCAACGACGATGTCTGGGCATGTAATTAGTAGTTAATTAGGGGATGGTGACTAGCAGTGGAATTTTCAGTTTTATTTACCATCAGTTTATATGCTTTCACCGAATAGAAAAGGATAAAGGATGAGAAAGGAGAAGACAGAAAATAGAAAAATCTAATCAACACTGTTAACTTGTAGGTTGAAATAGCAAATCAAAAAGGTTATAGTTACGTGATTATTCCCATAATTTAAACAGAACAAAAATAATTAAGGTGAACAATTGTCGCTTTCAATAAATTCTTCTCCTTTTTCTTCAGGCTCTACAATTATATAACCATTAATTTAGTTAAAGCATACAATAGCCATCTACGCATCATCATCGAACAAAGCATGGAATAGCAATCAAATCTCTACTTCAACTTTATAGACTTTGCGAAGGCCTTCGAAAGCGTTGACCGCGAAGTAATTTGGAAAATACTCAAGTACTACGGTGTACCCCAAATATTCATCAGCCTTATTCAACAGCTGTACGACAACGACACATGTCAAGTGATACACAACGGAAAACTCAGCGAAGGGTTTGGAGCAAACACAGAAGTCAGAAAAGGGTGCCTATTATCACCAATGATATTCCTAATTGTGGTGGACTGGATTATGCGTCAGACAGTGGGAAACGAGGAGACAGGGATATCCTGGACCGACCGATGTGAAGAGCCTAGAAGACCTGGATTTCGCGCGTGGATGATTTATGTTTGATGTCACACAAAATCGAAAACTTACAAGCGAAAACCGACAAACTGGTCGAAGAAGTAGCAAAGACAGGACTCCAGGTGAACATAGACAAGACGTGGATTATGAAAATAACCAACCAACCAACTACCAACAACAACAACAGCAGCAACATCCAGCGCCAGTCACTATCAACGGGAGGGATTTGAAAGAGGTTACTTCATTCACTTATCTAGGGAGCATTGTCTCAACTACAGCACGAGGAACGGACGAGGATGCCAAATCGAGAATCGGGAAGGCGAGAAACACATTCATCAACCTGAGACCAGTCTGAAAATCTTCGTCACTCAGCATCAACAACAAAATGATTCGGATTTTCAATACAAACGTCAAGTCAGTCAGTTCTTCTATACGGATCAGAAACTTGGCCAGCGGGTCACAAAGAATATTTCCAACAGCCTGTTGCTGACCTTTATCAACAGCTGTCTTCGTTCTATACTCAAGATCACATGGCCGGAAAGAATCAACAACAAGAAACTATGGGAACAAACGAAACAAGAACCAATCGCCCAACAAAATGCAGGAGAAAGTGGAGATGGATTGGACACTCGCTGAGGAGGCCGTTGGGTGACATCGCGCGTCAGGTCATCGCTCGAGTGGAACCCGAAAGGGAAGCGGCGAGTGGGACGTCCAAGGATGACATGGAGGAGATCGTGTGAAGAGGAGCTGAAACAGTATGGACTAACATGGATGCAGGTGAAAAGTACAGCAGAAGACAGAAACAAGTGGAGACGTGCAGTTGAAGTCCTATGTTCCACTAGGAACGCAAGGGAACAATAATAATAATAATAATAATACAATAGCCAACCAACCAGCGAGCCAGTAAAGGAAAGTTAGAATCATATCAGAAGATGTACTGTGGAACAGGTATAAGTCAGATGGGATGGAACAATAGTCAGTTAGCTTTTGAATATGTATGGTCAATGAGAATATGAGCTGAAATAATTTAATGCTATGTGTGTGTATACATACATAAGTACAGTCAGTAAAAGTACACGTTTCGAGGGTGAGTGTAATCAGTGGTGCGAGAAGGACATTATGAATGCTACAGAAAATAAAGCAGATGTAATTTCAAGGGAGTTAATAACGACATTAATAGTGATTGTGAAAGAATAACGATGACATGGTGTAAACCTAAAAGTACTACTACTGAACGATTATCAATTAATAATAATAATAATAATAATGAATTTACGAGTTGATCACGGATTGATATCAGTTAGAGAACCATTGAAAACCAGCACTGGAGTACTGGGCAGCTGTTTCATCCTAGTTTGGGAATCATTGGCGGTACGCACTCACTGGAAGTTCTGGGCAGAAAGAAGAGACAGGACAAACCGTGGCTCACTACGGACACTTGGAGGCTAATAGAAGAGAGAAGGATGGTGAAACAAAAGATTCTCCAGTGCACCGACGAGCAACAGAAACAGGAGTTGAATGCAAGCTACAATATACTGAGCAAAGGAGTAAAGAAGAGTGCCAGAGAAGACAAAAGAAAGTATTATGAAGCCATGGTCAATGAAGCAGAACAAGCAGCAGGCAAAGGAGACCTCGCAACACTCTACCAAACAACTAGGTACCTCTCAGGCAGAAACTCGTCACAAATTAAGCCAGTGAAGGATGAAAATGGAAAGTCAATCACCAAAGAAGTGGAGCAAAGGAAACACTGGGCTGAACACTTCAAAAGACTACTAAACCGACCGCCACCTACAACGCGCCCAACAATACCAACAACGGAAGCAGAATTACCAGTGAACATCAACCCCCCGACGAAAACAGAAGTCCTGAAGGCAATCAAGATGCTGAAAGCTGGAAAAGCAGCAGGACCAGATGGAATTCCAGCAGAAGCATTGAAAGTGGACCCAGAGACAACAGCAAACCTGATGACGCCACTACTGGAGAAGGTGTGGAAAGAAGGCAAAGTGCCCGAGGATTGGAAGAAAGGATACCTATTCAAACTACCAAAGAAAGGAGACTTAAGTCAATGCAAGAACTGGCGCGGAATTATGCTCCTGTCCATCCCAAGCAAAATACTAAGCCGCATCATCCTGGAAAGGATCAAACAAGCCCTGGATGAAAAACTTCGACGGGAACAGGCTGGATTCAGGAGAAACAAGTCATGTATCGATCAAATCGCCACACTACGGATCATCATTGAACAAAGTTTGGAATGGCAGTCACCTCTCTATCTCAACTTCATCGACTTTGAAAAGGCCTTCGACAGCGTCGATCGAGAGGTGATTTGGAAACTACTTCGCTACTACGGGGTGCCACCGACAATAATACATCTCATCCAACAGTTGTATGACAACGCTGCATGCCAAGTAATCCACAACGGGAAGCTCACGGAATCCTTCGAAGTGAAGACAGGAGTAAGACAGGGTTGCCTCCTATCGCCAATGATTTTCCTGATCGCAGTAGATTGGATAATGCGACAAACAGCGAGCAATCAGGAAACAGGCATCAAATGGACTCACACAAAGAACTTGGAGGATCTGGACTTCGCCGATGATATATGTCTGATTTCCCACAAAATGGAAGATATGCAAGCGAAAAGCAACAAGTTGGCAGAAGAAGCATCAAACATAGGACTCCAGGTGAACATAGAGAAAACGGAGGTGATGAAGATCCCTGGCCAACACCAACAACAACAGACAGCAATCAGCATAAATGGAAAGAACCTGAAAGAAACTACCTCCTTTACCTACTTGGGAAGCATTGTTTCAACTACAGGCGAACGGAACTGACGAGGATATCAAAGCAAGGATCGGGAAAGCAAGGCAAGCTTTCATTACTCTCAAGTCTGTGTGGAGATCAACAGTATTCAGCGTCAAAAATAAAATCGGGATTTTCAACTCCAATATGAAGTCAGTACTACTATACGGATCAGAGACTTGGCGTGTCACAAAAAGCACCTCAAACAAGCTACAGACCTTCATTAACAGATGCCTTCGCTCAATACTCAAGATCAGATGGCCGGAAAGGATCAGCAACAAAGATCTCTGGGAGCGAACCAACCAGGAACCGATTGTGCAACAAATAAGCAGGAAGAAATGGAGATGGATTGGCCACACTCTGAGGAAACCAGCAAGTGACATCACTAGACAAGCCATCGCTCGAGTGGAACCCGAAAGGGAAGCGACGAGTTGGTCGTCCAAGGGTGACCTGGAGGAGATCATGTGAAGAAGAGATGAAAGCATGTGGGCAGACTTGGAGCCAAGTGAAAACTCCCTAACATAGATGACCTATCAATGTAATCATCAAAATGTAGAATGCAGTAAGAAACTGTATAAATTTGATGGCAACTTAAATTAAAAATTGTAATGGAAATGGGACACAACAACCACTTTGATAGGACTAAGGTTCTACAGGAAGGTTTTGGCTCGTATAAAGAAAGACTGACTGACTGTAGACACCCTACATATATGAGTGAATCCCGAAAGCCTGAACAGACGTGAAGGTGTAATGTTAGCTAATGCATGGTAAGCCCTATTTAATTAATAAAAATGGATATATATATATATATATATATCACTAATCAGTCATATTTGATCTAAACTCCTGATTAGAAGTTAATTTGTGGATAGTGACTAGCAGTGGAATCCACGATGCGCATTTCGTCCTAATCGGGACTGGTCATACTTACTTACTTTTTACTTTACTTCGGCTATCTCCTACGGGAGGATGAGCCGGCTTCATGAGCATCTCGAATCATCGCTGCCCAGGCGCGGCGATCTGATGCAAGGTTTTGCGACAGGGTTATCCAATTCTTGTTCCACAGACGGAGTCCGTAGACGGTTTGTAGCCCCAGGCACTTCGTATCAGCCTTGACTGTACCAAGCCATCTTTTCAGCTGTCCACCCCTGCGACATCGCCAAGATGGTAATGGCGAGGGATTTAGAACTGATTTGACCAGATCGTCATCTGGTCGGCGCAGAACGTGGCCAAACCACCAGTACTGGAATTTGGTTGATGTTGAGAGTTCATGAAGTTTCATGGGAATTTGGTACGAGTGATGTCCCCAGAATCGCTCGGCCTTTTGTTTGAGAGTGCAGCTCTAGCCTTTACACAACCGAGTGTGACCTACAAGGCAGTAGGAGTGGAGTAGGGAGTCCACTATCCATTAGCAGCCGGTGACCGGAGTTCGGTTCATACGCCTTTTTGAATGGGGCCAGACATCCAGGACATCCAACAAGCCCTTTGTCCATACGTCTGTCGGTGAGCTCCAGTGAGCTTCATACGCCAGTCGCTGGAGGTTTGGAATCAGGGTTTAGCCATCTCCCCTAGACTGTCATCCAATGGACAGCCAACCCGGTGAAGAGCGCCGGGCATCCGCTTTCGCCCTCTCACCTTGGTGAAAAACACCTCCGCCACGTGAAGGCAGTTAGTAGGACTTCCTCAGGAGAGGCTATGTAAGACGCCCGGTCATATGGGAGCATTTCAAGAGGTGTGCGGAGGGGTGGCCAACCCGCAGCTCAAGGCACCCACCCCGGACCATCCTGAGGCTTTGGAGACAGATCTAGATGTACGTGCATTTCCCAGTCAGTGAGTGATGATGTTCCCACCGAGGCTCGAACCCAGTGACCATAGTTTCAAACGCCAAAGCTTTATCCACTAGACCACTTGGGCCACGAGAGCTGGCCACCTCTTGCGAAACGGGTCATATTAATTACTTAATTCAATTCCCACGTTGACATGTTGGCTTCTTTTGCAGGTGTTTCTACGATGTCTGAGCAGGTAGTTAGACATCGTCGAAACATCTGCACACGAAGCCGAAATGTCAACCTGAGACCGAGCACTTCGATCCAATCAATAGACGGGAAAATATAAAATTGAATTAAATAAACTCCCGATAAACATACATCGGACAAACATCTCGAGAAATCAAAATCAAAAGAAATGAACACCTTAGAGCATGTTTTCGACCACCGAGAAATCCGGTTAAACTAGAAAAGCTTGGAAAATCATCAGCCAGCCATAGGTATAGACGCTATAGAATCAGGCCACAAAATTGATTTTGACAATTGTGAAATAATCCAGAAAAAGCATTTCAGAAATCACAAAGAACGTCCAATATCAAAAGCACTTCATATCAAGTGGAATTCAAATTGTCTGAATAGGAATGATGGACTAAAACAGAATCTCACCTGGTTACCACACCTCCCTCCCCTCCCCCATGAAGTGACAAAATCAACACGAATGTGATAAGCAAGTTCACTATGTAAACAAACACACACTGCCTTTATAATTTTACACACTGATCAAATCCAACAATCCACACTTGATTTTGTTATCTTTGCCAATTGACCAACTTGACAACGAAAAATGGCCCCAGACTGATGAACGATGATCAAGTTAGTAAACTTTGTTTTAATACCATAACAGATGTACTATTACCCTTGTTATTTGGTTTAGTGATCTTCATTTTTATTTTGACTTGTAATTTGTCCTTTTAACTTGACCTAAGTCTATTTTCTCACCTCTTAACTCTTTGTTACATTAGAACAAGGCATATAAGCGAACAATATTGTTTTCAATTAGATCTTCTTCAGGCTTTACTCTAATTTACATAGATTTCTATATAAAATTTTAACCAATGACGGTGATTTTGGGAATCAAATAATAATAATGTGGTGAATGTTTTGAACGAAATTAATAACGATGATTATAATGATAACAAAATATTGATAATAAGGTTTATGCAGGTGATAAGAATAACAAAGATAGTATATTTATATAAGTGTATAAATAAATTAGGTCAAATCTTAAAAGGTGAAGTGGAACGATAATCAGAGTTTAAATAAATATTATAAAAGTACGAAGGAGGTGGAAAATAAGAAAGGGTGGGAGGATTTTGAATAGAATTCACCTAGGCCATGGGAGAGACAACGGTAGAACAAACTTCTTTTGTATGCAAAGACTAGGATTGTTCTCTCGAATTCCCATATCTTCGACTATGTGCTAAAAATGGGTTCGAATTCCGTTCGAAAGGTGGTTCGACGGAATACGATAGATAACTTTGAAAGCACTTTTTCTTCTGTCCACTTGGTGACCGCTATCATCAGTCAGATGAGCCAAAATAGAACTTCTTATAGATTTTATTTGACTTTTTCCGAACGATGAAGGAAGATGCTCATTAATGCGTTTGTTAAGCTGTCTAGTTGTTCGCCCCATATAGTTCTCTCCACTGGGGCAACTAAATTTATAGATACACATAGAAGTGGCACAGCTAGGTAGCTTGTCTTTCACTTGAGCAATCATAATTGGTCAGCTGGGAATTGACAAACCAAAGGTGGCGGCAGTATATGTCCGTTTTATCGCTCTCGATAATCTCAGATGTAAGACTTCACTAGCCACATCCCCATTAAATTGAAGTTTCATGAACAGTTCTTTCTTTTTAACTGTTGTCAGTTTTTCTTTGTTGTACCTGGTATTCATGTGTCTCCTAACAAATCTACTAGGATAACCCGTTTGGACCAGCGTATTTTGGATGTATCCTAACTCATTTTCTAGGGAATCATCTGTACAAATACGTCTTGCTCTATTCGTGAGGCATCTCACCAAATTGACTTTGTATCGGATTGGTACAAAACTGAGGAAATGTGTATATTGTCCTACAGATGTACGTTTTCTATAGACATCTCTCTTGAGTGAACCAACTTCTCTTCTGCTCAATTGGACGTCAAGGAAATGTAGTCTACCATCATGTTCTTCTTCACAAGTGAAGATGAACGATGGATGTGCATCATTAAACTTTTTTAACATTTTATTCTTGTCAGCTTTCCCATCAAGAATAATGAACGTATCATCAACATAACGAAAATAAGAATCGGTTTTCTCTATTACTTGTCTCAATGGACCATTTTCAATCTTGGCAAGAAAGAAATCTGCCAAAACTGGCCCCATTGGAGAACCCATGGCAATACCGTCGATTTGCCTGTAGTAAAGGTTGTTGAATATGAAATGTACATTCATAGTACATCTTAAAAGCAACTCTTTCAGACTAATGACTGGAATTCCGATGTCGATCTGTTTTTCTAGTATCTGTTGGCGTATGAATTCCACAGTCTCCATAAGTGGTACATTGGTAAAAAGTGATGCTACATCTAAGGAAAGCATTTGCTTCCCATTTACATTGATATCATCCACGTTAGCAATAAATTCAAAAACGTCTTTAACACTATGATTTACTGCCATCTTGTGTAACGGTTGGAGGAGTTCACCTAGCCACTTTGCCACTCCATGGTAGGTGGAGTTTGACATATCCAGGACTGGGCGAAGAGGAAGTCCTGGTTTATGTACTTTGGGCAGACCGTACAGACGTGAAGCATTACTTCCAGTAGGTTTAAGACGGTTATAAGCTGCCTCTGAGATTACTCCGCTTTTTCTCAGTTCCTTAAGCGTGTTACTTAACTGCTTTTCAGCCTTTCCGTCCAGATCTATTGGGTTGATAAGCTTTTGGAACTTTGTTTCATCCCTTAAAAGCGAGTTCATTTTGTCAACATAATCACACTTATTCATCAGTACTACTCCAGTTCATTTATCAGGTCTACTGATTATAATGTTTTCGTCGTTCCTTAACTTTCTTAGGGCTTCTCGATGCTGTTTAGTCAGCAGACTCTTACTAGGATGACTACTGTTTTTATACTGTTGACAACTGTCGACTAGTGTAGTTTTAAACCTAGCGACTTCATCGTCTGACGTTGGGGTCAAATCTTTTGTTTGTAGGAGGAGGTTTACAAACTGGATGTTGGTATCCAGTTGGTTGACCTTATATCATTGGTCACAAAATCTCGGACCCAATGATAGAGCTTCTAACTGTAATTTATCTAGTGTTACACTTGAAAAATTATGGACGTACCGATAAGGATCTGAGGGGAATGAAGGGAAATCCTTATCAGGATTTTGACTGTCTAATGATTTGATAAGTTTCGTTCTCCTTTTCTGTGTTCTGTTTTAGCTAACTCTGCCGACCGACATACTCAATGAAATCAAATAATAAATCCTCAGGAAGTTCATCGACTGCAAATTTCTTCTGTGATAAATTTCTTTCTATATCCGAAATGTACATTTTTAAATAGTCCAGTTGATTTAGTGCATAACGTTTCTTTGTTATATAAATGCTGAGATTTTGTAAATACCGGTTTAATAATACTTTGATAAAGCTATTAGCAGCATTAAATAGCGAAACGTCAGTAAAAGCAACAATATCGTTTTGTTTTTCATTCATTCATTGGGAAATACAAAAACCTTTATTATAATGAACATCATATACCCAATGCCCAAATTTTTTCAAACCGTTAAAAGTGAACTTGGTTTGGACATATTTAAGAAAACAAAAGGTTAGTTAATGCAAGTGTAATGACAAGGGATAGGGGAATTTATGTGTGTAAGATGGAGGGCCATAACAAAAGGCTTGATGTAATAAGGTATTTATGACTTTGTAAACTCCGTAGCAGACCAGGTCAGTAACAGTCGTTTGACCCGTTTCTTCTGCACACAGAGCACCAGTTTTCTCAGGCGAATCGCGATAGCCTCTGTTGTTTGAAGTATGCGCTACCTGGATGATTTTGGCAATTTGTTTGGTACCCGATAGATGATGAATTTTACAAATGTAATGTATATTCTTTCAGATGGGTTAATCTTATAGTGTTTTCTTTTTAATACTGTCACTCAACACATTGAAGGTTGTTATTTCAAATCATGCTTTTATAATCATGTCATGAATTGGCAGAAGTTAGAATTCATAGGCTGGTCATTGGGTCGGGTGCCAGTGGGTTAATGGTCTACGAGTTCGCCTTCTGTAACCGGAAGGTCCTGGGTTCGAACCCTGTCGGTGGTGGGTGCGTACTGATGAAGAGTCCCAAAGTAGGCTGACACAATGGTTTTCTAACTGATGTCAGCTCATGATGAAATCCTCCAATGCAATCAAACAAAATTCCCCACAAGACCAATACTTGGAAATTAATCTGATGCTCACTAGCGCCTGGCCCTATTCAGGCAGTTGAACTGGGGTTATAGTGGGAAGGTGTGACCACTAGGGTACAGCAGGTTAAAAGTGAGGCAGTAACTCATCGAAGAAGAAGATATTGCGAAGTGGTCGCGCTACGTCATGAATTGTTATCTTATCTTTTTTAATTCTTGGTGTTATGATCACTCAGTTATATCCATGGGTCTCAAAATGTTGCACTCGTGCACATTTTTAAATGGTTTGCAGCCTATCATTGAGCATTTCTGTAGGATCAAAAACAAAACATCGTAGTGGATTATTTTATTCTTCAAATCTAACATCACTGCGTCATGGCCAATACGAGTTGAAGACATGGAAAGGTTGACTGTCTTTGATCATAGACGTCTACGGTCTCTTTCTCACGTTAGGTGATATAATAAGGTAAGTAATGTTGACGTTAGGCGTAGAGTGTTGGACAAAGAGGGAAAATCAATCGAAGAGGCTATAAAGTCACACAGATTGAGATGGTTAGGTCACGTACTGCGCATGCCTAACCATCGTCTCCCCCGACGGGCATTACTAGCTGATATAGGTGCAGGTTGGAAAAGAGTAAGTGGTGGCTAAACAAAAACATGGCCTCATCAATCCATGAAATCCTTGACAGTTAAACTGAGTCAGGTAGGGAGATGCAGACTTTCGGGTTGGGGCCCGACCTGGGGACTCTAAGAATCAATGGCTGGAGACAATAGGTGACATGGCTCAAAATCGTTGTCAATGGCTTAGGCAGATGTATTCAGTCTCTTTAACCTTTCATATTCCTTTCTACCATTACTCATTCTGTTTCACTCTTATACTTGTCAAAACTCTATTGATTCTCTTCACTCATTTTCTTGTCTACCTTTGTGTGCTATTTGGAACGTGGCAACTGGAACTGCTGCACTCCGGTGCCAAGTTCTGTGTTGAATCCAGACAGACAGATAGGCGTCATACGATATACTGGAGACGGCTGTTTAACTCGAAACTCCTTGATGAAGAGTACAGATTAAGCAATCAGCTATGTTGAAAATTATGTGTACTTTGTAGACTTATTGTGCATAATAAAGTTATTGTTAATAGTAGAGAAGATATGTAGCTCAGGTGGATGATTTGCAATTAGTAGTGTTCTCTTAGCTGGTTGGTTTAGTTGCGGAGCTTTCGTCGTCCCCCTGCTGGACAACATCTTCAGTGCAAGTTTTAGTATAAACTGAACTGATTTAAATTTTCCATGAGTGATAGAATTGCGTCACCCGGTAACCATCTTTACATTTGTATTGATCATTTTCTATCGACTTGGATTTTAAACTTTCTCATCACACGATTCACTTTTTATTAGTTGGTAGATTTGGTCTATATTAACGTGTTTCTTAATTGCATATTCGTCTGAGTACCAGGCTTCTAGGAATTCCTTGACACATTTGGTGTTTCCTCTGTCTAAAATTTCGACATTATCCCAACCAAACTGATGTCCAGAATTATCTATAAGCATCGATATGCATTAAGGCCTGGTACTCAAATGAATATGCAATTAACAAACAAGTTAATATAGACCAAATATACCAAGTGATAAAAAGTAAATCACATGTGACGAGAAAGTTTAAAATCCAAGTCAATAAAAAATGACCAGTACACATGCAAAGATGGTTACCGGGAGCCGCAATTCTATCACTCATGGGAAAAATTTATATCAATTCACTTTATGCTAAAAATTGCGCTGAAAGGGGATGTTGTCCAGCAGGGGAACAACGAAAGCTCTGCAACTAAACCAACCAGCTCTTCAGAGAACACCACTAATTGCAAAAGTTATCGTTATTATTATTTTTATTGTTTATTCTCTCTAATACTGTCACTCAAACATTGAAGGTTGTTATTTCACATTGTTCTTTTGTAATCATTGTTATTGCAGGTAGTTCACATCAGCTGATGAGGACCTGTGAAATAGAAAGATGATGATAATGATGATGATATCATTTTATACTGCAAATCCGGTCTCTCTCCCTCTCTCTCTTCCCTTATACACGTTTTTGGTTTCATAAGCGCTATATTGTATTGAAAATAGAATTTTTAGAATAGCGCCCTTTATTATCATTATTATGGCGGTTGTTTTATCGTGCTACACGTCCATCCATCATCTGTCAATATGATGATGAACAGTTGAACACAAAATGTCACTCAACTTCTATGAGAATTTTCATTCCATCATAATAATAATAATAATTTTCAATTTGAACGAACAATAGGTAGGTAGGGTAGGTGTAGATGACCGAGTCAACCAAAATGCAATAAAAACAAAAAACAAAATAACTTTGTAGAAAATAAATGTTTGTTGTTTTTTTTATCAAAAATATTCATGCTTCATTCTCAATTATATGCTGAAGTATTTTACTTCAGTTCAAATTAATGAATGATAAAATAAAAGTGCGAAATTGAATTGAAATCAGAAAAATTAGAACGGATGTATGCCGGTCAAATTAATTTATACATACATATGCATATTTACATGCTAATTCATCAGTGTTTATTTTGACCGGAAAATAGGTTAGGTGTCGAATGCTAGATAAGCAAGAGGAGGGGAAATCAAGATTAATAGCTGAAGCCGTTATGCAAAGATTAGAATTAATAGCTCTACCTATAATTAAACCGAATGTCTGGATACGTTACGTTGATAATACATTTGTAATAATTAAGAGAAGTGATTTAGAATATACTCATAAATTAATAAACAACATATTTGAAGACATTAAATTCACCACAAGAGAAGAAGAATTAGATAACAAAATCCCATTTTTAGATGTCTTAATCAAGAGAAACAACACAGGAGATTTAGAGACACAAGTATATAGAAAATCAACGCACACAGATCAAATACTCAACCATATACTAGCAATAATCCAGTTGCTCACAAACGAAACTGTGTGCAGACATTGTTTAAAAGAACTCAAACACACACTGCAGCACTCCAGAGTTGAAAAGAATGGAAGAAAAATACCGGTCTTCAGAAAGAATGGATATCCGCACATAATTTCATCAAAAAATGTTTGAAATCGAATCACAACACCAACAAGGAACCATCATCAAAGACCACAAGAAAATTCATCCTACCATATATAAAAAAAATCTCTGAAATAACAGCTAGAATATTAAAACCGTTTGAAATAGATATAACACACAAGCCAGTCAGATCACCTAATTCGATATTCTGCAAGCCGAAAGATCCAACAGAAAAAGGAGATAAAATTAATACCATTTACAAAATAAATTGCATGAACTGTAATAGACATTATATAGACCAAAGTGGGCGTCCCCTTCGAATCAGAATCCAAGAACACAAATCAGCTGTGAAAAGACACGATATGCATTCTTTAGTATCAATGCATATAGACAATTATGGTCGTCAATTTGATTGGGATAATGACAAAATCTTAGACAGAGGAAACACTAAAAGTGCAGTCAGGGAATTCCTAGAAGCCTGGTATTCAAACGAATATGCAATTAACAAACACGTTAATATAGATGAAATATACCAACTAATAAAAAGTAAATCAGGTGACCGGAAAGTTTAAAATCTAAGTCAATAGAAAATGGTCAATACATATGTAAAGAAAGTTACCAGGAAACGCAATTCTATCACTCATGGGAAAAATTTAAATCATTTCACTTTGCGCTAAATATGGCGCCGAAGATGTTGTCCAGAAGGGGGACGATGAAAGCTTCGCAACTCAACCAGCCAGCTCAGAGAACACTATTAATTGCAAATCAACAAGGCTGTAAAGCAGGTGAATCCATTGAGATGGTTAGGACATGTGTTACGCATGCATGCCTAGTCACCGGTCGCCTTCCTCGACAATGGGCAATGTTAGCTGACTGACACAAGATCAGTTTGGAAAACAGCCAGCGGTGTTCGGAACAACACATGACTTCACCAGTCAATGAAGTCTACAACAGTTAGTTTGAGCTAGACAGCCAGGTAGGGAGGTGTAGACTTCATGACTGGTTGGAGTCCTCGGGATGATGGTAAAAACCAATGATGGTTGGAGACAATTGGTGATATGTCTCAGTGATGGCGGAGATGCATTCCCTCCTTCTGATTTATAATATCCAATAAAATTCTGTTGTTCTTGCATATTACTCGTCTTTTCGCCTCAAATTTCTGTTTATTATCTCCCTCTCTTTTGAATCTCTTTTTACTCTCTTCTCGTCCTTTGTGTGATACATGGAGGGAATCTGACAAGTGGAACTGCTGCATATATGTGCAAAGCAGTTCTACGTTGAAACCAGTCATTTAGTCATTCAGACCTGGAAATATTTACCAACTACACATCGGTGGTTCAGCGGTAGATTGCTTGCCAACCACACCTTTAATGGTCTGTAGCTCAATCCTCTGCCAACGCACTCCTTAACCCCGTTTAGCTGGTAGTAAGTCCTGTAGAGACGGAAGGTTGGACATGAGACTAGCAACCTTATACCATAAAAATAAAATCACTTCTATCGAACCTTCACTGCTCAAGCTTGAAGCCTTCTCCATGTTCCTCTTGGGACACAGAAGAATAAAATAAAAGGCATCTGACAGAACTAATATTCAGAATCATATTCAACTTACAACTGACATTCAATGAAATAATCTACAGACAAAAGAGCTGTATTACCATGGGGTATCCCATGGGTTCCTCTGTTTACTGACTGTTCAATGACTAGCCAAGAATATAGTCAGCGGAAGACAGAGACCGAGGGTTTTCAACTGTATGAAAGGTATGTGAACGGCATCTTTACTATTCTTGATTCGAATAGTACACTAAATGCAGTTAATACTTGCCATTTAGCAATAAAATTCATGCGTGAAATGGAGAATGAGTCCAATATTCATTTTCTTGAAGTGGACGTGTCAAGGAAGATTAATGGAAGCTTTGTCTCTGTTTAATGTATAATTTTATTGCTTCTCATTTTCATTGTGTGATAATATTGATAATGGGCTGTTTAACGATGTGGTTTTGTTTGAGTGACTGAAAGTGATTCTGATCTTGCACTATCTTTGAGAATTGTTGCTGTATAATTCTTGAGGACAGAGTGTTTGGTTCCACGATTTTGGGAATATTCTAATTGATTCTGGAGAATTCTTACAGTTGAATTTTATTCTAGAGAACTTGTTTCGTACTTAGAAATTTACGTTGTCTAACGGTAATATTGAGCTGATTTCTAATTTTCGGTGATATTACTGCTGAATAGGTTGACAGATTCTACGGACGATGATGGTCTTTTGTGATGTGTTTGGAATGTCTTTTGACTGTGCTTTCCTCAAGGGAAATTCAGACAGCTGTGCATTAGGACGCAAAAATTGATTCTCTGCGTTTCGGTTGCTACATCCTGTAATCACTCCATCAAATCCCCAATCCAATAATCGGAGAATATCCAAGGCTTTCATCAAACTGACGACTAAGAGATAATTGTACTCTTGGATATCAGAGCATCATAAACTTTGACTGGACAGAAACTAACAAAATAAACCATGGGACGATTATTGAGTAACGTGGGATACCTCCTACAAAACTTAAAAAGACAGCGCAGAAGATGGGTGGAATGCATTTGGATACGCGGCAAAGTTAAACGTTACGCACCACTAACTATCAATCAGCGAATGACCTCGAACGCACCAATCACGTGAAGGAGGCATTTTTGTTTATGGAATATATATATGAAATAATGCATAAAAACTGTATGAAAGAGTTATAGAGGATGCCTTTCTCTCACATATGATAAAAATAGCCCTCAGTTTTAGGTTGGAGTATCAACAGAACATAATTAAATTGTGGGTAAAAAATATTTTGATAATGTCTCACTGTGTTATACAGTAATATTTAGTGGGCGGTAAACTGTGCTCGAAATGTGGTCATCAGTAAATATTACTGTATAACACTGTGAGACTTTATCAGAATAAATTTTACCCACAATGGAATTATACTCTACTACAGTGCACAAGTTCTATTCTTATATCAACAGAGTAATTTAACCACATTCTATGCATGTAATTATTAAGGTTTTCTATCCTTAACAGTAAACCCTTTCTTTCCTAAACCTAGCCCTAACGTGAAAATATGCCTAAACTAACCCTAATCTAACTCCAACCAACCCTAATGTCGCCTTTATTAGGTTAACCTAACCCAACTTGTCTGTCCTTGGATTAAAGAGTAACATAATCTTCCCCAAACCTTAAGCTGAAACTTGCCAGATATCCCATTTAATAGCATAACACTTCGATGAGCATATTTTATTGATGATGACAACATTATTTGCCAGGCTTCACTAACTTGCTCAGTGAGCACTTCAAGGTCATTGGTGCGGTCGCTCTCCATTGGTAGTTAATGGTGCTTAAAGTTTAACTTGGCTGGATACGCTAGGTGGATGACAGATTAGTGATAATCATCAGAAGAAACGACTTGGATAACAATCACAACTTAATAATAAACAACATCTTCGTTGATGTCAAATGCACAAGAGATGTCTTAATTTAAGCGAAATTCTACAGGGAAATTTAGAAATTCATGTATGCAGAAAATCAACTCACACAGATCAAATACTACATTACAACAGCAACAATCCAATGCCACACAAAAAGGGTGGTATACAAACATTATTCAGGATAGTCAGGATTCACTGGAGAACTCCTAACTAGAGGAAAATGAAAGAAAAAAATGGATATCCAACTTAATCAAAAGTTTCCAATGAAAGCACAGGTAAAGCTGTTCTACCATACACGAGGAATATCTCCAAAATCACAGAAAGACTACTCAGAACTTTTTGGAATTTATGTCACACACAAACCAATAAAATCACTTCACTCGGTTGGTTCTATGTCAACCAAAAGACTTAATAGCGAAATAAGAGAAAACCAAAATCATTTACAAGATAAATTCCGACAACTGTGAAAAATATGACATTGGTCAAGGTAGACGCCCTCTTTATCTTTGCATCCATGGACATAAACTAGCAGTCAGAAGCTATTCCCTCACATCAATGTATTCAGAAAACTATGTACACCGATTCGACTTGGACGGTTATCAAATCCTGGACAGAGAAAAACACTAAAACCTCCAGAAAATTCCTATGAGCCTGGATTTCAAGCGAATGGGCGATCAGTAGTTTGACCAAAGACTGACATCAGTTAGAGAACCATTGAAAAACGGCTGGGAGTACTGGACAGTCAGATGTTACGTCTCACTTCTGGAAATCATTGGCTAATTGTCACGCTAAAATTATGAACTGATTCAAGTTAGAATTCATGAGCTGGTCATTTAGTCTGGTTCCAGTGGCTTAATGACTCACGAGCTTCACACCGACGATGAGCCCCAGACTGGGACGAAACAGCTAGTTACCCAGTACTCTAGTACTCAGGTCAGGGAGAGAGAGGCAAATGATCAATAAACTCGTGGAGAACTTTTAGAAGCTCACATTTCAAATTGAAGTATGCTCTGACGATGCTGTCTAGTAAGACAACGGAAGCTTCGCCAATTCAGAGAACACAACCACACAAAAATAAGAAACAGTATCAGATAGAAACAAAGTTTAATTCAATATAAATAATAGTTGTAATAATAGTGAAAGCATTGTTAACAGACTACTCCTCAAGGTTAGAAGTCTATCGAGGCAACTAAGACAATTGGAAATATTATACAACTTTGCCCAATTCTTCCTCTTTATCCCTTTGCTTTTATGAAATGCAATATGAAGAAATTTCACTTCACATCAGATTTTTTGCGCTTATTTTATTTATCTATCTCATCGGATACTTCAAATCCATTTGATGTGAAAAACTCTGCCTTCTTCTTTTTGTTTCGCCTTTTCCTGCTTCTTCTTGTGTTCTTGTTATTTTGTTGACTTCTTTTATTTTTACAACATACTCATCTCATGATATCAGATGGTTGTTTGTTATGTTTGCTGTCCGTTCTGTTGTCGCTGGTGTTGTTGCTGCAGTTGTGGTTGGCGTATCGATCAATTGTTCAAACCATTTCACAGAGGGAAATCAAAAACAACAAAGCATATAAACGTCTTCTATTGGAATAAATTATTCATTCCTATATGTATTGTTTTTGTGTTGACCACCAGTGAATAATCTTCATATTATGAATATAGATATAGATATATATGTATGCATATTATTATTATTTCATTTCTATTTGCCTTCTTTTTAACAGCACACCCCCCCCCCAGTTTTATTTTCATCAGCATAGATTGGATATATATGTATATTTGGATGCTGTTGTTATTCTATATGCTGGGAAACAGCTGGCAAATGAAGACAAAAAACAAAACAAAACAAAAGATATTCTTGATTAAATGAATAAGACGTATTAGCGATAATTCGATTAGATACAAAGGTAAATAAGTAACTTTATTGTCATGCAATCTAGTCTTTTAATTGGTGGATGGTGACTAGCAGTGGAATCCAGGACAACGCCCATTTCAACTGTCCTATTTGGGACTCGTCCTCCAGCTGGATTTACCGGCATTTCCCAGTCAGTGAGTGATGATGTTCCCACCAAATAGGACGAAATGCGCATCCTGGATTCCACTGCTAGTCACCATCCACCAATTAAATGCCCAGACATCGTCGAAGCATCTACAAAAGAAGTCGACATGTCAAACTGAGACCGAGCACTTCAGTCCAATCAATCGACTGGAAAATCTGAAATTCAAGTAAATCTAGTCTTTTGTTTACTACCGATGGAATTCTTGTATCAGTCAAGTGTGTAATGTGACCACCAGGCTAGACGACTCGCCATCACAGTGGTTCGAGGAAATCTGCAGGGAGTACCACCTGATCTCGGTTTCGAGCTTGTTGGCAGTCGTCAACGAGACCGATTATGCATACATATATTTTTTGATTATAGTTTGATTCCACACACACTACTTTGGTACAAGTACAAGTATGGAATTTTCAGCATGTGATATCGGCAGTTCATATTTTGCAGGCCGACCAACTGATATCAGGTGTGCGTCGGCAGGGGATTGAACCCCGGACCATGTGCATGGTCGGTGAGAGTCCTAATCACTGTGCCACCAACGCACAATTTTATAAAGAGGATCGTGAGGCCTCCACACTGAAAAAACTATACGCCTGGGTGCACCCGATTAGGCTCCGTCGTGAGTTTCAACCCACCAAGGTGCAATGGTGGGCCTTCACGCGGTGTCAGAGCATTCTTGATCACCCTGAACCCAGCGCCAGGTAGCTTTCTCATACTAGATTTATCCTTTTCAGCTGTATTTGTCTATCTGTTCCCATGTCTTTCTCTCCCTCTGTCTTTGCACTAAGCAGTTGTGTGCTGCGTTGATCGATACTTTGGTTGGACGGTAGACAGCAAGTAACTAGGGTTATGAGTCTAGTCGTTTGTTTAGTGCATAATGAATTATGTCAGTCTAGTTTGCTGATGACTGTCAAAAGGTACGAAACCTAGGTCAGGCGGAGCTTTCTATCGATTGCCCCCAGCCATCTATTCAGGCAGAATGATCAAAATAATTTGACTTAATGGCATATGAGGGATAAAATGAAAAATAGTAATCATTCAAGAAAGAAATTTCTAGTATGTCAGCGTGAAATTTGAGTGTGTATTGGCATACAGTTTACTACTGTGATTTTTAATATTTGGTGTTGCGTAAATCTTCTCTTAATCAATGAAGTTCCTGTATCAAGTGGGTTGATATTTTTAGGGAGGTAGGGTTGGTAAGCCACCTCCACACCCAGACTTCCCTATTTTCGCGGGCCTAGAACAGACTAGTAAATTAGGCGAGTTTTAGTCTGACAAGGCGGATACGAACCACAGAAAAGCATTCCCAACAGGCTTCAAAATTTCATCAATAGATACCTTCGCTTTATGACATTGGAAATAGGATGCCCAGAAAGGATCTGCAACAAGGAACCAATCAAAGACCTATTGTTAAAGTACTGGTTTGTAGGGATTTGGTTGATTGGTTACAGGATTGGATCGGGTCCCAGTGGCTTAATGGTAAACGAACTCGCCTCGTAACCAGAAGGTCCTGGGTTCGAACCCCGGTGGGTGCGTACTGTGAAGAGTCCCAAACTAGGACGAAACAGCTGTCCAGTACTCCCTGGTTTTCCAATGGTTCTCTAATCAATGTCAGCTCATGATGAAATCCTGTAACCAGAGAAATATTGTTCAACGAACTGAGGTGTATCGAAGACATGCTGAGAAGACTCTTGAGTGACATCACTAGCTAGACCGTCAAATGGAATGCGTTTGAGAATAGATAAGTTGGGCATCTAAAGGTGACTTGGAGGAAATACTGTGAGGAGCAGATGACAGCGTATTGGCAATCGTGCAGCCAACTAAAGAGGACTGCAAAGAAGAGAACAAAAGAAGATGTACTGTAGAAGCCTTATGTTCCAGACGGAACCTAGAAGAATAATAATAAGAATAAATCATCTGTACTAACTGTAAATTTAGAGGTAGCAAGTGGAATGATTGAATGTGTTTAGCATTTCATTTATTTGGGAAAATGTATCAGCTGTAATGGACTGATGAAATCTCAGCAAGGAGACGAAAGAATCTCCTACGATATTTTTCTCATCTTAGCTCATCTCTTACGTAAACATGATAAGTGCATTTTCGTCGAAAGATGCTTGTACTGCGTAGAACAGGGCCTCTGATATTCCTTATTTATACGACAGTACTACAAAGGTTTCGAATTCTATACTACTTTAGTTATTTTCATTACTAATCCTATTTTTTCTATGGTTTCTAACGCATTTTTGAACAAATTCTGGTGTGTAGTTAGTTATTCACTAGTAATATTTTCTTTCTTTGTTTGTAAGATCTGTAGGATTCTCAATGAGGATGGAATCAGAGTGCCATTTAAACCAGCCAGCCAGCCAACCAACCAACTAACTCTCTCAGAGATAAACTTTGTCAGCCTAACAATCTAATAGATCCAATTAAGAGAAATAATATAATCCACCAAATACCATGTAATCCTGACTGTGAGGTCAGTCAAACTATTAATTACATCGGGGTCAATTCGATTATTGGAACATGAAAATTTGACTACACCTAGAATGATGATTGACTCTTCTAAGTTAAATAACCTAGACATAAACTCGGTTATCACACGATAGTGTGGGTGGAACAGGGTGGGAGTAGTAAAACGTATTATAGTTTGGGTGGGTAGAGAGATAGGTTGATCATTGAAGTTTTGTTTATCGATTCCACACCGCACACGTGGAATCGTAATGACGGAAAGCCTAAACCGGAGAAGTGGAGAGTGGCAACAAACAACAAAGCGGGGGGGGGAAGAGGGATAGATAGCGAGAGAAAGAGAGAGGGAGGGAGGGAGAATATATAAGACAAACTGTGAAACTGTGTGACTAAATTGATATGATTATGTGCAAGAATAATTTATGCTCGAGATCTTGCCATCCAGTTGTTAATACTGCATCATCACTGAGTGTAATATCTGAAAATAAACCTATCTCATTTAGAATAATAACATTCTACTCCAGTGCTTAGGTTCTACACTTACATTAATGATACTGAATAAATCATAATTCGAATAAAACGAATTTTTAGAAAAGCGTACAGACAGGTCGAGGTGAGATATCACACGGTTTCACAGTTTTGATTAACTAAAATACTCATATCATCCATCACATAACGCGACGTGTTTAACAATACAGTGAGTTAATAATAAGGTGAGGTTATTCAATCAACTGACCTTAAAAGTTTAATCGCATAAGGTGATCAGTTAATACATCCAACCTCAGTCAAGTTAGTAAAAACACAAATTATTCAGGTTGTAATCATCAGTTTTCAAATACTCAGATTACACTCGTGGAATGTTTACTTTTGCACACTTCAAACTAGATCTAGTTTCAAGCATAGAATCAGGAGAATATGCTCTACAGAGAAAAATTAAAGGAAGAATTCTTGATTCTCCTCGGAAACATGTTGAAAAACCATGGTTACTCTCAAAGGTTCATTAACAAGCACGGAAGACGTGAAGAATCATATGTTAAGCAAATCACAGGGGGAAAAAAGGCCTGTCTTCATTCAAATTGATTTTAAAGGTGATACTACTGCAGAAATAATCGACAGAAGATTGAATATATCACTAGCCAGAGCCTATCCTACAGCTAAGTTGGTTCCGGTTTATCGGACGACATGCTCTTTGATACAGTCAAAAGTCGGCAGATACTCTCTTCACCTTAACTGCAACTGTGTATACAAATTTGGATGTATATACGGGGGGGGGGGCAGTAGAAAGTAGGACACTTATAACTCCGATTTCCTGAACATGTACCGAAAAGCCTACATCTCAAGGGAACAAATGCTTTCAACAGTGCTATTGTTAGGCATCTCCTTGACATGGTCTCTGAGGTGGACGTCATAAGACCCTTCAAAATTACCAAAAGGCGAACGAGTTCAATTCTCCTGAAGTCTGCGGATCAATCTCCTTCAAGCACCTGAAACCCGATTCATGCGTTCAGAAAGAAGCGGTTATCATCAGTCTTTTCTTGCCCTGCCTGCTAAGCGGATGTTTCCATCCTGTCTTTCATTTGATTACGTAATGCCGAAAAATTCCATTGTGTATGATTACGATTGTTTGGGATAAAACGATTATTATTACTATAACCATGCAAATTTTCAACATTAATGTTACATCAGCAACCTCTTTATTCACAACTATCCCCTTGTATCTCATCAGGTAGAACGAGAAGTCAATATAAGAAATTATATGCTCGTACCACTAAGTACAAAAATCCTACAATATCGTATTTAGCCCGTATTTTATGTGATGAAGACTCTGTTAGACGTGAAACATATAAGTTACTATGTAATTAGCATAGTGAATCGAACCTTTCATTGTTCATCTTTCTGTAATTGTATGGTGTCACCCTTTCTATCGTTTAATTATAACTTTGCTATTTTTATTTTAGTTGTTATTACTATTATTACTATAATTTCATACTTTATGCGTATTTTTCTCCTTATCGTATACTGTAATTGCTACATAGCTGCTATAAAAACGTTTTGTTATCATTATATGTAATGATTATTTCGTTTATTTATTTTTCGTTGTTGTCATTTTTGAGTAAATTAGATGCAATATTGTACTGAATGCTGAAAATTCCTTGCTGTATCATTAGTACTGTTTTTGGAATAAAGCAAATTATTATTATTATTATTCAAGAGACTTGACACTGACGGCAACAAAGGCGGTCCTAACAGTTGTCTTTGCTCTATGCTGAAGATCAGATAGACACAAAAGACAGGCAACAAAGAGTGGTTAGCGAATCAGCCAACAAAATACTGACCAACAAATATGTCGAAGAAAATAGAGAGTTATTGGACATAAGCTGATGAGACCTCCAAGTGACGTTACACGCTTTTCCCTCATATTTCTATTTGCTATTTCTATCTTGCATTTCTTTTTTACTTTCTTCTCTTGCTTTGTGTTCGAAGTGAAGTGTGGCGACTCGAACTGCTGCAAAGTTCCAAGATGAAACCAGTCACTCAGTCAGTCGGTCAGTCAACCAGGTGTAATTTAATTGCAAACTGATTCCACACACTTAATTAATAATAATTGAACTCATCAGCTGTTGTTTATACTTTCTAATTGTAAATATCTCATTTTCACACCTAATCTTCTTAGAATACCTGTCATCTGATTTATTACTACTACGTTTACAAGCCAGTATATTATTCTGTCTTTCAGCCATGCAGTCAAACGGTTTTCCAAACCACGTGTATAGAAAGTTAAAATATCAGTTATGGTAGGGGGAGCATAATAAATCGTTTCGTTTACAGCTAGCCCAAACATACCCAGATCTATTAGTTTTGTAACGACAGAAGACAAGGGCCAGGCAACAGATCGTTTACTGAGAAAATCAAGAGATATTTATAAATTTTTATGTACATTATTTTCAGCGGAGAAGCAACGTCTTCTGATTAGTTGTTTTCTTGCTCAAGGTTATTCTGCACTGCTTTTGACCGTTTCTCAGAAAGTTAGGCCATATATCTGTGAATCGTATTTGCACACGTTAAGTCTGCTGTGATTGGTTGGTGAGTTCCTGAAGGTTAAGCTTTGTCATTATTTTCTCATGACTGAGATTCGGGACGTAACCTAGACGTAAACTATTGTCTACAATTTTTGGCTTGCAGCTGGCTCTCACCACGGTTTGACTGACCTATGTGTTTTATCTCACAGTCAGCATAACATGGTATTTGGTAAATTGTATCATTTTTCTTAATTGGATCTATTGGGTCCCTGGTTTGTTCGAATGCCATTCTGATTCGAGCCTCATCAAGAATCTTACATGAGGCCTCTGACCTTCTTTCTTTATACGGCAGTACTAAAGAAGCTTTGAATTCAATACGATTTTTTTTTCGTTATTTTTATTACTAATCTTATTTTTTAGATGGTTTCTCATACATTTTTGAACAAATTCTGGTGGGTAGTAAGTTGTTCATTAGTAATATTTCCTTTACTTGTTTTATTTCATTGTTTTAATCTTCTGGCTCACTACTTAGTTAGGCGCCTGACGCGATTCTATAGATATTTAACGAAACCCTTCTTTACTGATTCCGGGTGCAACGTATTACGACCTAACTATTTACTGATATATGTCAGTTTCCTATAAATGCTAGTATCTAATCTAACCCACCATCTTGTTTCCGTTTCATTCTATAGTCTAGCATGTCCAACTCACCCTGTTCGGTTTCTAACTCAGAAGTGAGTTGGATTCTGTCTACTATTGAGTTTATATGATGATAAATAAATGATAAGTAGCGTTCGACAGAGATAAGCATTGAGTACAAATAGATATGCAAACCGCTTAACTACAGATTATCGTGAGTCGATTGTTTATGATAAGACAGTCGACAAATACACAATGACTAACCAGCATGGTTTTACAAATGAGAAAAACGATACCCCAACAGCTCTATCTTAGAACATCTAATAGATTCCAGACACCAAGCTACACCCGAAACAAACTTCAAAGCCGTCTACAGAATACGAAGCAGTCTTTCTAAAGGTGTACAAGTCAAATTTCTTCAAACTGCAGAAGCAAGGGCAATTCACTTGCTAAGTCCTGAACTCTGCATACAGAAGTTCGTTCAATCACTACACCTGCAATGGAGGTAATCTATCCTAATACCCAACAGGTAAATTCTACTTTTTTCTCTTTTGTCTCTTGATTAGTATTATTTTGTCTTTACAATTGTAATATTTCACATTTTCAACCTTCTTGTTCCCTACCCGCACCCGATTTAATTTCTGCACTCCATTACCATTGTTACTGATTTGACCAACGCTCAATTTCTAGTCATTTATGTGACGTCATCCAACTTATTTGATCAATTTTAGTCCTAATTTAAATGGCATTATTCTCTACCCCACCTCTACTTAGTCTCTACCTGTATTTACCTCTGTTGCTACCCTGATCTAAGTTGAAACATTTTAGTCAATTATATTACGTCATCTAACTTACTAATTCAATCTTACTTTACTTACTGTCTAATTAACCTTGTTTCTATATTAGATGATTATTGTATTACCTGATTAATTATCTAAACTTGACAAACCTCACATACACACACACACAAAAATAGTTATATATAAATGCGACTGTACAGCTCTATGAATGAATTCGCCGTCGAAAAGAGTCTCTTCGCTGAATGTCTTCTCTTTTTCTCTACGACTCAATGGGGATTTTTAAGCTACAATGACTTACCTCACGACTACTTTTGTCTCCTTCAGTCGCATCATTATCACAATTATTGCTTATGACGTGGTCACCTGCAATAGTACCAGCCATTACTTCACGATTATTGTCATCATTATTATCACTGGAATTATTTTCATTCATATTGTGAGTTGTCACTTCCAAGGGTCTGATCAGCTCTCCAGCATAATGATGAGTAATTGGATTAGTAGTGTCACCACGATTGTGATTATCGTTGCCTTTTGATGTTTCCATAGAAGATAGCAAGTTTTGAGGCGGTGATATCTCAAAAGACATGTTAGATGGATTTGACTGACAGTCTGAAGAGGAATCATGACGCTGCTTATAATCGTAGATTGATATTGATGATGAAGGGAATAAATCGTGTAATTCTTTGAAATCTTTACTATTATTGTCTTTGACAGTGTCTTGTTGTGTATCCGAGGGAAGTGAATCTGATCCACTATCTGTAGACGACGATATAGATGAGCCTTCTTCACTAACTTTAGTTAAACTTGGCTGGAAAAATGAACTCAATGGGCGAATACGTCGTTTACTTCTAAATAAGAGATAAAATAAAAACAAAGAGATAACTTTTATAAAGCATATGGGAAAAATCATATAGAATTCTGTTGGTAATGAAATAAGAGACATAAAAAGAAAAAAAGACAATGGGCTACAGTAAAGAATAGACACCATATGGTCAAATGACCTTGAGCCCACCAATCAGACCGGTGCTCGGAATTATAAATGAAAGTTTTTCATTATTTTCTTCGCAAGTTTCATGCTGATTCAGGGTTAAGGTTAGGGTAGAATTAAGGTAGAGTTATGATTAAGGTTAGGGTGAAACTTGCTACGAAGATTTTGAAAAGCACTCATTTATAATACTGAGCAGCTATCCGATTGGTTGGCTCAAGGTCATTTGGCCATGCGATGTCTATTTACTTCACTGTTGCTAAAGGATGAAATTCTCATGACCTGTTACCCTCCATAGTATCTAAAAATTAAGATATAAATAGAAAGTCAATAGGAACGAGTGATAACAATTCAGCGCTCTAAGCCCCCAAAAGCACAATGCATGTATGTGATTAATAGACGAGTTCCTTAGAGGGAGTGTAAAGTGAACGCATCATATTAATTTAAAGTTGTTAACAGAAATATTATTTTTAGTGTTATCCCCTTCCGTTTTTCAGTTATCGTCAGAAAAAAAGCTGATTTTAGCATTCAAGACAGTGTAACGTCCAATCATCGGTCTTCATAATCACCTTATGTGTTAAGTATATTTAAAATCCCAAGTGTGTAGTCTACTGTCCACACCCAGGACCTTCTGTTTACAAGGTTAGCGAGCTCGTAGACCATTAAGCCAGTGGGACAAAGCCGACCACGCAGGTGGTCCGGGGTTCGATCCCTGACGGACTCACTGCTTTACCTCGCTAAGCCAGTAGTATGACTGGTAAGGTTGAGCATGAGGGTAGTAACCTCATTATATAAAAATAATCACCACTGCTACAGAAACTACAAGCCTGTCGCTTGAAGACCTATTTTCCACAGGGAACGTAAAGGAATAAAAATAATCTACTGTAGTGTCTCTATTTTCTCGTTTTTTCCTCTCTTAATTCACTGTCAAAACCCTCTTTAACCATTCTACTACATCTATTCAATTTAAAGTTACATAATGAATAGATATCTCATAAAAAAACCATTGGAAACCAATGAGTACTTTATAGCTTCTTCGACCCCGTTCAGTATTCATCCAGGACGTCTAGGTTACGAGATGAAAGGGTTGACTATTAAACCAGGGGAGTAGGATCCAGTGACTCATGATATGACGGAGAAAATTTTTAGCTCAGGTGGATGATTTTGATGAGGTTATGTTGTCTGAGCTGGGTAGTTAATTTGTGTGACTCATGAATTTTAACTTCTAACATTTCGTGATATATATATATATATTTGTCACCGCTGCTGGCGAGTATCTGTCATGACATGCAATTTGTTGAACCCGTCTGGTCAAGGCATCTCACTGGAACTTCAGGAAGTCCACTTTGCAATCAGTCATCAGTGATAAGCAGTAAAATAATTTTCAAGTATGAATTTGACTTTATAACATAAATTGTACGAACTTGTTGCTTACTACAACCTCCTCTCAATTCCTGTTGCCTTTGGTAGGATGACTATTTATCATTAATGTAAGTGTAGAACTTGGGCACTGTGCTAGAATGTATTTCCATATCAGATAAGTTTATTTTAAACATCATGCAGCGATGCAGTATTAACAACTGGATGACGTTTCGAGCTCAAATTATTACTGCTCATAACCATATCGATTTAGTCACATGGTTTCACAATTTGTCTTAAATACACATTCTTTCTGATGATATTAGATGGTTGGAGGCAATCGGCAGGAAGCCTCACCTGACCTAGGTTTCGTACTAGCCACCACTCACCAGTCAGCAAGGTGTATCTGCAACCTTGAAGGAATTCATGACCCTTCTGAGATTCGAACCCGCGTCACCCAGTGCTGAAGTCAGAGACCTTACCATTCCTTCTCTCTTTCTATCTCCCCCCTCTGTGGTTTCTTGCCACTTTCCACTTCCCCGTTATGGGTGTTGCATCATTCCGATTGCACATGCACGGTGTGGAATCGATGAACAAAGCTTCAGTGATTGACCTATCTCTCTACCACCAAACTAACTATATTACGTTTGAATACTCTCATCGTGTCCCACCCACGCTATCGTGTGATAACCAAGTTTTTTCTAGGTTATTTAACTTAACAGAGTCAATTATCATTCTAGGTGTAGTCAAATTTTCATGTTCCAATAATCGAATTGACCCCGATGTAATTAACAGTTTGACTGACCTCACAGTCAGGATTACATGGTATTTGGTAGATTATATTATTTCTCTTAATTGGATCTATTAGATTGTTAGGCCGACAAAATTAATCTCTGAGAGAGCTGAGTGGTTAGTTGGTTGGTTTAAATGCCACACTAATTCAAGTCTCATTGAGAATCCCACATAAGGGCGTTGAAGTTCCTTCTTTATACGATAGTGCTACAGAGGCTTTGAATTCTATGCTATTTTTATTATTTACTTTAGTAATCTTATATTTTATATGGTTCTTCATATATTTTTAAATGACAGTAAGCTTTACGACCTACCTTAAAAGCTCTATTCATCCACATAATTTATGACCCTTTTTCATCCATTGTCTTTGTATTTTAGTCAATACTTCAATATCAACAGAATGAAGATCATATGAACCTTCTGAATGAGTACAGCTCAGAACTTATCAACATACGTATAAGATCACCACATTAAATCGACGGTGAGACTAATTGTGATAGCCTCAACTTGGTAGACTACTAATGATGTAATTGGCGATGATTGCAGATAGTTATATATATACCATTCATTCAAATGATAGCCATCACTAGTCGTGTTGATTGCAGTGAAACAATGACCTAATCAGCAAGTGAGTAGAGTATCGTACAGTTAGTTAAATAAAGAAACCAGGAAACAGAATGTAGATGACAATATTCCACTGTTGGCAACATCTATGGGCATAAATCAGTTCACTTGCTCCAGAGGAGCTCATCATATAGAATGTATGAGAAGGATGTTGTATAGGCGTACAAGAGAAGATCGCCTGATATGGTTACTGAAAGGAGAAATCAGACGAACCAATAACTCAGTTTTATCATACAGAATCCTTCGAAGTGAGGACAGGAGTAAGACAAGGCTGCCTACTACCGCCAGTAATTTTCCTGATTGCAGTAGACTGGATAATGCGACAAACAGTGGGCAATGAGGAAACAGGCATAAAATGGACCCTAACGAAAAACTTGGAGGATCTGGACTTCACCGATGATATATGTCTGATTTCCCACAAACTGGAAGATATGCAAGCGAAAAACAACAAGTTGGCAGAAGAAACGTCAAAGATAGGACTTCAGGTGAACACAGAGAAAACAGAGGTAATGAAGATTTCTGGGCAACACCACCAACAGCAACAACAACAGAAAACAATCAGCTTAAATGGAAGGAACCTGAAAGAAACAACATCTTTTACCTACCTGGGAAACATCGTTTCAACTATAGGCGGACGGAACTGATGAGAATATCAAAGCACGAGGATCGGGAAAGCAAGACAAGCTTTCACTACTCTCAAGTCTGTGTGGAGGTTAACAGCACTCAGCATCAAAAATAAGATCCGGATTTTCAACTCCAATGTGAAGTCAGTGCTACTATACAGAGCAGAGACTTGGCGCGTCATAAAAAGCATCTCAAACAAACTACAGACTTTCATCAACAGTTGTCTTCGCTCAATACTCAAGATCAGATGGCCAGCCAGAAAAGATCAGTAACAGGGATCTCTGGGAGCGAACCAACACAGCAGGAACCGATTGTGAAACAAATAGGCGGGAAGAAATGGAGATGGATTGGCCATACTCTGAGGAAACAAGGCATCAAGTGACATCACTAGACAAGCCGTTGCTCGAGTGGAACCCAAAAGGGAAGCGGCGAGTTGGTCGTCAGTGCGAGGGTGAAATTGAGTGGAGGAGGTGACGTGAAGAGGAGATGGAAACGTGTGGACAGACTTGGAGCCAGGTGAAGACTCTAGCAGAGAACTGAACGCAATGGAGACGCACGGCTGAAGCCCTATGTTCCTCTAGGAATTAAAAGAAACAATAATAACATAATAATAATAATAATACATGTTGATACCTGTTTCATGACTCATTATTGGACAACGTTTTTAAAAACAAGGTGTTCCTTTTATATATAAACCTCTATTATGTTAATTTTGATTAATTTCCCTGAAGAAGTTCGAACCAGATTGCCAAACGAAACGCTGGAATTACTCATTTCAATCACGCTGAGATTTTACAAATATGATTTTTTACAAATGTCTACTTCTCACTTGACGCCCAAATATTTTAGAACTATTCTGTCAAATCTTGACGACAGTTCATTTGAATCAATAACTCAGTTATTGAACAACTTGTTCTTACAAATTACTCCGCATCAATAGAAAACTCGCTGAAAGTGATATATATATGTGGTAGGATTAAGTCGTTCAAAGGGTTTTGGGCCACCTCTTCTGCCGACAGCAGAAGCTCTTGTTATACATTATAAGGAAAAGCCTAGGATGTGTATACAGAAGCAATTTATCCAATCCATTTTACTATTCCAGTATTGGTTTGTAGGGAATGATCGATTGGTTACAGGATTTCATCATGAGCTGACATCGGTCTGAGAATCATTGGAAAATCTGAGAGTACTGGACAACTGTTTCGTCCTAGTTTGTGACTATTCAGCAGTACGCACCTACCGGGGTTTGAACACAGGACCTTCCAGTTAGAAAGCAGGCTTGTGAACAATAGAGCCACTGGGATCTGCAAACCAACACTTGAATATTAATATGATGCTCACTAGCAATTGCCCTCATTCAAGTATGCAGTTGCCTGGGTTCTAGTGGGAAGTCGTGACCAGTAGGATACATCAGGTTAGATGTGAGGGCAAATACTCGCCAGCAATGACACTGGCTAGTGGTTGCGCTATATCGTGAGTTGTCAGCAGAGGTTGGAACTCATAGATTGGCCACTGGATCAGGTCCCAGTGGCTTAATGGTCTATGAGCTCACCTTGCATCCAGAAGGTGCAGGGTTCAAATCCCGGTGTACATGTGCTGCTGAAGAGTTCCAAACTAGGACGAAATATCCACCCAGTACTCTGAGGTTTTCCAATAGTTTTTTAATCGATGTCAAGTCATGAGGAAAGCCTTTCACTATCATGGTCTTTTCCATTCTTTTAACTTTTAAGGTAATTTGGTATTATGTAAGGCATTTTCATTGGGGTTTTTTTCGCCTTATTCTCTTCTTTCAAGCTTCTAAATTTCAAGTACATTTCATGCATGTTCTGAATCTCTTACTCTTATGAACGGTATTCCTGCTTTGCAGCACTTTTAGTTTTAATGATAATCATTTCTGAAAGACTTCCATCGCTTGATGTATTTTAGACTACATAAAACTAGTCAACTAAATTTCGTAATTAGTTCATTATTTCTCCTGGTATGTAATTTCATTCTGCTTTTTTTTTAGCAAATGATGTTAACGGTTGACTTTTATGTACATTTTTTGTGACTTTTTTTATAATACCTTATAAACTGTACAACTTTGAGGTTACACGGTATGCATGACAATATCCAGAGGTCAATTTACTCATGTCAATCTTCATCAGACACGTATGTATTTGACTGATTGGTTTCAGCGTAAAACTATTTTGCACAGATGTGGTGCAACTGTTTCAGTTGCAACACTCCATGCAACACACAAAGGAGAAGACAAAAGAGAAAAAAAGAGATTCGAAAGACAGATAATAAACAGAAGTGTGAGTGAGAGAAAAAGAATAGTAATATGGAGGAAGAACAACAGAGTTGTATTGGATATGACAAATCAGCACAAAGAGTGAATGCGTTTGCGCCATCACAAATTGTTTCTAGCCGTCATTGGTTCTTACCACCATTGCGAAGACCCTAACCAGCTACATAGTCTTCACATTCCTATGTGACTGGTTGGCTTAAACTAACTGTTATGGATTTCATTAACTGATGAAGCCATGTTTTGCATATTTGCAAGAACTTGGTTGCCTCAGTATCGATAAATTAAAATATTTGATCTGGTTCAATAGGAAATTCCTTTTAGTCATAATATCTTATCGGTGATGTGTTTTTTTAGTGGTATGTAACAATACAAACAGGAATACTTATCGAAGTAATGTAGTCTACTGGATTTAAAAAAAATAGATGTCATTTAAGGGCATCTCATTCAGGTTGAAACAAGAGAAACAATCAGTTCAAAGAGCCCATTTACAAATTCAATTAGATATATGAGTGAGAAATCATAATCATTGGTGGCCTGCTTGAAACTTAGGCTTCCGAAAAACTTCATCAATATATATATATAATTTCCTTCAGTTCCTAAAGGAACATAGGGATTCATACGCACGTCTCCATTGCCTTCGATTAGCTGCCAACGTTTTCACGTGGCTCCCCGTCTGCTCACATGCTTTCATCTCCTCTTCACATCACTTCCTCCATGTCACGTTTGAACGAACAACTCACCGCTTCCCATTCGGTTTCCATTCGAGCAATGGCATGGCGTGTGATGTCACTTGATGGTGGTTTGTCTTCTCAGAGTATGGCCAATCCACCTCCATTTCTTCCTGCATATTTGTTGCACAATTGGTTCCTACTGCGTTGGTTCGTTCATTGCCAGAGATCCCAGTTGTTGATGTTTTCTGGCCGGCCATCTGATCTTGAGTAGTATTGGACGAAGACAGCTGTTGATGAGGGTCTGTAGTTTGTTAGAAGTGGCACTCGTGACACGGCGCGGCACATGTCTCTGATCGGTATAGTAGCACTGACTTCACATTAGGGTTGAAAATCCGCATCTTAATTTCATTTTCACGCTGAGTGCTGTTGACCTCCACAGGGACTTGAGAAAAATGAAAGCTTGCCTTGCTTTCCCGATCCTCGCTCTGATATCCTCATCAGTTCCGTCGGCCTGTAGTTGAAACGATGTTTCCCAGGTAGGTAAGCAGGTAGGTAAAGGAGGCTCCTTCTTTCAGATTTCTCCCATTTACGCTGGCTGATTGTTGTCTGTTGTTGTTGGTCAGGGATCTTCATCACCTCTGTTTTCTCTATGTTCACGTATATACATATATATATATATATATAGGTTTCGTGCTAGTTGGCACTCAACAGTCAGCAAGGCGTATCTGCAACCTTGAAGGAATTCATGTCCCTTCTGAGATTCGAACCCCACGATACCCAGTGCTGCCTCCAATCAGAGACGTTACCATTGAACTATTCGGGCTCACCGTAATGGCTAGCTACCTAGAGTGGTGGCCACATTGCAAACCTGACTTAGAGAATTCGGTCCGCACCAAACAAAGAACTAGAGACATTACACTAGTTACTAGTGTCCAATCAAAGTTGTACAGTAAATATATAATGTTGACCACGTTTCAAGCAAAACTGCTCATTGCTCACAATCATATCAAGGCATTACTCACATAACTTTTCGATTTCATCTATATGATTCTCTTGATTTTATTGGTAGTAATATTTTCCATACATTTTGTAATAGTGATGAGTCATTCCTATTGCATGTATTTGGTGTAGCAGATATCATTATCAACATTTCGAAAAATATGGTTCCTCATACATTTAATCCTCCTCCAAAGATATGGTAGAGATATATGTGGATGACACTTTCACAGTGTTGGAAATAGTTTCTACACACATATAAACCCAACAGTAAAGGGAATAAAATTCAAATCTGAATCAGGAAATGAATAAGGGAGAATTAACTACGTTAGATTGTAAAATAAGACGAAAGGAAGAAGGTAAAGTGCACACCAGCGTTTATACCAAGCCAACGCATTCTGCCAATAAACATTTAGACTTTAATTCATCTCATCCGTTAGCTATATGTGAAGTCAGGCTAAGTAAAGTGCATCTAACAAACCGAGCAATAACACCATTAATTAGTAAACCATGGAGCCTAAATAATGAAATGAAACAGATACAAGAAGAAGCGTTAGTGTTAAATGACTACGCCATAATATCCATTAAGAAGATAAAAGCTACTCAAAAGAAAAGGAAAAATAATAGTGGAACTATTTACAATAACATAAATAGGTACGAATTTAAGGCGTCTGTAGTTTTACCATATAAGGAATGGATATCTGAGACCCTACTTAGGATTTTTAACAGAGCAGGAATTAGGGTAGCATTCAAACCTACAAATTCTGTAAGGGATAGGCTCTGTAGGTTAAAGGACCCTATTGACTCAATTAGAATAAATAATATAACTCACACAATACGTTACAATGACTGTGAGTTAGGTAAAACATATAGGCTAAACCAGTAGATCGGAGATAGTCAGATTGTCAAAACATAAGAATTTAGCTAAGGTTGCAATGACTAACCCTGCAAAGATGAGTAATTTAGAAAAAACTCAGCAAATACACCTGTCACGTTAACACACAATCACACAACAAGGTGGAACAGAGCTACAATTCTAAAAAGTAATATGATTAGATGGAGACAGACTCAAAGAGAGGCTGATTACTGAATCTTTGTTCATCGAATCCAAACCCAATAGGCATGACTCATCACCAATACCGGACATGTGGAAAATACGACTACCAATCAAATCGAGAGATGAGGAATAATCGAATTATATAAACGAAGCTAGAACGTTGTGTGAGGAGTGATCGATAGGTGGTTAATATTAAATATTACTCTATGATAACACTATGAGAATTTATCATCAAAATAAAATTTCGTCCATAATGGAAGTTCTGTCCTAGTTTTACTCAAAATGAGATAAAAATAGGAGCTACAAAACGCTACATGAATATGAACTCTTTATTATATATTATCAAGAATAATGAAGTACTGAAAAAGTAGTATCTGCACAGTTTGTTGGACATACGTGATTCTCAACAGATTTGATCAGATCAAATCTTATTATATTAAGTCTACAATTTATTTCATCATTTATAGCAAGCTTTATATTTATTACGCTAAGAGATCACACCT
Organism: Trichobilharzia szidati; assembly: GCA_944472155.2. Taxonomy (NCBI): domain Eukaryota; kingdom Metazoa; phylum Platyhelminthes; class Trematoda; order Strigeidida; family Schistosomatidae; genus Trichobilharzia; species Trichobilharzia szidati. The sequence continues at coordinate 66,343,895 of OX235277.1, read as the reverse complement.
CATAAATAATAATAAGCTTGCTTAAACCATTCATTATTCGAATGATTGATATTATTGTAATTATTATTATTACTATTGTTATTATTATTCGTTTCTTGCAGTATAATTGGAACAGGGAGATTTAGAGGTAGCATATACACAAGTGAGAGAATGCCCATAGCATGATGTGAGTGACTAAGTATACTGAGAAACATTATATTACTGACTGGCTCTAATTGTTAAGTTCTCAAATAACCATGAATAAACATCGGAATCAGTAGGTTCGAAGTTAGTTTTGCATAACTGATTGACGTCAGTTGATGAAAATCAAGAAAAGAAAAGATAACTGATTAGTAGTATGCTAGTGATTCTTCAGATTTCAGAACCTTTCAATGGAGCGTGTCTATAACCCCTAGGCAATAAGCCAATATCTGCTGTGTATGAAGGTCAGTGCTTATTGACTGATTGACTGGTTTCAACATAGAACTTTGCACCGATGTGCAGCAGTTCGAGTCGCCACACTCCCTCCTTGTAGCACACAAAGCAAGAGAAGAAAGTAAAAAGAAATGCAAAATAGAGACAGTAAACACAGATATGAGGCAGAAGAATAGTAATATCGAAGAACAATATAGTTTTATTGAGTATTATAAGTCACAAGGAGTGGATGCATCTGCACCAGCCATTGAGAACGATGAGTTTGAGCCACATCACTGATTGTCTCCAGCCATTGGTTTCTACCGTCGCGAGGAACCCAATCAGTCAGGAAGTCTACACATCTCAACATGGCTCAAACGGAATGATGTCGGTTTCATTGATTGATGAAGCCATGTTTTCGTTTGACCACCACTAGCTAAGTCTTTTCCAACCTGACCCTATGTCGGCTAACATTGCCCGTCGAGGAAGGCGACGGATGGCTAGGCATGCATGCGTAACACATGTCCTAACTATCTCAATCGATGTAACTTCACGGCATCGTCTATTGATTTTCCCTCCTTACCTACCACTCGACGCCTAACCACAATATTGCTCACCCCATTATATCACCATCTAACATGGAAGACCGAACGCAGGCAACTATGATCAAAGACAGCTAGCTGTCCTTTTCATGTATTCTACTCTCAATGGCCAGGTCTCACAGCCAGCCATAAAGGTAGACAGAGCGGACTGCTGAGCGGTACACACGTCCTTTGATCGATAGCCAGATATCACACCTACACCAGAGACGGCGTAAACTGGCATATGCGGTCAGTGCTTATTATCTTTAGCAGTAGCTATCCTAATTTCAGAAAGTTGAATTAATGTTCATACTACTTGAAAACTGACTGCCAAAATCCAGTGATGTAAGATAACACCACTGGTTACAAGACTGACCCCACCAAACATATGCAGTCGGAGATCCGGATCACTTATATTTTACTACCACTAGATGCAAGGAATTTGAGGGAAAAAACAAGGATTATCAGGCCCTTAGAGTTGTCGCACATCTTCAGCTCCAAGAAGTTAAGCTTCGTCAGCGACAGTAAAGTCAAGTTCCCACCAACCTTTTAAATGCGTTATCTATTAGTAAACCATTTCTATGATAGAGTCAGTATATTATATGGAAACAACAAAGTACAATTTTTGCAAAATTACCCACTAATGAAATTGCATGAAGGCTGAATTACATAATCTATTATCTTTAGTAAAATGCATCCAGAAAGGTGACTAGATGATAAAGTGCTCATCGTGAGAATTTGTGTTGTTAATGTTGAAACACCCGACTATCCAGTGTATTTTGATTTCCAATGGTTTTTTATTTGAGGATTTATTTACAAAAAGTATCATGAAATCAATCTGCTCCATACAAACGATCTTTGGTATTTAAATACACTTTTACAGATGGTAAGTAGGTTACGATTATTATTATTCCCTTGCGTTCCGGGTGGAACATAGGGCTTCAACCTGAGCGCATCTCCATTTTGTCCTCTTCTCCACATTCCTTATTAGCTGGTCCCTAAATTCCGCATAGTGTCTCATCTCCTCCCCACATAACCTCTAATATGTCACCTTGGAATTTCCAACTGTTTGTTTCTCGTTTGGGTCTCACTCGAGCGAGGGCCTGGTACGCAATGTCACCCAACGGTCTCCTCAGAGTGTGTGCAGTCCATCTTGATTTTCTTCGGAATATTTATTGAACGATAAATTTTTAATTACCTCATTCCCAAAATTTCTTGTTGTTGATTCTTTCTAACTGACCATCTGACCTTCAGTATGGAGCCAGAGAACGCTCGGGTGACAAAGAGTAGTGGTTACAAAATTAGTCTTCAAGGAGAGATTTCTTTACCTGTTCATCTCATGCAGTCATGCCACTGATAGCCAAAAAGCAAGGAATCTAACTTTGGGTAACACTGATTTCGGCATCAACTTCATTTCTTAACACAGAATGATTTATTAACCGGAATGTGATGCGAAGATATTCTCTTCGATACGTATTTTTTTTCAATTTCAAAGATTTGAATTCATTAGATTTAATAATTAACGTCATCATTCCACAAGCACACAGCAAAATGCGACATAACAGTCTTTGAACCTAATGCATCAGGTATGAAGGGAGATATGGATAACATCATCTGTATTTATCCGGATACCTGAAACTGCTTCCAGAAAATAATAATCCGACACCTATCCCAAACATGTGGAAAACTCTACCACCCCTATGACGAACGAGAAAGAATAAATAAAACTACCAAACGAAAGTTTCAAAATTGTTTTAGTTACAACCAACGTGATTAATAACAATCAAATATTAATTTCAAAAGGTCATCCAGTAAGTAGTATTACCGTTTCATGGTTAGATATATCCAGTAAACAAATTAATATGGGGTTACACACTACCGCAGTGCATACGTTATACAGATAATGATGCCTTGTAATCGCGAAGAATAAAATTCAATGGTGATTATATGACTTGCAAATAGTAGAGACTTACAAAGCGGACAGCTTATTAACTTTCACATTGGGGTACCTGTATACACCAAACGAAACCCGATCCGTTCACTCAGCTACAGAGTTCGCAGAATTTGCACCCCTGACACCATAGAAGATGAACTGGACAGTCTCGAGAGAATCCTCACCAACAATTGTTATCCAGAAGGATTTATCGCGAAATCTTTTAAATCTTAGACCAAAAAAGACGCCTACGCTTAGCGTCCCGAAAAAACTACTCTACAGTAACCTTCAATTCAGTGGAGATATATTTGCGGAAACACTAAAAAGTCGACTATCGCGCTCACTTAAGAAGACCTTCTTCGCAGCTGAACTACGACTAACCTTCTCCACAAAACCTATGATTCATGTGAACGTGAAGGATAAGCTACCACTGCTGGCCTCATCAATGTGTATTTATCAATTCACCTACTCGTGTGGAGCCAAGTATGTCGGCCGTACCCAGCGTTCGCTTTCCAAACGTATCACCGAGCACTTACCAACATGGTTTTACAAAGGAGAAAATCGATGCCCCCGCAGTTCCATCTTAGAACATCTCATAGAATCCGGACACCAAGCTACACCGCAAACGAACTTCAAAGTCTTCTACAGAGTAAGAAGTGTTCTTCCTAAAGGTGTACGAATCAAACTTCTTCAAACTGCAGAAGCAATGGCGATTCACTTGCTAGGTCCTGAGCACTGCATACAGAAGTTCGTTCAATCACTACACTTGCAATGGACGTAATCTATCTTATTAGCCGACATGTAAATTCTACCTAATCTTTTCTTCTGTCTCTTCATTAGTATTATTTTGTCTTCTCAATTGTAACATTTTACATTTTCAACTTTCTTGTTCTCTACCCCCACCCGATTCAATCTCTACACCCCACTACCACTGTTACTGACTTGAACAACGCTCAGTTTCTAGTCATTCATGTTACGTCATCCAACTTATTCACTCAATTTCACTTCTACTTAATCTCTACCTGTAATTACCTCTGTTGCTATCCTGACCTAAGTTGTAACATTTTAGGTAATTATATTACGTCATCTAGCTTTTTAACTCAATCTTACTTTAGTTGCTGTCTGATTAACTTTGTCTCTATACTACATCATTCTTGTATTAACTAATCAATTATCTAAACTTGACAAACCTCATGTACACACACACATACAAATATTTATATATAAATGCGATTGTACAGCTATGTGAATGAATTCGCCGAAAAGAGTCTCTTCGCTGAATGTCATCTCTTTTTCACCAAGTTTCTGACTCATGTGGAAGAAATAACTTAACATTGGTGGTGAAAATTCGAGGCTTGTTCCACTCTGATTTCAGAGTGATGAATGTCTGTTTTGACTTTCCGATTGTGATTTTGACATCCTGATCCCAGGCGTTTGTCTGTAGTTAAAAAGATGCTTCCTAGATAAATGAAGGAAGTGGCTTCTTTAAGATTTATTCCATTGATGGTGATTGGTCCTTGTTATTGTTTATTTGGTTATCTTCATTACCTCTATCTTCTTTATATTCACTTGAAGTCTTATCATCACTTCCTCCTATTTTGTTAACTTTTGGGTGTTTGCCTTCACGTTTTGAAATCTATGTGACGTTAAACTATGATTAAAGGGTACTAACAAGTGTGAAGCTGGTTACGTTGCTGTCACTCCTCTTCCTGCTGAAATTGAGATTGCGATCGATATGCCGTTTAGGAAAAAGAACTAAATATTCTGTACATCTGTTTAGTCCTAATTTGGAAATGTTGAGCAAAATGCATCCCTAACCTCATTTGGAGGATCAAACCCAGAACCTCCAGGTTACAAGACCAACCTACTGATCATCCAACCAATAGTATGGGATATCACAACCCACGGATTCTAACTTCTGCCAGTTCGTTATATGTAGCATCATCGCCAGTCAGTAATGTAGGTGAGATACTGTCCTCATAGACGAGTCGGTAAGCTACTATGGTCACGACTTTTATCACTAGGACTAGAAGAAATTCATTTCATAGTCAGTGCAAGCCGATGAAGTGTCTCAAACTACGATGAAATGGCCATCCAGTGTTCGCTTAATGTTAGTGGTTCTTTAACTAATATCCATTCCCCGAAACAGCCGACACATAAACATTAATGCATATCGAATGGTGGTTAAAATTATTAGTTATATAAAAGATATGCAGGCACTCGTCAATAAGGCTTATTATCTTCAACCTTGAAGCAACTGAGGTTCGAACCCATATCGTCCAGCGCTGAAGTTAGAGACGTGATCACTGAGCTATTCGGACAGTAGAACGCTAGCCAACCACGCCTCACATGGTCTGGGGTCCGATACTCGGCTAACGCATTCCTAAATCTGGCTAAGCCGATAACAGAGCCATTAAAAGAGGGAAGGTTGGTCTTTGTGAGGCTAGCGAGCCCACCTTTTAAGAAATAAAACCATGACTACTGAAACACAATGAAGCTCTAGCTTAAAGCCCACAGAACATAAAGGAATGAAAGATTGAAATCATAACTGTGCACTCTTATTTTTCATTTGTCGTGGGATACATATAGATATGTCAACATCATCACGATTAACGGCAACATGAATGAATATTGTTGTTAGTAAGTAGTCTGATAAATAAATGTTTGTCTTTTATTTAAAAAGAAGTTATACCTTATTCACAGTAATGTACGTACGTGACTAATCCGCATATCTAGACAAAATTTATTGATATTTTAATAGCTGTTTAGACGTAGTAATAATATTTTCTTTCAAGTGAGCATAGACAGTTCAGAAGAATATAAATATAAATATATGTATACGATGACCTTGATCGATTTGATTACTTATGAAGTAAATGTGAAGCATTTTTTCTTTCTTTCAAAACATGAATATATATATGAAAAAAAAAACAAAAAGACAGCCCTGTAAATATTACCTTCGATTAAAATAAACAGAAATATGTATGTGTGGGGTGTGGGGGGGGAGTTGTTATTCTAAAAACAACTTCTGTCCAATCCACGAAGATTATTCTATTCTCTTATGGTTGCGAAGACTTACAAGCGAAAACTGACAAACTGGTCGAAGAAGCAGCCAGAGAAGACAGGACTCCAGGTGAACATAGACAAGACGGAGGTTATGAAAATAACCAACCAACGACAACAGCAGCAGCAGCAACATCCAGCGCCGATCACCATCAACGGGAGGGATTTCGTGAAAGAGGTTACTTCATTCACTTATCTAGGGAGCATTGTCTCAACTACAGGAGGAACCGACGGACGAGGATGTCAAATCGATAATCGGGAAGGCGAGAAACACATTCATCAAACTGAAACCAATCTGGAAATCTTCGTCACTCAGCCTGCATCAACAACAAAATTCGGATTTTCAATACAAATGTCAAGTCAGTCAGTTCTTCTATACGGATCAGAAACTTGGCGGGTCACAAAGAATATTTCCAACAGCCTGTTGCAGACCTTTATCAACAACTGTCTTCGCTGGTTCTATACTGAAGATCAGATGGCCGCCGGAAAGAATCACCAACAAGAAGCTATGGGAACAAACAAAACAAGAACCAATCGTTCAACAAATATGCAGGAGAAAGTGGAGATGGATTGAACACTCGCTGAGGAGGCCGCTGGGTGACATCGCGCGTCAGGCCCTCGAGTGGAACCCGAATGGGGAGCGGCGAGTGGGATGTTCAAGGGTGACATGGAGAGGATCGTGTGAAGAGGGGCTGAAACAGTATGGACTAACATGGATGCAGGTGAAAAGTAGAGCACAAGACAGAAACAAGTGGAGACGTGCAGTTGAAGCCCTATGTTCCACTAGGAACCCAAGGGAACAATAATAATAATAATAATAATGGCTGCGAAATAAGGTGGCATTTGAAGGTGAAATGGTATAATAGGGTGAGCGATACTAAGGTTAGGCGTCGAGTGCTAGGTAGGTGGGAGGGGGAATCAATCAACGATGTTGTGAAGTTACATCGATTGAGATGGCTAGGATATGAGTTACACGTTCCTGGTCATCTCGCCTCCTTCGATAGGCAATGTTAGTTTATAAGGGATTGAGTTGGAAAACAACTAACAATGATGAAACCAAAGCACAGAATCAGTTCATGATATCTTTAACAGTTAGTTTGAGCCATGTAAGGAAGTGTAGACTGCGTGACTGATGGTTGAGAATTCTAAGAACCAGTAGCTAGAGATAATTGGTATTACGCCTCAAAATCATCGTTCTCCATAGAGAGAGTGGAGGCATTCACTCTTTGTGATTTATCATATCCAATATCTATTCTTCTTTCATATTACTTTTCTCCTTCCCTTCATGCAGCTTAACTCAGATTCAGATGATAGGGATAGAAGGCTCTTGTGGCCAGTGTTAATACTTGCAAAATATATCTCTGCAGAGATCTAACTTCTCTTTGAAAGCGTTCACCGATGGAGCTGATACAACTGAATTAGGTGAGGAGTTCCAGTCGTTGACCACTCTGTGAAAGAATCTAAATTCTACACGTATTTTAATCGTCCTCAGTTTGAGCACCTTTTTGTGGTGACCCCGTAAATGTATCGTAGAAGAGGAGAAAAGGTTAGAAAGGTCAGTTCCTAAATCACCCTTAAGTATACGGTATGTTAAAATAAGTCGTCTCTCTTTCTTCGGTATGATAACGGGAAGAGATTTAAATGCTCCATCCTCTTATCATAAGGAAGGTGTGAGATACCACTAACTAATTTCGTTCCTACTCTCTGTACTCTTTCCAGGATATGCGCCTCCTTTTTGAAGCATGGACTCGCCTCTTGTATGCAGTATTCTAGGTGAGGCCTGACATATGTTGCGTAGAGTATTTCAAACATACCCTCATCTAATCGTTTGAAAGCCCTTCGAAGTGCCCATAGCATTCGAAAAGCCTTAGCTGCGGCTGCATTGCAATTTGCAGTTGTTTTCAAATCATTGCTGACAATGATTTCTAGGTTCTTCTGTTCGTTAACATCAGGTAGTTCTGTGTCCCCTAGGGAGTACAACGTATAAGACTTCTGACCTAAGTGCATTACCGCGCTCATAATATTATACAGCACCGCTTCTTCTATAAACCACTCGAAACTGGATAAATACCCTGCTGATGTCACCTCCAACTGCGTTTATGAATTTACATGCACTTGCGGGAGCAAGTACATTGGAAGGACGGAAAGAAGGGCTTCTCTCCGGTTTTCTGAACATATTCCAAGAAACCTGTGCTTGAGATGAAGCAAATATTCTCAGAGTGCAATCACCAGACATATTGTTGATATCGGATATCTTGTAGAGATTGCCACGTCCTTCAAAATATTAAACAGACAAAGGAGAGCAAATTTACTAAGATTTTTCGAAGCGATCGCAATCAAACGATTCAAACAAGACTTATGCATACAGAAAGAGAGTGTGATTAACCTCTCACTCCCTTGGTAAGTGAATTTTGATTATGATTACATTGATTAGTCATGTAATTCAGTGATCTCAACTCAATCGTATAAGTTGTAACCACTTTTGTTTTTTGAGTTGCTATGTGAGCCTACAAGCTAACACTATTAATTTTTTCTTTTTTTGTCTTACTCGTCCCCCTCTTTTCTACTTTGAAAGCGTATAAATTGATGATGAAAACTTAAACTAAAAATTGTACTACTGCTTACGTTTGGATGCGTCAGTTTTATAGTATTTCTTCTCTACTACCACTTAAACATTAAAGTATGTTATCATCATCTATGTAACCATTGTAATTTCAGGTAGTCTGCAGCTGATGAGAACCTGTGAAATAGAATGGTGATATCATTTCATACTGCAAATTCCGTCTTCCTTTCTTCATCGCAATTTATTATCTCTGCTTTGAACCTCTCTTTACTCTTTTCTTGCTTTATATGATACATGTAGAGTGGCAACTTGGACTGCTGCGCAAATTTCTATGTTGAAACCAGTCAGTGAGTCATCTTCTCCAATGTTTTATGAAGCAGTTTCTGTGCCATAGACTGATCTTTTTTTTTCAACAATGAGATCACATGAAACCAGGTCTGGTTTTGCACACCCATTCTAAGCCCAGAAAATAGAGAGGGTTGGGAGACCCCATCCCTTAAAAATACCTCCAAATCTACGGAGACTTCAGAGTAGAGAAAAGAAACTTTGATGTATTTGTGTTCTTTGAACTGGATGGTTTATTTGCGAAGCTTTCATTTTCCTACTAGACAACATCTACAGCTGAAACCTGTATACTTGTCTGCTTGAAACTCAAGCCTACAGAAAATCAACTCACATAGATCAAATACTCAATTACAATAACAGCAACAAACCAAAAACATATAAAAAGCGTTGCATACAAACTCTATCCAAGAAAGCCAAGACTCAATGAAAACTTCTGCCTTGGGGAAAATGGAAATAAAGCATCTCGTAGTCGTCTTCCAAAGGAAAAGATCGATACCCACGAAACTCCATCAAAAGATATCTGCGCTCAACCCAATCAATCAAATCAGAAGTCTCCTTTGAAAGCACAAAGAAAGTTATCCCATTATATATATAAGGAACATCTCCGAAATCACTGCAATGGTTATTCAAACCATTTTGGAATTGATGTTGCCCACAGACCAACAAAACCACTTCAGTCAGCTCTAAATTCCTCGAAAGACTCAACAGCAAAAGAAGACAAAATCAACATCATTTACAAGATAAATTGTTACGACTGTGAAAAACATTACATTGGTTAAAGTGGACACCCTCTTCGTCTTCGAAACCATGGACATAAACGGGTAGTCAAAAGGCACAATATCCACTCCCTTAAGTCATTGCAAACAGACAAAAATGGACAACAATTCGATTGGGATAACGTTCAAATCTTAGACAGGAGGAATATCAAAAACGCTAGAGAACTTCTAGAAGCTTCGTATTCAAATGAATCGGCAATCACAATAGATACATTGACATAGACAATATTTGCCAATCCATAAGAAGGAAATCATAGGAACAGAAGGCTAACTTTCAGGTCAAGGAAATAATCAATACCAATACAAGTGAACTAAAAGGATAGAAAATACACACAAAAACGATCAGTCACGTTCAAGGTTACCAGAGAGGGAGAGAGAGGAGACTAATAAACTCGTGGAGAATTTTAAAAGCTTGCACTTCCCATGGAAGTATGAGCTGAGGATGTCATCTAGTAGGACAATGAAAGCTTCTCAACTATAAACCGACTAGTTCAGAAAACACACCTAAACCGAAATCGTTCATATAAGCTACAAATATTCTCTATTGTATCTAAAAATAAGCTTATTCATGAATTGAATCTAGAAGACTTCTCACTTCGACTACAGGTGACGTCAGAAGTGAAAGCCTTTGGAGGGTGTGGGAGCAGTCAGCCAATGTATTCTCTTTAGATGAAAGAGAAACCTGCCAAGGAGAACAAGAATATTCTCACTATATTTGTAGCTGATGAGGCTACTCAGATGGCAGAAGATATAAGAAGATATATCATAAAAATGTGATAGAAATTTGTACTAACAGATGGAATGGAAGTGAACCCTACAAATTGTTTGTTGGACAGTAAACAATCTACTGCATTCATAAAGATGACAACTACGAGTTAAACCGGAGATTACTTGTAAAACTAATTTACCTCTTCCCTTTTTCATAACAATTCTGAACTAAGATTTAGTGCTAAGAACTACTGTATTTCAGTGAATGAAAGTACAGCTGCTCAATAGTTTGTCACATACAGAATTTAATGAAGGCATTCTTTTCGGAATAACACAGCCAGGTAAGAGCTCACCGAGAGCTGCAATCTGAAGTGAAGACAACCAGTGGTGTCTGTCAGCGAGGGATGGCCACTGTTCCCATTTCTGTTTTGTTTCATCATAGATATACTAGCGGAATTAACCCTAACTGACTTCGGTGACTCAGTGACTGACTTGTTACCACCACGGAATAATCTTGTTGACTTAGAATTATTATTATTATTGTTTCCTTTCATTCCTAGAGGAAAATAGGGCTTCAGCCATGCGTCTCCATTGCGTTCGGTTCTCTCCTAGAGTCTTCACCTGGCTCCATGTCTGCCCACACGTTTTCATCTCCTCTTCACATGGCCTCCTCCAAGTCACCCTTGCACTGACGACAAACTCACCGCTTCCCTTTCGGGTTCCACTTGAGCGATGGCTTGTCTAGTGATGTCACTTGATGGTTTCCTCAGAGTATGGCCAATCCATCTCCATTTTTTCCTGCCTATTTGTTTCACAATCGGTTCCTGGTTGGTTCGTTCATTGCCAGAGATCTCTGTTGCTAATGTTTTCTGGCCGGCCATCTGATCTTGAGTATTGAGCGAAGACAACTGTTAATGAAGGTCTGTAGTTTGTTTGAGATGCTCTTTATGACGCACTGGCGAAGTCTCTGATCCGTATAGTAAGTAGCACTGACTTTACATTGGAGTTGAAAATCCGGATGTTATTTTTGATGCTCAGTGCTGCTGACCTCCACACGGACTTGAGAGTAGTGAAAGCTTGTATTGCTTTTCCGAATACGCGGATGATATAGTCCTCCTTTCTAGGTGAAGACACCGACAAAATACAGAGTCTTCTGAACACCTTAAGAGGAAATTTTCGAATATTATGCATGTAATTCGCTCCTGTCAAATGTAAGAGGATGTTACAGAACTAACTGGGTTACATAGAATCCTAGCTTAGAAGTAGACAAGAGTGAAGTAGTAGAGCATGCTGAACACTTCATTTATTCGGGAAGTTGCATCAGCCAGACGAAAAGAGTTGATTGCTGATGAAATCTCAGCATGGATACAGAAGGCTCGTTTGGCATATGCCAAGTGCGTCGGTAGCACAGTGGTTAGGACTCTCGCCGTCCATGCACATGGTCCGGGGTTCGAACCCCTACCGACGCACACCCGATATCTATGGTCGGCCTGCAAAATTTGGGCTACCGATATCCATGCTGAAAATGCCATAATTGTACTGAAAATACGGTGTGGCATCAAGCTGTAATCAAAATAAAATAAATAAATAAACTTACGTCATCTCTGGAGCAGATGCGATATAAGGGCTGACTGTTGATCAAAAGACGTGTGTACTGCTCAACAGGAGTTCTCTATACCCTCCCTTATGGCTGTGAGACATGGTGGCCATTGAAAGTGGAAGACGTAAAAGGACTAGCTAGTTGCCTGTGTTAAATCTCACAATGTTATGTGGTATAATAGGGTGAGTGATATTGAGTTGGTTAGGCATCGAGTGTTAGGTAAGCAGGGAAGGTCAATCCACTAGGTTGAGAAGTTAAGTCGAATTAGATGGTTAGGATATGTGTTACGTATTCCTACTGATCACCTTACTCAACAATGGGCAATGTTAGCTGACATAGGATAGATCAGGTTGAAAACGAGCTAGTGGTGGTCGAAACAAGACATTGAATCATTCTATGAGGTATAAACTGCCAGGTTGGTTGAAGTCCTCAGAATTCTAAGAGCTAATGTCTGGAGATGATTGATGATATGGATCGAAATCGTCATCAATTGTGCAGATGCATTCACTCTCTACGATCTGCTATATTCAATAAACCCCTGTTGTCTTTCCATGTTACTATTCCTTCTCTTTCATAGTTCAGGTTTTTATCGTCTCCTTTCGAATCTCGTTTCTCTCCCGTTTGCTTTCCTCTCTGTGTGCTACATGGAGTACGGCAACTCGAACTGGTATACTTTTGTGTGTGTGTGTTATTTAGTTATATATGTCGAAGCCAAGTTCACTTTTAATAGTTCAAAAAAATTGTGAACATTGGGCACATGTGATATTCATTATATTATAAAAGGTTTTGTATTTCCCAATGAATGAATGAAAAACAAAATCATATTCAAATATTGGTTTGTAGCGATTTGATTGATTGGCTACAGGATTTCATCATGAGCTGACATTGGTTAGAGAATCATTGGAAAACCAGCTGGGAGTACTGAACAGCTGGTCTAAGAGCTATCTCGCCTTGTAACCAGAAGGTCCTGGATTTGGACCCTGCAGAGTGGGTGAGTACTGATGAAGAGTCCCAAACTAGGACGAAACAGCTGGCTGTCCAGTACTCCAAGTTTTTCCAATGGTTCTCTAACCTCTGTTACCTCGTGATATTTTTTGTTTTTACTGGTGTTTCGCAATTTAGTGCTGCTGTTAATAGCTTTATCAAAGTAGTAATATTAAACCAGAATTTACAAAATCTCAGCTTATATATAACAACTTAATCGTCGTTCATCAGAATGAAATAATTTTTATGTTCTTATCAAATTTTCTTCAAAACACCCGAAACACTACAAAGTAACTCAGTCCATGTAAAAGATCAAATTCCAAAGGATTCACAGTCTGATTGCATCTATAAAATAAAATGCTTGAAGTATGATGTGATATACATTGAACAAACATCGCCAGACAGAAATCGAGATCAGAAGAAATGAACACTGTAGAGCTGCCATCTCTATTTGACCGTCGAGAAATTCAGTTAAACTAGAAAAGTTGGAAAAATTATCAATCATAGTGTGGTCTACACGCTATAGTAGAATCAGATCACAAAATTGATTTTGACAATATTGAAATTATCCAGGAAAAAGATTTCAGAAATCACAAAGAACATGTTATATTATCAGAAGCATTTCCCTACTAAATAGGATCCAAAGTCTCTAAGTGGGAATGATGGACTGAGACAGAATCTGATCTGGATCCAACATTCACCCCCGCCTCATAAGGTGACAAAATTAACACAAATGGAATACTAGTTAATCACGGATTGATATCGGTTAAAGAACCATTGAAACCCAGGGAGTACTGGACAGCTGTTTCATCCTAGTTTTGGAGTCATCGACAGTACGCACCCACCACTGAGGTTCGAACCTAGGACCTTCCGGTTACAAGGCAAGCATGTATACCATTCAGCCACTGGGACCCGATTTAATGACCAGCCCATGAATTCTAACTTCTACCAATTCGTGATTTAGCGCAACCACCAACCAATGTCAAAGGTGGATGCTGCGTACTGCCTATGATTCCCAAACTAGGCTGATGAAACAGCTGTCCAGTACTCCAGTACTGGTTTTCAATGGTTCTCTAACTGATATCAGTCTGTGATCAACTCCTAAAAACAAATCGAATCCTTACGAACCAACTTTTGAAAGGAAAACAAGCAAATATAAGACATTTCACTTATCTTTACTAATTGGCCAATATGACAACTTAATAAAAGACTTCCTCGCTCTAAAGAACGATGATTAAACTGTTACATATAAATCCAGACTTTGTAAATTCTGGTTTAATGTTGCAAAGTAGCAAAACGTCAGTAAAAATATCGTTTTGCTCTTTTTCATTCATTAATTCATTCATTGGGAAATACAAAAACTCTTATAATACAGCGAATATTTTGTATGTGGACTGTGTGTGTATTGGCGTGTGCAGACGAATGACTTATCTATCACGTGTGAACATCACTGTACAATATTTAAACAGAATAACATAAGATAATTTTTCAGTTTTTTTGTCTACAATAATTTTACTGAAAGCTTATATAAAAAAACAGAGAGTGCAAAGCAAAAAAATTTTTTCTCTCTCAAGATTTCGTCATTTATAACAACAACGGTATGCACATACACAGGCATACACAATTATGACAAGTAAAAAAGAAAGTACACACATCTCTCAACGTCTGAAGAGAGTGTGGTATTGTTGCGTGGTGCATTCCCTTTGGCAGTTTACACAGTTCAGCCTTTTTTATTTTGGCTACACTACTGAATATATATAAATAATTTATTTTTAAAATATATAGAATTATTATTAAACATTTAAACTTTATTAAATAAGTGATAACATAATTTATTTGTCTTAATTATTAATTTAGATAAGTTATTCTGCATGTGTGTGAGAGGGAGACAGAACTGTCTCGATTTTCAAATACTTTAGACTGGAATAATTAGATGTGAATGATGCTTTACACTACTGATTGATGTATTTAAGTAGTTGGTATAAGGGAATAAATGTTTGAGAAATCCCTCCTGTGAACGATCTTATCACAAAATTTATACTTATTTAGACGTTTCAACTAACTTTGTAATTTAAAACAATTAGTGTTCCCTTTGTGGATTTAGTTCGACAAAGTAATAAGAAGACGTAATTTGTCTGAATTGTGTGTGTAATGTTGTATTTGCGCACAACACATTCCGAACAAGTGCAATCCGTCCTAAAGAAAATACTTCTGCTTAATCTAGAATTCATAGGTGACATTGAAGCAGAAATCCTTTGTAAATGCCTCTCCAAATCTCTGAAGAAAACATACTTTGCCGCGAGCCTACGACTGACGTTTTCCTGCAAGAAACTGTTCAGCCAGGACGCGAAAGACAAGCTGTCGCATTGGGCCACTTTAACGTGCATATACCAGTTTACTTGCTCTTGCGGAGCTGAGTTCATCGGCCGTACCATGCGCTAACTTTAAAAACGCGCTTGTGAACACTATCCAGCCTGGCTAGTAAAAGGAGATGAAAAACGTGTATATAGTTCAGTGACAGAACTTCTAGTCAATTCAGGACATTCAGCGCCATTCGAAAAATTCTTCAAAATAATATACGAGATTCGATCAAACCTATCAAAGCGAGTGAAATCAAGACATCTGGGCATAGCCGAGGCACTAGCTATCCAAAAACTCAAACCCACGTTTTGTATCCAAAAGAAATACGTTCAACCCTTGTCCCTGCCATGGCTGTCATAAACAGGTAACTCTTCTAATAGTGACTATCCCATTGTCTTTCTTATCTAAACTTCCTGTTTATTCAGGTTATTTTTAAGTTTTTCCTAATCCTTATTTACACTACCATATTTTCATATCCGAACTTCCTCTTTATTTTGTCATTTTATTATTTCTACATATTCAATGCGATTGCATAAACAATTATTCGTCACATTATTTATGATCCCAAACATATCTAAACATCCTGTCTATTTTTGTTATTTCTACATTTCTAACCCCCAATTACACAAATGTAAATCTTCTCAGTAATTATGATGCTACTTCATTTGAGTTTTATCCGTCCCCCACTTGTTTATTATGGCATTTTAATTCCTAATTGTAATTTTATTAATTTGACCATTGACCAGAAATTATTCTGGAACTTTCCTACCCATTTGTTATAAATACACGAATGTTCACTCTAGTTGATGACTTCGTCGAAAAGAAAATTTTCTTCGCTGTAACTGTCTTTTTAACATTTCGAACAATCTGACCACACTCTACGTACTTGTCATAGGAATACATATGCATGAAATTAATAAAGAGTTAAGAGGTAAGAAAATGCACTACTTAGGTCAAGTTAAAAGAAAATATTGAAGATGAAAATAACAATAAAGAGAACTAAACCAAATAACACAGGTAATAGTACGTCTACCTGGTATCAAAACAGAGTTTACAAAAGAAGGTTTAGTGTGATGACGAATTTTTTTCGATGAACGCATAAAGGTGGTTTACACTTCCCAATTGCTGGGGCGCTTTACCAATAGCACTCGCTAGATGATACTGAAAATCAGATAGCTGGCCAGAAAGCATAATCAAGAACGAACTCTGGAAATGAATCAACCGAGAACGTTTCACCTACCAAAAGTGAGATGGATCAAACGTAGACTAATGAAACAACTGAGGAAAAATACTCATGAGGCCGTCGAGTGGAACCCGAATGAGAAACGAACAGCTGGGCATTGCTTCGAGTGTCACATGAGGAAGATCGTCTGAAGAGGAGGAGATGACAGCCTACAGAAAGTCGTGGAACAGACTAGAGTGAAATCGCGATATTCTATTGAAGCTTTGTGTTCCACTGGGAAAATTATGTCACCATCCAGTGTAAAGCCACATTCTCAAGTTCTGACAGATATACATTACGTAAACCATTTGATTCACAAACAACAGCAATGCAAAATTCTTACCTTCTTCGAATTTTTCTAATATGATCCAACGAATTCATTTGATGATCACGATAATGAATATAAGAAGAGTTGGATGATTTCAACAAGTTTAAAGAACTTCTATAAATTGAAGAATCACAGTTTACATTCAATGCAGACAACGATGAGATTAATGATGATGGCGATGGTGATGCTGGTGATGACGACGATGATGGTGAGGAGGAGGAGGAGGACCAGGAAGAATAGGAGGAGGGCGACGCAGACGAAGATGAATGTTTGCCTAATATTGTATCATTTGATAAAAAGATATTTGAATGAATTTTTTGATTACTTACAGGTAGAATACACCATGAATCAATTATATAACGACGACTTTTAGCCAGCTGGGATAGAGTACAGGCTTTATCAGCCAGTGATGGACTTGCTGGATCTAATTGATAACTATTCATTACAGAGATTATTGAATACTTGTCGTCATCATTATGTATAATAGTTGTTCTTGTTCTTGTTGTTGTCGCAAACTGTTCATTTGTTTCATAAGTTATCGGTAGTGTACTCATTTCATCATTTGGATGAGAATAATCACTGGAAATTAAGTTTGTAATAAAGGGTTCTGTATTTTGTTCATCAATTTCAATAGGTATGGAGGATAAGAGATTTGTTGAATTTTCACAGGGCAAAGGGTTAAATAAATTATTGTTTGATGAAAAATTATTATTATTATTTGTTTTATCTGTTTCACGTATGGTTAAAAACTGTTCTTTAATACGACGACATTTACGAGATATTAAATGTTTGCCTGGCTGATGCTTACTTGGATACAATGAATGACGATGACCTAGTGAAACACACAGAAAAGAGATAATTAGTATAGATAAAAAAAACAAGACTTGTATTAGGGAAGTCATGACCAGCAGAATACAGCCGATCGGCTGGGGGGACGAATTCTCGCCAGAGGATGATATCGGCTAGTTGTCACGCAATATCGTGAGTTAGTAGAAGTTGGAATTCATGGGCTGGAGATTGGATTAGGTCCCAGTGGCTGAATGGTCTACGAGCTCGCCTTGTAACTAGAAGGCCCTAGATTCGAACCCTGGCCGGTGGGTGCGTACTGATGAAGAATCCGAAACTAGGACGAAATAGATGGCTGTCCAGTACTCTCAGGTTTTCCAATGGTTCTCTAACCGATATCAGCTGCAACCAGTCAAATTCCTGTAAACCAACAATTGAACATTCAGTGTTTTTGTTCCTCTGCGCTCCAAATGGAACACAGAGAATCAGTCTTCAGCTTTGAAGTTGGGGTTGCTAGACCCGTGCTCAACCTCCCGTCTTAACTTGGCCAACTTATAGACCAAGAGAGGTTTAAGAGTGCATTGGCTGCGAGTCAAACCACGGAAAACGTGATTGGTTGACGAGTATGCTATCATTGAACCACCGACGCACAGTATCATTAGTATGCTCGTACATTAATTATCTTATTTCAGAGGTACGGAATTAAATGGCTGGGGATGTTGCATAAGCCCCACTGAACTGACTACTAACAACAGTACAGCACAGATACATAAGGCTAGTCTGACATTAGCAAACTTGCGTCGGCCAAACAAAGTGTATACTGCTCAGCAGTCAGCTCTGTCTGTTTTCTTATGACTGTGAGACATGGCTGTTTAGATAAGAAGATATAAAGAGACTAACTGCCTTTAACCGTAGATGTTTCCATTCTATCTCTTTTATTAGGCAATGCAACATGATCAGTAATACTGATGTTAGTAGGGTGTTAGATAAGGAGGAAAAGTCTGTTTATAAGGCTATGAGGCTGTACTGATTGAGACAGATGGAACACATATTACGCATGCCAGGCTATTGTCTTCCTCGTCAAATAATGAACTAATGTAGTACACTAGGTGACATACATTAATTGGTTGCAGAAAGAAAACCTTATGCATTTATTCCCATTGATGAATTTGAATAAAGCAAGAACAACAGTGGAGGTTTGTGCAGAATAAGAAGATGGTACCATCATTGCTTATTTCGCTGGCTTCTCATCAGCTGCTGCTTACAGCCTAAATAAATTATGAGGTTTGCGTACAGAAAAGTTTTAACATACTTGTAAATGTGGTGACATGTTTTCAGTTGACAGAAGGTTCCACAATTAGTGAATAGTGCCCAGAGAATTGAGCTTATATAGTTTTTACACAGGCAGTTCAAGTTTAAACAAAGTAAATGTATGCATACGATGGTAAAGGGGTTACGTAATAAAGAAGAGAGATGCGTAAGATGGCGAGTGGCTAATAAATTAGGTGACAATGTACTGAGTTCAACTCAAATCATAGAAACAAGGGACAAGCAAAATTACACTATATCAGAGGGATGAGGTTAAAGCCAAAGATTACGTAGTCAAATGAAGAAGAGAATAAAGACATCCAGTTACTAGGCCAAGGAAAGACTAATAACTACTTCTTTCTGAACGCATAAATCTGGTTTCAAGCGTTTGATAGACATTGCTTCGGCAAACTTGAGGAGAATCGAGCTCATTTGTCTATTGATAATTTTAAAAGATTTCGCGATTTCCACCTTATGACCCATATCAAGGAGATATCTGGTAACTAATGTCGACGTGGAAATCTATAGATCTATGTGATCAAAAAGTTGTATCATGACATTAATAAGAACCTTGAAGATTTCCGTGTTATTGCTAAATGTAAAATGCCTATCGACAAGGTGGGGTGCTTAAATGTCATATTGTTAATTCCACTTTTAGATACAAACGTCATTTACATGAAGTGGTTCGTTCCCATGATTTCTGTATCATATATGGCAATGAATTAGAAGCTAAATCGAATGATGAATGCCCTGGACTATGTCAGTCCTCTGATATTTCATGGTTTCCCCACATCATGTTAATTTCTAGAAGGATATTTCGTCTGACCTTCGTCTACGTAAGGAGTTTAAAACAAGGATGTTGCAGTTTGTTAATTCTTGGATTCTACCAATTCTCCTGTATTGCTCTCCCACGCCTAAATCTTTCCTGAGCCACTTAAGAAAGACTTCGTTACACTGTGAAGGACACTAAAAGACGTCAGTAGGGAGAGTGAGGTGTCGCTAAACCAACTTGTTAATACTGTTGTAGATAGGCACACGGACTCATACAAGAAACTAGCGAATATCATCTTGTCAGACTCTGAGTATCCTCTCTATACACAACTCTCTCCTTGAATCTCATAATGTGGAACTAGAAGCAACTATAGAAGACTATATTCTAGGACGGCTAAGTACTAAAACTCTACAATACCTTGTTTGGCAGGCACACAATTTATGTGATGGCAAAAGTGTAAGGCATGACACTAGGACGTACTGAAAATACTAAGTAAACGGCCTTTTTTCTTCTTTCTTTCATTGTTATTGTATTGTTGTTAATATTTTCCCCTTAATTTTAACTTTATATTTATATTCTTATTTAACAATATTATCAGCATAAATGACCTGTTTAATTATTTCACCTTGTACTGTGTAGAGAGAAAATTAGATGCAATATTATGCTGTGTTGGAAATTCCACACTGTATCAAAAGTAATGTTTGGAATAAAGCTATTATTATTATTATTGGTATATGTTTGTGGCACAGTGGTAGAATGCTCGCCAACCATGCCTCATGTGGTCCAGGGTTCGATCCCCGGCCACCGACACACTCCTCCTTTACCACGCTAAGCCAGCAATTAGACCGGTAAAGAGAAAAGTCTGGACATAAGGCTAGCAAATCCATCCCGTAAAAGTAATAAACACTACTGATACAGAAACTTCAGGCCTCTAGCCTAAAGCCCTATGTTCCAATGGGAACGTGAAGGAATAAAAAAAATTATTATTGGTATTCATCGGCAAGATGAATCTGAAACATACTACAAAACTAATTTGCCCTCAATCATTGCCCACTACATAAATGAAAACAGTCTTTCTACATAAGTTGTCATGCTTAATAAACACAGATATCAGAAAAAATTAAGAAGAAAATTAAAATAGCAATTTAAGGTAGTTCGGACAACGATGGCCAATGTAGAGAAAGCATCTGAACGGAACTTGTCTGAAGACATAATTTTGGGGCTTATTAAGGTGGATTCCAACAGCTTCAGGTATGTATGAAAGACGACCATGTAAGGCAAAATTCAGATAACTTTAAAAGCCTTGGTAACAACGATTTTGTGTTCAGTATCTGTCTACAAGTTGACACTTTCACAACCTTAGCCGCCATTGCTTTAACTGTCAATAAATGTCAGATACATTTTCTCAATTTTATTTAAATCTTACGTTTGATCACTAGCTGACATCAGTTAGAGAACCACTGGAAAACCGGAGAGTGCAGGATAGCTATTTCTTCCAAGCTTGTGACTCTTCATCAGTACGCACCCACCAGAGGCTGGTTACACGATGAATTTGCTTGGATTTCTAGTGAGAAGTCGTGACCGCTGTGGACCACTATGTGGGGCATGAGGACATATACTCGGCGATGAGATTGGCTGGTGCCAATCTTACTAAAATCAAGAATTGGAAGAATTCACTGAGCAGTGGATCGCATCCCAGTCACTAAATGCTCTATGAGCTAACCTTGTAATCAGGGGGTCCTAGGTTTGAACTTTGTTGAGTGAGTACTGCAGAAAACTCCCAAAATAGGACGAAATGACAGTTCAGTACTCCATCGTTTTCCGGGAATCAGAAGAAATCCCGTCGGGTTGGTGTAAGTCACCGATCATTCCAATATACAAGAATGGAGACAAGCCTTCCTGTGATAATCACAGGGGGATTAGCTTGACTAATATGGTATCTCAAGTCCTAGACTCAATAATATTGTGTAGACTAAGTGGTGCTCGGGAGGCACAAACACGAGAGAACCAGGCAGGCTTTAGACCAAGAAGAAGGTGTATTGATCATATATATTGACCCTTCGACAGATTCTGAAACATAGGCATACTTAGCGTCGGCGTCCAACAATCGTTATATTTCTTGATCTAAAGGCCACCGTTTTCCAATGATCCCGAGTGGAACATAGGGTCCCAAACTTTGAAGTTTCAGTAGCAATGGTGTGTGATTTCACAAGGTTGCTAGTGTCACATGCTTAGTCTTCCGTCTTTCCCAAACTTACTATTATTATTATTGTTCCCTTGGGTTCCTAATGGAACATAGGGCTTCAACTGCACGCCTTCACTTGCTTCTCTCTCCTGCTGTACTTTTCACTTGCGTCCATGTTGTTCCATACTGTTTCATCTCCTCCTCACACGATCTCCTCCATGTCACCCTTGGACGTCCCACTCGCCGCTTCCCTTTCGGGTTCCACTCGGGGGCCTGACGCGCGATGTCACCCAACGGCCTCCTCAGCGAGTGTCCAATCCATCTCCACTTTCTCCTGCATATTTGTTGGGCGATTGGTTCCTGTTTTGTTTCTTCCCATAGTTTCTTGTTGGTGATTCTTTCCGGCCATCTAATCTTCAGTATGGAGCGAAGACAGTTGTTGATAAAGGTCTGCAACAGGCTGTTGGAAATATTCTTTGTGACCCGCCAAGTTTCTGATCTGTATAGAAGAACTGACTGACTTGACGTTTCTATTGAAAATCCGAATTTTGTTGTTGATGCTAAGTTGAGTGACGAAGATTTCCAGATTGGTTTCAGGTTGATGAATGTGTTTCTCGCCTTCCCGATCGATTCTTGATTTGACATCCTCGTCCGTTCCTCCTGTGGTTGAGACAATGCTCCCTAGATAAGTGAAAGAAGTAACCTCTTTCAAATCCCTCCCGTTGATGGTGATTGGCACTGGATGTTGCTGCTGTTGTTGGTTGGTTATTTTCATAACCTCCGTCTTGTCTATGTTCACCTGGAGTCCTGTCTTTGCTGCTTCTTCGACCAGTTTGTCGGTTTTCGCTTGTAAGTCTTCGATTTTGTGTGACATCAAACATAAATCATCCACGCGCGAAATCCAGGTCTTCTAGGTTCTTCACGTCGGTCCAGGATATCCCTGTCTTCTCGTTTCCCACTGTCTGACGCATAATCCAGTCCACCACAATTAGGAATACCATTGGTGATAATAAGCACCCTTGTCTGACTCCTGTGTTTACTCCAAACGCTTCGCTGAGTTTTCCGTTGTGGATCACTTGACATGTGCCGTTGTCGTACAGTTGTTGAATAAGGTTGATGAATATTTGGGGTACGCCGTAGTACTCGAGTAGTTTCCAAATTACTTCACGGTCAACGCTGTCGAAGGCCTTCTCAAAGTCTATGAAGTTGAGGTAGAGATTTGATTGCCATTCCATGCTTTGTTCGATGATGATGATGCGTAGAGTTGCAATTTGGTCAGAACATGATTTGCCTTTCCTGAATCCAGCTTGTTCTGGTCAGAGTTCTGTATCCAGTGCGTCCTTGATTCTCTCCAGGATGATGCGACTCAGGAGCATGATTCCTCGCCAGTTCTTGCAGAGTCCCAGGTCGCCCTTCTTTGGTAGTTTCACTAGGTAACCTTTCTTCCAGTCAGTAGGCACCTTTCCCTCTTTCCAGATCTTTTGCAATAATGGAGTCAGCATATCTGCTGTCGTCTCTGGGTCCGCTTTCAGTGCTTCCGGGGGTATTCCATCTGGTCCAGCTGCTTTTCCAGCTTTCAGAAGCTTGATTGCATTCATGACTTCAGTTTTCGTTGGAGGATTGGTGTCAACTTGCAGTTGTGTTGGTATTACTGGACTTACTTACTACCGGCTGTTAAACTAAGCGAAGTTAAGCAGACTGCACTTGCATCAGGATTCGAACCCGAACGTCTAGCGTCGCCAGCGAGCATTCTACCACTGAATCACCACCACCACCCATTCACACACACACACACACACAAAATAAATTAACATTAGAATAATCTAACAATAAAAGACTTACTTTTATAATCTTCATCATCATAATGACGTAATTTAATTGGGAATAATTCATATTCTGAATATGATCGACATTTTTTATAATGATCACATTCTGAAGATGTTGTATACACTGACGGATTTGTATCCATGCTTTTATTACCTGTTCCACGTTGAAGTGTACATAACATATTTGCATCACCATCATCATCATCGTCGTCAGCAGCAGCAGTAGAAGACGCAATTGGATGGACATTAGTAGATGAATGTACTAGAATATCTTCTGAAAATAAATTTGAAAATGTTATATCACCACGGTAAACATCAGTGGGATAAGTGTCGGTCGATTGACAATCAATCCAATTAAGTGGACTAGACTGGGTAACCTAATAGTTTAGAGAAGAAGGAGAGGAACAAGTGAAGTAGAGACAATATAAGAGTTACTGATAGAAAATCTGTTTCAGTATTTTTGTTAACGTGTTATTTTTTGTTTTATTATAGCTTGATTCCACACAGTACAAGTATGGAATTTTCAACATGTGATATCGGTAGTCCAAATTTAGCAGGCCAACCATTGATATCAGGTGTGCGTCGGCAGGGGATCGAACCTCGGACTATGTGCATGGTCGGTGAGCGCCCTAACCGCTGTGCCACCGACGCAGGTGTGAAAACAGATCAGAACATTGCAGAAGTTTATTCCCTTAGCCTCTCCGAGTTCAGGATGTGCGGCGACTCTGCGTATTCGATCTTCGTTACCTCTTTAGGACTCCTTGCGTTCAATAGCATCACGTGAGTAATTTTGAGGTCCAGTGGAGTGTGTTTGGATACAATGGAGATCATCATTCGTTGAGTGTCGTCATCTGAAAACACCGACTTCGGTGGGTTGGTGGACATGGGCTACAAATGTCATCCCAGACGCTTTCGTACAGGTCTCTGTTCGCTAGCTAGCCCTGGGATGGGAAGAAACACGTGGAGAGGTGGTCAGCCTAATATGATGTGGCGTCGTGGAATGAAGGATATTTTGTGTCAGGTTAGTATCGCCTGGTGTGTCACGACTCCCTGGTTGGAGTCCGAGAGATAGCTCGAATCCGTGGCTCGAAACGTCGTCGGATGTGGCAAAGAATCGCAGTTATCAATGGCAAACGTGCTGCAGTTTCCTTCTTTCTTCCATCTCCGACAGTAATTGACGAATGCTGTTCGAACTTTTTAAATATGACTGCTTTCCTCCCAGATGAATGACTTTATCCGTTCTCTGTTTATATTTTTACTTTTCATGTCATATGCTGTTTTATTATTATTATTATGTGGTGCTGCACTGTGCCAAGTTTTTTGTGCTTTAAATGAAATAAATAAATTTTATAAATTTAAACAAAGTAAAAATAAATGTTTGTACAGAATAATAGTATGGGGTCGTCATTCATTTCGCCATCGGACTCTCTTCAGCTGCTTACAACCAAAAAGTTGATTATGTAAATGTACATAGAATTTTGTCCTACTCGCAAGAACCAACATGATTCTTGTTAACAGAGACACAGGTGTTAATAAACAATGTTCACAAGTTCCATTTGTATAAGTTACAAATAAATCAGAAACTTACAAAACTAACGGTTGGATAAATTAAAAACTGAGTTGCACAGTCAAGATGGGTGGAGGGAAGTTGATGATGAGTAATAGTGTGGTGAGTTTAACTCAAATCATAGAATTGAATTACATTAAAGCGGAAACGAGGTGGGAGAGGGGGTAATAGCAAAACATTATGTAATGAATTGAGATGAAGAGATTAATCTTTGAGTCACCATAGCAAAAAGAGACTAATAAGTGAGTCTTCCTGAGTCAGGTTTTAGACGTTTAATAGCGACAGCCTCTGAAAATTTGAGGAGAGTTATAATGTCTGTTGATAACCTTGAAAGATTTCCTGTTAGGTTTTCCACCTGATGACTCGTATCAACAAGACATCTGCCAGTAGCATTTGTTCCCTTGAGACTTAAACTTTTTGGTACATGTTCAGAGACCACCAACCAATGTCATCGGCGGTAGTTCCATCCTCACTACCAACTAAATGGACCCCACTGGTCATGCTAAAATCACTATTTGGTAGAAGTTAGAAGTCATGGGTCACTGAATCGGGTCCCAGTGGCTGAATGGTATACGAGCTTGCCTTGTAACTGCAAGGTCCTGGGTTCGAAACCCCGTGGATGCACACTGTCGGTGAATTACAAACTAGGATGAAACAGATGTCCAGTACTCCCTCGTTTTCTATGGCTCTCTAACTGATATCAGTCCACGGTTTAAACTAAAACATTATCAGAGAATCTGAGATATAACGTTCTTTCTGTTCTCCTAATGTAACCGCTCCCTCAGATACATGTTAATCGGTATACACAGTTAGAGTTAACAAGAGAAGAGTATCTATCAACCTTTGATTGTACCAAAGAGTTTGTTGTTTGATAAACGAGAACCAACTTGGTTGCAGGGCACGTTTTGGCTAGAGAGGTTTTCAGTCTTCTGTCGATTATTCCTGAAATATTATCATCTTTAAAATCCAGTGAGATGAAGATAGGCTTCTTATTTACTCTGGTTTGTTTCATCTTTAGACTTTCAGATCTTTCGTACTTTTGGACGAATTTCGGAAGGTAAGCATTATTTTCACAAACTTCCTCTATATTCAGGGGTTCTTCTTCATGTATTTCTGTGGAGCATATTCTTCTGTCTCTGTAAAGTAGAGTTCTGATCAGTGCTCGTTCATAGCTGATTAGGCAAAAACAATTGAAATTTAAGTATAGTCTATTCAACCTGGATTTTCAAAATTCACCCGAAATTCATCAAAAGTATGGAAGATCTGAAAATCTAAAGGTGAAACAAACCATAGTAAATATGGAACCTGTCTTCATTCAGTACGAACACACTGGCATTCGAACCCAGGTCCTCCCAGTTACAAGAGGAGATCGTAGACCATTCAGCCATTGGAATCCAACTCAACAGCCAGTCCATGAATTCTGTCTTCTATTAATTGGTGATTATAGCGTGACTGAAACTAGTCAATGTCTTGGGTGGAGAGTATTAATCCTCACTCCCAACCGGGAGGACCCTATTGGTAACTGCTTCTCACCAGAACTCCAGGCAACTTTGTTCTAATTCTTGAGGACATTGATTTCATGTTTCAATATAGAACTTTGCAGAGAAGTGCAGTAGTTCCAGCTGCTACAATCCGTGTAGCACACAAAGGTGGGAAAAAAAGAGAGAAAAGGAGATTCGGAAGAAGGATGATAAGCAGAAATATGACGGGGAAAGAATCGGAACATGAAAATAATATAGGGTTTAATGGATAAGGGACATCACAAAGACTGAATGCATCTGCGCCATTGAGAACTATTTCGAGCCACATCACCACTAATGGTCTCCAGCCGTTATTGGTTCTTAGCATGCCAAGAACCCCAGCCAGAAAACCTGCACTTCTTTACGTGGCTCAAACTAACTGTCAAAGGTTTCACGACTACCACTAACCCTTTTTCAGTCTGATCCTAAGTCAGCTAAAATTTCTCATCGAGGAAGGCGATGGCTGGGCATACGCCATATCCTAGCCATCTCAATCGATGTGGCCTAACAACCTCATCGGTTGATCTTCCCTCCCTATCTAAGACCTGGAGCCTAACCATCTCAATATTAGTCACCCTATTATTCCACCTTACACGGGAGACAGCGTGCAGACACCTATAGTCAAAGTCATCTGACCAGTGTTTTCATGTCTTCCACTTTCAGTGGCCACCACATCTCACAGTCAGAGAGGAGAAACGAGAGAACAGACACTGAGCAGTACACACATCCTTTAACAGATTACCGGCCAGATACTACGTCTACGCCAAAGATGATGTAGGCTGAAAAATGTCACACGGACCTTTTGTATGCCGACGCTTAGTGACTTTTAGCGGGAGGATATGTTATGCAAAACTGAAAAAATAACTCGAAGTCATATTGATTCTATTCTTAGAAATATACACTCCACCTCTTCAGTCACTCTTATAATAATAATGTTCCTGATGCAAATACTTCAGTGTGATATCCTGCTTTGCTCACCCGCTTGATGTATGGCATTAATTATGGGAATAAGTCAAAAATTGACAACAAAATTCATATAAAGACTTCTGTGTCTACTGTTAAACTTTAAGAGGTAGTAGATTATAATAAGGTACATAGGTTTCATGACTGTTAGAACTTATAAACGAGGCGCATTCATTAGTGACTACATTGGTAAACGGTGAAGTTTATTCACAGGAAGCCTTTGAGATACTTAAGAAGGGTTGGAATCCTTACCTGAGGCTTTTGCGATTCCAAAAACAAATTAATGAATGAATGATTAAGCATTCACTGCTAATTATCACCCACTTTCTGAAAGTCTACAGTTTTCCTGATGCAATTATTCTCTCTTCTATACATATTCCCTATTTTAGTTTTATTGCCCTCCTTTTCGCTACATTTTATGTACGTTCTTGAGGCTTAAACTCATGCTCTTATGAAAGCAAATAAGTTTGTTTAGAGATCTATACCCCTGAACTCTTTGAGTAAAAAGTGTGATCATCTGAGAACTTGATAAACTAGAGAATTTAAAATAAAAGTGTGCTTTAACCAAATAATGGCGTATACTTCTGGAAACAAACAAGAATAAGCTATACAAAAGTTGTACATATGGAATATTGAGAACTTTTACTAACTTTCAGGTAACACCGAATTACTGGAAACACATTGACACCAATTTTTGAGAAATAAGTGAGTAAAGAAAGGGTAAACCCATTTGTGGAAGTGACTTTCACTGGCTTTCCTGTAACTTGCGATACCCACCAGAAAGCTATATCTGATCAATTTAAAATTCATTCAGCATAGATTAATATGACGCCTAAACTTAATTCAGCGCTCATATAGTGTGTTATATGAAATATAATCTTATATGATTTGTGGCAGTTATAATTGTTATAAGTAAGCTTCGAGAGAATAAAAGATAGGCAACATTATTATGATCATAGTTATGTTTTTCTAAACACAGAATTTCTGCCAGTCTACCTTTGGACAAGACAAATATTCCTCAATAATGATGCATCACAATTCATCTATGTTTGCTGGTGGTATTCCATAATACTGTCCATTTTCACCCACATGGCTGTTTCATTTATTCATCCAATAGTATTTTCAACTTTGTTATCATTCTTTCAGATAGTCCTTATAATCTTTTGAAGCTTGTGCGTGGTTACGAGCACAACTATCGATCTCAACGATAGGAAGACAACAATCACCCAAGCTCGATATATTATTATCACCCCCCTTGGACTCAGTGGAATATAAGATTCCAACAGCACATCTAAATTTCATCCATTTCTCTTTGGCTGGCTCCATCACTACTGATAAGCTCTCGCCTCCATCTCAATGATCTCCTCCGTGTCACCCAAGGACCTACCCCAACTAGCCGTTTCCCATTCAGGTTCCTGTCGACGGCCTCGAGTGCAGTTTCACCCAGCTGTCTTCAGAACTTATGTCCATTCCACTAGCGTTATTTTTTATGCAACATGCGTTTGTTACTTCATTCCCAGAGTTCCTTGTTGCTTATTTGTATTAGCGATCTGATCTTCAGTATGCAATGAAGATAGCCATTAATGAAAATCTGCAGCTTGTTTGAAATGCTTTTGGTGGCAGACAGACAGATTGACTTGATATTAGTGTCAAAAATCCGAATCTTGTTCTTTATACTGAGTGTAGCGAATTCCAACACTGATTTCAAATTATCGAAGGTCTGTGTTGCTTTTCTGATCCCGTCTGGCTTTGACATTCTCATAGATTCTGTCTGAAGCTGAAACAGTTCTGCTTAAATAAAGAAAAGAGATTACGTCTTACAAATTTCTTCCGCTGATAACGATTGCTGCTGTTGGTCGGTTATCTTCTCTGTATCCACCTGAATCCTGTATTCACTACCTACCTCTTCTGCCAACTTGTTGGTTTGCATCAGTAGATTTAAGCGTTTGGGTGACATTAGACATGAATGTCATCAAAGTCTTCGTTTTCAACGGTTTTCCCGTCAGACCAATGTGTTCTTAGCTTCTCACTTCCTAAGATTTTCTGCTTGATCCAGTACACCACAATCAGGGATATCCTTGGCAACATTAGACAACCTTTTCTTACTCCCATTTTCACCTCAAAGGCTTTGCTGACTTTTCCGTCATGAATTACTTGGCCTGTAGTATCATCACATAGTTGCCGAAAGAGATCGATAAAGGATTTTATTACTTTGTAGCGATGTAGAGGTCTCCAAATTACTTCCCAGTCAACAATATCAAAGATCTTTTCAGACTGGATGAAGGTGAATTGGATATTTGACTTCCACTCTATATTCTGTTCAACGGCAATGAGCAGAGTAGCAGTTTCATCGGCACACGAAGAGCCTTTCCTGAGTTCAGCTTGTCCTGGCGTCACTTTTGCATCCAAAGAATCTTTCAGCCTTCCCAGGATGACGTTTTGCTTGACGTGGAGAGGATTATGACTCCTCTTCAGTTTATGCCTCCTTTTTTGGAAGTTCAACCAGGTATCTTACTTTAAAATCGGGGGTTACCTTTATTTCCTTACAGATTTTTAGCAACAGAAGCGTCAGCAGTATTCACTGAGTTTTCTGCATTAAAATCTTTGTCACTATATATACATATATACTGGTCATTCTCACATCTAAAATCTCCACATTTCTCTTCATACTGATATTGAATATGTCTTATTTTTACTGTCACAGCAAGTATATGTTATTCTTTGGTACATGTCCCAGTACATTTCATTACCACTTGAGAACTACTAATGACTTTACTCAAAATAATAATCATTACCTGTTTCTGTCGCTATAAGTGTTGCTTATAAACTTTAATCCTTCGACGCAACAAGCCTAAGTACAAATACAAGATATTCATCCGAAGGGTTGTAGAACACCAAATTTACGATTTTTTAAACAGCAGTAATTTCTATGACTCAAATAATCAAGAAGCACAAAAATCAGCTTCATACTGGATACGTTCCAAATAACTTCTGGCGCCCAATAAGTCAGTAAACTAGTTGTGACGTAATATGCTGAATATCAGTCATTTTTCAAATATTGTAATTCGTTTAATTAAAGTAAGGTATCTCAAGATCGAATAATAGTTTGCCGTTGGCATCACTAACAGCAACTCTTTCTTCTTGATATCTGTAAACTTTTAGTACAATATTCACATTGATATCTGCAGAAAAGCTAATTGAGACTGACTCCTAACAATCAGCACACGAAAGTATAGGAACTCGAGAATAATTATTTAGAGAATCTTCGCGGACTTCTCCTCATGATCAAGAAAACAGAAACATACTTATTTAACATCAACTGCTTTAACAAATTTTGTGACTAGTAACTCATCATCCAATATCGTTTTTTTACAGACTAGTAAAAACTAATTTGATTTAATTTGTGCTCGCTTCTTGGGTGTGAGGTAAGCAAGCACAAAGAAATCGAATTGGCCCACACTAACTCGTAAAAAACCATACTGAATGTTGGACCACTGGTCTCAAAAGTTATTAGAACAATTAATGTCATTTAAATATGTTTCTGTAATACCTTATAATGTACTATTTCTCGGTGACCACTTAGTAACTTAGGTTTTCATTACAAATAACCTCTGCACATATTTATAACTTCATCGATGACAACCCTGTACTGCAAATGACTTTAACTTAGCTAATTATCTTCCGCGTTAGTAGTAACGTAAATTAGTATTCCGTGATACATTTTATATGTATGTAAACATTTAAAATTCTAGGCGTTATTTCAATCATAGTGTCAAGAGTAGTTGTAGGTGCAATTCAAGTAACATTTAAATAATATACTTTTACGAATTACTTATGTAATCATTTGAAACTTACGCAAGGCAGAGAGGCTTTAAGGTCTTCATAAAAAGCCATAGTTGTTGATTGCCCTTATAAATTCCACAATATTAGCAAGATGATTTAAACTCTGTAGTGTTGGAGCTTTAAAATCCTCGGAAATGAATATATTCTGAAGCAGAAAGATACCCTCTCAGAAACTGATGCTCAAGAACCATATTTGTGAACTAAAACGAAACAACGCGCTTACACAAAGGCCATGCTATTTTCAATATCCTGGCGACGAGCTTGAACCATTGAATCTGCTTGTGACTCAAGTTAGACGTTCGGTCAGGCACTGAAAACAGCGGTCACCTAACAAAATAACATATATCGGGCAAAGTTCATCAATAGTGTCCCAAGATGCGCGAACTTTGGAAAGGGAGTGAAATTTACACGCTACTGATTAATTTTGGCTTTTGTTGTGTTATACGCTCCTAAAGTCTGCAGATTCACTTTAAATCCGTTTTTTCTTATCAAAGTTATCTTACGTTTCAGTTTCGAGTCTATTTAATCATAGGAAGTTGTGTTTTTATAACTTGTATATACCCATTTTTGTGCACTTATTGGTTTTTTTATCATTGATTTATGAAGGTTATATATATGTGAAGTCACAATTAAATCTTTTTGCCCCAATCTGCTCTAAAATGCATGCTGATCAAAAGGAACCGCTGTGGAAGGGTTATGTGCCACTTTCCAGTTGATGAGGGAATGCAGTTTGATAAATAATACTTATCCATGCCTGTACAACTGGTGTGTCGTACATAGATAGGAAATATATATATATAACTGCGAGAGATGGTTTCATAGCATGTACACAAACCTAACTCCTGCAGCATACAAGCGCTGCTGCAAACCTCTGGCGAACTGGCTGTGCAATGACTGCTGCAGGACGACTAAGTTTCGCAAAACGGAAGCCATTGCCCCTCTCAGTGGGGCCCTAAAGCTCATAGACTGCAAGGGTCTTCCACCACAGGAGAAGAGCGACTACGTGTCAGACAACGATGGCGTGACTAGCGTTATCAGCAGGACAGTACAAGTTCCTGATGCGTCTCTGTCAATGAGTTGGTGTCCCTCATCACAGAAGAGCACCGACCAAATTCCAGATACCCATGCTGCCCTCACGATACCAGATAAACCCTCCAGTGGCAGTAGTGCAAAGACTGGCACGAAGAAGAGGTGTGCCAAGGGTCGAAAACCTGAAGCTCAAGTCACCCACGGACTGGTAGATCAAGCCTCGTCCACACCGGTGGATAGCAGGCAGATAAAATCGACTACGATTAGCGAGGAGGGCGCCGATGAATGGCACAATGTAGTCTCTCACAAAAAGCGAGATAACGACAACGCGTTGGCCACACTGCCCACGAAGGACAGGGCATTCTCGCCGCAGAGCACGAAAGCCACGGCAAGCAAACCTGACCTCTCTGACAAGTCGCTCGTTGTCCACAAAGTGGAAGAGTCACAGGCCTCCGATCCCAAGGTCAGGTTCGGACATGACCTTAACTTGGTCGAGCCCTTTTTAGATAAGCTTCTGCCAAGAACAGTATCAGGTATAACAATACACAGCTAATGTAGAATCGGCCAGAAGCATGACCCTACAGTAAGTCAGCCTGTGCGCCTCCTCAAAGTTGTACCAAGCAACTCTGAAATCCTTAATGGATCAGGCATATGTGTCCGTGCCGACTTGTGCCTAGTAGACCGTGTCAAAAGACAGTCTGTGGCCCTAGAACTAAGCGAATGACGCCAAAACAGCGAAAAGGACCTTGAGATTAAGGATTTTCGGGTTGTCATAGTTCGAAGTTTGAAGATCTTGAAACCTCTGTGGGTAAGCCGCGAAAGCACCAAACTAAATTGGCAGTTCGATACACAAACGGCTAGGCTGGCTAATATGATAGACTCCGGAAATCCGGATGAAATAATCATCATAGAGACATGGCTGACACCCGATGTCACTGACAACGAAGTTAACCTGCCAAATTTCGAAATGCGAAGGATGGACCGACTAAACCACGAAGAAAGTGGAGCAATCATCTACTTCAAGAAATGCTTAGCCGTGCGTAGCATGGAAGCACTCGCTCACAAAAGTGAATCGTGCGGACTTCTACGCCGCAGACTTAAATGCATAGGCCAATATATTGACCTCATTGCTGTATACCGCGGTCCTGACTGTATTGAAGATGACTTCCTAATAGAGCGGCTAGGCTCCAGGACATCAGAAAGTCAAAGTCTCGTAGTCAGCAACTTCAACGCCCCAACAGCCGACTGGACAAACCTTACAACGCTATCTTCAGACAACTGCTTTGATCATAAACTGCTGGAATCTAGCATTTCGCTAGCCCTAGCCCAACATGTCATGAACACCGCGCTTTGACTCACAGCACTTCTCCTCAACTTTGAACCTAGTGTTCTCCCATCGTGAGGATGTGGATCTCATACAACATCTACCTTCTTTAGGATGAAGTGATCATACTGCGCTCACTTTCAAGTTCACAGTAACAGCATCATGGGCCAAAACCCCAGCTCAATCAAATGTTTGGAAATCTGATATAAATGCGATCGGCTCAGCAGCCAACTGAAGTGAACTGTTGCAACAACTTAGACTCCCAAGTAGAAGCCGCTTGGAGCCAATTAAGACAAATTTACACCCAAATAACTGAACCTTTTATCCCTTGGTCTAACCCAGAGGGTCGGAAACATTTCCCTCTTGGATAAACCGAGAGATTCGTAAGTTACTCCGATGTAAACACAAATGCTGGAACCAGTTTTCCGCACTTGAGACTTCTGAGACCAGGAAACTACACAACAGTGCCAGGGATAAAGTTATTGCAGAAATCCGCCAATTAAGGATTAAGTTCAAAGCGCATCTGGCTCAGAATGCAACGACACAACCTAAGAAAATTTTCTCGTACATGAACTCCGGGAATAAAATATCCAATGGTGTACCAAACCTGATTACTGAAAATGACACAACCGAAGAAGATCAAGAAAAAGCGGAAGCAATAGCAGACTACTTCTCCCAATTCTTTACACAGGAGTCATCACTCCCCATAGGATCAGCTCTGACTGCATCATAGGAACACGGATAGATTTCGTTGACGTCGGCCGAGAAATCGTGCTCAGCTGCCTAATGACACTAGATGCAGTGAAATTCATGGGTACTGATAATCTTCATCCGAAGGCTTCTCGAGGAGCCATCAGCTCACACAGCCGTCCCTTTGGCCACGATCTTCAAGCTCTGTCTCCTAAATGGAATGTTACCGTGTGACTGGAAAGACGCCATAGTAATCCCCATCCTCAAAGGAGAATCAAGTCAAAGCCCTTCAAATTACAGGCCTGTTAGTCTCACCAGCATTTTAATCAAGACACTGGAAAGAATCATCCAGAAAAGTATCATGGCACATCTGGAAGACAACAGAATGTTATCCAGAGTACAGCACGGCTTCCGGAGAAATTTCTCATGCCTGTCAAATCTCCTCACTGCAAGGGGAAGCTGAGTCCAATATCCAATATCCAATATCCTGATTACGAGCTAGTATAAACCAGTGATTTCTTTGAGCTCGCTTCTTGATTTTAAGGTAGAGGTTCCAGATCTTCGGTGAACTTATGCGTAGTAAATCCCGCCACTCGACTGCTTTAGCTCTGGTAGACTCCAGGAGGAGTGATGCGAGGATTGGTCAAGATTGTGGTTTGTAGTGTGCAGTATGTTAGGACTCAGCTGCTGCCGTGAATGGAGTTTGACCTAACACCCGTCGGTCATTCGGTATAGTCATAAAAGTAGAGTAATAATAATAATAATGATAATGATAATAATAGGTTGTAGTGTAGATAATATAGGTTGAGATAAGTGAAATAATAAAGAAAGAAAGATAGAGTAGTCGGTACAGTGGGAGAAGACAGGACGGGTCGTGAAGATTTAGCTTGTATGCTTATCCATTGACAATGTGGTTTCAAATTTTAAGAGGGTAAGCCATTGAGACACAAACCATGCATTTCTGCATGATTGTCCAGCTTCCGCTTAAAAATCTCCACAGATGGAGCTGTAGTTACGGCCGCCGGTAAAGTGTTCCAGAGACGGCAAACTCGAAGCGAGAAGAAATGTGAACGCACTCGAGTCCTTGGTCTCTGGTGTGCTATCCTTAGCGGGTTACCTCGTGGAAGCCTATAATCACTTAATGGCAGGATGCTCTTGTTAGGATGGGCCTGGTCATTTAGGATCTTATAGACGGTGATGAGGTCTCCCCTATGACTACGGTAACTAAGTGTGAAAAGACTTAATTTCTTCAGTCTCTCCTCATATGATTTGTTGCGGAGGCCGATCACCCATTTTGTCGCTCGTCTCTGGACACTTTCTAGCATGTTAGCATCCCTTTTGAGTAGCGGAGGAGCAATGATATTATGCACCTCAAGGAGTGGCCTCACGTATGTCGTATACAACGTTAGGAATAGTTCAGGAGTAAGAGCTCCCAGTTGCCTATGCATAAAGTGTAAAGTGCCGTAAGCTTTGGCGACGTCCCTCGTGTAATTTACACTGGTGTCTAGCTTTTCTGTTAAAATAAGGCCTAGATCGCGTTCTGATGGCACACAACTCAAGTTCTGGCCACCAAGGGTGTAATTTGCACTCTGTGACCTGCCGGAATGAAGTTGCACTACTTTGCACTTCTTTAAGTTGAAAGGCATTCCGTTAGCCAGAGCCCAGTCCCCCAGCGTTTGCAGGTCAGCCTGCAATCTGTCGGAGTCTTCCGATGAGTTTATTGCTCTCCAAATCTTTACGTCGTCAGCGTAAAGAAGCGCAGAGCAATTCAGTTGACAGGGCAGGTCATTGATAAAAATCAAAAACATCAACGGCCCTAAGATAGAACCCTGAGGAACCCCTGATGCCGAGGTGTGCCAGGATGATCGGATGCGGTTGACTTTGGTGCAGAATTCTCTCTCGCCTAAATAATCTTCCAGCCATGCGAGAAGTGCTCCAGAAACACCCGCTTTGCTTATTTTGTGAAGGAGTAGACCATGGTGAACTGTGTCGAATGCTTTCGCAAAGTCGAGAAAGATCACATGGACTGGTACCTTTACATCCCAGGATAGTGTCCAATCGTTCCAAGCTAGTAGAAGATTCGTCACACAGGATCTTCCCTTCCT
Source organism: Trichobilharzia szidati (assembly GCA_944472155.2). NCBI lineage: Eukaryota > Metazoa > Platyhelminthes > Trematoda > Strigeidida > Schistosomatidae > Trichobilharzia > Trichobilharzia szidati. The sequence goes on along the minus strand of OX235277.1, from coordinate 66,307,120 downwards.
GAAACCATGCTGTGCTTCATGGAGTAGGTTAGTCCCGTCGAAGTATTTTCTCATGTGGTCGTCAATGAGACTTTCGAATATCTTCGATATCACTGGGAGTAGCGCAACTGGTCTGTAACTGGTCGCGTTCTGCCGGTCACCACCCTTGAAGATAGGGGATAGGATGGCTCGTTTCCATTCACATGGAAGTTTCCCTACATCAAAGGAGTGTTGAAACAGATCACTTAGGGGTTGGCAGAGACTTTCTGAACACTGCTTCAGGACGGATGGTCTTATGTCGTCGCAACCTGCAGACTTTCCCGAAGCCAACTTTCCCAATTTTATGAGTACCATAGCCGGGGTAATTTGAAATGTACCCAGCAGGTTTTCGCACGTTGGTCTTGCATTGTAATCTTGATGTTTTGTGAGGGTAAAATCCTCGTTACTGTTCAGTTGCCTGTGAAAGGCTAGACTGAATGTCTCTGCCATTTCAAGACTAGTAAGAGATTTCCCATCAGAACCCACTATATTGCAAGCTCCCTGGTTGGTCGGTTTTCTTTCAGACATAAACCTGTATAGGCTTTTGGGGTTCACGAGAAGCTTATTGGCGAGGTTTCTCTGAAATGTCCTTCTATCACTCCGGACTCGTATGTTACACCGATTCCTGAGTTCGAGGTACTCTTCATGTTCGGGTTGACTCTGCGATACTCGCCACGCAAACCAGGCTTTTCGCTTCGCCTGTAGAAGGCGTTGTGTCCCCCTTTTTAGCCATGAACGTTGCTTTCTAGCTTTAGGTGTGACCAAAGGAACAGTGTCTGAGATCGCCTGGTGAATGATCTCCTTTACCACTCTCCAGTGTTCTTCTACTGTAAGCTCTGTCCAATTTTTTGGCCAATTTGCTTCAGACAAAAGTCTTCGCATTTCGGTGTAATTGGCTTTGTTATAACACAGATAGGGCTGTGTGTTGTCCCACTGTAAACGCTCGCGGAGGACTATGTCGAATGTTATGACCGCATGGTCACTACTACCTATGGGAGTCGTGATCTGAACGTCTTCCACTAGTAGCTGGTCACTAGTGAGCACGTAATCCAGTCTAGAAGACTTCCCATCTGGGCCCCATCTAGTATCCATTCTGACATTTTCGGTGAATCCGGCTTCCGTGATGGTATGCAGCAGATTTCGATCAAATCTGTCCTGGGCACATCCCGTCATCAAGTTAAGAGATGGGGCATTGAAGTCTCCAGCTATGACAATTTGATCATAACCCATGTCATGTGTCGCTGAAATTGCATTCAGCAGTACCTGGTTGTGGTCTGCTCCACATGAAGGTGATCTGTAAATGCTGCCCACTAGATACTTACAGTACCCAACGGTGAAATGGCACCATATGGAGTCAGGGAGCTCAATGAGTGGAGGGTCGATTGCATGGACACATCTGAGCTGTTTGTCGACGTATATGGCGACTCCACCTCCTTCTTTCAGATCCCTATCTCGCCTGACAAGGACCATATCATTTATACTGACTTCGCTGTCTGCCACCGTAGGGGTTAGCCAGGTTTCCGTCAGTATTATGATTTTGGAGTTCAGCTGTGATTGTAGGTATCTAAGTTCAGCTATTTTGCCTCTTAGACCTCTCACATTACTGTACAGGCAACTGGTAGTCAGTCTCACCACGTCCCCGTATTGGGGGGTGGTTGACGTGATGTGGGCTGTCGGTTGAGGAGTTATCCTACGAACTAGTTGGCCGATTCCCCGGGAACCGGCCTGTTGGAGTTTTTTTCTTCTGATTCAGTCGGAGCACTTGGATGGCACTGGCTATCATCGTCCGTGCTGCACCGCTGTATTGTGACTAGGGGTTGGGGATGTTCTATGACAACGTTTTGCTCTCTCCTTTGGGTACGAGGCCGGCTCTCGCAGCAGCGAATGTGTCTGCTGACCTTGTCTTTGGTCTCGTACCATCTCTGGAGAGCAGTAGTCAAGTGGTCTCGGGAGCTAAACTTAACAGCTAACAGACGTGGGGTGTTAATTGACATTAGGTGAGTGGGTCGAGGCAGTCTAAAAATAGAGACAGCCCCTGAACTTCCCAGACCCATCTGGGATGCCAACCATCTCCATTGCTGGACATCGTGACAGTGCTTCTCACAAGCGTTCCCAGTTTCCAGTTCAGGAATGCCGTGAACAACCATGGAGGCAGAAGGAATAAGCTCTGGCGACTCCCTCGCCATCTGTCTTTCCTTCCATGGCCTATCTGGCCTAACACGTATATTGCAGGTCCTCCCTATAGAAAGGACTTGGGAAGTCAATAAAACTTTTTCGGCATCTTCGGCAGAGCCTAGTGTTACCCTCAGTGGGGATGGTTTGCCTTGAGGAGCAGTAGTGCCCTTATACAATCTGCACAGTTTTACTGGTTGGATGTCCAGACCCAGTGTGCTACATAAGTTGGACCACTGTTCCTGATCAAACAGGGCCCTGTTTTCCAGCAGACTACTGCTACAGTCTGGTACATTAAAGAGGATAACGCAGTTTGATCGACTGACCGTGGATTTAGGTTCGGTCCTCGCACATTTGTCATCCCCCTTAGGACCGTTTTGTTTCATCTGGTGCAACTGGGTATTATTATGTGTCGCAGTGCTGTGGCCACTTTTACTGGTGGACGGTAAGGGTCTTTTCCCGGCGACAGGTACCCTTGGTGCTTCAACCTCTGTGTCTGGGGCAGTTATGGCAGGAATTGCAAGTATAACCGGTGTGGATTTTGGTATCCCCGATTTACATGCAATTGTGCTGTTTTCTGAGTTGGTGGGAGTGAAACGTTTCACGTTTTTTCCTGATATCTCTATGACATCTGTAGCTTTCGAGGAACTACACGAGGCTGCATTAGGACGGCAACTTGGGCAAATGTACCAGAACCATGGGCATGGGTTCTTACGCATAAAATCGTAATATACCTTTGGTACTCCGGTGTCACATCTACAATGTACCCATTGCTTACAAAAGTTACATTCGAAAGCAGAGTCTGCTTGTTCGACAATAGAATTGCAGACCTTGCAATCGTCTGCCTTCTTGGGGAACGTTTTCGTCGTCTTGCGACGTCGTGAACGTTTCTTATTGGCCTTCCTGTTTGTTTCAAGGCCTACTGTGGATATAGGTGTCATACTATTCACCTGTTTGCTTAGTTTGGCTGAAGCTCTGGTGACTACGGTGTATGGTCTCCCATTACTTATCTTGGGATGAGAATCTATAGTCATTTTACTCCTAAAATAATACCGATGATTAAATGATAAGAGACAGCGGAGTTTTGTCCAATAGACTGACAGCAAAAGACAGTAGAAAGCACAGAACAGAAAGATAAAGTATATAAGTAAAAGCTTTTGACTTTACCTGTAACTTTCGGGTTATTCGGCTTCACAACAATCACGTAACAGACCAACAAGTCCTGTATATTTGAAAGAGTGAGGAGGATGTTGCTACAGAAGTAGCACCTGAAGCTTGGGCAGTAGTTCGAGACAGTGGGAAGTACCAAACACAGGCTCGGTGAAGAAGAAATGGTTGAATAAAATTCGCCGGATAGGAAGATCAGGTTTCCCAAACGAATTATTCACAAAAGTGGATATTTCCCGTTAAACGGAAAAATGCACGTCGTATTCAAGGAGCGCGCGTCTAGTTACGTATATATATACACAGCCGTCCCTTTGGCCACGATCTTCAAGCTCTGTCTCCTAAATGGAATGTTACCGTGTGACTGGAAAGACGCCATAGTAATCCCCATCCTCAAAGGAGAATCAAGTCAAAGCCCTTCAAATTACAGGCCTGTTAGTCTCACCAGCATTTTAATCAAGACACTGGAAAGAATCATCCAGAAAAGTATCATGGCACATCTGGAAGACAACAGAATGTTATCCAGAGTACAGCACGGCTTCCGGAGAAATTTCTCATGCCTGTCAAATCTCCTCACTGCAAGGGGAAGCTGAGTCAAGTCAAGGGACAATAGAAGACCCGTTGACGCCTTCTTCATAGACTTCAGCAATGCCTTCGATAAGGCACCTCACAAAAGACTACTCATGAAGCTGGAAAGTCTTGGTACCAAAGGCAGCTTACTAAAATAGCTTAGAAAATTCCTCAAAGACAGGAGGTAGAGGTTTAGGATCAACTTGAAACTCTCCTCTTGGACAGCAGTACGTAGCGGAGTGCCACAAGGCACGGTACTCGAACCTCTCCCATTTATTTTGTATGTCGATGCGTTATCTCTGCTCCCCCATGGTTCTGTACGCAGATGACTTAAAAATTTGGAGAGAGCTGAAGGGCAACAGTGATACGTCCACGTTGCAAGGGGACCTCAACAAATTTTCCAGAAAAGGATGCTCCCGATCAATGCAGCAAAATGTGCAACCATGGGCATCGGATAAGCAAGCATCAGCTCCTAAGAAATAGATGGAAGAACACCCCGATCTGTTTAGACTCATTTAGACTTAGTGTCATAGTTAGCCACGATTTAAAAACAACAGCACACTGTCACTCGGTGGCTGCACGTTGTTTCAGGTCCTAATGGGCAATTCGCACAGCCTTTACTAGAATCACCAGAGATATGTTCACCCAATTATATACATCTCTGGTGAGGTCAAAACTAGAAAACTGTATCCAGGCAGCCAGTCCTTGTCTTAAAAGGGACTCACACATTCTGGAAAGAGTTCAAAGGAAGGCAAAACGTATGGTTAACGGCATGACTGACTTATCATATGAGGTAGGACTAGACAGTTTAAATCTCTTCTCCCTGTCATACCGTAGGCAGAGAGGAGATTTAATCACAATGTTTAAAATTTTAAATAATGACTACGGACCTGACCTATTCTCTCTTTTCCTTCCCACCAGGTTGGAACACCTTATAGGACATAGCAGGAGAGTTCAAAAGCAAAGAAGAAATCATATTGCTGTTGAGTACTGGTTCTCACACCGAGTCATAAACTCTTGGAACCGACTCCCAGAAGAAGTGGTGTCTGCAATCTCAACTGATTCATTCAAGAAGGTTTAGACAACCACAGAAATTCAATAGAACAGGATTAACATAGACTTCAAGCCTTCTATCCTCAGCCAATAAATCTGAACATGAACGCAAGAGTGTACTTGAGCTGACCAACCATGAAAATGAGGAATTTCGCACAAAAGCTGATGTGCATTCACAAGAAGATTCATGAAGACACGTTAAACAGGGTATCTTTCACTGACATGACTTAAAAATGAGGAGTATCAGTTGCTAAGTTAAACTAGTTTCCGAAGTGACTGAAGACGAGCTGTTTTTGTGAATCGTTTATTTACAATAATAATTTATATTTCGCATAAACGGGTAGGTTTACAGGAAATGCATGCCACTTTTACAGGCACGACAAGTAACGTTATAAATTACAATCCTGAAGTATCATAAATTAGTGCTTTTTCAAAAGTTTAAATTGTTCAATTATTGTACAAGCAATCAGAACACGTTCTGTGGTTAATGATTGCAGGTATGGAACTAGAGAAACACTTGTACAAGATTTATAACAAAGATAGATTGTGTGAAACGAGTCACGGTAAAATGTAACGCAAATGTTGAACGGACTGCGTTGTATTGCCGTAGAAGAGTTAGAAAGCCAAAGCAGAATAAGGAGTGGGTGGAAAAGAGGAAAGGACAAAGAAACTATGATCTGTTTACTTGCCATTTAATGCTGTTTGTAGCGTAACATTTTATTCCAGAGACTAGCATGAACTATACTGAGCAAACATGTTTTGCTCGGTGGATAACCAATAACCCGAACGAGGGATAAGCCACACAATTTTGCTCCCCCTGTGTGTACTTATCATACTGACTGCTTTTGTGGACGCAGTTACTTTTGAGGTGCTGTTAAACAGCCTAGCCAACCTGTCACCTGACATCTCCCATCCTGGTTTGTTAAAAAGAAAGATAAAGCCCTCTGAAAATCTTCTGAGCCAGGTTTAGTTGATGGAGGTCATTAAGTAGAGAAGACAAAATCATTCAAGGTGATCCATCGCATTCCGCCGATTCTTTTCAGTGGTCGATGGACTCATCTACTGAATGTAGCTAATGCGATTAGCATTCGAACTATAAAGCGCTAAAGTCTGCATTGACGAGAAGTTCTTACGAAAGTTATCTCCCTTTGGAGAGTTAAAACGTTAAAACAGACCGACAACACTACCATCTCCTGTACATTTTAATCATTCTCCCATTGATCATTAGTTTTATCCCATCTTTACTAAAACTAAATTTATTCATTTCCCTTAATATCTGGCTTCGACGTGATTGTTTATTCTTCTTAGTCCTTATCCACTACATCTGTCTGGACACCTCTTTATAAAATCTTGCCACGGTATGCTCGTCACCGGTAGCTCCGCTTCTTCTACTTTGTTATTCATGGGATCACAATAACATTTATTCTAGCTAACTGCACTACTTATATGCACGATCTTATCATCCGATTGATTGGTCATTCTGACTAATTTCTACTTAATGTAACGTTTTCGGTCTTTTTGAGCAAGGCCTTTCCAGCTTCTGCCAAACCGCAGTTGGATTTATTTCTCAAGGAGCTATCTTTAAAATTCCATATATGTATGCACGGAGCAGTTCGTGAAGCCATGTAAATAAATCAATATTGCTATGAACAGTGAACTGCTGTTGAAATGTGATCCACTTATTATTATTGCATCTCTGTGTGTTATACCGAGTTAGATAGATAAATCTGTGCCACCTGAAGTAGCTCAGAATCAGTGGACAATAATAACCCGACAGAAAACTAGTTCCGACCATAGGATAACTACAGTCTTAACACAAGTTATAAACTACCCTTTAAAGTGGAGGGATCTCAAAGAGGGTAATGACAGTCTCAAGCCTCGAACATGTCCCATTATGGTTTCCACTTAGAGTGTGATTAAATGGGCTCACAACCATGCTGCCCGGGCACAAAAGTATCATCACACATCTCTCCATACAGCTAAACACCGTCCGGCCCAGTTATCATAGTAATTCATGACTCAGCAACCGTGATACATCGTCAGTCGCCCTAAGCTCACGTTTGCAAATTCAGTGGGCGGTTCATAGATAAGACGTTCACAGCCCTACACGAGTCTTTAAAGAGGTCCAAACTAGAAAACTTCAATAACGCAGCCAGTCCTTGCCTAAAAGTGACTAACGGATAGTAAAAATAGTCCAAAGAACTGCCGAATATATTATTCCTAGTATGAACAACTTGTTACAAGTTAAACGACGTAAGAAGTTGAATTTCTGTTCGTTATCATGCCACATACAGAGAGGAGATCTAATCAAGACATTCGAAATTCAAGAAAGTGAATGCTGGTACGGCTGATTCATCCTTCTTTCTCAACAAGATCGGGAAGTCTCAGAAAACATGGAGAGAGAGTTTGTCAAGTTATTCCTCTTCGAGTTATGCAAAGTATTCACAAAGGGAATTTACAAGTGCTAGCATTAAATACACAAGGAACAATATATTCTGGGAGCTTCCTATCCTCAATAAAAAACACTACTGAGGTAAATTGCAGCTAATTCACGTGAGTTTCGACGCTGAATATGCAACAATCCGTTGAATAAAGGGAATGATTGCTTTATGCCTTATGAGCATTTTAAAATATTCTGAGGACACCCACAAAAGAATTAAACATCTGGAAGCTCTTATCAGTTACGAGTGATACAGAGGGTAAATATTTTGAACCACTGAACTGAAATCAACTGGAAGTTCAGGAGTGATCGTAAAGTATGTTGAAAACAACTAACTCATACTTGTTCACTAAAAAAACCATTGAATACTGCTTGTTGTACTTGTGGGGGGCCAATCGAAGTGTTGCGTTATGTTTCGCTCGAAGATAATTAGACCCGTTCTGTATCAAGTCTGTAGGACCGTTACGAAGCAATCATGCCCATGTGATGCTCCAGGAGGTGCGGGTTCAGCTCCGATTCCCAAATCAATGGACCCAATTCAGCAATCATTCATTGCTAGGCTACGCGAATATCGTCAAAAGAGCGAGTAAATATGATTCTAATTGTAAGACTCATCTAATGATTCTAGGAAAAGTGCAAATGGTCTAGCAGATGCGACACCAAAAGAAGAAAAAGAGCTCAACGAAATGCTGGCCAAGGTGGATCGTATATTTGGGGCAGAAGGGAAAGATATGACACAGTTTCCTACGTTTAAATTTGAAGATCCCAAAATTGTCATGCCATCATCTTCTTTAAATATTGAATATCCAAAAGATCCGGAGGATACAGCCTAAGTTGGAAAGGCTATGTGATAATTCGTTTATCATTTCTACTGTATTTAGTTAAATATTTGAACTAAAAGCTTAGATTGTATACTGTCTCTTTTCGCAAACCTTTAATGATTTTGGAGCCTTCAGTATGCCTTATTATATCATTTTAAAGGGATCGTTTCGGGAGTTACTGGTTTGCCTACACGGTTATGTCACTGTGGAGACTGCTGAGAGTGATGTGTCCTTAGCTATCCTTTGTAGTCAGAAAGAAATGAAATCAGTTACTTTTCTGTCCTCTAGATTGGTATTTATAGTAACTAAATTCAATGGCTGCCATAATTATGAAATCGAGTGTTCAATAGTATGGATAAGCTTTATAGGTCAACCTATAATGAGTGTCAAGAAAGTTGAATTATCCTACCAGTAGTCAAAAGTAGCTTATTTGGTCAAGTCCGTTTGAAGGAACTTCTAGGTTCTATATTGACTGAGTGGTTTAAAATGCCATCACTCTTAGGAATTTATGTGGTTCAATTGTTTTTCTTTCGAGGCTTTGTCGATTCTCCCTTCCAACACAATCATGCTCTTCGAAGTTTTGTAAGGGTGTGTTTTGTAACATTTCAGGTAAGTTCCGTTAATAAGGTCTGTGGATCGGTTGTGAACGAAAGGTACTTGGAGGGATCATTTATCCTCAACCAAATGGTAACCATATCCTTTCTCAGTATATAATGATAACCCATGGTTATGAGTCATTCCTGCGTATGATTTATTCTCTTTGGTATATAAACGATAAGTGATTGTGAAGAGTATTTGAAGCGAGTCCACGAAGAGCCAACTCCTTGCGATCATTTTGAAATATATGTAAGTTTAGGGGTGTCTTTACTGCTAAGATTGATGAGCTTTCTCCACTAATATGATATACAACTGTAAAGAGAGTAGAAGGCTAAATACACAGTAATTCTCCTGTAGATCTTTGGCTCTGTTTAGTAGAATTGTGTAATCGTGAAGTCTGGCCTTTTAAGTATGCTTTCATCCACTGGCAATAGTGTAATTACTTCTGAGGTTCGATGGCCTGTGGGGATTTTGATGTAACTAGTAATGTTGCTTATAACACGGGCTCTGCTAGTGCTTACATGCGTACATATATTATTCCAGTTGCTTCCATTATCGTTCATTGTTTTATATCTCTGAGACGAGTTAGGGAAAGTTAAGTTACTCAACCCGTGACTTGGTACTCTAGGATGACTAGTAATTGTACTCGATTAACGTTAGTTGATTCATCTTAACTCTGTAGGTGTATTTAAACTAGATACGTATTTCGTGATATCATCAGGTGTAGCTCAGAATAGAAATCGATGGTGGATGTGTGGCAGTTTCGTTATTTCTTCTACTCTCAGAAGTAGCATGAAGTAATCCACACTCAGTTGAATTTACACGGTAAATTTGTCTGCCTTTCATTTTGCTGCCTCCTATGCAGTGTTAGTCTTAATAAAGGCTAGAGGACCAATATCCACAGTGTCTGTCTTGTGTGTTTTCATTTTACACATAGGCTTCTCTTTAGCTATGTTATTTCATTGCGTGCTGCCTATTCCTTAGTACGAATGAGGTAGCAGTTTAGTGTTTAAACAATCTATAGAGGTGGCTGTCAAGTTTATTTTGAATGACACTATTTACTTGCAAATGTTGCTGATAGAGGCGCTGCATCTAAGCTAAGAAGTGTCGTAATTTCTAAGCCGACTTTGTTTCTTGATAGCCGCATACTAAAGATAACAGTTAACTGCGAAAAACCGATATAAAAGTCATTCAGGACGATTCATCTGTTAAGCTACTAGCTGCATCTCTATTGTCCAGTTTTTAGAAGTCATCCTCTGTAATGGTTACTTCTCCCCTTATAGCATTTATGCTTTTCGAAAGGATACAGAAGGCTTGTTTGGCATATGCCATCTTATACAATCTCTGGTGTAGATGTGATATCCGGCTGTTGACCGAAGGGTGTGTGTAGTGCTAAGCAGTTCTCTCCGTCCTCGTTTATGACTGTGAGACATGGCGATTGAAAGTGGAAGATATGAAAAGTCTAGTTGTCTTTGGTCACAGGTGTCTGCGTTCTACCTCCCGTACTAAGTGGTATAATAAGGTGAGCAATATTGAGGTTAGGCGTCGAGTGCTAGGTAAAGAGGGGAAATCAATCGACGAAGTTTTGAAGTTACACGGATTGAGATGGTTAGGCCATGCAATACGCATGCCAAGCCATCACATACCTCGACAACAGGAAATTTTAGCTGACATAGGGTCAGGTTGGTAAAGATCTAGTGGTGGTCAAACTAAAATATGAGGTTAGTCAATGAAATCCACAACAGTTAATTTAAAGCAGTCAGCCACGTAGGGAGGTGTAGACTGCCAGTCTGGTTGGGGTCCTCGGGATGGTAAAAACCAGTGAAGTCTGGAGACAATTTGTGATATAGCTCAAAATCGCTCTCAATGGCGCAGATGCATTCATTCACTCTTTGTGATTTATAGTATCCAATAAAATTCTATTGTTCTTCCATGTTACTATTTTTTTATTATCTCTATTTTGAATCTTTCTTTACTTCTCTTCTCTTGCTTTGTGTGCTACATGGAGTGTGACAACTCGAACTGGTGCACATGTGTGCAACGTTCTATGTTGAAACCAGTCAGTCAGTTATTTATGCTTTTCGAAGGCAAGTTTCTGGAAAAAAGGAGGCATTTGTTGTTTAATTTCTGGTTATGAGGTGAAAGCAAGTAGTTTAAGTGACCTTTTTATATTTAAACGAGGACTACAGGTGCTGTTTTCCTGTCCTTTTGCTTAAAAGTTGGTAAACACCAACACGAATAACACAGCATAAAATGAGTCGAACTCGACGAATGCTAAACCATTCCATGTGGTGGTGGTTTAAAATAGTAAGCCTTATAGCATGGAATAAGTGATTTCTGTTGGTATTAGGTGGTTTGAAGCAAGCCTTGGACCCAGGTTTCGTACTAGTTGGCACTCACCAGTCAGCAAGACGTGTTCCATCCTTGAAGGAATTTTTTTTATTACAGCTTGATACCACACCGTATTTTCAGTACAAGTATGGAATTTTCAGCATGTGATATCGGTAGCCCGAATTTTGCAGGCCGAACGTAGATATCAGGTGTGCATCGGCAGGAGATCGAACCCCGAATCATATGCATGGTCGGCGAGAGTCCTAACCACTGCGCCTCCTCCTGAGATTCGAATCCGCGTTACCCAGTGCCGTCTGCAGTCAGAGACGTTAGCACTGATCTATTCACCCTCGTGATTGACCTCCTGTAGGACTGTATTGGATACGTTGATTGAACACTAGCCAGTGACTAGTGTGACGTGTTCAGTCCTTTGTTTGGTGCAGACTGAATTCTGTCAGTCAAGTTTACAATGTGGCCAGAATTCTAGGTGGCTCGTCATCATGGTGCACTTTGAATTGTTGGCATTAGATGGTTTGAGGCAATCGGCAGGAAGCTTTAGGTCAAACAAAGGACTAGACACACTACACTAGTTACTGACTAGTATCCAGTCAGAGTAAACTGGGTTGGTATTCCACTTTATTTTTCATTCAATTTCAAATCAACTTACTACATTGACTTTACATCATTGTGTTACTAGAGATATATGTGGCTCAGAACACTTTTACTACTAAGCTTAGTTAAGTGTTTGTTTTTAATTCGCAGTGTGTTGGTTATTTACTCTACGCTGTTGAAGATATTGACGAAGAATTTGTAAGGGGTCACCTGTTCCATTTATCTAGGCAGCGTCGTTTCGATCACAGGTGGTTTAGATAAGGACGTTGAATGTGACATCAGTATTCTGAAACCAGTGTAGAAATGTTCAGCACTCAGCAAAAGGAACAATATCCTAATTTTCAGTACTAGTTTTAAGTTAGTGTTTCTATATGGATCAGAGACTCTGGGAATCACAGAAGGCATTTTCAGCAGTCTGGGGACTTTCATCAACAGTTGTCGAGAGAGGAGTAGAAAAGAGGAGCTCTAGCAGCGAACCACTCAAGAGCTTATCGCTCACTGAATATGGTGAGAGAGATGAAGATGGATCGGACTAACGCTGCCGAGACTTAAATAACATCGCAAGTTAGCCCTTCGAATGGGAAACGATGAGTTGGGCATCCGAGTGTGACGTAGAAGAGGTTGAAAAGAGGATATTAAAGCTTACTGCCACTCATGAGGCCAGCTAAACAGGAGTACAGAGAGCAGTGATGAAATGAAGATGTGTTGCTGAAGCCGTGTATTCCACTCGGAAGCTGAGCGGGTAATAATTATAATAATCCTAGTGATAAGCTTCCTATTTCTAAATTGTTACGTGTTTATGCGTTTGAAAAGCTAGCCAGACTCCAGATTTTGTCTATCATTACTGATACATGTGTGTTCGTCTAGTGGTCTCATGAAATGTTTATAGATTTTCAAGTATCGGATTTCGCTAGATTTACTTTATTGTTTGCTTATCTACTTTTATACCACTGAATTATTTTTTCTGTTCATATGTATGTACGCACACTTAATATTATAACTATTCCATTGTGTTCCGAGTGGAACATAGGGCTTGAACAACACATCTCCACTTTGTTCTATTTAGTGCTGTACTATTCAGCTGGGTCCGCGACTGATCATAATCTCTTATCTCCTTCATGTCACCCTCGCACTGACGACCCACCTGTCGCTTCCCATTAGGATTCCACTCGAGCAATAGCCTGGTGTATGATGTCATTCGACGGCCTTCTCAACACGTACACGATCCATCTCCTTTTTTATTCTACTTATTTGTTGAGCGATCGGATTTTGGTCGGTTTGTTTCCAGCCAGAGTTTCTTCTTGTTAATTCTTTCTGGCTGACCGGCCATTTGATCTTCAACATGGAGCCAGTGAAGTTAGCTGTCAATAAATATCTACCCTGTCTGTCTGTTTTCAACGCAGAACTTTGCACGGATGTGCAGCAGTTCAAGTCGCCACACTCCATGTAGCACGCAAAGACAGAGAAAGTAAAAAGAAACGCAAAATAGAGACAGTAAACAGAGATATGAGGCAAAAAGAATAGTAATATCGAAGAACAATATAGTTTTATTGAGTATTATAAGTCGCAAGGACTGGATACATCTGCGCCACTGAGAACGATTTTGAGCCATATCACCGATTGTCTCCAGCCATTGGTGTTTACCGTCACGAGGACCCCAATCAGGAAATCTACACCTTTCTACGTGGCTGGCTGGCTTAAACTAATTGTTATGGATTTGATTTACTGATGAAGGCATGTTTTGGTTTGACCGCCGCTAGCTCTTTTCCAACCTTACCCTATGTCAGCTAACATAGCCCGTCGAGGAAGGCGATGACTAGTCATAAGTGACACACGTCCTAACCACCTCAGTCGACGTAACTTCACAGCCTCGTCTATTGACGCCTAGCCTTAATATTGCTCACCCGATTATACCACTTCACACGAAAGATAGAACGCAGGCAGCTATGATCAAAGACATCTAGTCTTTTCATGATTTTCGTGACGCGAACTTCAAGTTTCTGACCTATATAGAGAACTGACTGACTTCACATTGATGTTGAGAATCCGAATATTGTTGTTTATGTTGACTGAGTACAGAAGATTTCCAAACTGTTTTCAGGCGTGGGACTAGCGACTCTACACCACAAAACCGATCAAACTACCGCAGAAACTTCAACGCACAAGAAATATATATGAAAAGTACAAAAAATATTACAAAACATGCTTAGTAGGTCAATCCTATTTGACTTGTTGGCTTCCTTATAACTAAATTAATATCCTTATGTTATGTTTGTCAGGCTTTTCTTTCGTTATTTGGTTAACAGATACACACGTGTCTCCTAAATTGATAGAAACAACAGGTTAGGTTTGTTTTCTTCTGTACAATGGAATGTCATCTAGATAGCCATTGTTGAATGTACTGTTGTTCGCTAATGCGAATAAACAACGGAAATTGGAATAAAGCAAGACCAAAAGCGGTTTGTGCAGAATAAGATGGTACTGTCATCGTATATTTCGTTGGCTTCTCATCAGCTGCTTACGGTCTAAATTAATTATTAAGTTTATGTACAGAAAAGTTTCGACATACTTGTAAATTTTACATGATGTCAGTTGACAGGAGATTCTGGACTTAGTGAACAGTGCTCAGAAAATTACGCTTATATAGTTTTTACACAGGGAGTTCAGGGTTAAACACAGTGAATGTATGCATACGCTGGTAAAGGAGTTACGTAATAAAAAAAAAATAATTGAGCAATGAATATCCTTTTCGATAATTTCCTTTTCTGGCTCTACAATTATATATGCATGTTTATATACATAGAATATTCTAGAATAGTAGTCAATAACAATATTAGTGTTTTTTAAGTAATATCGATTTGTAAAGTAAGATCACAATGGAATTACAGTTCATTAAATATGCTTAAATTATAATAATAATAATAATAATATAATAGCAAATAGAATATAAACTAAAATTAAGAGAATTCTGCAAAATTGAGAATCATTCAAACCTGGATGGCCAAGGTAAGGATAATGTCTGAACTAACTTCTTTTGGATGCACAAATTAGGCTTCTTAATGTGGATCCCAAAGGCCAGCCTCAGCAATATTTAGTAGTCGAACTCTTAAGGCGAAGTTAAGATTTGTTGGTATGCGGTAAATGACCCTGAAAGCCTGATTAACATCAATCTTGTGTTCTGTATCCACAAGATGAGATAGAATAGCTCTACGAATAGAGTGTTTATTTGTCCTTTACTTAAGCAACCATGCAGGGTGATGTTTGGAAATCCGACGAGGAACACGCCTAATTGTACGGTCTGTGCAAGTAACTGGCTCCACAGGAGCAGTTAAATTGGTAGATACACATGGAAGAGGCGAAATTAGGCAGTTTATCTTTTACTCCCGAAAGCAAAATAGGAGTGGTTTTGAAGACACAGCGTAATAAAGATGAGAGGTACTTAGGATCACGAGTAACTAATAAATTGGTTGACAATGTACTGAGTTCAACTCAAATCATAAAAACAAGAGACAAGCAAAGTTACACTATATCAAAGGGGCTGTGAGGTTAAAGCCAAAGATTACGTAATCAAATGAAAAGGAGTCACCAAAGGGGTAAGGAAAGACTGATAACTGCTTCTTTCTGAACACATAAATCGGGTTTCAGGCGTTTGAGAGAGCTTGCTTCATCAAACTTGAGGAGAACTGAGCTATTTTGTCTATTGGTAATTTTAAAGGATTTTGAGATTTCCACCTCATAACCCGTATCATAAAATGCAATAAATGTATAAAACAGCGGGAATCTTACTAAGTGTCGTTTAATGGCACACATATCTAGATTATTGATTTATTATTCGATTGGATGGAGGATTTCATCATGAGCTGACATCAGTTAGAGAACCACTGGGAGTATTGGATCGCTGTTTCGTCCCAGTTTGGGACTCTTCATCAGCACTCACCCACCGACTAGGGTTCAAATCCAGGACCTTCTGATTACCAGGCGAGCTCGTAGACCTTTGATACACTGGGACCCAAACTAGTACGGAACAGCTGTTCAGTACTCCCAGGTTTTTTAGTGATTCTCCAAATGATGTCAGCTCATGATGAAATCCTCCATCCAATCAAATAAAATCCCCACAAAAACCAATATTTGAAGATTTATTGTTTATTTGTATTTCGATTAATTTCAGTGAAGACTTCTCTTCGAATTAACATCAATTGTTAGAGAGTCATAAAAATGCAGGGAGTACTGGTCATCTGTTTCGTTCTAGCTGAGGACTGTTCATCATCAGTGTGCACCTATGAACCCGTTAGCAATCCAATCCAAGACCTTCAGGTTACGAGGTCAAGTTCATTAGCGATTCAGCCACTTGGGTGTTAATTCAATCATTCATGAATTCCTACTATGTCGGTTCGTGATGTTTAAGAGTCATGGAATCTCACAACTAAAGTGTTTCAAAATAGGACAAAGTAAATTTCCAGTACTCCCTGGTTTTTTGATTGGGCACTAGTCAGTAACTAGTGTAATGTGTATAGTCTTATCTTTGGTGCAGAATGAATTCTATCAGTCAAGTTTGAAATGTGGGGCCACCAATATATGTGTAAAATTTGGGCACTGTGGTGATAGTAAGTAATTCCATATTAGTTTGTTTATTAGGTTTATCACACAGTGAAACAGTATTATTTACTGGATGACACAGTTTCGAACACAATTTATTACTGTTCATAATCATATCAATTGTAATCACACGACTTCGAAACTTGAGTTTTAAAGTTTTTCTTTTTCTCTCCTCTTTGTTGTAGGGGTTTCTGAGGTTCCTTCCTTGTATGAAATTACTACTGATGATTTAGATTCCTCATTGTTGGTGTTGTCTCGCGCATGTTTGACATTCATGTCATTATCATTATATTATCATTGTTATCAATGACGGCATGCATGTTAAACATGCGCAGGATAATGACAACACCAACAATAAGAAATCTAAATCATCAGTAGTAATTCCATACAAGGAAGGAACCTCAGAAACCTTACGCAGAATTCTTAACAATGCAGGAATAAAAGTGGCTGGCATTCAAACCCCCCACTAACTCAGTTAGAAACAAGCTTTGTCGGTTAAAGCATCAATCCTGTGGAGACAATTAAACAAAACAATTTAGTTTATCTAATACCCTACATGCAATGATTGTCAGGTCAAATACATAGGTCAAACTAGGAGAATAGGGGCAGTGAGTCAGACTAGCCGAGCATAAAAACCTAAGAAAATCTAGATTGGTTAACCCGAATTAGATAAGAAATCTAAAGAGAGAATAGTTCAGCTATAGCACTTACGACATGCAATTACACACAACCATACAATAGGCTGGATGGGATAAGATGACAGTTTTTAAATCTAATGTCACAGTACGGTGGAAGGGGAGATTGGTAACAGAAGCTTTGTTTATCGAATCAACTACAAATACATGTAATAGGAATGATTCAACATCTGTCCAGGCGGATATCTGGAAAATTCTACTACCCATACGACAAATAGGAGAGAACAAAGAGAACTATAAAACTCAATTGTCAAAGTCGTGTGATAACAATCGATATGATTATGAACAACAAATTTTGTTCGAAACGTCATCCAGTAAATAATACTGTTTCACTGTGTGATACATCTAATAAGCAAACTAATGTGGGGCCAGCAAGCTAATTGGCCACATTAGTATCTCTGTATAGCCAAATTATGTACGCCTTATCTCCAAAGCACCATTTCTTCACAGATCTTCCGTGTTGTGCTACTTCTGTTCCCCTTTGTATTGTCTTTCTTTGTGTTCCTTCCTTTCACGTCTCCCATATATCTCCGCAAGGATGCATCATTTACTTTTTCTGACGTCAATGTATCTTCCTGATATTTGATGTTGTTATGCCGATGAATGTCTCTTTATATACTACTGGTGAATCTTATCAGTATCACACGCCAAAGTAGTAATAATTTTTTTCTCAGTACTGGTAAGCACTGCTGTATGTATTTAAGTGGTTTCGGACTACTCATATTATCGAGTAGTATGTGCTGTATTACTTAATTGTTTGGCATTCTTGTATAGTTTTCAGATTGAGTACATATAGATAGGTTAGTTAATTGACATCGTGGTGGATGGAGCATGTTTTACGAATGTTTATTGACTGTCTTTCTACTTATGGATTTACTGTGCTAAAGGAACAATGAGAACATGGAGGCGATCAAATCAAGACATCAGTAATTGATGAAATCATGACGTGTAGGTGTGAGCTGTATAAGTTGCCTTGCTGAAAGCACTAAAAGGCTTACTTACATACTGATTAAAAGCTGTCAGTAGGATGATGAGTGGGTTGTCACTAAACCAGTTTGTTAATACTGTAACAACAGAAGACAAGGGCCAGGCAACAGAACGTTTATTATGGAAAATCAACACATATTTATAGATTTCGATGTACATTATTGTAGGTTAATGTTAGTAGAAAATACAGTCTGTTGATTGGTTGTTTCTCACACAAAGTTAACCTTGCATCTCTTGTGGCTGTGTCAGTTCATCTATATGTTAACTGTATCCACCTGTCCATCTTGACCTTGTTTTCACATGACTAACATTGACCTTAATTACTGTCAACCAATTTGGCTAGCAACCATCTCTCACCACAATACTACCGTAGATAAATAATCGAACTCATGGAAGCAATAAGCGAATGTGATGTTTTCCATCCCTGAGCATCGTCTCAATACACAACTCTCATGTTGCATCTTACCAGGTAGAACAACAATCAGCTATAGATGACTTTATGGTTGGACAACTAAATATAGAACCTCCACAGTACTGTTGTAGAGCACTGGCCTGATGCACCATGTCACTCAACTGACTGCTTAACGTATGTCCAATCCATCTCTATTTTCTTCTACAATATTCATTGACCAATTGGTTCTCAGTTGGTTCGTTTCCAAAGTTCCTTGTTGCTGATCCTTTCCAGTTGGTCATTTGACCTTCAAGATGGAACCATCTAAGGCAACTGTTGACAAATGTCTACAGTAGCCTGTTGGAAATGCTTTTCGTGACTCGGGCGTCAAGTTTCTGACCCATACAGAAGAAGTGACCTACTTCACACTTGTGTCGAACAGAATCCGAATTTTGTTGTTTATGCTGAGTGAGAGTACAGAAGATTTCCAAACTGATTGTAGAATGATAAAGGTCCGTCTTGCCTCTCCGATTCTGATTTTGACATCCATACTCATGCCGCCTGTCTGTAGTTCGAGTGATGTTGTTTAGATAAGTGAAGGAGGTGACCTCTTTCAAATTTCTTCTGTTAATAGTGATTGGTGCTTGTTGTTGTTATGGTTATTGTCGTTGTCGGTCAGGTGTCTTCATCACCTCTGTCCTCTTTTGTTGCTTCTTCTACTTCTGTAGGCGAAGTATGGTTCGAACTCGTGACGCGGCGGTTGAAATTCAGAGTACCTGGAGATAGCTTCACATGTCCTTTAGGAGAGATGAAGAATGTCGACTAGCTCGTAAGACACGATGAATGTGTTTATTTAATATGACCAGAGAACAGAAGAAAACTGTGACCGTATGAAATGCAAAATATGTTTCAGAGTCGGTAGTGTTCCATAATGCTTTGTTCTGTCCTGTTCTGAATTTCGAATCCTACAGGAACAAGGGAACATAACACAACAACGTGTTAAATGGTGGGAGATGCCTGACATCTCAACACAGTCAACTTGGAGAGTGAACAGTCCAGCACTGATTGTTGTTTGATGATGACAGCTGTGGGCTAATAAATCTAGCGAATTGTGTCTTTTCCACTTACAAGTATAAGAGGATTTAACAGGTTCCCTATAGTGAAACTTTGGGAGAGTAATTGTTAACGTCACTGAGTCAGCTGTTCTGTCGGATTACTGTGGCTTAACTTAAATCTTAGTATTAAACCTAAGGAAATATAAGTATCGGAGTGGATTTTAAGGTTTCAAGCATTCTGAATTATCAGTAGCACTGTAGATTTACTTCTAAAGAGTGACGACTTTGACTTCAGACGCAACCTAACGGCTCTTTATTTTCCTGAAATCTTGATAGTCGGTTAGTAAGCTTGGTGAGGTTTAGGGGTGTATCAACAGGAATTCGAACCTGGATCAACAAGGGACTCTGGGAACTGACCAACAAATATGCCGATTGAAATGGGGATTAATCAGACTCCACACGCCGGGGTGACCGTTGGATAACATCATGCGTCAGGGCAGTACTCGCTCGAGTGGAACTTGAATGAGGTGAAACAATGAGCTAGGTGTAAATATAAGGCTGAAATGATGGAGATCGTATGTGCGGAGGAGATAAAAGCTTGTGCACGATTTTGGAACCAGTTAAGTAAGACTACCAAGGACAGGAAGAAATGGCAGTGTGATGATGTTGAAGCCCCCCGTTCCACTCACAACCCCGGAGAAATAAAAATAAGGCAGTGAATTTCTTATCTCTTTTCTTTGAACTATACAATATTATTGATAGATAGATAGATAGATAGACGGAGTGAGTGTAGATAAAATTCTCAGTTTTTTACAGAATGAAAATAATAATAACAATAATAATAGTGATAATAAGTGAATCAGTAAATGAACAAGATCAATCATAATCTCTCTTCCTGTCTCTCTGCTCCTTGTTTTGATTTTCTTAAAAAAGAAACACTGATCCCTTCAAAAACACGGAGGCAGAGGTCAGGAGAAAGAGCATAGAGAAGAGAGGAGAAGAGAAGTTTGTTTATTAAGGCATAAAACCTGACTGACTAATCTCGTGAAATAAATGAGCTCTGTTCATTTTTTTTTGAATAAATAACTTCTGATACTACTGATATACACTCTAAAGTAGTCCTACAATATATACGTAAAATATATTTATGTGTATATAGATATATGCATGTATAGGGAAAAGAATCAATCAATGAAAACTGTGCAAAGTGACTGAGGAGCAGTTTGTGTGTGTGTGTGTGTGTGCGTGCAGTGAGCAGGAGGCTATAGGAATCTGTTCTTATCCGATCACAAAAGAAGTGATGAAATCAATTTGTTTTATATGTATAAATATATATGTATAGAATTACGTATTAATATTTTTGTAAATGTGGATTGAATTACTGAGGCCTTCAAATTATTGATTATCTGAGGAATGTACACTTGGTGTAATGATACTGGGTTGAGCTTGTTTAAATTTCCCACCTTTCTCATTCTGAAGATGATTCACCTGATAATCGTTTGTTGAAGTGGGAACACGAGAAGAAGAAGAAGAAGGAGACGAAGAAGAATAAGAACAGGCCGCAGAAGAAGGATGAGTATGCGTAGAAAGTTGATGTTGAGGTTGAATTGAAGAAGAAGAAGAATTAGGCACCTTAATCTTGTGTTGTAAATGATCCTCATCAACATTGGCATCACCTTCTTCTTCTTTTCTGGGATTATCTGTGCCCAGTGAAGGATTGGTCTTTTGAATACAGGAGCTCGATTTCAACAGTTGATTGTCCAGTTTACTGCCGACATTTTGTTCTTTATTGTCTTTGGAACAAATACTATCCGTTGTATACTTTGCGTGACGCTAAAATATAAATAGAAAGTCGAGGAAAAATTATAAGGAATAAAAGGGAAAATAGTTGAGGCAAAGAAAGCATGAATATTATTCTTAGTTTTATATTCCTTAGTGTTCTAAGTGGAACATAGGGTTTGTTTATTTACGCGGTGAGGTTACTAGTGTGGTGAGAGCTGTCTGCTAGCCAAAATTGGTAGACAGCAATTTACGTCAATGTTCACTTCCTGAATCTTGGTCATGAGGAATAGAAACAAGAACAAAGGCTAACTCAACAACCAATCACAGCAGACTTTGCGTGGGCGGATATGATCCGGAGATATGTAGTCTGACCTTCAAGGAAATCGCCACCAATGAGATGACAGAATAACTTTCAACGAGAAAACAACCAATCAGAAGAAGCTGTTTCTCTGCTAATAATGACGCTAATAATAATGTACATAGAAATCTATAAATATCTGTTGATTTTCTCAATAAACGATCTATTGCCTGGAGCTTGTCTTCTATCGTTACACTAGCATTGTTCCCATCCTTCCTTATTCTTCTTCTTCTGCTCCAAGCTTAACAACAGGTAAGTGAGGTTTAGCAGTGTGTCAATCGGGAATCGCATCGGCACCAGGTGCCTGACTTCTGAGCTTTCGACCACTGAATAATCGACACAATCAACTGTGGCAGTAAACACATCAGCGTTACGCTTAGATGCAGGCGTAACAAATATCTTCTGATGTTTGAACTCAGTTAGCTGAAGCCAATCTTTCATAATTATTGTAGGACGGCTGAAGGAGATGTCGTGGAATTCGAACCATGAAGCTACTAACTGAAAGTCGTAAGCTAATAAGCTACATTTCTACTTTGATATAATTGGCTTATAAGTTTATGGAATTAAAGTTTTTGATTATCTTAGATCATGTGACCTTTCCTCCTCTCCAACTGACCTACTTTCATAAATGGTTACATCTGATTGATGAGGGGTATTTATTTCCAAATATGCAAAGAACACCAGATGTACTACGATTGCAGTCAAACGTTTCCAACCAAAATTATGCGTACAGAAAGATAGTGTGTGATGAATCCTTCACCTTCAAGACAGATGCATTTCGATTTTGATTACATAATCGTCTATATTAGTGATTTCAGTTCACTGAGCTAATTTCAGTCTGACTGAATTATATAATTTTCTCGAGTTGTCATATCACCTTACAGGCTAACAGTGTTTGTCGTTGTGATTTTCTGCCATCTCCTCCCCCTGCCCCTCGTTTTGTACTATGAAATGAGTGTAAGTTGATGATGTATTATCATTGTTCCCTTGGGGTTCAATTGAAATTTCGGGCTTCAGCAGTACATCACTGATTCGTCCTGTTCTCCATGACAGCGCATAGACTCTTATCTCCTTCTCACACAGTCTCCTCCATGTCATCTTCGCGCACCACAATCGCAGTTACCCATTTAGGATCCACTCGAGGGTGTGGGGCGTGGTGTCACTCAGCGGTCTACTCAACGTGTGTCCAATCCATCTCCATTTTCTCCGGAATATTTCTTAGGCATTAGGTCCTTTGTTTGTTCATTCGTTGTCAGAGTTTCTTGTAGCTAATCCTTTCTAGCTGGCTATTTGATCCTCAGTTTGAAGCTGGCGAAGGCAACTGTTGATGGCTCTCAGAAGCCTACTGGTAATGGTTTTGGTGACCATCCAAGTTATTGACCCATGCAGAAGAACTGATTGAACTAAATTTGGTGTTGAATATTCTAATTTCGTTGACTGTGCTGAGTGCAGTCGATTTCCTAACTGATTACAGAGTGATACAGGTGTACCCTGCCTTTCCGATTCCGGTTGCTTATATTATTCTAAACTGTGCTGTTGCTTGTAGGGGAGATGATAGTGCTAAAACAAGTGAAGGAAGAGACCTCTTTCAAATTTCTGCCGTTGATACTGGTAGGGCTTCTTATTGTTGCTGCTGTTGTTGGTTGGTTATCCTCATCCCCCCTATTTTCTCTATGTTCACTTGAAGTTCTGTGTTTGCTGCTTCTTCTGGAAGTTCGCTGGTTTTATCTGACCTGTAAGTCTTGGAGTTTGTGCGACATTAGACATAAATCATCCGCGAATTCTAGATCTTCTAGAGTCTTGGCCTTGCCTAGTCTACTAGTTCTCTGGATTCCTGGTCGGTCCTAAGCTCAAGAAAAGAGGGGAGGAGAGGAGGCTAACGACCCTAGCCCGGAAAATTAATGCAGCAGCCATAGAAACCTCAAATTGACGATGATTTGAACTGGAAGAAAAACTGTGATGCCTACATTCTAGATGTCTTAATTTTCTAACATTCTTTCTGTTATCATTCAGACAGTGAAGTACGTCATTTTCTTTCATTATTTTATGACTACTGAAATTTCAATTAGTAGTCTGTAGCTGATGAAAATATGTGAAGTGAAATTATGGTATCGTTTTATAGTGTAAATTTAGTCATTCTTGCTCTAAGGAAATTTGAAGTTAGACGTTCAGATTTTTTAATAAGAACATTAAAGAGTGTCAGTGCATGGTTGGTGAGCATCCTACCGCTGAACCACCGACGCACATTCATACAATGATGCACCCATTGACAAGGCGTTTGCACACTCGTTTTTAGGAGAACTGAACACATCTATCCCTGCTTCATGAGAGATGAGATTGGCATGAAGTATCATTCTGTGGTGCAACCACTTGAGACGCCTCTTCCTCTCTGGATCAAAGGTTATTAGTATTACCAAGGGAGATTTGAATTAATTAGGAGTGGTTTCCGTTGTCATTTATCATTCTGTCGATATCTGTAGGAAGCTGAATATGGTATCATATGCTAAACTGTAGATTGTTGAACAGATTGCATTTCAAAGGATTAAATTTCGCTGAGGCTTTCACAGTGGTGTGAAATCATACACTTCAGTGTTAAGCCTTTCTATGGATGTGTATACCTTACTTCAGGCGTTCTTAAGAGAGAGAGAGAGGAAAGAGATGATAGGCAGTGTCTGTTGATAGTTTCTTCTCCAGCCATTGGTTCTTAACATGCCGAGGACTCCAACCAGGAAGCTACACCACCTTACGTGGCCCAAACTAAGTGTCAAAGATTTCATAGACAGATTCCAAGTTTGGGCTTGACAACCCTTTGGGTCTTTTCCACTCTGATCCTATGTCAGCTAACATTGCCCGTTGAGAAAGATGATGGCTAGGAATGTGCAACGCATGTCCAATCCATCTCAATCGGTGTAGCTTCACTATATCATGGACTGACTTCCCCTTCTTACCTAACAGTCAATGCGTAACCAGTAGGGTACAGCAGGTTGAAGATGAGGCAGTAACTCATCGAAGAAGACATTGCGAAATGGTCGCGCTATGTCATGAATTGGCAGAAGTTAGAATTCATGGGCCATTGGATCGGGTCCCAGTGGCTGCTGAATGGTCTACGAGCTCGCTAGCCTTGTAACCAGAAGGTTATGGGTTCGAACCCTGTCGGTGGTGGGTGCGTACTGATGAAGAGTCCCAAACTAGGATGAAGCGGTCTGTCCAGTACTCCCAGCTGGTTTTCCAGTGGTTCTCTAACTGATGTCAGCTCATGATGGAATCCTCCATCCAATATTACTCACCCTATTATATCACCTAACACGCTAGACAGAACGCAGACACCAAAGACAACTAGATAGCCTTTTCATGTCATTCACTTCCAATGGCCACCATATCTCATAGCCATAAAAGGAGAAGTGGCGAACTGGTGTGGAGTACACACATGCATTTGATCGACAGCCCGATATCACGTCCACACTAGAAATGTTGTAAGTTGGGAAATCCCATACCAGACTTTTGTATCCATGCTGAGATTTCATTAACGGCGACCTGTTCAATAAGTTAGTGGTCAACACTCTCTACCAATTCATTCCCTATCTGTAAGCTAGGAGTTGATGTAGTCCAGTCCTGTGGCATCATCTTACATTCGACAGAAGCGAATCGCTCTGCAAACATTCTAAGATTGCTGCTGAAGGTGTTCAGAAGACTCTGCATTTTTTTCCGCGTCTACACCTAGGAGGAATGTATCATCCGCACATACTAAGTCAACAAGGCAGTTTTCTGGTAACACTAATTAATCACGTTAACAATTACTGTTGTAATAAAACATGGATATTTGAAAAAAAACACCAAACAAACAAGAAGACATACAGACAAATTATTTAGAAACTTACCTGATGTTTTATAACCTGTAAGTGAAATATCATTAAAAAATATAACGGATAAGATCGATTGTTTGAGGTAAGTTTTGATGACACAAAAAAACACACAACAATAAATGATGTTCTTAAAAAAAGGAATCTAATATAGCCAGTCTGCTTGCATCCAATTTCCTTCAAAGTAGTTCTAGTCAAGAAATTATTATTATTGTTCCCTTGGGTTCCTAGTGGAATATAGGGCTTCAACTGAACGTCTCCACTTGTTTCTGTCTTCTGCTGTACTTTTCACCTGCATCCATGTTAATCCATACTGTTTCAACTCCTCCTCACACGATCTCCTCCATGTCACCCTTGGACGTCCCACTCGCCGCTTCCCTTTCGGGTTCCACTCGAGCGATGGCCTGACGCGCGATGTCACCCAGCGGCCTCCTCAGCGAGTGTTCAATCCATCTCCACTTTCTCCTGCATATTTGTTGAGCGATTGGTTCTTGTTTTGTTTGTTCCCATAGTTTCTTGTTGGTTCTTGTTCTTTCCGGCGGCCATCTGATCTTCAGTATAGAAAGAAGACAGTTGTTGATAAATGTCTGCAACAGGCTGTTGGAAATATTCTTTCTGATCCGCCAAGTTTCTGATCCGAATAGAAGAACTGACTGACTTGACGTTTCTATTGAAAATCCGAATTTTGTTGTTGATGTTGAGTGACGAAGATTTCCAGATTGGTATCAGTTTGATGAATGTGTTTCTCGCCTTCCCGATTCTCGATTTGACATCCTCGTCCGTTCCTCGTGTAGTTGAGACAATGCTTCCTAGATAAGTAGTGAATGAAGTAACCTCTTTCAAATCCCTCCCGTTGATGGTGATTGGCGGTGGATGTCTAGTCAAGAAATAATGTCAGTTAAGCAACCTGTGGAGGATTACAACTACTAAGTAGTTTATTATTATTTTTATTATTGCTTTGGGTTTCAGTTGGAACATACGGCTTCAGCAGCACATCTCCACTTTACCCTGTTCTCTCCAGTCCTCTTTAAATGGCCCTACGATAGCCATCCACGCCTCACTCAGACCAACAACCCTCTCGCTGTTTCCCATTCGGGTTCCACTCGAGCACTGGTTTGGCGTACAATGTCATTAAACGGTCTGCTCAGCGTATGTCCAGTTCATCTGCATTTTCTTCGGGATATCTGTTCAGGAATAGGTTCTTGATTGCTTCGTTCCAAAAGTTTCTTGTCCCTAGTTCCTTCTAGCGGCCAGTGAATGAAGATGTTGATAAAGTCTGCAGTAGACTGCTAGAAATGCCTTCCGCGATGCACCAAGTTACTGACCTACATAGAAATAGTAGCTAACTTAACATTGGTGTTGGAAATTTTATCCTTTACACTTAGTCTCGAAGATCTGCTAACTGACTTCAAAGTTCATGGATGTCTACCTTGACTTTCGATTTTGTAAAATACAAAATAACTGAGCAAAGAATATGGATTTTGATAATTTTCTCTTCTGGCTCTACAACCACATTATATATACTCACATACATAGAATATTCTAGAATAGTAGTCCGTAACAATATTAGTGTTTTTTGAATAATATCGATTTGTTAAGGAAGATCACAAAGGAATTACAGTTCATTAAAGATGCTTAAATACTACTACTACTAATAAAGATATACTATTAAATAGAATATCAACTAAAATTAAGGAAATTCCTCAATTAAATTGAGAATTATTCAAACCTAGATGGCCAAGGTAAGGACAACGTCTGAACTAGCTTCTTCTGGACACATAAATTAGGCATCTTAATCTGGATCGCAACAGCCAGCCTCAGAAATATGTAGTGGACGAACTCTTAAGGCGAAATTGAGATTTGCTGGTATTCGGTTAATGACTCTGAAAGCTGCCTCGTTAACATCAATCTTGTGTTCTGTATTCACAACATGAGATATTACTATGGGTGTTGCGATCCAGATTAAGAAGCCTAATTTATGTGTCCAAAAGAAGTTAGTTCAGACGTTGTCCTCACCTTGGCCATCTAGGTTTGAATAATTCTCAATTTAATTGAGGAATTTCCTTAATTTTAGTTGATATTCTATTTAATAGTATATCTTTATTATTAGTAGTAGTATTTAAGCATCTTTAATGAACTGTAATTCCTTTGTGATCTTCCTTAACAAATCGATATTATTTAAAAAACACTAATATTAATAAACTTGAACAAAGCAAGAACAACAATTGTACCAGGATAATATGAGCTCATATTGACTACTATTCTAAAATATTCTATGTAAATAAACTTATACATATGTAATTGTAGAGCCAGAAGAGGAAATTATCGAGAAGGATATTCTATGCTCAATTATTTTGTTTTTTATAGATGTCTGAATGATTATTTTCGATTCTGGTTTTAACATCCTCAATCGTGCTGTCGCTTGTAGTTGAAGCGATGCTCCCTAGCTAAGTGAAAGAATTGATCTCTTTCGAATTCCTCCTGTCCACAGCTGTTGGTGCTTGTTGTTGTAGGTTGGTTGGTTCCTTTTATCACCCATGTTTTCTCTACATTCACTTGAAGTCCTATATTCGCTTGCTGCCAGCCTCTTCTGTCAACTTGTTCGTATTTGCCTGTAATTCTTCGAGTTTCTGTGAGTTTATGGGTAGTTTATTCATCCATTATGTAAGTTATTTATAAATTATGTTTGAGTAGATTCTATCCTGTAGTGAGTTTTCTGATAGATTTCATGAACTTATACTCTGGAATTAAGAATGGTTACTAATCCTTATGTCTATCTATTTTATGAAGGATTCGAGGCTTGTAGATTGGCCGGCCATTGCGAGTTTAAATGAAATAAACTCTGTAGGGTAGCTTTAATGATGATGACATTTGAAATAGATGCGCTTCTCAAATAGTACTTGCCGTTCGCATTGAATCTGGCTTATACACCCACAGCTGGGATTCGAACCCAGGACCTTCCACTTACAAGTCAAGCTCTTAGACCATTCTGCCACTGACACCCGATTCAGCTGCAAGTTCATGAATTATAACTTCTACCAACCGTTTCGTGATTTTGGCATGGGTGACACCAGCCCATGTCATCTATGGCTACTATTTGTCCTCACTCTCGACCGGAAGGAACTCAGAGTTCACGATCTGTCACTAGAACTGACTCCAGACAACTTCATCCTATGGCCAGTCACTAGTAGGCATCAAATTCATAGGCTACTGCATCGGGTCCTAGTGGCTAAATGGTCTACGAGCTTGACATGTAACCGGAAGGTCTTGGGTTCGAACCTCGGTGGGTGCGTGCTGATGAAGAGTAGCAAACTAGGACGAAACAGCTGCTCTATCACTAGTTTTCTAACTGATATTAATCATTGGTGATACTTGAAATAAAGAGGTAATTCCTGATGTTCATTACGAAAATTGTAATGTACTCGCACAAGTACCATCAGCACTGGAGATAAGGAGCCAATCTTTATATTGTGGCCCGACTGTTTAAGTTGAAGGTAATGACATCCACACTATTTGACACTTTATTGAACTATGTTTAGCTGTTGTTGGACTATGCCTAAGTAGTAAGGCATGCATCACTGGTAAAAGGTATGAGTGCCAAAATAAATTTCGTGCTTTGGAGAGTCAAAGTGTTCTTCTATTTCGGCTAACCAACTGTTCTCTCGTCGAGTATTGAAAAAAGGACGTATTTGGAGGTTAAAGGATAAAATAAACCTCCTAATTTTGATGTGGTTTATTTGCGAAGCTTCCATTGCCCCCTTCTAGGCAACATCTTCAGCACATACTTCAATTCCATGAGATGAGCTTTCAGATTTCTCCATGAGTTTATTAGCCGTCTCTCCTGATGACCTAGAACGTGATTGGTTGTTTCCTTGACTTGGGTCAAACTTCAGGTCAAGGAAACAGTCAACACCAATATCAATACAAGTAGCCTAGAGGATGTGAAAAAACACAAAAACAACCAATCACGACCTTCAAGGTCACCAGGAGAGATGGCTTATAAACTCGTGGAGAAATTTAAAGCTCACTTCGTCAAATTCAAGTGTGCGCTGAAGATGTTGCCTAGTAAGTAGGGGCAATGAAAGCTTGGCAAATAAACCATCCAGCTCAGAGAGTACAACCACATCAAAAGCATCTACCTGAGCTACAGATCTTCTCCATCATATCTAAACCTCTTAATATATTGTAGTACCAGCTGAGGTTCGAATCCTGCACTAGTACAAAATGAGAAAGAAGAAAGAGTTACTCATACAACCCTAGTATGAAGTAGAATAAAATTAAGCATAATACTACCTAATAAGTAGACACAAAGGGGGATTACCTCATCAGCAATTTTCAGCGCATAATCCGACTGTTCATTTACATTATTTGTCGACTGTAGAATTGATGTTCGCCGACCAAGTGATTGTAAACGTTCAGTGGCAACTTTTTCTAATGTTACTCTCATTTCTGGATAATTCTCCAGTACATCGTAGAAGTGTTTTTGATCCAATGAATAGAGGGTACAATAGGTTTCAGCTTCAACACTTGCTACACGTCGTGCATTGGTTAGTAAGCATATTTCTAAAATGGAAAAGAAATAAAATAATATTCAATGAAATAATGCGAAAGATTTGTAACTTAGGTGGTCTTGTTGTTGTTGTGTTTAATTAGGTAGATGGCTTACCTTGTTCAGTTTTAACTCCAAAATTCCATATTAATATATGTGTATAACTTGGGCACTGTGGTAGTAAGTAATTCCATATTAGTTTGTTTATTAGATGTATCACACAGTGAGTGAAACAGTATTATTTACTGGATGACACAGTTTCGAACACAATTCATTACTGTTCATAATCATATCAATTATAATCACACGACTTCGAAACTTGAGTTTTATAGTTTTCTTTGTTCTCTCCTACTTGTCATCGTTGGGGTAGTAGAATTTTCCAGATATCCGGCGGGACAGATGTTGAATCATTCCTATTACATGTATTTGTAGTTGATTTGATAAATAAAGCTTCTGTTATCAATCTCTCCCTATACCCTATGACATTAGATTTTAAAACTGTCATCCTATCGCATCCTATTGTATGGTTGTGTGTACCTGCATGTAGTGCTACAGCTGGACTATTCTCTAGATTTTTTATATTGTTTGGGTCAACCAATCCAGATTTTGCTAGGTTTTTATGTTCAGCTAGTCTGACTGCCCCTGTTTTACTACTCTGACCTATGTATTTGACCTGACGATCATTGCAGGCGGGGTATTAGATAAACTAAATTGTTTTGTTTTAAAGGCTCCACAGGACTGATGCTTTAACCGAAAAGCTTGTTTCTAATTGAGTTTGTGGGGGGGGGGTTTGAATGCCAGTAACTTTTATTCCTGGCTTCTTAAGAATTCTGCGTAAGGTTTCCGAGATTCCTTCCTTGTATGGAATTACTACTGATGATTTAGATTCCTTATTGTTGGTGTCGTTATTAATATTATTATTATCACTATTGTTATTATTATTATTACTATCGCTACCATCATTATTTATTTACAATTGATATGATTATGAACAATAAATTTTGTTTGGAACGTCATCCAGTAAATAATACTGTTTCACTGTGTGATACGTCTAATAAAAAAAAACAACCAATATTGCATATTATTATTGCTAGTATTAGTCTATTGGTTTCCAGGTGGAACATACGGCTTCAGTAGGACATTCTCATTTCAGTATGTTTCCTGAAGTACTTTTAACAGGCTTAACGATTACTTCCATTTTGTTCCCAATATAGTCTCTTGTGTGTCACTCCCGGACACTCAACTTGACGTTTTCCATTTGCGTTCCACTCGAAAGCCTGGCCCTCAATGTCCCTCAGTGGTCTCCTCAGTGTGCGTTCAATCCATCTACACTTTCTTCCGGCATATTTGTTCGGCAATAGGTTCGTTGTTGGTTTCGTGTTACCACTTCTTTCTGGCTAACCATCTAATCCTCAGTGTGGAGCTAGCAAAGATAGCTGTCGGCGATGTTCTACAGCCTTTGGGAAATACTTTTCTTAACTATACGAAAGCACTGATTGGATTGCTGTTAATGTTAAAAATCCGGATCTTGTTCGTTATGCCGAGTGCATTAGATTCCCTCAATCGATTTCAGATTAATGAATGACTGTCTCACTCCTCTGATCCTACCTTTGGCATTATCTGTGCCACTTGTAGTTGAAACGATTCTGCCTACATGAGTTAAGCAGGTGACCTGCTTCAAATTTCTTCCGTCGGTAGTGATTGGTGTTTGTTGTTGTTGGTTGGATAATTTCATCGTCCCTGTCTTCTCCTTCCTCACTTGAAGTCCTGCTTTCTCTTCTTCTTCCTCTCCCAACATGTTGGTTTTCGCCCTCTGGTGCTCGAGATTTTATGACATTGAACATAAATTACCCGCAAAATCAAGTTGTTCTTGTAGGTCCACCTCACTCCTCTCTTCTCTCTCCACACGGTCTACGGCGTAATACGGTCCATCCTAATGCACTGTATTATTAACTAGATGACGTCTGGAGGCATAATTTAATGCTAATAGTCATATTTTTTAAAATTTTTTTGATTGCAGCTTGATTCCACACCGTATTTCTCGTACAAGTATGGAATTCTCAGCATGCGATATCGGTAGCCCAAATTTTGCAGGCCGAGCACTGATATCAGGCGTGCGTCGGCAGGGAATCGAACCCCGGACCATGTGCATGGTTGGCGAGAGTCCTAACCACTGTGCCACCGACGCACATTTAATCAAACGACTTCTTAACTTTATATTATGTGGCCTTACTCCTTCCTCCTTTTTTATTGTAATTATCCATATATCCGGCATGGGCATTGGGTCATTTTGACTGTACGTATTTGGTACCATCTCAGTGGTGAAAGATTTGGTGATAAACTTCTCTCTCTTCACTTAAGTATATTACTTTCTAATATTTTTTTCACCATGCCCCATCTTTTGTCTTTTTTACTGAATCCGGTGACACTCAAGGTGCTGTTCCTTCCCCACTTCTTTGTTTCTTCATACATGACTTGCCTCTTTCGGCAGGAGGTAACTTTGTTAAATATGCCGGTGACCTGACTGTCTCTTTATCAGTTACGTCGTGATCTGGCTGTTCCAAACTGTCTGAATAGTTTCCTGTGGGGTATAAGCTAGTGGTCTAATATAAATGGACTTGCCTTAAATTCCCCCACATGTCAGACAGATAATTTCTCCTTCAAGCGTGATCTACACTAATTGGTCCTTTCACAAGATGCTTGTACCATTGAGGGAGCTGAAATAGAAACTTCGTCAAGCATTTAAATAACCTCAGAATACTACCTTCCTTTGATATTTCTTCTTTATTCCATATCTTGGAGATTTCCGAGAAAATGTTTCATTTAACCAACTACATTGAGAAGTTAAAACAATCAGAAATCACTCAAACTCTACTTTTACAATTTTTCAACTCTTCCATCTTACTTATTGTTCTTTACTGTTCCACCTTAGTCCTTTGTGGGCTACTCATAAAGGACTGTGCCAGTAGGGCAGGTAGTGTGCCACTAAGTCAGCGCGTTACTACTGTGGTCGATAGACACTCGAACTCATGTGAGAAATGGTATAAATTCATATGATCTAACTCTCAACACCTCACTGTCTATTCGAAAGTCTCCCTTTGCATCTCATCAGGTAGGAGTAGAAGTCATCATGAAAGACTATGTACTCGCACAACCCTGTAGAGAAATCAATAATACCATATATGACCCACATTCTATGTGACAGAGACAGTGTTAGGCGTGAAACTTACAGCTTATTATGTAATCATTTCGAGGATTTCATCATGAGCCGACATCAGTTAGAGAACCATTGGAAAACCAACTGGGAGTACTGGAGGGCTGCTTCGTCCTAGTTTGGGGTCTTCATCAGTACGCACCCACCGCCAGGGTTCGAACCCAGGACCACTTGCGCAATCACTTCGCAATGTCTTCTTCGATGAATTACTGTCCCACCTCCAACCTTCTGTACCCAACTGGTCACGAGCTCGCCTTGTAACCAGAAAGTCCTGGGTTCGAACCCTGGACGAAACAACTGTGCAGTACTCCCAGTTGGTTTTCCAATGATTCTTTAACTGATGTCAGCTCATGATGAAATCCTCCATCTAATCAAATAAAATCCCCACAAAAACCAATATTATGTAATTAATGAAATAAATTCCTCTTTTAACTTATCTAATTTGTAATTTATACTGACACAGTTTCAATTATCGTATTATTTTAGTCACTGACATTAATATTGTCATTACATTTTCTTTACATTTTCGACTTTATTGTCACTGCTAATGTTACAGAGCTGCTATTATCAATTTTGGTTACCTATACCCTATAATTGTTTTTTTATGTTATTGTTGTTGTTGAGTGAATTAGATGCAATACTGTACCATATGAGGATAATTCCACCCTGTATCATGAGTACTATTTCGGAATTAAGCAAATCATTATTATTACTGCATTGCAGCAACCCACCGAACTGAAGCGTGGTGAGTAGTTGTAGGTCTTGTTTGGTTTTCCACCTTGATTGTTTTCCAATATTTTGGTTATACAAGTTTGATTCTTTCGAGAATTAACGTCATTTAGACAGACATTGACAACTAGGGAGTACGCAGTAGCTGTATCTCCCCCATTTCAAACTCTCCATCTCATATTCACTTGAAAATGAATCCCATGTTCATCGGTCACTGACTGTGGGATGGCTTCCACAGAATTTGAATGAGAAGTTGTGTGACTGGTGAGGAAAAGATTCGCCTCTGATGCTGACACTACTATCTCTTTCAATGAAGGTAATGACTTCAATCCCCCACCCGCCCGCAGCGGAATGATAACTATGTACGGTTGGTGAGTGCCAGACTAGGATGAAGCAACTGCTTAGTACTTCGTGGTTTGAGACACTTCCAGCCCGAACCATGAAGTGGGGACACACCCATGACCTTGAATGCGCACCATTCGTTGGATCACAGAACCTGTTGTTATTACAGCCCCAGAATGAACGCCGATGTGCACGAATCGACGCACAAATTTCATCCTCATCTCGGTTTTATATACTGTTTGGGGTTAGGATATTTTATCATAATTATTAACTGTATTTTTATTCTAAATTTAAAAAATGGGAGGAAAGTGTCTCCTCGTTCATATAGATGAGACTGTTTTGATACATATGTGACTTGAGAACTGATACCCTTCATAGTAATCCGGAGGTGTTTTTCGGATACATCAGGGTCAAATATCCCCCTTAATGTATCTCTTTATTATGTTAATTCTTCTAGTGATTAAATTGATTTTTGATGTGCATATTACACGGCAAGTTTTGTAATCATCCAGCGAATGGTATGCGTTGAAGATGATCGGTGCATCCACACTCCATGGTCTTTATTCTTTATGTTCACCTTCGACAGTTGTCTAACTGATCTAACTTTGAATTAATCAAAACCCGAGAAATCAACCCTTGGAAATAATATTTCCAATAATTATATTGAATAAAATGTAAAATTGAAAATAATAATCTCAATATTCATAATAATTTACCTCCGAAATAACATCCATCCGATAGCCTTGTAGCTAATACACCATCTTTTGTAATAATATTCACAACACCTTCTTGAATGAAATACATTTTTGTTCCATATGTTCCTTCTTTAATAATTAAATCACCGGGTTGAAAGACTTCTTGTTTCAGCTTGACAATAACTTCAGATACAAAATTCTGGTCAGCATTAGCAAAGATTGGAACAGATGCTACTAAGGCACGACAATTATAATTGATAATTTGCTAAATAAGGTTGGAGTGAAGAAAGAAAAATGAAAAGACAGAAGAAAAAGGCGTGTAAGTTTTAAAGAAAACATATTTCATTCGAAATCAAAACATGTAGTCCCGCGAAGAGGCTCTCACTTCATGTTATGACCGGAACTATCACCTAGTAGACAGACTATGAGCGAATACTTGTGGTGAGAGCTGTCTGCTAGTCAAAATTGGTAGACAGCAATTTAGGTCAATGTTTACGTCCCAAGTCTTGGTCATGAGAGAAGAACAAAAACAACCAATCACAGCAGATTTGCGTGGGTGGATACGATTAGCAGATATATAGTCTGACCTTCAAAGAAATGGCCACAAAGAGATGACAGATTAACTTTCAAAGAGAAAACAACCAATCAGAAGACGCTGTTTCTCTGCTAAAAATAACGAATAATAATGTACATAAAAATCTATGAATATCTGTTGATTTTCTCAATAAACGATCTGTTTACTGGCCCTTGTCTTCTGTTGTTACATACTAACTTTGATGCGCTGGCTAATCTGTCCTAAACGCACATTATCAACAACAACAATAATATTGCCGGGCCTCAAAAAGATAGAAGAGAAGACTGGACGATGGTAGAAGAGCTTTTACTATCTCAAAACAACAGTCAAAAAAGGTTGACAGAGCTTGCGTATATACATATGTTTAAATGACCTTGTATTATTATTATTCCCTTGCGTTCCGAGTGGAACATAGGGCTTCACCAACACATCTCCACTTTGTTCTGTTTTCTGTCGTCCTCTTCAGCTGGGTATAGGATTGACCATACTCTCACATCCGATGTCATTCGGCGGCCTCCTTAATGTATACCCGACCGGGCCAACTTCACTTTCTCCTACATATTTGTTGAGTGATCAGCTCTTGATTGGTTTGTTCCTATAGTTTCTTGTTGCTTATTCTTTCTGGCCATTTGATCTTCAGTATAGAGCCAGCCAGGGAAGGGGGCGGCTGTTGATGAAAGTCTGCAACAGGCTGTTGAAAATTCTTTTCGTGACACACGGTGCAGGTTTCTGACTCGTATAGAAGAACCGACTTCACATTTGTGTTGAAAATCCGAATCTTTTTCTTTATGCTGAGCACTGTGCAGAAGATTTCCAAACTGGTTTCAGGTTGATAAAGGCGTATCTTGTCTTTCCGATTCTGACTTTGACATTTTCATCCGTTCCGCCAACCTGTGGTTGAAACGATGCTTCCCAGATAACTGAAGGAGGTAACCTCTGTTAAATCTCTGCCGTTGATGGTGATTGGTGCTGGTTGTTGTTGCTGCTGCTGTTTGATTGTTTATCTTCATCACCTCCGTCTTCTCTGTGTTCACCTGCTCACCTGTTCTGCCAGTTTGTTGGTTTTCGTTTGCAAATCTTCGAGTTTGTGTGACATTAGACATATGTCATCAGTGAAATCCAGATCTTCTAGAGTTTTGTTATCGGTCGTTCAAAGTATTCCTGTCTCCTCGCTCCCAACGCACAGTCTGACTCATAATCCAGTCCACCACAATTAAGAATATCATCGGTGATAATATGCAGCCACCTTATCCTACTCTTGTATGCACTTCGAAAGCCTCGTTGAGTTTTCCGTTGTGGATCACTTGACACAGACTTGAGATAAGCCGCAGTGGCCTTGAAAAGCACTAATTTCATTACTGAAATAAGACAGTGGGCAACCAATGGGATTCCAAAGGTCATAAGTAGGGGTGAGAGAAAATCAGGTGATAAATCAATAAGTGGGTTGAGAGAAGTACAAACAGACACGTAGAATGACATGTAGGAAATTAGGTCTGCATATATCACTTCGGCGAATTCGTTTATCACTCCAGCTGTACAGTTTCACACTTATATACAATCTCTGTTTCATGAAAGAGGGCAGTAACAAGGACGTCAAGTGAAGAAAGAGAAGACGGAGGTGATGAAGACAGTCAGCCAACCAATCAACCAACAACAAGAAGCACAAATCACTATGAACGGAAGAAATTTGAAATAGGTCTTTTTCTTCACTCAACTAGTTAGCATCGCTAAAACTACAGACGGTGGCATGGACTTGAATGTCAAAAGCTGTCAGAATCAGAAAGACAAGACACGCCTTCATTAACCTGAAACCAGTTTGGAAATCTTCTGCACTCCACAGCATAAAGAACGAAATTAAGATTTTCCGAAATATTGTCTAGATAGCTCTTTTATGTGGGTCAAAGACTTGGCGTGTCATCAATGTCATCAAATGGCCGGCCAGAAAGAATTAGCAACAAGAAACTCTGGAACTAACCAATCAAGAAACTACTACTCAACAAATATTCCGGAGGAAATCGATATGGACTAGATACATTCTGAGGAGACCCTCTAATGACATCGCGAGCCAGACCGTTGCTGATGTGGACCCTGGATATGAAACGACGAGTGAGGCGTTGGTCCGAGGGTGATATGGAGGAGATCATGTGAAGATGAGATGGTAGTCTATGTGCAATCTTGGCACCAGCTAATTAGGAAGGCAGAGAACAGGACATAGTGGAGATATGCTGTTGAATTCGTCTGTTCCAATTGGAACCCAAAGGAACAGTAATAATAACAACATTAATATGTGTGGTGAAAACTATGCACAATCATTTATTAAAACAAAAAGAAAATGGGAATGAAGGCATTTCACTGGTTTTGAAACAGAACACACAATATGCAATCCGAAAGATAAGTGGTAAAGATAACGTAGAAAAAACAGCATAAAGCATTTCAAATAGGTGGTTCTAAACTTTATTGATTCCCACTGGTGGTCAAAGGAAGGATTCTTAAAGGCATAGCAGGGGGTGTCAAATAATGATAATAATAAAAAATAAAAATAATAACTATAATACTCGTAACAGGAGCAAATACGTAAGTGCTTGGGTGTGAGAAATGCTGCCATCTTCTTTATCACCAGAATAAAAGACTGATTGATTGATTGATGGAAACTAAGATTTAACCTCTTTAATCTACATATGGCTATACTAAATTCCTATAAAATAGGTATCCCACTGAGATTTGTTATTTTCCTTTTTCAGTAATGAATAATTTCTTGCAATAAACCAGAAAAGCAGAACAATTGAAGCCTATTTTTCCTGAACTAATCGTATGTATTTCTACTATATTTTACAAAACGGATGTCGAACTGTGGTGACACAAACGATAATTACAAGTATTGCTTATCTACACAAACAGCGTTTTACAACAGCTAACCAACCTCTCAGCTTGATCCACTTAAACAAGGGCACACAAAAGACGAGACGGAAAGTAAATATTTGTTTACAGGAAAACGTATGATTCAAAAAGTCACCAAGGATATTCTACGTAGGCCACTTCTGATTGGTTTATTTATAGGGCAGATTTCAACCACCATATCACTTTCCTAGACGTACAAATCTGATTTAGTCTTACAATTACTTTTTAGTGGTGTTTAGCAGTGTTATCCAGGTAGAGGATTTCGTCCAATTTGGAACTCGTCGTCGGATCTGCCTGCCTCACCCACAGGGACATATCGCTTCAAACGCTAACATGTCATTCACTCGTTTTCTACTCGGACATTGGCGTGGCATACGATGTTAGTCGACGGTATCCTTAGTGAGTGCTCGGTCCGCCTCAATTTTCTTTATGATATTTGCTGAGCAAAGTGTTCTCGGTTGGTTTGTTGTCACCGTGTCTTGTTGCTAATTCTTTTTGGCTGGAACCAAAAAGGGGAGCTGTAGATACAAATCTTCAGTGGCCTGCTGGAAAAGCTTTTCTTGAAATAACATGCAAAAATACATAATTTCAGTCTTGATGATATAGAAAATAAAGTAAAATGATGAACAGCTTCTTCAGAGACACTCCTGGAGTAGTCTAAGACTTTGAAGATGTCAAAATGTTCACAGCATCACTGGTAGTAGTTCTGCTGCGCACATTCGTTCTTTGTGGTACCAACAATTACCAATACCACTAAAATAACTTGTAGGGAATTTTAATCTCCACCTTTACTAAGAGATTCTAAACAACCGCCTGTTAGACATTAGGATGTCCAAACATTTTTTGTGGTTATCAGCTTTAGTGATACATTAAATAGTGTAATAGCCGCAAAAATTCACCAGCTCCACACCACACGTAAGAGCGTATATAATAAAACCAGATTAATTTTCAAGAGTTGGTTTCTAAGGATTAAATTTGCTTTTACGAGTTTGACCACGGATTGATGTCAGTTAGAGAACCAGAGAGGATTGGACAGCGGTTTCATCCTTATTTAGGAATTATCGGCAGTACGCACCCAGTGAGGTCCAACCAGTCAAGTGTGAGGATGGATTTCCCACCGATGACATTGGTTGGTGCCAGTCGCGCTAAATCACGAATTGGTAGAAGTTAGAATTAATGGACTGGCCATTGAGAAATGGGGTCCCAGTGGCTGATTAAATGGTCTACGAGCTTGCTTTGTAACCGAGAGGTCCTGGATTTGAACCTTTGTGGTGTAGGTGCGTACTGCCGATGACTCCCAAACTAGGATGAAACAGCTGTCTAGCACTCCCTGACCGGTTTTCAATGGTTCTCTAACTGATATTAGTACGTGGTCAAACTCGTAAAAACCAAATTACTCGGGCTTTTGTGGTGTTATTTTTCACCATAGTTACGTAACTGTCATGTTGACTTCTTGAACAATGTGCACCATAATGATGATTTTAAACTGAAGCACAAATATGAAGACTGTCTCAGTTTCCTGTGTCCATGAATTAAAACAAACGTGAAAAATGGAGTATCCATTGTGGTGGTTGTGTTAAAACCACGAATTGGTAAAAGTAAGAGTTCATGGGTTGATCACTAAATCTGGTCTTAATGGTTTAATGGTCTACAAGCTTGGCTTGTAGCTGGAAGGTATTAAGTCCAAGACCCACTAGGTGCGTATGTGGATAAGTCGCAAACTAGAGCGAAACAGATGTCTGCCCAGCACTCCCTTGTTTCCAATATTTCTCCAACTGATATTAATCCGTCGTCAAACTTGAAATTCTACCCTTGATTAATTTATCAACTCTGGTCATAGGGTACACCTGCATGACTGCTTCACATTGATAAACACAGTTCCTCAAAGGACTAGACACGCTACACTGGTCCAATACAGTTCACCAGCAGGTCAATCGCGAGCCCAGGTAGCTTATGGTTAACGTTTCTGACTGCAAGCGGCACTGAGTGACACCGGTTGGAATCTCAGAATGGACATGAGTTCCTTCAAGGTTGCAGATACGTCTTGCTGGTGAGTGCCAACTAGCACAAAACTTAGATTCAAGATTTCCTGTAGCTGACTGCCTCCTACCATCTAATATCAACCTTTGTACAGTTTTTGAAAATGGGTAGTAGAAAAGAAAAATTTTCATTCACTGTTACGTTGCCTATGGTATAGATCAGGGAATTGCAGCCCGCGTCACGAAAAGGATTTCCAGCATGCTTCGGAGCGTCACTGATAGAAGCCTTCGCTAGATCAGAGGACCAGCCAGAAAGATTTAGGAACACGAACCTCTGAATACGAGCCAATCAAGGGCAAAGTTAAACTTTAAGCACCACTAACTACCAATCAGCGGATGATCTTCATCGAACCAATCACATGAAAGAGGCATTTTTGGTTGTAGATAACATATATTTATGAAAAAATGCATAAAAACTGCACAGAACTGTTACGTAGGGTATCTTTCTGTGATATGTGATAGAAACATCTCCCAGTTTAGCACAGGAGTATCAATTGAAAAGTTACATCACATCCTATACATATATTCATCTAAATGACTATAAATGACATCCTTTTGAGATACATTTATGGCCCTAATCCTGTTTTTTAATCTTCCCCCAAAATCCTTCTATAGAATTCGTGTGTGTCCCTGTAATGGGATCCACAAAATCATTAGAATGGTTCACTCTGTGATGAATATATCCAAGAGATGACAGGGCGTTATAACCTTTCCACTCATCGGTGTGTATTATAGATCCCTGTTTGACCAGTCGAGTGATAATAGGTACAAAAGTAGTTGACTTTCTGTCTGCTTTTCTCTCAACGAATCACCCAAACATTGTTCGCTCGCTCACGACCAATAAGACATTTTCGTCCGCGTATGCTACGACACCTTCTCCTCCTAATAATGAAGTCATTCTCTCCATTTTCCATGTCACGATGTCTCTGCAGTGCTGGTACCGCTGAACTTTTGATACTAAACTATTTTCAGTTTCAGCAGCTGCACCTCTCACAGGCTGTCTTAAAACCCAGTAATTACAAATATATAAAACCTGGATTAAGGACAGACGGGACCTAGCAAAAACTTTTCCTACGAAATACTAGAATCATCAGCTTATTTTTCCTAACACCAACTCGTCTCAGACAAATTACACAATGATGGACATATCCATCAATCGACCTGATGAAGCTTTTTATACTCATGACACCTTCACATGAACTAATCCTTTCCTTCTTAAGCAACCCCACATCCAAGCAAGACTTGAAAGCCTTTTCCTCCCCAAATTACAAGCGTAACTGCGTTAGAGCGAGCATTTGACTCAAATCAAGCGGAATAAAACATTTAACTCATGTGGATGAAACTTATTGGATAATTCAAGTTCATTGGCTGGTTGGTAGTTAGTGGTGCTTAAAGCTTAACTTGGCCCAATCAAGAACCTATTGCTGAACAAATATTCTGAATAAAATGTAGACGGATCAGACACAGTTGGAGAGAAATTCTCTCGAGTAACATTGTGAGCTTGGCGAAAAAGTTCAACTCGAACAGGAAACTGGTCATCGCTTCCAGTGTGACATGAAGGAGTCTGTAAGGGGGATGTTAAAGCTTATAGGCAGCCATGACGTCAACTGATGAGGACCACAGAGAACAAGAAAAAACGGAGATGTTCCTTAGAAGACCTGTATTCCATTCGGAACCCGAGGGAATAATTATTAATAATATAATATTAATAATACAAAACAACACCCATGTTAACCACAACTATGAATATCACTTACCTCTCGTAAACATTCTGATAATTCGCCAAGAATTTCTTTCTCATTGAACATTTTCCCTTTATACCGATGCTCATAATAACCAGCAATACGTCTTCTTAGGGCTCTTGGATACTTTTTATACGCCATATATTCTTCGACTTGTTTTAACTAAAATTTAAAGAAAAGAATTTGACATTTTATTGTGAAATATGAAAGAGAAAAAGCTTAGAAAGAATTAGCAGAGTGTGTTACTTCATTGTTTAAAAGGTATCCTTTTATGGAATCCTGGAAATGTAAGAAGAAGAAACTATGGTGCGGTCAATACAAAGCTGAACCGGACAATATCTTCGCTATAACAGCTTCTATCCTACAAGACATTTTTTATTCCTTAACGTTCCCAGTGGAAAATAGGGCGCATTCAAGCTAAAGGATTGAAGTTTCTATGGCAGTGATGATTATTTTTACGGGATGGGGTTGATAGCCAGCGTCATGCCCAACCTTCCCTCTTTACCAGCCTTACTACTGGCTTAACAAGGTAAAGGAGTGCGTCGGCTGGGGATCGAACCCCGGACCACCTGCGTGGTTGGCGAGCACTCTACCGCTGTGCCACCACAAGCCATATGAGTGGATTAGTGAGGTCACTGAAAGAAAGAGCCAGGAAGTTATGTTCTACCAATAAGGTGGAAGGAGAATTAGGCTTTGTTGAGAAATACCTAGAGGAAAATGGGAATCCAAAGAGATTTTTCCAAAGGTATGTCAAAGTAAAAGACGAGAAAACGAAACACATAATTTCTGAGAAGAAGAAAGTGTTTATCTGTCTCCTATTCAAAGGGGAAGCAGTATCAAAAAATTATTGACAAGAGAATGAAAGCAGTAATAAAGTGATGCTTCCCTGCAGCTGAACTGTATAAACAAATCTAAACTGTATAAGTACCCTGCTGATGCCACCTCCGACTCCGTTTATAAATTAACATTCACTTGTGGGATCACGTTTTTTGTAATGACTGAAAGAAACGCCTTTATCCCAAGAAACTTACGCCTGAATAGTAGTAGATATTCACCAAGTGCAGTTACCAGACACCTTAAAGGAATGTGGATCATTTCAAAGAGATTTCTAAATCCTTCACAGAATTAAACATTACAGATGACAGCAAATTTACTACAATCTGCTGAAGTGATTGCAATTTAACGTCTCAAACCAAACTTATGCATACAGAAAGAGAGTGTAATTAATGTCTCACTCCCTTAGTAACTGTATTTTGATTACATTGATTAATCATCCGTATAAGTGATTCAGCTCATTGAGTAAGTTTTCAATCTTATGAACTATAACCTTCTTGATTTGCTATGTGAATTTTACAACTTAACACTGTTTATCAGATTTTTATGTCTTCTGTCTTGTACACCCCCTTCCTTTCCTATTTCGAAAGTATATGAATTAATGGCAACTTAAACTAGCAACAAGTTGACAGAAGAAGCATCCAGAAAAGATCGGACTTCGAGTGAACATAGAGAAAACAGAGGTGATGAAGATTCCTGGGAAACACCACCAACAGCAACAACAACAACACACAACAATCAGCATAAATGAGAGGAACCTGAAAGAAACAACCTCCTTCAGCTACCTACTAACCTGGGAAGCATCGTTTCAACTACAGGCGGAACTGACGAGGATTACAAAGCGAGAATCGGGAAAGCAAGACAAACTTTCATTACTCTCGAGTCTGTGTGAAGGTCAACAGCAGTCAGCATGGAAATGAAAATAAGATCCGGATTTTCAACTCCAATGTGAAGTCAGTCAGTGCTGCTATACGGATCAGAGACTTGGCCAGTGCGTCATAAAGAGTACCTCAAACAAACTACAGACCTTCATTAACAGTTGTCTTCGCTCAATACTCAAGATCAGATGGCCAGAAAAGATCAGCGACAGAGATCTCTGGCAATGAGCGAACCAACACAGCAGGAACCGATTGTGAAACAAATAGGCAGGAAGAAATGGAGATAGATTAGCCATACTCTGAGGAAACCATCAAGTGACATCAGTAGACAAGCCATTGCTCGAGTGGAACCCGAAAGGGAAGCGGCGAGTTGGTCGTCAGTGCAAGGGTGACTTGGAGGAGGTCATGTGAAGAGGAGATGAAAACGTGTGGGCAGACTTGGAGTCAGGTGAAAACGTTGGCAGAGAACCAAACGCAATGGAGACGCACGGCTGAAGCCCTATGTTCCTCTAGGCACTAAAGGGAACAATAATAATGAGAAACTAGAAATTGTGATGGTTACATTTCAGATACGCTGACCCCATAGTGTTTTCTATACTACCTACCATTCAAACATTGAAATTATTTTACGTTGTTCTTTCATAACCATTCTAATTTTAGGTAGTCTGTACAGCTGAAGAGAACCTGCGAAATAGGACGATGACATCATTTTATACTGGAGATGTGGAGCTTTTTACTTCAACAGAATTT
Source organism: Trichobilharzia szidati (assembly GCA_944472155.2). Taxonomy (NCBI): domain Eukaryota; kingdom Metazoa; phylum Platyhelminthes; class Trematoda; order Strigeidida; family Schistosomatidae; genus Trichobilharzia; species Trichobilharzia szidati. The sequence continues at coordinate 66,262,374 of OX235277.1, read as the reverse complement.
ATCAAGGGAACCAAGTGTGTAAAATGCATATTTATGTGGTAATGTTTGAAGAGACAAGGCTGCCCATTATCGCTGATGATATTCCTGTTTGTGGTGGGACGTGAGGAGCTAGACGCGGGACATACAATTGACCGACAAATAGAATCTAGATTTGGATCTGGATTTCACGGATGATTTTTGTTTAATATAACACAGATTTAAAGATCTACAGGTGAAGACTAACAGGCTGTCAGGAGAGGCAGGCAGAGAAGATAGGACCTCAAGTGGACTAATAGAAAATGGAGGTGATGAACAGAGTCCAATAATAGCAATAGCAACAACACCAAATACCAATCACTTTTATCAACGGAATAAATTTGGGTGAGGTCTATTCTTTCATTTTATAGGCAGCATCGTTTCAAGTACACGCAGCACCCATAAGGTTGCCCAAACTAGGTTCGGAAAGGCAAAAGAGTCCTTCATAACTGTAAAATCAGTTTGCAAATCTGCTGCAATCAGCATAAAAACACATTTTGGATTTTCATTGACTTGGCGAGTCACGAAAATCAATTCCAACAGGTTACTGAAGACCTCTGAAGATCAGATGGCCAGGCAGAGGGAATCAACAACAGGAAAATCTGGGAACAAACCAACCGGGAACCTATTTGGCCATCAAATATTCCAAAGTGAATAGAGACGGTTTGAACACCCGCAGAGGAGACCATCAGGTAACATCACAGTCCAAGTCAGTGGTTGTGTGGAACTAGAATAGAAAACACCGAATAAGGGGCTGGTCCAGAGGTGATATTGAGGTGGTCGCCCAGGGAAGAGTTGAGAGTCTCTGGAAAAACAAGGGCCCAGCTGTAGAGGACTACAGAAGCCTTATGTTCCACTCGGAAACCAAGGGAACACTACTGATAAGAGCGATTATTGATTAGTTTATTATAAGGACATATTTTACAGTTTAGGTTGAAAATTGTTGTATCACACAAATAATGTTAGCTGAGAACTCCTCAAAAATGAATGAAATGAAATTACTCAAATGAATAAAAACAAAAGATTTACAGAATTCTTACTAAAAGTAACAATAATATTCGCAAATGAGAGAATTTACAAGTGTTGAGTTGAGCCAGTTTATTCATCTAATTATTTTTTTTGCATCTGGTAATTGAATCAAACACACATTCAATTATTCACTTGTAAGGTCAAATAGATGATGAGATTATGTAGTCATTTATTGTATATATATAAATATTGCTCACACAAGTATTGAACTTGCAGGAGAGCAGTTAATAAGTAGTATATGTCTGTTGTCTTGAAAAACAAAAAGTAACCGAACGCAGAGAGGAAGGAGAAGCCTTTGAAAGCGCTAAGAAATGATTACGAAACAAAGGGAAGGGGGACAAGTTGAAATCAGAAAATAGGCTCAGCAGAGAAAAAACACAGCAAATACTGATATAATAATAATCTCTTATCCTCAGCTGTTATACTTGACTCATTGACCTTAGGAAAAAAAAAACGATTGAAGAATATAAAGCGGGTTAAACTTATTGAGTTTATTTATTTATTTTATTATTATTATTTATGTTTTGTTTTTTTATTGAAATGGATTATAAAAAAATGTTATGTTTTCTGTTGAAATGAACGAAGTCTTATAGGCTGATGAGATTATCACTAAGCTAGTGTTAGTGTTGTCTATAGTCATCTGTTATGTTCTCATATAACGAAATAGTAGAATGAACTTACAATTGCTTTCGAAGAGTGTTCATTTTCATTTTTTTTCTCTCACGAAAATCAATCATAAAAATGAAGGCATAAACATATTTAAGCGTTGGTTTGTAGGAATTTCATTGATTGGTTACAGGATTTCATCCTGAACTGATACAGGTAAGAAAACCATTGGGAAACCACAAGGCAGTACTGGACAGCCAGCTGTTTTGCCAGCCTGGTCTGGGACTCTTCAGCAGTACGCACCCACTTCATCTGGGTTCGAACCCAGGACCTTGTGGTTACAAGGCTAGCGAGCTCGTAGACCATTCAGCCACTGGGACCCTATCCAGTGATTCATGAATTTCAATTCCGGCCAATTCATGTTGTGGTGCAACCACTTGTGAATGTCATCCCTGGCGAGTATTTGTCCTTACACCCAACCTGCTGTACCTATATTACTTCTTAGAATTTCAGCGCTCTCCTACCCTTTTGTGTGGTTATGTGTTAATGCATGCAGTGCAGTTGCTGAGTTTGTTTTTCTAAATTACTTATCTTCTCGGGGTCAACCATTGTTACCTTAGCTAAATTCTTATGTCCTGACAGGCAGTCAAACTACCCTCGACCTACTAGTCTGACCTATGTAGTTGACCTAAATCACAGTCATTGCAAGGTATTTTGTAAATTATATTATTTTGTCTAATTGGCTCAGTAGAATTCTTTAGCCTACAGAGCTTGTCCGTGAGTGAGTTCATAGGTTTAAATGCCACCCTAATTCCTGATTGACTCCACTAAGATAAGTAATTTAGAAAGAAGCTGAGCACTGCAATGCACTGCATGCATTAACAACCAACCGCACAGTAGGGTGGGACAGAGTTAAAATTCTAAGAAGTAATATAGATAGGTGGAGACAGAGAGAGAGGTGGATTACTCAATCTTTGCTCACCGAATCTACACCCGACACATGCAATAGGAATGACTTATCACTAATACCAGAAATATGGAAAATATTACTACCAATCGCATGGAGAGATGAGAAATAATGGAATCACATAAACGAAGTTCGGAAAGTTATGTGTGAGTAGTAACTTAATATGATTATGAGCAGTGATAAATTGTGCTTGAAACGTCATCACTAGTAAATATTGCTGTGTAACACTGTGAGACTTTTTCAGAATAAATTTTATCCATAATGGAATTGTACCCTACCATGGTGAACAAGTTCTATTCTTATATCATTTCAGTCTGTCTGTCCAGCAAGCACTACTGGTTGTTGATCTGAATGGTGTTCATCTACTCATTTGAGTCAGTCAGGAGTATACAGTTAGTATCGTAATAGTCACTTTATTCCAAACGGTAGTAGTTATACTGAATGGAATTTTCAACGTTTTTACACATACTGCAACAATTTAGCTGCTTTTATAGATATATACATACATAATATTGCAAAGAAATAATAAAATCATTAAAACTGAGAATTTGTGGAACATAATGAATTATAAGCTGGGTCGTGTCCCAGTGGCTGAATGCTCTAAGAGTTTGCCTCGTAACCGGAAGGTCCTGCGTTTGGAGCCCTGTGGGTGTGTACTGATGAAAAGTCCCAAACTAGGACGAAACATCTGGCTATCCAGTACTCTTCCAATTGGTTTTCCAGTGGTTCTCTAACTGATGTCAGCTCGTGATCAATCCTGTAACCGGTCGAATCCCTGCAACCCAACACTTGACACTTACAAATAAATAACATAATACATAATTCATGTAATAATAATAATACTAATCTTTGCTGATATTTTGCAGTTCGATTAATAACTTAAAAAATTTAGAAGTCCTTTACTGACATATGTCTCCTCACACAAAACCTGTGCTAAATATCATATTGTTAGAGGGAAAAGAACAAGAAGTTCAGAAATGGTATCTCTTGGAGGATTTCATTCGCAAAAGCAGCTGTACAATCGCATTTGTATACATAAGTTTACATAGATACAGTTATTATTATTTAACTCTACATAATAACGAAGTAGATTAAAGGTGGTAATAATTTTCAACTTGATATGAAAGTTTAAAGGTGTGAATATTGAGATTACAAGAGGCTGAGAAACAAAATTACACAGGATTGTAAAGATGTTAAGGTTGAATTTTTATATTTACTAGCCAAACGAGCATAAATTCTTATGAAATTCTTTTCTGATATTACCCCAAGAGATACAAGAAAAAAGTTGTAAATAATAAAGAGGATGTTCGGTTTAGATATGATGGAGAAGATTTGTAGCTCAAGTGGATGATTTTGATGTGGTTGTTTTCTCTGGGCTGGTTGGTTTATTTGCGAAGCTTTCATTGCTTGCCCTACAAGGCAACATTTTCAACGCATACTTCAGTTTGAATTGAAGTGAGCTTTAAGATTTCTCCACGAGTTTATTAGCCATCTCTCCTGGTGACCAACTTGAACGTGAGTGGTTGTTTTTTTGTGTTTTCACACCCTGTAGGCTGCATGTATTGGAACTGATTGTTTCTTCGACTTGAACTTTGAACCTTTATGTGTGAGGTTTTTTTCTTATCAGTTGGTAAATTTTGTTTATCTTGATGTGTCTATTGATTGATGGTTCACTGAAATACCAGGCTTCTAAAAATTCTCTAGCATTCTTGTCATTTTCTCTCTCTAATATTTGAACATTCTCCCAGTCAAATTGATTTCCGAGGTTGTCTGCTTGCAGCGATATGAAGGAGTGGATGTCATGTCTTTTGACGGTTAGCCTATGTTAATAGATACGGAGACGAAGGGGACGTCCACTTTGGCCAATGTAGTGTTTTTTCGCAGTTGTTACAATTTATTTTGTAGATGATGTTAGTTTTATTTTCTTTCATTGTTGAGTCTGTTAGTTGACATGGAACTGAATGAAGTGATTTTGTTGGTTTGTGTTCGACGTCAATTCCTAAAGGTTTGAAGAGTCTTGCAGTGATTTCTGAGATGTCATTTATATATGGTAGGACGATTTTCTTTGCATTTTCCTTGGGTGCCTTTGATTTGATAGGTTGGCTTTGGGGTAAACACCTTTTGATGAAATTTCGTGGATATGCATTCTTTTGGAAGACATCCATGAGATATCTTTCTTCAATTTTCCTTAAGTCGGGAATGTTGCAATGAGTCCTGGCCCTCTTGAACAGTGTTTGCATGCAATTCCTTTTGTGTGTTATTGGATTGTTGCTGTTGTATTTGAGTGTTTGGTACGGGTTAATTTGGTATCAGAGAAGATAATTTCAACCAGCTGCTTGCAAGAACTAAAATGCCTATCAACCAACAACAGTGTCAGTTAGTTGAGTCAGAGACACACCAATAACTGTACTAACAGCCTTCAATGTTCTACGTAACATGACATAAACTTTTTCAGAATTCCAAGGAAGAGCAATTGAGGAACAACAAAGAAGACTGGGCACAATACATGAATTAATAAATTGTAAGACAAGTGGTTGAGTTATACCAGAAAGTCTCAACTCCCTTATTGCCTAATAAGTTAAACAAAAACTTTTCTTAGAAACCAACAAGACCTGAAACAACCAAAAGAGATTCGAAGAGAAACTAATGCCAATTTACTCGCGTTATCCTAGTGCCATCAATAACACAAAACTCATAAAAGGGACTGAAACAGTCCGTCCACAAGTCTTGTTCTAATTTTAAACTAAAATCAACAATATGACATTTCAATATAGCGTATATATGCATATGCTTATAAACATAGAATATTCTAGAATAGTAGTCAGTAACAATATTAGTGTTTTTTAAATAATATCGATTTGTAAATTAAGATCACAAAATGGAATTACAGTTCATTAAAGATGCTTAAATTAAATTGCTTAAATATAATAGCAAATAGAATATCAACTAAAATTAAGGAAATCTCTGCAATAACAAATTAAGGATCATTCGAACATAGATGGTAGAGTTAAGGACAATGTTTGAACTAGCTTCTTTTGGACACGCAAATTAGGCTTCTTAATGTAGATCCCAACTGCCAGAGTCAGCAATATGTAGTAAACGAACTCTTAAGGAGACGTTAAGATATGTTGGTATGCGGTAAATGACTTTGAAAGCTGCCTCGTTAACATCAGTCTTATGTTCTGTATCCACGAGATGAGATAAAATAGATCTATGAATAGATTTTGTTTGTCCCTTACTCAACTACTTTTCAGCATGGCGTTCGAAAATAGGATGATTAACACCCCGCAGTTTTACGATCTATGTAACTGGCACAACAGGAGTAGATACACACAGGAGTAGATCAACATAAAAAGAGGCGAAATTATGCAGTTTATCTTTTACTCTCGAACGCGAAATAGGAGTGGTTTTGAAGACAAAGCGTAATTCGGCAGCAGGAAATGCTCTTTTTGTAAGAATAAGGCCTTTTTAGGGACTGTTGGTACCTTGAGCTGCCTTGATTCAATGAGTTTTTCTAAATAACCGTTCGATATTATTAAGTTCCTAATCAAGACATTCATCCGAGCAGATTGCTCTTGCTCTGTGAGCCAAGCACTTTATCAGATTGCGCTTGTATTTCAAGGGCACGAAGCTGAGAAAAAATGACATTTATCAATGACATTACGAACTATGCTTTTGATGTTTTGCTTTCTTGAATGCCATTCATAGATAGTACCAAGTAGATCACATATTGTGAAATTTCACGTCTCCAACTGTGTAGTGCGTAAATTATGAATTAGTTTTACAGAATGGCGAATTTGACGTCATTTATGCTGTATTCTTTCTCTGTCTCCCATCTTCATAATGAATAGACACTGATATCATAGTGTTAAAACAATATAAGAAGTAATACAGACATAATCCAAGTATGAACCTGTTTTATTTTAGGCATGATTTATTTTATTAGGCGTTTTAATAAACTTCTTTTGGAGAACAGCTCAGAACCGGAGGGATTAACCGACTTGCATTTGTATATGCTCCAGGGGGGGGCAGGGGTAGGTTGAGAAGGCCTACTATTAGATAGTTTATTTCGTTGTCTTGTTTAGAACTGTAATCTATGCAAATAAATCATTCGTGAAGTATGCAAATAATCGAAAATAAAAGTAATAATAATATTAATGTTAATATATATCTTCTTTCTTAAGAAATAAATTGGCATCATTTTGCGATAAGAAAGTTCTAGAAAAATGCAAATTCATAATTAGGCATATTCGTGGTTAGTTTCGGTGGGTTTTTTTTCCTCGGTATTATATTTGTGGCGTTTTAATTGGAAAGATGTTGGCGAAAAGAAAAGCAATATTTGCCCAACTTTTGGACAGAAATTAAACTGATTCATCTAGGGGAATAACAGTGGATGGAGGGAATCAAGTGTACATTTTACTGGACATACATAATGGCACTAATGCACGTGAGTTTTTCATTTGTTTTTGAAGAACGAATTTAGGCATTATCATAAATGGTTAATTAGAAATTTCTGACCAGTGGGCACCCATTAAGCGTCGGTGGCACAGAAGTAGAATTCTCGCCAACCACGCCACGCGTGATCTGGGTTTCTATCCCCAGCCAACGCATTCCTTAGCCTCGCCTAATTCGTAGTCAGCCGGTAATCACAGAATGTTAAGCGTGAGACTAGCAACCCCATTCCATGAAAGATAAACCCCACTGCTACTAAAACATCAAGGCTAAAACTTGAAGCGCTGTTTTTCATTCGGAATATAAAGCAAAAAAAATAAAGGAAATAAGATAATATCTTGTATTCTGGATAGTGTTATTAGAAGACGGAGATTATCTGAAAAATGTGATGTATTTGCGCTATATATTTCGAACAATCTGATCACACATTTACTTGTCAAGTCGATATATATGGAAAAAGTTAAATTAAACAAAGAAGTGACAAAAAGGGATTTAAGAATGATTAACACAACGTTTGGCAATCCAATCAAATAAGGATTACCAAGGTAGGTCAAGAGTGATAATAAACTGTTTTCGAATACACAGGAGGGAGGGGGCTTAAGTTTATGAGTAGCTATAGCCTCGGCGCATTTCAATAAGCGCCCTTGACCTTTTCTATAGATGACCTTAAAGGCTGAGTTAACATCAGTTTTGTGGTTCATCTCGATTAGATGTTTACCTATAGACGAAGTTGGTAGTCTGACACCTGCATGTATTGGTTTTTCACAATTCATTTGTTTTTTCTAACCATTTTGGGATATGCTCTCCCACCCTTGTTTTCTGTTCACGACCACAAATTTTGATATTTTCTGTGAGTTACGACTGAAAAAGATGAATGATCCTACATAGGAAAGTAATCTCTTCATAGCATTATTTCACTGTGGTGCCTGTGCGTCAGTGGCACAGCAGTAGAATGCTCGCCAACCACGCTGCATATGGTTCAGGGTCCGATTCCCGGCCAACGCACTTCCTTACCTCGCTAAGCCAGTAACAATACTGGTAAAGAGGATAGGTTGGACATAAGACCATCAATCCCAACCCGTAAAAATAAACGCCACTGCTACCGAAACTTCAAGTCTCTAGCTTGAAGGCGCCATATGTTCCACTGGGAACGTAAAGGAATAAAATAATAAATAAATAAAATCAGACAACTTAGTTGTTAGATATTTTCTAATTCATTAAAGATCAGATAAGGGGACACTCCCTGCAGCGAAACTGATACTCGCACATACAGTGAGTCAAGGATAAATTACCAACGATGGCTTCATCAATGTGCATCAATGAATTCAACTGTTGTTGTGAAGTTAGTTATTTGGGTCATACTCAGATGACTTTATCTATGCTCGCACGTGAGCATAGAATGCTAATCAAATCTCTGCCTCAGATTTATCGACTTTCAAAAGGGATTTGACAGCAGGAGCTCTGTGACAATGCCATATGTCAAGTAATTCACAACGGAAAACTTAAAGCAGCCTTTAAAGTAAAGAGGGGAGTATGACAAGTCTGCCCAATATCAACGATGATATTCCATTTTGTGGTGGACTGGATTATGTGTAAAGCTGTGGGGAGTAAGAAAACAGGGATGCGCTGGAATAACAATAAGACTCTATAGGATCTGGTCTTCGCGGATGAATTATGGCTAATGTCAAAGAAATTTGAAGATATACAGGAGGAAACCAGCGAACTGACAGAAGAGGCAGTTAGCAAATTCAGGACTTGAAGTGGACATGGTGAAGATGGAGGTGGTGGAGATAACCAAGCAACCACCATCACCATAGCAACACATATTAATCACTATCAACGGAATATATGTGAATTAGGTCACTTTCTTCACTTTTTTTAGGGAGCATTCTTTCAACTGCAAGCAGTCGGCACAGATAAGTATTTTAAAGCTTGGGTTGGAAAGTAAAGGGGGACTTTCTTCATTTTGAAGTCAGTTCGGAAACTTGCTGTCACTTAGCATAAAGAAGAAAATTAGGATTTTCGAATCCAATATTAAGTCAGTCAGTCCTTCTCTATGGGTCAGAAACTTGACTCATGCGTCACGAAAAGCATTTCCTACAAACTACTGCAGACGCTCATCAACAACTGACTTCGCTGGTTCCTTACTGATGGTCAGATGGCCGGGTGACTAGAGAAAATTAGCAATGGGGAATTCTGAAGATCAACCAATCAACAACAAGTATTCTAAAGAAAATGGATATAGATCTGACACACTCTGAGGAGGCACCAGTCCATCGATTGGAACATGAGTGGGAAACAGCGAGTTGGGAGACTGAGGCTGATTTGGAGGAGATCGTATCAGGAGGAGATGAGAAGCTGTTAGCAATTGTTGGGCTAGCTAAAGAGGACTTCTGAGAACAGGATGAAATGGAGATTTGCCGTTGAAGCCCTTTGTTCCACTCGGAACCAAAAGGAATAATAATAATCACATTCATCGTTTTATTTCTCTATAATATTCACGTTGTCTCTCACAACACTGTTTAAACTCACCATAGAAATCTGTATTTTTGTCGGCGAAATCCTCAATCTGCTAATCGGACAACTTAGAGTACAGACTGAAGCAAAATATTTAGACTGTTCAGCATTCCATTGTTTTAAGTAGTATCTATCATATACTGTTTGAATACTGTAAAGGAGTAAATCATTTTCTAAGAGTATTTTACCAAACATTTTGTTTTTAATCAGGGAATTCCTGGGCACCCGATTCATTCTGAAGTTATTTTTTCCTTCAAAATGACATAATTTGAAGAACCAGGGTCAGTTCAGTAGAACACGAAAGCTGCTTCATTTCAGTAGTATATAAGGGGATGTTCATCGGCACAAAATACAATTTTTTTAACGAATTGATCACGGATTGATATCAGCTAGAGAACCATTGAAAACCAGGGAGTACTGGACAGCTGTTTCATCTTAGTTTGGGAATCATTGGCAGTACGCACCTACCACCAAGGTTTGAACCCAGGACCTTCCGATTACAAGGCAAGCTATTATACCTTTTTTGACTGGACTCTAGTCAGTAACTAGTGTATGGTGCATGCTAAATTCTATTAGTCAGGTTTTCAATGTGGCCACCATGCCACTAGGTGGCTCGCCATCACGGTGCACTTTGAATTGTTGGTATTAGGTGGTTGGAGGCAATCAGCAGGAAGCCTTGAATCCAGGATTCGTGCTAGTTGGCTTGACTGACAGAATTCAGTCTACACCGAAGAGAGGACTAGACACATTACACTAGTTGCTGACTAAAGTCCAATCAAAGAAATATCCAATACAGTCCTACTGAATAGCTCAGTGGTAACGTCTCTGACTGCAAGTGGCACTGGGTGACGCGGGTTCGAATCTCAGAAGGGACATGAGTTCCTTCGAGGTTGCAGATACGCCTTGCTGATGAGTGCCAACTAGCACGAAACTTGGGTCCAAGGCTTCCTGTGGCCGATTGCTTCCAACCACCTAATACCAAGCTAGTATACCATTCAGCCATTGGGACCCGATTCAATGGCCAGCCCATGAATTCTAACTTCTACCACTTCGTGATCTAGCGTGACTGGCATCAACCAATGTCATCGATGGGACATCCATCCTCACACTTGACATGCACACACATAAGATACATTAAATAGTGGAGAGATATATTTTTGACATCAAAGAGAGGGAATGAGCCAGTATTTTGCAGCAAGACATAGTAGACAGGAAAAGAAGACAAAGAAGCACAATAAACGCGAAAGCAGAAGTAGCGAAACCTCGGAAGATCTTTGCAAAATGGGGTATACACAACTTCCCCATGTTTGTACATCAAATTGCAAATAAACATTCCGTTACAATATAACTGGTGCTACATATGATTGAGTTAGAAAGGAATATTCCGACACTTGGGCAATAGACAAATCAAAAAAGGATTTTACATAAATTAAATCTAAAAGATTGATTAATGAACAAAGTCTATTCCTTTCGATAACTTCCTGTTTGTTAGGCTCTATAGTTGAATGACAGTAATAATTGGAGAAGTGTTCTTATCAGCAATACTAATACCATTCTAAATTACATTAAATCAGCAATATCGGCAGATTACATTTCAAAAGCATTAAATAGATAAAGGGAAGTAACACAAGATTTAAGAATTTATAGTTGCCACAGTAGGCCAGCTTGTTTTGCATTCAGAGCGTCGGTTGATTTCAGCGAATTTTTATTAGGCTCTGCTCTTTGAAGTGTTTGGTATCTAGAATCCTCTGGTAATTTATTCTATATCTGATAGACAATAGAGTGAGACCCTTCAATGCTATCTTCTTGGCCTGTTTGGACGAGGCACAGCGTTCAGGGTGATCAAGAATGCTTTGACCCAGGGTGGACGCTCACCATTGCACCTCGGTGGGTTGAAACTCGTGACGAACTCTAGTCAGGTGCTCTCGGACCTGTAGTTTTTGTCAGTGGGAGGACTCACGGTCCTCCCTTTATTTATGTGCGTCGGTCGCCAACCATGCACATGGGCCGGGGTTCAATCCCCTACCGACTTACACCTGATATCATTGGTCGGTCTGTTAAATTTGGGCTACTGATATTATATGCTGAAAATTCCATACTTGTACGAAAATACTGCGTTGAATCAAGCTATAATAAAACATATAGAACTGTTGGTGGTTTTAACAGCCCCTTTATTTAACCACACTGGAAAATGTTTTCGACGACGAACAATTAAGTTCCTAGGGAAACCGCAAATATAACTGCCTATACAAAAGCAGTTGGATTGATAGTTACAAGTGGAAGTGGATAGCCTAGGTGCTTGATGTTTCATTTTCGGAATCACAAACAATTGTGTAGAAAATATAACCTGCAGCTTCCACGTATTAAACGTTCTTTGAATCGATTTGCTCAACTTGTTGGTCATAATTTTACTCTAAACAATAAAATCGATTAAAATTCATTTAAATTAAACGTAGCTGTGGGCGCGAAAGAAGCGGAATCAGCCGTTATCACTACTGTGGCCTGATGTCGAACCTATAAATTCATGAATTCTGTGTTACTTCGATAAACCTAATTCATTCACTCTACTTTAGGATAAGAAACGTTTGTAGTTCTGAGTGCGTTGACTCAGAACTTGCTTCCGAAAAGCCACGTTTGTAGAAAACGGTTACCGAAACCGATTTATTGACAACAACACGAAAAATAAGCAGTCTAAACTGGTCACCAACTTGGTTCCAAAGAAAACCTTATTCATGAATTTAGAATTCGAAGGTGACCCGGCTTCAGATATCCTCAAAATTCGTCTCTCTAAATCAGTCAGTAAGACGTTCTTTGCAGCAAAATTACAAATGAAGTTCACCAGCTGCAAGTTGTTCTCCATCTCCGTAAAGGATAAGTTCTCCCGTCTGGCCACCTCCATGTGCATCTATCAGTTCACCTGCTGTTGTGCAGCAAGGTACATTGGCTGTGGCCAGAGGACGCTTTCCACACGGATAAGCGAACATATTTTAGCATGGTTTTACACAGGAGAAAGGAAGTGTGTGAGAAGCTGTATTCTAGAATACCTGATCGACTCCTGTCACTCTGGCAACCCCAAGCATGATTTTAGATCATCTACCGAATCCATGTTAACTTGCTAGCCGCGTTTTCTTCGTTACAGACTTCTAAAGACAGCGGAGGCCCTGGCAATTCATGACTTTAAGCCAGACTTTGTGTACAAAAGAAGTATGTACAATCCCTAATTCTGCCTTGGCCATAGAGGGATAGACATTTATTTATTTTGTTTAATTAGTCATTCTATGTACCTTTCCCATATTACTTCGATTATTATTAATATTATTATTATTGCTATTCTCACTCTGAATTGTTTCCACTGGTCCCACTTGTCATTCTAAACCCAAAATTATTAATTTTTGTTTTTTATTTTCACAGTATTGAATTCTATCTTATCAAATTTCACACCATGTTATATAACATTTTATATTAGCCTACTAATCCTATAATTATATACCCCTTTTCAACATCTATATTATTATATTATTATTATTGTTACCTTGGGTTCCTAGTGGAACATAGGGCTTCAACTGCACGTCTACACTTGCTTCTGTCTTCTGCCAAGTTAAGTGTGAGGATGGCGTTCATGCCGATGACAATGGTTGGTCTTCACGCTAAATCACACACTGGTAGATGTTAGAATTCATGAGGTGGCCACTGAATTGGGTGCCAGTGGCTGAATGATATACGAGCTCGCTAGCCTTGAAACCAGAAGGTTCTGCGTTTGAACCCTGATGGTAGTGCGTACTACCGATGATCCCCAAACTAGGATGAAACAGCTGTCTAGTACTCCAGTGCTGGTTTTCAATGGTTCTCTAACTGATATCAATCCATGATCAAACTCGTACAAACAAATCTAGTCCTCACAAACCAACTCTTGGAAACCTAGATTTCTTTACAACTGGAGATATGAAGATCTGACCAAGTATCAGCTAGGCGTCCGATTGACTGACCGACCGAATTCAACACCCACCATTATCATCCTATATTGTAAGAAGTATTAAAGTAGACAGTGCCAGAGAAGAAAATATTTACTTCGACGAAGTCATCAACTGGGCTGTACATTCCTTTACGTATGTCGAATGGGTGATAAAGTCCCACAACTGTTCCCAGTCAAGGGTCACATTAATAAAATTGCGAATAGGGATTAAAATGTAGCAATAAAGAGGAAGATCGGATAAAACAAGCATCACAGGATTATAATTACTCAGCGAATTGACTATGTGCTATATTAAGAATTAGAAATGTAGTAATAACACAGTAGACAGGAAGTTTGGATAAGAAAGGTAATAGGATAATAAATATTGAGAATTGATGGCCATAGTAAAAACAACGGTTGAACGTATTTCTTTTGAATACATAGTGTGAGCTTTGAATTTACGATTGCTGTTGCCTCAACTGTACCCAGATGTAGGACAAGCTGTCGCATTGAACCACTTCAGCGTGCATATACTAGTTTATTTACCCGTGTAGAGCTGACTACACCGGTCGTCCAATGAGTCCGCTTGTCAAACCTACTCGCGAACACTATCCGGACTAACTAGCAAAGGGAGAATGCAAGTATATGCAGAGTTCGGTAATAGTGTAACAACGGAAGGCAAGACAAGGGAGTCAAAATATATTTTTCATTAATCAAACCACTGTTTATATATCTACAGTTGATATTCGTTAACCAATCATTGAGTGTGTGATTTCAGTTTAAATCAAACGACATGAAGCAGAATGTTCAAATATACATAGTATTCTGTTGCTGATGCCGAACTGAACTGTGAGAACATGTGAGAATAATATTCCATTAGCATACATTGTCTGTAATTAGTTGTGTTCTCTGAGCTGATTGGTTTAGTTGCGGAGCTTTCGTCGTCTCTCTTCTGGACAACATCTTCAGTGCAGTTATTAGTATAAAGTGAACTGATTTAAATTCTCCATGAGCGATAGAATTGCGTCTCCTAGTAACAGTCATTGCATGTGTATTGGTCACTTTTTATTGACTTGGATTTTAAACTTTCTGGTCACATGATTTACTTTTTATTAGTTGGTAGATTTGGTCTATATTAACGTGTTTGTTAATCGCATATTCGTTTGAGTACCAGGCTTCTAGGAATTCCCTGGCACTTTTGGTGTTTCCTCCGTCTAAAATTTCGACATTATCCTAATCAAACTGATTTCCATCACTTTATGCTAAAAATTGCACTGAAGATGTTGTCCAGCAGGGGGACAACGAAAGCTCCACAACTAAACCAACCAGCTCAGAGAACACTACTTATTGCAAATCATCCACCTGAGCTACAAATCTTCTCTATAACATATCACACCACCACATCAGAACATGTAGTGGGCTCGGAGCATTCAGCTTCCTAATTGCACAGAGTCAATTTTCGCAGTAATTATGATCCTCATATATTTTCTTATCTATCACATTTTAGTTCCCTTGACTGGAAACAGCCGCGGATCTTCCTCACCCATTTACTATAAATACAGGAGTGTAAAGCCTAGTTGACGACTTCGTCGAAGAGAATATTTTCTTCTCTGACATCGTCTTTTTTAATATTTCCTTTTATCTAATATGTATATTCCTTGATCCTATATCGCTTAAGTGTTATAATAATAAGAACAAATCCGAACAATTTCCATAAATAAGAAAGAAGCCTTCATGATCTACAGAAATTGTGGAAAAATCTTGTTTTCTGTAGGTAAAAATGAATACAAAACTGCTTTGTCTCATTCGTGAATGAGAAGATATTAGGGATTCAAATAATCCCATTGTGAAGATCTAGTAATTTGTACACGTAGCCATGCAATTTAAGGCAGTTCATACTATTATTATTGTTATTTATTGTTCCCTTGGGTTCCTAGTGGAACATAGGGCTTAAACTACACGTCTCCACTTGCTTCTGTCTTCCGCTGTACTTTTCACCTGCATCCATGTTAGTCCATAATGTTTCAACTCCTCTTCACACGATCTCCTCCATGTCACCCTTGGACGTCCCACTCGCCGCTTCCCCTTCGGGTTCCACTCGAGCACTGGCCTGACGCGCGATGTCACCCAACGGCCTCTTCAGCTCAGCGAGCGTCCAATCCATCTCCACTTTCTACTGCATATTTGTTGAGTGACTGGTTCTTGTTTTGTTTGTTCTCATAGTTTCTTGTTTGTGACTCTTTCCGGCCATCTAATCTTCAGTATAGAGCCAGCGAAGACAGTTGTTGATAAAGGTCTGCAACAGGCTGTTGGAAATATTCTTTGTGACCCGCCAAGTTTCTGATCTGTATAGAAGAACTTGACGTTTGTATTGAAAATCCGAATTTTGTTGTTGATGCTGAGTGACGAAGATTTCCAGATTGGTTTCAGTTTGATGAATGTGTTTCTTGCCTTTCCGATTCTCGATTTGACATCCTCGTCCGTTCCTCCTGTAGTTGAGACAATGCTCCGTAGATAAGTGAGTGAATGAAGTGACCTCTTTCAAATCCCTCCCGTTGATCTTGATTGGCGCTGGATGTTGCTGCTGTTGTTGTTGTTGGTTGGTTATTTTCATAATCTCCGTCTTGTCTATGTTCACCTGGAGTCCTGTCTTCGCTGCTTCTTTGACCAGTTTGTCGCTTTTCGCTTGTAAGTCTTCAATCTTGTGTGACATCAAACATAAATCATCCGCGAAATCTAGGTCTTCTAGGTTCTTCACGTCGGTCCAGGATATCCCTGTCTTCTCGTTTCCCACTGTCTGACGCATAATCCAGTCCACCACAATTAGGAATATCATTGGTGATAATAAGCACCCTTGTCTGACTCCTGTGTTTACCCCAAACGCCTCGCTGAGTTTTCCGTTGTGGATCACTTGACATGAAGGCAGTTCATGAGGACTTCTAATTACAACAAGATTAAAACTTAAAAAAATACAGGAGTAATTACAACACTACTTTGTGGGTATGTTCACCTTCCTTTACATCAAAAACCAAATTACTTCACTCAGTCCGCTTAATGGCCATTTTGAAACGTACTCACTGTAGACATCATTAGATATGTGTCTTAAGAAAAGTAATCCGCGAAATTTATGCTTAATTAGCTCTAGTTTACTCGTAATTGCGTTTTTTTTAAAAATGAAATAAATAGCATATATTAGAAAGAAAGGAAAAAAAACTTTATGTATTTACATAATCAGTAGTAAAGATGGTGAGAAGATAGAGATAGATTTTGCGCAAAAAAATACTCATGTTAGACGAAAATTTGCATATGAATATTATTTCTGTGTATGCATATTTCTGAAGAACATAACTTCCTAGTCCTTTTGGTACAGAGTACGACATATGACTTGAAGAGAACACCTCCATTTCATCCGGTTTTCTGTTTGGCTCCACGATTGCCAATAAGTTCCATCTCCTTCTGATACGACCTTCTCCAAGTTACCAAACGTGTCGTTTGTTGTCTGGATTCCACTCAAGGGTCTGTCATATGTGCGATATCGCTCAATGGCTTCCATTTCTATTTTCTTTTTCCTTGATTATTTCGTTGCGCTGCCAGCTTTACAGACGAAAATGAATATACTGGCGGAAGAAGCAGCAAAGACTGAACTTAGGGTGAAGACGGAGAAGATGAGGGTGATGAAGGTACCCGGCAATCAACAGCAACGAGCACAGTTCATTATCAGCGGGGGAAATCTGGAAGAGGTCACTTCCTCCATTTATGTAGTCAGCAACTTTTTCAACTACAGGCGGTGGCATGCATGAGTTAGTCGAAGTCAGAATCAGAAAAGCAAGGCAGTACTCCATCCCTCTTAAATTAGTTTGGAAACTTATTCACTCATCGTCAACAACAGAATTCAGATTTTCAACACCAATGTTAAGTGATTCAGTTCTTCTATATGGGTAAGAAACTTAGAGTTTTTGATGTGGTTGTGTTCTCTGAGCTGGATAGTTAATTTGCGAAGCTTTCATCGCCTTACTAGGCGACACCTTCAGCGCGTACCTCAGTTCGTTGAAGTGAGCTTTCAGATTTCTCCACGAGTTTATTAATCATCTCTCCTGGCGACCTTGGACGTGATTGGTTGTTTTTGTGTGTTTTCACACATTCTAGGTTACTTGTATTGTCACTCATTGTTTCTCTGTCTTGAACTTTGACCCTTTGTGTGTGACGTTTATTTCTTATCGGTTGATAAATTTTGTCTCTGTCATGTCTCTATCAATTGATGATTCATTGGAATATCAGACAGGCTTCTAAAAATTCTCTAGCATTCTTGTTGTTTCCTCTGTCTAATATTTGAACGCTGGTTGTTCAAGTCTATCTGATGTCCGTGGTTGTCTGTATGTAGTGATATGAGGGAGTGGATATCATGTCTTTTGACAGCTAGCTTATGTTCGTGGATACGAAGACGAAGGGGACGTCCACTTTGTCCAATGTAGTGCTTTTTGCAGTCGTTACAATTTATTTTGTAGATGATGTTGGTTTTATCTTCCTTCGCTGTTGAGTCTTTTGGTTGACACAGAGCCAGCTGAGTGAAGTGACTTTGTTGGCTCGTGTACGACGTCAATTCCCAAAGGTTTGAAGAGTCTTGTAGTGATTTCTGAGATGTCCTTTATATATGGTAAGGCGATTTTCTTTGTGCTTTCTTGGGGGCTTTTGATCTGATAGGTTGGCTTGGGGGTATATGTATTTTGATGAAATTCCGTGGATATCCATTCTTTTGGAAGACGTCCATGAGATAGCTTTCTTCAATTTTCCCTGAGGTGGGAGTGCTCCAATGAGTCCTGGCTGGTCCTCTTGAATAGTGTTTGTATGCAGTTCCTCTTGTATGCTATTGGATTGTTGCTGTTGTAATTCAGGATTTGGTCTGTGTGAAATGATTTTCTATAGACTTGAGTTTCTAATTCCCCTGTCGTTGTTCGCTTGACTAAGACGTCCAAAAATGGGATTTGGTTTTCTGATTCCTCTTCTCTTGTGAATTTGATGTCGTTGAAGACGTTGTTTATCAGGTTGTGAGCTTTATCTAACTCGTTTCTTTTGATAATTACAAATGTGTCGTCTACGTAACGTATCCAAATTTTGGGTTTGATCTTTGATAGAATTATATTCTCGAGTCTTTGCATCACTGCTTCTGCAATCAAACCTGATATTGGCGATCGCATGGGTGTTCCTTTGACTTGTTCATACATTTGGCCGTTGAATCGGAAGTACGTTGTTAGACATAGGTTTATGCATTCCATCCAACTTGTGTGTTGCATTTTTGATTTTTGTGGAAGGTGTTCGTCGTTACTAAGTAACTGCTCCATGGTTTCTTTTGCTAGTTTTTGTCCGATTGAGGTATACAATGCTGTGACGTCGAAGGATATCATTATCTGTTGTTCATCTATTTAGATGCCTCTGGTTTTCTCTAGGAATTGGATAGCGGAGTTGATGGAGTGATCACAAGATTCCGTTAGGTGTTTTTGTTTTCTGTATAATTCTTTGGATAAAGTGTATGTTGGAGTTCCTGGGAGTGATACAATTGGTCGTAACGGGATATTTGGCTTGTGTATTTTGGGTCTGCCGTAGAATCGGGGTAGGACTGGTCCATTGGATTTCATTCGCCATTGGTCTTTTTTTGTGATTTTTCTAGTTTTGGTAAGCTTGTTTATGTTCCTATGGATGCGGTTGTCCAGTGTTTGTATGGGATTTGTTGGGAGTTGTTGATACACATCCTCGTCTTTGAGTAGTTCTTCAGTTTTCTTGGTGTATTCCTCTCTGTCCATGACTACTGTTGTTCTTCCTTTGTTGGCTGGTAGAATGACGATGTCCATCCTATTTTTCAGCTTTTGGAAGATGTCACCTAGTAGGGTGAGGAAAGCTTCGCAAATTAACTATCTAGCTCAGAGAACACAACCACATCAAAATCATCGACCTGAGCTACAAATCTTCTCTATCATATCTAAACTTGGAGTTTGCGTCACGAAGAACATTTCCAACAGCTGGCTGATGACCGCTTCCTTCACGGGCTCCAAAGTCAAGATCACATAACCAGTCAGAAGGGATTAGAAACACTGAGAGCAAGCCAACGAAGAACCAGTTGCTGAAAAAGTATGACGATGGTAATGGAAATGGAATTGACACACGCTGAAGAGACCGTCGATTGATAAGGAGCGCCAGGTCAGTGCTCAAGTGTAACCTCTATGGGAAACGACTAGTTGGGTATTGGTTCGAGTGTGACATGGAAGGGATCCCGAGAGGTGGAGATCAGAGACTGTGGGAAATCTTGAGGCCAGCTAAAGAGGATTGCTGAGAACAGATGTGTTGCTGAAGCCCTATGTTCCACCTGGAATTCAAAAGGACATTCATACTAATGCAGCAGTTTCTTGGTTAGTTCGTCACCATTCCTTTCTGGTTAAACATCTGATCTCCAGGAAGTAGCCGGTGAAAACAGCTGTTAATGAAAGTCTGTAATAGCCTCTTGGAAATGCCTTTAGTGACACGCTCAGTTTCTAAACCAAATCGAAGAACCAAATGAGTTGAAATTATTTTTGAAGATCAAAATCACGTTCTTGATGCTGAGTATAGAAGGTTTCCACACAGATTGCAGAGAATTGAGGGTTCCTGTCTTATCTTTCCCATCCCTTCTGGCTTCGACATCTTCATCAATGCCACCAACTGTAGTTGAAACGATGGTTTAATACTGTAGTAAATCTTTAACACGATTGCCTGGTTACTTGAAGCTTCTCACTTACGGCATACATGAGCATCACTGAAGAATCCCAGTCGTGTGAGAAACAACTGTGTTGTAATCGACGGTTTTCAATGCGTTTCTAAATGATCCCAGTTCCTCTCTCGACTTGAAACCTTTTTGACGATTATCCCATGAATGTTCTAGTGGTCCATATTGATATATGAGCCTAAACGTTTAGTGATATCATTCACAAATATCATCTTTGAAGATGATTCAATTATGATTAATTCATTATTTTTTGGTTAATTTAATTTTCTTTCCAGTGTACACTTTGGAAGGTATTCATCTCATGGATTCAGATTACCACTCTGATCTTCTTCCACTACCAGAGTCAGAATTCAAACGCCTACTAATTTGACAACACTCTTTACTGACAAATAGATGGTGTAGTCATGGACAGTCCACTTAGCCCTGTTTTAGCAGATATCTTCATGTTAAACCTTGTGAAAACAAAGTTGAAGCATGCAATCGATCAAAAAACTTCCTATTGTCGATATGTCGATGACACATTTGTAGTATGCAACAACGACAGTCATGCCTCCTACCTACTCAGCCTATTCAACAAAGCACAAACAAATATTGAATTCAGTATGGAACATGAAAATGATGGAAAGTTCCATTTCCTTGACATCGCCATGCAACGCCTAGAAGATGGTAATCTCCAGAGGTCAATTTACCGAAAGTCAACATGAAATGGACAATACTTACATTTTAATAGTTTTTGTCCAAATAGCTATAAACGAGCACTACTCAAGACTCTGTACTATAGAGCAAGGAGAATATGCTCTGCAGAGAAACTAGAGAAAGAATTTATGATTCTCGAAAAGGTGCTGAAAAACAACGGTTACCCTCAAAGATTCATTAACAAACATGGAAGATGTGAAGGCTCAAATACCAAACAAATCACAGTTGAAAAAAAGCCTGTCTTCATTCAACTAAATTTTAAAGGTGAAAACATTGCAGAAATGGTCAACAGAAGACTGAGAACATCACTAGCCAGAGCCTATCCTGCAGCTAAGTTGGTTCGCGTCCATTGAACAACATGCTCTTTGGTGCAGTCAAAAGTCGATAGATACCCTTCTCATGTTAACTCCAACTGTGTATACAAATTTACGTGTATCTGCGGGAGCAGTTACATTGGGAGAACAAAACGAAGGGCACACCTCCGATTTTCTGAACATGTGCCAAAAGGCCTACGTCTCAAGAGAGCGAACTCTTATAGTAGCGCTATTACTAGACATCTTCTCGACACGGGTCATGAGGTAGAAATCGAGAAATCCTTTAAAATTATCAATAGACAAAGGAGTTCCATTCTCCTCAAGTTTGCCGAAGCAACTTCTATCAAACGCTTGAAACCAGATTTATGTGTTCAGAAAGAAGCAGTTATTAATCTTCCCTTGCCCTGGTAACTGAATGTCCTTCTTCTCTCATCTGATTACGTAATCTTTGTCTTTAATCTCACCCCCTTTTATAATCTGTAATTTTGCTGGTCTCTTGTTTCTGTGATTTGAGTTGAACTCAGTACATTGTTACCTAATTTATTAGTCACTCTGTATCTTTATTACGTAACTCCTTTACCATTGTATGCATACATTTATTTTGTTTAAAGTTGAACTGCCTGTGTAAAAACTATATAAGCGCAATTTTCTGAGCACTGTTCACTATTGTGGAACTTTTTGTCAACTGACAACATGTAAAATTTGCAAGTATGTTAAAACTTTTCTGTACATAAACCTCATAATTTATTTAGGCTGTGAGCAGGTGATGAGAAGCCTACGAAATAAATGATGGTACCATATTATTCTGCACAAAGCCTTACTGTTGTTCTTGCTTTATTCAAATTCGTTGATAATCATTTAGCACAAAAGTTATTTATAACCTCAGGGAAACTTCTATTTGCTCAGAATAATTAAATTGGTGCTCCATCCACTCGTACAATCGAAGATTTAATAAGTGTATTTATTATTCTGATCTAGTGATTTATGTACAATATCTTTTGGTGAATATTGCATAAATATCAACGCATGTTGGGTGGTAGGTAGGTAGGTAGCAGTTGACTCAGAGACCAGATTAAGCGTTTAGCTCTTAAAAAATTATCCGGTTGATTTTGTCTTCTTTTATTTCTCTTCTCACCAAGGTTGTTTGTGTAAAAGAAATAGATGCCCTAGGGGTCATATAGTGAATCTGATAACAGTAAGTTGGCCATTATCTATTTCATGAATTTTAATTGAATTAACTATAGAAATGACTGTAAACAGATTGGCAATATTTATTTTGTGTTAGTAGATTTATCTCTCCATGGACCACAGAATGTGAGGAGAAATATTAGTATTATTATTTTTGATATTTCTGTATGGTTTCAGCTGAGGAAAGGGAAGGGATGAAGGTGCCTGACATGTACCAACTATCATTAAATGGAGACGTTTGAAGGAGGCCGACTTTTTCTCTTTATCTAGGCAACATTGTTTCAGTTACAGGCAGTAGGGATGAAAATGTCAAATCTGGGCAGGATAGGGAAAGCAAGATCCAGCTTCATTACTCTGAGACCAGTGGGGAAATCTGCTACATTCAGCATCAAGAACAAAATTCAGATTTTTACACCAGTGTCAAATCAGAGTATCTGTAACAGGCTTTTCCAGACTTTTATCAACAGCTGTCTTCGTCGTTGGCAATCGAATGACATTGCGCACCGGGCTAAAGCTCGGGTGGAATCCCAGTGGGGAGCGAATAGTTGGTCGTCCGAGGGTGACATGGAGGAGATCGTGCGAGGAGGAAGAGGAGATGAGAGATTATGGGTAATCGTGGACCCAGGTAAAGAAGACGTCAGAGAATAGAATAAAGTGGAAATGTGTTGTTGAAACCCTATATTACACTTGGAACCCAATGAAACAATAATAATAACGCCTTCGTTCCGTACTGAAAATCAGATGGCTGATCGGAATAGATAATTAACATGAAATCACCAATCAATCAACAAATAGACAGAAAAAATAGAATTGGACTGGAGAAATACTGAGCAGACCGTTGAATGGCATCACAAAACAGGCCCTAGAGTGGAGGCGGGATGATAAATCGCTAGTTAGGCGTTCGAGGATGTGTGAAGAGCTGCTCATGAAAGCTTCTTGGTAATCCTGGAACAAGCTGAAAAAAGACTTTAGAGAAAGGGGTGAAATGGAGATGTGCTTCTGAAGCCGTATGGTCTACTTGAAATCCAAGGGAATTATAATACTAATCTTTATGGTGTAACTGTAAGGATTTCGTCGTTCTACTTCGAGGTAAAATCTTCTGTGATAATTCCACAATGGTCTAAAAATCGCTACTTTAATATTTTGCTTTGCTTGAATTTGAATATTGATAGACCAAGGAGATCGAAAGTCATCGATTTTATCATGGTATTACTTTGTTAACCATAGCTGAATACTCTAAAAGAGGTAGTCATTAAAAATGGCTACCCTGAATGCTTTATCTCAAAATCTATGAGGCTCATTCCACCAAAATAACATATACACGCACTTTTCGTTCCCATAAAGCCTTCCTTCTGAGTCTGAAATTATGTGGAGACTCATCGGTAGAAATACCAAGAAACCAAAGAAAACAATCTTTTTGCAGCTGAATTTTGGATTTACTGCTTTTGCAAAACCAATGACTCATATAAGGGTGGGAGATAAGCGACCTTTACGGGCCTCATCTATGTGTATCTAACTCTCATAGGGAAAGGTTTACCACTTGTACTCAGCTTTCACTATCCAAACGTATCATTGAATGTTTACCCTCATGGTTTTACGGAGGGGGGATTAACGTCCCTCTTCACAGCCCTATCCTGGACACCGAACAAATTCACAAACCAACTTCATCTATAGAGTACTCATAAATCTTACTGAAGTAGTAAGAATCAAACTTCTACAAACTACAGAATCTATGACAACCAACACGATAAATCCTGAACTCGGTAAACAGAAGAAAATTTGTTCAGTCGGTGAACCAACAGCATTCTATGCGTAGCTTTGTTTTGAATCTAAACACTACTTTTTTAATTACCTTCACATTTACCGGTGATAAATTTTTACTGTTTATGACGCCGGCTATAACTTGACCCTCTTTCAACCTTGGATGAGTTCCAAGGAATCCCAGTAAGCATGTTACGTCAATCAATTCACTTATGTAATTCTAGTTTCTACTCGATTAATGCTTTCTGCACTGTGGAACTACTGTCTAAGGATATTTTTATTAAAGCTTGATTCCACACAGTATATTTTATACAAGTATGGAATTTTCAGCATGTGATATCGGTAGTCCAAATTTAGCTGGCCGACCATCGATATCAGGTGTGCGTCGGCAGGGAATTGAATCCCGGACCATGTGAATGGTCGGCGAGCGTCCTAACCACTGTACTACCGTCAGTATTAATGACACGATTATGGAAACAATTTCCGCTGCCATAAAACACTCCCATATACATGGGATAAAATCAAAGGGTTAATTGCAAACAGTAATTCTCATACAAATATCAAATTTTCAGTTTGTAGAATAGTGTAGGATCCACTTTTCTCACCACAAGGATAATATTTTAAACAGAGGCATCTACAGTGATAATATTGTCATCGAAGAATATGAAAATAAAATTAAAGTTACTGTGAAAATATTAACGGCAGTATAATAAAGAAAGAAGAATGAAAAGGACCATTAATGCTGTGTTTCTCAATAAACCAGTAGTCTCATGCCCACACATTTTCCACTACATAAAATGTGTGCCAACTAAGGTGTTGTGGAGTGTTTCTAATTAGTCATCCAAGCATCAAGTCGTCTATAGTCGATTCTAGTCACACCTGGTGAGATGCAAGCAGACAGTTGTGTGTTGGGAGGATGCTGAGCGTCCGACAAGATGATTTTCCCTAAATTTCTCATATGAGTCCATGTATCTATCTACAACAGTACTGACAAGTTGATTCAGCAACACCCCATCATTCAGTACCCTTCACAGTGAAACAAAGCCTTCCTCAAGTAGCCTAGGAAAGATTAACGGGTAAGGGAGCAATAGAGAAGGATAGATAGGTAGGTAGAGTATACGAATCAATAAACTGTAAGTGTAGAAACTGAGTGACACCAGATTCTCTCAACTTCCTCACGTAGAACTTCGAACGAAATATCTTTCTAGAAACTGAAATGATGTTGGAAGACGAGGAAAGATGATCAGGGGAAATACAAAATCCAAATTCATTAAGGGGAATAAATGTATGAAAATCCAAGATATTTAACATTCGACATAGTTTCAAATTCAGTGTCACCTATGACAGTAGAATTATGAGAATCAACCAGTTCATGTGTCTGAAAGTGAATCAGCAAGCTGACATTTAGAGGCATTTATCTTCTCACCAGTTGACAAGGACATTCTGATTTAAAAGTAACCGACATTGGAACAGTTAGATTATCCGCATACCTAACAAAATCGACTTCGTCAGCTTGTGTTACAGTAAGCTTGTTCAAGAAAAGAGGCCTATGTACAAAGTTAAAAGCAAATAAGTAATCGATAAAAGTACAGCGAACATATTCGGCACTTCTGTCTACATTAGAGACAGTATTTTTGTGTAGGACTACAGTGACATCTAAAGCCCACCGACTGTGTTTATTAGCCAATTGTAAGGATCATTAAAAGCATTCAACGAGAGTTACAGATTACGTAGAAAGGAGTTCCTTCATTATTTTACAAAATGGTGAGGTAATAAAACTAGCTGTAAGCTTAACACTTGATTCACTTGATGATTTAGGCACCAAAACAATATCCCTCCAAGAAGCAAGCAAAATTTTAATGGGAAGAGATTTATTGAAAATACCAATTGGAGGATAACAGAAAATGTCCGCAGATTTATCTTAAGAGGAGGAGGATAGCTTCCGTTTCGCTCTTGGCTGGATGCCTCCTTTTTAAAGTAATTTAGATTGTATTTGGGTTTGGGAAATTATGACTGGAACTGTGGTTACGCTTAAACTCACTATTCTAAGTGATTCATTCACTTGTTATATTTACGCCGTCTGTTTTAGCTTTATAAAGGCTTGACTACGGATTAATATCGGATGGAGAAACACTGAAAACCAGGGAGTAGTGGACAAACAGTTGTTTCTTCCTAGTTTTGGGCTCATCGGGTCTACTCACTGACCGGTTTTCGAACCAAGATCTTTCCGGTTACAAGTTAAGCTCGTGGACCATTCAACAACTAGGACGTGACACATTGACCCATGAATTTCGAGTTCTGCCAATTCATGATCATAGCGGGATTGTCAGCAGCCAATGTCATCAGTGAGCATTCGTCCCCACTTCCGAACTGCTGGTTGACTCACTGATCACTAGTTCCCACTAAAACTTCAGAAAACCTCGTCCCATATCCAGTCACTAATGAGCATCAGATTAATTTTCAAGAGTTTAAGACTCATCCGCATTAGGCACGCACGACCCCATCCGGAAGAAACAGCTATCCAGTACTCCTTGATTTAAGTAGTTTTATATCTGGCATCACTTAGTAGTCATACTTGAAGCAAAGTGATATCCTTACAAACTAACTATCGAAAATTTGTACAAGCTACAAAAATATTTGTCGTTATAACTAGTATTTTATAGACTTCTGTGTAATATAAATTCGTCTCCCACTTTTGAATGATAACCGACATGCTTTTAAAAATATTGAGCAGAGAATATTTTTTTCGACTATTTCCTCTTCCGACTCTACAGTTATGTGTATATATGCTTATTTACATAGAATATTCTAGAATATTAGTGTTTTTTAAATAATATCAAATTTTTAAGTAAGACCAATGAAATTATAGTTTACGAAAGAAACTTAAGTTATAATAAGCACAAAAATTTAATACCAAATAGAATATCAAATAGAATTAAGGAAATTTCCAGTTCAAATTTAGGATCAATAGAAACTTGATGGCCAGGGTAAGGAAAGAGTCTGAACCGACTTCTTTCGGATACATAAATTAGGTTTCTTAATGTAGATCCCAACAGCCAGAGTCAGCAACATTTAGTAAACGAAATCTTAAGGCGAAGTTAAGATTTGTTAGCATGCAATGGATGACTTTGAAAGCCACCTCGTTGACATCAATCTTGTGTTCTGTATCCACGAAATGAGAGAGGGTAAAGCTATGAATGTATTTTGTTCATTCCTTGCTTAACCACTCTGCAGAATGGTGTCCGGAAATCGACAATAAACATACCTAATTGTACGGTCTATGTGACTGGCTCCACAGAAGCAATCAACCTGATAGATATACACACAATGGGAGAAATTAGACAGTTTGTCTGTGCTCAATTTTTCTGCTAAATGTCTGAATAAATATTTTGACTACATCAAAATGTTTTTTGTCTCGGTGGCATAGCGGTTAGGACGCTCGCCGACCATGCACATGGGACGGGGTTCGATCCCCGGCCGACACAATCCTTTACCTCGCTAAGCCAGAAATAATGCTGGTGAAGAGGAAAGGTTGGGTATGAGGCTAGTAACTCCATCCTGTAAAATAAACACTGCTACATAAACTTCAAGCCACTAGCTTGAGGCCCTATGTTTCACTGGGAACGTGAAGGAAAAAAAGTGTTTTTGGTGTAACGTATTAGATAATAACATTATCCCAACGGTTGTATATCGGTGTTTCAGTGGTAGGGTTCTCAACAGTAACATGAAAAGCTTCTATTTCATTCTAGGTCAACTCTTTTCAAAACCTCAGCTGAAACATTAAAGTTTCAAGCACCAATGCGTATGTTCCATTGAGAAAACAAGGAATGGGAAAATGCTTAGATTTATACTTACCATTTCACGATATTTTCTCTTTGAAGCATCAAAAGATTGTATCAATGCAGCAGCATGACCAACAAATAATGCATAACATGTAGCCCCTGTCATCATACTAATAATAGTGATCCATGCTTCAGGCAGTGAACTCGGTGGATAACGTCCATAACCAATTGAAAGCATATGTGAAAGTGCTTTGAATAGTGCCCATGTATACTGTTCAAACCAGTAAGCATTCTGTGAAATAAAATATATTGAAAAGATAGAATTTATTTACATTCGAATCAGCATTTTTTATTGACCTCACTTTTAATACTTGTACGCCTATATGGTTACTTATTTCAATATTTCTCTAGGAACTCAGTGATATAGAACAGATTGTGGTTATGAGCCACACTTACTTTGTGAGGAAAAAAGATACTAATCGGTCGTCTAAAGTGAAATAGGTTCAAGGGGATTCGACCCCATAACCAAATGTTTAAAAGTTGAGGGCTGAAGCTAGTAAGCTATTTGTATTTTATCTTTTATTATTATTCCCTCCATTTCACCCCCTTTTTGAGGTCCGGTACAGCTGGCTTAACGATCTCCTAAATGTCACACTTGGACCTATGTTCGTCTCGACGTCCCTCATTTGGTTTCCACTCGAGCGATGGCATGGAGCGCGATGTCATTCAACTGTCTCCTCAAAGTGTGTTTTGTCGACCTCGTTTCTCTTCAGGATATTTGTTGACGAATACGTTTTTGGTTGGTTCGTTACCATAGTTTCCTGCTGTTAATCCATTCTACCCATGTGATCTTCAATATGGGGCCAGTGAATGAAGCTGCTAATAAGTCTTCTGAAGCCTGTTCGACATGCTTTTCATAAGGTACCAAGTTTCTAAACCCCACAGAGGAATTAACTGACTTGACATTAGTGTTGAAAATCTGAAACTTGTTCTTTGTGATGAGTTCAGAAAATCTCCAAATTGATTTCAGAGTGATGAATATGTGTTTTACTTTTCCGATTCTTTGTTGATTTTGATGACTTAATTTTGTTTGTTTGCCTGTTCTTTAATTGCTTATAATTCTTGTATGCACTTAGAACTCTTACATAATTTCGTATTCTCTACTTCGTTCTTATGTGTATCCTGAGTAGAATTCAATCATCAAACTATCCATATTATTACATAACTTCTTTTTTAACAAGTGTTTGTGACAATTCATCACCTTTGTTACTACCCTAATTTCATTAAAACCTAATTTTCTTGACTGATTTTGTATTGCGTAACTCCAATTACCAATCTTCACCTGTTTAGTTAAAATAACCATAACCAATTGTATTTTTGTTTGACAAATTTAATGTACACACACATACAAAACAACCATATATGTCAGCTAAGAAAATGAATTCGCTGAAAAAACTCTTCGCTGAACTACGTGTTTTGTTTGGTGTTGAAATCGTTATCCGTACTGACTTGTCTTTGTTGCTTTTTCTTTCAAATTGTTGGTCATCAGCTGTAAGTCTTCTGGTTTGTGTGGTGTTATATTATTATTATTGTTCCTTTGGGTTCCTAGTGGAATATAGGGCTTCAACTGCACGCCTCCACTTGCTTCTGTCTTCTGCTGTACTTTTCACTTGCATCCATGTTAATCCATATTGTTTCAGTTCCTCATCACACGATCTCCTCCATGTCACCCTTGCACGTCCCACTCGCCGCCGCTTCCCTTTCGGGTTCCACTCGAGCTATGGTCTGACGCGCGATGTCACCCAACGGCCTCCACAGCGAGTGTCCAATCCATCTCCACTTTCTCCTGCATAGTTGTTGAGCGATTGGTTCCTGTTTTGTTTGTTCCCAAAGTTTCTTGTTAGTGATTCTTTCCGGCAGCCATCTGATCTTCAGTGTAGAACGAAGGCAGTTGTTGATAAAGGTCTGCAACAGGCTGTTGGAAATATTCTTTGTGACCCGCCAAATTTCTGATCCATATAGAAGAAGTGACTCGGCGTTTGTATTGAAAATCCGAATTTTGTTGTTGATGCTGAGTGACGGAGATTTCCAGATTGGTTTCAGGTTGATGAATGTGTTTCTCGCCTTCCTGGTTCTCGATTTGACATCCTCGTCCGTTCCTCGTGCTGTAGTTGAGACAATGCTCCCTAGATAAGTGAAAGAAGTAACCTGTTTCAAATCCCTCCCGTTGGTGGTGATTGGCGCTGGATGTTGCTGCTGTTGTTGTTGTTGTTGGTTGGTTATTTTCATAACCTCCGTCTTGTCTATGTCCACCTGGAGTCCTGTGTTTGCTGCTTCTTTGACCAGTTTGTCGGTTTTCGCTTGTAAGTCTTCGATTCTGTGTGACATCAAACATAAGTCATCCGCGAAATCCAGGTCTTCTAGGTTCTTCACGTATTAGGCATAAATAATCTGAAAACTATAGATATTCTAGAATCTTCATATCGGTTCAACGTATTCCTGACTTCTCACCTCCCTCCCAACGTACGGTGTCCTGCACAGTCCAGTCCACCACAAATAGATATATCGTCAGTTATAGTATGCAGCAGGCTTATCTCACTGCCGCATTTACTTCAAAAACTTCTCTGAGTTTTACTTCTTAGATAACCTGACATGTGGCATTGTTGTATAGCTGCAGCACACCATGTTGTTAAAGTATATTCCAAATATGTATGATATCTAAATAAGGAAGAACACTATATTCAACGAAGAGACTCTTTTCAACGAATTTACAATCGTGTAAATATGGTTTTTAAGGAATTATATCCAGTGCGGGAATTACATCAAAGGTGTGCATACATGAAATAATAGTAATATTATGAAATGCAATTAAAATATTTGTGATTATAATCATAGTTTAATGTCAAGTGGCAAAATAATTAATGTCGTATATAGAACAATACATAAGGTGTATAGATGTTGGAAAGGGGTGCATGATTATAGGATTAGGAGGCTAATATAAAATGTTATATAACATGGTGTGAAATTTGGTAAGATAGAATTCAATATTGTAAAAATAAGAAATAAAAATTAATACTTTTTGGTTTAGAATGACAAGTGGGACAAGTGGAAAGAATTCAGAGTGCGAATAATAATAATCGTAGTAATAAGGAAAAGGTACATGGAATAACTAAATAAACAAAATACATAAATAAATAAATGTCTTTCCCTCTACGGCCAAGGCAGAAGTAGGGATTGTACATACTTCTTTTGTACACAAAGGTCTGGCTTAAAGTCATGAATGGCCAAGGCCTCCACTGTCTTTGGAAGTCTGTAACGAAGAAAACGTGGTAAGTTAGTATGGATTCGGTAGATGATCTTAAAATCATGCTTGGGGTTGACAGAGTGACAGGAGTCGATCAGGTGTTCTAGAATACAGCTTCTCACACACTTTCTTTCTCCCGTGTAAAACCATGCTGGAATATGTTCTCGTATCCGTTTGGAAAGCGTCCTCTGGCCACAGCCAATGTACGTTGCTCCACAAGAGGAGCGGGTGAACTGATAGATGCACATGTAGGCGGCCAGACGGGGAAGCTTATCTTTTACAGAGATGTAGAACAACTTGCGGCTGGTGAACGTCATATGTAATTTTGCTGCAAGAAACTGATTGCTTTAGAGAGACGGTTTTTGAGCATATCTGAAGCTTGATCAGCTTTGAATTCCAAGTTCATGAATAATGTTTTCTTTGTAACTGAGTCGGTGACCAGTTTAGACCGCTTATTTTTCGTGTTACTGTCAATAAATCGGTTTGGGTAACCGTTTTCTGCGAGCATGGCTTTTAGTAAGTCAAGTTCTGAGTCAACGCAATCAGAATTACAAATGTTTCTTATACTAAAGCAGAGCGAATGAATTAGGTTCCTTTTCCTGTAGATAGGCACCCAACTATAAAAATTAGTTAGTTGTCCGTTCCATGTACGTTCCCGGTGGATGGATCTTTTGAGAGATCCGTCATTACGTTTACTAAGGCACACATCAAGAAAAAGAATACTTAGTTCAGATTCCTTTTCTATAGTGAATTGTAAAGAAGGATGGCATTTGTTGAAAACAAACAAAACATCATCAAGAATTACGTTCTCATCGCAGACAACGAAAGTGTCGTCCAAGTATCGTTTAAAAATGTCGAAATGATTGATGGTTTGACTAAGTTGAGAGTTTTCAAGCTTTGCCATAAAACAATCAGCCAGCAAAGGACCCAGTGGTGATCCTATGGCAATGCCATCTCTCTGTCTAAAATCTAATTGTTGAAGGTGAATTGAACATTCGGCGTGCATTTCAATAAAAGTTCTTTAAGGTAGACTGTCGGCAACCACATTTCTAAACTATATGTATCAATATAATCACAAATATATCAAACAGCTTCCATAAGAGGTACACTGGTAAGTAGTGAGGTCACATATGATGAGAACATGACTCTATCTGAGACATTAAAATCTTTAATACTCTCAATAAATTTAAACGCATCATCTATATAATTTATGACATTTATTAATGAATGGGCATACTATGCTGGTATAGAAGGTACAGCAGAAAAAGAACAGAATTTTAACACGCTCAACTTACCTGTAAACGTGCTTTACTAACCCAACTGTCTACAGGGAAATCCATTAACATTGGTACAAGAAATTGTAAACATGCATTCCAATGGCCTAATATCAACATGATCAGGACTAGATTACATATTCCCATGAATTTACTTGCAATATTGATGAACTTCAGTGAAAAAAAGAGAAGAGAAGGAATAAAGGAGGTAAATGAAACATGAAAACAACAGGGTGGATTAATTTTCTAATGAATGTGTCACTGTTACCTCATCATTTTTAAAAATAATGGATAAACTGCTTTTACTCAATCTGCAACCTCCATTGAAGGCTTTTAATGATCTTAAACTATTTGCTTATAAACAAAGTCGGTGTGCTTTAGATATCGCTTTCGTTTTATATCATAATATTTTCCACAATTTAGACAGAGGTGCCAAATATGTTCACTGTGCTCTGTATTTAGGCCTCTTTTGTTGGAAAAGCTTGCTGTGACACAAGCTGATGAAGCCAATTATGTTAAGTACGGGGATAATCTAACTGTTTCCATGTCAGTTACTTCTAAATCATGCTTCCTCTTTCATCTAATGTAATCTTCTTTGTGTCACCCTCGGACACTATACTGGTTGTTTCCTATTCATGTTCTACTCGAGGGTCATATGAATGTCTCCTCGGAGTACAGGCTGTTGGCTGGTTAGCTACTTGTCAGAGTTCCTTTTTGCCTGCCTTCTCTGGCTGGCCATCTGATCTTGACTATGAAGCGAAGACTGTCTACTGCTCAATAAATGTGCAGAAAAAAGTATCGATGGACCGGAATAACGCTGAGCAGATTATCGCGTTACCTAGCTAGCCAGGCTAGTGCTCAAGTGGAATCCAAATGGGAGGGGACTATTTGAACCTTATTCTAAGGTTGATATAGAGGAGATCGTGTGAAGAGTGGATGAAGTCTTATAGGCAATCGTGGAGTCAGCTGAAGAGGACAGCAGAGAAGGAGACGAAGTGGTGGTATGATGCTGAAGCCCTATTTTCACTCGCAACTCTAGAGAATAAAAACAATCAATCAAAAGTGTCAATTAAACACATATATACGTTTGTTAGATTAACATACCTCTTCCCATTGAGTAATATAACGAACTAAGCGTGAAAGACGTAGCAGCCTTAACAAACTTAGAAGTTTTGCTAATCGTAATATTCGTAATGCACGACCTGTACGGAAAGAGAAAAAATGAGAAAAAATTGCTTATTTTACTGTTTTATTCACATTCTACTCTTTTCAGTTGGTAAGTATTCTCAATTATGTAACCTCTGGTTAGCTTCGTAAAGAAAAGCATAAAATAAATGAGCTGCACTCAATTCTGATTTTCCCGTTGATTGATTGGATAGAAATGTTGGCTTCTTGTGCGGACACATCGACGATGTTTGAGGATTAACATGAAATAATTTGGTGGATTGTGACTAGCAGTAGAATCCAAACTGTGTGTTTCGTCCTATTTGGGGACGCACCTCCATTCACCAGTGAGCGATGGTGTTCCAACTGAGACTCAGACCTAGTAGCCATTGTTTCAAACGCCGAAGCATCATCCACTAGACTGCTTCGGCCACAAGAGCCACCTTCTGGACAACAGGTGTCAGTTACTACTTGTCTCTGATTCTTCTGTTGATTGAATGAGGAAAACTGTCACGGCCTCTCATAGCCAAAGTGATCTAGTGGCTAACGTTTTGGCGTTCGAAACGAAGGGCAATAAGTTTGAGCCGAGGTCGGGACACCATCACCTACTGGGGAGTGCAGGTAGGTCCAGTGACGAGTCCATTTCTAGTCGCCAATCCACCAAATAGGCTGAACGATTTGACTTTAGTATAGTTTCGAAATAGATGGAAGTTAGTGATTAGAATCTTGTGCGTCAAAAGTTAAAAGTATTTATTTATTGAAGATATTTCCATTCCAAGTCATAAAGACTGCAAGAAAGAAAATCTGTGAGGAAAATGCAATACAATCCATTAGGAAAATATGCACCTATTTGAAAACAATGCGAAGATACGACAGAACAGAATTATATTAGGTATCTTAAAAAAATAGTTGAAAAAGTATATTCAGATGACACTACACGCTGGACAATAGAAAGTATGTATTTTTGGATCGGCTGCTGAAAATTAATCAAAATTCACAACTCTTCACTACATTCCCAGCAGCTTTTTATGCTTTGTTCAAATACGTGTAAGAAAATCTAAATGGCCTTGAAGAATAAGCCAGATGCAACTACAAACGGTATTCCTAATTGTGGTTGATTGAATTACGTGGAAGACTGCGTGTAGGGAGCTAGAATACAGGAATACATAGGATTGATAGGAAGACTCTATAAGATCTGGATTCGTCGGATAATTTCTGGCTCATGTCACACGAACTCGAAGATTTGCAAGCGGAAAACAACAATTTGGAAGAGGACGGAGTGAAAAATACAGGACTTGAAATGAACAAAAAGAAGACGAAGCTGTTGAAGATAACCAACCAACAAAAGCAACAGGAAGCACCAATCAGCATCAACCCGATATATCTGAAGGAGGACACTTCCTCCTTGTTCTTGCAATTAAAGGCAGTCAGCAGGGATGAGGATGTAAAAAAGAGAACAGGAGAGGCAAGATAGACATTCGTCAATCCGAAATCGGTTTGGAAATCTACTGCACTCAGCACGAAAAATGTAATTCGGATTTTCAACACCAATGTTAAGTCAGTCATTTCTTCTATATGAGTCATAAACTTGGAGAACACGTCACGGAAAACCCTACAAACAGAATTTTTCCGACTTTATCAACAGTTTCCTTCGTCGCCTTCGTAATGCAGATCAAACGACCACCCGGAAGTGGTTATCAGTGATAAACTGTGGCAGCTCGATCACCGAACAAAAACGTGTTGTTGAACAAATATTCCAAAGAAAGTGGAGATGGATCGGTCACATTCTGAGGAGACTATCGAATGACCTATCGCGCCAGACCGACAAGTGCAACTCTAATGGGAAATGACGAGTTAGGAGTTGGTCCGAGAGTAATGCGGAGATGATCACGTGATCAGGAGGTGAGAGACTATGAGCCATCTTGGATTCAGCTAAAGAGGTTCACAGAAAACAGGTTTGAATGAAGATTTGCTACTGAAGCCCTATATTCAACTCAGAAACCAAGGGGACCGGCAAGCAGAAAAACTTTACCACCTTCATTAACTATTCTTTCGCATATCCTAAGTCAATATCTATTAAAAAATACTGTCAGTTTCAATTGTACTACTTGTCACTGCTCTTTTTTAAGTAGTATAGTTTACTATTCGTAAAAAACATGAAGATGTGTGTGTGTGAAACAGTATAAAGCATGAAGTGATTAGACGAATGGCATGATTCTATCCACTTATTACGTGTTTGAATTCATCTACTGTTTTCTTATTTTTGTCCTGTTGTTCTCGCTATCCTAAACTAACCAACTAACTCAAGTACAGATTTATCAGGCATTCGTTTTCTGTAATTACTGTTAGTATTTTTATATTCATTAGTAAACAATTTGACCTATTTATCTGAAATCATCAAGTACACTTTTACAAGCTTTACACAGAAAACTCGATGTGTTTTCGTGTGTTCATACTTGTCAGATTTATAGGACATATGGTTTAATATGAGGAAAGCCGAGTTGAACAGAAATAAAAAAAAATAGTGTTCTGACACGTAATCTGAAGCATTTTGTCTCTATAAAGGTTAATTACGACGTGGTTAATAACTATTGAAGATAAAAATGGCAGCGATTTTGCATCTTTTTCTTGTGTTGTGGAAAATGGACAAAGTTTTAATGTCTTATTGGTCGATTTCTGTTTTGCTTCTATAAACTAGGAATATGAGAAAATCTTTCGTGGTTAATGTCTAAAACTGTAGCAATAAACAATATGAAGAAGAATCTTCGTAATTGGGGGGTGGAATTGTGGGTTAGTTAGGGAACTTACATAATTATCTTGAAAGCTGATGATGAATATAATCTCTAAGAATAAAAGATATTATTATTTTTCCTTTGAATTCCTAGTGGAACATAGGGCTTCAGCAACACATCTCCACTTTGTCCTATCTTCTGCTGTCGTCTTCACCATGGACCACGATTGTTTACAATCTCTCATCTCCTCCTGGCATAATCTCTTCCATGTCACCCTCACAAGAACGACCCATTCGTCGCTTTCCATGTGGATTCCACTCAAGGGCTTTGTGTGCGATGTTATTCGACGGTCTCCTCAACGTATGCCTAGTCAGTCTCTGTTTTATCCTACATATTTGTGGAGTAATGAGCTCTTGGTTGGTTTGTTCCCCCATTTTCTTGTTACTTATTCTTTCTGGCCAGCCATTTGATCTTCACTATGGAACCAGCAAAGGCAGCTGTTGATAGAAGTCCGCAACCTGTTGGAAATCTTTTTCGTGATACGTTGGTCAAGTGTCTGACCCGTATAGAAGAACCAACTTCACATTAGTGGTGTAAATGCGAATCTTGTTCCTTACACTGAGTGCAGAAGATTTCCAAACTGGTTTCAGGTTGACGAAGGCGTGTCTTGCCTTTCCGATTCTGGCTGGTTGGTTCTGACATCTTCATTCGTTCCGCCTGTAGTTGAAACGATGCTTCCTAGATAAATGAAGGACGTAACCTCTTTCAAACCTCTCCCGTTGATGATGATTGGTACTGGTTGCTGACGTTGTTGTGGTTCGTTGGTTATCTTCATCACCTCCGTCTTCCTTGTGTTCACATGGATTCAGTCCTACCATCGCTGCCTCTTCAGCAAGTTTCTTGGTTTTCGCCTGCAAGTCTTCAAATTTGTGTGACATTAGACATATATCATCCACACGCGAAATCCAGATCTTCTAGAGTTTTCTTATCGGTGGTCAAGCTTACTCCCGTCTCCTCACTCCCCACAGTCTGACGCATAATCCAGTCCACCACAATTAAGAATAAAATCGGTGATAATAGACAGCGTAGTCTAACTCCTAAACATGTAGTGTGAATCATATATTACTCTGTTGTTATTGTTTCCTTGAATTCAGAGTGAAACATAGGGCTTCAACAGTACATCTCCACTTTTTCGATTTCTCTGCAGTCCTCTTTAACTAGCTGCAATATTGATCATCAGTTTTTATCCCTTCCTCACAGGATTTCCCCCATGTCACACTCGAACAAAACCCAGCCCGTTGTTTCTCATTCGGAACTGATGAGGATATCAAAGCGAGGATGAGGAAAGCAAGGCAAGCTTTCATTACTCTCAAGTCTGTGTGGAAATCAACAGCACTACTCAGCATGAAAAATAAGATCCGGATTTTCAACTCCAATGTGAAGTCAGTGCTACTATGTACGGATCGGAGACTTGGTGCCTCACGGAGGGCACTTCGAACAAGCTACAGACCTTCATTAACAGCTGTCTTTGCTCAGTCTTACTCAAGATCAGACAGCCAGCCAGAAAATATCAGCAACAGGGTGGGATCTTTGTCAATGAACGAACTGACCCAGCAGGAACCAATTGTGCAAGAAATATGCAGGAAGAAATGGAGTTGGATTGGGCACACTCTGAGAAAACAAACCATCAAGTGACATCACACGGCAGGCCATTGCTCGAGTGGAACTCGACCGAATGGGAAGCGGCGAGTTGGTCGTCAGTGCGAGGGTGACATGGATGAGGAAAAGAAGGTGATGCGAAGAGGAGATGAAAGCATATGGGCAGACATGGAGCTAGGTGAAAGCGTTGGTGGAGAACCAAACGCAGTGGTGACGTGCGGCTGAAGCCCTATGTTCCTTTAGGAATTAAAGGAAACAATAATGATAATATAATTATGCTCGTACGGTAAAATATAAAAATTCTACCGTACCACATGTTTAACATGGGTTTTATGTGAAAAGAGAAAATGTCAGAAAGGAGCTTATAAACTTTAAAATCAGTAAATAAACACCAAATCATAACCAGAGTTACTATTATTATTATTATTTGAGATAGAAACTGAAGAACAAAGTAACCTAACTGTTCTAGGTGTGTGAGCTTTCCGGTGGGACTTCAGAGCTCAGTTGCATATATAGCTGGCATGTAGGAGTAGACGGTGAAACAGGTGATCTCGCCACCAGGTCCCCGGAAATGACTGAAAGCTTCAAATGATAGGAACCATTAGATAAAGTCATCAGGCAGACAGCATGACAGACGGAGAGTGGAAGCATCGCGGAAATTTAGGAGACTGAGACACTTTCGCACCTGCACACATTAGATGAAGATTCACGATGCCACAATACCAGATTCTCAATATCAATTGTCAGTTTTTAAATGAAGTGTAACAAATCACAGCGTCCTTTTTTGTTATTGTTGTTTTGTTGATCACTTCAATGTCTGTCATATTTACCTTAAAATTTCCTTTTCAAATATTCATTTATGCATCTTATGTTATGCAAGTCATTAAAGTACAAACATTAGGGTTTAATTCGAAAAAAAAGAAGAAACAGCAACTTTAATCTTCATCAATCTATGTAATTTATTTAAACAACCAACATTTGTTGTTTAAATTTGTCCCTTGAACATTGAATAAATACACTACAAATTTGAGGTCATTCAATGAATGACTGGTACATTAATCAATTTTGTTTTGTTTTGTTTATTTGTTTGTCAATTTTTGTATATTTTGACAAGCAAACTAATTAAGCACTTCATCATTTATCCTAGAAAAAAACAAATGGCATCTTATAAAGCATTAAGTATAAAATATATTTGTTAAATATTTGTAAATTTGAACATTTTTGTTTAAATAACATGAACTGTTTTCAAATGTACATAGGGTTACTTCTGGTAATACATGCGGTCACAACTAATATATACCTAATATGCATTGGACATTTATTAGTGATTGAATTTAAAGAAAAGAGGTCATTTTAAATACAGCTAAAGAGATTATGATTCTTCAGAATTTTTCCTGTGTTTTTTTGAAATTTCTACAGTGATTGGATTGATTTGCAAAGTTGGGTTATTAGAGCCACTCTCAGCCTTGTCATTGTTTTTTCTCAGCTTTTAACAGGCTAGTAAAGTGGTAAGCTTAATAAGGTTTGGAGGATCATTCAGAACTTGAACTCATGTGGCAATGGCTACGTCACGAAGCTCAGTGAAGCGGTTTGAAGTGAAGATAAGAGTGATATAAAGCTGCCTACTATCATCTGTGACATTCCAAAGTGTGGCAGACTGGATTCCTGAGTAAGGAATCAGGAATACGTTGAACCGATAAGAAGACTCTAGAAGATCTGCACTTTTCGGAGGATTTATGTTTAATGTCACACAAACTCGAAGACTCAGAGGCGAATACGAATAAGTTGGCAAAAGAAATAGCGAAAGAATATAGGACATCAAGTGGACATAGAGAAAACAGAGGTGATGAAAATAACCAATCAGTGACAAACACCAACCTCTATCAGCAGAAGAAATTTTAAAGAGATTGCTTTCTCACCTTATCTGGGGAGCGCCACTTTAACTACACGCAGTCAGCATGGATGAGGATAACAAAATTAGAATCGGAAATGCAAGGCAGCCCTTCATCTATGCTCAGCATAAAGAACGGGATTTCGATTTTCAACACCAATGTTAAGTCGGCTGCCACTCAGTTGCCAGATTTACAATTGAAGCAGAAACTGGAGAAGCAATCTTATTCCTGAACGTCTGACTAACAAAGAAGGCTGATGGGACTCTAACAAGATCAATGTACCGAATGCCTACGTGGAACGGCCAGCTGACAAACTTTTACAATTGGGTACCAATCTATCGCAAGCGGAACCTGATAATATCTCTTGTGATCAGAATCCGTAGAATCTGCAGCCCCATAGCAGTAGAAGAAGAGATCACACTGTTGAAGCAGACACTACTTGAAAATATCTACCTCTCAAGCCTTATAGATAAAAGCATTTAGCTCAAAGCTAACAAAGAACAACCCATATCTGTATCGAAAGCTCCCTATGTGAATATGCCGTTCAGAGGCGATCTTCTGGCAGACATCGAAAAGAGAAGAATATCTAACACCAGAAAAAGAACATTCTCTGCTGCTACAATACGATTGGTATTCTCAAGCCGCCCATTGTTCTTCAACAAGTCCAAAGATAAACAATCGCATCTGACCACTTCTATGTGTATCTACCAATTTACTTGCTCATGTGGAAAGAGATATATGGGTCGTTTGATGAGTGTTTTATCTTCAATAGTCGAAGAACATGATCCGGTCTGGCTACGAAAAGGTAACAGTGGATCAATAAGGAGAGCTATGCAATCATTTATTTTAATTTTTTTAAATTTTTGATTACAGCTTGATTACACACCGTATTTTTTGGTACATGTATGGAATTTTCAGCATGTGATATCGGTAGCCCAAATTTTGCAGGCTGACCATAGATATCAGGTGTGCGTCGGCATGGTCGTCCTACCCACTGTGCCACCGACGCAATATATTCAACACTGCTCACTGAGTAAGCAAGGAGAATTTATTCAAAGTCATCTACAAAGTCAAAAAACGCCTCGCGAAAATGGTAAGCTTCCATTAATGTTTCACTGCCGAGGTCTTAGCGATTTGGATGCAAACCCAGATTTATGTACACAGAAGAAACTTTTCCAACCCCTCCTTCTACCTCAGATAAAATTTCAAGTTCGACTACTTTGTGAATAAGGCTTTTTCGAGTATGTATGACCTCTTAGTGACATCTGTTTGTTAGCCAACCCTCTATTTACTCTTTCTACTTATTACATGTTTTATTCTACACACGTATCTCCAAATCCTTTCATAAACATTCTATTTTTCTGGACGTCCGTTATATTATGCAGCTCTAGTCAAAACTTACTAGTCTTTATCCCACCTAGTTACAATATGATTATTCATTATATTTTAGAAACATTTTGATGACTTAAGCCATGAGCCTAACAAATTTTTATTTTTGCTTGACAATCCTAATGTATACACACCAGAAAATAATTATATATATATACCTGGGAAGCATCGTTTCAACTACAGGCGGAACTGACGAGGATATCAAATCAAGAATCGGAAAAGCAAGATAAGCTTTCACTACTCTCAAGTCTGTGTGGAGGTCAACAGCACTCAGCATCAAAAATAAGATCCGGATTTTCAACTCCAATGTGAAGTCAGTGCTACTATACGGATCAGAGACTTGGCCAGCGCGTCATAAAGAGCA
Source organism: Trichobilharzia szidati (assembly GCA_944472155.2). Lineage (NCBI taxonomy): Eukaryota > Metazoa > Platyhelminthes > Trematoda > Strigeidida > Schistosomatidae > Trichobilharzia > Trichobilharzia szidati. The sequence continues at coordinate 66,220,563 of OX235277.1, read as the reverse complement.
TCTCAAACAAATTACAGACCTTCATTAACAGTTGTCTTCGCTCAATACTCAAGATCAGATGGTCAGAAAAGATCGGCAACAGGGATCTCTGGGAGCGAACCAACACAGCAGGAACCAATTGTGAAACAAATAGGCAGGAAGAAATGGAGATGGATTGGACATACTCTGAGGAAACCATCAAATGACATCATTAGACAAGCCATTGCTCGAGTGGAACCCGAAAGGGAAGCGGCGAGTTGGTCGTCATTGCAAGGGTGGCTTGGAGGAGGTCATGTGAAGAGGAGATGAAAGCATGTGGGCAGACTTGGAGCCAGGTGAAGACTCTAGCAGAGAACCGAACTCAGTGGAGACGCACGGCTGAAGCCCTATTTTCCTCTAGGAATTAAAGCAAACAATAATAACAATAATAAAATTGCGGTTGTACAGCTAAGGGATGAATGAATTCGTCGGCGAAAAGAGACTCTTCGCTGAACTTTTTGTTTTTATATTCATGTTGTATTTGTGTCAGAGATTTCGGCATGTCACGGAAAGCATTTCCAACTGGCCACAGCAGAAGTTTGTCGGCGGCTTTCTTCGCTGGTTTCATATTGAAGGTCAAGTGGCTAATCAGAAATAATTAGTGACAAGAAGCAATGGGAATGAACTGATGAATAAGCTATTGCTCAGAAAATTTTCCGAAGGAAATGGAAATGGATGGGATACACGCTGAAGAGACCGTTGCATGATACAGAGTGACAATCCTTGAAATCACTACAAATCACTATCGACTGTAGAGTTTTAAAGCAAGTTGCTTCTTTCGCTTAACTTTCATAAGCATCATCGTTCCAGCTTTAGGTGGTAGGGATAAAGACGACAAAGCCAGTCAAGATCACCAAAGCAAGACAGATGTTCACTGATCTGAAATCAGCGAGAAAATTCTCTGCACTCAGCATGTGGGAGAAGATCCGTATTTTCAACACATTAATATATGAAGTCAGTGCTTCTATGCTGAAAAGAGACTTGGCGAGTTATGAAAAACTTTTCAAAAAGACTACTGCAGACTGTCATCAGCAGTTGCCTTCTATTTTGATGATACTGGAGATCGAATGACAAAAAAGAGATAATAATCGATAAAGAACTCTCGGAATGTAACGAGCAGTTCAAGTATCTATCGTCTGACTACTATGCAGACGGAGATGTAGATGGATTGAATATACATTGAGAAGACACTTGAGTTAGTGTGACTCCCAAGGAAAAACGAAGAATTAGGTGATCAAGAGTGGAATTGAGGCAATCGTGCGCTGAGGAGATGAGAAGTTGTGAGCAAATCGTGTAGCCATTTAAAAAAAGAATAGAGAGGGGCAAGTGAAACTGAGATGTGCTCATGAAGTCCTACGTTCCAAACAGATTCTTGAGTATAATTTCTGTCTAGAACGTATCTGTTCCGAGTAAATGCTCTTTTTGGTCGCTTACTTCTAGCCGGTGCGTCGGTGGCATAGCGGTTAGGATGCTCTTTGACCATGAACATGGTCTGGGGTTCGATCCCCGGCCGATGCACTCCTTTACCTCGGTAGGTCAGAAATGAAGCTGGTAGAGGGGAAAGGTCGGCCATGAGGCTATCAACCTCATCCTGTAAAATTAAACACCGCTACAGAAACATCAAGCCTGTAGCTTAAAGCCATATGTGTCACTGGGAACGTGAAGGAATAAAAGAAGGAAAACTTCTAGCCTACTGGTGAAATAGTCAGTGGACTGATCTAGATGTCTGAATTTCTTGGATTTGATCTCTGAAAACATCATAGGTACCCAATATGAAAGAGTACGAAATTAAGAGGAAAAGAGCAAAAGGAAAGTACGTCTTGGGATAGTAATAACATAATGTGTTGCTCTTGAGTGACCTAGCTGTCTCTGATATTCATTTGTAGATTATTGATATACAATCCCTTAAATTATGGTCCAAATTTCTAAAGAACGTATTCGTGGATAGTGGCTCAAGCTCGTTTATAACGGCATTACCGCCCTGTAATACAGTATCAACTACTAGCTCACAAAAGGGCTCGAGTGCAGTTCTCACTCCTGTGATACAGCTGAAAGATGTTCTTCTAAAGAACTCTGAGTTCTGTAAGTTAAACCGCCTCGTAAAAGGTATTCAGAGGCAAGGAAATGAACTTCGGGAAAAATTAGGTCAGTTTGATAGCATGACACTGCCAATCTCAAATATCACGGAGAACCGATCTGATATTGGCCAGGTTAACTTTCTACTGGAAGTAACTGAAAATAAGCTTGCGGATTTAGACCCAATAGCTTACCTGTTAAATAGATAACACATAAGGCATATACTTGTGAATGTTTACTGCAAATTTTTACATGAGTTCATTCAGATCTTTCTGTTTGATTCGCCCTTCCATGAGCTGCCATCAATAAGCCACATTACAAACCAGTGGTATCTACAGGTAAGTTAGTATGAGAGCGATTCAGTCTTACCCATCACAGGCGACCAAGAAATAGTGGTATCCCTCGATGTCATAGCACTATATACTTTGACTGGATAGACGCCAACAAGATGAAACCATTGGATAACTACTCAGCAATACTCAGGTTGGATGGAATGTACAAACCTGTGTCTTACAACGCATTTTCATTTCAACGTCGAAATGTGTGAACGCATTAAATGGGATAGCTATGGAATTACCCGTATCACGACTGATTGTAGAGGCTGTTATGCAAAGACTTAAAAACGTAATGCTATCAAAAATTAACTCGGAAATTGGGATACGTCATGTAGACGAAACATTCGTGATACGAAGAAGAAATGACTTAGACAACACTCACAGTCTAATCATATTCGCAAGAGAAGAGGAATCCGAGAACAAAATTCCATTTAGTCAGGCGAACAACTAAAGAAATTCAAGAATACAGAAAAACAACTCATACAGGTCAAGTATTCAATTAACACAACAACAACCCAATAACATGCAAAAGTAGTTGCATTCAACTACTAATCAAGAGAGCCAGGACACATTACAGCACTCCTGGCTTAAGAAAAGTCGGAGAAAGATGCCTTCCAAGGAGATGGATATCCATGAAACGTGGTTGAAAGAAATATACCCTGAGCTCAACCAACCAAACCAAAGGTGCACAATGAAAACACAAAGAAAACTGTCCTAATACATAAAAAGAACGTTTTGGAAATTAATGCGATGACTATTGAAATATTTTGGAATTCATGTCACCTTCAAACCAACAAAATCACTTCACACGGCTATTTGTCAGTCAAAAGACTCAAACAGTAAAATAACGTAAAATCAGTATCACCTACAGGATAAATTTCAAAAGTGGACTTCCTCTTCATCTTCAAATCCATGAATATTAACTGGCAGTCAAAAACACGATATCCACTTCCTCATATTACTTCACGCATACAACCATGGACATCGATTTGATTGGGACAATGTTGAAATGTTAGACAGAGGAAACACCAAATTCGCAAGAGAATTTCTAGAAGCCTAGTATTCAAGTGAATCGTCAATCAACAGACACATTGACATAGACAAGATTTACCTATCCACTATAAGAAGGAAATCACATGAACGAAAGTTCAACACTCAAGTCAAAGAAGCAATCACTACCACTACAAGTGAGCTAGAGGATGAGAAAATACACAAAACAACCAATCACTTTCAGGGTTACCAGAAGGGGTGGTTAATAAGTGGAGAATTTTGAAAGCTTACTTTAGATTGAAGTATGCACTGAAGATGTTGTCTGGTAACACAGTGAACGCTTCACACTCATAAGCCATCCAACTCACCAAAATCATCCACCTGAGCTACAAATCTTGTACATTATATCCAAATCACAGTGGAAATTCCAGAGAGGCATTATTATTAAAAGAAATTATAAATTACAGGTATACGAATGGCTTTATTGTCATTGACACGTGGCCCACGAGGGATATACCGTTGAGACCTGTGCTTACTTGCTCTCATTGTAAACTAACATAATTTCTTCATCCTGGAAATTTGTGTGGTAGACTAAGAGAAATGATCAGAATGGACAAAATGTTTCAAGACAAGAAATCGACATTATTTAATAATAATTAAGGTTTGCTTTATTCCAAGACAGTACTTGAAATGGTACTCGCTTCGGCGGTACATATACTAAAACTGGGACGATACAGAGAAGATTAGCAAGACCCTTACGCACGGATGACATGCAAAATCGTGAAGCGTTCCACATTTTTTGTGCGTCGGTGGTTCAGTGGTACAGCGCTGTCCGACCATGCACGTGGTCCGGGATTCGATCCCCGGCTACCAACACACTCTTTTACCTCGTTAAGCCAGTAATAAGACTGGTAAAGAGGGAAGGTTTGGCATGAGGATGGTTACGAACCTCATTCTGTAAAAATAAACACTACTGCGAACGAAACTTCAAGCCTCCAGCTTGAAGCCCAGTGTTCCACTGTGAACGTAAAGGAATAAAAAAAACTTGAGGTGAAACATGAAATTCACAGCACTACATTTAATTTACTCAACAACAACAACAAAAGAAGGAGAAAATACTTTATGGGGTATAGGTAACCAAAAGTTATAATGGCAGCTCTGTGGCATTAGCAGTAACAACAAAGTCAAAAATGTACAAAAAGCATAAAATGATAATAATAATAGTAATAAATAAATAAGTAAAATAATAAGACGGCTGAAATAGTGTCACTAAAGATTACAAATAGAAGAGGAATAAAAGAGCCGTTTACACTGCAAGTCGTAGGTTTCACGATTAGCAACGTTCTCTGTCACATAGAATGTAGGCAAGCTAAACAGGGTGTTGCTGTGTTTCTCAACTTGGTTATGCAAGCAAATAATCATTTTTAATGACTTATGATCCTATTTGATGAGATGGAGTGGGGAGTGTTGTGAATAAAGATGGTGTTGGCAGTCGGACAACACAGATTTTGCCCACTTCTCACATGAGTTCAGATGTCTGTTAACTACAATATTAACTAGACAAATTTGTGGCGCAGGCACAACAAATTTTCTACTTTAATGCCCTTTCTAATATGACACAGTCCTTTTTGAGTAGGGAAGACTAGGGGGGGAGCAATAAAGAACAACAGGTAAGGAGCAAGAGTTAACAAACTGAAATGTCAGAGGTTAAGTGATTCCTGATTGTTTTAATTTCTTAATGGAGAAGGCTGGACGGGACATTGTTTTGGAAATCAACAAGATATGGGATAACCAAAAAGGGTCAGAGGATAGAATCATGTCAAGGTGTTTGACTTAGTTTGTATTTCAGTGCCCTCTTTACTACAAGCATCTTGTGAACGAACAAGTTCGTGCAGAGCACGTTTATTTAATTTGGAGCAGTCAGGTCAGGACTTAACTGACGACGAGACAGTTAGATCATCAGCGCATTTGAAGAAGCTCACTCCTTCCGAAAGATGCAAGTCATGTAAGAAGGAAGAAAAAAGGAAGCGGAGAGAGAACGGCACTTTGACGGACACTGGCTTCAGTAAGCAAGCAAGTCAGAGGAAAATTCGCCTTTATATAAACAGAATACTGAATCCTTCTATGCGGAGAAATAAGCAGTCAACCATTTGACACCAATATCAAAAACGGTATTATAATAATGACATGATCACTGTTTTACCTGCTTGGACAAGATGTTCAGCCCGTTCACCTTGTTCGTATCCTTTGAAAGCAAATAAAACATAATCCATGGGTATTGAGCTAATCAAATCGAGAAAAAACCATGTTTTCACGTATTCCCGTGCAATTTCTGTAGGATCCAGTATTATATCATCAACAAAATCATTTCTGATAATACCTAAATCAGACATTCAGAGAGATTTAGAGAAAAAAAGTATACAAAAAACACATTAGAAAGAAACTGTTATTATGCAATAGAAATTGAAATGTCCATTTATTGAAACAAATTAAACAACGGGAAAACTGTAAAAATTACTATTTCCGTGACAGTCTTACTGACATAATAGTGCTTGTTTGGTGATGGGTTGCAGTAAAATTCAGAGTGTGAGTTTCATCCACTTCAGGAATCGCCAGCTTCATGGATCTGATACTCAGGGGGTGATAGTTTTTCAACTAAGAACTGAGTCCAGAAGCCACCCTCTGTAAACGCTAAACCACTATCTGACAGCCAAATAAGCCCTTTCAACCACTATCAGATGAGCTACGTCGTCATCGTTTTAGGAAAAGCATATGCGATTGATATAAGAATAAAACTTGTGCACTGTGGTAGAGTGTAATTCCATTGTGGGTAAATTTTGTTTTGATAAAGTCTCACAGTGTTATACAGTAATGTTTACTGTTGACGTTTCGAGCACAATTTATTGCTCATAATCCTATCAGGGTAATCACACGACTTCCTAAATTCATTTATATAGTTCCATTGTTTTTCACTTGATTTGATTGGTAGTAATATTTTCCATATTTCGGGTATTAGTGATGATTCATTCCTATTGCACGTGTTGGGTGTAGATTCGATGAACAAAGATTCAGTAATCAACCTCTCTCTCCACCTACCTAGATTACTTTTTAGAATTTTAACCCTCTCCCACCCTATTGTGTGGTTGTGTGTTAATGCATGCATTGCAATTGCCGAGCTTTTTTCTAAATTACTTATCTTTTCTGGGTCAACCATTCTTATCTTAGCTAAATTCTTATGTTCTGACAATCTGACTATTCCTGACCTACTAGTTTGACCTATGTAGTTGACCTCACAGTCATTGCAGGGTATTTTGTAAATTATATTATTTTGTCTAATTGGGTCCACTGGGTCCTTTAACCTACAGAGCTTGTCCCTGAGTGAGTTTGTAGGTTTAAATGCCACCCTAATTCCTGCTTTATTTAGAATCCTACGTAGGGTCTCAGATGTCCCCTCTTTATATGGTATAACTGTAGATGACTTATATTCTCTCTTATTTATGTTATTACTACTAGTTTCACAATTCCATTATGGGTACATTTTGTTTTGATAAAGTCTCACAGTGTTATACAGTAATATTTACTGATTATGAGCTTTAATTTGTGATCGAAACGTCATCAGTAAACGTTACTGCATAACACTGTGAAACTTTATCAAAACAAAATTTACCCATAATGGAAAGCATATGCAAAATAAGGTTTGAATAATTTCGCCAACGAATAACTATCAGGCGCAAACATATGTATATATACATATTTAAATAGATATGTAAATGTATGAGTCGAAATTTTAAGTCACCAGAGTGTAATTCATTGTTGTAAGTACAAAAGTAACCTCAAAGGATTTTCTAGAAAATAGAAGGACACAGGGTTGAAACAATATATTAAGGTCAATCAGTTATAAGACTGCTTTGGTCATGAGAAAACTTTGAATAAAAGAATAATGTTTCCCGAAAAAAATAGTGTGAGTGAACCTGATTTAGTTGACTATCCGGAATATGTGGTAGCTTGCCGGAAACTTGATTTCCCAAAACTTTTTATCGGTATATTGCATATAACCTTTTTTTTTTTGCTAGTTTCTACTAAAATTAAGGAAAAGCCTGATTGTAAGCGACCAAATACCCCGTTACATGAGATAACCATTCTTCAGCTATATCCTTTGGTCTCAAAATTCATTCTTAAACTTTACATAATTACCTTTCTCGAAGGAAACAAAGCGGAAATATCATAATGGAGTGGTTTGTACTTCAGCTCAGAGAGCATTGCGTCACAAGATCTACTGTCAGTTAATATTTTATTTGAAGATGATGTACGAAGGGAAAAAAATATCATGCAATAATCTCCGCTGAAAATTCTGTACGCCATATGACCACTGTCCAGAATAAAGTTATGATTTTTAATAGGCAGTGATATATATAAGAGTGCAAAAGAAATGAGCGTTTACATGTGATAGAAGGTGGTGTAATCAATTCTAGATCAGGAGAAAAGTTATTAGAGTGACTGAGGAATCATTCCCATAAAAATTCGATCAGTTTCTAGCAGTTTAATTTCAGGATTCAAGAGGCTTCAGCTTACTTGTTTGTTCAGCATCTTAAAGGGATTCATTAGGAGTAATTTGTGTAGCAGTAAAACAAACCAGCAGTTTAGGTGTGAGGACAAATACTCGCCAGCGATGACATTCGCTAGTGGTCGTGTCATATTGGACCATTGGATCGGGTCCCAGTGGGCTTAATGGTCTACGAGCGTGCTAGCCTTGTAACCAGAATGTCCTGTGTTCGAACCCCGGTGGGTGTGTAATGATGAAGACTTTCAAACTAGGACGAAACATTTGTCTAGTACTCCCAGCTGGTTTTCCAATGGTTCCCTAACCGATGTCAGTTCATGATGTAATCCTCAAACCAATCCAATCCCTGCAAACCAACAACTGAAGAACCAATAACTGATTCTTTTAAGATGAATAGTAGGACTGTACCTATCCGTATTTGTCTCTAGTTATATTTGTGTTATAAACAGCACTATATACTTAAAATCAGTGCTGTCTTCCAGTGGTTCAGTGGTGTAATATTCTTCAACCATGAAAGTGGTCTGGGGTTCGATCCCCGACCCACTTCATCCCTAGACTTTGCTTAGTTTACTAGACTACAGTAGGCCAAGGAATGACGGCTATTGAGACTAAAAGGCTTTTAGGCTCTATGTACCGCATGGAACTTCTTAAAAAAATGAAAAAACAACAACAAAGAAGTCTGTTTTTTTGTCTGTTCAAAGTTTGATAGTTTTGTAGCTCGCAAGTGAATTTAGAAGTAGTACAGCGTTTCTACTTTCGCACTGTCTGATGAAAAGCAAAAAACTGTTATGGGTGAGTGAAAATATACCTCATTCTAAATAATCCTATTTATAGCCAAAAAAATGACAGGTACTCTCAGGTAAAAAAAACAAACAAAACAAATTCTGACTAATTCTAAGACAGCAAAACTTAATAATTAATCTTATCAAGATAAAATTAATAACAATTCTTGATAAATGATTCTTAGTTTATGAAAACAGTGTGAACAGGGTCTATGAAACACGTCCTCTGGTGTAGTATTTATACATATATATTTCACTCGATGTGTGTGTGTGTCGTCTCACCTCGAGAACTTAAAGGTTGCATACAAGGCTAACCGACTGTGAAAATGCCATCTAATAGCATCCTTTTATTTTCATAATTTGTATGAACATAACAACAAGTTACTATTCATCATATCAGAGAATAAATAACTAGCTATAAACGAACACTAGTCAAAACACTGTTTTTACAGAGTCTAGACAATATTGCTGTGCGGAAATTCGTAATCACTTATGGAAGATGAGAAAACAGAGGTGATGAAGATTTCTTGGCAACACCAACAACAGCAACAACAACAACAGACAACAATTAGTATAAATGGAAGGAACCTGAAAGAAACAATTTCCTTTACCCACCTGGGAAGCATCGTTTCAACTACAGGTGAAACTGACGAGGATATCATAGCAAGAATCGGAAAAGCAAGACAAGGTTTCATTACCCTCAAGTCTGTGTGGAGGCCGACAGGATTCAGCGTCAAAAAAAAGATCCGGATTTTCAACTCCAATGTGAAGTCAGTTAGTGCTACTATACGGATCAGAGACTTGCACTGTGCGTCATAAAGAGCATCTCAAACAAACTGCAAACCTTCATTCACAGTTGTCTTCGCTCAATACTCAAAACCAGATGACTGGCCAGAAAAGATTAGAAATAGGGACCTGTGGGAGCAAACCGACCAGGAACCGATTGTGAAACAAATAGGCAGGAAGAAATGGAGATGAATTGGCCATACTCTGAGGAAACCATCAAGTGACATCACTAGACAAGCCATTACTCTAGTGGAACCCGAAAGGGAAGCGGCGGGTTGTTCGTCAGTGCAAGGGTGACTTGGAGGAGGTCATGTTAAGAGGAGATGAAAACGTGTGGGTAGACTTGGAGCCAGGTGAAGACTCTAGCAGAGAACCGAACACACTGGAGACGCACGGCTGAAGCCCTATGTTCCTCTAGGAATTAAAGGAAATAATAGTAATATGGAAGATGTGAAGGACCAAATACCGGAAAAGTCACAGTGGGGAAATTAGCCTATCTTCATCCCGACTTCGTCGACTTTAAAGGCGGTAATATTGAAGGAATAATTTAACAGAAGATTGAATAGGTACTTCAACAGCCAGAACCTATTCTGTAGCTAAGCTGGTTCCCGTTTATCGGACAACGTACTCGTTGATGTAGTCAAATACCGGCAGATACCTACCGTCTCATGTTAATTAAGTATGCAAATGTATGTGTATCTGTGGTAGGAGTTACGTTAGAGGGAAGAAAGAGGGGCATATCTTCGATTTTCGCAGCATGTACCAAAAAAACCTACATCCCACAGGAGCAAACGTTCATAATAGTGCCATGGTTAGATATTTTACCAATTCAGGTCATTGGTTTGGACATCATTACACAAAATAGCTGTATTCTCTACAAGTTTACCTAAGCATTTACTATCACGAAACGCCTGAAACCTGATCTCTGTGTTCAGAAAGAAGCGGTAATCAGTCTTTCCTAGCTCTGATAACTGAATGCCTTTAATCTCCCTTTCATTTGATTGCGTAATCGTTGGCTTCATCCTCTCCCCCACCTTCGGTATTGTGTAACTCTGCTTGCCTATTCTTTCTTTATTACGAAACTCTTTTGCCTTTATTTCGCAAACATTTATTTTTGTTTACAAACTTGAACTTTCTGTGTATAAGCAACATAAGTGTTTGAATAAAGCAAGAACAACAGCGGAGGTTTGTGCAGAATAATATGGTACCGTCATTGTTTATTTCGTTAGCTTCTCTTCAGCTGCTTGCTTACAGCCTAAATAAATTATGAGGTTTATGTACAGAAAAGTTTTAACATACTTGCAAATTTTACATGATGTCAGTTGACAGAAGGTTCCACAATTAGTGAACAGTGCTCAGAAAATTACACTTATATAGTTTTTACACAGGCAGTTCAAGTTTAAACAAAATAAATGTATGCATACAATGGTAAAGGAGTTACGTAATAAAGACAAGAGATACGTAAGATGGTGAGTGACTAATAAATTAGGTAACAATGTATTGAGTTCAACTCAAATCAAGAGACAGGCCAAGTTACACTATATCAGAGGGGCTGTGAGGTTAAAGCCAAGGATTATGTAATCAAATGAAAGAGAGAATAAAGACATCCAGTTACCAGGATAGGCAAGGAAAGACTAATAACACGTAAATCTCGTTTCAAGCGTTTGACAGAAATTGCTTCGACAAACTTGAAGAGAATCGTGCTCCTTTGTCTATTGATAATTTTAAAGGATTTCGCGATTTCCACTTCATAAAAGGTAGGCTTTTCGGCACATGTTCAGAAAATCGGAGGTGTGCCCTTCTTTTTGTTCTTCCAATGTAACTGCTCCCGCAGATACACGTAAATTTGTATATACAGTTGGAGTTAACATGAGAGAGTGAGTATCTGTCGACTTTTGAGTGTAATTTCCGGACACTGTTCATTGAGTTTAGAGTTTCCTGTCAATAAGTGATATTATGTAACACTTGCAAGTATATTTTTTGATTGCACACTAGTCAGGAACTAGTGCAACATGTCTAGTCCTATCTTCGCTGCTGAACTCTATCAGTCAAGCTTGCAGTCAGTCGAGCCGATTGCCTCCAACCATCTAATACCAACAATTCACAGTGCACCGTAATGGCAAGCCACCTAGCATGGTGGCCACATTGCAAGCTTGACTGATAGAATTCAGTCTGCAGCGAAGATAACACTAGACACATTGCACAAGTTACTGACTAGTGTCTAATCAAAAAAGAAGGAGGTCAACCGTGAGCTTGAATAGCTCAGTGGTAACGTCTCTGACTGCAGCACTGGGTGACGCAGGTTCAAATCTCAGAAAGGACATGAGTTCCTTCAAGGTTGCACATATGCCTTGCTGATAAGTGCCAACTAGCACGAAACCTAGGTCCAAGGCTTCCTGCCGATTGCCTCCAACCATCTAATACTTGCAAGTATATATATATATTGTTATCTACATAAACTGGATGCATGTGGCTGATAAGAAGCCAACGAAATAAGTCATGGTGCCATCTTATTATTATTATGTACAAACTGTTTAGGCTTCATTCAGATTCATAAATAGGGAGATAAGTGTATGAAATTAGAACTAGGTCAATAGTTATATATGTAACTATGCAACTGTCTTGCCTTATTGGACAGGGCGCCAATTATAAATATATTTGAAAGGGAAGGATGATTGGGGCCTGGAATAGAAGTGAGGCGTGTACAGGAAGATGATTCTATACATCTGTCAAAGATGTCACATTTGTACAAACTAGATTTCATATATATACATATCTTTGTGGTTGCTTTTATGCCAGTTTTTGTTGCTGGTTTTAATACAATTATAAATTACTTTTTGTTTCTTGATTAGTTGAGATAATAAACGTCAAATAGTTTGTACTTTTCATAGATTTGGAAAATTTTATTGTATACAAACATGTCAAGTATTTATGTGATAAGGTTAAATCATTCTCTTTGAAAAGGCGTAATAAACTTTGTATAGTTAAGGTATCGGACTTTTTTGTAAACTATATTGATGTACGTTAATTAGTATATGACATTAGTAAATGATACTACTGAAATGCCAAGGTAGATTTCAGAAAACAAGGAGAATTGGAGGACTGTTATATCCGATTTAAAGATTATTCAGAAGTTTGTGTAGATATGATGGAGAAGATTTGTAGCTCAGGTGGATGATTTTGATGTGGTTGTGTTCTCTGAGCTGGATGGTTTATAGTTGCGAAGCTTTCATTGCCCTACTAGGTGAAATCTTCAGCGCATACTTCAATTCGTTGAAGTGAGCTTGTAGATTTCTCAACGAGTTTATTAATCATCTCTCTTGGTAACCTTGAACGTGATTGGTCGCTTTTGTGTGTGTTTTCACACCCTCTAGGCTAATTGTATTGGAACTGATTGTTTCTTTGATTTGAACTTTGACCCTTTCTGTGTGAGGTTTCCTTCTTATCGGTTGGTAAATTTCTCGATGTGTCTATTGATTGATGATTCACTCGAATACCAGACAGGCTTCTAAAAATTCTCTATCATTCCTAATGTTTCCTCTGCCTAATATTTGGACGTTTTCCCCGTCGATTTGATGTCCGTGGTTGTATGTATGCAGTGATATTAGGGTGTGGATGTCATGTCTTTTGACGGCTAGCTTATGTTCGTGATTTTCGCAGTTGTTACAATTTATTTTGTAGATGATGTTGGTTTTATCTTCTTTCGATGTTGACTCTTTTTTTTGTCATAAAATTCAGTTCTGTGACATCCACTTCCTTAAATCGCCTTACTGCAAAAAGACAACCATGGACATCAATTCGACTGGGACAACCAACGTTCAAATTCCTAAAAGCCTGGTATTCCAGTGAATCATCAATCAATAGACACATCGAAATAGACAGAATTTATCAACCGATAAGAAGGAAACCTCACACACAAAGGGTCAAAGTTCAAGTCAAAGAAACAATCAGTTCCAATACAAGTAGCCTAGAGGGTGTGAAAACACACAAAAACAACCAATCACGTTCAAGGTGGTCACCAGGAGAGATGATTAATAAACCCGTTGATAAATCTAAAAGCTCACTTCAAAGAATTGAAGTATGCGCTGAAAATGTTGCCTAGTAGGGCGATGAATGCTTCGCAAATAAACTATCCAGCTCAGAGAACACAACCACATCAAGAACTTTGTGTGCATGTGTTTGGGTGTGTCCAGAGATCCATCAGGAATCAAGCCGTGGACCGAGAGACTGTCAGCCAAGGTTATTCTACTCTAGAAGTTAGGTATTCAGTCAGATGTTACACGATTATGGAAACCTGTAAACCGAGAGGTATTATCTGCTTTCTGTAACGGAGCAGCTGCTTTGAAAGTCTCTCCTGGACTGTATATTTACAATATTGAGATTTGTGTGGATTTTTCAACTAACTTTCTAAATATTACCCGATTTTATTGCCACATATCTATATCATGTGTCCACTTGCTCCTAATCATTTATCTTCTTCGCTGTTTAATCTCTCTTTGTGGTTGTGTAATACATTGAAAAAGGAAGGCCACAGAGATCGGTTCCCTGAGTTCAGACTGTAACGTGTCGGTTTTGGTCATTCAAACTGGTGTTTCTATTCTCTCCATTCATGACAAAATCTAACTTGAAACAATCAAATTCCTATAGAACCAACTTTTTAAATTGGAAAAATGTCATATGATTTTTATACTACAAATTTAAAAACTCCACCTTAATTGGGATATTTAGTTGAATAAATGCAGAAAACATTTAATGCCTAATTTTATGTGAATGCTTTCTATGCATCTGTATTTTTATTAATGTTCACTCATCCAGTGGATAAGATGAGCAGGTTACCAGCTTCTTGTGAACTTAGACGCATTGATGAGAATGCCTATTACGCCAATGTATCACAGGAATCAACCCATAGATATGAAGCACTGTAATTTGAGAATAAAATGAGTTAGGTATTCAGCAGTTTATATTTTACGTCCCCATAGCTTTGGCGACAACCCAACGGGGATCCATTTATCACCAAAGAAATATGTCGAATAAAATGGAGATGGATTGGGCATAAACGTTGAAGCGACTGCTGAAAGAAATCAGAGTTGAACCGGAGAAGGAAACGAGGAGTTAGGCATGGTTTAGAGAGTGACATGGAGGGGACCGTAGGAGGAGAAGGTTATGAAAACGTGTGGGAAAACATGAAGCCAGTTAAAAGAGGAGTGCTGAGAGATGTCCTGCTGCAGCCTTGTGTTGTCCTTGGAATAATATTAATAATATACTACTCCCTAATTGCACTTTTATTCTAATTAGACGTCAAGTGGGGTTTGCAAATTAGATTTTAAAGCTGTTTTTAAATAATCTACTTAATTACCTGTTAAGGTGGTTCTTATAACCCAAAGAAAAATATTAACGCGATGAAAGTAAGATGAAAAATCATTCAATTTTGTTTTGATTATAGCTTGATTCCACACGGTATTTTTGGTACAAGTATGGAATTTTTAGCATGTGATATCGGTAGCCCAAATTTTACACGCGCACCATTGATATTAGGTGTGTGTCAGCCGGGTATTGAAGCCCGGACCATGTGCATGGTCGGCGAGAGTCCTAACCACTGTGCCACCGACGCAATAGCATCCAAAACACTGAACAATCTTCCAGTTAAATTGGAAGTTACATTTAAAGATTTAGTTACACATATTACTTTTTTTCAAATCGTGGAAAATACCCATTGGAACATTAGATTGAGAAGAACAAGAAGTTCAACAAGGATCGCCGAAAAGATATCTTTGCTGAACTTCTTGTTTTTCTCAATCTAACATATTATTTTGTGTATTGATGAGTAACGGTGGAATTCAGGCCACATATTTCATACTATTTGGGACCGATCATCATCTGGACGTACCTGAAATTTGTATAGTCTATCGTTTCAGATGGCAGAGAGTTTTCTACTGAACCACTTGGGTCACAAGAGAATCCTCTTCTGATACGAAATACGTCCGTTGGATTTCAGTGATAGCCACCATCTACCTGCTTGAATCACTAGGCTAATAAAGGTTTATTCCACCTGCCAAAATGCATCATATTTAATTTTTATCTTATTATAGCTTGATTCCACACAGTATTTTGCTGCAAGTATGCAATATTCAGCATATGATTTGGGTGGCCCAAATTTAGCAGGTTGACCATTGATATCAGCTGTGTGTTGGCTGCGGATTGAACCCCTGACCATGTGCATGGTCATCGAGTGTCCTAACCACTGCGCTACCGTCGCACACATTGTTTTAACCATCCAATCACTTTCATGAATCTTAAGCTACTCTTACACACACGTGCCATTAAAGATCTCAATCTGCTGCTGCTAATTTCTTAAAGGAAATGCAAGGAAACTTAGGCTGAGTAATGACGCATGCTTTGGATAGAACACCAATGTTTGAAGTGATGGATTATTGATTATTACATTAATTTGAAGATTTTGCACAACGAGTAAATACCTCACAATAAGACAGGCTGAAAATTCTATACTATATTAAAAATGAACTTTCTAGAGTAAATCTGTTATTAGAGATAATGGAGAAGATATGTAGCTCAAGTGGATGACATTGGTGTGGATTTATTCTCTGAGTTGGATGGCTTATAGTTGTGAAACTTTCATTGTCTTACTGAGTAACATCCTCAATGCATACTTCAATTTGAAATGACCCTTCAAAATCCTCCACTTGGTTATTAGTCATCACCTCTGGTAACCTCGAAGGTGACTGGTTTCTTTTTGTGTAATTTCTCTACCTCTAATCCACTTGTATTGGTATTGATTGTTTCCTTTCGTTTATGTGATTTTCTTCCTATGATGAACTGGTAAATCTTGTCATTGTCAGTGTGACTGTTGGTTCCCAGTTCACTGGAATACCAGGCTTCTAGTAATTCTCTGACGAATTTGTTGTCTCGTCTGTTTAAGATTTGAGCATCATCTCAATCGAATTGGTGTCCATGATTGGCTATTTGCATTGATGTTATGGGATAGGTATCGCGTCATTTGACAGTCGGTACATATTCATGGATGTGACACCAAGATGTTGTCCACTTTGACCAATCTAATGTTCTTCACAGTCTTTGGCGTTTCTGTTGTAGATGATATTGATTTTGTCTTATTTTGTTGTTGCGTATTTTGACTGAGACGGAGCCGAGTGAAGTGATCTTGATGTTCTGTGGGTGACATCAACTACAAAAGACCTGAATAGTCTTGAGGAGATTTAGGAAATGTTCTTCATATTTTGTGGGACAATTTTCCTTGTGTTTTCATTTAAGACTTTACATTCGACTGGTTAGGTTGAGGGTAGGTCTGTTTACATTTGCCAGGAAAGATGACTAATGAACTCGTAGAGGCATTGAAACACCACTCCTGGCGTTGAAATGAAGAATGTTCTTCTAACAGTTGATGAAACTCTTCCCTCAAAGATATCGTTGTTTAGGTATTCTTTGAAATCCATTTGCATGTAAAGTTTCTTTTCTCTGAACTTTTGGTCTGATATTCGTCCCAATAAATCTTGCTAGGTATCCATTTTGGAAGGAGGTTCCTCTTATTAACTTTTTAGCTGAATGTGTCATCTACTTATGAGCTCAAGACAAAGAAACGCTTGTGCTTTGTAAATCTCAATGAAGAAAGATAATAACTTTTATACTAAAGGTTTTGATATTCTTAATTTTAGTGGACTGGATTTTTCTTCAGACTATGCACAGGCAGTGAGAAGACAGGAAATTGCTTGACTGATAAGAAGACTCTAGAAAATCTGGATTTCGCGCGTAGATGACTTATGTTTAATGTCACTCACACAAACTCGAAGACTTGCAAGCGAAAACCAACAAACTGTCTGAAGAAGCAGGCAGCGAAGACAGGACTGACTCCAGGTGGACATAGAGAAGACAGAGGTGATGAAGATAACCAACCAACCAACAGCATCACCAAACAGCACCAATCATCATCAACGGGAGAGATTTGACAGAAGGTACTTCCCTCAATTATCTAAGAAGCATCGTTTCAACTGCAGTCGACTCCACGGATGAAGATGTCAAAGCCAGATAGAATCGGAAAGGCAAGATACGCCTTCATCAACCTGCACAGTGATCAGCACAAAGAACAATATTCAGATTTTCAACACAAATGTGAAGTCGAACACCTCTTCTATACGGGTCAGAAATTTGGATAACGTGTCATGAAAAGGATTTCCAACAAGTTACAGACTAACATCAACCGCTGTCTTCGTTGGCTCTATACTGAAGATCAAATGGCCAGCTGGCCAGAAAGAATTAGCAACAAGAAACTCTGGCTGGCAACAGACCAACAAAGAGCCGATTGCTCAACATATATGTAGGATGAAACAGAGATCGATTGAACATACATTGAGTAGACCGTCGAATGATATAGTGCTCAATACAGGATTTTGCTAGAGCGGAATCCCAGTGTGGAGCGACGAGTGGGTCATCAGTGCGAGGGTGACATGGAGGAGATCATGCGAGTTGGAGGAGATGAGAGATTATGGGCAATCACTGACCCAGCTGAAGACGATATCGTCGAATAGAACAAAGTGGAGGTATATTGCTGAAGCCTTATTTTCCACTCGGAACCCAAGGGAATAATAGTAATATCTTTAATTTGTGTAAAACTTTACATTCCCCTTAACACTTGTGGTTTCATTCCACTAAGCATCTGGCTTTTACCAACTTAATGTTTATTTAGGCACGTTTCTGTAGCTGGTGTTGTTGACGTTTAGCCAAATAATTACCAGAACATAAATGACAGTTAATAGATAAAACGTTTATTTACATAAACTCGTATGCTGTCAATTTAATTTTCAATATTAATATTGCCTTCATTATGAACAAGATTTCCTATCGATAGGCAGGAACTTATTTGAAATTATACAAGACAAAAGATTATGACTCATTGTGCTGATTCAATGACTGAAACAATATGAAACCGAGTAAATAGAGTACATTTTTATGAATAGAAAATTTGAGTAGCCTAGTGATTCTAGCAGGCCACCAAGTGTTAGTTAAAAGTATTGGTTTGTATGGATTTGAGTGATTGGTTACAGGATTTCATCATGAACTGACATCGATTAGAGAACCCTTGGAAAACCAGTCGGGACTACTGGAGTGCCAGTTGTTTCATCAGCCTAGTTTGGGACTCTTCATCGGTACGCATCCACCATCGACATGGTTCGAACCCTGGACTTTCTGTTTACAAGGCTAGTGAGATGCAAATATCTGGCGTTATTTATCCACCCTTTGTACAGAATCTTCAAGTAAAACTGTAATATTTAGTTCATTCTATCCACAGGAAATATGCTCCAACCATCCGACGTATTTAAGCCTTCCAAAAAGACAAGAAGATATGCTGAAAGTGATTTGAAACTACTTGTGATTACAGACAATTCTTCAAGAATGTAGACGTATACGGTTAAATCAAATGTAACTGAGTAAATTAGATATATTATGCTCTCTGGAAAATCAGGTTGCAGCTCAACATCGATCTTAACAACAAAGGCGATACTCACCGAAAATACCCATTGAGTCATGAAGAAAATAAAAGACAAATTCAGCGAAGAAAATTTTCTTCATCGACGAAATCATCTTCAGAGGCTGTACAGTCGTATTTATACTTACAAAAATATATAGTGGTCTATTATTGAGTAATAGGGGGTGACATAATTGATATAATTACTCAGAAGTGGCTTTAGAAGTGAAAATTAAAAGTTGTAAATTACGTGGTACTCAACGGAACAAAGATAGAAATTTGATAAGGTTAAAATTGCTATTGAGTCAGAATAAAGGTATTTGAGTGTCAATTTAACAAGTGTGAAGAGGGTGTGAAAATATACAAAAGGAGCATATGAGAGTGATAATAGTGAATTAATTATTAAAGCAAAAGCAAACTAAAAGTAAGATTAAAAATTACAAAACAGAAAAGAAAAAATCAAAATTATTTTAACAGGGAACGATTAGTGAGAAGGTTAAGACCAAGGTAGAATAAGAGACTGGACAAACTTTTTCGGTATACAGAGTTCAGGGTTGTATTGATGAATTGCCAGCGCCTCCGCCATATACAAAAGCCGAAACCTGAAGACCCATGTACCATTTGGCTTCACTTTGTAGATGATCTTGAAAGACGATATGTGTTTATAAATTCACCTCCTCGTGTGGAGCTAGTTATATTGGCAGCACAAAGCGCACGCTTTCCAAACACATCTCTGAGCATTATCCGGCATGGTTAGCAAAGGGACAATGTAAGACAATTACTAGCTCAATTCTCGAGCATTTGGTGAACTCAGGCCACGTAGCTCCACCGGAGTCGTCTTTCAGTTCATCAATACAACCCTGAACTCTATATACAGAAAACGTTTGTCCAGTCTCTTATTCTACCTTGGTCTTAACCTTCTCACTAATCGTTCCCTGTTAAAAAGAAAATTTTGATTTTTTCTTTTCTGTTTTGTAATTTTTAATCTTACTTTTAGTTTGCTTTTGCTTTAATAATTAATTCACTATTATCACTCTCATATGCTCCTTTTGTATATTTTCACACCCTCTTCACACTTGTTAAATTGACACTCAAATACCACCTTTATTCTCACTCAATAGCAATTTTAACCTTATCAAATTTCTATCTTTGTTCCGTTGAGTACCACGTAATTTACAACTTTTAATTTTCACTTCTAAAGCCACTTCTGAGTAATTATATCAATAATAGACCACTATATATTTTTGTAAGTATAAATACGACTGTACAGCCTCTGAAGATGATTTCGTCGATAAAGAAAATTTTCTTCGCTGAATCTGTCTTTTATTTTCTTCATGACTCAAAGGCGATACTTCCAACGTTGTATCATTAAACATTTTGAGTTTTAGATAACTGTCAAGAAATTCTAAATTAAATAACTCAAAAAGCAAGGCGAAATGTAATGAGTCGTTTGAGTAATTTAACCTAATTGGTCGGATTCAGTAGAGTTCAGTTAAAATCCAAAGAAGGTCAAGTCAAGACGAGTGGTTAAAAGATTAGAGGTGGGATAACGTGGAAATGAGAACAAATATCACGAGTGAAGTATTCAAACAATTTCGATCCAGTATGAGCTGAAGTGAAGGTATTCAACAGACTTGATTCATAGCTTTAAGTTTTGTTTCTAGAAGAAGCTAAAATGTTTGTGATTATAATCGTAGTTAAATGTCAAGTGGCAAAGCAAATTAATGTCATATATAGAATAATTCATAGGATGGATAGAACTTGAAAAAGGTGTGCAATTATAAGATTAGTAGACAAATCGAATAAAATAAAAACGTTACGTAATATTGTGTGAAATTTAATATCATAGAATTTAATGTTACGAAAAGGTGGAAGTGGAGCAATAAGAAGCGCGATCATTGAACATCTGGTCGATAATGATCACCCTATCTCTCTATAGCCTCCGCCTTCAAAGTCATCTACAAGGCAAAGAGTAATTTACCCAAATCCCTACGTATCCGACTCATCTGTATTGCTGAAGCTTTGGCTATCGAAACAGAAAAGCCAGATCTCTGTGTACAGAAAAAGTTCGTTCAACCCCTCCAACTTTCATGGTCTTAATCTCTCTATGCTAAAGTATGGTAATCCCCAATCATATTTTAGCTCTACCAATTTTTTCATTTTTTTCATTTTTGTCTATTCAATTTGTATACTCTTCCTTATTAAGTCAATTGTTACTATTACTACTCTCACTTTTAATTGTCCCCGGTATTATTTCACTTGTTCCACTTGTCATTCTAAATCAATTTCCTTTATGCAACATTAAATTCTATGCTATTAAATTTCACACAATATTACGTAACGTTTTTATTTTATTCGATTTGTCTACTAATCTTATAATTGCACACCTTTTTCAAGTTCTATCCATCCTATGAATTATTCTATATATGACATTAATTTGCTTTGCCACTTGACATTTAACTACGATTATAATCACAAACATTTTAGTTTTAATTGCATTTCATATTATTATTATTATTTTATGCATTCACACCTATGTTTCAATTTCCCCACCGGATATAACTTAAAAACCATATATATACGATTGTACAGTTTGATGATAAATTCGTTGAAAAGAGTCTCTTCGCTGAATCATCACTTGTTTTGATTTTCTATATGTTACAATGGGAATTTTCCATGATCTAGAAGAAGCGACGATTATTGTGGGATATTCAGTTTTCACCGCCATGAAATGAAGTCATTGATTCTAACAATTATGTTTCACCATGAAAGTCACTGCACTAATTGATAATCACAGACTCATTACTGGATCTGTTTTCTACGACACCTTCACAAACCAACACTCACTAGTGACCGGCTGTATACAGGAATTTATCTGGACGTCTGGTAAGAAGTCGTAATCCTATAGATGCACCATCTTAAGTAAGAGGAAAGTTACTCATGATATTGACTGGCTGTTGAGCTACATCTATCATGAATTAGGTGGAGTTGGAGCTTGGCTGTGTGACTTGAAGCTGGTGATTTCAAACAGTATTTTGTGTGCAGGGCTGACAACTATCCAGTCCTCCCAGTTGGTGCTGAAGCCTTCAAACAATCAAATCTCCATAAGCCAACACTTGACAATTACATAATTACAGTGTATGTATCCCCTTCCATCATCTTTCCGCATCAAGGAGGAGCCAGTCGTCTAAACAGATCAAATGCCAATTGACATAAGCAAGAAAGTTACCTGAATAGAAAAATAACTGAACTTTTTCGAAGTACTTTCACATGACTACAGTCAAACTTTTGATTCTTTCCGCTATGAATACAAAGAAATGGGTGATAGCTAAAATTTTTAAAAAAAGCTGACAAGCATTCAGAATTCTTTTGTCAAAGACTGTGAAGTGGAAAGGACACAAAAGGTAATTTTGAGCTAAATAACATTTAGACTTTGAGATAGTCTCTACTTGTCAAAACATCTTTCTTCTCGAAAGAAACAAAATGGATACAAAACTCAAAAATTAATTATCTCACGAATGACAAGAGGAGAAACATAGAATGAAAACAAAATTTGCATGTCTACTTATGAGCAGTAGGAATTAACTCTGGGTTAACATTTGATTTGATCAGCTGTTTACGATTATAAATAAAATATTGATTTTTTAAGCAATTAGATGTTACAAATAATTTCTGTCATTTTCACCCTATTATCAAATAGAAGCATCATAACTTTTTAAACACAGTCAAGCTGAATAGAAAAAATAAAGGTCGTGAGAAACAATGTTGTAGAGATTAGAGTGAATTAAAGTGTTGTCTATATGCGTTGGTGGCTCACTGGTTGGAAGCTCGCCAACCATGCATTTGGTCCAGGGTTCGATACCCGGCTGACACATTCCTAAACCTCGCTTAACCTGTAGTTACAGCAGTAAGAAGAGAAGGTTTTGCGTGAGACTAGCAACCCCACCTCGTAAAACCAAAGCCACTACTACCAAAACTTTGAAGCCCTAGCTTGAAGGCCTATGTTCCACTGGGAACGTAAAGGAATTAAATAAAGAAATATAAAATAAAACGTCGTTTGTAATCATCAAGGTAAGATCAGTGAGTGAAATAATCGGTCTTGTTTTTCGAGAGTAGAAATGTCAGTCTTCTTACGTGATATCTGAAAAGGATGTTGAGAAACAACAGCCACCGTGAGAGATTCATCAACAGGTTTTTTGAAGATGTGAAGGATCAAATACCAAACAAATTATCACAGTGGAAAAGAAGTTTATCTTCATTCAGTTCGATTGTGCGAATAGCTAACAGATGGTTGAGTACCTTATTAGACAGAACCTATCCTACAGCTTGGTTGATTCCCGTTTATTCATTTATTTTTTTTTATTTTAGTATAGCTTGACTCCACACAGTGTTTTTGACAGAAGTATGGAATTTTCAGCATGTGATATCGGTAGCCCAAATTTTGCAGGTCAGCCACTGATATCGGTTGTGCGTCGGCCGTGGATCGAACCCCGGACCATGTGCATGGTCGGCGGCAGTCCTAACCGCTGTGCCACCGAAGGACGACATACTATTTGATCCAATCCAAAGTCGACAGATTCCCACCCTTGTGGTGTTAACTCTAACTGCGTATACATATTTACATGTATCTGTTGGAGAAGTTGCTTCAGGAGGAGACAAACAGGGGCATACCTTCAATTTTCTCAGCATGTACGAAAACGCCTACGTCTCAAGGCAACACAAATTTACGATACAGGTCATGTGGTGGACATTGTGAAATCCTTTAAAATGACCGATGGACAAAATAGTTCCATCCGTCTCAAGTTTGCCGAATCAAACTCCTGAGACCCGATTGTTATGTTCATAAAGAGGCAGTTACCAGTATTCTCTTGACTAAGTAACTGCCTATCTCTACTTCATTTGATCATTTCATCTTTGGATTTAACCTCTCCGCGCTTTGAAAAAGGTATAACTGTCCCTTTTTTCTATAATTTGAGTTGGACTCACCACTGTGTTACTCAACGTATTAGTTACTTATCATCTTACGTGCCTCTTGTCGTTATTACGTAACTCATTCACCATGTTAAATAAACAATTTTTGTTTAAATTTGAAATTTCTGTATATAATCTATTATGGTGCTTCACAGTACGTTAAGACTGAAACAGGGATGCCGATGTTGGAGGCATACACGCTGGCCACCACTATCACTTGACTTCGCCAAAATCATTATCTGACAGATACTTGCCTCCTCAGCCCGCTCTACGTCAACCAGAATACAAAACGATGTGCTGTACTCAATAATGTACGATTCAAAATATCACCATAAATATTTTTCAGTTAGTGTGCAATCATGATCAATAAAATATTTGGCGATATTTTATCTTGGCCAATTCTGGCTGGTTTATTTCCAGACTACACATTGACTACTATATTAGCTCCCTCTTGAGAAAAGATGCATTGCTTGCAGTCAGCCTAGAACCGCACCATTTACTGCGTGCTGTAGTGCTCCTGAGAACAGCTTGCTGTTCAACATGGGAGAGTTTGGCGTCAACCTGTGATAATGAAACAAATGGTTCAGGTTTCTTAGGTTATCAAACAAGCGTAGAGCCATCTGAGGACTTAGAGTTCGAACAGCAACGAAATTTTGGGGGACAAGTGCCGATTGAGAACGGCGTTTGCAGCTACTTTCTGAAGATGTTCGTGGTGTGTATCTCTGGAGTGGTCAATCAATAGTTGTGATCACTGCTTGAAGTTGCGCACGAGTATAAATTGCGAATGATTGTGGTCATTCGATGATCGAAACACTATGGAACCCAGTAAATACAATGAATTTTGTTGGATAGAAAATTTAGGTAACCCTAATGGTTCACACAGGCCCCCAAATGTTAGCTTCGGGCGCCTAGAACTAAGCTTGTGGACATGGTGCTATACCTAAGGGAGTTGAAAAATCCGGATTCTAAACCTATTATGCGTGTACATAGCCTCCAGAATCCGAAAGAACTAAGTGGTTTTCAAACCTGTTTCGGTCACTTACAATCTTGGTGCTCATAATGTGATAGATGTGTGTTATAATAAATATAACAAAACGTTGTAAATAATAAAGAAAATGTGACAATCCTTGAACTGAATTAACTTTACAACTTTGAAAACTTTAAAACATCAATATCGTAACTTCTATCTATCAGCTGACGAGTGGTCATAAAGCTGAAGACTTTTCTACTTTTCAGAAATACGTTTATTGAAATTTGCTGAGGCATATTCACATAAATCCTTCTTTTTGTTCACTTGATGTATGCAGTATGTTTCAAGTTCGACTAAGAACTGATATCAGTAAGAGAATCACTGTAAAACACACAATACCCACCATCTATTTCATCCTACTTTCAGATTTATCGGGAATACTCACCTACTGAGATTCGAACTCAGGACGTCACGGCTACAAATCAAGTCCGTAGACCATTCAGACACTATGCCTGACTTCCACAGTATTTCAATTCCAAGGGAAAATATACAAACAAACGGAAGGAGTTGCCATGGGATCACCAATATCCCCAGTGGTAGCAGATATATTCATGGATAAGTGGGAAAGCATAGCGATTAAAACGTTCACCCCCACCCCAAAAGTATGGTGGAGGTACGTAGACGACACATTCACTGTACTTAGAACACAAGATATAGATAGGTTTTTCAAACATATCAACTCGAAGGTTGAAGCAATTCAATTCACTTATGAATTGGAAAATCAGGAAGGGGAGCTCCCAATGTTATATTGTAACGTAAAGGGGAAAGAAGATGGGAAGTTAAACACTCGTGTTTACAGGAAACCCGCACACTCCAACAGATATTTGGACTTCCGATCATCCCATCCTATGTCAGTAAAAATAGGATTGGTGAAATTTTTAAATGACAAAGCACAAAAATTAAGTAGTACCCAAAGAAAATCTAAAACAGGAACTGATACACATAAAAGAAGCCTTGAAACTTAATAATTACCCGGATAAATTAGTCAGGAAATATGTAAGGAAATGTAAAAATAAAATAAATAATGATAGTAGTGATAGTGATAATAACAATAATGATGATAATAATAATAGTGATAATAATAATCATAATAATGACGACACCAACAATAAGGAATCTAAATCATCAGTATTATTATTATTTCCTTTAATTCCTAGAGGAACATAGGGCTTCAGCCATGCGTCTCCATTGCGTTCTGTTATCTGCTAGAGTTTCCACTTGGCTCCAGGTCTGCCCACATGCTTTCATCTCTTCTTCGCATGATCTCCTCCAGGTCACCTTTGGACGACCAACTCGTCGCTTCCCTTTCGGGTTCCACTCGAGCAATGGCTTGTCTAGTGATGTCACTTGATGGTTTCCTCAGAGTATGGCCAATGCATCTCCATTTCTTCCTGCCTATTTGTTTCACAATCGGTTCCTGGTTAGTTCGCTCATTGCCAGAGATCTCTGTCGCTGATCTTTTCTGGCCATCTGATCTTGAGTGTATTGAGCGAAGACAACTGTTAATGAAGGTCTGTAGTCTGTTTGAGATGCTCTTTATGACGCGCTGGCCAAGTCTCTGATCCGTATAGTGAGTAGCACTGACTTCACATTGGAGTTGAAAATCCGGACCTTATTTTTGATGCTGAGTGCTGTTGACCTCCACACAGACGTGAGAGTAATGAAAGCTTGCCTTGCTTTCCCGATCCTTGCTTTGATATCCTCGTCAGTTCCGCCTGTAGTTGAAACGATGCTTCCCAAGTAGGTAAAGGAGGTAGTTTCTTTCAGGTTTCTTCCATTTATGCTGATTGCTGTCTGTTGTTGTTGCTGTTGGTGTTGGCCAGGGATCTTCATCACCTCCGTTTTCTCTATGTTCACCTGGAGTCCTATCTTTGATGCTTCTTCTGCCAACTTATTACTTTTCACTTGCATATCTTCCAGTTTGTGGGAAATCAGACATATATCATCGGCGAAGTCCAGATCCTCCAAGTTTTTTGTATGAGTCCATTTTATGACTGTTTCCTCATTGCCAGCAGTAGTAATTCCATACAAGGAATGAACCTCGGAAGCCTTACGCAGAATTCTTAACAAGGCAGGAATAACAATGGCATTCAAACCCACAAACACAATTAGAAACAAGCTTTGTCGATTAAAGGATCCTGTGGAGCCTATGAAACAAAACAGTTTAGTTTATCTAGTACCCCTCCTGCAATGACTGTTAGGTCAAATACATAGGTCAAAGTAGTAGAACAGGGGCAGTCAGACTTGCTGAACATAAAATCTTAGCGAAATCTAGATTAGCTGATCCAAATCTAGAGAATAATTCAGCTATCTCAAGTACTGCATGCAATTACACACAACCATACAATAAGATGGGATGGGATGACAACTTTAAAATCTTATGTCACCGGGTATAGGGAGAGATTGATAACAGAAGCTTTGTTTATCTAATCAACTGCAAATACATGTAATAGGAATGATTCATCACCTGTCCCCGATATCTGGAAAAAATTCTACTACCCCCACGACAAATAGGAGAGAACAAAGAAAACTATAAAACTCAAGTTTTTGGAAGTCGTGTGATTACAACTGATATGATTATGAACAATAAATTTTGTTCGAAACTTCGTCATCCAGTAAATAATACTGTTTCACTGTGTGATATATCTAATAAACAAACTAATATGGAATTGCTTACTACCACAGTGCCCAAGTTTCACACATATATTCAGCTATTAGGACACAACTCAGTGGCCATCCCTTGAATTCTAAGTACTACTGATTCGTGACTAAAAGCCACGAGTGTATTTGGCGAGTATTTGTCCTCACTCTCGACTGGGCTGACCCCACTGGTCACAAATTCTCGGCAGAACCACCGTTAACTTCATCTTGTAACTGGTTGCTAGCGAGCAATTATGTGATTTTTGACGGTTAGCCTTTCTAGCTCGACTAAGAATGATTAAAAACCAACAAGGAGTACTGGACAGTTGTTTCGACCCAGAATGGGAACCATCATCAGCATACACCAACAGGGATTCGAACCCACAACCATCCGATTACAAATCAAGCTCGTTAATTATTCAGCCAGTTAGGATCTGATACAACAGAACTAGACAGCTGTCAATCAGTCAAATCCCTAAGAACTAGCTCTTTAAGTCGGAAATGAAACAGGTTCCTAATGATTTTTGAAATACTATGGTTCTAAAATACGACAAATCCATTAGAAAATCAATCAAATTCCAACAAATGTGAGTAATCTACAAAAGGTCTTGATGGTCGTTTCAGATAAAAGTGGTAGAAATGTGCTGATATCTTGTCATTTTCACAATTTTACTAGTTGTTGTTTTCCCAGTTTGATTGACTTCAGTTTAAAAAAAAGATTTTTGAGAACAAAAATGGTTTCAATAATGGTTTCATACATAATTAATACTACCTTAACTTGATAGCTAATTACACATTCTGAGTGGGTTTTTCTTCCCCATGACAACAGTCAATCAGTTATTAGTGAAATGAACCGATAGGCAATGGTACAGATGAAGTAGTACAGAAGTACAGAAGAAAAACAGAGGGGGGAGTGACACCAGATGGTCAAGATGTGGGAAAGAGACGGAGACAAAGAGAGAGAGAGATAGAGACAGGTTGCATTGACGAGAAGAGAAAATAAGTCCCTGGCGATTTGTCTGTTAGACACGCTTTCCTCGTTTACCCTTTTTTTCCTATTAGGCATCTGTACTTATTAATGGAGTTATAGTTCTTGGTTTATTATTTTTTTAAGCTAAATGTAATTTCTAATATGTGTTAAGTGGAGAATTTTTGGTTAGGAGTTTGCAGGGTACACATTTCGAGGGGTGGAAGATTCATCACAGTTTGCTTTGGAGACCAAAACGTGTTCAGATCACGGTCTGCATTCTGTTCGATAGCATACAGGTGGTAATCACGAAAGCAAGCGTATTTTCATTGAACTATATACTACTCAGTGATTAAAATGAGTAGTTGTGTACTACTTATATCATCCAGTAGTGATTACCAGCCAGATAGAGATGAACTAAACACCAGAATGCCGTTTCGCTTGTTCGGGATCCAAATTCATGTCAGAAGTGCACCCGGTTTGACAGCTCAGAGAGGCGAATCAGTTAAAACTGCCTGATTTCTGGATAGATACTTGGGGGAACTGGTGACGACATGAATCAAATAATAAACTGACGATTTACAAGTAGCTAGGCAGAAATCGGGAGGTTAGAACTGATTCGGCTCTCTCAGCTGCTGCAAGGATCTAGATCTCAACACAAGCGAGATGGCATTCTGGTGTTTAGATAGCCTCTATTTGGCTGGAAAGCACTACTGGCTGATATGAATGCAGTACAACTACTCATGATGAAATCCTGTAGCCAATCAATCAAACCGCTACAAACCAATTCTTGAATATCAATGAGATGCTCACTAGCGACTGGACCTATTCAGGTAGGTAATTAATTACCTGGGGTTCTAGTGAGAAGTTGTGACCGGTAGGGAACAGCAGGTCGGGTGTGAGGACAAATACTCGCAGAAGACATTGGCTAGTGGTAGCGCTATGTCGTGAATTTGCGAAAGTAGGAACTCATGAGCCACTGGATGGTGTCCCGGTGGCTTAATGAATGGTCTACGAGCTCGCTAGTATTGTAACCAGAAGGTCCAGGGTTCGAACCATGTCGATGAATGGTGCGTACCGCTCAACTTTCACAAACTAGGCTGATGTAACATCTGGCAGTCCAGTACTCCCAGCTGGTTTTCCAATGGTTCTCTAACCTATGTCAGTTCATAATGAAATCCTGTAACCAACCAATCAAATCACCACAAACCAATTATTGAAAAAAAAAACATTCGCACCTGTCTTTCTGCATGACTAATTCAATGTAGTTTATTTACTTATCAGTCCTATATCTTCCAATGTAATTTCAAAACTATATATATCCGTGTATGTAAAGAATTCAGTCCTATATCTCCCAATGTAACTTCAAAAGTATATATCCGTGTATGTAGAGTATTCAGCTGACGAGTTCTACCGAAATTTGATGAATTCATTAAATCCTGCTTTATTAATCTTTATTGCTTGTTTTAAATTATTGAAAAATTATAAATTTTTATACAGAGAAGATTTACTGACATTTACTGTGATTGTTATTATTATTACTTAACTTTGCCTAATTTACAAGTTCTGGCTGGTCTTAATTCTGAAAAAAGAGCGAAGGTTCAGCTTGGGGCCAGCAACCCTGCCTCAGTTAACCTAACCAGTTGCTGGAGAAACTAAGAAGGAGAGGACAAAAATATTTAAAAAATAAAGTCGTTTTACCCTGGCATCGGAGGAATAAAATCATACTCGCTCATGAATGCTTTTAGGAATCCAGTCGATTAGTGTGCCATAGACGGTTCTCTGGTCGCCAAAATATGCTACAGCTGCACTGAATTGAATTATTGTTATTATTGTTCGCTTTGGTCCAAAGTGATACTCTTCATCTGGCCTCACGATTGCGCATTAAATATCATTTCCTTCTCACACTATCTCATCACTATCACCCATGGACGCCTCACTCGTGGTTTCAC
Source organism: Trichobilharzia szidati (assembly GCA_944472155.2). NCBI lineage: Eukaryota > Metazoa > Platyhelminthes > Trematoda > Strigeidida > Schistosomatidae > Trichobilharzia > Trichobilharzia szidati. The sequence goes on along the minus strand of OX235277.1, from coordinate 66,189,959 downwards.
AATCAGGTCCAACGTCAACATTGGCTTGGAGTCCTATGCCATCTAACGGGCTTCACAGAATGTGTCCAACCCATCCACATTTTCGTCAAAATATCTGTTCCTATGATTCTAGTGTTTTAGAAAGCGATGAAGTTGGGACTAAGTTTGTTATTTCTTTATTTTTCGATCTTTTCTGGTCATCTCACATCATGTTAATTTCTAGAAGAATATTTAGTCAAACCTTAATCTTTCTTGGGCTACTTAGAAAAGACTTTGTTACACTATAAAGAACACAAAACAGCTGTCAGTAAGGTGAGTGAGTTGTCGATGGACCAGTTGTTTAGTACTGCTGTGGACAAACACTTGAACTCATGCAGAAAGTGGGAGGACAAATACTTGCCGATGACATTCGCTAGTGTTCGCGCCATATCATGAATTGGAAGAAGTTGGAATTCAGGGGCTGACCACTAGATCAGCTCCCAGTGGCTTAATGGTATATGAGGTCACCTAGGTTCGAACTCTGGTGGCGAGTGCTTGCTGTTGGAGAGTCTCAAACTAGGCTTACGAAACAGCTGTTCAGCACTCCCAGGTTTTCCAATGGTTCTCTAACCGATGTCAGTTCATGATGAAATCCTGAAACCAGTCAAATCTCTGCAAACCAACACTTGAATATCATTTTGTCGGACTTTTAATATCGTCACTTTAAATATCCTTAGGTATGTGTAAGATCAATTCAATTCCCATCTTTGAATCAAGTCAACCTGTCCCGGATCAGTTTAGCGTTGTTGCAACCCAATTATCCATGCCTAACGTGTATATCCCCCCTTGTTTAATGAACTGTGTGTGTTTTTACATCGATCCGTTTAGTCAGACCGTTGAACTCATGACCCAATCAGAGAATTTTATGAACTGTTAGTTTTGCTGACCCATGTCTTACTTTGTACTATTCAGTCGAGTTTATCTCATTTATTGATCTTCACCTGTATCAGCCTACCTGGTTATGCAGCCAATTAAATTCTATCTTTGTGCCTATGCTCTGTCTATCTCTTAACTGCTCTCTGTTTTATGCCCTGCCTTACTTGGGTTCATTCTTCTACTGGCTGCTTACCTGAACGGTCCTGTCTGATTCCGGCCAGTTCGCAATTTTGGCTTTAACGTTATTCCGCTCTGATAGCGGTACCTTGCTTTCTGTTAAGCGTTGTGCTTTGTACTCTTGAAACTGTTAAGGTTTTATTGATATATGATTATGAGCAATAGTTTATTGATATGATTATGAGCAGTAGTTTGTGCTCGAAACGGCATCAGTTAATATAACTGTACAACACTGTGTGATTTATCAAAATAAAATCTTAACCATTATGGAGTTACTGTTAAGATTTGTTATGTATATAATTATTGATTTGTTTATTAATAGTACCGTAGAAACAGTGACCGGCTTCTTGTTTGTTCTGGACCGGGATAGCCTTTATCTACTCGTGACTTGATTTCAAGCGATATTGCGCTTACAGTATGACTGAAAGTATTCGACCGCTGAAGCTCCTCTGTATTCGGAAACCACCTGTTTGCCGGTTCAAATTTTTATGCCATAAGCAAACAACTTGCTTGGAAACCGCAGACCATCCCCTGTGATAATTCACTGTGGACGCATTCATCTTCATCTAAAATTTGCTCAAAAAATATCTTCAAATAACTTAATTGTTTGTGCGTAAATTAGCTTTTTTGTTTTTGAATTACAATCTGGTTTATATGCCAAGCGTAAACACATCAATCATGAAATCAGACTACACAGATTACAAGTGTCACGTATAAGACTTTATATTACTAGACAGAGACCAGGTTGATTAAGTCGAATACAGTAAAAGAGCATTGCATCATATAGACATTAAAAAAAATAAAGAAAATTCTGGGTTTTACAAAGTCATATAGGGATAATCTTTTGTCATAAGACGGTAAATTGTTTTATAATCCCTATAAGATTATACATATATATGTATATATATCATTTTCCACCTTAAAAGGCAATAAATCTAGTTGTTTTCTGTCTGTAGTTTACCAAGGAGAAAAAATCTTAAATTATTCATTGGGGAACACGTTTTTAGTGATTTTCATTAGAGACTGGTACGTAATTGCCTAGTTTTCACTGGGATCTGATGTGACATACTTACTCCTGGGTTCAGAGTGGAAAACAGGGTTTCAACATCACATCTCCACATTGTTTATGCGGTTATCCTTGCCCGCACACGATCTCCTCCATGTCACCCTGGGACCAACGCCAATTTCACCTTTTCTCATTTGGGATCTACTGGAGCCCTGGTCTGGAGCACGATATCACCCATAAGGATTCCTCAGAATGTGTCGCACCCACCTCCACTTTCTTCGTTCCTTCTTTCTTGAGCAACAGCTTCTTGATTGATTCGTTGCCAGAGTTTCTTGGTGCTTATTCCTTTTGGCTTGCCATTTCTTCCTCAATATGGAACCAACGAATAGAGCTGTTAGCAAAGGTCCGCAGTAGCCTCTTGGAAGTGTTTTCATGACACACACACACATCAGGTTTCTGACCAGTGTAGAACCACTGACCATCCCAACATTGATGTTTTCTTTTATTCCTTCACGTTCCCAGTGGAAAATAGAGCTTCAAGATAGGGGCTTGAAGTTTCTATAACAGTATTTATTTTTGCAGGATGGGGTTGCTAGCCTCATGCCCAACCTTTCCGCCTTACCATCTTTTATTTCCGGCTTAGTGACGTAAGGGAATGCGTCGGTGGCCGGAGAGAACCTTGAACCATGTGCATGGTCGACGGGCGTCCTAACCGCTGTGCCACCGATGCATTGGTGGAGATGCCGGGGATCGAAGCCGGGAACTCTCGCATGCGAAGCGAGATGTTGATGTTGAAAAATCGTAAACTCTTTCTCAGAAAAACGTTTTACGGAAGAGATTTCAATAGAGTACTGTTGGAAACTGAGCTACTGGTGCCATGGCAGCAAGAAAGTTAACCCGACAACTTGTGTGTATTCTCACATATCAAAGCAAGAATCGGAAAAGCAAGACAAGCTTCCACTACTCTCAAGTCTGTGTGGAGGTCAACAACACTCAGCATCAAAAATGAGATCCGGATTTTCAACTTCAATGTGAAGTCAGTGCTACTATACGGATCAGAGACTTGCATTGCGCGTCATGAACAGCATCTGCAACAAACTACAGACCTTCATTAACAGCTGTCTTCGCTCAATACTCACGATCAGATGGCCAGAAAAGATCAGCAATAGGGATCTTTGGGAGCGAACCAACCCAGCAGGAACCGATTGTGAAACAAATATGCAGGAAGAAATGGAGATGGATTGGCTGGCCATACTCTTAGGAAACCATCAAGTGACATCACTAGATAAGCCATTGCTCCAGTGGAACCCGAAAGGGAAGCGGCGAGTTGGTCGTCAGTGCAAGGGTGACTTGGAGGAGGTGATGTGAAGAAGAGATGAAAACGTGTGGGCAGACATGGAGCCAGGTGAAGACTCTAGCAGAGAACAGAACGGAATGGAGACGCACGGCTGAAGTCCTATGTTCCTGTAGGAATTAAAGGATACAATGATTATAATAATAACGCAAGTTGAAATCTTAGAAGCCTTCCGTTAGGTTGATTCCTGCGAATCTGTGTTTTCGGAAAAGATGAATTAAGTGCACAACCTATACTCATTTATCAGAGATTTTACATTTATTTGCGTGATTCTGTTAAAAGGAAAACAGCTTCTCAAAATAATCCCGAAGACAAATTGCGTCTTCTTGTAATTTTATAAAACACCACTTGACAGAAAAATTATTCAGTTATAATGATTACGAGTTTCGGATTACTATAGGGAACTTTAGGCTCTTTTGATATTTCAATAGCAGCGGTATTGCTAGCCTCACTTTGAACTTTCCTTCCTTCTTTTCCAGGGCTTACTACCAGCTAAATAATCTGTGAATATGGCGGCCAGGAAGGCGAACCTTCGACGTTTTCTCACTGGTACTTAATTTAGATCTTTTGGAAAGATATGCATTCACTAATTTTCTTAAAATTGTGACCATCTACGCAAGATGTTTCCCCATTACAGTGCGTAGTCATATTTTTGAACGAGAAATGTCGTCTGTAAATTTTGACAGCCAAATAATTTGGAAACTACTTCAACACTAAGGACTACCCCATATCTTTATCAGATTAGTTCAACACTTAAAAAATAATGGCACATAAGTTAGAGAAGATTTGTAGCTCAGCTGGATGATTTTGATATGGTTGTGTTCTCTGAGCTGGATAGTTAATTTGCGAGACTTTCATCGCCCTACTAGGCGACATCTTCAGCGCATACTTCAATTTGAATTGAGCTTTCAGATTTCTCCACGAGTTTATTAATCATCTCTCCTGGTGACCACCTTGAACGTGATTGGTTGTTTTGTGTGTTTTCACACCTTCTAGGTTATTTGTATTATAACTCATTGTTTCTTTGACTTGAACTTTGATCCTTTGTGTGTGAGGTTTCTTTTCTATCGGTTGATAAATTTAGTCTATCTCGATGTATCTAGTGATTGACGATTCACTAGAATACCAGGTGTCTAAAAATTCTCCTCCATTTTTGGTGTTTCCTCTGTCTAATAATTGAGAACTGGTTCTCCCAGTTGAATTGATGTCCGTAGTTGTCTGTATGTAGTGATTTGAGAGAGTGGATGTCATGTCTTTTGACGGCTAGCTTATGTTCGTGGATACGAAGACGAAGGGGATGGACGTCCACTTTGGCCGATAAAGTGTTTTTCGCAGTTGATGCAATCTATTTTGTAGATGATGTTGGTTTTGTCTTCCTTCGCTGTTGAGTCTTTTGGTTGACATAGAATTGAGTGAAGTGACTTTGTTGGTTTGTGTACGACGTCAATTCCTAAAGGTTTGAAGAGTCTTGTAGTGATTTCTGAGATATCCTTTATATATGGTAAGGCGTTTATCTTTGTGCTTTCCTTGGGGGCTTTTGGTTTGATAGGTTGGCTTGGAGGTATATGTCTTTTGATGAAATTCCTTGGATATCCATTCTTTTGGAAGACGTCCATGGGGTATTTTACTTCAATTTTCCTTAAGGTGGGAGTGCTGTAATGAGTCGTGGCTCTTTTGAATAGTGTTTGTATGCAATTCCTCTTGTGTGCTATTGGATTGTTGCTGCTGTAATTCAGGATTTGGTCTGTGTGGGTTGATTTTCTATAGACTTGAGTTTCCAAATCCCCTGTGGTTGTTCGCTTGACTAAGACGTCCAAAAATGGGATTTGGTTTTCTGATTCCTCTTCTCTTGTGAATTTGATGTCGTCGAAGACGTTGTTTATCAGGTTGTGAGCTTTATCTAACTCGTTTCTTTTGATAATTACAAATTTGTCGCTAGCAGACCTAGAATTTGCTCGTGGATGATTTATGTTTAATGTCACACAAACTGTAAGACTTGCAGGCGAAAACCAACAAAGTGGCTGAAGAGACAGGCAGAGAAGACAGGAATGACTTCAGGTGAACACAGAGAAGATGGAAGTGATGAACAAAACCAACCAACAAGAAGCGTTAATTATTATCAACGGAGGAAATTTTAAAACTGATCACATCCTCCACTTCTCTAGTCAGAACTGTTTCAATTAAAGGCAGTCGGCAGGGTTGAGGATATGAAAACCAGAATCATGAGAGCAAGACAGACATTTATCACTCTGAAATTAGTTAAGAAATCTTCTGTTCCCACTAATTAATGACAAAATTCGAATTTTCAACACTAACGTTAAGTAAGTCAGTTCTTCTATATGGATCAGCGACTTGGCGGGAGCGTCATAGAGAGCATTCCTAACAGGCCACTACAAACTTTTGTCAGTATTCACCCTCGATGGCTCCATACTGTAGATCAGGTGATAACAAGCTACTCTAAGAAGGAACCAATGAAGATTCTATTGCTCAACAAATATTCAGAAGAAAATGGAGATTGATTGGACACACACTGAGGACACTGTTGGGTGACTTCGCCTGATACACCATGGAGTGGAATATGAATGAGAAATGACCAAGTGAGAATCACTTAGGGGATGATATGTAGGAGGTGTTGAGAAGAAGAGATGATAGAGTGTGGGCAATCGCACGGCCAATTAAAGAGGACTGAATGGATCTGGACAACGGTGGATATGTGCTAGAGAAGCCGTACATTCCCCTCGGAACCCATGGAAATAACAGTAAAAGACTGCAACTTATTAGCAAAAGGCATTTAGTTACACCTAGAATGATTGACCCTGTTCACTCAGGTGATCGAGGACACTACACAGCCATTGAAGTTCATTCACTGGTATAAAATCACAGAACAGGATGAGATAAATTGAAAGTATTATAATACAATATAGTTAAGTGGAACCAGGGAAAGAGAGGGATTGATCAACGCATATTTATCCATCAATTCTAAACCAAACACTTGCAGTCGAAAACTGAAATAAGACAGGATGGAATAAGGCCACAAAGTCCACAATAATTTTCTTATTAGATATATCACATACAGTGAAACAGCATTATTTACTAGATGACAAAGTTTTGAACACAATTTATTGTGGTTCATAATCATATCAATTATAATTACACGATTTCGAAACTTGAGTTTTATAGTTTTCTTTCGTATTCGTCGTCAAAGGGGTAGTAGAATTTTCCAGATGTCCTAGTGGACAGGTGTTGAATCATTCCATGATGGATAAAATTTCTTTTGATAAAGCCACATAGTGTTATACAGCAATATTTACTGATGACGTTTCAAGCACAATTTATTACTCTTAATCATTTCAAGATATCAGTATGGAAGTACTAATGATGACTTAACCTCCCTATTGCTGGTTTTTTCATTATCCTGTCCATGTTTAACATGCATGTAATCATTAATATCATTATTATTACTATCACTACTATTATTAATAATTTTATTTTTACATTTTCTTACATACTTCCTGATTAATTTATCAGGGTAATTATTAACTTTCAAAGCTTCTCTTATATGCCTCCTTACGGAAAATTCTTAAAAGTGCAGGTGTAGAAGAGGCATTCGAACCCACAAACTCAATTAGAAACAAGCTTTGTCGGTTAAAGGATCCTGCAGTGGAGCCAATTAAACAAAACAATTTAGTTTATCTAATACCCTGCTGGAATGATTGTCAGGTCAAATGAATAGGTCAAAGAAGTAGAACGGGGTCTGTCAGACTAGCGGAGCATAAAAACTTGACAAAATCTAGTTTATTTGTGAACTGACGCTTACATAAGAAATCCAGACACTAGTTCAGCTATACCGCTAACTACATGCAATTACACATAACCATACAATAGAACGGGATAAGATGACAGTCTTAAAATTCTACTACCCCTACGACGATAAATAGGAAAGAATAAAGAAAACTATAAACCCGGATTTGTATAGTTAAATAATAATGTGATAATGGACAGTAATAAATTGTGTTTGAAACCTCGTCATCTAGTAGATAATACCGTCTCACTTTGTGTGTGTGATATATCTAATAAACAAATTAATATGGAATTAAATCCTACCAAAGTGCCTAAGTGATCCACAAAGGAAAACTCAGCGAGGCTTTTAGAGTAAATACAGCGGTCAGACAAGGGTGCTTATCATCACCAATGATAAGCCTAATTGTGGTGGACTGGATTATGCGTCAGACAGTGAGAAACGGGAAAACAGGGATATCCTGGACCGACGTGAAGAACCTAGAAGACCTGGATTTCGCAGATGAATTATGTTTGATATCACACAAAATCGAAGACTCACAAGAGAAAACCGACAAACTGGTCGAAGAAGCAGCCAGACAAGACAGGACTCCAGGTGAACATAGACAAGACGGAGGTTATGAAAATAACCAACCAACAACAACAACAGCAGCAACATCCAGCGCCAATCACCATCAACGGGAGGGATTTGAAAGAGGTTACTTCATTCACTTATCTAGGGAGCATTGTCTCAACTACAGGAGGAACGGACGAGGATGTCAAATCGAGAATCGGGAAGGCGAGAAACACATTCATCAACCTGAAACCAATCTGGAAATCTTCGTCACTCAACCTGCATCAACAACAAAATTCTGATTTTCAATACAAACGTCAAGTCAGTCAGTTCTTCTATACGGATCAGAAACTTGGCGGGTCACCAAGAATATTTCCAACAGCCTGTTGCAGACCTTTATCAACAACTGTCTTCGCTCTATACTGAAGATCAGATGGCCGGAAAGAATCACCAACAAGAAACTATAGGAACAAACAAAACAAGAACCAATCGCTCAACAAATATGCAGGAGAAAGTGGAGATGGATCGGACACTCGCTGAGGAGGCCGCTGGGTGACATCGCGCGTCAGGCCATTGATCGAGTGGAACCCGAAAAGGAAGCGGCGAGTGGGACGTCCAAGGGTGACATGGAGGAGATCGTGTGAAGAGGAGCTGAAACAGTCTGGACTAACATGGATGCAAGTGAAAAGTACAGCAGAAGACAGAAGCAAGTGGAGACGTGCAGTTGAAGCCCTATGTTCCACTAGGAACCCAAGGGAACAATAATAATAGTGCCTAAGTTTTACACATAGATTAGTACAATCAATTCAGTTGGACAGACTTGTGAATACATTAATATGCTAAAAAGGACCAATATATTGTGTTCACAATGTCATGCAGTTATTGCTGCTGTATCACACTATGTGTATCATATTGTTAAATAAATATAGGCATCATTCTTGGAGAAAATAAACAATCTATCTTCCAGAATCCAGTTTACATCGGAAACAGAACCAGATGTGGATGAACTACTATTTCTAGACTGCTTAGTTAAGAGAAGGGAGAATGGATATTTCACATAGGGCTTCAAGCTAGAGGCTTGAGGTTACTGTAGCAGTGTTTATTATTTTTACAGGATGGGGTTGCTAGCCTCATGCCCAACCTTTCCTCTTCACCAGATTTTAGTTCTGGCTTAGCGAGTTGAACGGGTGCGCCGGCCGGGGATCGAATACCGGACCATGTACATGGTCGGCGAGCGTCCTAACCGCTATGCCACCGATGCACAGAATGGATATTTCAATATATCTGTATTGAGGAAATAAACCCACTCCAATAAATATTTAGACATCGGATCATCACACTCCATCAGCGCAATGGTAACAGTTGTTTCAAATCTTTTTAGACGAGCACACTCTTTGATGTTAACGGATGAGAAGGAAAAAGAAGAAGAAATATCAAACATTACTGAGAATTTCGAGGAAAATAACCACCCAAAGAACTTCATTCCGTAAAATCAACAATGACATTAGGTATGATCAAAAACGTATTCCGAAAACATGGACCTCAACAGTTGTCATTCTATATAGAGCGCAGACGTCAGACGTTATCAGAAGAGTACTCAATAAGCTCGACATCAGAGTTTTCTTCAAAACATCAGACACGCACACTACAAAGCAACCTTGTCCATATAAAAGACCAAATCCCTAAAGATTCTCTATCTAATTGGGTTTATAAAATAAAATGCTTGGAATGTGATGCGATATACATCGGACAAACATTGCCAAAGTGAAATCAAAATCAGACGAAATGAACACCGTAGAGCATCTGTTTGACCACTGAGAAATTCAGTTAGTGAACTAGAAAAGCTTGAAAAATCATCAGCCATAGCCAGCTTGTCCACATGCTATGGAATCAGGTCACAGAATTGATTTCGACAATATTGAAATAGTCCAGAAAAAGCATTTCAGAAATCACAAAGAACGTCTAATATCATCAGAAGCACTTCATATCAAGTGGAATCCAAATTGTCTGAGTAGGAATGATGGACTGGTTACAACACCCCCAACCTCATCACCGTGAAGTGACAAAATCAACACGAATGTGATAAGCGATTTCATTATGTAAACACACGCTGTCTTTATAATTTTACACAATTATCAAATCCAACAGGCATCTACACCTGGTTTTGTTATCTCTGACAATTGGCCAATTTGAAAGCGGAAAAACGACCATACGCTGAGAAACGATTATTACGTTTTTATATATAAGATGAGTGGATTTAGTAAATTCTGGTTTAATTTCAGTACTTTGATAAAGCTATTAGCATTAAATAGCGAAACGTCAGTAAAAACAACAATATCGTTTTGTTTTTTCACTCATTGGGAATTACAAAAAACCTTTATTATCACACCCATAGCCCATATTTTTCAAACTGTTAAAAGTGAACTTGGTTTGGACATATATAAATGAAAAAAACTTATCTAATTCAGAATAGTGTAAACTAAATTGTTTCCCACGCAATAATTTCAGAGATCATTTCGGATTCTCTATTTTCACCATATAACATTTAAGGAAATTTGTTTTCTTTCTTTTTCTTATCAAGAATTGATAAGATTTAATTTCTCCGTCTTCTTAAATGTAAACATAGTGCGGAAAAATGGTTCCCAGACCATTTATTTTTAATGCGTGTGGGTGCGTATGTGTGAAACTCTTAGAAGGGAAAACAAATATTAAGTCTCCCACTCAAAATTCATAAAATCACACCTAATGAACCGTCGTAGATAGACAATATTCTTATCCACAGATTTTTATCTCTGCTCTGTTTATATTCAAAGTAAACTGTCTTGTTTTGTTATCAAAATACCTACTAAAATCTTTAAAAAATAACTATGTTTTAGGTAAATATATTCTTCTTACAAATGCAGTTCCTTGGGGACAACATCAGCGAGATACTGACACAGCGCCTTGGAAATGTGGTAAAAAGAGCATTCCCTACTGCCGAATTACACTGCGTCTTCAAAACCACTCCTCTCTTGCGTTCAGGAGTAAAAGATAAACTGCCTAATTTCGCCTCTTCCATGTGTATCTACCAATTTAACTGCTCATGTGGAGTGAGCCAGTCAATTGTATAGGCCGTACAATTAAGCGTGTTTCTCGTCGGATTTCCGAACATCACCCTGCAAAGTGGTTAAGAGAGGTCAAACAAAATCTATTCTATCGTATCTTGTGGATACAGAATACAAGATTGATGTTAACGAGGGGGCTTTCAGGGTCATTTACCACATATCGACAAATCTTAACTTCACTTCAAGAGTTCGTCTACGAAATATTTCTGAAGCTGTTGGGATCCACATTACTTCTTACTTTGGCCATCTAGGTTTCAATGATTCTCAGTTTTAGCTCATTTTCTATTTGCTATTATATCTTAGTATTAGTATTATTATAATTTAAGCATCTTTAATGAACTGTGATTCCATTGTGATCTTACCTTACAAATCGATATTATTTAAAAAACACTAACATTGTTATTGACTACTATTCTGAAATATTCTATGTATATAAACATGCATATATAATTGTAGAGCCAGAAGAGGAGGAAATTATCGAGAAGGGTATTCTTTGCTGAATTATTTTGTCTTCTTGATGAGTATAAAAGTTTTTGTATTACTCAATGAAAGGAAAAATAGGGTAACACTGATGGTTAAGGAAAACAAGACAAATAGTTCAACGAAGAGGCTCTTTTTTGTCTACAAATTCATTTTCCTTCCCAGCTATACAGCCCCATTTATAAACAATCTGTGTTTCTTGAATGGGTGTGGTAACAAAAGGGATGAATTGTGAATGTCAGTGCATGCATAACAGGAGTTGAGTAGGTGTATTAGAGCTACCTAGCAAGATGAATGAGTTGTAACGGAGGAGAATATGGAATTATGCAAGAGTCCTAAGGAGTTATAAAAATCAAAAGCACCAAAATCAAGTCAGTGGGAACCAAAAAGATTGTTAACATGATTGTAGGGGGTGGTTGAATAATTTCCTCTTTCCTGCACATCTCTGGTTATTCTCAATGAATACCATAAGCTTTAGTAATGCAAAGAAGACAAAAGTGTATTGCCTTTGGCAGGTTGTTATTCATTCCGTGGATTACGTTGAAGGAGGCGTTTGTTGAGATGGAATAATGACCAGTGTTGACATGGTGTTCGATTATCACATTCCTTATAGAGCCATTAGTACCTTTAATGTAAGTGTATAACTTGGGCAATGTAGTGGCAGAATGTGATTCCATATTAGATAAGTTTATTTTATTTATCACACAGTGATGATGATGCAGTATCAACAACTGGATGACAAGGTTTCGAGCATAAATTATTGTTGATCATAACCATATCAGTTTAGTCACACAGCTTCACAATTTGTCTTATGTACATATATTTCTTGAAGTCTTAGTTTTGCAGACACTTTGGTTGACTGTTTGAAGGATTTCATCATTAGCTGACATCAGTTAGAGAACTATTGGAAAGCCAGTCAGGGAGTACTGGACAGTTGTCTCGTGCTAGTTTGGGATTCTTGAGCAGTACGCACCCACTGGGGTTCGAACCCAGGGCTTTCTCTCTGTTCTATCTCTCCAACTTTCTTGAGTTGTCTGTTGCCACTTTCCATATCTCCGGTGTAGGCGTTACATCATTCCGATTGCACGTGTGGTGTTGAATTCGTGAACAAAGCTTCTATGATCAACTACCTCTCTACCTAACTATATTCGTTTTAAATGTTTTCACTCTGACCCACTGTGTGGTGTGTGATTACATGCAAGTGCATGCAGTGCAGTGAATATTGAGCTCTTTTTTTCTAGGTTATTTACCTCAGCAGAGTCAGTTATTCTACTGGGTCTATCTAAATATTTATGTTCCAATAATTTAGTTGACCCAGATCTACTAGTTTTGACCTATGTAACTGAAGTGAATTCACAGTCATAATATGGTATTTGGTACTACTAATACCTTTCTGCAACAATACGGGTGTAAGATCAATTCAATTCCCATCCTTGAATCAAGTCAACCTGTCCAGGATCAGCCTAGCGTTGTTCCAACCCAATTATCCATGCCTAACGTGTCTATCCCTCCTTGTTTAATGAACTGTGTGTGTGTATTTTACATCGATCCGTTTAGTCAGACTGTTGAACTCATGACCTAATCAAAGTATTATGTGAACTGTTATTTTTGCTGACTAACGTCTTACTTTGTACTATTCAGTCGAGTTTATCTTATTTATTGATCTTCATTTGTATCAGCCTACCTGGTTAAGTAGCCAGTTAAATTCTATCTTTGTGCCTATGCTCTGTCTATCTCTTACTGGGGTTCATTCTTCTACTGGCTGCTTACCTGAACGGTCGTGTCTGATTCCGGCTAGTTCGCATTTTTGGCTTTAACGTTTCCCCGCTTTGATAGCGGTACCTTGCTTTCTATTAAGCGTTGTGCTTTGTACTCTTGAAACCGTTAAGGTTTGTTATATATATATATATAATTATTGATTTATTTATTAATAGTACCGTAGAAACAATGACCGGCTTCTTGTTTGTTCTGGACTGGGATAGCCTTCATCTACGCGTGACTTAATTTCAAGCGATATTGCGCTTACAACGGGATAGCGTTCTTGAACCTTTTATATAGGATGCGCATTGGTCGACCAGTATACCTGGTACCACAAAGACAGATGAACTGTTATATGCATGTGGATGTGGTCAGACTAAAGATCTTGACCTATGGGTGTTTGGTAGACAAATGGACGACAAGGAAACTCTAATTTCAATACTTCTGCTAGGAAACTTTATCTTATGGAAGTCAAATTTCTCCTCTAAAGTACGTCGCTGTCTGAATCACCATTGGAATCGAGGTTCATGTAATTGCATTACTCAGTATTTTCCTTCGTTTCTACAACTATCATTATTACAATTAATTCATGGAGTCATTAATCTTATTAGGTAACTCTAATATACTTATTCACATGCTCTTGGACATACAGCTTCACTAGAACACATCCATGTCACTCTACTTTCTGCAGTCTCTTTCAGCTGGTTCCACAACTGCCCATAAGCCAACATTTCTTTCTCAGATGATCTTTTTCTACGCCTAACCCTACTAGTCGATTCCTATTTGCGTTCCAATAGAGTGCATGCCTGGTATATGATGTCTTTTCAACGTATATCCAAGTCCATCTTCCTTTCCTTCTACATATTTCAGTGGTGATAAGTTGTTAGTTTGTTTGTTCCAAGAGTTATTTTTCTGTTCTTTATCCATTCTGACTGGCCATCTCGGCTGATATTAACAACTATGTTTGTGACAACACATCACTTTTGGTACTGCCCTCTTTGTATGTAACAGCGCATGTACTGCAGGGTGGAGTGGTGGTGGGGGGGAACGAATTCGCCGAAAACAGGTCTCTCCATTAAATTACCCGTCTTGGTTTTATTAATGTTCGGATGAGAATTTTGCATGAATTACTGTTTTTACTTGCGTTTCGCTATTTAAAATGCTGCTAGTAACTTTATCAAAATAGTAATATTAAACCAGTATTAACTTTAATATTTCCACTGTGATAATTAATGAACATATTTTAAACAAATACGATATTTTCGGTAATTTCTCCTGGGGATTTATAATTACATAATGAAATATCGATCATAGATATTTGAAACCAACATGGTTGATATAGTTAAAGATTAGCTCGAAAGAATTTATGATAACTGCCTCGGCTATGCTTAACAATAGATGGTATACAAACTTAGGAATTGAGATGGCAGCTTGTAAAGAATTGTAAGGACTGACCTTGGACGTGATTGGTCACCAGGAGAGATGACTAATAAACTCAAGGAGAAATCTAAAAAGCTTACTTCAACGAACTGAAGTATGTGCTGAAGATGTTGCCTAATAGGGCAATGAAAGCTTCGCAACTATCAACCATTCAGCTCAGAGAACACAAATATATCAAAATCATCCATCTAAGCTACAAATCTTCTCCATCATATCAGTATTGTGCTACGCATCCCTTATTATTATATTATTATTGTTCCCTTGGATTCCTAGTGGAACATAGGGCTTCAACTGCACGTCTCCACTTGCTACTGTCTTCTGCTGTACTTTTCACTTGTATCCACGTTAATCCATGCTGTTTCAACTCCTCTTCACACGATCTCCTCCATGTCACCCTTGGACGTCCCACTCGCCGCTTCCCTTTCAGGTTCCACTCAAGCACTGGCCTGACGCGCGATGTCACTCAACGGCCTCCTCAGCGAGTGTCCAATCCATCTCCACTTCTTTCTAGTGCGTATCTGTTGAGCGAATGGTTCTTGTTTTGTTTGTTCCCATAGTTTCTTGTTGGTGAATCTTTCCAGCCATCTGATCTTGAGTAAGGAGCGAAGACAGTTGTTGATAAGTGTCTGCAACAGGCTGTTGGAAATATTCTTTGTGACCCGCCAAGTTTCTGATCCGTATAGAAGAACTGACTGACTTGACGTTTGTATTGAAAATCAGAATTTTGTTGTTGATGCAGAGTTGAGTGACGAAGATTTCCAGATTGGTTTCAGGTTGATGAATGTGTTTCTCGCCTTCCCGATTCTCGATTTGACATCCTCGTCCGTTCCTCCTGTAGTTGAGACAATTCTCCCTAGATAAGTGAATGAAGTAACCTCTTTCAAATCCCTCCCGTTGATGGTGATTGGCGCTGGATGTTGCTGCTGCTGTTGTTGTTGTTGGTTGGTTATTTTCATAACCTCCGTCTTGTCTATGTTCACCTGGAGTCCTGTCTTCTCTGGCTGCTTCTTAGACCAGTTTGTCGGTTTTCGCTTGTAATTCTTCGATTTTGTGTAACATCAAACATAAATCATCCGCGAAATCCAGGTCTTCTAGGTTCTTCACGTCAGTCTAGCCGCATCCCCTAGGTGTACTAATATAAAACTCCCAATGGACATAATATTTCGTTTTCCTATCCACGTTGGACACCGTTTATTTAGGCGACGGAGGGCATGCCGAGTCGTCTCACTCATGGAATTGTCGCTACAAGTACAGTTAAATTAATAATTGCACAGTGAAATGACCAGACTTCGTGGTATATCCTTCACTGTCGTTGGAATCACAAAACGAGTAGAGAATTTTAATTGGCAAAAAATCTTTGTTAGCTATTATTTGTCTGGATTTCGATTCCAGTTATTCAATAGCCTCATCTTCGTGAAACGATAAATTTATGTATATATCCTTCTGCTGCACTTTTTTTTCGACATTCCTCTCTATCTTTTCTCATCATGAAAACTTGAACATTATGTTATGGATATTTTCTCTCGTGCCATGAGTTTTCTTTAACGAGTTGATCACCGATTGATATCAGTTAGAGAACCATTGAAAACCAGCGGGGATTTCTGGACAGCTGTTTCATCCTAGTTTGGGAATCATCGGCCATTGAATGGGGTCCCAGTGTCTGAATGGCATACGAGCTTGCCATCTGTCCAGTACTTCCTAGTTTTCAATGGTTCTCTGACTGATATCAATCCGTGATCAACTCGTCAAAACAAATCTGATCCTTACAAAGCAACTACTGAGAAGTGAGTTTTCTATTTGACTGTCCAAAGTGTCGGTTGTATAGGTGAAGGACAAGGTACCGAGTATGACCACTTCAATATGCATTGATAAATTTTGTCTGTTTTTGTGAAGAACTACCCAGAAAAACCTCCATCGCCATCTTGAGTACTGTCCAATGCAGTCAAGAAAATGAATAAGAGGTTCTATAAGGGCATACCCCTAATGGAACACAGTACAAAATTGATAAAAATTCAATAGAAGGTGACACCTAAAAAAAAAGTTTGTACGCTTTCAACTGGTAAGCACAGCTGAGAGAGTTGTCATAAAGTTGTTTCAACGCAGTCTCTGTGTTGAGGTGTCTGCTCACTGTGGTCGTAAAGCCTGATGATAAATTGGTTAGAGGATTTCGTCATCAGCTGACATCAGTTAGAGAACCATTGGAAAACTGATAAGGACTACTGGATAACCAGCTGTTTCATCCAAGTTTGGGACTCTTCAACAGTACGCACCCGCCGCAAAGCTTCGAACCCAGGACCTTCTGGTTACAAGGCTAGAGAGGTCGTAGACCATTCAGCCACTGGGACCTGATCTAAAGGCCAGCCCATGAATTCTTACTTCTACCAATTCATGACTTAGCGCGACCACTTCGCGCAATGTCTTCTTCGATGAGTTACTGCCTCACTTTCAACCAGCTCCCCCCTACTGGTCACTTTGCCAGGTCAGTGAATTATAGAAGATAATCAAACCATGCTCAGGGTGCTGATATTTTTCAAATGTATAGAATTATAAAAACAGTAATATGTGTTTATATAATGAAATTGCTTATCATAATTGTGTTGATGTTTTTTGTCACTTCATCCAAGGCAGTGATGTTGAAATAAGGTTAAATGCAATCTCAGTCCACCATACCTATTCAAACAATTTTTGATTCCATTTAATACAAAGTGTCTCAACTGCGGATACTTTGAACATAACAAATGATATATTACCTACCCTATTGGGGGTCGCACCCAGGAACTTCGGGTGAGGTGCCTGAGCTTGTTGGTCATACAGCTACTTGGACTGGAATCGGATGGCCCACGGTTCCCAGCTTCTGTTTATTGGACCGGGGACCTGCAGCCAGACATGGTAGACCCCTTGTGGTTCCGACTTGTCAACAGAAGTGCGGGTAACTTCACCCCTTTATTAATATAATTAATAATATAAGTACGAAATTCATGCGAACTGTCAGTGCAGAACAGCTGCATTCACTCACTAAACTACTTTCTAGATAATTTCTATAGTTTGGTTTTTAAGGGTGAGTTATGTTTTTACGAGTTGATCATGGATTGATATCAGTTAGAGAACCATTGAAAACCAGGGAGCACTGGACAGCTGCCGTTTCATCTTAGTTTGGGAATCATCGGCAGTACCCACCTACTGGTATTCGAACCCAGGACCTTCCAGTTACAAAGCAAGCTCGTGAAAACATAACTGACCCTTACAAATCAAACTATAGAAAATTAATCTGATGCTCACTAGTCACTTGATTTGAGATGGAGTTTCCTGCAGTTCTAGTGAGAAGTCGTGACCAGTGAGGTACAATTAGATGTCACGTGTGTGGATGGATGTCCCACCAGCGACAATGGTTTTGGTTGCGCTAAATCACGAATTGGTAGAAGTTAGAATTCATGAGACATTGTATCGGGTCCCAGTGGCTGAATGGTATACGAGACAGCTTGCCTTGTAACCGGAAGGTCCTGGGTTCGATTCCCAGTGAGTGCGTACTGCCGATGATTCCCATACTAGGACGAAACAGCAGCTGTCCAGTACTCTCTGGTTTTCAATGGTTCTCTAACTGATATCAATCCGTGATCTACTTTCTAGATAGTGTAACCAGAAACTATTTAACAGACAGCATGTGGTCATATTTAAGGATATTGAAAAAACGCTCTGTTGGGAGGATAGTGAATCATTACAAATAAATTCCTCTGCTGTGCTGAGAATTTCATATAAAAAATCCATATTTTTTTCCTTATTTTCATATCTTACATTATCAAAATGCAGTTTACTGGGGAGTGTAGATACAGTTTTTTAAACATACAGAAGTTCACCATCAGTAAGTTATCCATTCATCTATACAGATGTATTTACAATTACTTCAGGGAAAAAATACCCAAAACAGTTGTTCCACAAGGGGTAAAAACAAAATAGCCTAGCTACTTATCATAGCAGAATAAATTTAAAATTGCTTACTCTAGGTGTTCAGCAATTCTGTATATTTTTTATTAAGTTTTTTTTCTTCTAATAATTATATATCCATTTTCTACAGTTTGTCAGTAGTAATTTGATTTGTATCAAGTTTCACTATGGATTAGTGTTAGTTAGAGAACTATGGAAAACCAGCAGGGAGTAGAAGACTGCTGTTTCATGCTAGTTAAAAGATCATAGGCAAAGTTTGCAACCATGACATCAATCAGGGAGTATTCATTCTCACTTCTGACTGCATCGACCACAATGGTCAGGATATCTCACCAGAAGTCACTGGCATAGCCAGAAACAAGTCAAATCCTTAAAAACTCGTCAACGAAAGGTTATTCCGATGCCTGCTAGTGAATGGCTACAGGAAGACGTTGCCTGGATTTCCAGTGAGACGTTTTGACCAGTGGAGTCCATCAGATCTGAAGTGAGGAAAAACAATACTTACCAGTGACATTGGCTGCTGCCAGTCGTGCTAGAATCACGTACTGGTAGAGGTTAGAATTCATGGGCGACTGATTCGGGTTCTAGTGGTTGAATGGTAAACAAACCTGCCTTGTAGCCAGAAGGTCATGTATTTAAACTGACCGTGAGTGCGTAATGACGACAAGTCTGAAGCTTGGATAGAATAGCTGGCTGTCGAGCACGTCAGGTGGTTTTCAACGGTTCTCCAACTGATATCAGTCTGTGGTCAAATCTGAACCTCCACTTTTATCTATCAGTTTAACTGTTCCTCTGAAGCTAGTGATATTGATCGTTGCTCTAGGAACCTAATGCTTCGCGCTCAGGAGCAACTACTAATGTGATTTATTGAAGGCGTTGCTAAAACTATCGACAGCTCTATATTGGATTACCTCGTCCAAACAGGTCACAAAACTTTCCACACTGAAGAGTCTTTCTCTATCATCTATGAAGTATCGAATAAATTACTGAAGGAATCCAGACGTCGAATACTTCAAACAGAAGAAGGCCATAGGAATTCGCTTAAATCAGGCGGAGCTCTGCGTGTAAAATGAACAGATCCAGCCATGATTGTGCTACCACGGCCTGTTGGGGAGCCTATAAATTCATCAATTCTGTGTTGTTCCCCCGTGACCACTAATTTATCTGATTTTCAATCGATTTAATGTTATATTGATGCATATTTTCTCTTTCTTACTGATACTTTCGAAGAGTGTAGTCTGTCAATACTATTCATTCACTGTAATTTAAAGCAGCATTAATATTGTTAATTACAATATTTCTTTAATTACTAGTGTCATGTAAATGTAGAACCTGAAATCGAAGAAGAAGTTATCAAGAAGAAAATTCTTTGTTCAATAATCCGTCTTTTAGACACTGAAAGACGTAAAGTGATTATAAAACATCAGATAAATTAGTGGGGGTGAGCGACACAGAATTGATGAATTAATAGGCTCCACAGCAAGCCATGGTAGCACAATCATGCCTGGATCTGTTTATTTTTCAAGCAGAACTCCGGTGAATTTAAGCAAATTCCTATGGTCCTCTTCTGTTTGCAGTATTCGATGTCTGGATTCCTTTAGTATGGCCAGTTTTGTGACCTGTTTTGACGAGGTAATCCAATATAGAGCCATTGATAGTTTTGGCAACGCCTTCAATAAATCACATTAATAATTGTTCCTGAGCGCGAAGCATTAGGTTTCTAGAGCGACGATCAATATCACTAGCTTCAGATGAACAGATAAATTGATAGGTACACTCGGAGATGACTAGCCAGGTAACTTTATCTTTCGATTTCAGAATGACAAGAGGTTGTTGTATGGGAAACAGGTTAGAATTCGTAGGCCATTGAGTCGAATCTTAGCGGTTGTATGGTCGGTCTATGAGACTGGTCTGTAACTGAGAGAAAAACTCAATATTTGCAAACAAATCAGTGAAAAATCTGTTTTTTCCGTTTGAAGAAATATCTTCCACATACTGGCAATCGTATTTAAGGCACCTTTTCTAACATTTTGACTTTTGAATTTATAATTACACAATATACCCAAGGTTTACTGAACCAGTTAGAGGAATACGCTGGGAATAATGTCAATTATGCGTTATTAACTTCAAAGTTAACGACCATATGGCATAGAATTTGTAAACATAAGGTTGAAATACTTCATAAATTGTTTAGGGAGGACGTTTTTCTTCTATATTTATTAAATGTCAGAATGCGTTTAGTCTAATTTATCCAATTCAAATGTCAAATAAATGCTGCCAGGGAAATTCTTTGCGTTTGTTTGTTCATGCATTTTGTTTAGCGAATACTATGAAATATTACGACAAAGACGAGAAAAAATAATCGCAAAGGGAAAAGGTAACGTATGCCGGACTTTGCTATTTGTCCTTAAATATTGTTTTCCCATTTTTATTCTTTTAAGTCCCAGGTGGAACGTGAATTATTGAGCTTTAGTCTTAAAGTCTCAGTACCGTTGATGACCTTTTACATTGCGGTGGTGTCATGGTTTTGCCAGCATCATGCCCGCGATTCCCTCTTTACAAGGCTTACTATCCTCTGTAAATAGTTTAAAATTGAGTTGGTGGCCAGCAATTGAATTCTGTTGTAGTCCTGTTCAGCTGGCCTCACGATGATTCGTAGGCTGTCATCTCCTCCCGAAATGATCACCTCCATGTCACCCTCGAACCAGTGACCAACTCGTTAGTTCATTACTCGGGTTCCACTCGAGCAGTGATCTGTTGCGCGATGTCAGCCGTCGCTCACCTCAGTGTCTCTCCAATGCATCTTCATTTTTTTCGGCACAGCTGGCCATCCTATCCTGCCACGCATGTCTTCATCCATGACCTCTGTGACAGAAACGATGTTGTCTATCGATAATGTGCGGTGCTTTTATTTTGTTGGTTGGTTGGTTGGTTAGCTATCTTCATCGCTTCCACCTTATTTATATTCACTTGAAGTTACTTGTATTCGCTCGTTTTCCTGACTACTTGTTAGTCTTCAGCTGTAATTCCTCGAATTTATATGACATCAGACATAAATTGTCACGAGTTGCAGATCTTCTGCAGTATTCTTATAAGTCCAATTCAATCCTGTCTTCCCGCTCCCCTCCTCTCACAGTCTGTCGCATACTGCAGTCCATCACAATTAGAATTATCGTCGGTGATAGTAATCAGCTTTCTATAAGTCTTTCGTTCACTTCAAAGGCTTCGATACGTCTTCCTCTGTGGAAAATCTGACACATGTCACCGTTAGAAAACTGTTGAATGAGGTTGATATAGATGCCGAACATAAGAATTCAAGTTGGAGCTTTGAAATTTCTATAGCGGTGATGCCTTTTTACGTAGATGTGCTGGGACATCCTAGTGACACGCAGTTGTCCTACATGGCTCAAATCGTCTATTAAAGACTTCACACACAAATGTCAAGTTTCCATGTTACCACCGGCAGCACCTTCCTAATTTAATATTATATCAGCTAAAAAAGCTTAACGAAGCAGTCTGTGGTTCGTTATATTATACTCCCGTCTAGCCAGCTTCACAACTCTATTGACAAATTACAATAGAGTTGAGGATTTAAAATCAGGTATTCATATTAGATGGTTGGAGACAATCAGCAGAAAGCCTTAAACCTAAGTTTTGTGCTATTTGCCACTCACCATTCAGGAAGGCGTATCTGCAACCTTGAAGGAACTCATTTCCCTTCTGGGGCTTGAACTCGTGTCACCCACTACCATCTGCAGTTAGGGACGTTACCACTGAGCTATTCAGGCTAGCGATTGACTTCATGTAGGACTGAATTTGACAGTTTGATTAGACACTAGTGAGTGACTAGTGTAGTGTGTCTAGTCCTCTCTTTAGTACAGACTGAATTCTATCAGTCAAGTTAACAATGTGACCACTGTTTCAGGTGGCTCCGTGCACTTGTTATTGTTGTTATTAAATGGTTTGAGGTAACGGGCAGGATGTCTTGAACTTAACAAGAACTATATACACACTACACTAGTCACTCACTAGTGTCCAACCAAAGTGTCTGAAAACAATCCTACGTGAGGTGAATCGCTATCCTGAATATCTCAGTGGTAACGTCTCTGACTGCAGATGGCAGTAGGTTACGCAGGTTCGAATCTCAGAAGGGACATGAGTTCCTTACCTGATGATTGGTGATTGGCAACTAGCACGAAACCTGGGTCATGCAAGGCTTCCTGCCCATTGCCTCTAACCATCTAATATCAACAATTTTTAAAGTGCACGGAGCCACCTGGAATGGTGGCGACATCGCAAACGTAACTGATAGAATTCATTGCGCACCAAAGATTGGACTAGACACATTACACGAGTTACTGACTAGTGTCCAATCAAAAAATCAGATGTATTTCATACAGGTTAAGAGGTTACAGTCATATCGTTTACTCTTACTAACCACTTATCAAACGCATTCTACAATCTTCAAGCAACTTATCAGTTTTCCTTCGACACATTGCAGGAATTTAATTATGACTGGTTATCGTTATCACATTATCTTTCCTTCAGTGCACCAAATGTTTTAATTTTAATTGTACATCACTGAGATGAATGAAAAAGGATTTTTTTCGAATATATTAAAAAAAGTTTGTTCTTTGGACAATAGCAAGATTTCTCAGATTGTTACACACATAAACCCTCTTTTTAGAACCCAAGCATGGTTGGCATAACAGATGTATTCAGCTTTAGCATGAATGATGAATATTTAGATGAACACAGAAAAACGGAATCCTTTTTCTGGCTATTGTAATTACAAATTTAATGTCAAAATACACGCACATGAACCCGCAAACGCACACGCACACGCTAACACACATAGACACCCAAAAAAGACAATGAAATAAAAACAAACAGGAAGGTTCGATATGAAAAACGCAACATTTTGGCGCCTATTTTGTTAAATCACGAGAAAATGATCGGGAATATTGGTTGTAAATCGGGTGTCAGAATATATATATATAAATATATAGTTCACACGCGTTACACTCATGGCCTAATACTAGCGTTGGGCTTTGTTACGGGATAATTTTTTAAAATGTCCCTCGTAAACGATCTAAACACTATGTATTTATACTTATTTGGATGTTTCAACGAAATTTTCCGCCAAGACTATATATCATAGTTCTGGCTTTTTGCATATTATATGTTCACTAGATCCTTATTATTTGTCGCTGTCAGTGTTTAATCTCTATTTATAATGCTTCTCATCTTGGTGACTGTGTGAAAGATTGATAATACGTTATCTTACGATGTAAATCAAAGTGATATGATGGAGAAGATTTGTGGCTCAGATCGATGATTTCGATGTGGTTGTGTTCTCTGAGCTGGATAGTTAATTTGCAAAGCTTTCATCACCCTAGTAGGTGACATCTTCAGCGCATACTTCAATTCGTTGAAGCGAGCTTTAAGATTTCTCCACAAGTTTATTAATCATCTCTCCCGGTGACTACCTTTGAATTAATTAGTTGTTTTTGTGTGTTTTCACACCCTCTAGGCTACTTGAATTGGAATTGATTGTTTCTTTGATTTGAACTTTGACGCCTTGTGTGTGGGGTTTCTTTCTTATCGGTTGATAAATTTTGTCAATCTCGATGTGTCTATTGATTGATGATTCGCTGGGTCACCAGACGTGGACGTCCAACCAAGGACATCAATTTGGACACCGTGGAAGTCCCCTTTATCTTCGTATCCACGAATATAAGCTAGCCGTCAAAAGACATGACATCCACTCCCTCACACCACTACATACAGAGAGCCACGGGCATCAATTCGATTGGAACAATGTTCAAATATTAGACAGAGAAAACAACAAGAATGCTAGAGAATTTTTAGAAGCCTGCCTAGAATTCCATTGAATCATCAATCAATAGACACATCGAGATTGACAAAATTTATCAAGCGATAAGAAAGAAACCTCACACACAAAGGGTCAAAGTTCAAGTCAAAGAAGCAATCAATTTCAATTCAAGTAGCCTAGAGGGTGTGAAAACACACAAAAACAACTAATGACGTCCAAGGTCACCGGGAGAGATGAATAATAAACTCGTGCAGAAATCTAAAAGCTCACTTCAAATTGAAGTATGTGCTGAAGATGTCGCTTAGTAGGGCTAGCGATGAAAGCTTCGCAAATTAACTATCCAGCTCAGAGAACACAACCACATCAAAATGAGAGTGATTCTAACGTTAGACTAGGTTGGGGAGTTGCTGGTGTGTGATTCTTGTGGAGAGAGAGATTTTGATCTCACATTATGGCGGCCACACAAACCATACACTTTCCAAACGCATCTTTGAAGATTATCTGGCACGGTTGGTTAGCAATTGGTGAACTGAAGCAACGCAGCTCCATGAAAGTCGTCTTTCAAGATTTTCTACAACGTGAGACCAAATGTTACAAAGGGTGTTAGGTTTTGGTTATTTGTATATGGTCGAGGCGCTGGTAATTCGTCAATGCAACCAAGAACTTTGTATGCAGAAAAAGTTTGTCCAGACTCTTATTCTACAATGGTCTTAACCTCTTCATTTGTTGTTCCCTGTAAATTTTTTATTGCTTAGTTTTAATGATTAGTTTGCTTTCAATTTATTATTTAATTCACTATTATCACTCTCATATGTTCCTTTTGTACATTTTCACACTCGCTTTACCCTTGTTAAATTGACACTCAACTACCACCTTTCTTCTGACTCAATATCAGTTTCAATGTCAAGTCTCCAGCGCTTTCTTCCTTTTTTGCCGGTGAGTATTACGTAATTTGTAACTTTTATTTTTACTTTTGAAGCCACTTCTGAGTGACTATGTCAATTATCCCACACACCCATTACTACTCAATAATGGACTACTGTACACGTTTGGTAAATATAAATACGACTGTATAGCCTTTGAAGACGATTTCATCGATAAAGAAAATTTTTTCTCCACTGAATTATTTTATACGGGAATTTTTGGTGCACAGAATGCTACCCTGTCTGTGTAGCTGCCTAAGACTGCAGTTGAGGTGCCTTTTATGGCTGTGCATACCCTCAGTGGGATTCGTACAGCTGTAAAGTAGGATGCAGGGATCGACTCCCTGCCTCAATCCCACATAGACTTGGTTTTCATTGTTATAACAAATGCCTCACAACAATATAAACGAAAATAAATAATGAATAAAGACACTGAGCGCTAATTTGTTTTCTCAAGTTTTGATCAAAATGTATTATTCTCTACATGACAGGTGGTGCTACCTCGACTGAAAGATGAAGTATCTAGACTAGCCACTTCAAATTGTATTTATCAATTCAACTGCGCTTTTAGTGGAGCGAGTTATGTTGGACGTTACTCTAGGAACTTGATTTTTCGTGCTCGAGAACATATCCCACTATGGCTAAGTAAAGGTGTAGTGAAAACTATTAACAGCTCGATATTAGACCATCTGTTGCAAACCGGTCATAAAGCCAGCGTAGAAGAATCCTTCTCTGTAATATATCGGGAGCCTAACAAACTACCGAAATCGTCGAAGCACCGCATGCTCCAAACAGCAGAGGCTATTGCGATTCGCCCCAAACAAGCAGTGCATTGTGTTCAAAAGAAACAAGTCCAGCCCCTATTACTGCTCTGACCCTCAGTAGAGACTATAAACTCATGAATTTGTACTATTACCTTTCCTGATTCTCCTGACATTCAGTTTATTTTATGTTGATGCTATTCAGCTGTAATCTATCAATATTATTGATTCAATGTTATTTAAACATTAATGTCGTTCATAAGACTAATTCATTCATTCATTATAATGTATATATAATTGTAGAACCTGATGATGAATTTATCGAAATGAGTACTCTTTGTTCCGTGTCTATTCTTTTAAAAATGTAAATGTTTATTAGATCTAACTTCAGTTTACTTGTCAGTGAGCTCATTATCTTCAAACTGCCAAAAATACACAAATTGGAAAAGAGCAACTATCCAACACACTTTGGTTTTAAATGATATCGCTGAATGACCAAAAATCCTAGACGGGAATAAAAATCTGGACATTCAAAAGGACAAACAGCCATCAGAAAATATGAAACTGACAGTTGTTGTTGTTCAACTTACCAGTACGAAAATTCACAATTATATCCAATATAAATAAAGTATCTGATATACTGTTGAAAATAAGCCAATTTCCAGGTAGATCATCATTGAAAAAGGAGATAATCACCGGCAACATGATCAAATTAGCCATTAACAAGATGAGCATGATAATATTCCAGTAGAATCTAAAATATAAGCGGAAAGAGAAAGCATTATAATACATAATGACAGGGGCGAGATTTTCAGCGGATGAAATAAGGTAATTGGAAGAAATCGATGAGGAAGTTGTCTCCATTCATTTAACTGCACAAAATTGTTTAAACTACAGGCGGCACAGAGGGGCATATGAAAGCCATCCTGTATATGGTATCACAACACACAGCATAAGGAAAAAGGTTCAGATTTTCAGTACTAATGTCGTCTGTGCTTTTAAATAATTCAGAGATATGGCACGCAAACGTCACTAAAAGAATTCATGACAGATTGCAGACGTTTGCCAACAGCAGCCCTTGCTCCATTACTAGTATTATTCTCATGGGTTCCAGGTGGAATATAGGACTTTAATGGAACATCTCTGCCTTGATTTATTCTCTGCAGTCCATTTTACTTGGTTTTATTGATTGACCGCGGTATCTCAGCTATCCATACACGATCTCATTCATTTCACCCTTGGATGCTCTAGTAGTCATTTCCCATTCAGGTTTCCCTTACAACTTGACACACGATGTTACCCAACGATCACTTCAGAATGTGTCCAATACACCACCATTTTTATCGTCTAATTTGTTAAGCAATAAGTTCCTGATTGGATCGTTTTCAGAGTTTCTTGTTTCTATTCAATTCTGACTAGCCATTTGATCTTCAGCGTAGAACCAGTGAAGGCACTCGTTGGTAAAAATATGAAGTTGCCTGTTGGAGATGCTATTCGTGACCCGTTAGCACAGTTTCTGATCCATATAGAAGAAGTGACCAACTTGACATTGGTAATGAAAGTATGGGTTTTGTTGTGTAAGGAGAGCCCAGAATATTTCCAGACTGATTTCAGAATGATGAAGGCGTGTTTCGCCTTTCCAGTTCTGTATGTCTCTGACATTGTCATCCGCACCACCTGTAGTTGAATCGATGGTTTCCAAATAAGTGGAGAAAGTGACGTCTTTCAGATATCTGCCGTTGATGGTGATTGGTGCTTGTTGTTGGTTGGTTATTTTGATCACTTCAGTCTCCTCTAAGTTCACTTGAAGTTATGTCGCCACTGCTTCTTTTGGCGGTTTGTTGGTTTTCGCTTGTAGTTTTTTGAGTTTATTTGACAATAAACATAAATCGTCTTCGAATTCCAAATTACGTCGTGGTCAACGCTGTTCAAAAGCTTCTCGAAGTCGATGAATTTGGGATAGAGGTTTGATGGACACTTTATGCTCTGTTCGATGATGATGCAAAGAGTTGCTATTCAATCTGCACATGATTTGTTTCAACTGAATCCACCTTGTTCCGGACGGTATTCTGCATGCACTGCTGGAGATGAAATAGCCAAAAAGGATAACCAAATCGGAACTCTCGGTACTAAACAATGATGAACCTATTACCCAACAAAAATGCCGGAGGAAATGTCGAGAGATCAGACACATGATGAGAAGGACCTCGAAAGTATCGCGTGCCAGATCCTCAATTGAAATTTCAATGAGAAACGACGAACTGGACGTCCGAGGGTGCCCTGGAGGAAATCGTGTGAGGAGGAGCCAGATGAAGAGGATTGCAGAAAGCGGAATTAGATGGAAGTATGCTTATGAATCCCGTTCAGGACGATGGATGTTGGGTTCAAGATTCAGGGGGAACCACACTACTTACTGGTGATTGAAGGTTCACACAACTGAGACGTCCCAAATAGGACGAAATGTACTTCTTGGGTTCCAATGCCAGTCAAATTCCAAAAAATGTCAGTCTAAATAGAATGGAGGTATAGCACAACCTGATGTTGCATATTACTTTAGATTGTAGCTCTATAGTGAAAAAATTACAGAAGAGAAGAGTCCCTTCGCTAAATCGTATATTCCCTCTCCCTACTTATCTTCATTGGAATTATCCATGGATCTATGAAATAAATTCACTTACCCTTTCCTAATCTAGATCCATGTCAGTAATGAATAATTATGGAATAAAGTTTAGGATTCACGACATTTTCATAGATTTGTTCATACTTCTTATAATAGTTTATTACAACTTGTGTGAAACACTATTACGGGATAATAAACATCTCTGAGAGAAACGTGATTTAGCATTAAAGGCAGTATTTACATAGAATACTACTTATTATTTATAGAGTGAAATGGGAATTTCTTTCTTATTAAAATAACATCTGTGATTATCCACGGTGATTACAGCATTCCTGTTTCATTTTATAAGTTAGCCACTATGTAAAAGAATATGCTGTGCATAAATACTTTAGCTCATAGGAGTTTGCATAAATTTTCACGCATTTATTCCTCACCCACACAAAATAAATCATGGAGGATCTGGATTTCGCCAATGAGAAAAATGTCTGATTTCATACAAACTGGAAGATATGCAAGTGAAAAGCAACAAGTTGGCGATAGAAGAAGAATCAAAGATAGAACTTGAGGTAGACATAGAGAAGACAGAGGTGATGAAGATTCCTGGCCAAAAGCAACAGCAACAGCCACAACAATAGACAACAATCAGCATGAATGGGGGAAATCTGAGAAAAGCAACCTCCTTCACCTAGCCACCTACCTGGGAAGCATCGTTTCAACTACAGGCGGACGGAACTGATGTGGATATCAAAGTGTGAGGATCGCGAAAGCAAGTCAACCTTCCATTACTCTCAAGTCTGTGTGGAGATCAACAGCACTACTCAGCATGAAAATGGAAATAAGATCCAGATTTTCAACTGCAATATGAAGTCAGTGCTGCTATACGAATCAGAGACTTGTCACCACGTCACAAAGAGCACTTCGAACAAACTACAGATCTTCATCAACAGCTGTCTTTACTCAATACTACTCAAGATTAGATGGCCAGTCAGGAGAGATGAACACTAGGGATCCCTGGGAGAAAATCAGCCAGGAACCAATTGTGCAACAAATAATCAGGAAGAAATTGAGGTGGATTGGCCATACTCTGAGAAAACCATCAAGTGACATAACATACCAGGCCATCGCTCGAGTGGAACCTGAATGGGAAGCGGTGAGTTGGTCGTCAGTGTGAGGGTGACATGGAGGACGTGATGTGAAGAGTAGATGAAAGCATGTGGCCAGACGTGGATCCAGGTGAAAACGTTGGCATAGAACCCAACGCATTGAAGACGTGCGGTTGAAGCCCTATGTTCCTCTAGAAACTAAAAGAAACTATAGTAATACAACAATAATGTTCCTCTTTACAAATTTGAATAAAGCAAGCATAACAGTGTGTGTAGAAGAAGATGGTGCCTTCATCATTTATTTTGCAGGATTCTTTTCATCTGCATACAGCCGAATGAAATTCACTAATTCACTAAGTTTATGTTAAATGATATCAGTGGAAAGGAGTCTCCGAACTTAATGAACAGTGTTCAGAAATTACACTCATGTAACTTCTACGCTGACAATTCAAGCTTAAGCAAAAATAAATGTTTGCATACTATGGTAAAGGAGTTGTGAAATAGAGACAAGGGATGAATAAGATGGCGAGTAATTAATAAATGAAATAATAATGTGGTGAGTTCAACTCAGATCAGAGGGACAAGAGACAAGCCACCCAGTATCAAAGAGGAGGGAGTCTGAAGCTAAAGACTACATAATCAGATGAAAAGAAACTAAAGACATTGGTTTAACAGGTTAAGGAAAGTTTTACAGATTCCTGTTCCGGAATATATTAATCTGGTTTCAGCCGTTTGATAGTGATTGATTCAACAGACTTCAGGAAAACTAAACTGTTCTGTCTGTTGATAATTTTAAGGGGTTTCATGATGCCTACCACATGACCTATATTCATGAAACACTATTGTTTAACCTTGTTCCCTTGAGTCGGACGCTTTTTGGTATATGTCCAAATAATCAAAGGTATGCACTAATTTCTGTCCTCCTGATATAAATGGACCGGTATATACGTGTAAATCCGTATACGTAGTTAGAATTAACATGAGAATGGTACCTGTCGACTTTTGAATATTCCGAAGAGCATGTTGTCCAATATATGGGAACCAACTTAACTACAGGATAGTTTCTGCTTAGTGAGGTATTCATTTAGTCGTCTGCTGACTATTCCTGCAATATTATCGCCTTTTAAGTCGAAATGAATGGAGATAAGCATTTTTCCCATTGTGATCTGTTTGGCATTTAAGCCTCCACCTCTTCCTACTTGTTGTTTTTCGCCATCTTTGCGGCAGTGACAATTTCATCCACTAATTTTGCTGTAGAACGCATTCTTCTGACCCTATAAAACAGAGTTTTGATCAGTACTTATCTGTTACAATCTGGCCAACGTAAATTGGAGTCGCCAAACATTATAGAGTTGAGCAAAGAAAGAATGAACGTGTCTACTGATAATATAATACATGGTGATGTCATTTTATGGATTCTGCTCAACTGCCTATCTTCGAAACAATATCAGATAATATGTCATAAAATAGCGTCTGAACAAACTTTTCCTACAGTGTCTTCGAATTATAGTTAGAACTTATTAGAAACATGCTTCCAGTAAATTGTAACATAAGTAGATGAAATGTGCAGTGCTGAAAAGAGACTAACTATTTATCGTATAACTGGACAAGAGAGAAGGGGGCAGAGTTTATATTTCTCTTGGAAACAAGCATTGATGAGAGACGGAATACAAGATCGAACACCGCAGATTATTTGCACATATAACGGTGAGGAGTTCAACAAGGTGGGGCTGAATACTAAAATATGACATTTACAAAACCTAAAAGTTCAAGTATAAAAAGCAGCTAATTTTTCTAATGTCCAATTACCAGACATCTATTTGACATGGGACGTACACTGGAAATTAGTCAAGATTTAAAAGTAATCAGTATACAAAGAAAACCATATGATGAACAAGATTTGTAGCTCAGCTGGATGACTTTGATGTGGTTGTGTTCCCTGACTTGAATAGTTTATTCGCGAAGCTTTCATTTACCCCTACTAGGCAACATCTTCAGCGCACACTTCAATTGCATGAAGTGAGCTTTTAGATTTCTCCACGAGTTTATTAATCGTTTCTCCTGGTGGGAAACCTTGAACGTCAAGGAAACAAATCAGTTCCAATACGAGCAGCCTACAGGGTGTTAAAACACACAAAAACAACCAACCATGACGTTTAAGTTCACCCACCAGGAGAGATGACAAATAAACTCGTGGAGAAATCTAAAGGCTCACTTCATGAAATTTAAGTATGTCCTGAAGATGTTACCTAGTAGGGCAATGAAGGCTTCACAATTATAAACCATCCAGCTCAGAGAAGATAACTACATCAAAAGAAAACCATGGTTGTTATTTCGGTCTTCAGAAGCCAATCTATCAAAAGAGCCCGACTTAACCTCTGTAAAGAGAGAGATAGCGTGACTAATCTCTCACTACTCTGGTGAACCTAACTGTTTCGTTCGTCCGCTTCTGTGTTTTGTACTGTTGTATAACATTCCAATTAATTTTGATTTAGATTTTCACTTTATCAGTTAAACTCACTATTAGGTTTCCGCTCTAATTGTTCGTCTGTTGTGATTTTACTTTACTGTTCACTATCAAAATCTTAAACTCTCCATCATAAGAAGTATAAATTCATTATCCTTTTCTATCTTGTATTTTGTATTTAGTCAATCCTGGTTTCCAAGTAAAGTCTGAACTCTATCTCCATAGGCTAATTACTCTGTGAATAGTTACCCTTTTAACGCTGAATAATTTGCCTACTTGCATTCATAACTGTTGGAATTATGCTGCCCATACTTCCCATCTATAATTCGAAATCACTGTTGTGAAGAAAGTATATTCAGACGCCATTTTGTAACTTCTAATTCAATTTTCTTTAGGATGTAGACAGATGAAGAGAGTCAACGAAATAAAAATAGGTTTTGTTATCCTAGAAATATGTTCGTACTTTCTTTGTTTCAAACCAATCAAGGCAATTGGTTGTAGGAAAAACAGAACTGACCATAGTAAGACTGAATTGAGTTCAAAAGATCTACAGCAGTAAGTCGTCATGACTAACTTATTGACTGGTTTCATCATGGAACTTCGCAAAGAAGGGCACCGTTTCGAGTTACCCCACTCGACGTAACATAAAAACGAAGGTGAAAAATAGCGATGAAACAGATTCGAAAGAAGTGTGAGGGAGGGAAAGAGTAGTGACGTGGAAAAGCAACAGAGTTTTATTGGATATGGCGAATCACAAAGAGTGAATCCATCTCTTCCACCGACAGAGATCTTTAGCCATATCAGCAGTTGTCTTGAGCTTTTGGTTCCTAAAACTCCGAGGACCATAACTTGACAGTCAACACTTCCCTATGTGTCTCGGGCAGATAGTTAAGGATTTCATGAACTGACTCCATATTTCACTTTGACTGCCAACCGCTCTTTCCCAGCGTGATCCTATGTCAGGTAACATTGCCTGTTGAGGAGGGCGATGGTTGGGAATTCGTAACATATATCCTCAGCATCTCAATCGATGTAGACTCGAAACCTCCCTCTTCTTCACTCAGCACTTGACGCTTTAACTCACTATCGCTCACCGAATTTTTCACCTAACATGGGAGATAGAAAGCAGGCTTATATGATCAAAGACAGCTAGCCGTCTCATGTCTTCCATTTACAATGACCATCATATCTCGCAGGCATAAAGAAGAACAGAAAAAAGGTAGTTCACACATCCCTTGATCGAAAATCAACGAGATATCACCTGTGCGCCAGAGATGGTGCAAGTTGACAAATCCTACAGTGAGCCTTTCTTATCCGTGCTATGATTTCGTCAGCTATCAAACCATTGGGCCTGATGCAAACTCTCAAATTTTTGAAGTGATCAACACGCTGTAATACTTCACTTGTCATAGATAGTATCCAGTTTCTTGGAAAACACAACTGCCTTATTGTTTAAAGGCTGACTATCGAAACATCGACCAACAGAGTGTATGTTTCGTTCACACGTGTCTCACAATAACTTTGTAATAGTAATTATGAATATTTGGCGAAGTAATTTCGAAACTACTCAAGTACTACGGCGTACCCCAAATATTCATCAACCTTATTCAACAGCTGTACGACAACAGCACATGTCAAGTGATCCACAACGGAAAACTCAGCGAGGCTTTTAGAGTGAACACAGGAGTCAGACAAGGGTGCTTAATATCTCCAGTGATATTCCTAATTGTGGTGAACTGGATTATGCGTCAGATAGTGAGAAACGAGAAGGCAGGGATAACCT
The DNA here is from genome assembly GCA_944472155.2 of Trichobilharzia szidati. Taxonomy (NCBI): domain Eukaryota; kingdom Metazoa; phylum Platyhelminthes; class Trematoda; order Strigeidida; family Schistosomatidae; genus Trichobilharzia; species Trichobilharzia szidati. The sequence continues at coordinate 66,155,960 of OX235277.1, read as the reverse complement.
GGACTGACGTGAAGAACCTAGAAGACCTGGATTTCGCGCGTGGATGATTTATGTTTGATGTCGCACAAAACCGAAGACTTACAAGAGAAAACCGACAAACTGGTCGAAGAAGCAGCAAAGACAGGACTCCAGGTGAACATAGACAACACGGAGGTTATGAAAATATCCAACGACCGTCAACAACAACAGCAGCAGCAACATCCAGCGCCAATCACCATGAACGGGAGGGATTTGAAAGAGGTTACTTCTTTCACTTATCTAGAGAGCATTGTCTCAACTACAGGAGGAACGGATGAGGATGTCAAATCGAGAATCGGGAAGGCGAGAAACACATTCATCAACCTGAAACCAATCTGGAAATCTTCGTCACTCCACAACATCAACAACAAAATTCAAATTTTCAATACAAACGTCAAGTCACTTTTGCTATACGGATCAGAAACTTGGCGGGTCACAAAGAATATTTCCAACAGCCTGTTTCAGAACTTTATCAACAACTGTCTTCGCTGGCTCTATACTGAAGATCAGATGGCCGGAAAGAAAGAAAGACCAACAAGAAACTATGGGAACAAACAAGACAAGAACCAGTCACCCAACAAATATGCAGGAGAAAGTGGAGATGGATTGGACACTCGCTGAGGGGGCCGTTGGGTGACATCGCGCGTCAGGCCAATGCTCGAGTAGAACCCGAAAGGGAAGCGGCGAGTGGGACGTCCAAGGGTGACATGGAGGAGATCGTGTGAAGAGGAGTTGAACCAGTATGGACTAACATGGATGCAAGTGAAAAGTGCAGCAGAAGACAGAAGCAAGTATAGACGTGCAGTTGAAACCCTATGTTCCACTAGGAACCCAAGGGAACAATAATAATAAGAAAATAATAATGGATATTAGGCAACAATAAGAGCCAGTTACAGCATAAATGCACCTAGTATGTATGTGTATGTGTGAAAGAGAGAGAGCTATTGTTGATGTTCATACAACGCAACAAGGTGCAATTAATCACCGGCGAATTAAGTCAATGTCAAGCCGACGATATTGCATATATTTCACAGAATGATTAATTATTGTTTTGCAAGTTAACCTGTTTTCGGTATTTCTTTTCCCCCATGTTTTGATTTCATTTGTAATATATAAGTCAAACGATGAAAATTATTATTTTTGTTTGGAAACTTGATTAATAATAATATTATTAATAATAATATTATTATTCAGGAAATTCTTGTCTATATATTGGCTACCCCTGATCAATACGATCCGTTATGCATACATATCCCTTGTGCTGATTTTGAGTAAAATTTGGCAAATCACCCTTATAGGTTGGCTAAGTTAAAATAAACTGGCTCAAATACATTAATTTTTGACAGCAATTTGAAACATAAGTATTGGAAAATAGAGATTTAGTTAGACGCTGATAAGTTACACCAATTGAGATGGCTAGGGCATGTGTTACGTACGCCTAGCGATCAATCGCCTTCGTCGACGACGAGCAATGTTAGCTGACACAGAGTCAGTTCCATTATGGGTAAAATTTATTTTGATAAAGTCTCACAGTGTTATACAGCAATATTTACTGTAAGTATTACTGCATAGAAGAGCCGTTTATTTCGTTAACTACATAATAAGGTGTAAGTTTCACGCCTAACACTGTCTCTCTGACATAGAATGTGGGTCAAATATGGTATGATTGAGTTTTTCTATCGGTTTGTGTGAGTGTATAATCTTTTATAATATCAAAAAAGGTCAAAAGTAAAATAAAAATAATTGTGAAATTAATAGTGATAACATACATAAGAGAGAATACAGGGCATCCACCTTTATAGCATATAAGGATGAGACATATAAAAACCCTCCCTACGTAGGATTCCGAATAAAGCAGGAATTAGGGTGGCATTCAAACTTAAAAGACATGGAGGACCCAATTAGACAAAATTATATAATTTACAGAATACCCTGCAATGACTGTGAGGGAGGTCAACTACAAAAGTCAAATTAGTAGATCAGGAGTACTGAGATTATCAGAACATAATAATTTAGCCAAAGTTAGATTGATTGATCCCTTGAAGATAAGTAATTTAGAGAAAAACTCAGCACTGCATGCATTAACACACAACCACACAATGGGGTGTGTGGGAGAGGGTTAAAGTTCTAAGACGTAATATAGGTAGGTGGAGAGAGAGAGAGTGGTTGGTTACTGAATCCTGGTTCATCGAGTCTACACCCAACAGATGCAACAGAAATGACTCGACGAAATACTAGAGGTATGGAAGATATTATTATCGCCAGTCACATCAGAAGAGGATAATAAATAATCTCAAAATTCTATTTCAATTCACGTACATTCTAACATTCTAACAAGTCACTTATTATAATTATAAAAACAATCGTCTTATTTCCCATCTGATTGTAATTGATCAATAACACTCACATTTTTATTTCTGAATGTACTTTATCTTATACTGATTTTCATTTAAGTGTCTGATCAATTTTACGCATGTATATAAATGAAGTAAAAAGTGTGAGTGAGTGACTTGATATCATTATGAGTGTCAATAGTTTGTGCTCGAAATGTTATCAGTAAATATTACTGTATAACACTGTGAGACTTTATCAAAATAAAATCTTATCTATAATGGAGTTATACTCTACCACAGTGCACAAGTTTTATCCTTATATCGGTGACACGAGGTCAGGCTGGACAAGAGACAGTGGCGGTCAAACCAAAACAGGGATTCATCAGTCAATTGGATCCACAACAGTTAGTTTAAGACAGCCATGTAGGAAGGTGAAAACTTCTTGGTTGAGGTCCTTGGGACAGTAAAATCCAAGGAAGGCTGGAGATAATTAGTGAAGTGGCTCGAAATCGTTCTCAATGGCTGGCGTAGATGCATCCACTCTTTGAGATTTATAATATTCAATAAAATTCTATTGTTCTTCCATATTACTCACTATTCTTTTTGTCTCATATTTCTGTTTATAATGTCTCTTATGAATGTTTCTTTACTCTCTTCGCTTGCTTTGTGCGGTATATTGAGTATAATAATAATGCTAGCTTTATTCAAAACGGAACTTTTGGTACAAATATCGAATTTTCAGCATGTAGTAGTACAGTATTGCATCCATTTTGCTCATTACTGGGGCAATCATTAAAATAGGGCATTTACATTAATTTTACTGATCAATAAGAAATGAATATAAAATTAAGTCAATTGAACATATAAGCGACAATGTATTGATGAAAACATAAAACAATGCTGTTTACTTAGAGTTCCTCAATAAGTTGGTAACTTCTGGTCTCACAATTTTCTTATCATATAAAACGTGTGCTAAATAAGGTACTGTAGAGGCTTTGTACTTAGTCATCCGCGTATACAGTTTCCTATAGTGTTGCAACTCAAAATACTGAATATCTGCGAAGAAATCTTTGTCAAAACCAGTCAGTCAGTCAGTCAGCTAGACGTAAATTGACTGAACCCTCTAAGTTAAATAACCTGGACAAAATCTCGGCCACCCCAACGCATTCCTTCGCATGTAGTCACATCATGCAGGTGACTGATGAGGTGTCTTAATCAATGTGTACCTATCAGTTCAACTGCTCCTGTTGAGCTAGCTTTCTTGACTGTACCATGCATTTGCTATCCAAACGTGATAATGAACACACTAACCCTTATGAAGAAGAAAAAAGAGCCCGCTTGCAGTTCCGTCCTGCAGCATTTGTCCAAATCTAAACACCAAGCTAACCCACAAACCAACTTTAAAGTTGTCTACAGAGAATATTAGAATCCTGTGAAAACAGGACGAATAAACCTTCTTCAAAGAGCAGAAGCAATGGTGATTCATAAGTCAAATACGGAATCTTGAGTACCGAAAAGTATTTTCCGCAACTTAATCTACAATTGAGTTGGCTCTTAATTTTTCGTTTTTGTATCCTCCCTCACTCCCTTTAAAATTTTCCCCTCTTATTACCACTATAAAAAACGTGATTCTCGTTTAATTTTAACTGAATATTACTCAATACCGTCAGTGGTATTACACCACTCAGTTTACTCATTTTATTTTGTTTCTATTCTGTACTCGATTGACGCCTTTTAAAATGACGGAATTTTCAATTTTTGCGGGTTGATCGCGGATTGATATCAGTTAGAGAACCGTTGAAAAACAATCAAGGAGAACTGGACAGCTGTTTCATCCTTGTTTGGGAATCATCGGCATTAGGCACCCACCACTGAGGTTCGAACCCAGGACCTTCCTTTTACAAGGCAAACTGGCTCGTATACAATTCAGCAACTGAGACCTGAGTCAGTGGTCAGTCCATGAATTCTAACTTCTACCAATTTGTGATTTAGAGCGACTGGAATCAATCAATTTCATCGGTGGAAACTCTATCCTCACACTTCACTGGATGGACCTCACTGGTAATGACTTCTCACTTGATCTCCAGGAAACTCCGTCCAGTAGCAAGTCACTAAGGAGGATCAGATTAATTTTCAATAGTTTGTTTGTAAGAATTGATATACGAGCTTGCCTTGTGACCGGAAGGTACTTAGTTCTAAGACCCTGTGGTGAGTGCTGATAATTACCAAACTAAGATGTTACAGATGTCCAGTATTCCCTGACTGTTTTATCAATGGATCCCTGACTGATATCAATCCGTGGTTGAACTCTAAGAAAATCTAATCCTTACAAACCAAACTCGTGAAAAATATTCATTTTGTTGCTAGGACGATTTACTTAATTTATGTGATTGTAGAGATTATGAATGGTGCTGTTAAAAGGATTTACTGCTCGCTACATGTCTCTTATTTTATGAATTAAGTAATATAGCTAGGCTGAGACTGAGGTTCATCACTGATTCACCCTTCATCAAACTAACGCTGAACGCGTGCATTGGCAAAGACACGACACTTATCTCAATATATGGAGGATTGCAGTCAAAAACATGGTGAGTGAAGGTATAAAATCAAGAAATCGAGTAGTGTGAATATACTGAACAGATTATAAACAAGAATAAATGCGCTCAAAACATTGTTCGCTGATTAATACTGTATCACTGTTATAGAAGCTAAGCTTCTCTAATTTATAATTTCACACATTCTTATCAGCTGTGGAGACTACACGAAACTATAATGGTTACAAACAGCAACAGTGACATGCTTCAGTGTTTGAAGTACATGACAATATCTTCATTTAAAGAGCCTCTGTCCTATAAGTTATAACCCTGGACTAGTGAGGATACTGTACAACAAAGTAAGATAGCTATCTTCTCCTAACAAGCCGGAGGAAGAATTAGACTTCGTTGAGGAATGCCTAAGGGAAGATGGGCATCCAAAGAGATTTATCCAAAGAAGACGCAACATCCAACTGTTGAAAAGAAGAAGGTATTCATCTGAGTCCTATTCAAAGGAAAAGCAGCATCAAAGAAATGATTTACAAGAGAATGAAAACAACAGTAAAGTGGTGCTTCCATACGGCTGGGCTCGCAAGACTATACGGCACCATGTACTCCATAAGCCAATCGGAACTAGATAAGTACCCTGCTGATGTCACCCACAACTGCGTTTATAGATTTATGTACACTTGCGGGAGCAAGCAATTTGAAAGGACAAAAAGAAGTGCTTCTATCTGGTTTTCAGAGCACAACCTAAGAAAAGAATGCCTAAAGGGTAGCAGATATTCACCAGACACCTCATAGATACGGGCGATTTCGTCACGATTTTCAAATCCTTCAAAATATTAAATATACAACGGACAGTAAATATACGACGATTTGGTGAAGCTATTGCACGCAAGCATTTAAACTGATGGCACGCAAGCTAAAAATTGTCATGCTAATATTTATGATGCTCCCATTTTTATGTTTTCTCTACTATCGGTGAAACAGTGAAGCGTATTATTGTCATTATTTATAACCACTGCAGTTTTAGATATTGGTGTGCTGCTGATGAGAACCTGTGAAATAAGAGGATGATATCATTCTATACTGCTAATCTGGTCTTTCTCCCTTATTGACATTTATCGAGGAATTATATCTTACAACAGCGCCCCATTTTTTTCTTAAATAATAATTGGACATTTCAGGATAGTGAAACCAGTCAGTGAGGAATCCCGAGTAATAATTTCAACAAACAAGAGGTACTTCTCGTGGACCACTGACTTGGAGCACAAAACTTTTGAAGCATTTCGTGCTTCGAATGTTGAGTTCCAGTTTCAGTGGGGACACCATACATACAGGTACAACTTTTACTAATAAGTCCTAATTTTGATGAAACACGCGTCTTTTTATATCTCATTGTGGCGTGTACTACTGATAAGACTTATCAGTAGTATATAAAGAGACGTCTATCGGCATAAGAAAGCAGGGAGATAGATTTGATGTCAGAGAAAGCAAATGATACAGCGTTGAGGCGATACATGGGAGACGTGTAAGGAACACAAAGAAACACAATATGAAGGAAGGCCAGAAGTAGCAGAACACGCAGGATCTGTGCAAACGGTGATTTGAAGATAAGGTGTAAGTAATTTCGCTATATAGAGATACCGAACTGCGAATAAACATTTCTTTATCAAGTCTCTTGTCTTCTACTGCTACAACATGACTGGTCAGAGTTAACCAAAATTACATAACCAAAAATAACATGGGCTCTCCCTTTGGTCCATTTTTGGCAGACTGCTTCATGGTCAGCCTGGAAAAAGGCATCTTAAAATCAATAGTGAACAAATTGCTGCTGTAAAAAAGATACGTCGATGACACTTTTATAGTTTGTCAGGATGATTCTGATTTAAATTGTATCTTACATGAGTTTAAAGATTGCCATCCTTCAGTTAAATTCACAAGACAAGTTGAAAATGAATCAAAGATTCCATTCCTCGACGTCGAATCGACAAGAAGAGATGACGGAACTCTGAAAAGATCTATCCAACTGACAAACTTCTACAGCTGGATACCTATCAGCCGTAAAAGAGCTCTCATCATCTCGCTAGCCCACCGTACCAGAAAAGATTTGCAGCGATGACTGTTTAGAAGAAGAGCTCCTATTGCTCAAAAGCATCCTGGTTCAAAACGGATACCCACCGCGTTTCGTGGAGAAGAACATGAAACCAAAGCCAAAAAGAGAAGAATACACTTCAGTGCCAAAGAAAACACTTTATTTGAATCTGGAGTTCAGGGGAGACCTAGCAGCAGATATCCTTAAAAGGAGAATCTCCAACTCCCTGAAGAAGAATTTTCCTGCAGCAACTCTAAGAGTGATATTCATTCTATGCGGGTTTTATAAAAACGTGTTAAAGAACATCATTCAGAATGGCTGCAAAGAGGAGGCATTGGCTTTATCAGAAGCGCCATAACTGAACACATCGTCAATACCTGTCACATCATCTCAACCGAGTCATTAAAAAGTAGGCAAAAATCTACCAAAGGCAGCGTGTTTCCGACTTCTTTGAACTGTGGAAGGTCTCGGCATATGCATCGATAAGCCGGAGCTGTGTGTTCAAAAGAAACTAGTCCAGCCTTTACAACTACCGCGGACCTAGTTCGGTATGTTCCCTTATCCTTCAGTTTTCTTTGTTTTGTCCTCTGTGTGTGTGCTTTATCTCTCATTGTCTTCATTCAATTCATCCAATTTTTTCAGTTATAAAATCAGTTATTTTAAGTTTGTGTCCATGCTCCTCCTGATCATATTTGTAACCTATTTAGAATAACTATTTTACAATTATAATGCAATCCTGCGAATTCTTTTGTTTCTATGCCTCTTGTAATCTATATTCAAACCTCCTAATTAACATTTCATGTTGAAAATTTTGATTTCATTTTGTTTCCATGCTCATTTTGTTCACACCTGTATTTCGTTCTATCCCTGCGTCATTTTTGTTTCTAAGCCTCTTGTAATTCATATCAAGTTGAAAAAATTGCCACCTTTGATTCGCCTTTAAAATTATTTCTTTGGTGATCAAACATTATTTTTTAATTTTTTTATTATAGCTTGATTCCGGTATGTGATATCGGTAGTCCAAATTTTGCATGCCGACTAATTGATATCAAATGTGCGTCGTTGGGGGATCGAACCCAGGACCATTTGCATGGTCAGCGAGAGTCCTAACCAACGTGCTACTGACGCACATCAATTCTGCATACATTGTAACTGTTTTCCAACCACATGTGATCTTCATATTAGTTTGTTTATTAGGTATATCACACAGTGAAACAGTATTATTTACTGGATATTTGACCTGACAATCATTGCAGGGTATTAGATAAACTAAATTGTTTTGTTTTAAAGGCTCTACAGGATTGATCCTTTAACCGACAAAGCTTGTTTCTAATTGAGTTTGTGGGTTTGAATGCCGACCACTTTTATTCCTGCCTTGTTAAGAATTCTGCGTAAGGCTTCCGAGGTTCCTTCCTTGTATGGAATTACTACTGATGATTTAGATTCCTTATTGTTGGTGTCGTCATTAATGTTATTATTATTATCACTATTATCATTATCATTATTATTATTTTTATTATCACTATCGCCACTATCATTATTTATTTTACTTTTACATTTCCTTACATATTTCTTGACTAATTTATCCGGGTAATTATTAAATTTCAAAGCTTCTTTTATGTTTATCAGTTCCTGTCTTAGATTTTCTTTGGTACTACTTAGTTTCTGTACTCTGTCATTTAAACATTTCACCAATCTTATTTTTACTGACATAGGATGGGATGATCGGAAGTCCAAATATCTGTTTGAGTGTGTGGGTTTCCTGTAAACACTAGTGTTTAACTTCCCATCTTCTTTCTTTTTTACGTTACAATCTAACATTGGGAGCCCCCCTTCCTGATTTTCCAATTCATAAGTGAATTGAATTGCTTCAACCTTCGAGTTGATGTGTTCGAAAAACCTATTTTACACATATATTAATATGACTTATGGTCTCCCCTGTACGAAGACTTATCAATAAACCCACATTTGATCTTGTCTCTGAGCCCCTTGTAATCTATATTCGTACTTTCGAACTTTCATATTAAGTTAAGAATTATTATCTCCATTGTTACTATGCGGAATTAAATAAGTAATAATTGTATCCATGTAAACTAATATATATTTAAATGCGATTGTACAGCTGCTTTTGAGAATGAAATCGCCGAAAGGGCAGATATCTTTGCTGAAATTCTTATTTTTTCCCTCTAAAATAACATAACGCTAACCTCGTGGAAGCATCGAAACGTCCACATAAGGTCTGAGTCAATATGTCAACGATTACGGAATATTTCCGTCCAAAAAAATCAATTATCCGGAAAATGAGTAGCAAAATGATTTGAAATACATATATATATATATACTTGATATAAATTTGTTGATAAGTTTTACTGTCAAAATTGTAGATGTTATCAACCATCATGCCTGTTTAATTTGCAGTTTTCTGTTTACAAACATTTCCTTGTTTTACAAATAGAAAAGGTTAATCGGTTCGATGATAGAGAATTTATGTACATAACATTCTGATTTTATCTAATCGGTAGAGTATCTCATTATTGCCTTTAATGGCTTCCTTAAATCAGATCACACGAAATATACACTAAATTTGAGTGAAGAGGGAAAACGTTTGAGTATTGACATATAGCTGACAAACTATCATAGTTTCATCCCAGTGAGGAAAATAAAAGGGAAGGAAATCTCATCGACCCTTTTGTGATGAGAATCTACCGTATATAAACTGAAGACAAATATTGGATAAGGTACTGAAATCCTACAGAAACACTTTAATCAAAAATGGATATCCAATCTTGAACGTCGATAAACATCTTAAGATAAAGGCTTACCCTTGGCGAAATCCGGAGTTTAAGCGAGAAGCAGTTATCTTCTCCACCAATGCTCTTATTCAACTAAACGTCAGAAGCAAGATCACGCTGTTGGCAACTTCAATGAGCGCTTACAAGTTAATTTGCTCCTGTGGAGCTAAGTACATACTCCATACCAGCAGGACGATGTCTAAACGTGCCCATGAATACTTACCAGCATCTTTGTCAAAAGGAAAATGTTGAACGGTCTATAGATCAATTCTGGAGCATATTATCACTTCTAGTCACGCAGAATCAGTAGAGACTTCATTCAGAGTCATAGATAGATTACAACCTGCTCGTTCAAAATTATTTTGCCGACATCCTCTTCACTCAGCAGAAAACTTAGTAATCCTTAAAGGGAAACCTGAACATTGTGTCCATGAAGGTTGTATCCGGCCTCTTTTACTACTACAGCCTCAGTATCATTTTTGCTTCTTTTTTCTCTGCTTACATAGTATCTACGTGGTAAGCTGCATGTAGTCCGTTAAATTAAAAAAAATTTATTTCACCCTTCTTTCCTATCAGCTATTTCAAAACGATTGTTTACTACTCAACTAATTGCTTCTCATCTCTCTTGAATACGTATAACTATTCTCGATTTTTCAAACATAGTTATTATACATATACTCTAAATTACTTTGCTACTAACCAAAAATAACCTTTGACCTCCGTTGTCAATCTACACTGCATATATAAACACCACGTAAATAAATGTAAAGCTTTGACATTAAATTACGAAATGAGAGGCCACTTTGCTGGTTCGGCTGTTCCTAATGAAATGAAGTGGGAATATTTCCTTGAATGTGACATATATGAACTCAAATTTTCCATTGAAGGGAACACTTTACACTTCTATATATGAAATTACCGCAACATAAGAGAGAGTAGATTTACTGGGAGGAACCTGAAAGAAACCACCTCTTTTACCTACCTTGGAAGCATCGTTTCAACTACAGGCCAACGGAACTGACGAGGATATCAAAGCAAGAATCGGAAAAGCAAGACAAGCTTTCACTACTCTCAAGTCTGTGTGGAGGTCAACAACACTCAGCATCAAAAATAAGATCTGGATTTTCAACTCCAATGTGAAATCAGTGCTACTATACGGATCAGAGACTTGGCGCGTCATAAAGAGCATCTCAAACAAACTACAAACCTTCATTAACAGTTGTCTTCGTTCAATACTAATCAAGATCAGATGGCCAGAAATGATCAGCAATAGGGATCTCTGGGAGCAAACCAACCAGGAACCGATTGTGAAACAAATATGCAGGAAGAAATGGAGATAGATTGGCCATACTCTGAGGAAACCATCAAGTGACATCACTAGACAAGCCATTGCTTGAGTGGAACCCGAAAAGGAAGCGGCGAGTTGGTCGTCAGTGCAAGGGTGACTTGGAGGAGGTCATGTGAAGAGGAGATGAAAACGTGTGGGCAGACTTGGAGCCAGGTGAAGACTGTAGCAGAGAAAAGAACGCGATGGAGACGCACGGCTGAAGCCCTATGTTCCTGTAGGAATTAAAGGATACAATAATAATTATTATTATGCCTTCATACATGTTCATGTGGCATCATAAAATGTTCATTTAAGTTTTTTATTTTAAAGGAGTTAGTTTCCTTAATAATACTTGATAAAACCATAAGGAGACTTAAGTCTTCTAAATAATGTAGTGTATTTGGAATTTCTTTACTTTCCTAGTGGAACATAGGACTTCAAGCTAAAGCTTTGAAGTTTCCATATCAGTTTTATTTTTTTTTTTAAGGGGTGGGATTGCTAGCCTCATGCCCAGTCTTACGTCTTTACTGACCTTACTACGAGGTTAGTGAGGTTTGCGAGTAGATCGACAGGGATCGAACCCCAGACCACATGCGGGTTTGGCAAGTATTATACTGTTGCACCACTGATACAACCTACTTTGGAAATTTGAATCACTCAAGTACATTCTTATCGAGGAGGTAAACATGCATAAGGATTGCAATTCTCATCAATATAGTTTCGAATGTTTACGGATTACAATCACAAACAAGTGGTAACAGAGGAGATTGCTGGAATACCTTGTAACGTGAAATAAGTCCTCATTTAAAAATTGAACCACCAAGTCAGTATCAAATTATTAATAAGTTTTAACACGTAAAATAGGTTTGAACCATTTTATGGTTAATGATTCAACGGATTTAAGCAAATGACGCAAACCTGTCCTACACGTGGGTCTCAATACATTAGTGAAATCAATTTCATAACCCGTCTCCATGATGCGTTTTGCAGTAGGTGACTTCAGGCGTCTATTTGCAGGATCAGTTGAGATTAGTGGCCTCAACTGTCTTTGTAGCAACTAAGGAATGTGTTCTGTAGCCACAAGCTGAATAGATCAATGGGTCCTCCCGCAAACATAAAAGCAGGCAAACACAATGGAATGTGCCACTACTATCCAAATGCTTTGGTGGCTTACGGGACAAAATACATGTATAATTGGATGGAGGATTTCATCATCAGCTGACATCAGTTACAGAACCACTGGAAAACTTGGGAGTACTCAACAGATGTTTCGTCCTAGTTTGAGACTCTTCAGAAGTGGGCATTCACCGGGTTTCGAACACAGGACCTTCCAGTTAAAAGGCTAGCTCGTAGACCATTAAGCCACTGGGACCTGATCTAATGGCCCTTGAATTTTAACTTATGCAATATAAAAGTCCCCAACTAGGACGAAACAGCTGGCCAGTACTCCCAGGTTTTCCAATGGTTCTCTAACTAAGGTCAGCTAATGATGAAATTCTGTAACCAATCAAATCCCTACAAACCAACACTTGAATATCGATGAGATGCTCACTAGCGACTTGCCCTATTCAGGTAGTTTCTAGCGAGAAGTCGTGACCAGTAGGTGCAGCAGCTCGGGTGTGAGGACAAATACTCGCCGAAGACATTGGCTAGGGTCGCGCTATGTTGTCAATTGGCAGAAGTTAGAATTCATGGGCCATTGGATCGGGTCCCAGTGGCTTAATGGTATATGAGCTCGCCTTGTAACCAGAAGGTCCTGGGTTCAAATCCCGGTGGGTGCGTACTGTGAAGAGTCCCGAAGTAGGATGAAACAGCTGTCCAGTACTCCCAGGTTTTCCAATGGTTCTCTAGCTAATGTCAGCTCATGGTGAAAATCATGATATACAATTAACAATAATCCGTAGCTGTTGCTGAATATGACAGATGGAATCGCTCATGGTATCAGCTTCTGAAGGGCCAGAATATATGAACCCAACTATAAATGAGTCACTAAAAGGACAAGTGCATTTTTTCAGTGAATGGGTCCTATCTCATGTATGAAGTGTCACCAAATAGAAATGTTCTTCATAAACCTGTACTTCTCATATATATATGTAATGAAACCTGTTTTATAATAATATTTGTACGATGACCAAATGTTGACTTCGTTGATTGTTCCTCAATTTCAATGTAGATTTCTACTACTGTAACATCCACTATTAACCAGGAAACGAAAGTCGTCTGTACTTAATTTGATGACATAAACGAATACAGGTTTATTAGTGCTTATGCTTTAAGTAGATATCGAGTAGTTCAGATTAGAGACATCTCAGTGAAAGGAGTTTCAACAAATTCTTCTTGAATGAGTTTTCCATTTTACACTAGGAACATTACCATCATTCCCTTGGTTTCTGAGTGGAACAGACGGTTCCAACAGTACATCTCTCCTATGTCTTGTCCTCTCCACTCAGTTTCACCTGGTCTCATGATTGCCTATAGACTCTTATCTCCTCTCCACATTATCCCTCCATATCACCCTCGGGCTAATGCTCAACTTGTCTTTCCCCATCCGGGCTCCGCTCTAGAATCTTAAGGAAATAAATGTCCCTTTTTTGTTGTACACTGTGGAAACTCAAGCCTACGCATTGTCTGTTGTGCCTTTTTTTCTGAAGGAAGAGATTAAACAGAATGTAACTTTTTTCTCTATATGCCCATTTTTGCTTTTATGGAGGCGTTATCGAAACATCACTGATAATAATGTATACACTAGTAATACCACATATTTGTTAAGGGGAAGGGGGGATTTCATTAGATGTTTAAATCGATCTTATCAAAACCCTTAATTAGTGGCAAGTTTATTTAAGTCTTTCGAAAAGAAATAACTAAGCTTTTATGTTTTCATTTTGTAACAATAAAGGCATAGTATTTCCAAGATAAAAATAGCTATGATACGCTATACTTTAGTCAAATTCCAGTTTACATACGATAGATTGTAGGTTTCTATAGAGTGGTATCACTTTGAATTTACCGACAATTGTCTTCTCTCCACTTTGAAGCTAAATTAGTTTTATGAATATGTTTGTATATTTTTATGATTTCAGAATAAGATGCTCTTTGGGATTTTTATAATTTTTAGTGAAGATGTTATCATTTTGTAATAAGGGGTGAGAGAAGTATTAAAAGACATTGAACAGTGAGGATTAGGCTTGTTCTACTTTTTTGACTCATGACTAAAGAAGACGACTTAGTCCTCTGCAAGAACTGACGTGGAATCACACTGTTGTCCACTCCAGACAAATTACTAAGTCGCGTCATCCCACAGAGAATACAAAAAGGCGCTGAATGCAAAACTCCGTCCACCGGAACAAGGTAGGTACAGTAAAAGCAAACCATGTGCAGATCTACTCATGATCTACAGACAGAATACAGAGTGGTTGTCAAGCCTGTACCTCATATTCATTGAGTTCGGGAATGCCTTCGACAGAGTTGCCTGTGAGTTACTTTGGAAACACCTTCAACACTATGGAGTGCAATACCCCAAATGTTTATCAACCTCATTCAACAGCTATATGACAATGCTATATGTCAAGTGATCCATAACAGAAAACTCAGCGAAGCCTTTGAAGTGAAGACAGGAGTAAGACGAGGATGACTACTATTACCAATGATATAACTAAATGTGTTGGACTATTTTTAATGCGACAGACTGTGCTCGGAAAAAGAGAATACAGGAATATTCCAAACCGACAAGAAGGCTCTAGAAGATGTGAAGTCTGTGGAGGATTCATATCCCATGTCACAGAAACTCGAAGAATTTCAGGTGAAAACTAGCAGTTTGAAATGGTAAGTGATGAGCGAATACAGGACTTTAAGTGAATACAGAGAAGATGGAGGTGATGAGGATAACCAATCGGCAGCATCAACAGCAAGCGCAAATCAATACCGATGGGAGGAATTTTAAAATGGTCACTGCCTTCTCTTACCTTGTTATCATTGTTTGAATCGAAGGCAGTCAGCATGGATTGGAATGTCAAAACCACCAAGAACAGGAAAGGAAAGGCAATCCTTCATTATCGGAAATCGTCTTCGCCCACCAAAATATGTTAAGTCGTTTCTTCTATATTTCCTTCAGGAATTTAAAGGTGCCATTAAAAGCATCCCCCAAAACCATTAGACTTTGAACAAGGGCTGCCTTCACTTCATACTGAATGCCAAATACACAGTTAGGAACTACTAGCAACAAGAAACTCTAGAAACGAACCAGACATGAATATAATGGCCAGTGAATTTGCCCTGGAGAATGAAGACGGATGGGATAAAAATTCAAGCGACCGTTGAGTGACATCGCGCAATGGGCTCTTGAGTGAACCTCGATTGAGAAACAGCGAGTGAGGCTTTTGAGATTGATATGGAGGAGATCGTGTGAGGAAGGGATGCGGGTTTATGAGAAATCGTGGGGCCAGATGAAGAGGATTGCAGAGAACAGGACAAGATGAGGATGTTCTACTAAAGCGCTACTTTGCACTCGTAACCCAAAGGTAAAATAATAATATTATAATACTTTCTGACCCTTCACAGGTGGGAATTTACAGAACGACTGAAATTTCAAAGATCGAGCATGGAGCTTTATTTTTTATTCGGAAAGCAAAACTATGGAAAAAACTGATGAATTTTGGTTATGAGGTAGTCAATGCTCTGTGCCGGAAATTTCAGAACTGCAACACAATGGTTCTACGTTAGTTCCTTTTCTAATTCATGACCCGCTTATCAAAAAATGCGTTATCGAGAATGGATGTAACCGAAAGTCCCCATCCAAATGCATTGGCGAAAGACAACCTAGATTGAAATAATTGAGGAGGCGTTGGCAATTCGTCCATACAACCTCGTACTGTGTTTGCAGAAAACGTTTGTCCAGTCTCTCATTCTACCATGGTCTTAACCTCTTCACTGCTCGTTCCATATAAAAATATCTCCATAAAACTTTTTATGAATTTTTATTATCTATAGTTGATTTGTAAGGATTAGTTATGTTTTTACGAGTTGATCACGGACAATGATTGGGGTCACGCTAAATCACGAACCGGTAGGAGTTAAAATTCATGGACTGGCCATTGAATTGGGTCCCAATGGCTGAATGGCATATGAGCTTGCCTTGTAACTGGAAAGTCCTGGGTTTGAACCCCTTGTGGTGAGTGTGTACTGCCGATGATTCCCGACACAGAATGAAACAGCTGTCCTGTATTCCATGACTGGTTTTTAATGGTCCTCTAACTAATTTTGTTAATTTTTTTTTATCAATTTTCAATTTTACTTTTAGTTTACTTTTAATTTATTAATTAATTTACTTTTATCACCCTCACATGTTCCCTTTGTACGTCCTCTCACCCTCTTCACACTTGTTAGATTGACACTCAACTACCTTTCCTCTCATTCAATAACAATTTTAATATTATCAAATTTCTAACGCTTTCTTCTTTCGTTCCGTTGAGTATTACGTTATTTGCAACTTTTATTTTTCCTCTTAAAGCTACTTCTGAGTAATTACATCTTATTCTGTCCTTCTTAACAGACCTTCCTGATTATTACACCTTGTAAATTTTTAATTTGACATTTGACGTGAAATATTTCCAGATTAGTATCACTACCTATCCCCTGTTTATAAGGTTGAGTAATTTTAATAATTTGACTTTTGACCGGAAATAATTCTGGAGCTTTCTCATACATTTAGTATTAATACGCGAATGTATAGCCTAGCTGATGACTTCGTCGGAAAGAAAAGTTTCTTCGCTGAATTGTCCCTTATTTTCTTCATGGAATAATTGAGAAGAAACCATTTTTATCTGTTAAGCGTACAAGCGGGAAGAAGTATCCATAAGAAACGAAGAAAGAATTAAAGGCGCACCCAGTTTGAGTCCAGCTTACAACACGGTATGGTCGTGAATTCACTCAAAAGTAGATAAGTATGCTAAGCATGTCAACTCCAGCTTCATTTACTAATTGAACTGTGCCTGAGGCGGCAAGTATATGGAAATGACTAAGAGGAGAGTGCCTACTAGAGTTTCTGAAGATATGCCTAAACGTCTCCTCATATGAAAGTCAGCTAAGTGTTCTCAAGTGCAGTTGACAGATATACCTAATTGATACTGGAAATATAGTGAGGAATCAAACAGGCTTTGAAAATAATCTATGCCCAAAACACAATAGTATTATGTAACTGGATATATGTCATTTTGATGATGACAGCTAGCATCGATGGGTATTTAATCCTATTTGGAAACCGTTCTAATTACTATTTTGAGGCTCTTCCAAATGGTATATGAAACCTAACTACTATTCTGCGCTATCATTTCGCCACAGTCATCACGGATAATGCTCAGATACTGCCCTCACCATCAAGGAATCACTCTTTTAAGCCAGTGTGATTAGGAATTGCAAGAGAAGAGAGAGATGAATGACTGATTTGATAATAAATGGAGACCCAACTAACATTCATCCATAATATTATTAAAGTTCTTTTGGGTTCCAAGTGGAAAATAGGGCTTCAACAACACGTCTCAATTTTGCCCTTTTCTCAGCTGTTCTCTTAATTCGGGTCCACGATTGGCCGTAATCTCTCATCCCCTCCTCGGCACACGATCTCCTCCAAGTCACTTTCGCACTGACGACTCACTCGTCACTCCCCATTCGGATCCCACCCGACCACTGGCTTGCACTGAACGCGATATTGTTCTATGACCTTCTCAACGTAGGCCCAACCAATCCATTTGCCTTTTCGGGTACACGTTTGATGAGCAATAGACTCTCTGTTGGCGTGTTCACACAGTTTCATGTTGCTTATTCTTTTTGGCTGGCAATTTGATCTTTAGTACGAAGCCAGAGAAGGCAGCTGTTTATAGAAGTCTGCAACCTATTGGAAATAATCTTTTTCATGACACACTGACCACTTTTCTGATCCTTACAGAAGAACTGACTGATTTCACGTTGGTGTTGAGAATCTGAAACCTGTGCTTTATGCTGGTTGAGTGCAGAAGACTTCCAAACTGGTTTCAGGTTGATGAAGGCGTGTCTTGCCTTTATGATTCTGATTTTGATATCTTCATCTGTGAACAGTTTCTGTGGTTGAGGCGATACCTCCTAGATAAGTGAAGGAAATGACCTCTCTAAAATTTTTTCATTGATCATTATTTGTGTTTACTGTTTGGACTGTTGTTGTTGATCAGCTATGTTCATCACTTCCGTCCTCTCAATGTTCCTCTGAATTCCAGTTTCCACTCTCTGCTTGTTACGTCAAATTGCTAGGTTTCACCAGCCAGCTTTAGAGTTTGTGTGATATCCATAATAAATCATTTCCAAAATCCATCTGTTCTGGAGTTTTCCTATCTGTTCAACGTATTTTTGTCATCTCGCTCCTCACACCCTGTCACATTCTCGTGTCCATAGTGTTAAATGAATATTACTAGTCGTCTTGACAGTTAAATCGTCAGCTACAAAGACCCACTATATCGGTCTATGTTTAGTTGATGTTAAGCAGTTGGGAATAGTCAGTACAAACCATTTTACTCAGAAGGGGCATGGGTTCCCTCAAGGTTGCACATATGCCTCGCTGACTGGTGAGTGGCAACTAGCATGAAAGCTAAGTCCAAGGCTTCTTGCTGATTGCCTCCAACCATCTGATATCAACAATTCAAAGTGCGCAATGATGGCGAGCCACCCGTAATGCTGGACACATTGTAAACTTGACTGATAGAATTCAGTCTGCACCAAACAAAGCACTAGACAAAGTACACTAGTCACTGACTAGTATCCAGTGCATTCCTACAGGAGGTCAACTGCAAACTGAAACAGCTCAATAGTAACATCTCTGACTGCGGCACTGGGTGGCGTGGTTTAGAATCTCAGAATGGAAGAAACAGAGATCCAAGGCTTCGTGCTGATTGCTTCCAGCCATATAATACCTACTTAGTGCTTATTAATATTCGTCATCCAGATACGTTTATGACCGATGAATTTCTTTTAGAATTAAGGATATGTGAAATGTTGTTGGTAATGTTCCATTTGTAGGCGTCATCAATAAATACGTTTACCACAATCTATTTCAACTCAGTCGATCGTTTAGCTTAACAGGAACAGCAATCACTGCACCATTGGTTCATGTGGTTACTTTGAGACAAGTTGAACAAGACTTTCGGAATAGTGCCAACAGGTCTAAAAACCTATACTTGGGATTCCTCTAAATATCTAAAAGTAATTAGTTTTTTCATACATTTGGTTCCCTTGATAAATTTCGATAGAGAAAGAAAGACCAGATTTGCAGTATAAAATGATACCATTCTATTGACAGGTGAAATTGGATCTGAAAGGGATTAGGATAATTCCTTTTGAGAGAACCAAGCGTTTATGATAGCCATCCTAGAGACAACGGTAGGACGTATTTCTTTTGGATACACAGCGTGACCTCAAACTTTTTGATCGCTAGTGCCTTGACCAGAACATCTGCCATCAAGAAATTAACCTGCGTTTGAAACACCCTTCTAAGTCATATAGAAAATCACATCAAGCCCCAGAGAGGGAGTGAGATCAAGGCATCTGGGAATAGCTGGAGCATTAATGACCCAGAAGTTCAAGCCCACACTTATTATTCTAAAGAAATACGTCCAGCTGTTGTCTTTAGTGTGTGTCATAACCATTAAAAGTCACTTCTACAAATAGTGATTATACAGTCTCCCTGTTTATTTCTGTTATTGTTACATTTTTAATCCCTAACAGCACAAAAATGAATTTTCTCAGTAATTATGATCTTACCACGTTTTACTTTTAATTCCGATCTTCCAAAATATTATTACATTTTAATCCTTATTTGCAATTTTATGAATTGGATCCTTGAGGGAAAATTTGTTGTGCAACGTTTTCATCCATTGTTTATAAATACATAAATGTATGGCCTGAGTGATAACTTCTTTGGAAAGAAAAACCTAATTTCGATAGAGAAAGAAAGACCAGATTTGCAGTATAAAATGATATCATTCTATTTCACAGGTTCTCATCAGCTGCAAACTACCTGAAATTACAATGGTTATAATTAATAACATTTCATACTTCATTGTTTGAGAGGTAATACAGAAAGCATTATAAGATAAACACATCCGGAATATAAGGATTAAAATTTCTTGTAGCTTAAGTTACCATCAATTTATATACTATCAATCTATGTGTGGTTACCAAGGGAGTGAGAGATTGACTACACTCTCTTTCTGTGTGCATAAGTTTGGTCTGAAGCAATTGCAATCAAACGCTTCAGACCAAACTTATGCACACAGAAAGAGAGTGTAATCAATCTCTCACTCCCTTGGTAACCATATCACTTTCATTACAGTGATTACTCATAGACACTAGTGAGTTCAACTCACTAAGGAAGTTTTCAAATTGATGAACTTTGACCTTGTTGAGTTGCCATGTTGACACTGTTTATTAGATTTTTCTGTTTTCTGTCTTCTCTCACCCCCCCCTTTTTCCTTAATTTTGCCATAGATTGATAGTATATAAATTGATGGTAACTTAAGCTACAAGAAATTTTAATCCTTATATTCCGGATGTGTTTATCTTATAATGCTTTCTGTATTACCTCTCAAACAATGAAGTATGAAATGTTATTAATTATAACCATTGTAATTTCAGGTAGTTTGCAGCTGATGAGAACCTGTGAAATAGAATGATATCATTTTATACTGCAAATCTGGTCTTTCTTTCTCTATCGAAATTAGGTTTTTCTTTCCAAAGAAGTTATCACTCAGGCCATACATTTATGTATTTATAAACAATGGATGAAAACGTTGCACAACAAATTTTCCCTCAAGGATCCAATTCATAAAATTGCAAATAAGGATTAAAATGTAATAATATTTTGGAAGATCGGAATTAAAAGTAAAACGTGGTAAGATCATAATTACTGAGAAAATTCATTTTTGTGCTGTTAGGGATTAAAAATGTAACAATAACAGAAATAAACAGGGAGACTGTATAATCACTATTTGTAGAAGTGACTTTTAATGGTTATGACACACACTAAAGACAACAGCTGGACGTATTTCTTTAGAATAATAAGTGTGGGCTTGAACTTCTGGGTCATTAATGCTCCAGCTGTTCCCAGATGCCTTGATCTCACTCCCTCTCTGGGGCTTGATGTGATTTTCTATATGACTTAGAAGGGTGTTTCAAACGCAGGTTAATTTCTTGATGGCAGATGTTCTGGTCAAGGCACTAGCGATCAAAAAGTTTGAGTCCACACTATGTATCCTAAAGAAATACATTCTTGCATTTTCTTTTCGATAGCTATCATAAACGGTAAGTTCTCTCAATAGGAATTATCTTAATCCCTTTCTGATCCAATTTCTACTGTTGATTTTTTTATTGCTGCATTTTTAATCCCTAATTGCACAAAAGATCATTAATTATGATCCTACTGTGTCTTCTTTTAGGATCTTCCTGTTTATTATCCCATTTTAATCCTTATTATTTGAAATTTTATCAATTTGATTGGTGACGGGAAATAGTTCTGTGACTTTCTCGCCTATTTACTATGAATACGTGAATATAAGGTCTCGATGATGGCGACTTCATTGAAAAGAATACTCTCTTCTCTGCAATCGTCTCCTATGATCGTATGTCTATATTCTGTAATTATATCTTCTTCTCTGCTACACATTTAATCCAGAAATTATACAATGATATTATACAATTTCTAGTTTTTGAATAAAAAACTATATACTTTGAAAATATTGTGATGTACCCTACTGACGAGATTTGTCAGTAGTATATGGAGAGACGTCTGTCAGAACAAAAACCAAATAGAAGGGAGATAAACTTGATTTCAAAGAGAGCAAATGAACCAGTGTATTGCAGCAAACAATGGGAAACAGGAAAAGAAGGGAAAGAAACACAATACGAAGGCCAAAGGTGTGCACAACACAGGAAATCTGTGCAAGCGACAATCTAAGAGGTGTACAGAATTTCCCCTATAAGTGTGTGTAAAATCTCAGCGAGATTGAAATGAGTAATTCCAACGTTTTGTTCGGCAATCTGACCCGAACGTCTTCAGGGAAATTATTCGAAATTAGCATAACACAGGTTTATGTATAATAAAAAGTAAATTCTTTGTTTTTGAAAATTTCGTCCATTCATATGAGTCATGAAACAGGCATTAGCAAGTAAAATAAACAAAATTGTATGAGCTGTGAGCAAAATTTGATCTTGAACTTACAAATATTAGTCTACAGGATTTTCATCGTGAGCTGACATTAGTTAGAGAACCATTGGAAAACCTGAGAGTACTGGGCAACTGTTTCGTCCCAGTTTGGGATTCTTCAACAGTACGCATCCACCGGGATTCGAACCCAGGACCTTCTGGTTACAAGGCGAACTCATATACCATTAAGCCACTGGGGCTCGATCCAACGGCCCATGAATTCTAACTTCTGCCAATTCACGACATAGCTCGACAACTAGCTAATGCCTGCTGCGAGTATTTGTCCTCAAACCCGACCTGCTGCACCCTACTGGTCATGACTTCTCACTAGAATCCCAGGTAACTGCCTACCTGAATAGAGCAAGTTGCTAGTGAGCATTGTTGGTTTGATTGGGTACACTCTACTTTAGTTAAACACTTTAACGACAGAGATGTCCTCTTTATATACAAACCTGTGTTATGTTAATTTCGATTAATTTCCCTGAAGAAGTTCGGACCAGTTTGCCGAAAGAAACTTTAGGATTACTCATTTTAATTTCGCTGAAATTTTAAAAAAATAATTTTTTCAAATGTCTACTTCCCACTCGGCACTCAACTATTTTGCAACTATTCCTTCGAATCTTGATCACATTTCATATGAAAATGTGTAGAATTTAAGATTCCTGGGCAACACCACCAACAGCAACAACAACAACAGACAACAGTCAGCATAAATGGAAGGAACCTGAAAGAAACAACCTCCTTTACCAACCTACCTGGGAAGCATCGTTTCAACTACAGGCGGAACTGAAGAGGATTTCGAAGCAAGAATCGGAAAAGCAAGATAAGCTTTCACTACTCTCGAGTCTGTGTGGAGGTCAACAGCACTATTCAGCATCAAAAATAAGATCCGGATTTTCAACTCAAATGTGAAATCAGTGCTACTATACGGATCAGAGACTTGGTGCGTCATAAAGAGCATCTCAAACAAACTACAGACCTTCATTAACAGTTGTCTTCGCTCAATACTCAAGATCAGATGGCCGGTCAGAAAAGATCAGCAACAGGGATGGATCTCTGGGAGCGAACCAACCAAGCAGGAACCGATTGTGAAACAAATATGTAGGAAGAAATGGAGATTGATTGGCTGGCCATACTCTGAGGAAACCATCAAGTGAGTGACATCACTAGACAAGCCATTGCTCGAGTGGAACCCGGAAGGGAAGCGGCGAGTTGGTCGTCAGTGCAAGGGTGACTTGGAGGAGGTCATGAGAAAAGGAGGTGAAAACGTGTGGGCAGACATGGAGCCAGCTGAAGACTCGCAATGGAAACGCACAGCTGGAGCCCCATGTTCCTGTAGGATTTAAAGGATACAATAATAATAATGTGTAGAATTGACAATAAACATTCCGTTACCGAGTCTTTTTTCCTCTTCGGTTACAATATTATCTTCTTTAGTTGGCTTGTAAGAATTAGTTTTGTTTTGACGAGTTTATCACGGATTAATATCAGTTAGAAAACCATTGAAAACCAGCACTGGAGTACTGGACAGCTGTTTGATCCTAGTTTGGGAATCATCAACAGTACGCACCCGCCAGCAGGGTTCGAGCCCAGGACCTTCTGGTTACAAGGAAAGCTGGCTCGTGTAACCTGACCATTGGCCATTCCATGAATTCTTACTTCTACTAACTCGTGATTTCGCGCAACAACCAACCAATGTCATCCCTGGGTTCAAACCCTAGTCGGTGCATACTGTCGATGATTCCCAAACTAGGATTGAGCAGGTGTCCAGTAGTTCTCTAACTGATATCAATCCGTGATCAACTCGTAAAAACAATATTATCTGTTAAACTTCATGTTAACACTTATCTGATGTCGGAACCTGTAGGAAGTTTTAATGTGAATAGGGAGACAAGGAGAATTCAAAATGCATCATCTTTCCAAACTGGGGCTCTATCTTACTACCCACAAAAGAAATCACAAATTCAGTAATTTGTCAGTCTATTTGTAAATATCAACTGCTATGATAAACGAATTTACGAAGGTGAATCTGTTCTCTCTATACACCCTTGACATTTACAAAATTTAATTATATGAATATTAAAAAAAAATCATTTCTGTTTGATAAACCATTTTCCAGTGTGATGCAATCTAATTCACTGGGTGACCTTTCGAGTACCATGTACTACTACCAATACTACTAATGATATCTTTTTTGTCCCAAAAAATTCTAAACGTCAAATTTCTCACATACCAAACAAATACCACGTCCTATTTGATTTTCCTTATTATCGTCAGAATTTCCAAGGAGCACTTTTTTTGATATTTTGTGGGTTTTAACAAAATAAATAAACTAATATGCAATTGCATTCATGTCAGTTATAAAAAATATTATAACACATTCAAGAGTTAGTAAAGGTTACTCGACTTCTGACGGAAAATATCTCGAAAAATGTCACTACACAGTAGGGATAAATAAATTTCACATGAATGGCAACACAATACCAGTGATCATGTTACTTAATCCCCCCTCCCTCACTTTGTTCATTGAAAGGCAAGATGGTGGGAAAATATAAACCTCAGATCAGTAAGAATCACTCTTAATTAAGAATGGAATGTTTACTACGAATTCCTATGGAAATGGTTTCTATCTTTGTTTAATGAAATTATCGGATTATTTTTTAAGGAACATTCAAAGCTGAAATATATTCAACTGGTAGTAAGAAAAGGTTAGTTCAAAGCTAGTGGATAAAATACGTGTGGCAATAATAATAATAGTAATAATAACAAAATTATTTAATTACATTTTCGTGTATGAAAGAAGCGAAAGTATTGCTTTGAAATATGAGAATGGAATCTGGGCAGTGTAGTGAAGTATAATTGCATATTAGAATGATTTCATTTGATGTTTCTAGTGTATGGGAAAACTGGCTTGGTAAATCCCTCCCTCCTCAACGAACTAATTACAATATTTATACTTATTTTGGTGTTTCAACCAACTTAATAATTGGTTGGAGGGTTTCATCATGAGCTGACATTAGTTAGAGAACCATTGGAAAACCAGTCAGGGAGTACTGGACAGCTGTTTTCTCCATCCTAGTGTGGGACTCTTTACAGTACGCACAAACCACCGGGATTCGAACCCTGGACCCTCTGGTTACAAAGCGAGCAAGCTCGTAGACCATTATGCCTCTGAGATCCGATCCAATGGCCAGACCATGAATTCTGACTTCTGCCAATTCATGACATAGCGTGACCACTTCACAATGTCTTCTTCGATGAGTTACTGCCTCACCTTCAACCTGCTGTTCACGGCTTTTCAATAGAACCACAGGTTAACTGTCTGAGTAGGGCCAGTCTCTAGTGAGCATTAGATCAGTTTTCAAGTTTTGGTTTTTGCAGAGAATTTTGTTTGATTGGTTGGAGAATTTTATCATGAGCTGACATCAGATGACGCAGTAACTCATCGAAGAAGACATTGCAAACTGGTCGTGCTATGTCATGAATTGGCAGAAGTTAGTATTCATGGACCATTGGATCAGGTCCAAGTGGCTGCTGAATGGTCTACGAGCTTGCCTTGTAATCAGAAGGTCTTGGCTTCGAACCCTGGCTGTGGGTGCCTACTGTGAAGAGTCCCAAACTAGGCTGGCGAAACAGCTGTCCATCACTCCCTGCAGGTTTTCCAATTGTTCTCTAACTGATGTCAGTTCATGGTGAAATCCACCATCCAATCAAACTTTAGAATTATAATCCGTTTTTCTCCTAGGCTGGATATTACTGGCCTCACATTTGCATATCATATATTGACTTGACCCCTATTATTTGTCTTTGTCCCTGTTTGATCCCTAATTTTAATGCTGCTCACTGTGGTTGTCTAGCAGACTGCTAATGTGTTTTTTGACAATGTGATTTTGTTTAAGTGTATTTGGGTCATTTTGAAATCGGAGTGTGTGGAGAATAGTTGGTGTGTGACTCTTATGGACAGAGATTTTGACCCCGATATGTTTAGAATATTCTTCCTGATTCTTAGATTCTTCTTATAGTTGAATTCTGGTTAATGCCTTATTTTAATTACTAACCCTTTTTATGAGAAAATTATCGTATTTCATGATGAAAACTCCATATTTGTACCTAAAGTAGTGTTTTTTTTATTCCTTTACGTTTCCAGTGGAACATAGGACTTCAAGCTAAAGGCTCGAAGTCTCGGTAGCAGTGGTGTTCAGTTTTACGGGATGGGGTTGCTAGCCTCATGCCCAACCTTCCCTCTTTACCAGTCTTATCACTGGCTTGGTGAGTTAAAGAAGTGCATCTGCCGAATATTGAACTCCGGCCCACCTACGTGGTTGGCGAGCATTCTACCGCTGTGCCACCGACGCCTGAAAGTCCTGTTTCAAAACAAATCTATTATTATTATCCAAGTTTATTCTACAGTACTTGTTTTATACTTAGAACGTTCCGTCGACCGCTTAGCTGTCTAACGGCACTGCTGAGGTAGTTTTGAGTATTTGATGTTGTTTTTGTTGTTAAGTAGAACCACACATAGATCTGTCCAAGGACAATCATCTTTTTGCTATCTTTGAATCGTTTAATGAATATAGGTGTCTCGAGGATGTTTCAGACAGTTTCAAATTAAGATTCAGCGATCACCTTTCTAAGTTCAGACCACAACGAATCAGTTTGGTCGTAACAGAACTAACTTGAAATTATATTTAGGTCAACTTTATATATTGTAACTGAGACGAGAGTATGTAAAAAACTTGTCATCATTGAAAGTTACTTAACTTTTTAATAAAAATGTTACGAATGACACTACACAGTCAAAAGAGATAAACTTGAGCCGAACGTCAAAAAACGGTACTTTCAAGTAATGGTTTTGTAGGGAATTTTGTTTTATTGGTTGGAGGATTTTATCATGAGCTGACATCAGTTAGAGAATCACTGGAAAACCTGGAAGTACTGGACAGCCAGCTGTTTCGCCAGCCTAATTTGGAGCTCTTGATCAGTAGGCAACCACCGAGGCTCGAACCTAAGACCTCCTGGTTACCAGGTTAGCGAGCTCGTAGACCACTGAGCCACTGGGCCCCAATCTAATGGCCCATGAATTCTAACTTCTGCGAGCTTACAACAAATTTCGTGGATTTGGTACCAATGGCTCAAAGTCCTGGTTACAAACCCTGGTGTAGGCGTACTGATGAAGAGTCCAAAACTAGGACAAGGCAGCGGTCCAGTACTCCCAGGTTTTTTTCAGTGGTTCTCTGACTGATGTCAGCTCAGGATGAAATTTTACGCCCAAAAAGCCGTACCAATGGTAGTGTTACTCCTCCCCCAACCCCGCACTACTTTGCTAAGTGAAAGGAAACATGGTAAGAAAGTATATACTAAATTGCATTAGCAGACATCATTCTTCATTAAGATTGGAATATTTCCACATTCCAATGCAAGTGGTTTTATGTATTTTAATGAAATTATCGCATTATTTTTTTGTGGAACAGCTTAAGCTGAGATACATCCAACTGACAGTTAAAAAGTTAGTTGAAACTCATTGGACGGAGGAAATATGGTGATAATAACCAAGTGATTTAATTAATTTAACATTACTTAATTTTATTATTATTATTTCCTTTAATTCCTAGAGGAACATAGGGCTTCAGCCATGCGTCTCCATTGCGTTCGGTTCTCTGCTAGAGTTTTCACCTGGCTCCAAGTCTGCCCACACGCTTTCAATTCCTCTTCACATGATCTCCTCCAGGTCACCCTTGGACGACCAACTCGTCGCTTCCCTTTCGGCCAGGTTCCAATCGAGCAATGGCTTGTCTAATGATGTCACTTGCTGGTTTCCTCAGAGTGTGTCCAATCCATCTCCATTTCTTCCTGCCTATTTGTTTCACAATCGGTTCCTGGTGGGTTCGCTCCCAGAGATCTTTTTTGCTGATCCTCTCCGGCCATTTGATCTTGAGTATTGAGCGAAGGCATTTGTTAATGAAGGTCTGTAGCTTGTTTGAGCTGCTCTTTGTGACACGCCAAGTCTCTTATCCGCATAGGAAGTAGCACTGACTTCACATTGGAGTTGAAAATCCCGATCTTATTTTTGACGCTGAATGCTGTTGACCTCCACATAGACTTGAGAGAAATGAAAACTTGTCTTGCTTTTCCGATTCTGGCTTTGATATCCTCGTCAGTTCCTCCTGTAGTTGAGACGATGCTTCCCAGGTAGGTGAAAGAAGTTGTTTCCTTCAGGTTCCTCCCATTTATGCTGATTGTTGTCGGTTGTTGCTGTTGATGTTGGCCAGGAATCTTCATTACCTCTGTTTTGTCTATGTTCACTTGAAGTCCTATCTTTGCTGCTTCTTCTGCCAATTTGTTGCTTTTCAACTGCATATCTTCCAGTTTGTGGGAAATCAGACATATATCATCGGCGAAATCCAAATCCTCCAAGGCTTTTGTGTCGGTCCATTTTATGCCTGTTTCCTCATTGCCCGCTGTTTGTCGCATTATCCAATCTACTGCAATCAGGAAAATCATTGGCGATAGTAGGCAACCCTGTCTTACTCCTGTCTTCACTTCGAAGGATTCCGTGAGCTTCCCGTTGTGGATTACTTGGCATGCAGCGTTGTCATACCACTGTTGGATGAGATGTATAATTGTCGGCGGCACCCCGTAGTAGCGAAGTAGTCGCCAAATCACCTCTCGATCGACGCTGTCGAAGGCCTTTTCAAAGTCGATGAAGTTGAGATATAGAGGTGACTGCCATTCCAAACTTTGTTCAATGATGATCCGTAGTGTGGCGATTTGATCAATACATGACTTGTTTCTCCTGAATCCAGCTTGTTCCGGCCGAAGATTTTCAAACAGGTCGGCTTGTTTGATCCTTTCCAGGATGATGCGGCTTGTTATTTTGCTTGGAATGGACAGAAGCATAATTCCACGCCAGTTTTTACATTGACTCAAATCTCCTTTCTTTGGCAGTTTGAATAAGTATCCGTTCTTCCAATCCTCGGGTACTTTGCCCTCTTTCCACACCTTCTCTAGTAGTGGCGTCATCAAGTCCGCTGTTGTCTCTGGGTCTATTTTCAAAGCTTCTGCTGGGATTCCATCTGGTCCTGCTGCTTTCCCAGCTTGCAGCGTCTTGATTGCCTTCAGGACTTCTGTTCTCCTCGGGGATGTTGATGTTCACTGGTAATTCTGCTTCTGTTGTTGGTATTGTTGGACGCGTTGTAGGTGGCGGACGATTTAGAAGTCTTTTGAAGTGTTCAGCCCAGTGCTTCCTCTGTTCCACCTCTTTGGTGATTGACTTTCCATTGTCGTCCTTTATTGGCTTAATCTGTGTCGAAGATTAAGCCAATAAATTTTTACGTTTTTTACGTTTAATTTTACGTTTTCGTATGTGTATAAAAGGAAAACACTTCTTCGATATTAGTACAAAATTTTTGCACTTTTTGGTTTTCTTTAGTGGCTGAATGGACTACGAGCTTGACTTATAACCTGGAGGTTCTATGTTTGAACCCCGATGAATGATTGCTACAGATAAATCCCACACTAGGACAGAAAAGCTGTCCAATACTCCTTACTTGTTCTCCTCAATCGTACCTCCATATGTCACTTGGAAGATCTGGTTGAGAAGTTGGCTGTGGCTAAAGTGGTTCAGTGGATAACGCTTGGGCGTCGATAGTTAATCGGTAGAATGTTTGCCAATGCCTTCATGTCGTGAGGGGTTCGATTTCCATCTAACTCAAACCTAAGCTCCTCCAAGCCAGTAGTTACCCCATTAAAGAGGGTACATTGAGTCAAATGAAGCTAGCAACGAGGCTAGACTGAAGTGTTCGACCTTTTTTGACTTATTTGCTCTCAGTGCGGATGCTTCGACAAAGGGTTCTGGGTGTCAGCCTCAGTGGGAACACCATCACTCTATGAGGAATGCACATACGTTAAGATGATGAATCCCAAATTGGACGAAATACACATCCTGGATTCTTCTGTTAATTATCCATCAAATTACTTCAAGTTAGGCAAGTTACCTTGTATAGTTTGAACAGAGGAGGCACGTACATTTTTGCCCATTTTTTTCGTGAACTCTCTTCAACTCGACACATGATAAATAATATCAAGTTGAAAGTAAAAAAAGATGGTGTTTGAACATAATTAAATCATAGTGACTTCGAGTTCTACGAAGAAATTATAAGGAAAATAATTCAAAAAGTGGTGTTACTAGACGAATTATTCAATTTTAAAAGTTGCGCTAACTATTTATCGGGTAATTAGACAAGAAATACACATTGATATAAGAATAAAACTTGTGCACTTTGGTGGAGTGTAATTCCATTATGGGTGAATTTTATTTCGATAGAGTCTCACAGTGTTATACAGTAATATTTACTGATGATGTTTCGAGCACAATTTATTGCTCACAGTCATATCAAGGTAATCACACGACTTCCTAAATTCATTTATATAGTTCCATTGTTTTTCCCTTGATTTGATTGATAGTATTATTTTCCATATTTCGGGTATGAGTGATGATTCACTCCTATTGCATATGTTGGGTGTAGATTCGATGAACCAGGCAGAATTCAGTAATCAACCTCTCTCTCCACCTACCTAGATTGCTTTTTTCTAAATTACTTATCTTCTCTGGGTCAACCATTGTTACCTTAGCTAAATTCTTATGTTATGACAATCTGACTACCCCTGACCTACTAGTTTCATCTATGTAGTTGACTTAGCTCACAGTCATTGCAGGGTATTTTGTAAATTATATTATTTTGTCTAACACGAAAGACACATCAGATTTCAGAATTAGCTTGAAAACAAAGATTGACCAGAGACAAAATACAAGATGAAACAGGAAAATGAAATTACGCATATTATGATGAAGAGTTCATGCGCGTGAGATTGAATAGTAAGGTTAAATTATGACACGAACAAATTATAAAGTGGAACTTTAATGGTGAGTTTTAACTCGGTGAGCGGAAATCAAAATCAAAATGTAATGTCGCGCAACACGACAAAATTAGGATGGATAAATTCACTACAACTGCCAGTCTATTGTTAGATTAGCCACGCTGTCATTTCGTATTCAGAAGTTAGGTCAAAGTCTTCTGATACCAATGGCTTCTGGGAATTGAAATAACTGCCGTGGTGTTTGAGAAGTAAGGGTCAAAGTTCAAATCAAGGAAACAATCAGTTTCATTGCAAGTAGCCTAGAGGGTGTAAAAACACAAAAAACAGCCGGTCACACCATTCAGTTTCACCCGGCAGGAGAGATGACTAATAAACTCGTGGAGAAATCTGAAAGCTCACCTCATCGAATTGAAGTATGTGCTGAAGATGTTGTCTAGTAGGGGGCAATGAAAGCTTCGCAACTATAAACCATCCAGCTTAGAGAACACAACCACATCAAAATCATCCACTTGAGCTTCAAATCTTCTACATCACATGGTTTTCTTTGTATATTGATTATTTTAAAACCCTAACTAATTTTCACTTAAAGCAAGGTTTGAAATTTTATGTTCGCTTCTAGGAAGCATCATTTCAACTACAGGTGAACGGAACTGATGAAGTTATCAAAGTGAGTATCGGGAAACCAAGGCAAGCTTTTATTACTCTCAAGTCTTTGTGTAGATCAACAGCACTCAGCATCAAAAATAGGATCCTGCTTTCCAACTCCAATGTGAAGTGCTACTAGACGAATAAGAGACTTGGCGCATCATGAAGGGTGCTTCGAACAAACTACAAACCTTTATCAACAGCTGTATTCGCCCAATAATACTCAAGATCAGCAACAGGGATCTCTGGGAACGAACCAACCCGGTGGGAACCAATTGTGCAACAAATACGCAGGAAGAAATGGAGGTAGATAGGCCATACTCTGAGAATAAAAACCATCATCAAGTGACATCACACGATAGGCCATATCTTGAGTGGAAACCGAATGGGAAGAGGCGAGTCTGTTGGTCATCAGTGTGAGGGTGACATGGATGAGGTGTTGCGAAAAAGAGTTGAAAACATGTGGGTTACATCGAGCCAGGTGTAAACGTTGGTGGAGAACCGAACGCGGCCTTATGTTCCTATAGGAACTAAAGGAAGCAATAATAATATGATAATTCAAGGATGAGGATAAACGCTATTGCAAATCAAATTTGCTCTTCTTTCGTT
This sequence comes from Trichobilharzia szidati, assembly GCA_944472155.2. Lineage (NCBI taxonomy): Eukaryota > Metazoa > Platyhelminthes > Trematoda > Strigeidida > Schistosomatidae > Trichobilharzia > Trichobilharzia szidati. The sequence goes on along the minus strand of OX235277.1, from coordinate 66,123,506 downwards.
TCACTATACATATATACATAGAATTAAGGCTGTTAAGTACGGCTTGAAATTTCTTCAGGTACTAGGTTCTGTGTTACAGGTCTATATTCGTATCTTGTGTTGCATTTAGCTGTTTGAAAGATGTTATATCTACTTTTTTATGCTATACGATGAATAAAAATACGTCTCGTGATAGCCTTTATCTTCACTCTTATTTCAATACATGAAAAATCAAATGATACGCTAAAATTATTGCGCTTTTTAAAACAATTCTACATCGCGCTAATTATAAACCATCCAGTACTCACTATTTTTCTGTGAAAACTATGCGGCGTAAACAGATGAATGATTCTGTAACTCCTATGTGGTAGCTGGACAGTAAGTAAGGATAATAATAATATCTGATAAATTTCTTTTGAATAAAGTTGATAAAAGTGTTCAATGATAGACGAATAGGCTGTGAAAAGCAAACGGCAATTGACCCTTATCTATTGAGTGACAGTTCACATTCAACACTACACAGTTTACATAGAGAAAAAAGTAAAAATCTCTGTTAGTTTCTTCTAAAGAATACGTTACCTCTACTTTTGTCGGTTTTATAAATATTTAACTAAAGATAAAGTTGCTTCAAAGTACAAAACGAAGCAAATATTTCTTCAATAAAATGTTAATTTGGGAAAAATTTCAAGACTACCTACTAACTACTAGGTCGAGGTTAGAGTCAACAGTGGACAATATTCATCGTCGCATAGCGCATAAAGTTGATATTATGCACTTGAAGAGACTCCTGATTAGTTAGATGGTCGGAAGCAATCGGCCATTGGAAGCCTTGGACCTAGGTTTCGTGCTAGTTGGTACTCGTCAGAAAGGCGTATCTGCAACCTTGAAGGAACTCATGTCCCCCTTCTGAGATTCGAACCCGCGTCACCCAGTGCTGCCTACAGTCTGAGACGTTACCACTGAGCTATTCGGGCTCGCGATTGACCTCCTGTAGGACTGTAGTGGATATTTTGATTTGAAAAAAGTAACTAGTGTGATGCATCTAGTCCTCTCTTCGGTGCAGACTGAATTCTATCAGTCAGGTTGAAATGTGGCCACCATTCTAGGTAGCTCGCCATCATGGTGTACATTGTTTGTGATGATATTAGATGGTTGGTATAGAATTCAGTTTGCACCAAAGAGAGGACTAAATGCATCACACTAGTTACTAGTTTCGAATCAAAATACTCCTGATTAGTGTTAAGAAATTAAGTGTAAAACACGAACATTGAGGTAGAATATAATTCCACACCAGAAAGGCTTATTTAAACAAACACACGCTGCTCGGAAACATATCGGTTTAGTTGGATGGCTTCAAAATTTGCTTTACACACTTAAATGTGTATATTCTCTCACCTTTGTTGCTTATTGCTACATTCTATATCTACGGTAAAGTCATTATGTCATTTCAGTTGCAGGTGTGTAGTGTTTAACCGACAAATGAAGATTTAGGGATTTAACCCTGTCTCCACCTAACTACATTACATTTGACTAATCTCACCCTGCCCCACGTCACCCTATTGTGTGATAATTACATGCAAGTGAATGCAAGGCACTGACTGACCTTCTTTCTAGGTTATTTAACATAGTAGAGTCAATCATTCCATATCTAGCCAAATTTTTATGTTTTGACCAGTTGATCATGGATTGATATCAGTTAGAGAACCATTGGAAAACCAGTCAGGGAGTACTGGACAGCTGTTTCGTCCCTGTTTGGGAATTATCGGCGGTACGCACCCACTGCCAGGATTCGAACCCAGGACCTTTTAGTAACGAAGCAAGCTCGTATACCATTTGGGATGAAACAGCTGTCCAATACTCTCTGGTTTTCAATGGTTCTCTAACTGATATCAATCCTTGATCAGCTCGTCAAAACAAATCTAATCCTTACAAACCAAGCATTGAAAATGTTTATGTTCCAATGATCTAACTGACCCCAATCTACAAGTTAAACCTATATAACTGAACTCACAATCAGCATTACATCCTATTTGTTAAATTATATTATTATTTTTATTCATTGAAAGTATTAGGTCCTTAAGTCGACGAAGTTTATCTCTGAGAGAGGTGGTTGGTTGGTTGATTTAGATGCCACCCTAATTCGAACCTCGTTCAGAATCCTACGTAAGGATTCTGTTGTCCCTTCGTTATACGGGAGTACTTCAAAGGCTTTGGATTCTTTATTATTTTCGCTATTTTTGCTATTTCCATTTTGTTTTTTCTATGGGTCTTTGCACATTTCTGATTCAATTTTATTGGGTAGTGTGTTATTCACTAGTGATACTTCCTTTGTTTGTTTAATTTCATTGCTTTAATCTGCTGGCTTACTAGTTAGTAAGGCTCGTAACCCGATTATAAAGACATTTAACCAAACCTGTCTTTAACGATTCTGGATGAGATGAACTGAAGTTTAAGCATTTATTACAGTGTGTCGGTTTCCTATAAATGCTTGTGTTCAACTCACTGATTTGTTTTCGTTTTATTTTACAGTCGTTTCCCAACTCATAAATGTGAGTTTATATGTGTGAGAAAATGTAGGATATGTCCTGATTCCGATACAGTTAATGTTTCATCCACACGTCTCCATCATAATCTAGGGTCAGGATTAAAGGTTCTAAGAGCTTTACGCTCCCAGCTGTCTATAAATATGTCTGCTACTATTAAGGATACTGGTGATCCCGTTGCAACCTGATTTTATTTTGAAATTTGAGTGGAAGGTTGGCTAGGTATAACTGAACATCTAATATGATTTCATCCACCGCCCGCCAGAGCTTAGTCCTTTCTTTTGAGTTCAGGATCAATGTTGAATTCATTCCTGACAAGCCTCCAGAGCTGTAACAATTGGTATATCAGTGCACAAAGTGTTTTGTGCCAAAACTAATCACTTTTCTTCCGATCATTTTCGAAATGACAGACAGTGGGAAATGAGAAGACAGGGATATCCTGGACCGACCTGAAGAACCTAGAAGACCTGGATTTTGCGGATGATTTATGTTTGATGTCGCACAAAACCGAAGACTTACAAGCGAAAACCGACGAACTGGTCGAAGAAGCAGCAAAGACAGGACTCCAAGTGAACATAGACAAGACGGAGGTTATGAAAATAACCAACCACCACCACTAACAACAACAGCAGCAACATCCAGCGCCAATCAACATCAACGGGAGGGATTTGAAAAAGGTTACTTCATTCACTTATCTAGGGAGCATTTTCTCAACTACGGGAGGAGCGGACGAGGATGTCAAATCGAGAATCGGAAAGGCGAGAAACACATTCATCAACCTGAAACCAATCTGGAAATCTTCGTCACTCAACATCAACAACAAAATTCGCATATTTAATGCAAACGTCAAGTCAGTCAGTTCTTCTATACGGATCAGAAACTTGGCCAGTGTGTCACAAAGAATATTTCCAACAGCCTGTTGCAGACCTTTATCAACAACTGTCTTCGCTCTATACTGAAGATTAGATGACCGGAAAGAATCACCAAAATGAAACTATGGGAACAAGCGAAACAAGAACCAGTCTCCCAACAAATCTGCAGGAGAAAGTGGAGATGGATTCGACGCGCGCTGAGGAGGCCTCTGAGTGACATTGCGCGTCAGGCTATCGCTCGAGTGGAACCCGAAAATGAAGCGGCGAGTGGGATGTCCAAGTGTGACATGGAGGAGAGGGTGTGAAGAAGAGTTAGCCTGGAATCTAACTAATCTAAAATAGAGCATAGTATTGATATTATATCAGATATTAACTGTATGAATAACCTTCACTTACTTCCTTACTATTTTTAGATAGACGTTTGTGTATATTGAATGAAAAATGCCAATAAATGGGCAGAATTTATCTCATACTCATAAGAGATGAAGCAAAGTTTCAGCGATATTGACACTTCTCTCTACTGATTTGATATTTATAATAACAACAAAGATATAAGTGAAATATCCAGATACTAAGTGCCCTACTTTAGCTTTATTTTCTTTTTTTTTTCATTGATTCCATCAGGAAAATCTTGAAGTACACATTTTGTAAAAAGTGTACTGAGTATCAATTAACACGCATCACTGGGCACTAACATAGACAGAAACCTGTCAATTATAATAGACTACTTATTGTTCAAGCATCTTTTACTGTCTTAATTTCACGTAGCCTGAGAATCGTTTTTGTTTTCTAAATTTCAGACATTTTTTTCAATTTGTGTTGATTACAAGTGTTCAGACTTCAAATTAGTTAGGTAAATATTCAATAGTGTTGGTTTGCAAGGATTAAGACTAATTTTTACGGGTTTGACCAAGGATTGATATCAGTTAGCGAACCATTGAAAACCAGCACCGGAGTACTGGACACCTGTTTCGTCTTAGATTTGGACCTGCCGGCAGTATGCACACGCTGGTTTTGGAACGCAGGACCTTCCAGTTACACGGCAAGTTGGTTTGTATACCATTCAGCTACTGGGAACCGATTCATTGGCCAGTCCATGAATTCTAACTTCTACCAATTTGTGAAACTAGTAATAATAACATAAATAAGAAAGAATATAAGTCATCTACAGTTATACCATATAAAGAAGGGACATCTGAGACCCTACGTAGGATTCTAAATAAAGCAGGAATTAGAGTGGCATTTAAACCTACAAACTCACTCAGGGACAAGCTCTGTAGGTTAAAGGACCCAGTTGACCCAATTAGACAAAATAATATAATTTACAAAATACCCTGCAATGACTGTGAGGTCAACTACATGGGTCAAACGAGTAGCTCAGGGGTAGTCAGATTGTCAGAACACAAGAATTTAGCTAAGGTAACAATGGTTGACCCAGAGAAGATAAGTAATTTAGAAAAAAGCTCGGCAATTGCAATGCATGCATTAACACACAACCACACAGTAGGGTGGGAGAGGGTTAAAATTCTAAAATGTAATCTAGGTAGGTGTAGAGAGAGGTTGATTACTGAATCTTTGTTCATCGAATCTACACCGAACACATGCAATAGGAATGAATCATCACTCATACCCGAAATATTGAAAATATTACTACCAATCAAATCAAGTGAAAATCAAGTGAAAAACAACCGAATTATATAAATGAATTTAGGAAGTCGTGTGATTACCTTGATAGGATTATGAGCAATAAATTGTGCTCGAAACGTCATCAGTAAATATTACTGTATAACACTGGGAGACTTTATCAAAATAAAATTTACTCATAATGGAATTACACTCTTCCACAGTGCACAAGTTTTATTCTTATATCAATCCAGGAAACTCTATCTTGTATCAAGTCACTAGCGGGCATCAGAATAATTTTCAATAGTTGGTTTGTAAGGATTAGAGTTGTTGTCGCGGGTTTTTCCCACGGATCGGTATGAGTTGGGGAACTATTGGAAACCCGTCATGGAGCACAGGACAGCTGTTTCATTTACCTACTTTGGGAATCATCGGCAGTACGCACACATCACAGAGGTTAGAACCCCGGATCTTCCGATTCCACGTCAAGGTGCCTCGTATATCATTCAACCACTGGGACCCGAATTAGTAGAATTTAGATTTCATGAGCTATTGAATCGGGTCCCAGTGGCTGAATGGAATACGAGCCAGCTTGTCTTGGAAACGGATTGCCTTGGGTTTGAACCATAGTGGTGAATGCATACTCTCGATGAATCCCAAACTAGGACGAAACAGCTGTCAGTACTCCAGTGTTGGTTTTCAATGGTTCTCTAACTGATACCAAACCATAGTTAAACTCATAATGATAAGTAAATAGACCAATAGACGAATAATAATTAGTAATAATAATAAGTAAATGGGATTTATGAACACTTCTCAGGGAAGATACAATTAACTATGAATACAGTCGTTTAGATAATGATTTAATTTAAACCAAACATTTAAGAAAATTGTAGGGGAAAAAATCAAGAGAGATTTCTGTGAAGAGGAGATCTCAATTGGGACAGTTGAAACATCAAATCTCCCCTTTAGTTACATATGTTTTTCTTATATTTTGTTATAAAAAAATATATATTAGTAATTAAATAAATGAATTGATTCTTTAAAAAGATGTCTGAGTACATTTCATAAAACTGGGTTGCAAGAAAACAACTACTACTCTATTGTCAAAACTGTGAGTTAGACAGTAAAGAAGACAGATATGAACATAAATCATCCATCCACCTGGTGGTTCCTTGCTAGTTTTTCTTCCTTTTATAATCCTATTGATAGTAATTTTATGCAATTTTTTTAATGTGTTATATTGAAGAGTGACAGGTTAATGGCAGTAAAATAAAATGACTGTGATTCTAATACTCAACTAAAGTTGTTCTAGACTTATTATTTTTCGTTTAATAACCTTTCCTTGAGAAAAGCCGATTCCTAGACTGTAAACTTGTTTCATTCTTATTTCTCAAACAGAATGCAGTATGCTGTAATATAGAGACAAATCTCCCTGAAGTCTTATGAGGTGCTGATATGTCTCTCGCCTTCTTTTCTCTTTCTTCTCACACTGACTTGACTCTTTTAGATGAAATCAACTTCAGTAAATGCACCAGTGGTTTGAGTGTCTCGTTGCCAGTTACGTCTCTATCCAACTGTTCCAAACTGAATAGATTTTTTGCAGATATTAGCCAATGAGCAGAGCTGAATGGTCTTGAGTTATATCACCTCAAATGTCAGACGGTTATCTTCACTTTCAGGTAAAAATGTGATCTTAATAAACTGGTCCGTTCACCAGCTGCCTATAGCATAGAGGGCAAAAAAGTTCCACCCTCTGGCTTTCAAGAAAATTATATACACGCCACTCTATCGCAGAACGTCATAATTGATCAAATAAATAATTGACTTCTCACAGGTGTTGAGTGTTCAAACATATAAATATGGAGGCGTAATTGTGCTTTTCAGGTAATAGTGTAAGAACATGTTCTAGTAATTTCCTCAACCTCAATAAACATACATGACAGACTAACACTATCATACACAGTTAAGCATATGGTTGATATGAGCTACGAAACCACCAAAGGTGGGGACATCCTGAAACATTGTTGAGATGATGACTCTCCATCCATTAATACTGTTTGGTTAACAGTGTCCAGCATCCCAATCCAAATCGGGGCTCGTCATCTGAAGATGACTTCATCCCACTGAATGGTCACGTTTACTCTGAGACTCAAACACAGCACCCACTATTTCAAATGGTTATCATTTCAGTCGAACAAAATCAATTAAGTGGATATTCAAAATGATTTTGACAAATTCAGTGGCCACATTTAACCTAACTGTGTAAGCCTTATTTTATGGTTATAGTAAGAGTCGGTGTTAATCATAGCATTTTTGACACCCAACCCCCCCTACTATTTTCTACATCCTAGATGACCTTCGTCCGCTTCAATTGCATATAATTTAAAAAAGGATTTTATTACAGCTTGATTCCACACAGTATTTGATTACAAGTGTGGAATTTTCAGCATGTGGTATCGGTAGCCCAAATTTAGCAGGCCGACCATAGGTATCAGGTGTGCGTTTGCGGGGGATCGAACCTCGGACCATGTGCATGGTCGGCGAGCATCCTAACTGCTGTGCCACCGACGCACACAGATGGATTTGCAATCAGACTGGTCAGATAAATCAATTTTTTCCCAGTGAATTTCGTCTTTTAATCATGCTCTCAAAGGAAAGTATGCATACAATAAAACTGGTTACAGGTATGACCACGAGTACACTTCAGTTCATTCATGGTACTTCTGATTGCAGCCAAGCCATGCTTTGTTCTATAACACGTTTTGATTGGATGCGCTAATGTACCTACTTGAATAGGAATATACACATTGCAGGTTTCAGATGGAGAATTTCATCTAAGGATGGAATTGCTGAGCCTCTTTAATTTCTTGATGAGCATTTTGCAGAGTTAGAATTTTCACAATCAAACCAGACAAAATGGCCGATAAAAAGTAGCAATTAAGAAGTAAAACTCCATCAATCCTCATAATGTCCCCATAATAAATTTAGAACAAGAGTTATTAGGACGAACAGTTGTTTTCAGTCGCGGTGATAAACCCTTTATTGTTTGTATCCAGGAGGCATTATGTCAGAGACTCCACAAGAATGCAAGTTAAAGGTGGTACAATCATTCTCTCAGTTTTGACTGTCACTTAAATGTAAACAAGAACTTTCAAGATTTGGTTTGTAAGGATTAGCTTTGTCAATGGTTTACAAGCTGGCTTTGTAAATGAAAGGTCCTTGGTTCGAACTCTGGTGGTGGGTGCGTAACGCAAATGATTCCCAAACTAGAATGACAGAGATAGCTGTCCAGTACTCCCTGACTGGTTTTCAATGGTTCTCTAAGTGATATCAATTCGTGGTCGTACTTGTAAACAAGAAGATGAAATGAAAATGCAATTTCCGTTTCACTGGTTATCGTATGCTAACAATAGTGGCTTTATATATTATAGGAGCTCGAAGAAGAATCCACTGAAAACATTTGTTCGCTGTAATAATTCTTTTTCTAAACAGAAGAAAGTGGATGTGATTTTGAAAAAAGGGTTATGAAAGACCTCCTAATTGAACCTGAAAATGAATGTCAAAGTGAAAGTAAACTATGGAAGGTTGATGAAATCCTGAATACAAACTGACCTTGACCAGTTTGAGGAGACATCTACCCAGCTGTCCAATGGATCCTGCAACTGAGCTGTGAGACCTCAGTTCCAACAGTTTAAAGCCTCTGGTAATACCTACTTTCGCGTCAGCTGAGTATAAGAGGGGGGAAAGGTCTCGCATCCATCAATCCCAAGCGGGGCGTGAGAATGTCTCTTGCAACTAGAATCGATGGAATCTGTAGCTCAGAGTCAGTAGAAGAAGAGGTCAATGTTTTGAGAAAGACACTACTTGAGAGTGGCTATCCACCACGCTTTGTAGCCAAACATATAAAGATCACAATCAACAGAGAACAGCTCACCTATGAGCCGAAGAAGACACTTTACATGAATGTATCGTTAAAATGCGATCTTCTGGTAGACAACCTAATGAGGAGAATATCTTACGCTCTGAGAAGAACTTTCTTTGCCGCTACATTATGACTGTTATTCTCCTGGCGCCAACTATTCTTCAACAACTCTACAGTTAAACTACTGCATCTGACCACTTATATATGTATCCAGCAATTTACCTGCTAATGTGAAGCGAGATATATAGGGGTCGTTCGATGCTTCTTTTATTTAAAAGAGTCAAAGAACATTATCCCGCTTAGCTACGAAAAGGTAACAGTGGATCAATAAGGAATGCTTTACAATTAAACATATATTCAACACTGGTCACTCACTATGCAAAGAGAATTCTTCCAAAGTTCTCTACAAAGTCAAAAGTGGCCTCCCGAAAACTGTCAGCTTCTGCATACTAAGCGTTGCCGATGCCCTAGAGATTCGGATAGAAAACCCAGATTTATGTTTTCAGAAGCAACCTTTCCACCCTCTCCTTCTTCGCTGGGTATAATTACAAGTTTACCTATTTGGTTATTCATGCTATATTTCAATTTTTCTTTCTTGACATTTAAGTAACATCAATTTTCTTAACTAACCATTTATTTAGTCTTTCTAGCTACTACATAATTCATTTTGAACATTCTTCTCCATACTCTCTCGTTAACATATAATTATATGTAATTGTGATTGTACGGCTAAGTGAATGAAATCGCCACCAAAAAGAGACTCTTCACTGAATGGTTTATTTTTATATTCTCACACCTTTATCGATCTTATTCAACAGCTATATGATGATAATGCTACATGCCAAGTAATTACATAAAGGAAAGCTTAGCAATGGCTTTGAAATGAGTCCAGTAGTAAGTCGAGACTGTCTGTCATCACGAGTGATATCCCAGAATGCGGTGGACTGAATCATCCATGATACCATAAGGGAGAAAGTTGATGGGCGTAAATTGCGCCGAAAAAAAAAAACTATGGAAAATCTGGATTTAGCAGATAATTTATGTCTAATGTCACACAGACTCAAAGATCTACAGGCGGAAACTAAAAAGTTGGCAGGAAAGCCAAGCTCTGAAGACAGGACTTCAAAAGAACAACAACAAATGCTAATCAATACTGATGAGTAAAATTCGAGTGAAGTTGCCTCTTGTATCTATTTGGGGAATATGGTTTTAAAAAGACAGGGGGCACAAATAGGGATTAAAAAGGCAGAGGGGTTTTGAAGTCAAACCCCGTGAATACGTACTGCTGAAAACGCATTTTGTGTTCCTTTACGATCCCAGTTAAACATAGAGCGCCTTCAAGCTAGAGGCTTACAGTTTCTGTAGCAGTGGTGGTTATGTTTACGGGATACGGTTGCTAGCCAGCCTCATACCCAACTTTCCCTCTTTACCAGTCTTATTACTGGAAGTGAAGGAGCGCGTCGGCCGTGGGTCGAAACCCTGACCACATGCGTGGTCTGCGAGCATTCTACCGCTGTGCCATCAATGCGTCGAAGAGTCCTTAACTAAAACGAAACAGCTATCCAGAACTAAATGCTAATTTTTCAATTTTTTCTCCAACTGGTGTTAACTCTTTTTAAACCTGTAACCAATTAGATCCTCACACACCCACTCATATAAGCATAAAAAGTTCAGTAATATTTATGTTCTAAATTTATTCTGGCAGTTGATGAACAGCTAACGATAAGCTTATCATCATTTTAGAATCCTTGTGGTTGTTTCTAAACTGTTTTATCTTAAAACAGATAAAACTTCTTATTTGCCTAAACAAAGATAAGTCGTATGACCACCAAAGTGATGTACTGTCGTTTTTTTAACCCCTTCAAGTAACACACTTATAACTGTCAAAAAATCAATGAGTTCTGATGATGTTATCAATATTATAACGGCCAGGAACACAATCAGATAAACATCATAAACTAAGTTGCTAGAGTTGTTTTTCTCACGTCTTCCAAATCTGATAAAACCATCCTGACAGAAAGTGGACTTCAAATAGCAAAAATGAAACTGTTTCAGAATATAAATCAGAATGAAAATTGTTACACTGTGATTTGTAACAATCTAAATAGTTAGGAGAATGTTACGGTTTTAGATTTTCCTTGCGGAGATTGAATGCGCTTAGGATGAACATGACAGATTAGTTTGGAAATATTCCCAGAAATAGGTCATTTTATCAGTGAAACTGGCTGATTATGATTCCACGGTTTACTATAATGGCTTAAACCGCACATCTTCATTTTCTCTTTTTCCCTGCAGTCTTCTTAAGAGGTTCACTTCGCATAAGTACTCAATTCTTCCCCACAAGATCTCCTCTATGCTACCCAACAATCTCAACAGGCTTCTGTCGTGACTCAACGTTCTCCTCAGAGTGTGTTGGATCCATCTCCATTTTATTCGGGATATTTGTTGGGCTGCATATTTTCTGATTGGTTCATCGCACTGCCAGACTTTCTTGTTGTCAGTCCGTTCCCAGCCAATCCTCTCATCTTCAGGTTGAGATGGAGGTACCTGTTGATAAAAGTCTTCAGTTAGTCTGTTTGAAGTGCTATTGGTGACACGTCGAGTCCCCAAACCATATAAATAGAGGAACTGACCTAACATTATTGTTGAGAATCCTATTATTGTTCTTTATGTCTAGTGTATTTGAAATTATGTTGCCCAGATTAGTAAAAGAGGCGACCTCATTCAAATTGCTCCCATTGGTCGTGATTGGTACTTGTTGCTTTTGCCCAGGTACCTTCATCATCTCTGTCTTCTGTATGTTCACTTGAATTCCTGTCCACCATGCTTCTTCTCTCAAATTGTTACTTTTACACATAAATCACCTGTGAAATCGAGATTTCGTATAGTCTTTTGTCAGTCCAACCCACAGCCGTTTTCTGGCTCCACACGGTCGCTTGTATGATTGATTCCACCACAGTGAGACATATCACTGTTGATTTTAGGGAGCATTTAATTACTCCTGTCCTTACTTCAGAGTCACTGAGTTTCCCACTGTGAATTACTTGATATGTGGTATTATCATATAGCTGTTGAATGAGATTGATAAAGTTGTGAGCCCCTCCCCACTGTTATACTTAACTGACATTTAGGTAAGTAGCACTAAAACCTTTATATGGTTGTTAGTTAAGTCTTACAGCTCACCTTTTCTATGCTAACTGTAAGGGATTTATCACTGAAACTGAAAACCGTTGTTCAGTCTACTTATTCTTGTTCTGAATATGCCATGAGGATGTCATACTGATCTTCAAATTATGCTTCTTAGTTGCTACTGTTTATCAACAGTTTTGTCTGCTTTTAATGTGAAAATTTAAGTCATGTAAAATACTCATAAGAACATTAAAGAGTAACGAACTAGAAGCCTGGGGAAGATATCTTTTGTAGGCGATTCTATCCTCAGACAACCCCCTCCCCTGCCAATGTTACCCCTGCAATATGCATATCCCTTTTCCGAGTTGATCACGGATTGCTATCAGTTAAAGAACCATTGGAAACCCGTCAGGGAGTACTGGACAGCTGTTTCATCTGCCTAGTTTGGGAATCATCGACAGTACGCACGCACCGCAGGGTTTCGAATCCAGGACCTTCCGGTTACAAGGCAAGCTGGCTCGTATACCATTCAGCCACTGGGACCCGACTTGGTAGAAGTTAGATTTCATGAGTTATTGAATCGGGTCCCAGTGGCTGAATGGTATAACAACCAGCTTGCTTTGTAACTGGAAGGTCCGGGATTTGAACCTCTGTGGTTCGTGCATACTGTCGATGCTTCTTAAACTAGGATGAAACAGCTGTCTAGTGCTCCCTGACTGGTTTTCAATGGTTCTCTAACTGATATCAATCCGTGATCAACTCGGAAAACACAAAACTAATCTTTACAACACCAAGTATAGAAAGAATCCCTTTTCACTATCTCCCGTGAAACTAGGTACATCAGGAATCTTTTTAACACGTATATGAGTAAAATAAGTAGCAACGCCTCAATCAGAAGCACAATAGTTGGACATCTGACACAGAAAGTCGACTGACTTATTATCCAGAAACTAAATCTTCTTCTAGTCGTTAGAATCAAACTCTTCAGGATGTTAAGAAGATATGAGTGAGTATGTTTGCTTCTCCCTCATGCTTTCGTTATTTTATATTCCCTTCATTACTGAAAGTCTCCTTGAGAAACACCTTCAGAATGACTCAAAAATAGTCTATCTGGACAAATCACTCTGGTTGTATTGAGCTGTGATCACCATTCACATTATCATTATATTATTATTGTTCCCTTTGGTTCCTATTGGAACATCGGGCTTCAAATGCACGTCTCCACTTGCTTCTGTCTTGTGCTGTAATTTTCATTTGCATCCATGTTAGTCCATACTGGTTCACCTTCTCCTCACACAATCTCCACTCGTTGCCTCCCTTTCGGGTTCCACTCGAGCTATGGCCTGACGCGCGATGTCACCCAGCGGCCTCCTCAGCGAATGTCCAATCCATCTCCACTTTCTCCCGCATATTTGTTGAGCGATTGGTTCTTGTTTTGTTTGTTCCCATAGTTTCTTGTTGGTGATTCTTTCCGGCCATCTGATCTTCAGTATAGAACGAAGACAGCTGTTGATTAAGGTCTGCAACAGGCTGTTGGAAATATTCTTTGTGACCCACTGCCAAGTTTCTGATCCGTATAGAAGAACTGACTCACTTGACGTTTGTATTGAAAATCCGAATTTTGTTGTTGATGCAAGCTGAGTGACGAAGATTTCCAGATTGGTTTCAGCTGGATGAATATATTTCTTGCCTTTCTGATTCTCGATTTGACATCCTCGTCCGTTCCTCCTGTAGTTGAGACAATGCTCCCTAGATAAGTGAAAGAAGTCACCTCTTTCAAATATCTCCTGTTGATGGTGATTGTCAATCATTACCAAAGTGGTTTAGTGATAAAGTCTCTGACAGCATTAGTGGATTACAAAGGTTATTACCTCAAAAAGAACTTTTTTCTTCAGTGTTTTAAGAACACCTTGCTGATATATTCCAACGATCGCAACAGCTAGACATCTGACTTCATCTTAATTATTTCCAAACTTTTAAAATCACTATAGACATAAATAACTGACAGACATCCAGTGACGAAGTTTAATTTTAGATAATGAGAAGTAGAAGGATTGCGTGTAGTTAGTGGAATGAAAACTGCCATACATCATCACAACAGTCATTAAATGAATAAAAACAAAAAATGGCTTTGTTTCCTTTTTAGTATTTTGTCTATTCGTCTAGAAAATTCCAGTTTCAAATTGGTAAATAAATCAAGGTTACTATGAAATATGTTAAGCATGTCATTTGGTTTGTTTTATAGTGCTGTCGTAAGAAGAAATGATCACAGTAATTATAAAGTTTTGAATAATGATCTTTACCCCCAGGTGTTATTTCCTGTGTCTGTGTGAATGGTGATCTTTAGTATTTTTAATATATTTATGCGTTGAAGTTTCTGTAGCAAATTGGTTATGCGTCAGACACTGGGAAACGAGAAGACAGGGATATCCTGGACCGACGTGAAGAACCTAGAAGACCTGGATTTCGCGGAGGATTTATTTTCGCTGTCATACAAAATTGAAGATTTGCAAGCGAAAACCGACAAACAGGTCGAAGAGGCTGGCAGCAAAGACAGGACTCCAGGTGAACATAGACAAGACGGAGGTTATGAAAATAACCAACCACCACCAACGACAACAACAGCAGCAACATCCAGCGCCAATCACCATCAACGGGAGGGATTTGAAAGAGGTTACTTCTTTCACTTATCTAGGGAGCATTGTCTCAACTACAGGAGGAACGGACGGACGAGGATGTCAGATCAAGAATCGGGAAGGCGAGAAACACATTCACCAACCTGAAACCAATCTGGAAATCTTCGTCACTCAGCTTGCATCAACAACAAAATTCGGATTTTCAATACAAACGTCAAGTGAGTCAGTTCTTCTATACGGATCAGAAACTTGGCAGTGGGTCACAAAGAATATTTCCAACAGCCTGTTGCAGACCTTAATCAACAGCTGTCTTCGTTCTATACTGAAGATCAGATGGCCGGAAAGAATCACCAACAAGAAACTATGGGAACAAACAAAACAAGAACCAATCGCTCAACAAATATGCGGGAGAAAGTGGAGATGGATTGGACATTCGCTGAGGAGGCCGCTGGGTGACATCGCGCGTCAGGCCAGTGCTCGAGTGGAACCCGAAAAGGAAGCGGCGAGTGGGACGTCAGTGCAAGGGTGACATGGAGGAGATCGTGTGAAGAAGAGTTGAAGCAGTATGGACTAACATGGATGCAAGTGAAAAGTACAGCAGAAGACAGAAGCAAGTGGAGACGTGCATTTGAAGCCCGATGTTCCACTAGGAACCCAAAGGAACAATAATAACAATGAAAGCAAAAATAAGAACGGAGAATAGGAATTTCCGTAAGAGGTACGAAGCTAGAAAGGTTGTCTAGGTTGCTAATGAAATGAGAAAATATGGCAGAGAAGTGCTAGGAATCTGTGAAAGCAGTTGGAATGGATGTGGGCTATTCAAACCAATCCTTTGAAAGCTAATGTTTTACTTGGAACCCCCGGGGAATAACAGTATAAGTTGACTACTCATCGTTAGTTCAGTCGTCGAATACTGGTCAACCACGCACGTAGTCCCGGGTTCGATTTCCTGCCAATGCCCTGCAACATCTAACCAAATAGCTCATATGAAATGAACTGAATTCATATTACCATGGAAGAGCTATTTTTATGTCGTTATTCAAATTTATCAAGGGAGATAACTCCGTAAAATGGCTAAATCGCCTGTGTATAAATGAGGCTTGTATATGACATGCATACTGACAGGATGGAGATATGAACTCCTTGAATAGTATACGATGTAGAGAATTTTTTTTGAAAGATAGAATAAATATTTAAAAAATATGATTTAACTCTATTGACTGAAAATGACATGAATAATTAATATTAGTCAAGCAGTAACAAAAAACTACTCCAAGCTGCTATATTGGATGAAATGAGTTGTAAAAAACAAAAAGAACTCGAGCAGATTTATAATTTGAAATAATAATTTCATGCATTGATCTGCTTCCGATAGTTTATTTTGCCTGTCTAAAGTTAGCTGACAATAATTAATTCATTTATTAACGCCATAATTAATAAAATAAAGAAACAATTGACAGTTTCAACAAAAATGCACACAAGAGTAAGTTTATTTTTTTCAAATTTGACCATGGATTGATATCAGTTAGAGTAGGTCATTGAAAAGCAGCAAGGACTAGAAGGCAGCTACAAACTGACTCATGAAAATCAATTTGATGCTCGCTATTAACTGGTTACAGGACGGAGTTGACTGTAGTTCTAGTGAGAAGTCGTGACCAGTCAGGTCTATTCGGTCGGGAGTGGTAATCACTACTCGCTGATGTGCTCAGCTGGCCAAAGCTGTACTAAGACCAACGAGTGGTAGGAGTTAGAATTCATGCACTGGCCATTAAGTCTGGTGCCAGTGGCTGAATGCTTTTTTTTTGATTTACAGCTTGATTTCCACACCGTATTTTCAGTACAAGTGTGGAACTTTCAGCATGGATATCGGTTGCCCAAATTCAGGCATACCATAGATATCGGGTGTGCGCCGGCAGGGGTTCGAACCCCGGACCATGTGCATGGTCGGCGAGAGTCCTAACCACTGTGCCATGGGTTCGAGCTCCAGTGGGTGCGTACTTTCAATGATTTCGAAACAAACACGAAACAGCTGTTCATTACTCTTTACTAGTACTCAGTGGTTAGCCAACAGATAGCACGTAATACACTTATTCCCAATTTATGAATTTGAAAAAAAAGCCAGAACAGCAGTTTGTACAGAATAAGATGACACTGTTATTGATTTTGTCGATGTCTCTTTGATTCTGTGGTAACGTGTAGCACAAGGTCTACTTCCCTGGGGAATGAACACTTTCATTAATGCTATCAGTTATCAGGTGTCATACAGCCAGCTAAAGTGGACCACAAAGAACAGGATAAGATGGAGATGTGCTGTGGAAGCCGTAAGTTCCACTTGGAGACCAAGGGAATAATAATAAATAAAGTTGTATCGTAGTATCACTTCAGTGTAATTATTTATGTAGTTCAGCAAGTCTTGTTGAGTATCTTTAGACATGGAGTGAAACGAAATCAACTAATCTTCTAGGAACAGTACAACTATAGTGTTTTTTACTGAAAAGTATTTTGGTATCATCTTTTGAAAAAATCGTCAATAGAGGAACGATGGATTATTCTGTCCAAAGCGGATATAAAGATAATTGTGAAGCTATATAGAAGGCAAGGTATTCTCCATAATGAAGGTCGACTGGCCGGCTAGAAAGAACTAGCAGCAAGAAACTCTGGCTGGGGAGAAACCAAAAAACAAAAACTGATTGCTCAACAAATATGTAGGAGAAAATGGAGATCGATGGGGCATAAGTTGAGGAAGCCGTCGAATGAAGTCACACTCCAGGATACTGCTTGAGTGAAATCCAAACGGCAAGTGTTGTGAGTTGGTCGTCAACGCAAGGGAGACGTGGGAGAGATCGTGTGGGGAAGGGGAGATGAGAGATTATAGTCAGTCGTGGACCCAACTCAGAAGATCAGCAGAAAATACAACAAAGAGATGTGTTTTTGAAGCTCCATGTTCCATATGGAACCCAAGGGAATAACATCAATAAAAGGCAAATCCAAGTTTATCAATTATCATCATATCAACACAATACAACAAAAATAAATCGATTTTCAATGTCTTTATGAATGACTATAAAAGACTTTGGAACACAGCTAAACACGATTATCTATTAGTAGCAATGCGTCAACCATCATCCTAGTAGAATATAAAGATAATTGCCTGTTGAGCAAAAACCAAGCCCACAAGTGTCCCGAAAGCTTTACTTATTCAAGAACGAAAGCCATTAACATTGAAATCTTTTAAAGAATGCAAGTATATTTAGTTTTAATAAGGAACTGTTTAACGAGAAACAACACGTGAATTGTTGGATTCACTGCTTAATGATAATGACGAAGCTACCGATCTTAAATCCTGCAACGAAGGAATATAATACGGTAGGTGGTTGCAACCAATCGGGGAAATGTGATTTCAGTTGAATTAAAAAATAAATCTCTCCTTGACAATCTCTCTCTCAACCTCTTTGTATTAAATCTTTGACTTTCAAGCGTTTGTTTGTAAGGATGAGATTTGTTTCCACGATTTTGACGACGGATTTATATGAGTTAGAGAACCATTGAAAACAAGTCAGGAAGGACTGGACAGCTGTTTCATCTAGTTTGGGAATCATCGACAGCTCGCATGCACCACAGGCGGTTCGAACCCAGGACCTCCCGGTTACAAGGCAAGCGGACTCTTATACCATTCAGCCACTGGGAGCCGATTCAGTAGCCAGTCCATGAATTCAAACCCCTACCAATTTGTGATCTAGCGCAACCTCCAATCACTGTCATCGATGGGACATCCATCCTCGAACTTGACTGGATGGATCCCACTGGTCATGACTTCTCACTGGAACTCCAGGAAACTCCATCCACTAGCGATCATTTAGTTCTAGTGAGAAGTCACTACCAGTGACATCCAACCAGTAAAGTGTGAGGATGGATATCACACCGATGACATGGGCTGGTGGTCGCGCTATATCACGAATTGGTAAAAGTCAGAATTCATGGACTGGCCATGGGGGAGTCAGGTTCCAGTGGCTGAATGGAATATGAGCCAGCTTGCCTTGTAACCGGAAAGTCCTGGGTTCGAACGCTGACAGTGGGTGCGTACCAAACTGGGATGAAACATCTATCTAGTACTCCGAACTGGTTTTCAATGGTTCTCTAACTGACATCAATCCATGGTCAAACTCGTAAAAACAAATTTTTGAATGTCGTCTTATCCCATCCTACTGTGTGGGACTGAATTGTAATCGAAGGCTACAGCTGAACTATTCCCTAGATTTCCTTTTTTATTCAGGTCAACTAGTCTGGATTGCGTTAGGTGTTTTTGTAGTCTGCAAGTCTGACTGACCTTGTTCTACTGCACTGACCTATATATTTAACCTGACGTTCATTACAAGGTATTAGACAAACTAAATAGTTTTGTTTAATAAGCTTCACAGCATCCTTTAACCGACAAAGCTTGTTTCTAATTGAGTTTGTTGGGTGTTTGAATGCAGGCTATTTTTATTCCCTAATTGTTAAAAATCCTACGCAAGGTTTCCGTAGTTCCTCCTTTGTATGGAAATACTACTGATAATATAAATTCTTCACTGATTGTGTTGTCATCATTCTGTGCGTGTTTGCCATGCGTGTCGCCATTATTATTATTATCATCACTATTACTAACATCCATTTTATATTTTACATTTTCGTACTTACTTCCTGATTAATTTATCAGAGGGATTATTGAGTTGGAAAGATTCTCTTCTATGCCTCATTTTATTCCTGAGATTTTTCTAAGTAGCATTCAGCATTTCTCTTCCTTATAATACCGCTTTTAAACCATCTAAGCCATCTTTGTCTAATTTACTATAAATAGCGTTTCTGAGCACTTTTTATTAGTTTTGAAGTCTCCTGAAATTAACTGGCGTCATATCACTAAAGCAAGGGAGTTGAAATTCTCAGATATGTAAACTGAATTAATTTTTTTCTAGGTTGTACGCAGCTGATGAGATGCTGTCAAGATAAACAATGGTACCATCTTATTCTACGTGAACTAGTGGTATTTTGTAACCTTATATAGACAAGTGCTTATATCTTTAAGAAAACACCGACATTAACGATTTGTCACACTAACTCAACAACCTTCATCAAATCAACGTGGTCTTTATTGATTATTTTTTTAAATAGATACCTTTTTCAATATCTCATTGAATAAGCTGCTATCAAAGATTATTCCTCATACTCTGAAACACCAATCAGTTTATTCCTAAGGAAAAATGTTGTTGTGTTCTCTGAGCAGCTGGATGGCTTATAGTTGCGAAGCTGTCATTGCCCTACTAAGGCGACATCTTCAGCACATACTTCATTGCGATGAAGTTGAGCTATTACATTTCTCCATAAATGTGTTAGTCATCTCTCCTGCTGGGTGACCTTGAACGTGATTGGTTGTTTTTGTGTGTTTTTACACCCTCTAGGCTACTTGTATTGGAACTGATTGTTTCCTTGACGTTCAAGGTCACCCATCAGGAGAGATGACTAAAAACCTCATGGAGAAATCTCAAGGCTCACTTGAAATTGAAGTATGCACTGAAGATGTGGCCTAGTGGGGTAATGAAACCTTCCCACATTAACTATTCAGGTCAGAGAACACAACTACATCAAGTTCAGCCACCTGAGCTACAAATCTTCTCCATCATATCTGAAAACACAGTTTATTTGTTCAGCGAAAGAAATACTGTTTCTTTCTAACGACTTCATTTTCAGCCAGCTGTACAGTCGTATTTGTATTACGGAAAACGGTATGAAGTGGCACTAGAAATTGCTCAAACCTCGCCTAGATTACTAGGTCACTAGTATTCTAGCCGGTCCCAAGCCCGGATAAAGAGGGAGGGTTGGGGCGTGGTGCTAGCAACTCCACCCGCAAAACTTAACCAAAATTGCTACTAAAACTTCAACGCACAAATATATTCAAAATTCTAAAATTACAAATAGTGGCCTTATTTTTCGCTGGAATCGGGGAAGTGAAATGACGCAGACTGGTGAAAGCCTTCGAAAAGCCAGTCAGCCGATGTGCCTTCTTTCGATGAAAGCAAAAATAAGGATGGGGACGTGGAATGTTCGTACAATGTACGAAGCTGGGAAGGCTGCTCAGGTAGCCGCAGAAATGAGGAGATATAAAATAGAAGTGTTGGGAATCTGCGAGAGCAGATGGAACGGATGTGGAAGGAGCCAACTATCAACTGGAGAGACAATAATCTACTCCGGTCACCCAGAGGACAATCACGAGCACACCGAGGGAGTAGCCATCATGATGTCACCAACAGCGGCTAAAGCTCTCATGCAGTGGGAACCAATCTCCTCCAGGATAATGACAGCCAGGTTCAACTCAAAAGGAAAGAAGGTTACAATCATTCAGTGCTACGCGCCTACAAACGCCTCAGGACATGAAAAGAAGGAGGATTTCTACAGTCAACTACAAACAGTAATGGACAACGTCCCAAAGAGCGATATCAAAATGCGAAACTGGGAGGAGACAATACAGGAAGAGAACTCACCATGGGTCGTGAGGCCCTCGGTGAAATGAACGAAAATGGCGAACTCTTCTCAGACTTCTGCGCCTTCAATGATTTGGTGATTGGTGGCAGTGTGTTCAAACACAGGGATATACACAAGGCAACATGGATTTCACCAGATGGACACACCAAAAATCAGATAGACAAGAGAAAGAGACGCTGAGCTCAACTTACAGAGCACTGGACAAAGAAGTGAAGAAGAGTGCCAGGAAGGACAAAAGACAATTCTACGACAACCTGGCTACTGAAGCTGAGAAGGCAGAAGGCAAAAGGGACCTGAGGACACTATATCAGATAACCAAGTCTCTATCCGGGAAGAGATCAACACAAGTGAAACCTATAAAAGACAGCCAAGGGAACCCAATTACCAAAGAAGAAAGACAGATTAAACAATGGGTGAACCACTTCAAAGGACTCTTGAACCGACCACCACCTGCAACCCGTCCAGAAATACCAACAACAGCACGTACACAACTGCAAGTTGACACCAATCCTCCAACGAAAGCTGAAGTCATGAATGCAATCAAGCTTCTGAAAGCTGGAAAAGCAGCTGGACCAGATGGAATACCCCCGAAAGCACTGAAAGTGGACCCAGAAACGACGGCAGATATGCTGACTCCATTATTGCAAAAGATCTGGAAGGAGGGAAAAGTGCTTACTGACTGGAAGAAAGGTTATCTAGTGAAACTACCAAAGAAGGGCGACCTGGGACTCTGCAAGAACTGGCGAGGAATCATGCTCCTGTCGACGCCAAGTAAAATCCTGAGTCGCATCATCCTGGAGAGAATAAAGGACGCATTGGATACAGAACTCCGCCAACCAGAACAAGCTGGATTCAGGAAAGGCAAATCATGTTCTGACCAAATTGCAACTCTACGCATTATCATCGAACAAAGCGTGGAATGGCAATCAAATCTCTACCTCAACTTTATAGACTTTGAGAAGGCCTTCGACAGCGTTGACCGCGAAGTAATTTGGAAACTACTCGAATACTACGGCGTACCCCAAATATTCATCAACCTTATTCAACAGCTGTACGACAACGGCACATGTCAAGTGATCCACAACGGAAAACTCAGCGAGGCGTTTGGAGTAAACACAGGAGTCAGACAAGGGTGCTTATTATCACCAATGATATTCCTAATTGTGGTGGACTGAACTGGATTATGCGTCAGACAGTGGGAAACGAGAAGACAGGGATATCGTGGACTGACGTGAAGAACCTAGAAGACCTGGATTTTGCGGATGATTTATGTTTGATGGCACACAAAATCGAAGACTTACAAGCGAAAACCGACAAACTGGTCGAAGAAGCAGCCAGAGAAGACAGGACTCCAGGTGAATATAGACAAGACGGAGGTCATGAAAATAACCAACCAACAACAGCAGCAACATCCAGTGCCAATCACCATCAACGGGAGGGATTTGAAAGAGGTTACTTCATTCACTTATCTAGGGAGCATTGTCTCAACTACAGGAGGAATGGACGGACGAAGATGTCAAATCGGGAATCGGGAAGGCTAGAAACACATTCATCAACCTGAAACCAATCTGGAAATCTTCGTCACTCACCATCAACAACAAAATGATTCGAATTTTCAATACAAACGTGAAGTCAATTTTGCTTTATGGATCAGAAACTTGGCGGGTCACCAAGAATATTTCCAACAGCTTGTTGCAGACCTTTATCAACAACTGTCTTCGCTGGCTCTATACTGAAGATCAGATGGCCGGAAAGAATCACCAACAAGAAACTATGGGAACAAACAAAACAAGAACCAATCGCTCAACAAATATGCAGGAGAAAGTGGAGATGGATTGGACACTCGCTGAGGAGGCCGTTGAGTGACATTGCACGTCAGTCCGTCGAGTGGAACCCGAAGGGGAAGCGACGAGTGGGACGTCCTAGGGTGAAATGGAGGAGACCGTGTGAAGAGGAACTGAAAGAGTATGGATTAACATGGATGCAAGAGAAAAGTACAGCCCAAGACAGAAGCAAGTGGAGGCGTGCAGTTGAAGCCCTATGTTCCAATAGGAACCCAAGGGAACAATAATAATAATAGAAATTGCTCAGTCAATATTGCACATATGATAAGAGTAAAGATAATCAAAATGCTCTACTGAGGGGGTGGATTTGAAGTGGATGAACTACAAAACTTTTAAAGATTATTAAATAAGTGAACTGATATAAGAATTTTAAAATAGTAGGTCAAGTGTTGTCTAAAACGGTTCGATGATGATAAGAATAAAGACGGGAGAGGTAAAGTTAAGTGGAATGAATTCAAGTGATAAAATAAAAATAAAATAAAAGAACATAACTATGATCAAGTTAAGGAAAGGGGTTTGACGAAACGTTTTTGAATACATAATTTAGGTTTCTGTCAAGGTTTGGCTAGAGCTTCGGTTATGAATAAGTGAAGAAAATGTATGCTACCTGGGTGGTTGGATTCGGTGCCGTAAATAACTTTGAAGGATAAATCACGTGGGTCTGAAAGCCAGACTCCAGAAGAATGTCACTAATTAAAGACTTTGTCGTCCTATGTTCACCTTTCATTAACCAATCCGGCTAGTGTTCAGCTACGCATTTACGCAGGACATACTAACAACGTCTAGTGTAATCAGCTCCAGAGGCGCATTTTCGAATCATATCTCAGCTGATAAATACTAAATGTAAGTCAGCTGCGTAAAAACAGGGTTTGATACATTTAGATAAACGATTTTTAATTGCTTCAGAAATGCTGCCACCTTTGAAAGCCAAACGCATCAACAGTGTTTTCTTTGGCGCTAAGATTTGTCTGAAAATGCTCTCTTTCTTGATGTTTCTGTCATTAAGCCATCCAGAATATCCATTATTTAAGAGAGTTGTACGAAGGCATTCTCATTCTATATATTAATTATCTTTATTCTTATCATATAATAATAATTTGCCTTATTCCAGAAACAGTACTAGTGGTACAGTGTGGAATTTTCAGCACATATCTACAATTATTGCATCTAATTTTATCCAACGTTTTAAAGGAGTATTTACAAAAAAATTTAAAAAATAAATAAATAAATATGAAGACAACAACAGCAAAAAACACAAAAAACACAAAATAATTTTTTTAAATGCGAAAAAATACCAAGAAGTAGAAAGGAAAATAAACAGCATATAATAATACCTCAGTATTGGGTAGTGGAAGCCTTGATGTGATTATGCATGGTTACAGTAAAGCTGTAGTCATACAAGAAGTTATGAAATGATATTTAAGAATGATTATCGCCAAGCTGGTCAGTTAATTTGGTTGAAACAAACACTAAACAATCAATAAAATAACATTTCAGGGTTGTTGTTTTGTTTTGTATTGTCAGGTCTAATGTAGTGTTTGTAGTGGTAGTGTGAGTAATCCTGCATAATACAAAATGTTTTAAGGTGGTGACTATGGCGTTCACAATCAATGACTGTCAGTTTTATATTGCCGAAAGGAATAAAAAGTAAGAAAAAACCACCACAAAACCTAATAATTATATGATGGTTAATGACAGGACAATTTTGTACTACTCATAGTGCTAATATGTATATATATATATATATATTGACTGAGCAGTTTCTAGCGCCACCTAATTCCTCCTTTTTCCGTAAAATAAATACGACTGTACATCTTGAAAATGAAGTCGTGGAAAAGAAACAGTATTTCTTCGCTGAACAAAAAGGACACTGTATTACTCCTTATGAATTAACCGGTTTAATCATTTAAATGCTAAAATTTAGTGAAATTGTCGTCCATTAAGAACAAACAAAATGTAGACATATTTGCAGGAAAGGAAGATATCGTTTCACTTCGTTGATTCTCTTCAACTGCCTACAGCCTAAACAATATGAAATTAGAAGTTACGAAATCGTGTCTGAACATACTTCTACGACAGAAGTGACTTCCAGTTACAACATCACTCCAAAATATAATTTTGTAAGTAGATGCATTATTCAATGTTAAAAGTTGGTCTAACTATTCACCATAAAATTAGAAAAAGGAGGCTGGCTGGCTGGATTCAACATAGAACTTGGCACCGAAGTGCAGCAGTTCGAGTTGCCACGTTCCAAATAGCACACAAAGGTAGACAAGAAAATGAGTGAAGAGAATCAATAGAGTTTTGACAAGTATAAGAGTGAAACAGAATGATTAATGGTAGAAAGGAATATGAGACTGAAGATTACAGAGACTGAATACATCTGCGTAAGCCATTGACAACGATTTTGAGCCATGTCACCTATTGTCTCCAGCCATTGATTCTTAGAGTCCCGAGGGTGGGCCCCAACCCGGAAGTCTTCATCTCCCTACCTGACTCAGTTTAACTGTCAAGGATTTCATGGATTGATGAGGCCATGTTTTTGTTTAGCCACCACTTACTCTTTTCCAACCTGCACCTATATCAGCTAGTAATACCCGTCGGGGGAGGCGATGGTTAGGCATGTAACTTTGTAGTCTCTTCGATTGGTTTTCCCTCTTTGCCCAACACTCTATGCCTAACGTCAACATTACTTACTTTATTATGCCACCTAACGTGAGAAAGAGATCGTAAACATCTATGATCAAAAACAGACAATCTTTTCATGTTTTCAACTCGTATTGGCCATGTTTCAGAGCCATAGAGAAGGACGGAGCGAAGTGTTGAGCAGTACACACGTCCCTTGGTTGATAGTCGGATGTCACGCCTACGCCATAGACGGTGTAAGTTAGCGAAAGCAGCCCGAGCTTTTTGGATCGGTGCTGAGATTTCGTCATCAATCAATCCATTGGTGCTGATACAACTTCCCAAATAGGTGAAATGGTCAACATGTTCTATCACTTCACTCCCTATCACGAAGCTAGGAGTTGACGTAGTCCAGTCCTGTAGCAGCATCTTACATTTTATAGGGGCGAATCGCATGCCAAACATACAAAGATTGCTGCTCAAGGTGTTCAGAAGACTCTGCATTTTGTCAGCATCCACCCCTGACAGGACTATGTCATCTGCATATTCATAGGGAGGGATCAGTGGGATTCAAATTTAGCTTGAAAATAAAGATTGCTCAGAGATGAAATACAAGATGGAACAACAAAATGAACCAAAGCATGTTATTACGGAGAGTCCATTGGGGTGGGATTCAATAGTAAAGTAAAATCATGACACATACAAAATAGTTAAGTCAGATTTGAACTTTAATGGTGTGTTCAACTCAGTAAGCAGAAATCAATATCAAAATTACGTAGGATGTAACGCAACAGAGCGAAACATGAATCAGACGAAGAGAGACAAGTCATGCTACCTTTCTTTATACAGAGGTTGGGTTTATGTCTTTTGATGACGATGGTTTCTTCAAACCGAAGTAACAGTTGTGGTTTCCTCTGTGTATTGATTATTTTGAAAGTTAGACTACAGCGTGACCATTGTATGTTTCATGTCAATCAGATGTCTGGCGATTGTAATTGAAAACACTTGACTACCTATCATAAGAAGGGAATTAAGGATATGCTCACAAAAAATCTAGTAAACGATCTCTTCTACGTAATACCTGCTGCAAGTACAGATGAGTTGGTAAATGCAGTTCACGTGAGTAGGATACTTATTTATTTCTGACTGAATTAAAAAGCATATTGTATTGTAGAGTGGCCCCGGGAAGTGTTTTCAAAGCACCATTAGTTGCTTTTTTATTCCTTTTGGTTGCTTCTTCCCATTTGTGCACTAAAGAGATAAAAAACAGTTTGTTTTCGAGGTTTTGGTTGAGGTGGCTTTTGAACTCTCCATCATAACATGTGTAAATTCATTCTGTTGTTCCATCTTGTATTTTCTCTAGTTAATCCTTGTTTCCAAATCTGAAATCCCAAGACACTGGCTAGCGATCGCGCTATGTTGTGAACTGGCAGGAGTTGGAATTCATGGACTGGCGATTGGATCAGGTCTCAGTGCCTTAATGGTCTACGAGCTCACCAGCCTTGTAACCAGAAGGTCCTGAGTTCGAACCCTAGTGCTGGGTGCGTACTGATGATGAACAGTCTCAAACTGGACTGACGAAACAGCTATGCAGTACTCTAAGGTCTTACAATGGTTCTCTAGCCTATAACCAATCAATTAAATCCCCACAAACCAATACTTGAAATCTGAACTCTTCTGCCCATTTATTGTCTAAATGTACTTTAAATAGATAGTCTCATATTAACTTTGAGTAATTTGTCTGCTGATAACCTTATTTTTCTGGAATTTCGTTGTTTATACTTTCTATGTATAACTCGAAGTCACTATTATGATAGAGGTATGTTCAGATACGATTTCGTAACTTATAATTCGATATTGTTTAAGATGTAAGCAGTTGAAGAGAATCAACGAAGTGAAACGAGCTCCTATTATCCTGAAAAATACGTTCATTCTTTATTTATTCAAATTAATAAAGGCGACTTAGGATTTAGAATAATTTATGAAATCATGCTTCCCCGAGTGTCACCAGATAGTTTAATGTTTTTGTAATTTCAGAGTTTCAAGGTAGGCTAACCAACCATCTTATTTTGCGCAAACGTTGTATTGGCTTTAATTCTACACCATAAAACTATTTGTAATCCTAAACCAGACAAGTACTAGGATCTGTAAAAGGTGAGAACATGGGAGATTTGTTACAATGAAATGGCCACCTTTATGCATTAAATATGATCTCTATTATTCGTATTTTATTAAGATACGTTTTCAGATTCTGACTGAATAGGCCTGCACCAGTGACCACTATGATGAAGAGTTGAACACAGTTTTCTGGATATCTTTTGTCATATAATGGGTATTCTATTTTCTTTATTTCGTTGCCAAGAATGTTGGTTGCAAAGGTGAAGGATAAGCTTCTGAGTCTAGCCACCCCAGTGTGCATTTTTAAATTTAATTGTTCTTGTGGTGATAGTTTAATAGGTAGATTGAATCTCCAATCCCACCTGCACCTTCCTGAGCATTATCCAACGTGTTTAGCTAGTTAAAGTAGTCGTGCATTCAGTGAGGAATTTCAGATTGACATACCTAGTGGACACGTACCACAAGAGTGATAAAAAACCAGCCTTTACAATTTTATACAAGATGTCATCTTAGTTCCCTGGGTGTGTGCACCTTTGATTTCTAAGCATAGCTGTGACATTTGTCATCAGAGCGTTTCTCAACCTATATCTGTGTACAAGGGAAGTTTGTTTAATCCCTCCGCCTCCTACAGCTTTCATCCCCAAACTTAGGATAGTTATCTCACCTGGTGACATCGGCTATCTGTAAAAATTATTTTTTAAATTCTTTTAACTAACCTGATTATCCATCCCAAAATAAATTGCCTAACTTTGTGGGTTTTTACTATGCAAAATCTTCATATAGTTGACATACACGAACTCAATATTTTTCCAGGATGATTATGTGTGACTGCAGAACCGGAAGATGAAGTTATCGAAAAAAAGAATTCTCTATACAGTAATCAGTGTTACATTTACAATCTTTAACTTTTTAGACTGATTATTGAGCCTTTCATGGGATATGCTTTCACTGAATGAGAGTAATGTACACTCAGATGAAGAAATATAAACTGCATTAACCTTCAGATTTAAGTGTGAAGAGATTCGGTTCGCTTAGAGTTCTAATTTCAGACAAGTACTGGGCGGTACTGGTTTAGCGGTAATAGGGCTTGCCAACCACGCAAGTGGTTTGGGGTTCAATTCCTCACCGATGTCCTCCTTTACCTCGCTAAGCCGGTAGTAATACCGGTAAAGAGGGAAGGTTGGGCATGTGAGTAACAACCCCATCCTGTAAAAATAAATACCACTGCAACTGTGGGGTGGCAAAAGTGTGAACCGCTGAAGAATCTCAGAGTAAGACAAAACGGCTGTTCAAACGTTTCTGCTTATCAGTAGTTCTTTGACTGATGTCAACCTTCAATAATCTATTTTAGGACATAATAAGGACAATTAAGAAAACTAAAAGGTCTAGGTGTTTCAACAAAAATCAAAACTTTTGAAGTAATTTTACTTCCGTTATTAAAGGAAATATATGAATGATGAATTGAGATTTTAAAAAATACTTTGAGTGAAGAGAATACTGAGAAAGAAAAAGAAACTGCTTAAAATATGAAAGGTATTCAATAGAAATAAGTTGTTTTTTAAACACTAAGATTTGAGCTAACTGATATATGTCGTTTCTCCTGAAGTAGTCTAAGTGACCGACTATTTCCGGATGAAATCTCCTCCTTGTATCTGTTTGTATTCAGTACGGTAACTATAAATAAACACCGCTAATTGAAGCAACCACTTCTATTACTTAAGATGAGATTTAATAATGGATAGTTATAAGTATTTGTGATATGTAGAATTGTAATAGAAAGATGTTTTCTACAGTGGTGTACACAAAAGCTGTTCTTCTTCCAAGTAGAGCAACCGGAATTTAGACGGTTTCAACTGATTCAGCTCTCCCAGGTGGGTAAAAGCGGGTTCGCCGCTGAGTAGTCGGGCCGTAAATGAGCGAAACGGCCGTTCAGTGTTTTAACTACTTCGATATGTCTGGTTAGAAGGCACTACCAACTGATGTGAGCGGTATGCAACTATTAAAAACAACCAATCAGTACTGCTGTGACGGTAGAAGATGAAAGCCTTGGCAAAATGAACTAGTTTGCTTTTTTTCCTTCATGTTCCCCAGTGGAACATAGAGCTTCAAGCTAGTGGCTTGAAGTTTCTGTAGCAGTGTTTATTTTTACAGGAAGGGGTTGTTAGCCTCATGCCCAACCTCTCCTTTTCACCAGCATTATTTCTGGCTTAGCGTGGTAAAGGAGTGCCTCGGCCGGAGATCGAACCCCGGACCATATGTATGGTCGGCGAGCGTTCTAGCCGCTATGCCACCGACGCACTATTCACACAGTGATACACCCATTGACTGGGTATTGGTTTTCAGGAGAACCAAACATACCCATCCCTGCCTCTTGCGCTACGAAACCGGCGTGCAGGGTCATCGTGTGGCTCGACTGCTCGAGGGCCCTCTCCCTCGACGTTTGCGTTTCTCTGAATAGTCAAATTATGTACACCAAATCTTCAAACAGCCATTTGCACAGATCTTCCATGTTGTGCTATTTCTGGCGGTCCTATTGTGTTTCTTTATGCTACTTTCAAGTCTCCCATATATCTCCGCAGCGCTGTATTATTTACTTTCTCTTATATCAAATCTGTCTGCCTACTGTTTGATGTTTTTATGCTGATGGACGTCCCTTTCTATACTACTGATAAATCTTATCAGTAGTACATGCCATAGGATGTACCGTGACGTGTTAACTAGTATATGAAATTAAGTTTTTTTTGAAAACTGAGGTGAGAAGAACCAATGAATTTATTGACAGCATGACAGTTCTGACAAGGATCATCTTTAGCATTTCATAATATCTGGGTATAAAAGAATATTCTTTAGGTTACTTAAAAAACGTTTCATCACTATTATCACCGAAATAGCTTTATTTAGCTATATTTATCCAGTTTATGAGACGTCAAATTTTCTGAGGAGTTGAGAAACGAAAAAATTTCTTTATGTTTAGAAAACTTGAGTCATAGGCAATGCGAATTTGTGTCGTGAATATAAAGCAGCTTATAACTGACTTCTGATATTCCTTATTGTAGTGGATTGGATTATGCTGATTACCATGCTTGGGGAGCGAGAGAACGGGAGTATGTTGGACTGACAGGGGGACTCAACAAAACACTGGGACTTTGCTGACGATTCATGTCCATTGCCACATGAATTTGAGGATTTACAGGAGGAAACCAACAAGAGCGAATGAGGGAATTCAAGCAGACACAGGAAATGTGGAGGTGATAAAACAACTAGCAAACAATGACAACAACAACGACAACAGCGATCACTACCGACAACATATATTTTTGAGAGATCACTTTCTTTATTTATATAGGCATCGTTTCACATACAGGCAACGTGGATAAGGTTGACTTAGCCAAAGAGGATCTCAAAGGCAGGACATAAAATCATCAGCCTGAAATCAGTTCGGAAATCTTCTGCATGCAGCATATGGAACAAAATTCGAGTTTTCAGCACCAATTTTATGTCATTTATTCTGTATGGATCACTTAAGAGATTTCTTCAATAGGTGTCTTTGTTGGCTCCACTAACAAAATGAAATGGCCAACTACTAAGGACTGGCAAAAAGAAAATCGATAAACTAACCGATCCGTGACCTATTGCTTAACAAATATGAAGAAGGAAAGCAAGATAGATCGGAGATCATTGGGTTACGTCAAGAGCTCTTTGCTATAGCCCTTGTGGTACACGAATACGAAATGAAGAGTTGTACGTTGGTCTGCAGGTGAAATGATTGAAAACCTGTGTGAAGCAGGAGAATTAAGTCGATGAGTAATCTTGGAGCGAGCTAAAGAGGATTGCACAGGAGAGGACAAAATAGTGGTGCGCTAATTAGGCCCCATGTTTCACTTGGTACTCAAAGGAATAGTGGTAAAGAATACCTATCTGTCATAGTGATATCTCTCTAATGTAATGAATTATATTTTTAACTAAGTTTAGCTGAGTTCCTTTAGACAATGAGAAAAATTAAATATGCTAATCTTCTAGGAACAGTACAGCTGTGATATGTGTGACTGAGAAGAATTCGGTGACGTCTTTTGAAAGAAGCTCTAACGTAGGAACGATGAATTATACTGCAAAAAGCAGAAATAAAGATAATTTTGAAGCAGTATAGAAGGTTAAATCGAAGCTTAACAGTCATTGTCATCTCAACACAGTACAATAAATAAGTCAATTCACTATACGTCTTTATCAGTAACTTCAGACTTTGAAAGAAAGTTATATACAGAAAGTTATCTCTAAGAAGCAGTATAGACAAATAATTCGTCAAATGGTACAGATGCGAACAAGTACCTTAGTAGAAAATATCAATAAATGACTGCTGAACAAAAACCAAGATCACCAGTAGTGGACTGAGAGCTACACTTATTTTAGAATCAAAATCACAAACATTCAAAATATGGAACTCTTTAACTGTAAGCAACTCGCCAATTATTTGATTCATGATTTAATTTTCAAGTACTGGTTTTTTAGGGATCTTTTTTGTTTGATTGGTTGGAGGACTTCATCATGAGCTGACGTCAGTTAGAGAACCACTAGAAAACCTTGAAGTACTCAACTGTCAACTGTTTCACCCTAGCTTGGGATTCTTCACAGTACGCACACACCGCCAGAGTTGGAACCCACGACCTTCTAGTTACAAGGCTAGCGAGCTCTTAGACCATTAAGCAACTGGGACCTGATCCAATAACCAGCTGATGAATTCTAACTTCTGCCAATTCATGATATAACGCGACCATTTTGCAATGTCTTCTTCATCATGGCTTAATGTTAACGACGAAGCTGACTATCTTAAATCTTGTAAATAAAAAATGTAACATGGTAGATGGTTGAAGAGAATCAGCAAAACTATGTGGGTCTAGGTTTTGTGATCTTTGGAAATGTTTAGTAAGACATGAGTGCAACCAATAGGGTAACCAATGTCTCTTCGGATAAATAAAGCTTCAGGACTCATTTGAGACACTTCCCGACATATTTCATTTCAGTAGTCTAACGTATGAACCTGAAGACGAGGCTATGTACGTCTTTATTTGCGAAATACATATAAAGGTTCATTTCTAAACTAATTTTGATGAGATTTCAGGGGCAAATAAACCGTAAAACATATATTTCGCACCTAGTTTAAATGGTAATTGATAAATACATTTTCTGGAACTTTATTACTGCAGATTTTTAACAAAATGACGACTTTGTTTTAATGTCAGAGCCCTTCAAATGTCACACCAGTTAACTTCACACTGAGGCATAAATGGGATCTACACAAACTGTTTCGTTCACAAGATGCTAGTAGCGTAGACTGTACTGAAATAGAATTTAAGTCAAGCATAAAATAACTCGGAATAGTTTTATACCCTCGCCTTATTTGGTCATCCAATACTTTGCCGATTTCTAGGATATTGTTCCATCTAACCTTTTACATTAAGGAGTTACGACAGTCAGGTATCACTTAAATCCCTGCTTTCACAGTTTGCTAACCCTTGAATTTTAATTATTGTTCATTATAGCTTCTCAAACATGGTCTTTCCTTGGCTACTCGAAAAAGACTACGTCATATTTTGAAGGGTTTTAAAGTTTGTCATTGAGTTAAGTGACTAAGTGACTAAGGGTAAGTGGCGTATCACAACTAAGTCGGCTCGTTACTGCTATAGTCGATGGACACATGAACTCATGTGAGAAATTGTCCAAATCCATTCTGTCTGACTCTCAACATCTAAGCCTTTATTCAGAACTCAGACAGTGCTAGAAGTCATTGAAGAGGAATATGTGCTCACACAGCCGTGTGTATAAACTGAGCGATAGCCTATTTAGCGCATGTCCCATATGATAGAGAGAGTGTTAGGCTTGAAACTTATAACTTACTATGCAGGTGATAAAATTAAATGGCTCTTTCATCTTCTCCTATTTGTTATTTATGTTGACACTGTTTTAATTATTTTATAATTTTTATTTATTAACATCATTATTGTTATTTTGATAGTTTTTGTAGATTTTTGGCTTTATTGTTACTGCTAATGCCAAAATAAGTTGCTGTTATTGATTTTTGTTACCTATACCCAAGTGACGTTTTTTGTTGTTGTTATTGTTGCTGATTGAATTAGATGTGATATCGTAACAAATGCTGAGAATTTCACAGGATATTATGAGTACTGTTTTGGAATAAAGCGAATTCATTATCATTATCCTTACTCTGCTCAGGTGTAAATATTGCCAAACTTGGAAACACGGTGGGCCTAAAAGTACACTTTCGATGCTATCAACTAACTATCTGACTGTATCAGAGAACGTATAACTGATGTATTATTCAAAATTAGATAAACGAGAAAATCGATAATTAAGAGTTTACGTCTTTACCATGAAATTTTATCTGAAGAGTTAATTACACACGTAAACTATTCACAGTTTAGGAGTCTGCCAGTTGGTCGGTGGAAAATGTTACCCAGACCACCTGAATAGCTAGTGAATATTTCACTGACGTTGGATAGTTGAAGGTGATCAGTAGGAAGCATTGAAGCAAAGATTCGTGCTAGTTGGCACTCACCAGTCAGCAAGGCGTATCTACAATCTTCAAAAACTCAGGTCCTTTCTGAGATTCGAACCCGCGTCGCACATTGCCAGCTGCAGTCAGAGACGTTAACATTGAGCTGTTTGGGCTCGCGATTGACCTCCCATAGGACTGTATTGTACATGAGTTTCTTCAATGTTGCAGATATGCCTTGCTGATTGACTGGTGAGTGCCAACTAGCACAAAACCTAGGTCAGATAGGGCTTCCTGTCAATTGCCTCTAACCATCTAATATCAAAAATTCAAAGTGCACCGTGATGGCGAGCCACCTAGCATGGTGGCCATATTGTAAACTTGACTGGTAGAATACGCTCTGCATCAAACAAAGGATTAGACACATAACGCTAGTTTCTAACTAGTGTAAGAACATTCAACTGTTTAGTAGCTGTCGAATCTGAAGTTGATAGTGCTAATGCTGAAGACCGTATAGTCATTCATGTTAATTTCACTTGTGGAAGTACCATTTACGGTCATTCGCTCAATAAGTTAATGAGTTTATCTGAAAACTATCATTCCTAGGACACCGTCTCTAGCTATCCCTTGAAAGGAAATGTTTGTCTCCCCATAATACTACTAGCTATATTCCAAACTTTACTTTCTCATTACAGGGACAATAGTTTTAAACAGGGCATTTTTATTGATAATATTATTCAATAAGAAATGAATATAAAGTTTGATCAAGTAAAAATATTAACAACAATGCAAGAATGAGATGAAATGTGTCAGTTAACTTAGAGTTCCGCAATAATTTGGTGATTTCCTGTCTTAAACTCTGTTCATCACATAAATGTGTGGTAAATAAGGCATTGTAGAGTTTTTGTACTTATTCATACGAGCGTATAGTCCTCTATAGTTGCTTCTGGTTCTTTCCGATGAGATGCAAGGGGAGAGATATGTGTGTAGAAAGGATGCTCACAATCTGACAAGATAATATTTACAAATTTCTTGTAGGAGTCCATTTACCTATCTACACTAGTATTAGCAAGTTGGTTTAGCATCATTGTTGTGATATTGGTGGTACCATGATAGAGATTAAGTCAAGTGTGGAAGAAGTACATTAAATGCAGCCATTGTACTACACCACAGTATTGTTTCCTGCCTTGATAAGGGTGCTAAGTTCGTTCGAACAGCTTTTTTAGACTATACTGCAGCTTCCGACTCTGTTCCTAGGACACTTTTATTAGGAAAGATGATTTCAGCACAAACAGACTCATGGGCAACTAGATGGCTGTCTTCTTATTTTAAAGATAGGAAACAGCATACTGTTTTGGCTGCAAAGCGCTCCACTTCTCAGCTAACTGAAAGTGGTTTGCCTCAAGGTGCAGTACTTTCTCCATTTCTTTTCTCTTTTTTTTGCATGACCTTCCGAACTCACCCAAAGTTAACTTCATTAAGCATGCTGATGATCTGAGCGTTTCTGTCCCTGTAGTTTCCACATCGGATTGTTCCCATATGAATGGCTTCTTAGCTGAAGTTAAGGTTTGGTCTGGCTCAAATGGTCTTAAACTAAATCTAACTAAATGTAATACTGTTGATTTCAGCTTGAGAAGTGAAAAAGACATGCATGGATTGATCCAATCTCATGATTGTCGTAATATTGATGGTAACATGATAGAGAGTAAGTCAAGTGTTTCTTATCTTGGCATTAGTTTCTCTTCAAACCTTTGCTGGTCGTCTCATATTCTTATAGTTTCTAAGAAAGTTTTCCGTCTGACTTATTACATAAAGAAGTTGGGGCACTCAGGTATAACCCAATCTCTTCTCATACAATTCATTAATTCATGTGTTTTGCCCATTATTCTTTATTGTTCTCCATTATTCTTCCCTGGGATACTCAAGAAAGACCATATAATACTACGAAGAACATTAAAGGCTGTAAGTAGGGTCAGTGCTATCTCTTTGACTCAACTAACCGACACTGTTGTCAATAGGCATACGAATTCTTGTAAACACTTAGTTAAAGTTATCTTGTCTGATAGTGAACATCCTCTTTATTCACAATTGTTTCCTTGTATCTCTTCGGGTAAGACCAGAAGAAATTTCATAAACATTTATGCTCCTACTACAAAATATAAAAATTCAACCATACCATATTTGACACGAGTATTGTGTGAAGAGACAAATATCAGAAAAGAACTTTTACAACTTTTAAA
Organism: Trichobilharzia szidati; assembly: GCA_944472155.2. NCBI lineage: Eukaryota > Metazoa > Platyhelminthes > Trematoda > Strigeidida > Schistosomatidae > Trichobilharzia > Trichobilharzia szidati. The sequence continues at coordinate 66,086,948 of OX235277.1, read as the reverse complement.
TCATTAACTAAACTATAAAATGTAATGATACATGTTAATGCATGTCTTATTTGTCATATTATTTATTTATTATTCACTATGACCTAGCAATGGTGTGATTTTGTTGGGGTTTTTATTTTTTCCTATTAATGATCAATATTTTAACATTTTATACATTTATTTAATTATAAACAGAGCTAAACCATTGCAATATGTAAAAGAAACGCTGAAAATTCCATGCTGTAAATTGTTATTGTTGTGGAATAAAGTGATTATTATTATTGCACTTGCTTTACTGGCAACCTCTAGTGCCTTTCGCAGTAAAACAAAGTCGTTTTAAATAGACCAAAGGAGAGATTAAGGTGAAGGAACAGTAAAGGAATAAAGAATAAAGGAATTAACAAACTGTAGGATTAGAGACGGAATGATACCTGATCGTCTTAACTTCCTCACGTAGAACAACGTCGAAGGAAAATCTTTCCAGAAACTAACATGATGTGGGAAGATCAGGAAAGATGATCACAGAAAATACACAGTCCAAGGTATTTAAGATTCTATTTAATTTCAAATTCAGCGCCATCTGTGTAACCAATAGTTACACAGTTATTACAAATCATCTTAAATGAACAGTTGGACTGTAGATCGTTTATTTCTTACTCTTCAGAAGTAAAACTATAAATCGATAAATTCAAAAAGGCATATATATTATTATTATTGTTCCTTGGGTTCCTAGTGGAACATAGGGCTTCAACTGCACGTCTCCACTTGTTTCTGTCTTCTGCTGTACTTTTCACTTGCATCCATGTTAGTCCATACTGGTTCAGCTCCTCTTCACACGATCTCCTCCATGTCACCCTTGAACATCCCACTCGCCACTTACCTTTCGGGTTCCACTCGAGGACCTGACGCGCGATGTCACCCAACGGCCTCCTCAGCGAGTGTCCAATCCATCTCCACTTTATCCTGCATATTTCTTGAGCGATTGGTTCTTGTTTCGTTTGTCCCCATAGCTTCTTGTTTGTGATTCTTTCCGGCCATCTGATCTTCAGTATAGAGCGAAGACAGTTGTTGTTGATAAAGGTCTGCAACAGGCTGTTGGAAATATTCTTTGTGACCCGCCAATTTCCTGATCCGTATAGAAGAACTGATTTGACGTTTGTATTGAAATTCTGAATTTTGTTGTTGATGCTGAGTGACGAAGATTTCCAGATTGATTTCAGGTTGATGAATGTGTCTCTTGCCTTCTCGATTCTCGATTTGACATCCTCGTCCGTTCCTCCTGCAGTTGAGACAATGCTCCCTAGATAAGTGAATGAAGTAACCTCTATCAAATCCCTCCCGTTGATGGTGATTGGCGCTGGATGTTGCTGCTGCTGTTGTTGTTGGTTGGTTGGTTATTTTCATAACCTCCGTCTTGTCTATGTTCACCTGGAGTCCTGTCTTTGCTGCTTCTTCGACCAGTTTGTTGGTTTTCGCTTGTAAGTCCTCGATTTTATGTGACATCAAACATAAATTATCCACGCGCGAAATCCAGGTGTTCTAGGTTCTTCATGTCGGTCCACGATATCCCTGTCTTCTCGTTTCCCACTGTCTGACGCATAATCCAGTCCACCACAATTAGGAATATCATTGGTGATAATAAGCACCCTTGTCTGACTCCTGTGTTTACTCGAAACGCCTCGCTGAGTTTTCCGTTTTGGATAACTTGACATGTGCTCACTAGTTTTTTAGCCGGTCCGAAGCCCGGAAACATGTATATATATACATATAAATATGTATATATTTAAATCCTCCTACATGGTCATGAGACAGTTTATTCAGCCATGCACAAGTATAATCTTATTAATGAACCTTAACTGATTCGTTTAAAGATGATACCTACGCAGATCTCAAATTTAAAGTCAATAATAAGGCATACAAAATAACCCACAAAGGATAAAACTTTTACTCTTGTTAAGAAGTACAAGAAACAGATGAATACGAGAGGTTGAATGACCTCCATCAAAAAGACAAACAAACAAGCAAACATTTTGTTCAATGAACAAACCAACCCTTATATAAAAGAAAGATGTACATATGAACGGAAAAAAACAACAACAATTTTCTGAGTAAAAGTTAATCCCATTGATTAAATATTGAGAAATAGTTGTAATTGAGAGAGAGCGAGAGAGTTAGAGAGATAGAGATGGAGAGAAAAAGGATGAGAAGAAGAAGACAACTCAACTTGATTAGGCGTATCTTTGAGAGGAAAGATAAAAGCTTCAACTCTTTAAAACTGTCTTCTTTTTTTGCCTCTTCTTCAGAATCTATAATATCCCCTAAAAAGGAATTCGCTTAATAATTCCCTTTTTTAATTGCTTGAAGATGCCTAATAAACATTTAAATGACTGAATAATGGAGGAGAAAAGAATATCCTTTTTGATAACTACTTATTGTACTTCTCAAGGTTCTATATTTATATGACCATTGTAATTGAAGAAGTATTTTGTTAATTAACAACTTCAATACCGCCTTAAATTACATCGATTCAATAGTGGTAATAGATTACATTTCAAAAGCAACAGTTAGAGACGGACACACCATGCATTAATAAAACAGATAAACAGGACGAAATGCGCATCCTGGATTCCACTGCTAGCCACCATCCACTAATACTAATTAAATGCCCGGATATCGTCGAGGCATCTGCTCAAGAAGTCAACATGTCAACCTGAGACCAAGCACTTCGGTCCAATCAGTCGACGGGAAAATCTAAAATTCAATTAAATCAATATGACCCGTTGCACAAGAGGTGTCTATCGTGGCCCAAGTGGTCTAATGGATAACGCTTTGGCATTTAAAACTATGGGCACTGGGTTCGAACCTCGGTGGGAACATCATCACTCACTGAGAAATGCAGGTACATCCAGATGACGAGCTCCAAATAGGACGAAATGCGCCCTATCCTGGATTCCCCTGCTAGCCACTATCCACCAATTAGATAAGTGAAAGATTTTTGAATTTATGGAGTGTGTGGCGAAATTAGCTGCACTCCAGTTGACTTTAGGGAATTACAATAGCCTCTGATGTTTTGCGAGGTTCTCTTTCTAACGGCCACTGGTAATTTATTCGATACCCGACAGATGACAGTGACACAGACTCTTCAATATGGCTGAGATTGTGGTCTGTTTGGACGAGGTGATGCAATAGATGACTTTTGATGGCTTTAAGAACACTTTTATTTTTCGTCTTTGGGAACACATACCAGTGTGGTTAAATTAAGGTTTAGTTAAGACTATCAGTAGGCCAGAAAACTAGCATTGAAGAATCTTTGTCTATCAACTATTGAGGGACGAATAAATTACCAGTGGCCTCTAGGTGCAGAATACTGCAAACAGCAGAGGCCATTGAATTTCACTTGAATCAACAACGGTGCGGCTACTATTGACACCCTGGCCTACTTTTAAGTCTACTAATTCACAAATTTTGCTTTATTTCGCCTAATTTATCTGACAGGCGATTAGTTTAGTGTTGTATTATTGCATATGATTTCTGCCTTACTGACACTTAAGTGACTTGCAGTCTGTTGGTACTGCTGATTCAATTTAATATAAAATGTTGTTAACAACAATAATTCTGTCAGTATTACTGTGAACTGCTGTTTCATCAATCTGGCTCGGGACTCTTCAGCAGTATGCGCACACCAGGGTTCAAACCCAGGACCTTCTGGTTACAAGGCAATCTCTTAGACCATTAGGTCACTGAGACCTGATCCAATGGCTCATGAATTCTAACTTCTGCAAATTCGTGACATAGTGCGACCACGTCTTCATTTATTCTCCAATGAGTTACCGCCCCATCTTCAACCTGCTGCATCCTACTAGTCACGGCTCCCTACAAGAACCCTAGGTTAACTGCATGAGTAGCACCATTTGCTAGTGAACATCAGAATATTTTCAAGTATTGTTTTTGTAGGGAATTTGGTCTGATTAGTTGGAGGATTCCAGCATGAGCTGTCATCATTTAGAGAACCACCGGAAAACTTGAAGAGTCTCACATTTGGACCAAACAGCTGTCTAGTACTCCCAGGATTTCCAATGGTTCTTCGATTTGATGTCAGCTCATGATGAAATCCTCCAAGCAATCGAAAAAATTCTTACAAAACCAATATATGAATATCGAAATGTAGGGCCTGATAATTAGGAAATTATCGAAAAGAATACTCTTTGTTCACTCGCAAGTCAGTCTTCTAAATTCTCTTTTACTAACGTGAATCTTGACTGCTGCTGACAGTCTTTTGTTTCATCATATTTCTGATGGTTCCTCAGCTTCTACCAGAGGGGCCTCGAGTTCGGACCTGATTCCACTTAATTTAGCTTGGACACGTGATTTTTATAATCAAACTTCACACTATAAATATGATTCTAAGATATCCAATCGATTATAACCGTGTAAGTTAGCCTACGTTCCACGTGTCTGTATCATACATTTCCCGGCAATAATCGGCATCAAGATTACAATGGAGTCTTTACTAGGGGACATTTTAGCCTTTTGAATGCATCACGAATTACTTATTGTGAATTTATTTAATTAGACTAGCTTTGTTCACAGTGTGGTATCTCAAAAAGTAGTAAAAGGGTTCATATTAGATGGCTGGAGGCAATCGGCAGGAAGTCTTGGACCTAGATTTTCCGCTACTTGGCACTCGTCAGCAAAATGTATCTGCAACACTGAAGCAGCTCACATACCTTTGGAGATTCGAATCCTTGTCACCCAGTGATGCCCGCAGTCAGAGATGTTATCACTGAGCTTTGCGGGATCACTATTAGCCTTCTGTAAGACTGCTCTGAATAAAGGTGATGGCGAGCCACCTATAATGCCGGCCACACTACAAACTTGGTGGATGAAATTTAGTTTGAATCAAACAAAGCACTAGACACACTACACTAGTCATTGACAATTGAACACAATTTATTCTTCATAATCATATCGACTGTAACTACATAACTTTGAAACCTGAATTTTTTTCAATGTACTCGTCCTTCTTTCCAGTCTGTCATGAGGGTAGTAAGATTTTCGAAATGTTCACGATAGCTATTGAGTCATTACGAACAGATCAACTCATCGGTACACGCAGTTGATTTCATTTAGTTGTAGGAAATCCACGAAAGTAGAACTTCTAGTGTTACACCACATCATAAAAATAAAACAGGATGGAAAATTAAACACCATTATTAACAGAAAACCCACACATTCCAACCTATCTTCAGATTTTTGATCATCATACCCAACATCAGTGAAAATTATTATTTTATTATTTATTTTATTCCTTTACGTTACCAGTAGAATATAGGGCTTCAAGCTAGAGGCTTGAAGTTTCACTAGCAGTGGTATTTATTTTGACAGGATTGGGCTGCTAACCCCATGCCCAAATTTTCCTCTTCACCAGTCTTATTACTGGCTTGGTGATTTGAAGGAGTGTGTCGGCCGAGGATGGAACCCCGAACTACCAAGAAAAAATAGACAAAAACAGGTTTAATAATGAATACTAAGGACAGTATGAATGCCAAATATATACGCAGAGAGATCGAAACACCAAGAATGAGGTATTTAAAACCTCAGTAAAGTTATCATTCGCAGGTTTCCTAAACTGGCTGAGGTTACAGTGTTATTCAAACATACAAACACACTTAGAACTGATTTTTTCAGTTAAAGGATCCTGTGGATCGCATTCAACAAAAACAGTTTAGTTTCTGTAATGCTCTGCAGTTATTATGAACTCAAATAAATAGGTCAAAGTGGAATGACGGGGTCAGTCACACTATTTAAGCACAAAGCTGTGGGAGAGTGCTTCGCTACAGCGTTAGGTGCAGTTACTTATAACCGCATACAGTGGCATCACAGTCTTTACGTCTAATGTAACAGGATGAAATGTAGGACCTAAAACTGAAGCATTAAACTGCATAATCAAATGAGGAAATGTACAGTAGTAATGACCCAGCACCTGTTCTACGCATATGGAACACTACTCTCCTACTTCAAGACTACGGAGTGCCCTAAGTTTTTATCAGTCTCATTAAGCAGCTAATTAAGAATTTCACATGTCAAACAGTCCACAAAAGAAGTCTCGGCGTAGCCTCTCAAGTTAAGACACGCTGACTAGTGTCACAGATGAGATTCTCAACGGTGGTTGACTGGAATACCCTACACGAGGAGAGAGAAGACAGGAATCCGCTGGATTAATAAATATTCTGCAGAAGATCTAGAATTCGCATACCATTTATGACTAACGTCACATAAACTCGAAGACTTACAGGCGAAAACCCACAAGTTGAAAGAAGAAGTAGGCAGCCAATTCAGGGCTTCAAGTGAACACAGAAAAGATGGCGGTGACGAAAGTAACTGACCAACCAACCAAGAACAAGCATCAATCCCTACCAAGGGGATTAATTTGAAGGAGCTCAGTTTCCTCATTTATCTAGGCAGAATCGTTTCAACTACAGGCGAGAGCACGGATGAGGTCGTCGAAACCCGAATTGGAAAGGCAGTGCAAGAGTGATTAACTATCAAGCTACGTTTGTATATCATCACACTGTCTGTCTGCTTTTGTAGAATAAATAATTAAAGGGTAATGAACTGGAACATCTGCCAATTTTAGCTGCTTGTTAATGCTTCATTTAATATACGTATTCTAAATTTACAATTCTGTACTAGTTAGGCGGAAATCTTCAAACTTTATAGAGTGGAAAAAGCGGCGGAATTTCAAGTGAATTTCAAGTCTCCTTAATTTGCTGCATAAAAAGCAAGAACAAATATAAATTTTAAAGGGGTTAAAAAAGAGTTCATTTTCTAATTCACGGCGTTTATTCAGCTGCTAACAACCTAAAATTACTGAATTTATTATAAATGTAAATACGTGGTATCCTAAAATCTAAAAGGTGCCTAATAACTCTCAGCATAGTATTGCGAAAAGAAGCGAGAATACGGGATAATTATTAGTAGAGATGGATAGGACACAAGCTGAGAAGAATGTTTGGTGACACTGCACGACAGGTCCTCAAGTGGAACCTGAAAGGGAAATGCCAAGTTTGGTATGGGTCTGCGGGTGATATCGAGGGGGTAGTGTGAGGAGGAGGTTTACAGCCTATGGGTGATCGTGGAGTCAATTAAAGAAGGCTGCGGAGAAGAGGAAGAAGTGAAGATATAATGCTGAAGCCCTTTGTTCCACTCGGAACCCAGGGGATCAATAATAAGAATTAATCATGGAAATAGAATCTATCTTTACGTGACATGGCAGATGTTTCGATAGCTAAAATTCTAACGTAAGTCAACAACTAAGTAAAACTGGTAGCTTAACAATGGCTTCAGCTCAATGACTGGGAAGTCGAAATCGATAACGTCGAATTCATTTTTATTTTATTCCTTTTTCAGCTTGATTCCACACCGTATTTTCAGTACAAGTATGGAATTTTCAGCATGGATATCGGTTAGCCCAAATTCAGGCCTACCATAGATATCGGGTGTGCGCCGGCAGGGGATCGAACCCCGGACCATGTGCATGGTCGGCGAGAGTCTAACCACGTGCCACCGACGCATCGTCGTTCTGAGTGGAACATAGAGCCCCAAGCCTGAGCCATGGATTTCCAGTGGAAGTGGCGTTTATTTCTAAAGGAGTGAAGTTGTTAGTCCCATGCCAAGCCTTCCCTCTCTATAGGGATTACTAACGGCTAAGCGAGGTGGTTTAGGAGTATGTTGCCGGGTGTCTGACTTGTCACCAGATGAGGCGTAGTTGGAGATTATTGTTCAGCTGAACCACCAACGAAAAGAATATTCTAGGCCACCTGTGCCTAATGGACACTGAAGATCAAATGGCGGACTCAAACAAATAAGCAGCGTGAAACTTTGGCTGTTTGTATTTAAAAAGAAGCAAAGTTTCTTTTCCATGACTTGGTGAAATGGATACGGAATAGACATTTTTTATATTTTTGATTACAGTTTGATTCCACATTGTATTTTTTGGTACAGGTATGGCATTTTCAGCATGTGATATCGGTAGCCCGAATTTTGCGGGCCGACCATAGATATTAGGTGTGCGTCGGCAGGGGAACAAACCCCGGACCATGTGCATGGTTAGCGAGAGTGCTAACCACTGTGCCACCGACGCACATACGCTGAGGAAGGATATCATACACCAGGCAGCCGAGTAAAATTAGTATGAGAAGCCAAGGGCTGAACTTTTGAAGATGATATGAGAGGGACAATATGAGAAGGGATGGAAGCTTCTGGATAATCATGAAGACATATGAAAGTGATGGCAATAAGGATGAACCATTTATCCGCTGTGATCCTTTCGGAAAGCAAGAAATCAGTAATTATATTGACACAGTAATTTGTGTCAGTTTTAGTCGATTACGAGCACCGTACGGTATTCTGCGAGATCAAATTAGATTCCTCCTCACTTTGTTCTAAACAAAGTTCCATGAAATTTACTATTGCAACTGGAATTTCTATGTTAATGTTTTATGGGAATAAGTTAGTTTTATTGCAGTTATATCGCCCACAAATTTATCTTGTATTTTACAAACTTCAGGAAAGACCTACTCATAGTATTATTGCTTGGTCACGCTAGACTGAATTTATAACTAAACGCAGAAGTTGACTGGGGCTTCAGTGAGACATCATGACACATATGGTCAACCTGGTCGGGAGTGAGAACAAACACTTGCTGATGACATTGGCTGCTGGTCACTCTAAAATGTCGAACTGGTATAGGTTGGAATTCATGGGCTGGTCATTGAGTTGGATCCCAGTGGCTGTGTGTTCTACCAGCCTACCTTTGAACAGGAAGAGCGTCGGTTCTGATCCCAGTGGACAGTCCCAGAGTAGGACGAAGAAGTTATCCAGTATTCCCTGGTTTTCACTGATTATCTAATTGATATTAATCTGTGGTCAAACACAAAATAAACGACATAAGGTAAATTCTGTTTCAAGCCATTTACCATGGACGTGCCTTGCGGTACAGTTAAATTCATAATAATTACAAATTAATTCGCAAATTTTGAATTTGATTTATGGTGTTACCTGTCTTCCTAAGGAAATAGCCAGAAACTTGGTGAACTGAGCTGATTTGGCTCTGAAACGTGAATCAAAACGGGTACACTGGTGACAGGCTTGTCCGTGAACAAGCAAATTAACCATCTGATGTTTAAATTGCTTTGATCTGGCTAGCAAGTTCTACTAGATGGTGACATTGATGTCCAAGTACTCATCTTATTTGATAAGTACTATTTAGGCATGCTGTTTTCGTCTAAATGTTTTGCTTACATGGTGTTTGGTTCATAAGCTGACTAAATAATATGTCGAATTTCATATCTTTCCTGATAATCTTTAGTTTATGATCACCTTATTAAACCTAACACAGTTTGAAACATCTTCAATGAGGTTAAAGTTGTTCACCATTTTCTGTTGGTGCATCTCGTTTTAACTGAGTAGATGAGGTCTACTACGATTATTTATTACAAGACCATTGTATTCCTGGAGGGGAATCAGTTCAATGTTACTGTGATTGCGTTTTTGCTGCACGATCATTGTAGAAACATTAATCATTATGTAAGCCCTTCGAACATGCGAAAAATGATGTCACATCCCACTGTATTTACCAATTTGGGTGTACGTGTGGACACATATATATGGGGAGGACTCATCGATCTCTGCAAGTAAGGGCTGACTTCAGAGCGTATTACTAAATGGCTCCAGAAACAAATGGAATCTTCAGAATCCATTAATAGTGAGAACAGGAGACCTGGCTCCTCTATTGCGAAACATATTGTAGAGACAGGACATAAAATTGACGTTACCAGATCATTTAAACATATCTATAAAACGTGTTTGGGGCATATCCTAAAGTCATCACATTAAACCTTCCTTGGTAAACTTTGTTTTGATACCATAGCAGATTTACTATTACCTCTGTTATTTGGTTCAGCGGTCTTCATTGTTTTCTTGACCTTCAATATGTCCTTTTAACTTGATCAAAGTCTATATTCTCACCACTAAACTCTTTATTAATTTCATATATATTCCTATGACAAGTCCATGTGTGATCAAATAATAGGATTCTCAACAAAAATGTTACGTCAATTCTTCTATTGATATAATTTGGGGACTCAGCGTGTCACTAATAGCATTTCAAGCAGGCTACTGCAAACTTTTATCAACAGGTACCTTTATCGCATACGAAAGGTCAGAAGCACAGTGAGAAAAGGATTAATAACAAGAAAGTCTGGCAGTGCGAAGTAGCAAGCAGAAAATACAAAGCCCAACAAATATCCCGAATAAAAGTAGAGGTGGATCGACCACGCTGCCGAGAAGACAATTGAGTGACAACACAAGCCAGTCGGGCATCCAAGGGCTACATAGAGGGAATCCTGTGGCAGTGAGATGAGTACTTACGCTGAATAGTGGGACCATCTTTAAAAGACTTCAGAAAACAGGCAAAAAATAGGATATGTGGTGTTCAAACCCCACCTTCCTTTCGGAACTCAGTAGAGTAATAAAAATAGTAAACCATAGATTCATATTGAGCCAGTTTCACTGAAAAAATGAAACCTTTCTTTGAATGTTTCCGAACTACGTTTTCAAGTTATTCATAATCGCATTCAATCTCCGAAAGGAAAACCTAAAGCCGTAACATTCTCCTAACTATTTAGATTGCTACAAATCACAGTGTAACAATTTTCATTCTGATTTATATATTCTGAAACAGTTTCGTTTGCTATTCGAAGTCCACATTCTGTCAGGATAGTTTTATCAGATTTGGAAGACGAGAGAAAAACAACTCGAGAAACTTAGTTTATGCTGTTTATCTGATTGTGTTCCTGGCCGTTATAATATTGATAACATCATCACAACTCATTGATTTTTTGACAGTTATAAGTGTGTTACTTGAGTATTAGAAGCCCACCTGGTATCCCAGTGAATCATCAATCAATAGACACATCGAGATAGACAAAATTTACCAATCGATAAGAAGAAAACCTCACTCACACACAAAGGCTCAAAGTTCAAGTCAAAGAAGCAATCAGTTCCAATACAAGTAGCCTACAGAGTGTTAAAACACACACAGTAACAACCAATCACGTTCAAGATGGTCACCAGTAGACATGATTAATAAACTCGTGGAGAAATCTGAAATCTCATTTCATCGAATTGAAGTATGCGCTGAAGATGTCGCTTAGTAGGGCGATGAAAGCTTCGCAAATTAACTACCAGCTCAGAGAACAAAACCACATCAAAAAGCTATGCTATTGTACAACTTGAAAATGATATGACAGAAAAGAGTGACTCTTCATTCAATGCCTTTCCTTTTGCATGACCCAATGGAGATTTTCAACTTGCGTGATTACCGATTAAGTTATTGGTTTATGTCAAGCGAAAAATAAACCCTACCAGAACTCATTTTTCTGCGATAAGAAGACAGAGAAATGAAAAGAGTTAAAAAAACAACCAAATAGGTCATTTGAGACTAAAAAATCGATTGACTTTTGAGTTAATAGTGTTAAGCTTGAGATAGAATTACGTAGTTCATAAAACAAAACAAAAAAAACAAACACTCAAATGACGAATTAAGTGTCGAATTGGTGAATATATATTGAACCACCTTCTTATTGTCATTAAGAGAGAGTAGTGAAATGTAATCCAGGTCAATTCATTAAAATTCAATCGACATTGACTAATCTTATGTTTTATGTATCAAGAAATATGATCTTGAGATCAAGGTTTTAACCCTGTTTTTTAATTCGCAGTGTTTAAGCTTTCTTGTGTTCTAGAACTCATATGCCAATTAGGGAAGGAATGCTTATCACTGTTAAAACAGTAATGCTAGGGGTAATTTGATTAGTGTTTAATAACTGTACGAATATTGGCTTGCATTCCTTTGAATTCCAGATTGAACACAGGACTTGAAGGCACTTTTTAGGTTTTTAGGTTTCAGTAGCACTTGAGGTGCTTCTACATGGTTGGTTTGCTAGCCTCACGCCTAAGCTACTCTTTTTTTCTAATAATAATAATAATTTGCTTTATTCCAAAACAGTACTTGTGATACAGAATGGAATTCTCAGCATTTTTACTACAGTATTGCATCCAGTTAGTACATTATCAATAAATACAATTCTACATAGATTAAGGAAATCTCAGTTCATTATTACAACAACACATTGGCATGTCGGTGGCAAAGCCAAAGTTGAACAGTATTTGAAGGTGTTAGAAGAGTAGGTGCCATCATATTTACTGGCGTAAGCGAGAGAAAGAAACAAAGCAGCACATAACGGAAGAAAAAAAGAAAGAGAGAAAAGGAAAAGAAAGAAAGAAAATGTTGTACCTATAAATGATATGAGTTGGAAAGACGAGGTCCAGTTGTTCTACTGACTATTTAACGAATTATAGGTGTCACGCCTAATGCTTTCTTTATCGCACAGAACACGAGCTAAGTAGGGTATGGTTGAGATTTTGTACTTGCTGGTGCGAGCATATAGTTTTCTATATAGGCTTCTGGTTTTACCTGATGAGATGCAAGGGGAGAGTTATGAGTTAAGAGAGTGGTGTGAGTTATATAAGATGGATTTGGCCCATTTTTCACATAAGTCCATGTGCCTGTCAACCAGAATATTAGGAAGCTGGTTAAGTGGCACGTTGCTTACCCTGCTGACAACCTTTAACATCCTACGTAATATGTTATAGTCTTTCTTCAGTAGCCCGGGAAAAACTAAGGGGGAACAATAGAGACTTAGTATTGGTTAGTCGAAGTTTTTGAGTTCGTTGCCTGAGAATCTAACTACGGATCACTTGCATTGCTGGCAATCATCCTAACATTGTACCACCGACTTCAGAGTGCTATTTTGTTGGGATTTGATTCCTTTCGAGTTTGACTCTGGATTGGTATCAGTATGAGAAACACGGAAAACCAACAGGGAGACCAAGACAACTGCTTCATCCTAATTTAGGATTTATAAGAGGTTAGTACCCACCACGTAGATTCAAACACAGGACCTTCCGCGACTGGGTCGAAGTCTTTTAATAGCAACAGCTCTGTGTCAGTTAGGTGTCTGGCAATTGTACTTGAGAATGCTTTCCTTCCTCTCATACGGAGACTTTCAGGGATATGCTCAGAAAATCTAGTAAATGCTGTCCTCTTAGTGCTTTCTAGGTACTTGCTGCTGCATGTTTAGGCGGACTGATAAATGCAGCTGGAGTTGATAGGATCAGCATACCTGAATAATTTAGACTGAGTTCACCAAAATGCCGTATTGTTATTTGGAATGAATCTAGTGGTAGGAAACGTTTTCTTCAATGCAACCTTGAGTCATTTCTAGGTTCTTGTGCATCCGTCTTCCTTTTTGTACGCTAGAGAGATGAAAACCGATTTATTTTAAACTGTTTCCGATTTTGATATTAGTATGAAACTTGGGCACTGTGGTAGAGTATAACTCCATTATGGATAAGATTTTATTTTGATAAATCACACAGTGTTTGTTATACAGTAATATTAACTGATGACGTTTGTCGGAACATAAGAATTTAGCTAAGGAAAGAATGGTTGACCCTGAGAAGATAAGTAATTTAAGAAAAAAGCTCAGCAATTGCACTTAACGCATTAACACAACCACAAAATAGGGTGGGAGAGGGTTAAAATTCTAAAACGTAATCTAGGTAGGTGGAGAGAGAGGTTGATTACTGAATCCTTGTTCATCGAGTCTACACCCAACACATGCAACAGAAATGACTCAATGCAAATACCAAAAATATGGAAGATATAATTACCGCCAGTCATATCAGAAGAGGATAATAAATAATCTCAAAATTCTATTTCAATTCAAGCACATCACAACATTCTAACAGGTTACTTATTTTGACTACAAAAACCTCTTATTTCCCATTTGGCTGTAGTGGATTGATAACACTTAATTATTATTTCTGAATGTGCATTATCCTATATTGATTTTTATTCAAATGTCTAATCATCAATCTCACTCATGTATATAAATGAAGGAAAAAAGTTTTGTGAGTAACTTGATATGATTATGAGCAACAATCTGTGCTCAAAACATGGTCACCAGTTAATATTACTGTACAAAACTGTGTGATTTATCAAAATAAAATCTTATCCACAATGGTGTTTTCGATTTCGGCCTAGGTAAAAATTGAGTGAAATAGAAATTGTTGCTCATTAAGAATCAAATTGATTGAATTTCCATGTGATAAGTGTGAAGAAGGTGAGAATAAAACATCGATATTGAAATATACAGAAAGTAAAATACAACCTCAATGTTAACTCTGATAAAGTGCTATACCAATAACTTGAAGGCCACTTTGAGTACTGATGTGACACAAATTCTCACTTCACCTTCGAACATCACCTGCAACATTATTAATTCATTACCAAGGTAACCTCTTTTCAGTGTACACTTTAATAAAAGTAATGAGAATAAATCAGAAGATCGAAACGTCGAGTTTAAGTTCAACGAGATTAGTAAATCGTCCACTTAGACAACCAATCGCAATTGTGTGTTCATCAAAGCGGACAGCTAAATTATTTGTAGAAACTTCAAAATTCATGAATAATACCCATCCAGACAATAATGATAACAAAAGACGTAGTTCAGAGAAGAGACTCTCCTCGGAGAATTCATTTCCTTTAGCTGTACATTTTTTTATGAAATAGGGTAGTAACAAAAATGATAAGCTTTCATAATCATATTAACGAGTTTCTACAGTCAGGTGGCTGTTGAATGAAAACGAGGCTTAATTAAATTCCTTGCCACTTGCTGCCAAAGCATCTGTATGCCTTACGCCATAGAAGCAGAACTAGGTCTTCTGAAAGAAACCTTCATCCAAAATAGACATCTATCTGGATTCACTGACCGAAAGTTCAGTGGGATGAAACACTACTTGATCGAGAAAAGAAACCTTACATTAGCCTGACTGTCATGACAGGCAACCTGCGTCTTTCTAAAGAGAAGAATTTCAGCATCTTTGAAAAGAATATTCTTGCAGCAATGCTAAGACTATGTCATATTACGAAGGGTATTAAATGCTGTGACTAGGACTTGTGGTTTGCCACTGCGTGAGCTCGCCAATACTATAGTCGAGAGACACGTTAATTCCTGTACAAAGTGGGCAAACGCCGTACTGTCAGACCCTCTGCACCTCCTTTATTCACAACTATCCCCTTGTATCTCATCAGGTAGGACGAGAAGCCAATATAAGAAATTATATGCTCGTACCACTAAGTACAAAAATTCTACAATACCGTATTTAGCCCGTATTTTATGTGATAAAGACTCTGTTAGACGTGAAGCATTTAAGTTACTATGTAATTAGCATAGTGGATCGACCCTTTCATTGTTCATCTTTCTGTAGTTTTATGGTGTCACCCTTTCTATCGTTTAATTATAACTTAGCTATTTTCATTTTAGTTGTTATTACTATTATTACTATAATTTTATTTTTTTTATCCTTCACTTTCCCCAGTGGAACATAGGGCTTCAAGCTAGTGTCTTGAAGTTTCTGTAGCAGTGTTTATTTTACAGGATGGGGTTGCTAGCCTCATGCCCAATTTTTTCTCTTCACCAGTTTTAGTACTGACTTAGCGAGGTAAAGGAGTGCGTCGGCCGGGGATCGAAACCCGGACCATATGCATGGTCGGCGAGCGTCCTAACCGCTATGCCACCGACGCACTACTATAATTTTATACTTTATGAGTATTTTTCTCCGTAATGATTACAGTAATTTGCTAAGTAGCTGCTATAAAAACGTTTTGTTATCATTATTATGTAATGATTATTTCGTTTATTTATTTTTTGTTGTTGTCGTTTTTGAGTAAATTAGATGCAATATTGTACTGAATGCTGAAAATTCCTTGCTGTATCATTAGTACTGTTTTTGGAATAAAGCAAATTATTATTATTATTAAAAATAATAGGGTTCATTATTCGTTGATTAGTCGGCAGAAGCCCATAAAAACAAGATCTGTTAACTGACCACTTCCAGGTGCATATATTGGTTCACCTATTGCTGTGTAGTCAGGTGTATTGGTCACTCGACGCGTATCCTATCTACAAACGTTCAAGAACACAACCTACATGATTCAGAGAAACATAGTAGTAGCGGTATGAAGGGTGTCACAGATAAACACCTTATCAAACACCTCCGTCAAAGTGATCTCCAAAGTGAAGAACAATCCATTAAAAGCAACAAGATTTTGTCTCATTTGCAGTGTTGAAGTTCTGCCATTCAGGTAGAGGGACTAGAGCTATGCATACAAAGGAAAATTATCCAGCCTCTCATATCGTCATGGTAACATACTTGTTGATTTTCACCTACCTGATATTTGATTGTTTGTTTGCTTTTTTTCTAAATACTTATAACTCTTGTATTCCTTTTGACGTCTCACTTAGTTCCTTAATTTCCTTCCTTTTCTTGTGCATCCTGATTACAACCCATTCATTGAATTGTTCATCTTGTTAACGTAACTCTAATACTTTTTTCTGTCTGGGAGGTCAGTAACTAGTGTAATGTGTCTAGTAGTCCTGTCTTTGGTGCAGACTGAATTCTGTAGGTCAAGTTCGCAATGTTGCCACCATGCTAGGTGGCTCTCCTGTCACAGTTTACATTGATTTGAAGATATTAGATGGTTGGAGACAATCGACAGGAACTCTAATAATATAAAATGATACAGTTATTCCACTCCTTTTATGCACTGACTAATTTTGAAAATCATGATTATGACAGTGCGTCCGTCGGTGGCACGGAGGTAGACTTCTTGCTAACCACACATTTGGTTCAGGGTTCGATCCCCAGCTGGCACACTCCTTTACTTCTCTGAGCCAGTAATAAGACTGGTGAAGAGGGAAGGTTGGGCATGAGTCTAGCAACCCCATCCCGTAGAAATAAACATCACTGCTGCCAATACTTCAAGCCTCTAGGAACGTAAAGGAATAAAAAAAAATAGATTATGAAAACTCATCACTTTTGTTACTACTCTCCTTCATGAAAACACTGTATATAATCCCGATTGTCCAGCGAAAGGGGAAAATAAATTCGTCCTGGAGAGCCTCTTTTCTGAACTACTTGTTTTGTTTACACTGGGACTTCAAAATTTTGAACTCTATTTCAGCTGGAAGTAATCCTTAAAGATATTTGCAGAAAGAACAAGTAGAGCTTCGTCTGTAATTCACCCAGCTCAGAGAACGCAACAATACCAAGACAATGAGTGACTGATAGGATTCAATCTGCACCGAAGATAGGACTAGACACATTTCACTAGTTACTGACTAGTGTCCAATCAAAAATATCCAATATCCTACCTCAGTGGTAAAGTCACTGACTGCATCACTGGGTGATGTGGGTTTGAATCTTAGAAGGGACATGAGTTCCTTTGGGGTTGTGGATACGCCTTGCTGATGAGTGCGAACTAGCACGAAACCTAGGCCCTAGGCTTCCTGTGGCCGATTACCTCCAACCATATAATACCAAAAATTCACAGTGCAGCATGATGGCGAGCCACCTGGAGTGGTGGGTACACTATAAGGTTGACTGATAGAATTCAGTCTGCACCGAATATAGGACTAGACACATTACACTTGTTACTGACTAGTGTCCAATCAACACTGATTGCATGCATTATTGAATGAATGAGTTCTACAAATATGATCAGGGTTATTTAATCCTGTATATAGATTCAGTTAAAATAAAATGCAGTCTAACACGCACTTTTATGGGGATTCACATACACACGTGTTTATCATGTCAATTTTAATTTTGATTAAAACCTATGACTTGCTCTGTTGTTAATAACATAATTTTAGGTACTTTTATTTCTCTCTTATTCTGTATTCTATAGTGAACTCCTTCTTAAACATACTTAGCTACCTAAATCATTAACATTGGCTTACGTTTTTACTTTACTGTATTCCTTCTTCGTGTATCAACTGGTTCCGACTATATTAGCACTATGAGTATTACAAAATTTTCCTGTCATTAACAATCATGTAATTATTAGTTTTTGTGGTTATTTTTTCTTATTTTTTATTCTTTTCGGCAATATTAACTGACAATCATTGGTTGTGAACGCCATTATCCCCACCTTAAAATTTTGTATCATGCAGGATTACTCACACTACCACTACAAACACTGCATTAGACCTGACAATAAAAAACAAAACAACAACCCTGAAATGTTATTTTATGATTGTTTAGAGTTGTTTCAACCTAAATTAACTGATCATCTTGGCAATAAACATTCTTAAATATCATTTCATAACTTCTTGTATGACTACAGCTTTACTGTCACCATGCATAATCATATCATAGCTTCCACCAACCAATACTGAGGTATTAATATATGCTGTTTAATTTCCTTCTTACTTCTTAGTATTTTGTCGCATTTTTTAAAAATTATTTTGTGTTTTTCCTGTTTCTTTTTGCTGTTGGTGTCTTTATATTTATTTTTTTGAAATGCTCCTTTTAAAAAATTATATTTGTAAAGTCTCAGCGAGATTGAAATGTCTACTTCTCACTCGGCGCCCAAATATTTTAGAACTATTCTGTCAAATCTTGACGACAGTTCATTTGAACTCCTTTTAAATATTTGATAAAATTATATGCAAATATTGTAGATATGTGCTGAAAATTCCACACTGTACCACTAGTACTGTGGTGAGAGATGGTTGCTAGCTAAATTGGTTGCCAGTAATTGAGGTCAATGTTAGTCATGTGAAAACAAGGTCAAGATGGACAGGCGGATACAGTTAACATATAGATGAACTGACACAGCCACAAGAGATGCAAGGTTAACTTTGTGTGAGAAACAACCAATCAACAGACTGTATTTTCTACTAACATTAACCTACAATAATGTACATCGAAATCTATAAATATGTGTTGATTTTCTGTAATAAACGTTCTGTTGCCTGGCCCTTGTCTTCTGTTGTTACAGTACTGTTTCTGGGATAAAACAAATTATTATTATTATTATTATTAGTGACCACAAGTTTACGGTTTAAATAATTTTACGGAAATAATATTTGTGTTATAAACATAATATTGATACTTCTAAACAGACAAACACAATGTATTATGTGTGAATATTTCTCGAATGGACTGAAGTATTCTGTATATAAGAGAGAATCATTCTTCTCTTTGTCTACTTAACTGGATGTCCCTTAACGCGCTGCTGTCTCTCGTCTTGTTTTTTCTTTCTTCTTGCATGACTTGACTCTTTCGGAAGAAATCGACTTGGATAAACGTGCTGATGATCTTGTTGTTCCAAACTGAATGAGTAGCTATTCTTGGATATAAGCCATTGGTTCAGGCTAAATGGTCTTACCTTAAATTCTTCTAAATGTCAAACAGTTAACCTCATCTACAGATAGACAAACATTATTCACAAGAATATGTTGGTTCACAAGATGCTTATAGCATAGACAGTGCTGAAATAAAAGCCAAGCCAAGAGTAAAATAACCTGTAATAGTCCCATCCGCCGATCTTTCTTTGTCATCTCATATCCACTTAACATTAGACATTAGGAAGTCAAGACAATCAGGAATCACCCAACCTCTACTTCTACAATTTGTTAAGTCTTACATCCTATCTGTTGTTATTTATTGCTCCCCTACAGTCTCTCCTGGGGCACTTCATATTTGGAAACTATTTAAGGTTATCAGTAAGGTAAGTTGTGTACCACAAAGTCAGCCAACTCGTTGCTACTGTACTCAATAAACACGTGAACTCACATGGTGAATGGTCTAAATCTATGTTTTCTGACTTTCAACACCTGGCTATCTATTCACAACTCTCCCTCAACTTGTGTCTCATCAGAGAGGAAAAGAATTCATCACAAAAGACTGTATGCTCGCTCAAACAACTAAATTCAGACGTTCACAGGTACCCTACATAGTTCTATGTGATAAAGAAAGTGTTAAGCGTGAAACTGATAACTTAACCATGTAATTAGTAAGATAGTTGGCTCTTTTACCTTCTCCTATTTGTAATTTATGTTGAAACTGTTTCAATTATCTTCTGGTTTTACTTCATAATATCATTGAGATCACACACATGAAAATTTGTTTATTAGATATATCATGCAGTGAATAATAATACCGTTTCACTGTGTGCGTATGTGTGATATATCCAACCAATAAACAAATTATTATGGAATTACTAACTACCTACCACAGGGCCAAAGTTTTACACACACATATTATCATATAACACGTTTTGTACATTTTATCGTTACTGTTAATGCCAAAATAAGTTACTATTATCAAT
Organism: Trichobilharzia szidati; assembly: GCA_944472155.2. NCBI lineage: Eukaryota > Metazoa > Platyhelminthes > Trematoda > Strigeidida > Schistosomatidae > Trichobilharzia > Trichobilharzia szidati. The sequence goes on along the minus strand of OX235277.1, from coordinate 66,066,664 downwards.
TCTTATTACCTATACCATGCAATGTCTTTGCTATTGTTGAGTGTGCGTCGGTGGCACAGAGGTTATTAATTTTTAATTTTTTATTATAGCTTAGAACCACACAGTATTTTTGGTACAAGTATGGAATTTTCAGCACGTGATATCGGTAGCCCAAATTTTGCAGGCTGACCATTGATAACAGGTGTGCGCTGGCAGAGGATCAAACCCCGGACCATGTGAGTGGTCAGCGAGAGTCCTATTCGCTGTGCTACTGACTCTCACCGACCATGCACATGGTCCGGTGTTCGATCCTTGGCCGACGCACACCTGATATTAATGGTCGGCCTGCAAAATTTGGGCTACCAATATCACATGCTGAAAATTCTATACCTGTACCAAAATTATTGTGTGGGATCAAGCTATAATACAATAAAATAAAATAAATAAATAAATTAGATGCAGTTTTTTACCGAAAGCTGAGGATTCCACACTATATGATAGGCATTCTTTGGGAATAAAGCAAATTATTCTTCTTATTTATATTATTATTATTATTATCTGTGTGCTCATTCTTTTCTTAGAAACCATATATATACGACTGTACAGCTTGATAGTAAATTCTATGAAACGAATCTCTTCAACAAATATTGTGTTCATAATGTTACAATGAGAATTATTAAATTATTTTCCCTACTTGTCTAGTTTCATTATTTAAATTTTCTATCTTATCAGATAGGACTTCCTTCAGGTGAACATAGAGAAAACAGAGGTAGGTGATGAAGATTCCTGGTCAACACTAACAGCAACAACAACAGACAACAATCAGCATAAATGGGAGAAATTTGAAAGAAGCAACCTCCTTTACCTACCTACCTACCTGGAAAGCATCGTTTCAACTACAGGCAAGCGGAACTGATGAGGATATCAAATGGAGGATAGGATAAGCAAGGCAAGCTTTCATTTCTCTCAAATGTGTGTGGAGATCAACAGCACTACTCAGTATGAAGATGAAAATAAGATCCAGATTTTCAACTCCAATATGAAGTCAGTGCTACTGTAAACGGATCATATATCTGGCACGCCATGGAGGCCACTTCGAAAAAACTACAGACCTTCATATTTAGCTGTCTTCGCTCAATACTGCTCAGGATCAACAATAGGGATCTCTGTCAGTGAACGAACCAATCAGGAAAGAATTGTGCAATAAATAAGCAGGAAGAAATGGAGGGGGATTGGCCACACTCTGAGAAAACAGACCATCAAGTGAATGACATAACACGTCAGGCCATCACTCGAGTGGAAGCCGGCCGAATAGGAAGCGGTGAGTTGTTCGTCAGTGTGAGCGTAACATGGCTGAAGGGGTGCGAAGAGGAGATGAAAGCATATGGGTAGACGTGGAGCCAGGGTATGAAAACGTTGGCAGAGAACCGAAAACAATGGAGACGTTCGACTGAAGCCCTCTGTTCCTCTAGGAATCAAAGCGATCAATAATAATAACAATAATCTTATCAGTTAGGCTTCTAACTCGATTACATAAAATTTAACTAAGTGCCTATCTTTACCAATTTTGGTAGTGCAGGAATCAAAGTCAGCTGAGAGATCCGATAAGTTCAGTTGTGAGAAGTAAGTACAATTTATCAAACGCCAAGTATTGACAATGAGATCAGACTATTGGATTGAGAACGATCAGACTATCAGGAACAAGTTAAATAACCCAGAGTGAAGTATGGCAATCACCATACATTCACCAACAAAGATCACACAATATGACGGGCTAGAGTGGACCTATTAGAAATTGGCGTAGTTAGGCGAAAAGAGAGAGGTTAGTCCCAAAATGTTTGCCCATCAAATCAGCAGCAGCTGCTGCAGTCATAAGGAAGCAAAACGTATTCCAGATATACATAAATTTGCAATAAAATGAGAAGCGAGTAAGACAGAATATATGGGAAGTCATAAAGTCCTGTGAATACTTTGATATAATAATGAACAATAACGTTTTACTCGAAAGTTATTCAAATAAACTTTAAATTCAGTTTTTATTAAATGTCAATATTTACTCGTTAAGAAGAACTGCGCTATTACGAAACGGAGAGAAATTGTTACAAATTGTTATGGTTCTTAAGCAAACATTCAGGTTATTTTTAGGAAATCAACAATGAAAAAGGTGAAGATAATATGAGTTCAGTCTAAAGATACAGACAACTTTGTTGTAATTTGAAGTAATTTCCCGGATGTTGACTGTCAGTGGAAGCCAGGAAGCACTTCTTTTTTATTTTGGACTCACCAGTGAATGATGATGCTCTCATTGAGATTTGAACACAGTACCCATAGTTTTAAATGCTAAGATGCTCCTCTCGAGACCCTGTTGGGCCACGGTGGCCACTTCTTGTGTTCCCGTCGATTGGTTGAACTGATACGTTCAGCTTCTGTTGAAATATCTTCTCCTGGTACGGACGCTTCGACAACGTTTGGTAAATAATTTGAAACCATGGGAACTGGGTTGTACCGTCAGTGGGAACACAATCGCCGGCTGGGTAATGCGGATACATCTGGTCGACGAGTCCCAAAATATGACGAAATGCTCATCTTGGATCTTACTTCAAATCATCATTCACCTGATCAATACAAGTTATTCATCAGACATCGTTTAGGCATCCGTACTAGGAGCCAGCATGTCGACTGGAGCTGAACATATCGGTCCAAACAATCAGAGGGTAAATCAAAATTGAATTTTGGACATATAATGTATTGTAATTTCGTACAAGTTGAACAAGTCAGAGATTCACCCTATCTACGACTCGTCATCTGAATGCGAATGTATATATACCTGCATATCTAGTGAGGGATGATGATCCATCTGGTATTCAGACCAAGCACAACATTTGAGCTTCATGGGTCATCTTTCGTGAAAAGGGTATCAGTGCAGTCAGACGACACTGTAATAGGATTAAATGTACGTATACATGTATGTCAGATAGCTTAAAATTCGAATTTACTAAAATACAACAATGTTTTACTTCATTAAATCTGTATATTGGTAACACCTTGTACTTGGATCCTTAGAAGCATAGTGTACTTTTGTATTTCTAAAGAAATATGCCTAAGTTTCAGCCAATCTAGCTAAAAATATAGAAAATACGAATTTCTCATAATCCCAGTTTGGGTGAAATCCCTATACAACTCAAATTGACTCTGATAATATTAACAGTAGGTTATTATCTAAAAAGTATTTTCTAACTGCTACTTGTATGGAGTGCCTAAAATCTTCATCAACGACTTTCAGCAGCTATGTAACAGTGCCTCGTGTCAAGTAATCCAAAATGGAGAACTCAAAGAAGCATCTAAATTGAAGACAGGAGTAAGATAAGGCTAAATACTTTCACCAACGATGGTATTCATAATGATGGTGGACCACATTATGCGGAAGTAAGTGGGGGTGAGAAGAAACCAATACATTGAACTGATAAGATGATTCTGGAAAATCTTGACTTCAAGAGCAGTCTGTGTCTAATATCACACAAACTGGAAGGTCTACAGGCAAAAGGAGGAAGTCGGTAGATGGACCAGCAGAATACAGGATTTCAAGTTGGCGTAGGGAAGTTGAAGGTAGTGAAGATAATCATTCGTTGTCAATGGAAGGAACGTGAACTAGATCAATTCCCTCTGAGCAACACAGTTCTAACTGCAGAGAGTCAAAATGGATGGGAATATCAAAAGTGGAATTGGAAGGCCAAGACAGGTATTCACCATTCTGAAATCAGTCTGGAAATATTCTGCACTCCATAGTTTAAATAACAGAATTTGGACTTTCTACACCAATGTTAAGTCAGTCAGCTCTTTTGTATGGGTCAGATACTTGGAGGACATGCCATGAAGAGAATTTCTAACAGCAAGTTGCAGCCTTTTATAAGCGGCTGCCTTCGCTTGCTTCTTAATGAAGATCAGACGACCGGGAATATTTAGCAAAAGGAAACTGTGGGAACTAAAATACGAAGAATCAACTGTTCATCGAAAAACTGTTCCAAAAAAATGGAGATGGATCTGACATACGCTGAAGAAATAAATGGAGGAAACCACACGCCAGGTCATCGCCCAAGTAGAACCTGAATGGAAAATGATTAGTTGGCTAAACAACCAAGGGTGACATAGAAGAGATCGTATGATAAACAGATGACAGCTTACGGAGAATGTCGTGGTCATCTGAGACGGGCTGCAGAGAACAGGACAAAATGTAAATGTGATTTTAGAGGCTCACTTTTAAGTTGGAACCCAAGGTAATTATGATATTATCATAAATGATAGTTCATGTACAATGAAGAGGTTAACTCATAGCTAGATTTCACCATTACGGCAATATTTAATCCCCAGATTTTCGACTCCATAGAGATCTGAATCAATTTTAACATAGATGTTGTCACGGACCAACATCAGCTGGAGAGAATACTGAAAACCAGAGAGCACTGGACACCTCTCCTAGTATAGAACTGCTATAAGAATCAACGAAATCAAGCAAATTCGGCTGAAATTCAATCACCCGTCATTGGCAGTGGGTTTCCTTATTTCAAGGTGAAGTGGGTGCTCATTTAAGGCATTAGTTGGAAGTGTTGCTAAACGAGGAATTGATGCATGTTATAATTCACGGTTGACTAAATTTTCACTCAAGTCACTGAATATTTGATGAAGCCTGATTTCGTCCATCCTTGATGTGATTGCCAACCGGGATGAAAAAGCTGTCCAGTGCCTCTTAGTTTGCAATGATCTGTTGAACTGATGTTAGTTCCTGATGAAATGCACGCTGAACTTTTGAATTGTGCCAGATAACCATGTACTGACTGTCTCAGGTAATGGCACCGATGAGCAATGCTGAATCTCAGCCTAATGACTGAATAAGAGACAACCTGGCCTCGTTATATGTAGTTTGAGGTTTTCATCCCTGGCCGAGTTGCCGTTACAAACTATTAAAGATTCCCATCTTAGGATGAAACAGCTATATAGTTGCTTTTCTAAATAATATAATTTTGCGACGGAATTTACATTAAAATATTTATTTAGTTAAAGAAGAAAATTTGTATTTGTCTTTTTAACAAAAATTATCTGTTTATTTTGTTTGTCAATTTTTTATTGTTTATCTTGGAAAATTGTAAAAATGCCATCCTTTAGCGTTTCGATTGTGGTTGCTTCATTTGAGTATACAAGTGAAGTTATAAAATGTCTTAAGTTATCTAATAAGGAATGTTGGATAACTCGGAATAATCCATCACGGAAGACAATTCAGTAACTAGTGACTTGGTGCTGGACTATTTGATTTGAGTTGGTTGTGGTAAGAAGTCTTGACCAGTAGGGGTTCCATCTGGTCAGGAGTAAAGACGAATACTCACCTGTGAAATTGGCAGGTTCCGGTCACGAATAAAATCACGAGTTGATAGAAGCTTGAATTCGTGGGCTAGCCAGTGAGTCGAGTCCCAATGGCTGAATGATATGTGAGCTTGCCTTTTTTACCTGAAGGTCGTGGTTTCGAAACACACAGTGGGCTCACACTATCGATGAGTTCTAAACAGGGACGAAACATATGTCCTGTAGTCCCTATTTTCAGTGATTCTCAACCTGATATCAATGAGTTGTCGAACCTGGTAAAAAAAACGGTGTTATTAGTGGGGCAGATTATTTCCGCTTTAAAGAGGCAACGCTACTGGTAAGAAAATGAATATAATTCATTGAAGCATGTGACATCTGAAAAAGTACTCTCTTTTTGTCAATAGTCTTTAGGATATCAGTGACTTCCAGAGGTCTGAAAAGAAGTGTACACTTCAGGGGATATTCTATCCAGGTTTTATTATAAAGCATTTCTTATTTAATATTAACGGTCCAGATAGTTAATCGCATTCAAATATTGGAAATAGCGGTTCTTTTCATACGTCCTTACGTCGAGCAGGGATGAATAATCACTTATTTCCTATTTCTGTGTGAATCATCAGTACTGTGTACCTAATATACAACCAGAAATCAAACTTTATGTCGAATCTTTTCTTCGAGGCGAGCAGGTTGTTATTCACATTTCCGACTATTATCAATAAAATATGTATCTACTGGCGGCCTGCTTAAATTTCAGGCCTCAAATCCTCCATGGCTAAATTAAATATAATTTCTCCTATTCACTTGGTTTTAATCGGTTAAAACACGATCTCTCGAATATTTAAGATTTTTACAACCTTCTGATTCTCAAGGTCTTACTAAAACCTTTGAGAAAAAAGCATAGTTTTGTTTTGGAGAGGGAGCAACGTATTCCAGTATGTGTGACAACTGCTCATGAGTTACGTCCCCAGGTCTCAAAATGTACTTCCAAACTATTTTTAGTTACTTTTCAACCAAACATTTTGCATATCTCTAAGGAGACAAAGAATAAATATAACAATGTATTGATTTTCTCTTCAAGTCAGACAGCAGTGTGTCGTCAGATCAACTGTGAGTTAATATTTTATATGGAGAACCTATATGAGGAGAAAGTATCATGCAATAAGCCAAACTGAAAATTCTGTACGTTATATAAACACTGTTCAGAATGAAGCTGTTGTAATTATCATCAGTGTTGTCTTTAATAATATCTTTAATGAATATCCTATCTCACGCATGACATGTTGGAACTAGTGACCAGAACGTTGAACTACAACTTCAAAGGCCACATTGATAAACCGTGAGTTACTGTAATGTTATTTTATCCAGATAGAGTCGGTGGCACAGCGGTTAGGACGCCCGCTGACCATGCACATGGTCTGGGTTTCGATCCCCGGCCGACACACACCTGATATCAGTGGTTGGCCTGCAAAATTTGGGCTACCGATATCACATGCTGAAAATTTCATACGTGTATCAAAAATACGGTGTGGCATCAAGCTATATTAAAAAAACTACGCCTAAACAGTGTTAGGTTTCCCGTGATTTCAATTTGACTTCAAATTGAAGTATGCACTGAAGATGTTGCCTAGTAGGATAATGATAGCTTCGCAAATTAATTATCCAGCTAAGAGAACAGAACTACATCAAAATCAAAAGACACAATACATCAGGACGTCTTATTAGGACTTTTGAATAATTCAAGACAGGTGATTTATCGAACAAACTCTTTTCATTGGATCTGCGTGGGTGGTTCAGTGGTAAAACACTGACCGACCAAGCAAGTAGTCTTGGATTCAGTCTCCTACTGGTGCTTTCCTTAACCTGGATTAGACGGTAATAAGGCTAGTGAAGAAGTAACGTTGAACGTGAGGCAGGCAGCATCACCTTATAAAAGCAGAGGCTCGAAGCCCTATTTTTCACTGGGGAAACAAAAAAACAGAATAGTGATATTTGTATTTGTCGTCAAACTGTTAAATCGTATATATTTAAGAAATTATATCCTATGAAGAAATTTCATAAAAAATGTGAATGCATTTAATAATAATGGTAAGAAATGTAGTTAAAGTGTTTGTTAAGTGATAAATTTCTAAAGATGGGTATTCAGTGGTCAAAAACGAAACCTGATTCAATCATCTGCCACTTGGATTCTGCACATATGTAGCACTGGTGCTGTGGGGAAGGATCCCGATGGAAAATGGATTTCTGTCACGTCTTATAGACTTGAACATTCAGTCGAAACCTATGAAATATGACTTAACCTCCGTAACCAAGAAAATGCTGTACATAAACTTGGGGATCACAGGTAACTTAGCCTCGGACATCCCTAAAAGAAAGATTTCATAGTCCCTGAAAAAGACATTCGTGGTAACACCATGGAGAAAAGCGTTTTCTGTTGATCATTACTGTTCAATAACTTGAAGGACAAGAACCTACAGCTGATTACCTCTGTGTGCTTTTATCAATTCGAGTTGTTCGTTCGACTCAGGTTTTGTGTAGAAGGGCAAAAAAATATCATCCTTTGTGTTTTAGTAAAGAGGTGAAAGTGAGGCTATAAAAAGCACAATAGCTGAACATCTGTTCGATACTAGTTACCTTTTTTGTACAAAATCTTCATTTTTGAAGCTTCTTACAAAGGGAGGGGGGAATAAAATATCAACATCATAACGTGCCTGACAGTTCTGTGTTTCTGAAGCTGTGACTATCAAAATAGAAAAGACAGAGCTTTGTTTACAAAAAGGGTTTATTCAAATACTCAAACTCTAATTGTCTTAATTGGTCAATACTGCTGGACTATTATAATCCCCATTCTACAATTTAGCCACACTTGTTTTTATTTTTGTTTTCTTCATTTTGTAAATTCTTCACATTTCGATTCGACTAATTTTATTATTTTCGCCTTGAAATATTTCTGGTGTCACTTGTCACCTTTATTTATTTTTGGTAATGTGATCTTACCATAATTATCACTGTCATTGTTGATGAACATTGAATGACTTGCTTATTTCAACTGGTCTGCATTTGGTTGGAGACAGCAATCACATGCTGATCGACAAAGGACTGAAGACATACCCACAGAAGTATTACTGTACATTTCACTGATGCTTGTTCACAGACTTTACACATAGTAACTTGTAATCTTGTTTCGTAATCGGTGGAGAAATAGACAATACGAAGATTTTCAATACTTGTTCTTATGTTTTTCGTCGGTTAATGAGCATAGTATTCAGGGTGTTAGGCGTACTAGTCTATGCGTAAAAGAGTTGAATATTTTGGGGCTTCTGTGGACAAATGAACTACTGAAGAACACTCCTCTGGGCGTTGCAGCGAAAGAAAATGTTCCTGAAGAATCCCGAATCTCCCTGACCTTTGGTTTCGTAGGTCATGTAAAGTTTTGTTTTTAGCACGGATGACGTCTTTTGTCTTTGAACTTTTAGCCTGATATTCTTGTCAATAGATCTTGGTGAATATCCGTTTTGAATGGAGATTTCCTCCAAAATATATAATTTCTATTCCAGAGTGTCGGGGTTATAGATGCGTTGGATGCAAGTATCAAGATATATAATTAGGTTTCGTTTATGACTAATGAGTATCAAGCAATTGTAGCATATCATTAGGCTGTTCCATGTGAGTTTTCCACGAGTTCACCTTCTCAAAGTCCCGTGAGTTCTTTTTGTAAGTGCAACAATAACATCTATTAACCTCCATTTATGTACTGACTGGTTTTAACAATTGTGTTTGTGACAAACTGTCACTTCTGTTACTATACTCTTTTGATTGAACACTAACTACTGTCATATATTCAGTCCTTTGTTTACTGCAGACTGAATTCTATCGTTCAAGTTTGCAGTGTGCCGCAATGCTTGGTGGCTCACAATAATGGCAACGTCTCTGACTGCAGACATAATTGTGTGACACGGGTTCGAATCTCAGAAGGGATATGTGTTCCTTCAAGATTATAGTTACGCCTTGCTGGCTGGTGCGTGCGAAGTAACACAGAACCTGGGTTCACGGCCTCCTGCAGATTACCTACAACCATTTAATAACTGTGCGCTTTCATGGGAAAATCGCATATACGTGGGACTGCAGAGCTAAAGGGGGAAATGAATTCGTTGAAAAGACTCTCTACGCTTAATTGTAATATGCATTCACACTTTATAAATCATGGGAGAGGGGGAATCTAGAAAGTGAAACAATAAAATATTTTATTGGCATAAGTTTAACTGGTAACAGTAATTTTCATACACATTAGAGAAGTAAACTATTTTGATGGCACTAATTATACATTATAATTTTCGCATTATAAATCAAAATACGCTAAATATTAGCGAAGAAAGCTAAGTCCTCCTAAATTATATAAGAAACTGAGGCAGCTGCTTTTATCTTCTATTTCCAGTTTATTTGGTGTAATTAAAATCGAGAATCGATTGAAAATGGAATTTTCTGGAACCAGTACATACAAGGTGGATACAATCCAAAGGCATTCTTAGTTATTTGCATTTATCATAAATATTTTATAGCATTATGGAGAAAATCTTCCGTATCTCACATTATTATGACTATTCCCTTAGGTTCCAAGTGGAACACACGATTTCGGCTGTGCATCTCAACTTTATTTTGTTCTCTGTGTTGTTCTCTTCAGTTAGCCCTTTGATTGCTCATAGTCTCTCATCTCTTCCTGTTAGTATCTCCTCAGAGTCATCAACGCACAACTCGCCTTTTCCTACTCGAGTTCCACTCTACTGCCAGGTGAGCAATGTCATTCGAAGATATTCTCAGAGTGTGTCTCATCCATCTCCGATTTCCCCAGAATAATTGCTGACAAAAGGTGCTCGTCTGTTTCGTCTTCAGACTTTCTTGTTGATAATAACTTCTCGCTGACATTCTGATCTAGAGTATAGAGCCAGCGAAATTAACTATTGATAAAAGTCTGCAGCTGATTGTTGGATGTGGTTTCTGGAACGTAAATGACAAGTCTCTGACTCACTTAACATCGGTGTTGATAATACGAATCTCGTTCTTTATTCCAAGTTCAGAAGATTTCCAAATTGACTTCAGAGTGATGAAGGACATCCCTGCCTTTCGGATTCTGGTTTCAACATCGTAACTGGTGCTATTTGTAAATGAAACGTTGCTAACTAGATAAGTGGAGGAAGTAACTTCTTTCAAATATCTTCTATTGATAGCGATCGGTGTTTGTTGTTGTTAGTTAGTTATCTTAATCACCTTCGCTTTCCCTGTGTTTATGTTAATCCTGGTCTTTCTCCTTCTGCTAATTTGTTAGTTTTCGCCTGTAGATATTCGTGGGTGTTGGACATAATATAAGTCCTCTGTGAAGTCGAGATCTTCTAGAATCTCCTTGATGATCCAATATGTGCCTGTCTTCTTACTCCACATGGACAACCCTCGTCATCTACAAGTTCATTAGGAACATCATCGGTGATAGTAGTCAGCCTTATATTACTCCTGTCGTCACTTCAAATGCTTCGCTGAGTTTTTCGTTATTAATTACCAGACATATAGCGCTGTCATATAACCGTTGCATTTTTCCCATAGCCATTTTGAATAAAACGTGTTTTCATAAAGTCTCACAGTATTATACAGTAATATTTATGAATGACGACGTTTCGAGCACAATTCATCAATGCTCATAAGTATATCAAGGAGCTACAAACACATCTTTCCAACCTTGCTTACATAATTCCACTATTAATCATCTCTCCATTGGATTGGTAGTTATATTTTCAACATCTCTGGTATCAGTGATGATTCCTTCCTATTGAAAGTGTCGGGTGTAGATTCGTAGAACACAGGTTCAGTAATTAACCTCTCTCTTAACCTACCTTTATTACTTCTAAGGATTTTAACCCTCTCCCATGCTATTGTGTGGCTGTATGTTAATGCCTGTAGTGCAGACGCTAAGCTTTTATCTAAGTTACTTATTTTTACGGGATCAACTATTCTTACCTTAGCTAAATTCTTATGTCATAACAATCTGACTACCCTCGATCTACTGGTTTGACCTGTGTAGTTGACATAACTCACAGTCATTGCAGGGTATTTTTAAATTCTATTGTTTTTTAAAGAGCTTATCCCTCAGTGAGTTTGTAGGTTTAAATGCCGCCATAAGTCCTCCTTAACTAAGAATCCTATGTAGGGTTTCAGACATCCCTTATCTGGCAAAACCGTAGGTGTCCTAAATTCTCAACTATTTGTGCTATTGACAATAGTTCCGCTACTGTTTTTCTTTTTCTTGTGGGCAACTTCTATCTTCTCAATGAATTTTATAGGATAACAGTTCAACACCAGCACTTCTTGTATCTGTTTCATTTCACCATTAAGGTAATTTTATACCACTTAGTGTTACTGCTTGGTCTGTTGGACGAACACTGGATGAGATGAATTAAAATCTTAATATATATTAGCAAAATACGTTGGCATTTTGCAAAGGCTAGTGTTCTGTTCGTTTTATTTCACAATCTAACTTCACAGCTAATTCTTCTTGTTCATTTTCCGATACAAATGTGAATTCCAGTCGCTTTATATATGTGAAGAAGCTAGAAATATGCTCTGTTTATAACACCGTGAAAGTGTCATCCACACATCTCCACTATATTTTTGAAGTAGGAATAAATGTATTCAGACCAATATTTTCCCAGCTGTCCATAAATGTATCTGCAAGGGTTGTGAATATTCGTAATGCCATTGCTACACCTTCGCTTTCTTTTTATATTTTGCCATGGAATTTAAACACAGTAGATGTGGGAAATAACTGAATTCCTAAAATAATTTCCTCAGTGGGCAGCTTCGTCCAATGAGTGGGTTCAGGATCAGCAGTTAGTTCTTTTTAACTGCTTCTAAGGCTGCCATATTCATTGGTATATTAGTATAAAGATTAGTTATATCAAAACTAACCATTGTTTTATTATTCTCTGGTTGAATGTTATTTAGTTTTCTTATCCTTCCATGTGAATTAGTTAGTCTAGAGTTTGTAAGATTTCTAATGGGATATAATATCCTAGGTATGTTGTGTTAGAATTCACAGAATCTACACCCAACACTTTCAATAGGAATGTATCATCACTGATACCAGAGATGTTGAAAATATAACTACCAATGCTATGGAGAGATGAATAATAACGGAATTATGTAAGCAAGGTTGGAAAGATGTGTTAGTAGTGCCTTGATATGATAATGTGCAGTGATAAATTGTGCTCGAAACGTGGTCACAAGTAAATAATTCGTTACATCACCGTGAGGCTTTATCAAAATAAATTTGTTCCTCATTTCAATTATACTATACCACATTGAACACATTTCCTATAGTCAATTTGAATTACTCTGTTTCACTAGATGTGTCAGCTTTTGGTTACCTAGCAGATACAGTTTTGATGTTCAAAACGATGATTATGGTGTCTCACTCACTGAGCCCTAGGTTAATGCACATGAGGAGCCCTACGTAGGATGAAACTCTTGTCTTTTTTTCGCCCACTAGCCTTATTACATCTGATACAGCCGTAAGATTATTAGAATTTTATTATAAGATTTTAGGTTTGTTCTAAATTTCACTGAGTGGAAAACAAAAAGTAAGAAATAACCTCGTTACTGTTTACATTTTAGGGATAATTTCCTCATTGCACTCGTTTTTCATGATATTCGAAAGTGAACCGTAGTAACTAGTCCATATATACAAGAGAATAAAATGAATATCGCTTGCGAGCAGAATATAGTAGATAAGCTCCAGGAAGATCTAAGGATATCCTACGTGGAATGTGTCTTTCTAGTCAATAAGAAAAAGCGCACAGAAAAGCATACCGAGCTAATGAGAAGCAAGGAAAAATAAGCTGACAGCTAGATTTTATCCAGCAGACCCTAAAAAGTATATTCACATTTGGAACACCTTTAAATTAAGAGAAATACAACTTGAGGTACATTCTCTTCGTCTAGGATTTTGTGATAGATACGAACGAACCAATCACATGGATAGATTGGTTTTGAAAATCTATATAATCAGATAAGGGCTCTAGTTCCATCCTCCAGTCTAGAATAAGAGCGCTTTAAATCCAGTCAAGTAGATTGTTGTTATCAATATGAAAACAGCAAGTTCGACTGTAACAGTATCCTTACAAAGGAACATGGAAAAGAACTACAAAAACTGATAAATGACAAGAAGGTAGATAATTACGAGATCTTAGTAGAATGGCGACTGATATATTTGGAGGTAAACAGAAGTTTGACAATTTGAAATTACCAAAGATTTAAATAGTAGAATAGAAAATAAAATGACCATACTTTTAAAGAAACTAAAGGAGGGACAGATACCACTCGGAAGAAAATATAATAAAACCAGACCCACTAGCATAGATACACCAATATAATACGGCAAGATCACAGTACATAAACATGGAGTGTCGTTTAGACTAATTCTGGACAGACACAATACACCCTACTAACCTAAAGCCCTGACGTGAACAGCTAATAAAATATAGTAGGAAAGATGTATTTAAAATGACAGAGAGAATTAAACACATTAACATCAGAGATTAGACGTAACGTCTCCATTTAGAAATCTACCTCTAATTTGCGAAACGGTTGTTTACATCTGTGAACAACTGAACAAAAAATCAATGAATATTCGGATCCCAGTAGATATCCGTGAAGGTTTGATACTAAAGTATACCATGAATGTAAATTTCTAAATTTGATAGTGAACTCTATGGACATTTGGGTGAAGTCTCAGTACCACTCCCAGTTGGTTGAGCCTGAGTTTTCAGATTTCTTTGTGCATCAACTAGAATATGATTCTTTGAACAACCCTAAGTGAAATCATCTTATTAGACTTCCTACTGAAAAGAAGACTATATGGTATTATGAAAAGGAATATTCAGTAAAAAGCACAAGCAACGGTCTATATACACAATTTCACAGCTTTGTTCCCTTCCTGTGTGTGAGAAATTCGGTGAAGACACTCAACTATAGAATCAGAGCTATTTGTTCAGAAGATGGCACTGAAGACCAACTTAAGGTTGTATACGACACTTAAATTGAAAGCGTCTACCCTGAAAAAAGCACCAAATGAGTAGAAACGAATTCTTGTGTAACTTTTAAGGAGAAGCCTCCAAACATTCAACAGTTCTAAACTGTATCACCTCGTCCAAAGAAGCAACAAATCTAGCCTCATTGAAGAGTCTTTCTCTATCATCTTTCAGGTATCGAATAAGTTATCAAAGATTTCCAGATACTGAATACGGCTAAATCAACCTGATCTCTGCATGGAAAAGAAACCGGTCCAACTACTTTTGCTACCCTAGCCTTAAGCCGAGTCTATAAATTCCTAGAAGTCTGTGTCAGTTATTATAGTATAATAAATAATCTATCATTTTAGTGTTTATTATGGAATAGTATCTCTCACTCTCCTAATGATGCTTTTAAAATGTAATCCATCGATACAGTTGATTCAGCGTTATTTAACAAAAATATTTCTTTAATTATCAATGTCATATAAATCGGGTCCCAGTGGCCTAATGGTCTACGAGCTCGCTAGCCTTGTAACCAGTAGGTCCCTGGGTCGAACCCTCGTGGCGGGTGCATGCTGATGAAGAGCCCCAAACCAGGACGAAACAGCTTTCCAGTACTCCGATGCAGGTTTTTCAATATTTCTCAAACTGATGTCAGCTCATGATAAAATTACCCTATTAAATAATCTGCTTTATTCCAAAATCAGTACGAATAATACAGAATGGAAGTTTCAGCATTTGTCAAAATATTGCATCTAATTTACTCAAAATATAAATAAAACTAGCCAGAGGAATTTGTCTACATTTACGGCTAGGAATAAAGTCAAAAATGTGCAAAGCACAAAGTGAAAATAATTACTATAATAATAGTGGTAATAATAACAGTGGGTTTGTTTCGAACAGTATTGTCGATTCAGTTTGGAAATTTTAGCATGTTATAGATTATTGGATCTAATGTTCTGTTGATATAGCAGCATGGTGAGGGGAAAACAATGAATAACAATAATAAATGAAGTTTACACTTATGAGAAAATAACTAAGACAAAAAATGAGAACATAAGAAATATAAGAAGAAGAATAACAGTAAAACATGGTGAAATAAAGATGGCGGAAATAGTTTATTTACCAGAGGAAAACGGGTTAATTCATTCCTGACACTATTTTTATCACATGCAATACGTGCCAAATATGGTGTAGTGGAATTTTTATACTTAGACGTACGTGCATAAAGTCTCCTAAAATGACCTCTTGTTTTGCCCGAGGAGTAGATCCAAGGTTAAAGCTGAGGGCACAATGGATGCTCACAGTCTGACAAAATCCTTTTAGCTAATTTGTTGCTTGAATTCAAGCACCTATCAATGAGGATGTCAACGATATGGCACAATAGGATACCAAAAGCCCTACTGACAGTCTTTAGAGTCCTATGAAGTGTAACATAGTCCTTTTTAAGCAATCCAGGAAAGAATAAAGGTGAACAGTAAAGAAGAATTGGTAAGATGCAGGTGTTGACAAACTGTAAGAGGAGGGTTTGGTTGAGTTATGCCTGAATGCCTTAACTTTTTAATGTAAAAGGTCAAAAGGAATTTCTCTTTTACAAATCGCTAAGACACGAGAAGACCAGGGTAGTTCAGAAGGAAGGGTTAATCCAAGATACTTAACTTCAGACTTGATTTATATATCAACATCATCAATTTTACAAAGGTCATAGGAATTAAAAGCTTCATCATTTAACTTTCTTTTACATCAGAAACTGAAATTAACAATCTGAGCTTTGGAAGGATTTAGTTTAAGCCTACTTACTGACTTCTTACAGAAGTATTTTCATCTTGGTACAGTCTAGTCGGGAGTTAACAGTCATTGAAATAGTTATATCATACGCATATATAACAATGCTCATTTCACACATTAGTCTCCTTAATTTTTAATGAGCACTGTCATTGAATTGAAAATCATAATATTCTGTTTTCTTATCAATTTTCAGCCAGCTACTTTTACTTGGATTATCGTTTTTAACCTATCTAACTATTTATTGAGGTTTTCTTTAAAAAAATATAAGTAAATACTGCTCTTCGTTAGTCAGCTTCCTCTGATTTTCTCCAAAAACAAATGTCACGTGAAAACGTATATTTTGGTATTCTAGGGGGCTAAAACAGATACCACGTATATAGCAATTTTGATTCGTGCTTCAAGTTAATTAGGTCATACAAATGAAAAAAATTGGGGTTATTCAACGTTAAAAGAAATTTGGTCTTATTTGCTCAAAATACTGTTATTGTTTTATCATGATATCTGTTGAAGAGGGGGAATAAAATTGTGTGATATGATACTCGTGAATACAAACAGATTAAATATATAACGACTAAGTCCTTCATTCATGTCGAATGGAACCACAAGTTCTGCAGGATTTATTATTATACGTGACAAACTGCTTTTTATCTCCTTTTTCTCACCCAAGAACTAAATCTAATCTATGGATTGTTGATAAATGAAGAATGAGGTCATCAAACCAAAACGTACCATTTGTAAGCATGACCTGTTAGAGAAAGAAAAGAGTGTGTTCAACCAATTTTTTTTATTTTAAAAAGTGGTTCTTTGAAAATCCTTATAATTTGACACATATACACATGAAAGGCATTCAATCATATACGTGACTCTTCTCAAAGACTCGTTATCAAGTTGTAGAATCGTAATGAAAATCTTTGTGAAGTCTTTAACATGAAGATGAGGGTAAGATAAGGCCAACTGCTAACAACAATGGTGTTTCAGAGTGTGGTGAACTGGATTATGGGGAAGGCCATACGTTGAGGGGGGGATGGCGAGAGAACGTGAATACGTTGGACAGATGAAAGTACTCTAGAAGATCTCAATTTTGCAGAATCCAAGATCTACAAGTCGAAACAAGCAGGTTAGCATAATTTGGATTTTCAATACCAATGTTAACTGAGTCAGTACATCTGTATGGGTTAAAAACACAATGAGTGCGTCACGGAAAACATTTCCAACAGATGCTTTCGCTTAATCATACGGAAGATGAGATAGTCAGCCAGAAATAACTAACAAACAGAAACTGTAGAAAAGAACCAGCCGAGAAACTTTTTCTCTTAAAATATGACGAATACAGCGGAGATGGATCAGACAGTGGATGAGAACATTGTTGGAGGATATTGCCTGTCTGGCCATCGTTCTTGTGAACCTGGATGGGGAACGATGGGTTGGCTGAGTATCTCAGGGTAACATGTAACCGATTGCATGTAAAGTGGGTGAGAGCCTTTGACCAATCTTGGAACCAGCTGGAGAAGGCCGCAGACAACAGGATGACGTGAACATGTCGTGCTGAAGCCATGCGTTCCACTCGGAGCCCAAGGGAATAATAATATCACAATAATCGCATAATATTTTACAAGCAACAAATGGAAATTCATTCCCATATGTTTTTTTTTCTCACAGCTTGATTCCACATCGTATTTTTCGGTACAAGTATGGAATTTCCAGCAAGTGATATCGGTAGCCTAAATTTTGCAGGTCGACCATTGATATCAGTAGTGAGTCGGCAGGGGATCGAACTCTGGACCATGTACATGATCGGCAAGAGTCCTAACCTCCGTACCACCGACACACGTTCATATATATATATATATATATAGTGAAGAATTATGGTTTTGGGGTTTTATGAAGTGAGGATAAGTCCCTGGAAAGAGTCATTTTTCGCTGAATATGTTTTGCTTTGTTTTCTTAGTAACCCTAACAAATATTAGTTTGCAAAGAATTCACTGGTCACAATTTCAATCAATAACTGAAACTAATTGGAGAAACACTGAAAAGCAGAGACTCCTGGACATCTTTTTTCATCCTAGTTTGGGACGCTCCATTAGCCAGGTTACCAGGCGAGCTCAACGACGATTTAGCCACAGAGATGGAAACAAGTGAAAATTCAGAAGAAACCATTTTCGGTGAAGAGTTACGCTCTTCAGCGATGACATTCTCATATATATATTTATATAGTGAACTGTTTCACACAAGAATTCCATTTTATGAATTTGAACAGAGAAAGAACAAACATTGGTGCATCAATTTTTGTTTCCCCCCCCCGTCAAACAGTAAATTGTCTTAGAAACAGTTGGAAATTTTAAAAATTGCTTCATTAGAGTTTTTAAATTCAAGATAAGAAATTACGCAATAAAAAAAGCGTTAATCGAGTGGAAACTAAAATAAGTTTAGATGAGTTAATTGAAGAAGGTGACATAATTGATGAAACTGAGTAGAACTCAACTAAAATTGAACGAGAGTCGAGTTAACAACAGTGGTAAAAAGGCATAAAAATTTAACAGGAGGTGTGAGAGAAGAAAATAATACAATTAAAAATCAGAAGTCACAAAAATTACATATCCATTATTGAGACAGATCGAGTAAGTTATAGATTTAGTGACTGAAGAAACTGCTTCGGTACGCGAAGTTGTGGGATTCAACATGTGAATTACCAATGCTTCTGTGGTTTGACGAAGGTTGATTTGTATTTCTTTAGCATAGTTGATTTTTAGGTTAGCCTGGTGTCTTGATTCGAAAGGATGTTCCAAGATGAAGCTGCGTGGAGATCATTTAACCGCCCTATAAAACTACGGGGGTATATTATTACTATTTTTATTTATTTATTATTTATTATAGCTTGATTCCACGTCGTATTTTTAGTACAAGTATGGAATTTTCAGCATGTGATATCCGTAGCCCAATTTTGCAGGCCGACCATGGATATCGGGTGTGCGCCGGCAGGGGATCGAACCCCGGACCATGTGCATGGTCGGCGAGAGTCCTAACCACTGTGCCATCAACACATAATACCTCTGGATGCCAGATGCTGAGCATCACTGACATACCAGGCTTCATACAAGCAGGTGAATTGATAGATATGCACTGATTAGGCCAGCATTGGTAGCTAACTTTTCACATTCATCCAAATCATTGGTTTTGGGCAGAAAGTCATCGGTCAGGCATGAATAAGGTTTCCTTGAGTAGGCGTGACAAGCGGTTTCACATTATTTCTGCCAGTGAGTCTCCATAGGACTGTAGGTTCAGGTAGAAGAGCTTTTTTAGGAAAAGAAATTATTTTACTGGCTTAAGCTCCATGAATTTCGTGACGAAATATTCTGGGTAGCCATTTTCAAGGAGGATGTTTTTTAGGCAAATAGTACTGATTCTATGACTAAATGAACTGATGAGTTTTCGTTTTGCATGTAGGAGTATCCATATTTGAAAGTGAAATTTTTCAATTTACAAGTTTTCTAAATATGATGTTACTGTCATTTAGTGTCATTGGAAGGTGTCTGTCTTCATTTCTGACTCCAGCCAGTTGGTACTACTCACAAGAAGTCAAGAAACTTCATCTTTCGGTCAGTCGTCAATGAGTAATAGTTATTGTTTAGTATGGAGTTGATTGGAATAAGCCTAACACTCATTTGTGAATGAAAAGTTTTCTATAGTTTGGTTTGTAAGAGTTAGTTTTGTTTTCTACGAGTTGATCACGCACTGAATCAGTTAGAGAACCATTGAAAATCAGAGAGTACTGGACAGCTAGCTCTTTCTTCCTAGTTTGGGAATCGTCGACAGTACGCACGAAACAAAGAGGGATGGAACCCAGGACATTCCGGTTACAAGGCAAGCTGCCTCGTATGCCATTCAACCACTGGGACCCGATTCAGTGGCCAGTCCATGAATTCTAACTTCTACCAATTTATGATTTAGCATGACCCCAATCAATGTCGTCGGTGGGACATCCATCCTCACACGTGTCTGGATGGACCTCATTGGTCATGACTTTTCACTAGAACTCAAAGCAACTCCATTCTGTAGCAAGTCACTAACGAGCATCAGATTAATTTTCTATAGTTCGGTTTGTAAGAGTTACTTTTTGTTTTTTACGAGTTGATCATGGATTGATATCAGTTTGAGAACTATGGAAAACCAGGGAGTACTGGAGAGACAGATGTTTCATCCTAGTTTGGGAATCATTGGTAGTACGCACCCACTGAAATTCGAACCCAGAACCTTCCGGTTACAGCTGTCCCTGGTTTTCAATGGTTCTCTAACTGATATCGACCTATACAAGTTTATAAGTTTCATCACGAGTTGACACCATTTAGAAACCCATTGGAAAACTTGGGAGTAGTAGACAGCTGTTTCGTTCTAGTTTGAGACTCCTCACAGCACGTACCCACTGGATTTCTAACGCAGATTCTTCCGGTTACAGATGAAGGTGGGTTAGTAAACCTTCTGGCCACTCGGGTATGTTTCAATGGTCAGTTCATGAATTCCAGTTTCACCCAATTCAAATTGCATACAGCGTAACCACCAGCCAGTTTTATAAGCGAATAACTGTTCTTTTACCCAACTAAATGGATGCCGCCGCTAAGATATATATATATACTAGAAATTGACAGAAGTTTGGATTCATTGTCCAATGGATCGGATCCCAGTGGCTAAATTTTCTACAAGCTCAACATGTAACTGAAAGGGCCTGGGTTCGCACCACATTGAGGAGTGAACTTTTGACGAGTCATGAACTAGGAAGAAATAGGTGTGAGATACTCCCAGGTGTTCCAATGCTCTTCTAACTGATACAAACTCATGAATGAATCAAATCCTTGGAAAACCGACACTTGAAAATAGCAGTTCACCAACGGAGGACTACCTCATATGGTCTAACTAACGGTCATAATAAAATAGCTTAATGCTGTCATTGTTAGGTACTAATTGATTGATAATAGACCACTTGTAAAATAAACAGAAATCAAGTCTCTTCCTCGTCTATCCATCAGTATATATATACTTATATATACATATCAGAGGGAAACGAAATGTCAAACCTCATGACCTAATTAATCACTACAGGGAGATGAAAAGCACTCATTGTATCAAGTGAAAGAAATTTCGTTTTTTGTCGAATCGACCGAGAAATCAAAAAGAAAAACAACAAAAGAAAACAAAGTAGAGATAATCCGAAACAAAAGAAGGTGTGGTTAAAACGGCAAGGTTGTAGAAATTTTTAAGATACGATAAGAGGACAGCTTAAATAAAAAAGGAGGGATGTTCTAAGAAAAGGGTGAAGACATTGTTTTGAATGAATGACGAAAGGATATAATCAAAAATCATGATTCGCAACAGAGTTGATTAGCAATTAAAAACACAATTTCAACTTGTCCCCTCCATCTTATAAATTTCAAATGCTAGAAATATGGATAATGCATAAAGATGACAAGAGGTAAACATGAAAAAAAACTTTGAAAAGCAAACCTTTAGGACGATCCGTAATGACTTACAATTTACGATGGTTGTTTTTCCCTTGGTTTTCAAGTGAAATTTAGGACCTAAGTAGCACATCTCTACATCGGTCGATTCTCTGCAGTCCTCTTCAGATGGCTTGACGATTGCCCATAGGCTGACATTATATCGTCTTCAGTCCAATCGTCAGTTCCCAGTCAAGTTCCACCAAAGCGACGGTATGGTCCTTGAAATCCCTCAACAACCTTCCCCTCGTCATAGGTGTTGAGCAATACCTTCTCCATTGGTTCGTCCCACACGTTATTGTTGCTGATCACTTCAAACTGGCTATCCATTATTCATTATAGAGCGAGCTAAGGCAGCCGTTGATAGACGTGTTCAGTTGCCTGTTCAAAATGTTTTACGCGATGTCAATGTTAAGTTCCTGATCTGTATAGGAGAAGTGACTGACTTGAACTTGGTGTTGAGAATGCGAATTCTCTTCATTTGATGGATTACAGAATATTTACAAGATGATTTATGAATGATGAGCGACTTTCTTACCTTTCAGATTCTGGTTTTCACATTCTCATCCTGCAGTTGAAACGATGGTTAGGTGTCTTCATCACCTCTATTTTCTCTAAGTTCACTCGAAGTCCTGTCTTCACTCCACGCCGCTTCCGACAGCTCGTAGGTTTTAGCACTGTATGTCTTCGAGGTTTGTGTGTCATTAGATACAAATCGTTCCCGAAGTCTGGATTTTCCATAAACTTCTTGTTCGTCCGATGAATTCCTGTCATCTCGCTCCTCATGTTAGGTGTTTCGCATAATTCAGTCCACCGCCAATAAAAATATCGTCGGTGGTAGTAGTCAGTTTTTAGTTTTTGTCGTTATTATTGTTGATCTGAGCTACACATGGATTTTCTGTCTCTCAAGGAAGTTACGGACAGCTCTACAGTATGTTGTAAAGATCAGTCCTCTGCTTTCACAACACAACGAGTCTGTTTTGTTCGTTACAGCCATCTCTATACTTTCATTTACTTTTCTCATGTTAACATACACTGAAACCGCTGCTGTTGGAATAGTCATTATATAACTTTATATCTTAATTCAAAGTACTTCAAGTATAAAATTGCATCGTAAACTTCGTATGCATATTAAAGGGACTCAGTTTACTTGAAAACTATCACTTTTTTGAATGTCATAAGACTGAAAGCAGTGTAAGGAATTGATAATGTAAAAGACGCTGCGTCGATAAGAAGACGCAGAAAGATCCAGACATCGCGGAAAACTTGTATCTAATGTCACACCACTTTTCTGGACGTTCAAACGAAAACCAAATAGCTGACAGAAGAATCAGCGAAGCTGACATTAAAGTGATGAAGGGAGTAAGCAAAGGTAATAGACTGCTATCAACGATGATATTTTTACTTGTGGTGGACTGAATTATGCGGAATACTGTACTTGGGGAGTGAGAAGACAGGAATTCGTCAGACTGATAAGAAAACTGTACAAGATAGAGATTTCAGGGATAATTTATGTCTAATATCACACAAATTCGGAAGACTACAAATGATAACCGACACACTGACAAGAAGCGGCATGGAGTGAAGACAGGACTTCAAGTGGACATAGCGAAAATGGAGATGATGAAAATAAACAAACAGCAACAACGAATATGAATCACTTTAAATGGAATAAATTTTAAAGAGGTTATTTCCTTCACTTATCTAGGTATTATCAATTCAAAAACAGGTGGAATAGACAAGAGTTTCAAAACTAGGGTGGATCGGAAATGCAATCCAGACCACCATCACTGTCAAGTCTATTTGGAAATATTCTGCACCTTACTAAATGAACAGAATTCGCATTTTCAGCACCAAGTTCAAGTCAGTCACTTCTCCTTTATAAGTCAGGAACTTGGCATTCAAATCGCGTAAAACATTTCGAACAGGCGACTGCAGAATGCTATCAACGGCTGTCTTAACTGGCTTCATACTGAATAATGGAAAGCCAACATGAAGCGATCAGCAAAAATAACGTGTGAGGCTAATCACTGGGGAAGGTGTTGTTCAGCAGCTATGGCGAAGGGGAGACTGTTGAGGGATATTGCGCACCAGACCATCGCTGAAGTGGGACCTGAGTGGGAAATTATGATTTGAGCCTTGATGTGACGGTGACATGAAAAAGATCGTGTGATCATGGGATGACTGGCTATGCGAGGTCGTTAGGCCTGCTGAATTAGATAGCAAAGAATGCGATAAACCGCAGATGGGCTGATGAAATCCTTTGTTCTTCGTGGAACCCAAGGTAATAGAAATAACATGAGTGAGAGGGAAAAGTATAATTAAGCCGTGAACGCTTCATGCAGAAACGTTTTCTCAACCTGCCGAAAATGGCGTCGAATTAAGAGCTGTTATTTTCATTGGATACAATGACATTGTCATCAAAGTACTGGGTAATTTTAATTTTAATTACGTATGAATGTCTACTTAAATGGTTCATTTTAACATAGTACCTGAGTTCAAACTACGTTTGATTGAATCATAGTATTAGCCACAGTGGAAGTGCTTTGATCGATGCTTCTATGATGCAATTTGCCATAATAAAAATCTTATTACGAGCTTTTATTTTCGATCAGATCAATCAAATGTTACATGGTTTCATGTATTTAGGTATTAACAAGCCTCGTTTATTATAACGATCAAAAAGGATTAGACAGCTTGTCATTCAACCTGTTGTCTTTTTCTCTGTTAGCCTCCACTCATCTGTTTAGCATAATAGTACCCACTTATATGTACGTACATCACAGTGATACTTTTTGACTGTTTTTTAATCACTCAGGCTTAATGATAAGATTGATGGACTTCAAATTGTTGTTTTTTATCAGATAAAAACGACGATTAATTTCCTGTCTCTGCCTACATGTTATTAGACAGAAGAATCTTAACTCTGTTGGATTCCAAGTATTTATTAATAAATATCAATAAAAACTACTGGAAACAGTACAATATTCACAATGGGAAGTCCTCCACTACTTGATTTACCCTAGTTAGTGTTTCTCAGTGTTCTGTTCTTTCTTATCTTCTGTCTTCTTTCTTCTTTTGTTAAGTATGACTATAATCTGACTGTTTCTATGTCGGCGATTACTTCCCAGTCAGATTGTTCAAAAATGAGTTAATTTCCATTATAAATTAGTGAATAGTCCTTGTCAAATGGTCTTCAGGTGAAGCCATCCAAAATCAGTTTGCTAATTTCACCTTCAGGCGCTGGCGCGACTTACATGAACTGATTAGTTCCTGTGAGTTTAGTATCATAGATGGCACTGAAGTTAAAACTAATTCAAATAATAAATATTTTTTACTGTATATTTCCTCTGATCATGTTTCCTAACCTTCCTGCATCATTTGACTTTGTGGGAATATATCTCATTTTATGTTCTTTGTAAGGAAAATAAGACATTCTAGTATCACCAATCAGTCTCTACTTTCTTAATTTGTGAGTTCTTGTATTCCGTCTGTCCTTCTTAAATGTTGCCCCTTAATCTTTCGTCACCTACTTACGAAAAATTTTGCTACACAGCGAAGCACAATAAAAGCTGTTGATAGACACTTATGAAAGAAATTAGCAAACATTTATTGTCGGACCACGAACATCTATCCTATACACAACTCTCTACTTGCATCTCATCGGATAGAACTAGTAGCAACTATAGAAGACTTCATATTCAGTCGACTGAATTTAAAAATCTACAGTACCTTATTTGGGAAGCATTTTATGTTGTGAGAAAAGTGTAAGGCATGACGCTTTCAGATCGCCACAGTATAATTAGCAAACAGCCCTCCTTTTTCTTTTTCGTTACTTTAAACAGTTAGTTTGTAAGGATTAGTTTTGTTTTTACGAGTTGATCACGGATTGATATCAGTTAGAGAACCATTGAATACCAGGGAGTACTGGACAGCCAGCTGTTTCATCCTAGTTGGGGACTCATCGAAAGTACGCACCCACCACCAGGGCTAGAACCCAGGACCTTCCGGTTACAAGGCAAGCTGGCTCGTATACCATTCAGCTACCGGGACACGATTCAGTGGCGATTTCATGAATTCTAACTTCTTCCAATTCATGATTTAGGGCGGCCACCAACCAATATCATCGTAGGGGGACATCCATCCTCACACTTGACTGGATGTACCTCACTGGTTACGACTTCTCACTAGAACTCAAGGAAACTACATCCTGTAGCAATTCACCAGGGAGCATCGGCTTAATTTTCCATAGTTGGTTTATAAGGATTAGTTTTGTTTTGGCGAGTTTATCGTTGTTAATATTTTCACCTAAATTGAAAATTTATATTTATATTCTTAGTTATCAGTTTTATCAGTAAAAGTGAGAAAACTAGATGCGATGCTGTAATACATGCTGAAAATTCCAAAGATTTTTGGAGGATTTCATCATGAGCTGACATCTGTAATCCAGGTCAAAAGTGAGGACAGTTACTCATCGAAGAAGACCTTGCCAAGTGGTCGCGATGTGTCGTGAATTGGAAAAAGTTAGAATTCATGGGCTGACCATTGAATCGGGTCACAGGGGCTTAATAATCTACGAGCTTGCCTTCTAACTAGAAGGTCCTGGTTTTGAATTCTGTTGGTGGGTGCGTACTGAGAACAAAATCCTTACAAACCAATACATGAAAATTCCATGTTTGTACGAAAAATAAACAATTTGGAATGAAGGTGTTATAATGATTATTTTTATATTTCAGTAATATATATTATCTAGTCAGTAGTCTTCTTCGTTTGCCATTTTTAGTACCACAGATGGTTAAAACACTTGTTCTTCCATGCTTTTTCTACTTCATTTTTTCTTGCTTCCTCATGAACCGTCTTCACAATCAATTACTTTCTCCGTGTACTTTCAATTTGGTTAATTTTGAGTAGTCACCTGCAATACATGCAATATTACGTAAGGGACTGAAAAATATCCAGTACTGTTTCAAGAAAGATTTTATTAGTCACGAGAGAGAGAGAGTATGACAATCGATTTGCTTTTCGTTTCCCTTTTTTTATTACATAACAGGCAAAATAATGTCCAAATATTAATTTTTTTTCAAGAATCCTTCTAATAGGCCTCCCGCTGACTGTCTCCAACAAGCTAACAGTATCAGTTCAGAGTGTGTCGCAATGGCTAAACATCTAGTAAATTGTAACCTTATTACAAACTTGACTGATAAGATTCAGTTTGTGGCAACACCAAGGACTACATTTAGGACATCAGTGTCTAGTTAAAGTACCCAACGCAGTTCTAAAAGAAGTGAGTCTTTAGTCCGAATATCTCAGCGGTAACAGTGTTACTGTTTGCAGTACCTGAAGACACGGGTTCGAATCTCAGAGGAAACACAAGTCCCTTCAAGATAGTGGATACACTTTACTGACAGGTGAGTACCAACAAGATCTAAATTTATGTTTTTTCTGTCAATCGCTTCCAAATATCTAAAATCGCATAACTGTAGGTATTTTGTTGCAAGTTACCGATGACAATTACAGTGGAGTAGGTTTACAAGTTGAGTTTATCAAAGGAAGTTATCCAGCCAGAGGTAACAAACCACCGACTTTTACTTATTAAATGTGAAATGAAATTTCCTTGAAACTGAAAGAATTTGGCATCCATGTACTTTGCGCTTAAAAAGAGATATTCCAGCTGCAGGACGTTATCAAAACATTGCTTACTGTTTCCAAATTTTACACTGAAATGAAATTAGAAGTATTTCGCTAAGACAGTTAACTGCATATATATCTTTGGAAGGAGTTACTCTTCGTTGAACTTCTTTTCCGTTATACTCAGTAGTACCTAATTTCGAAGCTCTAAATCAGTCAAATCACTGACAAAGAATACACCTTCAATCACATAATGAATTTTCAGTCACAGAGTTAGAGCTATATGCTCAGAGGAAGTAATTGAAGATGAATTAAACATTGTATATGATACTTTGATCAAAAACAGTTATCCTGACAAATTTATCAAGAGACATATGACAAAGAAAGCCGAAAAGGACTACTCACTGTCTGTAAACAAGAAGCCTTTACATATACGACTACGATTCATGGGTGATATACCAAGCGAGAAAATTACGCAGGGATTAAGAAAATCAGTTCAAAGAACTTTTAATGCTGGCGAGCTACACGTATTATTCTCTTCACAACCGGTGGTGCTACCTCGACTGAAAGATGAAGTACCTAGACTAGCCACTTCAAATAGTATCTATCAAGTCAACTGCGCTTGTGGAGCGAGATATATTGGCCGTTGCTCTAGGAACTTGATTTTTCATGCTCGAGAACATATCTCACTATAGCTAGGTAAAGGTGTAGTTAAAACTATTAACAGCTCGATATTAGACCATCTGGTGCAAACCGGTCACAAAGCAAGCGTAGAAGAATCCTTCTCTATAATATACCGAGTGCCTAACAAATTACCAAAATCATTGAAGCACCGCATGCTCCAAACAGCAGATGCTATTGTGATTCGCCTCAAACAACCAGTGCTCTGCGTTGAAAAGAAAAAAGTCCAGCCCCCACTACTACCCTGGCCCTCAGTAGAAACTATAAACTCATGAATTTGTACCATTACCTTTCCTAAACCTTCTGACATTCAGCTTATTTTATTTTGATGCTGTTCAGCTGTAATCTATCAATATTATTGATTTGATGTTATTTAAACAACAATAATGTTGTTCATAAGACTAATTCATTCATTATAATGTATATATAACTGTAGAACCTGATGATGGATTTATCGAAAAGAGTACTCTTTGTTTCGTTTCCATCATTAAAATTGTCTTAGATTTCTTTAAATTCGAGTATATTTAACTTAAAAACTTGGTGAAACTAAATTTTGAAATGTGTGAACACAGTTGACTGAATTGACTGAGAGGATCAGCTTCTCAATCAATAAATTGTTTAGAATTAACTTGAACAAAATAGCCACTTTTCCTCGTGGCACAAATGGTGGCTGCCTTCGCTCAAAATGGATAACGCTTTTGCATTTGAATGGAAGTGCAATGGGTTCAAGTCCCAGTCGCAACACCGTCAGTCACTGCAGATTGCAGGTATATGCAGCTGACGAGTCTCAGATAGGAGGAAATGGGTATCTCCTAGATACCCATGCCTAGTCACAATCCATTGAATAACATCAGTCTGATCACACACACACAGCTTTACGTGTCAAATCAATTTAAATGAAAATATTGAATAGCCCTATAGAAAAAAACAAAAATTATCTTGTATTTACCACTAAGAACGACTATAATCAACACTAAGGATTAGGAAGATAGATTAGTGGTAAAACTAAATTGTTTTTGTACAAACAACGAGCGGCTTAACTTTACCAATCGTTATCGCCTCAGTATATACTGTAGGTAATCTTGAAAGATCAAAATGACACACGCTGAGGTGACAGTTATCTGTAAAATTAACCTCCTCACGTGTGTGTGTGTGCATGTGCAAAAATAATTTATTGTTATCTCTTGGTAATCCCTACGTGATTATAATGCCAGGATTAGTGTTCATTAATATCCCCATTAATTTGCTTGGTCTTTCATGTTTTCAAGAGTTAAGTTGTAGGGATTTGATTTGTTTCGAGTTCGACCACGGATTGTTATCAGTAAGAGAACCATTGAAAACAACCAGGGAGTACCGGATGGCTGTTACCACCTGGTTTGGGAGTCGTTGGCAGTACACACACTTGGAAGCGGTTAAAAAACAACTAACTGCTGATTCTGAACTTAATCATAGGACTAAGCTACCCACTGAAGAAGTTATTTTAGGAATTCACTTATGCTTCACGTTTACTATCCCTAAAAATTCCGTGGGGCTAAATATATAAACAAACAGAAGGTGTAGCGATAGAATCACCAAAATCCTTCGCAATCGTAGCAGATAACTTGATGCATAGCTAGGGAATTATGGCTATTAATGCATCTAATCCTTCTCCGAAAATACGGTGGGTATATGTGGTCGACACTATCACAGTGTTAAAAAATGAACATATCTATAGCTTCTTCACACATATAAACTCACTAGTAAAAGGAATAAAATTCACATTTGAATCGGAAAATGAACAAGGAGGATTAGCTATGGTGTTTGATTGTAAAATAAAACGAACAGAAGAAAGTAAACTGCACACTAGCGTTTATAAAAAGCCAACGCATTCTAATATTGGATATTTAGACTTTAATTCATCTCATCCGCTGTTTGTAACAAACCGAGCAATAAAACACTAAGTAGTACATCAAAAAACCTAAACGATGAAATGAAACAGATAGAAGAAGAAGCGATGGTGTCAAATAACTACCCTATAAAATTCATTAAGAAGATCATAAAAGGTCAAAAGTAAAATACAAATAATAGGGAAACTGATAATGATAACATAAATAAGAAGGAATATAAGACATCTACAGTTCTACAATATAAGGAGGTGACATGTGAGACCTTACGAAGGATTCTTAATAAAGCAGGAATTAGAATGGCATTTAAACCTAAAAACTCACTCAGGGACAAGCTCTGTAGGTTAAAGGACCCAGTGAACCCAATTAGACTGAAATGATTTACAAAATACCTTGCAACGACTGTGGGGGAGGTCAACTACATAGTTCAAACTACTAGATCGAAGGTGATAAGATTATCAAAACATAAAAATTCACCTAGGTGTAGAGCGACTGATTGTACGAAGGTGAAGGTGACCATAATTTTCTAAACATAAAACAATTTCTATGAAACAAAATTAGTTAACCGAAGTTCATCTGTAAGAAGTACCTGAAAATCTAGTGATATATACACAACTGCGTGGGATCAAAACTCCATTCACAAGTATCACACCTCAAAAATGCAAACAGACAGTCCAAAATCAGAGTGACCTTGATTTACTGCAACAAAATCATATTGTGAGACAACTCATTATAATTTGATTATGAGCAGTAATAAACTGTGCTCGAAACATCATCAGTATATATTGCTGTGTAACACTGTGGGATTTTAACAAAGTAAATTTCCTGCAAAATGGAATTATATTCTACCACACTGCTCAAGTTCTATTTTTACATATCAGTTCTACTCACTTCTGTCAATTACATTACGAAACTCAATTTACTTGCTTAATTCTATTTTTTATTTTCCACTCGATTAACGCCCTTTTTTCTATTACGTAATTTGTTATCTAGAAAATAATTTACACACTAATAATGACATATTTAAGTCAATTTTAGTTTTTCCCGTCGACTGATTGGACTGAAGTGCTCGGCCTCAGGTCTCAGGAATGCAGATACATCCAGTTGACGAGTCCCAAATAAGACGAAATGCTCATCTTGGATTCCACAGATTGAGAGTGATATCACTGATAAGGAGAAACTATTCCTTGAACGTATTTTCTTATGTAAGGTAAGAATATTAAAAATCAGTATACAGTTAATATAAGTATAAATCTTGGGCACTGTGGTAGAGTATAACTCCATTATGGATAAGATTTTATTTTGATAAATCACACAGTGTTATACAGTAATATTAACTGATGACCACTTTTCGAACACAAACTGTTGATATGATTCTGAGCAATGGTTTGTGCTCGAAACGTCATCAGTTAATATTACTGTGTAACACTCTGTGACCTATCAAAATAAAATCTTATCTATAATGCAGTATGCAGTTAGGTGAAGATAGAGGTGAATCATTGAATCTTCGTCCATTAGGTTGGCATACTTCCAAGGTCATTTGGTGGATGGTGAATAGCAATGGAATCCAGTAGTTGCATCTTTCGTCCTATTCAGGACTCATTAACTGGAATTACCTGCAATTCTCAGTATTTGATATTGTTACTATTGAGACCCGAACGGCTTAACCTTTGTTTCAGGTATGAAAGCACTAACCATTAGACCACTTGGGTCTCGATAGCCATCCCTTGTACGAATCGTATCAGTTATTGTGTGATTTCATTAGGACTTCACCTGAACATAGACCCAGCACTCCAGTCTAATCAGTCAACCACAGTGCCCATGTTCTGTTCTTATATCAATGAATATTGGTTCGTTGAAAACAAATGAAATAAACTTTACTAACTATCACTAAGAAGGACCGCCCACAGGCACTCCATGTAACTTTGGTCAATTTAGTTAATATATAACAGCGTTCTTTTGATAATTTATCGTTAGCATCAAGTTTGACCTTTTAGATAAGTTTTCTTTTGATGAATATCAAAGGAATGCCTAATGCTTTTTTTAATTTACTTCCGCTGCATTTCATTGCTCAATTCAATACTAAAAACAGAAAGAAGATATGACTTTTAATTCGTATTCAGGTAACTAAATTACTGTAAGGTATTTACTGTTTGTCTGGATACAGTTTATTTAATTACACATCCCTGAACAGGATAGTTTCCATAATCAGACTACATAAAGAGCGGTAGAATGCTCGCCAGCCACGTATGTGGTCCGTGGTTCGATCCTCAGCCAACGCACCCATTTAACTCGTCAAGTCAGTGATAAGAATGGTAAAAAAGGAACACTGAGCATGAGGCTAACAACCTCATCTCATAGAAATAAACGGCACTGCTACTGAAACTTCAAGCCTCTAGCTTGAAGCCGCCCTATGTTCCACTGAGAGAGTGAAGACAGGAAAAATGATATGAATAATTTTCAAACAGCATATTCGATAGTTTTTTATCATTGTTTTTCTGAGCCTATGAAGCCAATTCTTTTACACAGATCACATTACGAAAAGCCTTTTTAGCAATCTGTAGAGTTTCGTCAGGAGCTGCTTTCATCCGCCAGATTCTGAAGCTTTGGCACCCTTACTGGTGTCCAACATTTATCATATTTATGTCTACTTAAAGGTGCTATGGTGATGTTTGGCCATGACGGATGTACTGAGGAGGTACACAGTGCTAATCAAGGAACTCTACTCAAACTCATAGAGCTGAGCTTATGGAGAGTTTTCATCTTCAATGATGATTAACACTGGTGTTCATCACGAATGCCTTTTGTCCCCATTTCTGTTTAATTTCACAATAATGGGATATACCCTTACTGACTTCAGTGAATTAGAGATTCATATGTTACAGGTATATCGTGTCGTTAACTTAGAATGTGAAGATGGTATAGACCTCCCTCCCAGGCGAAGACACCCGTAAAACGCAGGGTCTTCTGAACATCTTCAGCAGCAGTCTTAGAATGTAAGTTGATGCTACTGGACTACACTGCATTGACTCATAGCTTGAAGAAAGGGAGTGAAGTGATAGAGCATATTGACCCCTTAAGTTATTTGGAAAGTTACATCATTTACAATGGACTGATTGCCGTTGGCGAAATCTCAGCAGGGACAAAAGAAGACTCCTATAGCATTTGACAACTTGCGACATTTCAAGCCTAAAGGTGATATCCGGCTGCCTAACGATCGAACGACGTGTGTACTGCACCGCAGTTTGCTCCGTACTTCGTTGTAGTTGTAGGATATGGTGGCCATTGAAGGTGGAAGAAGTAAAAAGGCTCTCTGAC
This sequence comes from Trichobilharzia szidati, assembly GCA_944472155.2. NCBI lineage: Eukaryota > Metazoa > Platyhelminthes > Trematoda > Strigeidida > Schistosomatidae > Trichobilharzia > Trichobilharzia szidati. The sequence goes on along the minus strand of OX235277.1, from coordinate 66,033,490 downwards.
CATCTCTGATCCCAGGTATCTCCATTCTATCTCCTACGTTAGGTGGTATAATCTAGTGATTAATACTGAGATGGTTAGGTTCCAAGTTTAAGGTAAGGAGAGAAAATCTACCAATAGGGTTGTGAAACTACATCTACTGAGGCGGTTGGAATAAGTGTTACACATTAGTAGCCATAACTTTACACGACAAACAATATAAGCTGACAAAGGACGAGGTTGAAAAATAATGGCCGGCGGTCAAACGAAAGCTTAGAATCAGTTCATGAAATCTTTAGTAGTCAGTTTCAGCCAGGCAGGGAGTTGTAGAATGTCAGGCCAATTGGGATGCTTGAGATGATGGTGACCATTGGCTGTAGGCAACTTGTCATGTGGTCGGAAGTCTTTCTTAGTCGTACAGACGTATTCAATGTTTGTGACCTGCCATATACTGATTATTCTTTCCATATTGCTATTGTTTCTGCCTTACATTTCTGCTTAATAATGTCCTTATGAATCTCCGTTTTCCTCCCTTCTGTCTTCCTATATATTTTACATGGATTGTTGCAACTGAAATTTCTGCACTTTTGTGTAAAGTTTTATGTTAACATCAGTATTTCAGCCTCCACTCAATACTGAAAACTATATCGCAAGGATCTGTGGTGGCAAATCCATCAAGAACTTGTTACATGATGAATATTCAGGAGAAAATGGAGACGGTTTGGACATACACGACTGGTAGACCATTTAGTGATATCAAATGGCAAAGATACTTCCTGAGAGGACTCGAATGGATGACAACAAGTTGAAATACGAGTGAGACATGAAAGCGATCATGCAAGGAAGGAATTATAGGTCCTAGGTAATCCTAAGGCCAGGTGGGGAAGATGGCAGAGAACAGAGTGAAATGGCGATATACTCTGGAAGTTCTGTTTTCCGTTCGGAATCCAGAGGACAAAATAGGCAAAAATGTTAAACAGTTTAACATTTGACCCAAAAACCTTTTTATTCCTTTATGTTGCAAATGGAATATAGCGCTTCAAGCTAGGGTTTCGGAGTTTTTGTAACAGTGACTTGGGGTGGATTTGCTATCCTCACACACTCAATTCCCTCTTCACCGGCCTTAGCTACAAGCTTAGTGAGGTTAAGGAGTGAATCAGCCGGGGATTGGACTGCGGACAGTGTGCATGTTTGGCTAGCAATCGGAAAACTAGTGGCCTTCTGTGTTCACGATTCAGTTCTTTGAATTCCTTTGAAATAAGACACTTTCTAGATAATAATGAGGGTTCCAAAAAGAATATCTTTCAGCACTTATAGTTCTACATTTATGTAGATTTTCCAAGGTAGTGTTTATTGTTGATGTACTGCCGACGAGGTTTGTTTCTGACCACTCGCTAAAGGATCTGATTATGATCAACAACAATAAGAAAGGAATTTTGAATAATAAAATATGATCCGATTAGGTGTTGATCAGTTATTTCTTTGATAAAATAACCACGCCTGCGGCCTACGTTAATCAAATCATCAAACGTTAATCAAACGTGATTTTGATGATTTACATAAATATATACTACTTGTAATAACACTTATATTTACATGGAATATTCTCAAGGCTAATTCTGAGTGTTTTTCACACTAACTGATCGGACAAACAAATTTCATGAAAATGTAAAACACAGATAGAGAAAATGGTATCTAGAATCGAGAAGAACCTTTGCCCTTTATGTTGCTTCATATGAGATTTAATTTATCTTGAAACTTTCCGATAGAACTTACCAAGAAGTAAGATTAGGATCAAGGTGATCCAGGATTAATATCACCTAGAGAACCAACAGAAACCAGCGAGCACTGGACAGTCTAATTCCTGCCTTTTTGACAGTACGTACTCATAACCCTAACTGGCGACCAAACTCAAGACATTCAGGTTACCACTCAACCAATGTGATAGAATGTATATGCCACCAAAAACAGTGGATTCGGTGTCCTGATCCTCAATGAGGTTATGAGTGCGTTCTGACGAAGTGTCTTAAAAGAGGACGAAGTGGTTGTCAATTTCTCCTTGTTTTTCAAACTAACTTTAGGAGATTAGGACTGGTGTATTTTAAATAAATAGGATATTTAAGATTACTGTTACTGAAAAGAGAAAAGTTTATTTCTAGGTTCATCTTGTTAGGAAGTGACACCATTTGTACAATGGGAGATGTATTCAAAATACGCTGGTGATTGCTAGGTCTGTTTGACATCAGACCACAACACAGTGCAAGGGATTTAACTTAGTGCTGTTTAGCTAAATTGAGAGAATTGTATTGATCAGCAGTACCCTTTTCAAATACAGCGGTCACCAGATTTCATTCGCATTTCATTACTGAAGAAATATGCTCCTAAATCAATCGAGTAATAACGAAAAGAACATCTTTACATGATGTCCAGCTACTTTAAACACTTGTGGTACTTCTTGTTGTCTCCTTTACTGTTGCCTTGTACAATAAAAAAGTTGCTCAGCTGTGTCAATCAAAGTCCACATTAATTTGGTAATTAGATATATCACACAGTGAAAGAGTATTATTTAATGGATGACGAAATTTCAAACACAATTTATTCATAATCATATCAATTATTATTATACCATAGCTTGATTCCACATAGTTTTTTTTACAAGTATACAGTTTTCAGTATGTGAAATTGGTAGCCCAAATTTAGCAGGCTGCCCATTGATATCAGGTATGCGTAGCGTGGAGATCGAACCCAGGACCACGTACATGGTCGGTGAGGATCCTAACCACTGTGCCACCGACGCTGCTGTGAAATTTCAGTTTCACAGTTAATTTTATTCCTTCCTATTCACCGTAAGGGTAGTAGATTTATCCAGGTGTACGGGTGGAGAGGTATTGAATCATTTCTACTGCATATATTCTTCCTTGATCCCATTGCATGAAGGGCTATATCCTAGATCTCTAATCCTTTAGGAGTCACTTAGTCTAGATTTTGCTCCGCTAGCCTGATGGATCATATTCTACTACTTTGACGTGTATATTTGACCTAACAATCACCGCAGGGTATAAAGTAAACTATATGGTTTTGTTTATTGGGCTCTACGCGCTTCTTCAACCGACAGAGCTTGTCTCCACATCAGTTTCTGAATTTAAATGCCACCGTAGCTTTACTGATGAAATCAGTTGAAAATTTGTTCAACAGAAATGATTCAGCACCTGTCCATCTGTCCATCTTAAAAATTATACTACCCTTCACTGCTAACAGGAAGGAATAAAGAAAACTATAAGACGAAAGTTTCGAATTTGTAAGTTTTTATTGATGATGTGATTATGAACAATGATAAAATGTGTTCCACACGTCATTGAGTAAATAATACTGTTTCACTCTATGTGTGATATATCCAATAAACCACTTTATATGGAATTACTCAATACCACAGTGCTCAAGTTATATGTATATATATATATATATTCATGAAATTGTTACATGAATTACTTAACTATTTAACAATGAATATAATGACTGATCAAAACTGCCCGTTAGAATTTTCAAAAGAATGGTTAGTGAACAAAGAATATTCTTTTCGATAACCTGCCCTCCATCAGGTTCTACAGTTATATATACATAATAGTGAATGAATTAGTGTTATTAACAACATTATTGTTGTTTGAATAACATCGAATCAACATTATCAGTAGATTACAGCTCAATAGCATCAGCATAACAATAATTAGAAAAGATAATAATACAAATTCATGAATTTATAGTCTCTACTGAAGGCTGGTCAGGGCAGTATTAGTGGCTGCACTTGCCTCTTTTGCTCACAAAGCACTGGTTGTTTGAGGTGAATTGCAATAGCCTCTGCTGTTTGTAGCATGCAATACCTCGATGTTTCTGGCTATTTATTAGGTGCCCGGTAGATGATAGAGAAAGATTCACTTAGTAAGATTTAGTGCAACGGTGGTTAGACTGTGAAATACTCCCCAGTAATGGTATAGTTTGGGTGTGACTATTGATCAGCGTTCCACTTACTAATTCACATCACTGTCCAAATTAAAATTTGCACAGTTGCATGTGAGTATTTGCGGTATTTCTACGTGTTTTCTGATCGCTACCTCCGCATAATTACCCTTATGTGCTGATATCATTATGCCAGTAATCCTAAGATTTGACGGCGTGTGCGGAGATTGGTGGAGATTATTTCCCCTTAGGTCATGCCAGCTGTATGACTTTGATATGTGCTCTAAATATCATTCTGGCGGCTCCCAAACTGTTTGTTGATTGGGAGAATAGGTGTAATGGAGGGTGAAAGACAAAGTGTCGTCCATTAAGAAGTACTTTTGCTAAGTTGATATGTATTAGAACACTGCGACTCGGGTGACTGGTTCGAGAAATTATCGGATATGAATTAAAATCCTAGTTAATGTCAAAAATGTAACGACTACCTACTTTTCTCTTTCGTTTAAAGAATGTATATTCTACGGAAGTGTTGATGACATATACTACACTTAGATGGTAGTCCTATTCCATCCACTCCTTCAGGTATATGTCATCTAGATGTTGACATGTCAAAAGAAATCAATCATTTCAGTTCATTGAACAACTAAATCAAGAGGAAATACCAAAATAATTATAACGAAAATGGTTGACATATCCACTCAATAATCAAAATGTTGACAATCGTTTACAATAAATAGAAAAATAGAAAGAATAAATTCAAAAGAAGGATAAAAAGGAGAAAACAACGGTGAAAAATCATTTTCTAAAGACGATAAATCATCCAATTAACCAATAAAATTCTATTCAACAATGACTTGAAGTTGTCAACTAATCAGGTAAGACGTATGAATAGACGCATATCGTGTTTTGAAATTTCTGTTGTGATTGGATGAATTATCCAGGGTAGGGTCTCTAGCCTGACGCCCAGCATTACTACCTCTTTTCCCTGGAGCTGAGGATCAGCCAGAAAACAAGTGAAATGGCAAATTAGGCCACAGACTTTTCTCAAACAGCTGCCCACTTCGCTTCATACAGGAGATCGGATATCAGGACAGGAAGAATTACCAACAAGAAATTCTGAGAACGAACCAGACAAGAACCTTTTCCGACAAGACAATAAGAAGACGTAGTTTATCTGAAACGTGTGATTTACTGGAGCAACACATTTTGGACATTCCGATCACACACACCAGTACTTGTCACACACAGTTTTATAGAAGGCAAGAAGGCATGAATCATTACAGCACATCATAACAATCCTTGCAGTTCAAGGGTGATCAAAAAATTCTGGTCAATAAACGAAGACTCAAGGCGGCAGTTATTAGAACTTACCATGCAGCTAAACTAATCTTCATAGAGAAAACGAGAATTATGCTGTCCTGTTAACCCTCACAGTTTTCCAATGATAGTGTTACATCCCAGTGTGTTTATTAATTTACATGGTTGTGTAGGCACACGTACATAGGGATAACCAATCGATCTCTGAAAGTTAAGGCTGCAAAACATTCCAAAGTAGCTGCAACAACAAATGAAACCTCCAGAAACAAATGATCTCCGAAATAGATGTCCAACATCATCTTTAGCGAATCACATTATAGAGACGGGTCATAAGGTTGATTTTAACAATGCCCTTAATCCAATATATGAAATACGGTTGGGTTACATAGTTAAATTCGTTGAAGCTTTGGTCATAAAAAGACTAAAACCTGTCTTATATATTCAAATGTTATCTATTATTACCTTAAACCTACCTCAGTAATCGAATTTAAAAACAAGGACCAATTTACTTCATAACATTTTCAGCCTCTTCTTTGCTTTTTTTCCTTTCTTACCCACACCTTTGCGTCATCTCCCTATTCATTATATGCGAACGTAACCTGCATACAATCTGACATGAATCGTAGTGATTCATACCTTCTTACCTTCTATATAACTGTGTATGATAAGTAGGTAAATAGGGGACATCTGAAAGAAGAAACCTCCTTTACCTACCCACTTACCAGAGAAGCATCGCTTTGATAACAGGCCGACGGTACTGATGAGGATATCAAAGCACAAGGATAAGGAAAGCAAGAAAAACTTTCATTACTCCCAAGTCTATGTGGAGGTCAACAGCACTTAGCATGAAAAGAAAGATTCGGATTTTCAACTGCAGTGTGAAGTCAGTGCTACTATGTACGGATCTGAGAATCGGCGCCGCGTCTCGAAGGCTAATTCGAACAAACTGCAGAACTTCATCAACAGTTGTCTTCGCTAAATACTACTCAAGATCAGAAGGCCGGTCAAAAAAGATCAGCAACAGGGATCTCTTTCAGTGATAGAACCAACCTGGTAGAATTCAAATGTGCAACAAATATTTTTGATGCTTTTATTACAGCTTGACTCCACACTATATTTTTGGTACAGGTATGGAATTTTCAGCATGGATATCGGTAGCCCAAATTCTGCAGGCCGACCATAGATATCAGGTGTGCGTCGGCTGAGGATCGAATCACGAACCATATGAATGTTCGGCGAGAGTCCTAACCACTGTGCAGGAAGAAATGTATATGGATTGGCCATACTCTGAGAAAACAAACCAACAAGTGACATCACACGACAAACTCTCGAGTGCAACCTAAACGGGAAGCGGCGAGTTGGTCATCAGTGAGAGGGTGTCATTGAGGAGATGGTGTGAAGAGGAGATGAAAGGATGTGGGTAGACATGGAGCCAGGTGAAAACGTTGGCAGAGAACCGAACGTATTGAAGACGTGTGGATGAAGCCCTAAAAAAAATAAGAATAAATGAATCCGTTGCAATAGGTAAACTTATCAATGAATGCATCCTTCGTAAGAAAGGAGGAATTCAGGTGGCATTTAAACCTTAAAACTCACTTAGGGACAAGCCCTGTGGGCTAAATGAACCTGCTGACTCAATTAGACAAATTAATATGATTTAAAAAATACCTTGCAATGACTGTGATTGAGGTCAATTATATAGGTCAAACTAGTAGATTTGGGGTAGCCAAATTATCAGAATATAAGAATTTAGCTAAGTGTAGAATTACTGACCCTGCGAAATTAGGTAATTAACAAATAAGCTCAGCAATTCCAGTGCATGCGCTAACATCCAACCACACAGTATGGTGGGACAGAATTACGATTCTAAGAAGTAATCTAGGTCTGTGAAGAGAGAGGTTGATTACTGAATCTTTGTTCACCGAATCCACACCCACAACATGCAATAGAAATGACTCACCATCATTACCAGAAATACAAAAAAAATATGACTAACAATCAAATGGAGGGATGAGAAATGATGGAATTACATAAACGAAGTTAGAAAGTTATGCGAGTAGTATCTTGATATGTTCATGGGCGTATGCCTCGGTGGCACAGCGGTAGAATGCTCGCCGACCACGCATGTGGTCCGGGGTTCAATCCCCGGCTGACCCAACCCTTTACCTCACTAAGCCTGTACTAAAGCTGGTAAAGTGGAAAGGTGGGGCATGAGGCTGGCTAGCAACCTCATCCTGTAAAAATAAACACTGCTAAAGAAGAAACTTCAAGACTACAGCTTGAAGCCCTATGTTCCAATGGGAACGTGAAGGAATGAAATGAAATGATCATGGGCAGTAATCAATTGTCCTCGAAATGTCATCATCAGTAAATATCACTTGTATAACACTGTAAGACTTTATCAAAATAAATTTTCTCCTGAATGGAGCTACCTAAATGTTCTATCCATCAAAATGCATCGTTTTCCAACTTTATTTCAAATTGTCCTCATCCTCTAATTACCACAATAAGTCGCAGACTATATTCGCACACAATTTCAAACAACTTTCTACACTCTGGTAGGACTTTCTCGAAGGAAATTGAAGAAGAGCCTTTTGGAGTAATGAGTATTAGGGGGGGAACAGTACTGCTTCAGATGATGTATTATAATCGATACTAGTGCACTTCAGATATTACTTTTAGTAATCTTCTCAATATATCCATCTATCCTACAGCTAACATTGTATCTCTCCGAATTCTACTCATAAACCACACACCCTTATAGTAACATAAAATAGATAAAATGAATGAAAGAACAATATATATTTTTGTTCATATACAGATATATATACGTTTGTATTCCCACATATAGTCTACCACAAAACGCCGCTATGCATATGCAAATCTCTTGTTACTTCGTAGTCTTATAACTAAAAACCTTCAATTCAATATATATAGTTTATTTTGCGAATGGCAAATGTGTGAATATATTAATGCCAGTACTGTGTATATCTGTGTAAATCTTTCAGGACAATGTCATAAAGAAGTACACATCACAATCATTATCAGTCGAATTAAACAAATTTAAATAAACCTTGACTTTTGTTTTAAAAATAAAGTCGCCACCAGTTCAAACTCATTAAAATGTACATGCTGATAGTTAAATCCTTCAAATATGAGAAGAAAAGACATAAAATACTTCTTTAACTAACAGAATGATAAAGGCATAGCATGCTCTCTTTTGACTTATTCTGTTTTTTGCAAAAACTAGTAAGGTGAATGACCTTTAAAATTGAATATATATTTATTTGTTTAAGTTAGTCAACGAAAATGTATTCAAATAGTGGCGGAAAATATGAAAAACGCACACACATGAAAAAGGGAAAAAGAGAGAGCAATAAAACAGGTGCACAAAACTATGCATATAAACATAAATAATAGTAAAAAAATATTTAAAAAATACTAGGAAACAATAAAGCAAAAGAATGTCGACTACTTTGTTAATGAAAATGATATTTGGATTATTCACAAAGCCTATCTGTTTTTGTTTTGTGAAGTAAAGTGTTTGGAAAATGTTAATGGAGTGTTAAATTTACTTATAGAATTACGTCTTTCTATAGCTGGTTTGTACGGGTTAGTTTTGTCTTACGAGTTGACCACGGATTGATATCAGTTGAAGAAACATTGAAAACCAGACAGCAAGTACTGGAGAGCTGTTTCATCCTAGTTTGGGAATCACCGGCAGTGCACACCAAACACCGAAAGCGTTCGAATCCAGGACCTTCCGGTTACAAGTCAAGCTGGCTCGCATACCATTCAACCACTGAGACCAGATTACTCAATGGCCATTTCATGAATTCGAAATTCTCCCAATTCGCCATTTAGCGCGATCTCAACCAATGTCATCGGTGGGACATCCATCCTGTTTTGGTGCTTTTGCATCCAGCTACAGGCAGTTACACCGATAAGGATATCAAATCCAGACAAAATTGAAAAGCCTAAACACATATTATGGCTCTGAATTAAGTTTAGAAATTTACTCCAACTACTCAGCATAATGAGCAAAATATGGGTTTTCAAGTATACGTTTTGTAGGGAAATTGTTTTGATTGGTTGGGGGATTTCATCATGAGCTGACATCAGTTAGAGAACTATTGGAAAACCTGCACTAGATTACTGGACGGCTGTTTCGTTCTAGTTTGGGTGCCTTCAATACCAGTGTTACTGCTTCTGTATGGGTTGGAAACTTGGTGAAAGTGTCATAGAAAGCAATTCGAATAGGCCATAGCATACTTTCACCGGCAACTGCCTTCATTAGCTCCGTACTCAACATCAAATGGTCAGCCAGAAGGAACTAACGACAACAAGTCTTGGAAATAAACCAACTGATATTTTATAGTTCAAGAAATATGATGAGGAAAGTGGAGATGCGCTGGGTACGCGCTAAAGAGAAAGGCATATGATATTGCGATCCAGGCTAGTGCTGGAGTAGAATCTGAATGAAAAACAATGGGTTGCGCGTTGGTTTTAGTGTAACATGGAGGAGACAGTCTGAGGAGAAAATGAGAATTCATAATTCTTCGAAGTAGGTCGTTTAGTTGCAAAGCTTTTATAAGGAGAATATGTCTGGAAACCAGGTGACTTTTTCAGATTTACAGAAACTACCAAAATACGAAGAATGTTAGACATGATGGAGAAGATTTTCAGTTTAAGCAGATGATTTCGGCATAGTTACATCGTTTCATATGGATAGTTTAACTATGACACTTTTGTTGGCTTTTTGTGCCAGAAAGGAGAATTATGGCCTCACATTGAAGAAATGCGATAACACCATAGTAATCCAACCAGACAGCCAGTCTCAATTTTTCTCCATCATATCAAAATATGTTCTGATTTTGGTTATTTTTCAATAAATATATGGTAAATAAAAGGCAGTCTGACAACCATTCAAAACGTTTTTCATTGAGTTATTTACAATATGTGTTTTCTGAAGGATCGTGACAGTGCCCCATAGTTTGCAAGCATCAGACACCGATTATGGATTAATTCATCACGTTACATTATATTAAAAACCGCTTGAGAAGATTCCATGTTTTTAGAAATCAAAAATGCAATAAACCTCAATCAAATATGCAAACCTCAGGTCCAAAATAAGTCCTTTTTATATTTGAAAAGCAAGGCCGATGAAAAAAAGCACATTTCAGAGAGTACTGAACAACCGTTTCGTCCTTGTTTCGGGCTATTCAGGAATGCACAACAATAGCCCCATCAATGGTCGAATCTATGACTTTCAAGTGACGAAATGAGCTGATTAATTTTTCAATCTCAGGGTAGCATTTCCACTGACCTATGAATTCTTATTTCTTTTTCAAAATCGCTATCTGTTGCGCGACCTCCATCCACACTGGATGATATTTCTTACTAGAAGTACAAACACCTTCATTAGAATTCGTGAGTCATTAGATTCTGTCTCAGTAGTGAAATGGCGGAAAGGCTCGCTTCATAACCAAAAGGTCCTCAGTACAATCTCTAAATAATCTGAAAACCAGAAGGAAACAGCTATCAAGTACTCGATGGTCTTTACTGTTTCCCTTATTGATACCAGTCCATAATCAGACTTGAAACCAGCTTACACAACGACACCGATTAAAATTCTGAGTACTTAATAAACCCAAACACTCAATTTTATAAAATAATTTCGTTTATGGCATAGCATTTTCATTACCGTTAGATAAATTATTCTTTTGCGGTTATTCAGGTTAATAGAACCCAGACATAAGCCTAGATAAACCTAGAGCCCCATCAAGATAGTTATTCTGAGAAAGAACTCAACTGCTCGTATACTATTCAGATGAGTCACTGACACATCAGGGTACAACAGAATGAAAGCATCTAAAACTATAAGGCTTTGATATTCGAAAGGGGTTAATTATACAGCCAACATCTATTATATATGTGAAACGAATAACGTAACACCAAATCAGGATATATGTGGAAAAATCGTAATAAAGCAACACTATGACGTAGAACTACATGAAGCATGTTGAGAAGTTTTATTTAATATACAGATGTGATATTGTTCCCTTGGGTTCCGAGTGGAGCATAGGGTTTCAGCAACACATCTCCGCTTTGCTGTATTCCCTGCCGACCTCTTCAGTTGCGTCTACGATTGCCCAAAACCTCCCATATGCTCCTCACACGACTCCTCCATGTCACCCTCGCACTGACGAGCCACTCGTCGATTCCTACTTGGAGTGCTGGAAAAGGCATTCAAAAGCATATCTCCACATCAACCTGTTTTCTGCAATCCTCATCAGCTGGCTTCATGATTTTCCATGAACTTTCATTCTCTTCTCGTATGATCTCATCTGTGTCACACTCGGATCCACAACCAAGTCGTCTTTTTCAATTCGGGTTCCACTCAACTGCCTGACTGACATGCGCTGTCATTCATAGGTCTTTTCAATGTGTATCCGATCTATACCAACTTTCTCCGGATTATTCGGTGAGCAGTAGGTTATTGATTAGATGGTTCCTAGAGTTTCGATTCGCAAATCTGTTGTGATTGACCGTCTGATCTTCAGTATGAAGGCAGCGAGGGTAGCTGTCGATAGACGTCTGCACATAGAAGAACTGACTTAATATCAGAAAGTAACCTTCTCGAAATGCTTGAGAATTATTTTTAGTATGACTTTGTCCTCTGATTAAAATGGTTTAATTCCGAATGTCTCATTACCCTTCTACACACTGTCTTCAGAGATTAAATCATCCAGCTCAGAGAATACAACCATATGAAAATTTTAACACTTGTATATCCTTTCTATTCATCATCATGACGTTGGTTCGGGACCCTGCCACTTGTGGTCCAAGGTTCGAATCCCATCAGACGGACGCACTCTCAAACCTCACTTAACCGGTAGCAAATGACGACAAAAAGAGGGAAGCTAGCAACCTCATCCTGTAAAGAAGCTAAACACCTACAATTTCAAAGCTGAAACTTGAAGCCCTACGTTCCATTCGGAACACGAAGGAGGAAACATTTAAAAAAATCGAAAATCAAACAGAGGTTCATTACAAATATAAATATATATGCATATACATATAGACATTAACAAAACTTACCGGAAATTACTACATGGGTGTATAATCCATTTACCTTGTTCCCGTTGTCTACGTTTTTCACAGGCTAATGCAACTTTATTGCCAAACAATTTCAAAGCTAGTTTATTATCTGACGGTTGAAAAAATGAGATAAACTGTTCTTTAAGATTATACATTGACCAGGCTCGATCACGTACGATGATCGGATTATTATTATTGATACTATTGTTACTGGTATTGTTATTACAATTATTATTAGTGTTAAGCATATTTATACTATGGCGATGTGAGGTAAATCCATCCGAGGATAACGGTTCTTGAATTTCATCAAGGATAGAATTATCTCCACCAATACCCATAAATGTTGTCGCCTCTTCGACTAGCTCTTGACTCCTCAGATCATTTTTATCATTAGTTACATTTATAGTATATCTACGGGAATTTCGATGTTCTAATGAATTGTCTGACTGCTTTGATGATGTATGCGGTTTACCCGTTGAGCACGTCTCATTGTTACTATTATTATTGTTATTATTACTATTGCGTGTATGAGAAGTGAGAGAGTTCAAAGTGTTCAATAATCCAACAGAATGATAACGATGCCGTAATTTCTCCGCCACATCTTTAATACTTCCACGTTTATTCTTTGATACTTCACAAGATTTAAGCTTTGGGAGAATTTCTTCAGATGACATTTTATTCAAAGAGTTTTGAAATGATTCGGCTTTAGGTTCTGTTAGGCTGTCGAATTCATCTTGTTCTTGTTCTTGTAAAGTTTGTAATTCCCAGACTTCAGATAAACTTTTCTCGGGTAGAGGATCAGCAGTGTTTGTTTTGTTGGTTGGTTGAAAGGTCAAGTGTTTTCGTGTTATCAACTTTTTATCTGATAGTTTGTCAACAAGTTTATCGGATTCTTTGGAAAAAGGCGTCTGATCAAATCGACCTTGCATTATCTATTCTTAGTTTTTCCATACAATTGGTGTAGATTAAGATTTAAATGAGTTTATAGATGGCTGTTTGTTTAAAACAGGCTCGCTTTGAATGTACTTCATAATTATTGAAGGAAATCAAATGGTTGTGAATTTATTCTCATTGTTACTGAATTATTTGCCTATAAACCTGACATAAATTTGTATCTTAAAAGCGTAAAATATGAACGACGAATTGAATAAGTCAAAGGTGAATAAATGATCACAATATATCCAATTGAATTTTCAACCAATCAAAATTCAGATAAGGATAAATTTGTTTTGACCATTCCTACTATTTTTAGGTGTTTAAAATATGTATTCCTTTTAATTGAATGTTGTATATTTAATAAACCTTTTTTCTTAGAATTTGTGATATAATTAACTGAAGAATTTGATAATATGAGAAATATTCATTATTAGATTATTATTATTATTACTGTTTCCTTTAATTCCTAGAGGAATATGGGCTTCAGCCTCACGTCTATATTGCGTTCGGTTATCTGCCAACGTTTTCACCTGCCTCCACCTCTGACCACATACTCTTATCGCCTCTTCACTTGACCTCCTTCATTTCTCCCTCACACTGACGACCAACTTGCAGCTTCCCATTCGGCCGGAGTTCCACTCGAGTGATGACCTGGCATGTAATGTCACTTGATGATGGTTTGTTTTCTCAGAGTATGGCCACCAATCCACCTCCACTTCTTACAGCATATTTGTTGCACACTTGACTCCTGCTGTGTTGGTTCGTTCATTGCCAGAGATCCCACCCTGTTGCTGATCTCTTCTGGCTGGTCGTTTGATCTTGGGTACTACTGAGCGAAGACAGATGTTGATGAGGATCTGTAATTTGTTCGAAGTGCTCTTCGTGATGCACCAAGTCTCTAATCTGTATAGTAGCACTGACTAACTTGACATTGGTGTTGAAAATTCGGATCTTATTTTTCATGCTGAGCAGTGAAGTTGACCTGTACACACACTTGAGAGCAATGGAAGCATGCCTTGCTTTCCCGAACCTCGCTTCGATATCCTCATCAGTTCCATCAGCCTGTTGTCGAAGAGATGCTTCCTAGGTAGGTGAATAGGTAAAGGAGGTTGCTTCTTTCAGATTTCTCTCATTTATGCTGATTGTTGTCTGTTGTTGTTGCTATTGCTGTTGGCCAGGAATCTTCATCATCGCCTCTGTTTTCTTTATGTTCACCTGAACTGCTATCTCTGATGCTTTCTCTATCGAAAACTTGTTGCTTTTCACTTGCATATATTCCAGTTTTTGGAAAATTAGACATATATTATTGATAATGTTATTATTGGGTGGTTAGAGAAAATCGGAAGGAAGCCTAGCCTAATAAAGTTTTCGCGTTCATCGGCAGTCACCAGTCAGCAAGGCGTATTTGTCATCTTGAAGGAACTCACATTATTTCCGAAAGTCGAACTCGTGACACTGAGAGCTGTAATCAAAGATATTACCACACGGCTATTCCAGGTTATGATTGACCTGCTGCAACAAACAAAAGACTGAACGCATGATACTAATTACTGACTAGTGTGCAATCAAATAAACGTTCATTCCGAAATGCAATGAACTCGACAACGACTCTGAATGCAGAAATACCAGTAAGCTGTCGGCTGGTGAAATAATATTAGGTTTTTATTTATATCTTATCTCCATTATTTTCAAATTTCAAAATAAAAATGTACAAACGAACAAATTAGGTGTCAGTTTGATCATTAATATCCCCAATAGTAGCAGACGCATTTATTAACAGCTTGGAATATAAAGCTCTTGGAAATTCCAGCTTTGCTCTTAAATTAAGGTAGAGATATAGGACTGACGATTTTGCTTTGCTGTAATCTAAACATATCCCTCGGGTTTTCACACATGTATAATAATAACTTTATTCCTGCAGTACTTTTGATATATCACCGAAAATACCCATTGAGTCTTGAAGAAAATAAAAGACAGATTCAGCGAAGAAAATTTTCTTTATCAGCGAAATCATCTTCAGAGGCTGTACAATCGTATTTATACTTTGGGCCACCTCAATGTGTGTTTATAAATTCACTTGCTCGTGTGGAGCTAGTTATATTGGCCGCACAAAGCGCACGCTTTCCAAACGCATCTCTGAACATTATCCGGCATGGTTATCAAAGGGACAATGTAAGACAACTACTGGCTGAATCCTCGAGCATTTGGTGAACTCAGGCCACGTAGCTCCACCAGAATCGTCTTTCAAGATCATCTACAAAGTGAAGCCAAATGGTACAAAGGGAGTCAGGTTTCGGCTTTTGTGTATGGCGGAAGCTCTAGCAATTCATCAATACAACCCTGAACTCTGTATACAGAAAAAGTTTGTCCAGTCTCTTATTCTTCCTTGGTCTTAACCGCTTCACTAATCATTCCTTGTAAATAAAAAAACATTTTTTTGATTTTTTCTTTTCATTCTAATTTCACTTTTAGTTAGCTTTTGCTTTAATAATTAATTCACTATTATCACTCTCATATGCTCCTTTTGTATATTTTCACACCCTCTTCACACTTGTTAAATTGACACTCAAATACCTTTATTCTCACTTAATAGCAATTTCAACCTTATCAATTTTCTATCTTTTTGCCGTTGAGTACCACGTAATTTACTTTAATTTTACTTTTAATTTTTACTTCTAAAGCCACTTCTGAGTAATTATATCAATTATGCCACCCCCTATTACTCAATAATAGACCACTACATATTTTTGTGAGTATAAATACGATTGTACAGCCTCTGAAGATGATTTCGTTGATAAAGAAAATTTTCTTCGCTGAATCTGTCTTTTACTTTTGATACAAATATGAACTTTTCAGCGTGTTGTGCAGTATTGTATCTAATTTTCTCATTACATAATACAGGGTTAATTAAACATCGATTTCACATTGATAATATTGGTTTGAGGATCTTATCATGAGCTGACATCAGTTAGAGAACCACTGGAAAACCGAGGAGTACTGGACACCTGGCTGTTTTGTAAGCCCAGTTTGCGACTATTCATCAGTACGCACTCACCAGGGTTCGAGCTGGCCTTGTAACGAGAAGGTTTGAACCCTGAAGGTAGGTGCGTAGTACTGAATAATCCCAAACTAGGACGAAACAGCTGTTTAGTACTCGAGTGCAGGCTTTCCAATAGTTCTCTGACTGATATCAGCTCATGATGAAATTTTCCAACCAGTCAAATGAAAATTGGAATTTAAGTAAAACTGTTTACAACAATAATAAAGAATAAAAAGGGCGGTTTGCGTAATTTCTCTCAGTAAATGTTTAGTGTCATACCTTACACTTTCCTCATCACATAAAATGTGTACCAAACCACGTACTGTAGAGTTTCTGCACCTAATTCCCAATAGCTGCTTCTAACTCTACCTGATAATATGGAAGTAGAGTGAGTTGTGTGTGGAGCGGAACACTATCCAGCATGGTTAGCAAAGGGAGAAAGCAAAGGGGCATACTGTGTGATAAAAAGAACATCTGGTGAATTCTGGATATTCAGCCCCATTCGAAAAGTCCTTCAAAGCCATATTATACCAGATCCTATCCAACCTACCAAAGGGAGTGAAATCAAAACATCTAGGATTAGCTGAGGCACTGGTGATCCAAAAACTCAAGCCTACTACTCCATGTGTCCAGAAGAAATACGCCCAACTGTTGTCCCTCTTGTGGTCATCATGAAAAGTCAGTCTCAAGAATAATGATTAACCTACTGACTGAAGGGAAGGTTACCTCGTGAAACTACCAAAGAAGGGCGACCTAGGACTCTGCAAGAACTGGCGAGGAATCATGCTCC
Source organism: Trichobilharzia szidati (assembly GCA_944472155.2). Taxonomy (NCBI): domain Eukaryota; kingdom Metazoa; phylum Platyhelminthes; class Trematoda; order Strigeidida; family Schistosomatidae; genus Trichobilharzia; species Trichobilharzia szidati. The sequence continues at coordinate 66,016,376 of OX235277.1, read as the reverse complement.
TGTCGACGCCAAGTAAAATCCTGAGTCGCATCATCCTGGAGAGGATAAAGGACGCACTGGATACAGAACTCCGACCAGAACAAGCTGGATTCAGGAAAGACAAATCATGTTCTGACCAAATTGCAACTCTACGCATCATCATCGAACAAAGCATGGAATGGCACTCAAACCTCTACCTCAACTTTATAGACTTTGAGAAGGCTTTCGACAGCGTTGACCGCGAAGTAATTTGGAAACTACTCGAGTACTATGGCGTACCCCAAATATTCATCAACCTTATTCAACAGCTGTACGATAACGGCACATGTCAAGTGATCCACAACGGAAAACTCAGCAAGACGTTTGGAGTAAACACAGGAGTCAGACAAGGGTGCTTATTATCACCAATGATATTCCTAATTGTGGTGGACTGGATTATGCGTCAGACAGTGGGAAACGAGAAGACAGGGATATCCTGGACCGACGTGAAGAACCTAGAAGACCTGGATTTTGCGGATGATTTATGTTTGATGTCACACAAAATCGAAGACTTACAAGCGAAAACCGACAAACTGGTCAAAGAAGTAGCAAAGACAGTACTGCAGGCTAACATAGACAAGACGGAGGTTATGAAAATAACCAACGAATAACAACAACAATAGCAGCAACATACAGCGCCAATCACCATCAACGGGAGGGATTTGAAAGAGGTTACTTTATTCACTTATCTATGAAGAATTGTCTCAAATACAGGAGGAACGGACGAAGATGTCAAATGGAGAACCGGGAAGGCGAGAAACACATTCGTCAACCTGAAGCCAATCTGGGAATCGTCGTCACTCAGCATCAACAACAAAATTCGGATTTTCAATACAAACGTCAAGTCAGTCAGTTCTTCTATAAGGATCAGAAACTTGGTAGGTCACAAAGAATATTTCTAACAGCCTGTTGCAGACCTTTATCAACAACTGTCTTCGTTCCATACTGAAGATTAGATGGCCGCCGGAAAGAATCACCAGCAAGAAACTATGAGAACAAACAAAACAACAACCACTTGCCCAACAAATATGCAGGAGAAAGTGGAGATGGATTGGACACTCGCTGAGGAGGCCGTTGGGTGACATCGCGCGTCAGGTCAACGCTCGAGTGGAACCCGAAAGGGAAGTGGTGAGTGGGACGTCCAAGGATGACATGGAGGAGATCGTGTGAACAAGAACTGAAACAGTATGGATTAACATGGATGCAAGTGAAAAATACAGCAGAAGACAGAAGGAAGTGGAGACGTGCAGTTGAAGCCTTATGTTCCACTAGGAACCCAAGGGAACAATAATAATAATATTACCTTTCTTGTCTAACCTTCCCGTTTATTTCCGTTATATTTAGATTTCATCAAAATTTATTTTTATATATCTTTATATATCTCCTACCCATTTCGTTAATACTATGTCCTTAACCCTTAATTATAAAATCTGACTGGTTTCCTAGTAATTTTAAGCCTATTTTTTTCTTTCCCACCCGATCTTCCTGATTATTACACATTGGAACTTTTAATCTGAACTCTGACCGAAAATAATAATTCTAGAACTTTCTCACACACATTTAACATAAATACACGAATATATACAGCCTAGTTGACGGTGACTTCGTCGTAACGAAAATTTTTCTTCTCCGCTGCAACCATCCTTTTTTCCAATAAAACGAAGTCTTTAAAAATTTGGGACAAAAAAATTTAATGGCCATCAAAATTTATAGTCAATAAAAATTCTTAACTAACAGTGACGCAAAATGGATGGATGGATGGAGGAAGAATGCCACAGTATGCGCGAATGCTTAGAGATAGATAACATCGTGGTATGTTTCTAGAATAAAGTTTTACAAAGGAGAAAAAATATATGTATATACTGAAAGGCATCTTTTATTATCATCAAAATTTTATGAGGAGGTGTGCGTTTATCCTAACTGTTGGTGGTTATCTTTCAACCACTATGGAACATGTGACAGCTTTTAGCGCTCACACAAACACACACAAATAAATTCTTCTTCAGCTGTAGGTATTTTAAAGTTTATCAGATAAAATCTTGCCTCCAAAAAAAAAGAAGCAAGCAAAGCAAGAAAATCGCCACACACACATCAGTTCTCTCAAAAAAATATGACATAACTCTCTTATTTATGTCAATATTTGTAAAAATAAGTTCCAATTATTCGCTCATTGAATTATCTTTATCAGTGGTCTGTCTGTTGGGTTATTAAAAAACTTTTTCTGTAGGTTTGAAACTATAGGAAGATGCGAACAAAGAGATGATTCACCTGTATAGCGAATCTCTCTTGAATGTTGGCTGTTTCAGATAAATTTAACTTATTATTATTGTTTCCTTTAATTCCTACAGGAACATAGGGCTTCAGCCGTGCGTCTCCATTGCGTTCTGTTCTCTGCTAGAGTCTTCACCTAGCTCCAAGTCTGCCCAAACGCCTTCACCTCCTCTTCACATCACCTCCTCCAAGTCACCCTTGGACGACCAACTAGCCACTTCCCTTTCGAGTTCCACTCGAGCAATGGCTTGTCTAGTGATGTCACTCACTTGATGGTTTCCTCAGAGTATGGCCAATCCATCTCCATTTCTTCCTGCCTATTTGTTTCACAATCGGTTCCTGGTTGGTTTGCTCATTGCCAGAGATCCCTGTTGCTGATCTTTTCTGGCCAGCCATCTGGTCTTGAGTATTGAGCGAAGACAACTGTTAATGAAGGTCTGTAGTTTGTTTGAGATGCTCTTTATGACGCGCAGTGCAAGTCTCTGATCCGTATAGTAGCACTGACTGACTTCACATTGGAGTTGAAAATCCGGATCTTATTTTTGATGCTGAGTGCTGTTGACCCTCACAAAGACTTGAGAGTAGTGAAAGCTTGTCTTGCTTTTCCGATTCTTGCTTTGATATCCTCGTCAGTTCCGCCTGTAGTTGAAACGATGCTTCCCAGGTAGGTGAAAGAGGTTGTTTCTTTCAGGTTCCTCCCATTTATGCTGATCTTCGTCTGTTGTTGTTGTTCTTGTCCAGGAATCTTCATTACCTCTGTTTTCTCTATGTTCACCTGAAGTTCTATCTGCTTTGAATGTTTCTTCTACCAACTTGTTGCTTTTCTCTTGCATATCTTCCAGTTTGTGGGAAATCAGACATATATCATCGGCGAAGTCCAGATCCTCCAAGTTTTTGTGTGAGTCCATTTATACCCAATAAAATACTATGAATCAAACAAACTCACAAAATACCATGCCGGATCGGTCGGGGCCCGGATTAACAACGACCGCGCTTCCTGCTGCTGTGTCACATGGCAGAAGTGATAAATATGCTATTGAGACACACCAAACAAGAAAGAACAAACAGAAACAGGCCGCGTGTGACCGGTCTCAAGCAGTTGTCCCCTGGGCTCTGCGGTCACGCAACACTAACCTTTTCTCGCTCCCCTTCTCAGGCGTGAGGCTAGCGACCCTACCCTGTAAACAAAGCTGCTACAGAAACTTCAGCACGAATCTCCTTGCGCCAAAAGAAAAATTTAACTTAAACTGCATTTTTAAATTTACGTGCATCTGCCGCAACAAGTACACTGGAAAGAAAGAAGGGCTTCTATCCGGTTTTCAGAGAATATTCCAAGAAATTTATGCTTAAAAGGAAGCAGATATTTACAAAGTGCAATTACCAGACACGTTGTGGATACCTGGGGTCATTTTCTTGGGAATTCTAAATCCTTCAAAATATTAAACATTACAAAGGACAGCGAATTTACTATGATTTGCTGAAACAGTTACAATCAAGCGTTTCAGACCAAACTTATGCCCACACACAGAGAGAGATTAGTCATACACATTAGTGAGTTCCGCTCAATGAGCAAGTTTTCAATTTGGTGAACTTCAGCGTTCTTGAGGTGCTGTGTAGACATACAAGTTAACACTGTTTATTAGATTTTTATGTTTTCTGTCTTCTCTCACCTCCCCCAGCCTCCCGTTTTTTTCATAGTTTGAAAGCATACAAATTGGTGGTGACATGAACTTAGGATTTGAATGCTTATATTCCGGATGCGATCATCTCATAATTTTTTCTTTATAACCTTTCAAAAATTGAAGTATGAAATGTTATTATTTATAACCATTTTAACCATTTCAGGTGGTTTGCAGTTAGCTGATGAGGGGAACCTGTGGAATAGAGTGACGATATCCCATTTTATACTGCAAATCTGGTCTATTTAATCTCTAATCTTAATGCTTCTCTTTGTGGTTGTGTGATACATTGATAATATGTTATTTTACGATGTACGTCAGTGGCACAGTGGTTAGGACTCTCGCCGACCATGCACATGGTTCGGGGTTTGACTCCCTGCCGACGTACACCTGATATCTATGGTCGGCCTGCAAAATTTGAACTACCGATATCACATGCTGAAAATTCCATACCTGTACCAAAAATACGGTGTGGAATCAAGCTGTAATCAAGAAAAATGTTATTTTATTTGATTAAATGAAGGCCATTCTGACGTTTTACTGTCTTCGGGAATTATTGGGGTATGATTCCTGTGGAGGGAGAGATTGTGATCTCGCCTTGTTGACAATATTCCACTGGATTCTAAGTACTTGTTCTGTAATATTGAGTATAGGATGTTATTCTTGTTGAACAGAACCAAACGGACATAGATTTAAACCTTGAAAAATCGTCTGTTTGTTGTGTTTGGAGCGTTTTGTCACTGTGGGTGTCTTAAGGAAGTTTTGGTCAGTTAAATGTTTGAACACATAGATCGCTTTCTTTCGTTTAGGCCACAACGATTAACCCTTGGGTCATAACACTATCTTCGGAACACAAAATAAAAAATGTGACGAATAGTATTCTACCAGAGTTCAGCAGTGAGACTTTTTCAAACACAAATTGTCAATTAACTAACGGATATAATAAATTACGTAAGATACCTATTTGATATAAAGTACAAAGACACAGGTCTACAAAAGGGGAATACTCTTTCGATAACTTCACTTGAGTTTTTATATTTTTGTATTTTTAATATTTTTACTGAGCGTTGAAGTTTCTGTAGCATTTCGATTGGTTTCCTCGGGTAGAGTGGTGTCAATGGACGTGAACATTGAACGTTTGTTTATTGGAACTGACAGCCATTGGTGGGCAACTCGAAGGCGCGAATGGTTCAATCGCGTGCAAGTTGGATGAAGGTGGAAAGGAACACGAATAAAAGTACTTTTTAACTTCATTTCTACTAAACATTTGTTTGTAGACTCTGTATTTTGTCTCGCTTTAATTGGCAAACAATAAAAATTCGTTCAAGGAATACTGGTGTTTTGGATTTAAAGTTGAAACGAATACTTAGTCATTATCGGTTCAAATCGCCTACGTTACGATAGGAACTTAGGGCTAAGTTCCTTGACAAGTGGCAAGCCCCGGGCTTGGGACCGGCAATAAAACTAGCGATCTAGTAAACAGACATCTTCATCAACCTGAAGCCAATTTGGAAATATTCTGCACTCCACAGTATAAACAACAAGATTCGGGTTTTCAACACAAGTCTGAAGTCAGTCTGTGCCTCTTTACAGGTCAGAAACTTGCAGTACGTGTGCGTCACGAAAAGAATTTCCAGACTTTTATCAACAGCTACCTTTGCTGTCTTCATACTGAGGTCGACCAGAAAGAATTAGCAAAAATTCACTGGCAGACAACTAACAAACCAAGAGCCGACTGCTCCAAAAAAGGTAGGTGGAAGTGGAGATGGACCGGCCATACGTTGAGGGAACCATCTAATGACATCATGCGCAATGCAGGCCTTCATTTGAAGGGGAATCCCAATGGGAAGCGACGAGTGGGTTATCTTAGGTTGATATGGAGTGAGCGTGAGTGAGACGAGAAGATGAGAGATTATTGGCATTCTTGGGTCCATCTGAAGTGGGCAACAGAGAACAGAACAAAGGGGAGTTGTGTTGTTGAATACCTATTTTCCACTCAGAACCAAAGGCAGTTATAATAAAATAATACCAAACCTCATTTCAAAGGTGGACAGTTGGGTGTAGGATTCTAGGGGCTACATGGACACGTCTGTGAAAGGGGCAGTTGTTAATATAACTTGATGTAACTAAACATTAGAAAAACCATGGGTTAATTAGAAAACTTAGTTAAGTAGAGATGCGCAATCTTAAAGCATCACCAGAGTTTAAACCCGGGACCTTATGGTTATAATGTGAGCTCCTAAGCCATTAAGCCACCAGGACCCAATTCAGTGACCAGCCCATGAATTACAACTTCTGCCAATTCTCGGCATAGCGAGACTGATGTCGGAAAATCCTGTAATCAACCAGTCAAATCCCTACAAACCAATACTTGAATAATTAATCAATATCAACGTTTCAGGAAGGAGTTGGTAATTAACCAAGAAAATTGCTACAAACAGTTGAAGGGTAGGGATGATTACAACAAATGGATTAACAGAATGCATTTTTTTGAAAAGATTGAAGAGTAATAAGGAATGGGTGAGTGTTCAAGTTGATTACATAATAAGAAATTACAGATGAAGTAGTTAAAAAAATGAACTTATTTGAACAATGATGATTTGAAAAATTCTTTGGGGGCAGAGGCGGGAGGAGAGAAGGGGGAAATATACTTATTCATGTAACAAAAGTCAGGTTGATGAAAGTGGCTACACAAATTTCATCTGAACATACATGTTTGGCTGACTTCCTCAGGTGGATTATTACGACTCGAGCTGTATGCAGAAAATGAATTCGTACAGTGAAACTAATATCAATTCGAATGCGATAAGTAACTTTAAATGCTATATTTAACATTATGCTCACTGTCTACAAGGTGTGCTAAAATAGAGCTACGAATGGATGTTGTTTGTCCCTTGCTTAATCATGCAGAATTATGTTCAGAAATGCAGTGATGAATCTGCTTACTTGAACGTCAAATGTAGATAGCTCCACGGGAGCAGTCAAACTAGTAAACACGCATAGAGAAGGTAAGATCAGGCAGTTTGTTCTTATTTATCCAACATAAAATTGGAGTAGCTGTGAAGAAATTGTACCACTTCTGCATTGAAGACTGTTTTAACTTCATTCTTCGGGCGATGTGTTACTATTTCCTTATTGTTATCACCAACAAACAGCCGTTTTATGAACAAGATCTTTGTTGGAGCTATGGCCCTCCTGGCTGGTTTGAGCAAATTCATATTGTTCACAAAGAGCTCAAATGGGCAACCAGTTTTTTTTTAATTAATTTATTATGCGATAATCTCCACTTCTGCATTGAGAGAGTTGAATGAGCAGATTATCCTACCTCTATGAACCAAACAAAGGTACACAACTCGAAAAATGCCTTTACTTATTTGTCATTGTAGGTTACTTATATGCACTCCTTCTTAGTGTACCATCCTCTTTCCCTATCATAAAAACGTTTAGGAATGACACACTTTCTATCTCTATGGTTCAGTTAATTGCTGAATGCGCATAGATGAATTCATTGAGAATATTCGTTGCTTCATTCTTATTTTTCATAATCAGAAATGTGTCATCCGTGTATTTGCAGGAAAATTCCAAATCAATAATTACCTCATCCACTTGCGCATTTTGTAACGTAGCGGGGAAAAAACCATGAAGGGTTGGACGCAATGGGGCACATATTGGGTATAGAAACGAATTTCATTGTGGAAGGAACAAATGTACTGCCGGAAGCCCTTCCGATGAGTTGATCTTACCTTATATGCTGCTTCAAAAGATTTCTCTGTTGATGTGGAATGATGTATACGAAAACAAAGAATGCAGACTGAACAAAAAGAACATAAAATTGAGGCAATATATAACGCATCACACAGCCTGCGTTATCGGCGTTATAAGCACACAATAACTGTTGTAATTATTTCAAAAGTAGAATAGGCTGATCTTGAACTGTTCAACATTCAATAATATTTTAAGTATTGAATATTTCCATCGAAAGTTCTAATTAATGTAGAATCCACTGAAAATCACAATTAAAAGTCTAAAAGACAGGTTGATGTTAATATTAGATTCTTGGAGAGAAATCGACAGGGAGCCCCACCTAACCTAGGTATCGTTCTAGTTGACATTCACCAGTCAGCAAGGCGTACCTGCAACCTTCAAGGGAACTTATGTCCCTCCTGAGATTTGGATTCGCCTCAAACAATGTTACTCGCAGTCAGAGACACTACCACTGAGCTATTTAGGCTTGAGAATGACCTCCCGTAGGACTGTGTTGGATATTTTGAGTGGGCGCTAGTCACTGACTGGTGTATTGTGTCTAGTCCTATCTATCTTTGGTGCAGACTGAAATCTATCAATCAAGTTTGCAATGTGAGCACCATTCTAGGTGGGTCGCCATCATGGTGCACCTTAAATTGTTGATATTATATGTTAGGAGGCGATCAGCAGAAAGTTTTGGACCTAGGTTTCATACGAGCTGGCAATCCAATTGTTTGTCAATAGGTTCTTTATTTATAATAGAAGAATTATTGTTATTTACGACACTGATGCTGTTTCGCATTACATCACGCAGTGAGAACGAATGTCGTCCAAGATGATGACAGCAAGATTTGCCTAAATGGAAGTAAAGTTACAATCATCCAATGCTACTCACCTACGAGCAACTCGCAACAAAAGAAGATTGAAGATTAACACAGACAACTGCAAACAGTAATGAAGAACATCTTAAATGAAGAAATAAAAATCCTCATGCGCAATACGTATGTCGAACTGGGAGCAAACAGTACAGGAAGAGAATTCTTCACGGGTTAACATGCTGTGGGAGTACTGAGTAACTGTGAAGAACTCCTCGCTTACTTCTGTACCTCCAGCGGTTCGGTGATTCGCGCAGAGTGTAGGAGCATAGAGACATACAAAAAGAAACATGGATTTCCCCTGACGGACACACCACAAACCAGATAGATTTCATCTCATTGTTGCTCAAGGAAGTGCATACTCAGCCAGCCTGCTCGACACAAAATCGAAAAGGAGAGTATTGTTGATATAAGAATAAAACTTGGGCACTGTGGTAGAGTGTAATTCCATTATGGGTAAATTTTTATTTTGATAGAGTCTCACAGTGTTATACAGTAATATTTACTGATGACGTTTCGAGCACAAACTATTGCTCATAATCATATCAAGTTACTCACACAACTTCTTTCCTTCATTTATATACATGTGTGGAATCGACTAGATATTGGATTAAAATTCAATATGAGATAATGTACATTCAGAAATAATAGTACGAGTGTTATTAATCCATTGCAATTAGATGGGAAATACGACGAGTGTGGATGACACTTTCACAGTGTTAAAAACAGAACATATCTCTAGCTTCTTGACACACATAAACTCACTAGTGGAGGGAATAAAATTCACATTTGAAACCGAAAATGAGCAAGGAGAATTAGCTATGTTAGATTGTAAAATAAAACGAATAGAAGAAGGCAAACTACAAACTAGTGTTTATAGAAAACCAACGCATTCTAATAGATATTTAGACTTTAATTCATCTCATCCTGTAACTGTTAAGGCAGGCTTAGTTAAATGTTTAACAAACCGAGCAATGGTACTAAGTAGCACAAAAAAGACCTTAATGATGAAATAAAACAGATAGAAGAGGCGTTGGTTTTAAATAACTATCCTCTAAAATTCATTAGGAAAATTGAAAAACGCCAAAAGAAAAATAAAAAGAATTGTGAAACTAGTAGTAATAAAATAAATAAGAGAGAATATAAGTCATCTACAGTTATACCATATAAAGAAGGGACATCTGAGACCCTACGTAGGATTCTAAATAAAGCAGGAATTAGGGTGGCATTTAAACCTACAAACTCACTCAGGGACAAGCTCTGTAGGTTAAAGGACCCAGTGGACCCAATTAGACAAAATAATATAATTTACAAAATACCCTGCAATGACTGTGAGGTCAACTACATAGGTCAAACTAGTAGGTCAGGGGTAGTCAGATTGTCAGAACATAAGAATTTAGCTAAGATAAGAATGGTTGACCCAGAGAAGATAAGTAATTTAGAAAAAAGCTCGGCAATCGCAATGCATGCATTAACACACAACCACACAATAGGGTGTGAGAGGGTTAAAATTCTAAAAAGTAATCTAGGTAGGTGGAGAGAGAGGTTGATTACTGAATCTTTGTTCATCGAATCTACACCCAACACATGCAACAGAAGTGACTCAATGCAAATACCAGAAATATGGAAGATATTATTGCCGACAGTCAAATCAGAAGAAGATGATAAATAGTCTTAAAATTCTATTTCCATTCAAGCACATCATAACATTCTAACAATCAACTTATTATGACTGTAAAAAACACTCGTCGTATTTCCCATCTAATTGCAATGGATTAATAACACTCGTATTATTGCCACCAGTCAAATCAGAAGAGGATAATAAATAATCTATTTCCATTCAAACACATTCTAACAATCAACTTATTATGACTATAAAAACACTCGTCGTATTTCCCATCTAATTGCAATGGATTAATAACACTCGTACTATTATTTCTGAATGTACATTATCTCATATTGAATTTTAATCCAATATCTAGTCGATTCCACACATGTATATAAATGAAGGAAAGAAGTTGTGTGAGTAACTTGATATGATTATGAGCAATAGTTTGTGCTCGAAACGTCATCAGTAAATATTACTGTATAACACTGTGAGACTCTATCAAAATAAAAATTTACCCATAATGGAAAAGGAGAGTAGATATGAATTCAGATCATCATCCAGTTCAAAGAAACCATCAAGGTGAAGCTGAAATCCCTCAAAACAAATGGAGACAGACCAGTAAAATTCGAAATCAACATTGAGAAACTGAATGACAAAACTACAAGGGACACTTTGACTACCAATCAGATCAGAGCAAACTTGATGAAAACAAGTGGAAATATGTGGACAGCAATCGACGTCAGTGTTTGCGTCCAAAGTCGGGGTCATGAGAAAAACAAGAACAAAGACTTACCTTGAGAAACTCAGCAACCAGTGGCAGTAGACTTTGCGTGGGTGGATATGATTCGTAGATATACGGTTTGACCTTCAAAGAGATGACAGAATTATTTTTCAACAAAAAAACAACCAATCAGAAGACGCTGTTTCTCTGCTAATAATAACGAATAATAATGTACATAAAAATCTATAAATATCTGTTGATTTTTTCAATAAACGATCTGACGTCTGGCCCTTGTCTTTGGTCGTAACAGTATCACTGAGGAAACCGTGTGTAAGAACAGAGGAACTATGTCTGTGAAGGTGATGTTCAAGGAATCGTACACAAATGTTCTAAGGAAAAAGAAGAGGTAAGACAAAGAATGGCTCTCAACGGACACCACCTGTGAGCTAATTGAGGAGAGGAGGGTAGTGAAAGGAAGATGACACAATGCAAAGATGGATAACAAAAGGAGAAGCTAAGTTCAGTGTACACTGCACTGAACAAAGAAGTGAAGAAGAGTGCCAGGAAAGACAAAAGACAATCCTGCGACACACTGTTTGGCAACTGTAGCAGAACAGGACATTATATCCGATAAGCAGATCTCTATCCGGGAAGAAATCAACGCAGTTGAAACCTATCAAAGATTGGTTACACAAGGTCAACATAAGCTGACATTGGTTAGAGAAACACTGAAAAAACCTTGGAGTACTAGACAGCTGCTTGGTCCCAGTTTGAGTTTCTTCAATGGCAAACACTCACCGGTGTTCGAACCCAGAACCTTCTGGACACATAGCGAGCTCAAAGATTTTTAGGCTAATGAGACCCGACCCAATGGACCATGAATTACAACCTCTGCCAACGCACGACATAGCGTGACCTCATGATAAAATCCTGTAACCAATCAATCAAATCCCTACAAACCAATACTTGTATTCCTATAAAAGATGTTTCAAAGGAACCTAATTACCAGTGAGGTGAAACAAATAAAACAATTGGATGATCACTTCAAAGCACTCTTGAATCGACCAGCATCTGCAATTCGTCCAGAAATACCACCAACAGCCACAGAACTGCTAGTGGATACCGATCTCTCGGCGAAATCAGAAGTCTTGGAAATTAAGCCTGCCTCATGATTCTAATCAGGCGTCTTAGAAACACCAGTAATCTACGTGCTTAGGAGAGAGACCCAACTGTAAAGTCAGTAAAGATTTCACTTCACACATCACTGGTATTATCTGCAGTGTGAATTTATCGTACGATTCTCCTTGTTTGTCATTGTTCAGTGAAATAATTAACAGTTAAAAACATTAGTTTATTCATTTTGTTTTTTGTAACCATACAGCATAAAACTAATTCTTCAAGAAAAGAGAGAGATAAACAAATAGGTGGTTTTTCAGCCAAACAACATTTACCTCATGAAAAAATGTGTGATTTATTAAAACATTTATTTATTTATTATTACCATTTTAAGCAGGTAAAAGAATGATTAAAGTATATTTTTATAATTCTGTGACAAAAAATAACAAGGAAGTACTGGTTGCATAATTAATGAAGACTTAATTTATGAGTAGTATAATCATATACGAATGCATTCAATACCAAATATCTTAGGTGTCTTCTTAAAATAAGCATCCAACACTCACTCCGGTTTTTTCTCCACTGATTTTCTTAAAAACGGGTGTCAGTGATTATTAGTTTTTGAAACAAACTCATTTGAATAATTTAGGTGCAGTGGTAAAGTGCTCGACAATGAAGCTTATGCTTCAAGACTGAATCCCCGGCCACGGCACCCCTAAACCCCTATTAAACTGTAGTGAGCCCAATAGCGAGGGAAGTTTCGCTGGGAGGCTAGGCACTTCACCCCCTAAAAACGACACAGAATGCTGAAGCTTGGATCTCAGTAATCTACTGGAAATGCTAATGGACTAAAAATAATTTAGTAACGTTGGCTGAGAAGCAGTCATTTGCCAATGTGTTCAATGTTGAAAGAGATTGCGGAGATTATTAGTAGAAGAATTTAGTTATCAAATGCTGAACAAGTGAGTTTCAAGCCCGGGGCCTTCCACTTGCAAGGCGAGCTCGTAAACCATTCAGTTACTTGGCCGACCTCTGCTCATTTTTGATATTTAGCGCTACTCTAATTCAAGTGAACACTGGGTAAATAATATGATGTCCACCAGCGATGCGTTCTACACAGGAAGATATCTACAGTCCGCATGAGAAGTCGTAACCAGCGGGGTCTACTAAGTCAGATAAGAGAATGATTACTAGCCGATGACGAAACAGCACACCTCTATACCCTGGTTTCTTCAGTAGTTCTTTGACTGGTGTCAACTCCCGATCAAACCTGTGAAAGATACTTCGCTTTAGCGGTGCTCCCAGTGATACGATTCTCTCTAATCTTTTTAAGTGTACAGTTTCTTTTGTTTTTCAGTCTTATGAATTGGTAAAGAAGTGTCTATATTCGATCAAGCAGAATCTGTTCACTGACTGATCCTTGAAAAGATTCAGCGCCTCTCGGATTACTACGAGTTAACCTGGTAGTCATATTTTAGAAGTAGAAAACAGATATAGTCTTGCATTGGCGTTTAGAATTGCCAATAGTTAGTTTGCGAGGATTTATCTTATTTCAAGTTCACCCACGGATTGATATCAGTTAAGGAACCATTCAACTGGTGCCTGTTATTTCCTCTGTTGAGACTCATCGGTCGCATATTCCCACCGGAATTCGAACCCAGAACCTACTGGTTACTAGTCAAGATTGAAGATCATTCAGCCACTGGTACCCAATCCAAGTGCTGATGAATTCTAGCTTCTACCAACTCGTGATTTCAGCTCAACCACCCACCACTGTCACTGGCGAGTATTTGTCGCGATGGTTCACTAGACCTCCAGACAATTTCATCCTGTAGCCAGTGTCTAGTGAGCACCAGAATAATTTTCAAGAAACTTCATACATTTATTCCTCTTTGTGAATTTCAATAAAGCAAGAACGATAGTTTGCGCAGAATAAAATGGTAGTTGGCTTCTCATCAGCTGGTTACAGCCTAGAGAAATTATTAAGTTTATCTACATTTATCTGCGATGGCAGTATGATCAGGAGAAAAGAAAGAAGCGCATACCTTCGACTTTCTGACCATGTGCCAAAAAGCTAACATCTCAAGGGAACAAATGCTTTCAACGGTGCCATCACCAGGCATCTCCTTGACACGAGTCATGAGGTGGACGCCGCAAGATCCTTCAAAATCATTGACAAGCAAAAAAAGTTCAATTCTCGCTAAGTTTGCCAAATCAATCTGCATCAAACGCCTGAAACCGAGATTATGCATTTAGAAGGAAGCGTTTATCAGTCTTTTTTTGTCCTGGTAACTGGATGTTTTCATCTTCGCCTTCACCTCATTACATTACGCCGAAAGATACCATTGTGTATGATTATTATTGTTTGGAATAAAATGATTATTATTATTAGCATTGTATGCACATACTGATTTTTTGTTTAGAAATGAGCTCTCTGTGCAAGTATGTTAAAATTGTTTCTGTAGACATACTTAATAATGACTTTGAGCTGTAAGCAGCTTATGAGAAGCCAACGAAATGCACGATGACGTTACCATTTTGTTTTGCAAAATTTGTTGTTCTGTCTCAGTTTTCAAGAGTCAGTTTGTAGGGATTTTATTCGTTTTAAGTTCGATCACAGATTGACATTAGCTGGTGAACCATTAAAATATCAAGGAGTACTGGGTAGCTGCTTCGATCAAGCTTGGAAACTCATCATCAGTGAGCACCCACTGGAGTTGCAAATCTGGACTTTTGGTTCAATTTTCATTCATTTAAATATTCAATGAACTGATTTGTATAAACGTACTTTATTTCTTAATGTTGAAATATGTTCTAAAGCTGGTACAAGGCGCCTTTGAGGTCAAACTAGGCAAGTGAATCACTACTGATTTGTGATAAAGAGAACTCCACTGTTATTTTATGTGATATTCTCTTAAGTTAAATAAAAACCAAACTTATTGAGCTACATATTAATTTGATTCTTGCATATATCACAAAGTAAAACAGCATTTTCTACTAGATGATGTTTCTAACAAAATTTCTTAGTCAAAATCATATCACCTGTGACTGAACAACTTCAAAACTTGACTTTTATAATTTTCTGTCTGTCTCCTTTCATTCACACTTATCTGAGACAGGCGTCGAACCATTCTTATTACACATATCCTATCTTGATTTCATAGCTTCATCTACAGTTGCCAATCTCTCTCTCTCTCTGATCTGTTTTAGTAGACTTTAAGATTATCACTACATCCCATCTTAATGTGTGGTTGTATGTAAATGTATAGGATCCTACACCTAAGTATTTTTCTAAACTTCTTATTTTATTCAAATCCAGTAATCTAGGCTTCATACATTTATTCCTCATTATGAATTTGATTCAAGCAAGAATAACAGAGATTTGTGCACCATAAGATGCTACCATCGTTTATTTCGTTAGGTTCTCATCAGCTGCGTGTAACCCAAAGAAATTCGTTAATTAAGTTTATGTACAGAATAATTTCACCGTTTTTCCCGAATGTTAAGTAATGTCAGTTGAATTTTCCATGCTCAGAAATTAAACATAAAGTTTTTACCAAGAAAACTCATTTTTAAACAAAAATAAATTCTTATATAAAATGCCAAAAGAGTCAGGTAGTAAAATCCTGAGGTGATTAAGATGATAAGTAACTAATAAATTGAGTAACAGTGCACTCAGTTGAATTGAAATCCTAGAAGCACCAGACAAACAGAATTCTACCATATCAAAAGATGGAGATGTCAAAGCCAAAGGCTACATAAGAAAATAAAAGAGAGAGTAAAGACATTCAGTAACTAGGGGTCGGGCAAGGAATGACTGATAACTGATTTTCCCAAATTTCATATGTTTGATGGTGTCTGCTTCGTCAAACGTGAGGAGAATTCAACTATTTTGTCTATTGATAATTTTAAAAAATTTTATGATATACACCTCATGACACTTATAAATGAGATTTCTGCCAGTGACACCAATGTAAGCATTTGTTCCCTTGAGAAGTAAGCTTTCAGTACACGTTCTGAAAATAGGAGGCGTGATTTTCTTTCTGTACTCCTAAAGTAACTTTATCCACAGATACATGTAAATTTCTACACACCAGTGGAGTTAATTACCATGAGAAGGGTGAGTATCTGTCGAATTTTGATTGCACCAAAGAGCATGTTGTCTGATTCACGGAGATTAATTCAGCTAAAGGATGAGTTCTGGCTAGTAAGGCATTCATTCAATCTTCTATTGGCCATTCCTGCAATATAATCACCTTTAAAATCGTGTTTAATAAAGATAAGCCTTCTTTCCCACTGTCATTTGTTTTGCATTTGAACTTTCACAAATACATAACTGGAATTTTCTGAGAGCTATTTATTCATTTTGAAGCCTATTGCCATTAACTAGTTCCACGATTGCCCTAATCCCTAACCTCCTCCTTGCATAATCTCCTCTATGTCACCCTCACATTAACGACCCACTTGTCACTTCCCATTGGCATTACACTTGAGCACAGACCAGCGTTGCGTGTGATGTCAATCGACGGCCTCCTCAGCATATGCTGGATCCATTTCATTTTTAACCTACACATCTGTTGATCAATCGGCTTTTCGTTAATTTGTTGAAAGCCAGAGTTTCTTGTTAGTAATTCCCACTGGCCAGTCACTTGACATTCAGTCAGCGAAGTGGCCATCTGTTGATGAAAGTCAGTAACTTGTTGAAAATTCTTTTTCGTGACTCGCGCGCAGGGCAAGTTCTGACCATATTGAAGAACTGACTGACTTCACATTTGAATAGAATTCGAATCTTGTTCTTTATGTTGAGTTAGTGTGACAGGTTTCCTGAATGGTTGCAGTTTGATTGAAGTGTATCTTGACTTTTCGATTCTGGCTGCATTTGATATCTTCATCCGTACCGCCTGTGACTGAAACGGCGCTTCCTAAATAAGTGAAGGTAAGAAGCGACCTCTGTTAAATCTCTCCCGTTGATGCTGATTTGTGCTGGTTGTTTTTGTTGCTACCGTTTCCGTAAGTTAGCTATCCCATCACCTCCTTGCTTCTCTTTGTTCACTCTGAGTCCTGTCTTCGCTGCTCACCTCTTCAGCCAGTTTGTTGGTTTTCAGCTGGAAGTCTTCGATTTTCTCTGATATTAGACATAAATCATCCACGCGCGAAATCCAGATCTTCTAGAGTCTTCTTATCGGTGGTTCAGCGTATTCCTGTCTCCTCGCTCCCAACGCAAAATCTGACGCATTATTCAGTCCAGCACAATTAAGAATATCATTGGTGATAATAGGCAGTCAGCTTGTCATATTCCTGTATTTACTTCGAAGCGTCCCTTAGTTTTCTGTTGCGGATCACTTGACACTTGACATTATCATATGGAAAGCTAAAGAATGAGGTTAATAAGGATTTCAGCACTGCATACCATTGTGTCGAAGTAGTTTCCAAGTTATTTCGCAGTCAACGCTGTCTGTCGAAATCCATTTCGAAGTGGATGAAAATGAGATAGAGGGAGGTTTGATTGCCGTTCTATAGTGAGTTCGATGACGATATGTAGAGTTGCGGTTTTATCAATACATGGTTTGCCTTTCCTGAATCCAGACAGCTTTTTTCGTGCTGATGGAGCTATGCATTCAGTGCATTCTTTATTCACTCCAGGAAGACGCGGCAGAGCATTTTTCTTGACGTGAACAAGACCATTATTCCACGCCAGTTCTTGCACAGGCCTGAGTCGCCCTTCTTTGGCAGCTTTACGACGTAGCCTTTCTTCCAAACGATTGACACTTTTCCTTCCTTCCAAACATTTGGAGATAATGGCATCACCACATCTGTCACAGTCTCCGGGTCCGTTTTCAGTGTTCCCGGGTGGAGAGTTCCATCTGATCCTGCTGCCTTCCAGGCTGCAATTCAGTAGCATCATAGCATTCAAGATTTCTCCTTTTATCATCTGAATTGATCTCTTCCCTGATAGAGGCCTGATTATCTAATATAACCTGTGACCTGCCTGTTCCTCTTCAGTTGCCAGTCAGTGTGTCGTAGAATTGTCTTTTGTCTTTCCTAGCACTCATCTTCACTTCTCTCTTTATTCAGTGTAGTGTACACTGAAGTCAGCTTCTCCTTCTCTTGCCCATCCTTGTATTGAGTCATCTTTTCTTTCACCATCCTCCTCTCCACTCCCTGATTAGCTTCCAGGCAGGTGTCTATTGAGAGCCACTCCTTGTCTAGTCTTTTGTTTCTTCCTAGAATGATTGTACACGTTTCCTTGGACATAAACTTAAGAGAGTTCCAGTATTCTTCCACACAGGTTTCCTCAGTGATACCGCATAGTGTATCCGACTTTGATCTGATCTGATCTTTAGTAAAGGCATCTCTTGTAGCTGCATCTTTCAGCTTCTGAATGTTGAACTTGAATTACACTGGTATGTCTCCATTTGTTTTGAGGGATTTCAGCTTTACTTTGAATCTTCCTTGAACTAGATGATGGTTTGAATCTAAATCTGCACCCCGTTTCTCGATTTTGTGTCCGGCAGACTGGCTGCGTTTCCACTTCCCTGAGCAGTATTGAGATGAAATCTATCTGGCTTGTGGTCTGCCCGTCAGGCGTGATGTATATTACTGTGGTTGTACACTCTGCCATGATTTGCTTTATTTTGATGTTGCCTACTTTCTTATTTTTGAAAAACAACGCAACATTCTTTATAAAATGTATCCACCAAGTTTATAAACTTATGAGTCATACATTACCAAGGTTCATTCATCTGCCTTACAAAATAAAGATAAAAGGCAGATTTAAATCTTCATCTGATTATTTCGTCAGACAGAATTCACCTGTTGATGTGCTCTGAAAGACACAGAAGTTAAATTTTAAAAAGATTTTTATTACTACCTACGGTTTAAAGGTTCAGTGAAAGTTTAGTTGGTAACGACTCACGCACTTCTTGTCCGACCCACTTCTAAACATCGTTTAGATTATTATCCGACAGTATCATTATTAATAATATTCCTTTGGGTTCCGAGAAGACTATAGATATACAACAGTAGATCGTCATTTTGTCTTGTTCTCTGCAGTCCTCTTCAACTGGCTCCTAGATTATACACACTCTCTCATCCCGTCCGCACACGGTCTCATCCACATCACCCTCAGTCACCCAACTCATTGTTTAACATTCAGGTCTCACTCTATGGCATGAATCACGATGTCACGTTACTATCTACTCAGGCTGTGTCAAATATATCTCCATTTTCTTTGGAATTTTTGTTGAGAAATAGCTTATCGATTGGCTCGTTCCCAGAGGTTCTTGTTGTTAATCCTTTATTGCTGACCAAATGGCCTTCAGTCTGGGACCAGGAAAGCAACTGTTGATGAAAGTCATCAGTGGTCTGTTGGAAATGCCCTTCATGACTCACACGACAAGTTTCTAACTCATACAGAAGAAATGACTGACTTGACATTGGTGCTGAAAATCCAAATTTTATTATTTATGCTGCGAAGTGCAGGGGATTCACTAACTGATTTTAAAGTGACCAATGTCTGTCTTGCCTTTCCAATTCTGGTTCTGACA
The DNA here is from genome assembly GCA_944472155.2 of Trichobilharzia szidati. Taxonomy (NCBI): domain Eukaryota; kingdom Metazoa; phylum Platyhelminthes; class Trematoda; order Strigeidida; family Schistosomatidae; genus Trichobilharzia; species Trichobilharzia szidati. The sequence continues at coordinate 65,996,796 of OX235277.1, read as the reverse complement.
TCCTCATATGTGACGACTCTTTGTAGGTGAAACGATGTTTCTTAGATAAGTAAAGGAAATGACCTCCTTCAGATTCATTCCAATGATATATTGGTGCCTACTGTTGTAATTGTGAGTTGTTTATCTTCATCACCTCCATCTTCCCTAAATTCGCATGAAGTCCTGAATTCGCCTTCTGCTTCTTGTATCAACTTGTTCGTTTCCGTCTGTTATTCTCCGTATTTGTATGACATGAGACATAAATTGTCTGAAAAGTCCAGATCTGCCAGAGTGATACTTGAAAACGACGGGAAAATTTGTCATGAGATTAGCAAGAGCTACCTCGTAAAATCAATACACCTAAGCCTTATGTTATACTTGGAAAGCAAAACTGAAAAGGCATACGACTAAGTTTCAATGCGAAAGCTTATTTTGATTACTGGATAAACTGTAACCCAACAAAGTTCAACTGCTATAAAATCCATAAAAAAGAGTTTCTCTTTTTCTTTAAGTTGAAGTGATTTGACTAAACTAACCGAAATTTAATCATTCTCAAGGCGAAACTTGATTATTCTAATCTCCATATAAAGATTTGTGTGTTCATTAATATCGAGTACCTCTTCTTAACTTGATGACCATATGACTTTTAATGACTAGAAAGTTCAAGTATTCTGTACCGAAATAGCAAAAAATAATGATTTGCTTAATAAAATCATTTTCTCTTGATTAAAATCAGGTTATCAAATAAAGCCTACAACTTATTCAAGTGAACTAATGAACAATTATAATAATTCACGGTGAAAATTCACGAAAACGAGCTGGACAAACTCATAAACGCAATAAAAAAACAGAACTAGTTTCAGAATTTATCTGTTTCATTGTTCATTTGATAGACTTTTATTGTTATTATAATTATATATTGTTGTTCCGTTGAGTTATGAGTGCAATAGAGAGTTTCAACAACACATCTCTACTTTCCTCGTTTCTCTGCAGCCTCTTTAGCTGTCCTGTCCATTTTTCATGACCATTCATCCGTTCCTCACACAATCTTCTCCGTGTCAGGTTCCCATTCAGGTTCCACTTTAGTGGTGACTTGGGGCGGGATGTCATTCGAAGTTCTCCTCAGTACACACCTTGGTCTTCTTGGGCACAAGGACAACCTAATTTCGTAGACGTTATTTGACATAATTAAAATTGCTATTCAACATTAATTCTGGAGGATAATATCGGTATCAGGGTGTTGATTCACGGAAATCTCATCTTTGCTCGCCAAAAAGTTCGCTTAGATGCTTCCACAGAGAATTAATATTTTCAAGTATTGGTTTTATGTAGAGATTTTGTTTGATTTGTCGGAGGATTTCGTCATGAGCTGACATCAGTTCTCTCAATCAAGCAAAATCCCTACATAAAACCAATACTTGAAAATTGATCTAAGGCTCACTAGAGACTGGCCCTATTCAGGTAACCACGGGGTTCTGCATTCAAACCCTGGCGGTGGGTGTGTACTGATGAAGAGTCAAGAATAAGGACGAAACTGCTGATTATCCTCTAATTGATGTCAGCTCATGACGAAATCCTCAAAGCAGTCAAAGAATTATTTCATTTGTAAAACTTGAGCATTCTGGTAATATCCAGTCACATATTATTATTTTATTTGACATATCCCACAGCGGAACAACATTGTTCACTGGATGAAAACGTCTCGAATACAATTTATTATTTTTCACCATATCAATTTTAACTACACAACTTCGAAACTCCAGCTTTCCAGTTTTTTTTAATCCTTCGCGTTCGTCGTAAGGGGCAGTAGAACTTACCACGTTTCCTAGTAGACATGTATTGAATCATTTCTGTTGCAGGTATTTTCAGTTGATTCGATAGATAAAAACTCCGTTATCAATCTATCTCTCCTACCCGTTATATCAGATTTTAAGGCTGTCATCTTATCCCATCCTATTGTCATTGTTGTTTTTGTGTTTGCACGTAGTGTTATAGCTGAACTATTCTCTAGATGTCTTATCTTATTTGAGTCAGATTACCTACCAGTTTACTTGCTCTTCTGGAGCGAGATATATAGGTTGTTCGATGCGTGTTTCATCCAAAAGAGTCAAAGAACATTATCCCGCTTGACTACGAAAAAGTAACTGTGAATCAATAAGGAACGCTTTACAGCTGAACATATATTCAACGCTGGTCACTCAGTTTGCAAGGAGAATTCATTCCAAGTCATCTACAAAGTCAGATGAGGCTTTCAGAAAAAGGTAAAGTTCCGCATATTTTACACTGCTGAGGCTTTGGTGATATGAATGGAAAAACCTGATTTTTACACACAGAAGAAACTTCTCTACCCCTTCTTTAACATTGGGTGTAATTCCAAGTTCTACGACTTTATTATTCTTGTTTTCAAGTAATGGTTTGTAGGGATTTGTTTGGTTACAGGATTTTCATCATGAGGTGACATTAGTTAGAGAACCATTGGAAAACCTGGGAGTACTGGACAGCTGTTTCCTCCGTCCTAGTTTGGGACTGTTCATCAGTACGCACCCACCGGGATTCGAACCCAGGACCTTCTGGTTACAAGGCGAGCTCGTATACCATTAAGCCACTGGGACCCGATCCAGTGGCCCATGAATTCTAACTTCTGCCAGTTCACGACATGGCGTGGCTCCTAGCCAATGTCTTCGGCGAGTATTTGTCCTTACACCCGACCTGCTGCACCCTACTGGTTACGACGTCTTACTAGAACCCCAGGTAAATACCCACCTGAAAATTCTGTGACCAATCAAGTCTCTACAAACCAACACTATAATATCAATGAGATGCTCACTAGCGACTTGTCCAATTCAAGTAAGTAGTTACCTGGGGTTCTAGTAAGACGTCGTGACCAGTAGGGTGCAGCAGGTCGGGTGTAAGGACAAATACTCGCCGAAGACATTGGCTAGGGGCCACGCCATGTCGTGAACTGGCAGAAGTTAGAATTCATGGGCCACTGGATCGGGTCCCAGTGGCTTAATGGTATACGAGCTCGCCTTGTAACTAGAAGGTCCTGGGTTCGAATCCCGGTGGGTGCGTACTGATGAACAGTCCCAAACTAGGACGGAGGAAACAGCTGTCCAGTACTCCCAGGTTTTCCAATGGTTCTCTAACTAATGTCAGCTCATGATAAAAATCCTGTAATCATGTTTTGTTTTGTTTTTTGCTTTTTGAATTTTGTATGGCATCTTAGTAACAACCCTTTATTTACTCTTTCTACTTGTTACACATAACACAACCCTTATCAATACTTATCACTCTTCACCTCTTTGGTTACAATTTTGACTATTCATCACATTTTAGAAACATTTCGATGATGTATACAGTAACCCCGACTAATTTTTAATTTATTTTCGTTTGACAATCCTAATGTACACACACAAAATAATTGTATATAAATGCGATTGTACAGCTAAGTGAAAGAATTCACCAGGTAAAAGAGACTCTTCGTTAAACTTTGTTGTTCTTATATTGATGTATTGATGGGCATTTTCCGTGAAAATCTATATTTTGCCAGGATTTTGTGCTCTGCTAATCTAAATGATCTCGTTCTGCTACTTTGACCAAATAATCACTGCAGGGTATTAGATAAACTGAATTGCTTTGTCAAATAGACTCTCCAAGATTTTTTAACTGATACAGCTTGTTTGTAAGTAAGTTAGTGGCTTTGAATGCCACTTTTATTCCATCATTGTTACGAGTTCTACGTAATGTCTCAGAGGTTTCTTCTTTGTATAGAAGTATTACTGGTGATTTAATTTCTTTACTGTTTGTTTTATCATTATTTCGTGCATATTTGTCGAGCATATCGTCATTATAACTATTATTGTTATTATCAGTACAATTATTATTAATTTTATTTTTACATTTTCCTGCATACTTCTTGATTAATTTATCAGGGTAATGACTAACTTTCAAAGCTCCTCTTATATGCCTCAATTTTTGTCTTAGAATTTCCTTGGTATATTTTCGTGTTTTAATCCTGTTACTTAAACATTTCAGCAATCCTGTTTTTACCTGCATTTGTGAGATGATCCCAAACATAAACTTATTCTACGCGGGGAAAAAATATTCCTCATTTCGGAGACTGTGAGTGAAGGTTTTCGCGAAGCCAGCCAGCCTAGATGATGTGTCTTCTTTCGAGGAAATTTATAATAAGCATGGGGACATGAAGTGTCAGCAAGATGTTTGAATCTAGAGAGGCTCCTCAGATTGGCAAAGAAATGAAAAGGTATCGTAAAGGAGTATTAATAATCTATGAGTGCAGACGAAATAGAAATGGACACAATAAATGCTCAGCAATATCGTCAACATCACACTTTGGTCACCCAGACGACAAACACGAGCACTCTGAGGGAGTGGCTATCATGATGTCACCGACAGCATCCCGTGCATTCATGTAGTGAGGACCAACCTCTTCCAAAATCATTACAGAAAGATTTAGTTCTAAAGGTATGAAAGTTGCAATCATTCACAGCTGTGCTCCCACAAACAACGTAGATCATGAGAAGAAGGAAGGATTCTACACAAAAAATGCAAGCAGCAACAGACAAGGCACCAAATGGGGACGTCTTAACCGTGATGGGTGATATCAGTGCCAAACTGAGAGCTAAAAGTACAAAAAAAGACTCATCACTGGTTTGTAAGCTCTAGGCTAAATGAATGAGGACGGAGAACTCTTTGCAGACGTCTTCGCTGATAGGAGGCAGGGTGTATAAGCATGAGGATATCCTGATGTGCACACCGAAAATGGGACAAACCTAATCTTAGTCTCAAGAAGGTGTTGTCGTATCCAAATAAACACGAAGTGAAAAACAGGAGCAGATTTAGGTTTAGCTGACATTTAGGAGTAATGAACCCTCAAGGTCAAGTTGAGGGTCTTTAGAGAAGACTGAAATGAAAGTTAAACATTCAAAGTGAAGGATGAAAGCGTAACTGTCATATTCAAAGCATTCATTAGGAAAACTTCAGAGACAGCAACAAACATCAACTAGGAAATTTGCATGTAAGAATTCGGAAGCGATTGAGAAACGAACCTGTTTGAATAACTTAGTCAAGAAGAAGGCACAGGAAAAGGAATAGCTCACCGGTTAAGTCTGAGAGTTGATAAAGGAGAAAAAGATATTGAAGCAGAATATTAACCAATGAAGAGAACAATGAAAGAAGATGAGTATAATCCACAAACCACTGAACAAAGGAGTGGATAAAAGTGCTAAGACAGACAGAAGACGGTTTCATAATACACTGGCAACTGAAGCAGAACAGTTAGTAGGAAAAAGAGGTGTGACGTTGCTACGTCAAATACCAAGGCCGCAGTGAAAGGTACTGAGGGAAACTTGGTTAGAGAAGAGAAAAATAGGGGGTGGTGATAAGCTGACCACTTCAGAGAACTCTTGGATCTACCACCAAATAATAATTATGCAAAAAAAAATAACCAACACCATTATCAGACACAGAAATGCTAGCCAACACCAACATTCTGGAATATAATGTTAGTGTACGTGAATTTGATTCACTGCAAATCACGAACTCATATTTAGTTAGAGGGGATTTGAAAATTAGCGAGTAACAGACAGTTCTTATTTCTTAGTTTATGACAACAACACTACTGGAGATCAAACGCAAGTAAGGAGGTGAGCTTTTTAACTATTTATGCAATAAGGCGGAACCCAATGGCGAAGGATCTCTAACTTCTACTGATTTGTGATATATGGTACCAGACACAGACAATTTCTTCAGTGAGCATTTGTCGTTACGCTCGACTTGGTGAATCTAGTTGATCACTACCATTCACTAGACTTCTAATATCCCCATCTTCTTGTCAGTTACTACTGAGTATTAGCTTGATGTTGTTGTGTTAGTTTGCTGGGGTGCTGTACTAATAACGATGATATTTTTAGGACAATTTATTGCTGCTGGCGGTCATATCAGTGTATTCATGCGACTTGCTTTTCACCCGCATACACCCTCCTGTTTTTTATCATAGTTTGTGAGATATCTCTGAAACAAAAGAAACTGGCGTTCAACGAAGATTTGCTTTTCCCAGCAATATCATTTTCAAGCTGCCCCATAACATATATATATATAGTAAATTACCTTAGCAACAAAATGAATATTTCCAGAGATCTGTCATTAGAATTGTAAATTTTAGATAACAAATTACGTAATCTAGAAAGTGCTAATCGGGTGGAAAGTGAAATAATACTAAAAAGGTATGTTGAATGACGTAATCTAATTGATAGGGTTGAGTAGGGCCCAACTAAAATTAAATAAAATTGAACAAAAGTCAAGTTAACAACAGTTGGGAAAGAAAATATTATACAATACCTGAATAGCTCACTAGCGACTGGCCCTATTCAGGTAGGTAGTTACTCGGGGTTGTAGTGGGGAGTCGTGACCAGTGGGGTACAGCAGGTTGGGCATGAGGACAAATACTCGCCGAAGACATTAGTTAGCGGTCACACTATGTCGTGAATTGGCAGAAGTTGGAATTCATGGACTGGCCAACTGGACTGGGTCTCAGTGGCTTAATTGTCTACGAGCTCACTAGCTCACTTGTAACTAGAAGGTTCTGGGTTCGGACTCTGTCGGTGGTGGATGCGTAGTGTTCACGAGTCCCAAACTAAGAGGAAAAGGCTGGCTGTCCAGTTCTCCTAGATGGATTTCCAATGGTTCTCTAACTGATGTCAGGGCATGATAAAACTCAGTAACCAAATATTATACAATTGATAATCAAACAAGCAAAAAAGACGAAACAAAAATTACGTATTTGGTTTTAAGGTAGGTCAGATCCACTGTAGATTTAATCATTGAATAAACTCCTTTTGTATTCAGAGCTCAGATTTTAACATGCGAATTGCCGTTGCTTCTGAGGTTTCAAGAAGTTTGATTAGTATTCTTTTAGCAAGATTCTTACGTATTATGTAGATGACTTTGAAGTTACTTTGTGAGTGACGTCATTTCGATTGCACCTATTCGGTGCCGTCACATGAATCAAGGTATAAAGAAAACTCCTACTAAATGTCAGGATAGTGTGACGCGATAAATAGGCAAACAGAAAGTTGTGTAAACACATCTGTGGGATTCTGAGCAGCGGTAAATTGTGCTTGAAATGTTTTTCAGTTGTGATTACTGTATTACTGTGTGTTACATCCAAAAGACTTACTTATCTTATATGGGATGCATATTTTATCATGATGTTCAAATTTCACTACCGCATTATTCTTGAGTGAATATTTTCGCCGAATCCAAGAATAATGACGAAACAGGCGTGAAGTGTTTTAGTAACCTTTAACTGTAGTTTTCTCTTTATAATGCTGTCTGTGAAATAAAGCTTTACAAATGTAACAAGGAATAGATGCTAATACTCAAGCTTGCAACATTACATTACTAACTATCTTTGTTATGTTTTAGAAATGTAGCCCTACCTAAGATTTTTAATAAAGCAAGCACTAAGGGGATTCAAAGCTACAAACTCGATTAGAGACACGTGCGATAATTGTAACGGTCCCACTGACACCATTAGGCGAAATATCCTGGAGTGACTGCGACCTATACTAATTAAGTCACTCCAGTAGACCACGGCTGGCCAGATTATCAGTAGATAATAAGTGGGATAATTTCAGAATGACTGATCCTATGAAGATGAAGCGTTTAAGAAAAGATTCGGCAATTGCAATACATGCATCAATACACAATGGGGCAGAACAGAGATATAGTTTCAAAATGTAATACAGGTGGGTGGAAGGAGAGGTTGATCCCTGAATCGACACATAACATATACAATGGGAATAACCCAACGCCAGTGCTATTGGGTATGGAGAATAATAATACCAATCATCATTTGAAAAGGATAAGAAACAAAGAAATTATGTAAACGAAGTTTGACAGTTACTGGAGTGGCTTGATATGATCATGAGTATCAATAAATTGTTCCTGTAATGCCATTATAAATTAAATTATACTGCATCATAATCTTTATGATTTTATCAAATAAATTTAGTCTTCAATACTACGGCATGCAGTGCCCAAGTCTTTATCAAACTCATTCAACAGCTGACTACATGTCAGGTGATCCACAACGGAAAACTCAATGACGCGTTTTAAGGGAATACAGGAGTAAGACAAGACTGCCTGCCTATTATCACCGATGATTTTCTTAATTGTGGTGTACTGGATTATGCGACAGACTGTGGAAGGTGAGAATATCGGAATAAGCTAGACCACCGATGAGAAGACTCCAGGAGATCTGAATTTCGCGCGTGGATGATTTTATGTTGAGTGTCACACAAACTCCAAGACTTACAGGCGAAAAGCAACAAACTGGCTGAAGAAGCAGGCAGAGAAGGCAGGAATCCAGTTAAACATAGAGAAGACATAAGCGATGAAGATACCCACCAATCAACCAGCGACAACAAACAGTACCAATCACCATCACCGGGAGAGGTCTCACATAGATTATTTCGTTCACTTATCTGGCCAGGAAGCACGGTTTCAACCACAGGTCAGCGGAAATGAAGCGTTAGACACGTCTTCATCAATCTGAAACCAGTTTGAAAATCCTGTGCACTCTACAACATACACAATAAGATTCATATTTTCAACACAAATGTGAAGTCAATCAGCTCTTCAATACTGATCAGAAACTTGGCATGTCACGGAAAGTATTTCCAGCATGTCACAGACTTTTATCAACAGCTGCCTTCGCTGACTCCACACTGAAGATCAAATAATCTACTGGATAGAAAAAATTAGCAGCAATAAACTCTGGTTGGGAACAAACCAACCAATAGTCGATCGCTCAATAATTATGTGGTAGAAAATGGAGATGGATCGGGCAGATGTTGAGAACAGCGTCTAATGAAATCGCGCCTAATGCAGGCCACTGGTCGAGTAGAAGGCAAATTGGGGGGTGGGGTTTACGAGTAGTTCGTCAGTGAGAGAAGAGGGATGACAGAATATAGGCAGTCGTGGAGTCAGCCAACTGAAGAGGAGAGCAGAGAATAGAACAAAGTGGAGATGTGTTGTTTCACTATGTTTCACTGGGAACCAAAGGAAATAATAATAATTTGCTCTATTCCAGAAACAGTACTAATGGTACAGAGTGGAATTTTCAGCACATATCTGCAATATTTGCATCTAATTTTAAAAACATTTAAAAGGAGTATTTAACAAATAAATAAATAAATCTAAAGACACCAACAGCAAAAAAAAACAGCATAAACACTAAAATTATTATAAATGCGAAAAAATACCGAGAAGTAGAAAGGAAAATAAACATCACATAATAATAACTCAGTATTGGGTAGTGGAAGCTATGATATGATTATGCATGGTGACAGTAAAGCAATAGTCATACAATAATTTATAAATTGATATTTAAGAGTGTTTATCGCCAAGATGGCCATTTAATTTAGTTGAAACAACTCTAAACAATCTAAAAAATGACATTTCAGGGTTGTTGTTTTGTTTTTTGTTGTCAGGTCTAATGCAGTGTTTGTAGGGGTAGTGTGAGTAATCCTGCATAATACAAAATTTTTTAAGGTGGTGACTATGGCGTTCACAACCAATGATTATCAGTTTAATGTTGCCGAAAAGTATAGAAAATAAGAAAAAACAACCACAAAACTAATAATAATATGATGGTTAATGACAGGACAATTTTGTAATACTTATAGTGCTAACAGAGTCGGAACCAGTGGATACACAATAGAAGGAATATAGTAAGGTACAAAAAGTAAGCCAATGTTAATAATTTAGGTAGCTAAGTATGTTTGAGAAGCAGTTCACTATAGAATACAAAATAAGAGAGAAATAAAAGAGCCTAAAATTATGTTGTTAATAACAAAGCAAGTCATAGGTTTCACGCTTAACATTGTCTCTGTCGGTTAGAACACGGTCCAAGTATGTATCGTTGAGTTCCTGTACTTGGTTGTACGAGCATAGATTACTTTATACTGATTTCTGGTTTTACTTGATGAGATACAAGGGGAGAGTTGGGAATAGAGGGGGTGTTGGGGGTCGGAGAGTATGATTTTAGACCATTTTTCGCATGTATTCAGATGCCTATCAACTAAAGTAGTGACGAGCTGACTGAGTTTCACACCACTAGTCCTACTAACTACCTTCAACATCCTTCTCAGGATGGAATTGTCCTTTTTCAGTAGCTCAGGAAAGACTAACGGGGAGCAGTAAAGTAGAATAGGTAAGATACAAGAGTTGACAAATTGTGAAAGTAGAGGTTGGGTGATTCCAGATTGTCTTACTTTCTTAATGTAGTAGGTAAGACAGAACACCTTCTTAGAAATCGTTAGGATATGAGATGTCCAAGTAAGGTCAGAAGAAAGAACTAGACCGAGGTATTTTGCATTAGACTTAGTTTCAATTTTAGTCCCCTCAATGCAACAGTCTTCATGAGAACTTACTAGTGTTTGTAGATCTCGTTTATGCCTAAGGGAGAAGTCGACAGTCTGGCATTTTGAGGGATTCAGCATGAGACCATTTAGTTTGGACCACTGACTGATGTCCGACAGGAAGCTATTTAGTTTGAGACAGTCTGACTGAGACATAATGGAAAACGATACAGACAGGTCATCTGCCTATTTGGCGAAGTTGACTTCATCTGAGAGAGGTAAATCATGTAAGAAGAAGGAAAAGAGAAACGGAGAAAGAACAGCACCCTGAGGAACTCCAGCTTCAGTAAGCAATGGAGAGGAAGATACACCATTATATACCGTGTACTGCATCCTATTAGAGAAGTAAGAGTGTAGCCAGTTGAGAGCCTAGGGCTCAGTTTGTGTAAGCAAATAATAATAAATGATGATGGAATTATACTGTCTAACACAGCTCCGAAGTTATATCCATATACTGGCTCGTACTACTGAATTGGTTTGCTATTTCGATAATAAATTGAATAACATCAATATAAACTATGAAGGGATTCCTGTGAGATGTGATATAAACAACATTTTAGATAAAAGGACGTAGACACAGAAAATTTTCTTTCCAACGATTCATTTTCACTAGTATTTATTTATATTTAACAAAGAATTCATAAGATAAATCAGAAACTAATAAATATTTCCTAGAAAATGCAAGGTGTAATCTACAAAGGGATTACTAGTTGGAAATCGGTAAAAGGAGGCAGAAGTTAAGATGACGTAGTAGGTGTGAAAAGTGACTAATCAATATAATTGTACAAAATGGACTAGCAATATTGGAAAGGCAGTGTTTATATAAAGTCTGTATAAAAAATGCAGCTTTATTAATAAACAGTAATAGAGTGATGGGAAAAATATGAAGATAATGATAATAAACTTACATAATAAAATGATACAAAATTATGATATGAACGTTACTCTGGCCATGGTACGGTAAGTGAGTGAGTGTAGTGCTTTTGAATGCCGAGGTCCAGTTTCTGACTCCGAATATCCAATGATTCAGCTACATATAGATGATGTATTTGTAGTCCTTTCATACGACATTGAGGAGCTCTGTGTAGCACTGTGAAGTCATTGAGGATGCCCGATGTTCAGAGTTGACAAGGTGTCTGCAGAGAGAGCTACTGGTATTCTTCTTTTCTTTCCTGACTAACCAGGCTGGTAATTGTTGCAGAATACGTTTGTAGACTTGACTTTGTGTACGGTCGATATACCATGCTCCACACGAACAAGTAAACTGATAAATACACATTAAAGTAGGCAAAACGGTCTCTTATCCTTAACTTTTGACTGAACAACTTGTCTGCTGGAATACGTGATGCGTAAGCTGGCTACTTGAAGTGTCTCTTTCAGACATATAGCAAGACGGTTTCTAAGAATTTCTACTTTAATATCACCTTTGAGTTTCAGGTTCATGAAGAAAGTTTTCTAAGAAACAGGCGAGATTTTCGGTGACGCAGGTTTTTATCAAAACATATCAGTGAATAGTCATTTCCCAGTGAGGTTTCACGTGGTGATTTTAATTCATTCACTGTGATATCTCTCGAACAGTATTTTTGAAACCTTGGATCTTTGAGACGAAACTCTGGAAGTTAATAAACTGTGTTGGTTTGTGGTATATTGATCTTTTGATCGAACAGTCTTGTCTCCTAATAAGTAGCACATCCAAGAATGGAAATGCCATGTTTTGATTCACGTCATAGAATGAATTTAATTGAAGAGTATTCCCCATTGAAAGTTTCGAAGCTATATTCAGCGGAAATTCTCCGAAACCGCCTTTCTAAATGTCTGAAGAAGACATTTCTAACAGTCAGTCTGCGTATCACATTCTCCTGCAGACAGTTAATCCAGTCTAACGCTAAGGACAAGATACTGCTTTTGGCCACCTCAATCCGTATTAATCAATTTACTCGCCCGTGTGAAGCAAAGTATATTGGCCGTACGCAACGTCAAGTCCACAAACGTATTCTGGAACACTGTCCCGCTTGGTTGGCCAGAGGAGAAAAGAAGAATAGCAACAGCTCGATCCTCGAACACCTTGTCATCTCTGGACATCGAGCACCCCCACATGAATGCTTCACAGTGTTACACAGAGTCCTTCCATATCGTACAAAGGGACTTTGGATACGCCATCTGTACATAGCTGAAGCATTAGCTATTCGAGATCTGAAACCGGACCTCTGCATCCAAAAGCGATACATACATTCTCTTGCCCTACCATAACCAGAGTAAAGTTCTTACCACAATTTTGCTTCTTCCCTTTATTATGTAAGTTCACTATTATTACGATTATTATTTTATTTTATCAACACTTTTATTATCATTATTATTCCCATCATCCACATTTTATTACCACTCTATGATTGTTTATTAATAACTTTGATTTTTATACATATTTTATACAAAAACACTTTATAGCCTTTCCACTAGTTCCTGTCCATTTTACACGAGCTTATTGATTATTCATTATCTCACACTTATTACGTCATGCCAACTTCTGTCTCCTTTCTAACTTACAATTAGTCATCCCTTCTTACACCTCACATTATGTGATACAATTTTCCAAGGACAAAATTTACCAGTATCTGATTGGTCTAAAGATTTCTTTGTTAATTATAATTACGATTGTACAGCTCATGAAAATGAATCGTCGAAAAGAAAATTTTCTTCGCTGTTTCTGCCTTTTTCTTATATATTCAAGACAACATTTTTCATCACAAATTAGAAAAGTATCACCTACGTATCACTTCTATAGGTGCAGGTGATGGATCAATAGCACAAAGTAGTTAGCTAAGAATGGATCGAAAAGAGAACCCACAGCCACACTATCTTTGCTCGTTGAATTTGAAATGGATATTAAACGTACATTTGTGAATTGATGATAGATTTTTGTTAATAACATTTCATTTTCATAAAGATTTTATAAAAACAGTTTATCGTCCTCCCAGTAGATTTCGGCAACTTTATAAAATTATAATGATTAGTCATTTTCACATACTTAATACGTCACCCCGACTTCTTTCTCCTTTTACCGATATCCAGCTAGTTATCACCTTTGGGATTATGTAATGCATTATCTAGAACAAGTTTAACAATATGTGATTTGTCTTTTGAATTCTTTGTTCAGTTTGAATCAGGTGTTTATATGATCTAGGTTACGGTGAGTGTCTAGGTAGAATGTGCATACTCGAAGGGGTAGAAGGGAAAATAACTATTGTCACATTATTATTATTGTCTCCTTTAGTTCTTAGAGGAACATAAGGCTTCAGTAGCACTTCTCCATTGCATTCGGTTCTCTGCCAACGTTTTCACCTGGATCCACGTCTGCCCACATGCTTTCATCTCCTCTTCGCATCACCTCCTCGTCACCTCACACTGACGACCACCTCGCCGCTTCCTATTGGTCTAGGTTCCACTCGCGAGATGGCCTGGCGTGTGATGTCACTATGTTGTTTTCTCAGAGTATGGCCAATCCACCTCCACTTTTTCCTGCATATTTGTTGCACAATTGGTTCCTGATAGGTTGGTTCGCTCATTGCAGAGATCCCTGTTGCTGATCTCTTCTTGCCGGTCATCTGATCTTCAGTAGGTACTGAGCGAAGACAGCTGTTGATGAAGGTCTGTAGTTTGTTCGAAGTGGCCTTCGTGACGCGGCGCCAAGTCTCTGATCCGTATGGTAACTATTGTCACATAGCGATTAGATAATGTAATGTACAACTACAACACAGCATGATATTGATAATACTGTAAGCATTACAAATAAAATAAAGTATAATAATGGAATCATTATCATAAAGTTTTTTTTGTATTCCCCAATGAATGAAAAACAAAACGATATTGTTTTTACTGACGTTTCGCTATTTAATGCTAATAGCTTTATAAAAGTATTATTAAACGAGAATTTATAAAATCCACTTAGCTTATATGTAACAAATTTAATCATTGTTCTTCAGCATGGGATCATTTTTGCGTTGTCCGTTTGGCCAAATGGACATATAATAACATAATATTTACAATTATTCGGTGTCACTAGTAGAGATAACTTTTTAAGTTGGGGGCAAAGACTAAGGGAGGAAAATAAATTGAATAAACATTTTCTGAATACAGAGATTGGGTTGGAAAATCTCTTAGGCGACTGCCTCAGCTATGCTTAACAACCGAAGACGTACCAACCTAGGAAGTTGAGGTGGCACCTTGTATAGAGCATTGTAGAAGATGAATTTTAGTCAGTCATGTGCTCCACTAGCTGTGCCAGTATTGAACTTCTGATTGACTTCACCACTTCTTTATCCAACCACGTTTGTCAGTGCTCTAGAAGGTTACGGTGGGCTTGCCGAAAAAGACGTAAACAGATTGGAAAATTTTCTCTTCGACGATTCATTTTCATAAGCTGTACAATCGTAATTATATTTTGTAAAAAATTCGTAAGACAAATCAGGTACTGGTAAACTATGTCCTTGAAAAACGTATTGCGTAATCTAAGGTGTAATCTAAAAGGCATGACTAACTGAAAATTAGAAAAGAGTGCGGAAGTTGACAAGACGCAATAAGTGTGAGAAAATGACTAAGCATTATGTCGGCCGTACCCAACGCTCGCTTTCCAAACGTATCACCGAACACTTACCAACATGGTTTTACAAAGGAGAAAATCGATGCCCCCGCAGTTCTATCTTAGAACATCTGATAGAATCCGGACACCAAGCTACACCCCAAAACAAACTTCAAAGTCGTCTACAGAGTAAGAAGTAGTCTTCCTAAAGGTGTACGAATCAGACTTCTTCAAACTGCAGAAGCAATGGCGATTCACTTGCTAAGTCCTGAACTCTGCATACAGAAGAAGTTCGTTCAATCACTACACTTGCAATGGACGTAATCTATCTTATTAGCTGACAAGTAAACTCTACCTAATCTTTTCTTCTGTCTCTTCATTAGTATTATTTTGTCTTCTCAATTGTAATATTTTACATTTTCAACTTTCTTGTTCTCTACCCCCACCCGATGAAATTTCTACACCTCACTACCGCTGTTACTGACTTGAACAAGGCTCAGTTTCTAGTCATTTATGTTACGTCATCCAACTTATTTACTCAATTTCGCTTCTACTTAGTCTCTACCTGTAATTACCTCTGTTGCTACCCTGATCTAAGTTGAAACATTTTAGTCAATTATATTACGTCATCTAGCTTACTAACTCAATCTTACTTTAGTTGCTGTCTGATTAACTTTGTTTCTATATTACATCATTCTGTATTAACTAATCAATTATCTAAACTTGACAAACCTCATGTACACACACACACAAATAATTATATATAAATGCGATTGTACAGCTATGTGAATGAATTCGCCGAAAAGAGTCTCTTCGCTGAACGTCTTCTCTTTTTCATATGACTCAATGGGGATTTTCAAGCTACATTATAGATATGTAGAGAGGACAATGACTAGGGGAAAGATGACAAAGTGTTTTACATAAAATCTGTAGGAGAACGCAGTGTTATTAGTAAGCATAAGCAGAGGGATAATAAACTAAGAAGGA
The DNA here is from genome assembly GCA_944472155.2 of Trichobilharzia szidati. NCBI lineage: Eukaryota > Metazoa > Platyhelminthes > Trematoda > Strigeidida > Schistosomatidae > Trichobilharzia > Trichobilharzia szidati. Next base: position 65,980,809 of record OX235277.1, on the reverse strand, counting down.
TGAGAATAAAAATAATCGTAAACCTGCACAACAAAATGAAGCGAAATTCTAGTGAGAACGTTATTCTGGTCACGGTAGGGCGAGGGAATGTATGTTGTGCTTTTGAATGCAGAGGTCCTGTTTCAGATATCAAGTAGCCATTGATTCAGCTATGAACAGATAGCGTATTCGAAGTTCTTCCGAACGATATTGAGAAGGACTCTGTGTAGCACTGTAAGCATGATGGGGATGCTGATGTTCAGAGTTGACAAGGTGTTCGAGGATGTACAGCTTATGAAAATGAATTGTTAGAAAGAAAATTTTCTTCATTATGTACGCCTGTCTCTTATTTTAGATAACTTTAATTTTATTTGTTTTTCGAAACAAGGTCAGTGATAAAAATTATGCTCTGTCGATTTGAGTACCATCCTCTTGAAAAAAAGTTACTCAATGCATAGAAAACTAAAAGAATGCAAAGCAATTTGTCCTTAAGTCAGTTAATTACATAGATAAAAAGAACCATTTTTCTTATCTTTATTTGTTTGTTTATCTCAATCTTTAAATGTACTTGACTTATAGTGCTTGAAATATTTTCCAGAAGTGACCTTGATTGATCACTTGAACTATTCACCTTTGATTGTGTTATCATCATTTAAATAGGAAGGTTGGGGGAGAAGAAGGGGAATGAACACTCAACCATTCGATGACTTATTTGTCTCTGTCTAGCAATACTCTTCTCAAGGATTTATTTTCTATTCATTCATTCTGTTCTTCAATTTTCTTTTCTGTTTTGCATTTGATGTACAATGGTTCACTTTTCTGTTTTTGTTTTGTTAATTGCGACTCAATTTAAAAAGAGACGCTACACATTGATGGTAAATTAGGCTGAAGGATAAACAGTTGAACTAGTGGATGGAACTTTCTTATACTAAAAAGACAGTAAATCATGACTGATAGAATAAGATGTGATTGCTTCTTTTAATACGCTTGTTCTTCGCTATGAAGCATCGTTTCAACTACAGGCGGAACTAATGAGGGTATCAAAGCAAGAATTGAAAAAGCAAGAAAAGCTTTCACTACTCTCAAGTCTGTGTGGAGATCAACAGCACTCAGCATCAAAAATAAGATCCGGATTTTCAACTCCAATGTGAAGTCAGTGCTACTCTACACGGATCAGAGACTTGCACTGCGCGTCATAAAGAGCATCTCAAACAAACTACAGACCTCCATTAACAGTTGTCTTCGCTCAATACTCAAGATCAGATGGCCGGCCAGAAAAGATCAGCAACAGGGATCTTTGTGAGCGAACCAACCAGGAACCGATTGTGAAACAAATAGGCAGAAAGAAATGGAGATGGATTGGCTATACTCTGAGGAAACCATCAAGTGACATCACTAGACAAGCCATTGCTCGAGTGGAACCCGAAAGGGAAGAGGCGAGTTGGTCGTCAGTGCAAGGGTGACTTTGCAGGAGGTCATGTGAAGAGGAGATGAAAACGTGTGGGCAGACATGGAGCCAGGTAAAGACTCTAGCAGAGAACCGAACTCAATGGAGACGCACGGCTGAATCCCTATGTTCCTCTAGGAATAAAAGGATACAATAATAATACGAATAGGAATAACAACGATTTATGCAGAATTAAATGGGACCATCATCATTTATTTCGTTGGCTTCTCATCAGCTGCATACAGAGTAACTTCAGCCTACTTGCAGATGTTACATAACGTCAATTAGTGACAGTAGGCTGCAAACTGAATAAACGGCGCTCACAATTATTCACTTATACACTTTCGAAGACTCAAATGCGAAGCAAATAACAGTGGGAGAAAATGTGGTGAGAGCTGGCTGCTAGCCAAAGTTGGTAGACAGTAATTGACGTCAATGTTTATGTCCCTAATATTGGTGGTGAGAAAATGAGAACAAAGGCTTTGCGTAGGCGGATACAGTTAGCATATGGATGATCTGACACAGTCACAAATAGATGCAAGGTTAATTTTCTGTGAGAAACAACCAATCAAAAGACTGTATTTTCTACTAATAATAATCTACAATAATGTACATTAAAATCTATAAATGTGTTGATTTTCCTTAATAAACGATCTGTTGCCTGGCCCTTGTCTTCTGTTGTTACAAAAAGGCTTATCTTCGATTGGACAGTAGCAACCAGTGTGCTGTGTCCAGCCCTTCGTTGGTGCAGACTGAATTCCCTTAGTCAGGTGTGCGATGTGGCCACCATTCTAGGTGGCTTGCCATCACTATGTACATTGATTTGATGATATTAGATGGTTTGAGGCTATCAGCAGGATACCTTTGACCCAGGTTTCGTGCTAGTTGGCACTTACTGATCAACAAGGCGTATCTGCAAACTTGAAGGAACTCATGTCCATGTTGCAGCTCGAACCGTCGTCTGAGAGAATTCAGTCTACACCAAAGAAGGGAGTAGACACATCACACTAATTACTAGTGTCCAGGCCAAGTATCCATTACAGTCCTACAGGAGGTCAATCGCGAGGCCTAATAGCTCAGTGGTAGCGTCTCTGACTGTAACACTGGGTGACGCGGGTTCGAATCTCAGAAAAGACATGAGTTCCTTCAAGACTGCAGATGCGCCTTGCTGACTGGTGAGTGCCAACTTGCACGAAACCTAGGTCAGGTTAGGCTTCCTGCCGATTGCCTCCAACCATCTAATATCATCAAGGCTTATCTTCATTCAACACGATTTTAAAGGTGATAATATTTCAGGAATGGTCAATAGAAGATTGAATGAATACCTGACTGTCCTGAACCCATCCTTTAGCTAAGTTAGTCTCCGTTTATTGGACAGCATGCTCGTTGGTGCAGTCGAAATTCGATAGATACTCACCCTTCTCATTTTAACTAACTCCAACATTGTATACAAATATATATTTATATGTATCTGTGAGAGTCGTTACATTGGAAGAATAGAAAGAAGGGTAAGCCTCCAATTTTCCGAACATTTGACAGAAAGCTTACTTCTCAAGGGAACAAATGCTTACAATAGTGCTATTGCCAGGCATCTCCATGATACAGGTCATGCGGTGGACATCTCGAATTCCTTTAAATTTATCCATAGACAAAATGGTGCCATTCTCTTGAAGTCTTGCAAAGTAAATGCTTTCAAATGATTGAAAACCGATTAATGTGTTGAGAACGATGCAGTCATAACTCTCTCCTTGTCCCTGTGATAACTGGTTGCACGTATTCTCTCTCCCTCTTTAGCTTTAACCTCAGTCCAGCCAAGTTAAACTTTAAGCAACACTAACTACCAATCAGCAATAACCTTGAATGCTCCAATGAGTTCAGTGGTACCAGCACTGTAGTGATATCAAGTCATGGAAAATGGAGAGAATTACGTCGTTATTGGGAGGAGGAGGTGTCATCGAACATATGGATGAAGCTATCTTATTGAAGAAAAAATACAACCGTGGTCGTGAACAAGCAAATACTGTTCGGTTGTTTGACTTATATGACATCTCTCTATAAAAAGGATTCGTCAGGAGGATAGCAGATAGAAAATAACTACCTTATAACCTATTATCACTGGACTTGTGAAACACACCACAGTGTCAACCATTCTAATTTTGTGCATCCCATTACAGGGACACACATCAATTCTATAGTAGGCTTTTTAAGAAGACTGAAAAAAGCAGGATTAGGGCCATCAATGGATCTCAAATTGATGTTATTTATAGTCATTTAGATGAATATATGTAAAGGATGTGGTGTAACTTTTCAATTGACACTCCTATGCTAAAATGGTTAGATGTTTTTATCATATGTGAGTTAAAAGTATCCTATGTAACAGTTTTATACAGTTTTTTATGCCTTTTTTTTCATATATATGTATTCCATAACCAAAAATGCCTCCTTCGTGTGATTGGCACGTTCAAGGTCATTCACTGATTGGTAGTTAATGGTGTTAGAATTTTAACTTTGCCCTCACTGCCTTTTGATATAGTGTAATTTTGATTGTCTCTTGTTTCTGTGAATTGAGTTGGACTCAGTATATTGTTAGTCAGTTTATTTGTTAGGCAACATCTTATTCACCTAATGTTTGTACTCTGCGACTCTTTTGCCACTGTCTGCAAGCATTTATTTTTGTTTAAACTTGAACATAGCGGTTAGTGGCATAGTGGTTAGGACGCTCACCGTCCATTCACATGGTCCGGGGTTCCATCCCCGACCACCCACGCACTCCTTTACCTCGCTTAGCCAGAAATAATGCTGGTGAAGAGGAAAGGTTGGTCGTGAGGCTACCAACCCCATCCTGTAAAATAAACACTGCTACAGAAACTTCAAGCCACTAGCTTGAGGCCCTTTGTTCAACTGGGGACCGTGAAGGAAAAAAATAAGTGAAATTTTCTGAGCATAGTAAATTAAGTTTCGAGCCTCCTTTCAACTGACATCATTTAACACAAACTTAGTGAATTAGTGAATTCCTTTAGTCTGTATGAAGATGATGAGAATCAAGCGAAATAAATGATGGTTCAGCCATCTTCTTCTGCATACTTCGCTGTTGTTCTTCCTTTATTCACATTCATAAAGGGGAAACATTAATTCCTTGGCGCTCCCAGTGGAACGTGGGGCTTCAAGCTGATGCTTTGAAGTTTTGATAGCAGTGTTTACTTTAACGAGGTGGGGTTGCTAGCCTCATGCTCAGCCTTCCTTCTTTACTGGTCTTATTACGAGCCTAACGAGGTAAAGGAATGCGTTGTCTAAAGATCGAACCCCGGTCCGCTCTGTCCTCCTTTATGCCTGTGAGACCTGGCCATTGACAGCGGGAGACATGAAAAGATTAGCTGTCTTCCATCGCAGGTGTCTGCGTTCTATCTCCCGCGTGAAGTGGTATAATAAGGTGAGCAGTATTGAGGTTAGGCATCGAGTGGTAGGTAAGGAGGGGAAATCAGTCGACGAGACTGTGAAGTTACATCGACTGAGAAGGTTAGGACATGTGCTATGTATGCCTAGTCATCGCCTTCCTCGACGACAGGCAATGTTAGCTGACATAGGGTCAGGTTGGAAAAGAGCTAGCGGCGATAAAACCAAAGCATGGCACCAGTCAATGAAATCTACAACAGTTAGTCTAAGCCACGTAGGAAGATGTAGACCTCCTGGTTTGGGTCCTGGAGACGGTAAAAACCAATGGCTGGAAACAATTGGTGACGTGTCTCAAAGTCGTTCTCAGTGGCGCAGATGCATCCACTCCTTGTGACTCATGATTTCTAATGGAACTGTTTTGTTCTTCGTTTTTACTACCCCTTTTCTCTCATATCTGTGTTTACTGTCTATATTATGCATTTCTCCTACTTTCTTCTCTTCCTTTATGTGCTACATGGAGGGAATTTGGCGACTTGAACTGCTGCAAATCGGTGCAAAGTTCTATGTGGAAAACCGACCGTCCGACCGACCGGATCGAACCCCAGATCACATACGTGGTTGACCGACAATAATAGGGAACAGGTGTATTAGATGACACTGTGGAAATATCGGGAAAACTCTCTGCAAAAGTGCCCATCATGATAATTGCCTGTTTTTGCCAGAGAAAACGACATTGAAATGATTTGTCAGTTAATTCGCAGACTTGCATTTCAACAAATTCTATATGAAATTTTATATATATACCTGACTTAGCCTAATTTTAGCATGGCATTAGCCTTCAGATTTTGATCGTACACTAGTTCCACAGGGAGTAATGATGTTCCCACGGAGGCTCGAACCAGTGCTCATAGTTCTAAACGCCAAGGCGTTATCAACCAGACGACTTGGGCCACGAGACTGAGCACTTCGGTCCAGTCAATTGACGGGAAAATCTTAAATTCAGTTACACGTAGTAAATTAAGTTTGAAGCCTCCTTTCAACTGACATCATTTAACATAAACCTAATGAGGGAATTTCTTTAGTCTCTATGACGGTGATGAAAATCTAGTGAAATAACTGACAATTGTGCCATCTTCTTCTACATACGCCCCTGTGGTTCTTGCTTTATTCAAATTCATAAAGGGGAACGATCCATCGTGACTAATTCTTCTATGCCCCCAGTGGAACATGAGGCTTAAAGCTCAAGCTCTGAAGTTTCGGTAGTGGTGTTTACTTCTACGGAAGTTGTTAGCCGCATTCTCAACCTTTCCTCTTTACGGATCTTTTTACAGGTTTAACGAGGTAAAGGAATGTATCGGCCAATGATCGAACCTCAGACCATATGCGTACTTGATGAACAATAAAGGGGAACATGGGTATTAGACGACACTGTTGAAATATCGGACAAACTCATTGCAAAAGTACCAATTATGATACTTGCCTGTATTTTGCCAGTTAATTCACAGACTTGCATGAGCTTATTTCAACAAATTCAGTATGAACTTTTTTATATATGTATCCCTGACTTAGCCTTATTTTAGCATGGCATTAGCCGTCAGATTTTGATCGTACACTAGTGAATGTCTAGTGTATTGTACCCAGTGCAGTGTTTGATCCAATTGCCTCCAACTATATATTACCAACAGTTCACAATGCACAATGATGGCGAGCCACCTGTTGACATGCTGACCACATTTCAAACTTGAATGATAGAATTCAGTCTGCACTAAACTAGGGACTAGACACATCCCACCAGTTACTCATATCCAGTTAAAGTATCCAATACAGTCCTACAGGAGGTCAGTCGTAAGCTCTAATAGATCAGTGGTAACGTCCCTGACTGCAGCACTGGGTGAGGCAGGTTCGAATCTCAGAAGAGACATGAATTCCTTCATGATTGCAGATATGCCTTGCTGACTGGTGAGTGCCAACTAGCATAAAACTTAGGTCAGATGGGTCTTCCTGTTGATTGCCTCCAACCACCTAATATTAGCTTTCAGTCTTGAAATTCGATCAACATAAAGTAATTTATTCCACAAACATCATCGAATCATTCATATACAATGAGTCAAAGTGAAAATTAAAATTGCATTAGAAACGAATAATAAATTATGCCTATTACAAAGGAAGTAGCATTAGTGACCGAATTTTTTTTTCTTTGGCGCACAGAACTCAAGCTGTTTTAAGCAAATTGCAATAGTCTCTGTTCTTTCGAGTTTACGTTGCCTAGTATCTAATGTCGAAATATTTGGGATTCTCACTGTACCTTTTATATTGAGTCATACTGACTGGTAAGTATAGTCGAACATGAAGATTTTTTAAAGAGTATGTTTATTCAGCTTAATAAAAACTTGGTTTCACATAACAGAGATAATCGTGGTAACGATTACGATGATGATAGAAAAACTATAAAGGAAGAGAATACAGTTTAGAATAGTTAACAATTTCAAAGGTGCTTACGGGATATCATGAACTGACATTAGTTACAGAATCACTGGAAAACCTTAGAATACTGGACAGCTGTTACATGCCATTTTGGGACTCTTCAGCGGTACGCACTCGAAAAAGGGGTTTGTACCCGGCTACAAAGAGAGCCGGTAGACAATTAAGCCATTGGGATGTTATTCAGTGGTCTACGAGCTAGCCTTGTAGCTGGAAGGTCCTGGGTCCAAGTCCCAGTGAATGCGTACTGTGAAGAGTCCCAAAATGTGACGAAACAGCTGCCCACTACTCTACGGATTTCTAATAGTTCTCTAACTGATATCGAGTCATGATGAAATCCTGTTGTGATTAGAGCTGGCTGCAAGCCGAAATTGTAGACAACAATCGACGTCAATGTTACGTCCCGAATCAGGGTCATGGGAAAACACAATAACAAAGCTTAACCCTGAGGAACTCAACAACCAATCACAGCAGACTTAACGTGTACAAATAGGACTCGCGGATATATGGCTTAACTTTCTGAGAGACGGTCACAAGCAGTAGCGAATAACCTCCGGCAGGAAAACAACTAATCAGAAGATGTTGCTTCTCCAATGACAATAATGTACATCAAAATCTGTAAATATCTCTTGATTTTCTCAATAAAGGATCTGTTGCCTGGCGCTTGTCTTCTGTCGTTACACTGTAACCAATCAAATCCCTGAGAAATAACACTTGAATTTCAAACTTGATACTTTAACTGGATTAATTCTTCTCCATTTTTCAAACAAACAAAACAATTTAAATCATCCTTTCGTCACAAACAACAATATGAACAACAATCAGATGTAAGAATACATCATAAATGCAAAAAAGTAATAATAACAATTCTCTTTTTCATTTCATTTCCCCTCTGAACACTTTTTATCCTTCGTTGTTACTTGTAAATTTAACGACGTACTGTTTTGAACTACCCCACTCAATCCTTGAACTAATCTCACTTCTCCCAGTGCTGCTGTTGTTCTACGATACTTCGGCAGAGTAAAACAGGATACATATAACAGGGAGAAGTGTCATAGCATATGTGACAGTGATGGTCAGTTCATTTCTTTCTATGAAAAAGAGGGGAAAGATCGATGTGAGTGTGGGTGTATGCGTCAGATAGGGAGAACATTTACCTGTTTACAAAACACTTTTCCAAACAAACTATCACAATACTTTCCTCTTGCAATAGAAAATCAACGGAATGACAATCAAAAAATGTAAACAACATTTCGTTTGTTTTTTTTGTTTCTGAAAGTGAAAACTTAAATTTTTAAAAAACTACAGTTTTTTTACTTTTATTTCAGTATCATAACATCTGTAGAACTTTTGTTTTGAAGCTTAGATGCATAACAATTTTAGTCCTTTTTGTCCAGGAAGTCGGAAGAATTTTATGTCCATCTCTGCAGTAGGCTATCCTGTATAAAAAAAGTTACTCATGACCCACCTGTTTGAAAAGAAATACCGAAATACAACCTCTTTTGAGGTACTTCTTCTTAGCAACTGTATGGTTAGAAATTATTGCCATTATATCGTTGTTATTCCTTGAGGTTAAAAATGGAACATGGGGTTTCGGCAGCACGTCTGCATTTTTCCTGTTCTCCGCAGTCCTTTGAAGCTTGCTCTGTGAAATCCTATAGGCTTTCATTTCCTCCTCATACTGTTTTCTTTAAGTCAATTTCAGACACGTGTCCAGTTCACTGTCCCCTAATCGGGTTCTATTCGAGAGTGTCTCTCAATGGTCTACTTAGCATTTGTCCAGTATATTCGTCATAATTGTTCACTAATAGGTTCTTGATTGATTTATTCCTGAAAGGGGCTCCTGTTAATAAAAATCTTCACTGGGCTGTTGAAAATGCTTTTCATGATGAGCAAAGTCTCTGAATCTTACAGATTAACTGACTGACTTAACATTAGTGGTGTAGATCTGAATTTTCTACTTGACACTGAGTGCAGTAGATTTCCAAACATATGTCAGAGGGATGCGATTCTTTCTTACCATCGCAATCAGATCTGCTCTTCACATCTACATCTGTGCTAACTGCCTGTAGTTGAGACGATAGTGCTTGGGTGAGTGAAGGAAGTGATCTCGTTGAAATTTCATCTGTTGATAGTGATTGTTTCTTGTTGTTAGTCGGTTGGTTATCTTCATCAACTTCGTTTTCTCCGTGATAACTTGAAGTCCCCACTCTTTCTTCCAGTTTGTTGGTCTATACCTGCATGTCTTCTAGTGTGTGTGACATTAAACATAAATCGTCCTCAAAGTCCAAATCTTCTATCGTTTTTTCATCCGCCCAACGTATTTCTGTCTTTGATACGTTCTGAAGTCCATGAGATATCTTTGACAGGATATCTGTGTAACATAACAATGAGTCAAAAGAAGGCGTGACTCTTTAGTATTCAAAGTTACTGTGTATCTTTATTCATCTACTTTGCATTTCTTTTTTACTTTCTTCTCTTGGTTTGTGTGCTACATGGGGGGAGAGTTTGGCGACTCGAACTGCCGCAAATCGGTGCAACGTTCTCTGCTGAAACCAGTCTGTCAGTCAAAGCAGGAATTTTTGCTTACAGGCGTTTAACATCCATCGAATCCATTTTATCAACTTTTTTGTCGTTATTTCACTTGGTTTATCCCGTTTGAAATGTAATCGTATATACACAGGCCTGTTATAAACAGAAACAGAGACTTTATTTTCTACTCTATTGGCCATGTATTTAGTGATGCATTTTTCAGGCTAGCTGTCCTAACTTGACTGGCCGTGTATAACCTTAAGTTCTTCAGTGACATCTTCTGGATAAATACCTCTGTACCTTTAGCTCAGGGTCTTTGCCGAATTTCTTTTATACTGGAGAGGAAAAGAGCGGAAAAAAATGTGAATATTGACTGGTTGAATAACTATTCTCAAGTAAATTCCTCTTTACAAACCACTGTCTAGTCTTCTTCTCAGTGTGATGTCATTCGCTACTACTGTCACTGTCTGTATAACAAACGTCTGTAATTACTTATCGTCTAACTAAGTAGTCCTAACAGAACTTCAGATTCAATATTGTACTTTATCTTGATAATTGTATGCTGTGTTAAAAGTATTCCTTGCAATAAAGCTACTACTATCCTCACTCCTAGTATTACCTTGATTATTACGTAACCACCTTCAAGTATTGGTATTTGAAGGGATTTAATCTAATTGGTTGGAGGATTTCATTATGAGCTGACATTGGCCAGAAAACCATTGGAAAATCTGGGAGTACTGGACAGCTGTTTCGTCCTGGCTTAGGATTCTCCATCAGTACACACACACACCACCAGAGTCCAAACCCAGGACATTCTGGTTACAAGACGAGCAAGCTCTTAGACCATTGAGCCACTGGGACCCGATCCAGTGGCCAGCCCATAAATTCTAACTTCTGCCAATTCATTACATAGCTCTACCACTTAGCAATATCATCTTCGATAAGCTATTAGTATTAAACAGCGAAACATCAGTAAAAACAATATCGTTTTGTTTTTCATTCATTGGGAAATACAAAAGCCTTTAATATAATGAATATCATATACCCAATGCCCAAATTTTTTCAAAAAGTACACTCTGTTTGAAGTGTTTAACAAAAGTAGACTAATTTTGAAAGTTTGAAATCAAATTTTGCTCACAGTTATTATGAAATATATTAACCATTCGACTTAGTTTCAAAGCCACTACCGTCTATGACAGTCATATCACACGGACAAACCAGTTCATATAAGTCGTGCTCACGTCTGAAAGTGAAACTAACAACCTGACATTTAGAAGGATTTTTATCTGGAGATCATTTGACAGTAAATAACCACTGACTAATTTCTAAAAAAAGTTTATTTTATTTTAAAAAACGATCTGATCGTAGAGCGACAGTCAAACCATCAGTATCCTTAACAATACTGCCTTCATCAGAATGGGGCAAATCATTAACCATGTTTAAAAACAGAAAAGGAGTAAGTAAACCAGTGGAAACACTTCCCATTGTATACAGTGTACTGCTTCGTGTCCCACCAAAGCAGTTTAACAAAAGAGATCTAGAATTTAATTGGTGAATGGTGACTAGTCCTATTTGGGACTCGCCAGCTGGATGTACCTGTATTCCGCAATAAATGATAATGCTCCCATCGAGGCTCCAACGCAGTGCCCATAGCTTCAAAAGCGAAAGCACTATCAACTAGACCACTTGGGCCCCGAGAGCTGGCCACCTCTTGTGTAACTGGTCATATTAATTATTTAATTGAATTTTAGATTTTCCCGTCGGTTGATTGGACCGAAGTGCTCGGTCTCAGGTTGCCATGTCGGCTTCTTGTACAGATGCTTCAACGATGTCTGAGCATATAATTAGAGTTTAATTGGTGGATGGTGACTAGCTCAAGTGGTCTAGTGGATAACGCTTTGGCGTTTGAAACTATGGACACTGGGTTCGAAACTCTTTGGGAACATCATTACTCACTGCAGAATGCAGGTACATCCAGCTGGTGGACGAGTCCAAAATAGGACGAAATGCTCTTTATCCTGATTTCAACTGCTAGTTAACATTTGATCGCTGACTTAAAATTAAATGCCCAGACATCGTCGAAGCATCTGCACAAGAAGCTGACATACCAATCTGAGACCAAGCACTTCGGTCCAATCAATTGACGGGAAAATCTAAAAGAGATCCAGGTACAGAGTTACAGGCAGATATGTAATCAAGGAAAGCACACTGAACATATTTGGTACCCCTGTCTAAATTAGAAACAATATTATGATCTAAGACAACAGTGGCATCTAAAGTACACCTACTGTCTTTATATGCAAATACCAGTTTGTAGCAGAGTTTTATAAATTCTAGTAGATACCATTTCAGTAGTATCTCTCCCAAGTAATAATAGTAGTAGTGATAATAATAATAACAAAAATAATATCCAACTGCGTTCATTTAAAGACAGATAACATTTAAAAAAAAGGATATGTTAATTAGGTGTGTTTGTTTTATTTTTTTTTAAAATAGGCGAAATAAACAATGAATTAATTTACATTACTTACATCTCTCAAAGTCGGATGATGTATTCGCGCGTTTGTGTGTCTGTGTGTGCGTGTGTGTGCTTGCGTGTGCGTGTGTGTGTTGGTCGAGGATTCCAGTCAACTTTTTTTATCAGACTCATCTCAGACTCATTTACATAAATATCTACCTGGCATTTACAAGTCTAGTTTCTAAAAATAGCATCATGATTAATTACTATGCAAAGATAGATAATGTTAGTGCAAATGACTCATTCTATCATTGGTAGAGCTATGAACTAACTCAATGGTGTATTTTATTTAGATCAAGTTTTGTTTTGATCCTTGAACCATGATACTGTCGGAAAGTTAATAGCTATTTCGATACGTTTTTGATTGGACACTAGTAAGTAACTAGTGTAATGTGTCTAGTCCTATATTTAGTGCGAACTGGATTCACTTACTAAGTCCTGAACTCTGCATACAGAAGAAGTTCGTTCAATCACTACATTTGCAATGAACGTTATATTATTGTTCCCTTGGGTTCCTAGTGGAACATAGGTCTTCAACTGCACGCCTCCACTTGCTTCTGTCTTCTGCTGTACTTTTCACTTGCATCCATGTTAGTCCATACTGTTTTAACTCCTCTTCACACGATGTTCTCCATGTCACCCTTGAACGTCCCACTCGCCGCTCTCCTCTCGGGTTCCACTCGAGGGCCTGACGCGCGATGTCACCCAGCGGCCTCTTCACCGAGTGTCCAATCCATCTCCACTTTCGCCTGCATATTTGTTGAGCGACTGGCACTTGCTTTATTTGTTCTCATAGTTTCTTGTTGGTGATTCTTTCGGGCCATCTGATCTTGAGTATAGAACGAAGACAGTTGGTTGTTAATAAATGTTTCTGCAACCTGTTGGAAATATTCTTCGTGACCCTCCAAGTTTCTGATCCGTATAGAAGAACTGACTGACTTGACGTTTGTATTGAAAATCCGAATTTTGTTGTTGATGCTGAGTGACGAAGATTTCGAGATTGGTTTCAGGTTGATGAATGTGTTTCTCGCCTTCGCGATTCTCGATTTGACATCCTCGTCCACTCCACCTGCCTGTAGTTGAGACAATGCTCCCTAGATAAGTGAATGAATGAATGGACCTCTTTCAAATCCCTCCCGTTGATGCTGATTGAACGTAATCTGTCTTAATACCCGACAGGTAAATTCTATTTCTTTCTTTCTATCTCTTCATTAGTATTATTTTGTCTTTTCAGTTGTAATATTTTACATTTTCAACTTTCCTGTTCCCTACCCCAGCACACGATTTAATTTCTACACCTGATTACCACTGTTACTGACTTGACCAACACTCAATTTCTAGTCATTTATGATACGTCATCCAGTTTATTTGCCCAAACTGAATTCTATCACAGCGTATTCCTAAATGGCTCCAAAAGCAATCTGAATCCTCAGATCCCAGTAATGGTGAGAACAGGAGACCTAGTTCCTCTATTGCGAAACATATTAAAGAGACAGGACATAAAAATTGACGTTTACACATCTTTTAAGCGTATCTACAAAACGTGTTTGAACTGTATCATAAAGTTTGTGGAAGCTACAGAAATAAGAAATTTTAAACCACCTTTATGTGTTCATCAAAAACAATTTCTCCTCACGCTAAACCTTCCTTGGTAAACTTTGTTTTGATCCCAGCCAGGGTAAATGTATTAATACCTCTGTTATTTCGTCTTGCTAGTTACTAGAAATATGTTTCGCCTAACGTTCTACGTTAGGAAGTTAAGGCAGTCTGGTATAAAGCAGTCTTTGCTTTCTCAGTTTGTCAACTCTTGTATTCTAATCATCCCTCTTTACTGCTCCCCATTAATCTTTCCTGGACTACTTAAGAAAGACTTTGCTTTGCTGCGTAGGGCACTAAAAGCTATTAGTAGGGGAAGTGGGATTTCGTTAAGCCAACTGGTTAACATCATTGTGGATAGACATATAATGTCATATAAGAAACTAGCGAATTCTATGTTGTCAGACCCCGAACACCCTCTCTATACTCAGCTCTCTCCTTGCATTTCATCTGGTAGAGCTAGAACCAGCTATAGGAGGCTATATGCCAGGATTACCAAGTACAAAAACTCCACAATACCTTATCTGGCACAGCTGTTATGTGATGAGAAAACTGTTAGGTATGACACGATCGACTTACTGAGGCACTCTAACAAACAGTTCTCATTAGCTTTTGTTCTCCTTTCTTTGTTACTATTATATTGTTGCTCACATATTCTATTACACACTAATTTTATATTTCATATCCTGTGGTGCATTGTTTAAATATGTGAATGCAATGCTGTTCTTTTCTATTTCTTTTCTTTTTCTTTTTTCTTTTTGTAGTTGTTGCTTTTTATTTTTAAAATCTTACAAACATTTATGAGGTAATTGGATGCAATATTGTAATGCACGCTGAAAATTCCATACCTGTACCACAAATACTGTTTGGAATAAAGCTATTATTATTAAGTGATCTTCATTGTTATTTCACCTTCAATATGACCTTTTAACTTGAACTAAATTTATTTTCTCACCTCTTAACTCTTTATTAATTTCACGTATATTCCTATGACAAGTCCGTGATGTGTGTGTTACGAAAATACATTAGACGATTCAGATAAATTACGTCTTCTTATTGCTCTATCTGAATTCTATCAGCCAAGTTTGTAATGTGGCCAGTATGCCATTAGATGGCTCGCCATCACGGTGCACTGTGAACTGTTAATATAAGATGGTTTGAGGCAATCGGCAGGAAGCCTTGGACCCAGGTTTCGGACTAGTTGGCGCTCGATATGTTCATCACAAGGTTCTACATTTATAATAAAAGAATTATTGTTATTCACGAAATTAATGCTGCTTTATACTGCTTCGGGTTCGAATCTGAGAAGAGATATGAGTTCCTTCATGGTTGCAAATACATCTTGTTGACTGGCAAATGCCAACCAGCACGATATCTAGGTTAGGAAAGGCTCCTTGCCGATCGCCTTCAACCTAAATCAGTGTTGTTTGAAAATTCTTTGACCATTGTATTGAGTGTTCAATAACCAATCTTCGACAGAGTAAATGTTTTGAAAATCGCTCCTGAAGGATCCATTCACTACATTCATACCCATTAGGGTGATTCTTTTTCTCCTAGACTGTATATCATTCATCTCAAAATTTGCAAATCATATGCTGACTTCATCTGCCACCTGGCTTTATGGGCTGAAATCCTAGTGGATAAGTACAGCCGAGTAGTCATAAACGAGGACGAAACAGCCATTCAGCATTCCCTGCTGCACTTCACTATTTCTCCAACTGATATCAGTCCGTGATCACATTAAATCCTTACATGCTAACTATCAAAAATCACGTAATTTGCTGTCGATCATCGCTAGAGTAATTTACAGACTTCATGAATGTTTGACGCGGGTTTATATCTCAGAAAAGACACGATTTCCTTCAATATTTTAAATATGCCTTTCAGACGCACACAAATGATCACAACAGCTAGGTGCATGACTTTTTGTGAATTATCTTCAAATACATACAGAGGTGATGAAAATTCCTGGTCAACACCACCAACAGCAACAACAAAAACTGACAACAATCAGCATAAATGGGAGGAACCTGAAAAAAAACCTCTTTTACCTACCTTGGAAGCATCGTTTCAACTACAGATGGAACTGACGAGGATATCAAAGCAAGGATCGGGAAAGCAAGACAAGCTTTCACTACTCTCAAGTTTGTGTGGAGGTCAACAACACTCAGCATGAAAAGCAAGATCCGGATTTTCAACTCCAATGTGAAGTCAGTGCTACTATACGGATCAGAGACTTGCACTGCGCGTCAAAAAAAGCATCTCAAACAAACTACAGACCTTCATCAACAGTTGTCTTCGTTCAATACTCAAGATCAGATGGCCGGCCAGAAAAGATCAGCAATAGAGATCTCTGAATTGAGCGAACCAACCAGGAACCGATTGTGAAACAAATATGCAGGAAGAAATGGAGATGGATTGGCCATACTCTGAGGAAACCATTAAGTGACATCACCAGACAAGCCATTGCTCGAGTGGAACCCGAGAGGGAAGCGGCGAGTTGGTCTTCAGTGCGAGGGTGACTTGGAGGACGTCATGTGAAGAGGAGATTAAAGCGTGTGGGCAGACGTGGAGCCAGGTGAAGACTCTAGCACAGAACAGAACACAATGCAGACGCACGGCTGAAGCTCTATGTTCCTGTAGGAATTAAAGGATACAGTAATAATAATATACATACAATCAGTATTATGTTAATATTTACCAGACGTCCAGTGACGAAATTAAATCATTCATAATGAGAAGACTGATTACGTGCAGTAAGTGGAAATGTAAACTGGAATACGTTGTCACGACAATCAAGTGATTACAACAGAATTACTTTATCCCTTTTTTCAGTATACTGTCCATTCATTTAGAAAATTCTAGTTTTATGTTGATGAATAATTCAAACTTAAGATAAAACACGTTTACCACAACACTTTGTCTGTTTTATGAAGTTACGGTAATAGGGGATTATCACAGCAGTCATAAAGTTTTGAAAATAATCTTCACTCTTAGTGTTTATTCGCGTGTGCATGTGAATTAGGATTACGGTTCAATATGGCGTAGGCAAATGAGTTATATGGGCTGACTAAAGCGTCTATTTGAAGGTGGAACTCCAGGCAACTTAAAATAAAATAAAAGTACGGGGGAGGGGTAAGAAACAGACTCACTGATATTGCCTTAGCATCCTGAAGAGTTTGATTCTGTGGAGTAGATCTCTTCTCTAATATCTATATTTGCTTTTCATTCATTCGTGTTCCCACTGGAAATCATGAGCAATGAATTTTTGAGTAGCAGTTGCGTTTCTTCTAATAGAATGTGGTTATTAGTCACACGCTAATCGTCCCTTCTTAAACGAGCTTACAAAGATGTATCACGCAGTGAAACAGTATTATTTTCTGCATAACGTTTCAAACAAGCTGAACACTCACATACAAACAGGACCATATGAGGAAATTAATAAATCAATAGACACAGTTATGAATAAAGTTAAGAAATCCACAGCGGACCTTATATGCCGAATGAAGCCGTTTCTAAGTGAGTCTAAGTGGTTTAATTTAACGCCACATTAGTATGTATGGTGTTGTTAAAATTCATAAGTCAGGATACCCTATTAGAAGTATAGTGCCACTTGAGGACATAATACTGGGAGTACAGCTATGCCTGACTTCCACAGTATTTAAATTCCAAGGGAAAATATACAAACAAACTGAGGGAGTTGCCATGGGATCGCCAATATCCGCGGCTTCGGCAAGTAAATTCATGAATAGGTAGGAAAACATAGCGATGGAAACGTTCACCTCCATGCCAAAAGTATGGTGAAGGTATGAAAATGAAAAATTCGCTGCACTCAGAACACAGGATATAGATAGATTTTTCGAACACATCAACTCAAAGGTTGAAGCAATTCAATTCACTTATGAATTGGAAAATCAGGAAGGGGAGCTCCCAATGTTAGATTGCAACGTAAAGAGGAAAGAAGATGGGAAGTTAAACAGTAGTGTTTACAGGAAACCCACACACTCAAACAGATATTTAAACTTCCAATCATCCCATCCTATGTCAGGAAAAATAGGATTGGTGAAATGTTTAAGTGACAAGGCACAAAAACTAAGTAGTACCAAAGAAAATCAAAGACAGGAAGTGAGACATATAAGAGAAGCTTCTAAATTCAATAATTACCCTGATAAATTAGTCAGGAAATATGTAGGGAAATGTAAAAATAAAATAAATAATGATAGTAGTGATAGTGATATTAATAATGATATTAGTGACGAAATAAGTGTCAAATATACGCAAAACGACACCAAAAATAAGGAATCGAAATCATCTGTAGTAATTCCATACAAGGAAAGAACCTCGGAAACCTTACGCAGAATTCTTAACAAGGCAGGAATAAAAGTGGTTGGCATTCAAATCCACAAACTCTATTAGAAACAAGCTTTGATGGTTAAAGGATCAGTCCTGTGGAGCCTTTAAAACAAAACAATTTAGTTTATCTAATACGCTACCTGTAATGATTGTCAGGTCAAATACATAGGTCAAACTAGTAGAACAGGGGCAGTCAGGCTAGCTGAACACAAAACCTAGCCAAATTTAGATTGGTTGACCCGAATAAGATAAGAAATCTAGAGATTAGTTGAGCTATACCACTCAATACATGCAATTAAACAAAACCATACAATACGATGGCATGGGATAAGATAGGATGACAGTTTTAAAATCTAATGTAACAGCAGATTGGTGAGGGAGATGGATAACAGAAGTTTGTTTATCGAATTAACTAGCTGAGAATACGCGTAATAGGAATGATTCAGCACCTGTCCCAGATATTTGGAAAATTCTACTACCCCTACGACAATGATAAGAGGACAAAGAAAACTATAAATCTCAAGTTCCGAAGTCGTGTGATTATAATTGATGAAATTATGAACAATCATCAATTGTGTTCGAAACCTTGTCATCCAGTACATAATGATACTGTTTTACTGTGTGATATATCTAATAAGTAAACTAATACGGAATTACTTACTACCACAGTGCCTACGTTTTACACATATATTAATAGGACTTACAAAGGTCTAACCAGCGTTTCTGAGTGTTTCAACTGAGAATCCAACATCAAACCACAAGAGTATATGGCGAGTATTCTACCTCTGAACAACTGACGGATTTTGCAACAACTCTGAATGATGAGTCAGCCGAAATGCTATAACAGGTACAGGAAAGGTGTTCAGTTATGCCGTTTGCGAAAGGATGCGTTCCGTAGCATTAGATGAATAGGGATAAGCATGCTGCAAATGTCACATGGGGGCGATATCTTTGCTAAGCCTCTTGTTCTTTTCCCTCTAATGGTTTTATGAGTTTTATAAACGATTTAAATTTTCACACGGAAAACAGACAAAACTGTTGATAATCAATAAGCAACTAAGAAGCAAAATTTCAGCAATTCTCAAGATTTTCTTATAATATATTCATAAAAAGAGTAATTTGAGAGAACAGTCGTTTCAATTACTATGAGAAACCCTTCAGTGTTATTGAACTGTACGACACAACCTCCAACAGTATAAAGGTTCTAGAATTACGTGCGTGTACGTCAGCTGAAAATAGTCATGAGGACTGCACCAAACATTGACCAGTCTTAATCAAGTAACTCGGGAAAGAAAACTTAGCAGTGCTTTTAAGTAACGACAGGAGTAAGACTAGGCTGTCTATTATCACGGATGATATCCCTGAGTGTGGTGAACAGAATCAAACAAAATACCGTCGGTTATAGGAAGACGGGTATATTTCGAACCGACGGAAAGACTATGGAAAATCGGTTGTTTAATTCAGTTTGTTTTAGATTTTCCCGTCGATTTATTGAACCGAAGTGTTCGGTCTCAGGTTGACATGTCGGCTTCTTGTGCAGATGCTTCGACGATGTCTGGGCATATAATCCGAAGTTAATTGGAGGATGGTGACTAGCAGTAGGATCCAGGATGCTCATTTCATCCTATTTGTGACTCGTCCTCCAGTCGGATGTACCTGCATTCCTCAGTGAGTGATGATGTCAAATGTAGAACGCCTTGGCGTTTGAAACTATGGACACTGGGTTAGAGCCTCGGTGTGAACATCATCACTCACTGAGAAATGCAGGCACATCCACATGACGAGTCCCAACCAGGACTCGAAATGCTCATTCCGGCTTGATTTCACCGCTAGTCACCATCCACCAATTAACTTATGAAAAATCTGAATTTCTCAGATGATTTATGCCTAATGGTGCACAAACTCAAAGATGAACAGGCAAAGAGCAGCAAGTTGAAAGAAAAAGAAGCAGCGAAGACAGGAATTCAAGTGAACACACGGAAGACAGATATGATGAAGATACCTAACCAAAAACAACAAGTACCAATCACGACCAACGGGAGAAATTTGAGCAACATAATTTCTAATACACTGAACATTTTTTTCCTTCACGTTCCCCAGTGGAACATAGCGCTTCAAGCTAGTGTCTTGAAGTTTCTGTAGCAGTGTTTATTGTACAGGATGGGGTTGCTAGCCTCATGCCCAACCTTTCCTCTTCACCAGCATTATTTCTGGCTCAGCGAGGTAAAGGAGTGCGTCGGCCGGGGATCGAACCCCGGGCCATGTGCATGGTCGGCGAGTGTCCTAACCGCTATACCACCGACGCACAATACACTGAACATAAAGAACAATAATAGGATTCCCAACAATAATGTTAGGTCAATTTTTCTATTTCTATGATTCGAGAACTTGGTGTGTCACTAATAGCACTTCAAACAGACTACTGCAGACTTCTATCAACAGCTACCTCCATCTCAACCTGAAGATGAGAGGATTGGCTGGCAACGGACTGACAACAAGAAGGTCTCGTAGTGCGATGAACCAACCGGAAAATACACAGTCCAACAAATATCCCGAATAAAATGAAGATGCATCGAACACACGTTCAGGAGACAATTGAGTCACAACACAAGTCTGTTGGGCTTGTTGGGTAACATAGAGGAGATCGTGTGGGGAAGAGATGAGTACTTATGCGTTAATCGTGGGACCATCTAAAGAAGACTGAGGCGAACAAAAGAAAATGGAGGTGTTCTGTTTAAGCCCTATGTTTCATTCGGAAACCAACAGAATAATAATAGTAGCAAACCGTGGAATCACATTCAGTTCATTTTCACCGATAGACTGAACTCTTTCTGTGAATGTTTCCAAAATAATCTGTGATGTCCTTCTTAAGCGCACTCAATTTCCAGAAGGAAAATCTGAAACCGTAACACTCTCCTAACTATTTAGATTGTTACAAATTGCATTGTAACAATTTTCATTCTGATTTATATTCTGAAACAGTTTCATTTTTGCTATTTGAAGTCCACTTTCTGTCAAGATGGTTTTATCAGATTTGGAAGACGTGAGAAAAACAACTCTAGCAGCTTAGTTTATGATGTTTATCTGATTGTGTTCCTGGCCGTCATAATATTGATAACATCATCACAACTCATTGATTTTTTGACAGTTATAAGTGTGTGTTACTTGAGTGTTAGAACAAAAATAGACAATACATCACTTTGGTGGTCATACAACTTATCTTTGTTTAGATAAACGAGAAGTTGTATCCGTTTTAAGATAAATAGTTTAGAAAAGAACATTAGGATTCTAAAATAATGATAAGCTTATCGTGAGCTGTTCATCAATTTCCAAAATAAATTCAGAACATAAATATCACCGGATTTTATTGGGGTTTTTATTTTGGTGGGTCTATAGGAATTTGATTGGTTGCAGGTGTGATAGAGAATTGACATAAGTTAGAGAAGCATTGTAGTATTGGACAGCCCTTTCCTCCTGGTTTGGGATCCGTCTGCAGTACGCAAACACCAGCGGGATTCGAACTCAGGACGTTCAGATTACTAAGTGAGCATCTAGACCATTGAATCACTGAGACAAGATGCAGATATCCCTGAATTCCAACTTCTGCCAATTTGCAATGTTTATTTCCCCTCAAGGTTTCTTGATCTACTTCAGAAAGACTCTGTTACATTGCAAAGTTCAATAAAAGCTGTCACTGGGGTGACTGGAGTGTGGCTAAAACAACTTATGAATACTTTCGTAGATAGATACATGGACTCATGCAATTAATTAGCGAATATTATCTATTCAGATCCTTACAACCATCCTCTGTATACAAAACTTTCTCCTTGCATCTCATCAAGTAGAGCTACAAGCAACTACAGAAGACTATATTCTAGGACGACTAAGTATTAAAACTCTACATTACCTTCCATATGAGAATAAAACTTGTGCACTGTGGTAGAGTGTAATTCCATTATGGGTAAATTTTGTTTTGAAAAACTCTCACAGTGTTATACGATAATGTTTACTGATGATGTTTCGTGCACAATTTATTGCTCATAATCCTATCAGGGTAATCACACGACTTTCTAAATTCATTTATATAATTCGGTTGTTTTTCACTTGATTTTCACTTGATTTGATTGGCTGTAATATTTTCCATATTTCGGGTAATGAGTGATGAATCCTTTCTATTACATGTGTTGGGTGTAGATTCGATGAACAAGGATTCAGTAATCAACCTCTCTCTCCACCTAACTAGATTACTTTTTAGAATTTTAACCCTCTCACACCCTATTGTGTGGTTGTGTGTTATTGCATGCATTGCGATTGCTGAGCCTTTTTCTAAATTACTTATCTTCTCAGGGTCAACCATTCTTACCTTAGCTAAATTCTTATGTTCTGACAATCTGACTACCCCTGACCTACTAGTTTGACCTATGTAGTTGACCTCACAGTCATTGCAGGGTATTTTGTAAATTATATTATTTTGTCTAATTGGGTCCCGCGTCGGTGGCATAGCGGTTCGGACGCTCGCCGACCATGCACATGGTCCGGGGTTCGATCCCCGGCCAACGCACTCCTTTACCTCGCTAATCCAGATATAATGCTGGTGAAGAAGAAAGGTTGGGCATGAGGCTAGCAATCCCATCCTGTAAAATAAACACTGCTACAGAAACTTCAAGCCACTAGGTTGAAGACCTATGTTCCACTGGGGAACGTGAAGGAAAAAAAATTGGGTCAACTGGGTCCTTTAACCTACAGAGCTTGTCCCTGAGTGAGTTTGTAGGTTTAAATGTCACCCTAATTCCTGCTTTATTAAGAATCCTACGTAAGGTTTCAGATGTTTCCTCTTTATATGGTATAACTGTAGATGACTTATATTCTCTCTTATTTATATTATAATTACTAGTTTCAAAATTATTTTTTTTATTTTGGCCTTTTTCAATCTTCCTAATGAGTTTAAAGGGATACTTGTTTAACACCAACACCTCTTCTATCTGTTTTATTTCATCATTTAGGTCTTTTTTGTGCTATTTATGCAATAGGAATGATTCATCACTCATACCCGAAATATAGAAAATATTACAGCCAATCAAATCAAGTGAAAATCAAGTGAAAAACAATGGAACTATATAAATGAATTTAGGAAGTCGTATGATTACGCTGATAGGATTATGAGCAATAAATTGTGCTCGAAACGTCATCAGTAAACATTACTGTATAACACTGTGAGACTTTTTCAAAACAAAATTTACCCATAATGGAATCTACATTACCTTGTTTGACAGGCACACAATTTATATGGTGGCAAAAGTGTAAGGCATAAATGACACTAGTGACCTACTGCAAAACACTAAGTAAACGGCCATTTTTATTCTTTCTTTCATTGCTGTTGTATTGTTGTTAATATTTTCGCCTTAATTTTAATTTCATATTTATATTCTTACTGAACAATATTATCAGCATAAATGACCTGTTTGATTATTTCCCCTTATGCTATGGAAGTAAAACATTGAATACAATATTGTATTACATGCTAAAAATTCCATACTTGTATCAGAAGTACTGTCTGGAATAGTCGTTATCATTTTAAACCTCCAGCCAATCTCATCAGTCAATCGTTGTCTTCTTACCTCACTTAATGAACATAGCTGTTCAAGTCTTCAACAGAGACAGCCGAAACTGCCCCCAGTTGATTCTGTTCTAATAAATGCACCCGTTCCCTTGCGAGTCAAGGCATAATTGCATGTATTAGCTCAAGAATACTACAGTTATCCATTTAGTATATATGATCTAGGGAACCGTAGCTCATTTAATAAGCCATTCGCGGTTTCACCGTTTTAAGCTATGTATTACGACATGCATGGGTTAATCTCTGAGACAAGCAAATGACTACTGACAGGATCAACCAGTTTATTCACATAATCATACACCCGTTGACTAGATATTGGTTTTCAGGAGAACAGAACACACCTATCTCTGCCTCTTGAGAGACGAGACCGGCATATAGTATCATCCTGTGGTGCAACCACTCGAGAGCCCTCTCCCTCGGTGGACCGTTCACACCGTTAGTATAATAATGGTAGGTAAGCATTGTTACGCCGACCGTTGATCGCGTCAATCAATCATGCAATGCACAGACAAGCCCAATAGAACTCACCTCGCATACAAGACCAGCCAAACGTATATACGGATGCAAAAGTAGCACGCATAGCAAAGCTTTAGTGACCATAGGCCCTTATAAACGAAGCCAGCAACCACCAAATTCAATGGAATCGTTATCCATACCAAACAATTTAGCATGCAAATACCTTCTTTACATCTACCAAGACTATAGAAAACCATACACAGTCATATAAGCGAGCCATGAGAACCATTTGACTCACGCTCATATCTTCTATAAAGCTTATGCTGTTCATACTGTTCAAGTCTTCTCACTGAGATTCAGTTAACTGTGTGTAGATAGCCACCTCCGGTAGATATGAGATTAATTTTTAGGATTTGAACCTCGAGGGAATGAGTAGTGCTGAAGAGTTATAAACTGGGATGAAACAGCTGGCTGTCCATTACTCCGAGCTGGTCTTCAATTGTTCTCTAACTGATATCAATCAAATAAGTCAAATGCCTACAAACTCATTAATCAAATATTCTGTATTACATAATATGTAATGCCAAATCCGTTTATCTAATACGAAATTACATTCTACTTCAGTGCTTAAATTCTACTCTGACAATCACTTATAATTTTTCTAAATGTAATGCGTCGGTCTCAGGAAGGCTTTCTCACAAGTACTTATGCTAATTAATAATTTTAAATGCTACTACTTACGTACTATTGAAAATACAGACAAACATGAGTGCTTTTAAAAATTGTTTCTGTCCAAGTTGGAATTCACAATTTGTTATAGGTTCTTTTTCTACAAAGTTAATATAACCATGTACTTGAATTGCTTATAAATTTTCATGATTATAAAACGTTTTGGATTTCCCAATGAATGAATGGAAAACAGAACGATATTGTTGTTCTTACTGACCTTTCCCTATTCAGCGCTAATTGCATTATCAAAGTAGCAACATTAAACCAGAATTTACAAAATCTCAACTTAACATTCGCTCATCAGCATGGGGTAAATTGGTCAAGTTGGCCAATTGGTAAAGATAACAAAACCAGGTGTAGACATCTGCTGGATTTGATAAGTGTGTATAAATGTAAAAGCAGTGTAAACCTGAGACCGAGCACTTTGGTCCAATCAATCGACGAAAAAATATAAAATTCAATTAAATAAATAATTACCATAACCCGTTGCAAAAAAAGTGGCCAGCTCTCGTGGCCCAAGTGGTCTAGTGGATAACGCTTTGGCGTTTGAAACTATGGGCACTGGGTTCGAGCCTCGATAGGGACATCATCACTCACTGGGGAATGCAGTTACATTGAGCTGACGATTCCCAAATAGGACGAAATCCGCATCCTGAAATTCACTGCTATTCACCATCCACAAAAAGCAATGTGTGTTTAGATAATGAAATTGCTTATCACATTCGTGTCAATTTTGTCATTTCATGGGGATTTTTGGGGAAAGATTGTTGTAACCAGGTCAGATTCTGTTTTAGTCCATCAGTCCTTCTCAGACAGTTCGGATTCCACTTGATGTGAAGTGCTTCTGGTGAAGTGAAACGTTCTTTGTGATTTCTGAAGTTTTTCTGGATTATTTCAATATTGTCAAAATCAATTTTGTGGCCTGATTCTATAGCGTGTAGACGATGTAAGTCTGAAGATTTTTCAAGCTCTTCCTGTTCAACTGGATTCCTTGGTTGTCGAACAGATGCTCTACGATGTTCATTTCTTCTGATTTTGATTTCTCGAGATGTTTGCCCGATGTATATCGCATCACATTCCAAGCATTTTATTTTGTTGACACAATTAGATTGATAATCCTCACGGATTTGGTCTTTTAAATGGACAATGTTGTTTCCCAGTGTGTCTGGTGTTTTGAAGAAAACTTTGATGTTATGCTTTTCTAATTTCGTCTGACGTTTCTGTTCAATGTGGAATGACACCTTATGAGGTTCATTTCTTTGGAATACGCTTTCGACTATATTTTACCTCGTTGTTGATTTTTTGATGAAGTTCTTTGGGTGCTTATTTAGCTTGACGGTCTCAGTTATGTTTGATATTTCTTCTTCTTTTTCTTTCTCATCTGTTTTCGAAGAGCGTGCTCGTGTGTGAAGACTTGCAACAACTGATACGTTTGCGCGGATGGAGTGTGTTTTCTTCCTGAATGTAAATAAATTAAAATATCCGTTCCCATTCCTCTAAACTAAGCAATCGATAAAAAATAGTTCACTGAAGTCTGATTCTGCTTTCGAAGTAAAATTTGGATATCGGGAGATAGATTGTTTAGTGTCTGCAAGAATGAACTGTGAAGATCTCGTTTTAGCAAAATAAAAGTATCACTAACGTATATTAATCATATTTTAGGCATGAGTATGTTTTGGTTGAATAATTTTCTTTTTTATGCATAGTTCTGGTTTTTTTAAACTGAATGGCTAGGGCTTCTGCAATGCAAAGAAAAAGGAAACGCATTGTCTTTGGCAGGTTGTTCTCCACTTAGTCGATTACTTTGAAATAGGCGTTTGTTGAGATGGAATGACTAGTGGTGACCAGTTGTTCGATTATCGCATTTTCTGTTTTGATGTTTTTGTCTATGAATCTTGGTGGATATCCATTTTATATGAAAATTTATTTCGGGAAGTATAGTCCTTTTTGCAGGGTATCAGAGCTGCAGATGCGCAATACGTAAGTAACAAGAGATCTAATTAGGTTCCTTTTCAACTGGTTGGTACCTAGCTGTTGACAGTGAGTTACTATTTACCAACGTTCCGCTGACAGAAACTGTTTGTCAAATTTGTCAATATATAGATGAAAACCAGCTGAACATAGGAGTACCAACGGCTTGGTTAAAAGAACTTCTACTGAGATGTACAATTCACATTCAACGATGTGAAGATTGAGTTGCAATTGGATCTCCACTGGGCCCATCGCTGACAGACTGTTTCAAGGCAAACCTCGGGAACGACCCACTCAAATCAACTATTGAGAATTTTCTATTGTATGTTATATATGTGGACAGCATCTTTATTATCTGCGATGATGGTCACGATCTTAACCAGTTACTAAAAATATTCAGTAACTGCCGTCCAGCTACAAATTTACTCTTGAAATAGAAAACCGATCTAAAATTCCTCTTCTTGATGTTGGACTTACAAGAAGAGGTGACGGAACTTTAGGAAGGTTCATCCTTAGGAAACCCACATGGAACGACCAACTGACAAGCTTCTCTAGCAGGGTACCAATTAGTCAAAAAAGGAACCTAGTTGGATCTTTTGCTATTCGCGTCCGACGCATCTGCAGCTCTGATACTCTGGAAGAAGAACTTCACTCCCTGAAAGAAATCTTCATACGAAACAGATATCCACCAAGATTTATGGACAAAAACATCAAACAGAAACTCCATCCATGCTAGAAAATATACTATATATTTACCACGACGTCAAAGGTGACCTACTCAGTGATGTCTTTAAGAGGAGAATTTTCACTTTCTTCACGCAACGCTGAGAGCAGTGTTCTTCAGTCTATCGAATAGGTGTTCAACCACCTTCTTTTCATAGTCAGTCCTGTTTATTATCACAGTGACGTTTACCTTGCTGGCTTTAGTTATACCGATGCATTTGTCTTTTTTCAAATTTCTTGGGGTCTCATATTCTTGTATGGTGAGATTAGACCGTATATTTGGTTGTGTTATGAAATCTTTTAAGTTAGCTGATATAGTTTTGCCTAAGTTTTCTTATTATGAAATGAACAGTGAAGTGCAACCTAATGAGTTCACACAACTAATCATATCCAAAGAAATGGTTAGGGTCAACACGAAATATCGTGAGGCTTAGTTAATATTTCATTACAATGCATAAAAATCAAAGATGTTTAGAGGCGACTGGCGGGAAACTTTGGACCTAAGTTTCATACATGTTGATACTCTTCAGCAAGGCGTACAATATGATGGTGAGCCACATTTCTTGTTGGCCTCATTGCAAACTCGGCAGATAGAATTCACTCTACACCTAGCAAAGTACTAGACTCATGACCCTCCTGACTAACTTTTTTCGAACTAAAGTATCCATTAGAGTCCTAAAGGAGGTCAGTCGTGGGCCTGAGTACATCATTGATAATTCTTTGGACTACAGCACTGGTAGACACGGGTTTGAATCTCAGAAAGGAAATGAGTAGTAGATACGCCATTCTGATTGGTGATTGCCCACAAGCACGAAACCTAGGTCAGGTGTGGTTCCCTCCTGATTTCCTCTGACCATCTAATAACAACTATTCAGAGTGCAGCATGATGTTGAACCACCTAGAATGGGGGTTACGCTGTGGACTTGACTGATAGAATTGAGTCTGCACCAAATAAAGTACTAGACGCATGATACTTATTAATCAATACCTAGTTTCCAATCAAGGTACATATAAAATAGTCGAATATTCATGCGCAAATGAAGAGTACCTATAATAGAGTGCACGGTGAGCTTACGATATGTTGTCATCTGAAGTGGTGACAACTAGTGGTATCTGTCAGTGATGCCCACTATCCCCATTTCTATTCAATTTCATCATAGATGTACTAATGGAATTAACCCTAACTCACTTCAGAGACTCAGGAATTGACTTGTTACCAAGGAATAATCTCGATGACTTAGAATATGCCGATGATATAGTCTTTCTCGGTGAAGATGCTGACAAAATGCAGAGTCTTGTGAACACCTTGAGCTGCAATCTGCGAATGTTTGGCATACGATTCGCTCCCATCAAATGTAAGATGATGCTACAGGACTGGAATACGTTGACTCCTGGTTTAGAAATAGGGAGTGAAATGGTACAGCACGTTGACCGCTTTATTTATTTGGGAAGTTGCATCAGCCAGGCCCAGCAGGTCGATAGCTGACGGAATCTCAGCACGGATACAGAAAGCTTGATTCATATATGCCAGTTTACGCTGTATCTGGTATAGACGTGATATCTGGCTGACTGTCGACCAAAGGGCGTCTGTACTGCTCAGCAGTTAACTGTGTCCTCCTTTTTGGCTGTGAGACCTGGCCATTGAAAGTGGAAGGTATAAAAAGGCCGGTTAGCTGTCTTTGATCACAGGTGTCTGTGTTCTATCTCCCGTGTGAATTGGTATAATCGGGTAAACAATATTGAGGTTAGTCATCGAGTGCCAGGTAAGTCAAGGAGGGTAAATCAACAGAAGAGGCTGTGAAGTTACATCGACCGAGATTGTTAGGACATCTGTTAAGCATTCCTAATCATCTCCTTCCTCAAAGACCGGCCATGTTATCATACATAGGATCAAGTTGGAAAAGAGCCAGTGGTGGTCAAACCAAAACATCGCAACAGTCAATGAAATCCACAACAGTTAGTGTGAGCCAGCCACGTTGGAAGATGTAGACTTTCTGTTGGGGTCCTCGGGATGGTAAACACCAATGGCTGGAGATTATTGGTGATAAGGCTCAAAATCGTACTCAGTAATGACACAGATGCATCCACTACTTGTGGCGTATAACTTCCAATAAAAGTCTATTTTTCTTCCATATTACTATTCTTTTTGCCTCATATCTCTATTTACTGTTTTTTAATTTGCCTTTCCTTTTACTTTCTTCTCTTGCTTTGCGTGCTACAAGGAGGAAGTGTGTTGACTGGAAATGCTACACATCACTGCAAAGTTCTGTGTTGAAACCAGTCAGTCAGGGGCCATGGAAAACAACGTACCTGAACCTTCAATCAGAAGACATCAGGTTTTCTATCATTTTTAACACCAAAGTGAAATGAAGCCATGAACAGAATACTTTCCTATTTGTGATTATTCCTCTTTTTCAGGCGTAACACAAAGAAATCACCGAAATTTGTGGTAGGGAACAGAAAACACGAAATTACTTTAATTATTTTGTTGCTCCGTTTTAGAAGCAGTGGAGTTTGTCTTTCATGGGATGGGGTTGTTAGTCTCACCCCTAACCTTCTCTATTTAACAGGCCTACTATCAACTAAGCGGGGTTAAGGAATGCGTCGGCTGGGGATCGAACCCCGGACCACTTTTAGCATGGTTCATGAGTACTTTACTATTGAATTACTGATGCACCATAACTACGGTGATCGGATGAGAACGAGTGTTTTCATTGGGGGCATTGTCGCCGAAAAACGTTTTGAGTGTAATTATTTGGTATAGAATTAGTGGAATTCATAAGCGAAGAAAGGCATGTAAAATAGGTGAGATATATGAGACTTCTAACTAATTTCTTCACATCCTGATGAAAACAATCAGTGTCTTAAAATGTTTGAGACTATTTTTTTATATTTTAAGCTTGGTAGAATAAGACAAAATTAAAAATAAACGATGAGAATTTTGCCTTAGTAGCACTGGTGCTTTCGCGTGGGAGTCAGTGTTTATGTTACGTCCAACCAATCTATACTACTTAAATTCACATTTCATGTTTCGTAACACTAATTGTTTAGTTAGTAGGGTGTTTATATTATCCGAAAAAAGAACTTGTTATGTCAGGTGTTACTGAAATTATTTGAGAATTTCTAAATCTATTTTTATCTACAATCTAATGGAATTGTATAGTTTTTGGTATCCTATGTAAAAAACAAGGCTTCAATCTATTTTCGAAGTTTCAGAAGTGGGTATTTTACTTTCACTGGCGTAGTTTGAGAGCCACACACCTAATCTACCTTCCTTACGAAGTATGTTGGGACAGGTTAAGGAGTTGATTGGCAGGGAATCCGGTCCGAAATTCCCACATAGGTTGTGATCACTCCGATATTGAAACATCATACGGTAGCATACGGTACAGTAGTATATCAACAAAACTTTGAAAAATGTCAAGAAAAAGCCTTGAATAACGATTAGAAGGTCGGTTTAGAGATTCATCGTCTATATGAGGCGGGATTGCTTGATATGACACACGAAGGTACAGTATTAAAAGACGGATGACGTTTCAAGCATGATTTATTGCTCATATTCTCATCATTATATACACAAAGCTTCCTAACTTGCTTTGTGTATATTTTTCCCACTCCTCTGTTTAATACGATTTTTCATCTGTCCGGTAAAAGCATCGCACCCTTTCCATTTTCCAAAATAGAATTGCCAATGATGCTGGAATAAGCGCGATTTTTAAGCCAGTCAACCAGCTGACTAAGAGATAAACTTTGCCGGAGTAGGGACACGATGTATTAAAATAAGGAAAAATAGTATAATTTACCAAATAACAGATATTGACTGTGAGGTGAGTTAAATGGGTCGAACAAGTGTTATTGTATTATTATTGTTCCCTTGGGTTCCGAGTGGAATACAGGTCTTCAACAGCACATCTCCACTTTGTACCATTTTTCGCTGCCCTGCTTAATTGGGTCCACGATTTAACATAATCACTCATCACCTTTGTGTAACCCTTGGATAACCCGCACATTGCTTCTTATTGAGATTCCTCTCAAGCAATAGCCTGCACTGCACACGATGTCATTCCACAGCCTCTTCAACTCATACCGGATCCATCTCCATTTTCTTCTACAAAATTGTTGACTGATCGACTTCAGGTCAGTTCGTTGCCAGTGAGAGTTTCTCACTGCCAATTCTTTCCGGTCGGCTGGCCACTTTATCTTCAAAATGGAGCCAGTGAAGACAGGCATTGATAAAAATCTGAAATCTGTTGGAAATCCTTTTTGTGGCACACAGTCAAAGTTTCTGACCCTTATAGAAGAATTGACTGACTGATTCCACACTTGTGTTGAAAATCCGGAACATGTTCTCTAGCACTGAGTTCCGGTACTTAGTAAAACGAGCTTATAATCTTTCATGATGACCTCTACTCCTACCTGATGAGTTTTAAGAGGGGAGAAATGTGAATAAAGTGGGTGTCGAGGATCAGACAATACGGATTTAAACCATCTCTTGCAGCAATTCAGGTGTCTGTCAGCTACAGTAGTAAAGGCCAATCACCCTTCTGACAGTCTTTAATTTCCTTTCATATATGTCACAGTCCTTTCTAAGTAGACCAGGAATAACTAAGAGGGAAATGTAAGAGTTGAAAAATTGTGAAAATGGAGGTTAAGTGATACGTACCTGACTGTGTCAACTTTCTAATATAGTAGGTTAGACGGAAAATTTTCTTAGAAATCGATAAGATATGAGGTGAAGAAGGAAGATCAAAGGACACAACTATTCTTGGGGATAATATACTTGACTTAGTTTCTTTTTCAGTGGCATCTGTGCTACAAGCATCTAGTGAACGAACAATTTTGTGAAGATCACGTTTATGCTTGAATGTGAAGATTTCGTTGGACCACTAGTTTATATGTATAACAGGCGACGAGACAGTCAGATCATCTGCGTATTTAATGAAGTTAACATCATCCAAACTGGGAAAGTCGTCTAGGAAGACTAGAGGGGACTACATCTTGAGAGACACCGGTTTCAATAAGCAAGACAGGGGAAGATTCGCCTTTTATATACAGTCTTCTCTGATGAAGGACAGCAGTATAAGCATCTAAAGTACGTCTGCTGTGGATATATGCAAACTACTTAGGATCATCAAAACTTTTCAAAGAAAGTTCATGCTTTATTCTTGATAAATATATTATCTTTCTAATATTTAATCGAACTGTTCTATATAAGTTTGTTTATTAGATGTATCACACAGTGGAACAGTATTATTTACTGGATGACACAGTTTCGAACACAATTTATTACTGTTCATAATCATATCAATTATAATCACACGACTTCGAAACCTGAATTTTATAGTTTTCTTTGTTTTCTCCTATTTGTCGTCGTAGGGGTAGTCAAATTTTCCAGATATCTGGGACAGGGGTTGAATCCTTCCTACTACACGTATTTGCAGTTGATTCGATGAAAAAAGCCTCCGCTGTCATCAATCTCTCCCTCCACTCTGTTACGTTGGATTTTAAAACTGTCATCCTATCCCATCCCATTGTATGGTTGTGTGTAACTGCATGTAGTAGGTGCTATAGTTGAACTATTCTCTAGATTTTTTATCTTATTCGGGTCAACCAATCTAGATTTTGGTAGGTTTTTATGTTCAGCTAGTCTGACTGTCCCTGTTCTACTTCTTTGACCAATGTATTTGACCTGAAAATCACTTCTGCAGGGTAATAGATAAACTAAATGGTTTTGTTTGAAAGGCTCCACAGGAGTGATCCTTTAACCGACAAAGCATTTTTCTAATTGAGTTACTGGATTTGAATGCCAGCCACGTTTATTCCTGCCTTGTTAAGCATTCTGCGTAAGGTTTCTGAGGTTCCTTCCTTGTATGGAATTACTGATGATGATTTATATTCCTTGCTGTTGATGTTGTCATTATCCTGCGCATGTTTGACATGCATATCATCACTAATATTAATGATAATAATAATTATAGCAATATTAATGACGACATAATAATAATAATCTACTTTATTCCAAAATACAGTACTTATAGTACAGAATAGAATTCTCAGCATTTGTCACAATATTGCATCTGATTTACTCAAAATATAAACAAAATTAACCAGAGGGATTTGTCCATATTAACGACATAAAGTTAAAAATATTCAAAGCACGAATTGAGATTATTAAATTTAATAATAATAATAATAACAGTGAGTTTGTTTCAAGCAGTATTGTCGATTCACTTTGAAAACTTTAGCATGTTACAGATTATTGGATCTAATATTCTGTTGATATAGTATTGTGAGGGGAAACACAAAATTTACAGTTATAATACAGCTTAAATTGTGTCCACGTTTATGAAAAAAGAAATAAACAAAACCAAAAATTGAGAGGATTATAAATATAAGAAATACAATAACAATAATATTTGATGCTTTAAGGGTGAAGGAAATGGTTTATTTCGTGGTGCAAAGAAGGTTAGTTAGTTAGTTCATGCCTGACACTATTTTCATCACATAAAGTACGTGCCGTGTCGAATGTGCCCAAGATAATGACAACACTAACAATAAGGAATCTTAATCATCAGTAGTAATTCCATACAAGAAAGGAACCTCGGAAACCCATACGAAAAATAGGAGAGAATAAAGAAAACTATAAAATTCAAGTCTCAAAGTCATGTGATTACAATTGTTATGATTATGAACAATAATAGATTTTGTTCGAAACTGTGTCATCCAGTAAATAATAATACTGTTTCACTGTGTGATATATCCATCTAATAAACAAACTAATATGGAATTTCATGCAATTCTTCCCATTAATAAACTTGAACAAAGCAAGAACAACAATTGTACCAGGATAATATGAGCTCATCTTTTATTATTTCAAGGATTCTTCTCAACTGGTTACAACCTGAACGATGAAAAATATGGATTACATTACATTACAGATTTGAACATAATTTTCCACGATCACAAGGAGTAATTGGTAGGAAGTAAAAGTAACATTAGTCCGGAATGATATAACTAATTAAGAGTTACAAACACTGACTATTTATAGAATAATTCAAATGAACTGTGATCAATATTTGACAGTTTATAAATATTTATAGAATAATTAGGCAATTAGGCTTGGAAACAAAAACAAGCCGTTGTATATATTTTTTCACCAGGGCAGTGCAAGATTCACCACTGTCTCTTTCTGAGTACATAGATTTGGTTTAAGTCGTCTGATAGCAATTGCTTCAGCAAAGCGTAGCAAGTTAGGTTTCTTTTGCTTGTTGATTATTTTGAATGACTTCAAGTTGTCTACATTATGACCAGTGTCTAATAGATGACGCGCAATTGCACTGTTTAATACTTGTGGACCTTTCAGTCTCAGGTTCTTTGGTATGTGTTCAGAAATGCGGACAATAACTCTTCTCTCTGTTCTTCCGATGTAGGTGCTTTGGCACGTACATGTAAATTGGTAAACACAGTTGGAGGTAACATGAGGTGGGTATTTGTCCACTTTTGATTGTCTCAAACAACTATAAATAGTCAGTGTTTGTAACTCTTAATTAGTTATATCATTCCGGACTAATGTTACTTTTACTTCCTACCAATTACTCCGTGTGATCGTGGAAAATTATGTTCAAATCTGTAATGTAATGTAATCCATATTTTTCATCGTTCAGGTTGTAACCAGTTGAGAAGAATCCTCGAAATAATAAAAGATGAGCTCATATTATCCTGATACAATTGTTGTTCTTGCTTTGATTAAGTTTAATATGGAATTACTTCCTACCACAGTGCCCAAGTTTTACAAATATATTAATTGAACTGTTAATCAAGTGACGACAACTCAAACCAACCTGTCATGTGTACGTGTTTAATGTTAATATTATTACCGTTATGGTTGCTTTAATTATTATTATCACTTCAATTTCCGTCCCCCGTAATTTTTTCACCTTATCAGTGGATAAGCAAACAAACAGAGATAGAGAGGGAAAGGCAGAGAGTCTTAGAGACAGCGAAAGGGCGAGAGAGATAAAAAACCATATGGCTGAAAGAAAGTCAATCATTTTTCAGGATTCTTTCTTTTTAGAAAAGAAGGACTTCGATTTGCACGTATGATCTTTATAAAACAGTGGAAAAAGGGAAGAATGCTGAATGCATGGAATATAAATATAACGACTAAATACATAAATATATATATTTGTTATCAAATATATATATATATAACAACGAAAGGATCGGAAAAGCAAGACAAGCTTTCACTACTCTCAAGTCTGTGTGGAGGCAAACAACTCTCAGCATCAAAAATAAGATCCGGATTTTCAACTCCAATGTGAAGTCAGTGCTACTATACGGATGGGTCAGAGACTTGGCGCGTCATAAAGACCATCTCAAACAAACTACAGACCTCCATAACAGTTGTCTTCGCTCAATACTGAAGATCACATGGCCAGAAAAGATCAGCAGCAGAGATCTCTGGCAATGACCGAACCAACCAGGAACCGATTGTGAAACAAATAGGCAGGAGGAAATGGAGATGGATTGGACATACTCTCAGGAAACCACCAAGTGACATCACTAGACAAGCCCTTGAGTGGAACCCGAAAGGGAAGTGGTGAGTTGGTCGTCAGTGCAAGGGTGACTTGGAGGAGGTCATGTGAAGAGGAGATGAAAACGTGTGGACAAACTTGGAGCCAGGTGAAGACTCTAGCAGAGAACAGAACGCAATGGGGACGCACGGCTGAAGCCCCATGTTCCTCTAGGAATTAAAGGAAATAATAATAATAATAATCAAATCTTAACTGAATAAATCTTCTACAGGTTTGAATCAAAAATATAAGAAAAACATTTCAACGTTTTAAAATAGGATAAGCTACCACTGCTAGCCTCATCAATGTGTATTTATCAATTCACCTGCTCATGTGGAGCCAGGTATGTCGGCCGTACCCAGTGTTCGCTTTCCAAACGTATCACCGAACACTTACCAACATGGTTTTACAAAGGAGAAAAACGATGCTCCCATGCAGCTCCATCTTAGAACATCTGATAGATTCCGGACACCAAGCTACACCCCAAAACAGACTTCGAAGTTGTCTACAGAATACGGAGTAGTCTTCCTAAAGGTGTACGAATCAGAATTCTTCGAAGTGCAGAAGCAATGGTGATTCACTTGCTAAGTCCTGAACTCTGCGTACAGAAGAAGTTCGTTCAATCACTACACTTGCAATGGACGTAATCTATCCTAATACATGACAGGTAAATTCCACCTAGTTTGTTTCTCTTCTGTCTCTTCAGTGCTATTATTATTTTTTCTTTACAGTTGTAATATTTTACATTTTCAACCTTCTTAATCTCTTTCTACACCCGATTTAATTTCTCCACCTCATTACCACTGTTACTGACTTGAACAACGCACAATTTCTAGTCATTTATGATACATCATCCACCTTATTTGCTCAATTTTAGTTTTAATTTAAATGACATTATTCTCTACCCCATCTCTACTTAGTCTCTACCTGTAATTACCTCTGTTGTTACCCTGACCTTAGTTGAAACATTTTAGTCAATTATATTATGTCATCTAACTTACTAACTCAATCTTACTTTAGTTGCTGTCTGATTAACCTTGTTTCTATATTAGATCATTCATTCTTGTATTACCTGATCAATTATCTAAACTTGCCAAACCTCATGTACACACACACACACACGAATAATTATATATAAATGCGATTGTACAGCTATGTGAATGAATTCGCCGTAGAAAAGAGTCTCTTCGCTGAACGTCTTCTCTTTTTGCATATAACTCAATGGGGATTTTTAAGCTACTAAAATAGATTTGAAGATAGGATTTATTAATATCAAGCGTGATCATGACTCAATACAAAGATTAACAACAAAACAAAAGGAGAAGCTGAGTTCATTGTGCAGAGTACTGAATAAAGAAGGGAAGAAGAGTGCTAGGAGATAAAAAAAGACAATTTTACTACCCACTGGCCTGCAACTGAAGCAGAAAAGGTCTCAGGTAAATGAGACCTCAGAACAATAAATCAGATAAGTAGATCACTGTCTGGAAAGAGATCAACGTAGATGAAACCTATAAAAAAAGATGTCCAACGGAACCTAGTTACCAAGAAGGAAAGACAAATAAAACAGTGAACCGATCACTTCAAAGGACTCTTGAATCGACGATTATTTGCAACTTACCCAAAAAATACCACCAACACCACTAACAGCCACAGGACTGCCAGTAGACACCAATTCTTTAAAACAACCGGAAATGTTGGATGTTGTCAAACTGCTGAAATCCAGGATGGCAGCAGGACAAGACGAAATTCCTCTAGAAACATTGAAAACTGAGACAAAGACTGCGGCATATGAGCTGACGCTGTTATTGCAAAAGATTTGGAAGGAATAAAACGTGCCTACTGATTGCAAGGAAGCCATACTTGTCAAAGTGTCAAAGGACTGCGAATCGGGCAACTGGAAGAACTGCCATGGAATCATGCTCTTGTACATGCCAAGTTAAATACCAAGTCACGTCATCCTGGACAGTAGAAAAGATGCACTAGATGCAGAACTTCCTCTTTCAGTTCTACCTGAGCTCTACTCAGTCCTCTCAATTATTTTGTGTCAGTCAACTTACTTATGTTAGTTTCGAGCCACCTGATGCTTTTTTCATTATATAAGATTGCAGTTTTAGTAGCATACCACTGGAAACATTCTTTCTGTTGCTATGGAAATCTAATACAAACATACAATTGCAAAGCATGAGAATAGTATCACTGAAGAGAGTAACTCTCCCTCGAATGCTTCTTCTTATCAAGACTGAGTTTTTATGGATTTGATTTATTTCATATCGGACATTAGGTTAATATCAAGAAGTGTATCACTGAAAACCAGGGAGTACTGTGCAGCTATGTCGTCGGAAGTGCGAACCCACTGGGGTCCTAACCGAGGACCTTCCAGCTCGTAAACAAAAGCCAGGACATAGCTCCAGTGTAAGCCAAATGGGATACAACAAGTTGGGCGTCTGAGTGTGACACTGAGGAAATCATGTGAGAAGGACATGAGTGCCTGTGGTGGCAGTGAGAGAGACTGTGGAGATTCTCTGTTGAAGCTCTATGTTCCACTTGGAACCCAAGATGATAGTAACGAGAAAACAGTAAATGCTAAGCCTAACTTGAAGTCAACTGGTGGATTGTGACTAGCAGCGCATTTAGTCCTATTTGAGAGTCATCAGTGGATGTCCAATCAATCGACGGGAAAGTTTGAACTGAGTTAAATAAAGTTAGATCTGATTATACTAAGAAAACGATACTTAATAGTGAGACCATTCGGGATAGTTTCCAGCAGATTTTTGGTCATATAATTGATTTTATGACTGAAGGTCGAGTGATATCTGCATCTAAGCAGGATTAGTATCATAAGTCTTTGAATTCCTAATTAGTACCATCCATTCAAGCGACATCTGGAAATCACGCGTGGTTAGCAATCGAGTCTCTCAGCTATCAGCTAATAGGTCGAAGGACTAGTGATTTGAAAGATGCCACTGGTTAGAATAGTATCGACACCTAGATTTTCGCCTCCCCTTTTAATCATTGGTGACCACATAAAAATGACTTTTTTCTGACGTTTCTTAATTCCTTTAAGTTCCCAGTGGAACATAAGGCAACTTCAAGCTATAGGCTTGAAGTTTCTGTAGCAGTGATATTTGTTTTTACGGGATAAGGTTGCTAGCCTCATACCCAACCGTCCCTCCTTGCCAGTCCTAATACTTGCTCAGAGAGGTGATGGAGGAGTGCGTCGGTAGGGGATCAAACCCCGGACCATATGAGATGTAGGAGAGCATTCCACCGGACTTTTTATGACTTTGTGAAAAATAATCTGAATTAAACTCATAAAAATACTTCATTTAATTGAAATTCATAAATTACACAAGTGATGCAATCAATCAACGTCATCAATCAATTTCCTAAGAGAGCATTTGACTCTAATCCTTCTGGCCTGATTAATATTCATATTCTAATTGATTTAATCCCAACAAACATGCCCCCTTGCCGAAAAAGGTCAAAAAGGTGAACAGATGAACGCAAAAAAGGAAATCTGCATTTAGACAGTAATTTAATACAAGAAAAAAAGTTAATAATAGAGACTATTAAATGATATTTGTCAGTGAGGAATATTCTTTTGCAAAATTTCTCATAAAACCTCTACTGGTCAAAGGTCACATTCAAAGAAAATGAGTTGTGATCAGATATCAATGCTGGTTGGTAAGAAAACATTTGCGTCGGTGGCACAGTGGTTAGGACTCTCACCGACCATGCACATGGTCCGGGGTTCGATCCCCTGCAGGCGCACACCCGATATCTATGGTTGGCCTGAATTTGGGCTACCGATATCCATGCTGAAAATTCCACACTTGTACTAAAAATACGGTGTGGAATCAAGCTGTAAATAAAAATAAAAATAAATAACATATCAGTTGAAAGAAATATGTATAAAACTATACACTACTGATTTGTTAAGATAAGTAGTAGCATACTACTCATATAAACTAGTAGGGTTTGCTAGCCAGCCAGGTCGAGACGACCTTAACGCCAGACTGCGGTTTCGCTAAACTGGGACAGAGCTTCTTATCACCTGTGTATTCGGCTTGATAACTCAGTTCAGACAGCTGAATGAGTTCAAACCATCCAATTCTTGTTCCTTATGCTGAGTGCAGATTAATGAGCTCCTATTTCGCTTTTGCCTAGACATCCTCATCCCTGCTGTCGCCTATAGCTGAAACAATGCTTCCTAGATAAGTGAAAGTACCTCCAATTGATATTGATTAGTCCTTGTTATTGTTGGCTGATTATCTTCATCACATCCATCTTCTCTATGTTGACTTAAAGTCCTGCCTTCTCTGCCTTCTTCTTCTGCCAAGTTGATGGTTCGGAGTAAGGATAAATACTCGCTGACAAATGTGATGGGTTTCGGTTGCGCTAATATCACGAATCGATACGAGAAAGAAATCATGGGCCACTGAGTATGGTCCCAGTAAATAAATGCTCTACTAGCCTCACCTGTAGCAGGAAGGTTATGGGTTCGAACCCTGACTGGTTAGTACTCTCGATGAATCCGAAACTAGAACAAAACAGAAGCTGAATACTCCCAGATTTCCATTGATTCTCGAAATGATATCAGCTAGGTGTCAAAACCGGTAGTGAAACTTCGTATGTTCGACACATTATGCTCCATGTTGAATTGTGTAGAGCCCTGATTTAACCTGGCTGGCGATTTTCTAAATAAACTACAGAGAGAAGAGCAGTGTAGATCACAAATTACGTAATGAAACTTCTTCCTTCCTAAACTTGTCCTTTCCAAATATTTCGGTAGATTGAAAAAGTGATACTCTGTTTTTAAATCTTGAATTTATTTTTAACTCTAATGAATAAACATTATAATAAAGATTTTTGTATTTCCCAATGAATGAAAAACAAAACGATATTGTTTTTACTGAGGTAATGATACATCTGTTATGGTATCAAAACAAAGTTTACTAAGTTGATCATCGTTCGTCTCTCTGGGGGCATTTTTCATTGTCAAGTTGGTCAATTGGTAAAGATAACAAAATCAAAATCAAGTGTAGATTGTTGGATTTGATCAGTGTGTAAAATTATAAAGGCAGTGTGTGTTTACAAAGTGAACGTGCATATCACATTCGTGTTGATTTTGTCACTTCATGGGGGAGGCAGGTGTTGTAACCAGGTCAGAATCTGTTTTAGTCCATCATTCCTATTCATGCAATTTGGATTCCACTTGATATGAAGTGCTTCTGATATTAGGCGTTCTTTATGATTTCTGAAGTTTTTCTGGATTAATTCAATATTGTCAAAATCAATTTTGTGACCTGATTCCATAGCATGTAGACCTATGGCTGATGATTTTTCAAGTTTTTCCAGTTCATTTGGATTTTTCGGTGGTCGAACAGGAGCTCTACGGTGTTGATTTCTTCTGATTTTTATTTCTCTCTGGTGATGTTTGTCCGATGTATATCGCATCACATTCCGAGCAGGCATTTTATTTTATAGACACAATTAGATAGAGAATCTTTAGGGATTCCGTCTTTTATATGGACAAGGTTGTTTGGTAGTGTGTCTGATGTTTTAAAGAAAACTCTCATATAGAGCTGATTGAGTATTCTTCTGATATCATCTGACGTCTCTGCTCTATATGGAATGACGACTGTGGAGGTCCAATGCTTTTCGGAGTGAAAAAATTTAAGAAATCCATAGCGGGCCTTATACGCTAAATGCAGCCGTTGCTAGACGAGTCTAAATGGTTTAATTTGATGTGGAAAACTAATAACCCCTGATAGGATGTACGGTATTGTTAAAGTTC
Source organism: Trichobilharzia szidati (assembly GCA_944472155.2). NCBI lineage: Eukaryota > Metazoa > Platyhelminthes > Trematoda > Strigeidida > Schistosomatidae > Trichobilharzia > Trichobilharzia szidati. The sequence continues at coordinate 65,938,644 of OX235277.1, read as the reverse complement.
ATAAGTCAGGATATCCTAGCTGATTTCGGCAATTCACCATATTATAAATTGTCTAAATGTTTTTAAATCTGTTCTCGTTTCCTACTACTGAAATGGCTCTGAGTAATATGAACAAACACTAAATTATTATGTATTGCTTGTGAAATAAACATTTGTGTTAATAATTAGTTATGTTCGATAGAGTAAGAGAAAAATAAGGAGTTAATTGGTGGCTAGTGACCAGCAGTGGAATCCAGGATGCGTATTTAGTGCTATTTGGGACTCGTCATCTAGAAGCACCTGCATTTCACAGCTAGTGATGATGTTCTCATCGAGGATCGAACCCAGTGCCCATAGTTTCAAACGCTAAACGTTCTAAGACAAAGGCACAAACAGCGAAGACCACTTAGCCAACGAGAGCCACCTTGTACAACGGCTCATGTTAATTATTTATTTAATTGAATTTTAGCTTTTCCAATCGATTGATTGGACCAAAGTGCTCGGTTACCGGTTGACATGTCGGCTTCTTGTGAAGATGCTTTGACGATGTCTGGGTATGTAATTAGAAGTTAATCGATGGATGGCATTTCGTCCGATTTGAGACCAAGCACTTCGGTCCAATCAATCGATAGGAAAATCTAGAATTCAATGAAATAATTAATACGACCCGTTGCACAAGAGGTGGCTCTCATGGCTCAAGTGGTCTAGTGGATAACTCCTCCATGGGAACACAATCACTCATTTGGTGAATGCAGGTATATCCAGCAAACGAGTCCCAAAAAAGACGAAACGAGGATCATGGATTTTACTGTTAGTCACCACCCACTAAACTAATAAATGTTTCTCTAAGTTTTTCAGAAGAAAAATAATTAGAACTTACAATTGTTTTCAATAAGTTTATCTTCTTCAGGCTCTACAACTATCAATCCATTAATTTTAGCATACAATACCTAGTAAAGGTAAATTAGAATCATATCAGAAATGTATTGTGGAACACGTTTTGGTAAGTTGAGATGCAACAATAGTCAGTTAGTTTAGACTATCACTGACAATGTGTATGTTCAAGAAGAGCATGAGACGAAATAATTCAATGATGTGTGTTAACACAGGTAAATTATTAAGTTTCAAAGCTTCCCTCATGTGCCTCACTTCCGTCGTATATTTTCCTCGGTACTACTTAGTTTTTTTTTCTATCACTTAAACATTTCACCAATCCTATTTTCACTGATATAGGATGGGTTGATCGGAAGTCCAAATATCTGTTTGAATGTGTGGGTTCCCTGTAAACACAAGTGTTTAACTTCCCATCTTCTTTCCTTTTCACACTGCAATCTAACATTGGAAGCTCGCATTCCTGACTTTCCGATTCGTTAGTTAATTGAATTGCCTCCACCTCTGAGTTAATGTGTTCGAAAAATCTATCTATATCTTGTGTTATAAATGCAGTGAATATGTCATCTACATACCTCCATCATACTTTTGGGGTGGGGGAGAAAGTTTCAACCGCTATGTTTTCCTACTTATCCCACGTCATCCAGTAAATAATAATACTGTTTGACTGTGTGATATATCTAAAAAACAAACTTATATGGAATTACTTGCTACCGTGGTGCCGAAGTTTAGCACATATTAATAAGTTCAAGTGTGACAAACAAAATGATAATGACGATGAAATAATAACGATGGCATGATGTAAACTTAAAAATACTATTAGTAAACGATTATCAGATAGTGAAAAATTTAGTAAAGTGGAATAAAAATGGACTGTGTAAAGACCATTACGTAATAAACATGATATAAAAAGTCATGAAATCGTATAAGGTTTGAACTAAACGTTTATCAATGACCCGCAAGAATTACTTCGCAGGAATTCAGTTTGCTTCAGGTTAGACCACGAATTAATATCAGTCACAAAAGCATTGGAAGCCAGGGAGTATCAGACAGCTATCTCATCCTAGTTTTGGACTCGTCAGTGTTACGCACCTACTGGATTTCGAACCCAAGACCTTCCGGTTACAAGGCAAGCTTATATGCCATTCAGCCACTGGGACCTGATGAAATGGATCGTGAATTCTAACTTCTAACAATTCTCAATTTTGGCACAACCACCAACCAATGTTATCGGTGGAAACTCTATTCTCACTCCTAACCAGATGGGCCCTACTGGTCATGACTTCTCACTAGAGTTTGTGTAACATTAGACATAAATCATCCACGCACGAAATCTCGATCTGCTACAGTCTTCTTATGGATGGTCCAGAGTATTTCTGTCTCCTCGCTCACGATGCACAGTCTCAAGCATGTTATAGTCCATCACAATTAGGAATATAATCAGTGACAATAGACAGCCAGCTTATCTTACTCCTGTATTCACTTCGAACGCCTCACTGAGTTTTCCCTTGTGGATCACCTGACACGTGGCACTGTCATATAGCCAGGAAGTGAATGAGGTTGATAAAGACTTGGCACTACACTCTATAGCACTGAAGAAGTTTTCAAATCACTTCGCGGTCAACGCTGTCGAAGGCACTCTTGAATAGAAGTTGAGGTGCAGGTTTAACTTTCATTCTTTGCTCTGCTCGATGACGATGCGTCACATTCAATTAAACCACTTGTGAAAATGCCTAAACACTTTCTTCAAAAAATGAAAAACCTAAATACATTAGTACCAATATGTATGTCCTGTAAAATGTACACTTGGTTCCATCTATCCCCTGTTATTCCGCTGGTTGAATCATTTTAATTTTTGTCCAAAAGCTGGGTAAATATTGTTTTTTAACAACATCTTTGCAATTAAAATGCACATTGATGGCTGGTTTTTTCACTCTCTCAGAGTTGGGTTCATCAGATCACTTATAAAACTTTTAAATATCTGGGATGCAAATATTTTCGATATAATCTGATTTTATATGCTTGAAAAGTTCAGAGGTAATTGTTGGAATATTTATTTTATAAAAGATTCTATTTTATTGCTAAATTTCGACATAGATTTTTTCTTCTGTAGAATTGCTTCAAAATCAGCTACGAAAGAGAGGAACCAATGGGAGAAATTCGAGTTTTAGAGTGTGGAAATAATTCACATAGCTGCGTACAGATAAACAGCCCACATCCCTCTTATTCTATTAGCGTTATTAGTTTTAGGCTTTAAATTAAATTATTTAGATTTGATGGCAGCCTGTAGATAGTGTAACAACAGAAGACAAGGGCCAGGCAACAGATCAGTTTTAATACGAAAACCAACAGGTATTTATATGTATTTTACGTACATTAATAGGCTTCTGCCCGCAGAAAGAAGGCTGTCTTCTGATTGGTTGTTTGCAAACAAACGCAGTCTCCTGCTTTCTCGTTTCGATATTTCTCGGAAATGCGAGCCACTTGTCTGCGAATCATATTTGTCCACGTCTAGGTCAGCTGTGATCGGTTGTTGAATCAGCCTAGATTAATTTCGACCAATCAGCGTAGATCAATGTCTACCAATTGGCTAGCAGCTTGCTCTCACCACAATAGTCCTTAACTTCGGTACCTAATAAATTTGCTTTCCTCAAGTCACCCTCATCAGTACTCTACCTAACGTGTAAGTAGCGATAAACGAACTCGAAGTAAAAAGGCTTGTTCCATTATGGGTAACATTTATTTTGATAGAGTCTCACAGTGTTATACAGTAATATTTACTGATGACCACGTTTCGAGCACAATTTATTACTGCTCATAATCATATCAAGGTACTCACTCACACAACTTTCTAACTTCGTTTAAATAATTCCATAACTATCTTATAAAATTCATTAGGAAGATTAGAAAAAGCCAAAAGCAAACTAAAAATAATTGTGAAACTAGTAATGACAACATAAATAAGAGAGAATATAAGACATTTACAGTTATACCATATAAAGAGGGGACATCTGAGACCCTACGTATGATTCAAAATAAAGCGGGAATAAGAGTGGCATTTACACCTAAAGACTCACTCAGGGACAAGCTTTGCAGGTTAAATGACCCTGTTGACCCAATTAAACAAAATAATATAATTTACAAAATACCTTGCAATAACTGTGAGTTAGGTCAACCACATAGGTCAGACTTGTAGATCGGGGGTATTCACATTGTCGGAACAAAGGAAATTAGCTAAGGTTAGAATCGTTGACCCCTCGGAGATAAGTAATTTAGAAAAAAGCTGAGCACTGCATTGCACTACCTGCATTGGCACACAACCACACAGTAGGGTGGGAGAGGGTTAAAATTATAAGTAGGTGGAGAGAGAGAGAGGTGGTTGATTACTGAGTGCTGGTTCATCCAGTCTACACCCAACACGTGCAGTAGGAATGACTCATCACTCATACCGAAACTATTGAAAATACTACTACTATCAATCAAGTCAAGCGATGAAAAATACTGCATCTATTCGAACGAAGTCGGAAAGTTTTGTTAGTGCCCTGATATGATTATGGGCAGTAATAAATTGTGCTCGAAACGTGGTCATCAGTAAATATTACTGTATAACACTGCGAGACTTTATCAAAATAAATTTTACCCATAATGGAATTACACTCTACCACAGTGTACAAGTTGTATTCTTATATCAATACAATGATAGAAAAACGATGGAGAAAGCCACGTGCAATCAGTCACCCCGGAAGCTTTGTGAAGGCGCGGTGCCATATTGCCTGGATGCGTTTAAACAAAAGATACTCACTAAGTGACGGTTTCATTATTATTATTTCCTTTAGTTCCTAGAGGAACATAGGGCTTCAGCCGTGCGTCTCCATTGCGTTCGGTTCTCTGCTAGAGTCTTCACCTGGCTCCATGTTTGCCCATACGTTTTCATCTCCTCTTCACATGACCTTCTCCAAGTCACCCTTGCACTGACGACCAACTCGCCGCTTCGCTTTCAGGTTCCACTCAAGGGCTTGTCTGGCGATGTCACTCGATGGTTTCCTAAGAGTATGGCCAATCCATCTCCATTTCTTCCTGCCTATTTGTTTCACAATCCGTTCCTGGTTGTTTTGCTCCCAGAGATCTTTGTTGCTGATCCTTTCCGGCCATCTGATCTTGAGTATTGAGCGAAGACATCTGTTAATGAAGGTCTGTAGCTTGTTTGAGGTGCTCTTTGTGACACGCCAAGTCTCTGATCCGTATAGTAGTACTGACTTCACATTGGAGTTGAAAATCCCGATTTTATTTTTGACGCTGAATGATGTTGATCTCCACACAGACTTGAGAGTAATGAAAGCTTGCCTTGCTTTCTCGATCCTTGCTTTGATATCCTCGTCAGTTCCGCCTGTGGTTGAAACAATGCTTCCTAAGTAGGTAAAGGAGGTAGTTTCTTTCAGGTTCTCTCCACTTATGCTGATTGTTGTCTGTTGTTGTTGTTGGTGTTGGCCAGGGATCTTCATTAGCTCCGTTTTCTCTATGTTCACCTGGAGTCCTATCTTTGATGCTTCTTCTGCCAACTTGTTACTTTTAGCTTGCATATCTTCCAGTTTGTGGGAAATCAGGCATATATCATCGGCGAAGTCCAGATCCTCCAAGTTCTTTGTGTGAGTCCATTTTATGCCTGTTTCCTCATTGCCCGCCGCTGTTTGTCGCATTATCCAATCTACCGCAATCAGGAAAATCATTGGCGATAGTAGGCAACCCTGTCTTACTCCTGTCTTCACTTCGAAGGATTCCGTGAGCTTCCCGTTGTGGATTACTTGGCATGCAGCGTTGTCATACAACTGTTGGATGAGATGTATAATTGTCGGTGGCACCCCTTAGTAGCGAAGTAGTTGCCAAATCACCTCTCGATCGACGCTGTCGAAAACCTTTTCAAAGTCGATGAAGTTGAGATAGAGAGGTGACTGCCATTCCAAACTTTGTTCAATGATGATCCGTAGTGTGGCGATTTGGTCAATACATGACTTGTTTCTCCTGAATCCAGCTTGTTCTGGTCGAAGTTTTTCATCCAGGGCTTGTTTGATCCTTTCCAGGATGATGCGGCTTAGTGTTTTGCTTGGGATGGACAGGAGCATACTTCCGCGCCAGTTCTTGCATTGACTTAAGTCTCCTTTCTTTGGTAGTTTGAATAAGTATCCTTTCTTCCAATCCTCGGGTACTTTGCCTTCTTTCCACACCTTCTCCAGTAGTGGCGTCATCAAGTCTGCTGTTGTCTCTGGGTCCATTTTCAGTGCTTCTGGTGGGATTCCATCTGGTCCTGCTGCCTTTCCAGCTTTCAGCATCTTGATTGCCTTCAGGACTTCTGTTTTCGTCGGGGGGTTGGTGTTCACTGGTAGCTCTGTGTCCGTTGTTGGTATTGTTGTGCGCATTGTAGGTGGTTTCATACTGTGTATTAAATGCGCTGTAGACTTCTGAATCTTTATTCATTATTGTATCTACAGGCTTCTTAATTTCCTCATTTGGACCCGTTTCAGTGTGTTCAGTGACTTTCTTCATATAGTTAGATTTGTCCAGGACTACTGTAGAGTTTCTTTTATCAGCTTTTGTGATGACGATGTTTTGATCGTTTTAGAGATTCATTAGAGCTAGAATTTCCAATTTTGTCAAGTTTGACTATGCCTTCCTTTTTTCCTAAGGGTTAATGCGTACTGTGTTCGAACCTCTTCTGCTGTCGTGCTATTAATTAAACTTTATGTTATCTCTATGTTAGGAATGGCATCCTCTGGATTTAGTTCACTAACCATTAAATTGAAATTTAATCCTTTTTCAAGTAATTTTATCCCACTAGAGCTTAATTCTCTTGAAAAGAGGTTGATCACCCATTTTATTCTGTCAAAAGAAGAATAAACATTAGTGTCGATTTCTCCATTTATTGTGCTCTTCTTTTCACGGAATATACACATCGGTTCATAGGAATTATTGAAAAGACAGTTGCAGCGCTGAAAATTTTCTTTTCGACAGAGTCATCAACTAGGTTGTACATTCGTCTAGACAGTTCGATAACAGAATAGCTGATGAATTCCGAACATTCAGCCACATTTGATGAAAGTCCTTCAAAGATATATACAATAGCCGATCCAACCTATCAAAGGGAGTGAAATCAAGACATCTAGGAAAAGCTGAAGCACCTACGATGCAAAACCTCAAACCTACTTTATATGTTTAAAAGAAATACGTTCAGCCGTTGTCCCTACCGTGGCCATCATGAAAAGTCAGTCTCACTAATTTATGATTTTCCTATTACCTTTCTTGTCCAACCTACCGTTTATTTCTGCTATATTTACCTTTAAAAATCCCTATCTGGATTATTAGATTTGATTACTGTTTTGATCTTTATATGTCCGAACCTCTTACCTATTTCGTTAATACTACGTCCGGCAAAGTTAAACTGTAAGCACCACTGACTATCAATCAGCGCATGACTTCGAACGCACCGACCACCCGAAAGAGGCATTTTGTGCATAGAATACATATATTTATGAAAAAGTTGCACAAAAACTAGAAAAGTGTTACAGAGGACACGTTGTTCTCACATGTGATAAAAGGAGCTCTCAATTTTAGGTTGGAGTATCAGCAGAGTATAATTTCATTGTGAGTAAAATTTATATTGATAAAGTTTCACGATGTTATGCAGTAATATTTACTGGGCAATAAACTGTGCTCGAAACGTTATCAAAGGTCGTTACTTGACATAAAACGGTAGTGACGACTAGCGAATGTCTTTTTGGATGGAGAAATAAAGTTGCTGCCGAATTATTAGTGTATCAAATAGTGTACCAAAAGGTCCGCAGAATCCATCTTCATCAATTACTTACTTTATATCAATTTACTAAAAATTCTGTTCAGCCGCCTATTGGCAGGAATTATTTTTATTATTTATTTTTGATTATAGCTTGATTCAACATCGTATTTTTGATACAAGTATAGAATTTTCAGCATGTGATATTGGTAGCCCGAATTTTGCAGGCCGACCATTGATATCAGGTGTGCGTCTGCCGAAGATCGAACGCCGGACCATGTGCATGATCAGCGGCCATCCTAACCGCTCTGTCACCGACGTACATAAAAAGATGATCCGAAGACCTCCGCACTAGCAAAAACTATGCGTCTGAGTGAGTTCAATTAGGGATCATCGCAGGCTTCAACACGCCAAAGTGCAAAGGCGAGCCTCCACCTGGGTCCATGGAACTCGTGATCACCCTGGTCCCTGTGCCAAGTAAGTATTCAGCGAGGCGACTCTTTTCAATGAATTTATTATCAACCCGTACATTACTATATATTTATATATGACGTTTAAAAATATATACGCCGTGAGAAAAGTTGCACAAAAGGTGTGAATAGTCATCAAAACAGTGAGAAATACGACAAAATATTTGATCAATAATGATCCTAGTCAACAGACTTACTCACTCTCTCACTATCAACCGATGAAATAAATGATGTCCAAAATAAATTAGTTTATAAAATGTAACAGAGATCTTGGAAAGGGGTGTAAAATGCCTGGGATAATTACGATGAGTAGGCAAATACATTATCACGTAAATATGTTGAAAACTTTGGAATGGAGAGATAGGTAGCTTTTAACATTGTAAAAAATATTACATTCAATTGGATAATATTAATTAATGAGAAAAATGATATATTACCGGAAACTATTCAAAGTGAAAAAAGCTTAAAATTATAACGAGGGAAAGGTATACATAGATTAGATAAACAAAACGAAAAATTTCATACATTTGTGATGATATTAGATGGTTGAAGGCAATCGGCAGGAAGCCTTGGACCTAGGTTTCGTGCTAAGTGGCACTCGTCAGCAAGGTGTATCTGCAAACTTGAAGGAACTCATGTACCTTCTGAGATTCGAACCCGGGTCGCAGATACACCTTGCTGACGAGTGCCAACTAGCACGAAACCTAGGTCCAAGGCTTCCTGCAGATTGTCTCCAACAATCTTATATCATCACAAACAATGTACACCGTGATGGCGAGCTACCTAGAATGGTGGCCACATTACAACCTGAATGATAGAATTCAGTCTGCACCAAAGAGAGGGCTAGACGCACCACACTAGTTACTAGTGTCAAATCAAAAAATTTCATACATTTATTGCACAGAGTTCAGTTTTAAACAAAAATCAATCAATCAACATATGCGTACAATAATAATATATATAATTACAATAATAAACACCTTATCCTGAACAGTGATGGTCATACGCAATGGAAACTTTCAACATTACGTAATCAGATGAAAGAGAGGACAAGGACACTCACTTACCAGGAGAGGCAAGAAAGATTGGTAAATGCTTCTTTCTGAACGCATAAATCGGCTTTCATGAATTTGATAGAAACTGCCTTGGCAAACTTAAGGAGAATTGAACTCTTTTCAATGCTGATGATTTTGACCGATCTTGCAACGTCCACCTCATGTGCCGTGTCAAGAAGTTGCTTGCCAACAGCACTGCTGACAGCATTGGTTCTCTCTAGAAATAGGCTTTTTGGTACATGTTCAGGAAATCGGAGGTATGCCCTCTTTTCTGGTCTTCCAGTGTAACTGCTTCTGCAAATACACGTAAATTTGTGTATGCAGTTGGAGTTAACACCGTAAGGATATCTGTCAAAGGAAACCTACCTGTAACACGATTCATGAGTTCCGAAAGAAGTGGTTATTAATATTTATTTGCCTCTCCTGGTAACTTGATGTTTTCATCCTTTCTTTCGACTGATTACTTATTGTCGGAAGTTTCCATTGTGTATGATCATCATGGTTCCAAGATAAAGTGTTAATTATTATTATTATATTTATTACTATTGTATGCATATACTGATTTGATATTAGATGGTTGGAGACAATCGGCAGGAAGCCTTGGACCTAGGTTTCGTGTTATTTGGCACTCATCAGCAAGGCGTATCTGCAACGTCGAAGGAAACGGTGTCCCTTCTGAGATTCGAACCCGCGTCACCCAGTGCTGCAGTAAGAGACGTTACCACTGAGCTATTCAGGCTCGCGACTGATCTCCTGTAGGACTGTATTGGATATTTTTGATTGCACACTAGTCGGTAACTAGTGTAATGTGTCTAGTCCTATCTTCGGTGCAGACTGAATTCTACCAGTCATGTTTTGTTTAAACATGAACTGTGTTCAAGTATGTTAAAATTGTTTCTGTGGATATTCTCAATAATGACTTTGGGTTGTAAGCACTTGATGAACATCTGACGAAATAAACAATGATTGTAGCATTTTATTCTGCACAAACTGTTGTTCTTGTTTTAATGAAAAACGAAAAATAAATAAAAATATTGTCTTCCCCCTTTTCTATTCTACGGTCATTGTACACATAGGGACTGTGCATACTTCTTCTGTACACAAAAAATTCTGGCTGGAATTAATAAATAGAATGGCGCCCCAAATCATGCGACAGTTTCCTCAATATACGCCCAATCCATCTCCATTTTCTCCTACATCTTTGCTGAGCAGTCGGCTTTGGGTGGGTTTGTTACCACAGTTTATTGTTACTTATTCTTTCTGTCCGGCCATATGATCTTCAGTATGGAGCCAGCGAGGGTGTCAGCTGTTGGTTAAAGCCTGCAACCTGCTCGAGTTGCTTCTTGTGATGAGGATAACATAAATAAGAAGGAATACAAGGCATCTACAGTTTTATCATATAAGGAGACTCTACGTGGGACTCCTAATAAAGTAAGAACAAGGCTGACATTTGAACATAAAAACTCACTCATGTAGGATAAGCTCTGTAGGTTACAGGAGCCTGTTGACCCAATTAAACAAGATAATATAACTTACAAAATACCTTGTAATGAATGAAAATTCAGCTACATTGGTCAGACCAGCGGATAGGGGGTAGTCAGATTATCAGAGAGTTAGGATTTGGCAAAACAAAGAATTATTGACCCCGCGAAGAGAATAATTTAGAAAAAATTCAGCGATCGCACTGCACGTATTAACACACAATGTGGTGGAATATAGACACAGTTCTAAAAAGTAATATAGGAAGGTGAAAGAGGAAGCTTATCACTGAATTTTTGTTCATTGAACCTACACCGAAAACGTGACTCGTTACGAGTACCAGAGATACGACAAATATTACTACCAGTCTCATAGAGAGATGAAAAATGATGGAATTACGTAGACGAAGTCGTAATGTTGTTTTTAAGTAACTTCATATGATTGCAAACAATGATAAATTGTCTTCGAAAAGTCATCAATAAATATTACTGTATAACAGTGTGAGAGTTTATCATCAAAATAAACTTTTATTCATAATGGAATTATGCTCTACCACAGTGACTGAGCGCGTCTCGAGAAAGTTTTTTCAGCTATACAGCAGAACGCGGGGAACAGTTTCCTGCATTCACATCACGGTGAGTCGATTTGGTCGTAACTTGATATTTGGGAGGAAGAAGCCGTAGGAATTTAGCATGAATTCGATAGACATACAGTGATTAAGAAATTACTATGTAATAAAACTTTTCACGCCCTTACTATTTCCTTTATAAATCTTTGATGGAATAAGCTCTCGTATCTGTATGGAAAGCGTCCTATGGTTAATGCCGAGGAACCTTGTTCTGTAGGATCAGGTGAGCTGTTAAATATACATGATTGGATACCACTCGTTTTTTAATTCATGGAAACTTCCCATTATAACACATAGAAAATCAAAACAAGTGATCGAGCGAAGAGACTCCTTTCAAAGAATTTATTATCAAGCTGTACAATCACATATATAAATATGGTTTTTTAGAAATTAAATTCAATAAGGGAATTGAATCAAAGGTATGAATACATGAAATAAAAATAGTTGTATTGTAACGATAGAAGACAAGGGCCAGATAACATATCGTTTATTGAGAAAATCAACAGATATTTAAAGATTTTTATGAACATTATTATTCGTTATATTAGCAGAGAAGCAACGTCTTCTGATTGGTTGTTTTCTTGCTGAAGGTTATTCTGTACTGCTCGTGACCGTTTCTTAGAAAGTTAAGCCATACATCTGTGAGTCCTATTTGCACATGTTAAGTCTGCTGTGATTAGTTGTTGAGTTCCTCAGGGTTATTATTATTATTGTTCCCTAGTGTTTCTAGTGGAACAAAGGGCTTCAGCTGCACGTCTCCACTTGCTTCTGTATTTTGCTGTACTTTTCACTTGCATCCATGTCGGTCCATACTGTTTCAGCTCCTCTTCACACAATCTCCCCCATGTCACCCTTAGACGCCCCACTCGCCGCCTCCCTTTCGGGTTCCACTCGAGCGATGGCCTGACGCGCGATGTCACCCAGCGACCTCCTCAACGTGTGTCCAATCCATCTCCACTTTCTCTTGCATATCTGTTGAGCGATTGGTTATCGTTTTGTTTGTTCTCATAGTTTCTTGTTGGTGATTCCTCAGGGTTAAGCTTTGTTATTGCTTTTTTTCTCATGATCCCGAATCAGGCCATAAACACTGACGTAAATTATTGTTTACAATTTTCGCTTTGCAGACAGCTGTCACCAAAGTATGAACTGCAATTAAAATGTTTGTGATAATAATCATAGTTCACCGTGAAATTGCAAAATAATTTCCGTCATAATCAGAAAAATTCATAGGATGTATAGAAATTGGAAGGTGTGTGAAATTATAGGATTAGTAGGCGAATCGAATCCAATAAAAACATTGGATATCATTGTTTTATTCGTTTAATCGATTGTAATTTGATTAAGAGCATATTCATGAACACATCATCGCATTTCACATTCCCTATTAGTTTGTTTATTAGATTTATCACACAGTGAAACAGTATTATTTACCTGATGACGTTTCAAACAAAATTTATTATTCATAATCATGTCAATTGTAGTCACACGACTTCGAAACTTGAGTTTTATAGTTTTCTTTGTTTTCTCCTATTTGTCGTCGGGGTAGTAGAATTTTCCAGATATTAGGATGGATACGTGTTGAATAATTCCTATTACATGTATTTGCAGTTGATTCGATAAACAAAGCTTCTGTTATCAATCTCTCCCTTCACCTTACTGTTACATTAGACTTTAAAACTGTCATCCTATCACATCACATCGTATTGTATGGTTGTGTGTAATTGCATGTGGCGAGTGCTATAGCTGAACTATTCCCTAGATTTCTTATCTTTTTCGGGTCAACTAATCTAGATTTTGCTAGGGTTTTATGTTCAGCTAGTCTGACTGCCCCTGTTCTACTAGTTTGACCTATGTATTTGACCTGACAATCATTGCTGGCTCCATAGAATCTGTAAGCCGAGAAAGCTTGTTTGTAATTGAATTTGTAGGTTTGAATGCCAGCCACTTTTATTCCTGCTTTGTTAAGAATTCTGCGTAGGGTTTCCGAGGTTCCTTCATTGTATGGAATTACTACTAATGATTTAGATTCCTTGTTGTTGGTGTCGTCATTAATATTATTATTATTATCACTATTATTATTATCATTGTTATTGTTATTATCACTATCAGTACTATCATCATTTATTTTATTTTTACATTTCCCTACATATTTCCTGACTAATTTATCTGGGTAATTATTAAGTTTCAAAGCTTCTTTTATGTGTATCAGTTCCTCTTTTAGATTTTTTTTAGTACTACTTAGTTTTTGTTCTCTGTCACTTAAACATTTCACCAATCCTATTTTTACTGACATAGGATGGGACGATCGGAAGTCTAAATATCTGTTTGAGTGTTTGGGTTTCCTGTAAACACTAGTGTTTAAATTCCTGTCTTCTTTTCTCTTTACGTTGCAATCTAACATTGTGAGCTCCCCTACTTGATTTTCCAATTCATAAGTGAATTAAATTGCTTCAACCTTCGAGTTTATGTGTTCGAAAAACCTCGTAAAAAATGGCATTCATACCCACAAACTCAATTAGAAACAAGCTTTGTCGGTTAAAGGATCAATCCTGTGGAGCCTTTCAAACAAAACATTTTAGTTTATCTCATACCCTGCAATGATTGTCAGGTCAAATACATAGGTCAAACTAGTAGAACAGGGGCAGTCAGACTAGCTGAACATAAAACCCTAGCAAAATCTAGATTAGTTGACCCGAAAAAGATAAGAAATCTAGGGAATAGTTCAGCTATAGCACTCGCCACATGCAATTACACACAACCATACAATACGATGTGATGTGATAGGATGACAGTTTTAAAGTCTAATGTAACAGTAAGGTGAAGGGAGAGATTGATAACAGAAGCTTTGTTTATCGAATCAACTGCAAATACATGTAATAGGAATTATTCAACACGTATCCATCCTAATATCTGGAAAATTCTACTACCCCGACGACAAATAGGAGAAAACAAAGAAAACTATAAAACTCAAGTTTCGAAGTCGTGTGATTATGATTGATATGATTGTGAACAATAAATTTTGTTCGAAACGTCATCCAGTAAATAATACTGTTTCACTGTGTGATACACCTAATAAACAAACTAATATGGAATTACTTACTACCACAGTGCCCAAGTTTTATACACAAATTTGCATTTCATATTGTTATTACAACTATTAACACTTTTGTGGGAATTTTCTCATGGGATATGATAGTTGCTTATGGTTACAAATATGTACTAATGTAAAGCTTAATAATAGATTCATTGATAAGAGTATCTTCACTGAATATTGTGTTGTGTAACTTTGAAATGAAATGTGCAAGCTGATGTCAGTAAAAGCATTTCTAGAAGGCTGTCGACTTTCATCGACAGCTGCCTTCATTCAGTACTCAAGGTCACCAGATGGACAAGCAGAAAGAATTAGCAACAGGCAATTATGGAAACCAACTAGTCAAGAAACTATTGTCCAGGAAAAATATACAGAATGAAATACAGATGGTTTCAACGCACATTAAAGGGACAGTTGAGGGACACCACTCTTCAGGTTCGGCTGAAGTGAACTTCAGACAGTAGGATAAAATGGGGATGTGCTATACGAACCTTATGTTCCATTCAAAACCTAGAGAAGTAGCAATATTACTATTTGTTATTATGAAGGCCTAAATCAAGTAGTTAATATGTATCACAGTGTACCAAGTGATCACAAAAATTCATACATTATCAAAAAACTAATGTTCATCCCATTATTGAAGACTTAGTTAAGTAGCGCGGATATAGGTGGAAACGTATTTGCATCATCAAATCTTAAGTTAAGGTGTCTATTATTGTACGGGTTTATAAATTCTGAAGTATTGAATTTAGGAGAGCGGAAATATTCGGTATTTTATAATCCCCTTAAGGTTCGAGGACAGCGTGTGGATTCAACACCACGTTTTTAATTCATCCTGTTATCTGCAGACCTATTAAGCTATCCACAAGACTGATTATGGTCTCTGATTTCCATCACATCCGACCACCACTAGGTCACAGTCAGACCAGCGCCTAACCCATGGTCTTGTGCTTGGATTCCACTCAAGAGCCTGGCGTGTACTGATACTCCACTATCTCCTCAACATATATCCGAACCACCTCCAATTTCCTTAACTTATTTGTTGAGTACCAGGTTATTGTTTGGTTTGCTCCCAGGGTTTCTTGTTGCTGATTCTGCTATGTGATATTTAGTATGGAGCCACTGAAGTTGCCCGTTGATAAATGTGTACAGTGACCTATTGGAATTGCTTGTCATGATCCGTACGCCACGTTTCTGACCCATACACATGCAGTGACTGACTTAAACATTGGTGTGGAAAATCCGAAACTCGTTTTTTATATTCAGTTCAGAAGATTTCCAAAGTGATTTCAGAGTGTTGAAGAACTACCTTAAATGTGAACTTACACCATCATCTAGTTCATGAAACCTCAAAGACCAAGTTGAAGAGCTTCAGAACAAGTGGAAACAGGCTAAATTTCAAGTTCAACATTCAGGAACTGAAAGTTGAAACTACAAAAGACACCTTCACTGTGACCATCAGAGCAAAGCCGGAGAGACTACGTGGCATCAATGAGGAACCCTGTGTGTGTGTGGAAGAATATTGAAACTAACTCCATGAAAGTCATTTTCAAGGAAACGTGTACAACTGTTCTAAGAAGAAAGAAGCGACAAGACAAGGAATAGCTAACAACGGACACCTACTTGGAGGCTAGTCGAAGGAGAGGAGGATGGTGAAAGAGATTATGACTCAATGCAAAGATGCCCAACAGAAGAAGCTGAAGGTGAGTTTAGTCTGTACTTCATTGAATGAAGAAGTACAGAATATTGCTTGACAAGACAAAAGACAATTCTACAACACACTGCCCGACAATTGAAGCAGAACAGGCAGGCCGCAGGTAGACGAGACCTTAGAACATTATATCAGATAACCATATCTCTTTTCGGGAAGAGAACAACACAGATGAAACCTATAGGAGATGTTCAAAGGAACCTAATTACAAAAAAATTGAAAGAAATAAAACAATGGCCTGACCACATGAAGGGGCTCTTGAATCGAGCATCACCTGCAACTCGTCCAGAATTACCACCATCACTGACAGCAAGCGTAGAACTGCCGTTAGACACCAATCCCCAACAAGTCTTGCATGTGATCAAGTTATTAAAGTTCGTTAAGGCAAGTTGACCAGACAGAATTCATCCCGAAGCACTGAAATTAAACGCAAAGATTGTGACAGATGTGCTCACACCATTGTGGCAATAGGCTTGGGAAGAAGGAAGCAAAAGTGCCTACAGGTTGGAAGAAAGGCTGACTGCCTTGCCAAGCTGCCAAAGAAGGGCAACTTTCGTGCTCGCAGGAACTGGTCAGGAATCATGCTCTTGTCCACGCCGAGTAAAATACTAGGTCACATCATTCTGAAGAGAATGAAGCATGAACCGGATACACAACGCCACCCTGAACAAGCTGGATTCAGGAAAAGCAAATCATGTGCTGATCAAATTGCAACTCACGCATCGGCATCACAAAACAAATCATAGAATGGCAATCAAACCTCTATCTAAACTTCATCGGCTTCAGAAAGGCATTCAATAACGTTGACTTCGAAGTAGTTTAGAAACAAATTTAACATTATGTAGTACTGTGATTCAAATATTCATCAACTTCATTCAACAAATCGTCATATGACAACGCTACATGTCAGGTGATCCACAAGGGAAAACTCAGCGAGGCTTCTGAATTTTATTCAGGAGTAAGAAAAGGCTGCCAGCCTGTTATCATCGATGATACTTCCAGCTGCGGTGGACTGGATTATTAAGAAGATTATGGGGAGTAAGAAGGCAGAAATTCGCTGGGCAGATAAGAAGACTCAAGAAGATATGCACTGCGGTGAAGATCTACGTCTAATTTCACACGAACTGGAACACTTACAGGAGAAAACAAACGAGGTAGTAGAAGAGTCAGGAAGTGGATATAGGACTTCATGTGAACATGGAAAAGATGGAGGTGATGAAGATATGCATGCATCACCACCAACAACAACCAGCACCAGTCACTACCAACAGTGGAAATTTTAACTAGATCACTGCTCTCAGTTATCTAGGCAGCGTTGTTTCAACTACAATGGACAGAACGGATGAGGATGTCAAAACAAGAGTCGGAAATCGAAGTTAGTCCTTCAACACTACGAAATAAGTTTTAAAGTCTTCTGCACTAAACCGGCATAAACAGCAAGTTTCGGATTTTCGCACCAATGTTAATTCAGTCACCTCATCTATATGGGTCGGAAACATGGCGTACGGGTCACGATAAGCATTTCCAATAGGCCACTGTTATCGATAGCTGGCTTCAAAGGCTCCCTACTGAGTATCAGATAGCTGACTAGAAAGAATCAGCAATAAGAAACTCTGAGAATGAACCAAAGGAGAACTTATCTCTCAGCAAATATGTAGAAGAAAGCGGAGATTGATTGGTCAGTCGAATGACATGGCACCCTCATCCCATAGCCCTATTGGATCCCAAATGTAGGTCGACAAGTGTGTCGTGCGAATTTTAGGTAGAGGAGATCTTGTGAGATTGAAATTAGCGACTACGTGCAGTCATGTTCCCACAGAAGGAAGACAGAAGAATATCTAATGAAGTCAAGGCATGCTTCTAAAGCCTTATATAGCACTTGGAACCCCATGGATCAACAATAATGATAATGTGGTTCAGTGGTAGAACACTCACCTGTCACGCCCCACCTTTTCCTTAGTTCGATCCCCAACTGAACACTCCTACAGCTTGCCAGGATGGTTTTAAACCCGGTTAAGATTAAAGGTTAGGCATGAAGCTAGCAACTCCATCTCGTAGAAATCAAACCACTGCTACTGAAACTTAAAAGCTACAGCCTGAATCCCCATGTGCCATTGGATGTTTCCACTGTGTGTTTCGCCTCAAATAGGTAAACAATCCTACATAGGGAAGCAATATAATGATTAAGTTTATGTCACTTTGGTGCTTAGAATGAAAGGTATCTTATTTCCTCTGAATGAATCTTCAGGTGTAGTGGTTTAGTCCGATCCAAGTTTAAGTATTATCGATTTGCATATCAATTTTCGCCAGATTTCGTGTACTTTGATTGAAAAATGTCCTTAGTATTAAATAAATATTGTCAGTCAGCTTTCCAGCTTATTCACTAAACTTGAAGGTTCATTATACTGGTCCACCCTGATTCCATGTTAGACAGATGGAGGTAGTTAGTGGAAATCGATTTGACTGAACAGTAGGTAGTAAATGAGTAATTTCATGGATCTATTCCTTTGTTTGGTGCAAAATGAGTTCTTTCAGTCAAGTTGGCAGTGTAGAAACCACTGAGTAGTTGTTAGTAGATGGTCGGAAGAAATCGCGAGGAAACCAGACCTGACCAAGGTTTCAAGCTAATTGGCACTTGTTAGCAAGACGTATCTACCGCCCTGAAGATATTCATATATGTGTAAAACTTGGGCACTGTGGTAGTATGTAATTCCATATTAGTTTGTTTATTAGATATATCACACAGTGAAACAGTATTATTCACTAGATGACACAGTTTCGAACACAATCTACTATTGTTCATAACCATATCAATTGTAATCACACGACTTTGAAACTTGAGTCTTACAGTTTTCTTTGTTCTCTCCTATTTGTCGTGGGAGTAGTAGAATTTTCCAGATATCCAACTGGACAAGTATTGAATCGTTCCTACTACACGTATTCTCAGCCAGCTGATTCGATAAACAAAGCTTCTGTTATCAATCTCCCCTTCCACTCTATTGTGACATTAGATTTTACAACTGTCATCCTATCCCATCCAGCCTATTGTATGGTTGTGTGTGACCGCATGTGGTGCTATAGCTGAACTATTCTCTAGATTTCTTATCTTATTCGGGTCAACCAATCTAGAGTTTGGTAGGTTTTTATGTGCAGCTAGTCTGACTGCCCCTGTCCTACTAGTTTGACCTATGTATTTGACCAGACAATCATTTCAGGGTATGAAATAAACTAAATTCTTTTGTTTCAAAGGCTCCACAGGAGTGATCCTTTAACCGACAAAGCTTGTTTCTAATTGAGTTTGTGGGTTTGAATGCCAGCCACTCTTATTGCTGCTTTGTTAAGAATTTTGCGTCAGGCTCCGGAGGTTCTTTCATTGTACGGAATTACTGCTGATGATTTAGATACCTTATTGTTCGTGTCGTCATTAATATTATTATTATCACT
This sequence comes from Trichobilharzia szidati, assembly GCA_944472155.2. NCBI lineage: Eukaryota > Metazoa > Platyhelminthes > Trematoda > Strigeidida > Schistosomatidae > Trichobilharzia > Trichobilharzia szidati. Next base: position 65,919,112 of record OX235277.1, on the reverse strand, counting down.
ATTATTAATATCATTATCATTGTTATTATCACTATCGCTACTATCATTATTTATTTTATTTTTACATTTCCTTACATATTTCCTGACTAATTTATCCGGGTGATTATTAAGTTCCAAGGCTTCTTTTTATGTGTATCAGTTCCTGTTTTAGATTTTCTTTGGTACTACTTAATTGTTGTGCTCTGTCAATTCAATTTCTCCTTTTCGATTTGAACCTATTTCATTTAGTCCTATGTATAGCGGCCTCACGACTGATCTCGTGGAAGAATGTAATGGATACTTTGATTGGGCACAAGGTAGTCATTAGGGTCATGCATCTGATCCTTTTCTTGGTAGCGCAGAGTGAATTCTCTGCGTCAAGTTTGTAATCTGTTCGTCATGCTAGGTGGTTCGTCATCACGGTGCATACTGAATTGTTGTTGTTGTTGTTGTTAGTTGATTAAAGACAAACAGCAGGAAGCCTTGAACATAGGTTTCTTGCTTGCTGACATTCTTGAGTATTTCTAGTTTTCAGTGGAAGCTCATTTTGAATTCTCACTACACAGCGTATGATTTTCAAATCTCAAGTTTGGTTCTGTGTCTTACCTGTTCGCCTAAATTAGTTAAATAAAGCAAGAACAACAGTGGTTTGTGCAGAATAATATGGTACCATCATTTATTTCGTCGGCTTCTCATCAGCTGCTTACAGCCTAAATAAATTGTGAGGTTTATGTACAGAAAAGTTTCAACATACTTGCAATTTTTACATGTTGTCAGTTGACAGAAAGTTCCACAATTAGTGAAAAGTGTTCAGAAAATTGTGCTTATATAGTTTTTACACAGGCAGTTCAAGTCAAAATAAATGTATGCATACAATGGTAAAGGAGTTACTTAATAAAAACGAGAGGTTAGTAATGTGGTGAGAGCAAGCTGCTAGCCAATTGGTAGACATTGATCTACGCTGATTGGTGGAAATTAATCCAGGCTGATTTAACAACCGATCATAGCTGACCTAGACGTGGACAAATATGATTCGCAGACAAGTGGCTCGCATTTCCGAGAAATATCGAAAACGAGAAAGCAGAAGAAGACTGCCTTTGTTTGCAAACAACCAATCAGAAGACCGCCTTCTTTCTGCGGGCAGAGCCTTATTAATGTACATAAAATACATATAAATACCTGTTGGTTTTTGTAATAAAACTGATCTGTTGCCTGGCCCTTGTCTTCTGTTGTTACAGTAAGATGAGTAACTAATAAATTTGGTAACGATGTACTGAGTTCAAATCAAGTCATAGAAACAAGAGACAAGCAATATTACAGATTTTAAAAAAAGAGGGGTGAGGTTAAAGACAAAGATTACATAATCAGAGTAGAAAATAAAGACATGCAGTTACCATGGCAAGGAAAGACTAACAACTGCTTCTTTCTGAACACATAAATCTGGTTTGAAGCGTTTGATAGAAATTGCTTCGGCAAACTTGAGGAGAACGGAGCTCTTTTGTCTATTGATAATTTTGAAGGATTTCTCGATTTCTACCTCATGACCCGTGTCGAGGAGATGCCTGGCGATGGCACTGTTTAAAGAATTTGTTCCCTTCAGACGTAAGCTTTTTGGCACATGTTCAGAAAATCTTAGATATGCCCTTCTTTCTGTCCTTCCAATGTAACTTCTCCCGCAGATACATGTAAATTTGTATATGCAGTTGGAGTTCACATGAGAAGGATATCTATCGATTTTTGATTGCACCAAAGAGCAAGTTGTTTGATAGATAGGAACGAGCTTTGCTGCAGGATAGGCTATAGCTAGTGATGTACTCAGCCTTCTGTCGATCATCGCTGCAATGTTTTCACCTTTATAATGAAGCTCAAATCAGATTGGCTTTTCTTTCCACTGTGATTTGTTTTTCATTTGCGACTTCAGATCTCCCATACATGCTGATGAACCTTTGAGGGTACCCATTAACCAGAAGTTACGAGATTTGTAGTAATGCGTCTGTTGGAGCTGAGTTGAACTGCATAAAGTACCGAATAGCCCAGCTTTAAAGAAACAAAACAGTCAACCAACGTCTAGACCTCTTCAAAGGCTCTGACTACAAGACGTGATGTTTATTTACAAATACTGACACTGTCGCTGCTGAAGTTAACATCAAAGTTTTACTCACAGAAGCATCAGACTTTTAATGAAATAGAAAATAGTTTTTAGAATAAACATTTTATTGAAATATACACAGACTAAGAATGTAAAAACAAACAGAATTTAATCGTTTCAATTTTACTAAACAAGTTCTGACCAGTGTAAAATAAAAATAAATCCAACTAACAGCTGTAAGCCAATAAGACAAGCTGCAAACAGTAGAAACATTTTTATCATTGGAATGTACTTCTCTGTAGAATCAGGACATCTGAAATTACAAAACAAAATAAACGTTAGAAAACCAAATCAGAGCACAAATGAAATAAAAAGATTCTTATCTTTTCTTTGTAAACCATACAGAATTAATTTGACACTTAACTAAATGATGCAATGGGAAATGTTTTAGTGTTTAGTAACTAACCCTTGCCAACACAGGTGTCAGACAAGGGTGCTTATTATCACCAATGATATTCCTAATTGTGGTGGACTGGATTACGCGTCAGACAGTGGAAAACGAGAAGACAGGGATATCATGGACCGACCGACGTGAAGAACCTAGAAGACCTGGATTTCGCGCGTGGATGATTTATGTTTGATATCACACAAAATCGAAGACTTACAAGCGAAAACCGACAAACTGGTCGAAGAAGCAGCAAAGACAGGATTCCAGGGGAACATAGACAAGACGGAGGTTATGAAAATAACCAACCAACAACAACAGCATCAGCAATATCCAGTGCCAATCACCATCAACGGGAGGGACTTGAAAGAGGTTACTTCTTTCACTTATCTAGGGAGCACTGTGTCAACCACAGGAGGAACCGACGAGGATGTCAAATCGAGAATCAGGAAGGCGAGAAACACATTCATCAACCTGAAACCAATCTGGAAATCTTCGTCACTCAGTATCAACAACAAAATTCGGATTTTCAATACAAACGTCAAGTCAGGTTTGCTATATGGATCAGAAACTTGGCGGCGGGTCACCAAGAATATTTCCAACAGCCTGTTGCAGACCTTTATCAACAACTGTCTCCACTCTATACTCAAGATCAGATGGCCGCCAGAAAGAACCACCAACAAGAAACTATGGGAACAAGAAGCAATCGCTTAACAAATATGCAGGAGAAAGTGGAGATGGATTGAACACTCGCTGAGGAGGCCACTGGGTGACATCGCGCGTCAGGTCAACGCTCGAGTGGAACCCGAAAGGGCAGCAGCGAGTGGGACGTCCAAGGGTGACATGGAGGAGATCGTGTGAAGAGGAGTTGAAACATTTTGGACTAACATGGATGCAGGTGAGACGTACAGCAGAAGACAGAGGCAAGCGGAGACGTGTAGTTGAAGCCCTATGTTCCACTAGGAACCCAAGGGAACTATAATAATGATAACTTAAGCCTGTTCAGGTGAAGACACATAAAATGCGGAGTCTTCTGGTCACCTGGGATAGTAGTCTTCAAATATTTAGCGAGATGCTACAGCACTGAACTACATCAACTCCTAGCTTGAAGATAGAGAATGAAGTGGTATAGTATGTTGACTGGTTCACCTATTTAGCAAGCTACATCTATCCTAACGGACTGATCACCGTCGGCGAAATCTCGGCACAGGTACAGGAGGCTCACTTAGCATTTGTCACCTCAGTTCATCTTTTTGAAATAGATGTGATATCTGGCTGGCTGTCGATCAGAGGACTTGTCCGCTGCTCACCAGTTTGCTTCATCTGCCTTTATGACTGTGAAACATGGTGGAAATTATTGTGGTAAATGAGACGGCTACCTGTTCTTGGTCTCATATGTCACTTGGTATAATAGAGTAAGTAATACTGATATCGAATGTATAATGTGAGGTAAGAAGGGTAAGTCAGTCGATGAGGTTGTGAAGTTACATCGAATGAGATGGCTAGGGATGCGTTACACATATCCTAGCCGTCGCCTCTCTCTACAGGAAATTTTAGCTGATATAGGATTGACCAATTTAGAAAAGAGTTAGTAGTGGTCAAATTAAAACTTGGAATCAGTCCATGCAAATCTTTAACAGTTTGTCTGAACCAGCCACATAGGAAGTTGTAGACTACAAGACTGGTTTAGGGTCCTTTTGATTTCAAGAAGTGAAAACTGGAGACATTTGCCGATATGGCTCAGCTACATTGCAGCTATTGTGCAGCTTTCAATTCTACTAAAAAACATCAGAACTGTAATTGAACCAGACACACTAATGTGGCCATTATTTTGCATAATGTAGTTATCTGGTGGTCTTTAATGCAGCAAGTCAGTTAAAAGAAGAAAAAATAAGGAAAACAGATTACAGTTTATCAAACAAAAGCAAGCCTAGGTCTTCAAGAGTCCTTTGGTTTTTTCATGGACTCAATGTCTCAGCGACGTTATATAATCTTTAATCTATAATGTCAACATCTTCTGCAGATATTATTTTAAATCATCAGAAATCTTAAAAATAGTATGGAACACTGAAAAGATCTATCTACAGAAAGTCGACGTGGAACGGACAGCCTACTAGCTTTCACAGTTGTGTATTTATATGAACCAAACGAAACCTGATCCGTTCGCTCAGCTAAAGAGTTCGCAGAATTTGCACCCCGGATACCAGAGAAGAAGAAGTGGACAATCCAAAGAGAATCCTCATCGAGAATCGTTATCTAGAACGATTTATTGCAAAATCCATGAATCCTAGACAGCAAAATCTGCCCACGCATAGCGTCCTGAAAAAACTTCATTACATGAACAATCAATTCAACGAAGATTTATCTGCGGAAACACTGAAAAATCGACTCTCCTGTTCCCTTAAGAAAACCTTCTTTGCAGCTGAACTACAACTAACCTTCTCCATGAAAACTACGATTCGTATGAACGTGAAGGATAATTTACAACTGCTGGCCTAATCAATGTGTATTTACCAATTCACCTGCTCGTGTGGATCCAGGTATGTTGGCCGCACCCAGTGTTCGCTATTCAAACATATCACCGAACACTTACCAGCATGGTTTTACAAAGGAGAAAAACGATGTCCCCGAAGTTCTATCTTAAAACATCTTATAGATTCCGGACACCAAGCTTCACCCCGAAACAAACTTCAAAGTCTTCTACAGAATACGAAGCAGTCTTCCTAAAAGTGTACGAGTCAAACGTTTTCGAACTGTAGAAGCAATGGCAATTCACTTGCTTAGCCCTGAACTCTGCATACAGAAGAAGTTCGTTCAATCACTACACTTATAAATAACAGTTTCTTTACTCAGCTAATTTAAATGATACAGATGGTAAACAGTGTTCATTAGTATTATCATTAATCACTGATGAAATACATGACTAACGATTAACGCATGACTGATCTTCTTCAATTTTTTTTCCATATCACAGATCACATTTGTATTCAAAACACACAACAAAAAAGACTATTTCAGCGAAATGGAAATGACATTCCATTTTTCTATAAACATTTCAAACTTAAATCTACTCTTACTCTATGCCGAGATAAAATGGATCTTATATATATATAGAGAGAGAGAGAGATAGAGGAAATGATAGGGTGAAATGAACCGCATTCAAAAAATATTTATGAGTGGGATTTAGTGAAATGTACAAAAACTTCTTTTAATTTTCTTTTTCTTTCTCCGTAGACTGAAAATGTCAGGGAAAATCATAAATGCAAAGTTGTTGGTGTGTTTTTTCTCTTCAATATCGGCAAGACAGAGATCACTGAAAAATCTTGGACAAAAAAACGTTAATGCTATTAAATTAATCTTTTATCTGGTAAACGTTTCGTGAATGTATGGCATTTTATGCAAAGAGTGTGTGTTTTTTGGAAACAATGTGAAATGTAAGAGGCTGATTTAATGAACGATTGTGATTTCACTTGATATATATCATCACTGAATTGTAGTCGTATATACAAATATAAAATATATACAAATAGCAAATCTACACATCGTCATCACAGAAAAAAGATTGGAATGGCAGTCAAACGACTCTACACCTCAAATTCATCGAATTCGGGAAGGCCAAGAAGTAATTTTGAAACTACTTCAACACTACGGCGAGCAGTACCCAAATCTTTATTATCCTCAATCAACAGCTGGCTATTGACAATGCCACATGTCAGGTAATACACAACAGAAAACTTAGCGAGGCGTTTGAAGAACATACAGGAGTAGGACAAGCTGGCTGTCTATTACCACCGGTGATACTCCTAAATGTGGTGAACTGGATTATGCGTCAGACTACACAAATGTAATGAGAAGACAGGGATACTTTTGACTCTAAAAGATCTGGATTTCACAGCGGATGATTTATGTCTGATGTCCACAGACTCGAAAACGTACAGGAGAAAACCAACGAACTGCCTGAAGAAACAGGACATGAAGACAGGACTCCAAGTGGTGAACACAGAAAAGACGGAGGTGATAAAGGTAAACAAACAACATCAACAACTTCTAACACTAGTCACCATCAACGGGAGAGATTTGACACAGGTTAATTCCTTCACTTATTTAGGAAGCGTCGTTGCAATCACAGACCAGCAAAATGGATGCAGATGTAAAAACCAGTCAGAATCGGAAAGGCAAGATACGCCTCCATTAACCTGAAACCAGTTTGGAAATCTTCTGCACTAACTCAGCATAAAGAACAAGATTCGAATTTTCAACACAAATCTAAGGTCAGTCAGTTCTTCTATACGTGTCTAACACTTGAACTGCGTGTCATGAAAAGGATTTCCACAAACTACCCCCTTCACTGTTTCCACACTGAAGATCAAGTGACCAGCCGTTCAGAAGGAATCAGCAACAAGACACTCTGCAGGGGAATAAACCAACAAGCGAGAATCGACTGCTCAACAAATACGTAGTAGAAATGGAGATGGATCGGGCATGATTTGAGGAGGCCATCAAATGTCATTGCGCCCAATGCAGGTCATTGCTCAAGTGCAAGAGACAGTGTGGGCAGGAGGAGACGAGAAATAATGGAGAATCGTGGAGCCAGCTGAAGAGGACGGCAGAAAAGGGAAGAAAGTGGAGCTGTGTTGCTGAATCCTTATGTTCCACTTGGAACTTAAGAGAATGATATTAATAATACAGAGGCATGCTGTTAACAGATAGAGAAGAATTCTTTTCTACTCTCTCAGTCATGTGTTTAGTGATGAATTTTGCTGGGTAGCTGTTTTTTCAATTATTCTGTCATATACAACTTCAAGGTCGTCTTCAGTGAAATCCTCTAGACAACTATTTCTGATCCTACAGCTGAGGGCCTTCACCGAATATCTTTTATACTGGATAGAAACATGGATGTGAAAATGTGTATATCAAGTGGTTCAAGAACTTTTCATGTGTGAATTCCTTTTTATGCTGTCACTTAATCTTCTTGTCAGTGAGACATATAAAAAGGCAATTTTACTTTGGGATTCTCCTTCACACATAAATTTGATAGCTGAATGTGTACTTCACTGAAGTGAGATACTATTGACTTCCTGTTCAAAGCATCTTTACGAATCATGAAGGCATCATTCATATTCCGGCAATAAAATGGGAATGTTCTGATAAGGTTATTCAAAAAATTTTATTCTAGCTGTTGCAGAAAGAAATCTGCAAACTAAGGATCAACCAATGTTGGAAGGAGGGGGCTATTACGAATTCATTCAACTGTCCATACAGTTCACTATCAAATTCAAAATTCACATTCATAATATACCTTAATGTCAAACAATCAAGGATTTCTACGGGGATCCAAATATTCATTGACTTTTTATTTATTCGTTCACAGATGCCAACAACCCTTTCATAGATTTTTTGTTCCTTCACGTTCCTAGTTGAACGTAGGGCTTCACTCAAGAGGCTTGAAGTTTCTGTAGCAGTGATGATTATTTTTACAGGATGGGATTGCTATTCTCATGCCTAACCTTCCCTCTTTACTGGCTTAGTGAGGTAGAAGAATGTGTCAGCCATGGATTGAACCCCCTACCATGTGCATGGTCGGCGAGCGTCCTAACCGCTCTGCCACCAACGCATGCCTGACTTCTAAAGGAATTTAATTCCAAAGGAAAATACACGAACGAACTGTTAGGTATTAAAATTCACGGGCTGACCACTGACTTGAGTCCCAGTGGCTTAAAGTTTACACGAGCTAGTCATATTACCCGAGGACTCTTGGTTGGAACCCCAGGGGTTCGTACTCCCGATGAGTTGAACACTTGAACTACACAGATGCCTACTCAGTACTCCCAGATTTTCAATGGTTTTCTAAATAATATCAATCTGTGGTCAGACTTGAATCAATCCAAATTCCTACAAAATAACTCGTGAAAATAGAGAAAGAACTTGCAATTAATAGTATTCTTTGAGGTGGTTGGTTTAGTCGCGAAGCTTTCATCGTCCTTCTGGACAACACCTTCAGCGCCATATTAAGCACAAAGTGAAATGATTTAAATTTCTTCATGAGGGATATAATTGCGTCTCCTGGTAACTATCTTTACATATATATTGACCATTTTCTATTGACTTGGATTTTAAACTTTCTGGTCACCTGATCTACATTTTATTAGTTGGTATATTTCGTCTATATTAACGTGCTTGTTAATTGCATTTTCGTTTGAGTACCAGGCTTCTAGGAATTCCCTGGCACTTTTGGTGTTTCCTCTGTCTAAGATTTTGACATTATCCCAATCAAATTGATGAGCATAATTGTATATATGCATTGATACTAAAGAATACATATCGTGTCTTTTCACGGCTGATTTGTGTTCTTGGATTCTGATTCGAAGGGGACGCCCACTTTGGCCGATGTGACGTCTGTTACAGTGCATACAGTTTATTTTGTAAACGGTATTAATTTTATCTCCTTTTTCTGTTGGATCTTTTGGTGTGCATAATATCGAATTAAGCGATTTGACTGGCTTGTGTGCTATATCTATATCAAACGGTTTCAGTATTCTAGCTGTTATTTCAGAGATATTCCTCATGTATGGTAGAATGAATTTTCTTGTGGTCTTTGATGATGGTTTCCTGCTGGTGTTTTGATTCGACTTTAAACACTTTTTGATGAAATTTTGTGTATAACCATTCTTTTTGAAGACCGTTTGTAGGTACTTTTCTTTAATTCTTTTCAATTTTGGAGTGCTACAATGTGTCTGTAATAACTTAAAGGAATAATAACTGATACATGTTGCACAAATGGCGCCTGACTTTCCTCAAGTGGTTTGGCAGATAATGCTTTGGCGTTTTAAAACGATGGCTTCCTTCCCAGTGAAAAAACCATTGCTTATTCAACATTCGACTGACATATATATATCAAATGGGACGTATTATTCACCCCGGGGACCCTTTCTAGCTGTGTCGGTGGCTTAGTGGTTAGGATGTTCGCCGACTATGCACATGGTCCGGGGTTCAATCTCCGACCGACGCACTCCTTCACCTCGCAAAACCATTATTAAAAAGCCGGTAAAGAGGAAATGTTGGGCATAAGGCTAGCAACCTCATCCTGTAAAAATAATCACCACTGCTACAGAAACTTCCAGCCTCTAGCTTGAAGCCCTATGTTCGACTAGGAACGTCAAGGAAAAAGAATCTCTCATATCACTTAAAAGGGTTGATTTCATTTAGAATAAATTAAACTCAATTGTCCAATTCTTTAAAACTGTATGTATTAAAACAATCTTTAGAGCTATTCTCTAACATGCAATAACATGGTTGCTTATAATTTTTTTCATCTCTTCTTTTGCATGTATAAATTCAGACAAAACAAATAGTTTATTTTTAATTTCATTGTTATTGAAATGTATTAGAAGTGTTAATTAACAACAGGGAGACGAAAACACACTGTTTTTTTAACTCCACTCTTAATAGCAAGTTGTAGGGAAAAATTAATCGGATTATTTAATTTGAGAAAACAAGTTGATAGTGAAAAGTAGAAGTAGGTCGCTTTCATCATTTTATCACGTCGAATAAATATTTCCTCTCCACTTAGATGCTCATCAATAGCTATAAAATAATGTATTACTACTCACACTAGCGTCCTTTGGTTCCAGCTGGAATGTAGGACTTTCAGCAGTACATCTCCTTATCCCATGATCTCCCTATTACTTCTTCGGGTTCCACTATAGGTTTTGGGACATGATGTCATTTAACAGTCTCTTCGGGGTGTTTTTAATCTATCTTCATTTCCTTTTGGATATCTTTTGGGTCATAGGTTAATATATTTAACTGGTTGATGGTGACTAGCAGTGGAATCCAGGATAAGGCGCATTTCGTCCTATTTGGAACCCGTCAGCCAGCAGATGTATTTTGCATTCCCCAGTGAGTGACGATGTTGCCACCAAGGCTCGAACCCAATGCTCATAGTTTCAAACACCTCAGCATTATCCACTCGACCACTTGTGGCACGAGAGCCACCTTTTCTGCAACGGGTCATATTAACTATTTCATTGAATTTTAAATTTTCCCGTCGATTCATTGAACCGAAGTGGTCGGTCTCAGCTTGACATGTCGACTTCTTGTGCACATGCTTCACCGATGTCTAGGCATGTATTTAGAATTTAATTGGTGGATGGTGACTAGTAATGAAATCCAGGATGTGCATTTTTCGTTTAAAACTGTGGGCACTGGGTTTGAGCTCCAGTGGGAACATCGTCACTCACTGGGGAATGCAGGTACATCCGCTGGCTGACGAGTCCCAAAAAGGGAGAAATGCGCATTGTCCTGGATTCCACTGCTTGTCACTATCCACCAATTAAATTCTAACAACATGCCCAGACATCATCGAAGCATCTGCACAAGAAGCCGACATGTCAACCTGAGACCGAGCACTTCAGTTCAATCAGTCGATTGGAAATTCTGAAATTCAATTAAATGATTGGTGAATAGTTGATTCGTTGCCAGAGTTCTTCGTCTATATTTCTTCCTGTTCGTCTGATCTTCATTATCGAGAGAAATGGCTGATACAGTATGTTTTCTTAGATCATCTTTGTCAAAGCTTCTTTTCAACTGTAGACAGAGTAAAAATCGAAAGACTTGGCCTCCATCAGCATGTCGGTTCTTAATATGAATGCTGAATGAAGCAGATTTCGACACTAATTTCAAGGTAATGAAGGTCTGTATTAATTTTTTGATCCCACCTTTTACGCCTTCATCCATGCTGCTTGTAGCTGTCATACCAATCTCTAGAGGAATGAAAAATTTGACCTTCTCTAGATTTCTCCCACTGATGATGGGTGTTTATTGGTTGTAGACTGTGGCTCTTTTAGTCTGAGTGACATTAAACATAGGTCACCTGCGAAGTTTAAACCTTCCAGAGTAATTTATATTTAGCAATTTTATCACAAGTGGGGATTTACCAATCTAATTATGATCATTTTCACTTATTGGTTTTGTAGGGATTTTGTTTGATTGGTTCGAGGATTACATCATGAGCTGGGTTCAAACCCCGGTAGGTGCGTACTGATGAAGAGTCCCGAACTAGGCTGTCGAAACAGCTGTCTAGTATTCCCAGGTTTTTCAGTGTTTCTCTAATTGATGTCAGCTCATGATGAAGTCCTCCAACTATCTATGATAAATCTATTATTATTATTGTATCCTTTAATTCCTACAGGAACATAGGGCTTCAGCCGTGCGTCTACATTCCGTTCGGTTCTCTGCTAGAGTCTTCACCTGGCTCCATGTCTGCCCACACGTTTTCATCTCCTCTTCACATGACCTCTTCCAAGTCATCCTTGCACTGACGACCAACTCGCCGCTTCCCTTTCTGGTTCCACTCGAGCGATGGCTTGTCTAGTGATGTCACTTGATGGTTCCCTCAGAGTATGACCAATCCATCTCCATTTCTTCCTGCATATTTGTTTCACAATCGGTTCTTCGTTGGTTTGCTTTCAAAGATCCTTGTTGCTGATCCTTTCCGGCCATCTGATCTTGAGTATTGAGCAAAGACAACTGTTGATGAAGGACTGTAGTTTGTTTGAGATTCTCTTTATGACGCGCAGTGCAAGTCTCTGATCCGTATATTAGCACTGACTTCACATTGGAGTTGAAAATCCGGATCTTATTTTTGATGCTGAGTGTTGTTGACCTCCACACAGACTTGAGAGTAATGGAAGCTTGCCTTGCTTTTCCGATTCTTGCTTTGATATCCTCGTCGGTTCCGCCTGTAGTTGAAACGATGCTTCCAAGGTAGGTAAAGGAGGTTGTTTCTTTCAGGTTCCTCCCATTTATGCTGATTGTTGTCTGTTGTTGGAGTTGGAGTCAATATCTTAACCGTTGTGAAAGCTAATGCAGAAAACTGATGTCACAATTAATCCGTAGAAACACTTGTAAAACTTATTACAAGTGATCAAGTAATGCACAGTTCATATATTTGTTATTCAATTTTCATTGCGCCGTTGATTATTTCAACCTGACTGTTCAGGCTCTGTAGAAATGCCAGCCAATAATGAAGATACTTCAACGACGTCTAAGGATTAACTTGAGAAAATTTGGTGGGTGGTTACTAGCAGGGGGATTCAGGATGTGTATTTCGTTCGATCTGGAGCTCGTGAGTTGAATGTACCTGGGTTCCCCAAAAAGTGATGGTGTTACTACTGAAGCTCGTCGCTTGTAAGAACTAACCGCGTTTCAAACCCACTGTCTTCCAGTTACAAGGCAAGGTTGTAGATCATTTAACCACTGGGACCAAATCGAATGGCCCACGGATTCTTACATATACCAATTCGTCATTTTAACGCTTGTGTTTTTCTTCTTACTCCAAACCGGATGAACCCTACTGGCAATTATTGATGGCGTAAATAAATTCAGACGTGATGCCTCTTCAGAAAATATTCAGTTATTGCGAGGCATAGTGACAGCTAATCTAGTGAAGCTTCATGGCCTAAATGGTATAAGTAAAGATACATTTTACTTTTTAAAACAATCAGAATGTAAATTGCCACATATGTATGGTTTACGAAAAAAGCATAAATCCAGTAATCCCCAACTCCTTATATTGTCAGTGTGAAAATCCCCAACACATAAACATTCTAAAGAGTTAGTAGATTTATTGCACCAAGTCAAGACACAATTCTGTAGGTATGTTTTTACGAGTTCATCATGGATTGATATCAGTTAGAGAACCATTGAAAACCAAGAAGTACTAAAAGGCTGTTTCATCCTAGTTTGGGAATCATCACGGCAGTACGCACCCACCCCATTTCGAACCTAGCACCTTCCGGTTGCAAGGTGTGTGTTAAAAGATACATTTGAATCGATCAACTGTCTTGACGGCGACAATATTATGAATTCTTCTTTTCATGTTAACTGTTTATTTACTAATGTGTCTTCACTTAAAACAGTTGACATTTTGTGTGATTACATTTCCACACACAACTTTTTCATCCCGTTCCCTTTATCTTATTTAAGGGATTGATACTTCTGTGTTCTAGCAATGTTAGGTTTACATTTAAAGGCGACTGTTTCCGCCAGGTTGATGTTGTTGCTATTGGAAGTCCATCAGGGACCCTTTAAGACTATATCTGTATGTCGTAGATTGAGAGTTTATCGGAGAATCTAATCGAAAAAGGTGCTACTTTATCGAAGGTATGTCGATGATATTGAAATCATAAGCCTTGTTCTGCCACCTTAATGTTAAATCGAATGAATGAAGTTCCGAAAAGCTTATCACTCACGCCTGTAGAAGAGGAAGATAATTGTTTGTCTTTCCTAGATTATTTGCTTGGTCAATGTCCTGATAAATCAATAAAACGATCTATTTATAGGAAACCTACCTGGACACGAAATTATGTTAATTATCACTGTTTCTGCCCTGTTCGATATCAAAGAGCCTCAGCATGGTGCCTATTCAGCAGAATCAAATGAATTAGCACTGAAGACACACATGATGAGGAAGAAAGAAAGTTGACACAAACTCTGCTTGATAATAATTAACCGAACAAGTTCATAAGGAGACATATGGTAGTCAAAATACCAAAACCTATTCTCCAACTCTCTATTAAAAAAGACGTATATATAGGAAGCTATCATAAATGGGTGATCAAAGCAGCTTACTAATTCAAAAGATATTGATCGCTGTGGTTAAAAAGACTTTTTATGTAACAGAGATCAGAATAATTGAGAATGCGAAACCGATATATCCATCTAAGCCCTTGGAACTTGCGAAAAATAATGTAACATCCCATTGTATTTACCAATTTGAATGCACGTGTGGACACACATACATAGGGAGGACCCATCGATCTCTGCAAGTAAGGACTTCAGGAGCAAATTGAATCACCAGAACCCATAAATGGTGAGAATAGGAGACTTAACTCCTCTATTGAGAAACATATTATAGATACGGGATATAAAAGACTATAATGTTCTCAGTAATAAAAACTTACCCAGTTTTACATGGACGAAGTTCAAGTGTATTGCCTGAACACTTGCCTAAACCAGTAGTTTCATTAACTGGCACACGACACCTTCGTTTACGACTTGTCCAGCCTTGACCACCGCATAGAGGAGCTGAACATGTTGTCCATGATTCCCATGGAAGCCTAATAAAACAAATGATTACAATACACGGTATTTTATATATTCATATATATATATATTTGTATAGATGTTAGAAGATCGAAGTAATATTGTCGCATTTTCGACAAATGCTACTTCCACTTTTACAGCTATATCTGACTTCTTAAAGTATTTAAATTACAAGGGAAAATAAAAAGACCAACTTGGGAGTCGCTATGGCGTCTAAGACAAGAAGTGAGGTATATAAGAGAATTTTTGAAACTTAATAATTTCCTTAAAACATCAATCAGGAAATAGGCAAGAAATACAAAAACGAAGTAAGTAATGATTATATTATTAATAGTGATAATAGTTATAATGAGGATATGCATAACAAACATGAAAAGAATGACGACATCATAAACAGTAAAGAATTTAAATCATCAGTTGCACTTCGATACATGGAAGAAACTCAAGTGTTGGTTTGTAGGGATTTAATTGGTTACAGGATTTTCATCATGAGCTGACATCAGTTAGAGAACCATTGGAAAACCTGGGAGTACTGGACAGCTGTTTTGTCCTAGTTTGGAACTCTTCAGTAGTACGCACCCACCGGGATTCGAACCCAGGACCTTCTGGTTACAAGGCGAGCTCGTATACCATTAAGCCACTGGGACCCGATCCAATGGTCAATGAATTCTAGCTTCTGCCAATTCACGACATAGCGCGACCCCTAGTCAATGTCTTCGGCAAGTATTTGTCCTCACACCCGACCTGCTGCACCCTGCTGGTCACCACTTCTCACTAGAACCCTAGGTAACTACCTACCTGAATAGGGCAAGTCGCTAGTGAGCATCTCATTGATATTCAAGTGTTGGATTGTAGGGATTTGATTTGAAGAAAGCTCTGACACCTTACTTAGAACCCTTAACTAGACAGGAAAAAAAGTGGCGGGCATTCAAACCCAAAAACTCAATTACAAACAAGCTTTGTTGGTTAAAGGATCCAGCCTGTGAGGCTAATAAAACAAACAATTTAGTTTATCTATTATTCTGCCTGCAATGATTGTCAGGTCAAATACATAGGTCAGAGTAGTAGAACAAGGGCAGTCAGACTAGCCGAGCATAAAAACCCAACAAAATCTTGATTAGTTGACCTGAATACAAAAAGAAATCTGGAGAATAGTTCAACTATAGCATTACATGCAGTTACACACAACCATAAAATAGGATTTTTTTTATTTTGATTTACAGCTTGATTCCACACCGTATTTTCAGTACAAGTGTGGAATTTTCAGCATGGATATCGGTAGCCCAAATTCAGGCCGACCATAGATATCGGGTGTGCGCCGGCAGGGGATCGAACCCCGGACCATGTGCATGGTCGGCGAGAGTCCTAAACACTGTGCCACCGACGCACAGGGATAGGATGACAGTTTTAGAATCTAATGTAACAGGGTGGAGGAAGAGATTGATGACAGAAGCTCTGTTTATTGAATCAACTGAAAACACGCGTAAGACGAATGATTCTACACATGTCCACAATGACATTTAGAAAATTCTGTTACCCCTACGACGAATAGTAAGGAGTAAAAATACGATGAAACTAAGGTTTGGGAGTTGTGTGGTTATAATTAGTATAATTATGAACCATAATAAATTGTGTTCGATACTCTATCACGCTGTGAATAATATTATTTCTCTCGAACTGTCTGATGAAGCCGTATAATGAACGAATTAGTTTGTAATTATGTACTGACATAGTTCCGAAGTTTTATTCATATATTAATTCCATTCTTACAATCTATGGTTTCTAGGGTTTCTGTACAAAACCAAAGCCATGATTCATCATTGCCATTCAACAGTATGCACGGAGTTAACATTTTGCCGCCTTCGAAATCCATTTAGAGACCCTTAAGGCTGTTGCAGTGTTCAAACTCAGGACGTTCGTGTACAGTGTGAGGTCGTAGTCCTTTCAGACAGTGGGAACCGATTCAATGGCCTGTGAATTTCAACTTCTGCTAATTCTCAATATGTATATAGCATAACTACCAGCCATTATCAGAGGTGACTAGTGGATCTCTTATCCGACTTGCTCCCAGTGGCCGAACGGTCTACGAGCTTCCCTAATAACCGGGATGTCCTGGGTTCGAACACGGGCAGTGCCTGAGTGCTTCTTCACAATCCTAAATTAGGAAAAAAGCAGCTAACCAATACCGCCTGCTGGTTTTCCAGTGGTTCTCTGACTGATATCAAATCGTGGTCAGACCTGTAGACAAATTGAATCACTGTAGACTAACGCTTGGTATTACCTCACTGTACGTCTTCATCCATCGAGGTTCCATTACACCTCTCTTCCGTAATTGAATATAAATTTGGTTTTGGTTGACAATAAGCAACAATCGAATCTAGAATTTGCATTTTGTTGTAGTAGGGCGTGTCAGCCAGGTGTATTTGCATTCCTAGTGACTGATGGTGCTTGGCATTGAGATTCGAACCCTGCACTTATCGTTTCAGACGTCGAATCGGTAATTCACTAGGCAATGATGGCAATGAGGGCACCTTGTGTGTTACGGATACCAGTTACATTTTACGTGTATTTGCATTTCCAGTTAATTCACTATGTTTGCGCGAATTACTAGGCCTCTGTTGACAGGTAAATGCCGACACATCCATCTCCAATAGAGTGGTTAGCAATTTGTAACGTGTACACAGTTCTGGTGTTGAAATTTTTATTTCAGAATCCAAATTATTCCGATCACGATATGTGATCTGCTTGAAACCAATAATGGTAACCAAGAAAGCAATCGAATTTGCATAAACCTGTATATACTACTGATTATGTGAGATGAGTAGTTGCATACTACTCATCCACAGACAATGCCATTTAGTTTCATTTAGTCATACTTCACACCTAGATAACAAAAATAGGACCAGTGGGGTCTATTCATTAGGGAGTGAGGACAGATATTCTCCGATAACATTGGATGTTGGTTGCACTGAAATGGCACATTGGTGGAACTTAGAATTAACAGTTTGGTCCTTGAGTTGAGACTCAGTGGTTGGAAGATCTATGAACCTTGTCTTTTTTATTCCTTCACGATCCCAGTGGAACATAGGACGTCTTCGAGCTAGAGGCTTGAAATTTCTGAAGCAGTGTTCATTTTCACAGAATTTGGTTGCCAGCCTCATGCCTAATCTATACAGTTTATCAGCTTTATTAATGGCTTAGCGAGGTAAAGGAGTGCGTCTGCCGTGGATCGAACCGCGGACCATGTGGATGGTCGGCGAGCGTCCTAACCCGTGTGCCACCGACGCACTAAAAATGTGGAAAGCTTCACAATTTTGCGTGCCATCTTTGCGCAGGAGCCATGCTAATCTTCTATGTATCGTTTTGGAATATGTACCGCCGAAGCGAGTACTGAGACTTACTTGCAACAGGAATTTTCGGTGTGTGGTTCAATAGTGCGTTTAATTTGACCTTTACGTGATACAATGAGAAATA
This sequence comes from Trichobilharzia szidati, assembly GCA_944472155.2. Taxonomy (NCBI): domain Eukaryota; kingdom Metazoa; phylum Platyhelminthes; class Trematoda; order Strigeidida; family Schistosomatidae; genus Trichobilharzia; species Trichobilharzia szidati. The sequence goes on along the minus strand of OX235277.1, from coordinate 65,901,020 downwards.
ATGAAACGGGACATTTACATTGAAAATATGAGCATGAGATTAAAATTTAAAAATCCTTACTGAGTCACATAAAAGAAAAGGTGTTCAACAATGAGTTACATTTTTCTGTGGTATCAAAGATTTGTCATTAGAATTGTAAACTTTAGACAAAAAATTACGTAATGTGGAAAGCTTTAATAGAGAAGAAACTAAAACAAGACTAAATAAGCAAGTTGAGTAACATAATCTATCTGACCGCATTGAGTAGAGCTCAACTAAAATTAAATAAAATTGAACAAAACTCAAGTTAACAACAGTGGTAATAAGGGACAGAGATTTAATAATTGGTGGGGGAAGAAAATGTCGTACAATTAGAAAAGCGAAACAGCAGGAAGCGGACGATCCAAAAATTACTTATTCGGTGTTAAGATAGGCCAAGTCTACTGTTGATTTGATGACTTGACAAATTTCTCTTGTATACAGAGTTCAGGTTTTAACATGTGAAATATCACCGCTTCTGCGGTTTGAAGAAGCTTGATTCGTACTATTTTAACAAAATTCTCATGTATTCTGTAGACGACTTTGAAGTCCCATTGTTGGTTGGCTTGGTGTTTTCAGATTCGATGAGGTGTTCCAGAATAGAGCTGCTGTGGGGAGATCTCTTTTCTCGTTTATAAAACCATGAGGTTAAGTGTTCGATAATGCGTTTGGACAACAAACGCTGGGTGCTACCAACGGCAGTATAGTAAAGAAAGAAAGCTGTTCACTTGATGTTTCTGAGTAAATTTGTAGTCCTGTGCCATAAAACATGTGTTACAGAAACCCGCTATCAATATATCGCATATCATTTCTCTCATTCAGTTTGTCTGAATCTAATAAAATATAACCTCTGTTGGTGTTTTCCACTCATGTGAGTATTTGTCACGTCTACAACTTGACGATTTGAAAGATTCTAACAAACTTGAGAATAGGCAAACTTGTGGGTTGCAACGTACCTCAATACGTGGGGTTTTTGTTCCTGCATTGTGTCTTTCATTCTCAAAATGTACTTCGAAACTCTTAATAATCGACATTCAATCAAAAGTCGTGCATTTCTTGAGGGAGAAAAAGAAGAGACATCCCAATAGATTGATTTACGCCTCCGGTTAGAGTGAAGTGTGTCCTACAACCTACAATTAATATTTTATTCAAGGATGCTAGATGAACCAAAAGTATTACGCAACAAACTCCGCTATAAAGTTTCCATATTATGTAAACACTTTTTACAATAAAGCTATTATTATCAAGCTTTTCTCATCACATTATATGTGTACCAAATACGGTATTGTACAATTTCTGTACTCAGCTATCCGGCCATCAAGTTTTCTATAGTTACTTCTAGTTCAACTTGATGAGATGCAAGGAGAGAGTCGTGTAAAGAGAGGATGCTCAGAGTATGACAAAATAATATTAGCTAATTTCTTGCAGGAGTTCATGTGTCTATCTACAACAGTTTAACGACTTGATTTAGCAACGCTTCACTCGCCCGGCTGACGGGTTTTAGTGCTCTACGCAGTGTAATGGTCTTTCTTTAGTAGCCCAAAAGAGGTTCAGAAGGAGAAATAAAGAAGAATATGTAGAATACAAGAATTAACAAAGTAAGAAAGTAGTGACTGAGTGATACTAGACTTTCTGAGCTTTCTTACTTAGAAAGTTGGAAGAAATATTTTTCTAGAAACTGATGTGATGTGGAAAGACTAGGAACTTCCAGAGGAAAGACAAAATTCGAGATATTTAACATTCAACTTAGTTACAATTTCACTCTCATAGATGATACAAGAATCATGAGAACGAACCAGTTCACGTAAAACGCGCCTTTATCTGAAAGTGAAGTTAACAACCTGACATTGCCTTTGGATGATATGCAAATAATAATTGATGGATAACACTAAGGAGTTTGCAGATGACAGAATTTATGAGTCGTTGAATCCCCTCCTAAATGGTTAAATGCTCAACGAACTTGGTTAGGTCTTGATTTTTATCCCCAGTGGAAAAAATTAGATGAGGGGTATTGATAAAGAGTCCCTGATTACGACAAAACAGCTGCCCAGTACTCTTTGGTTTTCAGTCGTTCTCTAAATGACATCAGTTCATGATAGGAAACAAAATATTCAAAATTTGTTTTGCAAAAAATCCGGAAAGTTCCACATTGGGTTAGCTAAAACGGAGAATGCATTAAACCTCTGCACAGTAAACAGAAAAAAAAGAAATTTTCTTCTTGTATAGAAGGGAAACATCAGACTACTTAATTGGTATTCATATTTTCATTTCTACAGCATAGTTGAGCGTCATCTAACCCTACATGTATGCATGTATACATTACAGAACGTTTTTGAAAGGATTTTTAAAAAATTTGACATTTATAGAAAATAACATTCATGGATATTTGATATCAATGGCAGCCACTTTCCTTGTACGAATAATCGGATTAAAAATAATTGAAACGGCTATAGGATAACATATACAAAAAAAAACCATTCATCATTTTTTTTTCATGATAACACATGATAAAATGAAAGAAAAAACTGAATGTCTAAGGAAAAATGAATGTCTTCAACCCAAATATAGTAGAGGAGATGAAAATGTAGCGACCAGTTTAGCGACTCAGTGGAATCTGAAATCAAATAAACCAACCCCCGCGTTCTACTGTACAGCTCACACAAAAATTTCCTGCAGACGCGCGAAATTACAAAACTCTCCAAAGACAGCAAAAAGATGATTATTCTAGAATAGTTTTGCAGTTCCATTAAACACATTAACATCAAAATCTCAAAATTACTTCAACAGTCCGATTACACAGTGCAGCCTATGTACAAGACGAGCACTTAGAATCAAGTAGAATATGCACAATACGGTGGGACTAAAAACTGTCTACAAGGATCGCGCAACAACATTCCCCGCAGACACCTCAAGCTCCTATCCTATCAACCCTAGCAGAACTGGCAAAATCATTTTTACTAAAACGCCATTTGAACATGTAACAGACTTGGTACCCCCTTAATAATAGTTACATCAATGAATCAACTAACTAGTTAGTTACATTGTAAAATCGTTTATGCATAAATACTGACTTTTTTCATCAAGAAGTTAAGGCACTCAGGCTTAACTCAACCCCTTCTCGTTTCATAGTTTGTCAACTCGTGTATTTTACCTATTCTTCTTTACTGTTCACCCTTATTCTTTCCTGGATTGCTTAAAAAAGACTATGTCATACTTCGTAGAACTCTTATGATTGTCAGTATGACGAGTGGTATCCCATTGGGCCATATCGTTGACATTGTCACTGATGTCATGCAATAAATTTGCTAAAAGGATTTTGTCAGACTGTGACCATCCACTTTACCCGCACCTCCAAACTTGTGTCTCCTCAGGTAAAACAAGAAGTTTGTTCAGAAGAATTTATGCACGTACGTCTAAGTATAAACATTCCACTGTGCCATATTTAGCACGTACTTTATGTGATGAAAATAGTGTCAGGCATGAACTAACTAACCTTTTTTGCACCACGAAATGAACCATTTCTTCCACCCTTAAGGCATCAAACATTATTGTTATTGTATTTCCTATGTTTATAATCCTCTCAATTTTTTGTTTTGTTTATTTTTTTTCATAAGTGTGGACATAATTTTAAGCTGTATTATGACTGTTAACTTTGTATTTCCCCTCACTATACTATATCAACAGAACATTAGATCCAATAACCTATACCATGCTAAAGTTTCCAGACTGAATCGACTATACCGTTTGAAACAAAATCACTGTTATTATTATTATGTTTAATAATCTCAATTCGTGCTTTGAATATTTTTGACTTTACGTCGTGAATGTGGACAAAGTCCTCCGATTAATTTTGTTTGAATTTTTAATTTTATTTATATTTTGAGTAAATCAGATGCAATATTGTGACAAATGCTGAGAATTCCATTGTGTATTATAATTACTGTTTTTGGAATAAAGTAGATTATTATTATAATTTTGAAAAGTTCGTTTAACTCAATTTTAACAATGCAATTCATAAAGAAGGAGGGGGTAGCTATGGGTTCACAACTTGGTCGTTTGTTACCAGATTTGTTTTTGGTTAGTATGGACAGGAGTAGTCTTGACCCAACTATTAAGGGACTGAACTATTATAAACGAATACAAAGATAATCTAATAGTGCTTATGTAAGGAGTGCGATAATCTTTTTTGATTTGACACTAGTAACTAGTGTGATGCGTCTAGTCCTCTCTTTGATGCAGACTGAATTCTATCAGTCAGGTTGTAATGTGGCCACCATTCTTGGTAGCTCGCCATCACGGTGTACATTGTTTGTGATGATATTCGATGTTTGGAGGCAATCAGCAGGAAGCCTTGGACCTAGGTTTCATGCTAGTTGGCACTCGTCAGCAAGGCGTATCTGCAAACTTGAAGGGACATGAGTTCCAATCGCTTCTACCATCATGGTAACTTTAAGTTTTTATGCTTGTTGTTTTTCTTTTCTAACTCCTTATAAATCTTGTATTTTTTCACAATTTTTACATAGTCCCATATTTTCCTTCGTTCTTTTGTACATCCTAATCAAAACTTACTCATGAAACTATTCATCTCATTACGTAACCGTATCAGGCTTAAATAAAATATAATTATATTTCAATGGTGTACACACAATGATAATTTTTTTCATGAGCTGCCTATTGATTGGGGTTCTAGTGACCAAACTGTCTACGAGATTGTTTTGTTACGGGAAGATCCTGGGTTCGAACCTCAGTGGGTGCTCACTGCCGATGATTCCTAAACTAGGATGAAACAGCTGTCCAGTACTCCCTAGTTTTCAATGGACCTCTAATTTATATCAATCCGTGGTCAAACTTGACGATGAAAAATTTACTAATAACAAAACAAACAGGAAATTCTGATAAAAAACATAGCTCAGACAGGGATTAAAACACAATAACAACAGATTTAAACAGGAAGATTGGATGAGAAAGGTATACGGATGATCACTTTTCAGAGAATTGACCTTTTATATTGGTCATGTTAGAGACATAGGTTAGACGAATTTATTCTGTATACCTAGCTTAGGCTTGAATCCTTCTCTATAATCTACCTAATAAATTGCAAAATAATCGAAGCACCGCATGCTCCAAACAGCAGAAACTATTGCAATTCGCCTCAAACAACCAGTGCTCTGTGTTCAAAGGAAGCAAGTCCAGCCAGTCACTACTACTGCCGTGGTCCTCAGTAGAAACTATAAATCCATGAATTTGTAATATTATCTTCCAATTTTTTCTAACATTCAGCTTATTTTATGTTGATGCTATTGAGCTGTAATCTATCGATATTGTTGATTCAATGTTATCTAAAGATTAATTTTGTTCATAGCACTAATTCATTCATTCACTATAATGTATACACATAACTGTAGAGCCTGATGATGAAGTTATCGAAAAGAGTACTCTTTGTTCAGTATCCAATTTTTTGAAAATTTTAATGGGCATTTCTAATCAATTTCTGAATCACTAGTGCCTCACTTATGCTTGAACGCCTTGATCTCGCTCCGTTAAACAGCTTGAATAGGATCTTCTATGTGACTTCAAAGGACTTTTCAAATGGAGCTAGATGTCATGAGTTCACCAGATGATCTCTTACTGAACTATGTATACACTTGCATTTTCCCTTTGGCTAATCAGGCTGGATAGTTTTTCCAGGTGAGTTTTATAAGCCGAAGAATGGTACCGCTAATGTTCTTAGCTCCATAAGAGCTCTACTTTAGTATTTCAACTCATTGTGAAACTGTAACACACATATACACAAGTGACATCACTAGATAAGCCATCGCTCGAGTGGAACCCGAAACGGAAGAGGCGAGTTGGTCGTCCAACGGTGACCTGGAGGAGGTCATATGAAGAGGAGATGAAAACCTGTGGGCAGACTTGGAGCCAGGTGAAGACTCTAGCAGAGAACCGAACGCAATGGAGACGCACGGCTGAAGCCCTATGTTCCTCCAGGAATTAAAGGAAACAATAATAATTACATAATAATACACACACAAACACAAGAAAACTGACTGATGTTGTCTATTTGAATTCATATGCATATACGACTTCGCAGCTATGACAATAAAATCGTCGAAAAGAGAAATTTCTCAGTTGAAATCTTTGTTTTAAGTCACTCATTGAAGGTTGCAGATGAAGCGTCTCAAGTGAGACGAAATGCACACCTTTTTTCAAACGATAGTTACCATCAACTAAAATATAACCTTAATACATATTTTAAAAATTTACTATGGAGAAAACGAATATGTAATTGGAGAAGTGCTTTTGTTTTGTTTTGTTGTTATTTTCAGAGAGCTTATAAAATAATTAATGATAATCCTTACACAGGTTTATTTGTTTTGAAGAGAGAAATATAATGTTCGAGTCATTTCCGATCTCTCTTTCTCTCTTCGTCTCTGTAGATATATGCCATCGAATTATTTTCGTTTTGTCTTGTTAATTCGTGGTTTTATAAACTGGAGATAATTTTTATTACTACTACATTACAATGCTATCGATTTCTGCTAGTAATGAAGTTTGTTTTTTCATCTGAAGAACGTGATAAATGTGAATTCCAAAATGGAATTTTATTGTTATTATTGCTCTCATGGGTTCCTAGCCAAAATATAGGGCTTCTATTTCACATCTTCAATTTCACCTTGGAATTTGTAATCCTCTTTAGCAGCCCCCACCCGTGAACTACCCATAATCTCTCATGTACTTCGTGTTACATACAGACCTATGTCCCACTCATCGTCTACCAGTTGAGCTTCACTCGAGAACTTAGGACGGAATACCATTCAACGATCTCTTCACTGTGTGTCCCATTTTCTAAGATAATTTTTATGACCAACAGACTCTTGCTTGGTTTTGTGTCATCGAGTTTTTTTGTCACCAATTCTCCCTCAACAGCGATGCGACCTTCAGTTGACAGAATTTTGCAGTAGAATGTTAGAAATGCTTTTTGTGACGTGCTCTCAAGTTTCTGATCTATACAGAAGAATTAACTCACTTAATATTGGCGCTGAAGATCAAAATCCCTGTTTTCACTTGAAATGCATTCCTGATGGTCCAATTTTTTCAGTCACTGAACATGCAGCACTATCAGTTGTTTCATCCTAGTTCGGGACTCTTCGGCAGTACGCACCCACCACTGGGGTTTGAACCAATATTCTTCCGGTTACAAGGAAAGCTCGTATAGCATTCAGCCAATGGGACACCACTCAATGGTCCGTAAATTCTAAATTCCACCAATTCCTTATATAAATGCAACCACCAACCAGTGTCATCGGCGGGATGGACTTCGCTGGTCACGACTTCTTACAGCAACTCCAAGCAACTTTGTCAAGTGAATGGTCACCAGCGAGGATTAGATTAACTTTCAAGAAGTGAATTTTGTAGAGATCCTATTTCTTTCAGGCTAGAAAATGGATTGATATCAGTTATACTACCGGTGAAGAAGAAAGGTTGGGCATGAGGCTAACAACCCCATCCTGTAAAAATAAGCACTCCTACAGAAACTTCAAGTCACTAGCTTGAAGCCCTATGTTCCACTGGGGAACGTGAATACTGCCGGTGAGTCCCAAATTAGGATGAAACAGCTGTCCAGTACTTCCTGGTTTTCACTGGTTCCCTAACTGATATTAATCCATTGTCTAACTCGAAACAAGTGGAATTCCTGCACAAATCAATTTGTGAAAACTGCAATATACCTTGATAATAATCTACAGTACGGCGATATTGTCTTCCTGAGTGTCTTCTCTGGAAGTTAAATATTTTCCCCGCTTTAAGTGTAGTTCATTTTAGTCATTATTTGATATTTAATCTAAGCAATAGACAACTAGAAGCTAATTCTGAATAGGTTTCTCTTATCAGTTGATATACATGGAAACAAAGCAACCCACAACCTTCTAAGAAGTAAAGCTACCACTGACAAGCATTTTTGAGTGGTATATTGATGAAGTCTTCTTCATGAATCCTTCATAAAGGAGAGACAGATTTAACTTATAAGAATAGGAATCAGGACTATAATGAAACAATATCAGAAGGATCAAGTGAAGACAAGAGAAGCAGAATAAAAAGAACGTTTGCAATTTGAAAATGTAATGCCAGCTTTTTATTTATTCCTGTCGTTGCTTATGCTTTTGTTAGAATAAACAGTTCTGCTATCAAAAAAGATAGAAACAGTGAACTGCCTAATAACTGAGCTACCACAAACCCCTGTCAACATATTGCAGTTTGTTACACACTTCTTAGGTATGACCTTTATTGTTATTTTATATTCTCGCGAGTATTTAAAATGTTTTTCGAGTTTGCTCACGGATTAATATCAGTTAGAGAACCACTGAAAACCAGGGTGTAATGGGAAGCTGTTTCATCCTAGTTTGAGAATCGTCGGCTGTACGCGTCCACTGGGGTTCAAACCCAGGACCTTCCGGTAACAAGACAAGCTCGTAGACTACTCAGTCACTGGAACCCCAATCAATGGTCAGCTCATGACTCCTAACTTCTACCAATTCGTGATTTAATCGTGACCACTAGCCAATATCAAGTATTTTGTGTTTGTGGTGATTTAGTTGTCAGCTCATGATGAGATCTAGAAATGATAGAGAAGATTTGTAGCTGAGGTGGATGATTTTGAGAGAACACAAGCACATCAAAATCCTGATGAAATCTTCTAACCAATCAAACTAAAACCCTTATAAGAACCAATACTTGAAAATTGATCTGATGTACACCAACGACTGTCCCTATTCAAGCAGTAACTTGCGGTTCTAATGGGAAGCCGTGACCACCAGAGTGCAACAGTTTGAAGGTGAGGCAGTAGCTCATCGAAGACAACATTGAGAAGTGGTCACGCTATGTCATGAATTGGCAAAAGTTAGAATTCATGTGCTGGCCAGTGAATCGGCTCCCAGTGGCTTATTGGTCTACAAGCTCTCTAGCCTCATAACCAGAAGGTCTTACGTTCGAACCCTGGCGTTCGATGTGCGCTGATGAAGAGTCCTAAGCTGGAAGGAAACAACTGGCAGTTCAGTACTCCCAGGTTTTCCAATGGCACTCTAACTGATGTCAGCCCATCAGGAAATCCTTCAACCAATTATTATTTTACTTGAAGATTTTGAAGGAAAATAAGTTTTTATACAATAATTTCAGCTGAAAATTCCCGGCGTTATACAAACACTGTTCAGAATAACGCTAATAATGCATTTTGAAATCAGTCACCTTGTTTCTGTTTCTCTAAGTAGCTTCAGTCGGTTATACACCAACATTATCTCATCAATGTAACGAATCCAGCAATTACATTTTTCCCTCTGACCCTTTAACCTTTGATATTAGAATAGAATTTGGGCACTGTGGTAGAGTATAGTTCCATCGTGGAGTAAACTTATTTGATAAAGTCTCATAGTGTGCCATACAGTATTATTTACTAGTGATGATGTTTCAAGCACAATTTATCACTGCTCATAATCAGTATCAAAACATTACTCACACAACTTCTGACTTCGTTTACATAATTTCATCATTCCTCATTTTTTTCATTTGATTGGCAATAACATTTACATATCTCGGATATCAGTGATGAGTCATTCTTATTGCATGTGTTGGGTGTAAACTCGATGAACAAAGCTTCAGTAATCAACCACCTCTCTATCTCCACCTTCCTACATGACATTTCTGAATTTTAACTCTGTCCTACTCTACTGCGTGGTTGGGTGTTAATGTGCAGTGCAGTGCATTGCAGTCCTCAGCTTTTTTCTAAATTACTTATCTTCTCGGGGTCAGTCATTTTTACCTTAGCTAAATTCTTATGTTCTGACAATCTAATTACCCCCGATCTACTAGTTTCACCTAATTAGTTGACTTAACTCATAGTCATTGCAGGGTATTTTGTAAATTATATTATTTCGTCTAATTGGGTCAACTGGGTCCTTTACCTTACAGAGCTTGTCCTACCAGAGTGAGTTTGTAGGTTTGAATGCCACCCTAATTCCTGCTTTATTGAGAATCCTATGTAGGGTCTCAGATGTCTCTTCCTTATATGGTAAAACTGTAGATGCCTTATATTCTCGCCTTTACGTTATCGTCGTTAGTTTCCCCATTATTTTTATTTTGCTTTTAACCTTTTCTGATCTTCCTATTGAATTTTACAGGATAGTTATTTAACACCAATGCCTCTTTTATGTGTTTAATTTCCACATTTAGGTTTTTTGTTGTACTATTTAGTGCTATTGCTCGGTTTTTTAGGCACTTAACAACTAAGCCTGTCTTGACAGACATAGGACGGATGAGATGAATTAAAGTCTAAATATCCAATATTAGAATGCGTTGGCTTTTTATAAACGCTAGTGTGCAGTTAGCCTTCTCTTTGTATTACTTTACAATCTTACAGCATAGCTAATTCTCCTTGTTCATTTTCTGATTCAATTGTGAATTTTGTTCATTTTACTGGTGAGTTTATATATGTAAAGGAATTGGAGGTATGTTCTGTTTTTAACACTGTGATCCCATGAAGATTTATAATTTAGGAAAGAACTCAATATTTGAAGTGCATGTATTACCACACAGTCCCATATTACGAAAGGACAAAGTTACAATTCTAAGACGTAATAGAGACACGCAGACTGAGGGATAGAAACTGACCGCTGAGTCTTTGTTCATCGACACTACACCCAACGCATGCTGAAATAGGAATAACCTAAAACCAAAGATACTACCACTACCAATTCCATGAAGAGATGTAAAGTAATGGAATTATATAAACGACATTGAAAAGTTGTTTCAACACCTCGATATAATTTTATTTTCTTATTTTATTTGTTTCCTTTAATTCCAAGAGGAACATGGGGCTTCAGCCGTGCGTCTCAATTGAGTTCGGTTCTCTGCTAGAGTCTTCACCTGGCTCCAAGTCTGCCCACACGTTTTCATCTCCTTTTCACATGATCTCCTCCAAGTCACCCTTGCACTGACGACCAACTCACCGCTTCCCTTTTCCGATTCCACTCGAGCAATCGCTTGTCTAGTGATGTCACTTGATGGTTTCCTCAGAGTATGGCCAATCCATCTCCATTTCTTCCTGCCTATTTGTTTCACAATCGGTTCCTGCTGAGTTGGTTCGTTCATTGCCAGAGATCTCTGTTGCTGATCTTTTCTGGCCATCTGATCTTGAGTATTGAGCGAAGACAGCTGTTAATGAAGGTGTGTAGTTTGTTTGAGATGCTCTTTATGACGCGCTGGCCAAGTCTCTGATCCGTATAGTAGCACTGACTGACTTCACATTGGAGTTGAAAATCCGGATCTTATTTTTGATGCGGAGTATTGTTGACCTCCACACAGACTTGAGAGTAGTGAAATCTTGTCTTGCTTTTCCGATCCTCGCGCTTTGATATCCTCGTCAGTTCCGCCTGTAGTTGAAACGATGCTTCCCAGGTAGGTGAAGGAGGTTGTTTCTTTCAGGTTCCTCCCATTTATGCTGATCGTTGTCTGTTGTTGTTGTTCTTGTCCAGGAATCTTCGATATAATTATGAGCAATAAATTCCGATGAATAAATTTACCCTTTGGTGTAGAATTTTTTTAGCAGGTACTCAAAGTTACTTCATTCATTCTTTTGTGTTTACCTGCAAATTGAACTTTGCTACTCACTAAAGCCTACAAAAATCATCAAAGATTTTCGGTAACCATATCAAAATAGCAGCAAAAAATGTAAAAAATGTTTACAAATCATCACTGAGAATAAATAACTCAATATAAGGGATCATCACACTACAATGCTTGCTCTTTTGTTAGAAAAACTAAACAAACTTAGGAGGACGCAGTGAGGAATGAGGGAGAGGAGGAAGGTAAATTTTGGCTTTGATTTATGCCTGTGAAAAGAGAGAGAATGAGAAATTACTCAATTTTACCTCAATTCGAAATCAAAATAAATTTATCATTATTATTATTATTAAATTCCTAGGGCCATCAAAAAAGGAAGTGTTGCTCAGAAGGGCAGACAACGAAAGCCTTTACACCATCGAGCTCAGAGAATGAACATACCAAAAGCAAAACAGGATTTTGATTTATTTAGTTATTTATCTATTTGTTTGCAATTATTCTTCCTACAAAACTCTTTTTTCTCAGTTTTTTCATGGGATTTTTCAAGTTATTTATCTATGCTTTTTTGTTATCAGGGAAAACGTATCAGATTATGTTAACCAGGATAAGAAAATCTTGTTTTCCATATATATGTTTATACATTCTTGATTAATGCATTTATAAATCATTTATAACTGGAAAATTTGTTGATTTGTTTATTTTTCTTGTATGTGTGATTTATTGTCTATTGATGTGGATAATAAACAATCCGGTTTGTTTGGGTTTGTTTTATTTTCTGTGAAAACGTTTATGATTAAGTCATTATTCACCAGGATAGTGAATATTATCATCGAGTGTTTGAAAGGCGATTGTCTACTCTCATGATGGAGCATTTGCCGAAGTGGTTAAAAACAGTTGAGTGCAAAGTGCCAAAAACCTCAGTAACAAAACATCTTGTGGACTATGAACATGATATCGACGCTGTTAAGTCATTCACTGCTTCCAGTCAGTAGACAAAGAAACAGGAAGAAGCTTGTGGTTGCAGAGGCTTGTGCATTTCAAGTTCATAAACCAGGTCATTGTGTACAAAAGGAGATGGTTGTCACCATGAATCTACCATGGTAATAACTTTTACTTGTTAACTGTTATTATTAAAATAAATAACACTTTATTTTACCTCTGATTACTATTATTAATATTCTTGATTTATTTAAAATTATCTTTTAACAGGAGCATTATTTTAACTCAATTCAGCATTATTGCAATTATTGTAACTATTATTATTAATATTACTCAATTTGCAATCCTTGATATATTCTCTAATGACTAATTGTTTATCTAAGTGATGTAATTGAGAAGTAATGCATTTTATCATAATTTTAATCTCATAATAATCTACTTTATTCCAAAACAGTACTTCTAATACAGAATGAAATTCTCAGCATTTTTCAAAACACCTTGCATCTGATTTGCTCAAAATAAAAATAAAATTAAAACAAAATTAATAACAAGAATTTGTCCACATAACCGATATAAAGTCAAAAATATTTGAAATACCAAATGAGAATATTAATATAATAATAATAACAGTGAGTTTGTTTCAAACAGTATTGTCGATTCAGTTTGGAAATTTTAGCATGTTATAGATTATTGAATCTAATATTCTGTTGATATAGCATGATGAGGCGTTAGACAAAATTAACAGTTATAATACAGCTTAAATGATGTTAACACTTTTGAGAAAATAAACCAAACAAAAATGAGAGGATTATGAATATAAGAGGAATAATAACCGCAAAGCTTGATGTTATAAGGATGGAGAAAATTGTTTATTCACTAGTGGAAAGAATGTTAGTTAGCTAGTTCGTGCCTAACACGATTTTTATCACATCAGTTACGTGCCAAATATGGAATAGTGACAGTTCTATACTTAGACGTATGTGCATAAAGTCTTACAAGAAAACCTCTTGTTTTACCTGAAGAGACACAAAGTTGGAGATGTGGTTACTGCGGTGGATGCTCACAGTCTGACAAAATTCCTTTAGCAAATTTTTTGTATGACATCAGGTGCCCATCACTGACAATGTCAACGATGTGACCTAATCGAATACCACCAGCACTCGCCCTACTGACAGTCTTCAGAGTTCTACGAAGTATGACATAGTCTTTTTTAAGCAATCCAGGAAAGAATAAGGATGAACAATAAAGAAGAATAGGTAAAATATTCGAGTTCAAAAATTGTAAGAGGAGAAGGGGTTGAGTTATGCCTGAGTGCCTTAACTTCTTAATGTAAAAAATCAGACGAAATATTCTTTTAGAAATCGCTAAGACATGGAAGACCAGGATAGGTCAGAAAAGAGAATTAACACAAGATATTTAACGTCAGACTTGATTTCTATATCAGTATCATCGATTCTGCAGCGGCCATAGGAATTAACAACTTCATCACTTAACAATTTTTTACTTCGGAAACTTAAATTAACAGTCTGACATTTAGAAGGATTTAGTTTAAGACCATTTGTTCACTCCTGATAGAAAGCTGTTCATCTTAGTACAGTCTAGTTGATAGTTAACAGACATTGAAACAGTTATATCGGCCTCATACTTAACAAAGTTTATTTCATCTACTCTTCGTACAGAATCTTCGAATAAAATGGTATTTGGCAGTACATCGGGTTTGATGCTGAATTGTTCCATCTGAGGGAATATTCACATCTTTACGATATGTTTTTTTTTCTCATTTCCGTTGAAAAGCGATCCACAAAACTGCAGTCTTAAATTTTGCGGTAGTTCATATAGCGATCCAAGAAACATAATTAGATGACTAAAACAATGATTAGTGGAGAAGAGTTTATGCAGCATTATACCGAATGAAAATTAATGTAGTCCAGTGATTTAAACAAACCGCCAGAAAAACTTAAATTTACAGTGAAATCACTTGCATTTATATCAGTTGATTCAGTTAATATTTTGATCTTTTGAAATGCGAATTCTATTTTTGCCTTAGACTATCATGATACGATCAAAAGAAGGTAATAATTTATAAATGAACCTGATCAAAAGCCTTTTTTCATCAGTAAAACATTTCTTACCATTGCCGAATATCCGGTTCTTCACAGTACCTACCACCCCAACCGTATTGACATTGACAAATAAAATTATAACCATCTTGGCTTGAAATACACGTTCCTCTATTTCGACAGATTACCTAAAATGTGAAATTAAATATAAATTAGATATTAGCCGCTTCTCTAGGAACTTGATTTTTCTTGCTCGGTCAGGAACACGCATCAGTGTTACTAAATAAAGGTGTAGTAAAAAATCACATGACAAGAGAGTTCAAATTTCAAGTTCATAAAGATGACCAATGTAAAAGTTGACAATCAATGGCGACTGAGGTTATCAGGAGATAAAGTTATACCATTCACACGGAGAATTCGAACAAGTTCACTTCATACTGAAGCTTATGCTGACGACGTCGTCTAGAAGGATAACTGAGGATACAACCAAATCGAAATTATCCATCTGAGCTGGAAATCTTCTCTGTGATTTCTAGTTGGATAACTAATAAAGATCAGTTGAAGAACCATTCAAAACCAGTGCAGTGACTTGACCTATACACATGCTCAAACTGTCTGTGAGAATAAGAAAAATATCAGTGTTAAATTTCCTATTTCAAGTTATCATGTCACAAGTCTGAGAGTGATATGAAAATGTATTTGATTTACTTTAAAAAATGCTGCACAGATTTAAGTTAATCAATACGATATTATGAATACAGTTTAATATCACTGATCTACTTCACACCGCATCACATTTAGAGGATTTCCGAGGCTTAAAGGCTCTCTAAAATGTAACATGACTTTACCAGAATTCAAAATTATTCACCATTAAATTTAGTCCCCCTGATGAATTTATCAGATAAATTGAAGGTAATGACTTATGTTGTGACTAACATCTTCGAACAAGTACTTGATCGGAATAAATTCAAACGTTTCCATACTCCCCATATGTATCACAAAGTTGTGAGGTGAATAAAAAAGTTTCAGCGTCTATCAAACAACCGCTAAGAAAAGAAGTTTTCATATAATTACTCAAAAATGGCTTTAGAAGTAACGGTACAAAGGAAGAAATGTTTTAAATTTCAATAAGGTTCAAATTGCTATTTAGTGAGAATAAAAGCAGATGAATGTCAATTTAACAAGTGGGAAGAGGGTGAGTAAATGTACTAAAAGGAACATGTGAGAGTGATAATAATGAATTAATTATTAAAGTAAAAGCAAACTAGAAATTAAAAATTTATAAGGAACGACTAATGAAGAGGTTAAGACCATGGTAGAATAAGAGATTGGACAAACTATTTCTAAATACAGAGTACAGGGTTGTATTGACGAATCGCCAGCGCCTTCGCTATGTACAAAAGCCGAAACCTGACGCCTTTGTACCCTTTGGTCTCACCTTGTAGACGATCTTGAAAGACGACTCTAGTGTAGATACGTGGCTTGAGTTCACCAAGTGCTCGAGAATTGAGCTAGTAACTGTCTTAAATAGTCCTTTTGCGAAACACGCCGAATAATGTTCATAGATGCGTTTGGAAAGTGTGCACTTTGTGTGGCCAATATAACTGGCTCCACACGAGCAGGTTTGGGGTAAGTTAAAGTATCCTACATATTTTTGGTGAGAACAAATCTTCATTCATTCTTGATTACACTCAATTAATGAACACGCTTCGCTGTTAACCTACTACTGAAATTTTCCTGCAAGAAACTACTCAAACAGCACGCGAAAGGCAAGTCTTCTCATTGAGCCACTTCAGCATGCATATAACAGTTAACTGGATCTTGTGGAGTTGATTTCATTGGCCGTACCATGCGTCCACCAGCACAATGCACCCATTGACACTATCCAGCCTTTATAGCTAAGGGAGAGCGCAAGTGTGTATATAGTTTTGTAACAGGGCATCTGGTTTCATTTGAAAAGTCCTTGAATGTCGTATACAAGATCCGATAAAACTCCTCAAGTGGAGTGAGATCAGTGCACCCATGCCTAACTGAATCACTAGCGATCAAGACGTTCAAACCTCCACTGTGCATTCGAAAGAAATATGTTCAATCCTTGAACTACCATGGCCGGCATAAACATCCATTTCTCTCAAAAGCGGTTATCTTTTTGTCTTTCCGATCAAAATTCTTGGTTATTTCTGCTATTTTTCGTTCAATAATGACTATTAACACTGTTGTGCTTTCTGTCCCAATTTCCTGTCTATTTTTTTATAACTACATTTTTACCCCCAATTGCACAAGAAGCCAATTTTATAAGTAATTGTGATCCTACAGTGATTTTTATTCCATCTTCGTGTTTCTAATTACACTTTAATCCCTATTTGCAAACTTGTTAATTTGACCCTTGACCACAAAAATAGTTTTGAAACTTTCCCACCCATTTACTATATATACACGAATGCACAGCCTAGTTCATGACTTTATCGTAAAACAAGAATTTCATCACTGCCATCTCTTTTATTTTTCCTGTTAACCCGGATTATTATTTTATTTTATTTATTCATTTACGTCCCCCAGTGGAACGTTGGGCTTCAAGCTACAGCTTTGAGGCTTTGGTACTGGCTTAGTGAAGTTAAGGAGTGTGTCAGCCTGGTATCGAACCCCTGACCACGTTCATGGTTTTTGACTATTCTACCTCTGAACCAACAACGCACCGATTCACTGGATTAGAGAGAAAGAAATCACTATCACCTAGAGTGTTTTTTTTAAATTTCCTTTACGTTCCCAGTGAAACATAGGGTTTCAAGCGAGACGCTCAAAGTTTCAGTAGCAGTGGTATTCAGCTTTACGGGATAGGGTTGCTAGCATCATGCCCAACCTTCCCTCTTTGCCAGTCTTAATACTGGTTTAGTGAGGTAAAGGAGTGCGTCAGCCGAGGGTCGCGTGGTTGGCGAGCATTCTACCGCTGTGCCGCTGACGCACTATCTAGAGTACGCTTCACTAAAAACACTAAGAGGGCATCACAAATCCTCGTTTAATAACCTTTGCTATTTCTCTAGATTGCATTGATTTTACTTAGAATGCGCAGTAGTAAAGTTCTTCATTTTCTTCCGTATTACTTTATTTGATACAACCAGCTGATATTTTGAGCACCGTTTAATTGCTCTTAATCCTTTCAGTGTACTCACATAACCTTTTGATCTTATCAATAGTTTATGCATATAAATATATTTAGATTTACAGAATGTATTGACTGTGAGATCAGTTGGCAGCCTGCTCAATTCACTTGGCTATCTGAATTTTCATCCAAAATAGTCCATCGTATTTTCTTTGTTTTTTATTGTTTTAATCATTCTTCTATGATCTTGGATCACAAAATCTACTCATTCAGGGTTTGCCAGGTCATTAAAAACACAAGAATTAAGCTTGATCTGGAATGATAGATTCACTAAGTAAAAAATAATTTCGATAAAATGATCGACCAGAACTATGACTTTATTTGCATGTAATTTTGTTTTTTGATTATAGCTTGATTCCAGAGCGTATTTTTGGTACAAATTTGGAATTTTCAGCATGTGATATCAGTAGCTCAAATTTAACAGGCCGATCATTGATATCAGGTGTGCATCGGCAGGAGATTGAACCCCAGACCACGTGCATGGACGGCGAGCGTCCTAACCACTGTGCCACCGACGCACAGTAGAATCGGATAAAGTATCCGAAAGTATCAGAAACACTATTATAGTTGGTTAAAAAGAGGTGATAATGGAGTAATTGTTTGGAACTGACTGACTGACTGAAACTTATACATATGTTTCAACTAAGTAAAAACTTTCTCCTTTACTCCTAGACTATATTATTTTTCTCAAATTTTGCATATCATATGTTAGCTTAATCCTTATTATTTGTCCTTGTCACAGCTTGATCTCTAATTTCAATTCTTCTCTTTTTGTGGTTGTGCAATACATTTGACAATTTGTTATTTCACAGTGCGACTTTGTTTGGGTGAATTAAGGTAATTTTGAAGTTGCTCTTCTGTCAGTAAATGATTCCTGTAGACGAGTGCTTTCAATCTGACCTTGTTTGAAATATTCAAATTTATTCTAAGGTATCCTTCTTTCAGCTGAATTTCCGTTAACTAACTTGTTTTGTACTTAGAAATTTAGCCTGTCTGCATAGTTGCCTAACAGCACTGTTTAGGTTATTTTTTTATTTTTATTATTTTCTATAGTTGCTTTGTAAGGATTGGTTTTGTTTTTACGCGTTGATCACAGATTGGTATCAGTTAGAGAACCACTGAAAGCCAACGACCACTGAAAAGTTGTTTCATCGCAGTTTGGGAATCAGTAGGAGTACGCACCCACCACAAGCGTTCGAATCCAGGAACTTCTGGTTACAAGGCAAGCTCGTACACCATTCAGCCACTGAGACTCGATTCATTAGACAGTCCATGAATTCTAACGTTCACCAATTCGTGATTCAGCGCTACCCTAACCAAAGTCGTTGGTGGGACATCCATCTTCACACTTGACTAGATGGACCTCACTAGTCATGACTTCTCACTAGAACTCCGAAATCTCTGTCCTGTAGCAAGTCACTAACGAGCGTCAGAATAATTTTCTGTAGTTGATCAAGAATTGGTAGAAGTTAAAACTCAAGGAACATTGAATCGGGTTCCAGTTGCAGAATGGTATACGAGCTTGCCTTGTTACAGAAAGGTCCTGGGTTTGAACCCTTGCAGTGGGTGTGTACTTCCGATGATGCTCAAACTAGGATTTTTATTATTGTTGAATTAAACCACATAGATCTGTTGATGAGTTATCATGTCACGGAATGTACACCTTTGATCATAGGGAATAATAAAAAGTCAGTTGCAGCGAAGGAAATTTTCTTTTCGATGAAGTCATAAACTAGAAAGCTGTACATTCATGTATTTATAATAAATGGGCGGGAAAGTTCCAGAATAATTTCCGGTCAAAGGTCAAATTAATAAAATTACAATTAGGAATTAAAATGCCACAATAAACAAGGATGGGACGGATAAAACTCAAACAAAGTAGCATCATAATTATTGAGAAGATTGATATGTTGTGCAATTAGGGGTAAGAAATGTAGTAATAACAAAAATAGACACGATGTTTGGATACAAAATATAGTGGGATCATAACTAATGTGACAAATAATTGTTTATGCAATTAGAGATTAAATATATAGAAATAATAAAATGACAAAAATAGGCTAGAAGTTTGGATATGAAAATATGGTAGTGTAAATAGGGATTAAGAAAAATAACATAAATAAACAGGAAGAATGGATAAGAAAGGCAATGGGATAGTCATTAATAAAAGAATTACCTGTTTATGATAAATACACGAATGTACAGCCTAGTTGATAACTTCGTTGAATAATCATGATTTTGCTGTATATGGAGCATTTTATGACTGTGTGTGTCTCAAGGAACTTTTGGACAGCTATACACTAGGACGCAGAGATCTAATTCCCGGGGTTCGTACCACAAAAATCTAATCTTGCTCATCACAGAGTGGTCAATCACAGAATCTTTGTTCACCGAATCAGTACCTATTACATGCGATCGAAATGACGCAACAACTTTCGCGGATATGCGAAATGTAACAGGGAATAAAGCTATATAATACAAATCAGGAAGCCATTTGAATTCATTGCCATGACAATGTGCAATATAGCAAAACTCTGAACGTTATTGAGCAAGTAACACTCGAATAAACTTGCTTATAATATAGAAAGATATTCTACGAAAGTATCTGAATTCCACTCTTACGTTAATTCATTTCACTTCAGGTTTTCACACTTGTTACTCCCCAAAAAATGGAGTATAACACAGGGAAATGTTTTATTGATAAGACTTAATTTACCCACTATGACCACTAATTAACGATGTAACCAAATGGACTTTCTATATCTCAATAATTAGCATTTAAAAACCGTTTTTTCTTTCTCTACATCCAATTAATTCATAACTACAAAATGAACCTTTACTCTGTATTCACAGATGTTTTTGATAATTCTTCATTAAACATCTGTGAACAAAACATGAGTTTGAAAGAAAGAAAACCTTTTCATCCAACATTTTAGACATTGTACGCATAATAAAACGTTCTCCTTCATAGTGTAGAATAAAAAGTTAAAAAATGGGAAACTTTCTAATTATTCATCCATGGTTAATATTGTTTTCAAAAAAATAATGTGAATTTGGAGTTTCACTGAATATATTCTATCCTTTCTGATTTTCTTATAGAATATAAACGTTGTACTTTTCACTTTATGTAAATTGCTAATTGCTGAAAAATGAATTAGGATTATTCATTTGAAAACATTGAGTCATGCAGCGATCAAATCGTAACACTATGGATCATCACTGAACAAAGCTTGAAATGGTTGTCAGCTCTCCACCTCACTCAACTTCATTGACTTTTAAAAGGCCTTCGGTAGCGCAGCAGCTATCGAGAGGTGATTTGAAAACTAATTCGCTACTACGGGGTGCCAACGACAATTATACATCTCATCCAGCAGTTGTACTACAATGCTACATGCCAAGTAATTCACAACGGGAAACTCACGGAACCCTTTGAAGAAGTTAGGACGGCAGCAAATCAAGCTGGTTGGCTGGATGCCTACTATCTTCAATGATTTTCCTGATTGCGGTAGACTGGATAATGTGTCAGACAGTTAGCGGGCAGCGAGTGAACACGCATAAAACTGACCCACACAAAAAGCTTGGAAGATCTAAACTTCGCCGATGATTTATGTTTGATTTCCCACAAACTTGAAAATATGCAAATGGAATGCAAAAAATTGGTCATAGAAGAAGCATCAACGATAGGACTTCAGGTGAACATAGAGAAGAAAGAGGCAGGTGACGAAGATTCCTGGTCAACAGCAACAACAACAGACAACAATCAGCATGAATGTGAGAAATCTGAAAGTAGCAACCTCCTTTAGCTACCCACCTACCTGGGAAGTATCGTTTCAACTGAAGAACAGAACTGATGAGGATAGCAAAGCGAGGATTGGGAAAGCCAGGCAAGCTTTCATTATTCTCAAATCTTTGTGGAGATCAACAGCACACTCAGCATGAAAAATAAGATGCGGATTTTCAACTCCAATGTGAAGTCAGTGCTACTCTACATGGATAAGAGACTTGGCACCAAGTCACGAAGGTCACTTCGAACAAACTACATATCTTCATTAACAGCTGTCTTCTCTCAATACTAGTCAAGGTCAGATGGCCTGCCAGAAGATATCAGCAACAGGAATCTCTGGCAATGAACGAGCCAACCCAGTAGGAAACAGTTCTGCAAGAAATCTGCAGGAATAAATGGAGGTGTGTTGGCCATACTCTGAGAAAACAATCAAGTGACATCACACACCAGGCCATCGCTCGAGTGGAACGCGAATTGGAAGCGATGAGTTGGTCGTCAGTGTGAGTATGAAATAGAGTGGAGGAGGTGATGTGAAGAGGAGATGAAAGCATGTGGGCAGACGTGGATCCAGATGGAAACGTTGGTAGAGAACCGAACTCAGTGGAGACGTGTGGCTGAAGCTAATGTTCCTCTAGGAACTAAAGAAAACAATAATGATGTAATAATAATGTGAAAACATCGAATTTGAGTAGAACATAAACCGTGTTAACCATGGAGGAATTTAGAAACTAGTTCAACACCATGGAGTGCCCAAATATTTTATCATTCTCATCCAACAGTTATATATCAGAATGTCATGTGTCAAGTAGCTCACAATGGAAGAGTCAGAGAAGACTTTGAAGTGAGTACAGTAATAAGACAAGGCTGACTACTTCCACCAATTACATTCCTGACTGTAGTGGAGTAGTTAGGCAGAAGACTGTGAGGAACGAGATGTAAGGAATCCGTTAGACCAATAAAAAGTCTCTACAAGATCTTGACTTTGAAAGTGATTTATGTCTAATGTCACACAGGCTCGAAGACTTACAGACTTCAAGTGAACATAAAGAAAACGGGAGTTGACGAAGATAACCAGTTATCAACAACAAACACCAATCACTATCAACAGAGGCAATTTGACTAAGGATGTGGAAACTGGAACCGGAAAGGCAAGACAAAGCCTCATCAATCTGAAATCGGTTTTGAAATCATGTGCACTCAGATATGAAACAATAACGTTAAGTCATTCAGTTCCTTCTCTATGGGTCAGAAACTTAGCAGGTGAATCACAGAAAGCATTTTCAACGCGCCGCTGCAGACGTTCATCAACAGCTGACTACACCTTAAACTGAAGAT
Organism: Trichobilharzia szidati; assembly: GCA_944472155.2. Lineage (NCBI taxonomy): Eukaryota > Metazoa > Platyhelminthes > Trematoda > Strigeidida > Schistosomatidae > Trichobilharzia > Trichobilharzia szidati. The sequence goes on along the minus strand of OX235277.1, from coordinate 65,878,114 downwards.
CATACTGACGAATTCACAACAAAAACACCTAGAACTTTATCACCAAGATCCTTTTCTCAGCATTTATGCGAAAGAAAGTGGAGATGAATAGGACACATACTGAGCAGACTGTCGAATAACATGAGGTTCCAGAACATTACTTGAGTGGAACACGAATGAGAAACGACAATCTGGGTATCCGAAGGTGACCTTGCGAGACCATGTGAGAAGGAGAAGGAGGTCTTTAAGACATCGTGTGATCACCTAAAGAAGACTGCATAGAGCATGACAAAGTGCAGATGTACTGCTGAAGCCTGATGTTCCACTTGGAACCTATGAGAATGAAAACAATATCATTTATAACGTTCCTGTCACGTATTAACCAATTTTATGTATTCATATATAATGAAAATATACATCCGCTATTATGTTTCATTCTGATTTCCACTGCATAGTTACAAATGCCTGCTATCCAGTGAAACATTGCTTAAACTGGTTTATCTCTTAAGTTAGATAAATGGCAACAGTTTTAAATTATTAATAATATTGTTAGTTTTTTCTGGAAATTATTGCTTATACACAATACCTCCTGTCTAGAATTTTCAAGTAAATATTTGTCAACAGTATGCCTTATTACCTAACGCTATTATAAAGTGACACTAGATCCAGTCCTCTATGGCAGTTTTAATCATTTTCTGTTCAGGGATTTTATTATTATTATTACTATTATTATTGTATCCATTAATTCCTAGAGGAACATTGGGCTTCAGCCGTGCGTCTCCATTGAGTTCGGTTCTCTCCTAGAGTCTTCACCTGGCTCCAAGTCTACCCACACGCTTTCATCTCCTCTTCACATGACCTCCTCTAAGTCACCCTTGCACTGACGACCAACTCGCCGCTTCCCTTTCGGCCGGGTTCCACTCGAGCAATGGCTTGTCTAGTGATGTCACTTGATGGTTTCCTCAGAGTATAGCTAGCCAATCCATCTCCATTTCTTCCTGCAGGTTTGTTTCAAAATCGGTTCCTGGTTGGTTCGCTCCCAGAGAGCTCTCCCTGTCGTTGATCTTTTCTGGCCATCTGGTCTTGAGTAGTGAGTGAAGACAACTGTTAATGAAGGTCTGTAGTTTGTTTGAGATGCTCTTTATGACGCGCAGTGCAAGTCTCTGATCCGTGTAGAGTAGCACTGACTTCACATTGGATTTGAAAATCCGGATCTTATTTTTGATGTTGAGTGTTGTTGACCTCCACACAGACTTGAGAGTAGTGAAAGCTTGTTTTGCTTTTCCGATTCTTGCTTTGATATCCTCATCATTTCCGCCTGCCTGTGGCTGAAATGATGCTTCTCAGGTAGATAAAAGAGGTTGTTTCTTTCAGGTTCCTCCCATTTATGCTGATTGTTGTCAGTTGTTTTTGTTGCTGTTGGTGGTGTTGCCCAGGAATCTTCATTACCTCTGTTTTCTCTATGTTCACCTGGAGTCCTATCTTTGATGCTTCTTCTGCCAACTTGTTGCTTTTCGCTTGCATATCTTCAAGTTTGTGGAAAATCAGACATATATCATCGGCGAAGTTCAGATCCTCCAAGTTTTTTGTGCGAGTCCATTTTATGCCTGTTTCCTGATTGCCCAGTGTCTGTCGCATTATTCAGTCTACTGCAATCAGGAAAATCATTGGCGACAGTATGCAGCCTTGTCTTACTCCCGTCTTCACTTCGAAGGATTCCGTAAGTTTCCTCTTGTGGATTACTTGGCATTCAGCATTGTCGTACAGCTGTTGAATGAGATGTATAATTGTCGGTGGCACCCCATAGTAGCGAATTAGTTTCCAAATCACCTCTCGATCGACGCTGTTGAAGGCCTTTTCAAAGTCGATGAAGTTGAGATAGAGAGGTTACTGCCATTCCAGGCTTTGTTCAATGATAATCCGTAATGTGGCGATCTGATCAATGTATGACTTGTTTCAGGGGTTTCGAACCCATAACTTTTTTGTCGAGTTCTAGTGAATGAATGGTTTAGGAGCTTGCTCCGTAACCGGAAAGTCCTAGTTTCAAAACTGGGTAGATGTGTACTGTTGGAGAGACTCAAATTAGGATGAAACAGCTGTCAAGTATTCCCTGCCGATTTTCAACGTTTCAGTAATCGATATCAATATGTGGCCAAACTTGAAATGAATCAAACCCTTAAAAAGTAACTCTTGGAAATCATTTTCTCGTTGAAGTGAAAATCAATAGGTTTGGATCCAGTTGAACATTTTTTTTGAGTTTATGTTGTGACACAAGGACACAACTGTAAGACTGAAGAACAAAAAGGTGGAAAGAGTAGATGCACTCTGTTGGATGGAAATTTAGGTTCTTCAGTGATTTAAGCCTCTACCTCAACTTCGTCGACTTCGAAATGGCCTTCGGCAAACAACGTTGTTAGAGACGTAATTTGGAAACTACTTCAACACTATGGCGTGCAGTGCCCAAGTCCCTATCAATCTCATTCAGCAGTTGATTATATGACAATGAAATTCGTCAAGTGATTCACAATGGGAAACTCAGCGAGGCATTCGAGGTGAATACAGGAGTAAGAAAAGGCTGCCTGCCTATTAACACCGATGATATTCTTAAATGTGGTGGACTGGATTATGCGGAAGACTGTGGGAAGTTAGGAGACAGAAGTACGATGGACTACCAATAAGAAAACTCCAAGAGGTCAGGATTTCCCTCGTGGATGAGTTATGTCTAATGTCACACAAACTCAAAGACATACAGGTGAAAACCCACAAATTGTCTGAAGTAGCAGGCAGCGAAGACTGGACTACAAGTAAACAGAGAGAAGACGGAGGTGATGAAGATACTCACCAATCACCATCAACGGGAGAGATTTAACAGAGGTTACCTCCTTCACTTATCTGGGAAGCATCGTTTCAACTACAGGTTGAACGGATGAAGATGTCAAAGCCAGTCAGAATCGGCTAGGAAAGATACGCCTTCATCAACCTGAAATCAATTTGGAAATCTTCTGCACTCAACATAAGGAACAAGATGCGGATTTTCAACACCAGTATCAAGTCGGTTCTTCTATACGGGTCAGATACTTGGCTAGCACGTAACTAAAAGGATTTTCGACAGGTTGTGGACTAACATCAACAGCCACCTTCTCTGGCTCCATACTGAAGATCAAATGGCGAATCAGAAAGAGTTAGTAGCAAGAATCTTTGGCTGGAAACAAACCAACCATGAGCCGAACGCCCAACAAATATGTAGGAGAAAATGGAGATGGATTGATCAGGCATATGTTGAGGAAACCGCCGAATGACATCGCGCGCAATGCAGGCTGCCGCTGGAGTGGAATCCTAATGGGAAACGACAAGTGGGTCGTCGGTACGAGGGTCACATGGAGGAGATCATGTGGGAAAGAGGTGAGAGAGTTTGGGTAATCGTGGACTTAGATAAAGAGGACAGTAGAGAATAGAAGATAAGGCAGATGTGTTGTTGAAGCCCTGTATTCCACTTGGAGCCCATGGAAACAATAATAATATTGATTTAAACAGGATGCCATTAATATACAACCACACGATCACTGGTTAATCCAGTAAGTTCTTAAGTTAAAAATAGAGCTGTCTCAACTAACTGATCAGTCCTTGACACCTAAACATTATTTATTTGTTAACCAAATTTTCTAAGTGCTGCTTTTCAGAGATTCCATTGGTTACAGGGTCGATCACGAGATGACATCAATTAGAGAACATTATATATGTAATATAATGATAAGGCAGGCTATAGAGATTGGCATTCCTGTATCTTCCTTAAAGAAACTTCATTGAAAGTGTATGACGAATGAGCATTTTCTGTTCAATAAAGAGGTGCACAGATGGTCAGATGGTGTTGATATGGGATCACTACTTGATTCAGTTCTAGCGGACTTGCCTGATCGTTTATTGTCAAATTTCTGAACATCTACCATCCTGGTATGGCAAAGGTTCAAATAAAGCTATGTGCTGCTCTATACCAGTTCATTTGGCCATTCTGGAAATATAACGATTCTAGCTTTAGACTCATTACCTAGGGACATCTTGTTAAATATTATTATTGTATTTTTTAGTTCCTAGAGGAACATAGGGCTTCAGCCACACGTCTCCACTGAGTTCGGTTCTCTACCAACGTTTCCATCTGGATCCACGTCTGCCCACATGCTTTCATCTCCTCTTCACATCACCTCCTCCACTCTATTTCATACTCACACTGACGACCAACTCATCGCTTCCAATTCGCGTTCCACTCGAGCGATGGCCTGGTGTGTGATGTCACTTGATTGTTTTCTCAGGGTATGGCCAACACACCTCCATTTATTCCTGCAGATTTCTTGCAGAACTGTTTTCTTCTGGGTTGGCTCGTTCATTGCCAGAGATTCCTGTTGCTGATATCTTCTGGCAGGCCATCTAACCTTGACTAGTATTGAGAGAAGACAGCTGTTGATGAAGGTCATTAGTTTGTTCGAAGTGGCCTTCGTGACTTGGTGCCAAGTCTCTGATCCATGTAGAGTAGCATTGACTTCACATTATAGTCGAAAATATGGATCTTATTTTTCATGTTGTGCGCTGTTGACCTCCACACAGACTTGATAGAGATCAATGCTTGCCTTGCTTTCCCGATCCTCGCTTTGAGTTACTCATCAGTTCCGCCTGTAGTTAAATAAGCTTGCTGAAACTCAAACTAACTGTTGGGTTGTCAAATGGCTGCATTCTTATTTCTCTGCAAGAAAGCAGTACACCGTGTATAAAGGGAAGTCTTCCACTTCATTACCTACTGAAGCTGGTGTCCCTCAAGGCGCTGTCCTTTCTCCTTTTCTGTTTTCTTTCTTCTTGCACAACTTGCCTCACTCTGATGAAATGAACTTTGTTAAGTATGCCGATGATCTAACTATTTCAATGTTTGTTAACTCCCAGCTAGACTGTACTAAGATGAACAGCCTTCTCTTAGGAGTTACAAAATAGTCTTCGTCTAATGATCTTAAACTAAATCCTTCCAAATATCAGACTATTAATTTCAGTTTCCTATGTAAAGCAAAGTTAAATGAAGCTGTTGGTTTCTATGACCGTCGCGAAATTGATGCTAATGATATAGCAACCAAGTCTGAAGTTAAGTATCTTGGATTAGTTCTCTCTTCTGACCTATCCTGGTCCTCCAATGTTTTAGACATTTCTAAAAGAATATTTCGTTTGACTTTTTACATTAAGAAGTTAAGGCACTCAGACATAACTCAACCACTCCTCTCACAGTTTGTCATCTCGTGCATCTTACCTATTCTTCTTTATTGTTCATCCTTATTTTTTCCTGGATTGCTGAAAAAAGACTATGTCATATTTCGTAGAATTCTGAAGACTGTCAGTAAAGCGAGTGGTATCCCATTAGGCCACGTCGTTGACATTGTCATTGATAGGCATCTGATGTCATGTAACAAATTTGCTAATGGAATTTTGTCAGACTGTGAGCATCCACCGCAGTAACCACAGCTCCAATCTTGTGTCTCTTCAGGTAAAACAAGAGGTCTTCTTGTAAGACTTTATGCACATACGTCTAAGTATAAAAATTCCACTATGCGGCGAGTGGGACGTCCAAGGGTGACATGGAGGAGATCGTGTGAGGAGGAGATGAAACAGTATGGAATAACATGGACGCAAGTGAAAAGAACAGCAGAAGACAGAAGCAAGTGGAGACGTGCAGTTGAAGCCCTATGTTCCACTAGGAACCCAAGGGAACAATAATAATAATAATATATGCCACATTTGGCAAGTATTTTATATGATGAAAAAGGTGTCAGGGATGAACTAACTAACTAAACCAGCAGGAAGTACTGAACATCTGTTTCCTCCTAGTTTGAGACTCTTCAGCAACACCTACTCACTGGAGATCGAACCCAGGAATAGTTGGTTGCAGGTGAATTTCGTAGACCATTCAGCCACTTGGAACCGACCCAGCATTCAAAGAATTCCAACTTCTATAAGCTTGCGATATACACAGAGCAATGGCCAGCCAGCAGTGTCCACCATTTCAGGTAAGACACCACTTCCTCGTCTATGACATTGGTTGATGGCTAAGCTACATAAATTAAAAATGGTCAGAACTTGGATTACATTCACTATTGGATCGCGTCTAAGTGGCTGAGTAGCCTACGAGCTAGTCCTGCAACCAGAAGGCCCTGGGTTCAAACCCCAGTGGATGTGTACTACCAATGAGCCTGAAACTAGATCGTAATATCTGTCCAGTACTCCCTGCTGTTCTTCTGATGTTTCTTTAACTGATGTTTAATGTCTCTTCAAGCCATAACTAACATTTTTAGAAATCAAATGACTACATAATGGCAAGTGAAAAAAAAACTGATATTCAACATATCTGACAATAACTTACATTATCACAGATACTTTTACGTCCATAACAGTTATAAAATGGATATTCTGGTGAATATTTATAATCACCAATACAGGTACATGTGTAATAATTTGAACCATTCACTGGATTACATCTATTTCCTAAATATGTACGACATGCTTCATTACCAGATACACGACCAGGTAAAATATTCTAGAAAAGAGAAGAAAAAATATTCATTACTTAGTAAGAGAACCATTGAAAAACAATGAAATATTCAACAGTTGTTTCGTCCCTGTTTGGGACTCTTCATTAGTCAAGTATCTACAAATCAGCACTTGAAGATGAAGATCTAGTGTGTGTGACTGAAACTGCTTGTAGTATTCCAGTTAGGCAGCCTTTATCACAGGAGTTTAAACCAAGTGCCTGAATGATCAAAAGGCTCACTTTGTAATCCGAAAGTTATGTTTTCTTCGTCCCTTGATGGGGTCAGGGTTAAGTACTTCTGACTAAGCATCAAAACGTCAATTCAGTACTCCTTGATTTTAAGTCGTTCTTAAAATGAAGCCAAATCTCTGCAAGTCGAATACTTGAATACTTTCCTTGGCTTTTGGTTTCAAATTGCATGTACATGGATATAAATAATGTGTAGAGATAGATTTACTGTAAAGCAATGGAATTTGGCAGGAAACCCCTCTTGAACTAGGTTTCGTGCTAGTAGACATTCACTAGTTCGCAAGGCGAGTCTGAAGCATTGAAGAAACTCATTTCCTCTCTGAGATTCAAACGCGCGTCGACCAAATCTGCAGACAGAGACGTTACCACTGAGGCATTCGGGCTCGTGATTGACCTCCTGTAGGACTGTGTTGTATATTTTGATTGGAAGTTAGTCACTGGCTAGTGTGATGTTTCTAGTCTTTTGTTTGGTGCAGACTGAATTTCATCAGTCAAGTTCGCAATGTGGTTACTGTAATAGGTGGCCTGCCATCATGGTGCACTCTATATTGTTGTTATTAGAGAGCTGGATGTAGTCAGCAGGAATCCTTGAACCTAACGTCTCTGATTGCAACAACTGATGAAATGGATTTGAATTTCAGACGGGACATGAGTTCTTTCAGTGTTACAGATACGCCCTGCTGACTGGTTATGGTGTCGAATAACACGAAACCTAGATCAGGCGGGACTTTCTTCCGACTGCGTTCAGCTATCTAATAACAATAATTCGGAGTACACCATAATGTCGAGCTACCCAGCACGGTAACCATATTGCAAACTTGACTGACAGAATTCAATCTGCAGACAACAAATGATTAGATGCATGACACTAGTTACCTACTAACTATTGTCCAATCAAAGTATATTTTCAAATGGTTGTTTATAAGGAATGTTTTCATGGTAGATTTCGTTGTCAACAAATATCATTTATTGAACCACTGAAGCCATGGTTGTTCAAAGGATACCTACTTATGGTTCGGAAAAGGTCAAATAAAATCCATTCGAAGTTCTATTTTGGCTCATTTGATTGATAGCGGTCACCAAGTGGACAAAAACAGTACTTTCAAAGTTATCTATCGTATTCCATTGAGTCTTTCGAATGGAATCAGAAACCGTCTTTTACACCTAGCCGAAGCTATGGGAATTCGAGAGAACAATCCTAGTCTTTGCACACAAAAGAAGTTTGTTCTACCTTTGTCTCTCCCTTGGCCTAGGTGAACTGTATTCAAAACCCTCCCACCCTTTCTTATTTTCCACTTCCTTTGTACTTTTATAATATTTATTTAAACTCTGATTATCGTTCCACTTCACCTTTTAAGATTTGACCCAATTTATTTATACACTTATATACATATACTATCTTTGTTATTCTTATCACCTGCATAAACCTTATTATCAATATTTTGTTATCATTATAATCATCGTTATTAACTACGTTCAAAACATTTACCACATTATTATTATTATTATTACTAAGACTATTAAGATTATTATTTGATTCCCAAAATCACCGTCATTGGTTAAAATTTTATATAAATCTATGTAAATTAGAGTAAAGCCTGAAGAAGATCTAATTGAAAACAATATTGTTCGCTTATATGTCTTGTTCTAATGCCTACTTATGACGAAATACATCATTGGAGAAATTAATACTGCACTCCACTGACTGATTTGTATGCTACTTGAAAATCCCCATTCAGTCATATAAAAGAGAAGAAGGTGTTCAGCGAAGAGAGTCTTTTCGGCGAATTCATTCACTGAGCTGTACAATTGCATTTATATACAATTTTGTTTGTGTGTGTGTGTACATTGGATCTATAAAGTTTAGATAATTACGTAATATAAGTATTATTTGGCTTGGAAACAAACGTTAATAAATTTAAACTGATTAAGTGAATTGGATGACGTAATACAATTGAGTAGAGTTCAGAGTAGGTCAGGTTGGCAACAGTGCTAATGAGTGGTGGTTAAAATTAAATAAGGGTGGGGTAGAGAATAATACAGTTGAAAATTAAGTAGGTTAATCGGATGTCGTAACATAGTTGACCTCGCTAAGCCGGAAATAATGCTGGTGAAGAGGAAAGGTTGGGCATGGGGCTAGCAACCCCATCCTGTAAAATAAACACTGCTACAGAAACTTCAAGCCACTAGCTTGAAGCCCTATGTTCCACTGGGGAACGTGAAGCAAAAAATAAAGAAATTGAACGTGGGTTGAGTTAGCAGCATTGTTAATGAGGGTGGAGATTACAAAAAGGTGGAGTAGAGAATATTACAAATGAAGATGTGAAATAATAAAATGCAAAAGACAAAATAATACAATTAGTAAGACTGAAATTAAGAAAGATTACGTCCATTGTAAATTTAATGAATGAACTAATTTCTTTTGTATGCAAAGTTCAGGATTTAGCAGATGAATTGCCATTGTTTCTGCGATGTGGAGAAGTTTGATCCGTACACTTTTAGCAAGTTTGCCTTGTATTCTGTAGATAACTTTTAAGTTTATTTGTGATTTGACTTGGTGTCCTGATTCGATCGAATGTTCAAGGATCGAGCTGCGGAGGCATCGGTTTTCTCCTTTCTCCTTTACTAATTGTAAAATCAACTAAAGGATTTTATTCAGGGATCTGACTGGTTACATGAATTTCGTCTTGAGTTGAAGTTGGTTAGAGAGCCATTGGAAAACCTATCAGTACCCGAAAGGTAGTTCCTCCTAGTTTGAGGCTCTACATCAGTACATCCCGCCCACCGGGGTTCAAATCCAAGAGCTTCTGGTTACAAGGCAAACTGAAGAGTCCTAAACCAGGATGAAACAGCTGCCTAACACTCCCAGGTTTTCCAATAGTTCTTTAACCGATACCAGCTCATGATGAAATCCTGTATAGGACTTTAGTTTTCCTAACATGAGTGATATTTCATCATAACAAAACATTAGATTTACCCTCTCGAGTATTTATTCCTTTTCAACAGACGTTTTCTTGGTAAAAAAAAGATTTTATAAAAAAAATGTTATTACATTTTGAAAGTAGTTGAAAGAATGGGAACTTAATGGTAACTACGCAGTTTACAAATTTGTTCAATTTTCAGTGTCATAAGGGCTTAAATGTTCAGTTATGTTGAAACATTGAACACTATTAAAGTTTATTTTTTTATTCAAAACAATATTTAAACAAGACACATGAGCGAACAATGTTGCTGTTTTCAATTAGATCTTCTTCAGGCTTTACTCCAACTTACACAGATTTATGCATAGAAAATTAAACGAATGACGATGCGTTTGTGGATCAAACAATAATATATTAAATATTTTTAAGGTTAGTGATGACGAAGATGATAAATATAACTGATGAAGAGTCCCAAACTAGGACGAAACAACTGTCCACTACTCCCAGATTTTCCAGTGGTTCTCTAAGTGATATCAGCTCATGATGAAATCTTCCATCCAAACAAAACAATGATCTTAAATTTTATGCAAAAGGCCATAAGAATAACAAAGGCATATGGAGACAATTCAATAAATAATTTAGGTCAAATCCTAAAAGTTACGTAATACTAAAGGTGAAGTGGACAGATAATCAGAGTTTACGATTTATCGAAAGCTGTCATGGAATGGTCAACTGAAAATTTCCTACAGATGGGTACTCATTGGTCGAAAACAAAACCTAGTTCGGTCACATGCCACTCGCATTCGGCGCATATGTAGCCCTGATACTGTGGAGGATGAGAAAAATCTTTTGAGGAAAATCCTAAAAAATGGATTCCCACTACTTTTAATAGACAAGAATATATAGTCAAATCCTATGAAATGTGACTTCCATCCCTAACCAAGGAAACACTGTACATGAGCTTGGAATTCAAAGGTGACTTAGCTTCCGATATCATGAAACGAAGGATATCACAGTCCCTGAAAAGAACATCCCCTGCTGCATCTCTGAGAATAGCCCTTACTAGTCGACCACTACTGTTCAGTAACCTGAAGGACAAGATCCCGCTGTTGACCAACTACATGTGTGTTTGTCAATTCAAATGCTCATTTGGAACTAGGTATATTGGTCGCTGGACTTAAGTTTTGTCCAAGAAGTTGCAACGACGCTATCCTGCATGGTGACGAAGAGGTGGAAGTGCGGTAATAAGAATTGCAATCATTGAACATTTGGTCAATAATGATCACCCTATATCTCTATAGCCTCCGGCTTTAAAGTCATCTAAAAGGCAAGAAGTAATTTACCGAAATCATTACGTATCCAACTATTCTGTATTGCTGAAGTCTTGGTTATCGAAACAGAAAAGCTAGATCTTTGTATACAGAAAAAGTTCATTCAACTCCTTCAACTTTCATGGTCTTAATCCATGTATGCTAAAGTATGGCATTCCCGTATCATATTTTTGCTCTACCACTTTTTTCATTGTATCTATTCAGTTTGTATACTCTTTCTTTATTACGTCAAATGTTACTATAACTATTCTCACTTTGAACTGTCCCCGTTATTATTTCACTTGCTCCAGTTGTCATTCTAAATCAATTCTGTTTTGCAACATTAAATTCAACGTTATCAAATTTCACACAATATTACGTAACGCTTTTATTCTATTCGATTTGTCTCCTAATCCTATAACTGCACACCCCTTTCAACATCTAAACATCCTATGAATTATTCTATGTATGACATTAATTGTTTTGCCACCTGACATTTAACAATGATTATAGATGAGATGTCTGCAGTAATACTAAGACAAACAGAAAATGTAGGATTTACCGTAATCTCCCTTTTTTCATTAGGATCGTTAAGCTACTTCAATGTCCAATTAACTTTTGACCGTACATTTTATAGACATTTTGTTCGATTGGTTAAAGGATTTCATCATGAGCTGACATCAGTTAGAGAACTATTGGAAAACCTGCACTGGAGTACTCGACAGCTGCTTCGTACTAGTTTGAGACTCTTCATCCGTATGCAACCACCACTGGATTTCTCACCCAGGACCTTCTGGTTAGAAGACTAGTGAGCTCGTAGACCATTAGGCCACTAGGAACCGATCTATAGCCTATGAATTCTAGGGCCAGGATGAAGTTAATAATAATAATGATTTACTTTATTCCAAAAGCAGTACTTGTGATACAGAATGGAATTTTCAGCATTAATCACAAGTTGAAGCAGTAACTCATCGAAGAAGACAATACGAAGCGGTTGCGCTATGTCATGAATTGGCAGAAGTTAGGATTCATGGGCTGGCCGGGTTCGAACCCTGATTGGTGAGTACTGGCGAAGAGTCTCAAAGTAGGATGAAACAACTGTCCAGTACTCCTTGGCAGGTTCTCCAATGGTCCTCTAACTGATGTCAGCTCGTGATGAAATCCTCCAACCAATCAAAAAAAAGGGAAAAGTCAGAAGGGGACATAAATAATGAGTTAAAAATTGATTGTTCATCAGTAATGTCCTCATAAATACAAGGTTTAATTAAAAAGTAACATTTTAGTATATAACAGGCCGCAACTAATTTGTGAAGCTCATTAAACTTATCCATATCAACCAGCATATCGAAAGTGTAATGGAGGTTAACTAAAGAAGTTAGAAATATTGTAATGATGAAAGGGTTAGAAATAATTACAGATTAAAATCCTGAAATATAATACAATTTCTATCATACAAGATATAATTGGTTAAACAATGAGAAAAAAATGAGGCATGAATAAGTGGTTAGCAGTCAAGACGTTAAATTTTTAAAAATTAATGAAATCAAGATATTTGAGGTAATTATCCTTTTAGATTAATTTCAATAAAACGATAAGAAGATGTCATTTATGTATTCCCGTGACATAAGTTGGACATTTCTAATGATACACTGTAACAATTAAAAACCCACACATTGTGTTCTAAGCGCAAGGAAACGCTCTCTATATCCTACTATACAGCTGTGGAAAACAAACCTTAAGGCACAAAATGGTTCAGACACAGCAAAAAGGCAATCATTCCTGGTTGTATCTGTGTGGATCTATCTAACAACGATAATAAGATTTAAAAAAACTCACGATTACCTTAACAGTACCTATAAACTGCTAAACAGTTTAGGTAATGTTCTAGTACTAAAAAGTATTTCAGAACAAACTTAAATAACCGAAATTCAACTGTGAAGGGTACCTGAGCAACAAGAAACGCTGGCTGGGAACAAACCAACAGGCAACAGCCGATCACTCAACAAATATTCAGGAAAAAATGGAGATGGATCAGGCATGATTTGAGGATGCCGTCGAATGGCATCGCGTGCAATGGAGGCAATTGCAAAAATGAAGTCCCAATAAGAAGTGATGTGTGGGTTGTCTGAGGGTGAGATGGAAGAGATCGCGTGAGCAGGAGGAGATGAGAGATAATTGGCAATCGTAGACCCAGTTGAAGAGGAGTACAGAGAATAGAATAAAATGGAGATGTGTTGTAGAAGCCCTATGTTCCTCTTGGAACCCAAATGAATAATAAATATCGGTTTGAATGTATGTTTTACGTAAACACTAGTGTATTAATTCCTATCATGTTCCTTTGTGTGCTAACATTGGAAAATGCTCTTTCCGATAATCCAATTCACAAGTATGACGGAGAAGATTTGTAGCTCAGATGGATGATTTTGAAGTGTTCTGTGAGCTGGATAGTTAATTTGTGAAGCTTTCATCGCCCTACTAGACAACATCTTCAGCGCATACTTCAATTTGAAGTGAACTTTTAGATTTCTCCATGAGTTTATTAGTAATCTCTCCTAGTTGGGTGGCCTTAAACGTGATTGGTTGTTTTTGTGTGTTTCCACACCCTCTAGACTACTTGTGTTGAAATCGATTGTTTCCTTGACGTTCAAGATCACCCACCAGGAGAGATGACTAATAAATTCATGGAGAAGTCTAAAAGCTCACTTCATCAAAACGAAGTATGTGCTGAAGATGTTGCCTAGTAGGGCGATGAAAGCTTCGCAAATTAACTATCCAGCTCAAAGAACACAACCACATCAAAAACAATTCATAAGTGAATTGAATTGTCCCCACTTTCCAGTTGATTTGCTCGAAAAACCTATCTATGTCCTGGGATTCAAGTAAGGCGAATGTTGCAATGGATATAAAAATAAGGGAGAAGCAAGGCTATATAGTACACTTTCAGAAAATATTTATTGTGAATGCATACAGATGAATAATGAATAAGTTTCTTCTAATGAATTATTTAGAATGCAGAAATAATCAAAATTCATTAAATTTTCATATGTAAATAGGTTTACCTTCATTTACGAGCCATTAAAAATATTTTGTCTTGTCTACGTTCGAAACTAAACGGGACTGCCTTGCTGAATGAAGTAATCTTTATTCGGTTACAGGATTTCATCAACAGCTGACATTGGTAAGAGAACCATTGAAAAACCTGGGAGTACTGGACAGCTGTTTCGTCCTAGTTTGGGACTCTTCATCAGTACCAATGTCAACTCATGATGGAATCCTGTAACCAATCAACCAAATCCCTACCAACCAATACTTGAATATGAATGAGATGCTCACTGGCGACTGGCCCTATTCAGGTAGGTAGTTACCTGGGGTTCCAGTGAGAAGTCGTGACCAGTAAGGTGCAGCAGGTCGGGTGTGAGGACAAATACTCGCCAAAGACATTGGCTAGCGTTCGTGCTATGTCGTGAATTGGCAGAAGTTAGAATTCATGGGCTTAATGGTATACGAGCTCGCCTTGTAACCAGAAGGTCCTGAGTTCGAACCCCCATGTGTGCGTACTGTTGAAGAGTCCCAAACTAGGACAAAGGAAAAAGCTGTCCAGTACTCCCAGGTTTTCCAATGGTCCTCATACCAATGTCAGCTCATGATGAAATCTTGTAACCAGTCAACCAAATCCCTACAAACCAATACTTGAATAATCTGTATTTGACCGAATGCGAAAGATGGCAAAGTCTCATACAAATTGATTCTTTATAATTGCTCCCTTATGTTCCGATTGAAAAATAAGGCTCCAAAAGTACATCTCCGTTTTCTCCTGTTCTCTAAATTCCTCTTCAGCTTTCTACATGATTGGTAATAATGTCTTATCTTCTCCTCACAGATTCTGCTCTATGTCACCTTCAGACCAATGCTCAGCTCAACATTTCTCATTCCAACTGCATTAGGCTGTGACCTGACGTGCGATGTTATCCAATTGGTTCTCCAGCGTGTGTCTGATCCACCTTCGTTTTCACGGGAGTGTTTCTTGAGCAATAAGGTTCTTGATAGGTGTTCTCCTAGTGTTTCTTGCTGTTAATCTCTTATCGCCAGCCATCTAATCTTTTAAATGGAGCCAGTGAAGATTGCTTCGACCAGTTGGAAATGCTTTTCGTGACCCCTCCACCACGTTTCTGACCCACACAGAACTACCCATTCACTAATTATTGGTATTGAAGATTAGAAATTTGTTCTTTTTTCTGCAGAATGCAGAATATTTCCAAACTAATTTCACAATAATGAATGTCTGCCTTGCTTTTTCCATCCTGAGGGGTTTCGACATCCTCATCCGTACCATTTGCACGTTGTTAAACGATGGTGCTCAGAAAAATTGAAATAAATGACCTCTTTCGAATTTCTTCCGTTGATAGTAACTGGTACTTGTTATTTTTGATGATACAAATTAATAATAATTTGTCCTTACAAGTTTGACGACGGATTGACATCAGTTAGAGAACCACTGAAAACCACCATGGAGTACTGGACAACTGTTTCATCCTAGTTTGAAAATCCTCGGCAGTACGCACCACCACCAGTGTTTGAACCCAGGATCTTCCGGTTACAAGGCAAGCTGGCTCGTATACCACTCAGCCACTAGGACCCCATTCCCAAAGTAGGATGAAACAGCTGTCCGGTACTCTCTGTTGGTTTTCAATGGTTCTCTAAC
This sequence comes from Trichobilharzia szidati, assembly GCA_944472155.2. Classification (NCBI taxonomy): domain Eukaryota; kingdom Metazoa; phylum Platyhelminthes; class Trematoda; order Strigeidida; family Schistosomatidae; genus Trichobilharzia; species Trichobilharzia szidati. The sequence continues at coordinate 65,862,394 of OX235277.1, read as the reverse complement.
TGATATCAATTGACGGACAAGCTCGTAAAAATCAAATTTAATCCTTACGAACTAACTCTTGATAATAATAATTTATTATTTCACACAGCCGGTTCCCTTTATTAGTTTGAATTAAGAAAGAACGAATATATTTGCAGGATACTATGAGCTCGTTTTATTTGGTGGATTCTCTCTCTTCAGCTGCGTACATCCTGAATAAATCAGTTAAATGTTACACAAGAATTCGACCAAACCTATGCATACAGAAAGAGAGTGTGACTTATCTCTTACTACGCTGGTAACTATAATTGATTGTGTTCGTCTGCTTTTTTGTTTTGTTCTGTTGCATAGCAATCCATTCAGTCTTGATTTTGATTTTCACTCACTAGATTAAAGTTACAAATCTACTGAATTAAATTATTTTATCTATTTTATAATTTTATTCTACTATTCTCCTCTAACCGTCCTGAACTCTCCACCATAATATGTATAAATTAACTCTGTCGTTCTACCTTGTATCTTGCCTCTAGTCCATCCTTGTTTCCAAGAGAAATCTGAATTCCACCCTTTTGTCTAATTACAATATTTAAATAGTTACTCTTACAACACTAAACAATTGTCTACTTACATCATCCTTGAAATAATGTTGCTTATACTTTCTATCTATAACTTCAAATCATTGTAAAAAGTATGTTTAGACACCATTTTGTAACATATAATTGATTTAAAACAATTAGTTCCCTTTATGAATTTAGGTAAAGCAATAAGAAGACGTAATTTGTCTGAATCGTGTAATGTTGTATTTGCGCAACACATTTCGAACAATCTGATCACACACGGACTTGTCATAGGAATATATATGAAATTAATAAAGAGTGAGAAAGAGGTGAGAAAATAGACTACTTAGATCAAATTAAAAGGACATATTCAAGGTCAAAGTAACAATGAAGACCACTAAACCAAATAACAGATGTAATAGTACATCTGCTATGGAATCAAAACAAAATTTACCAAGGAAGGTTTAATGTGATGACGAATTGTTTTTGAACGCATAAAGGTGGCTTAAACTTTCTAATTGCTAGGGCTTCCACAAAGTTTAGGATACACCCTTCCCCAAACACGTTTTATAGATAGGTTTAAAAGATCTTTTAACGTCAATTTTATGTCCTGTCTCTATAATATATTTCGCAACAGAAGAGCTAGGTCTCCTGTTCTCACCATTAATGGGTTCTGAAGATTTCATTTCTTTCTGGAGCCGTTAAGGAATATGGTCTGAAGCCCTTACTTGCACAGATCGATGAATCCTCCCTATGTATGTGTGTCCACACGTACATTCAAATTGGTAACGGTGAGAACAGGAGACCTAGCTCTTCTGTTGCGAAATATATTATAGAGACAGGACATAAAATTGACGTTAAAAGATCTTTTAAACCTATCTATAAAACGTGTTTGGGGAAGGGTGTATCCTAAACTTTGTGGAAGCCCTAGCAATTAGAAAGTTTAAGCCACCTTTATGCGTTCAAAAACAATTCGTCATCACATTAAACCTTCCTTGGTAAATTTTGTTTTGATTCCATAGCAGATGTACTATTACATCTGTTATTTGGTTTAGTGGTCTTCATTGTTACTTTGACCTTGAATATGTCCTTTTAATTTGATCTAAGTAGTCTATTTTCTCACCTCTTTCTCACTCTTTATTAATTTCATATATATTCCTATGACAAGTCCGTGTGTGATCAGATTGTTCGAAATGTGTTGCGCAAATACAACATTACACGATTCAGACAAATTACGTCTTCTTATTGCTTTATATAATTGATTTATCTAGAATGTGCAACGCAGTTGAAGAGGGAGAATCCACGGCATAAAACGAGCTTGTATTATCCTTCGTTCATTCTTTATTAAAAATAATTTATTGTTTGGAAAAAGAAAATAACGTATAAAAGGTTAGCTTGTTGTAAAGGTCGGTTGGAATTCTTATTCTCGACTAACTTAAATGATCAAATGTTTGGCAGCCTGCTTGAATCAATAAGTTAACTGAATTTCTATTCATCTCATTACACAATATCCGCTTTAATTCTCATTGTTTTAGTCAGTCAATAATCACCTTGACTTGCGAAATTTACCCACGCACATTTTTAATTTGAAATTCCTCATTATTGGCTCTGCAATAATATATAGTTTTTTTACATAAAAGTATTACCATTGATTTTGATTTTATTCCTTTAAGTTCCTAGTGGAAGATACGACTTCAAGCTAGAGCTGTGAAGTTTCGGTAGCAGTGGTATTTATTTTTTATGGGATGGAGTTGCTAGCCTCATGCCCAACGTAGCGAGGTAAAGGAGTGCGTTAGGCGGGAATCTAACCCCTAACCACCTGCATAGTTGACGAACATTCTACGGCTGTGCCACCGACGCAAACAAAATATTAACAGTCCATAAGAATTATCAATTTTAGGTAAACGATGGTGAAAATAAGAGGTTAAAGGCTGGAAAACAATAAACTAGTAGATGAAAGCATGAAGATATCTAAGCTTTGTAGCGGGATGGAAGTCAAAATAATTCCAGAATTCTAGGTCAGTTAGTTTGAAGGAGTCAGCAACAAGTTATTACATAACCAAGAGATGAATAGAATGACTAAGTAGAATAACGTTATAATACCAAGATACAAGCCTAGTTAATTGAATAAGCTAGTAAAATAACAAAGTTAGAAGATAGTTACAAGCGGAGTGGAAAATCGTTTGTAAAACTTAGTAGTCATCCTGTATATGGTCAAGGCAAACAAGAGGGCTGCACGAATTACTTTTCAGCATACGGAGTTGGTTTGTTCCAGTGAATCCCGATTGTCTCTGATGAATGTAAAAGTCGTACTCATAGACCATGAGAAAGGTTGGGTGAAATACAATAAATAACTAAGAAATCTTTGCCAATAATTATAATAATCTATTTTATTCCAAAAACAGTACTTATAATACAGAATGGAATTCTCAGTATTTGTCACAATATTGCATCTGATTTACTCAAAATATAAATAAAATTTTGGAAAATTAAAACAAAATTAACCAGGGAAATTTGTCCACATTTACCAAATAAAGTCAAAAATATTCGACGCACAAATTGAGAATAATAAATATAATAATAACATTGAGTTTGTTTCAAACAGCATTGTTTATTCTGTTTGGAAATTTTAGCATGTAATAGATTATTGAATCTAATGTTTTGTTGATATTGCAGCATGATGAGGGGAAAGACAAAATTAACAGTTATAACACAGCTTAAATGGTGTTTTAATAAATAAATAAAACAAAAATGAGAGGATTATAAATATAAGAGGAATAATAACAGTGAAGCTTGGTGCAATAAGGTTGAAGGAAATGGTTTATTTACTAATGGAAAGAAGGTTAGTTAGTTAGTTCGTCACTGACACTATTTTCATCACATAAAGTACGTGCTATATATGGTATAGTGGAATTTTTGTACTAAGGCGCACGTGCATAAAGTCTTTTGAAGTGACTTCTTGTTTTACCTGAGGAGACACGAGATTGGAGCTGCGGTTATTGCGGTGGATGCTCACAGTCTGACAAAATTCCTTTAGCGAACTTGTTTCATGACATCAGGTGCCTATCATTGACAATGTCAACGGTATGGGCCAATGAGATATCACCACTCGACCTACTGACAGTCTTCAGAGTCCTACGAAGTATGACATAGTCTTTTTTAAGCAATCCAGGAAAAAATAAGGGCGAACAGTAAAGAAGAATAGGTAAGATCCACGAGTAAGCGAACTGAAAGAGGTGGAGGGGTTGAGTTATGTCTGAATGCCTGAACTTCTTAATGTAAAAAATCAGACGAAATATTCTTTTTGAAATGTCTAAGACATTGGAGGACCAGGATAGGTCAGAAGAAAGAATTAATCCAAGGTGCTTAACTTCAGACTTAGTTTCTATATCAGTATCATCAATTTTGCAAGGGTCATAGAAGCCAACAGCTTCACTTAACTTTCCTTTACTTATTATATTTATTTTTTTTTTCATTTTGATTTACAGCTTGATTCCACACCGTATTTTCAGTACAAGTGTGGAATTTTCAGCATGGATATCGGTAGCCCAAATTCAGGCCGACCATAGATATCGGGTGTGCGCCGGCAGCGGATCGAACCCCGGACCATGTGCATGGTCGGCGGGAGTCCTAACCACTGTACCACCGACGCACATCGGAAACTGAAATTAACAGTCTGACATTTGGAAGGATTTAGTTTAAGCCCGTTAGACAAAGACCATTTGCTAACTCCTGATAGAAAGCTTCTCATCTTAGTACAGTCTAGCTGGGAGTTAACAGACGTTGAAATAGTTAGATCATGGGCATACTTAACAAAGTTTCATTTCATCAGAGTGAGGCAAGTCATGCAAGAAGAAAGAAAACAGAAAAGGAGAAAGAACAGCGCCTTGAGGGACACCAGCCTCAGGAAGCAATGAGTTGGACGACTTTCCCTGACATACAGTGTACTGCTTTCTTCCTGAAAAATAAGAATGCAGCCATTTGACAACCAAACAGTTACTTTGAAATTCAGCAAGCTTATTTAACAAGATGTCCCTAGGTACTGAGTCGAAAGCTAGAGTCGTTATGATTTCTAGAATAGACAAGATGAACTGTTATAGAGCTGCATATAGCTTTATTTGGACCTTTGCCAGACCAGGATGGTAGATGTTCAGAAATTCGACAATGAACGATCAGGCAAGTCCGCTAGACCTGAATCAGGTAGTAATCCCATATCAACACCATCTGACCATTTGTACACCTTTTTACTGAACAGAAAATTCTCATTCGTCATACACTTTAAATGAAGTTTCTCTAAAGGAGATGCAGGAATGCCAATCTCTATAGCCTGCTTTACATATATGATCAACTGTTTCTATCAAAGCCATGAAGATGCTTTAAGAAGACACATCCAGAGATATGCACTTATCCTTCACATTTAATCCATCCAATCATTCCACAAACTCAGAACTGCCTTTTACACTGTTTTTCACGTGTTTCTTGTGCAATGGCTGTATAAGGTATACCAGTAATTTCACAGTTGAATGGTATACTGAACTAGACATATTGAAGGCAGGTCTAAATAGAAAGCCACATTTTCAATTAGCTTTAAAACTAACCGTGGGCATTTCTTGGAGTGGAAGGAACAATATGATAATTATAAGGGATTACTCTATGCTTCTGACTGAACAGCAGTGGAGCAGTGGCTCCATTTTCAATGCTTCTGCGGGGATTCCGTCTGGTCCTGCTGCTTTTCCAGCTTTTAGCATCTTGACTGCCTTCAGGGCTTCTGATTTCGTCGGCGGATTGGTGTTCACTGGTAGATCTGTCTCATTTGTTGGTATTGTTGGGCGCATTGAAGGTGGTGGTCGATTTAGGAGTCTTTTGAAGTGTTCAGCCCAGTGTTTCCTTTGCTACACTACAGCCGACTTCTGCGCCTTTAATGAACTTGTGATTGGAAGCAGCGTATAGAAACACAAGGATATCCGCAAGGCTACATGGGTGTCACCAGATGGGCGAACAAAAAACCAAATTGACTTCATCTCAATCACTAGGAAGTGGAGGCGCAGCCTGCTGGACGCAAAAGTAAGAAGAGGAGCAGACGCTGGCTCAGACCACTATCTCCTACAAGGGACAATCCAAATCAAATTAAAAGCTTTCAGAGAAACAGGAGCTGCTGACAGACCACAAGCCAAGTTCAACACTCAAAAACTGAAGGACCAGGACATAAAGGACATCTTCACTGCAAGCATAAAGGACAAAGCCGAGACACAAATCAACACTGGCGAAGAGGTCAGCGTCGAAAAGCACTGGACCAACTTGAAAACAGTGTAAAGTCAAACCTGCGTGGAAGTTCTAGGCAGAAAGAAGAGACAGGACAAACAGTGGCTCACTAGGGACACTTGGAGACTGATAGAAGAGAGAGAGATGGTGAAACAAAAGATTCTCCAGTGCATTGACGAGCAACAAAAACAGGATTCGAATGCAACAACAAAGATAATATCAAAAAGATTCAGTGTTTCAAAGGCAAATAATTGCGATACATTTTTGCAACTTTTTGGCAAGATATTCCTGGGCAACACCCCCAACAGCAGACAACAATCAGCATAAATGGAAGGAACCTGAAAGAAACAACCTCTTTTACCTACCCACCTACCTGGGAAGTATCGTTTCAACTACAGGTGGGCGGAACTGATGAGGATATCAAAGCAAGAATCAGAAAAGCAAGACAAGCTTTCACTACTCTCAAGTCTGTGTGGAGGTCAACAGCACTCAGCATCAAAATTAAGATCCGGATTTTCAATTCCAATGTGAAGTCAGTGCTACTATACGGATCAGAGACTTGCACTGCGCGTCATGAAGAGCACCCCAAACAAACTACAGACCTTCATTAACAGTTGCCTTCGCTCAATACTCAAGATCAGATGGCCAGAAAAGATCAGCAACAGAGATCTCTGGCAATGAGCGAACCAACCAGGAACCGATTGTGAGACAAATAGGCAGGAAGAAATGGAGATGGATTGGACATACTCTGACGAAACCATAAAGTGACATCACTAGACAAGCCATTGCTCGAGTGGAACCTGGCCGAAAGGGAAGCGGCGAGTTGGTCGTCAGTGCAAGGGTGACTTGGAGGAGGTCATGTGAAGAGGAGATGAAAACGTGTGGGCAGACTTGGAGCCAGGTGAAGACTCTAGCAGAGAACCGAACGCAATGGAGACGCACGGCTAAAGCCCTATCTTCCTCTAGGAATTAAAGGAAGCAATAATAATAATATAATAAATTATCCTGAGACCTCCATGCATTCTGTTAACATTTTATCCAGAATAAAACCGCATTATACCACTTCTCCTTTATAAATCAGTGAAAAATAACAGGCAGTGGGACAGCACGGATGAAGATGTCAAAGCCAACCAGCCAGAATCGGAAAGGCGAGAAACGCCTCCTTCAACCTGAAACCAGTTTAGAAATCTTGTGTATTCACTCAGCCAACATGAAGAAGAATGCCTGGATTTTCAACACAAACGTTAAGTCAGTTAGTTCTTCTATATGCGTCAGAAACGTGGCGTGAGCGTCACAAAAACGATTTCCAACAAGTTGCACACTAGCATCAACAGCTGTCTCTGGATCCATACTGAACATCAAACAGCCGGCCAGTCACACAGGAAGAATTAGTAACAAGAAACTCTGGCTGTTAACAAACCAACCGGTAGCCTATTGCTCAAAAAATATGTAGGAGAAAATGGAGATAGATTGATAAGGCGTACTCCACTGAGGAGGTCGTTGAATGACATTTCTCGAGTGGAATCCAATGGGAAGTGATCGACAGGTCGTCGGTGCGAGAGTGACATGTAGGAGGAGAAAGACTATGGTCAGTCGTGGACCCAGCTGAAGATCAGAGCGGAGTATAGAATAAAGTGGAGATGTGTTATTTTGAAGGCCCATAACCCACTTGCGATCCAAGAGAATAATAACATAATATAACATAATGAATAGTAATCAAGGAAGCAGGTAAGCATCTGAAGATTGTGAATTCGGTTTATCCTATGACCAGTTCACCCAAGTAGCTAGCCAGAAATTATCGATTGGTGTGGACTGATTCAACTCTGTGCAATGAGTTGGATCGGGGGTTGATGTCCCAAACGGAAGAAACAACCATCCGATATTTATATTACCTCGATATGGCTAAGAAGCCCTTCTGGATGATGCGAGTCGTTAACAACTATTCATCTTAATCAATCAGCAGTATATGGATTGTTTATATTCTTTCTAAAATGATTCCTCCTTTTCTTAACAAATACATAAAATAATAACTAACAAAGCAAATATATGTAAAGTTGAAATTTTCCTGTAGATTAGGCGAAAAAAGTACCATATGTTGGAAACACTTTTTTTAAAACTTTCAATATGTCATAAGTATGTGTGTACGCTGATATCTGTGAACTCAAGAAGTTGTAACATTTCCCTCTCACCCTCTGAATCCCTCTGTTTCTCTCTTCCTCTCCTTTCAACAGGACAACTAGGACAAACGTCTGAATAAACAAATATTTACAAACATTTCTATGTGTTTATCATTAAATTAAAACTATCTATAGAATTTTCTTGTATTGGGAATAACAATAATAATGAAAATAAAAACAGAACAACAGGGACTGAAATGTTTTACAGAGATAAAACAAAGTGTGCCTAGATAAGTTTATTGCTATGAAAACAAATGTTCAAACTTCAACAAGACAAAAATAACCTTCATCAATATCTGTCGTTGGTTGTGCTTTTTTTCCATTTTAAGTACCAGTTCACTTTTTTGACATTTAATTTCCACATTTCATAGGAAAACTTTTAAAAAAATTTGAAAGCAAATGACTAATCGCCTCACTCTTTGGTTGTTTTAAATAAGTAAAGCATATAGTCCAGTTTTGGCAGTTTGTTCGACTTCGAAACTTGAGTTTCATAGTTTTCAGAACAAAATAGTCCACGTTCGTTTTCGCCTTCGTGCGCCTAGCACTACAGTTCAGGTACTCATTGAGTGGCTTTAGAGCTACCGGATGCTCACCAGATTTCAGTAAATTGAATATTTCCATAATTTATTCAGAAAAAAATAGTTACAGTTAGTTATTTTGTTGTCTCTTATTTGTCATCGTAGGGGTGGTCGAATTTTCGAGATGTCTGGCTTGGCAGGAGTTGAATCATTCGTATTACACGTATTTGCAGTTGATTCGGTAAACAAAGATTCTGTTATCAATCTCTCCCTTCACCCTGTGTCATTAGATTTTAAAACTGTCACCTTATTCCATACTATTGTATGGTTGTGTGTAACTGCATGTAGTGCTATAGCTAGAGGGAGAGATTGATAACGGAAGCTTTGTTTACCAAATCAACTGCAAAGACGTGTAATAGGAATGATTCAACACCTGTCTAGCCTGACATCTGAAAGATTCTACTACTCCTACGATGATGAATAAGAAGGAATAAAGAAAACTATAAAACTCAAGTTTCGAAGTCGTGTGATTATAATTGATATGATTTTGAGCAATAATAGATTGTGTTAAAAACTGTGTCATCCAGTCAACAATGCTGTTTCACTAATAAACAAATTAATATGGAATTGCATTCATCACTGACTGATGGTGGGAACACTATCACTTACTGGGGGATGCAGGTACATCCACTGACTGATGAGTCCGAAATAGGACGAAATGCACATCCTAGTGGATTCCACTGCTAGTATCCGTCCACCAGTTGATTTTATCATTAAATATAGGTATTTTGATAGTAAACAATTCTACACGAAAAATAACTTCTAGAACCATCTAAAATCTTCCTATTAGTATGTGTATAACATACGACAATCAACAAGTTCAAATAATCGTCGAAATGACTCATGTATAACATAAAAGTACAAGTAGAATAACTTCAATATATGGATTACATAACCAACGACATAAGTCATGTCAAAAGCAGCTACTAAAGATTCCACATTAATATGTTAACTATCTACCTCAAAGAGCTTTTATTGAGATGCACGTTGAATGTTCAGTTCACCTTCAATAATGAGATCTTTAGACAGAGAGACGGCATTGCCATGGGATCACCACTGGGTCCCTTGTTGGCTGATTGTTTTATGACAAAGCTTGAAAATTCTCAAATTAGTCAAACCATCGGTCATTTTGACATTTATAAAAGATACGTAGACGACACTTTCGTTATCTGCGATAAAAGTGTAATTCTTGATGATGTCTTATTTGCTTTCAACAACTGCCATCCTTCTTTACAATTCACCGTAGAAAAGGAGTACGAACTAAGTATTCCCTTTCTTTATGTCCGCCTCAGCAGACGTAATGACGGATCTCTCAAAAGATCTATCCACCGGAAACGTACATGGAACGGACAACTAACTAATTTTTACAGTTGGGTGTCTATTTTCAGGAAAACGAACCTTATTCATTCGCTCTACTCTAGGATAAGGAAAATTTGTAGTTCTGATTCCGTTGACTCGGAACTTGACTTCTTAAAAGCCACTCTCACAGAAAACGGTTACCCTAACAGATTTATTGACAGCAACATGAAAGATAAGTAGTCTAAACTGATTACCGACACAGTTCCAAAGAAAACCTTATTCATGAACTTGGAATTCAAAGGTGATCAAGCTTCAGATATGCTCAAAAGTTGTCTCTCTAAATCAGTCAGTAAGACGTTCTATGCAGCAAAATTACATATGACGTTCACTAACCGAAAGTTGTTCTCTACTTCTGTAAAAGATAAGCTCCCCCGTCTAGCCGCCTCCATGTGCATCTATCAGTTCACCTGCTCTTGTGGAGCAAGGTACATTGGCCGTAGCCAAAGGATGCTTTCCACTTGGATACGAGAACATATTCCAGCATGGTTTTACAAGAGAGAAAGGAAGTGTGTGCGAAGCTCTATTCTGAAACACCTAATCGACTTTTGTCACTCTGTCAACCCTGACCGTAATTTTAAGATCATCTACAGAATCCATGCTAACTTGCCACGTTTTCTTCGTTACAGACTTCTAAAGACAGCTGAGGCCTTGTCAATTCATGGCTTAAAGCCAGACCTTTGTGTACAAAAGAAGTATGTACAATCCCTACTTCTGTCTTGGCCGTAGAGGGATAGACATTTATTTATTTTGTTTATCTAGTTATTCTATGCACTTTTCCCTTATTACAACGATTATTATTATTATTACTATTCTCACCCTGAATCTTTTCCACTTGACCCACTTGACATTTTAAACCCAAAATTATTAATTTTTATATTTTTATTTTTTACAATATTGAATTCTATCTTCCATATTAGTTTGTTTATTTGATATATCACACAGTGAAACAGTATTATTTATCCAGTAAATAATACTGTTTCACTGTGTGATATATCAAATAAACAAACTAATATGGAATTACTTACTACCACAGTGCCCAAGTTTTACACATATATGAATTCTATCTTATCAAATTTCACACTATGTTATGTAACATTTTATATTCGCCTACTAATCTTATAATTATGTACCCCTTTCCAACATCTATACACCTCATGTATTATTCTATATACGACATTAATTATCTTGCCACTTGACATTAAACTATGATTATAATCACAAATATTTTAATTGCATTTCATACTATTACTACTTCATGTATTCACACCTTTGACCAAATTCGATATATCACACAGTAAAACAGTATTATTTTCAGGGCAACTGAGTTTCAAACACAATTTTTTATTGTTCATAATTATATAACCGATTGTAACTACACATCTTCAAAAATTCAGTCTTACACATTTGTTTATTCCTCCTCATTCGTCAAAGGAGTGGTAGAATTCTCCAGATGTCCAGGTAGACAGCTATTGAATCATTTCTATTACACGTATTTTCAGTCGATTCGATTAATAAAGCTTCAGTTATCAATCTCTCCGTCTATCTTCTCATTTCATCGCAACCTGTTGTATGTTTGTGTATATGAAGTGCTACAGTTGAGCCATTCTCTGGATTTCTTATCTCATTCGGATCAACCAGTCTAGATTTTATACTTAGCTAGTCTGACTGACCCGGTTTTACTACTTTGACTTATATATTTGACCTGACAATCATCACAGTGAATTAGATGAAATAAATTATTTTGTTTGACTGACTCCACAAGGATCTTTTGATCATCAAAGTGAGTTTGTTGGTTTAATTGCCACTTTTATTATGGACATATTAAGAATTCTACGTAGGCTTTCCAAGGTTCCTTCTTCGTCCGGAAGTATCGCCTAAGGTATCTAGTGCCTGCTTTTGTTAAAGCCAGTAAGTCAGGATATCCTCCTATACCTATTGCTGACTTTTAAAATTCACCTAATTATGAAATATCTAGGTACGTCGGTGGCTTAGCGGCAGAACGCTTGTCGACAACGCATGTGGTCTGGGGTTCGATCCGTGGCCACTGACGCACTTCTTTATCTCGTTAGGCCATTAATAAGACCAGTAAAGAAGGAAGGTTGAGCATGAGGCCAGCAACCCCATCCCATAAAAAAGTAAACACTGTTACCAAAATTTCAAAGCTCTAGGGTGAGTTGTGTGCGTTGTGTGAGTAGTGTCTGGATATGATTATGAGCAGCAATAAATTGTGCTGAAAACGTGGTCATCAGTAAATATTACTGTACAACACTGTGTGATTTATCGAAATAAAATAAATAATCGAGTTATACACTACCACAGTGCCTAAAATTTATACTTATGTCCAGCTTGAGGTCTTATGTTCCACTGGGAACGTTAAGGAATTTTTTAAAAATGTTTAAAAACTGAAATGTCTAAATACATAGCTATGATATTAAATCTACTTAGAAACCACTCAAAATCCGGACTGACAAATACTTATAAACTCAAAACATAGATTAGATAATTTTAAAATGTTTAGTTTCGACATCGTCAGATGATATACACGTATACAGAAAAATATGGCTATAGAGGTGGTTAAAATTGAGTTCATTTACCACCAGGAACGTGAACTTAGAACAAAAATCACCCTAGAACATATAATTTTAGAAGTTCAGCAATGCCTGACTTCTTTTTTTAATTTTTTATTTTTTTATTCCTCTACGTTCCCAATGGAACATAGGGCTTCAAGCTACTGGCTTAAAATTTCCGTGGCAGTGGTGTTTATTTTTACGGGATGGGGTTGTTAGTCTCATGCCCAACCTTCGTTCTTTACCACTCTTATTACTGGCTTAGCGAGGTAAAACAGTGCATCGACCAGGGATCGAACTCCGGACCACACGCGTCGTTGACAAGCATTCTACCACTGTGTCAGAGACGCATGCCTGACTTCTTAAGGAATTAAATCACAAAGGAAATTACACAAACGAACTGAAAGACTTGCTATGGGGTTCGTCAACAAAACTTTTGAAGTTGTTGACAATATGGTTATGAGCAATAATAAATTGTTTTCGAAACTTTATCATTCTGTAGATAATAGTGTTTCACTATGTGATACGTCTTATAAACACATTAATATGGAAATACATACTACCACAGTGACCAAACTTTTCGTACATTTATTGGAATGTTATCATTGCATTTTACTACAAATTTGATCTTTCTTTCTTTATCGAAACTGATAGACACTTGATTTAATGCAATAAATTTTGCTAAAGGAATTTTTTCAAACTGTGAGCATTCACTTTACCCACAGCTTTCACCTGGTGTCTCCTCAGGTAAAACAAGAAGTCATTTTAAGAGATTGTATGCACGGACGTCTAAGTATAAAAATTCCACAACACCAAATTTGGCATGTATTTTATGTGATGAAAATAGTGTCAGGCACGAAATAACTAGCTAACCTTCTTTGATTAGAAGTTAACTGGTGGATGATGACTAGCAGTGGAATCCAGGACACGCATTTCGTCATATTCAGGACTCGTCAGCTACTGGATGTACTTGCATTTCCAGTGAATGATGATGTTCCCACCGAGGCTCCAACCCAGTGTCCATAGTTTCAAACGCCAAAGCGTTATCCATCAAACCACTTGGGCCACGAGAGCCACCAACTACCTTCTAATTACATGCCTAGACATCGTCGAAGCATCTGCACAAGAAGCCGACTTGTCAACCTGAGACCGGGCACTTCGGTCCAACCAATCGACGGGAAAATCGATAATTGAATTAAGCCTTCTTTCCACTAGTAAATAAACAACTTGCTCCATCCTTATTCCACCAACCTTTAGTGTTTTTATTCTTCTTATATTTATAATCCGCTCATCTTTTGTTTTGTTTATTTTCTCATAAGTGAAAACATTATTTAAGCTCTGTAAAAATTGTTATTTTTTGTCTTTCTCCTCACACTGGATTTTATACTCTTTAATATGCGAAAATTTCCAAACTGAATCGATAATACTGTTTGAAAGAAACTCACTGTTATTACTATTATCACAGTTATTATTCTCATTTTGTACTTTGAATATTTTTGATTTTATTCCTACCGTAAATTTGGACAAATTCCTGAGGTTAATTTCACTTATATTTTGAGTAAATTAGACGCAATATTGTAACAAATGCTGAGAACTGCATTTTGGAATAAAGAAGATTATTACTATTATTATGTATCAAAGGAACCAAATGCATAAGAAGTAGACTTACTTCAATGCATGGATTACGTAATCGATCACATCGATAACCCATATATTTCGGATGACATATACAAGAATAATGTAAATTCAATGACGAATGATAAAGATACATTGAATCTGAAGTAATTTGACGGCCCTTGAAATATGGTGTATAAATACACCTCAGAGTTCCTTTAGGATCACATAATCTATCTGAATCTTTCGTATTGTTATTTCGCTTTGCTAATATTTCATCAGCTATACACGGATCTTCTAATTCACATGATTTGGTATCTGAACTCCATGAATAACCCTAAATAAAGACATGAGGAATGAGAGAGGATGAGTATAACGCCATCTTGAAGTGAATGGTTAACTGTGTTCCTACTATGCTTAACTTTCTTCTTCGTTTCTAGTGCTATTACGTCACTGTTTCTTATGATAGTAATAATAGCATCTTTATTCTGGACAGTATTTATAAAACGTACAGAATTTTTAGACAGGTTTTGTGCATGGTATTTTCCCTTCGTACAATATCTTCAAGTAAAATATCAATTGACAGTATATTCTGTGAATCTTTCGACGTGAAGACGGGAGTAAGACAAGGCTGGCTGGTTGGATACAGTCTCCGATGATTTTCCTGATTGCGGGCGGTTGACTGGATAATGCAACAGACAGCAGTGGGCAGCGAGGAGACAGGCATAAAATAGACCCACACAAAATACTTAGAGGATTTCGCCGATGATGTTTGTCTGATTTCCCACAAATTGAAAGATATGCAAGTGAAAAGCAACAAGTTGGCGGAAGAAGCATCAAAGATAGGAATAACTTCATGTGAACACAGAGAAAACAGAGGTGTTGAAGATTCCTGGCCAACAGCAACAACAACAGACAACAGTCAGCATAAATGGGAGAAATCTGAAAGAAGCAACCTCTCTCACCTACCCACCTGCCTGGGAGACATCGTTTCAACTACAGGTGGACGGGACTGGTGAGGATATCAATGCGCGAGGATCTGAAAAGCAAGGCAAGCTTTTATTAATCACACGTCCATGTGGAAGTACTTTGTTAGTTGACCGTTCCAAGTGAGTTTTCTATGTACTGACCTTCTTAAGGTTCCGTCAAGTCTTCTTGTTAGTTGCGAATCAAGAAAGGTAGTTTTGGATTTGTACTCCATTTGTCGAGTGAATTTCATTGTCGGGTGACAATTGTTAAATGCTTGTAGCAATTGACTGGGGGCGCAGCTACTGTCGCGAATGATGAAAATGTCATTTACGTACGGTTTATAAAGTAAATAAATGTCGATCGACGACTTTTAGTGATCATTCTCAAGCTTAGTCATGAAACAGTCTGCTAGTAATGGACCTATTGCAAAACCAGTTGACCAATTTGATAACAACATAAAAATTACCCCGTGCTGATGAATAATGATTAAGTTGTTCTGTGTTGGATGAGATTTTGTATATGCTGGTCTAATTTCACTACTTTTATAAAGCTATTGGCATCACTGAGTAGCAAAACATCAGTAAAATGAACAATATCATTTCGTTTTATTTCATTCATTGGAAAATAAAAAATCTTTTATAATAATGAGCATTCGTCAAGTTGTTTCGTCATTATTTCACCTTCTTTAACATATAAGCACTACAGTCAATTGTTTTCTCACGACACTTTGTGCCCTATTCAGTTTATCTGACATTATTAAACCGCCTTCATGCGAATACATCAGTTGCTGTGTATACGTTGTTCAACCATTATCCCTCTTTTGTTGGCTTATTAGGACATAACCAACTAATGACTTCTACACCATCCCTTGTTTATATTTTCAACCCCTTTCTTATCATCCCTTAATCTTATCACATCTTCATAATGAACGTGTTTCATTTACTTCCCTTACAGTCCAGCATTACTTAATCGGTTCATTTGTTTCTCTCAGCGTTTATCGACTACTTCCACCTGAACAGTTGTTTGTTTAATCATGCTGTTTTTCATTATTCGTGTTATTACAGATTGCCTCACTTTTTCATCCATTCTTAGTATTACTGTTATAAATATAATCGTTACCACTATTATGACTAATTGCATAATTTATATACTCCATCTTATTATCTTATGGACAAAACACCACGATTGGTTTATATTTGAATTTTTATTTGTAAACTTATACATATTAGAGTTAAGCCTGATGAGATCTAGTTGAAAACAATGTTGTTTGCTTAAATGTGTTGTTCTAAATTTTACTGTGAGAATATTTATTATCTGGAAAATAATAAACTATGAAAGGGTAATAAAAACAAACAAATAAACTAAGAAAAATTCAAATTAACACAATATGACGCTTAGTGGTTACAAACAGAAGTAATGAAAAATGATTGAAATAAAATACAAATCAACATGTACGTGAAAAGAAAGACTCGTAAGCGAGCTGACAGAGAAATACACACTTCAATGAAATTCCTCGAGGAAATGATAACAGAGCGAATATCACTTTTTTCACAATACCAGTTTGTGTCATAGCACAACGTTTTCATAATTTGATGTGCCTATGCAGGTTGGTTCTGTACACGTATTGAATTTCATTTACGAATGGTGAACTGAACAACTCTATTCAGAAACCAGTACCATCCTTAGAGACTTTGTGATGATCGCATCTATTTGTGATTGGCGTGATTGTCTACTGACGAGATGGACGAGAGACTGAAGACGAAAGAAGACAGAAACTTCTATTCTCGACTGCAGGAGGTGACGTCTGGGTTTGAGAGGGACACGACAACCTAGTAGTGATTACAACCATGTTTGACAGTGTGCGGACTGTGCAGTGCAACACTGATTTCTGCTCACACTATCTACTGCATTTCTTCCCGTTCGAGACTCGTCATCTGAATGCACCTGCACTGCCCAGTGAGTGGTCTTTTCCAAATGAAGTTAATCATCAGACATCGTTGAAAAGTTCGCACTTGGAGATGTCTTCACATTTGGTCCGATTAATAAAAGAGCAGATCAAGATTGAATGAAAAATAAATAATAACCGATGACCGTTGCACAAAAGGTGGCTGTCGTTGCCTGAATGGTTCGGCAGACGGCTCTTTAGTGTTTGAAACGAGTGGCGCTGGGTTCTAGACTCAGTAGGATTACTATCACCCACTTGGGGGGTTGTAGGTGCATGGTGATGACGACGGTTAGATAGGATGAAACGCACTTTATGGATTCCACTGATAGTCACCATCCATGAAATTACTTCTAATTACAAGAAAGTTGTATGTGTCTTTAGACTGAACTCATTCATATTTCCTTCACCTTTTTTCATTGTTTATTTTCCAAAAATAACTTGAATGTTTACATAAGAATCATAACAATTTAAAAAAATTAATTTTTCGTCTCGTGATATTACAGTTTTTATTAACAGTCAAATGTTGACATTTAATAAAAAATGAATTTACAATTTATTTGAACAAGTTTCGAGTATAAAGTTATTTAGAACAACACATTTAAGCGAACAATATTGTTTTCAATTAGATCTCATCAGGCTTAACTCTAATATAAATAAGATGACAAATAAAATTCAAATATAAACCAATCGTGGTGTTTTGTCCATAAGATAATAAGATGGTGAATATAAATTGTGCAATTAGTCATAATCACTTCGAAGGACTCTTGAATCGACCACCACCTACAACTCGTCCAGTAATACCAACAACAGCACGTACACAACTGCAAGTTGACACCAATCCTCCAACGAAAACTGAAGTCTTGAATGCAATCAAGCTTCTGAAAGCTGGAAAAGCAGCTGGACCAAATGGAATACCCCCTGAAGCACTGAAAGCGGACCCAGAAACGACAGCAGATATGCTGACTTCATTATTGCAAAAGATCTGGAAAGAGGGAAAGGTGCCTACTGACTGGAGGAAAGGTTACCTGGTGAAACTACCAAAGAAGGACGACCTGGGACTCTGCAAGAACTGGCGAGGAATCATGCTCCTGTCGACGCCAAGTAAAATCCTGAGTCGCATCATCCTGGAGAGAATAAAGGACGCACTGGATACAGAACTCCGACCAGAACAAGCTGGATTCAGGAAAGGCAAATCATGTTCTGACCAAATTACAACTCTACGCATTATCATCGGACAAAGCATGGAATGGCAATCAAATCTCTACCCCAACTTCATAGACTTTGAGAAGGCCTTCGACAGCGTTGACCGCGAAGTAATTTGGAAACTACTCGAGTACTACGGCGTACCCCAAATATTCATCAACCTTATTCAACAACTGTACGACAATAGCACATGTCAAGTGATCCACAACGGAAAACTCAGCGAAGCGTTCGGAGTAAACACAGGAGCCAGACAAGGGTGCTTATTATCACCAATGATATTCCTAATTGTGGTGGACTGGACTGGATTATGCGTCAGACAATGGGAAACCAGAAGACAGGGATATCCTGGACAGACGTGAAGAACCTAGAAGACCTGGATTTTGCGGATGATTTATGTTTGATTTCACACAAAATCGATGACTTACAAGCAAAAACCGACAAACTGGTCGAAGAAGCAGCAAAGACAGGACTCCAGGTGAACAAAGACAAGACGGAGGTCATGAAAATAACCAACCAACAACAGCAGCAGCAACATCCACCGCCAATCACCATCAACGAGAGGGATTTGAAAGAGGTTACTTCGTTCACTTATCTAGGGAGCATTGTCTCAACTACAGGAGGAATGGGCGAGGATGTCAAATCGAGAATGGGCATGGCGAGAAACACATTCATCAAACTGAAACCATTCTGGAAATCTTCGTCACTCAGCATCAACGACAAAATGATTCGGATTTTCAATACAAACGTCAAATCAGTTTTGCTATACGGATCAGAAACTTGGCGGGTCACCAAGAATATTTTCAACAGGCTGCAGACCTTTATCAACAACTATCTTCGTTCCATACTGAAGATTAGATGGCCGGAAAGAATCACAAACAAGAAGCTATGAGAACAAACGAAACAGGAACCAATCGCCCCACAAATATGCAGGAGGAAGTGGAGATGGATTGGACACTCGCTGAGGAGGCCGTTGGGTGACATCACGCGTCAGGCCATTGCTCGAGTGGAACCCGAAAGGGAAGCGGCGAGTGGGACTTCCAAGGGTGACATGTAGGAGATCGTGTGAGGAGGAGATGAAACAGTACGGAATAACATGGATGCAAGTGAAAAGTACAGCACAAGACAGAAGCAAGTGGAGACGTGCAGTTGAAGCCCTATGTTCCACTAGGAACCCAAGGGAACAATAATAATAAATAATAAATTAGTCATAATAATGGTAACGATTATAATTATAATAGTAATACTAAAAATGGTCTTATCAATAATAAGCATGAAAAAGCGAGGCAATCTGCGATAACACGAATAATGAAAAACAGCATGATTAAACAAACAACTGTTCAGGTGGAAGTAGTCGATAAAGGCTAGTAAAAACAAATGAACCGATTAAGTAATGTTAGATTGTAAGGGAAGGAAATGAAACACGTTTATAATGAAGATAAGATTAAGGGATGATAAGAAAGGGGTTGAAAATATAAACAAGGGATGGTGCAGAAGTTATTAGTTGGTTACGTCTTAATAGGCCAAGGGAGGGATAAGACCATTTCTATTATTACTATAATTATTATTATCATTTCTACTATTATGACTAATTGCACAATTTATATTGACCATCGTATTATCCTATAGACAAAACACCACGATTGGTTTATATTTGAATTTTATTTGTCATCTTATTTATATTAGAGTTAAGCCTGATGAGATCTAATTGAAAACAGTATTGTTCGCTTAAATGTGTTGTTCTAAATTCTACTATGGGAATATTTTATATATAAAGTTATTGTTCATAATCGTCCCAAAGTATGCACACTGTCTTACTCCGTTCTGATTTTATTGCAAATTTCTGTATTTCTGAAATATATAATGCTTCTTTGTGACTGCACCTGCTGGTGTGGATTTGGTGGACAAACATTTGGGGATTAACCTTACTCTCCCCCTAACTATGCCACTTTCTAATACGTCTACTCTACTCCATCATATTGTGTGACTTTTTGTTGATGAATGTATAGCAATTGCCATGGTTCACTCTAGGTTATTTAACTTGTTCCTGGAAGAAGCTGGATTCATGAAAGGCAAATCATTTGCTGGTCAAATTGCGACTTTACTCATCGTCATCGAACAAAGCATGCAATAGCAGTGAAACCTGTCTCTGTTTTAACTTCATCAACCTCAAAAACGCCTTCGACAAACAGCGTTAACCAAGAAGTAATTTGGAAACTACTTCAGCACAATGGCGTGCAGTGCTTAAATCTTTATTAACCTCATTCAACAGCTGACTATATGAAAATGCCTACCACGTGTCAGGTGATCTACAACGGGAAACTCATCGAGGCTTTCTAAGTAAATACAGGAGTAAGACAAGGCTGGCTGCCTATTATCACCTGCTATGATATTCTTGACTGGAGTGGACTGGATTACATGTCAGACTGTGGGGAACGAGGAGACAGAAGTATGCTGGACCATAGATAAGAAGATCCCAAAAGATCTGGATTTCGCGCGTAGGTGATATCTGTCTAATTTCACACAAACTTGGAGAATTACAGGCGGAAACCAACAAACTTGCTGAAGAAGCTGGCAGCGAAGACAGCACTTCAGGTGAATGTAGAGAAGAAACAGGTGATGAAGATAACCAACTAATCACAACAACAACCACCACCAATCACCATCAACGAGAGAGATTTAACAGAGGTTGCCTGCTTCACTAATCTGGGAGGCGTCGTTTCAAATGCAGGTGGAATGGATGAAGATGTCAAATCCAGCCAGCCAGAATTGGAAAGGCAAGATACACCTTCATCAACCTGAAACCAGTTTGGAAATCTTCTGCACTCTATAGCATAAGGAACAAGGTTCAGATTTTCACCAGTCATTTCTTCTATATGGGTCAAAAACGTGTACTGCGGGCCGCGAAAAGGATTTCCAACAGGTTGCAGACCTTCATCAACAGCCGCCTTCACTCCATACTGAAGATCAAATGGCCAGAAAATAGAAGTAATAAGAAACTCTGCTTGGGAATATATCAACCAAGAACCGATCGCTCCACAAATATTTAAGAGAAAGTGGAGATGGATTGATCGGGTATACATTGAGAAAACCGTTGAATGACATACTGCTCAATGCAGGCTGTTTCTCGAGTTGAATCCCAATGGTAAGAGACGAGTTGTTCGTCAGCGCGAGAGTTACATGGAGGAGACCATGTGTTGAGGAGGCGAAGATGAGAGATTATAGGCAATCGTGGACCCAGATGAGGAGGACATCAGAAGAAAGGACGAAGTGCATATGCATTGTGGAAGCCCTATGTTCCACTTAGAACAATAATAAAAGAATAATAATTTAACTTGTCCCCTATAATCCGGCTGATCCCAATCTACTAGTCTGATCTCATTGGCATCACGTGGCGTTTGATAAATTATATTAACTTTTCGTGTTTTGGAATAAAGCAGATTATTATCATTACTATTAACTGGATCTATCGGGTCCTTCAGCTGAATTTAATTCATACTACGAAAAGTGGCAAAGGTAAGCCAAACTAGTAAAGCATAAGATTGAAATGATGGAACTAAACATATACGGAAATCTTCAAGTATTAGTTTTTGTGGGAATTTTGTTTGACTGGCTGGAGAGTTTCGTCATCAGCTGACATCAGTTAGCGAACCATTGGAAAACATGCACTGGAGTACTGGACAACCAGCTTTTTCGTCCTATTTTGTGACTCTTCAACATGACACACCCAGCGACCGAGGTTCGAACCCAGGACCTTCTGATTACAAGGCGAGGTCGTTGGCCATTAAGCCACTGGACCATTCATGGACCATTATATTGGATATCAGGGGCTTAATTGTCTACCAGGTAGTTTTGTAACCAGAAGTTCCTGAGTTCGAACCTCGATCGGTGGGTGTGTACGGATGAAGAATGCCAGACTAGGACGAAATCCTCTAACTGACCAGGCGAAATCCCTACCAAAACCAATACTTCAAAATTGTTGGATCAATAGTCACATAAAAATGCTACATAACATGTTTTGAAATTCGACAACATAAAGTCTGACATGACAAAGAAAAAATGTTATTTAGAATAATAAGTGGCACAAGTGAAGTGATACCGGAAACTGTTCAATGTGAGAATAGTAATAATAATAATAGTAACAATCGGCATAATAAGGAAAAGATATACAAAGTGAACAAACAAAAGGAAAAATAAGTAGTGCTAAAGTATGAATAGGGATTGTCATGCTTTAGCATAGATGGATGAAGCACATGACAGTTGGAGGCGTTGAACAAACTTTTTCTGCATATAGAGATCTGACTTTTTCCTTCAGTAGCCAAAGCTTCAACAATACAGAATAGTCAGATACATAATGATTTGGGCAAGTTATTTTTGCCTAATAGATATCTTTATAGGAAGATGCTTTTGAGATAGATTGACCAGTATCGAACAGATGTTCAGTGATCGCTTCTCTCTTTGTAACCACTCAGCATGCAGTCCTTGTACCCTCTTGGAAAACAGTAAAATCGAACGACTGACATACTAGCTCCACACAAGCAGGTGGATTGCTAAACGCACGTAGAGTTAGTCAACTGTGGGATCTTGTCCTCCGGATTATTGAATTGTAATGATCGACTAGAAAACGCTAATGTCAACGATGCTACAGAGAATGTCCTTTACAGAGACTGAGAGATCCCTTCTTTGCGTATTCACACCTTTATTTAAACTTCCTCGTGGGATATAATCTCTTAAAATCCATATAAATATATATGATTGTACAGCCTGACAATAAATTCGCTGAAAAGTCTCTTCTCTGAACCACTTGTCTGGATTTTTTATATGTCCCAATGAGAATTTCCTACGAAATAATAATGATGTAGAAGCAATTAATAAATGTTTAAGAAACTGTCCAGGACCCTTGTTCATCTCTGCCTATCATGTCTGCAATCACAATTTATCTAAGTGAACGAGGTTTCCCAGCCTTCTTGTATGACTGATGTCAGTAGTCACACACTTCGTCGGTTGGTGTCCTGTCTTCATTCTACCAGCAACCAGAATCTTTTCAGTTATGTTCTCCCTTATTTTGTCGTTGTGTAATTCGCTTGCTTAGTATGTCGAAAAAACGTCACAATTATTGTGGTCGACAGAAATTTGCTAATACACCACGGCATCTAACATCTTTATGTTGGATCTAAACATTTCCCGCCATGTCCTTACAACTCATTTTAGTCGCTTCTATAACCTCTACTTTCAATAGGCGGATCTCAAAACTGTGAATTAGAGCAATGCAAAAAGCTGATTGATTTTATACTTTTTCGTTGCTTTGAATTTTCTGTAGCGATCGGGTCGGGTTTCCTAGTAGTGTCACTAACCCCACACCCAACCTTCCCTCTATTAGCGGACTTAGGACCAGCTAGGAAATTAGCTAACTAGTAAACTAGGCAAGGACAGGACATCAAATAAACATGGAGATAACCAACGACAACAATCATCAATCACTATGAGCTAAAGGAATTTGAAAGAGGCAGCTTCCTTCACTTTTCTGGTCAGCATTGTCTTAACTTCAGTCATCTCCACAGATGAGAATATCAAAACCAGAATCGAAAACGTAAGGCACACCTCCATCACTCTGAAATCAATCTGGAAATCCTCTCCACTTGGCAGATTTTCGACAACAATGTTTAGTCACCCAGTTTTTCAGTGTGGGTCAGAAACTTGGCGGGTGTGTTACGAAAGGCACTTTCAACGACCTTCAGCTACCTTTGCTCCACACTCAAAAATCAAAATTTCTACGTTCAGTAATAATGCGTAGACTAAACGGTTCTAAATAGGAACAAACACAAAAGAACCAGGTGGGCTTTAGAACAGGAAGAGGGTATACTGACCATGTCTTCACCCAAACGTTATTCGCTCTGGCACGCCCCGATTGTACTTCTTCTTGATAAGAACGGTTTCATCGATATGGACGACTACACCGACTCCTCCCGACACCTGAGTAATACTATTCATCTTCTATGACGCTAAATCTCGACAAAATTGAAACCACTGCACAGTAGACGTCAACGTATTAGCTGTTTGAGCCGCAGTAGCTCGCACCTCGGACTTTAAAACCCAGTAATTGGACAGAAACAAGATATTCGTCAAAGACAGTTTCGACTTTTCAAAGAAAGTTCCTACAAGACAATTTATTCAGAGTGTCACTTACCAGTGCGCACACTCATCCGCTTCCTGCACTGTGTACATCTGAATACATATCCATCAGTGACCTTGGTATGCGACTGGAGGTTCATGGAAGCACCACAACCCCATATCCGAGTACGTCCTATCAGTCCATTATCTAGGCAGCACTGGCAAACGTGATCTGGATGGAATTTGCATCTGAGCTCATGAACAGGGTTCATTTTAGCGCTAGAATAATGGTAAGCTTCTTCAACCAATGACTAGCATGCGTTCAGGGTCAATGGAACATTCACAAGGTCATTGGAACATTTACAATCCTGGGACTCTATTCTTGTACTTCGCCATCTTCACGCTTCGATAGATTCTGGAACATAGGCATATTTATCGACGACCTAAGGGCGAGATTCGATTCCATCGACCAGGAGGCACTCTACTCGAACTCATGTAGTCAGGCAGGTGACAGCTTACGGCGAGTTGTCATCTGAAGTGGTGACAACTAGTGTTATCCGTCAGGGATGCCCATTGTCCCCATTTCTATTTAATTTCATCATAAATGTACTAATAGAATTAACCCTAACTCACTTCGGCGACTCAGGGATTGACTTGTTACCAGGGCATAATCTCGTTGACTTAGAATATGCAGTTGATATAGTCCTTCTAGGTGAGGACACTGACATAATGCAGAGTCTTCTGAACCCCTACAGCTGCGATGTGCGAATGTTTGGCTTGCGACTTGCTCCCATCAAATGTAAGATGATGCTACAGGATTGGACTACACTGACTCCTAGCTTAGAAACACGGAGTGAATTCGTTGTTGGAGGGTGTTGACCACTTCACTTATTTGGGAAGCTACATCAGCCAGTGCCAGTGGGTTGATCGCTGAAAAAATCCCAATATGGATGCAGAGGGCTAGTTTCGTATATCCCAGTTTACGCCGCCTCTGGCGTAAACGTAATATTCAGCTGTCAAATAAAGGGCTCTTCCCTCCTTTATTGCCATAAGACCTGGCCACTGAGAGTGGAAGACATACAAAGACTAGCTAGCCGTATTTGAATAAAGGTCTCTGCGTTCTGTCTCCTGTGTTGAGTGGTATAATAAGATCAGTAATATTGAGATTAGGCGTCGAGTGCTCAGTAAGGAGAGAAAATCATTAGACGAGGCTGTGAAGTTACACCGACTGAGATGGTTTGGACATGTGTTACGTATGCATCACTAACCATCTCCTTCTTCAACGGGCAATGGTAGCTGACATAGGATGGATCAGGTTTGAAAAGAGCAAGTGGTGGTATAACCAAAACATGGCTTCATCAGTCGATGAAACTCGCAACAGGTAGTTTAAGCCACGAAGGATGGTGTAGACTTCCTGACTGGTCATGGTACTTGACACGGTAAACACCAATGGCTGGAGATAACTGTGGTGGCGCAGTGATGGCGCAGATGCATCCACCCCTTGTGATTTATAATATCCAATAAAACTATATTTTTCTTCCATATTACTATTATTTCTGCCTTATATCTCTGCTTATTATCTCTATTTTAAATCTTTACCCTCTTCTCTTGCTTTATGTACTAGGTGATGTGTGGCTACTAGAACTGTTGCACATCGGTGCGAAGTTCTACGTCGAAATCAACAAGTTGGTCAGTCATATGGCCAGCCAGAAAGGATTGGCGACAAGGAACAGTCTGAACGGATAAATCAAATTCTTATTGGTTACTAAACATCACGACGAGAATGGAGAGGGACTTGAAATTCACTGAGGAGGCTGTCAAGAGATATTTCAGCGCAGGCCGTCCAATGCAACTTGAATGATAAACGACGAGGTTTTATTGATTCCAGGCCAACATCGAGGAGGTCGTATCAGGAGAATGTGGGAGACTATGGGCAATCGTGGGGCTAACTTAAGAGGACTATAGAGGTCATGACAAAGTAGAGATGCCCTGTTGAATCCCTATGTTCCACTCAAATCCCAAGGAAGTAATAATAACAATAATATTAATTCTAATGTGTGTCAATGTAAAGATTTAAAAAGGCTAAATTGAAACAAACAATTGTGGTTAAAAAAAGGGATCATGTGAACTAATACTTACTGGTTCACATATACACTTGTACTCATTCTCGAATAAACCTAATCCAGTTGTTAAACAATTTGTCATTGTCACATAATTTGGTTGAATAACACTAATCATTGATTGTCGAACATGTGGGATACCAGCACATTTACCAGCACCATAAGAACATGGATTAGGGCACAGTGGATGTCTTGTTGTAATACTTGTTCTCCTTTGAAGTTCACTCCAAGTGATTGAACAAAAATAATACCAGTATAGTGCTAAAATAGATAAGTGTTAAGGAAAGCACAATGATGTAATAGTAGAATTTAGGTACTATGGAATTAGAATATGAATTCTGCATTTCCTCCAATTTTCTAAACATGTACCGAAAAGCCAAATTCTCAATGGAACAAATGCTTACATTGTTGTCATTACTAGGCATCTCTTTGATATGGGTCATAAGATGGAAATCGCAGAATCCTTTAAAATTATCAATAGATGCAAAGCTCGATTCCTCTTAAGTTTGCTGAAGTAATCTCCATCAAACGCCTGATACCCAATTTGTGTGTTCAGAAAGAAGCAGTTATCATTAATTCACCGTATTCATAATTATTTGTAATAATTATCCTTTTGTCTCCTAGACTCTATATCATTCTTTTCACATTTGCATAGCATATGCTGAATTCACCTTTGCTATTCGTCTTTGTCCCCCCCCCCCTGTTTAATCTTAAGTGTTAATGCTTCTCATTTTGGTGGTGTTTGTGTGATGACATTGATTACGTGTTGTTTGATTTTGTTTGTTTGGCTAAATGAAGATCATTCTGATGTTGAACTGTCTTTGGGAATAGTTGGTGTGTACTTCTTGTTGGAGGGGGAGAGTTTTCCATCCCACCTTTTTGGGAATATTCTACTTGATTCTAAGTTGTACCTCTTACAGTTGGATTTTGGTGAACTAACTTTGTTCTACAGTATTTGTTTTGTACTTAGAAGGTTATCTTGTCTGTATACCTGCTTAACCGCGCTGTTAAAGCAACTTTGAGTTTTTAATATCATTATTCTTCAATAAAACCATCCACAGATCTATCGATGAATAACCATGTTTTAACAGTGTTTACAGTGTTTGTTTTGTCTGTGAGTGTCTCAAGGAAGTTTCATACAGCTATACAGTAAGGATGCAGAGATTTGTCTCCTGACTTTATATCACAACCAGTAAGTTTAGGCTATTATAGTGGGTAGCCGTTTTGTCCTTTTTTCAAAGCCAAGACCTTCAGGTTACAAGACCATTCAGCTACTGAGACAAAATCGTACAGCTCATCAATATATTTTTTCTAAATAAACCGACATACACACATATACTCCTCATCGGCTTTCATTTTGGAGGATTTCTTTTTAAGTCACCTGGGGTTCTAGTGAGAAGTCGTGACCAGTAGGGTGCAGCAGGTCGGGCGTGAGGACAAATACTCGCCGAAGACATTGGCTAGGGGTCGCGTTATGTCGTGAATTGGCAGAAGCTGGAATTCATGGACCATTGGATCGGGTCCCAGTGGCTTAACGGTATACGAGCTCGCCTTGTAACCAGAAGGTCCTGGGTTCGAATCCCTGTGGCTGCGTACTGATGAAGAGTCCCAAACTATGACGAAACAGCTGTCCAGTACTCCCAGGTTTTCCAATGGTCCTCTAACTGATGTCAGCTCATGATGAAATCCTGTAACCAATCAAATCCCTACTAACCAACACTAGAAAATTAATCATTGGAAAAGCTTATCGGAAAATTCGCATTTTACTGCCGGTATATGGATGACACCTTTATTCTTTGTGATAATGCGATTTGGATAGGAACACGAAAGTAACTCAATTCAATGCAGTACATTCTGCTATAAAATTCACGTGTGAAAAGGAATCCCAAAAGAGAAGTGCTTTCCTAGATGTCCTCCTTTCAAGAAAACCAGATGGTAGTATAAAGACAAATTTGCAAAGGAAAAGCACATGGACAGGACAATATACACATTTTTATAGCTTTGTTCCTTTCTAGTACAAAAGAAATTTAGTAGGGGGCCTCAGTCACAGGTTTAGAGCTATATGCTCTGGAGAGGTAACTGGAGATTAACTAAGAACTGTATGTGATACCTTGATTGAAAACAACTATCCTGATAAATTTATCAAGAAACGCATAACAAAGAAAGCAGAAACCTTTATGCATACGCCTGCAGTTGAAGGGTGACGCACCTAGTGAAATAATTGCTAGCAATTTAAGAATATCTATTCAAAGAACTTTCAATGCTGGCAATTTACAAGTTATATTTTCTACAGGACCGGTTGTGATTTCCCGATTGAAAGAGGAAGTACTTAGACAAGCCACTTCCAAATGTAAGTAGCAATTCAACTGCCCCCAGGTCTTCAGTAGAAACTGTTTTTCTCTGCAAATTTCTCTAGTATCCATTCAATTTATTGCCGTGTTGAAGCTATTGAATTTTGTAATCCATTGATGTTATTATTATTGATTCAATGTTATTTAAACGATATAAATGTTAGTAATAACCCTAATTCATTCACATTATTATGGATGGATACATAACTACTGTCGAACCCGATGAAGAGCAGCAGTAGATAATCGAGAGGAATATTCTTCATTCAGGAGTCAGTCTTTTGAGCAAAAAAAATTTAATGATCATTTTTAATCAGATAAAATCAAACAAAGAACAAACAAAGTTTCACTTTACCTGAATACTCTGAACTTGTATTTAATTCACCATAAGTTGATGGTTCTTCATAATCAGTAGTAGTAGTAGTATTAGTAGTCGTTTCAGCAGTACTAGTAAACAGTTTTAAATATGCCTCCCAATCACATAATGGTATAAAAGAATCATTCAATAAATTTTCTGAATTTTGTCCACATTTTTGAAAAAAAGCAGTAATTTTATTCATACTACTGATATCAGTAGAAGTAGTAGACGCAGTAGTAGTTGTTGTTGTGGTAGTTGGACTACTCATATTAGCATTATCAGTAGTATTAGAAGGAGAAGGAGCAGGTGCGGCAGCAGGAGGAGGAGTCATAGTTCTAGTTGCACTTTTGGCGGTAACATATATTTCATTGGTTTGAATATTAACAATTTGTGTAGTCTTCTGATAGGCTTGTTTCACCCAATCATTTGAGCCTAATTCACTTTGAATATATTTATTACATGGTATATTCTTCTTTGAACTCATATTTTTCAGTAAATCAATTTGTTTATAGGCAAAATGACAATAAGATGGAATGTACAATGCTTGACAATCATTGTCCAGGGCTATTGAATCTATTGATCGATGACATTGTTTAAAGTTTAACTTGACAGTTAATATTATACCACCAATAAAATTGGCGGGAAAACCATATTCTAAATTCACTGATGTAAAATCTTTTATAGCAAATAATGGAAGTAATTCATAAGGTGAATTTTCAGCTGTCTTTATATGCATTAATAGTATTATTATCATTACTGTCACCCTTATTATGTAATCAAACATTTTTGTATTGATTACTTTTAGTTGCATAAACTGTATTTGTAAATCTTTATGCACTGTGTTCGATCCTGTATTCCTGTAAGGTAAAAGTGGAAAGGATACACAAAAAACGTTTACCTAATTTTCAGATTGATGAAATAGAATGCATGTAAGATCAATACAATTCCCATCCTTGAATCAAGTCAACCTATCCCGGATCAGCCTAGCGCTGTTGCAACCCAATTATCCATGCCTAACGTGTCTATCCCCCCTTGTTTAATGAACTGTGTGTGTTTTTCACATCGATCCGTTTAGTCAGACTAATGAACTCATGACCTAATCAGAGTATTTTGTGAACTGTTATTTTTGCTGACTAATGTCTTACTTTGTACTATTCTGTCGAGTTTATCTTATTTATTGATCTTCATCTGTATCAGCCTACCTGGTTAAGTAGCCAATTAAATTCTATCTTTGTGACTATGCTCTGTCTATCTCTTAACCGCTCTCTCTTCCATGCCCTGCCGTACTTGGATTCATTCTTCTACTGACTGCTTACCTGAACGGTCGTGTCTGATTCCGGCTAGTTCGCAATTTTGGCTTTAACGTTATTCCGCTCTGATAGCGGTACCTTGCTTTCTGTTTAGCGTTGTGCTTTGTACTCTTGAAACCGTTAAGGTTTGTTGCATATATAATTATTGATTTGTTTAATAACAGTACTTTAGAAACAGTGACCGGCTTCTTATTGTTCTGGACCGGGATAGCCTTTATCTACGCGTGACTTAATTTCAGGCGATATTGCGCTTACAATGCATTTTGAATATTACATATCTATACAGATTTGGTCTTCCGTATTTAGGAATTTCCTCTTAGTTTGGAATTCCTTAGTCTCGTGAATCTACGACAACTTCAAGGATAATAATAATATAACAATGATAACAGCATTAAAAGTTTATCTTAACGAAGAATAATCTTTTCAATAATTTCTCCTCTTCGGGTTCTTGCAATTATAAAATGTAATATTTATTGTTATCGTTACAATAATAATGGCCAGTTATGCGGCAGATATATTTTTTAACGTAGAATAACAGATTAGTTATGGGGTGTCAAAATAAATAGTCGTATTTGTGTGACAAACGCGCTATTTGGTTGAAATCGATTACAAAATATTGTAAAATAGGAGACAATGGTGGTGGTTAGTCACAATAGATCTGTTGAGTGTGGGGTAGGAAAATTGACAAGTTCTTCATGACTCAATGGGTATTTTCGGTTATAAAAGGTGTCAGGTGAAGGGCTAGTACAAAGTGGTATGTATTAAAGAGGAGGAGATAGTAAGACTGCAATGAGAGGTTCATAATGAAATGACCAATATGTATAATGAAACAGGTGGAGGTATATATATTGAGAAAAGATATAATATTACTAACAATAATTCCGGATACTATAGATGGAAAATTTCCATAGTATTTAGAGAATGTTTGAATAAAGGGTATAGATTATAACGAATAATAATAACTGTAATAATAAGCAAAACAAAAGAAAAAACCAAGTGGATTAAGGGGAAGAGGCACTTTCCGTGAGAAGAACAATGAATAATCCAAATTTGGCCATGGTAGGAACAGTGTCTGAACGTGTTCTTTTTGAATTCAAAGTTCCAGTTTTGTCAATCTTATTACAACAGCTTCAGCTATGTGTAGGAGACATTAATGGACTGTACGTGATAACGACTTCGGAATTCGGTATATAATCCTGAAGGCTGTGTTGGCGTTGATTTGATATCCAGTATCGACCAAGTGTGACAGGATCGAGCCTTTTATGCATCTAATTTCGCGCTCACTGAACCAAGCTGGTAAATGTTCTCGAACACCTAGATGAACCTGCCTAATCATATGTCCTACACACCATGAACCACAGGAACAGTTGAAATGGTAAAGGCATGAAGAAGAGCTAAGGTTAGGTGAGACATCTTTCAGTTGCTGGGTGAGCACTGGACGGCTACTGAAGGATAGGAATGGATGTGCACAACAGAAATTTTTCTTTACCACCCTGAATAAACGTCACGATAAAATCCCCCTTGAATTGTAAACGTAAAAATAATGGCTTTTTCTCAAGCGTTGCCAGTTCATGCTTACGATTATTGTAACCAATGTTGGCTTTAATGAACTTCTCTGGATATCCATTCCCACTTAGAATATTCCAGATGACCTGGAGTTCTTTCTCTACACAATATTTGGAACAAATGGACCTTACTGTAAATGCTAAGCGCCTGATCAGATTACATTTGTATTTCATTGGTACGAAGCTAAAGAAGTGTATATACTGAGCTTTGGTTTCTAGCATTCTAAATATGATTCTTTTGACGAAACCATCCCCTCTTCTCGTTAATAGGACGTCGAGGAAGTGCATGGAGTAGTTGTATTCCCCCCCCCTCCCGTAGGTGAAACGGACCGCTGATTGAGCATTACCAGTTTTGCTATTTCATCTTTCAACGGACTATTTTCTAGTTTTGCTAGAAATATGTACTCGAAAATCGGTCCCAGCACATTACTGAATAGAGATGAAACATCAAGTGATGCAATGTATTTGCCAGTTGCGTTCAGGTTTTTATTCTGGTGTCAATAAATTGGAAGGTATCCTTGACGCCATGCTGTATCCGCCGCATAACTGGCCATTGTTGTAACGACAACAAATATTATATTTCATAATTGTAAGAAGCTGAAGAGAAAATACTGAGATAAATTTTCTCCGTTCAGACTGACTTTTAATTAATGATATAGGAATATTTCACACTATTAAATCTAATACAATTTAAGATTAAACAGTGAGACAAACATTTTGGTGTGGTTGTGTTCTCTGAGCTGGATGGTTTGGTTGCGAAGCTTTCATTGCTCTACTGAGCAACATCTTCAGCGCATACTTCGATGTGAAGTGAGCTTTTAGAATTCTCTATGAGTTTATTAGTCATCTCTTCTAGTAACCTTGAACGTGATTGGTTGTTTTCGTGTGACATTTCACCCCCTAGTTTGCTTGTCTCGGTGCTGGCTGCTTCTTTGGTCTGAATGTCGTTAGTCATTCCTTCTGCTAACCTTGAACGTGATTGGTTGATTTTGTGTGACTTCTCACTTTCTAGTTCACTTGTTTTGGTGTTGACTGTTTCCTTGACCTGAAGTTTGACTTTGTTTTTGTGTGAATTTCTTCGTATGGATTGGTATATTTTGTCAATCTCTGTGTGTCTATTGATTGCTGATTCATTTGAATACCAGGCCTCTAGGAATTCTCTGGCATTTTTGCAGTTCCCTTTGTCTAAGATTTGAACATTGTCCCAGTCGAATTGGTGCCCGTGGTTGTCTGCATGTAGTGATATGACGGAGTGTATGTCGTGTCTTTTGACAGCTAGTTTGTGTTCGTGAATGCGAAGACGAAGAGGGCGTCCACTTTGACCAATGTAATGTTTGTCGCAGTCGTTGCAGCTTATCTTGTAGATGACGTTAGTTTTGTCTTCTTTTGCCGTTGAGTCCTTTGGTTTACATAGAACTGAGTGTAGTGACTTTGTTGGTTTATGAGCGACATCGATTCCAAAAGGTTTGAATAGTCTTGCAGTGATTTCGGAGATAACTTTTATATATGGTAGGACGACTTTCTTTGTGTTTTCGCTGGTGGCCTTTGATTTGGTTGGTTGAGTTGCGGGTAGATGTCTTTTGATGAAGTTTCGTGGGTATCCATTTCTTTGGAAGACGTCCATAAGATGATTTTCTTCAGTTTTCCTCAGGGCGGGAGTGCTGCAATGAGTCCTGGCTCTCTTGAACAATGTACGTATGCAGCTAATTTTGTGTGATGTTGGGTTGTTACTGTTGTAATTGAGTATTTGATCCGTGTGCGTTGGTTTTCTGTATACTTGGGTTTCTAATTTTCCTGTAGTTGTTCGTTTGATTAAGACGTCTAAAAATGGGATTTTGTTTTCATATTCTTCTTCTCTGGAGAATTTGATGTCGCTGAAGGTGTTGTTTATTATGTTGTGTCACACGAAAACAACCAATCACGTTCAAGGTTACTAGAAGAGATGACTAATAAACTCATAGAGAATTCTAAAAGCTCACTTCACATCGAAGTATGCGCTGAAGATTTTGCTCAGCAGAGCAATGAAAGCTTCGCAACCAAACCATCCAGCTCAGATAACACAACCACACCAAAATCATCCACCTGAGCTACAAATCTTCTCTATTATATCTAGTGAGACAAACACATATAATAAGGATCAAGTGTTCATTTGATATGCAAATGATAAACAGCCAGTAAGGAAAAGAAAAAAATTCCCTACTAAGTTAGCTAAAATGTCCGAATAAGTATCAATATAATGATCAGATAGATCGTTGAGGTGGGAATTTCCAAACAATTATATTGTTACAATTAATATATATATATCTGTGACAAGGAGGCGTAACATCTCATTGTCAAAAATATGTTGCGCAATTGCATTGACACGCTACAGATAAAATACGTCTTATCCAATTTTTGCCGACTTTGACATTTCTTACATTGAGATAATTTTAGAATACGAATTTGACCAGCAAACACGTAGTTTCAGTGAATTCTCATCAGGCATCACAATTACATAATAAAATGTCAGTTGCAGACATTTGAAACACTGTGGATTAGTAGAGTCATATTAAAACCAATGAGAGTGTGAATAGAATAATAATAATAATGAATTGTGAATCTATTACTAAAATAAGCACAATGGACAATTCGGACGATGAAGTTAGGAAAACAGAAAAGTTATTAGTTACAGAATTACAGCATTACCTGACACCGGTTAGAGAACCATTGAAAGAAACCGACTGGGAGTAGAGGTAGACAGCTATTTCTTCGGATTCAGTTTCAGACTCCTCATCAATACACACCCACCTCATCTAAGTTCGAATCTTGGACCTTCTGGTTACATGGTGTGGACATTCCATGTCCCCACACAGACTTTTTCTTTGAGCTCGAGGAGATTCATCGTCCTGAACTTTCTGTAGCAGGTTTGTTTACAGGGTGGGGTTGCTAGCCTCACGCCTGGGAAGGGGGACTGTTACATTAAATTATAATGCAGAGAGAAGTGACCTTGTGGGCTGCTCCCCTTAAAACCAGGAAACAGGGAATAAAACAAGCAGAGCAACACCAGTACGGGAAAATAATTCGCAACAAGAAGGGTAACAAGCGACAACAACAATAATAATATCACAGCATAATATCAGCATAAATGGGAGGAACCTGAAAGAAACAACCTCTTTTACCTACCTGAGAAGCATCGTTTCAACTACAGGCGGACGGAACTGATGAGGATATCAAAGCAAGAATCGGAAAAGCAAGACAAGCTTTCACTACTCTCAAGTCTGTGTGGAGGTCAACAACACTCACCATCAAAAATAAGATCCCATTTTTCAACTCCAATGTGAAGTCAGTGCTACTATACGGATCAGAGACTTGGCCAGCGCGTTATAAAGAGCATCTCAAACAAACTACAGAACTTCATCAACAGTTGTCTTCGCTCAATACTCAAGATCAGATGGCCAGAAAAGATCAACAACAGGGATCTTTGGGAGCGAACCAACCAGGAACCGATTGTGAAACAAATAGGCAGGAAGAAATGAAGATGGATTGGTCATACTCTGAGGAAACCATCAAGTGACATCACTAGACAAGCCATCGCTCGAGTGGAACCTGGCCGAAAGGGAAGCGGCGATTTGGTCGTTAGTGCAAATGTGACTTGGAGGAGGTCATGTGAAGAGGAGATGGAAACGTGTGGGCAGACTTAGAGCCTGGTGAAGACTCTAGCAGAGAACCGAACGCAATGAACACGCATGGCTGAAGCCCTATGTTCCTCTAGGAATTAAAGGATATAATAATAATAATCCGGTTACATGGTGAGCTCACAGGCCATTAGGCCACTGGGACCAGATTCAACGATCCATGAATTATAACTTCTACCGATTCCCGACATAGCGCCACCATTAGCCAATGTCTTTGGCGAGTATTTGTCCTCACACCACACAAAATGTACCCTACTGGTCACCAGTTCACACTAAAACCTCAGGAAATTACCTACCTCAATAGGGCCATTCGCTAGTGATCATATCACTGGTATTTTCAGGTATTGCTTTGAGAACGGATATCCAGAAAAGTGTGTTAAAGTCTCCATGAGGAAGAACAGATAGAGAGAAGTGTGTGTAAAGTGTTCAGAAAAAAGGTAAATATATGACATTATTCTTAAAAGCTGACACAGCCATTGAATTGCTGGCATCGAAACTCCAAAAAATAATAGCTAAAACATTCTTTACTGAAATAGTGTATTCGAAATTCACAACTCATTTTAAGAATCCAATGCAGGTGAAATGTGGGCTACCGATTCTGGCTATCTCAACGTGCATTTATAAATTCAGTTGTTCTCACACAGACAGTTACAAAGGTATAACGATTCGGAAAAAGCCCACCATCCACCTCTTGAGCATTGTTCAACGTGGTTAGGTAAGTGAGTCGCGAAGTCAATCAGGAGTTCCATATTGACAAATCTTGTGAATACAAGTCACAAGACTAGTAAAATTTCAGCTTTTACAATTCTATAAAAGGTGACAGCTCATTCACGTTAGTTTATACATCTTGGACGACTGTAGTAGACGGAAAATATTCAGCTCAGTCTCTGTGTTGAGAAGAATACACATTCAGGTGGCTAAAAGTGGTATCTCGACTAAATTAACTGTCTGCTGGAGAATGAGACATGTAAGATGGTCACTTGAAATGTCTTCCTCAGACATTTAGAAAGTCAGTTTCAAAGAATTTCCGCTACAATGTCACCTCTGAATAGAATTTTCTTAGTCATAGTTGCTATTTTCAGGGATGGAGGTTTTTCTTGATGCACGACACACCAAAAGTTCCCCGTCCCCTACCGTTCAATGTCAAAATCACCTTCATTCATTCAAAGAAATTCGCATAGTGAAATAACACACACTAACAATGTATCGCACAACTACCACTGCATTAAAATTAAAGAATAACCAAGGATAATGAAAAATAACGTAGGATCCAGTCAGGATATGATAAAAAAATTTGTGGACAGTGATATGCAGTCTAGAAGAAGGAGGGGGAATAATTACAAGGTGAGTTGAAACATCTAAACAGTTTCCAATATTGTTATTAGATTGTTGAGGACTTATTTTCTCAACATTTATTTCGCCATAGGCTTAGCTCGTGAACAAGATTCGTGGTAATGAAGAGACAGTTTGATAAATTGTTCTAGATCAATTTTCTCAGCCAGTATTCACTATGCTCGGATATTGATAGAAGGCTTTAACAGAGAAATATCTTATCTGAACGTACTCATACTAGTTATTTAATTCAATTTCAGATTTTCCCGTCGGTCGACTGAACCCAAGTACTTCATCGCAGGTTGACATATTGGCTCCTAGCGCAGATGCCTCGACGATGTCTAGTAGTGGAATGCAGGATGTGGAATTCGTCCTTTCTAGGACTCATCAGTCAGTGGATGTACCTGCATACTCCGGTAAGTAAGTGAAAGTGTTCCCACCCAAGGCTCGAACCCAATGCTCATAGTTTCAAACACTAAAGCGTTACCCACTAGACCCCTTGGGCTACGAAAGCCACCTCTTGTTGAACGTGTATTATCAATTATTTAATTTAATTTCAATCGATTGTGTAGCCGATAACGCTTTGGCGTTTCAGACGATGGGTAATGAGTTTGAATCTCATTAGGAATAATAATACTTATTGGGGAATGAAGGTACGTCCACTGGTCGATAAGTCCCAAATTAAGATGAAATGCGCATCCTGGATTCCACTGCTAATCAACATCTACTAAATATACTGATGCTTAGTTTAATAAAAATTGATCTCTCATCAGTTAATGATCCACTGTAAGCCGATAGAGATTCATAGGCTGTACAGGCAATTTCACTTTTAAATGTCCTTCTGCTATAAATAGCAACACTTTAGTGAATTCATTTTGTCGGAGTCATGCGCCTACTTAGACGATTTCAAACTTCATTAACCTTTTGTGCTTAGATTTTATAGTACTTAATTTTAAAAAGTAGTAGCATAACTACATATATATGTATTTTTTTCTTAATTTCACGGTCTGTTGCATTTATAAGTTCATTAAAATCATTCTGTATACTTCAATAACTTTTGATTGATTAGTAACTATTCTATTGATTTTTTTCGGTTTTATCTGCTGGCAATAATTTTAGATACCGTTGATGTAGAAAGAAGAGAACGTGAAGTTCAGCAAACAGATATCTGTCTTTTCGTCGATTTCATTTTCAAAAGTTGTACAATCGCATTTAAGTACATAATTTTACACAGCTACAATTTTTACTTGATTCCACATAATTACGAAGGCGAGTAAAAGGTGACGATTATTTTAAACTAGATATGGTTTACGAGAGGCTTAGAAACAAACAAAATTACACAGGATTAGAACGGATAACAAGTGTGCAAAAATGAGCATGGAAACAAAATTGAAATAATACACCTGTATAACTACATCGGTCGTACCATGCGCCAACTTGGAAAACGCGCTCGTGAACACTACCCAGCCTGGCTGGTAAAAGGAGAGCAAAAACGTGTAAACAGTTCAGTGACAGAACATCTGGTCAACTCAGGACATTCAGCGCCTTTCGAAAAGTCCTTCAAAGTAATATACAAGATTCAACCAAACCTACCAAAGGGAGTGAAATCAAGACATTTGGGCATAGCTGAGGCGTTAGCTATCCAAAAACTCAAACCCACCCTTTGTATCCAAAAGAAATACATTCAACCCCTGTCCCTGCCATAGCCATCGTATACAGGTAATTTTTTAATAATGACCATCCCATCGCCTTTCTTATCTAAACTTCCTGTTTATTCATGTTATTTTAAGTTTTCTTAATCCCTGTCTACACTACCATATTTTCATATCCACACTTCCTGTTTATTTTGTCATTTTATTATCTCTACATATTTAATCCCTGATTGCATAAACAATTATTCACCACACGAGTTTCTTATCCAAACATCCTGTATATTTTGTTATTTTCTACATTTCTAACCCCCAATTACACAATGTCAATTTTCTTAGTTATTATGCTACTTTGTTTTAGTTTTACCCATCCCCCTGTTTATTATGGCATTCTAATTCCTAATTGTAATTTTCATTAATTCAACCCCTAACCAGTAATTGTTCTGGAACTTTCCCATCCATTTGATATAAATACACGAATGTACAGCCTAGATGATGACTTCGTCGAAAAGAAAATTTTCTTCGCTGCAACTGTCTTTTTATTCCCTATAAAATTTTATTTTGATAAAATCACGCAGAGTTATACAGTAATATATTAACGGATGACCACGTTTCGAGCACAATTTATTGCTCACAATCATATCAACGTACTCACTCACACAACTCTCTTGCTTCGTTTACATACATGAGTAATGACTGATTAGGCACTTGAGTAAAATCAATAAATGATAAAGTACATTCAGAAATAATAATATGAGTGTTATTGATCAAATACACAAAGATGAGAAATAAGATGCTCTTTATAGTAAAATAAATAAATAACTTGTTAGAATGTTAGAATGTATGTGAAGTGAAATAGAATTTTAAGATTATTTATTATTCTCTGATTTGACTGGTGGTAATAATATCCTCCATATCTCGGGTATTTGCATTGAGTCATTTCTGTTGCATGTGTTGTGTTGGGTGCAGACTCAATGATGAACCAGGATTCAGTAATCCGTCTCTCTCTCCACCTACCTGTATTATTTTTTAGAATTTTGACTCTGTTCCACCCTAAATGTCTGAAGAAGAAATCTCCAGCAACCGCAATACTTATCGAATTCTCCAGTGGACAGTTAATCCACTCAAGTGCTAAGGATAAGATTCCACTTTTAGCCAACTGAATGTGTATTCTTCTCAACACACACAGACTGAGCTGAATATTTTTATTTTACTGCAGCTGCCTCAGTTATATGCTGAGCGATCTAAGGCATAACAACTAACGGAAATGATAAGATTTTATTTTGATAAATCACAAAGTGTTATATAGTAATATTGACGGATGAAGTTTCAAGCACAAGATATTGCATACAATCATATCATATCATAATCATATGATTATGAGCAATAGTTTGTTCTCAAAACGTGGTCATCAGTTAATATCACTGTATAACACTGTGTGATTTATCAAAATAAGAATTTTATCCATAATGGAGTTATACTCTACCACAGTGCCCAAGTTTTATACTTATATCAATAACGGGAATGAGGTAGACGCCGAATTTGTATGAGTCTTGTGATCCATACAATAATAATAATAGTAATAATAATCTACTTTATTCCAAAAACAATACTTATAACACAGAATAGTATTCTCAGCATTTGTCACAATATTGCATCTAATTTACTCAAAATATAAATAAAATTAAAACAAAATTAACCGGAGGAATTTGTCCACATTTACGATATGAAGTCAAAAATATTCGAAGTACGAATTGAGATTATTAAATTTAATAATGATAATAACAGTGAGTTTGTTTCAAACGGTATTGTCGATTCAGTTTGGAAACTTTAGAATGTTATAGAGTATTGAATGTAATATTCTGTTGATGTGGTATAGTGAGGGGAAACACAAAATTAACAGTTATAATACAGCTTAAATTATGTCCACACTTATGAAAAAAATAAACAGAACAAAAATTGAGAGGATTATAAGTATAAGAAATACAACAACAATGAAGTTTGATGTTGTAAGGTTTGAGGAAATGGATTATTTAGTGGTTCAAAGAAGGTTAGTTAGTTCATGCCTGACACCATTTTCATCACATAAAGTACGTGCTAAATATGGTATAGTGTAATTTTTGTACTTAGACGTACGTGCATAAATTCTTCTGAAAAGACTTCTTGTTTTACCTGAGGAGACACAATGTTGGAGCTGCGGGTAGAGTGGGTGCTCACACTCTGACAAAATTCCTTTAGCGAATTTGTTGCATGACATCAAATGCCTATCCATGACAATGTCAACGATGTGGCCGAACGGGATACCACTCGTCCTATTGACAGTCTTAAGATTTCTACGAAGTATGACATAGTCGCGCTATGTCGTGAATTGGCAGAAGTTAGAAGTCATAGGTTAGTAGCTTAATGGTCTACGAGCTCGCTGGCCTTGTAACCAGAAGGACCTAGTTTCGAACCCTGGTGGTGGGTGCTTACAGATGAAGAGTGAGAAACTAGAACGAAGCAACTGTCCAGTACTCCCGGGTTTTCCATTGGTTCTCTAACCAATGAAATGAAATAATGAAATCCTGTAACCAACCAATCAAATCCCTAATAACCAACACTTGAATTTTTTAGCTATTATTTCTCGAAGTTTCAATGCCAGTCATTCAGTGGCTACGTCTACTTTGAATGCTAATGTCATATATTTACCTTTTTTCTGAACACTTCGTAGACACTTCTCTCTATCTGTTCTTCTTCATGAAGACTTTAACGAACTTTTCTGGATATCCGTTCTCAAACCAATACCTGAATACCAGTGATATGATCACTAGCGAATGGCCCTATTGAGGTCGACGATTACCTAGGTTTTAGTGTGAATTGGTGACCATTAGTGTACATTATGTTAGGCGTGAGGAGAAATACTCGTCGAAGACATTGGCTAATGGTCGCACTATTTCGCGAATCGGTAGAAGTTAGAATTCATGGATCGTTGAATTCGGTCCCAGTGGCTAAATAGTCTACGAGCTCGCCTTGTAACCAGAAGGTCCCAGATTCGGACTTAGATGAGGTGGGTGCGTACGGATGAGAAGTCTGAAACTGAATCCGTAGAAACAGCTGTCTACCAGTACTCCCAGTCGATTTCTTTCAATGGTTCTGTAATTGGTGTCAGGTAATGATGTAATTCTGTAACGAATAACTTTTCTGTTTCCCTAACTTCATCGTCCGGATTACCCGCCGTGCTTATTTTAGTCATAGATTCACAATTCATCACTATGATTATTATTCTGCTCACACTCTCAATGATTATATTCAATCCTATTGATCCACATTGTTTCAACTGTCTATTACTGTCTATTTTATTATGTAATTGTGATGCCTGATGAAAATTCACTGAAACTACGTGTTTGCTGGCCTAATTCATATTCTAAAATTATCTCAATGTAAGAAATGTCAAAGTCGACAAAAATTGGATAAGACGTATTTTATCTGCAGCGTGTCAATGCAATTGCGCAACATATTTTTGACAATCAAATGTTACGCCTCCTTGTCACAGATATACATAAATATATACTAATTGTAACAGAATAATTGCTAAGAAAATCCATCGTCAATCATCTACTCAAAATATTGATACATATATGGACATTTCAGCTCACTTTGTAGGCAATTTTCCTTTTTTTATCCCTTTTGGTCTGTTTAACGTATGCAGATCATACGATGCCTTGAATCTCTTTATTTGTATTTTTACCCCCTGTTTAATCTTAGATTGCAGTGTTTCACATTGTGTTGGTTGTGCGATACATTGGTAATTCGCTCTTTATTATTATTTCCTCGTGCTCCCCGTGGAACACAGAAATTCGAAAATCAAACTTCCTTTGTTTTGTTTGGTGCTGTCTTCTTCAACTGGGTCCACGTTTGCCATTGATCTCTCATCTCCTCCTGCCCACATGATCTCATCAATATCACCCTCGAACGATCCACTCGTTTTTCATTTACCAGTTGATTTTATTTGAGTGAATCAGGGTCATACTGACAATGGACTGTTGGCGGTAATTTTCGGTGCGTGACTGTTGTGAAGAAAGTTTTCATTTCACCTTGTTGGGAATATTCAACTTAATGCTAACGTGGAATTCTTACGGTTGAATTTAGATGAACAGTTTTGTTATATAGTAATTGTTGTATACTAGATTATTATCTAACCTGCATTGCTGCCT
Organism: Trichobilharzia szidati; assembly: GCA_944472155.2. Classification (NCBI taxonomy): domain Eukaryota; kingdom Metazoa; phylum Platyhelminthes; class Trematoda; order Strigeidida; family Schistosomatidae; genus Trichobilharzia; species Trichobilharzia szidati. Next base: position 65,819,527 of record OX235277.1, on the reverse strand, counting down.
CACGGCACTGTTGAGATCATTTTGAGTTTTGATGTTATTTTTGTCGAAGAGAACCATGTAGATCCAGCTCTACACTTTCCATTCGGTTTCCACTCGAGCGATGGCCTGGCGTGTGATAGATGTCACTTGATGGTTTTCTCAGAGTATGGTCGATAAACCTCCATTTCCTCCTGCATATTTGTTGCACAATCGGCTCCTGGTTGGTTCGTTCTGAGAGATCCCTGTCGCTGATGTCCTCCTGCCAGCCATCTGAACTTGAGTGTTGAGAGAAGATAGCTGTTAATGAAGGTGTGTAGTTTGTTCAAAGTGGCCTTCGTAACGCGCTAAGTCTACAAAACAGAGACTTTGCGAGTCATTAAGGCCACTTTGAAGAAACTACACACATTCATTAACAGCTATTTTCGCTCAACACTCAAGTTCAGATGGCTGGCAGGAAGACATCAACGACAGGGATCTCAGAACGAACCAACCAGGAGCCGATTGTGCAACAAATATGCAGGAGGAAATGGAGGTGTATTGACCATACTCTGAGGAAATCATCAAGTGACATCCATCACACGCCAGGCCATTGCTCTAGTGGAACCCAGCCGAATGGAAAATGGCGAGTTGGTCGTCAGTGGGAAGGTGACAAGTAGGAAGTCATGTGAAGAGGAGATGAAAGCATATGGGCAGATGTGGAGCCAAGTGAAAACGCTAGCAGAGAGCCGAACGCAATAGAGACGTGTTGCTGAAGCCCTATTTTCCTCTAGGAATAAAGGAAATAATAATAATATGTGAGTGAAACTCCCAGACAGGTAAATATAAGAGTAAATGAGCATAAACAACATCCCAAGGTAGTTCCTGAATCCTCTGCAGATTTGAAGCTAGAAAATAAATTGCTGACTACACTGTAGTCAGTAGAAACGGGACAGAAGATCAACTTTGATAAGACCAAAGTTGTAAAGGATTGCTTTGGATCATAAGAAGTGTTTGCAGTGCATGGTAAAATAGACTAATGCTAATTCTGATCGCCATTTGCCTAACCTTCCTTTGCTTTTGTTGTTATTGACCTTACTATCATTATTTTTGCTATCATTATAATCTTCGTTGTTACTGACATTCAAAACACTTAACAGTTATTATTATTACTTCGAATCCACAAATTCACCGTCTTTGGTTAATTTTTATACATAGAGCCTAAAGAAGATCCATTTGAAAACAGTACCGTTCGCTTTTATGTTTTGTCTTAATCGTAACATGTGTAGGACTCCAATGAATTTGAGTACATGACTCAAACAACTTTTCTGTCTGAAAATGATTGACAAATTCTCATGACTTAACAAGGACTCAGTGAGGTACTCTATGAAAATGACTTTATGGTGAAGATCCTTTTTATTGAGAAGTTGAGATTTATGTTGCCTTGTAAACTTTCATTTGATAATTGTAACCTTCCTTTTTTCCTTTTGAGTTGAATCTTGCTTCCATGATCCTGCAGCACTCGAGATCTGACTACCACTGGTGACATCGTGATAGCCACTCACTGCCTCAGTGTGCCCGTGACTGTGTTCTGGGTGACGAGACTGGAGAAGATTACTGAGTTACCAGTTGAAAGTTTCGGTAGTCCAAATCCGTTACATCTGCTCTGGCTTTCACCAGCCCGCCATGTCATTTTGCCCCTCCGATTCCGGTGAAAAATCTGTTTGCTTTTTAAATTTTTTACTATATTTCTTGTGCGTTAAAGTTCCTCTAGCAGTTTGATAGCTTTTGTGATGTAGGGTTGCTAGCCCGACGCCCAAACCTGCCTCTTTTTATCCTTGGCTTGAAACCAGCCAGAAAAGTAGCGAGCTAGTAAGCTAGGTGAGGTTGAGGAGGCAGTCGAATGACATCGCAAGCTAAGCCCTTGGGTGGAATCCCAATGGGATGCGACGGGTAGGCCATCCGATGATGGCATGGAGGAGATCGTGTTGCGAGAAAGGGGAAATGAGAGATTATGAACCATTGTGAACCCAGCTGAAGAGGACAGCACTAAATTCAACAGAGTGGAGATGTGTCGTTGAAACCCAAGGGATTAATAGAAAATAATAAATGCCATCTGGAAGATGATGTCAAATCCCACAGTGTTCATCCACTTACGTGGATGCATGGCAACACGCATACATGCAGGACTCATCTTTGAATGCAAGTTAAGTTTATTAAGCATATTTTCAATCGGCTACGAGGACAAATGAAACCACCGAACTCTACTTACTCTGGAAAAAGATTCCCAAAAGCCATATATCACAAAGCATGTCACAGAGAAGAGTCATAAAACGAGGAACCTAATTTTGATGTCCCAGGGAGCACCTACAAATGTGGCTAAATAAAGGCGTTGTTGTTAAAACTACCAGCAGTACTATGTCAAGTCATTTTGTCCAAACAGGCCACAGAGCCAGCCCCATTGAAGAGTTTTTCTCTACCATCTATCGGGTATTCAATGAATTACCAAAGGCCTCTAGATATCGAACACTCCAATCAACAGAGGCCATTGCAATTTGCATGAATCAAGTGGACCTCGGTTACTATTACTATCGCTATCATGACCTGCTCTCAAGCCTATAAATTCCTTACTTTTGTTTAATCTTTATTAATTTTTCTCATATCCAATCAGTTCAAGGTTATATTAATGTATATTAATTTTCCCTTACTGATGCTTTGGTGAAATATAATTTATCCATAATATTGACTAGGTGTAATTTAAAACATTGATGTTGTAGAACCTGATGAAGAGAAAGTTATCGAAAGGAACATTCCTCGTCCACCCATTAATTAGTCTTTTTAAAATTATAGGCAATTATAGAATTAGATGACTCACGTGTATTTCAGCAGATCTCTTCGAGAAGCAGTAAAATATTTCTTTTTAAAAAAATAGAATTACATAATCCACAATGCTTATTTCAAACTATAAGAATAACTTAATGAAATAAATCTCAAAACTTTCTGTTATCTCAAAATATAAGAACAATGTGTATTCCTGTATAAGAAGGTGAAATTTAAATATTTCGATCAATATAAAGTTCAATAAAAATTGATTAGAAAGCTTATATGTCTTATTGCATCCCATCTTTTACTTGTATGTTGAAATATTTCGAATAAAGTAAGACCAGCAGTGGCTTGTACAGAATAATATGGTACCATCAATTATTTCGTCAGCGTCTCATCATCTGCTTGCAGCTCGAAGATATTATTATGTTTATGTACAGATTTGACACAGACTACTTCCTTCACTTATCTAGGAAGCATCGTTTCAACCACAGGCTGAACGGATGAAGATATCAAAGTCAGAATCGGAAAAGCAAGATTAATCATCACCAACCTGGAACCACTTTGGAAATCTTCTACATTAACGCAGGATAAAGAACGTGATTCTAATTTTCAATACAAATGTGAGGTCAGAGTCTTCTGAACACCTTGAGCAGCAATCTTCGTATATTTGGCATGCGATTCGCCCCTGTAAAATGTAAGATGCTGCTACAGGACTGGACTACGTCAACTCCTAGCTTAGTTTTAGGGAGTGAAGTGATAGAACATGAACAAGTTGACCACTTCACCTATTTGGGAAGTTGTATCAGCACTAACGGATTGATTGGCGACGAAATCTCAGCACGGATCCGAAAAGCTCCAGCTGCTTTCGCTAACTTACACCATCTCTGGCGTAGGCGTGATATCTGGCTATCAACCAAGGGACGTGTGTACTGCTCACCAGTTCGCTCCGTCCTTCTCTATGACTGGCTCTGAAACATGGCCAATACGAGTTGAAGACATGAAAAGGTTGACTGTTTTTGATCATAGATGTCTACGATCTCTTTCTCACGTTAGGTGGCATAATAAGGTAAGTAATGTTGACGTCAGGCGTAGAGTGTTGGGCAAGGAGGGAAAATCAATCGAAGAGGCTATGAAGTTACATAGATTGAGATGGCCAGGTCACGTGCTGCTCATGCCTAACCATCGCCTCCCCCGACGGGCATTACTAGCTGATATAGGTGCAGGTTGGGAAAGAGTAAGTGGTGGCCAAACAAAAACATGGCCTCATCAATCCATGAAATCCCTGACAGTTAAATTAGTCAGGTAGGGAGATGCAGACTTCCGGGTTGGGGCCCGCCCTCTAAGAATCAATGGCTGGAGACAATAGGTGACATGGCTAAAAATCGTTGTCAATGGCTTATGCAGATGTATTAAGTCTCTGTAATCTTTCATATTCCTTTCTACCATTACTCATTCTGTTTCACTCTTATACTTATCTAAATTCTATTGTTTCTCTTCTCTCATTTTCCTGTCTACCTTTGTGTGGTATTTGGAACGTGGCAACTGGAACTGCTGCACTTCGGTGCCAAGTTCTATGTTGAATCCAGCCAGCCAGCCAGCCCAACAGATAAATGGGAGAAAATGGAGATGTATTGACTGGCCATATGTTGAGGAGACTGTCGAATTTTATGGTGCGGAATGCAGGCCAGTGATCGAGTAGAATCCCAATGGGAAGTAATGGGTGGGTCGTCAGTCCGAGGGTAACACGGAGGAGATCGTGTGAGGAGGAAGAGACGAAAGATTATGGGCAGTCCTGTACCCAGCTGAAAAGGATGGCAGAAAACAGAACAAAGTGGAGATGTGTTGATGGAGCCCTATGTTCCACTCGGAATCCAGGGGAATAATAATAGTATATAGTAATACAGAAACAGACTTAACGTACTTTCACAGAAAGTTCATTTTTAAACAAAAATCAATGTATACATACAAGTGTAATAATAATAATCACTTTATTCCAAACAATAATAATCACACAAAATGAAATTTTTGGTGTTACCTAATCAAATGAAAGAAGGGATAAAAACCTATAGTTACCATGATGGTCAAAGCAAGGAGTGATAACCGCTTCTCAAAAACTCAACCATACCCTACTTAGCTCGTGTTCTGTGTGATAAAGAAAGCATCAGGCGTGAGACCTATAATTCATTAAATAGTCATTAGTACAACTGGATCTCATCTTTCCAACCCACTTCACCAATAGGTACAACATTTTCTTTCTGTTCCTTTTCTCTCTCTTCTTTTTCCGTTATGTGCTGCTTTGTCTCTTTCTCTCGCTTACGCCAGTTAATAAGACAGCTCCCACTTTTCTAACACCTTCAAACACTGTTTCAGCTTTACCTTTGCTACTGACATGCCAATGTATTGTTGTAATAATGAACTGTGGTTTCCTCAATCTATGTAGAATTCTATTTATTGTTAATGTACAAACTGGATGCAATACTGTAGTAAACAAAATGCTGAGAATTCCATTCTGTATCACATGTACTGTTTTGGAATAAAGCAAATTATTATTATTATTATTCTTTCACAACACACATTAATCGCCTTTCAGGCACTTGATGAAGATTGCTTCGGCAAACTTGAGAAGAACTGAACTCTTTTGCCTATTGATAATTTTGAATGATTTCGCAATGTCCACCACGTAACTCGTGTCAAGGAGATGTCTGGTAGTAGCACTTTTGAGAGCATTTATTCCCCTGAGGCTTTGGCTTTGTGGCACATATTCAAGAAGCTGAAAGTGTGCCCTTCTTTCTGTTCTCCCAATGTAACTGCTCTCGCAGATACATGTAAGTTTGTATGCACAGTTAGCGTTAACATGGAAAGAATGGGTATCTTTTGAATTTAGATTGTACCAAAAAGCCTGTTGTTAAATAAACGGGAACCAACTTAGCTGGAGGATAGGTACTGGCTATTGAGGTATCCATTCACTCTTTTGTTAACTATTCCTTCAATATCATCACCTTGGAAATCAAGTTGAATGAAGATAGGCCTTTTCCCACTGTGATTTGTTTCATATTTGAGCTTTCATATCTTCAGTGCTCGTTAATATATCTTTGAGGGTAATCGTTGGTTTTCAACATCTTTTCGAGAATCAGTAATTCTTCCTTTAATTTCTCTGTAAAGCATATTCTCTTGATTCTATAGAACAGAGTTTTGACCAGTGCTCGTTTATTTCTATTTGGATGAAGACCGTTAGAATGCAAGTATTGCCCATTCCATGTAAACTTTCTGTAAATTGACCTCTGGAGACTACCATATTCTAGGCGTCTCATAGCAACGTCGAGGAAGTCGAAATTTCCATCATTTTCATGTTCCACAGTAAATTCAACATTGGTTTGCACGTCATTGAATAATCTGAGTAAATGGGAAACATGACCTTCATTGTTGCACGCTGCAAATGTGTCATTAAAATATAGACAGTAAGAAGTTGTTTCATCGATTGGATGCTTTAACTTTGTTATTTCAAGGCTGGACATAAAGATGTCTGCTAAAACAGGACTAAGCGGACAGCCCAAAGCGAAATCATCTTTTTGGCTGCAAACCGTGTTATCAAACTGGTACACATTAGCAGTAGGAGTATGAATCACGACACCAGAATTGGGAGAAGATCAGAATCTGAAAAATAATTTCGATAGTTCCATTGATTTCTATCCTTATGAACAAGGATATTTCATTTAATTACATTACACCAAAAATTCCATTTCGTATGATAATTATTGTTGTTTGGATAAAGTTATTATTATTATTACCATCGTATGCATACATAGATATTTCGTTCAAAAATGAACTCTCTGTGTAAGTATGTTGCGATTGTTTCCGTACACAAGTCTTACTAATGAATGTCTTTGGGCTGTAAGCAGTTGGTGAGAATCCAACGGAATAAATGATGGTACCATTTTATTCTGCACAAAATGTTATTCTTGCTGTATTCAAATTCATAAAGGGGAATAAATGTATGAAGTTTCGTTGAATTTTTGTTGTTATTAGATAATTTTAAGCAATCAGCACGATACCCTGCCTGACCATGGTTTCGTGCTTGTTAGCAGTGACCAGTCAGCAAGGCGTATGTCCAAGCCTGGAGGAACTCATGTCTACACGGCGGCCTGCTTAAATCTTGGGCTACCAAAATTTCCATCCTACATATTGCATCTATTTCCTCGGATTTATTTTATTTTAATCATTCAATTATGTGTCCTAATCGTATTGTTTACTCTCGCGGTTATTTAAAACGTTTCCAACCGGCTGATTTACTAGTTTCTAACAAACTTAAGAAAAAGCCTCATGGTGGATGGCAACGAGCTTTAAAGCGTACTCCAATGCATTTGATGACTGTTCCTGTGATCATGAGCACAAATTGCAGATCTCTACCAAACAAGATTAATTACTTGCATTCTCTATTATACTCAAATGTATATTGTAATGCTGCTGTAATTACTCTTCAAGAAACTTGGCTGCACGATTCATATGACGATAATTTAGTCTCTTTACCTGATTTCACAATGTACAGACAAGACCGATGCAGCTCAAAGAAGAAGAGAGGTGGAGGTGTTGCCACTTTTATTAATTCTCAGTGGTCTACTGCCAACAACGTCTGCTTCAAATTCTCAAATGACAACATTGATTGTATAACTGTTAAATGCCGACCTAAACACTTATCTAAGTATAATTGCATTTTTGTCACAAATATCTATGTCACACCTTCTTGCAGTCCCTCAGAACTATCGATCTTTGCTGACAAATTCACTATTTTCGCTGCTGCTTCGTTTGGTAACTCCTTGTCTGTAGTAACTGGTGACTTCAACGCCAGTGACTACAGTTTTATTACATTGCTGGGTCATGAAAATGTGGTTAACTTCCCAACTCGACAAGATACTTCGCTTGATTTAGTATTCATAAATGATTCTGGAATATACGAAGCTCGTAAAAGAGCTCCACTCTCAAACTCTGATCACTGTATTGTACGAGTTCTACCCAAAGTTTATGGAAAGTTACACAAAAATGCCTTCACTAACTTGTCCAAGAAAGTTGTTCACAGATGTTACTCAAATGAGAATGTACAACATCTTAGAAACATGCTCAGTGACACAAGATGGGATCTGTTTAATGGTGTTTCACTTGATGACACTATCTCTAATATTACGTCTTATCTGAAATTCTGTTTTGAAATCTGCTGCCCAAAAGAAACACTATTCGTCAAATTCGACCGTTTCTCCTCCCCTCAACTTAAAAAGCTTCGTAGAGAGAAGGAAAAGCTATATAAAATGAAAGATAAAGGTGGTGTAAAAAGAACTAACTTCCTTATCAAGTCTGAAATGCAGAGATTGAATGTTATATATAACCAGAAATTCATATCTTGCAAAAATGCTTCAAATATGTGGAAACTATTTAAGGAAATCACTGGTGGTAAGCAGATAAACAATATTCCGTATTCTTCTGATGTATGTACTCTTAATAAATCTTTTATTTATTCTCCCTCAAATTCCATGCTTCCCAGTATCACTAGTGTTAATAATAGCCCCTTTCCAGGTTTTAACACAAATGATGTTCAAAAGTGCCTCAAGTCTCTGAACCCTTCCCAGAGCTTAGGTCCAGATCATGTACCTAGTATTATTTTCAAAAAATGTTCTGATATTCTATGTTACCCTCTCACTGATCTGTTTAACAAATCTTTTTCCAGTAATATTGTGCCTGCTGTTTGGAAAGACATTAAAGTTGTACCCATACCTAAATCGTCTACTGGAGCATGTGTCAAATTTAGACCCATTGCTATTACCTCTCCTTTTTTGAAAACTATGGAGAAACTACTTTTACTTAGTCTTGTACCCTCTCTTAAATCCTTTAATGACCCTAAACAGTTTGCCTATAAGCACAGTAGAAGCACTTTAGATGCAGCTGCCGTCTTATATCATAACATTGCTTCCAGTCTAGACAAAGGGGCTAAATTTGTTCGTTGTGCCTTCCTAGACTATACATCTGCTTTTGACTCGGTCCCTAGGGACATCTTATTAAATAAACTTGCTGCAAGTCAAACAGAATGTTGGGCTGTTAACTGGTTACACTCTTATTTCTCAGAAAGAAAGCAGTACACCGTGTATAAAGGGAAGTCTTCCACTTCGTTGCCTACTGAAGCTGGTGTCCCTCAAGGCGCTGTCCTTTCTCCTTTTCTTTTTTCTTTCTTCTTACATGACTTGCCTCAGTCTGATGAAATAAATTTTGTGAAGTACGCTGATGATTTAACTGTTTCAATGGCTGTTAACTCCCAGCTAGATTGTACCAAAATAAATAGCTTTCTGTCGGGAGTCAGTAAATGGTCTGAGTCTAACGGTCTTAAACTGAATCCTTCTAAATGTCAAACTGTTAATTTCAGCTTAAGATGTAAACGACAGTTAAAAGAAGCCGTCGATTCTCATGACAGTTGTAAGATTGACGACAATGATATAGGAATTAAATCAGAAATTAAGTATCTTGGACTTATTCTCTCTTCTGATCTCTCCTGGTCTTCCCATGTCTTAGCGATCTCCAGTAAAATATTCCGCCTGACATTTTACATTAAGAAGTTAAGGCACTCGGGTATAACTCAACCCCTCCTCTTACAGTTCATAAACTCTTGCATCCTACCTATTCTTCTTTATTGTTCACCCTTATTCTTTCCTGGTTTGCTTAAAAAGGACTTTGTCACAATTCGTAGAATGCTGAAGACTGTCAGTAGGATGAATGGTGTCCCAGTGGACTACATAGTTAACGTCGTTGTCGATAGGCATTTGACTTCGTGCAGTAAATTTGCTAAAGGGATTTTGTCTGACTTGGAGCATCCACTTCACCCTCAGCTTTCACCTTGCATCTCCTCAGGTAGAACAAGAAGTAACTTCAGAAAACTGTATGCTCGCACATCTAAGTATAAAAATTCTATGATACCATACTTGGCACGTATTTTATGTGATGAAAATAGCGTCAGGCAAGAATTGACTAACCTTTTTTCATCTAGTAAATAAACAATCTCCTCCATCCATCTTTATATACCTTCAAGTTTTACTTTTATTATTTCTATTATATTTATGGTCCTGTTGATTCTTTGTTTTTACTTTCATAACTGCAAACACCAACTTATCTCTATGACTGCTGTAATCTTTGTTTTTTCCCTCACCATATCATGTAAACAGAACATCATATTCAATATTTTTAATCATGCAAGGATTTGTATACCGCATCGACAATACTGTGTGAAACAAGCCCACGGCAATTTCCACTTGTATTATTATCATTACCTTAGCTGCTATCATTACTATTATTTCCATTTAAATGCTGCATGTTTTCTATTTTTCTTTATATTAACCCTATTGTAAATGTAGAAAAATTTTCTGTGTGATTAATTTTATTTATAATTTGAGGAAATTAGATGCAATATTGTGATTAATGCTGAAAATTCCATTCTGTATCACAAGTACTGTTTTTGGAATAAAGTAAATTATTATTATTATTCTGAAATTCGGACCCATGTCATCCATTTCTGCAGTCACAGACGTTACAACTGTGCAAATCTTTAGCTTGAATTGCATCGTGTTGTAAAACCACATAGTATGGTGGCCACATTTCAAACGTGACTTATCGAGTTTGTTCCACACCAAACAAACGAATAGACATATGATATCAGTTACTTACGTCTTAGTGTTCAATCAACGTTTAAATATCCTTTCATTCTATGAAATTCTTACATTCTAACTAAGTGTAAAGTTGGACTGTTTGAATGAAAGCTATTCTAGAAACAGAGGATTTCAATTTCAGTTTTCTACCTCATAGATTTTACTTCAGTTTCAATCCTGATGAAACTCACGAAACATATCGAAGACAGAGATGATGAAGATACCTAGTTAATCGACAACAGCAACAACAACAGTTACCAATCGTCATCAACGGAAAAAGCCTAAAAAAGTCAGCCATTTCATTTTTCTAAGCATCATCGTTTCAACTACCGGTAGTTGACACAAAAATAAGACAAACCCAGCTATTATCCTTCCCTAGCGTTCCAAAATGAATACCTGGCTTCAGCAGTATGTCTTTACAGCATCCTGTTATCTACAGTCCTCTACAGCTGTCCCCTTGACCGTCAATAATTTCTCATCCCCTTCTTACACGATCGCATTATGTTACTGTCGAGTCCACGCCCAAATGGCCGTTTCCTATTCGGGTCCCACTTGAGCGATGGCTCAGAGTGCAATGTCATCCGACAGTCTCCTTAGTGTGTGTCCAATCCACCGCCATCCTCTTAAGGATATTCGCGGGGCAATGAGTTCTTGGTTGGCTTATTTGCAGTGTTTCTTTTTAATACTTCTTAGTAACCATTTCGTCTTTAATATGGAGCCAAAGAAGGCAGCTGTCGACAAAAGTGACCTGCAGTGACCTGTGAGAAATGCTCTTCGTGACTCTCACTCCAAATTTCTGACTCAGAGAAAAGGAGAGACTAACCTAATCTTGGTGTTGAAAGTCCGAATTTCGTATTTTATAGTGAGTGTAGATTTCCAAACTGATATCAGAATGATGAAGGTGTTTCTTGCCTTTCGGTGCCAACTGCCTCTTTCAAATTTCTTCCTCTGATAGTCACTGGTTGCTTTTGAGGTTGTTGAATAGTTATCTTCATCCCCTCCGTTTTCTTTGTGTTCACTTCAAGTCCTTTCTTTGCTGCCTTCTTCTTCTTCCAAATTTCTGGTTTCCACTTATGGTAAAACAGTGTAAATTGCGAATTTGATTGCACATATGTTGTATTTTATTTAAGTGGCTAGTCAGAAATTATTCGGCTGTCTAAGTAGACTCAAACCGGACAGGCCACCGGTGAGGTCATCCGACTCCAAAACGAGTGAAACGGCTATCTGGTGTTTAAATCACTTCAACCTGGCTAGCAATCACAACCGTTTGAGCTGAGTGGTATTCAGCTACTCAAAGCAATCAATCAGTAGCATGTAGCGTCATTGTGTGCGTCTGTGGCACAATGGTTAGGACTCTCGCCGACCATTCACATGGTCCCGAGTTCGACCCCCTACCGACGCACACCCGATATCTATGGTCGGTCTGCAAAATTTGGGCTACCGATATCCATGCTGAAAATTCCATACTTGTACAGAAAATACGATGTGGCATCAAGCTGCAATAAAAATAAAAATAAAATAAATAAATAAAATTGACTGTTTCACCATTTTTAGCGGGTATGAACTTTGATACCCTTGACATTCTAGAGCAAAGAGGTATATCGATACCACTCACAAATTACAGAACAAGATCAATGGCGAATGAAATCTAACGGACCTATTTTACCTCGATTCTATGGTAGACCGAAACTACACAAATCAAATATTCCCTTACGACCAATCGTTTCGCTTCCAGGAACACCAACATATAATCTATCTAAAGAACTTTTCAGGAAATTTAACTACCTAACAGAATCATGCGACCATTCTATCAATTCGTCAATCCAATTTTTAGAGAAAATCAAAAACATTCAAGTAGAAGACAATGAAATAATGGTATCCTTTGATGTCACAGCATTATATACTTCAATTAGTCCAAAACTAGCAACAGAAACTATGCAGCAATTACTCTATAGTGATGAAAACACAAAAACGTAATTATCAACTTGGATAGAACTCATAAAATTATGCCTTACAACATACTTCCAGTTCAATACTCACATATATGAACAAATAAAAGGAACACCAATGGGATCGCCCATATCAGGATTAATAGCTGAAGCCGTTATGCAAAGATTAGAATTAATAGCTCTACCTATAATTAAACCGAAAATCTGGATACATTACGTTGACGATACATTTGTAATAATTAAGAGAAGTGATTTAGAATATACTCATAAATTAATAAACATCAAATTCACCACGAGAGAAGAAGAATTAGATAACAAAATCCCATTTTTAGATGTCTTAATCAGGAGAACCAACACAGGAGATTTAGAGACACAAGTTTATAGAAAATCAACGAACACAGATCAAATACTCAACTATACTAGCAATAATCCAATTACTCACAAACGAAACTGTGTGCAGACATTGTTTAAAAGAGTTCAGACACACTGTAGCACTCCAAAGTTGAAAAGAATGGAAGAAAAGTACCTACAAACGGTCTTCAAAAAGAATGGTTATCCACAAAATTTCATCAAAAAGTGTTTAAAGTCGAATCAAAACACCAACAAGAAACCATCATCAAAGACCACAAGAAAATTCATTCTACCATACATGAGGAATATCTCTAAAATAACAGCCAGAATATTGAAACCGTTAGATATAGATATAGCACACAAGCCAGTCAAATCGCTTAATTCGATATTATGCAAACCAAAAGATCCAACAGAAGAAGGGGATAAAATTAATACCATTTACAAAATAAATTGTATGAACTGCAACAAGCATTACATCGGCCAAAGTGGGCGTCCCCTTCGAATCAGAATCCAAGAACATAAATCAGCCGTGAAAAGACATGATATGTATTCTTTAGTATCAATGCATGCAGACAATTATGGTCATCAATTTGACTGGGATCATGTCAAAATCTTAGACAGAGGAAACACGAAAAGTGCCAGAGAATTCCTAGAAGCCTGGTACTCAAGTGAAAATGCAATTAACAAACACGTTAATATAGATGAAATATACCAATATATAAAAAGTAAATCAGGTGACCAAAAAGTTTAAAATCCAAGCGCTGAAGATGTTGTCCAGGAGGACGATGAAAGCTTCGCAACTAAACCAACCAGCTCAGAGAACACTCTTAATTGCAAAACTCACAATGATAGCAGGGAACAAAGAAACAAACAGAAAGCGACTTTCAAACGCCAAACCATTATCCACTAGACCATCTGCGCCGCCGGAGCCACCTCTTATGCAACAGGTTTTAGTTATTATTTATCTTCACTTCACTTTTGATTTTCCCATTGACTGACTGGACCGAAATTTTCGGCCCAAGTGATCTAGTGAATAACGCTTTGTTGTTTGAAACGATGGATACCGAATTCTAGGCTCAGTAGGGATACCGTTACCCACTGGGGAATACAGATACACTCAACTGATGAGTCCCAAAAGGGACGAAGTGAGCATCCTGGATTCTATCGCTAGTCATCATCCACCAATTTAATTCAGTTCAATCCTAAAATATCATCGATGCATCCACACCAGAATCCTAGATGCCAATAAAAGCAGAGAATTTCCGTTGAATCAGTCAACAGGATGACCGAAATTCAATCAGAAAGCGACTTTTTTTATTAAGTATTTTATTTCGTGGTTTTATAACCTTATTAAGATTCTACATATATATAATCACCATGACATTAAGATTAATCGATAAAGGGCTTGTCCTGTTCACTTGAAAGCAAATACTTTCTGTAAATTATTATTTGTAAGTTTTTATGTACGGTAAAATTAAGTTTTGTTCAAAAGATTATTGTACATTAGAACCCAATGTATATGAATGATGGTGATGATGATGTAATAAGGGGATTGTATCTCCAAATACCTGTTGTGTTTCTTTCTGACTTAATTTAGGATACTCTTCTTATATGAAAAATCCTGAAAAATAAAAAAAATTGGGTAGTAATGAAGAGAATAAAAGACAATCTATCAGCGAAGAAAATTGTTTTTTATTGTTGATTTTAAAACTCCACTTTCCAAAATGGCTATAAAGCAGTCTGCTAAAAGCAGGCCAAGAGAAGATACCATTGCACTTCCGTCTTTTTGTCTATATATGTCGGCGTTGAAGGTCAATTGTACATTCAGTGTGCATCTCAGCAACAATTCCTTCAGATATGATGTTGGTATTCCGACGCTTATATTCGAGTTCTCCATATAGTTGCACAGAAGGCAAATTGTTTCTGTTAGTGGCACGTTGGTGAAGACAGATTCGACGTCTAGGGATAACATTCGTTTACCATTTACATCCAAATCTTTTATGCATTCAATGTAGTCAAAAGTATCAAGAAGGGAGTAATTGCATAGATGTTGTCTCACCGGCTCCAACATTTCGTACAGCCATTTGGCGATTGGATGGTATGGTGGCCCTGACATGTCTAGAACTGGTCAGAGCAGCAAGCCAGGATTGTGCACCTTTGGTAAGCCGTAGAGTTGTTCTTTTTTGACTTTTTTTGGATCTTTTTTTCTTCCGCTGTGTGTGTGATTCTTATTCTCTCTGTCTTCATTCAATTCATCCCATTTTTGTTTTCATTTATAAGAACAGTTATTTTAAGTTTGTTTCCATGCTTTTTCTGCTCACATTTATAATTCGTTTAAAATAACTATTTTATAATTATATCCTAATCCTGTGTAATTTTTGTTTCTAAGCCTCTTGTAATCTATATTCGCACCTCATAACTTCCATTTCAAGTTGAAAATTATATTTCTTTCCATGCTCATTTTTGTAAATACTTGTAATTCATTCTAATCCTGTGTAATTTTGTTTCTAAGCCTCTCATAAACCATATTTAGTTGAAAATAATTGTCACCTTTTATTCACCTTTGTAATTATGTGGAATCAAGCAAAAATTCTATCGATGTAAAATTCTGTATTTAAATGCGATTGTACAGGTGTTTTTGAAAACAAAATCGCCGAAAAGACACATGTCTTTGCTTAACTTTGTGTTCTCTTCTTTATAACTGATGTAATTACTCAGAAGTGGCTTTAGAATTAAAAACAGAAGTAGTAAATCACATAGTACTCAATGACACAAAGGAAGAAAGTGTCATAAATTTGATAAGATTGAAATTGTTACTGAGTGAGGAAAAAGGTGGTAGTTGAGTGTCCATTTAACAAGTGTGAAGAGGATGAGAAAACGTACAAAAGGAACATATGACAGTGATAATAGTGAATTAATCATTAAAGTAAAAGTAAACTAAAAGTAAAATTTTCAAGTATTAGTTTGATTGCATAGAAGATTTCATCATGAGCTGACATCAGTTAGAGAACCATTGGAAAACCTGGGAGTACTGGGCAACTGTTTCGTCCTAGTTTGGGACTCTTCATCAATACGTACCAGGACCTTCTGGTTACATGGCGAGTTCGTTGACTATTGAGCCACTGGGACTCGATCCAATGGTCATGATGAAATCCTCCATGCAATCAAACCAAATCCATACAAAACCAATACTTGAAAATTAATCTGATGCTCACTAGTGACTGGCCCTATTCAGGCAGTTAACCTGGGCTGGTTCTAGTGGGAAGCCATGACCAGTAGGGTACAGCAGGTTGAAGATGAAGCAGTAACTCATCGAAGAAGACACTGCGAAGTGGTCAACGAGCTCGCCTAGTAACCATCAGGTCTTGGATTCGAATACTGTTGGTGGGTGCATACTGTGAAGAGTCGCAAACGAGGACGAAACGGCTGTCCAGTACTCCCATGTTTTCCAGTGGTTCTCTAAATGATGTCAGCTCATGATGAAATCCTGCATGCAATCAAACAAAATCAATACTTGAAAATTAATGTTTTGAAAGTCAGTCATAACGATGACATTGCGAAATACAAATAACCTTTGTTATAACGAATATCATATACCCAATGCACAAATTTTTTCAAACTGTTAAAGGTGAACTTCGTTTGGACGATGACTAATAGAACAGTTTATGCACAATCTTATTATCCTATTGACAAAACACCATGATTAGTTTATATTTGAATATTTATTTGTAAATCTAAATAATATTAGAGTTAAGCCTGATGAGATCTAACTGAAAACAGTATTGCTTCGCTTAAATGTGTTGTTCGAAATCTCATAATTGCTTTCAGTTCTACCTGATGAGACGTGTTGGAAGAGTTGTGAAGCTGTCCAATGACGATAGTTTGAGTTGTAAGATTTAATAGTGCGAAATATTGCCATATCATGAATTAAATGTCAATCTAAAAGGAAGAATATTTTTTTCAATAATTTCTCCTCTTCAGGTTCTCACAATTATAAAATATATAGTAGTTGTTGTCGTTACAATAATGGCTAGTTATGCGGCGGATACATTTTTAACGTAGAATAACAGATTAGGTATGAGGTGACAAAATAAATAGTCGAATTAGTGTGACAAACATGCTGGGTTGAAATCGATGACAAAATATTGTAAAATAGGAGACGAAGGTGGTGATTAGTCACAATAGATCTGTTGAGTGTGGGGTAGGAAAATTGACAAGTCAGTTCAAGGTTATAAAAGGTGTCAGGTGAGTGGCTAGTACAAAGTGGTATGTATTAAAGAGGAGGAGATAGTAAGACTGCAGTGGGAGGTTCATAATGAAATAACGAATGGATGAAATGAAACAGGTGAAGGCATATATTGAGAAAAGAGATAATATCACTCATATTAAGTCCGGACAGTATAAATGGAAAATTCGATAGTATTGAGAGATTGTGGTAATGAAGAGTATAAGTCATTACGAATAATAATAATTGTAGTAATAAGCGAAGCAAAAGAGAAACACCAGGAGGGTTATGGGGAAGAGGCACTCTCTGTAAGAAGAACAATCGTTAATCCAAGTTTGGCCATGGTAGGAACAGCGCCTGGACGTGTTCTTTTTGGATACGAAGTTCCGGTTTAGTCAATCTTATTGCAGCAGCTTCAACTATGTGTAGGAGACGTAAGCGAACTGTACGTGATAACGACTTCGGGATTCAGTATATAACTATGAAGGCTGTGTTAGCATCTATTTAATTTCCCCCTTGCTGAACCAAGCTGTTTAATGTTCTCGAACCCGTAGACGAACTTGCCTAGTCGTAAGCCCCATATAACTTGAACCACAGGAACATTTGAAATGGTATATGCATGAAGAAGAGCTAAGGTTAGGTAAGATAACTTTCAGCTGCTGAGTGAACATTGGACGGCTACTGAAAGATGGAAACAGACGTGCAGAGTAGAAAGTTTTCTTGATCGCCCTGGTTAAAAGTTGCGATAGAATCTCCGCAGGAGTATTTTCTCTGAATTGTAGACGCAAAAATAAAAGGTTTTTCTCTACCGTTGCCAGTTCATGTTTACGAATATAACCTATGTTAGCTTTAATGAACTTTTCTGGATGTCCATTCTCACTTAGAATATCCCAGATAACCTGGAGTTCTTTCTCTACACAATCTTCGGAACAAATGAACTTCGGTCTAAATGCTAAGCATCTAATCAGATTTCATTTGTATTTCATTGGTACTGAGCTAAGGAAGTGGCGTACACTGAGCTTTGGTCTCTAGCTTCCTAAATTTGGTTCTTTTGACGGAACTGCAGCATAACTGTCCATTACTGTAACGACAACAAATATTGTATTTTATAATTTTAAGAACCTGACGAAGAGAAATTATTGAAAAGAATATTCTTCGTACAGATTGACTTTCAGTTTGAGTTGTAATTTAATTCATGTACTTAGAGGTGATTACTGACGAAGATAGTCACCTATATCACAAATATAACTACATAAAATAATAAAGAAATATTACCCGATAACTTACAGTATCTCCGCATGCATCATTTTTTAAATATTCTGCATATTCATTTAACATTGCTTGTCGTTCAGCTTCTACTTTAGCTCGATGTTTCTCTAATTCTTTTAAGTAGATTTCATATTCTTCTTTCTCCTTACACAATCTTAACTGATTCTGTTTCATATGTTCTTGACAATATTTCTACAAGAAAAATTTATCAGAAAAACAAACATTAACGTATAATAATCAGCAATCTTGTAGACCATTTAGCCAGTGTCACCCGACCCAGTGGTCCATGAATTTCAAATTCTGCCAATCAGTGATGTATTCAGCACAACCACCAGGCAATGTCACAAGTGAGTGACTGTCATCTTCACTGAATTGGTGGGCCCCATTGGTTGCATGTTCTCAATAGAACTCCAGGTAACTTCCTGTATAGATCAGGCCAGTTGCTAGTGAGCATCCGATTAATTATCTACTGTTGATTTGTAGAGATTTGATTGATTTACAGGATTGTTCACGAGATGATATCAGTTAGAAAACCATTAGAGACCAGCAGAGAGTACTACACGCCTGTTTCGTCCTACTTTGAGACTCTTCAGCAGCGAGGTCAAAACTCAGGACTTTCAGGTCACAAGGCAAGCTCGCAGACCATTAAACCACTGAAACTCCACTCAATGGTATATGAATTCCAATTTCCAGGTGCGTACTGCTGCATTAAAAGAACAGCTGTTCAGTATTCCCATTTTTCCCGCTGGTTCTCTAAATGATTTCAGCTGTTGACCGATCCTGTTACCAATCAGATCCCTACAAACCAACACTTGAAAAGATATATTCGTCAAAGAGCTAGGGAACAGATGTGAAATATGTTCTGGCTTCAAAGAGATAGTGATAGCAGTTCGTTTCAGTTGGTCAATCCACCAGTGATTCAAAAATTGCTGATCCAAATTCTGTTGTCTCACCTCCAGTCTTCAGAATAGTTGTTTGGGAACGACCTAACTACAACATTTATGTTTATCTTGGTGTTCCAACTAACTTTGTTATTGTCAATCATTTTTATCCTTAACTTTATACCACTGTTCTTACATTTGCATATCATACGTGGAATTCAACCTTATTAGTTTTATTTGTCTCTGTTTAAATTCCAATTTAACTGCTTCCCATGTTGTGGTTGTGTGATGCATTGAGAATGTTTGAGTTTACAGTGTGATTTTGTTTGAGTGAGTCAATCTCATTCTGACGTTTGTCTGTCTGTAAGGATTTTTGATGTGGGGTTCTTGTGAATAGAGTTTTGACTCCACCTGGTTGTCAACATTCTACTTGATCGTCGAGTACTTCCAGCCGATGAATTTTAGTTAACTAATTTCGTTCCACATTAACTGTTTTATACTTAGAAAATTATCTGGCCTATGTGGAAGCCTTCACCTTCGTTCAATTAGTCATTCTACGCCTAGCTAAATTCTTACATTCAGATAATCTGACAATCTCCGATCTACTAGCTTAACCTATGTAGTTGACCTCGCACACAGTAATTGCAAGGTATTTTGTAAATTATATTATTTTGTCTAATTGGGTCAGTATGATCCCTTAAAATACACAACTTGTCCCTAAATGAGTTTGTAGGTTGAAATGACACCCTAATTCCTGCCTTATACAGAATCCTACGTATGGTTTTAGATGTCCCCTGCCTATATACCAAGACTGTAGATGCCATAAATTCTTTCAAATTTATATCCATTCTAGAAGATAATTAAAATCAATTTCCATCTTTACCAATCTGTATCATTTCTTGTAACTAAGATGTGCTGGTGTCCCTTTATTACATAAACAGTCTAATTTTAGACTTCAAAATACCATTTTAGAATTTAATTCATCTCATTCGTCATCTGTTTGTGAAAGCAGGCTTAGTTAAGTGTCTAAAAAAGCAAGCAAGCGCACTAAGTAGTACATCAAAATACCGAATTGATGAAATGAAACAAACAGAAGTGTTAGTGGTAAATAACTATCCTATACAATTCATCAGGAAAATCGATAAAGCTCACAAGAAAAAGAAAAACAGTAGTGGAACTACTTATAATAACACAGGAAAATATTAAAGGCTTCTACGGTTTTACTATATAAGGAGAAGATATCTGAGCCCCTAAGAAGGGTTCTTAATAAAGCTGGAATTAGGACGGCATTTAAATATAAAAACTCACTCAGTAATAAGGTATGTAGGTTAAAGGACCCTACCGACCCAATTAGATAAAATAATGTAATTTACAAGATACCTTGCAATGGTTACATAGGTCAAACACGTTGATGGGGGTAGTCAGATTGTCAGAATATAAGAATATAGCTAAGGTTAGAATGATCGACCCTCGAGAAGATACGTAATTTAGAAAAAGGGTCAGCAATTTTAGTGCATGCACTAATACACAACCACACAACACAGGATGGGACGGAGTTAAAATTCTAAAAAGTAAAATATAGAGAGATAGAGGTTAACTACTGAACCTCTGTTCATCGAATCTACACCTAACACATGCAATACGAATGACTCATCACTAATACCAGAGATATAGAAAATTTAACTACCAATCAGATGGAGAGATGAGAAATAATGGAATCATATCAACAAAGTCGAAACCTTGTGTGAGTAAGGATTTGATATGGTTATAGAGAGTGATAAATTGTGCTCGAAACTTAATCAGTATATATTACTGTATAACACTGCAGGACTTTATCAAAATAAATTTTCTCCACAATGGAAGGGAGATAATAACTTCGGTTAAAAACATTTTTTATTTCTTTAATTTTCCAGTAGAACATAGGGCTTCAAGCTAGAGCTTTGAAGTTTCAGTAGCAGTGATTTTATTTTTATGGGGTGGGGTTGCTAGCCTCAGGCCAAACCTTCCCTCTTTACTGGTTTTATTACTAGCTTAGTGAGGTAAAGGAGTGTGTCGGCCAAGAAGTGAGCCCCGAACCACATGCATGGTTGGCGAGCATTTAACTGCTAAGCCACCGACGCAGCAACAAATAATAAGGCTGGGAATGATAGCCTGGTTAAACATATCGCGTACTGGCAAAAAACGACCATCAAATGAACAATAGTTTTAAATGTTTAATTTTTACAAAAGATTGTTACCTCTCCTACTAATTATATCATGACGATGAATAGGTAGCTTGAGGATCTAAATGTATTCAGGCGTGAGGATACTATTTTATTCACTTCATATTTGGTAAATACTGTGGGCTGCTCATCATATGAAAACAACACTTAAGGCATGAAACGGTTTATTTCCTTCTGATTTGTAATATGTCGGTGGCTTAGTGGTGCTGTCACACTCTTTAACCCCTCCAAGGTTAGTAGTTGAGAGGAAGTATGGATAAGAAGTAGGGTTTAGTGAGAAACTGGCAATCCCACCCGTAAATAACACCACCAATACTGGAGCAAAATTCGAACTTTCACTAGAAATGTTAAGTTATTCACTGCCTCTATATAGGTCAGAAACTTGGCGGGCGTCACGAAAAGCATTTCCAAAAGGTTACTGAAACCCTACATTCCACTCGGATCCTATCGGGAACAACAATAGTAATACAGGAACTTGAAAAACTGGAAGACCCATGTTCCACCAGAAATACCATGAAAAAATAAGTTTTCCTATTTTTGGAAATTATCAATTAATGTTTTGCGCCAATTTATTTCAGTAGGCTGAAACTTTCAGACTCTGTTGGCACTCTGACTCTTTGTGTGGACGCTTCGACAGTGTACTTGGTTAACATTATGTTTCTCTATCGATGATGATTGGCTCTAAAACTCAGGACACATAATGGATTAGATTTTATTTTATACTCTACCACAGTGCCCAAGTTTTATACTCAGGACACATATTTCATCTTACCTAAAACTCATGAGTTAAATGTGTCTAGGGCTTGAACCCCTAATCTATCTTGGGTCACTCTGTACAGCATGTTTCAACTGCTCCACAAAGTAACACATTGAGTTTTTATTCATTAAATTTTGTCTTTAAATTTCAACTACTTAAAAGATTTGAGAGTAGTAACAGACGAAATTGGAAAAACTGCCATTCTAGAGTTGTTGAAAGATTGTTTGCTTTAGACATTTTTTAATTAAAATAAAACGCTCAAAAAGTGCACACACTAGAAGAACTGTAGTTCTGACAAAAGAAGCGATACGCATCACTTTCTTAGAATGTTTTTTTCACTAGTTAACTTAACATCTCATTCATTGCAATGACTGACAGTCACTATCAGTGGAATTCAGGATTCGCGCATTTCTTCCTATTTGAGATCCGTTAACTGTATGTACCTGCATCCCTAGTGGCTTATGGTGTTTCCACTATGAGTCGGATCAGGTACTTGTAATCTCAAGCACCAAAGTAGTATCTATTGGACCACCGCAGTGTTCGAAGTGTAGGGTTCGAGTCTTATTGGGAGCACCATCAGCCACTAGTGATGCAGGTATATCCAGATAACGAGTCTCAAATAAGATGAGATGCACGAGTTTTGGATTCTACTGCTAATCGCCATCACTGGGGCATCCATACTAAGAACCAACGTTTCGACAGAAAACAGAATTTCGGTCCAGAGTATTCAGTCACCAGGAAACGCAAATTAAGTTCAGTAATTTAACATTTATGTTAAGTTCTTCTTTACGGTTGTATTGCATACACCTGTAGTAAAAATAGTGGGAATCTTAGAATGCGGATGGGTAGATTCTGCCTTATTGGATACAAAGTATTTCATCCTGTATTTCAGAACTGTATCTTCAACTATATGGGATAAACTTCTTCAGAAGTTAATGAGATGTTATCTGCAAAAAGTGGAAGAGACAAGTCTGATGGGAACGGGCAGAGCTGAAGAGTTATATAATTGTAGATGCTTTTTGGTTTGCTTGTGTTCTCTGAACTAGTTGGTTTATAGTTGCGGAGCTTCCATCGTCTTATTAGGCAACGTCTTCAGCGCATACTTCAGTTTGAAGTATGAGCTATTAAAACTCTTCACCAGTTTATAAATCATCTTTCCTGGTGAACTTGAATGTGACTGGTTATTTTGTGCATTTCCCCACCATCTAGGTCCACTTCTACTAATACGAATTGTTTTATTGACCTGAAAGTTGATCTTTTGTTCATGCGGTTTCCCTCTTATGGATTGGTAAATCTTGTCTATGTTATCGCCAATTCATTTGAACACCTGGCGTTTTTCGGTGTTTCCTCCGTCTTAGATTTAAACATTATCCTAATCAAACCGGTGTTTACGGTTTTCTGTATGCATCGATATGACGGAGTGGATCTCCTGTCTTTTCGTGGATCTGAAGACGAAGAGGATATCCACTTTGTACAATATTACTTTTTTCATAGTCGTTGCAACTTATCTTGTAGATGATACTGGCTTTCACCTTCTCTCACTGTTGACGTTTTGCGTTGCAATAGAGCTGAGTGAAGTGGGTTTTTTTATTTGTGGGAGACATCAGTTCCAAAAGGTCACAAGAGTCTTGTATTGCTTTTAAAGATTTTCTTTATATGTGGTAGGACATTTTTGTTTGTATTTTCATTGGGAGCCTTTAATTTGTTTGGTTAGATTGGGGGTTTATATCTTCTGATGAAGCTTCGTGTAAACCTATTTTTTGAAAAACATCCATGAGATCATTATTATTCCCTTGAGTTCCGAGTGGAACATTGGGCTTCAACAACACATCTCCACTTCGTTCTGTATTCTGCTGTCCTCTTCATCTGGCTAGCTCCAGGATTTCCCAGACTCTCTCATCTCTTCCTCAAACGATCTCCTCCATGTCACCCTAACACTCATGACCAACTCGCCGCTTCCCATTTGGATTCCACTGCAGCACCGACCTGCACTACCCACGATGTCACTCGACGGTATCTATAACGTACGCCTGATCAACCCATTTTCATTTTCACCTACATATTTGTGGAGCAGTCGGCTCTCGCCTGTTGGTTTGTTCCCAGCCAGCCAGAGTTTCTTGCTGTTAATTCTTTCTTGCCGGCCGGCTGGCCGTTTGATCTTCATTATGGAGCTAGCCAGTCAAGGTGGTAGCTGTTGATGTTAGTCTGTAACGTGTTGGAAATACTTTTCATGACTCACACGCCAAGTTTCTGACCCCTATCGAAGAATTGACTGACTGACTTCACATTTGCGTTGAATATCCGAATGTTGTTCTTTATGCTGAGGCGGAGTGCAGAACATTTCCAAACTGGTTTCAGGCCTTCTCGATTTTGGCTGGATTTGACATCTTCATCCGCTCCGCCTGTAGTTGATGCTGTACTTCCTGACCAGATAAGTGAAGAAAGTGTAACCTCTGTTAAATCTCTCCCGTTGATGATGATTGGTGCTGGTTGTTACTGTTGTGGTTCGTTGGTAATCTTCATCACCTCCATCTTCTCTATGTTCACTTGAAGTCCTGTCTCCGCTGCCTCTTCAGCCGGTTTGTTGGTTTTTGCCTCCAAACAAAAACTGTAATGCTTATATTTCAGATGCATTTATTTTATAATGTTTTCTCTACCATCTTTCAAACGTTGAAATAGGTTATTGTCATTATTTATAACTATTGCAATTTCAGTTAGTTCGTAACAGATGATCAGGACTTGTGAAACAGAATGATGATATCATTTTATACTCCAAATGTGGTCTGTCTTTCTATGTTTATCGAAATCTATCAAAGGGATCAAGTGTATGAAAGTAGAATATAGTTTAAAGGAATGGACTTTAGCAAAAAACAATTATGAACAAACCTTCATTTCTTCATTTAACCTTTTCTTTTCAGCATGTTTTTTAGCCTCTAATTCAGCCTTTTCACGTTGAGCTTTTTCCAGGATTTGTCTTTCTATTTCACGTTCCCTCTCGATTTCTTCCTGAAAACGACAAATGTGTCAGTTAACAATAATTATAATAATAAAAATAATCAAGTATTAGTTTGTAGAAATTTGATTGATTGTTTACAGGATTTAATCATGAGCTGACATAAGTTAGAGAACCAATAAAAAACAAGCTGGGAATACTGGACTGCTCTTTCATCTTAGTTTGGGACTCTTCAGCTCTACGCACCCACCAGGGTTCAGACCCGGAACCTTCTAGTTACAAGACAAGCTAGCTCGTAGACCATTAAGCTACTGGGAACCAATCCAATGGCCAGTCCATGAATTCTAACTTCTACGAATTCGCTAAATAGCGCGACCACTTCGCAATGTCTTCTTCGATGAGTTATTACCTCACCTTTAACCTTCTGTAATCCACTGGTCACGAGATTGCCTTGTAACCAGAAGGTCCTTGGTTCGAACTCTGGTAGATGCGTACTGTGAAGAGTCCCAAACCAGGACGAAACTTAAAAATTGGACATAAGAACAATGTTAATTTCCTTCCAAGAAGAAAGGCACAATGTTTTGGGAAAATGATTCATTGAAAATACTGCAAAATAAAATTTGTTTGAATGTAGACTTTAAATATATTCCCGCCGAGATAATTCTAGAACATAATTTTTAAACATGCAAATAGGTATTACCACTTGGAACCCAATGAAGTAATGACAATAAAGTAATCTTTTGAACACTTCTCCCCTCAAGTTATTGAATCCTTTTGCTTCGCCTTTTCAGTAAAATTTTGATTTAAGTTGAACAGCCAATATCCACATTCTATTCACTTGCGAGTTAAGTTGTTCAACAAATGATATAGCTAGGTAAAATGAATAGTGTACAAAAAGGTATATAACTCACCATCCTTTCCTTCTCTTTAATAGCATATAAGTTTTGAGCATTTTTCCATAAATCATCAGACACTTGTTTACGTTTCTCAGCTTGATTTTTTTCCCAATCCAAATTTTCAAGACAAGCAAGTGAATTTTCAATTGATTCGTTGATATCTAAAAATCCATAACGGGCTTTTTCATGCTCTTCATTCAACTTTGCAATTACTTCAGCAGCTGCCTCCTTTTTGTAGTGATAGAAGGAGAAGAGGAAATAAGATTAACAAGTGTGTGCGTGTGTGGGTGTGTAAAACTTGGGAATTGTGGTATTATGTACACTTAACATGGCAAATCGACTCGAGGATCAGCCTTCCAAATTGTTTCCTCAGGATAGTGCTTCATCATTGCCTAGTGTACCACCGCTTCACCGCCCACCACTGCTGCAACTACCATCAGATTATCCTCGCTGGAAGATACGAATGCAAGCGTTCCTGGACGTTACTCCAGCAGCCCACCATTTCATCCACGTTCTCAACAACCTATCAGAGGATGGATTCGCCCGTGCACACGCTGCTGGGTTCTGTAGTACCAACTCCATGCAAACGAACTGGGAGATTCTAGATCAATGTTTTGACCTGAGGCTGGGCTCTCAACATACCCTATTCGAACTGCTCTTCCGCCGACAACTACCAGGAGAGAATTTCCTGGAATATCTTCACGCTCTCCCACTACTGGCAGCTGGACCTGATTATCACGATAGCCCCGGCAGCAGAGACCAATTAGTATGCACACGCTTCATCGAGGGAATGATGCCTGGTGACCTACGCACAAACCTCCGACGTCAGCACCCAGCCAACACATCCAAGTTGCAGAAGATTATTCTTCGTTTCATGGACGCCAAGAACGACCACGTGTCCACACCCAGCACCTCTATGTGTCCATTATCAACAAAACCCAATGCAGCCGCCGTGACCGTTCAAGAAGCCAACGACGCCCAAATGGGGACGCCACCGGTCGCTGCTACTATTGTCAACATTTCGGGAAGAAGGCCCGTAAGTGTGGTCACAATCACCAGCCGGACCGCAGTAAGTCCCCTGTTTTTAATTTGTCTACATACTCTTGTACCCGGCAACCTTTGATGTTATGGGGACATATTAATGGCGTGCCCTCTAAAGTCCTCTTAGATACTGGTGCATCGGTCTCTCTAGTAAAGGCTTCCTTCCTTCGACGCTTGCCCCAGTACTCACCCCCAGTAACCACTCACAATATCTTGACGACGGCCAACGGTGCTAAGCCCGAATAACTCAGTGGTAACGTCTCTGACTGCAGATGGCACTGGGTGATGCGGGTTCGAATCTCAGAAGGAACATGAGTTCCTTCAGTGTAGCAGATACGCCTTGCTGACTGGCCAGTGCCAACTAGCACGAAACCTAGGTCAGGCAAGGCTTCCTGCCGATTGCCTCCAACTATCTAGTATTATTATTATACTATTGTAACAGTAGAAGGCAAGACACAGAAGCCAAGGTATATTTTCAAGTGATCAAACAGCTATTCATATATATATATATACCTGTACAATTTTATATTCTTTAACCAATCGCTGAGCGTGTGATTTTGGTTTAGATTAAACAACACGAAATGGAATGTTCAAATATACATTAAGCATTATGTTGCTAATGCTGTATTGAACTGCGGGAATATGTGTGAATAATATTCGGCTGGAACACATTGTGTGTATCACACCACCACGCTCGTCCTCCCATCAAATACTTTTGACTAAAGGTGTTCTGATCTTCTTGGTGCTGGCATCTGTGTCTGCTTTTCTTGATGTAACCAGTTCTGAAGCTCGTTGACGTCCACTCGCTTCTCTTTGTTTGCATTTCTGATAGTATATACGTGACCCCGTCTCGCCGTGACCGTGTAGTATCCTTCCCACTTTGGAAGCAGTTTGGGTAACCCTATCGCGTATTCTCCCTTGTTTCGCCTCACATTATCATATGCTGTCTTCGGCCGACCTCTTAGCAGAGTTCCATGGTACAGCCTCTTCGCTGACAGATCTTGAAAACCATTCAACTCCACAACAGCCTCAAAGTTCTGCAAGAAGATCCTTATGTCTCCTTCTTTAAAAGCTGCAGGGCATAGGATTTCCATTTCTTGGCAGACAATGACACCAAATGTAGCAGCGGAAGGCAAGGCATGGAAGCCAAAGCATACATCTCCACTAATAAAACCACTGTTTATATATCTACAGTTTATATTCGTTAACCATTTACTGATTGTGTGATTTTGGTTTACATTAAACGACATTAAATAGAATGTTCTGATACATAGTATTCTGTTGCTAATGCTGTATTGAACTGTGAGAATAATATTCCGTTGGAACACATTGTCCGTATCATACCACCACACTATTATATTTTATTTAAAGTTCCATGTGGAACATAGGGCCTCAAGCTTCAACTCTGAATTCTCAGCAGAAGTAATGTTTTTACGGGATAAGGATGGTAGCCCCACATCTAGCCTTCCCTCTTTGTCGGTGGAAGAAGTAAAGGTATGGGCAAGTCTGGAATCGAATTCTGGAATACACGTATGGTTTGCGGACATTCTCAAGCTGAACCACTCACTTACATGCAATTCCTTAATAATTTATTTACATTTTATTTATTTTTGGTTACAGCTTGATGCCACACCGTATTTTCAGTACAAGTATGGAATTTTCAGCATGCATATCGGTAGCCCAAATTTTGCATGCCGACTATAGATATCGGGTGTGCGTCGGCAGGGGATCGAAACCCGGAACATGTGCGTGGTCGGCGAGAGTCCTAACCACTGTGCAACTACATTACGAAACAGCATTACTTACTGAATGACATTCCAAAGAGAATACATTGGCCACAAAAATATCATTCTTATAATTCTCTTACGTTGCTCCATTTTGAATAATGCAAGAGCAACAACAGTTTGTGTAGAATGAGATGGCAGCTATCTTGATAAACAGCGCCCAGAAATACAATAAATGTGGCTTTCTACACACAAAATCCAGTTTTAAATGTAAGAAACTAGGGAATTCTATATTGTCAGACCCCGAACACCCTCTCTATACGCAGCTCTCTCCTTGCATTTCATCTGATAGAACTAGAAGCAACTACAGGAGGCTATATGCCAGGACTACCAAGTACAAAAATCAGCTGTTATGTGATGGGAAGTCCGTTAGGTATGACACGATCAACTTACTGCGGCACTCTAACAAATAGTTCCCATTAGCTTTTGTTCTCCTTTCTTTGTTACTATTATATTGTTGCTCACATATTCTATTACACACTAATTTTATATTCCATATCCTGTGGTGCATTGTTTAAATATGTGAATGCAATGCTGTTCTTTTTTATTTCTTTTATTTGTCTTTTTTTCTTTTTGTTGTTGTTGCTTTTTATTTTTAAAATCTTATAAAATTTATGAGGTAATTAGATGCAATATTGTAATGCAAGCTGAAAATTCCATACCTGTACCACAAATACTGTTTGGAATAAAGCTATTATTATTATTAAACAAAACAAAAGATAGAGGTTTGGTGACATTGGGAATGGAGTTATGTAATTAAGCAAAGAAGTGAATAAGATGATGGGTAACGAATAGACTGAGTAACATTGTAGTGAGTTCAACTCGAATCAAAGAAAGAGGAGACAAGCAGAGATACACTATGTAAAAGAGGGAAGAGGTTAAGGCCAAAGATTACGTTATAAAATAAAAGACACAGAGAGAGAGACTAAAGACATAGAGTTACCAGGGGAGCGAGGAGATACTAATGTCTCCTTCTTTCTGAACACATAAGTAAGGTTTCAAGTGTCCGATTGCAATAGATTTGGCAAACCTAATCAGAATCGAACCATACTGTCTATGAATAATTTTAAACGATTTCGTGATGTCCACATAGATCACGACAATCAAGACAATCTTCATTCAGCTTGACTACCCCTTGGTGCAGTCGAAAGTTGACAGATACCTACCCTTTATAGAAAATTAAATGTATTTGCGGGAACCATTGCGTCAGGAGGATATAAATAAGAGCACACTTTAATATTTCTGAACATGTACCAAGAATTCTACGTCCCAAGGGAACAAACGCCTCCAGCAGTGCCGTTGACAGACATCTGATCGATACCAGTAATGAAGTGGATATTGTGAAATCCCTAAACATTTTCAATAGACCAAAATGGTTCAATTCTCCTGAAGCTGGACGAAGCCAGTGCTATCAACCGCCTGAAATCAGATTTTTTTGTTCAGAAAGAAGTAATCATCAGTCTTCCCTTGCCGACCCCCCCTGGTAACTCGATGTCTTTACATTCCCCTTAATTCTGTCACGTAATTTTAGACTATAACCTCTTCTCTTTCGCTATTGTGTAATTTTGTTCGTCTCTTCTTTCTATAATGTGAGTTGAACTCACCAGAGTGTTACTCAGCTTATGAGTTACTCATCGTCTTACTCACCTCCTGTCTTTACTGCATAACCCCTTTGCCACTGCAAGTATGCTAAAATTGTTCTGTACATAAACTGAATATTTTCGGTAGTATGTAGGCAGATGATGAGGAGCTGATGAAATAAGCAGTGATGGTACCATATTATTTTGTCTGCACAAATCGTTGCTGTTCTTGCTTTATTCAAAATATAAAATGCATGAAAAGGAAAAGGACGCCCAAGTGGGGGGGTCCGAGCGGAACATAAGGCTTCAAAACATATCTCCACTTTCTTCTATTTTCTGCCATCCTCTTCAGCTGGGCCCACGATTGACCCTAATCCCTCATCATCCTCGCAATGATGATTCATTCATCACTTTCCATTGGGGTTCCACTCGAGCGATGGACTGCACTGCTCGTGATGTCATTCGACGGTCTCCTGAGTCTATGCCGGATCAATCCATCTCCATTTCCCCCTGCATATTTGTTGAACAATCGGTTGGCCGGCCTTTGTTTTTCAGTATGAAGCCAGCGAAGTTGGTAGATGTTGGTAAAAGTCTATAACTTGTTGGAAATCCTTTTCGTGACACGCTGGCCATGTATCTGACCCGTATAAAAGAAATGACTGACTAAACACTTATGTCGAACGAAATCGGAGTCTTGTTCTTTATGCTGACTGAGTGAGTGCGGAAGACTTCCAAACTGGTTTCAGGTTGATGAAGGCATATCTTGCCTTTCCGATTATCACTGGCTTTAACATCATCCGTGTTTTCCACCTGTAGTTTAAAAGATGCTTCCTAAATAAGCGAAGGATGTAACCTCTTTCAAATCTCTCCCGTTGATGGTGACTGGTGTTGGTTGTTGTCGCTTTGGGTTGGTAGGTTGATTTTCCTCATCCCCTCCGTCTTCTCTATGTTCACCTGCAATCCTGTCTTCGCTGCCTTCCTCGTCTCTTCAGCCAATTTGTTGGTTTTCGCCTATAATTCTTCGAG
Organism: Trichobilharzia szidati; assembly: GCA_944472155.2. NCBI lineage: Eukaryota > Metazoa > Platyhelminthes > Trematoda > Strigeidida > Schistosomatidae > Trichobilharzia > Trichobilharzia szidati. Next base: position 65,788,133 of record OX235277.1, on the reverse strand, counting down.
TGTGTGTGTGTATGACATTAGATATAAATCGCCATCGGAATCTAGACCTTCTAGAGTCTTCTTGTCGGTCCAACGTATTCCTGTCTTCTCAGACCCTGTGCACAGTTTGACGCATAATCCAGTCCACCACAATTAAGAATATCATCGCAGGTGATAATAGGCAGGCAGTCTCGTTGAACTCCTGCATTCACTTCAAACGCCTAGCTGACTTTTCCATTGTGAACCACCTGACACGTGGCAGGCATTGTCATATAGCTAACTGGTGAATGAGGTTGATACAGACTTGCGGAACACCCTAGTCTTAAAGTAGTTTCTAAATTACTTCTCGTTCAATGTTGTCTGCCGAAGGCCTTTTCAAAGTCGATAAAAATGAGGTACAGGTTTGACTTCCATTCTATGCTTTATTCTGTGATGACGATGCGTAGAGTTACAGCTTGATCAGCACATGATTTGCCTTTCCTGAATCTAACTTGTTCCCGGTGGGGTTGGCGGAGCTCTGCATCCAGTGTATCTTTTATTCTCTCCAGGATGACTCGACTTAGTATTTTATTTGGCATGGACAAGAGCACTGCTCCACTCCATTTCTTGCTGAGTGAGGCGTAAGTCGCCCTTCTTTGAGATTTATTGAAAAGGTAGTCAGCCTTTCTTCCAATCAGCAGACACCTTTCCTTCCTTCTTTCCACTTTTATACGTTGTTTAAATTTAAACCATTCCTGAGTCAATTATTATCTTATCTTATTCAAGTGTTGGTTTGTAGGGATTTGATTAGATAGAGGATTTCATCATGAGCTGATATCAGTTAGAGAACCATTGGAAAACCTGGGAGTACTAAACAGCTGTTTCGTCAACCTAGTTTGGCACTCTTCATCAGTACGCACCCACCGGGATTCGAACCCGGGACCTTCTGGTTACAAGGCAAGCTCGCATACTCGCCGAAGACATCGGCTAGGGGTCGTGCTATGTCATGAATTGGCAGAAGTTAGAATTCATGGGCCATTGGATTGGGTTCCAGCGGCTTAATGGTATATGGGCTCGCGTTGTAAACCAGAAGGTCCCGGGTTCGAATCCCGGTGGGTGCGTACTGATGAAGAGTCCCAAACTAGGATGAAACAGCTGTGCAGTACTCCCAGCTTGTTTTCCAGTGGTTCTCTAACTAATGTCAACTCATGATGAAAATCCTGTATTATCTTACCTGTTTTTTAATTTGTTCATTAATTTTATCTCTTTTCACCTGTCTCCTTTCGTCTAGACGATTATTGTAGGCATTAAATTCTTCTAACAATTGACGTTCAAATTCAATTTCATCATCTTTTTTAGCTTTGTCTTTTTCACACTGTTCAATAAACTCTTGATATTCTCTTCTTATTCTTTCATTTATACGTTTACGTTCTTCTGCTTCCCTAAAAAATGGGTAATTCAATTTAGCGATTTTAAAAAAAAGGATGGGGACTATCAGTTTGTTTATTAAAACAAGTATGAACTGTGGTGAATTTCCAATATTGAACTATGTGAAGTGAAAAAACCCAAAAAAATACAGTGAAACTCTTAAAAAATGGAATTATACGAAAAGGAGTATGATAACAAATAAGGAAGGTGTGAAGTCTCCGGCTTTCTGAACCGTCCTAGTAAATTTTAAAGGAAACTGACACAACTCTAACAAATACTTAGACTTCAATTCATTCCATAGGTTTACAAGTATTGGTTTGTAGGGATTTTTTTATTGGTTGGAGGATCTCATCATGACATTGGTTAGAGAACCATTGGAAAACCAGCTAGGAGTACTGGAAAGCTGTTTTGTTCTAGCTTGGGACTCCTCACATTACTCATCCACCGGGATTATTCCCTTGGATTCTGAGTGGAAAACAGGACTTCAGCAAAACATCTCCATTTTACCCTGTAGTCTGCAGTCCTCTTCTCTTATTCCCACGATTGCCCGTTTTCTCTCATCTCCTCTGCGTACTGTCTCCTACACATCACCTCCAGACCAACGCCTAACTCTTTGTTTCCCAATAGGATTCCACTCGAGTAGTCACCTGGCATCCAATGTCACTCACCAGTCTCCTCATTTTGTGTCCGATCCATCTCCGTTTTTTTCAGAATATTTGTTGGGCGATAGGCTATTGATTGGTTAGTTTCCAGAGTTTCTTGCTCCTAATTCTTTCTGGTTGGCTCCCTGATCTTCAGTAAAGAGCCAGAAAATTTAAGCTGTTGATACAAGTCTGCAATAGCCTGTTGGAAATTCTTTTCCTGACGCGCCGACCAAGTCTCTGACCCCTTAGGAAGAACTGACTGGCTTAACATCGGTGTTGAAAATCCGAATGCTTTTCTTTATAATGAATGAGTGTAGAAGATTTGCAAACTGATTTCATGGAGTGATGAGAGTGTGTCTTGCCTTTCCAATTGTGGTTTTAACATTCTCATTCATACCGCTTACCTACAGTTGAAACGATGGTGGCTAGATAAGTGGAGGAAATGACCTCTTTCAAATTTTTTTCCGTTGACAGCGATTGTTGTTTGTTGATGCTGCTGGTTCGTAATCTTCATCACCACCATCTTCTCTATATTCACTCAAGTTATAGTATCGTCAAAAACTGACGAGGATATCAAAGCAAGACAAGCTTTCGTTAATCTCAAGTCTGTGTGGAGGTCAGCAGCGCTCAGCATCAAAAATAAGATTCGGATTTTCTACTCCAATGTGAAATCGGTGCTACTTACTAAACGGATCAGAGACTTGGCGCGTCATAAATGGCATCTCAAACAAACTACAGACCTTCATTGACAGTTGTCTTCGCTCAATACTCAAGATCAGATGGCCAGAAAAGATCAGCAATAGAGATCTCTGGAAATGAGCGAACCAACACAGTAGGAACCGATTGTGAAACAAATAGGCAGGAAGAAATGGAGATGGATTGGCCATACTCTGAGGAAACAAACCATCAAGTGACATCACTAGACAAGCCATTACTCGAGTGGAACCCGAAAGGAAAGCGGCGAGTTGGTCGTTAGTGCAAGGGTGACTTGGAGGAGGTCATGTGAAGAGGAGATGAAAACGTGTGGGCAGACTTGGAGCCAGGTGAAGACTCTAGCAGAGAACCGAACGCAATGGAGACGCATGACTGAAGCCCTATGTTCCTCTAGGAATTAAAGGAAACAATATATATCGTCAAAAAGCAGCGAATTTGTGATCACAGCTTGTAATATATCAAATCCCTGCTAACCAACATTTGAATATTCATTTAATCCCCACCAGTGTCTCACTACGTGATGAAGATGCCCGAAGTTCTAATAGGAAGTTGTAACCAGCAGGTTCCACCAAGTTGGGAGTAAGGACAGATATTCGGTTATGACAGTGGCCGCCGGTAGCGCTGTATATCGCAAATTGATAGAAGTTAAAATTGATGCGCCAGCCATTTGAATCCATCCCACTGGCTAAATGGTCAAAATGCTCTCCTTGTTACCTAAAGGCTATGGGTTGGATCCTCGATGGAGTCATGACTAGGTATCGTCGAAGAAACCCAAACCAAGACAGAAAATCTGTCTAGCGCTGTTTGCTTTTTAATGATCGTCCATCTGAATTCAGCTCGTGATCAAAACCTGAATTCGTTCAAGCCGATATCTGAAAAGTCAAAAAATTCATAAGTTGGTGCCATGTTTTCACCTGACTACCCCTAAATTCTTTTCAAACTGATAGCTGAAATTTCATCTACAATCACCTCTTTACAGCTGAATAAATTTCTCGAATAAGTGAAGTGGTCAACATGCTCAGTCATTCCATACGCCAGGTCTTCGGGTTGAGGGTGAGTGGGAAGCGATAATTTAATCATTCGATGATAAGACGGAGAAGATTATGTGACGCTGGAATGGAAGCTAATGGTCATTCATGAGTCCATCTGAATGTGATCACACAGAAGCGCCAATACTTTGTGCTACAACTCTTCAATTTTCTCTTCCTGTTAGTTCAAATTCCGTAGCTTTAATGCGGTTACAGTTGTGCTCAGCAGTAGTTGTCTTGTTACCTTCACGATCTCGCCAATGTCTATAGGTTGTGAGGCACTGACCAGTTGTAATTGCTGAGAAATGTTTTTCTGGAACACTTTCGATAAGCTTGGAAGCCAACAAAGGAGCCTCTAATTCTTCATCAAATGTGGGATGAGCACGACGAAATAAACTTGTCGGCTTCACCACCAATACCAGCAGGCACCCGTCTGGCCCTAACTTCATATCACGAAAACGCCGCACTGTCTGCTGTCTATGCGTCGAACTCTATCAGTCGTTCTTTCGAAGTCGTGTGAATATAATTGATATGATTATGAACAATAAATTGTGTTTGAAACGTCGTCCAGTAAACAATACTGTTTCACTTTGTGATACATCTAATAAACAAACTAATATGGAATTACTTACTGCCACAGTGCCCAAGTTTTACGCATATATTAAGGTGACCACATACTTTTATCGTCAGTCGCCTTCAATTTATATTGAAGATCAAATGGCGAGAAAGAACTGGTAACAAGAAACTTTTGGAAGGAACCATTCAAGAACCAATAGGTCAATAAATATTCCGAAGAAAATGGAGATGGGTCAGACAGACACTGAAGAGACTGTCGGGTAACATCTTACTCCAAGCCTTCAAATGGAACTCGAATGTGAAACGACGAGTTGGAATTTGCTTCGATGTTGACATGGAGGAGATGAGAGCTTGTGGGACAAAACTGCAGAATACAGGACGAAATGGATCTGTGCTGTGATAGCCCTACTTCCAACTCGCAACCCAAAGAAATAATAAGATAATATACACAAATAAGCGGAGAAAACGTACTTTTCTATCTGTTTCTTTTCTTCAGCAACTAATCTGTCAATAATTCTTTTCGATTCTTCTTTATCAGCACGAGCATCTCTGTCTTTCTGTGTATTACCTGTTAACTAATTTATGAAAACAAATTGAAAAAATCAATATGAATTTTGTTGTTAATTAAATGCATTTATTAACTTTTTAACAAATTTCAAAAACTAATCCCCAGTCAATTTGGTTTATGTGACCCACTTTCGATTCTTCGTGTTTCTGTTTCCTCATAAACATCTCCAAATAACTCAGTGTTCATCACTTAATCAGTTAGTTGCATAATCTCTTCGATTACTGAGCATTATTTAAAACAGTTAGTTCCCTTTATGAATTTAGTTAAACAAAGCAATAAGAAGACGTAGTTTGTCTGAATCGTGTAATGTATTTGCGAACATCACATCTCGAAAAATCTGATCGTACTCCACGGACTTGTCATAGGGATATATATGAAATTAATAAACAGTTAGAGGTGAGAAAATAGACTACTTAGGTCAAGTTAAAATGACATATTGAAGGTCAAAATAACCATGAAGACCACTAAACCAAATAACAGGGGTAATAGTACATCTACCCTGGCTGGTATCAAAACAAAGTTTGTCAAGGAAAGTTTAGTGTGATAAGTAATTGTTTCTCATGAACGCATAAAGATAGTGTAAACTTCCTAACTGCTAGCTAGGATTTCCACAAGCCTTAGGATACATCCTAAACACGTTTTATAGATAGATAGGTTTAAAAGATGTGTAAACACCAATTTTATGTTCTGTTTCTATAATGTGTTTCGCAATAGATGAGCTAGATCTCCTGTTCTCACCATGAATGGGTCCTAAGGATTCTATTTGCTTCTAGAGCCATTTAGGAATATGCTCTGAAGCCGACCCTTACTTGCAGAGATCGATGAGTCCTCCCTATGTATGTGTGTTCACACGTACATTCAACTTGCTATATACAGTGGGATGTGACATCATTTTTCACATGTTCAAAGGGCTTAGATGGATATATTGACTTCACATCCTCAATTATTATGATGTTAGCTGCATAAAAAGTCTTTTAAACCATATCAGCCTTCAGCCTTTGTCTAGGTATCAAGCTGCTATGATGCCCCATATAAGGGTAGCTTGATGTACACGTCTTTCTTAGGGGCAACTTGGAGAGTGGGTCTTGCTATTCTAAATACTTTGTATCTCCTGATGAACTTGTCTGGATAATTTTTATCAACCAATGTTTGTGTTGACTTCCTTTCTTCCACATCAAGTGTGTCTTCAGTGCATATTCGTTGGATTCTACTGAAGACGCACCTTACTAAGACTCTTTTGTACATAACAGGGCAGAAACTGTGACAATTAAGATACTGTCCTGTCCAGGTAGGTTTTCTATAAATAGATACTTTTATTGACCTATCAAGCCGTCGATTAAGCAATATATCTAGGAAAGATAAACAATTATCTTCCTCTCCTACAGATGTAAGTGATGTGCTCTTCTGAACTTCATTCATTTGATTTAAAATTGAGGTGGCAGAACGAAGCTTATCCTGTCGTTTATATACCTTCTATAAAAAGACACATTTTCGATTAAATCCTCCGATAAACCCTCTATGTACGCCATATCTTCAAGGATTGCTTTCATTTTCTCTTCACAATATCTCCTCCATTTCCCCCTCGGATGCCCAACTCGTGTTCCACTCGAAGGTCTGGCGTGAGAAGTCACCTACCGGTTTCCTCATTGTGTGTTTGATTCATCTCTGTTTTCTTCGGAATATCTGTTGAGCAACAGGTTCTTGCTGGGCTCGTTCCTAGAGTTCTTAGATGCTAATTCTTTCTGGCTAGCCATTTAATTTTCAGTATGGAACCAGTGAAGGCAGACGTTGATAAAAGCGTTCAACTTGTTGGAAATGCTTTAGTTGACGCACCACTTTTCTGACTCACTTGACACTGTTGTTGAAAATCCAAATTTTGTTATTTATGCTGCGAAGTGGAGATGTCAAAACTGATTTCAGAGTAGAAAAGGTCTGTTTTGTCTATACATTCCTTTATGACCTTGACATCTGCACCGGTACCGACTGCCTATAGGTGAAACGATAGCGCATAGGTAAGTGAAGCAAGTAAACTATTTCAAATTTCTCCTGCTGACAATGGCTGATGTTTGTTGACGGTTGATTATCTTCATCACCTCCGTCTTCTCACCTCATCATCAAATACCGAACCGCCCGCTGCCTTTGGATTCATCATGAATAAAAAGCTGACAGAAGAACACGTAGTTATGACAACTAGTGTGATTATGAATAGACAGCAGCATATCCCACATTCACTAAAAAGCCAGATATAGCACCTGGGATTCTTCTTCACACTTCAATTTGATAGCTGAATTTACTTCATCGAACTGAAATATTAGCACGTTCCCAATCACATCATATTCACAAACGATGGAATTATCATCCATATACCAACAAAATGGTAATTTTCTGATAGGGTTGTACATAGGACCATTTTCTAGTTTTCTAAGGGAGAAACCTGCTGACATGGGACCCAGTGGTGAGCCTACTGACACTCCATCCACCTGTACATAAAGTTCACCATTAAACATAAAATTTAGAACAACACATTTAAGCGAATAATATTGGAAAGTGTGCTGTTCTAGACATAAAATTAGCACTTACGATAAACTTTAGTAACGATGATCACAAGTGTAAAACTTAGCACTACGGTAATATATAATTCCATATTAATTTGTTTATTAGATATATAATACTGGAAAAGTATTACTTACTGGAAGAGGAAACTTCGAACACAATTTCTTACTGATATTAGATAGTTGGAGGCAATCGGCAGGAGGCCCTCTAACTAGGTTTCGTGCTAGTTGGCACTCACCAGTCAGCAAGGCATATCTGCAACCTTGAAGAAACTCAAGTCCCTTACTTACTGTTTATAATAATATTAATTATCATACTCAAAGATGATACACCAAATGAACTAATAAGCAACAACAACCTGAGAAAATCGATTCAACGAAGATTTAATACCGATGAACTGCACCTTGTATATTTTCCATACAAGTGGTTGTGATTCCGAAATTGAAAGATGAATTACTTAGGATAGCCACGTTTAACTGTTTCTATCGGTTCAAATATTCCTGTGGAGCCAGTTATATTGGCTGTTTCTCTAAGAACCGCATTCTTCATGCCCCGCAACACCTACTAGTGTTGTTAAATAAAGGCATTGTTAAAACAGTCAGCAGTTCAGCAGGAGCTCTGAACGCAAAAGAAACAGGTCCAACTCTGTTGCTATCTTGACCTGCTGTGGAGCCTACAAATTCGCGAATTCTGTGTTAACTCTCCCTAATTTACCTCAGATTTAGTTTAGCGTTATACTGATGCATATTACCTCAAAGTGATGCTTTCAAAATACAAATCTGCTGATCCTACTGATTTAATGTAATTTAAAACACTCATGTTATTAACAATTAAAGAAGAAATGTTTAATTCAGTTTTACATTTTTCCAGCGAGTGATTGGACCGAAGTGCTCCGTCTCAGGCTGACATGTCGGCTACTTGTGCAGATGTTTCGACGATGTCTGGTCATGTAACTTGAAGTCAATTGGTGAATGATGACTAGCAGTGGAATCCACACAGGATGTGCACTTCGTCCTGTTCGAGACTCGTCACTGAATGTACCTGTATTCTACAGTGCGTAAGTGATGGTGCCCCCACCAGGCCTCAAACCCATTTCCCATAGTTCCAAACATCAAAGTGTTATCCACCAGACGACTTGGGCCACGAGAGCCACCTCCTGTTCATCGAGTCTCGGAGGGAACACCATCACTCACTGGGGAATGCAAGCATATCCAGATGACGGGTCCCAAGTAGGACGAAACTCCCATCCTAGATCCCACTGCTAATCAATAACAATATTCCTTTTATTATTACTATGATATAAATGTCTAATCTGGTGATGAATTCATAGCAAAGAATATTCTTTGTTCATTAGTCAATGTTTTGAATTGTATCAGTCAGCTGTGAAATATGGTCATCAGATTAAGAGGGTACGTTACATCCTTAATAATCAGTCTCAATAAGCACAGAAGCTAAATCCACAACCTCCTACTCTGTAATGTCAATTCAAACTTGTTTAGTGTCAATTGTGCTCTAAAGTGTTGACCACACAAATTCTACTCTAACATTACTGACCAAATTTTTATTCCGAACTAGTAACTCTTTCCAGACTGCAGGACCAGCCCATTGACTATTCAGACATTATGCGGTAAAATAAAAATTTGATATTTAGTAGAAGTTGTAAACAACAAGATAAAACACGGTCTGACAGAATTAGGGACTATAAACTCTGACAGATAACGGACCAATCAATAACCTATTGCTCAATAAATATCCTGGAGAAAATGAAGTTGCATTGGGAACACTCTGACGAGATCGTTGAATGACATCGTATGCCAGGTCATCACTTGAGTGGAACCCACGTAGGAAATGACGAGTGGGTTGTCCGAGAGTAACATGGATGAGGTCAAGCGAGAAAGAGATCAGAGAATCGTGGAGAATCTTTGGGCCGGCTAAAGAGCACCACAGAGAATAGGTGAAAGTAGAGATGTTCTGTGGAAGCTTTATATTCCACGTGGAACACAATGGGACAATAATAGCAATAACTGTTGTTATTATTATTAATAATAAAATAAACCTTATCATAAGTAAATTGTCTGGCTTCTTCTCTTAGCTTCTCATCGCGTAATTTAGTCTTCATTTTTTCATAGGATTCTTCCATGGCATCAGCTTTAAGTAACTGTTTCTCCCATTCAACTTCTTGTTTCTTAAAATCAGCAATAGTAAAAACATAGTAAAACAAGAAATAAGTTTAATTATATTAACAAGCTCACATGTTATTTTATATGTTTTAGGAAATAATATAATTGGTGAATAATCGTCATTTAGGCTTTAGTGGAAAAGAAACAATTACTTCAGAGAAAAGTTTATCTTCAGTAAATTCATTCTCTCTAGCTGTATAATCCCATTTATACATCTAAGATGTCTTGAAGATAAGAATTTCAACATGTCTGAGGAAAACATTCTTCTCAGAAACATTAAGAGTAGTGTTGTCCTGTCGTTCACTGGTTTAATAAAGCCTGAAATATTATGCATATGACCACCTTGTATGTTCCTGCAATCACAGGTATATAGGTCGTTCTACAGAAACCTTATCTAATAAGGGTTCAAGAACACTACATCGCTTGGCTGCAGGAAGGAAGTCGTGATCGTATAAACAGTGCGATAAATGAACACCTTTCAAGTACTGGTTTTTGTAGGGATTTTGTTCGATAGGCTGGAAGATTTCATCATGAGCTGATATCAGTTAGAGAACCATTGGAAAACAAGCTGGGAGTACTGGACAGCCACCTGTTCCGTCAGCCCAGTTTGGGAATCTTCATCAGCATGCACCCAACCCACTGAAGTTCGAACCCAGGACATCACGGTCACACGGCAATCTAGCTCGTAGACCATCAAGCCAGTGGGACCCGATCCAGTGGCTAGATAAATTTCTATTTGTCAAATGCTTTTTAAAAAGCAACTACTGTGATTGATTATAAAAAGAAAAATGAAAAGCCTTTCGTTTTCGCCCATCATTTTCCAATTCGTGAGAAAAATTAAAACTTTCAGGTGAATACAGGTTAGGACGTACTATTTCATTCATTTTCTCAACCTTTTTGGAATGGATTTGCGATTCAAGTATTCTTCCCACAAGTTTCGCTCTTATTTTTGAGGCTAAGTTTCTAAGCTCTGGTCTAAAACAGGTAATAAAAGAAAATAAGTTTCGTATACTCGGTTTCTCTTAACATTGTCCTTTCGTGTATGATGCGGTCTTCCTCTTCCAATTTTCGCTTGACATTTACGGCCAAAGATTCTTCTGTTTTGTTCTGTTCTTCCTTCAGGGTGTTCCTTACTTCCTCCTGTTCTACATATAATAAATTATAAGTTGATAAGATACGGATTTCATTTGTGAAAGAAGATTACATTCGTATTGCTTTTGCGAATTCAACCTAACTGCGTTTCCCTTCCTCCTGGCCTCCATTTCACGGGCATTTCTTATACCAATCTGTCTATTTTCTTCACACCATTTGTACCGTCTAAGATATTCTTCATCAATTAATCTGTCAGCTGCACCTGGGTCGCAATCTATAGCCTAAGTCAAAGTTAAGAACCTGCAATGTTTTCTTACGCGGAATTCCAACAATTTGTTTGCTAAAGTTTTATAGTCCATACACCCGGAGTGCGCGATATCTTAGAAGTAATTTATAACTTGCACTGGTTAATCCATAATTCAATGTTGTACAATATCAAGTATTATTTTAGCGAGCTAGTATAACCCAATTTGATTTCTTTGTGCCCTCTTCTTGATTGTGAGGTATAGGTTCTCGATCTTTGGTAAATTTCTACGTAGCTCGTCCCGCCACTCGACTGTCGTAACTTTGGTTGACTCCAAAAAGGTGTGGTGCTGGGATTAATTATATGCTGTTTGTGGCATGTGGTGTGTCGAAACTTTGTCACAACTGTGAATGGAGTCTAATCCTTTCACCAGTTAGCCCTCCGGTATGGTCGTCAGAAGAAAAGAGATAATAATAACAGATATGATTAGCGTAGATTATTCAGACTAAAAGAAAAAAAATTTAAACAGACAGCTAATTATATTTGAAGTTGAAATATATATACATACAAAGATATATGTATATAATATATCAATAATAATAAGTGTAAGTGTAGTAGTTGGAGTAGTCAGGAGGGTAAAACGGGAGAGAATGCAGAGACGTACGACGACTAATATATGTTCAGTACTGCTTGGTTTTCAATGGTTCCCTAACTGATATCAGTCCATGATCAACTCTTAAAACTAATATATGTGTAAAACTTGGGCACTGTGGTAGTAAGTAATTCCATATTAGTTTGTTTATTAGATGTATCACACAGTGAAACAACATTATTTATTGTATGACGTTTCGAACACCACAATATGTGATCCGTTTGATACCACCACTGTTTCACTGTGTGATACATCTAATAAACAAACTAATATGGAATTACGACGACCAATTTAGTTGTCTGCCCATTAATGGTGTATGGGATTTTAAGGGGATAGGCAATTTGGACACAGTCCTTGTGTCGCTGCATGACTGTCCAGCCTTCGCTTAAAAGTGTCCACAGATGGTGCCATAGCTACATCTTCCGGTAAGGAATTACAGGGACGGCAAACCCGCAGTAAAAAGAAGTGGAAGAGCGCCCAGGTCCTTGCCCTCTGGTGGGCTATCCTTCTGGGATTTCCACTGGGAAGCCTATACCTACTCAATGGCAGAACACCTTCGTTTGGGGGATTCTGGTCATTTATCATGTAGGCAGTAACCAATTCCCCCCAAAGCTGACGGTAGTGAAGTGTGCACAGGACGAATTTCTTCGGCCTTTCACCATACGATTTATTTCGGAGACCAACCACTCCTTTTGTTGCCCGTCGTTGGACTCTTTCCAAAAGGTCTGACCTCCTCTAAGCAGTGGGGGGTGCAATGATACTGTGCACTTCAAGGTGTGGTCTGACGTATGTTTTGTACAACCTTAGAAAGAGCTCAGGAGTGAGTGCACCTAACTGCCTATGTATAAAGTGTATGACCACATATGTCCTCGCTACATCCCCCGTATAGTTTACGCTTGTATCCCTTTTTCCATTAGAACAAGGCATAAGTCAAGCTCCGACGTTGTGCAGGACAAGCTCTCATTGCACAGGGTGTAACTTGCATTCTGCAGCCCACAGGTGTGTAACTTCACTACTTCTCACTTTTCCAGGCTGAAAGTCATACCAATGGCCATTGTTGTCACTGGCTTGTTTGGTAGTCTTTTGGTGCTTGATGCTTGATTTCATGGAAACATTCTGAATCTATAGATGGTTCAGCAAAAATGAAAAATAGTTGCTACAGCCAAATGGAATTCAGTCAACCATTCAAGTTATTGACACTTCGGAATGAATTATATGCGGTAACTACCCTATTCTGTCACGAGAATGACACCTAATAGAAACAGGAACATACTTTCTCTGCAAATGCTGCAGTTTCTCACTGGGACTGTTTTTTCAGAATAAGCCAGTTTCCATTCGTAAATCTGTTTTGAATTATCAACAATCCGATAAACTGTCACCGTCTAACCTTGTGTATGGAATCTATTCTTCACAGTTGCCGATAGATCTGACGTGGCATTTCTCAACCTAAGAATACATACGCTTGAATGGAGATGCAGCAGGACGATGAAGATCATCGGAAACTTAATGGTCTTTGAATGTTTCTGAAACACTCACTTGGAATCACGATGTTTTGACAAGTAAAAGCAATAATAATATTTCCTTTATGAATGCATATATTTATGATACATTGCATTTGCCTATTTCATTACACTTTAATGATTCACCTTTGCACCTTTACTTTTCTAAAACAGCTTACTATCCCTTGTAAACCTTGTACTTACCTCAATATTGGCTGGTTATCGTATGCCTACAACTACGGGTTGAAAACGAAATGAAGTCGATTTTCCTGTGCAAACTGGAGGACTACTGTTTAATTCAATAATGATACGACATGGGTCAGACAAAGAGTGTATTTATACATATATCAAATATTTAACTGTTCAAACATTACTAACTTGTAGACAATCTAGTATTTGACATTGTATCATACTTGATCGTGCCTGTAAAAATGGCATGCATTTTCATGTAAATTTTTGTTTATATGAAAATATAAAAAATTATTATTGTTATAATATCCTCAATTTATGTACATGATGGTCACCAGTTTACAGGCATCATCAATATGACAATAATATATACATGGAGTAAGCATGTTTAGGATTTTTCACTGACACAAGATATATATATACAAGGGAAGATAATGGAATAATGACAGCATACACACTTTAATAATAATAATAATTTGCCTTATCCCAAAACAGTACTTGTGATACAGAGTGGAGTTCTCAGCATTTTTACTACAGTATTGCATCCAGTTAATGCATTATCAATAAATAAAATTCTACATAGATTAAGGAAATCTCAGTTCGTTATGACAACAACATATTAGGATGTCGGTAGCAATGCCAAAGCTGAACAGTGTTTGAAGGTGTTAGAAAAGTAGGTGCTGTCATATATACTGGCGTAAGCGGGAGAAAGAAACAAAGCAAAACATATCGGGAAAAAAGAGAGAGAAAAGGAAAAGAAAGAAAGAAAATGTTGTACCTATAAATGATATGAGTTGGAAAGACGAGGTCCAGTTGTACTACTGACTATTTAATGAATTATAGGTGTCACGCCTAATGCTTTCTTTATCGCACAGAACATGAGCTAAGTAGGATATGGTTGAGCTTTTGTACTTGCTAGTGCGAGCATATAGTTTTCTATATAGGCTTCTGGTTTTGCCTGATGAGATGCAAGGGGAGATTTGTTAGTGAAGAGGGTGGTGTGAATTAGATAAAATGGATTCAGCCCATTTTTCACATGAGTCCATGTGCCTGTCGACCAGAATATTAACAAGCTGGTTGAGTGGCACGTTGCTTATCCTGCTGACAACCTTTAACATCCTGCGTAATATATTATAGTCTTTTTTCAGTAGCCCGGGAAAAACCAAGGGGGTAAATAGAAAATAATAGGCAGAATGAGAGAGTTAACGAATTGTAGGAGTAAGGGTTGGGTTATAACAGAATGTTTATCTTCTTGATGTAGAAGGTAAGACGGAATATTTTCCTATAAATCGCCAGGATATGAAACGACCAGGAGAGATCAGCAGATAGAATGACGCCTAGGTATTTAATTTTCGACTTGGTTTCAATTTCAGTGCCATCTATGTTGCATACCTCGTGAGAGCCAACCAGTTTGTTTAGGTCGGATTTATGCCTAAAGGTGAAATTGACTGTTTGGCATTTGGAGGGGTTTAAGGTAAGACCGTTTTCCTTGGACCACTGGCTGATTTCTGACAGAAAGCCGTTTAGTTTAGAGCAGTCACTTTGACATTTGACAGGTAAAGATACTGTCAGGTAGTCGGCATATTTGACAAAATTAATGTCATTTGAAGATGGTAACTCATGTAGAAAGAAGGAAAAGAGAAGTGGGGAGAGCACAGCACCTTGGGGGACACCAGCTTCAGTGAGCGCAGCAGAGGAGGATTTACCTTTGCATAAGTTACAACAATTTGTATGATATAATCCTAGGCACCATTATGGTTTGAATTTGTCGAAAACGCGCATAACAACTGGGTGTTGCGTTGCATGTGGTCGACATGGTGGGCTACTCACAAAAGTATAAAAATGGCTTGTAAAACGTTAATTAATTTACCGACAACAATGTTCTCAGCAATAGAGCCTGCGAGAGGCTCACCACAGCAGTTAGTATCCAGTTTAACATGCAAAGAAGCATTAATGAATCAGCAACCGGTGAATTTTAGATTCTTTTCGGTCGGGAACCACAATGATCGCGAACCAATCCATAAAAAATGTCGAATGAGGCATGCAGGAGCAGAATATTACGATCGAATGAGTCAGTGATATTCGAAATGCAGTTGTCAGCATATTTTTGTTGCATCCTAGATATCCAGGTTTATTAGCGCTGCATAGGCAGTGATTTCGATTTGTCATCATGATAAAGATATGGATAAATATCCAGTTGTGTACTACAGCTTGTTTGCCGTTCGGATTTAGTTAATTACATCTCATGTAGGGTTCGATTACTCTACGATTTTGACATATTCCGCAGAGTGTCACCGTGATTATGGGAAGTATGCATATGTTTTAAATGCATTACTTTGTTGGCTCCTACCTCCACTGAGTGTATACTACGGAAGCTGTGGATTTATGTATTTCCTCGCCACTGTGGATAAAACATCACCGCATTCTTCTAGGAAAGGTGACCAGTTGGTGGATAATAAACAATGTCCAAGTAACTTGTATCTCTCCATGTGATGTTGTGGTAAGTTTCGACCTTGTTTTCTCATATTTCATTCGTATGTTGGTTGTGGCTCACCCTTGGTATCAGGTGGACATTATTCTGCTCTTATATGTATGGGTGTTATTTTCATGACTGCTGCTTTTTTGTCTGCAATTATAAATATGGGCAAAACAAACAACAGGTGTAGTCCCTAAGTTGATACATTAAATGGGCCTGTGATTTCTGAAGCTCTTTCATGGGAATTAGCACTGGTATCTTTTGCAAACTCACTTAGTGTGTCATTAAGTGCCTTCTCAAAGGAGACCAATGTGCTTCCTAGTCGCATATTCTCAGGTAGTTTGTTCCATATTTGGACATACCTAATCAAGAAAAACTTTTACATGGTGGCTGTTTTACGTTGTTCTATAGCCACTGTAGCTTTAGTGTGTCTAAGGTTATATCCAGTGTCTTCCGTAAACCGAGTTCAATTAGCAGTGATATAAGAATAAAACTTGGGCACTGTGGTAGGATGTAATTCCATTATGGGTAAATTTTTATATTTTGATAGAGTCTCACAGTGTTATACAGTAATATTTCCTGATGACGTTTCGAGCACAATTTATTGCTCATAATCATATCAAGGTAATCACACGACTTCCTCAATTCATTTATATAGTTCCATTGTTTTTCATTTGATTTTCACTTGATTTGATTGGTAGTATTATTTTCCATATTTCAGGTATGAGTGATGATTCATTCCTATTGCATGTGTTGGGTGTAGATTCGATGAACAAAGATTCAGTAATCAGCCTCTCTCTCCACCAACCTAGATTACTTTTTAGAATTTTAACCCTCTCCCACCCTATTGTGTGGTTGTGTGTTAATGCATGCATTACAATTGCCGAGCTTTTTTCTAAATTACTTATCTTCTCTGGGTCGACCATTCTTACCTTAGCTAAATTCTTATGTTCTGACAATCTGACTACCCCTGGCCTACTAGTTTGACCTATGCAGTTGACCTCACAGTCATTGCAGGGTATTTTGTAAATTATATTATTTTGTCTTATTGGGTCCACTGGGTCCTTTAACCTACAGAGCTTGTCCCTGAGTGAGTTTGTAGGTTTAAATGCCACCCTAATTCCTGCTTTATTTAGAATCCTACGTAGGGTCTCAGATGTCCCCTCTTTATATGGTATAACTGTAGATGACTTATATTCTCTCTTATACATGTTATTATTACTAGTTTCACAATTCTTTTTCTTTTTCTTTTGGCCTTTCTCAATCTTCCTAATGAATTTTAGAGGATAGTTATTTGAAACCAACGCCTCTTCTATCTGTTTTATTTCATCATTAAGGTCTTTTTTGTGCTACTTAGTGCCATTGCTCGGTTTGTTAAACACCTAACTAAGCCTGCCTTAACAGTTAAAGGATGAGATGAATTAAAGTCTAAATATCTATTAGCAGAATGCGTTGGTTTTCTATAAACACTAGTGTGTAGTTTGCCTTCTTCTATTCGTTTTGTTTTACAATCTAACATAGCTAATTCTCCTTGTTCATTTTCGGCTTCAAATGTGAATTTTATTCCCCCCACTAGTGAGTTTATGTGTGTCAAGAAGCTAGAGATATGTTCTGCTTTTAACACTGTGTGAGAAAGTGTCATCCACATATCTCCACCATATTATCTTTGGAGTACGATTACATGTAATTAGAACAATATTTCCCCAACTGTCCCTAAAAGTATCTGCTTCTATAGGGGATATTGGTGATCCCATTGCTACACCTTCAGTTTGCCTATATATTTTGCCTTGGAATTTAAATATAGTAGATGTGAGGCATAGCTGAATCCCTAAAATAATTTCTTCAATGGACAGCTTCGTCCTATGATTGAGTTCAGTATCCGCAGTTAGTTCTTTTTTAACTGCTTCTAAGGCCATATTGACTGGTATATTAGTATAAAGACTGGTTATATCAAAACTAACCACTGTTTCATCATTATCTAGTTGTATGTCATCTAGTTTATTTTTCATCTCATATGAATTAGTTAGTCTAGAATTTGAGCGATTTCTAATGGGGCAATTAGCAGGGTTATACACTATGTGGTTAAGAAGCTTATAGAAGAGTACCACATTTAGTCGAAGTCGTCTTAACCATAATGTCTCTAGTCCTAGGATTTCACATCTGGTGGAGTAGTTTGTGCCATTTTCGGTTCCGAGTACTTTTAGCGTGAAGTACCTCTGTACTCCTTCTACTTTCAGTTTGTCTTCTATGCGTACACTACTAAATATGAATGAGCAGTAATCTAGGAGTGGGTGCATACAAACCTTGTACAGTAGTATTCTGGATTCACTTCTGTAGAAGTTCCTGAGTAGGAAACCAATAAGCCTGCGTGATTTCGATACTTGTTTGGGGGCTGAGTTCGTGGCTTTTTTGTATGATTACCATAACCACTTAGTGACAGAGTTATTTGTTACAATTTTAATATATATATTTATTCCTGTTTATGCAGGAACATACCAGCTGTACAGGCATGGATAAGCTATTAAGTAAATTACACACATTTCGATGTATGCTGAACTTACAGTTTGGTTGTTCTGTCTGACATTAGAGTCAGTCAGAACAGTCTGCTATAAAGTCTGTTTGTGTAACACATAAAGAGATATAGAAATATTGTCTTCGCATTAAGAAGAAACCCAGACATCAGATGAGTTTAATGCAAATATCTGGGCAAAATAAAGCTCGAAATCAATTCCCTATATAACATCGTTGTGGGATTGGAAAAACACGTTTGAGTCTCACATCAAAAACAGTAATATATGGCGAATCAAGCTATTCGCTATTCGCGGTACGTTCAACGTTTGCTTTACATTTTTGCGCGATTCGTTACATAAAATTTATCTAGTTGTAATCCTCACACAAGTACTATACGACGTCCAAGCTAAAATGCAACGCAAACTTTGGACATACCACGTATTAGTTGAAATACCTACTGTTTCTTCGAGAAAATGCCAAGATACATAAAGAGACACCCATTAAAGACATCTTGGGGTGCCTTTTGCAGTTCAAAGGGTTAAAAACCGACGTGACGAGGCAGGCTAGTTCGTTTTGTTAATTATTTTCACTTCCTTTGTTGTCTACCTTTGTTAATGGCCTCAAAGCTCCTCAACATTCATCTTTTTCAGAGAAATCTACAGAAATACTCAGGAACTATTCGTACATAGTATCTACTTGTTTTACGGCATGGACTTGATGTGTACTGGCAGATGCAATGTCCATTCCGTCTGCTTCAAAAGTATTGACTGACCTAACTTTACACAATTTAATGCATTATTTGGTACTTCCTGGCACTTACGTTTTGTATTTATGGTGGTAATAATGTCTACATCTTTTGATTGCATATTCTCTTTTTCAGGTAATAGCTTATTTCAGGGATTTCATGGGGTTGAATGCTAAAGAAAAAGATTTCCACAGGGTCACTGACTTTGTATTACATGTTAATTCAATTATAAATGTACTCCTCGTAAATCGTTTGTATATTCTACTTGATAAAACTGAATATTAAACTTTGTGTAAGTTGTGAGTTACAGGGTATGTGAGGCTATCTTTGAAATACCAATTAAAAGTTGATATTCGGAGAAATTTATTGATAAAAAGATTGTGTTGAAGTCAAATGAAGTAAACATGTCCACATCTCAAAGAAGGCATTGAGATTGGAAAGCACTTCGATTTAGCTATGATCTTAGCAGAATACATCAGCTGATTCGCGATTCCTAGTCACACCTTAAAAAACGATGAGGTCGTGGATTTCCCACGTAAAACAGACGAATATTTAAGTGACATACTTTTCACCACACACGAGATCGATAAAGCTGTCGCAAATCTTAAGCTTAATAACACCATTGGTCTAAACGGGATATCTTACATTCTGATGAAAAACGGTGGTAATGACATGAATTTACTCCTACTCAAGTTATACTCAATTTCACTAAGCGATGGCACATACCCTACCTGCTGGAAGAAGTCTCATATTGTACCTATCCATAAATACGGGCCTATAGCTGATATCAACAACTACTGCTCCATCAACATCACGTCTGTAGTTTCACGTGTAATATAAAAAATAGCAAAGATTCAAATCACTCAGCACTTGCTGTCAAATGACCTACTATCCCCACCCCAATACGGTTTCTAAAGTAGAAGGTCGTGCATTGCTTTCCACTTAGATTATTTTGACTACATTACACATTGCATTGATAATAGGTGTTCAGTAACAACATTATTTCTTGACGTTAGCAAGGCCCTCGATATAGTCCCACATATCAGCTCCCTAATAAAACTCCAATCCACCACCGGCCGTCTTCAACAAAGCCGATAACTAGTGGTGTATTACAAGGTAGCCTTCTTGGCCATATTCT
Source organism: Trichobilharzia szidati (assembly GCA_944472155.2). Classification (NCBI taxonomy): domain Eukaryota; kingdom Metazoa; phylum Platyhelminthes; class Trematoda; order Strigeidida; family Schistosomatidae; genus Trichobilharzia; species Trichobilharzia szidati. The sequence continues at coordinate 65,767,938 of OX235277.1, read as the reverse complement.
ATTCCTCTTATTCATAATTGACATAGTCCTTGTGATCAAGTATGGCGAGCCATACCTCTTTGCAGATGATCTCAAGATAGTGTATGATTATGAGTATGATGATATGAGCGTCGAAATTAAAATCCAACACGACTTAAACAATCTAGGCGGTTGGAGCGAAAATTGGCAACTGACTTCCAACCCAGACAAGTGCAGTATATCCCACCCTGGACTCTGGAAGCCAAGAATGTGCCTATATATGTGCGGTAAGCTCCTCTCGAAACTGAACAAAGTCACAGATCTCGGCATAAATACTCAGATTTCACCTTTTCCGATCATGCAAATAAGGTTGTACCTGACTGTAAACGACTTACTGGCTTTGTACTGCGTAACAATTACACCCAAGAAGCAAGATTAACTATATATAAGACATGTATCCGCCCTAAACTTGAATGTTGTGTTCTCCTATTTAGTAACCTAAGGTCTTCAGACCGAAAAAAATTGAAAGTGTCCAGAGATTTCTGACGAAACGCATAATAGGGTTCTACCAACAAGTGGAATATGTCGACAGGTGTATACGTCTGAAATTAGAACCTCTGTGGTTAAGGAGAGTGAAGTGCAACTTATTTCTACTCTTCAAAATCATTTGGGAACATTGTAATAGTAACTCATCCATAACGTGGGCAAATATCAAATCATATCAGCTGAGAAACCACAACCACCTTGTCCAGGTGGTTACCCACAGAAAACCCATTAAGGCAAACATTTTCACCATTAAATATTGCACTCTTTGGAACCTACTACCATCTGAAATTAGATGTTGTGAAAACCCCGACGGGTTCAAACGGAGCCTAGAAAGACACATTAACATGTCCACCATAGCTCGTCTAAAAGACGACAACTGTTGGTAGGACGGAAATTGAAGGCCAGTTCAGTCTTCAGTATGGTCACATGAATATAACTCGACTCCGTTACTTGCGCGGCGGACGTTTAACTAATTTACTGATTTCTATACTCTATAATCTTCACTAAGTTGTTTAGGTATAAGTAACTCTGGAAATAATTATATTAGCAACCACACCTTTTAATATTTTACGTATATACACAGTTGATAATTCAATGTTACTTTTTTGTCGAAATGACTTTACTCAGTCAATAACTACCTTTTCTCACATACTTTTCCAAAACGTTTAATTTTATAATATTTCGCAGTATTTTTAACATTATACAAGAAGGGTTACTTTGCAATGTCTGATGCGTACCGTATGAAAATCGGTCATGAAAATTTAGCATAACTAGCTCTGTCAACCTGCTGTTTTCTTCAGGATCATTATACATAATTTTATCATTAATTGTTCCACTGCACATTTTACTCCGCCAAATAGACTATAACTTAGTTGCTGTAATACTAGCCACTTCTATACTTTATAATTCTTAAAGTAAACGCTATTTCCTAGGTGTTTGTAAAAAATACTTGTATACATGTATGCATGTATAAAGGTGATACTGCCAAGAATGTCATCAGGTATCGATGTATCTGGTGACCTAATGGGAAGCGCTTGTCATAAGAGCTATTAATGTGCACCATACTGTATGATTGGGACGGGCTCAAAGAAATGCAATGCTGCAACTACAGTTATTGCAAAAAAATCTCAGAGCTTAACATCAAAAAAGGAGGGAGGGTAGCGTATGCTGATCAGCAGATATGGTAGTGGTCATAAATGTGAATCGCTTCGATCTAGAGGACAGCAACATGCATTTTTTGACAGCTCGAGAATTAAACATTAGTATGGACCCCCATCAAGAAAAACAAAAAAGTAATAAGGGTTGCACAGATCTTAATTATAGATAAAAAGGTGCTTTTGCTCCTACCATGTACAAGCCTGTTCAGCTTCTTGTCAAGATACCACCCATTGGGCCCTAAAGAAATTCGTGAGACATCCTAAAGGCCAGCTTGTCCTACGGCTTCTAATTTTCCAGATCTTTGAATTCACTCCTAACTTAAATATCACTTACCTACCTCATGATGATTTGTTTATTTACGCACTATTATACTCTACTTTATCTTAATTACCTAGGCTATTATTAAAGCCAAAACTTGCTCTTTGTTCATATTTGTTGCTTGCCCGAAGTCTGGTTGCTTTGATTAATAACACAACAACACCAGTGTTTGAACAAAGCTGTATTTTCATCGAAAATACCATAGTTGCCATGCTTAGACCAATATGGTTAGCATTAAACATTGCAAATGTATACTTTTATTTCACGTAATATGTAGCTTCTTCTCCTTGTGTATATCTTGTAAACATACCTCCAATAATATATTATTCATAATTACATTTTATACCATTTTGAAGCTGTGAAGAAATAGCGTTCAATCACGTGGCTGTATAGCACTCACACAGATATACGCTATTCACTGGTTGACCATAACTATCAGCAGGAAATGGAACGAAGTTTTGGTTGTCGATCAACTTTGATGGTGACCGTAGTAAACGCTTTGCAATTTAACATTTATAAGAACCTGTTCCGAGTGCTTGTGCAATAATTGAACAATTTAAACTTTTGAGAAAGCATTAATTTATGATATTTCAGGATTGTAATTTACAACATAACTGATCGTGCCTGTAAAAATGACATGCATTTGTTGTAATCTCACCCGTTTATACGAAATTTAAATTGTTGTTATTAAATCTACCTGAGATAGTGTGCTTATGATTTCTACGTGTCAAAGTGTACCATGTACCATGTTGGACACATGACTCAGCGCAACTACGGCTATAATCATAATAATAACAATGAGAAACAGAATTCACAGCCACAGAACAGGGTGCGTTGCTACCTGTTCATCTAATCACACCAACAAAATTTTCTTAGTGGCAGCATTTATTCCTAATAGCTAACCACTAATTCTTACCTTGCATACGTCTGGAAATTCATACATATGCTGATTATCCCGTCAAGTCGAAATCACTACCTATGGAGCGCCAATGAATCAGGATATCTTAGAATTAGTAAAGACATTCTCATGGTTGCATTTGAAATCTCACTGAGTCATCCTACGGTAGAATTCATCTCCAGAATTATTGATTTGTTATTTTGTATGGATTAATTTTCCGTCAGTCTGGTTCCTAACTGCGAATGAACTAAAACATCTAACAGTTACTGATTACTATTGATGTAGTAAAAGTTCTTTGCATTCTTAATTGGACACTAACCACTGTGGCGAGCCACTTGCGGATAATAATGCTACGAACATTGATACCGTGCCTATTTAACGTTTTACAAACCATTTTTTCACTTCAGTGAATAACCTACCGTATCTATAATAATGATAATAATAATGTATTCCATATAAATTTACAAATTTACATGAAAATGCATGCCATTTTTACAGGCACAATCAAGTATGATATAATATCAAATCGTAGATTGTCTACAAGTTAATCGTATTTCAACTGTTAAATATTCGATACATATAATACACTCATTTTCCGAATTAGGCCGTATAGTTATTGAATTGTACAGTTGTCCTCCAGGTTGAGCGGGAAAATCGACTTCGTTCCGTTTTCATCCCGTGGTTGTAGGCATACGATAACCAACCAATATTGAGGTAAGTACACCTTTTACAAGGGATTGGAATCTGTTTTAGAAAAATTAAAGTGCTGAGGTGAATCATTAAATTGTAATGAAATAGGTAAGTGCAAGTATCATTAATAAATGCATTAATAAAGGAAACACCCTAGGGTAACAACATTCATTTGCAATGTATAATGCTACAGATATATCACAAACTATCATGATATCCACTTTTGGTTTTAATACAATTATCCTCATGCCAGTTGTTTTTATTTTATACCTTTTTGTGCATTTAGTGCACAACCGTACCCTTCAGAGAGTAGGAGTATAATAAGTAATGAAGAGCTATAAGATGTTAAGTTTAATGGAGTAAAATGAGGATCAAGTAAAGACGTTGTCAGAAAATAAATGAGATAAGACATTGTGGAGTGGTATGAAAAGATCTGACGATAGATAGCAAGTTAATTTATAAGATGCCCCATAAATCTGAGCAGATCCCACATGGTCGCATCTCAACAATAGGCTGGGTGAATGGTATATATTTAAAGGTAGAAGCATGAACTGTCAAGGCGTTCATTGTTATCTTTTTCAAGATAAAGATTTAAGCCCTCATAAAAATCAGAAATATCTCGAGCCTTCAAATTTTTTAATGCTGTTCCTGCAGAATGGGGCGATTCACCTTAGTGACCCTCACCATATCTACTGATCAGCTAACTCCACCCTCCCACCTTTTTTGATGTTAGGCTCTGAGACTATGATTATTATGGTTACCGCAAATATATTGCTTGGTACCAGACATGTTCGTACCCCATATTCCATCTCCCTAGCTTTCTTAATGAGTGCTTCCAATAGGTCCCCGCGTACATCTTTATGAACATATTATATATGTATGCATGCGTCCTAATGAACAGATTACTTTATAAGAAGTCAAAAACCTTGAAGAATAACAAGAATAGGTTTTGTGAATAGTGGAGCAAGATTCAGCAGAACAATATAGTTAGGGTTCAATATAGGTAGTATGAACTGAAGGTAAGGTCGGTTGGCAGGACCAAGTGTACTAAATTATCATGACAGTTTTATATATAGTAAACATTTGACATTGCAAAGTAACCTGTCTACATATATTATAAAAAGATATTAGCAGAACCAACAAAATTTCAGCATTTGGTTAACAATACTACAGAAAGTTAGTGAGTCTTACAGGTAGCCGTAAAGTAAGTCAATCTATGTATAATAAGAGTGTAATCAGTGTTATAATTCGTATTATCAAAGAATACATTAGGCTCAAAAACTGAATGTTATAAGGGAAATAAGAGTGATAAACTAAGAGAACATTTGCTGCGTAAGTAATCATTTTAAGTATTTTAATGATAATCTAATTTCAAGTATTGAACATGCATAATTACTAAGTATTATTAGGTTAGTCTAGGAACTAGTGTACTGTCTGTAGTTAAATATTGAAATGTCATGGTTTCACCATTCTACCAGCAGTTGAGATCATTTAGAAGGGCTATGGTGGACATGTTAATATGTTTTTCTAGGCTCCTTTTGAAATTGTCAGGCCTTTCACAGGATCTAATCTCAGAGGGTAGTTGGTTCCAAAGTTTGCAATATTTAATGGTGAAGAAGTTAGCTCTAGTGGTGAGCTTATGGGTGTTAACCTTGAGAAGGCAGTTATGGTTGCGTATTCCATACGATTTAGGATTAGCCCAGGTTATAGACGAGTTACTGTTACAGTGCTTTCTTATAACTTTGAATAAGAGAAATAAATTGCACTTCACTCTCCTTAACCATAAGGGTTCTAAGTCCAGTCGAATACATCTGTCAAGGTATTCTATTTGCTGATCATAACCTAATATGCGTTTCGTGAGGAATCTTTGGACACTTTCAACTTTTTTTCTGTCTGCTGATTTAAAGCTACTGTATAAGTGGGCACAGTATTCAAGTTTGGGGCGAATGCATATCTTATATATGGCTAATCTGGCTTCTGGGGTGTAAAAGTTGCGTAGCACAAAGCCGGTTAGACATTTACAATCAGATACCACCTTATTTGCATGTTCAGTAAAGGTAAGATCTGAGTATGTTACCCCGAGATCTGTGACTGTGTTCGTGTTTGAGACAGGGTCACCGTACATGTATAGACACATGCTAGGTCTCCAACGTCCGAAGTATGTTATCCCAGATTTAGCTGGATTGAACATTAACTGCCACTTTTCACTCCAATTACATAGACTATTTAGGTCTTCTTGGATTTTACTAACAATATTCATATCATTATAGTCGAAATCATAGACAACTTTGAGGTCGTCTGCAAAGAGGTATGGCTTGCCATACTTGATCATAGAAACAATATCATTTATGAATACAATGAATAGGGTAGGGCCAAGAACACTACCTTGTATCACGCCGCTGGTTATCGGTTTGGATGTTGATAAGTGATGGTTGACCTTAACTAACTGTTCTCTTCCTGTAAGAAAAGAAGTTATCCACTCAAGTAGCCTTCCACTTATTCCATAAGATAGGAGTTTCAATATGAGTCTCTTATGTGGGGCCTTGTCGAAAGCTTTCCTAACGTCTAGAAATAATGTTGCTGCTGAACGACCTTTGTCTACACACTCAGTAATGTGGTCGAAATAATCTAATTGGCAAGTAATGCACGATCTTCTATTTAGGAAACCGTATTGGAAGGCGGATATTAAGTCATTCGAGAGCAAAAACTGAACAATTTGCTTCTTTATAATCTTCTCCATCACACGTGAAACTACGGAAGTAATGTTGATGGGGCGGTAATTATCTATGTCCGCTATAGGCCCGGTTTTGTGAATGGGTACAACGTAAGATTTCTTCCAGCTATTTGGATATGTTCCACTCCTTATCGAAGTTGAAAATATCTTGAGAAGAAGTAGATTCATGTCATTTCCACCCTTTTTTAAGAGGACAGAAGACATTCCATCTGGGCCGGGAGTATTAGTAAGCTTAAGAGTTGTGGTAGCTTTATCGATTTCTTGGGCGTTAAAGACTACATCGCTTAAACACTTTTCTGTTTTACGAGGGAAATCTATATCCTGGTCGTTTTCTAGAGTGTACAATTTGGCAAAGTGCGTGCTAAACACCTCACATATATCCTCATCACCTTCGTGAGTAATGCCACCTAGGTGTATTATTTTTGGATATGTTGATTTGGAGTTAGTTAACCTACTTTTGAAGAGTTTGGCTATTTCTCCAGTGTTATGTGGCGACTGAATTGCCCGCGTCTCTTTATTTCTAAGACTTAGATTTTTTAACTCATGGATTCTAATGAGGATTGTTTTGATAGCTATTAACGACGATAAGTCGTCATGTCTGTAGTAACTTAATGAATGCTTCCGCATACTTCTTCTTAATGATATTGGAATAAAATCACCTTGAGGAATTTTGAATTTAATCAATTTCACAGGCGCTATGACATCATTAACCGACTGTATATTGTCATAGAAGTTTTTAAGGACTTCCTCTAAGGAGTCATTGGTAAAGTAGGAATCCCAATTAGAGTATCTAATCAAGTCCTGATACAAGTCCCAGTCAACCTGCGTGTATAGTCTTATAGGTGTCGGAATAACTTTGTTTCTGTGTATAGTTTCTGGAGAAATATTAAACGAACATGCAACTATTTTATGATCACTACCTGGGAATTCATGACCCACATGAATTGTAGATGGTGCTACGTTGATCGTGAATATAAGATCAAGGATGTTATCGGACCTAGTGGGTACATTTATGTGTTGCGTCCATCCTCCTGCAATGATGGAATTAAGAAGATTATCATACCTCGAGGGTCCACGAAGTGTACGCCATGATATATCAGGCAAATTGAAGTCACCTCCAATTATATTATAACTGAAGGGAAGATTGGATGCAACACTAAATACGTTGCTGAGTACGTTATCGTATTCGCGGTTGGATGATGGCGGTCGGTATACACACCCTATAAGGATAGGTTTACTTCTGAGAACTTTTATTTCGACCCACACCGAATCATTAAGTTGTGACAGAATAGGGTGACTAAAATGCGTTGCACAAATGGGTTGTTTAACGTATATGAGTGTTCCACCCCCACGTCCTGTTTCCCTATCCCCTCGAAAAAGATTGTACTTATCAATTGATAAGCTATCATCCGTAATATCACTTGAGCACCAGGCTTCAGTGATCATGATCAGCGACGGATTGCATATAGAGGCTAACGTACATAATGCTAAATGTTTGTTAAGAACTGATCTAGCGTTTATGAGGATGACTGATAGACTTTGACTAAGTGGTTTTAGTGTATGGGCAATATCATAATAAAATGCTCTATGGTTATCAACTGAATATGTGCAGTCGTTATTGGATTCATTAATTGCAACATTTTGATCACTAGAGACGTTTTCTTTAGTTTGATACTTAGGGATGGGTTGTGAGATGTCACTCGTGAGTGGTTGGTCGTTTAGATATTGCGTGCTATGGGAGATACTAGTATGATAATCTAAGGTATTACTATTGGTATTAGGTGTGTATAAAGTGTTTGCTATCTGTCGGGGAAGAAGCAGTTTCCTTGTTGTAAGGTGTTTGCTATACCAGCAAGGAATTGGTCTGACATCATATGTGCTATGTGCATGATCCCAGGCGTTTCGGCCAGTTGTCGCTGGAGAAAATTTTGGTCATATGGGTTGGCTAGAGTCATGTAGTCTGCATAGTTATAACCGAAATGGGTGGTCGGCGTGTTGTTGTGTGCATATGACTTAGATCCTTGTGTCTGGTTAGAGAACTTCCTAGGCCATGATGAGCATTGTGTTGAAATTGGCATGTGACTCCTACTGAATGCATGAGAATTATGACAGGGCGCTATACGTGTTTTGGGACTAACGTCTGTACTCTCAAACTGGTGTTTCCTGTACATCATGGTTGAGAGTGCATTCGTGAGGGGCTGAGCAACTTCGTGTTTTCGAAGTGTTTGGTGAGAAATGTGACGATTATTTTTTCTTATCATAGGACTAGTAGTGGAAGTCGGAAATGAGTAAGCTCCTACGGTATGTGAATTACGTCTAACTTCAGGAACATGACTAAGTTTAGATGATTGTCCACCAGTAGAATGAGCCAGTGACCCATTCGAAGCTTTCGTAATTATGGGCTTTAGTGTTCTGGGTCTAACGTTCGGTTTAGCTTTTTCCGTATTATTCGGCTTGTGTAATTTGGGCTGCTGGTGATCATTAGGATTTCCCAATAAACTGGATTTCTGTTGAATAGTATCAACAGTTCTTTTGGTGTTCCTAACGGAAATAGGACGCTTATCATATCGCCTTGTATTTACGCTTACCTGGGTGGCCACATGTGATTGCTGCTTCACAGTTGCCGGGCTAAGAGGTTGTGCGGTATATGACTTCCCGAGAGATTCAAAGTGTACAACTGAATTCAGCTTAGACTTTTTCGAGGGTTTGGCATAAGTGCCAGTGTGCAAGGGTTGCACGTCAATACTGTGATCTGTTAACATTTCTATGTCTGAAATTTCCGTATTTAGAGCTAAGTCTTCAACAGTTGCTTGACTACTCTTAGTTTGTGTATGCGATATTGTCTGGTGCTCTTGGTCATAAGGCAATACAACGAGGGAAGTATTAACTTCGGTTGTCTTATTGGGGTTGTCTTCATTCAGTTTACCTGCGCGGCAACGTCTTTGGCAAGAAGTTAAATCAGGTACAATCCTGATTTTGGTGTAGGGTGTTGAGGAGCTAAGAGTTTTGCCAGACTCCAAAAATTTCTTAGCTAGATCAACAGACTTAAATTTGAACAGTACAGGACATGGGTGGTTTGCGGATTTCTTACGAAGACGCAGAACCTGGCAGTCAGATACTGAAATGTTGCATGCCTGTAGACAGATTGCTTTAAGTTTGACAATAGGTACATTGTCTGGTATATTATATCCTAAAACATTGTATGAGGACATGACCCTCTTTACAGCCTCTGCAGTCAAAAAGTCTAGCAGGTGCTCAGATTTGAGGAGTGAATCTAAGGAAATCTCTTGTGATGGATCACAAAGTTGGAGGAAAGGAGTAATACTTTCAAACTTATCCTGCAGGTCTGTTATGGATTTCTGAAGGATCTTTAGATCACTAGTATTACTCGCTAAGTTATCAATTAGTTCTTCCGTTAAGTTTGGTACTAAAACCCTCGGTGTATCGATTGATCTTAGTGCAAATCCATCGTCAGGACTGATGTTTTTAGTGTCCTGCTGACTATTTGATGCTAGTCTCTTAACAGTACTAACTCGTTTAATAACTTTCACCATTATGCAGGTAAAGATTATAAAATTTTCTCAAAAATTGACAAAAGTGTGTGAAATACTGTTATATTATCTAAATAGATAAAAACAACAATAAACAGGTATGAAGTACAAACAAAAATAGACCACTATCAAACGAGTTAACTCTGATAATTATAAACCACAAAACTGAGGACTTCTCTATTATTCTTTTGTGACAGATTGCTCTTTATTAACACGAATCTCACTGGATCCAAACAGTATTCTGGAGGTGATAAATTTGGATATTTAGCTACCGTAGGGGCAAGCAATATCAGCTATAATTATGTAGTAGTCAAATATAGACCACGATATTCCAGAATGCGAAAAATTATTTCCACGTTATATGGCGAGATTGTAACGTCCTACACGAAGCGCGCGGATGAGCTGGTCATCCATATAACGTGGAAATAATTTTTCGCATTCTGGAATATCGTGGTCTATATTTGACTACTACATAATTATAGCTGATATTGCTTGCCCCTACGGTAGCTAAATATCCAAATTTATCACCTCCAGAATACTGTTTGGATCCAGTGAGATTCGTGTTAATAAAGAGCAATCTGTCACAAAAGAATAATAGAGAAGTCCTCAGTTTTGTGGTTTATAATTATCAGAGTTAACTCGTTTGATAGTGGTCTATTTTTGTTTGTACTTCATACCTGTTTATTGTTGTTTTTATCTATTTAGATAATATAACAGTATTTCACACACTTTTGTCAATTTTTGAGAAAATTTTATAATCTTTACCTGCATAATGGTGAAAGTTATTAAACGAGTTAGTACTGTTAAGAGACTAGCATCAAATAGTCAGCAGGACACTAAAAACATCAGTCCTGACGATGGATTTGCACTAAGATCAATCGATACACCGAGGGTTTTAGTACCAAACTTAACGGAAGAACTAATTGATAACTTAGCGAGTAATACTAGTGATCTAAAGATCCTTCAGAAATCCATAACAGACCTGCAGGATAAGTTTGAAAGTATTACTCCTTTCCTCCAACTTTGTGATCCATCACAAGAGATTTCCTTAGATTCACTCCTCAAATCTGAGCACCTGCTAGACTTTTTGACTGCAGAGGCTGTAAAGAGGGTCATGTCCTCATACAATGTTTTAGGATATAATATACCAGACAATGTACCTATTGTCAAACTTAAAGCAATCTGTCTACAGGCATGCAACATTTCAGTATCTGACTGCCAGGTTCTGCGTCTTCGTAAGAAATCCGCAAACCACCCATGTCCTGTACTGTTCAAATTTAAGTCTGTTGATCTAGCTAAGAAATTTTTGGAGTCTGGCAAAACTCTTAGCTCCTCAACACCCTACACCAAAATCAGGATTGTACCTGATTTAACTTCTTGCCAAAGACGTTGCCGCGCAGGTAAACTGAATGAAGACAACCCCAATAAGACAACCGAAGTTAACACTTCCCTCGTTGTATTGCCTTATGACCAAGAGCACCAGACAATATCGCATACACAAACTAAGAGTAGTCAAGCAACTGTTGAAGACTTAGCTCTAAATACGGAAATTTCAGACATAGAAATGTTAACAGATCACAGTATTGACGTGCAACCCTTGCACACTGGCACTTATGCCAAACCCTCGAAAAAGTCTAAGCTGAATTCAGTTGTACACTTTGAATCTCTCGGGAAGTCATATACCGCACAACCTCTTAGCCCGGCAACTGTGAAGCAGCAATCACATGTGGCCACCCAGGTAAGCGTAAATACAAGGCGATATGATAAGCGTCCTATTTCCGTTAGGAACACCAAAAGAACTGTTGATACTATTCAACAGAAATCCAGTTTATTGGGAAATCCTAATGATCACCAGCAGCCCAAATTACACAAGCCGAATAATACGGAAAAAGCTAAACCGAACGTTAGACCCAGAACACTAAAGCCCATAATTACGAAAGCTTCGAATGGGTCACTGGCTCATTCTACTGGTGGACAATCATCTAAACTTAGTCATGTTCCTGAAGTTAGACGTAATTCACATACCGTAGGAGCTTACTCATTTCCGACTTCCACTACTAGTCCTATGATAAGAAAAAATAATCGTCACATTTCTCACCAAACACTTCGAAAACACGAAGTTGCTCAGCCCCTCACGAATGCACTCTCAACCATGATGTACAGGAAACACCAGTTTGAGAGTACAGACGTTAGTCCCAAAACACGTATAGCGCCCTGTCATAATTCTCATGCATTCAGTAGGAGTCACATGCCAATTTCAACACAATGCTCATCATGGCCTAGGAAGTTCTCTAACCAGACACAAGGATCTAAGTCATATGCACACAACAACACGCCGACCACCCATTTCGGTTATAACTATGCAGACTACATGACTCTAGCCAACCCATATGACCAAAATTTTCTCCAGCGACAACTGGCCGAAACGCCTGGGATCATGCACATAGCACATATGATGTCAGACCAATTCCTTGCTGGTATAGCAAACACCTTACAACAAGGAAACTGCTTCTTCCCCGACAGATAGCAAACACTTTATACACACCTAATACCAATAGTAATACCTTAGATTATCATACTAGTATCTCCCATAGCACGCAATATCTAAACGACCAACCACTCACGAGTGACATCTCACAACCCATCCCTAAGTATCAAACTAAAGAAAACGTCTCTAGTGATCAAAATGTTGCAATTAATGAATCCAATAACGACTGCACATATTCAGTTGATAACCATAGAGCATTTTATTATGATATTGCCCATACACTAAAACCACTTAGTCAAAGTCTATCAGTCATCCTCATAAACGCTAGATCAGTTCTTAACAAACATTTAGCATTATGTACGTTAGCCTCTATATGCAATCCGTCGCTGATCATGATCACTGAAGCCTGGTGCTCAAGTGATATTACGGATGATAGCTTATCAATTGATAAGTACAATCTTTTTCGAGGGGATAGGGAAACAGGTCGTGGGGGTGGAACACTCATATACGTTCAAAAAAAAATTTGTGCAACGCATTTTAGTCACCCTATTCTGTCACAACTTAATGATTCGGTGTGGGTCGAAATAAAAGTTCTCAGAAGTAAACCTATCCTTATAGGGTGTGTATACCGACCGCCATCATCCAACCGCGAATACGATAACGTACTCAGCAACGTATTTAGTGTTGCATCCAATCTTCCCTTCAGTTATAATATAATTGGAGGTGACTTCAATTTGCCTGATATATCATGGCGTACACTTCGTGGACCCTCGAGGTATGATAATCTTCTTAATTCCATCATTGCAGGAGGATGGACGCAACACATAAATGTACCCACTAGGTCCGATAACATCCTTGATCTTATATTCACGATCAACGTAGCACCATCTACAATTCATGTGGGTCATGAATTCCCAGGTAGTGATCATAAAATAGTTGCATGTTCGTTTAATATTTCTCCAGAAACTATACACAGAAACAAAGTTATTCCGACACCTATAAGACTATACACGCAGGTTGACTGGGACTTGTATCAGGACTTGATTAGATACTCTAATTGGGATTCCTACTTTACCAATGACTCCTTAGAGGAAGTCCTTAAAAACTTCTATGACAATATACAGTCGGTTAATGATGTCATAGCGCCTGTGAAATTGATTAAATTCAAAATTCCTCAAGGTGATTTTATTCCAATATCATTAAGAAGAAGTATGCGGAAGCATTCATTAAGTTACTACAGACATGACGACTTATCGTCGTTAATAGCTATCAAAACAATCCTCATTAGAATCCATGAGTTAAAAAATCTAAGTCTTAGAAATAAAGAGACGCGGGCAATTCAGTCGCCACATAACACTGGAGAAATAGCCAAACTCTTCAAAAGTAGGTTAACTAACTCCAAATCAACATATCCAAAAATAATACACCTAGGTGGCATTACTCACGAAGGTGATGAGGATATATGTGAGGTGTTTAGCACGCACTTTGCCAAATTGTACACTCTAGAAAACGACCAGGATATAGATTTCCCTCGTAAAACAGAAAAGTGTTTAAGCGATGTAGTCTTTAACGCCCAAGAAATCGATAAAGCTACCACAACTCTTAAGCTTACTAATACTCCCGGCCCAGATGGAATGTCTTCTGTCCTCTTAAAAAAGGGTGGAAATGACATGAATCTACTTCTTCTCAAGATATTTTCAACTTCGATAAGGAGTGGAACATATCCAAATAGCTGGAAGAAATCTTACGTTGTACCCATTCACAAAACCGGGCCTATAGCGGACATAGATAATTACCGCCCCATCAACATTACTTCCGTAGTTTCACGTGTGATGGAGAAGATTATAAAGAAGCAAATTGTTCAGTTTTTGCTCTCGAATGACTTAATATCCGCCTTCCAATACGGTTTCCTAAATAGAAGATCGTGCATTACTTGCCAATTAGATTATTTCGACCACATTACTGAGTGTGTAGACAAAGGTCGTTCAGCAGCAACATTATTTCTAGACGTTAGGAAAGCTTTCGACAAGGCCCCACATAAGAGACTCATATTGAAACTCCTATCTTATGGAATAAGTGGAAGGCTACTTGAGTGGATAACTTCTTTTCTTACAGGAAGAGAACAGTTAGTTAAGGTCAACCATCACTTATCAACATCCAAACCGATAACCAGCGGCGTGATACAAGGTAGTGTTCTTGGCCCTACCCTATTCATTGTATTCATAAATGATATTGTTTCTATGATCAAGTATGGCAAGCCATACCTCTTTGCAGACGACCTCAAAGTTGTCTATGATTTCGACTATAATGATATGAATATTGTTAGTAAAATCCAAGAAGACCTAAATAGTCTATGTAATTGGAGTGAAAAGTGGCAGTTAATGTTCAATCCAGCTAAATCTGGGATAACATACTTCGGACGTTGGAGACCTAGCATGTGTCTATACATGTACGGTGACCCTGTCTCAAACACGAACACAGTCACAGATCTCGGGGTAACATACTCAGATCTTACCTTTACTGAACATGCAAATAAGGTGGTATCTGATTGTAAATGTCTAACCGGCTTTGTGCTACGCAACTTTTACACCCCAGAAGCCAGATTAGCCATATATAAGATATGCATTCGCCCCAAACTTGAATACTGTGCCCACTTATACAGTAGCTTTAAATCAGCAGACAGAAAAAAAGTTGAAAGTGTCCAAAGATTCCTCACGAAACGCATATTAGGTTATGATCAGCAAATAGAATACCTTGACAGATGTATTCGACTGGACTTAGAACCCTTATGGTTAAGGAGAGTGAAGTGCAATTTATTTCTCTTATTCAAAGTTATAAGAAAGCACTGTAACAGTAACTCGTCTATAACCTGGGCTAATCCTAAATCGTATGGAATACGCAACCATAACTGCCTTCTCAAGGTTAACACCCATAAGCTCACCACTAGAGCTAACTTCTTCACCATTAAATATTGCAAACTTTGGAACCAACTACCCTCTGAGATTAGATCCTGTGAAAGGCCTGACAATTTCAAAAGGAGCCTAGAAAAACATATTAACATGTCCACCATAGCCCTTCTAAATGATCTCAACTGCTGGTAGAATGGTGAAACCATGACATTTCAATATTTAACTACAGACAGTACACTAGTTCCTAGACTAACCTAATAATACTTAGTAATTATGCATGTTCAATACTTGAAATTAGATTATCATTAAAATACTTAAAATGATTACTTACGCAGCAAATGTTCTCTTAGTTTATCACTCTTATTTCCCTTATAACATTCAGTTTTTGAGCCTAATGTATTCTTTGATAATACGAATTATAACACTGATTACACTCTTATTATACATAGATTGACTTACTTTACGGCTACCTGTAAGACTCACTAACTTTCTGTAGTAT
Source organism: Trichobilharzia szidati (assembly GCA_944472155.2). Taxonomy (NCBI): domain Eukaryota; kingdom Metazoa; phylum Platyhelminthes; class Trematoda; order Strigeidida; family Schistosomatidae; genus Trichobilharzia; species Trichobilharzia szidati. The sequence goes on along the minus strand of OX235277.1, from coordinate 65,752,189 downwards.
TGTTAACCAAATGCTGAAATTTTGTTGGTTCTGCTAATATCTTTTTATAATATATGTAGACAGGTTACTTTGCAATGTCAAATGTTTACTATATATAAAACTGTCATGATAATTTAGTACACTTGGTCCTGCCAACCGACCTTACCTTCAGTTCATACTACCTATATTGAACCCTAACTATATTGTTCTGCTGAATCTTGCTCCACTATTCACAAAACCTATTCTTGTTATTCTTCAAGGTTTTTGACTTCTTATAAAGTAATCTGTTCATTAGGACGCATGCATACATATATAATATGTTCATAAAGATGTACGCGGGGACCTATTGGAAGCACTCATTAAGAAAGCTAGGGAGATGGAATATGGGGTACGAACATGTCTGGTACCAAGCAATATATTTGCGGTAACCATAATAATCATAGTCTCAGAGCCTAACATCAAAAAAGGTGGGAGGGTGGAGTTAGCTGATCAGTAGATATGGTGAGGGTCACTAAGGTGAATCGCCCCATTCTGCAGGAACAGCATTAAAAAATTTGAAGGCTCGAGATATTTCTGATTTTTATGAGGGCTTAAATCTTTATCTTGAAAAAGATAACAATGAACGCCTTGACAGTTCATGCTTCTACCTTTAAATATATACCATTCACCCAGCCTATTGTTGAGATGCGACCATGTGGGATCTGCTCAGATTTATGGGGCATCTTATAAATTAACTTGCTATCTATCGTCAGATCTTTTCATACCACTCCACAATGTCTTATCTCATTTATTTTCTGACAACGTCTTTACTTGATCCTCATTTTACTCCATTAAACTTAACATCTTATAGCTCTTCATTACTTATTATACTCCTACTCTCTGAAGGGTACGGTTGTGCACTAAATGCACAAAAAGGTATAAAATAAAAACAACTGGCATGAGGATAATTGTATTAAAACCAAAAGTGGATATCATGATAGTTTGTGATATATCTGTAGCATTATACATTGCAAATGAATGTTGTTACCCTAGGGTGTTTCCTTTATTAATGCATTTATTAATGATACTTGCACTTACCTATTTCATTACAATTTAATGATTCACCTCAGCACTTTAATTTTTCTAAAACAGATTCCAATCCCTTGTAAAAGGTGTACTTACCTCAATATTGGTTGGTTATCGTATGCCTACAACCACGGGATGAAAACGGAACGAAGTCGATTTTCCCGCTCAACCTGGAGGACAACTGTACAATTCAATAACTATACGGCCTAATTGGTAGACGTTAAATGCCATGTTCTAGTAGCGCTGTTGAAATTTCCATTGAAAATTTTTTTTGTCAATAATTTTTAATGAAATTGCGTTATATGTTATCTGGATTGATGAGAATTCCCATTTTCTGGCCTGTTATTCTGGTGTCCGCGTCATGTAATCTGACTGCGACACCCCCTAGCATGTTGGTTGCAACGATCAGTGTTTCAGGCGAACTGTAGCAAAATATCGCTATGGTGAGAAAGATAGGATAGTTGAAGGGTAATTTCATCTACACAAATAGTCTACTTTATTTAGATGCTGTACCTTTCGTCATGGTATCATTCAATGGAGACTTCACGTCTCAGGATATTAATTCAGCCTATTTTCGTGTGAAGAACAGTCCTTTTTGACAAAAGAATTCTATCAGTACTTCGAAATCACCTGTAAATGCTAACAGAACCTTCTGTGGGAATAGAAGTAATCATGTGGATTTGTCTCACCATATGTATATATGGACAGGAATTATCGTAAGTTGAGAGGTTATTTCTGAGTGGATTTCATGTATATTTGCACTGTTTGGTGTAGTGTAATATGAGTTATGTGGACTCAATGTATAAAAATACCTCAACTTTATTTATATTGTGCCATTGTCTCCTTAGTTGACTGGTTGGCTAGCAAACGTAGGTGGTTGTCATGATTATTGCAAGTGCAGTGCCGTGGAAAAGGCAATCACTCGTTTAAATTTCCTTACTGTGCCACTTAGTGCATTAATTCAGTGTATAGTATTATTATACACATGGATTGTGTCGATTATGAGAACTGAATCTAGTCAGCTCTATTACTATCAATCTACTGTCTGTTATACCATTCTCACTGGCACTGTAAGCTTAATGCTGCAATGTTTTTGATCACCAGTAGTGGTGATGAATTTTCCATTGACATGAAGCCGCATCACGAGTGAAAGTTTAGGTTGCATTATATGTCATTGTTATCCTCATCAACACAACAGGTCTGCGTATCTTACAATATTTTAAGTGTTTCTCTATGCTGCTAACACTGTGCAAATCTGTTTAGAGTTGAAGCATGTTCAGCTTATATTTGATGGCTACAGATTCCTTAATGTGAGAGTATAATTTCTGTAGGATTCATAAAACTATGCTCATTAGACAATACTGAGATTATGGATCAATTTCTAAGTTACACGTTTGCAATACTTCATTTAATGTAAACGTATTCAGTGTGAAGTTGATCTGCAACTAAGGTTAATGAGAGTATGACGCCTCAACAGTATGGAAGCTTCAAAGATTGTCTTGATATTTGCGTGTAATCCTTTAATACTGGAAAACATTTGAGGTCTATTGATGCTTATAGTGCCAATATAAAAACCAGCTGAAAACTACATATACATTTATTTGCATGAGATAATACTTAGTATTAACAGAATCAGTGTATTCAGTGTGTGCTAATATGTAGAATTATCTTTCATAAATTCATGTTATGCTAGTCCTTACATGTGCTTTATTTTTTTCAGGTATACGGAAGTTGTCGAATATGAAACCAGCGGAAATATCATCCGGACAAACTAACGTTAATACTCTTCATCGGGATTTTCTTTTGTAAATTAATGAAATGTTTAATATACTCTTCAATTCTACTTCCTCTGGACTTTTTCAGTGCGTCGCTATACTATGTGCTTTTGTAATAAGTGAATTCGAATCAATGCATGTTAAGCTTAGTTAGAGGGATGGAGATTTACTATAGTATTATGAGACTGTTACTTTAGTCCTTCGTAAGATTTCGTGTCTGTTTCTATACAATAGCACATTGTAAAACTAATATGCCGTTGAATCATCTGATATCCATCATTTCTATAATCAACAACTGCGGTGTTTGCATATCTACTTTATGAATATTAAATAACTTACGCCTTTATGTATCTGATTACCTCCAGTATTACAACAGTATATCCTATTCATTTGATGTGTGTACGGTAAACAAGGCATTCATACATTTTCCCACAAATACCAAGGTTTCTGGTGTCACAAGTGTTAATGAGAGTTGCTTCCTTGGTTTCAATACAAACCTTTTTTCATCTAGTAAACAAACAATCTCCTCCATCCATCTTTATATACCTTCAAGTTTTACTTTTATTATTTCTATTATATTTATGGTCCTGTTGATTCTTTGTTTTCACTTTCATAACTGCAAACACCAACTTATCTCTATGACTGCTGTAATCTTTGTTTTTTCCCTCACCATATCATGTAAAGAGAACATCATATTCAATATTTTTAATCATGCAAGGATTTGTATACCGCATCGACAATACTGTGTGAAACAAGCCCACGGCAATTTCCACTTGTATTATTATCATTACCTTAGCTGCTATCATTATTATTATTTCCATTTTATATGCTGCATGTTTTTTATTTTTTTATATTAACCCTATTGTAAATGTAGAAAAATTTTCTGCGTGATTACTTTTATTTATAATTTGAGGAAATTAGATGCAATATTGTGATTAATGCTGAAAATTCCATTCTGTATCACAAGTATTGTTTTTGGAATAAAGTAAATTATTATTATTATTAAATGACGTTCTAAAATATCTCCAGTCGTTGAACCCTTCTTGTATTTCCAGATTGTTTGCCTAGCCTTATTCTTAAAAAATGTACAGATATCCTCTCACATATTTAATGAATCTTTTTCCAGAAATGTCGTGCCAGCCGTTTGGAAGGACTTTAAAATTGTACCTGTACCTAAGTCGTCTGATGGAACATGTTTTAAATTTAGACCTATTGCTATTACCTCCCCTTTTGTAAAAGCTATGGAAAAGTTACTCTTACTTAATCTTCAACCTTCACTTAAAGCCTTTAACGATCTCAAATGATTCGCCTATAAACACAGTAGAAGTAATTTAGATGCAGCTGCAGTCTTGCATCACAACATTTTCTCCATTATAGTCGTCCAGTACCAATTGTATTTTTGTTTGACGAACTTAATGTACATACGCATACGAAATGAAATATGTCAAGTGCGCGGACTAACTATTCCGGTGTCTTTTAATTCGCATCTACACTGTACTAAGATGAACAGCTCCCTATTAGTAGTCAGAAAATGCTTTTAAACTAAATCCTTCCAAATGTCAGACTGTCAACTTCAGTTTCCGATGTAAGAGAAAGTCAGGTGAAGCTGTTAATTCCTATGACCGTTTCAAAATTTATGACAGTGATATAGAGCTCAAGTCTGACTTTAAGTATCTCGGACTAATTCATCAAACAGCGTATTAGCCTTAAATGTATATCACACGCATGCATGAACTAGGTATGCAAACCAAGGTAAACGCTGATATAAGTATAAAACTTGGGCACTGTGGTAGAGTATAACTCCATTATGGATAAGATTTTATTTTGATAAATCAGACAGTATTGTACAGTATTATTAGCTGATGACGTTTCGAGCACAAACGCTAGCACGGTACACTCATTATTTAAAAAACTAACTCATATGTGAGAACTACGATTTGACCGGCTTTACAACGTTTAATATATTTAGACACAATAGACATACACTGCTTACTTCTATGACGCATTACCTAAAGCTACCCCCTTGCTACTACCTAAGTAGCCTCCAAAGCCTCAGGATGGTCGGGGGTGGGTGCCTTGTGCTGCGGGTTGGCCACCCCTCCGTACACCTCTTGAAATGCTCCCATATGACCGGGCGTCTTACATAGCCTCTCCTGAGGAAGTCCTACTCACTGCCTTCACGTGGCGGAAGTGTTTTTCACCAAAGTGAGAGGGCGAAAGCGGATGCCCTGCGCTCTTCACCGGGTTGACTGTCCATTGGACGACAGTCTAGGGGAGATGGCTAAACCCTGATTCCAAACCTCCAACGACTGGCGTATGAAGCTCACTGGATCTCACCGGCAGACGTATGGACAAAGGGCTTGTTGGGTGTCCTGGATGTCTGGCCCCATTCAAAAAGGCGTATGAACCGAACTCCGGTCACCGGCTGTCAATGGATAGTGGACTCCCTACTCCACTCCTACTGCCTTGTAGGTCACACTTGGTTGTGTAAAGGCTAGAGCTGCACTCTCAAACAAAAGGCCGAGCGATTCTGGGGACATCACTCGTACCAAATTCCCATGAAACTTCATGAACTCTCTTGATTCGAGATGTTCATGAAGCCGGCTCATCCTCCCGTAGGAGATAGCCGAAGTAAAGTAAGTACTACCTAAGTGAGCAACTCAACGTTATCTTTGAATTACAAAGTAAAAGCGGACATCCTGAGAGCTTTCTGGGTAAAAAGATCGTCTCCTAGTCGAGAAAATAAACATATCCTAATCTCTTCACGAAAGCGTTTAGAGGTATTTATCCTATCGCCTCAAATGACTCACTATTTGCTGTCATTTAAAAAGTAAAAATAAATTTCTCGAAGGCAGTGTGCTTATGGTTTCTAGATATCATAATGCACCATGAGGAAAAAGCTTTATTCATAGGGTTATAGCAATTAGATGCGCGATATAAATCCGAAACTCAACGACTACGATTCTCAATCACAGAACATTCTACTTTGCTACCTAATCGTCTTAATAGATGCTTCGCCAAGAAGAAGAAGACTGTTGTTTCAAGGAAAATTTATTTAAAGTTTTCTTATACATCATGGGCAACCGTGTTTATAACCACGGAGAAATCACAAGCATCCGAAAAATAGGAATTTCATTATTTGAACTGAAACAAGCAATTTGTAACCAGCCAATTTTTTCACCCCGATTAATAATCAGCTTCTCAGACGGTTGTAAATTCGAAAAAACCACCGACTGCAGACCAAAATCCGAAACGTTATTCTTGCTAGTTAAATTCTTACCGAACACTCACCAGATCATCGTACGTTATCCGCTTTTCAAATCCTTTTGAAACAGATAAAATGGTTGTTAACACCGCGTTTACTACAGGCAGTCCTAGTTCGCGCGTTTGGATCTAGTACATTAACAATCATTTAGGGATTAACTATTGATTCCTAATTTTGCTTCCAAAAGTACATACAAACACCACACATTCATGCTTCACATTTAGCTCATCCTTGCTTGATTTTGATTCTCTCACAATATACCTGATTTTTTAGCTGACAACAGACACCTTGTCGAAAAGCTCCAAAGCTTTTTAAACTTCAAACCAGGTTCTAAATTCTCTGGGTTTAATTAGTTCCTCGAAAACTTTGCTAATATCAACCCTGATGGTGCTCTTTTCACCGGATTCATTCGTAGATTGTTGCATGCTGTGAACATGAACGTGAGAGACATTTTTTCCAGATTCCTACATATTAAGTAACCAACTGAGCCAGCAGCAATAACGGCAACCAAAAATGAACTGGAAACAATGGCTTCTGCTTCCCAAACATGTTCATGTGCATAATTTCCAAAACTTCTACACAGTACTAATTCATTATTAGCTGAAAAACAATTAAAACACTGAAACCATGCATGAATGCAACGTATGAAACAATTACAATGAAACGAATGCACTGACCTGGTGGTAAAATCTTTCGAAACAAACGAAATAACTAATTTTAACAGAAACGGAAACAATAATGAAGTGAAACGCAACATTTGTAAACAATGTGCATCAAGATACGTGGTGAATAAGTGCTGAATAAACGGAAAAATCGATGTGTAGACGAACAGCTACAGAACTGCAATCCAACATGGCCGACTAACATGGACGAAAATGACCTTTGAGCGTCTCACTCCATCAATGACCTTGTACATGTCGTTTAATTTCTGCCGCCTAATTCAGAAAATGAGTGTATTATATGTATCGAATATTTAACAGTTGAAATACGATTAACTTGTAGACAATCTACGATTTGATATTATATAATACTTGATCGTGCCTGTAAAAATGGCATGCATTTTCATGTAAATTTGTAAATTTATATGGAATACATTATTATTATTTTTATATTGGAACTTCACTGCACTTGCATACAACATCGACGGGTCTGGTTTGTCTGATCTAATGAGGAAGATGCCGTTACAAGTGTGGCACCTAAATCTTTGGGAGTAGTTTAACACAAGTGGACTCAACACATGAGGACTCATTGTGGAGGTAGTGGTCCAAATTATTCTCACTGGCTAGGAAGATTATTTTTCTCCGGCGGATAATCCCCAAAATACGTATTTTCCGGTTGCGTGGAAAAAGCACTTCGTATTTAAACTGAGCGCAAAATACATACATATTTTCGACTATCTTTCATGGAAATCATGGAATGCATTGACACAACAAATGATCTAGTCATCGCAACCTCTCTGTTTCATACACGAGGTAATATTTATGCACTGTCTGGATATGGGTGGCATGTTCTTCCATTAATGCTGACATTTGTCGGAGCGATTCAGCGTCACTCATAAATTTAGTGGAGCAAGTATGAAGATCCATGGGGTGCTCATCACGTACACCCCACACAATATCTCCCCATAGGATAGTCCCTGCCCCTTAAAGGGTGGTCAGTCCAGGATGGTGAGGGGTGGCCAATCCTTGTCATGTGGGTCTATGGGTGAAACTTCATGTGGTGTGGAGTTAAACCACCTTTATAGATCTAGAAACAGTCAGTGGGCTGGGGTGTACTGGCCTCAGTCTGTCATCAAGTATCCCATACTTGTAGTGTGCTATAGGAGTATGACCACTCCTTTCTGAAGCCATGCTACACACATGCAGGGATTTGTCTCCACGATGATGTTCCCTAATGCGACTTTCCACTATGCTTTCCGTCACCTTTGAAGTTTTTAGTAATAGGACGTTGTTCTCTCCCTGAAAAAAGCTCCCAACCATGTGTGGATACAGCACTCAACCAAATATAAGCTGGATATTGGTTTACCGTAACTATCAGCAGGAGACGAAATGGATTTCGGGATAATGGCGAATCTCGATGATGACCTTAATGTGGGATTTACAATTTAACGTTTAAACGAACTTGTTCTGATTGCTTGTGCTAAAAATTACCATTTGGACTGTTTAAAAATGGCTAATTTAAGATACTTCACCATTGTAATTTAAAACACATCTGATTGTGTCTGTACAAACGGCATGAATTTTATGTAAACTTACCCGTTCATACGAAATATAAATTATTAATACTGCTAATAGCCTTTAACTGGTAGGGCTCCAGAGGTTTTCCCCTCTTTGAATTTGTGGGAGCATACAACTCTTACTCTTCTGAAGCACCTGCTGCATATCTAACAACTGCCGGAACAGACTGCTTGGTGAAATACATAAGGCCCCAGCCAATTATCTGAGAACTGATAGTTCAATGTCATCATACACTGGGAGTTTCTCTTGATAGGACGTTATCAGCTCCCCCGGAACAATGATGGCATGAAGTTGGGGAGGGGATTAACTTCTAAGATGTCAGATTACAGGGTAAAACACCTAAACACCCATCAGTCATCTACTTCTTTGTTAAAATCCTCCCTGCTTCCAGAGTGGTCATACGCTTCAGCTGTTACTAAGCCGCTAAATAATCAACCGGCTGGCTGCGACATTTCTTCTTAGCTTCATCGTTAAGAATACTTTGTGAAATTAGGGTGAGTGTTGGAACCACTGAAGGAATGACTTGCGATGAATAAACGAGATATCAAAACTCAAAAAAGCGCTTAGATGGTGTCGTTTCACTAACAAAACTAAAAGTTTCCAGGTGTAAAATATCACTATAAGTCCAAAGGATCCTGTGAAAGCGAGAAAGCAAGATACTACATACAACATGACTTCGGTACCCCAGTATCGTTCATTAACGCTCATAGGCCCATTTCACGAGCATCAAGTATTTATTAGTTGTTTTATTTTAATGAATGTTGAACGGTGAAATGTTATTTTCCAAAAACAGATAATTTACAATCCTTCACACGTTTCTCACCTTGCACAAGATTTTTCAGCGACAAGATTCTGAGATGAAGTGATTTACATTTCGTATAAACATGCAAGTTTACACGAAACGCATGCCATTTTTACAGGCACAAATCAGTTATGTTATAAATTACGATCATGAAATATCATAAATGAGCACCTTTTCGAAATATAAATTTAGGATTATTGCACAAGCAATAAGAACAACAAAGTTGTATGGAGGAATTGACTTCAAGCTTTATTTTTTCCCAAATATTTGCAATTTATCCAACACATACTTGGTTTTTTCTGTTAATGCGAATACAATATTTCTATGTTTCTTAATGTGCTCCATTGAACGACTAGCTATCAGATTGTTCTCACTAACCAATGTCAGAGAGGACAGCAACCATGCAATTTCACCATAAATCAAATTCATGTAATGTAAATAATACTTATCCATGCCCGTACAACTGGTGTGTTCTACATAGATAGGAATAAACACATATATATTATATTAAGTTCTTAAAATGTCCAAACCGTAAACCCTTCACCAAGGTCATCATCAAGGTTAAGTGCCGACCCAAGCTCCATTCCGTCTTCTGCTGAGAGTTATGGTCAGCCAGTGAATCCAGATTGTTCCGGTCTAGTAGAGTTCTGCGTCCTCCCTATCCCTCAGTCTCTTCAGGACGCCGGGACTTAGTATTTTGCTTGGCGTGGACAAGAGGATGATTCCTTTCCATTTTTGAGGTGGTTTCTGTCGGCAAGGTAACCTCCCTTTCACCCAGCAGGTTGCTTTCTCTCCATCCAAGCTTTCAGCATGGGCATACCGTTGTGGCTACTGGACCAGTTTTCGGTACTCGGGAGAAATTCTTTCCTGTCACGCTGCCTTCCCGGACTTCAGTACCTCGATTACTTCTAAGACTACTTCTTTTGTTAGGGTGAATTGTGGTTGGCTGGCAGTTTTGTGGCTGTTGATAGTATTTTTCGATGAGTTTCAGGTGATGATGGTTGGTTCAGGAATCCTATGAAGTGATCATTCGATTGTTTCCTTTGTCTCCCCTCTTTGATAGTCACTTTCCCTACACCATCTTTCATTGGTTTCGTCTGCGCTGATCTCTTCCCGAATAATAATAATTTTATATTTTCATATAAACATAAATTTACATGAAAATGCATGCCATTTTTACAAGCGCGATCAAGTATGATATAATGTCAAATAGTAGATTGTCTACAAGTTAGTAATGTTTGAACAGTTAAATATTTGATATATGTATAAATACACTCTTTGTCTGACCCATGTCGTATCATTATTGAATTAAACAGCAGTCCTCCAGGTTGCGCAGGAAAATCGACTTCATTTCGTTTTCAACCCGTAGTTGTAGGCATACGATAACCAACCAATATTGAGGTACGTACAACGTTTACAAGGGATAGTAAGCTGTTTTAGAAAAGTAAAGGTGCAAAGGTGAATCATTAAAGTGTAATGAAATAGGTAAATGCAATGTATCATTAATATATGCATTCATAAAAGAAATACAATGGAAGACTATAATCCCTAGGCTGACAAAGTTCCTTTGCAATGTATAATGCTACCCTATAGGTTTTACTATCATGTTGTCCACTTTTGGTTTAATACAATTATCCACAAGCCGGTTGTTTTAATTTCATACCTTTTTGTGTGTTCGGTGCACAACCGTACCCTATATAGAATAGGAATAAAATAAGTCGAATCAAATTCATAAAGAGCTATAAAATGTTAGGTTTAGTGGAATGTAATGAGCAAGTGAAGACGTTATTAGAAAATGTATGGGATGAGACATTGTTAAGTGATATTCGAAGATACGACAAAGGAAAGCATGTCAATTTATAAGATGCCCCATAAATCTGTGCACAGCCCGCGTGGTCGCATCTCAGCAATAGGCTGACCGAATGGTATATGTTTAAAGGTAGAAGCATGATTCGTCTAGGCGATTATTATTACCTTATTCAAGATAAAGATTCAAGCCCTCATAGAAATCTCGAGCCATCAAATTGCATATTGCTGTTCCTGCAGAATGGGGCGATTCACCTTGGTGTTCACCACCATATCTACTGATCAGCATGCGCCACTGATTATCTGTGTTCCTCCACACAGATTGTTTTGCTTACACAATGTGATTTCCAAGGCTTTGCCCTGATAGATGCAGTGAAGCTGTGTTTCTTATTTTTCAATTTCTGAGTACTGAACTTCAGTTGTGGTATGTCTACGGTGGTTTTGAAGGCTTTCAGCTTCATTTCTTCCACTCGGAAGTCGCAGAGACCTGCAGTTAGAATAAAAGTTTAAACTGACGACTCATAATAAGTGAACTTCCTTAGAAGTTCACAGGCTTTCATTTGAGGACATTGACTACCATTCCGTACAGGCATATTCATGATCTAAGATGAAGATACAACTGGTTTTCAGACAGTTTCCTACATCTTAATCAGCTCAAGCGTAGAGACTGAATTGCCGCTACGAATGGCTGTAGTGGTTGACTTTGGTAAATTGTCACCTGTTTGGTGCAGTGAAGCAATCCCACATAGTTCTGCTCAGTATTCATCTGCATGAAATACAAATGACTCTCGAAGCAACCATACAATGACAATGCTGAGAAAATGAGACAAATATATAACTGATTTCCAATTTACAAGCCATCTGGCTACTAATCAGGAATAAGATGAGATGCCGTACGCAGCAAAGTAATGTAGGAAAACTGAGTTCACACCATGTTTTCCTCGGTTTTGTGATTCATCCACCGCGTACCTAGGTTTTGTTAATGCGAAGACAGTATTCCTATATTTCTTAGTGCACTACATTGACTGACTAGTTGGTGGACAAAAAGAAAAGCGGCAGTATAGCTCTATGTAATTAAAATAATAACTTACCCATACCTGTACAGTTGGTATGTGCCTGAATAGATGGGAGTATATATATATATATATATATATATATATTTACAAAATGTCACTCAACTAGTTTAAGAGTAAAGATTACAACACCAGCTTCTCTAATCTAAAGGAAATCAAATTCCCCTCAAATAGTATATGTAGCATTCTGTAGTAGCACACACTTCTCAGAAAATACTAATATCAAAAGAACGTAGAACAAGCAATATGGAACGGATTTATCCGCTAAATGAAAGAATGCGACAGGAAAAACAGGGACGAGTTAGAAGTCAAAGGTAAAATAGTTGAAACACTACTACAGTCTCGTTAGTTCGAATATTGACGCTAGGTGCCGCCGACTCCTAGCCCTCCTTCACCAAGCAAGATTTTGCTACGTGTTCCCTTCTTTAGATACATTAGCTAGTGAACTTCAAGCTTGGTTAAAGATTTCGGTCTTTTTAGAGATCTCCTACATTTTATTAACATCGAGTAGCAAGCACCAGGAAATATACAAATTTGTGGAATGTCACCGGAAATATATGAAAAGGAGAGGTTGAAATGCGCTAAAGGTAGTTGACTTACCTTCTCTGACGAGGCGCGTGGTTTGCTTTGTTTCGTCGTTGCATGTTCGAATTTTAGTATCTTCACTTTCTCAGCAGGTTAGTTGATATCTATATAAGTTTATGTTTTTATCATATTTCGCTTATTGCTAATTTTTCCCGGGCACGTTTTATACCATCATATTCATTAGGAAATGCAGTGAAAATTTTGCAGGAATAAGAGAATTATATTTCGCGACAATAATATTACTTTTGGTCCGCCTTGTTTTCTACTTCTTCACATTTTTTGATCGTTATATGTATGATATAGATACGTTTATTAGCACACTGTAGCAGCAAGAACGTTTTGCACACTTCGTCAGTTACCGAAATTATTTTTGTTCCTTATATCATTGAGATCTTGAATTCTTCTTACAAATGTGTCCAAACCTCAGAGGTAATCGCACCGCTAAGGGGGTTTTCTCTGCAATGCTTAGACTCAGCATTCATTGAAAAATCGTTAGTGAGCGATCCGTATTTCATGGAATTACAGTACCCGAGGTGAGACTGAGTGTTGCCTCGAATTATTTTCCAGAAATGTCACACTACAACCAAACAGTGTACTCGCTGGTTATAGATGTAAACGTGTGCGATGTCACTGTGGTGGTCATTGCCTGACTTAATTAAATCTTTATCCTCATATCACTAATTAAGTTTCTCTAAATAAATGTATTTTGTCCAATGGACGGGCTCTATCTTTCCTCTTGAGCTTATTGTTTTCTTCATCGTTTCATCTTCGGAACTTGGACAATGGCCTGTAATTATACAGCAACAAATCTGTGCTAACCGTCGGTTTCTTGTCATTGCCTCCGTTTGATAGAACCAGTATGCTTGTTAAATATGGTGGATTACTTTGTTGACGAAGTCGTAGACACTTGGCTTTAAGTCCTCGGGACATTACACATTGTCTATCCCAAGGTGCTACGTCGTTCAAAGTCAGAAGAAAGCTAAGAATTGTCAAATCAAGATGTAGCATTAATTCGCACACATCAGCTGTTTGTTTGAACTACAAAGGAAAGTTTAGACCTGTTTGGTTCAGATCAATAAAACACTTTGCTATTAATGTTGAAGTTAATATGGGCTTCTGTGCAACTTATTTCTTAGTTGCAACTGCATAGCCATTTGATAAAATGACTTACTAGCCTTATCGTTAATAATTACAAGCCACTTCATTGCATGTATTTTCGTCAATGGTTTGTCTCCTTGTTAAATTATTACTTATCTGTCTGTAAGACATGAAAAGACAAACAGTTCAGTTCCTACTGGCGTTCTAACTCAGGACCTTCCGGTTAAAAGTCAAGCTCTTAGACACCATCCAGCCACTGGGACCCGACTCAATGGCCGGCCCATGAACTCTAACTTCCACCAACTCGTGATTTTAGCACGATTTGCACCAGCCATTGTGATCGCTGACGAATATTTATCCTCACTTCTCACTAAATGGATCCCATTGGTCACGACTTATCATTAAAACTCCAGTGAATTTCGGCCTGAGGCCAGTCGCCAGCTAGCATCAAATTAATTTTCAAAAGTTAGTTTGTAAGGATTTAGTTGTTTCCAAGTTTAGCCACGGATTGATATCAGTCAGAGAACCGTTGAAGACCGAAGACTACTGGACGGGTCCCAGTGGCTGAATTGTCTAGGAGCTTGACTTGTAACCCCGAAGGCCTTGGGTTCGAACCATGGCGAGTGGGTACTGTAGACTAGGATTAAACAACTGCCCAGAACTCGCTGTTGGTTTTCATTGGTTATCTAACCGATATCAATCCGTGATCAAACTTGAAACAAAGCGAATCCCTAGAAAATAACTCTTGAAAGCATAAAATTATTATTTAAATGCTATTTGCTTCTTTGTAGATAAGACTTGCAACCTTGTTAGTCTAGTGCTTTATTTTATTGCTAGTACGTTTATTAGTTTAGGATTATTCAGTGTTATCACGTTATGAGCAGTAATACAGTTAAATTTCTATCCTGCATATGTTACTAATGTGACCCAGTCAGTTAGACGTCATTCAACAAGCGTTAATTTTCTTTGGATTTTGGAATAAAAAATGTTATGGTTTTAGACTTTTTGCGAGACATATATTCAGCATCGTAGAATAGTGAGGAAAATTGTGCTGTTACTCGTATAAGCATTTCTTTTAGCCTGGTGTAGACATGTGTACCTCTCAGCAGTTTGATCTGTACTCCTTTGTATCTGTGAGACGTAGCAGACATGAAAAAGCTAGCTGTTTTTGATCATAGGTGTCTACCTTCTGTCTCCTATATTAGGTGGTATAATACGGTGAATGATATTGAGGAAAGAGGTAGTGTTAGGTGAGGAGGGAAAATCTACCGATGAGGTTGTGAAGCTACATCGACTGAGATGTCTAGAACATGTGTTACGCATGACTATCCATCGCCTTCCTCGACGACGAGAAATGTTAGCTGACATAGATTTAGTTTGGAAAAGAGCTAGTGGTGATCAGACGAAAACATGACGTCAGTCCATGAAATATGTATCTATTAGTTCTAGCTACTCACGCAGGGAGGTGTATACTGGGTGGTGGGTTGGGAGGGTAAGAATCAATGAAGGCTAGTGATATCACTCAAAATCATTCTCAGTGACTCAGATGCATTCACTGTCGTATCTACCATATCTATGTTGAAACCAGTCAGTGTACACAGTTTATTGTCAGTATATGTGTAAAACCCGGGCACTGTGGTAGTATGTTATTCCATATTAGTTTGTTTATTAGATGCATCACACAGTTTAACAGTATTTACTGAATGATGGAGTTTCTAACACAATCTATTATTGTTCATCATATCAATTATAATCACACGACTTCGAAACTTGAGTTTTATAGTTTCTTTGTTCTCTCCTGTTTGTCGTAGGGGTAGTAGTTGACGAGACTGTGAAATTACATCGACTGAGATAGTTGGGACATGTGTTACGTATGCCTAGTCATCGCCTTCCTCGACATATCTGGGACAAGAGTTGAATCATTCCTATTACACGTATTCTCTTCACTTGATTCGATAAACAAAGCTTCCGTTATCAATCTCTCCCTCCATTCACCCTGTTACATTAGATTTTAAAACTATCATCCTATCCCATCATCCTCTTGTATGGATGTGTGTGATTGCATGTAGTGAGTGTTACAGCTGAACTATTCTCCAGATTTCTTATGGTATTCGGGTCGACGAATCTAGATTTTGCTAGGTTTTTGTGCTTGGCTGGCCTGACTGCACCTGTTCAACTACTCTGACCTATGTATTTGACCTGACAATCATTGCAGGCAGGGTATTAGATAAACTGAATTGTATTGTTTTAAAAGCTCCATAGGATCCTTTAACTGAAAATGTTTGTTTCTAAGTGAATTTGTGGGTTTGATCGCCACTTTCATTCCTGCATTGTTAATAATTCTGTGTAAGGTTTGAGAGGTTGGTTTTAATTCCTTATTGTTGGTGTTGTCGTAGTTCTGTGCATATTTGTCATGCGTATCGTTATTATCACCATTATCACTATTAATAGCATTAATAATTTTATTTTTACGTTTTTCTACATACTTCCTAATTAATTTATTAGGGTAATTATTATGTTTCAAAGCTTCTTTTATATGCTTCACTTCCTGTCTTCAAAGTTCCTTGGTGCTATTTAGTTTTTGTACGCCGTTACTTGAACATTTCACCAGTCCTATTTTTTTACTGGCATCAGGTGAGATGATCGGAAATCCAAATATCGGGTTGAATGTGTATGGGGGGTTTTCTATAAACCCTAGTGTGCTTGATGTCCCATCTTCTTTCCTTTTTACGCTACAATTTAACATCGGAAGCTTCTCTTCATTACTTTCCAATTCATAAGTGAATTGGACTACCTCCACCTTCGAGTTGACGTTCTGGAAAAAAAGCTATTTATGTCCTGTGTTCTAAGTACAGTGGATGTGTCACATGCATACCACGTCAACTGGATGTACCTGCACTCCCCAGTGAGAAGGTGATGGTGTTCTCACTGAGGAAAATCAGAATTAAAAATTAACAGTGACTAGCATCCATTGCACAACTGGTGGCTCCAAAGCCTCATGATGGTCGGGGGTGGGTGCCTTGCGCTGCGGGTTGGCCACCCCTCCGCTTTTGCGTTAGGACACTTCTAAGGACACAGCTAAGGACACTTCTAGTTAATCTGTTAGTTGGCTGCAGTTCAGATTACTACACACTTCACATCAATATGGAGAGGTGAAGTCTACAAAAAGAGAGATAATTCCATATTAGTTTGTTTATTAGGTATATCACACAGTGAAACAGTATTATTTACTTATTATTATTATTATATCAATTGATATGATTATGAACAATAAATTTTGTTCGAAAGTGTGTCATCCAGTAAATAATACTTTCACTGTGTGATATACCTAATAAACAAACTAATATGGAATTACTTACTACCACAGTGCCCAAGTTTTACACATATTAAAAGGAGAGATAATTAATAAAAAAACAAAAACAAAACAAGAATGGTGAAATCAATAAGCGCTTTCAATACAGGTGTAAAGAGCTGTTTGTTGGGAATTTTTAAATTTAAACCAAGCATCATTTATCACCTGAAATGTGAATTTCAGCACTGGTAAAGTTGATGTGCATAAAGCACTCTAACATATTTGTTTTGTTTTTTTTTAAAAAGAAAAACAACTGTTAATTTTCAATAAACAATAATTGTTCTTTTTTTCTCTCACGAGTGAAATTATAACACAGTTTATGTTTTACTACTTGAAAATTCAATCAAACTTGTAACCTGTTTTATTAACTAGTGTGTAATTTATTGAGTATTCACCTGTAAATATAATAAGGTATAAAATTCAGCTTAAGAAATGTAGAACATTTAAATCGTTCTATCTTTGATATTAGGTAAGTAGTATTGAGTTGGATAGGCATTGAACGTTAGGTAAGGAGGGGAAATCAGTAGACGAGGCTGTGAAGTTACATCGATTGAGATGGTTAGGGCATGTGTTACGTATGCATCCCTAGCCATCGCCCTCCTCGATGTGCAATTTTAGCTGACGTAGGATCAGGTTGGAAAAGAGCCAGTGGTGGTCAAACCAAAACATGGCTTCATCAGTCAATGAAATGCATAAGAGTTAGTTTGAACCACGTAGGAAGATGTAGACTTTCTGACTGGTTGTGGTCCTCGGGACGGTAAAACCCGACGGTTGGAGACAATTAGTGCTGTCTCAAATCGTTCTCAATGGCGCAGATCCATCCACTCCTTGTGATTTATAATACACAATAAAACTATTTTTCTTCGATATTACTATTCTTTTCGCCTTATATCTCTGTTTACTGTCTCTATTTTGGATTCCCTTTTACTTTCTTCTCTTGCTTTGTGTGCTACATGGAGGGAATGTGGCAACTTGAACTGTTGCATATCGGTGCTACTACTACGTTGAAACCAGTCAGTCAGTTGTGCAACCGATCAGAATCGTATTCTTGAACTCTTTCAAGCAGGATACACGTCGAATGACCCTTGTACCTGGCTCCACGGCAACAGATGAACTGACACATATGCACATAGAAGTAGTCAGGTGCGAGATCTCGCTCTTTGGGTTTCTATTCCTTTTATTCACTGAGAAATATTAACAATTATGTTTGTGACAACTCATCACTTTTGTTACTACGCTCTTTGATGCAAAAAATGTTGTAGACTGTACATCTGGGGAGGAAGATGAATTCGTCGGAGGGAAAAGCCTCTCTACTGAACTACTTATCGCATTTTTAATAAAGTCCCTGTTTTAACCATTCATCATCAGTATCATAGTTGAGTCTACGATCCTACTATAGAACGATTCCTTGAAGTGTAATAACATTTTTGCTTTCTTCACTTATAGATTTTCAAAATATGTCTGAGAAGAAACGGAAGCATCGATTAGCCGGGGATAAGATTGACGATGATCCATTGAAACCGTCACCAGATGAAATCAGTATTGCCAATTATCTGCACAAAAAGTTACCATCAAAAGAAGCCCGTCTGTCTGGCATGATTGTTCGTGTATTCGTCGCTATGGAGGCGATAGAACTACTCATGGAATCACCATGGGCTAAGCTAAATAATGATGCTAAACCGTATCTATTCACAAGTCAAACTGCTGCAGTCAATTTTATGACCAATATGTTTCAAAAGCAAATGTTTCAACGGTAATTAAAACTCTCACTGTTCTCCTTATCATAATAATAATATTCATTTACATTTGTAGTGCTGTTCGTATCAAGAAAAAGTCATCGAAGCATCGTGAAGAGACAAAGTCGTCAAAGTCAAAGGTGGTGAAAAAGCTGGTTGACGGGAAACCTGTTACCGCTGCTGCTGCTCCTGCTAATGCTGTTGCTGCTACCGCCAGTAAAGCAACTGCTGAATCCTCACCAAACGGAAATGTATGTATGTGTCCTTTTTGTGCTTTTTGACCAGGTGGCCAGCTAGAGTTAATTTGATCTGTTTTTGTATTCCTTTACGTTCATGGTGGTGGAACATAAGGCTTCAAACTGGAGTTTTAAAGTTTTGGTAGCAGTAGGGCTTATTTTCATTACGGGATGGGGTTGCTGTTAGCTTCATGTTAGCCCAACCTTTCCTATTTACCGGTCTTATTACTGGCTTCTGTCTGTCTGTTTGTCTGGTTTCAACATAGAACTTTGCACCGGTGTGCAGCAGTTCGAGTCGCCACACTCCCCCCATGTAGCACACAAATCAAGAGAAGAAAGTTGAAGAAATGCAAAGTAGAGACAATAGACAGGGATATGAGTCAAAAGGAATAGTAATAACGAAGAACAATATAGTTTCATTGGGTATTATAAATCATAAGGAGTGGATGCATCTGAGCTATCACTGAGAACGATGAGTTTGACCCATATCACCGATTGTCTCCAGCCTTCATTGGGGTTTACCGTCCCGAGGACCCCAACCAGTCAGGAAGTCTACACCTTCCTACGTGTCTGGCTTAAACTAACTATTGTGGATTTCATTCACTGATGAAGCCATGTTTTGTTTTGATCACCAGTGGTTCTTCTCCGACCTGACACTATGTCAGCTAAAATTGCACGTCGAGAAAGGCGATGGCTAGGGATGCATATGTAACACATGTCCTAACCATCTTAGTCGATGTAACTTCACAGCCTCGTCTATTGATTTCTCTCACCTACCTGGCACTCGACACCTAACCTCAATAGTGCTCACTCCATTATATCACTTCACGCGGGATATAGAACACGAGCACTTATGATCAAAGACAGCTAGCCTTTTCATTTCTTCCACTTTCAATGGTCATGTCTCACTCACAGCCATAAGGCAGGACGGAGCGGACAGCTGAGCAGTACAGACGCCCTTTAGCTACAGGCTTTGTGAGGTTTAGAAGTGCGTCAGTGGCCTGGGATCGAACCAGGAACCACATGAGTCGTGGTTGGCGAACACATTCTACCGCTGTATTTCTGACGCCTCAAAGTGTTACGTACTGGACCACTCGGGTCACAAATAGCGCCTGCTCTTAGGAAGTTGAACCCGGACTAGCTGGGTGAGAGCCAGGAATTCTAACCGCCAGACCACGCGGGACGATTATCTTCGAAACATTTATTTCTCCGCCTGATATGAATTCAAAACAAGGAAGAAAGGTTAGTAAATCGGGATTCAATGAATTCACCGAATTTTGGTAGAACTCTTCAACTGAGTACTCTATATACACTGATATAATATATATATATATATACTAATAGAAATACATTAGGAAGTATAAGACTGAAAATACGGTGTGGAATCAAGCTGTAAATCAAAATAAATAAAAAAATAAATAAACTACAATTAATGAATCATGCAAAACCACAGGTACGAATATTTTATAGGGGAAATTCAGATAGGTGATGAGTGGTAAGGGATTATAAGAGATTAAATATATTTGAGATGATAATGGATTACTGTTCATTAGCCTTACTCAAATGAACAATTAGTTATCAGCGAAAGGACTCAAAAATGTTGGGAATTGCGGAGTGCATGGCAATATATATATATATATATATATATATATATATAATGTTAGCTGACATAGGATCAGTTTCTTGGGAAAGGGCCAGTTGTGGTCAAACCAAAATATGACTTTATTAGTCAATGAAATCTACAACATTTAGTTTAAGCAATATAGGGAGTTGTGAACTTCCCGGTTGTGGTCCTCAGGATAATTGGTGATAAGGATGAAAATGGTTCTCAGTGATGGCGCCGATTCATCTACTCCTTCTGACTTATAATACACAATAAAACTATATTGTTCGTCGTTATTACTATTCTTTTTGCCTTATATATCTGTTTATTATCTCTTTCTGTTTTGCATTTCTTTTTACTTTCTTCTCTTGCTTTGTGCGCTACAAGGAGGGAGTGTGGCGACTCGAACTGCTTCACATTGGTGCAAAGTTCTATGTTGAAACCAGTTAGTGAGTCAGTGAACGTGCTATCAATCTATTGTCCAAACAGTACTTAATAATGAGATCAGGATGACATTGAAGCTCATTTTGTGCACAGTGTTCCTACTGATGCTGTAATAACGACAGGTTCTCTAATCCAACGAATGGCTGTCGTTCATCCTCATTAGTGCATTCGCACTCTGTGGTAGCTATTCTCTAGGTGTTGGCCTCACCCGCAACCACTAAATAATGTCATAGTAACCTTCAAACATCATTGAAGTGTTCATTTTGGGATCTAGCGTTGTGAGCAGTGACCTAGAGTTTCTCTTCACTAAACATTAGTCAACAGAAAATGGATAATAACTTAGGTGTTAGTGTTTCAGTTTGAAATGGTTGCAGATAAATATTGAGAAAATTAAAGGTAGGATTACAAACAAGAAGAAATCTGCAAATATAGTCACATGGGACAATAAACAGCGGATTAGTTGTTTGTCCTTATCCACTGACGATGTTGAAACATTTTAACTCACCACAGGGTAAACGGTAAATATCGAGTGTGTAGTGTTGTCATGCTGATATATATTACTCATCTGATGTGATGAGTTTTACTTTGAGGGCATCAATCAAATCCCAAGTGACTTCTGACTACTGCTTATATCATATAACGATTTTAACAAAACTGTGTGACTCTTGTGACATTCACGAAGCTGTATCATCCCTGGTGTAGACGTGGTATTCGGCTGGTTATCAATCAATGGACATGCGTGTATTGCTCACCAATTCACTCAGTCTTTCTCTATGTCCGTGAGACGGTGGCCATAGAAAGTGGAAATCGTGAAAAGGCTGTCTTTGATTAAAAGTGTATCTGTTCTGTTTCGCATGTTAGTTGTTTATACCTCCTCCCCCATAGTCTTTCCTAGGTTGATCAAAAAGGATTATATCATGTTGAGAAGGGTATTAAAGGTTGCCAGTAAGGCAAGTAGCGTGCCACTCTAAGTCAACTAGCTCGTTACTATTGTAGTCGGTGGACTTCTGAACTCATGTGAGAAATGACTTAAGTGTTTGGCATATATCTTCCTGTGTTTCCTCGTTCAAGTTTGATGATTTGAGTAATGATTCAAGGGCAGCGAAGAAATCAGTTTTCGAGGCATCTTCGGTGTTGTAGTTTAATCATTTTTGTAGTAGTTGTTGTTCCGTTTTCGATAGTGGTTGTTTTGATAAGTTGAATACGCAGTCAATAGGTGCATTCTTTTCGAGTTTTGGCTAGCTTGATTTTGAGGACTCTCCGCCTTTGTTCTCTGTGTTTTCTACTTGACCATGTAATTGTGGTGATCAGAGTTGACAGGTGTTCCTGGTTTTAGACATCTATTATTTGTTGGTATTTGTTGATCCGATATTGTGCGTCTGTAATCAGTAATTTGACCATTCGTCTTCCACATTGTTCAGCCAATTTCTATCCCATTGGGCAGTTGACTGATGGTCTGTATCTTACACTGGTCGGTAGGATTTGATGACGAAGGCACTCATGGAGAAAGAATAATTGTTCTCTGGTGGATCCTTGCCTTTTGGCGAAGTCTTCCCACTTTTGAACAGAGAGAAGCGTATTCCGCTCGTAAGATTTAGATATGATGGAGAAGATCTATAGCTCAGCTGGATGATTTTCATGTGGTTGTGTTCTCTGAGCTGGATAGTTGATTTGAGAAGCTTTCATCACCCTACTAGGTAACATCTTCAGCGCATACTTCAAATTGAAGTCCATATCGTCTGATTTTCAACATCTCACTCTCTATTCAGAACTCTTTTCCACCTTGCATCTCATGAGGTAGGACTAGAAATCATTATAAAAGATTATATGCTCTCACACCAACGAGTACAAAAGCACCAACGATACCCTACTTGGCCCACATGCGTTCTATTTGATGCAGACTGTGTTATGCGTGAAACCTACAACTTTCAAGACCAGATTCGGGAAAGCAGGGGAGACATTCATCAGTCTGAAATTAGTTTGGAAATCGTTTGCACTCAGCACAGCCATGTTAAGTCATTCCGTCAAGCATCACAACGAGCATTTCCAATAGGCAACTGGATACATTTATCAATAGCTGCCTTCGTTGGCTCACTGTTGAAGAAACCCTTGGGGACGGACCAACCAAACAACCTATTACCAGACAAATATTCCGAAGAGAATGGATAAATGGATCGCACACATGTTGAGGAGACCACTGACTAACCTCGTGCGTCAGACCCTCGAGAGTGGGAAGCGGCGGGTTGGACATGGCTCCGAGGGTGACATTGAGAGATGAGAGACTATGGACAGTCGTAGGGAGGCAGGTAAACAGGAGTGCAGTGAACAACATAGAGTAGAGGTGTTCTGTTGAAGCCTTATATTCCCCTCGGAACCCAGCGGAACACTAATGAATAATATATAATTTTATAGTTGATTACAATTCACAGGTGTTGTTCAGCAAGTTAACTGTTTACTCCTTCCTCTTGTTTTGTTTTTTTCCTTTTTACCAATAGGCAGTTGTTGGCGAAGAATCCTGTGATTCACAACCTGCAAAATCTAGTCTCTTCTCTTCAATCACTTCAAGTATCAATGAAATCACCTCCTCAAAGTCATCATCATCCAGTGGTGGTGGTGGTGGGAAGAAACCAATGCGTTTGGAAGTTGTCGATGAACAGATATTCACACTTGATGATCCACACTCCTTTTATATTTGGATATATGAACCACCTCCAGGGCTGTTCAATTGGTTGGCTGGTACAGCCCTGATTATCGGTATTATCTTGTGTTGCCTATTCCCTATCTGGCCGTCAGAATTACGTCAAGGTGCTTATTATTTGACAATAACTGTCTCAGGATTTCTAGGCGTTTTATTCTTTATCGGTTTTATTCGATTTTGTCTCTATCTCCTAGTCTGGTTGTTCACTTTAGGTCAATACAATTTTTGGTTATTTCCAAATTATTGTGAAGATTGTGGATTTTTTGATTCATTTCGTCCATTGTATTCATTGAAACATGTGTCAGAGGCTGAAACACCGGTGAATAAGAAGAGCAAGTCGAAAGTAAAGTCTTCTTCCAATAACAATAGCAATAGCAATAATAATAATAATAATAATAGTACCTCGTCTGCTACAACTCTTTCTAATGTCTGTGACAGTAGTAGTAGTAGTGCAAAGAGCACACAATCATCTTGTTGTACAGAAGAAACTCTGCTGAAATCACCTGAAGTCCTCGAAGAAGAAGAACATGAACAAGAAGAAGAAGAACCAGAGGCAGAAGAAGGTGAGGCAGAGAAACTGAAGGCGAAGAAAGACGCTTGATGACAGAAGAGAGAGAGAGAGAGAGCGGTAAGAAAAAAAACCACATTCTGTTTTGTGCAATCAATCATGTCTACTTACTAATAAACAATTCTGTTTACCTATCCTGTTGCTTTCTTCTTTCTTTTGTGGTTTTCTTGTTGGCATAATATTTCAATTTTGTGTGTGAAATCTTCTCTCTGAAGAACGATCGATGTGATGTGACCACCGGTTACCTCTTCTTCTTCTTCTTCTCCTACTTTTTATTCTTTGTCTTCTTCGACTAAAAATATTTCTTTTTACAAATGTAAATTTCATATTTTAAAACAGCGAAAACTTCTTGATTCGTCCAGGAATGTAGTGTGTTAAAGTTTCCTCTTTCTTTCTTTCTTTTTGTTTTGTGATCACGAAATTATTCTTCAATAAATACCAATGACCAAGAGAGCGAATTGTTCGTTTATTTTGAAGAAAAAAAAACCCAGCCTGATTGGTTTCATTATAGAAGTGTTTTGCAGAGATGTGCAGCCAGTTTGAGTCGCCACTCTGTCTGTCTCTCTATCTCTCTATGTAGCGTACAAAGTGCAAGAGAAGAGAGTAAAGGGAGGTTTAAAAAACAATAGAGTTTTATTGGATAAGATAAATCACAAGGAGTAGATCAATGCATCTTCACCAGCCATTGAGAGGACGAGGATTTTAAGCCATATCATCGCCAATTGTCTCCAGGTTTTATTGGTTCTTTTACCATCTTGACGTGGCTTAAATTAACTCTTATGGATTTCAATATTGCAAAAATATTCATTCAGACATCTATAAAACACAAAATAATCGAGCAAAGAACATTCTTTTCGATAAATTCCTCTTCCAGGTTCTACAATTATATATATATTTTTATACACAGAATATTTTAAAGTAGTAGTCAATAACAATATTAGCGTTTTTTTAAATAATATCGATTTGTAAAGTATGATCAATGCTATTGCAGTTCATTAAAAAGATGCTTAAATTATAATAATAATAAAGATATAACAGCGAATAGAATATCAACTAAAATTAGGGAAATTTCACAAAAATTCTGGATTATTCATTGATTGATGAAGCTATTTGCAATTAATAGCGTTCTCTGAGCTGGTTGGTTTGGTTGCGGAGCTGTCGTCGTCCTTCTGGACAACATCTTCAGCGCAATATTTGGCATAAAGTGAAATGATTTAAATTTCTTCATGAGTGATATAATTGCGTCTCCGCAGCCAAACCAACTAGCTCAGAGAACACTAATAATTGCAAATCATCCACCTGAGCTGTAAATCTTCTCTATGAAGCTATGTTTTGGTTTGACCACCACTAGATCTTTTCTAACCTGATCCATCCTATGTCAGCTAAGATTTCCCTTCGTCGATGTTGGCGATGGCTAGGGATGCATGTGCAACACATGCCTTAACTATCTCAATCGTTGTAACTTCACGACCTCGTCGTTTGACTTCCACTCCTTACCTAGGATTCTCCGTCTTTCCATAGTATTAGTCAACCTACTATGCCACCTAATGCGTGAGACAGAACGCAGGCACCTATGATCAAAGACAGTTAGCTTGGATTTCCATGTCTTCCACTTTCAATGGTCATGTCTCGTCACAGCCAAAATGGAGGACCGAGCAAACTCCTGAGCAGTACACACGTCGTTTGGTCGACAGCTAGCCGGATATCACGTCTACTAAGCCGAAGTTGGCGTATGGCAAACGAGCCTTCTGTATCTGTGCTGCGATTTCGTCAGGGATCAACGCGTTTGGGGGCTGATGTAACTCCCCAAATAAGTGAAGTCGTTAACACGCTCTACCACTTCACTCCGGCATATTTCTAAGCTGGAAAGGAGTCGATGTAGTCCAGTCCCATAGCATCATCTTACATTTGAAAGGAGCGAATCGCATGCTAAACAACTAAGATTGTTGCCTAAGGTATCTAGAAGACTCTGTATTTTGTCAGCGTCTTCACCTAGGATGGAGGACTATATCATTCGCATATTCTAAGTCTACAAGATTACACCCTGGTAACAAGTCAATCGTCGAGTTGCTGAATTCAGTTATAGCTAAGTCCATTAGTACATCTGTTATGAAATTAAACAGAAAACGGCTGTTTTCCTTGGTTGACCCAGCAAGCTTTTTGGCTGTGGGAAGTGGTATGTAGAAATGAGCAACTCTGACGATTGTGTACACCTTTACCTACTTTACAGCCATAAGGTCTTCGTACGACTACAACTGGAGACAGCACTTGTATGAGCGTTCGCAGGTACTTGTCACTTAGTCTCTAAGGTCACACACAACACCTGTCCTCTTAGTATTTCACTTATTTCAAGAAGGAGTCAACTTCCATGGTGTGAATAGCCAAGGGAATTAGTAACTGCCGACACACTTCTAGTCATATGAATCAGAGAAACCTTTGCTGTTAAACGTAGATGTCTTTACTGGATCTTGATAAGGTGAATATTAATGTTTGGAATTTGATTACTGTTGTTAGTGTGTGTTCACCATCCGACTAGAATAACATGCTGGATCTATTTGAAATCGCTATTTCCAAATCAATTTTAGGACCACGAGTGGTTCACAAACCGGCTTGTTTTGAATGCAGCTCGTTTCTGGTGTCAATCCATTGATCAGGTGTTCATTATAGATGAGTTGCTAGTATTCAGTCACATGTGTTGGCGGTTGTAGGGGACTAAACAATGAGCACGATAAGTGTGCGAAATATTGGAATAAAAATCCAATTGAGCAAAGGATATTATAGGTATGCAGATAATATTGAATTATGAAAGGCAATGGTTACCACGCATATGGTTCGGCCTCATTTCATTGATTTTGTGAGGGCTGAGATACTGCCTGGGCGCCCAAACTAAAGCAGGTGGTTGTCTTCCGAGCCTTTGACTTGGAGTCTCTTCTGCAAGGTAGCTTCAGGAGCTACGTTTCCATGGTTGCCAGTGACCAATACAGGTTCATACGCCATTTGATCCGATTGGATTCTGGAGCCCATGTACCCTATGGTGGTCAGCCCCATGAAGGATATTTGTGTTAGGTTAGCATTGGTTGGTGCGCCACGACTCCTTGGATGAAGTCCGACGGATAGCTCGAAACGTTGTCGGATATGGCAAAGAATCGTAATCAATGGTGAACGTGGTGCAATTTCCTTCTTTCTTGTTTGAACTTGTTAAGTATGACTGTTTTCCTTTCAGATGAAGTTCTTTATCCGTTCTCCACCTATATTTTTACTTTTAATCTATGTTGTTTTGTTATTATTGTGTGGCGCTAGGGGTTTGCCACTGCGTGAGCTCGCCAATACTATAGTCGAGAGACACATAAATTCCTGTACAAAATGGGCAAAGGCCGTACTGTCAGACCCTCTGCACCCCCTTTATTCACAACTATCCCCTTGTATCTCATCAGGTAGGACGAGAAGTTAATACAAAAAGTTATATGCTCGCACCACTAAGTACAAAAAATTCTACAATACCCTATATAGTGTGATGGAGACACTGTTAGACGTGAAACATATAAGTTACTATGTAATTAGCATAGTGAATCGACCCTTTCATTGTTCATCGTTCTGTAATTTTATGGTGTCACCCTTTCGATCATTTAATTATAACTTTGCTATTTTTATTTTAGTTGTTATTACTATTATTACAAAAATTTTATACTTTATGCATATTTTTCTCGGTATTGCATACAGTAATTTGCTACATAGCTGCTATAACAACGTTTTATTATTACTATTGTGTAATGTTTATTTTTTCTTTTGTTTTTCTTTTGTGGTTTTTGAGTAAATTAGATGCAATATTGTACTGAATGCTGAGAATTCCTTGCTGTATCATTAGTACTGTTTTTGGAATAAAGCAAAAAATATTAATATTAAAAAAAATTATTATATTGTAGCAAGTTTTTTGTCTTTAAATAAATAAATATGGTTTGGCGTTCGATTCACAGCCGACGCACTGCTTTACCTCGCTAAACTAGTAATAAGACTGGTAAAGAGGGAAGGTGGTTGGGCATGAGGATGGCTAGCAACTCCATCCCGTAAAAGTAAACACCACTGCTACCGAAACTTCAAGCCTCTAGCTTGAAGGCGCCCTGGGAACGTGAAGGAATAAAATAAAAATAAATAAAAGTCATAGTCGACTTCTACAATTTAACAATATAATCCACAGACACGATTCACTGCTGGATTATGTTCACTGGCAGAATTTGTTCACCGGCTGTTGAAGAGTCTTTGTACAAGGACGAAATATTCCTGTCAGTTCCAAAGAATACAACACGAGGATTAGCGGAGCAGGTAGGTAGTAGAAATCAGTGGGAAGACGAAGCGATGGACAGCGCGGCTATATTTTCATTCGAACGGGAAATTCATGTATGTTTGACAAAGAAGTCAATTGAACAAAACTTATGTACAACGTGTGTATATTTAACATTTGGCAAAGACTACAAATTTGTTGTTCAGGACTCCATACGATTCCTCCTCTTAGAAGGCCGGAGGGATTACCAGAAACTGTGATTGATACCGATACAAATAATAATTTCGACAGAGAAAGAAAGACCAGATTTGCAGTGTAAAGTGATATCATCATTCTATTTCACATGTCCTCATCAGCTGCAAACTACATAAAATTATAATGGTTATAAATAATACCATTTCATACTTCAATGTTTGAAAGGTAATAGAGAAAACATTATAAGATGAACGTATCCGGAATATAAGCATTACAATTTTTAGTTTAAGTTACCATCAATTTATATACTATCAAACTATGAAAAAAAGAAGGGGGGGGGGAGTGAGAGAAGACAGAAAACAGAAAAATCCAATAAACAGTATAAGCTTGTACGTAAACATGGCAACGTAAGAAGGTTAAAGTTTATCAATTTGAAAACTTGGTCAGTGAGCTGAGCTCACTAGTGTGTATGACTAATCAGTGTAATGAAAGTGATACGGTTATCAAGGGAGTGAGAAATTGACTACACTCTCTTTCTGTGTGCATAAGTTTGGTCTGAGACGTTTGTTTGCAATTGCTTCAGCAAATCGTAGTAGATTCGCTGTCCTTTGTATGTTTAATATTTTGAAGGATTTGGAAATCTCAACAAAATGGCCTGTATCCACAAGGTGGGTGTCTGGTAATTGCACTTTGTAAATATCTGCTTCCTTTAAAGCATAGGTTTCCTGGAATATGCTCTGAAAAGCGGATAGAAGCCCTGCCTTCTTTCTGTCCTTCCAATGTACTTGCTGCCGCAGGTGCACATAAATTTATAAATGCAGTTGGAGGTAACATCAGCAGGGTACTTATCCAGTTTCGCTTGGCTTATAGAGCATGCAGCGCTGTATAGTGTCACCAGCTTGGCTGCAGGGAAGCATCTCTTTATTGCTCCTTTCATCCTCACCAAATGTATGAAATAATTATGATGATAAAAATAAGTACAATAATATACAGTAGCGTGCGTGGAAAGGTATTTAGGTGATTCAAAGTTCAATGTATGTGCATATAGTTCAACAACAACAGCAACCAAAAATAGTTTCTAAGAAATGAAAAATTCTGTAGAGAAAATATCTATCAATATTGCAGTAACTATGACAAAGAATGTTTGTATGCGGTATATATATATATAAGATAACCAACGAACCGCAACAGCAACAATAACCAGCACCAATCACCATCAATAGGAGAGATTTGTCAGTGATTACTTCCTTCACTTATCTAGGAGGAAGCACGGTTTAAACTACAGGCGGAGGTGATGAAGACGTCAAAGCCAGGTAGAATCGGGAAGGCAAGATACACCTTTATCAGCGTGAAACCAGTTTGGAAATCTTCTGCACACAATGAGCATAAGGAACAAGATTCAGATTTTCAACACAAATGTGAAGTCAGTCGGTCGGTTCTTCTATACGGGTCAGAAAATTGGAATACGCGCCACGGAAAATGATTTCTACCAAATTACAGACTAGCATCGACAGCTATCTACTTCTCTGGCTCCATACTGAAGATCAAATGGCTAGCTGTTCAGAAAGAATTCGCAAGAACTAGCCCGGACAGTGCAACAAATCCATCAACAGCCGGTCGCTCAATAAATATGTAGGAGAAAATGGAGATGAATTGATCGGGCATACATTGAGGAGGCCATCGAATGACATCGCGCGCAGTGCAGGCCATCGCCTTAGTGGAATCTGAATGGGGAGCGACGAGTGGATCGTCCTAGGGTGACATGTAGGAGATCGAGTGAGTTGGAGAAGGAGATGAGAGAGTTTGAGCAATTGCAGACCCAACTGAAGAGGATGTAGTACCCCTATACCAACTAGAAACATACGTTTTTAATCTAATTTGCATACTTATATTATATGTTTACACAGACCGATTTTATATGTACTTCGTAAACATTTGTCAATTTACTGTTGAACATTACCTTAATACAATTTTGAAATTTGACTACTGCTATAATACACGATTACACTCTTCACAAGTGCCTTCTGATTTTCCGTTGTGGGCGTCGAGTAGCCACAACGTCTGCGCACATTGATAAACGTGAAGAAGTACTAGAAAATACGTGTACGCTAATTTAGTCAAATAGAACACGCAACAAGGATACTAGAGAATAAAGAGAGAAGGTTATAACTGTTATTTTGTATATATCAGTCCAAAAAATGTATATAGCCGGTAGGTTTACTGATCTGCTGGCCACTATGTGTTTGTTAAGAAGGTGGTATAAGTATTGGTGCCGTCGTAGTTGTAACAACTGTTTGACTATCTAGCAGCGCGGACGTCAAAGTAGCTTCGAATTCACTGTCTCTGTAAGCTGGTTTGTTTCAATCAATGGAAATGGTCTCCTGTTTTCCTTTTTTTATACCGTAAAATATCTGTCTGCGCTTTTAGGGAGATGATAAGGAGTCTGCAATTCTTTTCTGACTGTGTTGATTCGAGCAGAGACAAATTTCCAAGTTTCTGTATGCTTGTTGACTTGATCTCGCCTGAGAGGTTGTTGAGGTGCTGTCGACTGAAGTTACAGCATCTGTTTAGTTAGTCGGTTGGTGAAGTCAGAAATATTCACATCCGTCAAATCATGTGAGGGAACTAACTGTCCAGGCAAAGTTAGTTAGTGTTGTACGATAAATGAGTTAGGGTGGTGTACATTCTAAATCTTTTTTGATAGTTGATCGAATGTGTAGTAGGATCACCGGTAAGTGTTCACTCCACTCTGATTTTTCAGCTTGAACCTATCTGGAAGCTTTTTGGTTATATGTGGAGTTGTTCTATAAGACCATTCGCTACCGGATGCTATGCTGTTGTGGAGATATGACTCACCCCAAGGAGTCTCGTTATTTCGCGAAACAGTTGACTGGAACTGAGCCCATCGGTAGGATGTACTCCATAATTCGACTCCAGACGGTCAAAAAAGACCAAAGCATTATTCTCTGTAGATATGTCGTTAAGCGAGCATGCCATAGCCCGTCGAGTAAATCTATCGATGGCTTTAAATATATGCGCATGTGCGCTTGATGATAGTAACGGTCCCACAATGTCGACATACACATGCTGATGTCGTCTATCAGGTAAATCGAATTTCTCTGGAGTTGCAACGGTGTGGTGACGTACTTTGGAGCATTGGTATTGGAGACATTCCTGTGTCCATTCTGGAATGTCAGAGTTCATTCTGGACCTGCTTGCTGATAAGTCTAACAGTAGCACGTGCTCCAGGATGAGAGAGCGAATGTAAGTGTTCAAATAAGTCTATCGAAGATAGCTAACTTATTTTAAATCGATAAAAAGCGTCGGCTACAACATTTGCATCTCCTTTGATACACTGAATATCGGTCGAAAACTGTGAAATATAATCCAGCTGTTTAGCTTCTCTTGGTGAGTGTTTATCTAGAGATGTGGTAAAAGCATAGCAAAGTGGTTTATGGTCGCTACAGATAGTAAAATATCGATTTTATAACAAGAAACTGAAATGATTGACTGCTAGATTGATGGCTGTTAGTTCTCAATCAAATGTGATATTGTAGCGTGTGTTACTGATAAGATTCCTATCTATTGGTGTGACTACAGCCCCTGTATCTATTAAACATAATACTTCTTGGACATTCAGTAACAACTTGGAATACACGGCCCCACTCTCAATGGCATCCACTACTTCTAGCCTGATAAAAGAGAAAGAACACACATACTGCCTGAAATTTTCCTTTCTCCTTCTTCCTGGGTGGTACATCCTCCTGCTTTGCCATGTCCAAAGCATCAGTCTTTCCTGGCACTCATTCGTAGTGGCGCTACTTCACGCTGTAAATCTTCAACTTTCTATTCCCATTCGTTCAATTTCGGTGGCTTTGTTGTGGCTACCGTTGTTCTCAACAGCTATCTGGTCAACTTCGATAGCTCACCGACTTCCATGGGTTGTACAGCGTTAACCAGCTTTAGTTACTGAGAAATGTGCTTTGGGACACTCAGTGAACTGTGACGTCAATAACCGCGAGTCTGACTTTTCATCCAGTGTGGGGAGTGCGCGAATTAGTAGGTTCTTCAGCTTCACCGCCAACACTAGCGGGTATCCATCCAGTCCCAGCTTCATGGCAGGGAACTGATGCACCAGCAACCGCGTGCCTATCAGGCTGTCGAACTCTGCCGCCAATCGTCCAACTAACAGGTCG
Organism: Trichobilharzia szidati; assembly: GCA_944472155.2. Classification (NCBI taxonomy): domain Eukaryota; kingdom Metazoa; phylum Platyhelminthes; class Trematoda; order Strigeidida; family Schistosomatidae; genus Trichobilharzia; species Trichobilharzia szidati. Next base: position 65,719,197 of record OX235277.1, on the reverse strand, counting down.
CCTCACCTGACCGCCTCACACTGTCGTACTCCGTTAATCATTGACCTCCCAGCAGCGTCCCCAGAACGGCCACCTTGGCCGTCGGATCCTTGATGCCCACCAACTCAGCGATGGCCTCAATGTCCTACAAGAAGCCCTATATGTCTCCTTCCTCGAAAACAGCCGGCCATGGAATCTTCATTGTCTGAATGCAGCAACACTAATTGCAACAGTAGAAGATGAGACACTTGATAAAGGAATGCTTATTTTCAGTATTATTATTATTGTTCCCTTGGGTTCCTAGTGGAACATAGGGCTTCAACTGCACGTCTCCACTTGCTTCTGTCTTCTGCTGTTCTTTTCACTTCCGTCCATGTTATTCCATACTGTTTCATCTCCTCCTCACACGATCTCCTCCATGTCACCCTTGGACGTCCCACTCGCCGCTTCCCTTTCGGGTTCCACTCGAGGGCTTGACGCGCGATGTCACTCAACGGCCTCCTCAGCGAGTGTCCAATCCATCTCCACTTCCTCCTGCATATTTGTTGGGCGATTGGTTCCTGTTTCGTTTGTTCCCATAGCTTCTTGTTTGTGATTCTTTCTGGCCATCTAATCTTCAGTATAGAGCCAGCGAAGACAGTTGTTGATAAAGGTCTGCAACAAGCTGTTGGAAATATTCTTTGTGACACACTGGCCAAGTTTCTGATCCGTAAAGCAAAATTGACTTGACGTTTGTATTGAAAATCCGAATTTTGTTGTTGATGGTGAGTGACGAAGATTTCCAGATTGGTTTCAGGTTGATGAATGTGTTTCTCGCCTTCCCGATTCTCGATTTGACATCCTCGTCCGTTCCTCCTGTGGTTGAGACAATGCTCCCCAGATAAGTGAAAGAAGTAACCTCTTTCAAATCCCTCCCGTTGATGGTGATTGGCACTGGATGTTGCTGCTGTTGTTGGTTGGTTATTTTCATGACCTCCGTCTTGTCTATGTTCACCTGGAGTCCTGTCTTTGCTGCTTCTTCGACCAGTTTGTCGGTTTTTGCTTGTAAGTCTTCGATTTTGTGTGACATCAAACATAAATCATCCGCAAAATCCAGGTCTTCTAGGTTCTTCACGTTGGTCCAGGATATCCCTGTCTTCTCGTTTCCCACTGTCTGACGCATAATCCAGTCCACCACAATTAGGAATATCATTGGTGATAATAAGCACCCTTGTCTGACTCCTGTGTTTACTCCAAACGCTTCGCTGAGTTTTCCGTTGTGGATCACTTGACATGTGCCGTTGTCGTACAGTTGTTGAATAAGGTTGATGAATATTTGCGGTACGCCGTAGTACTCGAGTAGTTTCCAAATTACTTCGCGGTCATCGCTGTCGAAAGCCTTCTCAAAGTCTATAAAGTTGAGGTAGAGATTTGATTGCCATTCCATGCTTTGTTCGATGATAATGCGTAGAGTTGCAATTTGGTCAGAACATGATTTGCCTTTCCTGAATCCAGCTTGTTCTGGTCGGAGTTCTGTATCCAGTGCGTCCTTTATTGTCTCCAGGATGATGCGACTCAGGATTTTACTTGGCGTCGACAGGAGCATAATTCCTCGCCAGTTCTTGCAGAGTCCCAGGTCGCCCTTCTTTGGTAGTTTCACCAGGTAACCTTTCCTCCAGTCAGTAGGCACCTTTCCCTCTTTCCAGATCTTTTGCATAATGGAGTCAGCATATCTGCCGTCGTTTCTGGGTCCGCTTTCAGTGCTTCAGGGGGTATTCCATCTGGTCCAGCTGCTTTTCCAGCTTTCAGAAGCTTGATTGCATTCATGACTTCAGTTTTCGTTGGAGGATTGGTGTCAACTTGCAGTTGTGTACGTGCTGTTGTTGGTATTACTGGACGGGCTGCAGGTGGTGGTCAGTTCAAGAGTCCTTTGAAGTGGTCCGCCCATTGTTTAATCTGTCTTTCTTCTTTGGTAATTGGGTTCCCTTGGCTGTCTTTTATAGGTTTCACTTGTGTTGATCTCTTCCCGGATAGAGACTTGGTTATCTGATATAGTGTCCTCAGGTCCCTTTTGCCTGCTGCCTTCTCAGCTTCAGTAGCCAGGTTGTCGTAGAATTGTCTTTTGTCCTTCCTGGCACTCTTCTTCACTTCTTTGTCCAGTGCTGTGTAAGTTGAGTTCAGCGTCTCTTTCTCTTGTCCATCTTTCCATTGAATCATTTTTTCTTTCACCTTTCTCCTCTCCTCTATTAGTTTCCAAGTGTCTGTTGAGAGCCATTCCTTGTCTTGTTTCTTCTTTCTTCCTAAAACCGTTGAGCACGTTTCGTTGAAAATTACCTTCAGAGAGTTCCAATGGTCTTCCACGGATGATTCCTCAGTGGTGCCACGTAGTGTTTCCTGCTTTGCTCTGACAGTTGCAGTGAAAATGTCCTGTGTGATTGTGTCCTTCAGTTTGTGAGTGTTGAACTTGCATTGTGGCCTATCCCCAGGTATCCTCGAGGCTTTCAGCTTCACCTTGAAAGTCCCTTGTACCAGATAGTGGTCTGAACCCACATCTGCTCCTCTCCTCGATCTTGTGTCCAGTAGGCTCCGTCTCCACTTCCTTGAGATTGAAATGAAGTCTATCTGGTTTTTGGTCTGTCCATCTGGTGAAATCCATGTTGCCTTGTGTATATCCCTGTGTTTGAACACACTGCCACCAATCACCAAATCATTGAAGGCGCAGAAGTCTGAGAAGAGTTCACCATTTTCGTTCATTTCACCGAGGGCCTCACGACCCATGGTGAGTTCTCGTCCTGTATTGTCTCCTCCCAGTTTCGCATTCATGTCGCCCATCAGGATTTTGATATCGCTCTTTGGGACGTTGTCCATTACTGTTTGTAGTTGACTGTAGAAATCCTCCTTCTTCTCATGTTCTGAGGCGTTTGTAGGCGCGTAGCACTGAATGATTGTAACCTTTTTTCCTTTTGAGTTGAACCTGGCTGTCATTATCCTGGAGGAGATTGGTTCCCACTGCATGAGAGCTTTAGCCGCTGTTGGTGACATCATGATGGCTACTCCCTCGGTGTGCTCGTGATTGTCCTCTGGGTGACCGGAGTAGATTATTGTCTCTCCAGTTGATAGTTTGCTCCCTCCACAACCGTTCCATCTGCTTTCGCAGATTCCCAACACTTCCATTTTATATCTGCTGATTTCTGCGGCTACCTGAGCAGCCTTCCCAGCTTCGTACATTGTACGAACATTCCACGTCCCCATCCTTATTTTCGCTTTCATCGAAAGAAGGCATTTCGGCTGACTGGCTTCCCGAAGGCTTTCACCAGCCCGCGTCATTTCACTTCCCCGATTCCAGCGAAAAATAAGGTCACTATTTGTAATTTTAGAATTTTGAATATATTTGTGCGTTGAAGTTTTAGTAGCAATTTGGTTAAGTTTTGGGGGTGGAGTTGCTAGCACCACGCCCCAACCCTCCCTCTTTATCCGGGCTTGGGACCGGCTAGAATACTAGTGACCTAGTAATTTAGGCGAGGTTATTTTCAGTATAGTATCGAAATATAGCGAAATTATGTACATTTTATATTCAACGCACAACTTGCACAGACCTCCTGTGTTGTGCTACTTCTGTCCTTTATATGCTGTTTCTTTGTGTTCGTTTAACGTCTCCTTTGTTTCTCCGCAACGCTGAATCGTTACTTTCCTTGACGTCAAATGTATCTCCCTGCTATATTATATTTTTATGCCGATAAACGTCTCTCTATAAATAATATTGATAAGTCTAATCAGCAACACACGCCACGCTGTAACGAATTTTGGCTGGTTCTAACTTCTTGGAATAAAAATTCACTGGAGTGACGTCGTTGTCTAACTTCTGCTGTAGAACTGCTACCTGAAATGCATCTGTACACAGGATAAGGGATATTTCGAGGTTGAGGTGGGACAACTTGACAACATTAGATACTTCATCTATGGTAGTGCCAAAGGCTTTTTTGCTTCCACGGACCAATGGAACTGTGAATAGGATTTAAGAAGATCTGTTAATGGTTATACTTTGTAGGCAAGTGAAGGGATAAGATGTAGGTAAAAGCTAAATATCCCGAGAAAACGTGAAAGTTTCTTGACAGATTCTAGTTCAGGGAAATTCTTAATAGTTTCTATATTTTCTTCAATAAGACAGATACCTTCAGCCGTTATACACAAGTACCCAAAATGCATTTCTTGACATTGATGACGACGGCGCAATGTTTGAAGCGCTGAAATAAAACACTCAATTGGTCTATGTGTTCTTCTGTAGACGTGCTGGTTGTCAGGACATCACCAACACATATAAAGACAAAATCTAGGCGTTTGTGCGACCTGATCCATAAAATGTAGGAGCGACTGAGCAGTATTCTTCAAGCTGAAAGATATTCGCAGGAATTCAAACAATCCAAAAGGTGTTAGTTATGATGGCCGGCTTTTTCAGTGTTCACAACTCCATAGAGGTCAACAGGAGTCATTGCATTACAGTTGCTTTTAATTCGTTGAAGAGTACTGCTTCACGCTAACAATCTGTTTGCCTTGATTTCTACAGTCAGATGCTCATCTCTGACTCTACTCTAATACATATACAAAATTTTTAGTACAATACAAAAATTTTACCAATCTAGTGACGATATGTTTATTAACAATAATTAGTCAGTATCAACATACCAATGATGGGTGATAATTAAAGAAGAAAATTAATACAAACAATTAAAGGATTGAAGTGATTGCAACAAGTGGATTGCATAATGCATAAGGGACAGTAATTAAAGAATAAGCGAGTGAGTGTTCAAGTCGATTACATAATAGGTAGTTGAAGAAAAATAATTTAGAGAATGATAATTTTCAAAAGGGCTTAGGGAAAGGTCGAAGTATTCAAGTCTTTGTATTTCTATGACGATAGCTGCACGAACTTCTTCTGAACATACAGATATGGCTTCTTCAGATGGATTAATTTAATTAATTTAATTTTGATTACAGCTTGATGCCACACCATATTTTCAGTACAAGTATGGAATTTTCAGCATGGATATCGGTAGCTCAAATTTTGAGGGCCAACATTGATATCAGGTGTGCGTCGGTAGGGGTTCGAACCCAGGACCATGTGCATGGTCGGCGAGAGTCCTAAGCACTTTGCCACCGACGCAGAAGAGGACGAACTCGTAGGACAAAATAAAGATAAGTTGGGATGCGTTGTTTAAATTTAAATGCTGTATTAACATTGACTTAATGTACACTGTCTCCTAGATGCGCTAAAACAGAGCTACGGATGGATCTTGTTCCTCCCTTGCCTAAAAAGGCAGGATGGTGTTTGGAAATACAATGATGAATTTGCCTAACTGTGTGCCCAATAAAGCTAGCTCCACGGCTTCAGTTAAATTGATAGATACGCAATGAGTAGGCAAAATAAGGTAGTTTGTCCTTATTTCCCGAACCTAAAGTACGCCTGGTACTGAAAAGACAACGTACCTCTGCTGCACTGACAGCTCTTTTAACTGCATTATTCAAGCGTTGTATTACTATTTCCCTTATGTTATTTCCGAGGAACTGCAGTTTGAATAAAGCGGCAAAAACAGTTTTTGCAGAATAAAATGGTACTATCATCGTCTATTTTATCGGCTTCTCATCAGCTGCTTACAGACCAAAGTCATTATTAAGTATATCTACAGAAACAATTTTAACATACTTGCACAGGGTTCATTTGTAAACGAAAATCAATCAATCAATATATGCATACAGTAATAAGGTTCCATTGTGTATGCTCATTATTTTATTGTTCGGAATAGTGTTTAATATTATATATATATATATATATATGTATATATGTATATATATATATAATTACTGTATGTATATATTGATTGATTGATTCTTTGTTTAAAAATGAACTCTGAGCAAGTATGTTAAAATTGTTTCTGTAGATATACTTAATAATGACTGTGGCCTATGGGAAGCTAATGAGAAGCCAACGAAATAAACAATGATGGTACCATTTTACTCTTCAAAAGCTGTTGTCGCTGCTTTATTCAAATTCATTAAGGAAAATAAATGTATGGAACTGTAGTATTATGAAAAATAGGTTTTTCAGAACTGTTGCCCTACTGTTATATATATTACAGTAGAGCCAGATGTGGGGATCTAATTGAAATTAAATATTTTTTCTCCCAGTCCTTTCGCACTTCACTTGTCTGCTTGGAAATTGTATCTACATGGGTGCTGATGCTGTACTCCAGTTGTTGAAACCTTTTACTGATTGAAAGCATTCCTGAAGGTCTTCACACCGAAAAGATAGAAAGCATGCATGTTTGACACTGGTGATACTAAGAGATTTCTCGATAAAAATATATCACCTCTTTCACATATCTAAAAAACATCGTTTCAATTACAGGTATTCGGCACAGATGAATGGTAGAAGTTAGAATTCATGGGCTGGCCATTGAATCGAGTCCCAGTGGCTGAATGGTATAGGAGCTTGCTTTGTAACCGAAAGGTCCTGGGTTTGAACCCCTGAAGTGGGTGCGTACTTCCGATGATTCCCAAACTAGGATGAAACAGCTGTCCAGTACTCCCTGGTGGTTTTCAATGGTTCTCTAACTGATATCAATCCGTGATCAACTCGTCGAAACAGATGAATGTGTCAAAGGTAACCAGGATCAGGTAAGGTATTTCTATAACTGAAGGGAATGCAAAAATACAAAATGAAAACTACGGAGTCAAACCAAACTAGATCCATAGTAAATGTACAGGTTGGACTAGTTTCTTTCGAACACGTAGCTCGATCTTTTCGATGAATATGGTGAAGGCTACTGCAGTGCACAAAAGTCGAAAACACATTGTCTTCGGTAGGTAGATTTCTGTTTACTTTGTATGAATGATGAGTTAGTTGAGATGCTATGACAAGTGGTGATGAGGTGTTCACGTATGGCGATTTTGATTGTACCAATGCCTCCTCTTTGCATCCACGCTGAATAATGTTCTCTAACACGTTTTCATAGGACCCAAACAGAACGACCTATTCACCTCACTTCGCAAGACCAGAAGAACTGATATATGCACAATGAAGAAGTCATATGTGGAAGTCTGTCCTTCACATTGGTTAGAAGCAGTGAACGGCTAGAGAATATCACTCGTTGAGTTGTTTCAAGAAAGGTCTTCTTTAGGGGACTGGAGTTTCTCCTTTTAGGATATCTGCTGTTAAATCTTTCCTGAAGTCCAGATTTGGATATAGTGTTCTCTTTGACACTGATGTGCATTCTTCCATTTTCCGCCTTGATTTCGTGTTTTTCTTCACGAAACTTGTCGTCTATCTATTTTTAGCCAAGATATTTTTGAGAAATAGGAGTTCTTCATCTAATCGGTCACAGCTGCAAATTCGTCTGATACGTGGGACGATTGAGATGTTGAGAGGTCTTTTTCGACTGGCAGGTGTTGAAATGTAGAATTTTTTCAGTTGACCATCCCATGACGATTTTCTGTGGATAGATCTTTTCAGAGTTCCATCATTCCTTCTTGTCAATTCTACGCCCAGAAATGGGATCTTTGATTCATTTTCAAATTCCATTAGGAATTTAATTGAGGGATGGCAGTTGTTAAACTCCTGTAAGATACAGTCTACGTAGGAATCATCATGGCTGACTATAAAAGTATCATCGACATAACTTTTGTGTAGCAGCAATCTTTCTGTTGTCGGCCTTAACATTCCATTTTCCTAACTGGCCATAAAGCAGTCTGCCAAAAGTGAGCCAAGAAGGAAGTACTGGACAATCCCATCTTTATGTCCGTAGATATAACAAAAACAAACCTGCCTTCGTTTTCTGCGTAATGAGGAGAACTCATTTTGTTAATCTCTGCCACATAACTATTGTAGCTGAAGATCCGGAAAATAAAGTTATCGGGTGACAAGTATACCTACAGTGACTCAATTAATTTGTCCTGTGCAACTGGTCTACTTATTTATACAACAGTAGTATACTAATGAAAAGCTTCAATTTTCCTTACAACTTATACGTTTAAGGTTTTGTAAATATGCTGTCTAATTAAAAAGCGACCCATTGACAATCAATAATCAGCCATACACATAATTACAAAGCACTTTCACTGGTTAAAGTTATTCACAATAGTTCACATTGATCAAGTATTACTTGTGATAATATAGGTGAAAAGGAATGTGTATCACCTCTCTGAAAGATGGTCACACTTTCTTGCATCTCTAGAAGCAGTTGACTTTTTATTACAGTAATATTATTATTAATGATCTGCTTTATTCCAAAACAGTACTTATGATACAGTGTGGAATTCTCACCGTCTGCTAACAAATATTGCATCTAATTTACTCAACACCAACAAACATTTTACAAGGTATAGGTAGGTTAACCAAGTTCGATAAATTGCAACTATTTTGGTACCAGCAGTGATAATGAAGTCAAAAATGCACAAAAACAGTAAAAACAACGATGATAATAATAATGCTAATGGCTAAAATAATTAGATAATTGAAATATTGTCACCATAAAAATTACAAATAAGAGAAGATAAAAGAGCCATTTATTTTGTTGATAACATAACAAGTTGTAGGTTTCACGCCTAACACAGTCTGCATCACATAGAATGTGGGCGAGCCGAATAGGATATTGTTGGTGTGCGAGCCTACAATCTTTTCTAATGATTTCCAGTCCTACCTGATGAGATGCAAGGAGGGGGAGAATTATGAATAGATAGTTAGGTGTTGAGAGTCAGACAATATGGATTTAGATCATTTCTCAGATGAGTTCAGATGTCAGTTGACTACAGTAGTAACGAGCTGGCTGACAGACAGCCTTTAATTGTTCACGGAAAATTTCCATTGGGACACGTTAAATATAAAAACATGTGATTCAACGAAGAGACTTTTTTCAACAACGAATTTATTATCAAGCTGTACAATCGTAACTATAGGGTTTTTAAGAAATTATTCCCGGTGAGGGAATTGAATCAAAGGTGTGAATACATAAAATAATAAAAGTAGTATGAAATTTTATCACACCTATGATTCAATTCCCTCACCGGATATAATTTCTTAAAAACCCTATATACACCATTGTAAAGTTTGATAATAAATTCGTTGAAAAGAGTCTCTTCGCTGAATAACCTGTTTTGAAAAACCTTCAGTACCCTTCGAAATATGACGTAGTCCTTTGTGAGTAGCCCAGGAAAGTCTATGGTTGGAGAGAAATAAAGAAACATGGGTAAGATGTAAGAGTTAACAAATAGTAAAAGTAGAGGTTGCGTGATTCCTGATTGTGTCAGCTTTTTAATGTAGACAGTTTGAGGGAACGTTTTTTTATTTTATTGAAATTGACACTAAATGGGTTGTCGAAGAAAAGTGAGAGGATAAAACTATACCAAAGTATTTTGATGTGGTTGTGTTCTCTCAGCTGTATGGTTAATTTGCGAAGCTTTCATTGCCCCACTAGGCAACGTCTTCAGCGCATACTTCAAATTGATGAAGTGAACTTTGAGATTTCTCCACGAGTTTATTAGTCATCTCTCCTGGTGGGTGAACTTGAACGTCACTGGTTGTTTTTGTGTGTTTTCACACCCTCTAGGCTACTTGTATTGGAACTGATTATTTCCTCGACTTCAACTTTGACCCTTTGTGTGTAAGATTTCCTTCTTATGAGTTGGTGAATTTTGTCTATCTCAATATGTCTATTGATTGACGATTCACTGGAATACCAGGTAGCCGTCTAAAAATTCTGTAGCGTTCTCAGATAACTCAACCATATCAAAGTCATCTACTTGAGCTACAAATCTTCTCCATCATATACCAAGGTATTTAGCGCGCCTGACTCACTTTGCATTTCGATGCCCTTTATGATATAAGCATCATGTGAACGAACCAGTTCGTGTAGATGACGTTTACGCGTGAAAAGGAAGTTAACTGTTTGACATTTGGTAGGATTCAGTGTAAGACCATTGAGCTTGGACTACTAGCTTATGTCTGACAAAAGGCCATCCATTTTGGAATGGTCATATCAGGAACACTGATTGGTGGAATTACACGCAACAGTTCACGTTTCTTAAGTTATGTAAGACAATCGATGAAAATGATTGATAGAATTCAGTCTGCACTAAAGATATCACTAGACACACACACACAAACACACTATACTAGTTACTAAGTAGTGTTCAGTCAATCATCCTATCCTATGTCAGTGAAAATAGGATTGGTGAAATGTTTAAGTGACAGGGCACATAAACTAAGTAGTAGCAAGATAAATTTTATAAGACAGGAAGTGAGGCATATAAGAGAAGCTTTGAAACATAACAATTACCCTAATAAACTAATCAGGAAGTATATAGGAAAATGTAAAAATAAAATAAATAATAATATTAGCGATAGTGATAATAATCGTAATATTAATGACGAAATGCGTGTTAAACATGCATCAGATAGTGATAACACCAACAATAGGGAATCTAAATCATCATCAGTAGTAATTACATACAAGGAAGGAACCTCGGAAACCTTACGCGGAATGTTTACCAAGGCAGGAATAAAAGTAACTGGCATTCAAACTCAATTAGAAACAAGCTTTGTCCGTTAAAGTATCAATCCTGTGAAACCTGTAAAACAAAACGATTTAGTTTATCTAATACCCTGCCTGCAGTGACTGTCAGGTCAAATACTTAAGTCAAACTAGTAGAACAGGGGCAGTCAAACTAGCTGAACATAAAAACTTAGCAAAATCTAGATTGGTTGACCGGAATAAAATAAGAAATCTAGAGAAATAGTTCAGCTATAGCACTACATGCAGTCACACACAACCATACAATACGATGGGATAAGATGACAGTTTCAAAATCTAATGTCACAGGGTATAGGGAGAGATTGATAACAGAAGCTTTGTTTATCGAATCAATTGCAAATACATGTAATAGGAATGATTCAACACCTATCCCAGATATCTGGAAAATTCTATTACTCCTACGACGATGAATAGGACAGGACAAAGAAAACTATAAAACTCAAGTTTCGATATGATCACGAACAATAAATGTTGTTCGAAAGTGTGTCATCCAGTAAATAATACTGTTTCAGTGTCTGTTTGATATATCTAATAAACAAACTAGCATGGAATTACTTACTACCACAGTGCCTAAGTTTTACACATATATTAGTGTCCAATCACGAGCATAGATCACCTTTATAAGATGGTCGCATTTACTTATACTTCTGGAACTTTCACAAGCAAACAGTTACGTAACACTAAAGATGGTGATAGTGATAGTGAACAGAAGCAGTTCACTTTGTCTTATTGTAGTAACAGACTTTTGTGGTGTGTAAATACCCTGATATATGTTAAAGTATATCTTCGACCAGTTATGATTATTATTACTGATGTCTGATATCTAATGGCGATTGCTCAAATCTTAGCAATCACCATATATAATAATCATAAATGCTAGATAGATATTAACTGGTTGGAGCCCGTTCTCAACAAACGCTGGACGTAGGATTCATGCTTACGTTGGCAGTCGTCAGCAAAGTGTATCTGCAGCCTGTCGAAGGCAAGGCAGCTGTTTATTTCCCTGGAATCTGTGTATTAGATCGATAGTGTTCAATACAAGAAACAAGATGCGAGGTTTGAAAATTAATGTCATCTAATCATGGCTCGTATATGGTTCATAGACTTGGTGCGGACATGTGTCACTAAAACATTTCCAGTAGACTCTCGTCACCATCTGCAGAAAGGATAGAAACAATCATCTGTTATGTTTGGGGGATCAGTCAACAGTCTATTGCCTGTGTGGTTGTGTGTTAATGCATGCAGTAGGTTTAAATGCCACTCTAATTCCTGCTTTATTAAGAATCCTACACAGGGTCTCAGATGTTCCCTCCTTATATGGTAAAACAGTAGATGACTTATATTCTCTCTTATTTATGTTGTCATTATTAGTTTCATAATTATTCTTATTTTGCTTCTGATATTCCTAATGAATTTTATAGGATAGTTAGTTATTTAAAACCAACGTCTCTTCTGTTTGTTTCATTTCATCACTTAGGTCTTTTGTTGTACTGCTCAGTGGCATTACTCGGTTTGTTAGTCACTTAATTAGGCCTCCCTTTATAGAACACGGATGAGATGAATTAAAGTCTAAATATATATTAGCAGAATAAGTGGGCCTTTCCTTTTATAAACGCTAGTGTGCAGTTTGCCTTCTTCTATTCGTTTTATTTTACAATCTAACTTCACAGGTAATTCTCCTTGCTCATTTTCAGCTTCAAATGTGAATTTTATTCCCTCCACTAGTGAGTTAATGTGTGTCAAGAATTTAGAGATATGTTCTGTTTTTAACACTGTGAATGTGTCATCCACATATCTCCACCATATTTTTGGAGTAAGATTTAACGTATTAAGAGCCATATTTTCCCAGCTATCCATAAATATATCTGCTACGATAGGGGATATTGGTGATCCCATTACTACACCTTCAGTTTGTCTATATATTTTGCCTTGGAATTTGAAGATAGTAGATGTGAGGCATAACTGAATTCCTAACATAATTTCGTCAATGGGTAGTTTCGTCCTATAAGTGAGTTCAGGGTCTGCAGTTAATTCTTTTTTAACTGCTTCTAAGGCCATATTGATTGGTATATTAGTGTAAAGACTAGTTATATCAAAACTGACTATTTTTTCATTATTCTCTAATTGAATGTTATTTAATTTCCTTTTCATTTCAAATGAATTAGTTAGTCTAGAGTTTGAACGATTTCTTCTAATGGGGCATGATATTAGAGCTAAGCGTTTTGATAATTCATAAGTAGGGGTATTTCTGAAATCTGCTAGTGGTCTTATGGGGTAACCTGGCTTATGTATTTTAATAGTACCATACATTCTACTAGCATTATTAGTTTTAGGCATTAAATTAAACCATTTATACTCCCCTGGTGATATCACCTGTCAGTTCTTCAGACAGAAACCAAATAGGAAGCGAAGGATTTGAAGAGGATCATGTGGGTAGGGAAGAAAACATTGCTGGAAGTCGTGGAGCCAGTATGAAGTGCTGAAAGAGGACGAAGTGCAATAAAGATGTGCTGTCGAAGCCCTTTGTTCTACTTGGAACCCAAGGGAATAATAATGATAGGCACAAATTATCAGAGTGTCGGTGGCATAGTGGTTAGGACGCTTGCCGACCATGCATATGGTCCGGGGTTCGATCCCCTGCCACTGATGCACTCCTTTACCTCACTAAGCCAGAAATAAAAAGCTGGTGAAGAGAAAAGGTTGGGCATGAGGCTAGCAACCCCATCCTGTAAAAATAAACACTACTACTGAAACTTCAAGACTCTAGCTTGAAGCCCTATGTTCCACTGAGAACGTGAAGGAATAAAACAATAAAAAAAATAAACAAATTATCAGAAATAAAATAAATTCACTAGATTCCGAATCTTATCGCTAACAAGTCCAGTGCAAGACAAAAAGAGTATACAAGATTATAAAGTACCTGTTTTTTTTTTTGAAATAAGCGAATTTTTTTTACCTTACAACATCTGTTAGGTTAAAACAAAATCTAAACTGTTCTTCCAGCCAACATCTTGAATAACTTCCGAAAATTGTGTTTTTAGCAAAATTCATAAACACAAATTAAACATTTGTATTTCCGTTACATGTGTAACATTATTACTAGTTTTTTTTAATTGAATTTTTGATTTTCCCGTCGATTGATTAGACCGAAGTGCTCGGTCTCAGGGTGACATGTTGGCTTCTTATGCAGATGCTTCGACGATGTCTGGGTATTTAATTAGAATTTAATTGGTGGACGGTTACTAACAGTGAAATCCAGGACATCGCGCATTTCGTCCTATTTGGGACTCGTCAGCTACTGGATATGACTGCATGTCCCAGTGAGTGGTGGATGGTGTTCCCACCGAGGTTCGAACCCAGTGCGCATAATTTCAAACGCCAAAGCGTTATTCACTAGACATATCAACCTGAAACCGAGCACTTCGGTCCAATCAATCGACAGGAAAATCTAAAATTCAATTAAAAAATCAATATGACCCGTTGCACAAGAGGTGACTCTCATGGCCCAAGTGGTCTAGTGGATGACACATTGGCGTTTGAAACTATGGGCACTGGGTTCGACCCTCGTTGGGAACATCATCACTCACTGACTGGGAAACGCAGGTACAACCAGATGGCGAGTCCCAGATAGGACAAAATGCGCTTCCTGGCTTGATTCCACTGATAGACACTATCCATCAATTAAATTATTACTAGTGGATGTTTTCAGTCAAAAGTTTTGTAGATTGTCATGTCAATTTCATCAAATAGAAGGATGAAATGCTCATCCATGACTTAGATTCGAGACAAGAGAATAAAGCTGTCACTTTTAATCTGCGCACACACACGCACACACACACACGCATACTTTAGCTATAAATCATATGTGTAGAATGAAGCAAGAACAACAGAAGTTTGTGCAGAATAAGATGCTACCATCATCGTTTATTTCGTTGGCTTTTCATCAGCTGTTTATGAACAACCCATTCAAATTATCAAGTATATGCACAGAACAATTTTAACATTCATGCAAATGTTACACGATGTCAGTAAATGACAGGAGACTTCAAACTTAATAAACAGTGCATAAAAAAATTACACTTATATAGTTTCTACCCAAAAAGTTTAAATAATAATAAAGGCTTGGATACAGTGGAAAGGAAGTTTAGTAATAATGACAACAGATGAATAAGACAGTGAGTTGTTAATAAGTTAAGTAACTCTGGGATGAGTTCAACTCCAATCATAGAAGTAAGTGAAAAACAAAGTTACTTTTAATCAAAGTGGGTGGGTGGGGAGTGGAGGAGAGATTAAAGCCAAAAATTACACAATCAAAGGGAAGACAGAGTAAAGATATCCGGTTACCAGGGTAAGAAAAAACGGTTAACTGCTTCTTTCTGAAAACTTAAATCGAGTTTCAGGCATCTGATAGCAATGGCTTTGGAAAACTTGATGAGAATTGAACCATTCTGCTGTCTATTGATAATTTTAGAGGAAGTTGAGATGTTCACCTCATGATGCATATTGACGAACTGTTTGGAATGATACTCTTATAAGCGTTTGTTCCCTCAAGACGTAGGCTTTTCGGTAGATGTTCAGAAAATCGGAAGTGTGTTCTTATTTTCACCCACCACCCATCCCCACCTCCGATGTAACTACTACTGCAGACACATGTAAATTTGTATGCGCAGTTAGAGTTAATATGAGAAGGGTGGGTGTCTGTTGACCTTTGATTGAAGCATAGGACAGCTGCAGGATAAGTTCTGCCTAGTGAGGTATTCGTTTAATCTTCTGTTGGCTATTTCCGCAATATTATCACCTTTAAAATTGAGTTGTATGAAGATAGGCTTTATTACCACTACGGTATGTTTGGCATTCAAGCCTTAAAATCTTCCGTAATTGTTAGTGAATTTATTAGGGTAACCGTTGTTTTTCAACCTCATTTCAAGAATCATAAATTTTTCCTCTAATTTCTCTATAGAGCATATTCTCTTGATTCTATAGAACAAAGTTTTGACTAGTGCTCGTTTACATCCATTTGGACATTAAAATGTAAGTAATACCCATTCTACATAAGTTTTCGTTAAATCTTAATCACCTCATGTCTGCATTACATAACTCCTTTACCATTGTATGGATACACTGATTTTTGTCTAGACTTCAACTCTGTGGGTAAAATATATACAAGTATAATTTTCTGAGCACTGTTCATTAAGTTTGAAACCTCGTGTCATTAACTGACATCAAGTAGGATTTGAAAGTATGTTAAAATTTTTCCGTGCAAATACTTAATAATTTGTATAGGCTTTGTGCACGCAGCTGATGAGAACCCAATAGAGTAAACGATGATGGTAGTATCTTGATCTCTCCGCACAAACCTCTGTTGTTCTTGTGGCAAAGTTCAACAATAGCGTCGCAAAGTTGCGAAAACACGTGTGACCTTGAGCTGACCAATAATAAAAATAAGGAATTTCGGCACAAAATTTGAAATATACTTACAAGAAAATACATAAAAACACATTAAACAGGGTATCTTTGTCTGACAAGACTTAGAAATACGTCCCAGTTATAATGAGGAATATTAGTTGCTAAGTAAGACTAGTTTCTTTACATGTTTTCACCGATGTGACTGAGGATGAGCTGTTTCTGTGAATCATTCATCTCATTCATCCTGTTGTGCAGTCTTCATCAAATATCCTCGGCTGAATTACTTTGGTGTCCAGTAAGAGGATCGATGACTACTTACCAGGAAAATGTAGATAATAAAACAAATTAAAATAAATGATATCAACTCTAAATCTATTCCTAATCGTAATCCACGCCTTAATCCTGACCCTAAACTCAACACTAACCTTAACCCTAATTACAACCCTTATTCTAACTGTAAAACTAACCCTAATCCTAATTATCACTCTCATCCTATCTCTAACCCGAATACTTACTTTGACCCTAATCCTAACCCTAACGAGCTATGACCACATAGTCCAAACAGTACTACAAAAACGTGATCTAGGTGAAAGTGGCTCCTTAGTTGGTGAATAGCGTTAATGCCTCAGGTATAATAATGACAGGTGCCTTTAGCCAACGACTAGCATGGGTTCAGGGTTTACTGGAGCGTCCACACTCCTGAGACGCTATTGTTGAACTTCACCGTTCTTGCTTTGTGCGAATTCATAAAGGTGAGTTATTATATGAAATAATAAATAGGTGCTGTCGAATGCATTATGCTCAAAAATCACAAAAAATAATTAGATGCTGTAAAGTAACAGTGACTGGAAGGAGGATGATGATCAGGAGGGCTTCGTGTGCTTTTGGAAGTGTGTGGGCGATGGTTGTTACTTCCTGGATTCCCACACCGTGGAAGCTGATTGATTCTTCGGGTATCTGAAACTGAATTAGTGTCGCCTGACCGCAGAGCCTAGTGGACAACTGTATGAGGCCGTTCAGACACGACCTGTCTGAACTGGCTTTTAGGTTTGGTTTCGTATTAGTAACTTACTGGCAGCAGCGGACCACTGTAGGTTAAGTTAGGATGTACAGTTTTTGGATTCAACTTTTTCTAATCCCTATTCTCCAGAGTGTAGAGACAGAATTACTGTCATGCTGGTCATTTGATGGAAACACCTTACTGCTGTGATATCCATCCCTGGTTCCCCAGCAGTACAACTATACCTGGGTAAAGAAGCTCTGGGAGAGATGAATGAAAATGGAGAACTCTTCGCCGACTTCTGCGCCTTCAATGAACTAGTGATTGGTGGCAGCGTATACAAACACAAGGATATTCACAAGGCTACATGGGTGTCACCAGATGGGCGAACCAAAGACCAAATTGACTTCATCACAATCTCGAGGAAGTGGCGGCGCAGTCTACTGGACACAAAAGCAAGAAGAGGAGCAGACGTTGGCTCAGACCACTACCTCGTACAAGGAACAATTCAACTCAAATTAAAAGCTTTCAGAGAAACAGGAGCTGCAGATAGACCACAAGCCAAGTTCAACACTCAAAAACTAAAGGACCAGAATAAAAAGGATATCTTTACTGCAAGTATAAAGGATAAAGCTGAGACACAAATCAACATTAGCGAAGAGGTCAGCGTCGAAAAACACTGGGACAACCTGAAAGCGGTATGGAACGAAACCTGCATGGAAGTTCTGGACAGAAAGAAGAGACAGGACAAACCGTGGCTCACTACGGACACTTGGAGGCTAATAGAAGAGAGAAGGATGGTGAAACAAAAGATTCTCCAGTGCACCGACGAGCAACAGAAACAGGAGTTGAATGCAAGCTACAATACACTGAACAAAGGAGTAAAGAAGAGTGTCAGAGAAGACAAAAGAAAGTATTATGAAGCCATGGCCAATGAAGCAGAACAAGCAGCAGGCAAAGGAGACCTCGCAACACTCTACCAAACAACTAGGTACCTCTCAGGCAAAAACTCGTCACAAATTAAGCCAGTGAAGGATGAAAATGGAAAGTCAATCACCAAAGAAGTGGAGCAAAGGAAACACTGGGCTGAACACTTCAAAAGACTACTAAACCGACCGCCACCTACAACGCGCCCAACAATACCAACAACGGAAGCAGAATTACCAGTGAACATCAACCCCCCGACGAAAACAGAAGTCCTGAAGGCAATCAAGATGCTGAAAGCTGAAAAAGCAGCAGGACCAGATGGAATTCCAGCAGAAGCATTGAAAGTGGACCCAGAGACAACAGCGGACTTGATGACGCCACTACTGGAGAAGGTGTGGAAAGAAGGCAAAGTACCCGAGGATTGGAAGAAAGGATACCTATTCAAACTACCAAAGAAAGGAGACTTAAGTCAATGCAAGAACTGGCGCGGAATTATGCTCCTGTCCATCCCAAGCAAAATACTAAGCCGCATCATCCTGGAAAGGATCAAACAAGCCCTGGATGAAAAACTTCGACCAGAACAAGCTGGATTCAGGAGAAACAAGTCATGTATTGATCAAATCGCCACACTACGGATCATCATTGAACAAAGTTTGGAATGGCAGTCACCTCTCTATCTCAACTTCATCGACTTTGAAAAGGCCTTCGACAGCGTCGATCGAGAGGTGATTTGGAAACTACTTCGCTACTACGGGGTGCCACCGACAATTATACATCTCATCCAACAGTTGTATGACAACGCTGCATGCCAAGTAATCCACAACGGGAAGCTCACGGAATCCTTCGAAGTGAAGACAGGAGTAAGACAGGGTTGCCTACTATCGCCAATGATTTTCCTGATTGCAGTAGATTGGATAATGCGACAAACAGCGGGCAATGAGGAAACAGGCATAAAATGGACTCACACAAAGAACTTGGAGGATCTGGACTTCGCCGATGATATATGCCTGATTTCCCACAAACTGGAAGATATGCAAGTGAAAAGTAACAAGTTGGCAGAAGAAGCATCAAAGATAGGACTCCAGGTGAACATAGAGAAAACGGAGGTGATGAAGATCCCTGGCCAACACCAACAACAACAACAGACAGCAATCAGCATAAATGGAAAGAACCTGAAAGAAACTACCTCCTTTACCTACTTGGGAAGCATTGTTTCAACTACAGGCGGAACTGACGAGGATATCAAAGCAAGGATCGGGAAAGCAAGGCAAGCTTTCATTACTCTCAAGTCTGTGTGGAGGTCAACATCATTCAGCGTCAAAAATAAGATCGGGATTTTCAACTCCAATGTGAAGTCAGTACTACTATACGGATCAGAGACTTGGCGTGTCACAAAGAGCACCTCAAACAAGCTACAGACATTCATTAACAGATGTCTTCGCTCAATACTCAAGATCAGATGGCCGGAAAGGATCAGCAACAGAGATCTCTGGGAGCGAACCAACCAGGAACCGATTGTGAAACAAATAGGCAGGAAGAAATGGAGATGGATTGGCCACACTCTGAGGAAACCAGCAAGTGACATCACTAGACAAGCCCTCGAGTGGAACCCGAAAGGGAAGCGACGAGTTGGTCGTCATCAAGGGTGACCTGGAGGAGATCATGTGAAGAGGAGATGAAAGCATGTGGGCAGACCTGGAGCCAGGTGAAAACTCTAGCAGAGAACCGAACGCAATGGAGACGCATGGCTGAAGCCCTATGTTCCTCTAGGAACTAAAGGAAATAATAATAATAATACAACTTTACCCACAGACCTCCAACTTAGGGTGAAAAAACCCTACACTATGCAAGTGACTGCCTTTAGTCCAGTCACTATCTTTGCAATCTTCCAAGCATGGTAGGACGTGCACCTTTTAGGACACTTTCGGAATATGCACATGGGCCGGGGTTCGATTCCTGACCGACGCACACCTGATATCAATCATCGGCCTGCTAAATTTGGACTACCAATATCAGATGCTGAAAATTCCATAGTTGTAGCAAAAAATACTTTGTAGAATCAAGCTATATTATAATAAGGAATATTAGTTCCAGCTAGTGTAGCTTGTTAAGACATTGAGATGTGCAAGTCCGAGCACCATATCAAGGTAACAAGGAGCTATCGGTCGGGTAAAGTAACAGTATACCTAAAGGAGATGATGCACAATGAAGTCGTTCAACGGAAACTTGATAAAGCTTTAAAGAGAACTTATTATGCTGCAAAACTTATATTCCTTAACATCACCTAATGCGTGTTCCAATGATCTGAGAAAATCCTTGACACTTCTAACTGTGTATACCGACTTAGAATGTATTTGTGGAAGCAAATACATAAGTCGTATGGAGAGGCGATTGTGTACTGGCATCATGGAGCATTCACCCAAATTGTCAAAAATGTTTAAGTCGAGGTATGAGAAAGTTCGATGATAAAGTATCTTATAGACTTAGGAAATGAAATTTGCATGCTGTCAAGTTATTCCCACTGATGTCAATCATTAGAAAAACAGATAGAAAGATGCTTGTCTAACTAGAGCTTATAAATCCGGTTGTTTCTGTTTGTAAAGAAGCAAATGGTAGTCGAAAAAAATCATCTTTTGTTCAGTGATCAATCACTTTAACGAAATTTGTTGCTTGTTTTAAGTTAAAATGATACAAAAAGAAACAAACATTCTTGTAAACAGTTTGTCTTTTAACAAAAAACTCAATTAGTTCTAAATATTTCACGAATTAAATTTTTTGTAACAGTAGTTGAGTTTTTTAATTCAGTTTAGATTTAGCCGTCGATTGATTGGACCGAAGTGGTCGGCCTCAGGTTGGCATGTCCGCCTCTTGTGCAGATACTTCGACGATGGGTAGTCATATAACTTCAAGTCAGAATAATATTTTTTGCAGAATAAAATGATACCACCATTTATTTAGATGGCTTCTCATCAGCTGCTTACAGCCCAAAGTCATTATGGAGTATACCTACAGGAACGATTTTAACATACTTGCAAACAGTTCATTTTTAAACAAAAAATCAATCACTATACAATGATAATAATAATCACTTTATCCCAAACAATAATAATCATACACAGTGGAACGTTTCGGCGTTACGTGATCAGGTGAAAGACAGCATGAAAACATGCAGTTACCAGAAGAAGGAAAGAATGATAACCACTTCTTTTCTGAATGCATAAATCAGGTTTCAGGCGCCTAACGGAAATTGCTTCGGTAAACTAAAGTAGAATTGAACTCTTTCGCCTACTGATAATTTTGAACGATATTGTGACGTCCACTTCATAACTCGTGTCAAGGAGATGCCCGGCCACGGTACTGTTGAAAATATTTTTCTCTTTAGGCACAGGCTTTTTCGTACATGTTCAGGAAATCCTATTACCTTTATTACCTAAACTTCCAGTATCTTTCGTTATTGCTACACTTTTAATCTCTAAGTGTAGAAAAAGTTGTTTTTTCAGTAATTATGATCCCGATATGTTTTCATCTGATCTTCTCTATTCGCAATTTCATTAATTTGACCTATGACTGGAAATGTTCCTGAAACTCCCTTATCCATCAACTATAAATTCACGAGTGTACAGACTAGTTGATGACTTCATTGGAAAAGGAATTTTCTTCGTTGCAGCCGTCTTTTTAATATTTCCTATAAGCTAATGTTTTCATTCCGTAGTTGAAGTATAACTGCTAATATCATTTTCGTTAAATTTCCTCTGAGAAATGTATACTACTGCTAAGTAGTATAAAATATACAATAAAATATTCTCAGGAATGTATGATGGTTATATAAATTTAGCGTTTTTTTTATGACATGACTACTGTTTACTGGTAGTAGTGTAAACTGTTTAACGTCATGTTTTCTGATCTGGGTGGTCTATGAGTGCGGATCTTTCACTATCCTGCTCTACAACATTTTCAATGCATTTAGGGAGGTAACGAAAATTCGGCGATTACTAACCATCCAGCTCCAAGAACTTCACAATACCAATATCATCCATCTTAGCTGTATATCTTCTTCATTATTCCTAGGCTGTTTATTATAAACGAAATGAATGACATCTGTAAGAACCATGAGAAATTATGGAATCAAGTGGCTCATGTCAATCAGTAACTACAGTTCATCAATGTTAACTGACATCTGACATATGGTTGATGTTTACACTTGAATAATTCCCATTGTAGCATTAAGAACACAATATTCAGAGAAGAGACTCTCTTCAACGAATTTATTATCAAGCTGTACAAACGTATATATAGGGGTTTTTTAAGAGATTAAATCCGGTGAGGGAATTAGATCAAAGGTGTGAATACATGAAATAATAATAATAGTACGAAATGCAATTAAAATATTTGTGATTATAATCATAGTTTAGTGTCAAGTGGCAAAATAATTAATGTCATTTATAGAATAATGCATAAGGTGTATAGATTTTCGAAAGGGATACATAATTATAGGATTAGTAGGCGAATATAAATTGTTACATGACATGGTGTGAAATTTTATAACATGGAATTCAATATTGTAAAAAAATAATAATTTTGGGTTTAGAATGACAAGTGGGACAAGCAGAAACAATTCAAAGTGAGAATGGTAACAAAAATAATAATCGTGGTAATGAGGGAAAGGTACATAAAACGACTAAATAAACAAAATAAATGTCTCTCCCTCTTCGGCCAAGGCAGAATTAAGGATTGTACATACTTCTTTCCACACCGAGGTCTGGCTTAAATTCGTGAATGGTCAATGCCTCTGCCGTATTTAGAAGTTTATTACGAAGAAAAAGCAGCATGTTAGCATGAATTCAATAGATAATCTTAAAATCCTAGTCAGGATTGGTAGAGTGACAGAAGTCGACCAAGTGTTTTGGGATAGAGCTTCACACCCCCTTCCTTCATCCCATGTAAAGCCATGCTGGAATATGTTCTGGTATCCGTGTGGAAAGCCTTCTCTGGCTACGGTCAATGTACTTTGCTGCACAAAAGCGGGTGAACTGATAGATGCACATGGAGGCGGACAGCCAACGGAGAACAACTTACGGCTGGTGAAGGTCATTTGTAGTTTTGCAGCAAGGAACGTCTTACAGACTGATTTAGAAAGACAATTTTTGAGCATATCCGAAGCCTGATCACCTTTAAATTCCAAATTCATGAAGATAGCCTTCATTGGAACTGAGTCAGTGACTTGTTTGGACGGCTTATCTTTCGGGTTTAAATCGATTCGGCTAAACATTTCCTCTGAGTGTGGCTTTTAGGGATGAAATTTCTGAGTTACCGCAGTCAATAGTCCACGTGACCTGAGAATAAATGTCCCACAGAAGATCCAGAGTTGCAAATGTAGCTTGCTAAGGAGTGCTAAAATAGGCATGAAGTGTAAGTAAATGGCTTTGTGTCGACCACCAACCGACTTTCTAGCCCAAAGTTTCATTTAATGTTCATTTCCACATGCTAATGGGTATTTATACAAAAACTATCCCCTTCGTGGACATGATTAGTTAGAATTTCTGTAATGTCAGGTCAATAAAAAACTGTGAAGACACACGAAAAGAGCTAAGCTTCAGCAGCAACCATTCGACGTTTCTCAGATAGGACTTTGAAAAGGCGCTCGACAGCATTGACCCCGAAGTAATTTATAAAATAATTCAGCACAGCAATGTGCTTCATGTTCTTATTAAAATCATTTAAGAGCTAAATGACAAGACCTTATGTCAAATAATCCACAATGGAAAACTCAGAGAAGCCTACCTTTGAAGTAAATACAGGATTAAGACAAGGCGGCTGACTTCTATTACTAATAATATTCTTAATTCTAGTGGACTGGGTTATGCGGAAGAAAGAGCTTGGGAGCTGTCAAAAATTAATACGTCGGATCGATAAAGAGACCTTGGAAGATCCAGATTTCGCAGATGATTAATGCAGAAGAGGCAGGCATCGAAGATAGGACTTGCTGTGAATATAGAGAAGACGGAGATGACGAAGATAACCAAACAACGACAAAAACAACACGCGCCAGCCACTAACACTGGAGGAAATTTGTAGGGCGGTTACTTCCTTGACTTATATAGACAGCATAATTCCAAATACAGACAGTCAGCAACAATGAGAATGTCAAAGCCAGAGAAGATCAGAGTGGCGGGTCAGACCTTCATCTTCATTCTGAAATCATTTTGAAAATCTTCTGTACTCCAAAGCATGAAGAACAAATTTCAGAATTTCAACAGCAATGTTAAGTCAGTCATTTCATCTATATGCGTCAGAAACATGTCTGTCGCATCACGTAAAGCGTTTCCAACAGACCACTGTAGAATTTCATCAACATCTGCCTTCACTGGCTCTAGACTGAAGGCAAGACAATCAACCAGCAAGAATTAGCAATAAGAAACTGAGTACTAACCAACCAATAACTTATTGATGGACAAATATGTAGAATAAGAAGATAGTTGCAGAGAAGAAAATTTTCCTTTCGACGAAGTCATCGTCAACTAGATAGCTGTACATTCGTGTATTTATAATAAGTGTGTGGGAAAGTTCCAGAATAATTTTTGGTCAAAGGTCAGATTAATAAAATTACTATTAGGAATTAAAATGTCATAATAAACAGGCGGGGGACGAATAAAGCTCAGACTAAGTGGCATCAGAATTACTGAGAAGATTGACATATTGTGCAATTAGGGGGTTAGAAATGTATAAATAACAAAAATAGACAGGATGGCTGGATAAAATATCTAGCGGGATCAAAACTAATGTGACGAATAATTGTTTATGCAATTAGGGATTAAAAATGTAGAAATAATAAAATAACATGGATAAACAGGAAGTTTGGACAAGAGAGGCAATAGTATAGTCACTATTAAAAGAATTACCTGTTTATGATGGCCATGACAAGTAGAAGGGTTGGACGTATTTCTTTTGGATACATAGCGTAAGTTCGAGCTTTTGGATAACTAGTGCCTCGGTTATGCCCAGACGTCTTGATTTCACTCCCTTTGATCGGTTTTATGGAATTTAGTATATTATTCTGATGGATTTTTCGAATGGCGCTGAATCTCCGGAATTGACCATCCAAAAACTTAAACCCACGCTATGTATCCAAAAGAAATACGTTCAATCCTTCCAGCTGCCATGGATAACATAAACAGGTAATTCTTCTAATAATGACTATCTCATTAACTTTCTTATACAAACTTTATTCATGTTATTTTATTATTTCTACATTTTGAATCCCAAATTTTAGAAACAATTATTCGTCACATTAGTTATGATCCCGCTAGATATTTTATCCAGCCATCCTGTCTATTTTTGTTATTTATACATTTCTAACCCCTAATTGCACAATATGTCAATCTTCTCATTAATCATGATGCTACTTAGTCTGAGCTTTATTCGTCCCCAACCTGTTTATTATGACATTTTAATTCCTAATAGTAATTTTATTAATCTGACCTTTGACCAGAAATTATTCTGGAACTTTCCCACACACTTATTATAAATACACGAATGTACAGCTATCTAGTTGACGATGACTTCGTCGAAAGGAAAATTTTCTTCTCTGCAACTATCTTCTTATTCCTTATGATCAGGTATGTAGGAGAAAGTGTAGATGGATCAAACATACGCTGAAGAGACCACTGTTCAACATTGCGTGTCAGGCCAGTGCTAGGATGGAAGCCGAATGGAAAGTGATGATTTGGGCTTTGATCGAAGGTTGACATGTAGGAGATCGTGTGAGGAGGAAAGAAGAGACTACTGAGAATCTCCAGGTCGGCTAAAATAGACCACAGAGAACGAGACAAACTGTTGATGTCCTGTTCAAGCCTTATATTCCACTCGGAATCCAAGGGGACAAAAGTGTAAGAATAATATGCCCTTGATTCCAATACTCACTCA
This sequence comes from Trichobilharzia szidati, assembly GCA_944472155.2. Classification (NCBI taxonomy): domain Eukaryota; kingdom Metazoa; phylum Platyhelminthes; class Trematoda; order Strigeidida; family Schistosomatidae; genus Trichobilharzia; species Trichobilharzia szidati. Next base: position 65,693,400 of record OX235277.1, on the reverse strand, counting down.
CCTAGACGTTAACACCAATGAAATAACAAAAAATATATTCATTGAAAACGTATGCATGCCTTGTAAATCTCACATATAAAGTCAATACAACATTGTCCGTATAGACGTATATATATTTATATACAATTCGTCAAAATGATTTATGTTCATTAATGCTAAAGCATAGTCAGTCTTTCGTTTTTTTAAAAAAAGGATCAATAATTTACATTTGTTCAATGTACATGTGTCTATGTATATATATGTGTAATCTGTTTAAAACAAAGCAAAATTGAATCTTGAACAATAATGCGAATATTCAAAAAAAGCACACACAACAAAAATGACGATGATGATGATGAAATAAGTGTAAAGGAGTAGAGAAGAAGGAGAAGAATAAGTGAAAGAGGAGCAAGAATCCTTCGACATACATAAGAAAACGTAAACAACAGAAAATAGAACAGAATAAACATAATCCAGACATTGGTGATTCATAGATGAGTGTGTGTGTGCGTATGTGTCGAATAAATAAAAAACAGAAACTGCATTAGTCTGATATATTCGCTTTCTTAGCAGGGTAGGCGTATGCGTGAGAATGAATGCGTTGTTGTAAGTATCTGTGTTTTTGTGTATTTGTCATATTTGGTTGTGCAATATGAATGTTTTTCATGTAAGAGGTGAATTCTCTAGGACATCAGATGACTATCTATATGTATATTATTCCCTTGGGTTCCGAATGGAACAGAGGGCTTCAACAGTGATTACCCATTTTGTGCTGTTCTCTGCACTTCCCTTTAGCTGGCCCCATGTTAGGCTTATCGTTTTCCATTCGAGTTCCACTCGAGTGATGGCTTGGCGCGCGACATCATTCGAAGGTCTCTTCAGCGTGTCTGCAATCCATCTCCATTTCCTTCTGAATTTTTGTTGAGTGATAGGCTCTTGATTGGTTCGTACTCAGAAATTCTCGTTTCTAATCCTCTCTGGCTGGCCATCTAATTTGGAGCCAGAGAAGACAGCTGTTGATGAAAGTCTTCAGTTGTCTAATTTCAATTTTAGATTTTCCCCTCGATTGACTGAACCCAAGTGCTTGGTCTCAGGTTGACATGTTGGCTTCTTGTGCAGATGTTTCGACGATATCTCGGCATGTGATCAGAAGTTAATTGGGGGATAGTAACTAGCAGTGGAATTCAATAATTAATATGACCCCTTGCACAATAAGTGGTGGCTCTCGTGGCCCAAGTGGTCCAGTGGATAACGCTTTAGCGTTTGAAACTATGGGCACTGGGTTTGAAGCTTGATGGGGACACTATCACTTATTCATTAGGGAATGCGGGTAGATCCAGTTGACCAGTCCGAAATTGGACGAAATACGTATCCTGGCTTGATTCCACTGCTAGTTACCATCCTCCAGTTTACCTCTTCAGTTGTCTGTTGGAAATGCTCTTCTTGACATACATTGCAAATTTATGACCCATATAGAAGGACTGGCTAAATTACTGTTGGTGTTGGAAGTCTCAATCTTGTTCTTTATTCTGAGTGCAGAAGATTTCCAAACTGATTTCAGAGTGATGAATGTCTGCCTTGACTTCCCAGTTCTGGTTTTGATATTTTCATTGTTGCTGACTGCCTGTATTTGAAACGTTGGTGCCTAATAAATTGATAGTAATTTGTGCTTGTTGATGTTGGTGGTGAGGGTGTTTGGATATCTTCATCTCCCCCGTCTTTTCTGTGTTCATCTGAAGTCCTGTATTCACTTCATGGCTCTCCCATCAACTCGCTGGTTTTCGCTTGCAGGTCTTCGGGCTTATGTGCTACATAAGAAATAGAGTGTCCGTGAAATCCTGCTCCTCTAGAGTCTTCTTATTGGTCCAGAGTATTCCAGAGTATTGTCGCTCCCCACAGTCCACAAGAATTAGGAATATCATCGGTTACAATAGTCATCCGTCCTGTATTACTGTTATCTTCACTTCAAAGGCAGACTTCACTGAGTTTTCCATTGTGGATTACTTGATAGGTGTCACTGTCATATAACTGTTGAATAATGTCGGTAAGAGTTTGAGGCACACCATGGCAATGAAATAGTTTCCAATTTACTTTACGATCAACACTGTCGAAGGCCCTTTCGAAATCGACGAAGTTGACATGAAGATTAAACTGCGTCTGTATGAAGTGTTCAGTGATGATATGTGGAGTTAGAATTTAGTCTGAACATGATTTGCTTTTTCTGAATTTAGCTGGTTGCGGCTGGTGGAGTTCTGCATCGAGTGCATCTTTTATTTTCTCTCCAGGATGACGTGACTCATTATTTTTACTTGGCGTGGACAATAATAATAATAATTTGCTTTATTCCAAAACAGTAGATGTGATACAGAATGGAATTCTCAGAATTTTCACCACAGTATTGCATCCAGTATCAATAAATAGAATTCTACATAGATTAAGGAAATCTCAGTTCATTATTACAACAACACATTGGCATGTCGGCAGCAAAGGTGAAGCTGAACAGTGTTTGAAGATGTTAGAAAAGTAGGTGCTATCATATTTACTGGCGTATTCGGAAGAAAGAAACAAAGCAGCACATAACAGAAGAAAGAGAGAGAAGGAAAAGAAAGAAAGAAAATGTTGTACCTATATATGATATGAGTTGGAAAGACGAGATCCAGTTGTTCTACTGACTATTTAATGAAATTATAGGTGTCACGCCTAATGCTTTCTTTATCACACAGAACACGAGCTAAGTAGGGTATGGTTGAGCTTTTGTACTTGCTAGTGCGAGCATATAGTTTTCTATATTGGCTTCTGGTTTTACCTGATGAGATGCAAGGGGAGAGTTTTGAGTGAAGAGGGTGGTGTGAGTTAGATAAAATGGATTCAGCCCATTTTTCACATGAGTCCATGTGCCTGTCAACCAGAATATTAACAAGCTGGTTAAGTGGCACGTTGCTTACCCTGCTGACAACCTTTAACATCCTGCGTAATAAGGTATAGTCTTTCTTCAGTAGCCCAGGAAAAACTAAGGTGGAACAATAGAGAATAATAGGCAGAATGCGAGAGTTAACTAACTGTAGGAGTAAGGGTTGGGTTGGGTTATACCAGAATGCTTTAACTTCTTGATGTAGAAGGTAAGATGGAATATTTTCTTAGAAATCGCCAAGATATGAGGTGACCAGGAAAGATCCGCCGATAGGTATTTAATTTCCGACTTGGTTTCTATTTCAGTGCCATCAATGTTGCACACTTCGTGAGAGCAGCATGATTCTGTGCCAATTCTTGCATGCAAAGACCTAAGTCGATCTTCTTTTGTAGTCTGACAAAGTGACCTTTCTTCCAATCACTGGGCACTTTTCCCTCCTTCATTTCTGAATCGATGTATTACACACACGTGGAGTTATGGACAAAGAACCACACACTTTATCAAAAATTCACTATGCATCATACTACTTATTTGCCTGATAACTTGACGTATAATAACTAGGATGTATCTATCTAACCAACTTGATAACAAATCATTCGTTCAGATTAAAACCTTTCCCCTTGAGTCAAATCAAGCATTCAACAGTTATTTGACAACATCTCACAGTTATTTTACGATACCTGTACACACTCGAATGACTTGTCAGCCATGCCATGCCGTGCCACACCATTCTCTTCATATTCACCGACAACAGCAACAACAACAACAACAAAATGCCTGAGCATTACTGTAGGCTGCTCAATGTGTCCTATTGTTCCCCAGTTGATTTATTCACTCGTATGCAACGAACTGGATAAGCCATCAATCTTTATCAATACAGAGTTAAGGAGGGATTGTGTCAGCCTATTCTGAACCATTTTGTCATTACCATAAGGGCTATTCAATCGTATAGTCTAAAACCTAAAACTACTTTAGATATGATTATCAATAGTATTACTATTATTACTATTGTCAGTAGTATAGTTAGATAAACTAATCAAAATAATTTACTCTGACATTAAACGTTAAAAAAAAAAACAACAACAGCGATATAGCTAAACATTGGAGTTAAGCCTATAAGCAGACAAATGAAATGGTTGATTTGATTTGACAAGAGATTAATGCCTGATTTCATATCTATTTAATCTGTTCACCTGAAAGTAGATTTTTCAAACTTACTTTTTCGTTCTTTTAGTAAAATAAACTTATTAACTGACTAACAGTATAACTCACTTTTCCCAATCAGTTTTCACGTGTTCGCGTTCACACTCTACTCCAACATTGGAATTCTAACAGTTTTATACGGGCAATATGTTTGAAGAGTGACAGATTGAGTGAGTGCTTGAATGACTGGGTGACGTCTGGACAGTGACAAACTTTCAACTCACAGGATTGCACGTATATCTTTGTAGATCATTATAAAAGTTGACATTTCTGTAGGTAAATTAAGCATTGTAAAGAGTGTTAATCAAGTAGAAACTAAAATACCACTGGTAACAGGATTTCATCATGAGCTGACATCAGTTAAAGAACCATTGGAAAACCTGCACTAGAGTACTGGACAGCTGTTTCCCCCATCCTAGTTTTCATCAGTACGAACTAACCGGGATTCGAACCCAGGACCTTCTAGTTACAAGGCTAGCGATCTCATAGACCATTAAGCCACTGGGATCCAATCCAGTGGTCCATGAATTCCAACTTCCACCAACCCTGGTGGCTGCGTACTACTGAAGAGTCCCAAACTAGGACGAAACAGCTGTCCAGTACTCCAGTGCAGGTTTTCCAATGGTTCTCTAACCCATGTCAGCTCATGATGAAATCTTCCAACCAATCAAACAAAATCCCTACAAAACCAATACAAAATTATTAGACCGCTAATTCTTACTAAGAGGTATGAGGTCTAAATTCCAAAATTCCTACCAAATAAATCTTTGTTGTGTTTTCTTTTTTCAACCTAGTTTTATCGATCAGTATTCCGTTTCTTCGGATGTCCTAGGACTGGGACACTATTCGTTACAGATTTTCTTCCATTTGTAACATTCTTGTATACACCTTCTTCCTTTCTGTCTTCGGTGTTTGTTTTTTCCTCAAGTTAGAATATGAATTTGACTGCAGAAATAAGCTTAGAAGGTTTTTGTGATAATTATACAGATACATAAAATAGTGGTGGGAGATATTTGTATCAGTGAGTCATACCTATTTGTAAAACTACCACCTACGTGTAATGACTCAATATATTCCGCTAATCTGATTGGTTTTTCCTAACTGCATAATAAAGACTGATACAGTGATGTCTGGATTTATTTGACGTCTTGTTCTTCTTAGGTGATCCTGTAATCTATTTGGGGTAATTACTAGTTAATTCATTATTGTGAAGTGTGCAGTTATCAAGAGTCAGTTTGTAAGGACTTGATTAGGTTTGAAAGTTAGAGAATCATTGAAAACCAGCAAGGAGTATTGGACAACTGTTTCGTCACAGATTGGGACTCAGCATCAGTGTGATATCATCACTGGGACTCGAACCTGGGACCTTCCGGTTACAAGTCAAGCCCTTAGACCATTCAGCCACTGGGACCCATCCAGTACTCCCTGCTGGTTTTTTTAGCGGTTCTCTAAATGATAACAGTACGTGAGCAAACTTGAAAAAGAAAACAAATTGCCACAAAATAAATCCTGAAAATTAGTCGGATACACGCCAGTGGCAGGCTACAGGAAGAAGTTGCCTTGAGTGAGTTCTAGTGAGCAGTCATGACTAATTATGTCCACGCGATGCTATTGGCGATAAATCACGAATCAATAAAAGTCAGAATTCACGGGCTAGTCCATGAGTCAGTTCCCAATGACTGAATGGTTTACGCTTTTGATCTGTAACCGGAAAGTCATAGGTTCTGACACTGGGAGGTGTGAACTGGCGATGACTGCCTAACTAGGACGAACAAATTGACTGTCCAGTACTCCTAGCTGGTTTTCAATGATCCTCTAACTGATAATGATCCATGTTTGATGTCACACAAGATCGAAGACTTACAAGCCAAAACCGACAAACTGGTCGAAGAAGCAGCAAAGACAGGACTCCAAGTGAACATAGATAAGACGGAGGTTATGAAAATAACCAACCAACAACAACAGCAGCAGCAACATCCAGCGCCAATCACCATCAACGGGAGGGATTTGAAAGAGGTTACTTCATTCGCTTATCTAGGGAGCATTGTCTCAACTACAGGAGGAACGGACGAGGATGTCAAATCGAGAATCCGGAAGGCAAGAAACACATTCATCAACTTGAAACCAATCTGGAAATCTTCGTCACTCAGCATCAACAATAAAATTCGAATTTCCAATACTAACGTGAAGTCAGTCAGTTCTTCTATACGGATCAGAAACTTGGCGGGTCACAAAGAATATTTCCAACAGCCTGTTGCACACCTTTATCAACAACTGTCTTCGCTGGCTCTATACTGAAGATCAGATGGCCGGAAAGAATCACCAACAAGAAACTATGGGAACAAACAAACAAAACAAGAACCAAACGCCCAACAAATATTCAGGAGAAAATGGAGATGGATTGGACACTCGCTGAGGAGGCGGCTGGGTGACATCGCGCGTTAGGTCATAGCTCGAGTGGAACCAGAAAGGGAAGCGGCGAGTGGGACGTCCAAGGGTGACATGGAGGAGATCGTGTGAAGAGGAGCTGAGACAGTATGGACTAACATGGTTGCAGGTGAAAAGTACAGCAGAAGCAAGTGGAGACGTGCAGTTGAAGCCCTATGTTCCACTAGGAACCCAAGGGAATAATAATAATAATATAAAATAATAATTCACAGTACATCTCGTGAGACAGTGCTGTCTGATTTGAAGTGCAAACCGATGCATCATGCCTTATCTTCTCTGTCTACTTCGAGAAATGCACGACACTTAGTTGAATGCCAATTTTAAAAAGTCTATGAGTAAATTTTGTGAACCAAGGAAACTACTCGAGAACCGTTATCTCACATATTGGGATATGTTTCTACACACGACTAGGTTGTTTCTCAAGTTCAGTAGAAACATTCAAATCACCGGGTTGAATACACTTCAAATACTCGCAACAGTAAATAATACCATTAAAGGTAATATTTTATTCAATTGAAAATAAAAATGAACAAGCGAAATTATATATAATATAATGATAGAGGTTCCTTGTAGCGCAATATTTAAATAAACCGCGTTTACAACAATTTAAACCTTTTAAACAATTAGTCATCAACTTTGAAATCATGAATTACATTGATCTAATTCTAGGTCGTTTTCGTGCCTTTAAATGATATTATTGATTTTTTTAAAACTTTTTAATTGTCTATTTTCTTTGTTTTTTATTGACCCAATATAATTCCTTCCCTTCTTGTACTATTTCATGCACACAAAAACATACACACAGACACATATGAATCATAAAGTTTATAATAGTATAGAAAGTAAAAGTGTTCAATTTCTTATCATAAAAACAAAACTTAAAACAAAGTTAATTCACACGAGAAAAAAGCTGACAGGTTTACTGTGTTAGACAATTTACTGCTTTCTCATTATCATTTTGCCATCTGCGTTATACATATATGCAGATACAGATTCTTATTCTCATACTTTTCTTTTATGTATGTGTATATATTTCTTGCACATATTAATTAGCCTTCTTTGCATTTCTGATTCTCTTAACTACATTATCAATGTACAATGTTTCTTTGTTTTAATTTATGTTGAAGTGTTATGGAGGCATTTTTGAAATATGTTATGTTTATGATTGGTTAACTTTGATTGATTCTGCATGTATACGTGTGTGTGTGTGTGTATGTGTGTGTGCACACGGGCGCTAGTGTATGCTATTTAGCCTGAAACATCATGCTAGTCAAAAATTGAGCCAAAATGATTTACACAACACCAAAAAAAGTAATATAAAAGCCATAGGATTTTAGCTGAGAAACTGTCATAACCACAGAAAAACATAATAAATTTTGACAAGCCCTATTATTTATATATAAGTGTATGTTTGTGTTGTATCTGTCAGATGACGTAAGGCGGGGAGGAGTGTATTTGTGTGTGTGTGTGTGTGTATATGTGATCGACGAAACTGGGAGTAATATATGAACATATACCATTTATACTTTTCCATATATTTATATTGCTGCAATCTAAGTCAATTTTGGTAATTTGTAATCCTACAGTAAAATCACATTTGCTTTCTCACTTAAATGTCATTTAATGTTTTCCTGTCTGTCGATTCCTAGACAGACAGTTGGATTGGGACAAAGACAGACTAACGGCGCCTGTATATGTAATCAGTGCCAACAAAACAGAAATCTGAATAACTATGCAAACTGTTTACAGATCTTTAAGCTTTAATAGACAACAATAAATTTCCACTTTGTTCTATTTCCTGCTGTCTTCTTTAAATGAAGCCCACGATTTCTGATTGTCTCTCGTCTCCTCCTCAAAGGATCTCCTCTATGTTATGTTAAGGTCAAAGTTCAAATCTTCGTTTCTCATTCATGTTCCACTTGGACAACAGCCTGCATTGCACCCGATGTTATTAGACAGTCTCCTCAGGATGCGTCCTGTCCATCTCCATTCCTTTCAGAATATTTTTGGGTGGTTGGTACTTGGTTGGTTTGAGCCTATAGTTTCTTCTTCCTAATTCTGTCTGACCAGCAACCTGATCTTCGTTGGTATTAGATGGTTGGAGGCAATCGGCAGGAAGCCTTGGATCTAGGTTTCGTGCTAGATGGCACTCATTAGCAAGGCGTATCTGCAGCCTTGAAGGAACTGATGTCCCTTCTGAGATTCGAACCCGCGTCACCCAGTGCTGCAGTCAGAGACGTTACCACTGAGCTATTCAGGCTCGCGACTGACCTCCTGTAGGACTGTATTGGATATTTTTGATTGCACGCTAGTCAGTAACTAGTTTTATGCGTCTAGTCCTATCTTCGGTGCAGACTGAATTCTATCAGTCATGTTTGCAATGTGGCCACCATGCTAGGTGGCAAACATGACTGATAGAATTCAGTCTGCACCGAAGATAGGACTAGACGCATTACACTAGTTACTGACTAGTGTGCAATCAAAAATAACTTGATCTTCACTGTGTAGCTGGCAAAGGCAGCTGTCGATAAGAGACTGCAACCAGTTGAAAACGCTTTTCCTGATGCTCAGTGAAAGTTTCTGACCCATATAAGAGAGCTGACTGACTGACTTCACATTTATGTTGAACAGAATGCGAATTGTGTTCATTATACTGAGTAAATGCAGAAGGCTTCCAAACTGGTATCAGCTTGATGAAGGCGTATCTTGCCTTTCTGACTACGGCCTGCTTTGATATCTTCATCCGTTCCGACTGCTTGTAGTTGGAACCGTGCTTCTTAACCAGATAAGTGAAAGAAGTGACCTCTTTCAAGTTTCTCACAGCGATAACGATTGGTGCTGATTGTTGTTAGTGCTGTTGGTTGGTTTTCTTCATCATCTCTGTCTCCTCCATGTTCACCTGCAGTCCTGTCTTCACAGCCTGCTTCTTCTGCCAGTTTGTTGGATTTCGCATGCGGTTTCTCAAGTTTGTGTGAGCAGTGTGTAGCCAGTGATCCAGTTCACATCCTCCTGTATCCCAGATTTTAATTTCGACTTCAGTTACCACGCAAATTTAATGACGAGCTTCCATCTGAAGACTATCTGATAACAGTGTTATCTTACGATGATATGCGCTTATCACGTCAGCACCTCTGACCTTGACTCCTGTTGGTCTAAATAGAAAATGAACACTTAGACACAACTGAAAAGGAGTTATGTAATAAAGACAAACGGCGGATAAGATAATGAGTAACTTATAAATTAAGTAATACTATGGTGAGTTCAGCTCAAATCATAGAAAGAAGAGACAAGCAAAATTGCACTATATCGAGGGGGAGGAGGTCAAAGACAAAGATCACATAATTGCACGAAAGAGAGAAAGGGAATAAAAACATCGAGTTAACAGGGAAGTAGATAAAGACTGCTCACGACTCCTTTCGGAACAGATAATTTGGGTTTCAGTTTGGAAATCTTCCGTGCACAATCAGAATAAGGAAAAAGATTCGAATTTTCAGCACAAATGTAAAGTCAGTCAGTTCTCCTATAAAACGAAGATGGATTGGGCATGAGTTGAGGAGGCCGTCAAATGATATCGCGTGCAATGCAGGCCATTGCTCGAGTGGAATCCGAATGGGGAGTGATGGGTAGGTCGTCACTGGGAGAGTGACATGGAGGAGATCGTGTGGCGAGGAGGGAATAAGTGATTATGGGCAAATGTGGAGCTAACTAGATGAAGAAGACGGCATAAAAGGACACGAAGGGGGGATGTGTTATCGAAGCCCCATATTCCACTCTATACACAAGGGAATAATAGTAATACACTAATTCAACTCCTCGTATCCTCCGAGTAATATTAACAGCTTTGTTTGTGACAACTCATCACTTCTGCTACTGTCCTCTTTCATGAAAAATAATTGTATATCAATGCGATTCTACATCTAGGTAGGAAAGTGGATTTACCGAGAAAAGCCTGTTCACCTGCCAAAGACAATACGTTTCCGTCTCCTTTGCATTGTACTAGGCCTAGCCATTCAATTAGAAGAACCAGAATTTTGCATACAAAAGAAAATTATTCGACCACTTCTACTATCATGGTAACAACTCTGTTGATTTGACTTAACTTTTGCTTGTATGCTTATTTTTCTACCTGCTTAAAACTCTTACGTAATTCCGTATGTTATTTTGTTTCCATGTACACCCTGAGCACAACTCTTTCATCAAACTATTCATGTTATAAGAAAAAGGCACAAACAGCGAAGAAAATTTTCTTTTCGACGATTCATTTTCATAAGCTGCTGTACAATCGTAATTATAATTAACAAAGAAATCTTTAGACCAATCAGATACTGGTAAATTTTGTCCTTGGAAAATTGTAACACTGTGTGATTTATCAAAATAAAATCTTATCCATAATGGAGGTACATTCTACCACAGTGCCCAAGTTTTATACTTATATCAAAATTGTATTACATGATGTAAGGTGTAAGAAGGGATGACTAAGGGATGACTAGAAAGAAGACAGAAGTTGGCACGACGTAATAAGTGTGAGATAATGAATAATCAATAAGCTCGTGTAAAATGGACAGGAACTAGTGGAAAGGCTATAAAGTGTTTTTGTATAAAATATGTATGAAAAGCAATGTTATTAATGAACAGTAATAGAGTGGTAATAAAATATGGATGATGGGAACAATAATGAAAATAAAAAAGTATTAATAAAATAAAATAATAATAGTAATAATAGTGAACTTACATAATAAAGGAAAGAAGTAAAATTGTGGTGAGAACTTTACTCTGGCCATGGTAAGGCAAGAGAATGTATGTATCGCTTTTGGATGCAGAGGTCCGGTTTCAGATCCTGAATAGCTAATACTTCAGCTAAGTACAGATGGCGTACCCGAAGTCCCTTTGTACGATATTGAGGGACTCTGTGTAACACTGTAAAGCATTCATGTGGGCTGTGCTCGATGTCGAGAGATGACCAGGTGTTCGAGTATCGAGCTGTTGCTATTCTTCTTTCCTCCTCTGGCTAACCAAGCTGGGCAGTGTTCCAGAATACTTTTGTGGACTTGACGTTGCGTATGGCCAATATACTTTGCTCCACACGAGCAAGTAAATTGATAAATACACATTGAGGTGGCCAAAAGCGGTATCTTGTCCTTAGCGTTAGACTGGATTAACTGTCTGCAGAAGAATGTGATACGTAGAGTGGCTGTTGGAAATGTCTTCTTCAGACATTTAGAAAGGCGGTTTCTGAGAATTTCCGCTGTGACATCACCTTTGAATTCTAGGTTAATGAAGAGAGTCTTCTTAGGAACCGTTGCGAAGTTTGGCACCGGAGGCTTCTCCTTCATGTTTTTGTCAATAAATCTTGGAGGATACCCATTCTCTAGTAGGGTTTTACGTAATAAATTTAATTCTTCCTCTACCATGTCTTCCGAGCAGGTTTTTACTGATCCTTGAACACAACGTACGTACCAGGTTTCTCTTTCGGATTAATGGGACAAAGCTCTGGAAGTTGATAAACTGTCCTGTCCATATTGGCTTGTGGTATATTGATCTTTGGATAGTACAGTCATGTTATTACGTAACTCTTCTTTAATAACCGATTATGACAACTCATCACTTTTGCTACTACCCTATTATATAAACATCCAATTCCTCTGAATATTCAGTAAGTGCATTTTCGTTAGCAAATTTAATTTACACACACATACAAAATAACCATAGCTACATTTGCGATTGTACAGCTGTGAAAAAGATTTCACTGAAAAGAGACTCTGCGCTGAACTACTGGTCTTCTGTACATCACTGAACTATGTGTTTTATTTTCAATAAATAACTTTTACAGTCACAATATTAATAAAAACATTGTGAATTTGAAGTAAGAACTACTTTCTCCTGTAGATTTTCCTGTTTGTTTATCTAACTGACAGTTATTCCTAATGTATAAAACAGTTGATATGTAGCGTGTGCTACTGATACCATTTGTTAGTAGTATATATAAAAAAGAGATGTTCATCGACATAAAAACATCAAATAGCAGGGAGATAGATTTAATGTCAGAGAAAGAAAATGATACAGTGATGTGGTGACACATGGGATCACACAGAAATAGGACAGAAATAGCACAACAGTATAGATCTGTGCAAATGGTGCTTTGAAGATAAAGTGTACATAATTTCGCTATATATTTCGATACCAAATTGCAAATAAGCATTTCTTTATCAACTGTCTCTTCTTCTACCGTTACAGATACGCAATGCTTTCAGGATTTTTCATTAAAACTGAATAATAAAAATTTGATGGAAAAGAAAGTTTTGGTTAATACGATCTAACTACTTTGAGTAGTATAGTTAGACCAACATGTTTATCAATGAGATAAAAATCAATATAAAAAGAGAGGTTAATAGCACACATCCTAACTAAATTAATTGATGTAGTTTCACAACCTCATCAATTAACTTCCCATCCTTACCTAACACTGGACACCTAACCAACCCAATATTACTCACCCTATTATACCATCAAACATGGGAGACAGAACACAGACAACTATGATCAGAGACAGCTAGGTAGCATTTTTATGTCTTTAACTTTCAATGCAATGTCTCACAGTCATGAAGCAGGACGGACTGATATGCTGAGCGGAATACACATCCTTTGGTCAACGGCCAGAAATCACGTCTACGTTAAAGACGGAGTAAGTTGGAAAATGCCATTGAACCTACTGTATTAGTGCTGAAAATTCATCAGTGATTAATCCACTGGCATTGGTTGATACAACTTCGCGAATAAGTGAAGTGGACAATACCCTGTATCACTTCACGCATGTCTACCTTTGAGTTAAGATTCTGGACATTCCCTACACAGCCAAACATCGCCATAGTACCTCTCAGCCGACGGAGTCGAATACCGTCTTTAGGTCAAGAAATATGACGATTGTTGGACGCCGGTAAGTATGCCTATGTTCCAGAATCTGTCGAAGGGTGAAAATAAGATCAATACACCCTCTTCCTGGTCTAAAGCCTGCTCGGTTTTCTCTTATTTATTTCTCCCGAGCACCACTTAATCTGCATACATGATTACTGAGTCTAGAACTTTAGATACCATATTGGTCAGGATGATGTCCCAGTGATTACCGCAGGAAGACTTGTCTCCACAGATGTTGGTTAAGGCTTAGTTAACCCAGACAGCAATTTTTCACCACCGTTCCTAACCAACTCTGGAGTTGTTCCGTTGAGTTTTACTCCTTTACCTTGTTTCTAATCACAGACAGCCTTCGTAACTTCAGCTACAGACACAGGACCGCTGTCTCCGTCCTATTTAGGCAGGTATTGGATGCTGAGAAGGTTGAGCATATCTGCAGGCCAGTCAAATTGCTCCTCAAAATATTCCTTCCAACGTCCCGGTTAGCTATCCTGAGATAAATTCTGTTATATGGAGTCCTTTCTAGTTGGCTCCACTCCTGCTCATAGGCTTCCACTTCCTCCCCACACAGTCTCTCCCACATCACCTAAAGACCCATGTCAGGCTTTCCGTTTCTCATTCAGTTTCCACTTGACTACCTGGCACTAGATGTCACTCAAAGTGTCTTTGATCCATCTGCATTTCCTTCGGCTAATCGTTTGGGTAAAAGGTTCTAGGTTGATTCGTTCCCAAAGTCCCTTGTTGCTCATTCTTTCTGGTCGGCCATCCAATCTTCAGTATTGAGCTAGAGAAGACAACTGCTGATAAAGGTCTATAGTTTGTCTGGAAACGTTTCTCTTGACATGACAAATATCAGAATCACTTAAAAGCACTGACAGGCTTAACATTGGTATTAAAAAACCTAATTCTGTTCTATAATGTGTAGTGCAGTAGATTTTATAGTATTGAAGGTATGTATGTCTTGCTTTCCATAGCCTGGCTATTTTTGATGTAGCTAGAAGGATAATGTCCAGACAAGTGGGAAATAATGACTTCCTCTAAATTTTTCCTCGTTGATGGTGATTGGTGCTTGTTCGTTCTTTTCGGTGATCGGTTATCTTCATCACCTTTGATTTGCTGTATTTAAGGGTTAATTTGCAGGGACTTGATTTGAATGATCACAGAATTTCATCATGAATTGACATCAGTTAGAGAACCATTAAAATCCAACAAAGAGCACTGAACAGCCTTTCGGTCATAGCTTGGAACTCTTCACAGTACACACCCACCTGGGTTCAAATTGAGGACCTACCAGTTACAAGGCGAGCTCGTAGACCATTAAGCCACTGGGACTCAATCTAATGTCCCTATTCAAGTAGGTAGTTGTCTGGGTTTTAGTGAGAATTCCTGACCAGTGGGGTACAGCAGGTCGGGTGTGAGGATGAATACTCTCCACAGATGACATAGGCCATTGGTAGCGTTGCATCGTGAATTGGAAGAAGTCAGAATTCATGGGCTGGCCATTTGATCGTGGTCCAGTAGCTGAATGGTCTACAAGCTCGTCCTGTAACCCTGGTGAGTACATACTGCTGAAGAGTCCAGGGATGAAACATCTGTCCAGTACTCCCAGGTTTTCCAGCAGTTCTCTAACCGATGTCAGTTCATGATGAAACCCTGCAACCTTCTATTTACATGTATTCTTTGGGCTCGTTGATTTAACTGCGAAGCTTTCGTTGTCCTTCTAGACAACATTTTCAGCGCAGATTTTAGTATGAAATCTTTATCATCTCTGTCTTCTCTTTACATCCACTTGAAATCCTGCCTTCACTGCCTACTTCTTCATATGTAGATCTTGAAGTTTGTGTGCGTGTGTGTTTGTGATATCAGACATAACCACGATAAAGTGTACAAATTTCGTTAAGTAGAGTATTATATTTGCCTTTAGATCTTATCCCCTCATGTCCTTATCCAACTTCGATCAAATTTTTATTTTGCCATTATCCCAAACTGTAAGTATTTAAACTTCTTTTCAAAAATGTTGATATATCAAATAAACTAATGGTGTCATACGACGTGACTGCCTTATTTACAAACGTACCAGTGACAGAAACAATAGATATCATTTGTAAACAAACAGATTTATTGCCATTACCGGAAAGAGAGATGAAGCACCTACTAAATCTTTGCACAAATGAAATCCAGTTAAAATTCAACAGCCACTTCTACCGATAAATTGATGGGGTCTCCATCTAGCCGACATTTTCATGAGTTATCTCGAACATACGTGACTGAGTGACGCTATCAATGAAACAACATACTATCGTCGATATGTCGATGATACATTTGTTGTTTGTAACAACATAAGTCAGGCAACGTATTATTTGACCACCTTAATGAGATGAATATGAAAACAACGACGAGTCCATTTTCCTGGACATAAATGTAAAAAGAAGAAACGATGGAACGGTTGAAAAGTTCATCTACAGAATAGAAATCTGGACTAGACAATGTCTTCACTACAGCAGCTTCTGCTCTGTAAGCTATAAGCGGGGATTAGTAAGGACACTGTACGACAGGGCCAGGAAGTTATGTTCGTTTAACAAGATAGAAGAAGAATAAGCTTTGTTGAAAACGGGTATCCAAAGGGATTTATCGTAAAGTACAGCAAACAAAAAGACGAGACAGCGAAGTATCCAACAGTTGAAAAGAAGTAAGTGTTCATTTGCCTCCCATACAAAGGAGAAGCAGTATTACAAAAGACTGAAAAGAGGATGAAAGGAGAAATAAAGAGATGCTTCCTCGCAGCTAAGCTGGTGACACCATACAGCACTATATGCTCTATAAGCCTGCTAATGTTACCTCCGACTACATTTATAAATTTATATGCACCTGAGGCAGCAAGTACATTCAAAGGACAGAAAGAAGGGCTTCTATCCGCTTTTCAGAGCATATTCCAATAAACATGCTCAAAATGACGCAGAAATTTACAAAGCGCGATTACCACACGCCTTGTGGATACGATTCATTTTGTCAAGATTTCCAAATCCTCCAAAATATTAAGCATACAAAGGACAGCAAATCTACTACGATTTGCTGAAGCAGTTGCAATCAAGCGTTCCTGACCAAACTTATGCACACAGTAAGAGAGTGTAGTCAGTCTCTCACTCCCTTGGCAACAGTATTACTTTCATTACACTGATTGGTCATACACACTAGTGAGCTCAGCTCACTAAGCAAGTTTTCAATTTGATGAACCTTAACCTTTTTGAGTTGCCATGTTGACGCAGAAGCTAACACTGTTTATTAGGTTTTTATGTTTTCTGTCTTCTCTCACTCCCCCCTTCTTTTTTTCATACTTTGATAGTATATAAACTGATGGTAGCTTAAACTAAAATTGTAATGCTTACATACTGGATGCGTTCATCTTATAATGTTTTCTCTATTACCTTTCAAACATCGAAGTATGAAATGTTAATAATAATAATAATTTGCTTTATTCCAAAACAGTAGATGTGATACAGAATGGAATTCTCAGAATTTTCACCACAGTATTGCATCCAGTATCAATAAATAGAATTCTACATAGATTAAGGAAATCTCAGTTCATTATTACAACAACACATTGGCATGTCGGCAGCAAAGGTGAAGCTGAACAGTGTTTGAAGATGTTAGAAAAGTAGGTGCTATCATATTTACTGGCGTAAGTGAGAGAAAGAAACAAAGCAGCACATAACAGAAGAAAGAGAGAGAAGGAAAAGAAAGAAAGAAAATGTTGTACCTATATATGATATGAGTTGGAAAGACGAGATCCAGTTGCACTACTGACTATTTATTGAATTATAGGTGTCACGCCTAATGCTTTCTTTATCGCACAGAACACGAGCTAAGTAGGGTATGGTTGAGCTTTTGTACTTGCTAGTGCGAGCATATAGTTTTCTATGTAGGCTTCTGGTTTTACCTGATGAGATGCAAGGGGAGAGTTTTGAGTGAAGAGGGTGGTGTGAGTTAGATAAAATGGATTCAGCCCATTTTTCACATGAGTCCATGTGCCTGTCAACCAGAATATTAACAAGCTGGTTAAGTGGCACGTTCTTACCCTGCTGACAACCTTTAACATCCTGCGTAATATGTTATAGTCTTTCTTCAGTAACCCAGGAAAAACTAAGGGGGAACAATAGAGAATAATAGGCAGAATGCGAGAATTAACGAATTGCAGGAGTAAGGGTTGGGTTGGGTTATATCAGAATGCTTTAACTTCTTGATGTAGAAGGTAAGACGGAATATTTTCTTAGAAATCGCCAAGATATGAGACGATCAGGAGAGATCAGCAGATAGAATGACGCCTAGGTATTTAATTTCCGATTTGGTTTCTATTTCAGTGCCGTCTATGTTGCATACCTCGTAAGAGCCAAACAGTTTGTTTAGGTCGGATTTATGCCTAAAGTTGAAATCGACTGTTTTGCATTTAGAGGGGTTTAAGGTAAGACCGTTTTCCTTGGACCACTGGCTGATTTCTGATAGAAAGCCATTTAGTTTAGAGCAGTCACTTTGACATTTGATAGGCAAAGATACAATCAGGTCGTCAGCATATTTGACAAAATTAATGTCATTTATTATTATTATTTATGACCATTGTAATTTCACGTAGTTTGCAGTTAGCGGATGAGAACCTGTGAAATAGAATGATGATATCATTTTATACTGCAAATCTGGTCTTTCTTTCTCTATCGATAGTAAAACTTCGTTTATTTTTCTCCCTCAATATATATATATATATATATGAAATGTGTGCATACCGATGACACGACTACACTATTTATAAGACAGTTAGACAGGATATATAACCTGTGTATGTGTATACCTTCCCATTCACCTAGATTGAAAATGACAACATCTACCCACGCCTGAAATCCATCTATTGTCTGGATTCATTGCTTTTACTTTTACTTCAATGCTAATATTTTCAATTCCATACATCAGATCGCCTTCCTTCCTTCCTTCCTTCCTCTACATTCTCCAACTCCCCACTCATAATTTCTGTTTACCTGCCCTTCTTTTCTCCACCCTTCTCAGTCTACCTGGTATTTTGCCATCTCACACATATTTTTTTATTCTTTGTTCCATTTTATGATTTGACATTTCGTCGATAATTAGGTGCGTCACTATGGGTATATGTATGCGGATGGAAGGGTACATATACACAAATACAATAGGATGAATAATTAACTTTGATTGGTTTTGTGCATGAGGATGGAATATACCTTTTAGCTGTATCACTATTCCTGTTAGTATTGGTAAGATTTGTAGTGTGGCTTGTACTACTGACAAGATTTGTAAGTAATATATGAATACAGATATAAATATGCATATCATCTGCAGAGGATATTGAATAGCGGAGAGATGAATTGAGTGATCAATGCTTGTGAAACAACATGGAAAAAAGGAGGGGAAGATAAAAGTAGAACAATGTCGAAGATATGTGCAAATTGTAATTCTAGTTTAGGGGAGACGTATTTCGCCTATATCTGCGTATTGTTGTCGTTGTCTACACACAACGAAGACCCTGTGGCCTCCAGATTTCGAAGAAGGAGACATACGAAGCTTCCTGTGGGTTTTGGAGGCTATTTCTGAGTTGGTTGGTGTCCGGGATCCAATGGCAAAGATGGTTGTACTGGAGACGTTGCTGACAGGTCAGACAAAGTTGGAATACGTCTTGGGATTTGTTGGTGGAACAACTGGTAGAGAATGTCGACAGCCTGACGGACAGACAGAAGGCAATGCAGCAGTTCCATGACACCATGCTGGGACCAGACGGAGACCTAACAGGTATCGGCGGTGAAGCTGACAAGTCTGCTTCCCCCATTTGAGAAGAATCAGAGATACAATTGTTGGCTTTCCGGTTTATTGACAGTGTTCCAGAACACATTTCTCAGCAGTTACAAATGGTCAACACCGTGTCACCTTCGGATACTTGTGAGCTCGCAAAGGTAGAAAGACAGATACTGAATACAACCATGGCTGCAGTAGAGCCACAGAGATCGAACCACTGGGAAAAGACAATCAAAGATTAAGAATAAGGCAGGATTAAGGTAGGGTTATGATTTAGGTTAGAAAGAACTTTGCTGTTAAGATTATGAAAAGCTGCCATTTGTAATGCTGAGCGATTAGATTGGCGGCCTCAAGGTCATTTGAATATGGGGTATTATTCTAATTGCTGCAAGTAATCTTCATTTCAGTAGATATTAACAGGTTTGTTTCTCTTAAAGAATCCAGCCAATCATTGTCTCAGAATATTCATTTCAGTATTAACATCGAAGTGGATCTTCATCAGTACAGCATTTCCGAAAAGGCTGGGTTTGTTGGCGTACAACTGTAGTCCACTCACTTGGAGGCTAGGGTGTGGAATTTCCTGGGATTGGAAGTTCTAGGGTATGGGCATCCACGCTAATCACGGTGCCAGTATGGACGTTCTTTTAGAGCGCAGGTTGTCCAGGTCCACTAAGGAGGAGGTGAACCCAGCAGGCAAAAGTCCACACATGTTCTGGTAGCAGGAAAGTACCAGTGAGTCGTCGTCAAGTAACAGCCCGGTAATCGCGGTGATTCGACAGTAAAACGTTCACCGACTACACAACACGCGGTCCACAGTTCGATCCCCCACCGACGCACGCCCAAGCCTCGCTTAGCCGGTAGTAAGGCCGGTGAAGAGGCTAGGCTGACAATCCAGAGCTAGAGAAACAATACCATCTCTAGAGGAACTTAGATCTTGAACGCCTGTGTTCGACTCAGAAGGCGAGGAGTCCGAAAAGCGGTGTAATCGAGAATCACTGATATTAAAAAAAATAATAGTTTCATTTTGGACAGTATTTGCATAAGCAGTACAAAATTATGAACGTGTTTCTTTTGCTCCTTATACAGAATCTTCCAGCGGAATAATGACCTACACTATATCTTTTGGCCTAATACTATCCTATGTGAAGCACAGTTGAACTCCTTCAAAAGACCTATAGCAACATATATTGATTTGTAACTGGGGAATAATCGGTGTTGTGGGTCTTATCTTGTGGGTTGGTGCCAGCTCACTTCTAACAGTGAGGATTGCAGTGTGCTAACCACACTAATTAATTCATGTGTTTTGCCCATTATTCTTTATTGTTCTCCATTATTCTTCCCTGGGATACTCAAAAAAGACCATATAATACTACGAAGAACATTGAGGGCTGTAAGTAGGGTCAGCGCTATCCCTTTGACTCAAATAACCGACACTGTTGTCAATAGGCATATGAATTCTTGTAAACAGTTAGCTAAAGTTATCTTGTCTGATAGTGAACATCCTCTTTATTCACATTTGTTTCCTTGTATTTCTTCGGGTAAGACCAGAAGAAATTTCATAAACATTTATGCTCGTACTACAAAATATAAAAATTCGACCGTACCATATTTGGCACAAGTATTGTGTGAAGAGACGAATATCAGAAAAGAACTTTTACAACTTTTAAATCATTAACTAAACTATAAAATGTAATGATGCATATTATTGCATGTATGATTTGTTATATTATTTATTTATTATTCACTATGACCTAGAAATGGTGTATTTTGTTGGGTTTTTTTTATTTTTCCTATTAACTATCAAAATTTTTAAAATTTTATACATTTATGTAATTATAAAAAGAGCTAAACCAATGCAAAATGTAAAGTTGAAACGCTGAAAACTCCATGCTGTAAATTGTTATTGTTGTGGAATAAAGTGATTATTATTATTATTATTAACCGGGAGACTCCCCATTGGCATGCAATTCGAAATGATGTCAGATGATTAAAAGTGTCGAGTGGAAAGACTGAACCGAAGTCTTGTGCATTTTAGAACCAGTTAGCAGTGAATATCAGCTAGCCTAGAGAAGCTGACCTCCTCTTAAATGTATTCGAAACTTCATCAACTCGTGCTATGGTTGCAGGTTTTAATACAGAGCTATTAGAGTTGAGAGCATCGTTTCAAATAAAGGTGAAATGGATGAAGATGTCAAAACCAGAGTCAGAAAAGAAAGGCACACCTTCACCACTCTGATGTCGGTTTAGAAATCTTCTCCACTCATCTTTAAGAACAAAGTTAAGTCTTTCACATCATCTGTATGGGTGAAGAACTTGGCGCGCATGTCTCAAAAAGCCATTGAGGACTTTCATCAACAGCTGCCTTCGATGGCATCATACTGAAGATCAGATGGCCAGCCAGAGAGAATTAGCCACAGGAAACTCCGAGAACGGACCAAAAAGAGCCTATTGCTGACCAAATATTCTGGAGAAATTGAAGGTGGGTTGGATACAAGTTGGGAGGAGTGTTGAATGATATTACGCGTCAGGTCATCGCTTGGGTGGAACCTAAATGGGAACGATGAGTGGGGCATCGTTACGAGGGTAACACTGGTGCCACTGAAGTCCTATATTCCACTGGAAACCCAAGCGAACAATAACAAAATATTAGGGTTGAAACTGGAATACGCTTCAGTTCAGTTTGCAGCTCAATGACACGACACAAAATGGGTCAAGGAGGTTGCTGCAAACATACTATCACATTCTCCAAATAATCCATGCAGCACAGACGGATGCCGTTCATCAGCCTAACCACTCAAGTTTCAGTCAGTAGGTCATGGGTTTCGAATCCTACCCTACCTATTTCAACCGGGGCAACTCAGGTGTGACATACAGTCTGATACAGGAAAAGATTTTTTCCGCGTAGAAGACTTCTAACGAAAATAAAAGCCACAAGCACAACAATGGATAGTCTCAGATGACTGAGTTACAATTCAGAGCTTTGTTGATTCAATCATTCCTTATTTTTGTAATAAAAAATACAATTGAATTTGTTCAATTTTATCGTATAGAAATTTTTGTTTGTTTGATTAAATAGATGAAATTTTGTGCGCGTAATTTAATTAGTAGATTAAGTAAATAAAATTTGATCAGTAATATTGATTAGATTTAAACCAATGATATGTAATTCATAATTAATCAGAAAAAACTATCAAACAAACAAATAGACAAACTGATTCTCATCTTCTACCAGTAAAAATCATCGGACACGAAGTGGAATATCAACAATAGAATGTAAAATTGCATGTTTGATATATTTGGAATTTGTTTTGTGATTCTCAAAGAGAATGAAGATCTTTCATCCGACTGATGAAACCTTTCAAAATGAATTATGGAATGAAATATCTCGTAATCTCGAAATCAAAGACAATGGTTAGTTTTTCAAATAAACACTTTAGGGCAGATACAGTCGTGAAAAGACATCACTTAGAGAGCATCAGATATCTGCGTTAAGCAAAATCCAACAAGATCAGATGACTTAGGTTTAATTAAGCTACTGATACATGGAAAGGTACTAAGACCAGATGAAATTCGTCTGAAAGGATTGAGAAGTAATGAAGAGACCGCATTGGATATGCTGACGCAATTGTCGCAAAACGTTTAGAAGGAAGGAAAGGTACCTAATGATTGGAAGAAAGGCTACCTTTTCAAACAATCGAAGGAGAGTGACATACGCTTCTGCAACAAATGGCACGGAATCATTGTCTCGTCCACGCCAAGTAATACATTTAGTTTCTTCCTCCTGGAGAGACAATAAAAGATGAAAAAGAGAAGACATTCAGAACTGGATGAACTGGATGCAGAACTCTACTAGCCACGACAAGCTAAATTCAGTAAAGGTAAATCATGCGGTGGTCAAATTGCTACTCTACGCATCTTCATCGGGTAAAGCATAGACTGGCAGTCAAACCTATACCTTTACTTTATCAACTTCGGAAAGGCCTTCAACAGCACTGATATTGAAGTCATTTGAAAAATGATTCAACACAGTGGAGTGCAGTGCCCTTGTTCATTATCAGAATCATTCAACAGCTATATGATAATGCTAATGACAATGTTAGGTGATCCACAATGGAAAACTCAGCGAAGACTTTGAGGTGAAGACAGGAGTAAGACAAGGCGGCCAACATTTTTCTCCGGTGACATTCCTAATCGTGATGGACCGGATTATGAGGTAGACCATGCGTGAGAAGCGAGAAGACAGGGATACTTCTGACCGACAAGAAGACCCTCGAGGATCCGTACCTCATGGTTGATTCATATCTAATGTCATGAAAGCCAAAACTCTGTCAGAAGAGGTAGCCAGTGGATATAGGACATCAAGTGGACATTGAGAAGACGGATTTGAAGGAGGTCAATTACTTCGTTTTCCAAAGCAACACCGTTTCAGCTAGTGACAGCTGGCACCAAGGAGGAAGTCAAAGCCAGAAAGGATCGCTAATTCAAGATAGTTCTTCATCATCACTCTGATGTCAGTTTGGAAATCTCCTTCACTCACTATAAAGAACAAAATTAAGTTCCTGAACACCAATGTTAAGTTAGTTAGCGCTTCTAAATAGGTCAGAAACTTGGCGTGTGCGTGACAAAAATCAGAGATGACTGACCAAAAGGAATTAACAGTGAGAAACTCCGAGAACGAACTAATCAAGAACCTGTTCCTCAAGAAATATTCTGAAGTAATTGGAGATGGCCAGGGTACACGCTGAGGAAGCCTTCTGTCGAATGGAACCCGAATAATTAACCACGCTCTGAACGTGGGTTCGAGGGTGACAAAGAAAATAATGTGTAAGGGGGAGATGAAAGAATATGAGCAATCGTTGAGGCAGCTGAAGAGGATCACGGAAGACAGGATGAAATGGAGACGTTCCGTCGAAGGGTTCCACCCAGGACCCAAATGAATGTTGATAATGTATTATAGCCTGATAGATGGGAAATCTTTTCCGCATAGCTGACTTCGCGACAGACAAATAAAGAATACGTTGTGTGATGTTTTTCTTAGTTTGCAGGAAAAGTTTCCTTTGCTTTATTTTGTATGAATGTGCGTGGGTGTATGTGTGTGTGTGTGGCCATATATGCAACTTCGTCTCTCTCAATTGCACTCGTTTTCTCTTTCCCCACCGCAGCAGGAACTTAATTCTTATTTTGTTTTCATTACAGAATGAATCTTTCCCACTTAGACACTTTTTCTGACTATTTCACTACAGGTGTTAAAAATTAATTTATAATTAAAAATAATTGAAGACAATTTTCTATCCAAAAATTAATTCATAATTTTGTAAATTTTTTGAACAGAAAAACAAGATTAGTGCTTTTTGTCTTTTTTGTGAGTGTGAGAGGGTTTTGTCTCAAAAATGTGATTCACCAACTCTTTGTCTCTCTCCCCACCACTTGTCTAGACATGTGCGTCCTCACATTCAACACCTAGAAAACTTGAACAGATGTAAATTCGTTAGTTAGTTAGTTAGTTAATTACTTACTTAGTTAGTTAGTCAGTTAGTTAGTTAGTTAGTTGCTTAGTTAGTTAGTAACTTAGTTAATTACTTAGTTAGTTACTTAGTTACTTAGTTAGTTAGTTTTCCGGAATTTTATTTTTGTATTTTTGCTCTCCTCTAAATCCATATTTCCCTCTTAAAATATTATTAAGTGTTGTAAATACGTAGTGAAATGGGACGGTCAACTTAGTAATAATAATAATAAAACCTAATATATAACCTTTGATTTCTAGGGAGACTCAAAATGTCATACATTGAGAGAATAATTTCGGCATATGTGAGAAGAACAGTCTTTGCAGAAACGCCAAGAGTAGTACTCTTCAGTCGTCCATTGGTTTGCAGAAGCTCGAAGGAAACAATCTCGCATTTGACCACTTCTGTATGCTTATATCAGGTCATCTGTTGCTATGGAGCCACGTATATTGGTTGTTTGATGCGTGTCCCTTCCAAGAGAGTACAAGAACACTATCCTCTCGCATGGTTGCGGAAAGTTAGGAGTGGCTTCATGAGGAATACGATAATCGAACATCTTGTCAAAACTGGTCATTATTCCGTCTCAATAAATGTCTACTCCTTCAAAGTATTCCTCGACGTGAAGAAGAATGACCTGTTAATAGCAATACAATCTGGTCTCCTTTGCATTGCTAAGGCTTTAACCACTAAGGCAGATAAACGGGAGTTATGCATACAAAAAGGAATTATTCAACCATTCCTATTGTCATGGTAACAACTTCGTTGATTTCTACTGATCTGATTTTTGTTTACTTGTTTTTTCAAAATCCTTAAAACTTTTGTATTTCTTCCCAACTCTTAAACAATTTTCTATTTCCCATCGTTTCTTCGTGCATCCTTATTACAACTCTGATCCATTAAATTACTCAGCTTATTACGTAACTCTAATACACCTACTCAATAAATCCTTTTATGGATTAATAACTAATAACAAGTATGACTGTGAAAACTCATCACTTTTGTTACTAGCACCTTTCATGTACAGCTAAAAAAATGAATTCTCCGAGAACAGCCGCCTCACTGAAGTACATGTTTTTTAATTAATTTTGAATGGGGATTGTTCATGAATACTGAAGTGAGCAACCTATATTTTCACAGTTTTGGTTTTGCAGGGATTTCAGTTAATTTCAGTATTACAAGTTGGTAAGGAGGGATCTGATGAGTCACAGGTTTACGGACGAGGATGTCAAATCGAGAATTAGGAAGGCGAGAAACACATTCATCAACCTGAAACCAATCTGGAAATCTTCACCACTCAGCATCAACAACTAAATTTGGATTTTCAATACAAATGTCAAGTCACTTCTTCTATACGGATCAGAAACTTGGCGGGTCACAAAGAATACTTCCAACAGCCTGTTGCACACCTTTATCAACAGCTGTCTTCGCTCTATACTGAAGATCAGATGGCCGGAAAGAATCACTAACAAGAAACTATGGGAATAAACAAAACAAGAACCAGTCGCTCAAGAAATATGCAGGAGAAAGTGGAGATGGATATGACACTCATTGAAGAGGCTGCTGGGTGACATCGCGCGTCAGGCCCTCGAGTGGGACGTCCAAGGGTGACATGGAGGAGATCGTGTTAAGACGAGCTGAAACAGTATGAACTAACATGGATGCAAGTGAAAAGTACAGCAGAAGTCAGAAGAAAGTGGAGACGTGCAGTTGAAGCCCTATGTTCCACTAGGAACCCAAGGGAATAATAATAATAATGACATCAGTTAGCGAACCATTGCAAACTTGCAAGGAGTACAGGACATCCCTTTTACCGTCGTTTAGGAGTCTTCAGGAGTACATAACCACCACCAGGATTCGAACCCCTGACCTTGCAGTCACAAGTCAAGCTTGTAGTCCATCAGGTGACTGGGACCCGAACCAACAGAAAAATAGCGAATTGGTGAACTGGGTTACAGACTTTTACCAACAGCTGCCTTCTTTGTTGGCTCCAAACTGAAGATCATACAACCAGCCAGAAGTGATCAGCAACAAGAAACTATAGGGGAGGGACAAACCAACCAAAGAACCTTTAACTCAGCAAATATGTAGGAGAAAATGGAGATTGAGTGAACAAACACGATGAGAAAACCGTCAGGTGACATCGCGAGCCAGGCTAGTGCTCGAGTGGAACGCTATTGGGAAACAACAAGCTGGAGGTGGACTGGGGGATGATATGGAGGAGATGAGAGCCTATGAGTAATCGTCGAGTAAAATGCAGAGGATTGCAGGGAACAGGCTGAAATGGAGATGTGCTGATGAAGTCTCATATTCCAATCGGAACTCAATGGAGATAATAGTATAATAAGTAATGCTCACATAATACAGAATGGTCAATGTATTTTATTGTATAATATCCGGTAATAGTAGAGGGTGCTCAAAATGAAATAGTCATTGACAATATATCATATGAGGTAATGCCATTCTGCCTGAAGCCAGATCTGACTCCTTACGATACTTCCCTCATCATCAGTAAATAACTACTTGCACATGCAAACTGAGCAACTATTTGCTGTCCTTTCGGAGCTCAAATATTTGGTCTTGGACAGCTTATCATCGCATTACAAATGACACATTCAGCTTAAACTATCTTAAGACATGTTTCAGTTCATTGAACAAACAATATGTCGACCATTAACTCACAATAATCATGTCCTAAAGATGAGTTTTGATGTTCCGTAACTTGATTTTACAAATATGTATTATGGCTTAGTCGGAAACCAGTCATACAAAGCATCAGTGATTGCTAGCCATGTCGAAATTATCTACACAATAAACTTTCGTTTCCTTCGTCTGAAGCCAAACTAATCAAAGAATATACTTGGCTCAGTAGCTCCCAACTTCTCATACCAGTCAGCGGTATGTGCCTTAATGGGCCAAGTTAAACTCTAAGCACAAGAAAAACAAGTATATAGAAAATCAACTCACACAGACCTAATACTCAACTATAGTAGTAATAACCCAATCCAATTACTCAAAAAAGAAATTTTGTGCAGATATTGTTCAAAAGAGCACTACAGCACTCCTGTGTTGAAGAGAATGGAGGAAAAATACCTACTGACCGTCTTCAAAAAGAATGGATACCCTCAGAGGTTTCGCCAAAAAGTGTTTAAACTCGAGTCATAACACCAACAAGAAACCATCATCAAAGAACACAAGAAAATTCATCCTACCATATATAAAAAATATCTCTGAAATAACAGCTAGAATACTGAAACCGTTCGATATAGATATAGCACATAAGCCAGTAAAATCGCTTAATTCGATATTATGCAAACCAAAAGATCCAACAGGAAAAGGAGACAAAATTAATACCATTTACAAAATAAATTGCATATATGAACTGCAATAAACATTATATCAGTCAAAGTGGGCGTGTCCTTCGAAATCGAAACTTAGAACACAAATTGAATGCTAAAAGGTATAAAATATATATGCTATCGTATCAATGGGTGTAGATAGTTGTGGACACCGATTCGATTGGGATAATGTAGAAATTTTAAACTCAGGATACACTAAAAATGTTTGAGAATTTCGAGAAGCCTGGTACTCATGTGAATTATGGACCAAATTTACCAGCTAACAAGAAGTAAGTCATCGCGTGACAAGAAAGTTCGAGTTCCATGTGAATAAAATTGAGCAACAGAGACGTATATTAACAACCAATCACAACAGTGGTTGCCAGGAGATACAAGCACATCACTCATAGAGAATTTGAATGAGTTCATTTTATACCAAAATCTACTCTGAAGATGTTGTCTAGAAGGGAGGGACGACGATGGCTTCGCAATTACATCAACCAGCTCAGAGTGGATATCACCCAACTAAGCTACAAATCTTCTCCATTATTTCTTCATAGAAATGGATAATTTTCAAACTGGGAGTTTACTCCAATAGTTAGGTGTCAGAATCATGTAGCTGGTGCAATCGAAGTTTCGCGATAAAACGCGACAGTAGTAATGAAATACTGAAATCATAAATTAAGACGTGACGTAAGTCATCAGAAAATATTGATAAACGAAATGAAATATGCAAGAAATATACTGTAAAATCAAGGCCAGCCAGTCAAATGTAGACCATTAGAACACACATACTTCAGTAAAAAATGGTGTAAATAATTAAGACTGAAGAGAAATCAAAATTTACATTGAATAAAAAACTTACTGTAATCGATCAGAATTCGAGAATCAGGTTACAAATGACCAGGGCTTCTTACTGAGTACAAATTAAGTTTTAGCTGCCATTTGTCAGTGACATATTCTGTTATCTTCAAGAGACTTGAGCCAGCTTCTTTATCAACTATTCTGAAGCAATTCCATATTAGTTTGTTTATTAGGTATATCACACAGTGAAACAGTATTATTTACTGGATGACGTTTCGAACAAAATTTATTGTTCATAATCATATCAATTGTGATCACACGACTTTGACACTTGAGTTTTATAGCTTTCTTTGTTTTCTCCTATTTGTCGTAGGGGGAGTAGAATTTTCCAGATATCGGGGACAGGTGATGAATCATTCCTATTACATGTATTTGCAGTTGATTCGATAAACAAAGCTTCTGTTATCAATCTCTCCCTATACCCTGTGACATTAGATTTTAAAACTGTCATCCTATCCCATTCTATTGTATGGTTGTGTGTGACTGCATGTAGTGCTATAGCTATTCTATAACTATTCTCTAGATTTCTTATTTTATTCGGGTCAACCAATCTAGATTTTGCTAAGTTTTTATGTTCAGCTAGTCTGACTGCCCCTGTTCTACTAGTTTGACCTATGTATTTGACCTGACAATCATTGCATGTAGGGTATTAGATAAACTAAATTGCTTTGTTTTAAAGGCTCTACAGGATCC
Source organism: Trichobilharzia szidati (assembly GCA_944472155.2). Taxonomy (NCBI): domain Eukaryota; kingdom Metazoa; phylum Platyhelminthes; class Trematoda; order Strigeidida; family Schistosomatidae; genus Trichobilharzia; species Trichobilharzia szidati. The sequence continues at coordinate 65,663,746 of OX235277.1, read as the reverse complement.
TTTAGCCGACAAAGCTTGTTTCTAATTGAGTTTGTGGGTTTGAATGCCGTTTTTATTCCTGCCTTGTTTAGAATTCTGCGTAAGGCTTCCGAGGTTCCTTCTTTGTATGGAATTACTACTGATGATTTAGACTCTTTATTGTTGGTGTCGTTATCAATATTATTATTATTGTCACTATTATCATTATCATTATTATTGTTATTATCACTATCGCTATTATCATTATTTATTTTATTTTTACATTTCCTTACATATTTCCTGACTAATTTATCCGGGTAATTATTAAGTTTCAAGGCTTCTTTTATATGTATCAGTTCTTGGTTTAGATTTTCTTTGGTACTACTTAATTTTTGTGCTCTGTCATTTAAACATTTCACCAATCCTACTTTTACTGACATAGGATGGGATGATTGGAAGTCCAAATATCTGTTTGAGTGTGTGGGTTTCCTGTAAACACTAGTGTTTAACTTCCCATCTTCTTTCCTCTTTACGTTGCAATCTAACATTGGGAGCTCCCCTTCCTGATTTTCCAATTCATGAGTGAATTGAATTGCCTCAACCTTCGAGTTTATATGTTCGAAAAACCTATCTATATCTTGTGTTCTAAGTACAGTGAATGTGTCATCTACGTACCTCCACCATACTTTTGGGGTGGGGGTGAACGTTTCAATCGCTATGCTTTCCCACTTATTCATGAATATATCTGCTACCACTGGGGATATTGGTGATCCCATGGCAACTCCCTCAGTTTGTTTGTATATTTTCCCTTGGAATTGCCATGGGATCACCAATATCCCCAGTGGTAGCAGATATATTCATGAATAAGTGGGAAAGCATAGCGATTGAAACGTTCACCCCCACCCCAAAAGTATGGTGGAGGTACGTAGATGACACATTCACTGTACTTAGAACACAAGATATAGATAGGTTTTTCGAACATATAAACTCGAAGGTTGAGGCAATTCAATTCACTCATGAATTGGAAAATCAGGAAGGGGAGCTCCCAATGTTAGATTGCAACGTAAAGAGGAAAGAAGATGGGAAGTTAAACACTAGTGTTTACAGGAAACCCACACACTCAAACAGATATTTGGACTTCCAATCATCCCATCCTATGTCAGTAAAAGTAGGATTGGTGAAATGTTTAAATGACAGAGCACAAAAATTAAGTAGTACCAAAGAAAATCTAAACCAAGAACTGATACATATAAAAGAAGCCTTGAAACTTAATAATTACCCGGATAAATTAGTCAGGAAATATGTAAGGAAATGTAAAAATAAAATAAATAATGATAATAGCGATAGTGATAATAACAATAATAATGATAATGATAATAGTGACAATAATAATAATATTGATAACGACACCAACAATAAAGAGTCTAAATCATCAGTAGTAATTCCATACAAAGAAGGAACCTCGGAAGCCTTACGCAGAATTCTAAACAAGGCAGGAATAAAAACGGCATTCAAACCCACAAACTCAATTAGAAACAAGCTTTGTCGGCTAAAGGATCCTGTAGAGCCTTTAAAACAAAGCAATTTAGTTTATCTAATACCCTACATGCAATGATTGTCAGGTCAAATACATAGGTCAAACTAGTAGAACAGGGGCAGTCAGACTAGCTGAACATAAAAACTTAGCAAAATCTAGATTGGTTGACCCGAATAAAATAAGAAATCTAGAGAATAGTTATAGAATAGCTATAGCACTACATGCAGTCACACACAACCATACAATAGAATGGGATAGGATGACAGTTTTAAAATCTAATGTCACAGGGTATAGGGAGAGATTGATAACAGAAGCTTTGTTTATCGAATCAACTGCAAATACATGTAATAGGAATGATTCATCACCTGTCCCCGATATCTGGAAAATTCTACTCCCCCTACGACAAATAGGAGAAAACAAAGAAAGCTATAAAACTCAAGTGTCAAAGTCGTGTGATCACAATTGATATGATTATGAACAATAAATTTTGTTCGAAACGTCATCCAGTAAATAATACTGTTTCACTGTGTGATATACCTAATAAACAAACTAATATGGAATTACTTACTACCACAGTGCCCAAGTTTTACACATATATTCTGTAGCAATTTCAAACATCTTTATATTGGTGGGTCAGTGGCTCTCCATGGCTCGCCAACCATGTCTTATATGGTCCAGGGATACATCTCCAGCCGACGCACCCCTAAACCATTGCCAACAGGCAATAAGCCCGACAAAGAGGAAAGGTTCGATGTGAGATTAACAATTCTACCCCGTAGAAATAAAGAAACCACCACTACCGGAAATGCTTCAGAGCTCTACCTTGAAGCCCTATATTCCACTAGGAAATTAAAGGAATAAATTTTAATTTTTAATTTCTAACATTTTCATTTTTCATATCAACCAAATACTTCATAATCGCACTGTTTAAAGTTTTTGTTTGATTCCGTTGTGTATCGAGTAAAGCATAGGGCTTAAACTTTCACTGGCAGCAGTGTGTTTTTACAGGATGGAGTTGATGTTCTTAGGCCCATCTTCTCACTTTACTGAGCTTACTACCAGCTTGGTAAGGCTGAGGAGTGCGTCAGTGGCCACCGAATCGAACCCGGAATACGGGCGTGATTATAAGATTCAAACGCATGAAATATTCTCCTTATCACGAATTAAAAGTCAGTCTGAACGTAGAGTATTCTTTTCAATAAATTATCCTCTTCACCTTTTTTACAATTATAAAATATAACATTTACTGTTATAACTATCCTGAAAGGTTCATTAACATATATGAAAGATCTGAATGCTCAATTGTCAAATTAATCACAGTTGGAAAAAAGCCTGTCTTCATTCAACTTGATTTTAGAGATGAAAATATTACAGCGATTGTCAACAGAACATTGAGGAAGTCACTACCCACAGCCTTTGCTGCAGGTAAGCTGTTTACTGTCTGTCGAACAATTGTAACAACAGAAGACAAGGGCCAGGCAACAGATCGTTTATTAAGGAAAATCAACACATATTTGCAGATTTTAATGTACATAAGTGTAGATTATTGTTAGTAGAAAATACAGTCTTTTGATTTGTTGTTTCTCACAGAAAGTTAACCTTGCATCTCTTTGTGGCTGTGTCAGATCATCCATATGCTAACTGTATCCGCCTACGCAAAGCGTTTGTTCTCATTTTCTCACCACCAATATTGGGGATATAAACATTGGCTAGCAGCCAGCTCTCATGACACAACTTGCTCTTTGGTGCAATCAAAAGCCGACAGATATCTTTCTCATGTTAACTCCAACTGTGTATACAAATTTACATGTATCTGTGCGAGCAGTTACATTGGGAGAAGAGAAAGAAGGACATACCACTAATGTCTAAAGGGAACAGATGCTTTCAACAGTGCCATCGCCAGGCATCCCTTTGACACGGGTCATAAGGTGGATGTCGCAAGATCGTTCAAAATTATCGACAGGCAAAAGAGTTCAATTCACCTTAAGTTTGCCGAAGCAACCTCCAACAAGCACGTGAAACCCGATTTATACGTTCAGAAAGAAGTAGTTATCAGTCTTTCTTTGCCCTGGTAACTGGATATTTTCACTTCTATTTCGTCTGATTAAGCAACGCCGAAAGGTTCCCTTGTGTATTATTACTATTGTTTAGGATAAATTGACTGTTATATATTATTATTGTATGCATATATTGGCTGATTGATTTTTGTTTAAAAATGAACTCTGTGCAAGTATGTTAAAATTGTTTCTGTAGATATATTTAATAATGACTTTGGCCTGTAAGCAGATAATGAGAAGCCGACAATAATAAATGAGGGCGCCATTTAATTCTACAAAAACTGTTGTTCTTGCCTCATTCAAAGTTACAGAAATAGCCAGTTATATGGCGAATACATTTTTACGAAGATAAACAGATTACTGGTTATAGAATGATAAAATAAATAGTATTCGTCTGTTTGACAAGGATATCAAAGCAAGGATAGAGAAAGCAGGGCAAGCTTTCATTTCTCTCAAGTCTGTGTGGATGTTAACAACACAGCCTGAAAAATATGATCCGGATTTTCAACTCCAATGTGAAGTCAGTGCTACTATATGAACCAGAGACTTGCACTGCGCGTCATAAAGAGCATCTCAAACAAACTACAGACCTTCATTAACAGTTGTCTTCGCTCAATACTCAACATCAGATGGCTGGGTAGAAAAGATCAGCGACAGGGATCTCTGGGAGCGAACCAGCACAGCAGGAACCGATTGTGAAACAAATAGGCAGGAAGAAATGGAGATGGATTGCCCATACTCTGAGAAATCCATCAAGTGACATCACAGGCCAGGCCATCGCTCGAGTGGAACCCGGCTGAATGGGAAGCGGCGAGTTGGTCGTAAGTGTGAGAGTGACAAGGAGGAGGTTGTAGTGACCCATTTTATTACTCATCATCGTACTATACTTTCATTGTGTAATTGTACTTTGATTTGTTTATTACTCTAAATCTTGCGTGTTAACAATTGATACATCGGTACACGCTCAAGTTTTGAATTTTGATTACGACGAGAATACACATTCCTACACCTTCTCAAGTGTCTTCTGATTTAAGTTGTGTGTGTCGATTAAGCACAACATTAGGACACAATTATAAACGAGAAGAAGTATTAGAATATACGTATACGCTAGTTTAATCAAAATATAGCAGCACAACAAGGTCATGTGAAGAGGAGAAGAAAGGATGTGGGCAGATGTGGAGCCAGATGAAAACATTTGCTGAGAACCGAACGCGATGGAGACGTGCGGCTAAAGCCATATTTTATCCCAGGAACTAAAGGAAATAATAATAATAATTCATCTGACAAATAAGCTGGACTGCATTCAGTTACAGGATATTGTGAAACGCCAGACGACAATAATATTGATTAATCATGGTAGATACATAGAATGTTGGGAGCGCGTACTTCCTGAGTAGAAAGTCCGCTTCAGTCGATCTTACTACAACCGCATCAGCTATTTGTAGTCAACACAGGCGAATTGCCTACGCTATTGATGGTGGTTCTAGGTCTTATGTGTTCGGCTATAAAGTGTGGAGGGTAGCCATTTTCATTTAGTGCTTTTCTCAAAAGAGCGATCTCTTCATCTATTGACTCAGAGCTGCAGATTTTTCAGATCCTTGTCATAAGAGAATATTGTTATGTTTCGTTTCCGATTAATATGTAACCAACTGTTTAAGCTTGTCGAGGGGCTGTTCCACGTATGTTTTCTATATCTGATCTTCTCACTTTCCCACTGGTCGTTTTGGTTCCTCGAACGTCCAGAAGAGACTGATTGTTCAGTATGTGGAGTACGTAACAATATGATTGGACAATTTTGGTTAAATTTTGAAATTAGAGACATTGTACATGATTTTTGTTTAAAACAATTCATGCTGGAATATAGATAACTTCCGAATACAATCTAAAATACAGTGTACTAGTGTGGTCGTTTCACCTTCTCACTAGTCCATACTGTCTGCTTGCTTCACTCATAACCGTGTTTTATACTCTAGGGTTTTTTCAGGAACCTCTTATTCTCATCCGAAGACTACTCTACAACCGGTAAACAGCCTCTACCAGTAGACACGACTCCAGCAGGGAACGCTTCTGTGGATTATATTAATACTTTGTAGCTGTAAACTTTAACTGTCTATCCAAGTAATCGTTTAATTAATATAACTCACTACTGTATTTTTTATAATATACTGTTACACTATCATCTCATTAACTTGAATCTTTATTCACATACTTGTTATGTTACTGAACTCATTTGACAGTCCCCTACACGTATCTCCCCACAATCTCATTAACATAGAATTTTTCTGAGGGTTTGTCATATTGAGTAACTTTAGTCTAGACTTACTAATCTTCAACCCCGTTAGCTACAATTCTATTTATTCATTATTGTTTTTAATTACCTCTGATTCATGGCTTCCTATTCAAGTTCCACTAGAAGGTATGGAAAGCGAGAGCCCTCAGTGGTCTCCTCAGCACATATCCAACCCATATCCATTTGCTTCAGCATATTTGCTGAGCAATAGGTCCTTAATTAGTTCACCGTCAGAGTTTCTTGTTGCTAATTCTTTCTGACTGGCCACTTGATCTTCTGTGTGGCAAGCAGACAGCCTTTAATAAGATTCTGCAACCTGTTGCAAATACTTTTGTGACTCTTTAAGTTTCTGACCCATTTAGATGAACTGACTAACATAACATTGGTGATGAAAATCCTAATCTGTTCTTCCTTCTGCTGTGTGAAGAAGATTTCGAAACTAATTCCAGACTGATGAAGGTCTGCCCTATCTTTTCGATCCTGTCTGGCTTTGATATTATCATTGAGGCTAACTTCCTGTATCTGAAACGGCGTCACCTAGATAAGTAAAAGGAATGACCTCGGTGAAATTTCCGCCTTTGATAGTGATTGGTGCTGGTTGTTGTTGTTTTTGTTTGGTTATCTTCATCACCTCTCTATTCACTATGTTCACTCGAATACCTAAATTCGCTGTCTGCTTCTCATGCCAGTTTGTTGGTTTTCGGCTGTATATCTTCGAGTTTCTGCGACATCATAAATGAATTATCCTCAAAGTCCAGATTATCTAGAGACTTCTTCTTGTAGATCACTTAACACGTGGCATTGTCGTTTATGGCTGTTGAATGAGGGTGATAAAGATTTAGGGCATTGCACTTCGTAATGTTGAAGTAGTTCCAAAATTGCTTCACTGTCAACGCATGTTCAAGATGTTTTCGAGGTCGATAAAGTCGTGGTGAAGATTTTACTGTCACTACACGCTCTGTTGCGTAGAATGACAATCTGATCCACAGATGATTTACTTTTCCTCATTCCAGGTTATCCCAGCTGTCGGGGTTCTTCATCCAGTGCATCTTTTACTGTCTCTTTCCAGTATGACGCAACTCACTATTTAGCCTCATATAGACAAAATTATAATTCCCTACCAGTTCTTGCATAGGCCTAAGTCAAGCTTCTTTGGTAGTTTGACAAGCTTCATATTTTTTGCATACAAAATTAATACTTTTTTATTCCTTTCCGTTCCCAGTGGAAAATAGAACGCCTTCAAGCTACAACTTCGAAGTGTCTGTAGCAGGGGTGATTATTTTTACGGGATGGGGTTGCTACCCAGCCTCATGCCCAACCTTCCCTCTTTACCAATCTTATTATTGGCTAAGCGAGGCGTTTTAGGAGTGCGTCAGTGGCCAAGGATCGAACCCAGAACCACATGAGGCGTGGCTGACGAGCTATCTATTGCTGTGCCACTGACGCACTCCTAATCAATATAAATCATGGAATATACACATTTGATCATAGGGAATAAAAAGACAGTTGCAGCGAAGAAAATTTTCTTTTCGACGAAGTCACCGTCAACTAGGCTGTACATTCGTGTATTTATATCAAATGGATGGGAAAGTTCCAGAATAATTTTTGGTTAAGGGTCAAATTATTAAAAATTACAATTAGGAATTAGAATGCCATAATAAACAGGGGGACGGGTAAAACTCAAACAAAGTAGCATAATAACTAAGAAAATTGACATTGTGCAATTGGGGGTTAGAAATGTAAAAATAACAAAATATACAGGATATTTCGATAAAAAACTAATATGATGAATAATTGTTTATGCAATCAGGGATTAAATATGTAGAAATAGTAAAATGATAAAATAAACAGGAATTGTGGATATGAAAATATGGTAGTGTAGACAGGGATTAAGAAAACTTAAAATAACATGAATAAACAGGAAGTTTAGATAAGAAAGGCGATGGGATGGTCATTATTAAAAAATTTACCTGTTTACGATGGCTATGGCAGGGACAGGGGTTGAATGTATTTCTTTTGGATACAAAGAGTGGGTTTGAGTTTTTGGATAGCTAACGCCTCAGCTATGCCCAAATGTCTTGATTTCACTCCCTTTGATAGGTTTGATTGAATCTTGTATATTACTTTGAAGGACTTTTCGAAAGGCGCTGAATGTCCTGAGTTGACCAGATGTTCTGTCAAATCAATGTAATGCCACCCTGACTGATAATCTTATCTTCAGGCACTTTTTTTCTCTTTCTGTTATGCCTATTGATTCAGATTTGACGGAGGAGATTTGTAGCTCTGGTGGGTGATTTCAATGTGGTTGTGTTCTCTCAGCTGGATGGTTAATTTGCGAAGATTTCATTACTCGCCCTACTAGGCGGCATCTTCAACGCATACTTCAATTTGAATTGAAGTGAGCTTTTAGATTTCTCCACGAGTTTATTAATCATCTCTCCTGGTCACCACCTTGAACTTCCTCATTGGTTGTTTTCACACCCTCTAGGCTACTTGCATTGGAACTGATTGTTTCTTTGACTTGAACTTTGATCCTTTGTAGGTGTGAGAGGTGTCCTTCTTATCGGTTGATAAATTTTGTCTCGCTCGATGTGTATATTGACTGACGATTTACTGGAATACCAGGCTGCTAGAAATTCCATAGGATTCTTTATTTTTCCTATGTCTGATATTTGAATGCTGGTTGTCCCAGTCGAATTGATATCCGTGGTTGTCTGTTTGCAGTAAGGCGGTTTGAGGGAGTGGACGTCATAGAACCGAGTTATATGTCAACCAAAAGACTCAACGACGAGAGAAGATAAAGTCAGCATCATCTACAAAATAAATTGTAACGACTGAGAAAAACACTACATTGGCCAAAGTGGACGTCCCCTTCGTCTTCGTATCCACTAACATAAGCTAGCCGTCAAAAGACATGACATCCACTCCCTCAAATCGCCTTACTGCAAACAGACAACCACGGATATCAATTGGATTGGGACAACCAGCGTTCAAATACTAGACACAGGAAACACCAAGAATGCCAGAGAATTTTTTGAAGCCCACCTGGTATTCCAGTGAATCGTCAATCAATAGACACATCGAGCGAGACAAAATTTATCAACCGATAAGAAGGAAACCTCACACACAAAGGGTCAAAGTTCAAGTCAAAGAAACAATCAGTTCCAATGCAAGTAGCCTAGAGGGTGTGAAAACAACCAATGAGGAAGTTCAAGGTGGTGACCAGGAGAGATGATTAATAAACTCGTGGAGAAATCTAAAAGCTCACTTCAATTCAAATTGAAGTATGCGTTGAAGATGTCACCTAGTAGGGCGAGTAATGAAATCTTCGCAAATTAACCATCCAGCTAGCTCAGAGAACTTAACCACATCAAAATGCCTATTGATTCCTTTATTTCCTAATGAAGAACAGAAATATTTTTTTTAAAATTGACCACCCAAAATGTATCATACTGACGTCAGTAAGTAAGTAAGTAAGGAGGTTAGATAAGTTAGATGCTTAAAAAAATTAAAAAAGTCTTTGACAAGTATACACCTCCCAGGTTTATGAATCACGTACTGTCTTAAGAAACCACTGCAACCCACTATATATATATATATATATATGTATATATATATATATATGACAATGCCATCCTAAAGTCCTAGAATTATTAATGATATCAATATTTAACATAAGATATTTTGACAGATAGATCTCTCACACACACATACACGCACACTCCCTCTCCGCTGATCACGGCAGTATCCAGTCTAACAACAACAATGGTAAAAACCTTGGGGCGTGACCAGTCTACCAATACTTAGAGCAAGAAGAATCAATCACTTGTGCAGTAGAACAAAAGAGGAGTAAATCCAATTTTTGCAAATAATTTTACCTAAAATTTATATGAATGACCAATATGCAACTAATTTGCTCTTACATTCAAACACACAGTTATTCCTGCCTTTAATGAATTTGAACAAGAATTGTCAATGGACGTGAACATTGAACGTTTGTTTATTGAAACTGGTAGCCATTGGTGGACAACTTGAAGGCGCGAATGGTTCGATCATGCGCATGTTCGAAGAGGACAGAAGAATACGAATAAAAATACTTTATAATTTTATTTGTACAAAACATTTGTTTGTAGACTTGTATAAATCTTTGCTTTAATTGCCAAACAATATAACTTCCTTCAAAGAAAACTGCTGTTTTGGAGTTAAAGTTGAGAAGATACATAGTAATTATCGGTTCAGAGTGTCTTTGTTATAATAGGAACTTAGGGCTAAGTTCTTTGACAACAATGGTTTGTGTAAATAGACTTCCTCGACTCAGTGAAAGATGTCAGAGTGTTTGAAAGATAAACGGTTTCATTAGATGTCACCTCTGCATTCATAAGCATCTCTCTGGCCGAGAAAATGTCCTCCATTTTTGACTACATCGAAACCTACAACAATCTAGAAGTTCCTCTTCCTATCAACTACCTGAAGGAACTACTTCTCAGATGTACGTTTAATATCCAATTCAAATTTAATGAATAATTATATGTACAGTAAGATGGTTTAGCTATGGGTTCTTCTCTCAGTTCACTCGTAGCTGACTACTTCATGGTTAGTCTAAGAAACAACATCTCCCATCCTTTGATAAGCCAGTTGCACTTATACAGGAGATAAATGGATGATATGTTCATAATCTGTGATGAAAAATTTGATTCAGAGTATCTCCTTAGAACCTTCAACGCATTTCCGTTCCTCAATGTACGACTTAACAGAAGACAAGACTGTACGATCCAAAGATTGATAAATCGCAAGCCAACATGAATGGGACAGTTTATCAACTCCCACAGTTTCGTCCCACTGATCTGAATGCAAAACCTGGTACGTACCCTAAGTTCACGGATTAGAAAAATCTGTTCGGAAGACATGGCTGAGAAAGAAATAAATTTATCACGTGAAACCCTACTAGAGAACGGGTATCCACCAAGATTCATAGACAAAAATATGAAGGAAAAGCCTCCGGCACCAAAAATCACAGCAGTTCCTAAAATAATATCGAAGCAGAAATCCTTGGAAATTGCCTTCCTAAATGTCTGAAGACGACATTTCATGCAGCCACTTTACGCATCACATTCTCCAGTAGACAGTTGATCCAGTCCAAAGTTAAGGATAAGATACCGCTTCTGATCACCTCAGTGTGTATTTATCAGTTTACTTGCCCTTGTGGAGCGAAGTATATAGGCCGTGCGCAACGTCAAGTTCACAAACGTATTCTAGAAAAGTGTACAACCTAGCTAGCTAACCAGAGGAGAAAAGAAGAATAGTAGCAGCTCTATCCTCAAACACATTGTCATCTCTGGATACTGAGCACCCAGCATAAATTTTTTCACAGTGCTACACAGAGTTCCTCAATATCGCACGAAAACACTTTGAATAGGCCATCTTTAAGTAGCTGGATCATTGGCTATTCGGGATCGCAAACCGGACCTCTGCATCCAAAAGCGTTACATACATTTCCTCGCCCTACCGTGGCCAGAGTAAAGTTCTTACTATGATTTTGTTTCTTTTTTATTATGTAAGTTTACTATTATTTGAATGTACGTGTGGACACACATACATAGAAGGGAGAACTCATCGATCCCTGCAGTTAAGGGCTTCAGAGCATATTCCTAAATGTCTATAGAAGCAGATAGAATCTTCAGAACCCATTAGTGGTGAGAACAAGAGACCTAGCTCCTCTACTGCGAAACATATTATAGAGACAGGACATAAAAATTGACGTTTACACCTCTTTTAAACCTCTCTATAAAACGTGTTCGGAGGAAGGGGTATCCAAAAGTTTGTGGAGCCCTACCTGGCAATTAGAAAGTTTACACCATCTTTATGCGTTCAAAACAATTCGTCGTCATCAAACTAAACCGCCTTCCTTGGTAAACTTTGTTTTGATGCCAGCCAGGGGAGATGTAACATTGTAACAACAGAAGACAAGGGCCAGGCAACAGATCGTTTATTAAGGAAATCAAAGCATATTTATATATTTTCAGGTACATTATTATAGTTTGTGTGCGTCGGTGGTATAGTGGTTAGGACGCTCGCCGACCATGCACATGGTCCGGGGTTCGATCCCCGGCCGACGCACTCCTTTACCTCGCTAATCCAGAAATAATGCTGGTAAAGAGGAAAGGTTGGGCATGAGGCTAGCAACCCCATCCTGTAAAATAAGCACTGCTACAGAAACTTCAAGCCACTAGCTTGAAGCCCTATGTTCCACTGGGGAACGTGAAGGAAATAAAAAAAAAAAAAAAAAAAAATTATAGTTTAATTAAGCAAACAAACACAATCTTCTGATTGGTTGTTTCTCACTTAAAGTTAATCTTTCATCTATTTGTGACTGTTTCTTGAATGTCAAATCCTCTATATGTTAACTGCATCCGCCTACGCAAAGTCTGCTGTGGTCGGTTTTGAATCAATCTTTGTTCACATTTTCTCACGACAAATCTTGGGAACGTAAATATTGACGTAAATTACTGTCTACCAATTTGGCTAGTAGACAGCTCTCACCACAATATTACCTTTTTTATTTGGTTTAGTGATCTTCACTGTTATTTTCAATACGTCCTTTTAACTTGACGTTAGTAGTTTATTTTCTCAACTCTCAACTCTTTATTAATTTCATGTATATTCCTATGACAAGTCCATGTGTGATGCGATTGTTCGAAATGTGTTGTGCGCAAAAACAATATTACACGATTCAGACAAATTACGTCTCCTTATTGCTTTATCTAAATTCATAAAGGGAACTAATTGTTTTAAAGTTATTATTATCATTATTACTATTATTATTTCATTATCATTATTATTCCCATCATCCATATTTTATCATCACTCTATTACTGTTTATAATTAACATTGTGTTTTCATACAGATTTTATATAAAAACACTTTATCGTCTTTCCACTCGTTCTTGTCCATTCTACACATTTATAGTGATTAGTCATTTTCTCACACTGATTGCGTCATGCCAAACTTAGCCTATTTTTCAATTTCCAATTAGTCATTGCCTTCTCCATTACACCTTACAGTACGTAATACCTTTTAGAAGCTAATTTTTACCAATATCTGACTTTTCTAAAGAATTCCTAGTTAAATAGCATTAGGATTGTACAGCAGCTTATGAAAATGAATCGTCGAGGAGAAAATTTTCTTCGCTGTTTGCGTATTTTTCTTAGGATTCAATATGGGAATATTTTGTTCAAACAGAATAAGATGTTACCAGCATTTATTTCATCAGCATCCATCAGCCGCCGCGTGGATACAGACTAAAGAAATTATCATTATGTTTACGTACAGAACAATTTTCACACACCTGCAAATGTGACATGATCAGTGTACGCATACAATGGTAAAGGAGTTGTGTAATGAAGACACGAGGTGAGTAAGATGATGAGTAACTAGTATGCTGAGTAACAATATGATGAGTTCAACTGAATTCATAGGAGGAAGACGAATGCAAAGTTTCATTAGAGCGAGGGTAAGAGGCTGAAGTCTAAGATTATTATTATTGTTTCCTTTAATTCCTAGAGGGACATAGAGCTTCAGCGTTCGGTTCTCTGCTAGAGTCTTCACCTGGAACCACCTCTGCTCACACGCTTTCATCTCCTCTTCACGTGACCTCCTCCAAGTCACCCTTGCACTGACGACCAGCTCACCGCTTCCCATTCAACCAGGTTCCACTCGAGCAATGGCTTGTCTAGTGATGTCACTTGATGGTTTGTTTCCTCAGAGTATGACCAATCCATCTCCATTTCTTCTTGCTTATTTGTTGCACAATCGGTTCCTGCTGGGTTGGCTCGCTCCCAGAGATCCCTGTTGCTAATCTTTCCAGGCCGACCATCCGATCTTGAGTAGTATTGAGCGAATACAGCTGTTGATGAAGGTCTGTGGTTTGTTTGAGATGTTCTTTATGACGCGCAGTGCAAGTCTCTGATCCGTATAGTAGAACTGACTGACTTCACATTGGAGTTGAAAATCCGGATCTTATTATGATTTTCATGCTGAGTGCTGTTGACCTCCACACAGACTTGAGTGTAGTGAAATCCTGTCTTGCATTTCCGATTCTTGCTTTGATATCCTCGTCATTTCCGTTCGGCTGTAGTTGAGACGATGCTTCTCAGGTAGGTAGGTGGGTAGGTAAAAGAGGTTGTTTCTTTCAGGTTTCTCCCATTTATGCCGATTGTTGTCTGTTGCTGTTGGTCTTGCTCAGGAATCTTCATCACCTCTGTTTTATCTCTGTTCACCTGAAGTCCTATCTTTGATGCTTCTTCAGCCGACTTTTTGCTTTTCGCTTGCATACCTTCCAGTTTGTAGGAAATCAGACATGTATCATCGACGAAATCCAGATCCTCCAAGTTTTGTGTGGGTTCATTTTATGCCTGTTTCCTCATTGCTCACTGTTTGTCGCATTATCCAATCTACTGCAATCAAGAAAATCGTTGGAGATAATAGGCGGCCAGCCTTGTCTTACTCCCGTCTTCACTTCAAAGGATTCCATGTATTTTCCGTTGTGGATTACTTGGCATGCAGCACTGTCGTACAGCTGTTGGATGAGATGTATAATTGTCGGTGGCACCCTGTAGTAGCGAGGTAGTTTCCAAATCACCTCTCGATCGACGCTGTCGAATGCCTTTTCAAAGTCGATGAAGTCGAAGATTACGTATTAAAATAAGGGGGAGAGAGTAAGGTCACTGAGTTACCAGGAGGTAAAGGGAAGACTTATAGCTGCTTCTTTCTGAACGCCTAAATCAGATTTCAGGCCACCTAAGAGAATAGACCAGTTTTTTTTATTGACAATTTTAAAGGGTATTATGGTGTCCAATAAATTAACAACCAGATCAAAATAGTAAATCATCCTTTCTCACGAATCTTGTGATTTATCTTGTGATGGAAATACCATTTGAATCCATCGTTTCTCACGCATATTGTAATTTATTGTGTGATCAATTAATCATCTCTTTTGTTTCACCTGATCCTTGTCAGATCGCCGACTAATCAGAATAGCCAGCCATTAAGTACCATTCATTCTTACGTCTGGAAGCCAACCGTATTGTTGTAAAAAAAAAACGTTTAAATATCATATTTTGTTTCCTAACATATGTGCAATAATATAATATTTTACAGTCACAGGCCAGTCTTTATCTTTTGATATTTGCGTGGCTAGGTGAAGTGGAAGATACAACAGACGAATAGGCGAGCATTAGCATACCATTCGAGTTCATTACCGTTATACTTTTTTTATAACAACTTGATTCCGCACACTTATGGAATTTTCAGCATGTGATATCGGTAGCCCAAATTTAGCAGGCCGACCATAGATATCAGGGGTTCGTCAGCAGAAGATCGAACCCCGGACCATGTGCATGGTCGGCGAGAGTCCTAACCACTGTGCCACTGATGCACAGTTAGCGGTGCAGATATAACACCACTATATGACCTGTATGAACGAGATGCTTGGCAATAGGATTATTGTAAGCGTTTGTTCCCTGGAGATGTTGGTTTCTTTTCGTATATATTGAGAAAATCGAAGGTGTGCCCTTATTCTGTGCAATCTGTTTTTCTTGCATTATTCATATAAGAATTCGTCACTAACTAGTGGGTTTCGGTTGCCTGATTACCTTATTTAGCTAGTTAGCTACTTAGGAAACAGTTTCCCAGAGAAGATCCTTCATGCACCGGAGTCATAAATGTTCTGTGAGACAGGACTTATGATATCATGCAGTTACCCAGACTGAAGTAGGTGCGGGGTGGGATTTAGACCCTGAGACCTATTGCCTGTAGGTTGAGTGCTTAAGCGAATGGGTCTCGCACTAGCAACTAGTGTTATGCGTCTAATCCTTTCTTTGGTGCAGAATGAATTCTATCAGTCAGGTTTGCAATGTAACTCCATTATGGATAAGATTTTATTTTGATAAATCACACAGTGTTATACAGTAGTATTAACGTTTCGAGCACAAACTATTGCTCATAATCATATCAAGTTACTCACACAACTTTTTCCTTCATTTATATATATGTATGGGATTGACTAGATATTTGAATAAAAATCAATATGAGTGTTATTGATCAAATACAATTAGATGGGAAATAAGACGAATGTTCTTTTAGTTATAATAAGTAATTTGTTAGAATGTGGCTGTCATTCCAGGTAGGTGCACATTGACTTGATGATACTAGATAGTTGGGGGCAATTGGCAGGAAGCCTTGGACCTAGGTTTCGTGCTAGTTGGCACTCACTAGTCAGCAAGGCGTATCTACAAAACTCAAGGAACTCATGTTCCTTCCGGAGATTCGAACCCACGTCACCCGGTGCCACCTGTAGTCAAAGACATTACCACTGAGCTATTAAGGCTCGCGATTGACCTCCTGTAGGACTGTAGTGGGTATTTTGATTGGACACTAGTAACTAGTGTGACGTGTCTAGTCCTTTCTTCGGTGTATATTGTCAATCTATCTCTATTCACTTCATTACACAGCTGAACTCCTCAAGTTTTCACTCGTTCTTCAAGTTAAGCCACTAGGTGATCCCTCTTGAAATCGATACAATCCCTCCGAACCGGAACTAGAAAATTGACCTACTACTCACTCACTAATAGTAACTGATTACAGGATGAAGTTGTGAGTTATCCTAGTGGGAATTCATGGCCAGCAATCTCCACTAAGTTAGGAGTTAGGATAGATACCCAGCAGTAACATTGGTTGGCAGTTGCGTTCAAAATATAGTGAATTCAGAATTGATGAACCGTTCGATTCCCTCCCAGTAGCTGAATTCTATACCACCTAACCTTATAACCTGTATGTCTCGGGATTCGGTACATCATTGGCTAGTAGGTGCATAGTGCTGAAAAGTCTAGTAATGCCTGATTCTCAATAATTTTGCTAACTTAAGTCGATTCATCATCAATCATTTATTACTATTATTATTATTGTTTCCTTTAATTCCTAGAGGAACATAGAGCTTCAGCCATGCGTCTCCATTGCGTTTGGTTCTCTACTAAAGTTTTCACCTGGCTCCAATTCTGCCAACATGCTTTCATCCCCTCTTCACGTGACCTCCTCCAAGTCACCCTCACACTGACGACCAACTCACCGCTTCCCATTCAACCAGGTTCCACTCGAGCAATGGCTTGTCTAGTGATGTCACTTGGTGGTTTGTTTCCTCAGAGTATGAACAATCCATCTCCATTTCTTCCTGCTTATTTGTTGCACAATCGGTTCCTGGTTGGTTCGCTCCCAGAGATCCCTGTTGCTAATCTTTCCAGGCCGACCATCCGATCTTGAGTAGTATTGAGCGAAGACAGCTGTTGATGAAGGTCTGTAGTTTGTTTGAGATGTTCTTTATGACGCGCTGGCCAAGTCTCTGATCCGTATAGTAGAACTGACTGACTTCACATTGGAGTTGAAAATCCGGATCTTATTATGATTTTCATGCTGAGTGCTGTTGACCTCCGCACAGACTTGAGAGTAATGAAAGCTTGTCTTGCATTTCCGATTCTTGCTTTGATATCCTCGTCATTTCCGTTCGGCTGTAGTTGAAACGATGCTTCCCAGGTAGGTAATCAATCATTTAAATCAATCAAATCTTTGAAAATCAAAAACTTGAAAATTTAACTCCTATCGTTTTTGAAAAAGAAGCGCACATTTAAAACTCACCATCTGGTAAACTGATTAAAACAAAACTGAAAAGGATACATTTCTTATTCAGGTAGAATAAACAACATTGAACATTTATTTAATCTTTTAATCAAAGAAGAGGAAGACGAAAAAAGGTTTCAAAAAGCAAATTTAATCCATCCAAGTTAAAATTTCTTTAAGGTAACAACAACAATAACAACAACAATCAGAAAAAGAGCAAGAACAGCAAAAATGAATCCTACTTACCGGAAATTTTCAAGAGTTTCTTTGTAAAGACTTTATTTTTATTTTGGTTAGAGAACTAGCAGATAGTATTAGGATGGGTCCGAGTGGCTGAATGACTAATGAGCTTGATTTGTAACCTGGAAGGTCTTGGGTTCGAACCCCAGTGAGTGTGTGTACTTCTGATAAGTTCTGAAACTAGGAAGAAAAAGCTGGTTATCTGGTGTTGCCTGATGTTTATCAATGGTTCTCTAACTGATGTCTCTCCGTGAACACACTTGAGACTTACCTGATGGTTGTAACTTCAAGATTTAATTTTTTTTTATTGATTATTCCCTTAGGTTCCGAGGGGAACATAGAGCTTCAACAACACATCTCCCCTTTCTTCTATTTCATGCTGCCCATTTCAGCTGAGTCCACGATTGCCCATAATCTCTCATCTCCTCCATGTCACACTTGCACTGACGACCCGTTCATCGCTTCCCATTTAGATTCCATTGAAGCTATGGCTTTGAGATGGCGCAATGTCATTCGACAGCCTCCTCAACGTATAACCGATCCATCTCCATTTTCTCCTAAATATTTGTTGAGCAGTCGGCTCCTGGTTGGTTTGTTGCCGGAGATTCTTGTTACTAATCCTTTCTGGCTATTTGATCTTCAGCGTGGACCCAGCGAAGGCAGCGTTTGATTAAAGTCTGCAGCCTGTTGGTAATCCTTTTCGTGACACACGTGCTGTACAAGTTTCTGAACCGTATAGAAGAAGTGATCGACTTGACATAGGTGTTGAACAGAATCAGAATCTTGTTCTTTATGCTGAGGAGGAGTAGAGAAGATTTCCAAACTGCTTTTAGGTTGATGAAGGTGTATCTTGCCTTTCTGATTCTGGCTGGCTGGCTGGCTTTGACATCTCTATCCGTTCCGTCTGCCTGTGGTTGAAACGATGCTTATTAGATAAGTGAAGGAAGTAACCTCTGTCGAATATCTCCCGTTGTTGGTGATTGGTGCTGGTTGCTGTCGCTGTTACCCTTCGTTGGTTATCTTCATCACCTCCGTCTTCTCTATGTTCACCTGGAGTCCTGTCTTCGCTGTCTGTTTCTTCAGTCAGTATGTTGGTTTTCGCCTGCAAGTCTTCGAGTTTGTGTGACAGTAAAAATAACTGATATAAGTATAAAACTGCCTCATCGGTTAAGTAAAGAACAAACAAAATCTATTCGCAGTGCTATTCTATCTCATCTTGTGGATACAGAACACAAGATTGATTTCAACGAGGTGGCTTTCAAAGTAATTTACCGCATACCAACAAATTTCAATTTCGCCTTAAAAGTTTGTTTACTAAATATTGCTGAGGCTGGTTACTCTGATCAATATTAAGAAGCCTAATTTGTGCGTCCAAAATAAGTTAATTCAGACATTATCCTTACCTTGGCCATCTAGGTTTGAATGATCCTCAATTTTTGTGGAATTTTCCTAATTTTAGTTGATATTCTATTTGCTACTATATTTTTATTATTATGATTATTATTATTATTTAAGCATCTTTAATAAAGTGTAATTCCATTGTGATGTTACTTTACAAATCAATATTATTTAAAAAACACTAATAGTGTTATTGACTACTATTCTAGAATATTCTATGTATATAAACATGCATATATAATTGTAGAGCCAGAAGAGGAGGAAATTATCGAAAAGGATATTCTCTGCTCAATTATTTTGTTTTTTATATATAATTCTGTTTTTAATGCGGTATTGAATTGTGGGAACAGTATTCAGACGTTAACATCAACAAGAACAAGAATTCTTCCTGTGAGAATAATATTCTGTTGGAACACATTGTCTGTAACACACCATCACACTGTGACTGAATGTGTATATTTTGAAGTTTTTAATTCATGTTTTACTGAATTCTAGCTGAAGTTTCTGAATGTTCAATGACATTGGTATTATAAGCTGAACGTCTTGAGTTTGATCGTTGGTGGGGTCGTGAGTTCCAACTGATGAGGAGTCCCGAAATAAGACGAAACAGTTGTCTAGTAAACTTCATTTCTTAATTATTTTTATTCCTTTACAGCCTCACTGGAAAATAGAGCTTCAAGCTAGAGGCTTGAAGTTTCGGTGGTAGCAATGGTGGATAATTTACGGGATAAGGTTGCTAGCCTCAAAACCAATAGCATCTCAAGAGTGTGAATGCTCCAATGACCTTGAACGCGTTCAAATCGTTGGCTAACGGCATATATCATTGCTAAAGCTGAAACATATCAACGCTATTCACCAACTAAGGAGAAAATTTCACCCAGATCACGTTTTCACATAATGTTTGGACAATGTGTTAATAGCTCGTTAGTGTTAGGATTAAGGTAATTATTGGGTTTAGGGTCATGATCAGAGTCATAATTAGCATTAGGGTTAGGTTTACGGTTAGGATAAGGCTTGTAATTAGGGTTGTGATTGAGGTTAGGATTACGATTAGGGATAGATTTATAGTTGATGTCGTTTATTTGAATTTGTTTTATTATCCACATTTTCCTGGTAAGTAGTCGTCGATCCTCTTAATCCAACCGAGGGCTTTCGGGGGAGACTGCACAACAGACTAATAGAGGTAAACGACTCACAAAAACAGCTCATCTCCAGTCACCTCAGTGAATACATGTACAGAAACTAGTCTAACTTAGCAACTGATACTCCTCATTATAACTGGAACGTATTTTTAAGTCATGTCAGAGAAAGATGCCCTGTTTAATATGTTTTCATGCATTTTCTTGTAAATATACGTCAATTTTTGTGAAAAAATTCCTCATTTCTACGATTGGTTGGCTCGAGGTCACTTGTGCATTCGCATATCTTGGGGCACTATTGGAGAACTTTGCCAACGAGGTTACAGAGTGCATCGGTAGCCGGAGACCGAGCCCCGGACCATATGCATGGTCGGCGAGCATTCTAACGCTGTGCCACCGACGCATAAAACCATAGAATACTGGACAGCAAACTCTCTCGTCCTATTTTTAGACTCATTATAGTACGCATCTCTACTGGGTTTCGAAGTCAGCAGCTTCCGGTTAAAAGGCAAGCTGGTATACGACTCAGCCACTGGGATGCATAACAAACTAAGCAGATTTTAAAATAACCCCTTTTCATTATTAACAACTAATGTAATTGAAACAGCACTCGAAGGACATGACAAGCAAAAAGCAGAACTGGTACGAGCACAATGTGCATTAACCTTAAAAAAGCAAAAAGCAGAAAAACTGAATGTAACGAAGGAGGAACTAAAAGCACTCCAAGACATAAAAGCAGACAAATCCATTGTCATTACTCAAGCAGACAAAGGAAACACAACGGTAATACTTAATAAAACGACATATAATGAAAAAATGAATGAACATCTACAGTCTGGACCTTATACCCTAATGACGAAGTCAGCTGAAACAATCACAAACAAAACAATGAAAGAAACAGCAAAGGTAGTCAGACAAATGAAGGAAATAATTGGTAAGTCAAAATGGTTTGAAATTATGCCAAAATCATGCAATATACCTAGAATATATGGCAAGATAAAACTGCATAAAGAGGGATATCCAATAAGGCCGATTGTAGATTTTAGAAACACACCGACGTATATGCTATCAAGATTTCTCTCGACAATAATAAGACCAACAAGAGACAACTCACAAGCTAGAATAATAGATTCATTTGAATTAGTGGAGCGACTAAAAACCACTAAAATAGAGGAAGATGAAATACTAGCCAGCTTTGATGTAAACAGCCTCTATACGAAAATACCCATTCAAATGGCCATGAATGCACTGAAAGAGAAACTAAAAGAAGATAATAGCCTAAAAGATAGAACACAGTTATCCATAGAAGAGATAATAAAAGGGGTGGAATTTTGTCTGACAACAACATATTTCACATTCGAAGGGAAAATATACCAACAAAATGAAGGAGTAGCCATGGGATCGCCTATCTCACCAATAATAGCTGACATATTCATGGATTATTGGGAAGAGAATGCCCTTAAACCATTCAGGTCATCACTAAAATGTTGGTGGGGATATGTAGACGACACACTAGTAATAGTGAAAAAAAACGATATTGAGAAACTCTTCTCACACATAAACAGCCATATCGACTCAATAAAATTCACTATGGAAGTAGAGAATGAAATTGGGGAACTGCCTATGTTAGATTGCAAAATACAAAGAATAACAGATGGCAGCATTAAAACAACGCTATATAGAAAAGCCACACACTCTGGAAGATTCCTCGATTATCACTCAGCTCATCCACTCACGGTGAAACGAGGATTAAAACAAGGTCTTGCAGATAGAATACGTAGACTTACAACAACGCAAGAGGACCAGTGTAAAGAAATAAACGTCCTATTCAAGATGCTACTCGAAAACAACTACCCAAAACAATTTATAAAAGATAATATAAAAAAGAAAAAAAAGAAGGTAAAACCGGAGAATAACAAGATGGAAGAATGCAAAAAAACAGTCACAGTACCATATAAAAATGGTACATCAGAGGCAATCCAAAGAAACCTCAAAAGTATCGGCATTCACACAACTTTTAAACCGACAAATCTAATCAAAAACAAAATAAATCAACTGAAAGATCCCAAAAAAAGGATGGATAAAAACAACCTGATTTATAAAATATCTTGTGCTGACTGTTCAACGAAATATTTGGGGCAAACGTCCTAACCAAAGGTCAACCAACAGGAACACAAGCTTACAAAAATCTTGAAAAAAATTCATCGATAGCTGCACACTCATCATGGGACAA
The DNA here is from genome assembly GCA_944472155.2 of Trichobilharzia szidati. Lineage (NCBI taxonomy): Eukaryota > Metazoa > Platyhelminthes > Trematoda > Strigeidida > Schistosomatidae > Trichobilharzia > Trichobilharzia szidati. The sequence continues at coordinate 65,641,227 of OX235277.1, read as the reverse complement.
AAACCACAATATCGATTGGGACAATGTGTGTATTCTAAAAACTAACATGAACAAATGGAAAGAAAGACTTATAACAGAATCGATATTCATTAAAGTCACACCGGATACATGTAACAAGGGTGACTCAGTACAACTATCAACAACTTGGAATATAATTCTGGATACAAAAACATGAATGAACTTGGAATACAACTCAAATACAAAAACAAAAAAAAAATATGAATGAGCAAAAATAATGAACTATATATATATGAGTACAAATCATAAATGTGTGAATCAAACAATTCCAACAGTGGTGTGAACACGGGCAGTAATTTTGCTCGAAATATTACCAATAACAAAACTTATCATTGTGTGTAAACTATTAAAATATAATTATACTTTATTTAATGAAAACTCTTATGATTATAGTGACAATAATTAGTTTATTTGTCTCTCTGTCTCTGCATCTTTTATTTTCTCTTTCTATATAAAATTCAAAATGATAATTGAAATTCTTTCAAAATTTTTAACACAAATGACCCTTAATGTCATTGAATATATTGAACAGAAAAAAAAAAACAATGACAACAGTTACTCTTTGTTATCATACGAATGATAACAATAATTATACTAATACTTATTATTATTCTGTCAAAATATATATATATATATATAATAATATTTCTTTTCATAAAAGATTTATTTAATTTAACTAATCAAATTTGATCAGTTAGCTGGCAATGAAACAAAAGAAGAAAATTTTTGAATTTGATTTCTGAGGCGAAGAAATAGAGTGTTCAATGTTCGATATAGATAACAGAAATGGGCGCCATAGTTAATTCATTTAAACTATGACATAAAAGTCTTATTTCTACCCCTAGAATTGAATTTATAACCAAGTAAAAATTAAAAGTTTAGAAATGAACATAACATATATACGTGTTTTTTGATGTTGTTGTGTTCTCTGAGCTGGAGAGTTAATTTGCGAAGCTTTCATCACCCTACTGGGTGACATCTTCAGCGCATACTTCAATTTGAAGTGAGCTTTCAGATTTCTACACGAGTTTATTAATCATCTTTCCTGGCGACCTTGGACGTGATTGGTTGTTTTTGTCTGTTTTCACACCTTCTAGGTTATTTGTATTATAACTCATTGTTTCTTTGGCTTGAACTTTGACCCTTTGTGTGTGACGTTTCTTTCTTATCGGTTGATAAATTTTGTCTATCTCGATGTGTCTATTGATTGATGATTCACTGGAATGCCAAGCTTCTAAAAATTCTCTAGCATTCTTGTTGTTTCCTCTGTCTAATATCTGAACGTTGTCCCAGTCGAATTGATGTCCTTGGTTGTCTGTATGTAGCGATATGAGGGAGTGGATATCATGTCTTTTGACAGCTAGCTTATGTTCGTGGATACGAAGACGAAGGGGACGTCCACTTTGGCCAATGTAGTGTTTTTCGCAGTTGATGCAATCTATTTTGTAGATGATGTTGGTTTTATTTTCCTTCGCTGTTGAGTCTTTTGGTTGACATAGAATTGAGTGAAGTGACTTTGTTGGTTTGTGTACGACGTCAATTCCTAAAGGTTTGAAGAGTCTTGTAGTGATTTCTGAGATGTCTTTTATATATGGTAAGGCGATTTTCTTTGTGCTTTCCTTGGGGGCTTTTGGTTTGATAGGTTGGCTTGGAGGTATATGTCTTTTGATGAAATTCCTTGGATATCCATTCTTTTGGAAGACGTCCATGAGATATTTTTCTTCAATTTTCCTTGAGGTGGGAATGCTGCAATGAGTCCTGGCTCTCTTGAATAGTGTTTGTATGCAATTCCTCTTGTGTGCCATTGGATTGTTGCTGTTGTAATTCAGGATTTGGTCTGTGTGAGTTGATTTTCTATAGACTTGAGTTTCTAATTCCACTGTCGTTGTTCGCTTGACTAAGACATCTAAAAATGGGATTTGGTTTTCTGATTCCTCTTCTCTTGTGAATTTGATGTCGTTGAAGACGTTGTTTATCAGGTTGTGAGCTTTATCTAACTCGTTTCTTTTGATAATTACAAATGTGTCGTCTACTTGGAGAAATCTAAAAGCTCACTTCAAATTGAAGTATGCGCTGAAGATGTCACCCAGTAGGGTGATGAAAGCTTCGCAAATTAACTCTCCAGCTCAGAGAACACAACAACATCAAAATTATCCACCTGAGCTACAAATCTTCTCTATCATATATATACGTGTGTCTGTATTTTTAATTGTTATCATTATTATTATTATTCCTAGATTACACAACTGCTTTCAACACAGTACCTAGAGACATGTTGTTAAACAAGCTTGCTGAAACTTAAACTGACTGTTGGGTTGTCAAATGGCTGCATTCTTATTTCTCTGGAAGTAAGCAGTACACTGTATGTCAGGGAACATTGTCCACTTCATTGATTACTGAGGCTGGTATCCCTCAACAAGGCGCTGTCCTTTCTCCTTTTCTGATTTCTTTCTTCTTGCATGACTTGCCTCACTCTGATAACGAAATGAAATTTGTTAAGTATGCCGATGATCTAATTATTTCAATGTCTGTTAACTCCCAGGTAGACTGTACTAAGATCAACAGCTTTCTATCAGGAATTAGCAAATGATCTTCGTCTAATGGCCTTAAACTAAATCAATTTTTGATGTAAAAGAAAGATAAATGAAGCTGTTGGTTCCTATGACCCTTGCAAAATTGATGATACTGATATAGAAACTAAGTCTGAAGTTAAGTATCTTGGATTAATTCTTTCTTCTGACCTATCCTGGTCTTTCCATGTCTTAACGAGTTCTAAAAGGATATTTCGTCTGACTTTTTACATTAAGAAGTTAAGGCACTTAAGCATAACCCAACTTCTCCTCCTCTTACAGTTTGTCAACTCGTGCATCTTACCTATTCTTCTTTACTGTTCATCCTTATTCTTTCCTGGATTGCTTAAAAAAGACCATGTCATACTTCGTAGAACTCTGAAGACTGTCAGTAGGACGAGTGGTATCCCATTAGGCCACATCGTTGACATTATCATTGATAGGCACTTGATTTCGTGCAAAAAGTTTGCTAAAGTAATTCTGTCAGACCGTGAGCATCCACTTTACCCACAGCTCCAACCTTGTGTCTCCTCAGGTAAAACAAGAAGTCTTTTCATGAGACTTTGTGCACGTACGTCTAAGTACAAAATTTCACTATACCATATTTAGTACGTACTTTATGTGATAAAAATAGTGTCAGACATGAACTAACTAACCTTCTTTGCACCACGAAAGAATTTTCCAAATTACTTCATGGTCAAAATTATTGATGGCCATTTCGAAGTCAAGAAGAGAAAAAGATGTATCGTAGATGGAGAACATCAGTTGCTGATATGTTAACCTTTTTTCGCCTACTTCGCCCCATTTAGGACTCATCAACTGGATATATTCTTGTGAGCAATATTATTCCTCTTGGTAATTACAATAAACATCAAAACGATAGCATGGCTGCAAAGAGGAGGCACTGGTTCAATCAGAAGTGCAATAACTGAACACCTCGTCGACCAACACCCGTCACAGCATCTCAACTGACTCATCATTCAGAATCATTTACAAAGTAAACAAAAATCTACCGAAGTCAGTGTGTTTCCGACTTCTTTGTACTGCAAAAGCTCTCGCCATTTGCATCGAAAAGCCGGAGCTATGGGTTCAAAAGAAATTAGTCCAGCCTTTACAACTACCATGGACCTAGTTCGGTATTATCCCTTATCCTTCAGCTTTTTGTTTCGTTTTGTTCTCTGTGTCTGCAGTTTTCTCTCTTTGTCTTCATTCAATTTATCCCATTTTTTTCAGTTATAAAATCAGTTATTTTAAGTTTGCTTCCATGATCCTCCTGAGCACACTTGTAATCCGTTTAGAATAACCATTTTACAATTATATTCTAATCCTGTGTAATTTTTTGTTTCTATGCCTCTTGTAATCTATATTCACACACCTCCTAACTTACATTTCAAGTTGAAAATTTTGATTTCAGTTTCTTTCCATGCTCATTTTGTTCACAGCTGTAATTCGTGCCAATCCTGTGTAACTTTTTTTTTTCTAAGCCTCTTGTAATTCATATCAAGTTGAAAATAATTATCACCTTTTATTTGCCTTTAAAATTATTTCTCCGGTTATGAAATATTTTAATTTTGTGTACGTTGTAACTATTTTCTAACCCTATGCAATCATGTCTCTTAGCCCCTTGTAATCTATATGCGTACCTTCAAACTTTCATATCAAGTTGGAAATTATTATCACCTTCGTTACTATGTGGAATTAATTAAACAAATAGTAATTGTATCCATGTAAACTAATGTATATAAATGTGATTGTACAGCTGCTTTTGACAGTGAAATCGCCGAAAAGATCAACCAACATCTTTGCTGAACTTCTTGTTCTTTTCTTTTCTCTAATGTCCCGATGAGTAATTTCCACGATTTGAAAACGATATCTGTTAAGTTGATGGGCTGCAAGAGCCAATGAAGACTCCAACCATCTAATATGAATAATAATAGATAAATTATAAAGTTAAATTGACAATATACACACATATACAACAACAATACTATATAAGGCAGAATTATTTTGTATCTAAGGCGGGTAAGATGAATGTCATGTCATGTCATATCATGTGAAGAGAAAAAAATGAATAAACAAAAGTGAAAATCAAAACGACACATTTGTGAATGCATTCATAATATATATTGATTTTTATTCTCTCTTCTAATAAAGAATCATCTTGTAAACATTTAATCAGAAAATGAAGCTCTGCTTTAACCTGGTTACCATCAGGCATCTGGATGCATAGACACATACATACGTATACCTATAGAACTACATGAACACTATGGAGTCCAGTGCTTCAAATCTTTCTGAACCTCATTCAACAGTCGGCTGTATGACAGTGCCACATATCAAAAGATCCATAACGGAGAAATCAGTGAAGCTTGTTCCGCTCGTAAGATTTAGATATGATGGAGAAGATTTGCAGCTCAGGTGGATGATTTTGATGTGGTTGTGTTCTCTGAGCTAGCTGGATAGTTAATTGGCGAAGATTTCATTGCCTCCCCCAACTGGGCAACATCTCCAGCGCACATTTCAATTTGATGAAGTGAGCTTCCAGATTTCTCCACGAGTTTATTAATCATCTCTTCTGGTGACCACTTTGAACGTCGTGATTGTTTTTGTGTGTTTTTACACCTTCTAGGCTACTTGTATTGGAACTGATTGTTTCTTTGACTTGAACTTTGACCCTTTGTGTGCGAGGTTTCTTTCTTATCGATTGATAAATTTTGTCTATTTCGATGTATCTATTGATTGACGATTCAGTGTGAACCACTTCAAGTTGAAGTATGCGCTGAAGACGTCACCCAGTATGGTGAGGAAAACTTCGCAAATTAACTAGCCAGCTCAGAGAACACAACCACATCAAAATCAGTGGAACATTTGAAATGAAGACAGGAGTAAGACAAGGCTACCTGCCTACAATCACCCATGATACTCCTGATGGTAGTGGACTGGATTATGCAGTAGAGAGTGTATTGTGAGAAGACAGGAATAGATTGATTGGACTAACTGATAAGAAGACTCTAGAAGATCCAGGCTTCGTGAATAATATATATTTTTAATGTCACACGATATCGAAGATCTACAGACATAAATCAATGAGTTGACATAAGAGGCAGGCAAGGAAAATATCCTTTGGTTTCGAACTTCTTAGCTTCTTTAATTTCAGCAGTTATCCTCCTGTTTTAGCATTTCTTAGGGTGAACATGCTCTTTCATTTCATCCACGATGCTATCGGCAACGGGGAGCTGATAAGGAAACCCAGGCCGACCGGCAGCTTAACCGGACTTCTACTGATATGACTGTGGCGACGGTATCAGTAGGAGATAACTTGGGTCGTCACACCGTTCCTAGCGTAGCTCCGTTGATAGTAGCAGCGGGCACCAACCAAATTAGTCAAACCTCACAACCTACTGATACATTGACGACGGTATCAGTGGGGGCTGGATTCAGTCGTCATCAATCCAACCCCATGAACCAAATAAGGAAAATATTAGTATACTGAAAGCTGGATAATGGTCTCGAGCGCGTTTTACGACGTTTCTAATTCCCTAATTGCACTTCATCGACTTCGGAAAGGCCTTCGACAGACAGTGTTGACTCAGAAGTAATCTGGGCACTGCTTCGACACTACGCCCTGCAGTGCCTAAATCTTTATCAACCTCATTCAACACCTGGCTATATAACGGTGCCATGCGTCAGCTGATCCACAACGGGAAACTTAGTGTGGCGTTCGAAGTGAACAGAGGAGCAAGACAAGGCCGGATGTCTTTTATCACCGATGATATTCCTAATTGTGGTGGACTGACTGGATTAGGCGTCAGACTATGCGTTGCGAGTGAGGAGTCAGGAATACACTGGATCACCGATAAGAAGACTCTACAGGATATGGATTTCGCTTGTGGATGATTTACGTTTAATGCCACACAAACTCGAAGAATTGCAGGCTGGTGAAAACCAACAAACTGACTGAAGAAGCAGTGGAGACAGGACTCCAAGTGAACATAGAGAAGACAGGGGTGGTGAAGAAGCACCAATCACCAACAACGGGAGAGATTTAACAGAGGTTACTTCCTTCACTTATCTAGTAAGCATCGTTTCAACTACAGGCAGTCGGAACGGATGATCATATCAAAGCTAGACAGGATCAGAAAGTCAAGATACGCCTTCACCAATCTGAAACCAATTTGGAAATCTTCTGCGCTCAGCATAAGGAACAAGATTCTGATATTCAACACCACTGTCAAGTCACTCCTTCTATATAGTTAAATGTCAAGTAGCAAAACAATTAATGTCATATACAGAATAATTAATTCATAGGATGGATAGAACTTGGAAAGGGTGTGCAATTATACGATTAGTAGACAAATTGAAAACTGTGCTAATAATGCATCAACTGATACACTGCTATGTACTTTTATGACTGACGGGACGATAGAACCGATATTCTAAATATGGGAATGACTAAATGACTGCAAAGACAATTTGCTGGTAGGTAATTCGATCAGTTTCAAATGGAAGTCTTCATTCTGCTGCAACAGTAAACATGTAACATATAGAACTGACAAGATTTATCCGTAGTATCTAAGGATATATCAAACAGCGGATGTCAAAGAGAGGAAATGAACCAGTATTGTGGAAAAAAAAACATGGGAGACAAGAAGAGAAGACAAAGAAACACAATACGAAGGAACGGCAGAAGTAGTGTGGTGAGTGCTACTTATAATCCGATATAAGTAGTATACCAGAAACGAATTCAGAAAAGTAACAATATGCTTTGCATACTGGAAAGAGCAATCAAAGAAGAAGAATGTTGCCATATGATGCAGAGTCCAAGAAGCTATCGAATGTGACGATATTCGACCAATTCGTCAAGGATGTGGTAAATGATGTGCAAATGGCAGTTTGAAAATATGGTATACCAAATTTACCCATGTACAATACGTTTCACCAAATAGACATTCCTTTCAGCCTCCTCGGTCTTTTCTTCTTTACAGTAGCACATGACGATTTTAACATAAGAAATAATTTTCTTATATGTATGCATATATCGAATTCAAAATCAGCATTCCGTTACACAGTCTCCTTTACCGTTATATTTGGTGTCACCACCTTCAGACAAGGAAGATCCCACGGCCAGCTGTTTTAGAAGAAAGAGACACACGGGGATTCTTGTGGGACTTCGATGCCGTCACTAACTTGGTGGGTGTCATGGACCCGACAGCGTGGAGAGGTCAGGTTCGAAGGAGACCTACAAGGTGTTGTTTGAACGATCGACAATGCAGAGGTTCCATGACGTAAACCTGGGATTATTGAATCAGTAATCTCAGTATAGGAATGATCAGATGATTGCGAAGATAATTCACTAGTAAGCAATCCGACCAGTTTCACTTGGAAGTCTTCATCCCACTTCTGTTGGAACTTGCTCGAAACCGAGAGACATGAATAAAACACTCCATTGACAATTAATATGACCAGATACAGTCCTGAGCTATACTGGAATTTGGATTAGTTAGTCGCCAAAATATTATTATAGCTTAGGAAAATTGAACAACGCCATCAAAATAGGCTATGATTCCGCCGTGTTGACCTGAGGGTGAATTTTTCAATTCCTCATCACCAGGAGTAGAATGAAATACAAAGGAGCTGGATTGCTCTCAATTTTTTCATACCACTCCGTTACAGCAGTTGCTTACACACGAAATTACTTAGAACTCCGTTACCAGATTGCAGGATATAAGCCACATTTGTTCTACCTGAGGGTTGAAATAGAGGGAGTGACATTTGAACCTGCAACCGATTGGTTGGAAGCTGAATGCTTAAGTCGTCGACGTAAATATTCATTACAGGATTAAATTTATTTGATAAAATCACAGCGTGATACAGTCATATTAAATGATGGCGTTTCAGCAACAATTTAATGCTGCGCATAATCATATCAAGGCACTATTCATATAACTTTCCCACTTCATTTATATAATTCAATTATTTCTTATCCTTTGATTTGATAATTGGCAGTAACATTTTCCCCATCTCCGGTAGTACTGGTGTTGAGTTATTCCTATTGCATGTGTTAGGTGTAGATTTTCGCCGAACAAAGATTCACTAATCAACTTTTCCCTATCTATCTGTCTATATTATTTCTTAGAACTGTGGCTGCATTCCACCTTATTGTGTGTTAATAAATGCATTACACTTTCTGGGTTTTTCTCTAGACTTTCCATCCTCATGGAGCCAATCATTCGACACTTAGCTATATTATTACGTTCAGATAATCTCACTACTCCTGATCTACTGGTTTGAGCTATGAAGTTGACCTCACAGTCATTGCAAGGTATTTTGTAAATTCTATTATTTTGTCTAATTGGGTCAGTAGGGTCTTTTGACCTACAGAGCTTATCCTTGAGTGAGCTTGTACGTTTGAATACCGCCCGAATTCATGTTCTATTAGGAATCCTACGTAGGATCTCAGCTGTCCCCTCCTTATATTAGTAGAACTGTAGATGCCTTATATTCTTTCTTATTTATGTTATCATTATTAGTTTCATCATAATTTATATTTTTCTGTTGACCTTTTTTGATCTTCCCATCCTATGAAATAGGACAGTTATTTAACACCTACGCCTCTTCTCTCTGTTTCATTTTATCGTTTAGGTTTGGTGATGTACTACTTGGTGTTATCGCTCGATTTGTTAGACACCTAAATATAAGACTGTCTTTACTCTATGAATATGGAATATTAAACTATTTCGCACTGCAAAAGTTTCTTTTCTAATATCAATGAATTAAATCTCTATTAGCACCAATGAAATCTGTAACAGTTAGTTTAAACCAGTCAGCCAAGTAAGGAGGTATACACATTACAGGGCTACTTGGGTTCCTCGGGATGGTAAGAACCAATGAAGGCTGGTGATGTAGCTCAAAATCGTCCTCAACGGCTGGTGCAGATGAATTCACTTTGTTGTGATTTGTCATATACAATAAAACCCTATTGTTCTCCTATATTACTATTTATTCTTTTTTCCCTCACTCAAACTTCCGTTTATTATGTGTCGTTTGACTCTTCTTTTGCTGCCTTCTCTTGCTTTGTTTGGTATATGGAGGGAGTGTGGCAACTGGAACTGGACATCTGTGCGAAGTTGTTCTATGTTGAACGCAGTCAATCATTCATTTGCAATACAAGATCCCAATGGTCTGAAATCTCCGCCCAATTATACAGGTCATAAAGATGACATATCCTCCTAATCAGAATGAGGTGGTTGGTGTGAACTGTGTCAAAAACCAGGGAATACTACACAGTCAGCTGTTTTTTTAGTCCTCGTCTAGGGCTCTTCAACAGTACACACACATCCACCCAGAACCTTCCTTCAAGTGCCTTGTAACCGAAAGTTCCTTGGTCCAAACACCCGAATGGTAGGTGTTTCACTACTGAAGAGTACTAGACAAGGACGAAACAGCTGGCTGTCTAGTACTTCCCTACTGGTTTTCATCAATGGTTCTCTCTCTCTACCAACTGATATCAATCCGTGAGCAAGTTTGAAATAAATCAAATCCCTATAAACGAACTCTTAAAAATCAATTAATCATTGTCAACAAAAGCGAACAAAACAAATCGATAGAACAAGGTTGTTTGTAATGCGAAAACAATTCGTCTTTGTTTAGTTATTTATTTATGTATGTATTCATTTATTTCTCTCCTCTTCGTTTCATTTTCTTTATTTTCACTTAAGAAAACTAACAAAGATCATTATTGTTAGCTGATAGGCAGCAAGTAGTCGAGACAAGGAGAGACCACACACGCACGCACACACACACACACACACACGCAGACAAATTACCACCAATGTAAGAATGAAGAGATCAGGAGAAAAATGCATCAACAAGGTCATATTACATGCGTGTGTGTATGTGTGTGTGTGTGTGTAGGTATACGTAGGAGGTCGAAAAAACAATATGATTAAGGTAAATGTAATAAGCTGTTACGATTACATCATCGTCATTGGCATGATCAGCCTGTATTGGTTTCACATAACACGCACCACCACCACCACCACCACCAGTAGCAGCCGCCCACCCCATTGTGGTGGTAATCACTCGCCAACTGGCCTACCAAACACATCATGTCTGATGCATAGATACAAGTGCCACCCATCATCACGATTCGATACACCGTGGAGAGGAAACAAAATATTCTTCCGTTTGATGTTTGATATATTTCTGAAAATAAAGATAAAAAATTGTCATTATTAATAACAATAATAATAGTGGATTTGAGGGAAAAAGAGGAGTTAGTAATATGGAAGAACAATAGGGTTTTATTGGGTATGACAAATCATAAAGAGTGAATGCGTCTGCGGCAGTCATTGAGAAAGATTTTGAGCTATATCATCAACCGTCTCCAGCCATTGGTTTTTACCATCCCGAGGACCCGACCAGTTTGGCAGTCTACACCTTCCTATGTGTCTGGTTGGCTTAAACTAACTGTTATGGATTTCATGAACTGATCCATCCTATGTTAGCTAACATTGCCTGTCGAGAAAGGCGATACAGATCCAGTTTAACATACTTGCAAATGTTACATGATGTCGGTTTATGACAGGAGACTCTAAACTTAACGACGAACAAGTGCCAAGAAATTACACTAATATAATTTATAATCAGAAAGTTTAAGCTTAAACAAATATCAATATATGCATACAATATGTAAAGGAGTTAAGTAACAAAGACAAGAGGTGAGTAAGACAATGAGTAACTAATAAATTGCGAAGCAATGCAATGAGTTAACCTCAAGTCACAGAAACAAGCTGCTGCATAATGTGAAAGTAGGGAAACGTTAATGCCAGAGATTGCGTAATCAAATGTAGGAGATTGCATTCCTCTTCAGTTACCAGGGGGATAAGGAAAGACTGATAACTGCTTGTTTCGGAATACATAAACAGGGTTTCAGGTGTTTGATAGTAACAGCTTCGACAAACCTGAGTGGAATTAAACCATTTTGTCTACTGATAATTTTAAAGGATTTCAAAATGTCCACCTCATAACCCGTATTGATGAGATGCCTGGAAACGGCACTATTGTAAGCATTTGTTCCCTTGAGACGTAGGCTATTCGCTAGATGTTCAGAAAATCGAAGGTGCTGTCGATGAAACAACTTCTTCTTGTCAATATATCGATGACACATTTGCAGTGTGCAACAATGAAAGTTATGCTTCCTACCTATTCGAATCATTCAATGACACACAAACAGATATTGAATTTAATATGGAACATGAAAATGATAGAAAGTCCCATTTCCTTGACATTGCCATGCAACGCCTGGGAGATGGTTGTATTCAGATGTCAATTTACAGAAAGCCGACATTCTATAGACAATAATTACATTTCAGTAGTTTTTCTTCAAATTGCTATAAACGAGTACTAGTCAAAACTCTGTTATATAGAGTCAAGAGAATATACTCTATAGATAAATTAGAGGAAAAGTTTTCTGATTCTCGAGAAGTTGTTGGAAAACCACCGGTATCCTCAATGGTTTATTAACAAATACAGAAGATATGAAGGCTTACATGTCAGACAAACCACAGTGGGAAGAGAAAGCTATCTATCTCCATTCAACTCATTTTCAAAGGAGAAAATATTTCAGCGTCGGTGGCATAGCGGTTGGGACGCCCGCCGACCATGCACCTGGTCCGGGGTTCGATCCCCGGCCACCAACGCACTCCCTTACCTTGCTAAGCCAGAAATAATGCTGGTGAAGAAGAAAGGTTGGGCATGAGGCTAGCAACCCCATCCTGTAAAAAAAAACACTGCTACAGAAACTTCAAACCACTAGCTTGAAGCCCTATGTTCCACTGGGGAACGTGAAGGAAAAAAAAAAGTTAAAAGAAGATTGAATGAATACCTCACTAGCTAGAAACTATTCTGCACCTAAGTTGGTTACCGTTTACCGAACAACATGCTCGTTGATGCAATCAAAATTCGGTAGATACACACCCTTCTCATATTAATTAACTTCAAATATGAATACAAATTAACATGTATATATGACAGCCGTTATATTGGGAGAACTGAAAGAAGGGAAAAACGTGCACCAAAAAAAACGCACATCTCAAAGGAACAAATCTTTGCAATAATGCCATTGTCAGACATCTTTTCGATAAGGGTCATGAGGTAGAACATCGCGAAACCCCTTAAAATCATCAAAAGACGAAATAGTCCAATTCTCCTTACGTTTGCCAATGCCATCGCTTTTAGACGCCTTCGTTCCGAAGTAGGCAGTTATCTGTCTTTCCCTACCCTGGTAACTGAATGTCTTTACTCTCTCTATTTTATTGCGTAATCTTCAGCTTTAACCTCCCCGCCCCCTCACTTTGATATAGTGTAACTTTGCTTGTCTCTTCTTTCTATGATTTGGGTTGAAATCAATACAGTGTTACTCAACTTATTAGCTACTCATCATCTTATTCACCAAGTGGAACACAGAGCTTCACGCTAGAGCGGTAGCAGTGATGTTTATTTTTATGGGACGAGGTTCCTAGCCTCACTCCCACCCCCGGCTAGAAGAGATAAAGGTGTCAGCCGGTCGGGAATCGAAACCTGGACCATGAACATAGTTGGTGAGCATTTTACCGCTTAACCACAGACACACACACACTGACATTATGCTAATGATATGAGTACTGACCAAAGTATAAAGACAGCACGATCAAAATATAACCGACTACTTTCTGCCTTCATGCTATACTGAAGATCTAGTGGGGTTGGCGATAAGGGGGACAAGAAAGAATGAATTCTGGCACGTAATGAACCAGAGAACAAACTTTTGCACAGCAAATAAGCAGAAGTAATTTACAATGGAATGAACATATACGCCAAGAAGACCTTCAGGTGACACATTACGCTTTGAGGTTGAACACGAGACAAGTTGTGCGTCTTCCATCAAAGTTTATTTGAAGAAGATTGTATAAGGGGAAAATAAAAGTTCTTGAGAAGTCACAAAAGAACCAGTTGAAAATGAAAACAGCAGGGAACAGGGTAGACTGGAGGCGTGCGGCTGAAGCCCTATGTTCCACTCGGAACTCGAGGGAATAATTATATAAGATTAGTAATAAATCTGTCTTAGTAGGCTTCTCATCAAAAATGACAGAACAGATGTCGATAAGCGATCACTATGACAACTAATACATGTTGCTAATGAACTGAAAATGGGATCTATTTAAGTTCAAAGCCACATACATCAAGAGCGAAACTATGTACTGAATACAAATACATAATTCATGCATAGCAAGAAAATTTATTCCGCAGAACCTGAACTATCAGTGAAAAGAGATACGACAAATTTCTTCATATATATGGATTCTTATATCAGGAAATAGTAAGAATTTAAAAGAGAATTCGCAGAAGTTTGGTACTGGGATTAGTCTGCACCTAATAATCAATCAATAAGTTGAAAACAATAACATGGGATATCCACTGTCCATATCTTTGTTTAATTTTATCATAGATGTACTAATGGAATTAACCCTGACTGCCTTCAGAGACTCAGGGATAGACTTGTTACCAGAGAATAATCTCGTTGATGTTAGATGGTTGGAAGCAATCGGCAGGAAGCCCAGTCTGACCTAGGTTTCGAGCTAGTTAGCACTGATCAGTCAGTAAGGTGTATCTGAAACCTTTAAAGAACTCATGTCCCTTCTGAGATTCGAACCCGCGTAACCCAGTGCCATTTGCAGTCAGAGACGTTACCACTGAGCTATTCGGACCCTCGATTGACCTCCTATAGGACTGTGCTGGATACTTTTGATTAGACAGTAGTCAGTAACTAGTGTGATGTGCCTAGTCCTTTCTTTGGTGCAGAGTTAATTCTATCAGTCAGGTTTGCAATGTTGCCACCATTCTAAGTAGCTCACCAACATCAACAATTCAAAGTGAACTGTGATGGTGGCATGGTGGTCGCATTGCAAACTTAACAGAATTCAGTCTGCACCAAACAAAGGACTAGTGTCTAATGAAAATAACCTCGTTGACTTGGAGTATGAGGATGATATTAGTTCTCCCTCCTAGGTGAAGACGCTGATTAAAATGCAGAGCAGAAATCTGCGAATATCTGACATGCTATTTGCTCCCATCAGGTGTAAGATGATGCCACGAGACTGGACTGGACTACATCCACTCACTTCTAGCTTAGAGACAGACATGAGTGAATTGGTAGAACATGTTGACTTCTCCACTTACTTGGGAAGTCGCATTAGCCCCAGTGGACTGATTGCTGCTAACGAAATCTCAGCACGGATAGAAAAGGCTTGTGTGGGATTCGCCAATGTGCATCATCTCTGGAGTAGACGTGATATCCGGTTGATTATCGACCAAATGATGTGTGTGCTACTCACTAGTTCGTTCCATCATCCTTTATGGTTGTGCGACATGGTGGTCAGTGAAAGTGGAAGATATGAAAAGTCTAGCTAGTTGTCTTTCATCATTGGTGTCTGCGTTCTATCTCCCGTGTTAGATGGTATATAATAGGGTGAGTAAGATTGAGTTAGTCAGGCGTCAAGTGTTCGGTTAGGAGGGAAAATCAATCGATGAGGTTGTGCAGCTACATCGATTGAGATGACTAGGGCATATGTCAAGCATGACTAGCTAACACCTTCCTCGATGACGAGTAATGTTAGGCTGACAAACGAACAGGATGGAAAAGAGCTAATGATAGTGATGGTCAAACTGAAAAATGGCACCAGTCAACAAAGTCTTGACGCTATGCATAGAACTTTTCTGATAAGTAGAACAGTTCAACTTGCGACACTCCATGTAGCGTACACAAAGGAAGGAATATTTGAGAAAAGCAAAATTCAAAACGATACTAATAAACACAAATGTAAGAGAGGAAGAACAGCAATATAGATAAACAATAGGGTTTTAATCGATATGGTAGATCACACAGAGAGTGAATACACCTGCGCCAGCCATTGAGAACGATTATGAGTCATACAAACCAACTGTCTCCAGCCAGTGCTTCTTAGAATCATGAGAACGCAAAACAGTTTGGCAGTTCACGCACCTCCCTACCTGACTGGCTTATTTATTTATTTATTTAAACGCAGAAAAAACTTGGTACGATATGGCACCAAGAAAGATGCGCCACACAATAATAATATAACAACATAGATTAAAAGTAAAAATATAAGTAGAAAACGGATAAAGAACTTCATCTGGAAGGAAAACAGTCATGTTTAACAGGTTCAAACAGTATTCGTTAACTACCATCAGGAAGGGAAGAAAGAAGGAAATTGCAACACGTTCGCCATTGATTACGATTCTTGGCCATATCCGATAACGTTTCGAGCCATCGATTTGAGCGACCTCTCAGACTACAACCTGGGAGTCGTGACGCACCAACCGATGCTAATCTAGCACAAATATCCTTCATTCCACGACGCCACGTCATGGGCTGACCACCCCTCCGCCTTTTCCATCCCATCCCAGGGCTGGTCAGTGAACAGAGACCTGTACGGAAGCCTCTGGGATGACATTCGCAGCACATGTCTAAGCTACGGGAGCCGATGTTTCCAGATGACGACACTCAATGAATGGTGATCACTGTGTTCAAACACACGCCGCCGAACCTCAGAATTACTCGTGCGATGATGCCATCGAACGCAAGCAACCCTGCAGAGACAGCGATGATCGAACACGCAGAGTCACCGCACATCTTCAGCTCGGAGAGGCCAGGTTTCACAGGCAAGACAGCCCGCACCGAAGCATTGTATACCCGACCTTTGACAGCCAGGCTAACGTTGCGACGGCGCCAGAGGTGGCTGAAGTTGATGTATGCCACCCTAGCCTTCATTGTACGGTTGGAAATCTCATCCGTCCCCCCTCCGCCTGCACTCAAACAACTACCCAGATACCCAAACTTATCAACAACTTCAAGCGGTTCACCCGCAAGAGTGAGTGCAGGTACATGCTGACTGGCTGGTTTTAACTTACTGTGAAAGATATCATGGACTGATTTTGTATCTTTTCGTTTGACCACCACCATTGGCTCTTTTCCATCCTGACTCTATGTCAGCTAAGATATTTCGGTGTCGAGGATTAAGATGGTTCTACCATGCCAGAAAGGTTGTTTGGATAGCGGTTAGACAAAAAGCAGCTACCCAATCCAATGCTATGACTCAAACAAAATCACAAAATATCATGCCGGATCGGTCGGGGCCCGGATTAACAACGACCGCGCTTCCTGCTGCCGTGTCACAGAGCAGAAGTGATAAATACGCTACTGAGACACACCAAATGAAAAACAACAAACAAAAACAGGCCGTGTGTGACCGGCCTCAAGCAGTTGTCCCGTGGGCTCTGCGGTCACGCAACCAACTTCCACGGTGTGGGCAGCCGGGAAGTAACAATCGCCCTCAAAATCCGAAGTGCACGCGAAGCCTCTCTAATCCTCACTCATCTTTGTATCCATCTTCATCTCTATTATCTTGCCTTCCTTCTACCAATGCAACTCCTCTACTTGATGGCTCTTCACTTCCTCTTCACTCTGTGTGCACTGATAACGATGGAAGCCAAAAAGCCACCATCGATAGTCTCCTAAAGCCACGTAAGGCTAGGTCACGTGCTGCACATGCCTAACCATCGCCTCCCCTCCCGACGGGCATTACTAGCTGATATAGGTGCAGGTTGGAAAAGAGTAAGTGGTGGCCAAACAAAAACATGGCCTCATCAATCCATGAAATCCTTGACAGTTAAACTGAGTCAGGTAATGAGGGACATGCAGACTTCCGAGTTGGAGCCCTCGGGACTCTAAGAATCAATCAATGGCTGGAGACAATAGGTGACATGGCTCAAAATCGTTGTCAATGGCTTACGCAGATGTATTCAGTCTCTGTAATCTTTCATATTCCTTTCTACCATTACTCATTCTGTTTCACTCTTATACTCGTCAAAACTCTATTGATTCTCTTCACTCATTTTCTTGTCTACCTTTGTGTGCTATTCGGAACGTGGCAACTGGAACTGCTGCACTTCGGTGCCAGGTTCTATGTTGAATCCAGACAGACAAACAGACTATCTACATTTCCTTATATGTAGAAGGCTATAAAGCCAAACTGACCAGTCAGATGGCTAATGATACTTACTTATTATCCATCCAGTTACCCAACCAGTCTGAAAAAAGTTGACGCGTAAGGGTTTCGAACTTGGAACAGGCCAGCCGGTTAAGAGATGCATCATCTCTCCACCTAACAACATCATCCGTAACACGCTACTGGAAATAGAAGCGTTGCTTTCGAAAGGTATACACACAATTCCTCTCTTTTTTTGATTACTAGTTCGGTCAGATAATGAACAACAGTAAAGCAATAAAAAATTTTACATACAATTTACAATGTGTTAGCTGATTTATCAAAAATAAATATAAAGCAATTATGAATCACTATGATAGATGCATGCGTAAGTTCTGCACACGAACTGTACACACACACACACACACACACACACACACACACACACACACGAACACATAATAAACCAGAGACAGAGAGGTCAACTAATCAAAGTGTTCATCATCATCATCACCATCAACATTATTGTGAAAAACAGGCCAGTGCAACAAAAAAATAGGATAGTGAATCAGAAATAAAACCAAATCCAAAAAATATTACAGAACAGAGCAGACGAGAAGAGAAGAGAACAGGAGAAGAAATGCGAAATATGGAAGAGATGACTACTACTACTACTATGTATGTTCACAAGGGCGAACAACAGTACAGCACAGACAAACAGACAGATAGACGTATGCGCATATTGTATGTATGTTCCTACATAGATGCATACAAACACACACACACACATACACACATCACAAATTGCATGCATGACATTTCTGTCATACTGCTTTTGCTAACTCTGAATTTTGACAAGAGCAGTAAGTCTAGAATACAGAAGAGAAAAAAAAAGAGAAAACTATACTGCATCATTTTCAAAATGATTGTCTGCTTTCTCTTGGTTTGTGTGTGCGTGCATATCGCATCCTCTATGGTTTAGGTATATGAAAGAAGGAAAAATTCATATATAGATAATATGAATTAGATGATTTGATGAGGGAAAGGATTGGAAGGCCTAGCCTAGCCTAGCCTGTCATATGCTCTGATAGTATTCTCGTGACTTTTCTCGCCAGATCTGCGCCTAGGCCATTGAGAGCAGAAGACATGAAAAGATTAGCTGTCTTCGATCATAGGTGTCTGCGTTCTATCTCCCGCGTGAAGTGGTATAATAAGGTGAGCAATATTGAGGTTAGGCACCAGTCGAGTGCTAGGTAAGGAGGGGAAATCAATCGACGAAACTGTGAAATTACATCGACTGAGATGGTTAGGACATGTGTTACGCATGCATCCCTAGCCATCACCTTCCTCGACAGTGGGCAATGTTAGCTGATATAGGGTCAGGTTGGAAAAGAGTAAGTGGTGGCCAAACAAAAACATGGCCTCATCAATCCATGAAATCCTTGACAGTTAAACTGAGTCAGGTAATGAGGGACATGCAGACTTCCGAGTTGGAGCCCTCGGGACTCTAAGAATCAATCAATGGCTGGAGACAATAGGTGACATGGCTCAAAATCGTTGTCAATGGCTTACGCAGATGTATTCAGTCTCTGTAATCTTTCATATTCCTTTCTACCATTACTCATTCTGTTTCACTCTTATACTCGTCAAAACTCTATTGATTCTCTTCACTCATTTTCTTGTCTACCTTTGTGTGCTATTCGGAACGTGGCAACTGGAACTGCTGCACTTCGGTGCCAGGTTCTATGTTGAATCCAGACAGACAAACAGACTATCTACATTTCCTTATATGTAGAAGGCTATAAAGCCAAACTGACCAGTCAGATGGCTAATGATACTTACTTATTATCCATCCAGTTACCCAACCAGTCTGAAAAAAGTTGACGCGTAAGGGTTTCGAACTTGGAACAGGCCAGCCGGTTAAGAGATGCATCATCTCTCCACCTAACAACATCATCCGTAACACGCTACTGGAAATAGAAGCGTTGCTTTCGAAAGGTATACACACAATTCCTCTCTTTTTTTGATTACTAGTTCGGTCAGATAATGAACAACAGTAAAGCAATAAAAAATTTTACATACAATTTACAATGTGTTAGCTGATTTATCAAAAATAAATATAAAGCAATTATGAATCACTATGATAGATGCATGCGTAAGTTCTGCACACGAACTGTACACACACACACACACACACACACACACACACACGAACACATAATAAACCAGAGACAGAGAGGTCAACTAATCAAAGTGTTCATCATCATCATCACCATCAACATTATTGTGAAAAACAGGCCAGTGCAACAAAAAAATAGGATAGTGAATCAGAAATAAAACCAAATCCAAAAAATATTACAGAACAGAGCAGACGAGAAGAGAAGAGAACAGGAGAAGAAATGCGAAATATGGAAGAGATGACTACTACTACTACTATGTATGTTCACAAGGGCGAACAACAGTACAGCACAGACAAACAGACAGATAGACGTATGCGCATATTGTATGTATGTTCCTACATAGATGCATACAAACACACACACACACATACACACATCACAAATTGCATGCATGACATTTCTGTCATACTGCTTTTGCTAACTCTGAATTTTGACAAGAGCAGTAAGTCTAGAATACAGAAGAGAAAAAAAAAGAGAAAACTATACTGCATCATTTTCAAAATGATTGTCTGCTTTCTCTTGGTTTGTGTGTGTGTGCGTGCATATCGCATCCTCTATGGTTTAGGTATATGAAAGAAGGAAAAATTCATATATAGATAATATGAATTAGATGATTTGATGAGGGAAAGGATTGGAAGGCCTAGCCTAGCCTAGCCTGTCATATGCTCTGATAGTATTCTCGTGACTTTTCTCGCCAGATCTGCGCCTTGGCCATTGAGAGCAGAAGACATGAAAAGGCCAGTTAGCTGTCTTCGATCATAGGTGTCTGCGTTCTATCTCCCGTGTGAAGTGGTATAATAAGGTGAGCAATATTGAGGTTAGGCACCAGTCGAGTGCTAGGTAAGGAGGGGAAATCAATCGACGAAACTGTGAAATTACATCGACTGAGATGGTTAGGACATGTGTTACGCATGCATCCCTAGCCATCACCTTCCTCGACAGTGGGCAATGTTAGCTGATATAGGGTCAGGTTGGAAAAGAGCTAGCGGCGGTCAAACAGAAACATGGCACCAGTCAATGAAATCTACAACAGTTAGTCTAACCCACGTAGGAAGGTGTAGACTTCCTCACTGGTTGGGGTCCTCGGGACAGTAAAAACTAATGGTTGGAAACAATTGGTGATATAGCTCAAAATCGTTCTCAGTGATGGCGCAGATGCATCCACTCCTTGTGACTTATGATTTCCAATTGAACTGTTTTGTTCTTCGTTATTACTATACCTTTGTCTCACACCTATGTTTACTGTCTATATTATGCATTTCTTCTACTTTCTTCTCTTGCTTTGTGTGCTACATGGAGTGTGGCGACTTGAACTGCCGCATATATGTGCAAAGTCCTATGTCGAAAACCGACCGACCGACTGCGCCTAGGACGATAGGATAGTGTACGCTACGCAATGGTTGGGTACTAGGTTTGAGGAAGGCTATGTACTATATGCATGCGCCTCGCCCTAATAATAATAATAATCTACTTTATTCCAAAAACAGTACTTAAATAATACAGAATGGAATTCTCAGCATTTGTCACAACACCTTGCATCTAATTTACTCAAAATAACCACAGGAATTACGGTATTAAGTCGAAAATATTCGAAGTACAAAATGAGAATGATAAATATAATAAAAAATAACAGTGACTTTGTTTCAAAGAGTATTGACGATTCAGTTTGGAAATTTTAGCATGTTACAGATTATTGAATCTAATGTTCTGTTGATATAGCATGGTGAGGGGAAAGACAAAATTAACAGTTATAACACAGCTTAAATGATGTTTACACTTATGAAAAATATAAACGAAAACAAAACATTGAGAGGATTATAAATATAAGAAGAATAATAACAATAAAGTTTGATGTTGTAAGGGTGGAGGAAATGGTTTATTTGGTAATGCAAAGAAGGTTAGTTAGTTCATGTCTGACACTATTTTCATCACATAAAGTATGTGCCAAACATAGTATAGTGGAGTTTTTCTACTTAGACGTACGTGCATAAAGTCTTCTGAAAAGACTTCTTGTTTTACCTAAGGAGACACAAGGTTGGAGCTGCGGGTAGAGTGGATGCTCACAGTCTGACAGAATTACTTTAGCAAACTTTTTGCACGAAATCAAGTGCCTATCAATGATAATGTCAACGATGTGGCCCAATGGGATACCACTCGTCCTACTGACAGTCTTCAGAGTTCTACGAAGTATGACATAGTCTTTTTTAAGCAATCCAGGAAAGAATAAGGATGAACAGTAAAGAAGAATAGGTAAGATGCACGAGTTGACAAACTGTAAGAGGAGGAGAAGTTGGGTTATGCTTAAGTGTCTTAACTTCTTAATGTAAAAAGTCAGACGAAATATCCTTTTAGAACTCGTTAAGACATGGAAAGACCAGGATAGGTCAGAAGAAAGAAGTAATCCAAGAAACTTAACTTGAGACTTGGTTTCTATATCAGTACCATCGATTTTGCAAGGATCATAGGAAGCAACAGCTTCATTTATCTTTCTTTTACATCGAAAATTGATTTAGTTTAAGGCCATTAGACGAAGACCATTTGCTAATTCCTGATAGAAAGCTTTTCATCTTAGTACAGTCTACCTGGGAGTTAACAGACATTGAAATAATTAGATCATCGGCATACTTAACAAAGTTCATTTCATCAGAGTGTTTAATCCCACTCCTAGATTATGGTAGAGATATGGGGATGACACATTCACTGTACTGAAATTTGAATATATCCCTTAGTTTTCCAAACATAGAAACTCTATAGGAGACGGAATCTAATTCACACACCCTAATAAATACTTAGGCCTTGATCCATCGCACCCGGAATCAATTAAGATAGGTTTAGTTGAGTGTCTATATTATAGGGTCAGGAGCCTAACTCGTGAACCAGAAGATTTAAATAATGAAATCGAACAAATAAAGGAAATAATACTGGTGAACAACTAACTACCCACAGAATTCATTTCAAAACATATGAAAAACCATAGAAAATCTAAGATTAGTAATAAAAATGACGAAAATAATAAAGAATTCAAAGCCTCTGTAGTACTGCAGTATAAAGAAGAAACGTAAGAGGCCTTAAGTAGGATTCTCAATGATGCTGGGATTAGGGTGGCATTTAAACCAACCAACCAACCAACTCTCTCAGAGATATACTTTGTCGGTTTAAGGGCTTAATAGACCCAATTAAAAAATATATATATAATTTACCAAATACAATGTGATGACTGTGAATGGGGTCAATTATATAGGTCAGCCAAACTAGTAGATCGAGGTCAACTAGATTATTCGAACATAGAAATTTAGCTAGACCTAGAATAATTGACCCTATCCGATGAAACAACCTAGAAAAAAGCTCAGCTATTGCACTGCATTCACTAACATGTAGACACACAAGAGGGCTGGGTGGAACATGTTGAGAGTATTATTAAGTATTATAGTTTATTGATTCAACACCTCATATGTGCAATCGGAATGACGCAACGCCTATACAGGAGATATGGAAAGTGTCAACAAACAACAAAGGGAAATTGGAGAGACAGGAAGAGAGAAAATATATATAAGACAAAATGGGAAACCCTACGATTAAAATTGGTATGATTATGCACACAAATAATTTATGCTCGAAAGCTTTTCATCCAATTATCAATACTGCATTACTGTGTGATATGTAAAATAAACTTATTTTATATGGAATTACATTCTACCACCACAGTGCACTAGTTCTACACTTACATTAACGTCTCCAGCTGTAACACTGAGTGACCACGGTTCGAATCTCAGAGGGGAAGCGAGTTCCTTCAAAAATTCAGATACGCCTTGCTGACTGGTGAGTGCCAACAACAAGTACGAAACCCTGATCAGGAGAGACTTCTTCCTACCGATTACCTCTAACCTCCACCTAATATATCAAAAGTTCACAGTGCACCGTGATGGTGGCGAGCCACTTAGCACAGTGAGGCCCACGTTACAGAAACTTGACTGATAGAATTTGGTATGTACCCAAACAAAGGGTACACTAGCTACACTTAAAAGTGTCTAAACAATCCAGGCTGATAAGTGACGACGCCCAGACACGATCTCAGCCCTCACACTAATAAAATGAAACAAGAACTACACCTCTGTTTGTACTAATGATTGCTTCAGTGTACACAGATAGCTAACAATCAATCAAATGACCAGATCAAATACAAACAGTAGGAGAGGAGACAAACCAAGCACTTCACAGTTAGAAAACTGTTTCCATTGGAATTCAGCAACAACGTAGAAAGCGGGTTTTTCAGGAAGAAACCACACACACATTGTGAGAGTAAGGCTCATTATCAGACTATTTAATTACTTAGACTGTATACACTATGCAGAAGAGGACTCGAGCCTCAGTCTCACTAACTCGCTCACCCAATTAACAGTCACGTTAAGAACACACACACACACATACATTTAAACGAAGATATCTCTGTTCCGCTCAAACTCTTTTTCAAAACTGTACAACTGTATTTATGGAGGGATTATTTGCAGAATGTTAAATGCCAACAATATTTGAAGTAATTTGGAGGATAGGGATTAGCGGTGGAATCCACCAGGATGCCCATTTTGTCCTATTTGGGACTCGTTGGTTGGATACACACCTGCGTTCCCCAGTGAGACTAATAGTGTTCCTAATGGGACTCGAACCCAATATCCATATTTAATAAACGCCAAAGCGCTATCCATTAGACCATTTGGGACTTTTGCTTATGGATGACAAGAGATTTCTTTATTTACATGATGAAGGATGTAAGAGAAAGACTTTTGACCTGTTCAAATCTTACCTTATTAGTAACGCTGACTGAATGACTTTGGCACTAATGATGTTTCATGATGAGAAGTAATACATGTACTTCTTAGAATCCCGGCGACACAACACCTCCAGACATGGTTCAAACTGTTAAAAATTTCATGAACTGACTCTACATTTTGGTTTGGATACCAATAGCTCTTTTCCAACCTAATCCTAACATTAACATGCATTATACATGCCTAGTCATCTCAATCGATGTAGCTTCACAACCTCGTCAATTGATCTTCCCTCCCTCCCTAACACTCGACGCCTAACCAACTCAATATCACCCAGCCTATCCTGCCTCCTAACACGGGAGACAGAACTCAGACACTAATGACCAAAGACAGCTAGCTAGCTGGCTAGCCTTTTCATGTCTCCCACTTTCGATGGGCCACTACGTCACACAGCTCCTGAGTGGACCATCAAGTGGAGCATCAAGCTTTGGTTTGCGGGATAGGGTTGCTAGTCTTAATTTAGCCCAACCTACCCGTCCTCTGTTTAATCAAGCTACCTACAGGCTAAACCAGATGTTAAGGGAAATGTACAGAGAAAGAATCGAACTCGCAGGATTGTGCATGCACCCGCTTATCGAGGCATTCACAACTTTACCCTACCACCACATTGAACCACACTGACACACCTTGCTTGTTATTGACCACTTATAAAATTCCACCGAGTAATAGCAATAATAATAATAACAATAAAAACAAGACTGCACGAGATTCACAAGTTTCAATTTCAAAACAAAAAGAACAGTAACAACAACACATAGTATGTGTGTGTTCATTATAACGTGCCAAAAATTTTTTTTGAAAAAAAAGAAATCAATAAATCAATCAAATTCTCTGGAAGAAAAAGAGAAAATAAACGAAACAAAACGAAAATAGGTAGAACAATAAGACAAAGCAGATATAGTTAGTGAGAAAGATGAATATTCGATATAAAATGGCAAATATTCACTCATTCACATTCATTCATTCATTCCTTCATTAATCATGATACTTCATTAGATGTGTGAGTGTGTGTGTGTGAGGGTGGATCTTTGTCTGTGTGAGTCCGTGATTATGTGTGTAGATGTGCGTGCAACACACACACACGCTTGCAAGCAAGTGTAAATAACTACAGGGTAATCAAAACAACACACACACTCTCTCTCACCTTCACTATTTCTCCTGATTGAAGACCAACCTAATTTCAATAAATATTGGTAATAATAGTAGTAGTATGATATATGTTGTATGCTATGATGAAGGCAATGTGAATAATGATTACACTGTGATCACTGAGTTCAGCTGTTGAAGGCACAATAAACATACACAAAAGACACCACCTACAAACATGCAAACAATAATATATGCACACATACACACATATCGCACCTTTGATTTCCATTTAAACCACCAATCACAGTTATGATATGATATGATAAAGCAGGATGCATGCCACCTACGCACGACACATCCGCATAAACACTTACGCACAAATAGATCGATTACAAAAAAGTAGCTGGTAGTAATCCTTACTGTCCCCATTCAAGACTATATTTATTGGTTAGTCTTTATGCATGTATGTGTGTGTGTGTGCTAGACACAATTGTGGATAGACACACATTTATAATTTAGTTAATTCGTTTACAAACACACACACACACGAAAAAAACGGGAATAAATAAGCTGCTTCACCAGCGTAGTGCTTGCTGTACAAGAACAAAACCAGTAACAACAACAACAACTACAAGGTTGACAAGACTGTTGGCAAAAGGTTGATTTAATGTAAGCAATATTAACACCTTCACACGCGCACACACATACACACACAAGAACTGTTAGTGTATATGTTGGTGTGTGTGCACAAATATGTATACACCCCAAGTGAAAACTGAATTTATATATAGCGCTTTTGTTGTTCTAGATCTACACAACGGGAATGAGAGGTGGGGTAATAATAACAACTACTGTCAGATCTGTGTTGTTATGACTTCTATATATCATCATGATTATTTATTCCCTGCTGTTGTTTATTATATACAATATTCGTTCACATTCTTACTAGAATCTCGCTCGACTGAAGGCAGTAAGAACCACATCATATATTGGAAACCAGAGAGAGGGAGAGAGAAGCAGAAACAGAGGAGGGGGATAGAGGGATTATTGATTAGAAAGCACATATATATGTGTAAATGGTAAAAACATAACCAAACACATATGATGTTTATTCACAATCAGTGTGTAGAAATTGACAGGTAAAATTGTAGCTCACTAACTAACTAACTAACCAGATGACTGCTGCTACCTATCACTAAAACATCTGTAGGTAATCTAATCACACAGACAAGTAAGATAGAAACACAAAGAGGTGAATAAAATATGTAAAAAAACAACGAGCTGAATTCAAATCTACACTGAGATTATGAAATAGAAGAAAATAAAACAAGAAATAAAGAAGAACTTATTCAAAACACTACATGGGATGGAATTCAATGATCTCCCGAATTCTAACTTTATCATCCCGTGATACAGAGAGCTGCCCTGACCAAAGCCTCCGATGAGTATCCACCACCGGTCCCAATTTCTCTCTACAGCTTCAAGAAAATCCATCCAAAAAGCCATCATAGTGAGCTAAATGGTCAACGGAGCTCGGGTCTCGTAACCTGAAGGTGCCGGGATCGACCCCTGGCGCAGTACTGAAGAGTCTCAGAATGGGACGAAACCGCCAACTCCAGTGTTCCCTACTGGTTTTCAAATGATCTTTATAACTGATGTTGGTTAATGATGAGAATCTGATAGTTGTAATCAATTCAAATTCCTCATTTCAGAGAATTTTAACGAAGGTATTCGATACGAGAAATTAGGGGAGAACTTGAGAAGTGAAACTGACCTCCTACACAAAGATGACCAAGATGATATGCATACCAGATAGACATTTCAGTTTTATTATTGTAAACACAAAATCAAGTACAGCACATGTAATGATTATGCGTCATTCTTATTACTATTACATAACCTAGAAGTAAGACCAGTCATTCTATAAACCAAAATGACAACTCATTTGGAGTTGAAGCACTCGGTTTTTGGTTTGACTGACTGAATGTCAACAAAGAACAGCACAGATGTGAACCAGTTCCTGTTGCCCCATCCCATATGTATCACACAAAGGAAGGGACTTAGAACGGAAAAAACGAGATTCGAAAGAATAATAATAAACAGAGATGTGAGGGAGAAAGAATAATAACTTAGAAAAACAATAGAGTTTCAATGCATATCAAAGATTACAAGGAGCGAATTCATATGGACTATTTGTCTCCAATCATTGGTTTTTACAATCACACCTATGCCAGGGTTGGCGTAAGTTGGCAAATTCCACACAAGTCTTTTGTGTCCGTGCTGTGATTTTGTTAGCAGCAATCAGTTCGTTGTGGAGCTGATGCAAGTTCTCAAACAACTGAAGTGGTCAACACACTCTACCACTGCCCATCTTCAGGTTAGGAGTCGATGTAGTCCAGTCCAGTCCAGTCCTGTAAAACAACCTTACATTTGACGCCATCAAACTGCATGCTAAACATTCGAAGATTGGTATTCAACGCTTTCAGAAAACTGCATTTTGTCAGCGTCTTCACCCAGAAGGACTATATCATTCGCATATTCTAAGTCGACGAGATTACACCCTGGTAACAAGTCAACCGTCGAGTCACTGAAGTCAGGTAGGGTCGATTCCGTTAGTACATCTACGATGAAATTAAACAGAAATGAGGACAGGGGGCATCTCTCCCTGATGGACACAAAATGTTGTCACCACTTCAGATAGCAACTCTCCGTCGGCGCTTTCTTACGTGGCTGCACGAGTTCGAGTAGAATGCCTTGATTTCTGCAATGTATTTTCTCAGCATTCCCTTCACGACTAAACATTGCCATAGTACCCCTCGGTCGACGGAGTCGAATTCCGCTTTGAAGTTAAGATATCCGGTAATTTTTAGACTCCGGTAAATATGCCTATGATCCAGAATCCGTCGAAGCGTGAAGATATGATCAATACACCATCTACGTGACCCATAGCCTGGCTGATTTTCTCGTGTCTGTTTCTCCCGAGCATCACTTAATCTATGCATGATTACTGAGCCTAGAACTTCAGATACCATATTAGTCAAGCTAATTGCCTTGAGATTACCTCAGGAAAACTTCTCTCTTCTTGCATGCTAGGGTGATCAATGACTTACACCAGTACGATGGGACTATTTCAGATCTCCAGACATCACCTTATACCTTAATTAACTAAGACCGCAATATGTCACCACCGTCCTTAAACCCTTTCGGTCTATAAGTTATGGCTTCGATATGGTTGATATGATTGGTATACAACTATTCATGTGAATCAATCAGTAGTGTATAGTTTTATACAAAAATGCTTGCTCCCTTGGTTACTATTTATGATATCAAGCAGACCATAATATTTTGTAATGTGAATAACTTCGTTTCCATAGGAAACCATACTGAAATTTCACCTTCTCGAATTGTGTACACATTGCAAATTGCTATCAACTGATTAGCAAATTGTGAACTGTTTTTTTTTCTATTCCTTCACGTTCCCCACTGGAACATAGGGCTTTAAGCTAGAGGCTTGAAGTTTCTGTAGCAGTGTTTACTATAACAGGACAGGGTTGCTAGACTCATGCCCAACCTTTCCTCTTTGCTAGTTCTACTGTGGTAAGAGCTGTCTGTTAGCCAAATTGGTAGACGGTAATTTACGTCAGTGTTTATGTCCCAAATATTGGTCATGAGAAAAATAAGAACTAAAACTGACTCAACAGCAATCGCAGCAGACTTTGCGTAGGCGGATACAATTAGCAGATAGATGATCTGACATTCAAGAAACAGCCACAAAGAGATGAAAGATTAACTTTCAGTGAGAAACAACCACCAATCAGAAGACTGTTTTTCTGCTAACAATAATCTATAATAATGTACATGAAAATCTATAAATATGTGTCGATTTCCTTAATAAATGATCTGCTACCTGGGCCTTGTCTTCTGTTGTTACAATATTACTGACTTAGCGAGGTAAAGGAGTGCCGTCGGACGGGGATCGAACCCCGGACCATGTGCAAGGTCGGAGAGCGTCCTAACCATTGTGCCACCGATGCACTTGTGAACTAGTTTAGTACACTCAATTTTATACAACCTGTGCGTCGGTAGCACAGCGGTTAGGATTCCCGCCGACCATGCACATGGCCCGGGGTTCGATCTCCTGCCGACGCACACCTGATATCTATGGTCGGCCTGCGAATTTGGGCTACCGATAGCACATGCTGAAAATTCCATACTTGTACCAAAAATACTATGTGGTTTCAAGCTATAATCAAAAGATTCCATTTAAAGGGTCACAAGATCATCAGTAATTCAGGCGTAGAATGCCCGCCAGCCATGCCTTACGTGGTCTGAGTTCGATTACCGACCACGAACACACTCCTCCGAAAACACCTCACACAGCCATTACTACACCCGGTAAAGAAGGAAGGTTAGGTGTTAGACCTGGCAACACCAACGGAGGTTCGTTTCTCTCGTTTTAGGGGTTGGCTGAGGGAGAACCTTGTCGGCAGTGTGTATACTCACCCGCTTGGACTCAAACTCAGCTACTCAGAGAGCCAATCCCGTTGTTCAAACCGCCACCAAATAGCTAGCCAGAAATCGGGTAGTTTGAACTGAGACTGAGTGAAGTCAAACCGGCTACACCGCCAAAATACGAGCGAAGTGGCCTCTCGGTCTTTAAGATCATTTCGATCTGGCTAGCACGTGTCGGATATATATTTCAATCGGAACAGAACGCAAAGGAATGAATGAAAAACACAACATCAAGGGAACAAAAAATCCCCAAAAACAAAAGACTTACTCACCTACATATACGTAATCAAATTTATTTGGTCACCTCCCTTATCCATTCCGCATCATTCCTTTTGCGCTAAACATTCGTTATTTTTGTATTGTAACTTTGAGTACACTCGCGTCTGTCTCACGGTAATCATAACACCAAAAGAAAGTGAATACAATTCAGTGAGGGAGAGAGAGAGAGAAAAAGTTTAAATTATGAATAAACAATACAATACCATGGTATGTGAATGCATCCTATTTACCAATAATAGTAAATTTTATTTAGAAAAACACGTGTAGAACACCATGATAATTGACTCGGTTTTAAAATTAGCATCAAAGAAAAGAAAGAAAGTTTGAGAAAATTACAAAGCACAAAACAAAAAAAATATTAAAAATAAACACAAAAGGAGATAGTCAAAGACGGCTAAAGGTGGGGGAGGGAGGTGAGAAGATAAGAATCCACACACTGTTTACAATAATGAATAAATTCGTTCATCAATCCATTGAAAATTCTGTCACCAGCGGGCATATATAGATAGAGATGGATGAGTGGGTGGATAGACGGAAAACAAAAATAAAGAAATGGACTACCTTACCTCCCGCCACCCCTAACGATGCTCCTACACAATACATATAAATATATATTATAAAAAATCACAATGATTATAAAAAGAAGCCAGAAGACACCGTAGTGCAGCAGAATAAAGAGCAATAGTCTTGGTAATAGTTGGGGGGGGGTATACAACCGCGTTAATTCAACAACTCATCAACTGTTCCCACCCCCCTCCTTTAAAAAAAAACGATGAAAGTACCGTTAAAAAAACAATATTAGAAGGAGAGAAAAGAAGTTATACGAGTGCTCAAAAAAAATATTAAATATATAAACAATTATTTAGAAATAGAAAAGCAATACTTATACAAGTAGTTTAATAAAGCATGATAAAAGCAAAATATACACTTTGTCATTTTATGCTTAGCCGATTTACAACAACACAAAACACATGCATGAAATATATGAATGTTAGTAGAAGAAGCGTTTAGTTGTTGTATATATTTATATGCTGTGATGAGTAATTCTCTTGATTTGTAAGCCTACATACATACACACACACACACACACAAAGAACAAGTGAGTATTCTCATTCCATCCTTCTCCCTACAGAGAAGGCGAAACAGTGGGATGGAGTGGTCCGGCGAGAGGGTTGGGCGAATATGAATTAATATAAATGCATATTGTGTTACTTTCATAAACATTATCGTCATCAAGATAAACAAGTTGAATACAATAGAAGGAAATAAATAAATAAATACATTTAAGAAGAACTCAAAATAAAAACTGTTCTCAAATTACTCTTACAGGGCCTTCTTGGATGATCGTGTAACGTCGTCCACCACCTACCTGAACCGTATAGCCCAATTTATAGTTATAGTAGGCGATAGAGAGATAGACAGGTAAGTATGTATGTATGTAAGAAAGAGAGCAGATAGACACACAAACACACATACAATCCATAGGGCTGTTGTTTGATACTATACAATGTGGCAGTGATCGTCTGGAATATAAAGATGATATACACAATACAAGAAAGGACTGATGATACTTGTCTTGACGATGTGATGAATAACATCGGGTACGGCTGGAGAATACGCTGAAGAACTCAATCGACGGCGCGCTCTCACATACATGAAAGCGAACAATGTTAGTTATAAATAGTTGTCTATGTTGCAAATATGTATATGTATGTGTATACGTTGAGCGAATTTACAGATGAAACAGTTGTAGAAATAATAATAAGTATTATATTAAGAGTAATAAGTAATAAAAACAGGTTGTATCAATGAAACGAAATGTCGGTGAGATCTTGTTGTTGTTTTCATTATTATTATTATTATTATAAGTAGTAGTAGTAGTATATTTATGTCTACTGATATGATATTATTTTCTTTTCAATGCCAATAAAAGTAAATTACAATAATCCTAGCCCAGAATTTGTCGGCACAACATTCTGCGCATTTGTATTCATTAGTCCAGCATTCATTTGAAGTGAAGAATTTGTACCCGGATTGGTTAACCAGCTCGGTTGGCCAGCATAACTAACCGGGGGCGATGAAATGTCTGGTGGTGCAGTCACTCCAGACGGTGCACCTCTTGACGCCCAACCACTTGTAGTTGTTGTTGTATCTTGTTGATTGAACATAAACGGTTGAACTGGATGACTTGATTGTACTGTCCGGGTTAACAGAGGGACAGAACCAGGATTCGACGTGATATTCGCTGGGAGGACGTTCGGTTGAACGCCAGCCGCTCTTCTAGCGACAACAAGACCTGATCGATTCGCTGGTACAATACTCAGATCATTGAGATCTTTATTCCCCCCACCACAACAACCACGTCGACGGAATACACGAGCGAAAAATCGTTGCCATGATACTAAGGTTTTACCACTCCATATCCATATACCACTTGTTATGCCGACAATCAATGTCATCAGATATTTAATCATAAATAATTCAAATTCAGGTTTTTCTAATGCAGACATCTTGGCAAAAATATTTTCACTAACAAATCCATCAGAATTATCTGATGAACGAGACGCGGCACTGCCAGCTTCAACTAATCGTCTAAAGTGTCCAGGACATATTGAATCCGCAAGTAGATTTGGATCAACTTTACGACAGACTTCAGTTGTATACCAGGTCAGCATCCATTTCTCTGACATTCTTGACTCGTGCAGATAACAGGCAATGACAACTAGCGCTGGTACAATATACAACAAACTGAATACACCAATACGCATGATTAACTTTTCTAAATCATCCGTCTTTGAACCACCCGTTTTAATGATTGTACGAATTTTGAATAAGGAGACAAATCCAGCGAATAGGAAACATGTTCCAATTAAAAGATACAAACAAAGCGGAGCGATTAAAAATGCTCTCAGGATAACTGGATCTGTCAACCCGGTGAAACAGACACCAGACAATGGATCACCGTCAACTTTGCCCAGTGCTAATATACCGATTGTCTTTGCAGCAGGTATTGCCCAAGCAGCAAAGTGTAAGTATTGAGCATTGCGTGAGATAGCTTCATGTGCCCAATGACATTTTGCGGCTAAATACCAGGTAATTGTCAGTACAACCCACCATATTGAACTAGCCATAGAGAAGAAATAGAGTAACATGAATAGGATAATGCATCCTTCAAATTTTGTTCCCTGGGTAATTAATCGTGGCATTTCAATTTGCCCACTAAGCGATTGTGGTGCCGGAAATGGACCTGAGCAAGCAACCTGAGTTGGGAGTAAAGAAGAAAAATAGACAAGGAAAAATAAACACGGTATCAAGGAAATAATACGTGAATCATCAGAAACTATTATTTAAATTAACAAAATTGTATCCTGTGAGAAAACCTGGCTTAATTTACTAGCTCGCTAGTTTTTTAGCCGGTTCCAAGCCCGGGGTAAAGAGGGAGGGTTGGGTGTGGGGCCAACGATCCTATCCCCACAAAACCAATCAAACAAACAATTAATCAGTGACAAGGCTGCCTATTATCACCTGCGATGATATTCTTAATTGTGGTGGACTGACTGGATTATGTGCCAGACTGTGCGTTGGGAGCGAGGAGACAGGAATACGCTGGACCACCGATGAGAAGACTGTAGAAGATCTGGATTTCGCGTGTGGATGATATATGTCTAGTATCACATAGACTCGAAGACTGGCTGCAGAAGCAGCGGAGACAGGACTCTAAGTGAACATAGAGAAGACGGAGGTGATGATGAAAACCAACGAACCGCAACAACAACAACAACCAGAACCAATCGTCATCAACGGGAGAGACTTAACAGAGGTTACTTTCTTCACTTATCTAGGAAGCACGGTTTTAACCACAGGCGGAACGGATGAAGATGTCAAATCCAGCCAGAATCGAGAAAGCAAGATACACCTTCAATAACTTGAAACCAGTTTGGAAATCTTCTGCACCCCACCTCAGCGTAAAGAACAAGATTCGGATATTCGACCCAAATGTGAAGTCAGTCAATTCTTCGATAGGGATCAGAAACTTGGTGGGTGAGTCATGAAAAACATTTCCAACAAGTTACATACTTTTATCAACAACTGACTCCTTCACTGGTTCCATACTGAAGACCAAATGACCGGCAGGCCAGAAAGAATAGTATGGAGAAATTCTGGCAACAATTCAACCAAGAGCCGATTGTCACCCTCAGACCCACGTCCAACCGAAATCGTTTCCAAACTGTTGCATAAACTCCAAAGCACATGGGAAAAAATATTTAAAAAATAAACTTATTCTTAGCTGAAATCAAAAAGATGAAATGATGCGGACTAGTGAAAGCCTTTGGGGAATTGCAAGCCAGTCGATGTGTCTTCTTTCAATGAGAGTAAAAATAGGTATGGAGACATGGGATGTCCACATGATTAGAAGAAATCTATTGATCTCGGGGGAGTATCATCGGCATCATCATCAAGATGCTCCATCCCGCCTGCCACAGGAACTGTCCCATCTCCGCAGATAAAAGTGGTATGCAACCTACAAGATGGTTGTGGATTTGTGAGACTTTTCGTGAAAGTGGTCATGACCCTCTGAGATGGACTGGTGATGTACTATCTGAGAAGCGGATCGTAAGTTTTTACCTGACAATGGGGGGATGAGATTACACCAACCACCGAGGCAGAGTTAACAGGATGCCTTGTATCAGGTGGCCGCTTCCATGGCATACACATCCTAAGATATTCTTTACTCGGTTGGGATACCGATTCGGCAGGGAGGAAGTACAATACCTCCAGCTTCATCTGACGCCTGGTTAGAAAATCAACGTGAAGCACCAGAAATAATAAGGAATTTTCAGAAGCCTGATACTCAGGTGAGTCTGCAATCAACAGTCATATTTGTCAGACAACAAAGAGCAAGTAAGATGGATAAAAAGTCAACGATCAGGTGAATGGTCGTCAATACCAATACAAATGAACAAGAGTACAAGAAAAGCCCCAAAAACAACCCATTAGTGGAGGTTGACTAACTGAATTTCGACAAAAGAACTTTGCACAAAAGCGGAGCAGTTAAAGTCACCACACTCAATATAGCACAAAAAGGTAGAGAAAAACAACATGTAAAGGTACTATAGATAATGAAAGCAAATAAACACGATAGAACAGTTAAAAGAAAAAACATGAGAACTTAATGGACGTGGGAGACTAGCAAAGAGTGAATGTATCTGTACCACTGAGAACGATCTTGAGACATATCGCCAACAATCTGAAGTTATTGGAACTTAGCGCATAAGGACTCCAACCAGGTAGTCTAAGTGGCTGCCTCAAACAAACTGTTAAAACTTTATGAATTGATTCTAGGACTTGATTTAGCCACCCGTAAACTCTCTTCCAAATTAATCCTATGTTATTCCAATGTAACTGCTCCCGCAGATGCATGTAAATTTGTATATACAGTTGGAGTTAACATATGTTAGCTAAGTTTTCACCACAAGCGATGGCTCAGCATGTGTCCTGGTCATCTCAATAGATGTAGCTTCACACCTAACCTTAATATTACTCATCAAGCTATACCACTTAACACGGTAGAGATTAACAGAGGCAGTTATTATGTACATGGTGAATTTCAAAACCGTCTTCTGGATAAACTTGCAGTCATCGGAATCCACCGGACGAAGTGGGACTTATTCGTTCGAAGGAAATTTGGAGTCATTTTCCTTACCTTCGTCATTATTACATGAATGTAAAAAAACTGACAGTTCCCTCCTCCACCCCTCCCCTAAGCTACTTACTTACAAGTTAACACTATTTTTAACTGAGTAATTCGGTTTAACTCGCCAGTCGTCTTTCAAGATCATCTACAAGGTGAGGCCAAATGGTACAAATGGCGTCAAGTTTCGGCTTTTGTGTATGGCGGAGGCGCTAGCAATTCGTCAATACAACCCCGAACTCTGTATACAGAAAAAGTTTGTCCAGTCTCCTATTCTATCTTGATCGTAACCTCTTCACTTGTCGTCCCCGGAAAAAAAAATGATTTTTTCTTTTTCTTTTTTTAATTTTACTTTTAGTTTACTTTCGCTTTAATAATTAATTCACTATTATCACTCTCATATGTTCCTTTTGTACATTTTCACACCCTCTTTACACTTGTTAAATTGATACTCAAGTACCTTTATTCTCACTCAATAGCAATTTTAACCTTATCAAATTTCTATCTTTGTTCCGTTGAGTACCACGTAATTTACAACTTTTAATTTTTTACTTCTACAGCCACTTCCGAGTAATTATATCAATTGTGTAACCCCCTACTACTCAATAATAATCCACTATTCATTTTTAATTGTTCTTACGCGCTTGATTTCATTACTCAGATTTTACTAACCCAGTTTTATGAGGGTGAGTGATTACAAAAGTGAGCTCAATAACGAATGAAAATCATTTACACACAGCCACTGAAAACCAAGAGACACTAGTCTTGTAGTTTGGAGCTTTTCAACAGAAATATCCAAAAATCTACTTGCTTCTGATGAGTTGAACCATCAGTCTGCCTGTAAAACCACTGTCACGAACACTAACCAGTATCTGGTTAGCAAATGGAGAGAGGAAATATAAATTAAGAAAGCACCCGGTAACATTTGAGAATTCCTTTAGAATTGTACACATAAATTTCTTGTCAAAAGGTGTGAAATAAAGACATCTGAAACACTGGCAATCCTAGTAAGCATACTTGTCAGAATCATTCAAGGGATGACTCACTGCACCAGGTTAGTTTCAAAAATGGAAGAAAGAAGGAAATTGTAACATGTTCGCCATTGAGATTTTTGCTCATATATCTGATAAGTTCTCTAGCCACTGATCGGGATTATCTCTCGGACCACACCCAGGGAGTTATGATTTACCAACGGATGTTAACCTAATACAAATATTCTTCATCCATCCCACGGCGCCACACCTTAGGTTAACCACCACTCCGTTTCCTCTATCCAGCTCCAAGGCTAGCGAACAGCGGAGTGTATGGGGAACCCTGGGATGACATTTATAGTAGCACCTGTCCAAGTTACCAAAGCAGGTGTTTCAAGTTGACTACATTCAATGACCTCCATCGTGCCCAAACACACGTTGCAACAATAATTTGTATTTAGCTGCAAAACACAATACTTATAGATACTGATAGCCAACTATATAAGTAGCGATTTGGGTAACCTGTATGCTATCAAGCAGTAAGACAAAATCGTCTGCCTTGTCGAGGTCAAAAAGTCTTTTTCCAGGAAGTAGATCTACATCACCACCACGCACATCTTTTACAACTGACTCCAGCATGTCACCAATTGCGAAGTTAAGGAGAAATGGAGATACTGGACAACCATGTCTAGACCTACTGTTGGTTGAGGACAGTCATGATAGCTGGTAGTATGCACTCATCCTACCTGAGGTATTTTTGTATGGGGCTTTCAGGATGTTAAAAAACTCCTCCAGTACAAACCTCTCTGACAGACAGTTTCAGAGAACAGGTCTGTACAACAAATGGAAGCTAGTTCGAATATCAAGAAACACAGCGACTTCTGGCCTGCAATACGTGTGACGGTATTCTAGCAAATGATGACGGGTGAACACAATTTGTAAACAACTAGAGTGAGGACGTTCAGCCCCACGTGATTTATCCCTCAAAGTTATCTACAGGACCGAACTCCAAACGCCTACGTTTTCTCCACTTATGCATAGCCGAAGCTCTAGTTATACATGAACAGAAACCTATATTATGAATTCAAAAACGTCTTGTTAAACCCCTTTCTTTACCTTGGTCATAGTAATGTTCTTTTATTTTATTCTATTTTACCACTTGAATTCATTCCACTTCACCTTCACCGTCTTTATTGTCATCGTCACCGTATTCTTAATTTTTCAGACAACACCTGACCTACAGTTTAAAATCTTTATACCAGTTCACTTATTTATTAATCTTTAAAAGTTTTGTGATTCATCCACTTTAACTCTACCCCCTTAATAGATTATTTTAATTATCTTTATTCTTATCATATATGTAATACTGACTGAGCAATTTCTAGTGCCACTTAATTTAAAGAGACTAGCCAAATCTTAAGTCATCTTAAAGTAAATTTATTTAAAATATAATCACTGTCGTATTCTTACAAATCTAGCCATAGACCACAGTTGCATACGTTAAAATTCATATAAGAACTCTGACTATTTACTGAGGTTTCACTGTTAACTTACTAGGAGATAATATTCCGTCACGTTAAGATTGATTCTATTTCACACACACACCCACTCACACAAAAAAGTAACGCAATAAAATCGCTGTGGTTAATATTTAACAGTTATCCTAATGTTGACTTGATTTGAACTTCGAGGATGAACAATTAAGGCATATTACATAGGTACAATTTCGAGACATACTTAGAGGGTGTTTGTTTATGTCACACATTATTTATTGCTACCAACTGGAATCCAACAACTTACGAAAAAGGAAGAATTGTCACTCAACAACCCCTAGCAGTTAGGTATGAAGACCTGATGACACTACCTGGTTATCTACAATTGCAAAAGGAGTAGCGTTTAAATCCCATGACCTGGAAACCAAAATATGAATGCCCAAACTGAGTTAGCTCAACAACGATGTCAAGGCAATGAAATTGTTTTGATAAACAAGTGAAAAAAGCATAATAAACGCCAGTTTACATTACAAACTGACTGACTGGTTTTAACATAGAACTTTACACAAACGTGCACCAGCTTGAGTTGCCAACTTTCATGAAGCACACAAAAGAGGACAAAAGAGTAAAAGGCAGAGATTTTGAAGAACGCTAATACATACATGTGAGGGGGAAACAATAATAACAGAAAAACAAGAGTTTTAATGGACATATGAGATCATAAAGAGTAAGTTCTTCTCAGCCACTGAGGACGATTTTGAGCCATATCATCGACTGTATCTAACCATCGGTTCTTAGAATTGCGAAGACCCTAACAAGGCTGCCTGCCTATACCTCCCTAAGTGACTCAAACTAATTGTTATCTTAAAGGGGTCAGTAGACTGGATGAACAACATTCTGACGACCAATTATGAACATCATAATGTCATAAAATTATGAAGGCGAATGGTTCCACTAAGATTATCCAATTTTTCTAGCATACACATAGCATACATACATTAACAAGGGTAAAGACAAACAAAAAGTCGAAAAAACCACATCAGTGACGAAGACTAACGATACTGTTCAAATGCTAAAACTAGTTCATTTCCTCTAATTTGTAGACTTCAAAAAGGAACCTTTATTTGCATGAAAAGTTTGAAGAGGTAGACACTGTCACCAAATATACAATGGGTGTGGTCAATAAACCTCCACGAGAATCTGTACAAGTGTTTAGTTTATCTTATTATGAGAGAAACTCACCGAGCTTCATTTAACTGAAATTATGTAGTCACATAATAGAGACACACAACCTATAGTACAGAAATTCATTGGAACGTAACAAAATGTCACTGAAAGCTCATACTTCTTACATACCTCAGATTCAGAATTCCCGGAAGAAGTCAATATAGTGGGATGGATAACACAAACTACCGGGAACATGAAAATAACGTGCGACTCACATCTCCATTATAGTACTACCATAGTACTACTCCCAATCGGTAGCTGCTACCTTGAAGTGGTGGTCGAGCTTGCATATCTGAATGACCCAACAAACTACACTGGCAGGAACTATTGTTCCTGCAGGTCATACCCTGCCAGGAAGGTTGTAAGGATAGCAATTAGATTAAAAGCAGTTACCAGCTTGGTGTAAGAATTTATTTTACACTATGCTTGGGGATCTGTGAGCGAAGTCGTACTCCTGGAGAACAGGGATGTAACAGCAGTAAGGTTCTTCCCTCAGATGACCAGCATGCCAGCTATGCTGTCTCTCCACTCAGGAGAGAGGAGGTTAGAAAAGGTCAACCCCAACAATTGTACATCCCGACTTACCCTATGGTGTTCCGTAACCGGTGGTAAATTTACTAATACGGAACCAATCCAAGAAAACAGTTCATAAAGGCCGTATGACCGGCCTCATGCAGTTGTCGCCCCGGCTCTGTGGTCATACAGCACTAACCCTCTTTCTATTTCAGGTACCCGAAGAATCAATCAACTTCCACGGTGTGGGCAGCCGAGAAGTAACAACTGCTCACACACTTCCAAAAGTCATAATACTACTACGATAGATGACGAATATAACCCTCATTCAGTACTTTAATTTTCTACACTACACTGAGCTACACTAAAAGCAAGTAAAATAACACCTCGTTACTGGGACCGAAGTAAAGATAGATTTCCTTCTGATACAACTAGCTGAAATTTGTGTTAAAGGTAGCGACCTACACCATTAATTATCTGATCATCAAACAGCAATTTCACATGTTTATGGTCTAAACTGGCGTTATATCTGCATTGATTTTACTAAATGCCATGTTTTTTAAATCCAGCATTGAAATAAATTTAGGTAACAACTACGTAGCTGCTACGGTCATAATTAGAATACATTTTGACAAAAAAAGAACAGTAATAGGACAAGAGTAACAAATCAGTACCAAAAAATATAACAGGGGTTCATTGCATCAGGTAATTACTTTTCTGAGCTACAGTAGTCATATATGCATTTACTATTGATACAAGTTAGTATCAGGAATTAACTAAGATATGCAATTTGTGTCAAGCGGTTAACTTAAAGAGTACGGGACTAAGGGGAGATATTAGAGATTCATTATGAGCATAGCATAAAAAACTACATGAAACACAACATTAACAATAAAACCATAGATTCCAATTAACTTACTTCATTATTCAGAATAAATCCAGCGACATATGTAAGCGCTACCATAAGGTAACAAGCTGACAGGAATATAATTGGTCTCTCTGGATACTGAAAGCGAGGCATATCGATGAGAAAAGTGAGAACAGTAAACAAAGTGGACGCTGCACAGAGGCAACTCCAAAGACCAATCCATAGGCGTGAAAATCGTCTAGAAGAGGAGTCACCAAAAAGAAAGTCATCGCATGGTATCCCACAATCAGAAATAACTTGACCACTTCCCATCCTGATACGGAACTCGAAGCTCGGCGGTACCTAGTCAGTAAACTTTTTCAACGAATGAGATGCAACCTACTCTCATATGAACAGGACAAACGAACGAAGGCTCCTTGGAAACACGCTTCTCTGTTTTATTTTCCGCTATACACAAGGAATCTTCTGGGAAACGATCACAATTCATGATTTCTGGCCACTAAAGGCAATTAAAAATTATATAAAGCACAATTACTTCAAACTGAAAGCCTCGCATTAACGGTTCACAATCCTTTCTATTTTGTTCACAAAGTGAACGACAGGGTGGTAAAGGCCTTTTCATCCCTGTGCAAACAGGGAAAAATAATGAACACAGGAACAGCTTCAGCGAAGGACTGCACTTTATCCGTATCAGTGATGTGTACTGACTTATTTCCTGTGCAGCATCATCTTGTGTAGCATGTCCCATATCATTTGGGAAGATCGTTATGTTATATGGTAAATCCTGGCATGCCTTAATACGAATAGGCTCACATTTTGGTGTTTCAGCATAAGGATCTTCTAAACCTCGCTGTATATAACATTCTGAGCAAGATAAGATGTGTACGATAACAACAAAGACCCCAAACAAAAGGGACATATCGGCCTACAATGGCGCCTAAACTTTCATTTGACATACCCTCCACTTAATTAATTGTTAGTGCACCCAAACAAGTAAATGAACAAGCAAATTTAACAAAAATGATTTTCAAAAGTGAATCCTAGAAAAGGTATTTACCATTTAGTTACATACGGAAAATTATGGTACTTTACTTATCCTGTGGAAAGCATAGTATAAAAACAGATCTGGATTACTTACATTTTGTACTAATACGCAATCCATAAAAAGTTAAGAATACACAACACTTGAAAAGTATCTGTTCGGATGCTTATGATATAGAAAATACGCACCTGTGTTTATTATTACAAGCACTGAGGTTACGAATTTTCCATTATTACTTCCATGGATATTTCGTATACCATCGAAAATCTTCCTTGTTTAGCATCTACAATCGGGAAAGCAATTTTACGGGTGCGTAGTTTAATGCGGATGGTTTGCCGAGTATGTAATTCCAAATCCACCAATTTCACTGATTTCACTGAGTAAATTGTGTTCGGTTGTGATGTCTCGGTTTAATGACTGAGCTACAGTTTGAAACAGTGCAGAAACAGCTTGTTTATTAAGCTTCCATTTTGCTCGTTAGGATACTGTTATAACGAAGTACTGGTGTTTTGGTTTCTGTCTAGCTTGATCATGATGTGTCTCCAGACATGGTACTGTGGCCAAGTGATCACCTGGAAGTATTCCTCCCAATGAGTAAACACGTAAGTCGGATTTAATTGGGACAGCTAAGACAGCTCTTATTATACAGGGTATGAGTATCCTTTCCTTATCAACGGAATTATAAACCATAAGCAGTAAATCGATATCTGGTCTAACGAATCAGCCAGTGGCTTTACGGCTAACAGTGATAGTCCTAACTAACACATATCCACTTTTCAGCTCAGCTATTCTCGCTATATTAGTTCTCAAAGCAACTAATGATGTTTCTCACCTTCATCACCTTCACTAGCTTAGCTCTCCCAGTAATAGAGTTCTCCCCATTCGGATATCCTCACAAGTGTCAGCAGCCTCGCAGCTCTAGTGTGATGGTTATCACCACTGTATGGAGAGCGGTGTGGGATTTGAATGGGAAATTCAGGGACATGCAGGTAAACCCATATTCGATCAGAGGTTAATTGACCCCAAACGATAGATGTCTGTCAAAGTATTGATGTTGATCGCAGATCGTTTGTGTCAATCACAAGTGAACATTGACAAATCCTGTTCCCATGCTTATATCCAAAGCTACCTTAAGCAACACTCTGAATTTAAAGAGGTAGTATAATAATAATACATATATTTCGTATAAACGTATAAGTTTACATGAAATGCATGCCATTTTTACAGGCACGATCAATTATGTTACAGATTACAATTGTGAATTGGCATAGAATATCACTTTTTCAAAATAGAAAATATCCCCATTTAGACATTTGAGAAAACAGAAAGATTGAGCGAAGAAATATTTACTTTTCAATTAGATCCTCTTCTATGGCTCTACTCTAATATATATAGCATTTTTTACAATACACAACAATTTACCAAACACGTGGCGATACGCTTGTTAACAATAATTAAACAGTGTCAAAATGTCAATGGGTGGATAATTAAGGAAGAAAATTAATACACACTATTAAAAGGTAGAAATGGATAGAATAAATTAATTTTACAAGAATAACACGTAATTAAAGATGAAGTGGTCAAAATAAAATTAAGATAATTTGGACAATTATAATGTAATTTTACAAGAATAACACGTGATTAAAGAAGAAGTCAAAATAAAAATAAAAATAATTTGGACAATTATAATTTAATAGGGGGAGGGGGGCGACGTAGTCCTGTCTTGTAACGATGGCCACGGTAAGCAAAGTGGCTGTACAAATTTCTTCTGTACACATAGGCTTGGTTTCTTCTGGTGGATTCCAATTGCTTCAGCTGTCTGTAAAAGACGAAATCTTAGAGCAAAGTTAAGATTAGTTGGAATACGATAAATAATTTTAAATGCAGTATTCACATCGACCTTGTGCTCAGTATCAACAAGG
Source organism: Trichobilharzia szidati (assembly GCA_944472155.2). NCBI lineage: Eukaryota > Metazoa > Platyhelminthes > Trematoda > Strigeidida > Schistosomatidae > Trichobilharzia > Trichobilharzia szidati. Next base: position 65,596,978 of record OX235277.1, on the reverse strand, counting down.
TGTGCTAAAATAGAACTACGGATAGATTTTACTTGTCCCTTGCTTAACCACGCTGGATGATGTTCAGAAATACGACGATGAAACTGCCTAATTGTACGCCCAATGTAGCTGGCTCCGCAGCTGCAGTCAAATTGGTAGACACACATAGAAGAGGCAAATTTAGGTAGTTTGTCCTTATTTCTCGAACATAGAATAGGGGTGGTTTTGAAGAGACAACGTACTTCTGCTGCATAATAAGCTCTTTTAACCGCATTCTTTAAGCGCTGTGTTATGATTTCACTGAAGTTGTCACCGAGGAACTGCAATTTTATGAACATTGGCTTTTTTGAAACTGTAGCGATACTGACCCTCTTTGGTGCTGAATTCATATTCTTCTCAATAAATTTATCTGGATAACCATTTTTTCTAAGTAATTCTTTAATAATCTTAAGCTCCTCATTGAGGCAGTCGTCTGAACATATTAACTCAGCTCTATGAACCAAACACTTTACAAGGTTACGTTTATATTTCAAAGGTACAAAACTCAAAAAATGAGTGTACTGATCTGTTGTTGTAGGTTTCCTATACACACTCCTTCTTAGCGTGCCATGATCTTTCCTTGCCATGAAGACGTCTAGGAATGAGATACTGGTTATCCAGATAAATTTATTGAGAAGAATATGAATTCAGCACCAAAGAGGGTCAGTATCGCTACAGTTTCAAAAAAGCCAATGTTCATAAAATTGCAGTTCCTCGGTGACAACTTCAGTGAAATCATAACACAGCGCTTAAAGAATGCGGTTAAAAGAGCTTATTATGCAGCAGAAGTACGTTGTCTCTTCAAAACCACCCCTATTCTATGTTCGAGAAATAAGGACAAACTACCTAAATTTGCCTCTTCTATGTGTGTCTACCAATTTGACTGCAGCTGCGGAGCCAGCTACATTGGGCGTACAATTAGGCAGTTTCATCGTCGTATTTCTGAACATCATCCAGCGTGGTTAAGCAAGGGACAAGTAAAATCTATCCGTAGTTCTATTTTAGCACACCTTGTTGATACTGAGCACAAGGTCGATGTGAATACTGCATTTAAAATTATTTATCGTATTCCAACTAATCTTAACTTTGCTCTAAGATTTCGTCTTTTACAGACAGCTGAAGCAATTGGAATCCACCAGAAGAAACCAAGCCTATGTGTACAGAAGAAATTTGTACAGCCACTTTGCTTACCGTGGCCATCGTTACAAGACAGGACTACGTCGCCCCCCTCCCCCTATTAAATTATAATTGTCCAAATTATTTTTATTTTTATTTTGACTTCTTCTTTAATCACGTGTTATTCTTGTAAAATTACATTATAATTGTCCAAATTATCTTAATTTTATTTTGACCACTTCATCTTTAATTACGTGTTATTCTTGTAAAATTAATTTATTCTATCCATTTCTACCTTTTAATAGTGTGTATTAATTTTCTTCCTTAATTATCCACCCATTGACATTTTGACACTGTTTAATTATTGTTAACAAGCGTATCGCCACGTGTTTGGTAAATTGTTGTGTATTGTAAAAAATGCTATATATATTAGAGTAGAGCCATAGAAGAGGATCTAATTGAAAAGTAAATATTTCTTCGCTCAACTTTTTCAAAAGTTCAAATTTTTGAATAATGGTACAAGCAATCGGAACAGATTCTAATAAATGTTAATTTGTAAATCTTTCAGGAAGGTCACCATCGAAGTTGATCGACAACCCATACTTCGTCCCATTTTCTGATGATATTCAGTACATGGACGACAGCAGCAGTAGCAGTTCATCCCGTTAACTCGATTCTCATGAAACATGAATTCTCCTGTAGTTATGTCTACTCGAAGTGATGATGCCTGTAAACTGGTGTCCCTCATGTAAAAATTGAGAATATACTATTATTATTATTATTATTTATATTACCACTAAAGGTTAGTTCATTATACAGAGGACTGATGGGTCCATATGTTGGTAAACATGCTAGCGAATCACTAGTGGTGACTCGTACGGGAATGTTGAGGGTGTGGTGATCCTAGTGGGACTTTCATCAGAGATACAGCTGGGATAAGAGTTGTCTGAACGGTTTTCAAGATATTATGGTCATTTTAGAGCTAAAACACTCAAAGCGACGCCACTGTTGAATTTCTTATATATCGACTCCTACATCTATTGTGAAGCACAGTTCACCAAGCGTTGAACTGTTCACCAATTAGTAAGGAAAGTGAGTTAGTTGTAGGACATCGTGAGACGAGCCAGGTTTATCCTACTAACTGGTAAACCTATCAGTATATTTCAATGTTTTAATCACCATAATGAGCCTGTTTAATATGAGACAAACCTCAAATTCAAACAAATGAGGCCAACCAAAAGGTTTATGATGCAAATCTACCACTTAACGATTTACATCCTTATTTGCAGCGAAACATTACGTATCCGGAAAAATGGCTGAGGAAGCTTACACATTTTTTTAGGTGTCTGAATTACGCAAAAATGATTGACTGGATGCATTAGGCCTGGTGTTACGCCGGAGTTCTGGTCATAAACTGTGCCCCAAATGTCGACGTGTAAGGTTATGGAATATCTGAAAGCGACATGAGCAGTATGAGGGATGCTAAATCCCTCAGGGAGACTTAGTTTTCTTCAAGGTATAAAATATTCCCATTCCATGTGATTAAGAACATATGAGTTAGGGGAAAGACCTCTTTTCTTGACTTCTTTTCTAAGCTGTGGAGTTACTAATGGTCTTATATATTCAGTGTTAACTGAAACCAAAGGTGAGAGTCTACTGTTAGTTGCTAACGAGATAAGGCAAAGTACGATAGAAGTAACAGCGTACAAATGGGAATGAATAATCTAAAGTGATGTAGGGAGTTGGCAGCTGGTTAGTTACGTAGTGGATACTCATGGGATAATAAGTGATGAGAAGAAACAAATTGGAGATGATTCACAAAAATCTAAAAAAGAGTTTGTGAAGCAACAATTCGGTAGTAAAAATTAACACTACTCCCATAACAGCTTGTCTAGCCTTCTTCGGCACATTAGAAATAGTGTTAATTTTGTTTTCCAGATTTGTCACGTAACAGACTCAGTACAAATGTTACAGGTTTCTGTAACCCATCTTCACAAGTGGGCACAGGAAATATTATCCTACGCATATATGTCAACAATAAAAATCTTGCGGCTGATTATCTGGGGTGGGGTCTCTAGGCTCACACCAAACCTCCCATCTTCTCCCGGGGTTAAGACCGGCTTGAGAACTGATAAGCTATTGATTCAGATGAGTCTGCTTTGCACTATCGATTTGTTAATGCGTATAGTAGCTACAAAGGGACAGTAATCACCACCTCAGGTGATGGTAGCAACGGGTTTTTGGAAAGATTTTCTATCAGAGCCCAGGAAATATGTAGAAGAGATGAAGTTTGATACTGTCTATGCAACGGCGGAAGACAAGGGCCAGGCATTAGATTGTTTATTGAGGAAATCAAGAGATATTTATTTATTTTATGTACATTACTACTTGCTATTATTAGCAGAGAAACAGCGTTTCTGATTGGTTGTTTTCTCGTTGAAAGTTATTCCGTCATCTTTTTGTGGCCGTTTTTTGAAGGTCACACTATGTATCTGCGAATCGTATCCGCCCACGCTGAATCTGCTGCGATTGGTTGTTGAGTTAGTTCTTGTTCTTGTTTTTGTCATGGCCAAGATATGGGACGTAAACAGTGACCTAAATTGCTGTCTACCGATTTTGGCTAGCAGACAGCTCTCACCACATTTATGCTGCTGTTCTAACACCTACAGATGGGTATCTTCTTGGAGTACTGATAGTATGTTCTCTTTCGTTTGTACATGAGGAACGCCACTTTACAGGCGTCATAATTATCATAAGTAATATGTACACTGAATAAACATATTTAAAGTTACTCGGTTATTCAAGACTATTTAAGAAGGTAGTGGAATAATATCAGTAAGCTCACTTCGCAAAGATGAGAGCAATTTACACTGTAAAATTGTGGGCATCATTATTGTTTAAACCAAGCAAAAGTGCGTGCAATAACTGAAGGCCGTGTTACGGTCATCCGCGGCCGTGTACGAGCTGGTCTAAAAAAATTTGATTTCTTTGTGCTCACCACATGATCATGATGTAAAGGTTCCTGATCTTCGGTAAACTTCTGCGTAGCTCGTCCCACCACTCGACTGTCGTAGCTTTAGCTGACTCCAAAAGGAGTAGTGCTGGGATTAATTATATGCTGTTTGTAGTATGCGATGTGTTAAGACTTTGTTACTACTGTGAATGGAGTTGATTCTTTCGCCAGTTAGTCCTCCCGTATCGTCGTCAAAAGAAAAGGGAAGATAATAGTTACAGCAGATATAATTAGTGTAGGTTATTCAGACTAAAAGACAGGAAAAGAAATAAAATAAAAACTTAAAAACAGACAGCTGGTTAAATTGGAAGTTGATGTATATATAATATCAGTAATAATAATAATTATGGTAGTCAAAGTTTTCAGGAAAGTGAAACGGGAGAGGATGTAGAGAAGTAAAACGGCGAATTTAGCTGTCTACCCATGAATGGTGTGTGGAATTTTAAGGGGATAGGCCATTTGGATGCGGTCATTATGATGCTGCATGATTCTACAACATTCACCTAAACGTATTCACAGACGGTGCCATGGCTACATCTGCCGGTAAGGAATTCCAGGGATGGCAAACCCCCAGTGAAAAGACGTGGGGGGAACACACGGGTCCTTGTTGTCCGTTCAGCTATCCTTCTAGGATTTCCACGAGGGAGCCTATACCTACTCAATGGCAGAACACCTTTGTTTGGGTGATTCTGATCATTTGTTATTTTGTAGGCAGTAATTAAATCCCCTAAGACGACGGTAACTAAGTGTGAATAAGCCTAATTTCTTTAGCCTTTCACCATATGGTTTATTTTGGAGACCAACCACTCCTTTTGTTACCCGTCGTTGGACTCTTTCCAAGAGGTTGGCGTCTCTTCTAAGCAGTGCGGGTGCAATGATATTATTCACTTCAAGGTGTGGTCTGAAGTATGTTTTGTACAACCTTAGAGAGAGCTCAGGAGTGAGTGCACCTAATTGTCTATGTGTAAAGTGTATGACCGCATATGCCCTCTCTGCATCCCCCACGTAATTTACGCTTGTGTTCATTTCTCCGTTAGAACTAGACCTAAGTCACGTTCCGACGTTGAGCAGGATAAGCTTTCATTGCACAGGGTGTAACTTGCATTCTGCAGTCTACAGGTGCGTAACTTCACTACCTTGCACTTTTCAGGTTGAAAGTCATGCCATTGACCACGGCCCAGTCTTCCATTAGCTTTAGATCTGCCTGCAGTCTACCTGAGTCCTCCGGACACTTTATCGGCCTCCGTATATTTACGTCGTCAGCGTATAGAAGAGTTGGGCAGCTTAGGTAGCATGGTACGTCGCTGATAAAAATCAAAAACATCACCGGTCTTTGGACAGAACCCCGCGACACTCCTGATGACGAGCTGTGCCAAGATGATCGGACTCGATTGACCTTAGTGCGAAATTGCCTTTCAGTTAGGTAGTCCTTCAACCATGACAGAAGTGGTTTACCTATACCTACCTGGCTTATTTTGTGAAGGAGGAGGTCATGGTGAACAGCTTCAAATGCCTTCTGAAAGTCTAGAAAGATCACACGGACTGGAACATTCATATCCCAGAATGATGTCCGATCGTCCCAAGCTGATAATAAGTTAGTGACGCAGGATCTCCCTTTCCTGAAACCGTGTTGGGCCTCATGGAGTATTTTAGACCTATCGAGATATTCCCTGATGTGATCATCAATAATACTTTCCAGTACTTTCGATACCACTGGGAGTAGAGCTACTGGTCCATAACTAGTGGGATTTTGCCTATCCCCACCCTTGAAGATCGGAGAAAGGATGCTTATTTTACATTCCTTTGGCAGTTTCCCCGATTCCATGGAGTGTTGGAACAAGTCGCATAAAGGCCTACAGAGAGCTTTGGCGCACTGTTTCAGAACAGATGGCCTGATGTCGTCACAACCTGGGGACTTCCCAGGTATGAGTCGCTGCAGCTTTCTTAGTACTATTGCAAGGTTTATTTGGGGGGTGGCTATTTGGTCTTCCTCCTGTGAAATCGTGATGCCACCATTTTGGCCCGTAACGGTAATACCCACATTGCTGTTTAGCTGTTTGGAGAAGGCTAAACTAAATGTTTCAGCAATCTCCAGACTAGTGAGATATTGACCGTTTTGGCCTACTTAGGCGCACGCCCCCCGGCTGGTTGGTTTTCTTTCCGACATGAATCGGTACAAATTCTTGGGGTTTGCCAGGTGCTTTTTAGCAAGGTTAGCCTGGAATGACCTCCTGTCCCTCCTGACTATTGCATTGCACCGGTTCCTGAGTTCCAGGTGTGCATCTGGCTGTCAGATACGCGTCACGTAAACCAAGCCTTCCGCTTTGCTTGCAGAATACGCTGCGTGCCTCTCTTTAACCATGATGACTTCCTTTTGGGCTGTGTTATGACTAAAGGGACGGTATGCGAGATTACTGCATGAATTATTTTTTTTACCGCTTCCCAGTGTTCATCCATAGACAGCTCATCCCATGCTAAGGACCAGTCTGCGTCGGACAAGAGCCTCCGCATTTCAGGATAGTCAGCCTTGCTGCAACACAGACATGGTTGCGTAACGTCTCAGTGCAAATGCTCACGGAGAACGAGATCGAAATCTATGACTGCATGGTCACTACTTCCTATAGGAGTCATGATCAGGACCTTTTCGACGAGCAGTTAGTCACTAGTTAGAATGTGGTCTAGTTTTGATGACTTTCCACTAGGGCCCCACCTAGTGTCGTCTCCAACGTTCCCAGTCAGTCCCGTGTTCCGAATAGCTTGCAGTAGATTTCGGCCGAATTTTTCCCTAGCATACTCCGAGCCAAGGTTCAGTGATGGGGCATTGAAATCTCCAGCAATGGTGATTTGGTCATAGCCCAAGTCTCATATCCCTGTGATAGTTCTGAGCAGTAGCTGGTTGTGCTCTGCCCCGCAGTTGGGAGATCGGTAGATGCCACCAGGTAAATGCTTGTTGTGGCCTAGGGTGAAATGACACCATGTGGAGTCTAGGAGTTCAATAAGGAGTGGGTCCGTTGTGCGCACACATTTAAGTTGCTTATCAAAGTATATGGCAACTCCCCCTTCTTCCTTATTATCCCTGTCTCTCCTGACCAAAACCATATCACCTATACCGATTTCATTATCGGCGATAGTGGGGGTTAGCCATGTTTCGGTGAGAATGATCATTTTCAGTTGTAGGTGTGCTTGGCGATTTCGGAGTTCACCTATTTTTCTTCTCAGCCCCCTAACATTGCTATATAGGGAGCTGACAGTGAGTCTTACAACCTCAGCGTGTTGTGGGGTAGTTGACGTGAAGCTGTTTGCTGGTAGGGGACTTAATGTTGGGACTAGTTGGCCAGTTCCGATGGAACCGGCCTGTTGTGGTTTTTTCCCTTGGATTTGGGCAGGACACTTGAGTGGCACAGACTGTTATTCTCAGAACTGCATCGCTCTAGTGTCACTGAAGCTTGGGGACGTATTAAAGCCTCAGTTTACTGCCTCCTTATGGTTCGAGGTCTGCTTTCGCAGCATTGGATGTGTCTTCTTAATTTCCCCTTGATTTCATACCACTGTTGAGGTGCTATGGCCAACTGCTCTGGGGCGTTGAATGTGACACTTAGCAGCTTTTGGGAGCTAATCAGTGTGAGATGAGTAGAGGGAGGTAGTCGAAAAATGGAGACTGATCCAGAAGCGCCAAGAGCCATCTTAGATGACAGCCATCTCCACTGCTGTATGTCATGCATGTGTTTTTCACAGGCAGTGCCCGTTTCCAGCTCCGGAACACCGTATACCACCATAGAGGTAGAAGGCAAAAGTTCCGGTGACTCCCTCGCCATCTGTCTGATAGCCCATGGTCTGTCTTGTCTCACCCTTATGTTCAAGCTTCTGTCGATGGCTAGTACCTGAGCCATCAATAGTACCTTTTTGGCCTCTTTGGCAGAGTCCAGTGTAACCCGTAATGGGGGTGGCTTACCTTGAGGTGTGTGGACACCCCTGTACAGCCTGCACAATTTCACTGGACTAATGTTCAGACCTAATTTATTGCACAGGTTGGACCACTGCTCCTGATCGAACAGGGCCCGCTGTTCAAGCAAGCTGTCCTTACTCACAGGTACGTTAAAGATGATGAGAGAATTAGACCGATTAACCTCAGACATAGGTTTGCCTTTGGCTTCCTGTATTCCTTTGCAGCATCAGCAACTTAAGGCTTGATGGGGTTTTGGCCAGCCTTTGTTGTGTTGCCGAGCTTGCTTGTGGATGAAAGTGGTACTTTTCTAATTCTCTCTTCCTTTGAAATTGTGGTTCCAACCTTTTGCATCTTCACTTTGTGAAAATTGGCATTTTCAGTCAGTAGGACTGGAGTGTCCTTCTTACTGTCTGATCCAAGTTTTGGCAGAGTGATGTTAGCAGGTGGGGAGCTGCACAAGACTTTGTTGGGACACAAGAGTGACTTGTTGTTTCTGCTATCCACAGACACGCTCTGTGGGACTATGCCAGGGCGACAAAGTGGACAGATGTACCAAAACCAGGGGCACGGGTTATTTCTCATAAACTCGTAGTATGCTTTTGGCGCCACTTTGTCACAGCGGCAGTGCACCCATCGTTTGCAAAAATTGCATTCAAACGCTGAGTCAGCTTTAGAAACTATGATATTGCACGCCTGGCATTCGTCTCCCTTATTTGGTGACGCCTTCGAGGTCTTATGACGTCTTGAGCGTTTCCTTTTAGGTTTGCTGTGCTTCACACATTGGCTTTCAGTTGATGCAGGTGTAGTATCCTGTCCCCCTAGTATTGCCTGTGCCGTTTCAGCACTAGACAGTGGCAATGCAGGCATAGTATCAGGACAGACGAGTCCTACACGAGTCTTTAGGATGGGTGTGCGACTTGGGGTTGGTGTCCCTGGGTTTTCGCCTTCTCTGGCTGAAGCTCTCGTGACTACAGAGTAAGGCGTTTTAGTGCCATTTCTAAGGTTACTTTCGACAGCCATATTAACCATCACTAAGACTTATGCTGTATAAGAATAAGAGTACAACAGTATCTACCCACAAGAACAAGAATAAGACTGAAAAAGTACAAGACAAGGAAAAGAAAAGGTTTTCGACTTTACCTAGTACTTTCTGGGTGATCGGCTTCACAGCAATCACGTGGTAGACCAACAAGTCTTGTTTACCTGAGCGAGTGAGGAAGATGCTGCAACAAAAATAGCACCTGAAGCTTTGGCAGTAGTTCGAGACAGCTGGACTTACTACACAGAGATTCAATATGTAAGTAATGGTTGGATTTAATTCACCGGCTAGGGAGATCACGTTTCCGGAGCGGATAATTCACAAAATAGTTTTTTCCGGTTAGAGAGGAAAAAGGAGATCATTCACCAGGTGGTCTCAGACGCTGTTCCTTTAGTCACACCAAAAGCTAGGAAGCAACGTTCATGGCTAAAAGGGGGACACAACGCCTTCTGCAGGCGAAGCGAAAAGCCTGGTTTGAGTCGTGGCTATCGAAGAGTCAACCCGAACATGAAGTGTACCTTGAACTCAGGAATCGATGTAACATACGAGTCCGGAGTGATAGAAGGACATCTCAGAGAAACCTCGCCAATAAGCTTCTCGTGAACCCCAAAAGCCCATACAGGTTCATGTCTGAAAGAAAACTGACCAACCAGGGAGCTTGCAAACTAGTGGCTTCTGATGGGAAATCTCTTACTAGTCTTGAAATGGCAGAGACATTAAGTCTAGACCTTCACAGGCAACTAAACAGTAACGAGGATTTTACCCCCACAAAACATCAAGATTACAATGCAAAACCAACGTGCGTACATTTCAAATTACCTCGGCTATGGTACTCGTAAAATTGGGAAAATTGACTTCGGGAGAGTCTTCAGGTTGTGATGACACCAGACCATCCGTCCTGAAGCAGTGTTCAGAAAGTCTCTGCCAACCCCTTAAGCGATCTGTTTCAACATTCCTTTGATGTAGGGAAACTTCCATGTGAATGGAAACGAGCCATCCCACCCCCTATCTTCAAGGGTGGTGACCGGCAGAATGCGACCAGTTACAGACCAGTTGCGCTACTTCCAGTGATATCGAAGATATTGGAAAGTCTCATTGACGACCACATGAGAAAATACTTCGACGGGGCTAACCTACTCCATGAAGCACAGCACGGTTTCAGGAGGGGAAGATCCTGTGTGAGGAATATTCTACTAGCTTGGAACGATTGGACACTATCCTGGGACGTAAAGGTACCAGTCCATGTGATCTTTCCCGACTTTGCGAAAGCATCCTGCACACTTCACCATGGTCTGCTCCTTCACAAAATAAGCAAGGCGGGCGTTTCTGGAGCACTTCTCGCATGGCTGAAAGATTACTTAGGCGAGAGAGAATTCTGCACCAAAGCCAACCGCATCCGATCATCCTGGCACACCTCGGCATCGAGGGTCCCTTAGGGTTCTATCTTAGGGCCGCTGATGTTTTTGATTTTTATCAACGACCTGCCCTGTCAACTGAACTGCTCCGCGCTTCTTTACGCTGACGACGTAAAGATTTGGAGAGCAATAAACTCATCGGAAGACTCAGACAGATTGCAGGCTGACCTGCAAACTCTGGGGGACTGGGTTCTGGCTAACGGAATGCCTTTCGACCTAAAGAAGTGCAAAGTAGTGCAACTTCATTCTGGCATGTCACAGAGTGTAAATTACACCCTTGGTGGCCAGAACTTGAGTTGTGTGCCATCAGAACGCGATCTAGGTCTTATTTTAACAGAAAAGCTAGACACCAGTGTAAATTACACGAGGGACGTCGCCAAAGCTTACGCAACTTTACACTTTATGCATAGGCAGTTGGGAGCTCTTACTCCTGAACTATTCCTTAGGTTGTACACGACATACGTGAAGCCACTCCTTGAGGCGCATACTATCATTGCTCCTCCACTACTCAAAAGGGATGCTAACATTCTAGAAAGTGTCCAGAGACGAGCGACAAAACGGGTGATCAGCCTCCACAACAAATCATATGAGGAAAGACTGAAGAAATTAAGGCTTTTCACACTTAGTTACCATAGTCACAGGGGAGATCTCATCACCGTCTATAAGATCTTAAATGACCAGGCCCACCCTAATAAAAGCATCCTGCCATTAAGTGATTATAGGCTTCCACGAGGTAACCCGCTAAGGATAGCACACCAGAGACCAAAGACTCGAGTGCGTTCACATTTCTTCTCGCTTCGAGTTTGCCGTCTCTGGAACGCTTTACCGGCGGCCGTGACTACAGCGCCATCTGTGGAGACTTTTAAGCGGAAGCTGGATAATAATGCAGAAATGCATGGTTTGTGTCTCAATGGCTTATCCTCTTAAAATTTGAAACCGCACTGTCAATGGATAAGCATACAAGCTAATTCCTTCACTGTACTGACTATTCTATCTTTTCCTTAGGTCACCTTTATTATTTCACTTATCTCAACCTATGTTATCTACACTACAACCTATTATTATTACTATTCTGCTTTTATGACTACACCGAATGACCAACGGGTGTTAGGTCAAACTCCATTCACAGCAGCAACTCAGTCCTAACATACAGCATGTTGCGTGTTCTATTTGACTAAATTAGCGTACACGTATTTCCTAGTACTTCTTCACGTTTATCAATGTGCGCAGACGTTGTGGCTACCCGACGCCCACAACGTAAAATCAGAAGGCACTTGTGAAGAGTGTAATCGTGTATTATAGCAGTAGTCAAATTTCAAAATTGTATCAAGGTAACGTTCAACGGTAAATTGACAAATGTTTACGAAGTACATATAAAATCGGTATGTGTAAACATATAATATGAGTATGCAAATTAGATTAAAAACGTACGTTTATAGTTGATATAGGGGTACTACAAGCACACTACAAACCACATCTTGACCAATCCTCGCACCACTCCTCTTGGAGTCTACCAGAGCTAAAGCAGTCGAGCGGCAGGACTTACTACGCATAAGTTCACCGAAGATCTGGAACCTCTACCTTACAATCAAGGAGCGAGCTCAAAGAAACCACTGGTTTATACTACCTCGTAATCAGGATATTGGATATTGTACTAATGTATTAACAAAAGCTGCAGTAGTTGAGGTAGTGGTATGTGCTGAAATCCTCCACAAACTAAGAAACACTCTGGAATAACAAGAAGCGAGTATCACGAAGTCATGAGGTTCATACGAGCATGTTAAAAGAATATTGAATATTAGATACTAAGCCTTGGTAACTATGGTGATTATTTACCTACAGATATGAAATGTCGGGAGAAGGCGGTCTGTCAGACACACTTTATAGCGAGCTTTCTCAAGCCTTCATGTATATTGACAGAAATGGAGATGGAATTTTAGATGTTGAAGATGTATCTGCTTTGTTCATGACTCTTGGAATAGGCGTAAATAAAGATAGTATTGCAGTAGATAAATATAATCAGTCTACCTATAATAATTGCCCATAATAGGTCACCATAAGGACTTTATCCGATTCCAACGACTTCATAGGACTGCCGTTATTCATTGAACTTCTCGGACGAGCTTTGGAAAATCCTGACGGTAGCCAAGAACTGAAAACACTATTTCGGTTGGTTTTCGACAGTGAAATTACTAAAATTATTTTTATCCCAGTAAATACACCACTATTAGGCATGTTAATATACTTTTTTGCAGTTCTCTTGGAAAAATCTATCGAATAAACCAATTATATTTTCGGGATATATACGTTAACATATATATATTTACACGTTAAAATTTGAACGGGTAAATGTACATCCGAGTATGTTGTTAAAGTATAATAAGGGGACTAGCATGAGAAAGTAGTGCAAAGAGGGGATTACTTAAGTTTTCAAACCTCATACACATACTAATTAGAATGTGTGCTTAAGCACTGAAAGTCCAGTTATGTGTGTTAAAATAAGTCGTCTTTAAGGGATATTCACATAATGTATTTCAGAGATGTCTAGTACAATTTACTACGCATGGCAACACAAGTTAATTTCTCCGTTTGTGACAAAAAGTAACAATTTTTTCGCTTTGTACCATTTCGTTCTTTTTTATTTCCTTCACGTTCCCAGTGGAACATAGGGCTTCAAGCTAGTGGCTTGATGTTTCTGTAGCAGTGCTTATTTTACACAATGGGGTTGCTAGCCTCATGCCCAACCTTTCCTCTCCACCAGCATTATTTCTGGCTTAGCGAGGTAAAGGGGTGCGTTGGCCGGGATCGAACCCAGGACCATGCGCATGGTCGGCTAGCGTCCTAACCACTATGCCACTGACACACATACTATTTCGTACTATTTAAAAATGATCATTTGATATCCTTCGTAGACTGGAAACTGACTGCAATACGTACAGAGGTGTGAAATGAAGGAAACGATTGGTAATTCAAAAGGATAGGGATTAAGAATGAACAAAAATGGCCAGTAGTCAAGCTTTAAGGAAAATAGATAGAACATTGCAGAAATATTCTTGACTGGGTTTGCTTGTTACTTCATTCATTTTAACACTTCCTGTATTTAAAGCCTATAATCACTGATTGACCCAGCTAGCATTTTCCTCGGGTACACTGCAGAATTTTTGAGGCACAACCTTCGGGCACATCACAGAACAAGGGACAGTAATCTTTTTATTTTAAATGGAGTCTGATATATCCGAGGCATCATTATCTAATCTAAAAGGCGATTTCAAGAAGCTTCTGGCTGTAGAAGTTTGCATATTTGGCTATTAAGTAGTTTAGTATGATACGCTTCCAGGGCATGAACAGTCAGTTGGGTGTTTCGTTGATGCTGTAGTCTTCAGTAATAAAAGCAACAAACAGGGTGGTCTTTCGTTTCTTATGGTGGTTACGTATTTGAAGATGGAACTTCCTACAATGGCGTTAATCAAGGTTTTGCAACTGTTTCTTACAAGATGAAAAACTCACATTTATAATGAAAGGGGATTCAACCATCGTGCATGTATATTTTGAGGATGACTAGTCAAAGATGCAATCTTGCACTTTATTAAGTCAATAACTGGATTATCTATCGTAGCTTAATATTCATACTCATTTTCCTGTTTTCTACTACCTTGATCTTTATCCTTTTCACTGATTTCAGCTTACTGATACTTCTTATTTCCATTGAGTTTTTATGTTAGAACAAACTGAACTTGTGCTTTTTGACCCAGTTTTTAGTAGTGTAGCCAGGTGATGGCCGCTTGAGAAAAATTGCATTACATAGCAAAGCAATAGGATTTAATCTAACTGAATGAATAGGAAGACCATCGATTTGCACTTTCACAGGATAACTTACAACTGCTGCTCTTACGTTTCTGACAAAACACCTAAAACAAACTAAAAAGCAAGATTTTAATGCATAAAAACATATATTAATCGGTGTGACCGGATAAACGTTAAACTACCTTTACTGGTCTTCTGTGTCGCTTATGAATTTATAGTCTTGAAGACATTTGGTTTGATTCGGAAAAGATCAGTAAACAAAGGAGTGACCTTATTAATGATAGCATGAGAATGTTCAGTTTATCGACTGTGATTGATGTGATATGTGAAACGTATTGCTACTTCCGGTATGTCATACAGGTGTAAGCTGCAATGAATGTGAATAGAAGAGTAGTTGTTACATCAAGGCACCAACTCATGAAATCACTCACCGCCAGTCCAGGTTGGGTAGAGATGCTTTCTTTGTGCAGACAGGGTCGGTGGCACAGCGGTTAGGACTCTCGCCGACCATACACATGGTCCGGGCTTCGATCCCCTGCCGACGCACACCCGATATCAATTGTCGGCCTGCAGAATTTGGGCTACCAATATCACATGCTGAAAATTCCATATTTGTACCAAAAATACGGTGTGAAATCAAGCTATAATCAAAAAAGAATTAAAAAATTACAGCAAAACGTATCTAATATCAGAAGACACTAAATGAGGCTTTTGAGGATTAAACGAATCGAGTCACAAAAGAATAGTTTTTATTATGATTGTGACGTCAGATTGCTTTGTTCTCTCAAACTTATATTTCCCACAGTTTTTACACTGTTGTTTCCCCATGGCGTTGAATTTCCAGGTTCAGAATGATGATGCAGTCTGTGCTTTAAAGGAGGATACTTGCCGTTCTGATTCTTTTTCCAGCCTGCATATTTCTTGATCATTGACGATTTCTGTTACCTACGGAAATTGATATTCTTGTGACGACTGTTCTCACGCTTGAAAATTTCTCATAGAACAAGTTTTATGCATCAGAGTTATTTTTCTGACTAGAAAACTTAAAATCAGTTGGTACCGGATGTGTAGTAATATTGCCTTCCACTTACTTGAATGTCTAAATTTCAGCAATACGAAAATGTATAGAAATAAGAACTTATGATCTGTGAGGAAATGCAAATCAATGTGATTCACAGCTACATAAAAGTAAACGGTCACGTTATTATGCATGTGAAAAACTTGGGCAATGTCGTAGTACGTAATTCCATATTAATTTGTTTATTAGATGGACATATTACACAGTGAGTGAAACAGTATTACTTACTCGATGACAATTAATGTCGAACACAACTTATTATTGTTCATAAGCATATCGTCAGTTGTAACTACACAACTTCGAAACTCCTCTTTCAGAGTTCCTTGCTACTAGTTGTACTGGTAATAGAATTTTCCAGATGTCCTGGTGGCCAGGCAGTGGATCATTTCTATCACACCTATTTTCAGTCGATTCGATGAATAAAGCTTCTGTCACCTGTCTCTCCTTCCATCCTGATATTATATTATATTTTATAACTGTCTTCATCTTATCCCATCTTGTATAGCATGGTTGTGTGTGATTGCATGTAGTGCTCTTATAGCTAAATATTCTCTAGATTTCCTATTTTGTTAGGGTGGGCTAACTCAGATTTCACTAGAGTTTTGTGCTCCAGTGATCTGACTGACCCCGTTCTACTGCTTTCACCTGACAGTTATTAAAAGGGTTTTATATAAATTGAATTGTTTTGTCCATTTAGCTCCACAGGATCCTTTAACTAACAAAGTTTGTCTCTAATTGAGTTAGCGGGTTTAAATGGCACTTTCATTCCTGCATTGTTGATAATTCCACATAAGGTTTCCGAGATAGCTTCTCTGCATGGAAGTACTTCTGATGATTTAAGTTCCTTATTGCTGGTGTTGCCATCTTTGTGTGCATGTCTATCATAGATGTGGTTTGTAATATTATTACAACTAGCAGTATTACTACCATTATTATTATTACTATTAATTTTATTCTTACATTTTCGTACACAATTTCTGATTGATTTGTCAGGGTAATTATTAAGTTATAAAGCTTCTCTTGCACAAATCACTTCCCGTTTTGGATTTTCTTCGCTACTGTTTAACTTTTTCAGAATCACAGACTAACCTAGAAAAACAGTTTCCAGTTAAATGATCTAATACTCTGAAATAATAGTCAGGTAAAATGCATAGTTCAAAGTAGTAGAACTGGGTCAGTCAGACTAGTGGAGCACAAAACTCTAGCAAAATCTAGATAATAACACTCTAACAAGATACGAAATCTAGAGAATAGTTCAGCTATAGCACCATTACATGCAAGTACATGCATTACATGCAGCAGGATGAGATCACATGACAGTCTTAAAATCTAATACAACAATGTGAAGAGAAACGTTGATAATGGCATGCTTATTTATAGAATCAACACCTGTCCATCCAGACATCTGGAGAATTCTACTACGTCTACGACGGAAAGGAACGAATAAAGAGAATTATAAAACTCAACTTATGAATTTGTGTAGGTATAATTGACGGCATGATTGTGAGCAATAATAAATTGTGTTCTACGTCAATTGTCACTGAGTAAATAATACTGTTTCACTCACTGTGTAATATATCCATCTAATAAATAAATTAATATGGATCCACATTAATGTTTAGTTAGTTGATGGTCACTGATATTGGGGCATCATTCCACAGAAACATGTCACTTGATCTTTGTGTACTAAACTGGCTAGAAATAAGCACACATATCACCGTAATTTTACTTTAATAAGTAGTCAGGTGAATAGTAAGATGGATGATATTTTGAAGTCAGTTCTAATCATAAGGCGCAGAATTCATTTCCAAGGTTTTATGATTCCATGGAATTCTAATTTTAATCCTATTAAAAATTGGTTGTATCTGAAACCCAGATAGTATGGTGTAGTAATACTTAACTAGTAAAAGTTCATGTAAGTGGAATTTTTGAGAAAGACGGATTGTTCATTCATGCAGTTCCTAGTGGAGCAAAATGCATCATTGACATGTTTCTTCTAATGCATTCAATTCTCTATCGTCACTTTCAAATAGTTCCACATCTCTACTCTCAGGCTTTTCTTTCCTCCTCAAACGGTCTCCTCCATCTCTACTAGTGGGTCTAAATGGCTTGTGGATTCACTTGTAGATCTTCTCTGTGTACTTTCAATCCATCTCCATTTCCATATGTGCGTAAAACTTGGGTACTGTGATAGTAAGTAATTCCATATTAGTTTGTTTATTAGATGTATCACACAGTGAAACAGTATTATTATTTACTGGATGACACATTTTCGAACAAAATTTATTGCTGTTCATAATCATATCAGCTATAATCACACGACTTCGAAACTTCAGTTTTATAGTTTTCTTTGTTCTCTCCTTTTTGTCGTCGTAGGAGTAGTAGAATTTTCCCGATATCCGGGTGGACAGGTGTTAAATCATTCCTATTACACGTATTTGCAGTCGATTCGATAAACAAAGCTTCCATTATCACTCTCTCCCTTCAATCTGCTCTTAAATTAGATTTTAAAACTGTCATCTTATCCCACCCCATCCTATTGTATGGTTGTGTGTAATTGCATGCGATGAATGCTAAAGCTGAACTATTCTCTAGATTTCTTATCTTATTCTGGTCATCTAATGTAGATTTTGCTAGGTTGTTATGCTCGGCTAGTCTGACTCACTGACCCTGTTCTAAAAGTTTGACCTGATAATCATTGCAGGGTATTGGATGAACAAAACAATTTAGTTTATCTAGTCTTGAGTAATCTAAAAACTGTTGCGGAAATTTTCTGTGGTTATCGTTACAATGTGGATAATGAGAAGGGTTGTAAATGGCATGCGTAGAGGCCAATGATAATGGCTTTTCTTTCCTCTAATAAATTAGTCAGAAAGTGTGTAGGGAGATGTAAAAATGAAATAAATAATGATAGTAGTGATAGTGATAATAATATTAACAATAATAATAATAGTAATAATAATGACGATATGCATGTCAAACATTCGCAAGATAACGACAACAACAAACAATCTAAATCATCTGTAGTAATTCCACACAAAGAGAGAACCTCGGAAACCTTACTCAGAATTCTTAACAAGGCAGGAATAAAAGTGGCATATAAACCAAAAAACTCAATTAGAAACAAGCTTTGTCGGTTAAAGGATCAATCCTGTGGAGCCTTTAAAACAAAACAATTTAGTTTATCTCATACCCTGCCTGCAATGATTGTCAGGTCAAATACATAGGTCAAGGTAGTGGAACAGGGTCAGTGAGTCAGACTAGCCGAGCATAACAACCTAGCAAAATCTACATTAGATGACCAGAATAAGATAAGAAATCTAGAGAATAGTTCAGCTTTAGCATTCATCGCATGCAATTACACACAACCATACAATAGGATGGGGTGGGATAAGATGACAGTTTTAAAATCTAATTTAAGAGCAGATTGAAGGGAGAGAGTGATAATGGAAGCTTTGTTTATCGAATCGACTGCAAATACGTGTAATAGGAATGATTTAACACCTGTCCACCCGGATATCGGGAAAATTCTACTACTCCTACGACGACAAAAAGGAGAGAACAAAGAAAACTATAAAACTGAAGTTTCGAAGTCGTGTGATTATAGCTGATATGATTATGAACAGCAATAAATTTTGTTCGAAAATGTGTCATCCAGTAAATAATAATACTGTTTCACTGTGTGATACATCTAATAACGAAGCCAATATGATATCCCCATTTATTTCTGCACAGTTGGTAAGCAACTGGTTGTTATCTAATTCGCCGTACTGCTTATCCCTCAGCGTGTTCTTAGTCTTCAGTATCCAGGCAGCAAATGGAGGTGTTGATGGAAATCTGAAGTGACCTGTTGGAAACATATTTTGTGACTCAAGTCTCTACAGTAATGCATTAAAAATCAAAGTCTCAAGTTTTAAAAAAAATTCAACTTTGTTAAAGTGTTGAAATAGACTTTTGTTTCTCTTTTTGTTTGCAGAACTATTGATCGAAATGGTGATGGACGTTTAAATCCTGAAGAGATAGCATTTCGTATGTCAAAGACAGTTGGTCCAGTTTCTAAAGAGGAAGCATGCTTTCTATTGGATTCAGTTCGAATGAATGATCGTCAAGATGTCAACTGTGAAGAATTCGGTGCTATGCTGAGATCTGGATTTTTAAAGCTAAGGAAATAATTGTAAAGTGAATTTTTTTTCTCACATATGTGTTGGTACTCAGTATTAAATGTCTAATCAGTTGTTTCATAATATTCAACGAATATTAAAACTGATCTGATTATATAGCTGGATCAACTATCATGAATCAGTTGCTCATGCTAGAAATATGTATTATTGTATTCTGTTATTTAACCTAACCTCCGCTTATATTTTAGCTTATTTAGAAGGAAAGGCATTCAGTGAAGGGTTACTCATCCCGATATACAAGAAGGGAGACAAGTCTTCTTGTGATAATCACAGAGGGATTAGCTTGACTAATATAGTATCTAAAGTCCTAGGCTCAATAATCATGCGTAGACTAAGTGGTGCTCGGGAGGCACAAACACGAGAAAACCAGGCAGGTTTTAGGCCGGGAAGAGGGTGTATTGATCATATCTTCACCCTTCGACAGATTCTAGAACATAGGCATTCCTACCGGCGTCCGGCAATCATTATATTTCTTGACCTAAAGGCGGCATTCGATTCTGTCGACCGGGAGGTTCTCTGGCGATGCTTGGCTGTAAAGGGAATGCCGAGAAAATACATTGCAATGATTAAGGCACTCTACTCGTACTCATGCAGCCAGGTGAGGGCTTATGGCGAGTTGTCATCTGAAGTGGTGACGACTAGTGGCGTCCGTCAAGGATGCCCATTCTCTCCATTTGTATTCAACTTCATCATAGATATACTAATGGACTTAACCGTAACACACTTCAGAGACTCAGGGATTGACTTGCTACCAGGGAAGAATCTCGTTGACTTAGAATATGCCGACGATATTGTCCTTCTAGGCGAGGACGCTGACAAAATGCAGAATCTACTGAACACCTTGAGCAACAATCTTCGTATGTTTGGCATGCGATTCGCCCCTGTAAAATGTAAGATGATGCTACAGGATTGGACTACACCGACCCCTAGAATAGAAATAGGAAGTGAAGTGGTAGAGCACGTTGACCGTTTCACTTATTTGGGAAGTAACATCAGGCCCAACGGGTTGATCTTCGACGAAATCTCAGCACAAATACAGAGGGCTAGTTTCACATATGCCAGTTTACGCCGTCTCTGGCTAAGTAGACGTGATATCCGACTATCGATCAAAGGGCGTGTGTACTGCTCAACAGTCCACTCCATCCTCCTTTATGGTTGTGAGACCTGACCATTGAGAGCAGAAGACGTGAAAAGATTACCTGTCTTCGATCATAGGTGTCTGCGTTCTATCTCCTGCGTGAAGTGGCATAATAAGGTGAGCAATATTTGAGGTTAGGCATCGAGTTCTAGGTAAGGCGGGGAAATCAATCGACGAGGCTGTGAAATTACATCTACTGAGATGGTTAGGACATGTGTTACGTATGCCCAGTCATCGCCTTCCTCGACGGGCAATGTTAGCTGACTGGCATAGGGTCAGAATGGAAAGGAACTAGCGACAGTCAAACGAAAACATGGCACCAGTCAATGAAATCCACAACAGTTAGTCTAAGGCACGTAGGAAGATGTAGACTTCCTGGTTGGGGTCCTCGGGACGGTAAAACCCAATGGTTGGAAACAATAGGTGACATGGCTAAAAATCTTTCTCAATGGCACAGATGCATTCACTCCTTGTGACTTATGATTTCCAATGAAACTGTTTTCTTCTTCGTTATTACTATTCCTTTGTCTCACACCTCTGTTCACTGTCTATATTATTATGCATTTCTCCTACTTTCTTCTGTTGCTTTGTGTGCTACATGGAGTGTGGCGATTTGAACTGCCACACATATGTGCAAAGTTTTATATCGAAAGTAGACAGACAGAGAGACTCTTTTCTATGATATCAATCTTAGGCTGAACAATCGTACTGTTTTTATTCCTTTACGTTCCTCAGTAGAACATAGGGCTTCAAGCTAGTGGCTTGATATTTCTGTAGCAGTGCTTATTTTACACAATGGGATCGCTAGCCTCATGCCCAACCTTTCCTCTCCGCCAGCATTATTTCTGGCTTAGCGAGGTAAAGGAGTGCGTCTGTGGCCGGGGATCGAACCCCAGACCATGTGCATGGTTGGCGAGCGTCCTAACCGCTATGCCATCGACGCACTACGACCTACAATCGTACTATGTATGGTAAATTTTCTTAGCAACAAAAGGAATATCCTCGAAGATGTTTCATTAGAATTGTAAATTTTAGATAACAAATTATGCAGTTTATAAAGTTTTAATGGGGTAGGTACTAAAATAAAATGAAATAAAATAAAATATGAACAAAAGTGACTACAAATTCAAAATGCCATCTATTCTTGATGACAAAAGCAAATTCAGTCGTTATCCTTCTTCAGAAGGCAAGTCCTCATAGAGAATGGATATCCCCCAAAATTTATCGAGAAACATATGAAGTTAAGGGAAAAGTCTGAAAGAACCCAGACGGTGCCAAAGAAACTACTATTTATGAGCGTTGAATGTAAAGGCGATACTGCAGCTGAGATCCTGAAGAATTGCTTATGCAGATTACTGAGGAAAGCCTTCTTTATGGCTGAGCTACATATCAATTTCTACAGCTGACAAATGATCAACGGATGTGTGAAGTATAAACTGCCGCTTTGGGCCACCTCAATGTGTGTTTATAAATTCACCTGCTCGTACGGAGTTAGTTATATTGGCCACACTTTCCAAACGCGTCTCTGAACATTATCCGGCATGGTTAGCAAAGGGATAATGCTAGACAATTGCTAGCTCAATTCTCGAGCACTTGGTGAACTCAGGCCAGGCAGCTCCATCATAGTTGTCTTTCAAGATTACAGGATTTTCATCATGAGCTGACATTAGTTAGAGAACCATTGGAAAACCTGGGAGTAGTGGACAGCTGTTTCGTCCTAGTTTGGGACTCTTCATCAGTACGCACCCACCGGGATTCGAACCCAGGACCTTCTGGTTACAAGGCAAGCTCGTATACCATTAAGCCACTGGGACCCGATCCAATGGTCTATGAATTCTAACTTCTGCCAATTCACGACATAGCGCGACCCCTAGCCAATGTCTTCGGCGAGTATTTGTCCTCACGCCCGACCTGCTGCACCCTACTGGTCACGACTTCTCACTAGAACCCCAGGTGACTACCTACCTGAATAGGGCGTCTTTCAAGATTATCTACAAGGTGAGGCTAAATGGTACAGAGGGCGTCAGGTTTTTGCATTTGTGTATGGCGGAGGCGTTCGTAATTCGTCAATACAACCCCGAACTCTGTGTACAGAAAACGTTTGTCCGGTCTCTTATTTTACCTTGGTCTTAACCTCTTCACTAGTCGTTCCCTGTAAAAATTTTGATTTTTTCTTTTCCGTTTTTAGTTTTTAATTTTACTTTTAGTCTGCTTTTGCTTTAATAATTAATTCACTATTATCACTCTCATATATTCCTTTTGTCCATTTTCACACGCTCTTCACACTTGTTAAATTGACACTCAACTACCATCTTTCTTCTCACTCAGTAGCAATTTTAACCTTATAAAATCTCTATCTTTGTGCCATTGAGTACCACGTGCGTCGGTGGCACAGTGGTTAGGACTCTCGCCGACCATGCACATGGTCCGGGGTTCGATCCCCTGCCGACGCACACCTGATATCTATGGTTGGCCTGCAAAATTTGGGCTACCGATATTACATGCTGAAAATTCCATACCTGTACCAAAAAATACGGTGTGGAATCAAGCTTTAATAAAAAAAATAAAAAAAAAGCTTTTAATTTTTACTTCTAAAGCCACTTCCGAGTAATTATATCAATTATGTAACCCCCTATTACTTAATAATAGGCCGCTATACATTTTTGGTAAGCATAAATGCGACTGTACAGCCTCGTCGATAAAGGAAATTTTCTTCGTTGAATTTGTCTTTTATTTTCTTCGGATATTCAGTTGTTGCAGGGCACAGTGACAGCTAATCTAGTGAAGCTTCATGGCCTAAATGCTATAAGTAGAGATAAATTTGACTCTATAAAACCATCAGAATGTAAATTCCCACATATGTATGGTTTACCAAAAAGACATAAACCCAATAGTTCTCTACGCCCTATATTGTCAATGTGCAAATCCCCAACGCATAAACTTGCTAAGTGGTTAGTAGAATTATTGAATCCAGTTAAAACACAATTCTGTAAGCATGTGTTAAAAGATGCATTTGAATTGGGTAATTTTCTTGAAGATATTAATATTATGAATGAGAATATATACTTTTTTGATGTAAACTCTTTATTCACTAATGTGCCTTTACTCAAAACAGTTGACATTTTATGTGAGTACATTTCCACACACAATTTTTTCATCCCATTACCTTTATCTTATTTAAGGGATTTATTACTTCTATGTACTAGCAATGTTAGGTTTACATTTGAAGGCGACTGTTTCCTCCAGGTTGATGGTGTTGCTATGGGAAGTCCGTTGGCGCTCCTTATAGCAGATTGAGAGTTTATCGGAGGATTTAATCAAAAAAGGTGCCACTTTATCGAAGGTACATAGATGATATTGTAATCCTAAGTGATAAGCCCTATTCTGTCACCTCAATTTTAAATCGAATGAATGAAGTTCAGAATAGCATATTGCTTAAGTCTGTAGAAGGGGAAGATAATTGTTTATCTAGATATGTTGCTGAGTCGACGGCTTGATAGGTCAGTATAACGATCTATTTATAGAAAATCTACGTGGACAGGATAGTATCTTAATTACCACAGTTTCTTCCCTGTTCAGTACAAAAGAGCCTTAGTAAGGTGCCTCTTCAGTAGAATCCAACGAATATGCACTGAAGACACACCTGATGCGGAAGAAAGAAAGTTGACACAAACACTGGTTGATAACAATTATCCAGACAAGTTCATCAGGAGATATAAAGTGGTCAGAATACCAAGACCCCCTCTCCAACTCGCCCCTAAGAAAGACGTGTACATCAAGCTACCCTATATGGGACATCATAGCAGCTTGATAACTGGACAGAGACTGAATGATGCTGTTAAAAAGACCTGGTATGCAGCTAATATCATAATAGTTGAGAATGTGAGGCCAATATATCCATCTAAGCCCTTTGAAAATGCGAAAAATGATGTCACATCTCACTGTGTATAACAATTTGAATATACGTGTAGACACACATACATAGGGAGGACTCATTGATTTTTGCAAGTAAAGGCTTCAGAGCATATTCCTTAATGGCTCCAGAAGCAAATACAATCCTCAGAACCCATTAATGATGCGAAAAGGAGACCTAGCTCCTCTGTTGTGAAACATATTATAGAGACAGTACGTAAAATTGATGTTTACATATCTTTTAAACCTATCTATCTATGGAACGTGTTTGAGGCGTATCCTAAAGTTTGTGGAAGCCCTGGCTGGCAATTAGGAAGTTTAAACCACCTTTATGCGTTCATCAAAGGCAGTTCGTCATCACAGTAAGCCTTCCTTGGTAGGGTTTGTTTTGATACTAGCCAGAGTAGATGTACTATTACCTCTGTTATTTGGTTTAGTGATCTTCATTGTTATTTTCACCTTCAATATGGCGGCCTTTCAACTTGACCTAAGTTGTCTGTTTTCTCCCCCCTTAACTCTACATTAATTTCATACACATAAATTCCTATGAAAAGTTCGTGCGTGTGATCAGATTGTTCGAAATGTGTTGAGCAAATACATTACACGATTCACACAAATTACGTCTTTGTATTGCTTTGTGGTACTGAATTCATAAAGGGAACTAATTGTTTTAAATTTGTAAGGAAAATCTGTAAATTGAGTGACGTAGTACAATGGATGGGATTGAGTAGAATTCAGCTAAAATTGAACGAGAGTCAAGTTAACAGCAGTGTTAATAAAGAGTGGCAGTTTAACAGAGGACGATCGAATTGAATAACACAAAAACAAAAATGACACATCCGGTGTTAAGACAGATCAACTTCTTTCGTATTTGGAGTTCATGATCTAATATATGGATTACTGTTGTTTTTGCTATTTGAAGAAATCTGGCTTCCGTATATTCTATAGATAACTTCGAAGTTGGTCTGTTGGTGGTTAACTTAGTGTCTAGATTTGATCAGGTATTTGAGAATAGAGCTTCGGGAGATTCATTTTCATCCCCTATGAAATCCTGAGGGTAAGTGTTCGATGACAGTTCTGTTGGATAGCAAACTCTGGGTAAGACCGACGTGCACAGCTGCACATGAGCAGATAAACTAATAGATGCACATTAGCGAGGCAAGCTGTCGTAGCTTATCCTTTGTGTTCATGCGAATCAGTGGTTTTGTGTTGAAAGGTGGTCGAAGTTTAGCTACTAAGAAGATTTTCTTCAATGAGCCGGGAAGGAGGTTTCTCAGTATTTCTGAAACTATTTTCTGAAACTAATAGTTTTGTATACCACTTTACATGGAGATATGGTCAATGACCCCAAAAGAACAGTGGTGCTATTGTCACCATAATTAGTTACCCGAGTGAATATTGATTGAACTTTGAGTAAGAAATGAATCCAACTTCCCGTCACTAATTTGCTTTAGATATAGAGAAGAATGAAGTTATTACGAGAAGTTGTGACCATTGAGACCACAATTTTGAGTGTGAGAAAGAATGCTCCTCGATGATAGTGGCTGTTGGTTGCACCAAAATCGCAAATTGATAGAGATTAGGTTTGATGACCCATTGGATTCAGTCTCAGTGGTTGGATGGCCAACTAGCTTGCCTTGTAATCCATATGTCCTTGGATCGATACTAAGGGGGTCATGAGTGCGTACCAGTAGAGAGTTCCAAACAAAGACGGAGTGGCCGCCCAGCCTTCCCTGGCTTTCAGTGGTTCTCTAAAGGAAGTCATTTCGTAATCTAAGTGGAAATCAGACAGGTACCTGTAAATCAACACCAATGCAACCCCCGTGTTGTAACCTTTAACTATCTGCTAATTTCACACTGTTTGGCGGAAGATGTTTCATAGGTGTTGCAGCCACTTCACAGATGTTGTCTATAACCAAGGGGATGGGGTCACAATGGGGTCTCCATTAGGACCTCCCCTAGCGGATGTCTTCATGGCAAGCCTGGAGAGGAGACCACTGAAAGAAACAATCTCAAGTCTGCATATATATATGCGATATATAGATGACACCTTCATTATTTGTGATGAAAATTGCTCAAATGCTGAGCTTCTTGGATAATTTAATGATTCTTACTCATCTATGCTTTCCTCTATGGAAGAAGACTCGAACTCCTCATTTCACTTCTTACATGTGATGCCCGATAGAGAGAGAGGACGGTACGTTAAAAAGTCGATTTACTGAAAGCCAACATTTACGGGTCAGTACAGTAACTTCAACAGTTGGGTACCTCTAGGCAAGAAAAGAAGTCTTATCTATTCCCTATTATCCCGAATTTGGAGAATTTGCTCTGTAGGTACAGTCGACTTAGAATTAGAAGTCCTTCGTACAACTCTCTTGAATGATGGATAGCCTAGAAGGTTTATCGACAGAAACATCAAGAAAGAAATCATCCCCAGCCAAATCACAGTGCCAAAGAAGACACTGTTTATGAGTTTGGCTTTAAGAGGTGACAATGTTGCTGAAGCGATTAAGAGTCGTTTAACTATATGTTGTATTAAACGCTCTTTTTATGCAGGTGACTTACATTTAGTATTTACCAACCGAAATATGATTCGAAAATGCATCAAGGATAAACTACCACTTATGTCCACCCTTATGTGCATATAGTCATTCACAGACTCGTGTGGAGCTGATTACATTGGACTTTGTAAGCGTAATCTCTGCAAACGCGTAGCTGAACACTACCCGGTTTGGTAAATGTAAGGTGAACATAGGACGACGAAATTTTCAATTTGTGAACACCTTCTGGAGTTAGGGCGTTCAGCCCCACGTGATTTACCCTTTAAAGTTATCTACGGGACTAAATCCAATCACTCCAAAAGCTTACGTTTTCTCCACTTATGCATAGCCGAAGCTCCAGCTATACATGAACAGAAACCTAAATTATGTATTCAAAAACGTTTTGTTAAACCCTTTTCTTTACCTTGGTCATAATAATGTTCCTTGTTTATTTTATTCTATTTTACCACTTGAATTCATTCCACTTCACTTCACCTTCGGAGTCTTTATTGTTATCACCATCTTATTCCTCATTTTTCAGACAACACCTGACCTACAATTTGAAATCTGTATACCAGTTCACTTATTTAATAATCTTTAAAAGTTTTGTAATTCATCCACTTCAACTCTAACCCCTTAGGACATCATTTCAATTATCTTTATTCTTATCAAATGTATATTGACTGATCATTTTCTTGTGCCACTTAATACAGTTTTCCTTAGTACAAATAAATAAGATTGTACAGCTTGAAAATGAAGTCGTTGAAAAGAGATATTTCTTCGCTGAACCAAGAAAAACTGTCTTTTTCCTTATTAGTTATTGGGTATACTTCGCGAGTTCACAGATAGTTTGCAACGAAAATATGGACTTGTAGACCTCGACATGATAGCCGTATCAAAAGACCAAATAGTTACAAAAAGAGTGACGTTAAAGACACTACAGAACTGTGACATTTAAGAAATAAACCACATAATTATATCATCATTATTCCCTTTATTCCCTGATGGAACAAAGAGCTTCAACTGCATATCAGTTTAATCTGTTATCTGCAGTCGTTTTTTAGCTGACTCCACGACTGTCCATAAGCCTTCATTTCATTTTCACACGGTCTTCCCTATGTCACTGATGGACGGTCAACTTGTCGATTTTCATCTGGGTTCCAATGTAACACCTGGTCTTCTCAGAGTGTTTTCGATCCGCCTGCATTTACTTCAACATATTTGCTGAGCGATAAGTTCTTGGGTGATTCATCGTTACAGTTCTTTGTTGCTTCTCGTTTCGGGTCGGCTATATGGTCTTCAGTGCCATCGAGAGAAGAGAGATCCTGACGAAACTTCGCTTGTAGCAATATGACTCTTGTACAAAGTCACTGAACCCCGTATAAGAAATAATTTCATATTAGGATTGGAAATATGCTTCCTGTTTCTTAAACTGGTTACTGCACATTTCCAGAATGACCAGATTAATGAAGTTATGTGTTGCTTTCCCGGTCCTAACTGGCTTTGATATCTTTATCGGTGCTGCCTGTAGTTGAAAAGATACTGCTTAGGGAAGGGAAAGAAGTAAAACTTTTCAAATTTCTCCTTTTCATAGTGATTGGTGCTTGCTGTTGGTCATTAGATATCTTCATCCCCTTTGTCTTCTCTATGTTCACTTAAAATCCCCTCTTCACTGCTATTAATTTTATTACAGACCTTAAATTTTGGCGTTTTCAGGCATTCAGACCTCCACACAACGAGCAAAACGGCTGTACAAAATCACTCGCATCTAACAAAGTTGTGGATTCAAACAGACAACGTAGAACAGTCCAAGATCTACACAAAAATGAAAAATAGTATGTACAATCCAATAACTGTAATTGACAATACACTCTACAATGTAACTAATGTAACAACAGAAGATAAGGGCCAGGCAACATATTATTTTTTTATTGAGAAAATCAACGGATATTTTTAGATATTTAGGTACATTATTATTTGTTATTGTTAGCAAAGAAACGGCGTCTTCTGATTGGTTGTTTCCTTACTGGAGGTTGTTCTGTACTGCTTGTAACCGTTTCTTATAAAGTTAAGCCATATACCTACGAATCGTCTTTACACGCCTTAAGTTTGCGGTGATTGGTTGGTGAGTTCCTCAAGTTTAAGGTTTGTTATTGTTTTTCTCATGACCATGATTCGGGATGTGAATATTGACGTTAATTGTTGTCTACAATTTTTGGTTTGGAGACAGCTCTCACTACACTAGCAGTGTTTCAGACGTTAGGAGCTGGATGCGCTTTAAGGAACTGATAAGTATTTAACTGAATTTTAGATTTTTCCGTCGACTGATTGGACCGAAGTGCTCGGTCTCAGATTGACCTGCCGACTTCTTGTGCAGATGCTTCGACGGTGTCTGGGCATATAATTAGAGGCTAATTAGGGGGTGGTGACTAGCAGTGGAATCCAGGATGCGCATTTCTTCCACTTTGTGATTCGTCAGCTGGACGCGCCTGCATTCTGCAGTGGGTGATGATGTTCCCACCGAAGCTCAAACCCAGTGCCCGTAGTTTCAAACGCCAAAGCGTTATCCACCGGATGACTTGGGCCAAGAAAACCACCTTTTCCTTGTGCAACAGGTCAAATTAATTATTTAATTGAACTATGGGCACTCGGTTCGAGCCTCAGAGGGAACATCATCACTCAATGTAGAATGGAGGTGCATCCAGATGACGAGTCCCAAATAGGATGAAATGCGTATCCTGGATTCCAGTGGTAGTCACTATCCACCAATTAACTAATAAGTGTATTTGAGTCGGGTATAAATTGACCAAATGCCCGAAAAAATTTAAATGTGCAAAAACTCACTTGCTTTTCTGCTTAAACCAGCCAAATCAGTTCTTAAAATATATATTTGAGGGGTATAAAGTTTCTTTTTGTTGATTCAAGAGTAGAAAACTCACCAAAGCACTGACGTGTTCCAGGTTTGACTTTCGACGAATGCACTTTTAGAGCTCGAGTAGGTCGTAGGAAGCCCATTGAAAAATTGGGTAGGTTTTGTGTGAGTCTAGCTATGCCACCCCGTAGAAAAGCAACATCACAGCTAATAAAATTTGATAGCTGGATCTTGCATTTTCAATTTCCCTGATGATTAATTCGACACTGGTGACACGGCTTTGAATCTCAGAAGGGATATGAGCTCGTTGAAGATTGTAGATATGCCTTGCTGACCAGTGTCAACAAACATGAAACCTAGGTCAAAGGCCTCCTGCCGATCGCCTCCAACCATCTAACAGCGAGCCATCTAGTATGGTGGCCAGACCTCACTGACAGGAATCAGTCTGCAATAAGATCTGCAATCAGATCTCCATCGTTATATCGCCTCCTAGTATGGAAGTTTCAGAGATGTCTAAAGGTTGACTTGAAGTAATTTGGTGGATAGTGACTAGCAGTAGTGGAATCCATCAGAATGAGAATCTCGTCCTATTTTGGGACTCATCATCCGGATGTACCATCGTTCCCCCAGCTTGTGATAGTGTTACCAATGACTGTCGGTCCCAGTATCCATCATATCAAACACCAAAGCGTTATCCACTAGACCATTTGGACCACGATAGCTAGCACCTACTGAACACACCCATGTTCGAGTTTTCTGTAACTCACCTGGGAATGGAGACGCGTCCAGAAGACGAGTCCTAAATAGGACGAAATGCACGTCCATCCACCGAACTACTTCATTGAAAAAAATACCGTTTAGAGGGCATACACTTTTTGTCGTCAACTGCATACAATCTGAACAATAGACTGAATAACTAATCAATAAGATACAACTTAAACAAAACTAATAACTAAATACCCAGTTCATTTTATATTACAGTGAAATGAAATATACATAACAACTCAGACAAGTTAAAACTTATAACAGGAAGTGTAAATAACAAATTCTAATCAAAACAGAAATATTTTTTATATTGTCAAGATTGTGGGATATTTTAGAATTTTTAAGGTGAATTCATACAATAACTGGAGTGAAATTGGTCGTTACGTAATCATGCGAAAGGTTATTACAACCAAAATGAAACGGTTCATTGATGATGAAAGGTACTCATAGATAAACAAAATTAATACGGAAACAGGTGGGTATATAAACAATATATAGCGTAGTTATGCTATAAAAAGTTATGAAATGAAATTTTGAAGAATTAGAGTGTGGGAGTAAGCGCCTATTAAATTTTAGTAATAACTTTATAATATTCAGAACAAAATATTTAGAACGAACAATTGTTTTCAATAAATTCTTCTTCAGGCTCTAAAATTATAAATCCATTAATTCAAGCATACAATAGCCAGCCAGTAAAGGCAAATTGGAATCATATCAGAAAGTGTATTGTGGAACAAGTATAAGATGGGACGGAACAATAGTCAGATAGTTTTTTAATATGCATGGTCAATGAGAACATGGAACAAAATCAGATGAAGTAATTTAATTTAATGATGTGTGTATATATATAAATATAGTCAACAGAAAATACAGGTTTCGAGAGTGTGTGTAATCAGGATGTGTGAGACAATATGAAAATAGACCAACGAATGGGGCGGACTAGACATAAGTTCAAGGTTGAAAATAACGACAGTAAGAATGGTTGTAAAATAATAACGATGATATGGTGTAAAATTACAAGCACTATTGGTGAATGATTGTCAAATAATAATAATGAATATAGTGAAGTGGAATGAACAGGATTTTGTAAATACGATAGCAAGTAAGAAAAGCACTACTTAAACCTAAGGTAATAAAATCATAAGAAAGGTCATGAAATCATAAAAGTCGAAAATGAACGATTGTCAGTGAAACAGAGGAATAGAAGAAGAAGAAAAGAAAAGAAAATTTGAAAACCTATTTGCCCAGACAAGCGACCTAACTCCTTCGTCCAAGTATCAGCTAGAAAGATTTAAAAGTACCCTAATCGATTCCTGCTACCAGTTTAAGAACAGCAAACATCCTGCCAACAGTCTACTTACAAACAAACACCGAGAGGCATTACGTGACCTCAAAAAGAACGAAAAACTGATAATAACTAGACCTGACAAAGGATTTGGTAGTTATCATGAATAAGAGTGATTATTTAGACAAAATGAATATCATTCTAAGCGACCATACGAAATTTCAAAAGCTGAGCAGCTGTAAAGACACAACTGAGGCAACCGAACGCCAAATGGCTAAGACACTAAAATCATTGGTTGAGAGTAATCTGATTACTAAGGATACACTCGACGAATTGAAACCCTCAGGTACGCACACACCAAGCCGGGACTACCGCTACGTCCCATCTTAGATATGTGTCAATCGCCTTATCATTCTACAGCAAAGTGGTTGGTAAAGGCACTAGAACCGTTACATCGCGAATTAGTCAAATTCAGTGTAAAAGACGTATTTAGCTTTGTGGAAACTACCAAAAGCCTGAATGCAAAAGGAAAGAAAATAATGTCACTGGATGTAGCATCATTATTCACCAACGTCCCACTGCTTGAAACAGTCAACTACATATGTGTTACGTAACTCCAATTACCAATCTTCACCTGTTTAGTTAAAATGACCAAAGCCAATTGTATTTTTGTTTGATACATACATACAAAATAACCCATGTATTTTTGGGATTGTACAGCTAAGAAAATGAATTTGTCGCCGAAGAGAGACTCTTCGCTGAACTACGTGTTTTGTTTTCATTAAAGCTTGGATGGTGATTATTCATGAAATAAAATGAATTTATATTATTCTACGAAAGTAGAACTTATTCCAACACTCGATTTTATCAAAAATGATTAGCATATGTGTAAAACTTGGACACTGTAGTAGTGTATTAGTTACAGGTGGCTGAATGGTCTACAGGCTGGTCTTGTAACTGGAAGGTTTCACACCGCCATGGGTGCGTACTAATAAAGAGTCCAGAAGTAGGACAAAACACCTGTCTAGTATGTTCAGGTTGTCTATGTTTCTTTAACTGGCTGTGTGAATCACAGATTGTAACAGCTGGTCTCATTGTTCGAAGACAGAGATTTTACCTCCGATAATTTATTGAATTTTTTGATATCAGTGTTTTTTTTGAATTTTTGAGTGCTGCTGAGGTGGCATTGCCTGTTAGCATGACTATTGTTATTCCTTTGCCTTCCGAATGGAACACAGGGCTTCAACAATAAATCCCCACTTTGTTCGGTTTTCTGCCGTCCTCATCAACTTGGTCCACGATTGACCAAACTTTCTCATCTCTTCCTCACACGATCTCCTCCATGTCAACCTCACACTGACGACACACTCATCGCTTCCCAGTGGGATTCTACTCGATCACTGGCTTGGCATGCGATATCATTCGGCGGCCTCCTCAATGTGTGCCCGAACCATCTCGACTTTTTCCTACATATTTGTTGAGTGGTCGGCTCTTCCTTGTTGGTTTATTCCCATAGTTTCTTGTTGCTTATTCTTTCTGGCTGGCCAGCTGGCCATTTGATCTTCAGTGTGGAGCTAGCAAAGGCTACTATTGATGAAAGTCTTATTTTAGGCATCCTTTTTATAGACTTTCTATTCTTGCTCTAACTTTGTCTGTTGGGATTAGGACTCGTGGACGCGTAGGTACTTTGGCATAATTTCACTTTTCGGGCATCGAGTATTAAAAATACGATGATTTGTCTATCTTGCTTCAGTTTGTGAAAGCCGTGTGAATTTATTGATTAGCCTTCGAACAGGAAGTCCATATGTCAAATGAATATATGTGTAACACTTTCCTTATTACCTTCTGTTCTTCATAGGGGTCATAGGATATTCCAGATATCCGATGGGATAGGTGCTGAATCATTCCTACTGAATGCATCCTCAGTTGATTCGATAAATGAGGATGCCGTTATCAATCTCCCTTTCCACCTTATTGTATTGGATTTTAAAACTGTCATGTGATCCCATCCTGTATTGTATGGTTGTGTGTAACTGCATTTAGTACTTTGGTGAGAACTGGCTGTTAGCCAAAGTCAGTAGACAGTAATTGACGTCAGTGTTTATGTTCCCAATATTGGTGGTGAGAAAATGAAAACAAAGGCTTTGCGTAGGCGGATACAGTTGGCATATGGATGATCTGACACAGCCACTTAGAGATGCAATGTCAACTTTCTGTGAGGAACAACCAATCAAAAGACTGTATTTTCTTCTAACAATAATCTACAATAATGTACATTAAAATCTATAAATATGTGTTGATTTTCCTTAATAAACGATCTGTTGCCTGGCCCTTGTCTTCTGTTGTTACAGTACCATGGCTGAGCAATTCTCCAGATTTCTTATCTAATTAGGGTCAATAAATATTGTTTAGAGATTGTTTGCATGAAGGGTATACATTGTGACGAATAGTAATAGTCGTAATAATAAGAAAAAAAACCCAAGAGGGTTAAGGGGAAAAGGCACTGTTGGTGAGAAGAAAAATCGTTAAAATGCAGGTTTAGCCACGGTCGACTAATCTAAATTCCCCTAATCTAAGTGACTCCGTTCTACTGCTTTGACCAATGTATTCAACCTGATAATCACCGCAGGATATTATATGAACTAAATTATTTTGTTTGATTGGCTCTACAGAATCCTTTAACTGAAGTTTGTTTTTAAGTGAATTTTTGGGTTTGAATGCCACTTTCATGCCTGCATTGTTAAGAATCCTGCGTAATGTTTGTGAGGTTCTTTCTCTGTATGGAAGTATTACTGATGATTTAGATTCTTTATTGCTGATGCTGTCTTCATTCTGTGCATATTTGTCATGATGTCATCAGTATTACTGCTATTACTTATTTATTTTATTTTTACATTTTCCTACATACTTCCTGAGTAATTTATCAGGGTAATTATGAAGTTCTAGATC
Organism: Trichobilharzia szidati; assembly: GCA_944472155.2. Lineage (NCBI taxonomy): Eukaryota > Metazoa > Platyhelminthes > Trematoda > Strigeidida > Schistosomatidae > Trichobilharzia > Trichobilharzia szidati. The sequence continues at coordinate 65,561,907 of OX235277.1, read as the reverse complement.
TTCTCTTATATGCCTTACCTACCGTCTTAGAGTTGATGCTATTTCGTTTTTGTACCATATTACTTAAATATTTCACCAATTCCACTTTTACTGACGTAGGATGGGGCTATCGGAAGTCCAAATATCAGGTTGAATGTGTATGTGGGTTTTCTGCGAATACTAATGTGTTTAACTTCCCATCTTCTTTCCTCCTCCACCATACTCTGGGGAATGGGTCTGATTGTTTGAATCCACAGACAAAGTCTTATTTCCAGTGTCTTATATGAAAACATGGGAACAGTAATCTCTAAAGTAAATTAATTAGATCTGACGCTCATTAGCGACTGGCTCTATTCAGGCAGTTACCTGTGCTGGTTCTGATGGGAAGCCTTGACCAGTAGGGTACAGCAGGTTGAGGGTGAGGCAGTAGTTTATCAAAGAAGACGGTGTGAAGTGGTCGCGCTACGTCATGAATTGACAGAAGTTAGAATTCATGGGCCGGTCACCGGGTTGAACTCCAGTGGCTTAATAGTCTACGAGCTCGGTAGCCTTTTAACCAGAATGTTTTGGGTTCGAACCCTGGTGGTGGGTGCATACCATCGAAGAGTCCCAAACTGGGACGAAACAGCTCTCCAGTAGACCCTGGTTTTCACTATGGTTCTCCAACTAATATTAGCTCATGATGAAATCCTTCAACCAATCAAACAAAATCCCTACAAAACCGATTCCTGATAATTGGATTTTATTCAGGTGAAAGTTACCCAAATTATTTTTAAATTAATAAGTATGGTTCTAGTTAAACTGAATGCAGTAGCAAAATATATGAGGATGCAGTACAGGGGAAACTAAGTAAATGAAGACAGAATAGCGTTAACTACTTCTGTGTACTTCAAAAGGGAAATTCGAGAGGGTTACCTAATGAAATTCAATAAAATCCAGTCCTCAACAGGATATGCAAAAATATCATCATGACTTTTATCAGAGATAAATTAAGCAAGTATTTCGTCTGCTTTCCTTTTTTGAATTAAGATTATTTACAGGGTGTAAATGAAAGGATAAGAGTCATTGTTCTTTAAATTGCTTAAAAACCAAGACTCTTTATTGTTATCTTCAATTTTACCTACAAATTTATGTGTACGCAACCATGTAAGCCTCATAGAAGACTAAAAGACAAGTTAATACAACTTTCAGCAACAGAAACTGGCGCTACACATCAGTTTTTGCTTAATCTATTGTCTCTTGCACGGTGTAATTTCTATATCAGATAACTTGGTCTCTATCCGCGAAGGAATGAGTACAGATGAAGCTAATGAAATATAGTCAAGGGAGTCTAATCACCAAAAAAGGAGGAATTAAAAAACCAATGAAATCTTGAATCGACCAACACCTGTGACTGGTTCTGAAATAATAATAATTTACTTTATTCCAGAAACAGTACTAGTGGTACAGTGTGGAATTTTCAGCACATATTTACAATATTTGCATCTAATTTTATCAAACATTTAAAAGGAGTATTTAAAAAAAACCAAATATAAAGACACCAACAGCAAAAAACAGGAAAAACACAAAATAATTTTTAAAAAAGTACGAAAAAATACCAAGAAGTAGAAAGGAAAATAAACAGCATATAATAATATCTCAGTATTGGGTAGTGGAAGCTATGATATGATTATGCATGTTGACAGTAAAGCTATAGTCATACAAGAAGTTATGAAATGATATTTGAGAATGTTTATCGCCAAGATGATCAGTTAATTTGGTTGAAACAACTCTAAACACTCATAAAATAACATTTCAGGGTTGTTGTTTTGTTTTTTATTGTCAGGACTGATGCAGTGTTTGTAGTGGTAGTGTGAGTAATCCTGCATAATACAAAATTTTAAGGGTGACAAATACTACCTACATCCACAAAAGTGCCAGTGAACACTAACCCTTCGGCAAAAGCAGAAGTTTTTTAACTCAGCCGGAGTTCCCCCAAAAGCAATGAGAATAGACGCGGATACTTCAACGGAAGGAAATGGCTATATTTTCAAACTCCCAAAGTAGGGCAACTTAGGTCTCAGAAAGAAGCCTCACCATCCCAGAGAGACTAAAAGATGCTCCCTATGGAAAACAAACACTACCAAGGACAAGCTAGAATTGCGACGCAAAAAGCATTCCTAACGAACTTTATTAATATTATACAAATAGTATATTATTATTTTATGCATTCACACCTATAATTCAATTCCCTCACCGGATATAACTTCTTAAAAACCATATATATATGATTGTACAACTTGATAATAAATTCGCTGAAAAGAGTCTCTTCGCTGAATCATTTGTTTCGATTTTCTATATGCTACAATGGGAATTTACCATGAATTAGTATTTTACTTGAAGATATTGTCCAAGTCATAGAGTAGCTGATGAATGAAGAAGCTGTCCAGTGTTTCCAGATTCCTGGTGGTTATATCTTTCATATTGATCCGTAATGTAATCTGAAACCAATCCAATCCTTGGATACCATCACTTGAAAATTTTATGGGAACCGTATAGACCAAAACCGATGTGTTTTATTTTTGAACTCAAGAAACTGACCTTTACCTTCCACTGTGTAGCTGATCAAAACATTCTTGAGTTAAGCAAAGTCATAAAATGTCTCAACGCCATCAAAAAGACAGTTGTTTCCAGGAAAATCTGAGGTACTATTCAACAACTACAATGACATTTCAGAAAGCAAAATTACTTCAACAATACCGTTAAGCAGCTACACAGATCAGGTCATTTTCCAGTACAAAACAATTGCTGCAAAATGAAAAGTAGTTAACCGAATTTTCAACTGTAAGAAGTACCTGTGAATCATAGGAAGTATTCCCAGCAAGGTGGGATCAAATGTCTATCTGTAAGAATCACGTACCAAACAATGGTTTCAGACAGTCATAGGCCAGAATGACCTTGAATCAATCAAACAAAATTGCATTGAAATAGAACACATAATCAAAATCATCATACAACCACAGTGAGACGCATCAAAATTAGAGATTAACCCAGGAAAAAAAACAAGTAGTAAAGGTTAAGTCAGAACAATGATATACAACTGGTTCCCTTGATAAATTTCGATAAAGAAAGGAAGACGAAATTTGCAGTATAAAATGATATCATTCTATTTCACAGGTTCTCATCAGCTGCAGAATTCCTGAAATTACAATGGTTTAAAAAATGATAATAACATACTTTAATGTTTGAGTGGTAGTAGAGAAGAGATAAAATTGACGCATCCAAAGAAGAATGAAAGCATTACAATTTCTAGTTTAAGTTATCATCATCAATTTATACACTTTCAGAGTTGAAAAGAGGGGGGACGGGTAAGACAGAAAACAGAAAAATTGATTAACAGAAACAGTGTTAGCTTGTAGGTTCACATGGCAACTCCAAAAAACAAAAGCATTTACAGTTTATAAGATTGAGATTTGCTCAGTGAGTTGAGATCACTGAATTAGATGGCTAATCAAAATCAAAATTCAGTTACCAAGGGAGTGAGAGGTTAATCACACTCTCTTTCTGTATGCATAAGTCTGGTTTAAATCGTTTGATTGCGATCGCTTCGGCAAATCGTAGTAAATTTGCTGTCCTTTGTCTATTTAATATTTTGAAGGACTTAGAAATCTCTACGAGATGTCCGGTATCAACAATATGTCTGGTAATTTAAATAAAGCAAGAACAACAGTGGTTTGTGCAGAATAATATGGTAATTGCACTCTGAGAATATATGCTTCCTTTCAGGCATAGGTTTCTTGGAATATGTTCAGAAAACCGGATAGAAGCCCTTCTTTCTGTCCTTCCAATGTACTTGCTCCCGCAAGTGCACGTAAATTCATAAACGCAGTTGGAGGTGACATCAGCAGGGTATTTATCCAGTTTTGAGTGGATTATAGAAGGAGTGGTGTTGTATACTGTTATGAGTTTTGCTGCCGGGAAGCTTCTATTTATTGCTCCTTTCAGTCTTCTGTCAATCTTTTGTGAAACTGCATCTCCTTTGAATGGGAGACAAATAAACACTTTTTTCTTTTCTACAGTTGGATGCTTTTCTTTCTTATCTTTTTCTCTACTGTACTTCTGATTAAATCCCTTAGGGTATCCATTTTCCCTCAGGCATTTCTCGACGAAATCTAGTTCTTCTTCGACCTTGTTTGGTGAACATAGCTTCCTGGCTCTGTCGTACAAATTCCTCACTAATCCACGTTTATAGCTTTATGGGACAAAAGCTGTTATAGTGAAGATATTGTCCAGTCCAGGTTTCTTTTCTATAGATTGACTTTTCAATCATGCCTTCGTTTGTTCTTTTTACATTTAGATCCAGGAAATTGAACTCATTTTTATGTTCATATTCCATGGTGAACTTGATATTTGGATGGATCTCATTTAGGCGATCATATAATGCCGATGCCTGATCCATGTCGTTGCAAACAACAAATGTGTCATCAACATATCGGCGATAGTAGGTTGTTCCAAAAATTGTAATGCTTTCATTCTTCTTTGGATGCGTCAATTTTATCTCTTCTCTACTACCACTCAAACATTAAAGTATGTTATTATCATTTTTTAAACCATTGTAATTTCAGGAATTCTGCAGCTGATGAGAACCTGTGAAATAGAATGATATCATTTTATACTGCAAATTTCGTCTTCCTTTCTTTATCGAAAAATGATATATAACCAAGGAGTAAAGAGGAAAATAAGTGCAGAGTTGGAGGGTGCACCTAAATGTGTATCAGTAATGTAATTAGGTCGTTCAGGAGGGATTTCCTAAGCAGTTCTAACGTCACAGGAGCTCTATTGAGGACTTATTGCACTGATAATTCCCGAAAACAAGACCTCAACACTCGGAAATAAAACAGTGGTGAGGGCTGTCTGCAAGCTTAAATTTTATACAACAATTTGCGTCAGTATTGACGTCCAAAACGCGGTCATCAGAAAAATACTAACAAAGCTTAACCTTGAGGAAATCACCAACCAGTCACAGAAGACTTAACGTGTGCAAATACGATTCGCAGATATATGGCCTAACTTTCAAAGAAACGGTCACAGAATAACCTTTACCGAGAAAACAACCAATCAGAAGACGTTGCTTCTCTGCTAACAATAATGAATAATAATGTACCTTAGTATCTATAAATATCTGTTGATTTTCTCAGTAAACGATGTGTTGCCTGGCCCTTGTCTTCTGTCGTTACCATACTACTGATAACTACCAAAATTTTTAATGAATATACAGTTATTTCTGTTTGAATGTTTATACATATATATATATATATCAAAAACGTCTGTGTATATCCATGGTTCAGAATGAGAATGCTTGCTAACCATGTACGTGGTCCGGAGTTCGATTTCCGGCCACTTACGTATATTTTCCTCTCCCTTAGCTGGTGGTAAGCTTGATAAAGAGGGATGGTTGGGCATAAGGTTCGCAGCCCCATCCGGTTAGAAATACGCCTGCCACTGGGACTTCAAAGCTCTAGCTTGAAACTCTATGTACCACTCGGAATGAGAAGGGATAAAAATAATCAATAAATATAAGTCAGGATATTCTCAGGTTAACAGTGTTTAACAAATTCATCATTTTATATAGGACTTATCTCTCCAATGATTTTCCTGAATGCGATAGACTGGATAATGAGACAGACAGCGGCGAGCAGCGAGGAAACAAGCATAAAAAGGACACACACAAAATCTTGGAGGATCTGGACTTCACCGATTATATGTGTCTGATTTCCCACAAACTGGAAGATGTGCAAGCGAAAAGCAACAAGTTGATAGAAGAGCCATCAAAGATAGGAATTTACTTCAGGTGAACATAGGGAAGACAGAGGTAGGTGATGAAGATTCCTGGCCAACAGCAACAGCCACAACAATAGACAACAATCAGCATAGATGGGATAAATCTGACAGAAGCGACCTCTTTCACCTACCCATCTAACTGGGAAGCATCGTTTCAACTACAAGCAGACAGAATTGATGAGGATATCACGGCGAGGATCGGGAAAGCAAAGCGAGCTTTCATTACTCTCAGATCTGTGTGGAGGTCAACAGCACTCAGAATGAAAAATAAGATACGGATTTTCAACTTCAATGTGAAGTCAGTGCTACTTTACTGATCAGAGACTTGGCGCATCATGAGGAGAACTTCAAACAAACTACAGACCTTAATTAACAGCTGTCTTCTCTCAATACTACTCAAGATCAGATGGCCGGCCAGAAAACATCAGCAACAGGGATCTCTGGTAAGGAGCGAACCAATCCAGCAGGAACCGATTGTGCATAACAAATATGCAGGAAGAAATGGAGGCGGATTGGCCCCACTGTGAGAAAGCAAACCATCAAGTGACATCACACGACAGGCCATCACTCGAGTGGAACCTGACCAAATGGGAAGCGGCGAGTTGTTCATCAGTGCGAGCGTGAAATGGAGGAGGTCGTGTGAAGAGGAGTTGAAAGCATGTGGGCCTACGTGGAGCCAGGTGAAGACGTTGGCAGAGAACCGAACGCAACGGAGACGTTTGGCTGGATCCCTATGTTACTCTTAGAACCAAAGGAAACAATAATAGTAATAATACAGGACTCATCACGCTGAGTTTTTTCCATACAGCATAAATATTTTTATTAAATCACACACCTACAAACGACATGAAATATAGTTCAACAAGTGTATGAAAATGACACCTAGTAAACATTTCAGAGATAAAGTGTAAATATGTAGCTGTGAAGAATTATTAAGTTTAGAAAAAGAAAATTAAGAGATCAAGAATAGTTAAACTTTTAAAAAAAGCTTTCGATATAAGGGAAATTCTTTTCATCAAACCTTCTTAACATTCGTATATATGTATGTAGGCAAATTGACCATATTAGCCTTGGGTAATTTAAAACACTCTATCAATTAAGGTTAATAGCCAACTGTGAATGACAGGGGATTAAGCAACTAGCAGAAGAAATAAAGTAAATATCTGTAGGAAAGCAAGAGCATTTACTGAAGGTAGAGGATAGAGGAGATGATGAAGATGCCATATGCTACATGATTCACAACGCAGAGCTCCACGAAACCTTTGAAGTGGAGGCAGGAGTAATAAAAGGCAATCTACTAATAACGTTGATATGCCGGGCTTTGGTTGACCGTATCATCTTGCAGACCATGGACAGACAGAGAGAGAGAGAGTAAGCAGACATACTTTAGACCGACATGAAGACTCTAGGAGCTGGAGTTCCTCAGGGTGCTGTTCTTTCTCCGTTTCTCTTTTCCTTCTTCTTACATGGTTTACCTCTCTCAGATGAAATCAACTTCGTCAAATATGCAGATGACCTGTCTGTATCGTTTCACATTAAGTTTCAGTCAGACTGTCTCAAATTAAATAGCTTCCTGTCGGACATCAGTGAGTGGTCCAAACTCAATGGTCTCATGCTGAATCCCTCAAAATGCCAGACTATTGACTTCTCCCTTAGGCATAAACGAGATCTACAAACACTAGTAAGTTCTCATGAAGATTGTTGCATTGAGGGGACTAAAATTGAAACTAAGTCTAATGCTAAATACCTCGGTCTAGTTCTATCTTCCGACCTTACTTGGACATCTCATATCCTAATGATTTCTAAGAAAGTGTTCTGCCTTACCAACTACAGTAAGAAACTTAGACAATCTGGAATCACCCAACCTCTACTTTCACAATTTGTCAACTCTTGTATCTTCCCGACTCTACTTTACTGCTCCCCGTTAGTCTTTCCTGGTCTACTGAAAAAGGACTATACCATCCTGAAAAGGATGTTGAAGGTAGTTTGTAGGACTAGTGGTGTAAATCTCAGTCAGCTCGTCACTACTTTAGTTGATAGGCATCTGAATACATGAGAAAAATGGTCAAAAACTATACTCTCCGAACCCCAACACCACCTCTATTCCCAACTCTCGCCTTGTATCTCATCAAGTAAAACCAGAAATCAGTATAAAATAATCTATGCTCGTACAACCAAGTACAGGAACTCAACGATACCATACTTGGCCCGTGTTCTAAGCGACAGAGACAATGTTAAGCGTGAAACTTATGACTTGCTTTGGTATTAACAACATAATTTTAGGCTCTTTTATTTCTCTCTTATTTTGTATTCTATAGTGAACTCCTTCTCAAACATACTTAGCTACCTAAAATATTAACAGTGGCTTCCTTTTTTGTACTTTACTATATTCCTTCTTTTGTGTACCCACTGGTTCCGACTCTATTAGCACTATGAGTATTACAAAATTGTCCTGTCATTAACCATCATGTAATATTAGTTTTGTGGCTGTTTTTTCTTATTTTCTATACTTTTCGGCAATATTAAACTGAAAATCATTGGTTGTGAACGCCATAGTCACCACCTTAAAAATTTTTGTATTATTCAGGATTACTCACACTACCACCACAAACACTGCATTAGACTTTGGTAGACTTTTGTACTTTTTCGCATTTTTAATTATTTTGTGTTTATCCTGTTTTTTTTGTTGTTGATGTCTTAAGATTTATTTTTTTGTTTGTTTAATACTTATTTTAAATGTCTGTAAAATTAGATGCAAATATTGTAGATATGTGCTGAAAATTCCACACTGTACCACTAGTACTGTTTCTGGAATAAAGTAAATTATTATTATTATTTGGAATTTGAGGATTATTGATGTCTAATGTCACAATCAACTGGAAGATCTGTGGATCAAAACCAACAGATTGGCTCTAGAGGCAGATAGTGAAGATTGCACTTCAAGTGAATACAGAAAAGTGTGGGGTGATGAAGTTACCTCACCACCACCAATAACAACAGGAGGAAACTAAAAAAATAGCCAGTGTAATGGAAGCGTCGTTTCAACTACAAGCAGAACAGGTGAGGATGTGAAAGGCAGCCGAGATCGGAAACGCGAAATCAAAAATCAGTCTGTAAATGTACTGCATTAAGTCAGGTCAGTCAGATACTTGGCATAAGTGTCAACAAAACCATTTCAATTTTTACGTGATTCCACATAATTGCGAAGGTGAATAAAAAGGTGACAGTTGTTTCCAATTTGATATGGTTTACGAGAAGCTTAGAAACAATATTACACAGGATTAGAATGAATTATAAGTGTGTAAAAACATGAACATGGAAGCAAATTGAAACAATAATTTTCAACTTCAGATGGGAGTTAGGAGAACATTATCTAGCGTGGCTGCAAAGAGGAGGCACCGGTTCAATCAGAAGTGCAATTGTTGAACATCTGATTAAGACCTTCCACGACATCTCAACTGATTCATTCAAAGTAATTTGCAAAGTCAACAAAAACCTACCAAAATCAGTATGTTTCGGACTTCTTTGTACTGCAGAAGCGCTCGCAATATGTATCGAAAAGCTGGAGCTGTGTGTTCAAAAGAAATTAGTTCAACCTTTACAGCTACCATGGACCTAGTTCGGTATGTTCCCTCAGCTTCCGTCTTTTTCTTCGTTCGCTGTGTGTGTGTGATTCTTATTCTCTCTGTCCTCATTCAATTCATCCCATTTCTGTTTTCAGTTATAAGAACAGTTATTTTAAGTTTGTTTCCATGCTTTTCCTGCTCATATTTATAATTCGTTTAAAATAACTATTTTACACTTATATCCTAATCCTGTGTAATTTTTGTCTCTAAGGCTCTTGTAATCTATATTCACCCCTTCTAACTTCCATTTCAAGTTGAAAATTATTATTTCAATTTGTTTCCATGCTCATTTTTTTACATGCCTATAATTCGTTCTAATCCTGTGTAATGTTGTTTCTAATCCTCTCGTAAACCATATCAAGTTGGAAACAACTGTCACCTTTTTATTCACCTTCGTAATTATGTGGAATCACGTAAAAATTGTATCTATGTAAATTTATGTATTTAAATGCGATTGTACAGCTTTAGAAAATGAAATCACCGAAAGATATCTTTGCTGAACTTAGTGTTTTCTCATTTTTCGTAAACACGCGATTTCATTTTCAAAAGCAGCTGCACAACCGCACTTAAATACACTGCGTCGGTGGCACAGTGGTTAGGACTCTCGCCGACCATGCACATGGTCCGGGGTTCTATCCCCTTCCGACGCACGCCCGATATCTATGGTCGGCCTGCGAAATTTGGGCTACCGATATCCATGCTGAAAATGTCATACTTGTACTGAAAATAAGGTGTGGCATCAAGCTGTAATCAAAATAAAATAAAATTTAAAAAAAATAAAAAATTTTACAATGATACAATTATTATTTAATTCCGTATAATTACAAAGGCAAATAAAGGGTGACAATTATTTTCAACTAGATATGGTTTAAGGGAGGCATGGAAAAAGAAACATATTGAACTAGGTCCATGGTAGTTGTAGAGGTTGGACTAATTTCTTTTTAATACACGGCTCCGGCTTTTCAATGCATATTGCGAAGGCTTCTGAAGTACAGATAAGTCGGAAGCATACTGATTTTGGTAGGTTTTTGTTGACTTTGCAAATTACTTTGAATGAATCAGTTGAGATGTTGTAGGAGGTGTTGATCAGATGTTCAACAATGACACTTCTGATTGAACCGGTGCCTCCTCTTTGCGGCCATGCTGGGCAATGTTCTCCTAACTCCCATCTGAAGTTGAAAATTATTATTTCAATTTGTTTCCATGTTCATGTTTTTACACACTTGTAATTCATTCTAATCCTGTGTAATTTTGTTTCTAAGCCTCTTGTAAACCATATCTAGTTGAAAACCATTTTAAACAGACTTCTGGGCTTTGCTGACGGTGACATTCGTTTCATCAGATAGCTGACGGGCAAGAGATGGCAATAGGGAACTTTCTACAAACAAACCAAGAACCCATCGCCCAACAAATACTTCGAAGGAAATGGAAGTGAATCGGACAAACATTGGGAAGACCGCTGATTGACATCACATGCCAGACAGGCTTTCGAACAGAACCCCAAAGGGGAGCGATAATTTGGTCTTAGGGCCGAGAGTTACATGTAGGCGATCGTATGGGAAGCAGAGTCAAGTTTATGATCGATCGTGGAGCTGGCTAAAGAGGATTTCAGAGAACACGATGAAATGGAGGTGTGCTGTTGAAATACTGCCTATGCTTCACGCTGAGAATGCTATCTATGCACAGTGTCAATGTTCTCCCTCAGAATAAACCTGTTATAATTAATTTGCTCAACATGTGAGGAATATGTTTGCCTACACATTGCTCCCTCTCCCACCCTTCTTTTCCATATTCTCACCTTTATGATGATTGTGTTTCGTTTTTTTCCCCAGTTGAATTTTATGATGTGCAGTATGATATAAAAAATAAACAAATAAACAAATAAGGAAACAAACACGCAGAATCACCGTATGAGTAAACAAAAAACACACCACACACGCCATGGAAAATGAGGAACAGAAGGACAAAAAACAATAACAACAAGGAGAAACGACCGCCGAAATTAATTAAGTAATCAAAATTTTATGAGTTCGCCATTAAAAAAACATCATGGTTTCAGCAATATTATTATTATTGGCAATTTTAATTACCTCGATGCTTCATTTGTGTATATGAAATCTAATTTTTATGTGTATCTCTCCAACTAGAATACGACAAAGATGATTTTCTGTAGAGGTCTAATTGAAATATGCATTGATGTATATACGACGAGGTGGTTCAGGAGTGCGTCTTCATTTTATTCCTTTATGTTCCGAGTAGCATGTGTAACGTTTCAAGCTAGAGCTTTTATGTTTCAGTAGCATTTTTGTTTAATTATTTAATGAAATGAGGGTTACTAGAGTCATTCTGAGTCTTCTTTCTTTATCGAGCTTACTACTGGCTTGACATTGGTTTAGGAGTGCGTCAGTGGCCGCAGATTGAACCCCGGACCACTTGCGGCGTGGGTGAAAAATGTCATACCATGACACAAGGTAAGATAGTGCAAAGTACAACTGTTTTGAATTACTTTTCATTTTTTTTAGGAATGAGATTAGTTCAGTAGGTTCAATTTTGTCACAGAAAGTTTTGTAGTAGTAGCAGTGAGATTATGTGGAATTTTCATAGTGTGGTACAAAATGTTGTATCTAATTATCACTATCCATTTACGCAGTATGAGGGGAAATAATTAACAGGGCATTTATTTATTTTTTGAGTTTGACCACGGATTGATATCAGTTAGAGAATCACATTGAAAATCACCAGGGGGTACTGAACTGCTGTCTCATCATAGTTTGGAAATCATCGACAGTAAGCACCCACCATAGGGATTCGAATTTAGGACCTTCCGGTTAAAAGGCAAGCTCGTATACCATTCAGCCACTGGGACCCGATTTATTGGCGCTAAATCACGAACTGGTAGAAGTTAGAATTCATGGACTGGCCATTGAATCGGGTCGCAGTGGCTGAATGGTGTACGAGCCAGCTTGCCTTATAACCGGAAGTTTCTGGGTTAGAACCCTGGTAACGGGTTCGTACTGCCGATGATTCCTAAACTAAAATGAAACAGGTGTCCAGTACTTTCTGACTAGTTTCTAATTGTTCTCTAACTGATATCAATCCGTGGTCAAACTCAAAAAACAAATCATATCCTTACAAAGCAACTCCTGAACATTTATTTTTTCCCAAATTTCTGGGGCGATCTTTAGGTGACCTCACGACTGCTCATAGTATCTTATCTCGTCTTCACACAATCTCCTCCTTGTAAACCTCGGACATGTCGTTACCCATTCGGGTTCCATTCGAGCTATGGACTGGTTGGCGATGTCATTCGATGGTCTTTACAGTGTCTGTCCGATCCATCTCCAATTTCTTCGTCATATTTGTTCAGCAATAGGTTGTTGGTTGGTTTATTCCTAGAGGTACTTGTTTCTAATTCTTTCTGACAAGCCGTTTGATCTTTAGTATGGAGCCAGTGGAGGTAACTATCAATAAAAGTCTGCAGTGGGCTATTGGAAATACTTTACCTGACGCTGCGAGTTTCACACCCACATAGAAGAAGTAACTGTCTTGACAGTGGTGCTGGAAATCCGAAAATTATTCTTTATGCTGAGTTAGTGCAGAAGATTTGCAAACTGATTCCAGAGTGATAAAGGTGTGTCTAACCTTTCGGATTCTGGTCTTGACATCTCCATCTGTTCCGCCTGTAGTTGAAACGATACTGAGTAGGTAAATGAACGAAGTAGCCACTTTTAAATTTATCTCGTTGGTAGTAATTGGTATTAGAGTTGCTGTAGTTATTGGTTGGTTTTCTTCATCTCCTACGTCTTCTGTATGTTCACCTGAAGATCTGTCTTTACTGATTCTCTTGCCTCGATATTTGGATTGATAATAGTGTCAATGAGAATATGAATGGCCCAAGTAGTCTAGTGGATGACGCTCTGGCCTTTGAAACTATGGTCACTGGTTTCGAGCCTTGGTAGGAACATCATCACTCACTTGGAAATGCAGGTACACTCAGAGGACGAGTCCGAGATAGGACGAAATGCGCATCCTGGATTCCACTTCTAGTCACCATCTACCAGTTAAATTCTAAGTAGACATAGTTTTTTTATTTCTTCACATTCCAAGTAGAACATAAGGCTTCAAGCTAGAGATCACTTACTCACTTTTTCTCATTGAGTTAGCAGTTTCATAGTTATCGGTTTCCTCATCATATAAAATGTATACCAAAAAGGTGTCGTGGAGCTTTTATACTCAGTCATCTGAGCATAAAGTCTTTCATAATATCTCCTAGTTATACCTGATGAAATGCATGGGGGGGGGAGTTGTGCACAAGACGTTCGTATACCATTCAGCCACTAGGACTCGATTCAATGACCAGTATCTGAATTTTAACTTCTACCAATTCGTGATTTATCGTGACCACCAACCAAAGTCATCGGTGGGACATCCATCCTCACACTTGACTTAATGGACCTCACTGGTCACAGCTTCTCACTAGAGCTCCACGAAACTCCGTTCTGTAGCAAGTCACTAGCGAGCATCAGATTAATTTTCGAGATTTGGTTTGTAAGGATTAGATTTACTTATGCGAGTTCGACCACGGAGTGATATCAGTTAAACAACCATTGAAAAGCATGCCGTTGACCAGAACGAACGAACTAAAATGAAGTCACGTCGTATTACTTAATTTGTGGCAGTCATGTTTGGCGGCGTTCTCTAAGTCGTTTTAAAAGGACTGGAATAGAACGTCCTATATATGTCTAACTCTACAGGAGTAAGTTAACTGATATCAGCATATTAGAATGGTAATATGCGGATGTTTATTGTTCGATTCACTACGGCTGTTGAATGCCACTCCTAGAGTTTATTTTATTTTTATTTTGATTACAGCTTGATGCCACACCGTATTTTCAGTACAAGTATGACATTTTCAGCATGGATATCGGTAGCCCAAATTTCGCAGGCCGACCATAGATATCGGGCGTGCGTCGGAAGGGGATAGAACCCCGGACCATGTGCATGGTCGGCGAGAGTCCTAACCACTGTGCCACCGACGCACAAAGAAGGTCCTATAAGGGATCCATATATGTTATGATCATTATTACACTTAATAGTTTGCGCTAACGAACTTCCTACTTAGTCAGTTTGCGAGCCTATTGTTCTAATCACCATTAGCAACAACAGTGACACGATGGAATACCACTGACCCCGATGTACACAAAGAAAGGAAGATGAACTGCTGATGTAGAGAACTTTTACTGTCTCGAATTAACAGACGAAAAAGATGGACAGTAACTGCATATAAAATTTACTTTAAATGGCCCCGAGAGCCACTAATTGCGTTGATAAGTCAAGGCAATCAACAACCAATAGGGTTCCAAGGTCATAAACCGTTGAGAGGGGAATTTGAAAAGCACTGTACTGTTCAGATAAATGTAGTATTTTAAAAGAATTAGGTCTGTATAACTAGGTGTTCTCGTGTTTAAGGTGTCTTCTGCTTAGTTTCTCTTAAAGTTTAGGTTCATGTATAATGTTTTCCTCGGAACCAAACAGCATTCCATGATTAAACATTCTTTTTCGCGAATCCTTGTAGGTATCTATTTTCAACCAGGGCATTTATGTGGATTGACAGATACTTTTTTACTTCGATTGGACACTAGTAACTAGTGTTATGTGTCTGGTCCTTTCTTTGGTGCAGACTGAATTCAATCAGTCTGGTCTGCAATGTGGCTATCATTCTATGTAGCTCGCCAACACGGTGCACACTGATTGTATGATCGGAAATGGTTGGAGGCAATTGGCAGGAACCCTTGCCTGATCTAGGTTTCGAGCTAGTTGGCACTTGTTACCAAGGCTTCCTGCCGATTGCTTCCAACCATCTTATATTATCAAATCTATGTGCACCGTGATGGCGAACTACCTAGAATGGTGGCCACGTTGCAAACCTGACTGATTGAATTCAGTCTACACCAGAGAAAGGATCAGACACATAATACAAGTTACTAGTGTCCAATCGAAGTGTCCACTACAGTCCTAAAGGAGGTCAGTCGCGAGCCGAAATACCTCAACGGTAACGTCTCTAACTGCAGACGACACTAGGTGACGCGGGTCCGAATCTCAGGAGGGACATGAATTCCTTCAAAGTTGCAGATACGCCTTGTTGACGAGTGCCAGCTAGCTCGAAACCTATGTCAGGCAAGTCTTCCTGCCAATTATCTCCAACTACCTGATATCATCATATATTTTTTTATGCAGCTGACACTGTAGATTCTTCTGGCGCGGTGAACAAGTGGAGTAATAAGGGTCTCTTTTGAACTTATAAGTATACAGACATTAATATCTTTTAGTTTTTCATGCCATAAATGCTGCTATGCAGCTAAGTGCCTAGGTCTTTCTGTCTCCCAGCTTCCCTTGGAAACGAGTAAAAGAACACAACTCAACAAAGCTGTTAATGAGGCAACTTTTGGTTTAATCGCAAGTGCTATCACTGAACGCCTCATCCACACCCATATCGCATTAACTCACCTGATACACCATTAAGAGTCTTCAGAGTCAAAGTAATAAGTAAATCAATCGAATGTAGTGTGCTTTCAACATTTTTTTACACTTCAGAAATACCCTTTTATTTACCTTAAATTATTCAAGTAAATAATCGTAAAGTTGGTACTTATAGTTATTCAGAGAAAAAGTATTACAATCAGCTGGAAATATTTTTATTTATTTGGTTTGTGGAATAATGTTAAATGATGGACAGAAATACTGTGTGCTTAGTCTCTAGTGTAATAATAATAATAATAATAATAATAATGTGGACCTTGTACATTGTCTATTCATGCAAAATAAGAGACAATATAACATGTGTGGGTGGAATATATTATAAGCGAGAGAGATATAATTAGCTTAATGGTTATAAAAATGGATCTCAGTTGAAAATTTTGAGTACTTACCATTGATGGTGTATTGTTGTTGTAGGCTGTAGAGCTGAATGTGAGTTCATTCGCGTCAAATTCTAACTCAGCGTCAATCAGAATGCTTGAAACAAGTATTCAAAGAATACTTAATCCAATTTTAGGATTGAATTGACTGAAGTGCTCGGTCTCAGGTGGACATGTCGGCTTCTTGTGTGGATGCACTCCGTTCCAATCAATCGACGGGAAAATCTAAAATTCAATTAAATAATTAATATGAGCCGCTGCAAAAGAGGTGGATCTCACGGCCCAAGTGGTCTAGTGGATAACGCTTTTGGTGTTTGAAACTATGGGTACTGGGTTCAAGCCTCGGTGGGGACATCATCACTTACTGACTGGGGAATGCAGGTACATCCAGATGACGAGTCCCGTACAGGACGAAATGCACATCCTGCATTTCACTGCTAGTCACCATCCAACAATTAACTTCTATTTAAAGAATAAATTATTTCTAAATAAAGTTCCTAGATATCGATTCTTCTTCTTCTTCTTATGGTTCCTTTCGGTTCCTAGTCAAACGTGTGGGTTCAGCAGCACATCACCTCTTCATTCTGTTCCATGTAGCCATCTGCAGCTGGCTCCGCATTTGTCCATAAGCTTTCATCTCCTCTCTCAATCGGTAATTTCATATCTACTTCACCATCTGCCGAATATTGGTGGCCTGTGTAGTTTGAGGTTTTCAGCGAATAAATCGACTGAGTCTGTTTTACCAACTTTCTTCGTTATTATGCATCATTGAGCAGAGATTGAATAAAATGCTAGTTATGCTTTAACTCTCTTATACTGGTTGCATCCAGGTGACTGGTAGTGAAATATAGGATGAGTACCTTATTATTATTTATTATCATTCCCTTGGGTTCCTAGTGGAACATAAGGATTCAACTGCACGTCTCCACTTGCTTCTGTCTTGTGCTGTACTTTTCAACTGCATCCATGTTATTCCATACTGTTTCAACTCCTTTTCACACGATCTCTTCCATGTCACCCTTGGACGTCCCACTCGCCGCTTCCCTTTCCCGTTCCACTCGAGCACTGGCCTGACGCGCGATGTCACCCAACGGCCTCCTCAGCGAGCGTCCAATCCATCTCCACTTTCTCCAGCATATTTGTTGGGCGATTGGTTCTTGTTTTGTTTGTTCCCATAGTTTCTTGTCGGTGATTCTTTCCGGCCATCTAATCTTCAGTATGGAGCGAAGACAGTTGTTGACAAAGGTCTGCAGCAGGCTGTTGGAAATATTCTTTGTGACTCGCCAAGTTTCTGATCCGTATAGAAGAACTGACTGACTTGACGTTTGTATTGAAAATCTGAATTTTGTTGTTGATGCAGGCTGAGTGACGAAGATTTCCAGATCGATTTCAGGTTGATGAATGTGTTTCTGGCCTTACCGATTCTCGATTTGACATCCTCGTCCGTTCCTCCTGTGGTTGAGGCAATGCTCCTTAGATAAGTGAATGAAGTAACCCCTTTGAAATCCCTCCCATTGATGGTGATTGGCGCTGGATGTTGCTGCTGCTGTTGTTGTTGATGGTTGTTTGGTTATTTTCATAACCTCCGTCTTGTCTGTTCATCTGGAGTCCTGTCTTTGCTGCTGCTTCGCGACATGTTTGTCGGTTTTCGCCTGTAAGTCTTCGATTTTGTGTGACATCAGAAATAAGTCATCCGTGAAATCCAGGTATTCTAGGTTCTTCACGTCGCTCCAGGATATCCCTGTCTTCTCGTTTCCTACTGTCTGACGCATAATCCAGTCCACCACAATTAGGAATATCATTAGTGGTAATAAGCACCCTTGCCTGACTCCTGTGTTTACTTCGAACGCTTCTGTGAGTTTTCCGTTGTGGATCGCTCGACATGTGCCGTTGTCGTACAGCTGTTGAATAAGGTTGATAAATATTTGAGGTACGCCGTAGTACTCAAGTAGTTTCCAAATTACTTCGCGGTCAACGCCGTCGAAGGCCTTCTCAAAGTCTATGAAGGAATTTGAGGTAGGGGTTTGATTGCCATTCCATGCTTTGTTCTGTGATGACGATGCGTAGAGTAGCAATTTGGTCAGAACATGATTTGGCTTAAGCAGCTGAAAAAAGTGCGCCACTTTTATACTCATCTTTTAACAGCAGTAGTGTGACTCAATTGATTTTCTTTCACAAATCAGCTTTGAAAACTCGCTGATTAAAGTGCAAAGGGAACAAGATTAAACAGAATTTATTATGAATTGCAGAGGTGTACTCACCATGTGATATATGTCTAATGTCACACAAACTTGAACACTTACAATCGAAAACCAACAAATTGTCTGAAAAGACAGAGAAGATAGAACTGTGGGTGGACACACAGAACACGGAGGTGATGAGGACAACCGACCAACCAACCAAAAGCAACAGCAACAGCAACAACAGCCAGCACCAACAACCATCAACGGTAGAGATTCAACAGAGAAGACATCATTTCGACTGCAGGCGGAACGGATGAAGATGTCAAAGCCAGGTGGAATCGAAAAGCCAAGATACGCCTTCATCAACGTGAAACCAGTTTGGAGATCTTCCGCACTCAGCAAAAGGAACAAGATTCTAATTTTCAACACCAATTTCAAGTCAATCAGTGCTTCTATACAGGTCAGAAACTTGGCCGGCGTGTCACAAAAAGAATTTCCATCAGGCTGTTGCAGATTTTAATCAACAGCTGCCCGCTTCTCTGTCTCCATACTGAGGCCCGGATGGCCAACCAGAAAGATTCGGCAACAAGAAACTCTAGCTGTACACAAACCAATCAAAAGCCGACCGCTCGAAAAATATGTAGGAGAAAACGGAAATGGATTGGGCATATATTGAGGAGACCGTCGAATGGCATCGCACCATTGTCGGGCCATCACTCGATTTGAATCTCAGTTGGAAGCGACGAGTGGATAGTCCCTGGATGACATGGAGGAGTTCGTGCGAGGAAGTGATGCTATATCATGGGCAATCGTGGACCTAGCTGAAGAGAACAGAAGAGAATAGAGGAAAGTGGCGATGTGTTGTTGAAGATGTCTATGTTCCACTTGGAACCCAAAGGAATAATAATGATAATAATACTGGCCATAAGACAGCTTCACATTTCTGATGGTATGTGAAATGCTTGACAAAACAAATGAATACACGACAAATTCAAGATAAGTAACAACTGGGATAATAAAGGGTGATAAATTCCTGACCATGAGATGCTCACATCGAATAGGTAACACCATTCGGACAAATTGTTTAAATAACTAAACATCAGCCTTCACATATCTGTATGATATTCAGTAGTGGTGTCAAAATTTATTTAACGAAAGATTCCAATAGTCTGATCACTTTGTTTGCAGGTTGAAGATGAACAAATAACATCTGACATACTTCCCCATTTAACTCTTGGGTTAAGGCCCAACTACTTGTTTCCTACTGAGGTTCCACTTTAGGAGGTGGTACGGGATGTCACTTAACCATCTCCTTAGTGCGCGTCCGGCTCATTTATGTTTTTGTCAGTAGGTTTAATGAGCGATAGATTCTTCATTATTTCTCCGACAGATTTCCAGAAGGCGATCTGATCCGCAATATGGAGCCAAATGTTCAGTTGCTGGTAAAGGTTTGAAGCGGCCTATTGAAAATGCTCGTGGTGACTCTCTGAACCACCGGGAAACCCTGAGTGACTTGACATTAGTGTTAAGTATCTGAATATCGTTTCTTATTCTGAGTGAGGTAGATTTTCACACTGATTTCTGATTAGTGGAAGTCGCTCTAACCTTTTCAATTTTACTTTTGACATCCTCATAAGTTCCTTGATGAGGAGAATAGGTAATTCCCTTCAAATTTATCCCTTTGATAATGATTGGTGCCTCTTGTGATTAGTTGATTTGTGTGAGGAAGTTCATAATTTACCTAGAGGGTAATTACAATATGACTTCGTTAGAAAACGTACTCTCAACTGCAAGAACTATCAATGTGTAATTCACCTTGGTCAGAATAGAATGACCAAAATAAGTTGAATGTTTTAGATATAAATGTTTACTTCAAGAAACAAAAGTGAGCATAATTGACTGATCTAATTACACGCACACTGACTAATATTCCTTCACTAGAGTTGATCTATATTTCATTGACTGAAATGTTAACACGCTGGCCTCGTAAACTAAGTCTCATTGATTCGATGTCTGGCAGAAATATGAGTATGTACTGATGAAGAGTTGCAAATTGTGACAAAACATCTGTCCAGTACTTCATGGTTTCATTTGTGCCTGTCGTTCAGTGGTAGAACACTTGTCATCTGAGTAGGAGTTCAGAGTTGAATTCCCAACGGACACGCTCCTAAAACTAGTATAATATGCTAGCTGGTAGGAAGCTTGGAAATGAGAGGATGTTTGGCATGCATAGATCCAGCAACTCCAAAGTATAGACGCAGTACCACTGTCACTCAAAGCTGAAAAACTGAAGCCCTATGTTCCTTGCAGGATACAAGTGATGAGCATGAGTACTCAGTGCGATTCATTGGCATGCTTGGATGACTGAAACAACATAAAATGGGGAAAACTACAGATTAGTCAACCTTTTGGCTAAAACAGACTTCCCACTAATCATACGTTTCACCGACTTTTAAATGTATAGGGTCTTCCTGGACTATAATAAGGGAGTCCATCTGTTATTATTATTCTGTTGGGTTTCTGAAGTTGTCTTAAGCTGGCTCCACTATTGCCCATAAGCTCTCATTTCCTCCTCACATGATCTTCTCCATATCACCGTCGAGCACATGGCCAGCTTACCGTTTCCCATTGCAGTTCCACTTGACTACCTGGTGCAAGATTTCTCTAAAAGCTCTTCTCAGAGTGGGTCTGATCAACCTTCACTGCCTTCACCATATTTGTTGAGGCATAGGTTCTCGGTTCCATGCTGCCAATCATCTAGGACCATCTGATCTTCAACATTAATTGAAGGCAGTTGTTAATAGAAATCTGTAGTAGCCTGTTCATAATGGTTTTGCTGACGGGCACCACAAGTCTCTGTTTCGATACTAACGCTGAAAGTCAAAATTTCGTCCGATTTGCTAATGGCATCTTATTTTCCCTTTGATTTCAAAGTAATGAAGACTTGTCTTGCTTTTCATATGCCAACTTGCTTTGACATTCTGATCCGTGCCACTTGCCTTTGAAACGATGTTGGATAGATCAGTGAAAGAGGTTTTTTCCTTTAAATTTCTCCCGTGGTTGCTCTATCATGAATAAGATTTTATTTTGATAAAATCACACAGTGTTATACAATAATGTTTACTTATGACCACCTTTCGAGCACAAATTATTGCTCATAATCATATCAAGGCAATCACACAGCTTTTTCGCTTCGTTTCTTGGAATTGATGGTTAGACATTTAAATAAAATCAATACAAGATAATTAATGTACATTCAGAAATAATATTAGCGTTACCAATCTAATACAATCAGATGGGAGCCAAGATGTTTTTCACATTAAAATTAAGTAGCTTGTTAGAATGTTAAAATGTGAAATGAACTGAATACATTTTAACATTATTTTTTGATATCCTCTGATTTAACTAGTAATAATATCTCCCATATCTCTGGTATTTGTATTTATTCACTTATGCTGTACGTGTTGGGTGTAGACTCGATAAACAAGGATTCAGCAATCAATCTCTCTCTCCACATAACCATATCACGTTTTAGAATTTTAACTCAGTCCCACCCTACTGTGTAGCTGTCTGTTAATGCATGCAGCGCGACTGCTGAGCTTTTTGCTAAATTACTTATCTTCTCGGGGTCAACAATTCTAACCTAAGCTAAATTCTTATGTTCCAACAATCTGGCTACCCGCACCCCATCTACTTGTCTGACCTATATATTTAACCACACTTTCATTTCAGGGTATTTTGTAAATTATATTATTTTGTCTAATTGGGTCAACTGAGTCGTAAAACTTCAGAGCTTGTCTCTGAGTGAGTTTATAGGTCTGAATGCCACCTTAATTCCTGCTTTATTCAAAATCCTACGTAAGGTCTCAGATGTACCCTCTCCCTTTATGGTAAAACTACTGTGGATGCCTTATATTCTCTCTTATTTATGTTATCATTATTGGTTTCACTATTATTCTGATTTTGCTTTAGACCTCTTTGGATCTTCCTAATGAATTTTATAGGATAGCTGGTTATTTAACACCAGCCAGCCATTCTTCTATCTGTTTCATCTCATCATTTAGGCTTCTTGATATGCTACTCAGTGTTGTTATTACTCCGCTTCTTTAACATCTGACTAAGCCTGCCTTCATAAATACACAACAGATGAGGTTAATTAAAATCTTAACATTTTTTAGAATGAGTTAGCATTTTAAAAACGCTAGTATTTGAAAGGTTCAGACTGAAACATGCATAAACTACTTTGACGACACCTTTTCAAAGACTTTGGTTAAAAATTTCTATGAAGATATTCTGGAGAATCCTGAAAAGTTCATATTAAAATTGTTGAGTCATAAGCTGAATTAGAGATCATCAAAAGAACTTTCCATAGGACTGAAAGTCTACATTCCAACGAAATATATTATCAAAGTCTGAAAACCAGTTCGAAAGTTTTTACCATTATTATTATTGTTTCCTTTAGTTCCTAGAGGAACAAAGGGCTTCAGCCGCACATCTCCACTGCATTCGGTTCTCTGCCAACGTTTTCACCTGGCTTCAGGTCCGGCCACATACTTTCATCCTCTCTTCACATAACCTCCTCGATGCCACCTTCGAACTGAAGACCAATTGGCCGCTTTACTTTCGCCAGGTTCCACACGAGCCATGGCCTGGCGTGTGATGTCACTTGATTGTTTGTTTTCTCAGAGTATGACCAATTCACCTCCATTTCTTTCTGCATATTTGTTTGACAATCGGTTCCTGGCTGGTTCCATTTTCATGCTGAGTTCCATTGACCTCCACATAGACTTGAGAGTAATAAATGGAAGCTTGTCTTGCTTTCTCGATCATCGCTTTGATATCTTCATCAGTTCCGCCCACCTGTTCCCAGGTAGGTTGGTAGCTGAAGAAGGTCGCTTCTTCCAGATCTATCCTATTTATGCTGATTGTTGTCTGTTGTTGTGGCTGTTGCTGTTGGCCAGGAATCTTCATCACCACATCTGTTTTCTCTATGTATACCTGAAGGACTATGTTCTCTGGATGCTTCTTCTGCCAACTTGTTGCTTTTCGCTTGCATATCTTCCAGTTTGTGGGAAATCAGACATATATCTCATTGGCAATGTTCAGATCCTCCAGGTGTTTGGTGTGAGTTCATTTTATGCCTGTTTCCTTGCTGCACACTGCTGTCCGTCGCATAATGCAGTCTGCCGCAATTAAGAAAACCATTGGAGATAGTAGGCAGCCAGCTGTCTTACTCACGTCTTCACTTCGAGGGACTCCGTGAGTTTCCCAGTGTGAATTACTCAGCATGCAACATTATCGCGCAACTTTTGGATGAGATATATAACTGTTGGCGTCATCCCGTAGTAGCGAAGTAGTTGCCAAATCACCTCTGGATCGACGTTGCGCTATCAAAGGCCTTTCCCAAGTCAATGAAATTGACATAGAGAGCTGATTTTTATTCCAAAACCTGTTCAATGATGATCCATAGTGTCGCTATTTGATCGATGCATGAGTTGTTTCTCCTGAAGCCAGCCTGTTCCGGTCAAAGTGTTTCATTCAGGGTTTGTTTGTTGCTCTCCAGGATGATGCGGTTTAGTGTTTTGGAGTTGCAAAATCTGAATTTTTGTCAGTCTTGTGCTCTATATCCACACGGTGCTGCCAGTGCCGGGCTTCTGATCAACTTTACGACTCCTTTCCCTAACTATGTTGAACAACGCTCCAGATGTCATATTACCCTGCCCAGTTAGTCCTTTCAGCCTTTTTCAAATACCCACAGTAACTTTATGACTGAACAGTATAGATGGCCTTATATTAAGTCTGTATTGACTATTTTTACTGACATATACTCAAATTAAGCTAATAGAATTTAAAAGAGACGAGCAGTGTCCTTTGAAACTGTCTTCAACGTATTTCTAGTCATTGAAGCATTAAACATTGGTAGGGTAGAGTACTTTTCAGACGGGTATCACAAATTCTCAAGTTAATGCATCCTATTAGTAATGTAAATTTGCCTAAAAATAAATTTTGAATAACACATTTAAGCGCGAACAATATTGTTTTCAATTAGATCTCATCAGGCTTAAGTCTAATATATATAAGTTTACAAATAAAAATTCAAATATAAACCAATCATGGTGTTTTGTCTATAGGATAATACGATGGTGAATATAAATTGTGCAATTAGTTATAATAGTAGTAATGATAATAATAATAGTAATAATAAAAATGGTCTTATCAATAATAAGGATGAAAAAGTGAGGCAATCTGTGATAACACGAATAATGAAAAACAAACAACTGTTCAGGTGGAAGTAGTCGATAAAGGCTAGTAAAAAGAAATGAACCGATTAAGTAATGTTAGATTGTAAGGGAAGGAAATGAAACACGTTTATAATGAAGGTAAGATTAAGG
The DNA here is from genome assembly GCA_944472155.2 of Trichobilharzia szidati. NCBI lineage: Eukaryota > Metazoa > Platyhelminthes > Trematoda > Strigeidida > Schistosomatidae > Trichobilharzia > Trichobilharzia szidati. The sequence continues at coordinate 65,536,990 of OX235277.1, read as the reverse complement.
GATAATAAGAAAAGGGTTGAAAATATAAACAAAGGGTGGTGTAGAAGTCATTAGTTGGTTATGTCTTAATAGGCCAACAAAGGAGGGATAATGGCTGTGTACGAACTTCTTTTGAATGTATAGTTTAGGTTTAATAGTTCGAATGCCTATCGCCTGAGTTGTGTGCGTGCAGTAGACGAATACGAAGTCTATTGGAACGATTCGGTGGGATACGATGAATTACTTTGAAAGCCCTCTTTTTCTCCACTACATTACCTCTTTCAACTAAATGGAAGAAAATTGAGCTACGGATTGTTTTTGTTTGCCCTTTGCCAAACCTTTATGGGAGATGTTAACTGGCACGTTAACTATGCTGTCTAGTAGTACGCCCAACATAACTGTCACCGCAGGTGCAGTTGAAGTTCGTACAGCCATTATCCGTCCCTTGTTGGCCTATTAAGACATAACCAACTGATGACTTCTACACCGCCCCTTACTTATATTTTGAACCCCCTTAATCTTATCACATCTTCATTGAAAACGTGTTTCATTTACTGTCCTTACAATCAATCTAACATTACTTAATCGGCTCATTTGTTTTTCTTAGCCATTATTGACTACTACGTCTACCTGAACATTTGTTTGTCTAATCATGCTGTTTTTCGTTATTCGCGTTATCACAGATCACCTCACTTTTTCATCTTTATTATTGAAAGATCCATTATTATCATTATTATTACTAATTGCGCAATTTATCTGCACCATCTTATTATCCTATAGACAAAACACCGTGATGACTGGTTTATATTTGAATTTTATTTGTAAAGTTATGCAGATGATGAGATCTAAATGAAAACAATATTGTTCGCGCTTAAATATGTTGTTCTAAAAATAAATCATTATCAATGTACAGTATGTGAATGGGCTAGTAAGCGAACTGTGAAACCGTGAACAGATTAGAATCGGTAAATTTACACACACACAAAAAATAATCTAAAAATACCTATCTAGCCGTTGAAAATAGAGGCTGTACATAGTTCTTCAGTCGATATGATATGAAAGTGTAGATAAAACATGCCCTGTTCAGACAGTGCATTATTAATTTGAGTATAACATTGAGATATTAAAAAAACCGATAAAAATGTTATTTTTCCTAACAGGATATTTACCGAAAAAATAGTAGTTATTGAGTTGATTTTTATCAACATACCAGTTATCGATTTGAAAAGCTAATTGGGCAGAGCTCTGTCTGCCATGAAGGATTACAGATGCATGAACTACCGGATACATGGTCAAAAATTGTCGATAAACTATTGCTGTTGCTCATCCGTTAACTGTGAAGGTAGGCTTAGTTAAATGTGTCTAATAAACCGAGCAGTAGCACTAAGTAATACAAAAAAATACCTAAATGATGAGATAAAACAGATGGAAGAAGCGTTGGTATTAAATAACTATTCTATAAAATTCATTAGGAACATCAGAAAAGGTCAAAAGCAAAATTTAAAAAATAATGGTGAAACTAGTATTGATAACATAAATGAGAAAGAATATAAGGCGTCTACAGTTCTAGCATATAGAGAAGGGACATCTGAGACCCTACGTAAGGGCCCGCAATAAAGCAGGAATAAGAATGGCATTCAAACATAAAAACTTCCTCAGGGACAAGCTCTGTATGTTAAAGGACCCAGTAGGTTGATCCATTAAGACGGAATAATATAATTTACAAAATACCTTGGAATGACTGTCAGGGAGGTCAACTACATAGGTCAAACTAGTAGATCTGGGGTATTCAGATTGTCAGAATATAAGCATTTAGCTAAGGTAAGAATGGTTGACCCAGAGAAGATGAGTTATTTAGAAAAAACTCATCAATTCCACTGCATGCATTAACATACAGCCAGACAATAGTGTGGGGGAGGGTTAAAATTCTAAAAAGTAATCTAGGTAAGTGGAGAGAGGTTGTTTACTGAATCCGTATTCATCGAGTCTACACCCAACACATGCAACAGAAATGACTCATCACTCATACAGGAAATATGGTAATACTAGTACCAATCAAATTAAGCGATGAAAAATAATGGAATTATATAAACGAAGTTGGAAAGTTGTGTAAGTAATGCCTTGAAATGATTATGAGCAACAAATTGTACTCGAAACGTCATCATCCATAAATATTACTTTATAACACTGTGAGACTTTTTCAAAATAAATTTTACCTAAAATAGAATTATTGCTGTTGACTGTAAGGGGACATGTGCTGTTGGAAACCTACTTCCGACTCTTGACAGTACCAAATCGACTCCAGATAGTTCCAAAAAAAGAAACTAGACAATATGACATCGCACAGCATGAAAGTCAGTGTAATTTATGGTTAGTGGTGGCTAGAGATACTATCCATAATGGGTGTTTCATTATGTTTGTGAGTTATCTACTAGATGAATACGCAGAGATTGAGCATTTTGGTCGTGTGAAGTCGATCGGTGGGAAGTTTAAAATCTATCACATTGGACAATAAAACATTTAACCTAAAAATCCATAAGGAGTCATATAAAAAAGGCGTTCAGCGAGGAGTTACTCACTTCACCGATATCATTCTTAAGCTGTACAATCGATTATATATAGTAAAAGACCCTAGCGACAAGACAAATATTTCCACAGATGTGTCATTAGAACTGTAAATTTCAGATAACGAATTACGTAATGTAGAAAGCGTTAATCGGACAGAAACTAAGATAAAATTAAATAAGTACTTTCATTGATGTAATAAAATTGATGGGGTTGAGAAATATTCAACTAAAATTCAACGACAGTCAAATTAACAACAGTGGTATTGAGGAGTAGAAATTTAGTAGGCGATGAGGAAAGAAGACAATGCAATTAAAAGCAAAAACAAACATCAAATATCCAGTGTTAGGAGAGACCAGGTCCACTGTAGATCTAGTGACTGAACGAACTTCTTCTGTATGCAGAGTTCAGGATTTCACATATGAATTTCCGTGGCTTCAGCGGCTTGATGAAATTTGATTCACACCCTTTAGGCAACTTTCGTGTGTATTCTGTAGATAACTTTGAAATTGTTTTTTTTGGTGGTTAGCTCAATGTTCAGATTCGAGGTTAGAACTGCCGTGGAGGGGGGTAGGCATTCGACGATACGTTTGGATAGCGAACGGTGCTTCAAGGCTGACACACAAGCAAGTGAATTGATATATACACATTGATGATAACAGCATGTGTAGTTTATGCTTCACTTTCATGCAAAACATTGGTTTTGTGGAAAAAGTTATTCGAAGTTAGGTCGCGAAGAAGGCTTTCTTGAATGAAAAGAAGAGGCAGTTTCTCATTATTTCTGCCTATGAGTCTGCATTGAATTGTAGATTCAGGTAGAGACGTTTATTGGGAGCAGAAAAAGTGGTCGGTCTTAGTGGTTTAGTTTTCATGGATTTCATGGTGATCGTTCTGACAAGCCATTTCAGAGGAAGATTCCTTTCAGAGTGTTCAGTTGCGCTTTCATAGTGTTAGGGCTGAAAATGCTGGGGATTCTGTGGCTCTATGAACGGATAAGTTTTCGTTTTGTATATGGAGGCACCGAACTATGAAAGTTAGTCAGCTGTGCGTTCCATGTTGGCTTTCTATAGGTGGATCTTTTAAGTGTTCCATCTTTTTCACGTTCTGTTACTTGAACACAGGGAAAAGACATTTTTGTGTCAGACTCCTTCTCTGATGTGAAGTGAATCACAGGATTGCAGCTTTTTAGAAGTCCAGGATGTCCTCCAAATTCTCCTCATTATTGGAAATAATGAAAGTATCGTCCAAGTATCTCTGGTAAGACATGAAGCTGTCAGTCCTTTTTTATGTGTTTTCTAGTTTTGATATGAAAACGTCTGCAAGCAATGGGCACAGTGGTGAGACCATAGGTATACCATCTTTTACGTCGATATTTTTAGTTATTAAAAGAAAAGTGAACTTTTGGAGTGCATCTCAGTAGGAGCTCTTTCAAGCCATCAATGGGTACACCAATGTTTATCCTCTTGGAATCAATGTTTTTGCAAGTTGTTTCAGTTAATGGGACCTTCGTAAACAGTGATGCCACATCTAGTGCGAACATGGTTTGATTAGAAACACTGATGTTTTCAATGTAGTTGAGAAAGCTGAAGGATCCTCGGAGTAAAAGGCAGGAAACTTGTCTTCTGATTGGTTCTAGTAAGTCTACTATCCATCGGTCAGTGCGATAATGTGGTGAATGCGTCGTATCGAGGATAGGTCGAAGAGATATGCTTTTCTTATGTACTTCCAGTAATCCACTGAGTCGAAGTATTTCTGAGCCAGATGGCCTAGACAATTTGAACGTTTCGGTGTCAATGCATGATTCAGTCTTTAGTTTTTGTTCCGCTTCCTACGTCATAATCTATTCAGTGACTGGTTTTTTGAATTTGGATTCATCGGATAGGACAGTCGGCATTTTATTTGTGTGGTCAGGTGAATTAGTCAGTGTAGTAAGGTAATCGATCTGAAAATCGCTTCATGAATTATCTATTGACAATAATGATAATTGTTTTGACATTTCAACTAGACTTTGTAGTTACTCTCTTTTTCCCTATAAGCTCTACATCGTTGCTGTAAAGTTTGAGGAGCTGACTTTTAGTTATTCCTTCTTGTCTGTCCTTGTTTTGTGGTTGATTCCTAATTTCAATGTTTGCATTTGTTGTTGTGTGATGCTCTTGACAATAGATTGTTCTCTGACTACGATTTTGTTAGACAGCAGTCCAGACTACTCCGTGAGGTGGCGGCCTGCCTAAAACTCTGGCTGCCAGAAACCTCCATTGGTCTACTGCATGTAGTTTCTCTGATTGAGTTTGTTTCAATCGAGTGAAATATGGCCTCTAATAGTGTTGTTTACTCTAGCGTCGGTGGCATAGCGGTTAGGACGCTAGCCGACCATGCACATAGTTTGGGGTTCAATCCCCGGCTGACGCACTCCTTTACCTCGATAAACCAGTAATAAGACTGGTAAAGAGGGAAGGTTGGGCATGAGGCTGGCAACCCCATTCTGTAAAAATAAACACTGCTACAGAAACTTCAAGCCACCAGCTTGAAGCCCTATTTTCCACTGGGGAACGTGAAGGAAAAAAAATACTCTGGCGAGTGTACACTTACAACTTTCTAACTCTCAGTTTTCTGTTAAACGCGTGAAAAAGCATTATAATCGTTGGCAGATTATCCCGATACATGCGATGGCTATTTCTGAGTGGTATCCTTGGTTCACAAAATGTACTTCTGAACGTTTTATAATTGGAATTCCACCGAATCAGATGTATCTCTCGAAGGAGTATAAGAAGAGGTATCATCATAGTGGATTGGTTTGGGCTTCATGTCAGACAAAACTGTGTTTCACATGATCTACTGTCAACCAGCCTTTTATTTACACACGCTGAACGACAAGAAAATATCATTCAATTAAAATCCACTGAAAATTCTGCACATTATATAAACATTGTTCCGAATAAAGCAATTAATTTTATTTAAAAAGTTGTTCTTTATTTTGAATTACTTCAGAGACAATTTCGATCTGACTTTGTTTTGAATATTCCAATCGATTCTCAGGTAATTTATCATTTTGTTTTCGGTCAATCAATTTTATTGAACAGAACATTTTTCGTACTTGAGAAACTTTGAAACTGTTCAGCTGGTGGAGAGTATTGTTCACATAGTATTTTATTTCTGAGATAATATTATCATTGAATAGTAACGACATATTCGTGTAATTTAATTCTAGTTAAGAAAATCCCGCCTAAATGATACTGTAGTGTACATTGAACCTTTGAAATTTTGTTTGAACTCACTCACCCGACATTGTTGGCACTTCTTCCTCTTTCGATTCGCGAATCTCCTGTACTTTTTTGGTTCGCTCTCTCGTTGTGCTTTCATTTAGCGCACGCTCCGAGCCTACCACAGTCAGGACTGCAGATAAGTGTATAACCTCCTATTTTTATCTAATTTCATATCTGTTTTGTGTAAATATAACTCTGTTCCAGTCACACTTGTCATCTCAAGTCTTTTTACCTTGATCCCGTTCGTTAGTATTTGCACATTAGGCAGAGTACAACTGAGGGCATAAAGCGGTGAAAAGTTTTTTAAGAGTGGTTAATTTAAGTCTAAGTTAAGTCAAGTCTAACTCTTACAAGTGGTGAGCCCGTGTTTTCAACGTTTGCCTCCATAGTAGCTTAACGTGTAAATAGTTCTTTTTCATATTGACAATTTGTTTGTTTTTCACGTAGAGTTATAAGATTTTACTCGCCTTGTTTTTACTTATATTTTTTGCTATCACTTTGTTAATATACCGCCTTGTCTGCAAGATGGCCGACAACAACAACATCCCCTTCGGAGATGGCTATCACCTTGCAACTCCCAGCCTTCCGGACACATAGTCCTGTTGCATGGTTCGGCCACATAGAAGCTATGTTTGCCCTCAGACACATACACTCACAAGAGACAAAGGTAAACTTGGTAATCGTGAGTCTTCCAGAGAATGTCATGGAAGAGGTGTCTGACGTGCTCGCGGATCCGTCCCCTGACTTGCATGAGCGTCTCAAGCAGGCATTGATTAAGCGCGTTGCACTTACTGATCAACAGAAAGTGCAGGAACGATTTAACTGCTCCTGTGGGGCCAGTTACATAGACTGCAAAATTATGCATGTTTCTCGTCGAATTTTTGAACATAACCATACGTGGTTAAGTAAAGGTCAAAACAAAATCTATTCGTAGCGCTATTCTATCTCATCTTGTAGATACAGAATACAAGATTGATGTCAATAAGGCTTTCAAATTCATTTACCGCATACCAACAAATCTTAACTTCGCCTTAAGAGTTCGACTACTAAATATTGCTGAGGATGGCTGTTGGGATCCACATTAAGGAGCCTAATTTGTGTGGGAAAAAGAAGCTATTTCAGACATTGTCCTCACCTTGGCCATCTTAGTTCGAATGATCCTCAATATGTGGCAGAAATTTCGTTAATTTTAGTTGATTTTCTATTTGCTATTATATTTTTATTATTATTTATGCATCTGTAATTCCATTGTGATCTTACTTTACGAATCGATATTATTTAAAAAACACGAATATTTTTGTTGACTACTATTCTAGAATATTCTATGTATATAAACATATGCGTATATACAATTGTAGAGTCAGAAGAGGAAATTATCGAAAAGGATGTTCTTTACTCAATTATTTTGTGTTTCAATATATGTATGTTTCAACAACTGACCTCGTAATTACTATCCCTTAATTCTCCTAGACTGGATAGCATTGTTCTGACATTCTCGCATCCTTTACTGACTTAATCATTATATTATTTGTCCTAGTCCCCCTATAATATCCAATATTAACGTTTATATTTATGGCTGTGCGACACATTGATAATAAATAGTTTAACAGTGAGATATTGCTTGAGTGGATGAAGGTGATTAAGACCAATGGATTGTCTCCGAGAAATGTTGATGTGAGATTCTTGAGGAAAGAGATTTGACGTCGCCTGGTAGGGAATATTTTTGTTTGATTCTACGATGTACATCTTACAGTTGAATTTCGAAAACAGAAGGACTGAGCAAAGAAATATTTACTTTTCAAATAGATCCTCATCTCACTCTGGCTCTACTCTAATATATTTCCATAGCCTTTTTATTGCAATACACAACAATTTACCAACCAAGTGGCACTGATATGTTTGTTAACAATAATTAGTCAGTGTCAACATGTCAAACAGTGGGATGATAATAAACGAAGAAAATTGATACACACAATGGTTACAACATGTGGATTGCGCAATGCATGATTTTGAAAAAAATGAAGAGTAATTAAGGAATAAACGTGTGCATACGTTGATTACGTAACAGACCGTAAAAGAAAACGAAAAAGATTTGGACAGTGATAACTTGTAACTAAGGCTGAAGTGGTCATAAGAATAAAATGAAATAGTTTAGATAATTATAATTTTTATCATTTCTGAAGGTTTAGGGGAGGGGGCGAAGCAGTCCGGTGTATACATTCATGTAACGATGGCCAAGTTAAGTAAAGTGACTGTACAAATTTCTTCTGAACACACAGGCTTGGCTTCTTCAGGTGAATTTCGGTTCACTTATCTTGTCCTACAGTACTTTTTTCATCTGCGCAGAAATTTACATTGTCTGAATAGCTGAGTTCTTGATGTTATTATTGTTGAATAGAATCACACATAGATCCACTGACGAATAGCCGTCTGTTTGCTGTCTTTTAAGTGTTTTGTGACTGCTCTTGTCTCAAGCAAGTTTTGTTCAGCAATACAGTAGGATGAGGAAATCGGTTCTCTGAGTTCAGACCACAACAAGCCAGTTTCAGTTGTTACAGTTCTCAACGTACCATGACAATATGATTGACAGACGCTCAATGAGAAGGTGTATGGATCCTGTTATGAACCAGAAGAATATGGAAACTCCGGATACACTTTTAGGTAGGCAGCAATTTCCTGTATTCGCATTTTCACTTTAATGGCTGTCGTTCAGGTTTAGTTAATAATTACGTTAGGTCTAATTCTGGAGTAGTCCTGAAAAAGTTTAGACAGAAAGTAGCATTGGAATATCGTGACTTCCAGGCTAAACATTGAGCAGAAATGCAATCGTTTCAAAGAGAACTATACCTTTCATTCTTACTCATTGGTGATGGAGGACTGTATGACCATGTGTATCAGGCAACTCCATCTTCGATGTCTAGTATAGATTTGTAAATTGAAGCCTGTAACGAAGTGAAAACCATTTCCCTACCGAGTTCATGTTCAGGGAAATGATTACGGGATTTGTGCGTCGATGGCACAGTGGTTATGACTCTCGCCGACCATGCACATGGTCCGGGGTTCGATACCCTGCCCACGCACACCCGATATCTATGGTCAGACTGCAAAATCTGGGCTACCGATATCCATGCTGAAAATTCCATACTTGTACTGCAAATACAGTGTGGCATCAAGCTGTATTCAAAAATAAAAATAAATAAAATGAAACCTCGATAGTATCTAAAGTGTCATCATAAAGATTAATCCATATTTTCGGAAGAAAGGCATCTGAAAATCAAGACACAACTCTAGATTAAGGGTGGTCTTGTTATTCACCTGGTGATTTCGGAACATCAACAGCCTCCACAGGTAAGATAAACTGGTGAACTATGCAGAAGAACTCATCGATTAGTTCTTACATTCAAACTGAAATACTTGATTTCTGGTAGTTATAATCCATACAACATCGCAGCAAGGATTGTTAGAATAGGCGTTGGTGTTAAATAACTAACTATCCTATAAAATTCTTTAGGAATACCAAAAAAGATCAAAAGCAAAATAAAAATAATGGGGAATCTAATAGTGATAACATATATACGAGAGAATATAAGGATAAAAGACCCGGTAGACCCAATTAAACAAAATAATATAATTTACGAAAGACCTTGCAATGATTGTGAGTGAGGTCAACTACATAGGTCAAACTAGTAGGTTGGGGGGGGGAGTCAGATTGTCGGAACATCAGAATTTAGCTGAGGTAAGAATGGTTGACCCCGAGAAGATAAGTAATCTAGAAAAAACTCAGCACTGCACTGTACTGTGCGTCGGTGGCACAGTGGTTAGGGCTCTCGCCGACCATGCACATGGTCCGGGGTTCGATCCCCTGCCGATGCACACCCGATATCTATGGTCGGCCTGCGAAATTTGGGCTACCGATATCCATGATGAAAATGTCATACTTGTACTGAAAATACAGTGTGGCATCAAGCTGTAATAAAAAAATTAAATAAAATAAAAAAAATTAAAAAAATAAAATAAAAAAAGCAGCCACACAATAGAGTGGTAAAGGGTTAAAATTCTCAAAAGTAAAATAGGTAGGTGGAGATAGAGAGAGGTTGATTAATGAATCCTGGTTCATCGAGTCTACACCGAACACATGCAACAGAAATGACCCAATGCAAACACCAGAGATATGGAAGATATTATTACCACCAGTCAAATCAGAGGAGGATAATAAATAATCTTAAAATTCTATTTCAATTCACGTAAATTATCAAAATAAAATCTTATCTACAATGGAGTCATACTCTACCACAGTGCCCAAGTTTTATACTTATATTGCTAGAAATTCTTTTGAAAGACTCCTGATTCTAACCCCAATAATTTAGAATTCCGCTTAATTCCTAACTATTGATTCTGTCTTCCTTTAAAATTCAAATAACTCTATAAACAGTCATTAGTAATTGTTAGTGTAACGTCTTCTCAAATAACTCCATTAACTTTAATTACGTTTATTGACTTAGACCTTATTGAGAAGAGAGTAAGCAGTACCTGACTGAAAATTAAAGTGTGGGAGGCATTTCACCTCATTTCTTCTGTGTTTCAGTCACTTATTAATCAGTTAAATTCAGTCTAGGTTTTCGTTTTGACTGAGAGAACGAAAAAAGTACTACAATCAGCTCATTTAAAAAAATTCTGAATCCAATGTCTAATACAGTTTTAATAATAGAATTCATAAGATATAAATAGATGCGTAGTAGTAGCAGTATTAGTAGTAGTATGAGTAGTATATTTGTTAATCACAGCATTTACATACGACGAAAACACTTTCGTTATTAATTATCATAAAAAACGAGAAACTCTAGAAATGTAGACTAAAAATAGTAAATGAGAAAGATTATGAGAAAGTTTGAAACAAAGAAAAAACAAAAGCGAATACAATTACTGATGAGACAAAACAAAATTCATTTCACATATGAAAATCAAAAACAAACGATGAAATTCGGAGCCAGAAGTATGATGTAAAAATATTTCTGATAAAAGTTGTAAACGTCTAACACTTGTCTGCACTCAATGTAACGATTTACACTGAATTGTTGGTATATGAACTCAGGAAATCGATCTTTGCAGGCTAATGTATCGCTGGACAAAAGTTCTTTGAGAAAAGAACATTTACTTCGGAATTAGACGTAACATCGTCATCAACTAAGCCCACACGAGGGGTATTCACCTTCCTGAAGGTGTATCTAATGTCGCCATATTCGCCTGGTTCATAACAGGATCCATACACATTCTCATTGACCGTCTGTCAATCATATTGTAAAATGGTATCGATTTAAACCAAGTTAGTGTGGTCTGAACTCAGAGAACCAATCTTCTTATCCTACTGTATACCTGAACAAAACCTGCTTGAGACAACAATAGTCACAAAACTCTTCAAAGACAGCTGAAAGCCGGTTACTCGTCGGTAGATGTATGTGGGGTTCTTTTTTTTCCTTCACGTTCCCCAGTGGAACATAGGGCTTCAAGCTAGAAGCTTGAAGTTTCTGTAGCAGTGTTCATTTTTACAGGATGGGGTTGCTAGCCTCATGTCCAACCTTTCCTCTTCACCAGCATTATTTCTAGCTTAGCGAGGTAAAGGAGTGCGTCGGTCGGGAATCGAACCCTGGACCATGTGTATGGTCGGCGAGCGTCCTAACCGCTATGCCACTGACGGTTCTATTTAACGTTAATGACATCAAAAACTCAGCCATCCACACACAGTGAATACTTATGTATAAAACAAGTAGTGTAAGACAAGATTAGATAACCGAAATTCAACTGTAAGAAGTCGACCTTGGAATCAAGCAGAATAGTTTTTCAGCAAAGTGGAATCAAGTCATTGTCCACAAGAATTACACATCATCAATTCTCAGAGACAGTCCAGTGGTCGGAATCACCTACATCCACTGTGAAACAATTTTTTTGCAAAATCCTATTTATGCATTTAGAAAAAAAGAACAGATTGAGCGAAGAAATAGGCATTCCTCTTTTCATTTATTTCCTCATCATCGGCTCTACACCAGTATATAGTTTTTACCAGTCAAATGATGTATTTACCATGTGTATTTACCAGTTTTACTGCCCATGCGGAGCTAGTTACATAGGGCGTATAGTCAGGCAAGTTCATTGTCGAATATCTGAACGCCTTCCATCTTGGTTTGGCAGATGTGCGAATAAAGCTGATATATGCGGCTCAATACTAGCTCATCTCGTCGATACTCGACATAAAGTTAACTCTAACGAAGCCTTTAAAGTTATTTATCGTCTTTCATTTAACCTCTCGCACGGTCTGCGAGTACGACGTTTGCATACAGAAGAGCCAGTCGGAATTCATCTGAACAAGTCAAATCTATGTGTTCAAAAGAAATTTATACAGCCGCTTTCTTTGCCACGGCCAACTACATAATATGTATTAAGTTTTTAAAAACGATATTTTTCCTCTACCCTTGTAACTATCTTTTGACTTTGTTAATTTTTACAATCTTTACAGTTCTAGCTAATTCTCTTAACTTGTTTGTATTTTATGCAACTCTCTTCTGAGTCATCCTATTCTTCTTAGTCTTCATTGCTATTTTACAAATTTCTTGATTATGTAATAACTTATTGCCAACGCCTAAGAATCAACTTATCTTGAATTCCGTAATTAATTAATTAATTTTCACCCCTTCCTTCTTCAAAACTTACATATCTTGTTACAAACATCTATTAGTTATTTGTCTTGATGACATTTAACCTCTTAATTTCACCCACGCCTATACCTGAAACTGATTGATTAAAATAACCACTTGATTGATAAAAAAGTGTAGAGCCAGCAGATGATGAGGAACTAATTGAAAAGGAATGCATATTTCTTTGCTCAATCTATTGTGTTTCCTAAGCAGTTTATTATCAATGTGTTGGACAGCCACAAAGAGAAGCGTTAAGATTAGAGATTATGCAGGGACAAGGACAAATAATAATGATCTAGTGACCATGGGATGCGAGAATCACAGAACAATGCTATACAGTCTAGGAGTATTAAGGAGTAATAATTAGAAGGTTAGTTGTGGAAACATCCAAATATAAATATTTTGTAGATTTAGAAACTTGATAGTCAGTTCAACTTCCGTAACAAGCCAAAAACACAGGCATACCGACAAAAAAGCAAAACAAAAATAAAATGAAATAAAATAGATTTAGGGTTACCAGGGTAGTGAAAGATTAGTCACTTAGGAGGAATTTTCTAAACTATTATTCCGTTTGAATTATCACCAGCATATTTCTAAAGTTTCTCAAGTACTGAAATGCCATTTATGAATGCAACTTTTGAAATTGTTTTTTAAAATTTGATTATAACTTTTCAAGCTTATCAACAATACACCAAAATGTTGTGCTATTCAACTTAGTAATTATATTGGAGGATGAGTGAGGAAGAATCATGAGTTAACAATAAACAGTCTTCCGTCTACAACTGTATAATAATAATAATTTGTTTTATTCCAGAACAGTACTTATGACACGATACGGAATTCTCAGCATTCGGTACAATACTCCATCTAATTCACTCGGCAACGTCGATCAAGAGGTGATTTGCCAACTACTTTGCTACTACGAGGTGTCATCAACAATTATACACCTCATCCAGCAGTCGTAGGACAATGTTGCATGCCAAATAATCCAAAACGGAAACTCACGGAATCTTTCGAAGTGAAGACGGGAGTGCGACAAGCTGGCTGCCTACTGTCTCCTTTGATTTTCCTGATCACAGTAGACTGGATAATATGACAGACAGTGGGCCGGGAGGAAACAGACATAAAATAAACAGACACAAAATACTTAGAGGATCTGGACTTCATACATTTGGACTTTGCCGATGATATTTGTGTGATTTCCCACAAACTGGAAGATATGCAAGTGAAAAGCAACAATTTGGCAGAAGAAGTATCCAGAGAAGACAGGCCTTTATGTGAACATAAAGAAAACAGGGGGGGGGTGAAGATTCCTGACCAACAGCAACAGTGACAGCAACAACAACAGACAACAATCGGCCAGCATAAGTAGGAGAAATCTGAAAGCAGCGATCTCCTTCGCCTATCGACCTGGGAAGCATCGTTTCAAATACAGGCGGAACAGATGAGGATATCAAAACAAGGTTCGGGAAAGTAAGGCAAGCTTCCATCCACTACTGCTTAGTCTATATAGAGGTCAACGGAACTCGGTATAAAAAATAAGATCCGAATTTTCAACTCAAATGTGAAGTTAGTGCTAATCACTCTGCAGATCAGAGACTTGGCACGTCATGAAGAGCACTTCAAACAAACTGCAGACCTTCATCAACAGCTGTCTTCACTCAATACTCAACATCGGATAGTCAGAAAAGACCAGCAACAGGGATTTCTGGCAATGAGCAAACCAATCAGGAACCGATTGTGCACCGACTGTGCGTTGGTGGCACAGCGGTTAGGACTGTCACCGAGCATGCACATGGTCCGGGGTTCGATCCCCTGCCGATGCACACCCGATATCAATGGTTGACCCGCAAAATTGGTCTACGGATATCACACGCTGAAAATTCCATACTTGCACCAAAAAATACAATGTAGAGTCAAGCTATAATAAAAAAAACAAGTATGCAGGAAGAAATGAAGGCTGACTGGTGATTCTATGAGAAAACAAACCATCAAGTGACATTACACACCAGGCCATCTCTGGAGTGGAAAAGCATCTGAATGGGCAGCGACGAGGCAGTCAGTCGTTAGTGCGATGGTGACATAGAGGCGAAGATGATGTGAAGAGGAGATGAAAGCATGTGGTAAGACGTGGAGCCAGGTGAAAACGTTGGTGGAGAACCGAACGCAATAAAGATGTGCGGCTGAAGCCCTATGTTTGTCTAGGAATTAAAAGAAATAACAATAATAATAATAATACTCGACAATAGGAGTTGAATCTGGCGCTCATTATTCTGGGTGAGATCGCCTCCCATTTTATCAGAGCCTTGGTTGCCGTTGGTGACATCATTATAGCCACGCCCTCGGTGTGTGTGTGTGGTTGTCTTCTGGGTGACCGGAGTAAATCACTGACTCACCTGTTGACAATTTGGTGAGTCCGTTTCCGTTCCATCTGCTTTCGCAGATCCCCAATACTTGTAGTCCGTATCTCCTCATTTCGCTTGCGATCTGGGCTGCTTTGCTAGTCTCGTACATGGCGCGGACATTCCATGTCCCCACACAGACTTTTTCTTTTGACGCAAGGAGATTGTTCACGCTGAAGTTTCTGTAGCAGGTTTGTTTACATGGTGGGGTTGCTGGCCTCACGCCTGAGTTTAGTCTTTGGGTACCTGAAATAGAAGAAAGGTTAGTGTTGCGTGACCGCAGAGCCCAGGGGACATCTGCTTGAGGCCGGTCGCACACGGCCTGGTGTGTCTCAGTAGTGTACTTATCACTTCTGCCCTGTGACACGGCAGCAGAGAGCACGGTCGTTGTTAATCCGGGCCACGGCCGATCCGGCATTATATTTTTTGAATTCGTTTGGTTCATCGGGTTGGATTGATGACGACTAAGTTCAGCCCCCACTGATACCGTCGCCAATGTATCAGTAGGTTGTGAGGTTTGATAAATTTGGTTGGTGCCCGTTGCTACTATCAACGGAGCTACTCTAGGAACGGTGTGACGACCCAAGTTATCTCCTACTGATACCGTCGCCACAGTCATATCAGTAGAAGTCCGGTTAAGCTGCCGGTCAGCCTCGGTTTCATTATCAGCTCCCCGTTGCCGATAACATCGTGGATGAAATGAACGAGCATGTTCACCCTAAGAAACGCTAAAATAGGAGGATAACTTCTGAAATTAAAGAAGCCATAGCTCCACAACCGTTCTATTCCTAAGAAAAATACGAGGATTTTCCTGCCTAGCAGTCTCTGCCCCCCTGTTGCCCTATGGTTGGTAATGCCCCCTAGCTACATACACAACGGCATACAACCTGAGGTCGCGGAGCTAAAAAAAATGTCAAGAGAACAGCCAGCGGCATGAACTCTAGGTCTAGAAACAGGTTTCCCTTGTAGCCTTTGAAAAAAATTCCCTATTCGATTGAGGAGAAGCTATAAGGTGTGATACCGGTACCAATAGGTAGATTTCGTCGAAAGCTATCCATTGATATATAGCTTCCCTAAGTCCTAGCCTCCCTGAAAAAACAAGAATAAAAAAATATATTGCATCCTTGATAATGGTAGCCGTATTGGTATTCACAGTGACAGTAAAGTCAAAAATGTACAAAACGTGTAAAATGATGATAATAATCATGCTAACACTCAAATTACAAGTTAACTGAACTAGTGTCACCATTAACTTCAAATAGGGGGCAATAAAAGTGCCAATTTTTCTGCTGTTCATATAGTAAGTTGTAGCCTCTGTCACAGAACGTGGGCGAAAGAGGATTTTGTTGAGTTATTATACTTGGTCATACGAACGTTTAGTCTTTTATAATGACTTCTAATCCTACCTGATGAGATACAAGGTGCGGACAGCTGTGAATAGGGGGATTGCTGCGAGTCAGACACTATGCATTGAGACCTTGTCCCGCATGAGCTGAGATTTCAGTGGACTATAGTAGTAACCAGCTGGCTGACTTAGCGGCACATCACTTGCCTTACTGACAGCCTTTAATACCATTCGCGGAATGACATAGTCATTTATGGGTAACCCAGGAAGGACTGTGGTGGGGGAGTAATACAGAACAGTAGTTAGATGTAAGAGTTGAAAAACTGTAAAAGTACGGGTTGGGTGATCGCGGGTGGTCCTAACTTCTTGGTGTATAAGTATGCATCATGAAAAGTACGAGGTTTCAGAAAACCTAATCCTTAGGCCTACAGCTTACTCTGTGGGTCATGAAAGCTACTTGAAGTAACAATAATATCATATTTATTCTCGATATTGTGCTTTCACACAATACAGAATTATCAGAGCAATTACTTCCAGTCTGGAATAGTCAAGTGAATATCTATCAACAGTGTATCGTATTGTCACAGTAGAAGGCAGCATTACAAGCAATAAAATACAATCATAAAATAGGATGGGATACGATGAAAGTTTTAAAATCTAATGTAACAGGGTGAAGAGAGGGAAAGATTGATAATGGAAGCTTCGTTCATAGAACTAACTGCAAATACGTATGATAGGAATGATTCAACACCTGTCCAGCCAGATATCTGGGAAATTCTACTAACCCAAATCGACAAATAGGAGGGGACAAAGAAAACTATAAAACGCAAGTTTCGAAGTTGTGTGATTATAACTGGTATGGTTATGAACAGCAATAAACTCTTTTCAAAATGCCATTCAGTAAATAATACTGTTTCACTGTGTGATGCCTCTAATAGACAAATTAATATGGACTTACTTACTACTCAGGTTTCACACATATATTAGAATTATCAAATATATATAACATTCTGTTAACAATGCACTACTGAATTGTGGAAATAGTATTCAGACGTTAACACCAACCAGTACAATGATTCTTACTGTGAGAATAATATTCCGTTGGAACACATTGTCTGTATCACACCACCACACTCGTCTCCCTGTCAAATACTTTAGACTGGAGGCGGTCCAGTCTTCTTGGTACTGGCGTCTTTGTTTGCTTTTCTTACTTCATCCAGTTCTGGAGCTCACTGATGTTTTCCCGCCTCTCTTTGTTTGCATTGCTGATTGTGCATACGTGACTCCGTCTCGCGGTCCTTCTCACTTTGGAAGCAGTTTGCATTAGCCTGGAGCGTATTCGCCGGTGTTTCACCTCACACTGTTATATGCTGCCTTTGCCCGACCTCCGAATAGAGTTCAAAGTAACAGCCTGTTCGCCGACAGATCTTGAACGCCATTTAACTGAGTAACAGCCTCGAAGTTCACTTGCCTCCTTCTTCAAAACCTGCGCGGCATAGGCTTTCCATTTGTCGGGAGGCAGCGACATCAAATGTAACATCAGAAGGCAAGATATGGAAGTCATGGTATAATTTCTATTGATCAAACCACTGTTTATATATCTATACAGTTTATATTCATTAACCAATCGCTGAATGTGTAATTTTGGTTTACATTAAACAAGATGAAATAGAATGTTCAAGTACATATACAGTATTCGATTGTTAATATGGTACTGAACTGTGGGAATATGTGAGAATAATATTCTTTTGGAATAAATTGTCTATGTTCATTCGAAGTTCAAGGGATGTATGACGATGTCAGAATACCGTGAATACATACAAGCCGAAATCATCAGTTAAACTTCAGTATTTTCAGCCTGAAAGCTCTAAGAAAGTTCTTGGCGTACATGATATCATTGTCCCGGAGTTACTCAGTTCTCATTGGTTTCCCAGTGCAAGTGAAGTTGGGTCATGGCATAACCCAATATGTAGTTATAAAAAAAGCATCAAAAGAAAAGTGAATATATCACTACTTTACTAATCATGAACACAATGATTATTACAGTTGAGTTTTCTTCTGGCTTTTTATACATAGTGGCGAATTTCTGTTTAGTAACAGTGAAAGTTTGTAACCCAGGTGGATGATCCTGATTTGGCTATGTTCTCTTGACTGGTTGATTTCATTGTGGAACCCCCATCGTCCTTCTGGACAGCATCTTCAGAGCAGGCTTTAAATTTCAACAAACGTTTTTGAATTATTCATGTGAATGGTGTAATTGTATCTTCTGACAACTAATGTTGTGATTGGTTGTCAATTTACATCTTTCGTGAACATTTTTAGTGACTTGGAATTCGAAGTTTCTTGCCATGTAATTTATATTTTTTTAGTTGGTAAATTTGATCTGTAAAGGCAGGCTTAGTTAGATGTCTTACAAACCAATCAATAGCATTAATTATTACTGTGATGAGATCTGGCTGGAAGCCAAAAATTGTAGACAGCAATATACGTCAATGTTATGTCCCGAAATGGGATCATGAGAAAAAGCAATAACAAAGCTTAACCCTGAGGAACTCACCAACCAATCACAACAGACGTAACGTGTGCAAATACGACTCGCAGATATATGACCTAAGTTTCTGAGAAACGGTCACAAGCAGTACGGAATGACCTTCAGCAAGAAACCATTCAATCAGAAGATGTTGCTTCTCCACTGACAGTAATGACATCAAAATCTATAAATATCTGTTGATTTTCTCAATAAACGATGTGTTGCCTGACCCTTGTCTTCTGTCATTACAGTACAACGAAAAACCTAAATGATGAAATGAAACATATAGAACAGGCCTTGGTGTTAAATAACAATCACATAAAATACATAAATAATATCAAATAACGTCAAAAGCAAAATCAGAACAATAGTGAAACTAATAATGATAACATAAATGGGAAAGAATTTAAAACATCGGCAGTTATACCATATAAGCAAGGGACATATGAGACCTGATGTAGGATTCTTAATAAAGCAAGAATGAGAGTGGCGTTTTAACCTGCAAACTCACTCAGGGGCAATCTCTGTAGGTTAAAAGACCCCACTGATACAAATCAACAAATTAATGTAATTTACAAAATACCTTGCAATGACAGTGAGTGAGGTCAAGTGATTAGGTCAGACTAGTAGATCCAGTATAGTCAGATTGTCAGAACATAAGAATTTAGCTAAGGTTAAGGTAGTTGACCTCACGAAGATAAGTAATTTAGAAAACCTTCAGTGAATCCACTGCATGTATTAACATACAACCACACAATAGGGTGGGAGAGGATAATATGAGTAGGTGGAGAGAGAGATTGATTACTGAATCTCTGTTCACTGAATCTACACCTAACACATGCAATAGGAATGACGCATCAACGTTACCAGAAATATGGAAAATATTACTACCAATCAAGTCAAGACGTGAGAAATAGTGGAACTATAGAAACGAAGTTGGAAAGCTGTGTAATTAATGCCCTGATAAGATTATGAGCAGTAATAATGGTGATCGAAACGTCATTAGTAAATAATACTGTATAACACTATGAGATTTCATCAAAATAAATTTTATCCATAATAAAATCATACTGTACCAAAGCGCCCAAGTTTTATCCCTATATCAATTTGATCTGTACTAATTAACGTGTTTGTGTGTTAATTACTGATTCATCTGGGTGCCAGGTTTCTAGAAATTCCCTGGCGATTTTAGTATCTCTTCTCTTTGAAATTCCGATATTCTTCCAATCAAACTGGTGTCCATAGTTGATACATATCATGTCCTCTCACAGCTAATTTATATTCCTTGAATCTGATTACAAGGTGATGTGTATCATAGCTTACCCAATAACAAACAGGAAAAACTATGTGCAGATATTTTTTTAAAAGGATTCAAACATTGTAAAACTCTAAAGCTGAAGAGAATAGAAGAGAAATACCTACTAGCTGTCTTCAAGAAGGATGATAAATACCCTTAAAATTTCATCCAAAAAAATGCTTAAACGCAAATCTAAATACCCACAAGAAATCATCCTCAAAGACCACAAAAAATTCATTCCATCATATATGAAGAATATCTCTGAAATAACGGCTGGAAAACTAATAACACTATTTGAAAGAGACATTGAACCCAAGCCAACATAATCGCTTCATTCAGTACCGTGCAGATCAAAAGACCTAGCCAATAGCATACGAAGATAAGACCAATACAAATTACAAAACAAATTGCGTAAACAGCTGAAAATGCTACATTGGTCAAAGTGGGCGTCACCTTCAAATCATAATCCAAGAATATAGATTAGCTGTGAGAAGACACCATACCAGTTTAACTCGGACAATGTAGAAGTTTTGAGCAGTGGAAGGAAGTTTCTAGAAGTCTGGCACCCGAATGAGTCAGTGATGAACAAGCAAGCACAGATCAAATTTACCAACTAACAAAAATTAAATCACATAGGAAGAAAGTTCAAATTTCAAGTCAATAAATATAACTAGTGTCAATTGACAACCGTTCACAAAGTAGTTGTTAGGAGATCTAATTATGTCATTCACAGGGAATTTGAAAAAGTTCAATTTTTATACAAGAGTGAGCTGAAGCGAAGTTGTCTAGAAGAACAACAGAGGCTTTGCAACAAGATCAACCAGTTGAGAGAACACATACACCAAATCAAAAATTTCTAATTTAACTAAATTTCTACTTACTGATTCCTGGTCGATTATTGTAACCTGCATAACTTGATTTGATCAGATCCGGTTTGAAGCTCAGTATTTTGGTTCCTTGAATTCTAATCCTAATAGTGGTTAATTTATCTAAGATAGTGATCTTTGAATGAGGTTCATTTCCATATTCGCAAAGCATTTACTCCTCAAAAGAAATAATCAGGTAATCTTCAGTTTATGCTAATGAATTTAAGGATTGTGATTCGTTTTATGTTCGCATAGCCGCTTCATGGTCAAGCTTGTAAAAATAATAATGGTTTTAAACTGAAGCGAAAATGTGTTTATACACAGTATAGAATTCTCACCTCGTTTTACTACAAAGTGTTTTCACACTTTATAATCTGTACTTCGCTAATGATATATATCTGATTTCACACAAACTGGAATATATGCAATTGAAAAGCAACAAGTTGACAGAAGAACCATCAAAGATAGGATTTCAGGTAGACAAAAAGAAATCAGAGGTGATGAAGATTCCTGGTCAACATCAACAGCGACACCAACAACAACAGACTACAATCAGCATAAATACGAGGAATCTGAATGAAGCGACCTCCTTCACCCATCAACCTACCTGGGAAACATCGTTTCAACTTCAGGCGGACGGAAATGACAAGAATATCAGGGCAATCTTTCATTTCTCTCAAATCTGTGTGGAGGTCAGCAGCATGAAAAATAAGATCCGGATTTTCACCTCCAATGTGAAGTTAGTGCTACTATGCAGATCAGAGACTTGGCCCCGTGTCAGGAAGGGCACTTCAAACAAACTACGGACTTTCATCAACAGCTGTCTTCACTCAATACTACTCATGATCAGATGGCCGGTTAGGAAAGATCAGCAACAAGAAGGGATGTCAAGGAACTTAACCCTAAGTTCCTATTATTTGCGAAGGCACTCCAAATCGACAATTGCTAGGTACGATTATCGACTTGAACTCTAAAACACAAGGAACAATAAGAAATTGTTTTGTTCGGTAATTAAAATCGATATTTCATAGAAAGTCTATAAATAATTTTTTTTCAAGGAATGTATTGTAATTTTGTTCGTATTCTTTCGTCTTCTACCAACTTGTACACGACTGATTCATTCGCGCCTTCAAGTTGCCTGCCAATGATGACCAGGGTCAATGAGCCAAAGTTCAATGTTCACATTCATTTACAACAAGTCTCTGGGAGCGAATCCACCGGGAACCTACTGTGCCATACGTAAGCAGGAAGAAATGGAAGTGGATTGGCCAAACTCTGTGAAAACAAACCATCATCAAGTGACGTCACACACCAGGCCATCGGTCGAGTGGAACGCGGCCAAATGGGAAGCGGCGAGCTGGTCGTTAGTGCAAGGATGACAATATGGAGGAGGTGATGTGAAGAGGAGTTGAAAGCATGTGGGCAGACGTGGAGGCAGGTGAAAACGCTGGTAGAGAACCGAAAACGCGTTCGAGATGTGCGGCTGAAGCCCTATGTTCCTCTAGGAATCAAAGGAAACAATAATGATAATTTATTACAAAGTGTTTACTCCTTGAGCAGAAATCCTAAATACAACAATAATCGATAGTATATCAGTTGAAGTAGATATTTTTCTGTACGAAGCACTCTCCAATACCCGGTAATATTTCTCTTTCATTTTATTTCCAAATATTCACGGCAGCATGGTTACATATCCTGTTTGAAAATGGGTGTGAATATCGATCACTATTCATGGACGCGTTTGTTCAATTGAAAAAAATATGAGATGGAGAAAATGTGGGGTATTTTGCTGGAATGAATATCAGTCAGCCTTATGTCTAAGCAGGCTATACTCCGCTTTGATAATTTTTAACAAATTTATGGGAAGAACACGAAGAGTAACACATTGAAGTATTTTTGAAAATGCACGATTGAAGATGCTTTTATCATTGCATTATAAAAAAAGAAAAAGAAGAAAAAAATATTTCGAAGTAAGCATAGGCCACATCTTGAAAAGACACCTTCTATACCAATAAAAGTTATCTTCATTAACTTCATTTATTTTATTTTTTTTTTAACTATTTTTGATTACAGATAGATGCCACATCGTATTTTCAGTACAAGTATGGAATTTTCAGCATGGATATCGGTAGCCCAAATTTTGCAGGCCGACCATAGATATCGGGTGTGCGTCGGTGGGGGATCGGACCCCGAACCATGTGCATGGTTGGCTAGAGTCCTAACCACTGTGCCACCGACGCACCATTGATGGATGATCAAATTATGCAGTTCACAACTAGCTCAAAGAATTCGGTCAGCCATCAAACGCACATTCTACACCGCATCTCTTTCTCTCACATCTCGAGCATTTTCGATCCCTGTACCTACGATTAAGGAACTAAATTCTATGGACTCTACTTCAAACTGTATATACAAGTTCATCTGCATTTGCGCTGACACTTATATAGGTAGAACCAATAGAATGTTCCAATGTGGTAGTCGAAAAGTCCATGTTTCAAAATAGTTACTAAAACATATAGAAAATCCCATTGCAGTTAATCTGAATAGGAATCCAGCATCATCCATTGCAAAACACTTATTAATGTCAGGTCACAAAATCAATTTTATAAATGACTGATTCACAATTATTTCACATAACTCTAATTCAGGGTTTGTTATTAAAGGTGATGGAAGCACTTTGGGTTGGTCACAAACATCGTAAACTGTGTGTACAAAAAAAATAGACTTCAACCTTCACCTACCATGGACTACTTGACCTATCTAAATATTATTAGTCATTAGTGTGTACTCTTGTTTTGTATAACTGAGTAGTTGTCGCGCATTTTATTTTATTATTATTGTGATCCATGCGAGTTGTAAAGCGGTTGTAGAGAAACTATGAAATGATATTATTTAGCGAGGTTTATCTTCTAAATGCTTTATTAGAAGCAATATGTGATTACAGTAGGTAGGTATTTCATTTGAGCGAAGTTCAAACAACCCGCAAACAACTTTTGCTATTCTTAAAAAAACTGATAATCCCCAATATGTCAACCAAAAGACTCATTGGCCAACACTATCTACAGAATAAATCGCCACAGCTTTGGAAAACCCAACAATGATCAAAGTAGGCGCAATATTCGTCTTCGCGTCCCTGACCATATACCAGCTCTCTAAAGATATGTTTATTATTACTTCGTGTAAGTCTAAGGAAATACCATGAATGTCAGGGAATTCCTATCAGCCTGATATTCAGACTTATCTGCAGTTGATAAAGGTCAGATTTAACAAACACTAAAGTGACAGTCACATGGACAGAAGTTCAACTATCGGATCAATAAATTAACCAACATCTATACAACTGGACAAGACAGTGAGAAAATCTCCGGAAGTAACCATTCAGTTTCAAATGTGTTATAGAGAAGCTTAGGTGATCAGAACATACAGAAAGCATTTCTGAATATGTTCCAAGTAGAACGTAGAGCTTTAACCTTTGAAATTTCGGTGAGGTTCGTGTTTTTTTGATAGAATAGCACTGCTAGTCTTGCACTCAGTCTTTCCTCTAGCAAATTTGGACTAATGTTACGTAATATGAGAAATTGAATATGAAAAAATTGAATGCTAATGAGTGGACATATAGACAAATATCAAAATAAATTCATTATATTAAGTGAAGAGGGTGAACAGAAGGCTGGTTAAGAAAGTGACGTCAATAAGTATCATACAAAAAATGCGAAAACAGTACTGACGATAAAATATTCATAACAGTTGGGCTTGGAATCATAAGCAAGGTAGAAGGAGGGAGACGGTAAAATTTCTTCTGTCCACATTAATCAGAGTTTTCCATCCCAGCAGCTGAGTATACAGAAGCATACCGTTTTCAGGAGGCTTCTTTTGATATTGTACATTACTTTGGATGAGTTCTCCATTAAGTAGTGAATGGCCAGTGTTGAATATGTGTTCAGTTATAGCATTCGTTATTATTCCATTGTGACCCTTCTATAACCAAGTGGAATAATGCTCCTTCACTGTTTTAGATAAAAACGCTATTGAAAGACCTACATGTCTCTCTCTACAGGAGCAGTTGAACCGGTGGATATGCGATGAAGTAATCAAATGCGATTATTTATCTTTAGAATTGCTGGAGAATGTCCAGTGGCAAGAGGATATCAGTTCCAATGCAGAATCAAAGAACTCTTTTTCAGGTCATTTGGTATTATTTTCCTTACAGCGTCAGTCAGAAGGTCACCTGTGAAAATCACATTCATGTAATGAAATTTCTTTGACTCAGAGATAGAGTTTTCTTTGTTGGGTTTGGGCATTGCATGTTCGCCTATAGATTATAGGAGGTAGTCATCCTCAAGTAGTGTCTTCCTCGAAAAAGTAGTTTCTTCATCTATTGCTTAAAGACTGTAGATTTATCGGATCCTAGTCGCAAGAGATATCAGGTTCCCCTTGCGATTTATGAATACCCTACTGCAGAAGTATGTTAATTGTCTGTTCCAATTAGGCTTCCTATTAACTAATCTGCTCAATATCGTATCAGCCTTTTTCGTCCAGAAAGGAGGTTTTCTTCCAGGTTTCTACTTCAATTGTAAAACCGATGACTGGATGGCAAATACTGAAAACTTATAGGGCATTATTTAGGTCTCACATTATGAAAGTATCATCAACATACGTTTCGTATGGAAGAAAGCTATCTATGAATGACTTCAAGAAACCATTTTCCAAACAAAATATGAAGACATCTGCAAGTATTGGACCTGATGGCCACACTTTAGCTACGTCTTCTTGTTGTCTGAAAATAACGCCTCTGACTGTGAACTGGACGTCAAGAATGCGTCTAAGTAAACGTTCTTTCGACCTTGAAGTCGGTGTTACATCAAACAAGTTGTTATCTTTCAAGCATTTCTGTATGCAGCAAGTTGTCTTGGTAATCAAGACATTTGTTCAGGGTGACTCGACCTCGAGTGATATCATTTAGTTGTCACTTCTTTAGTACAGTCGATGAATTTAACTCTGTTCCAAAGAGAGCATCCCTGGAATTCGTTCTCTAGCAGTCTGTAGGAGTTATGCCAGCCATTTCGCTACAGGATGTTATAGAGATCCAGACATATGCGAAATGAACTAATTTTTGACCAAGAACTTGAACTAAGAACAAAAGTGCCACTAGAGGACATAATGCTAAAAATGCAGCTATGCCTAACTTCCACAGTACTTAAATTTCAAGGGATACATATACAAATAAACTGGGGGAGTTGCCATGGGGTCACTAATATCCCTAAATGTGGCAGATATTTTCATGTATAGGTGAGAAAACGTAGCAGTTGAAGCGTTCAGCCCCACCCGGAAAGTATGATGGAGGTATGCAGATGACACATTCACTGTACCTAGAACAAAGGACATAAATAGATTTTTGCAGAACGTCAACTTGAAGGTCGAGCCAGTTCAATTCAATTATGAATTGAAAATTCATGAAGGGGAGCTTCCAATGTTAGATGGTAGAGTAGAAAGGAAAGATGATGGGAAGTTAAACGCTAGTGTCTACAGGAAACCCACACAATAAAATCGATATTTGGATTTTCGATCATGATACCCTATGTCAGTAAAAAATAGGATTGGTAGTGCTTAAGTGATAGGGCACAAAATTGAATAGCATCAAGGAAACTCTAGGACGGTAAATGAAGCATATAAGAGAAGCTTTAAAACCTAATAATTACCTCGATAAATTACTCAGGAATTATGTAGGAAAATGTAAAAGTAAAATAAATAATGATAGTAGTGATAGTGATGATAATAATAATGATAATAATAATATTGATGACACATGCATGTCAAACATGCTCAGGGTAATGACAACACCAACAATAAGGAATCTAAACCATCAGTGGTAATTCCATGCAAGGAAGGAACCTCGGAAACCTTACATCGAATTCTTAAAAAGTCAGGAATAAAAGTGGCTGGCATTCAAACCCACAAACTCACTTAGAAACAAACTTTGTTAGTTAAAGGATCCTATGGTGCCAATTGCACAAAACAATTCAGTTTATCTAATACCCTGCCTGTAATGATTGTCAGGTCTAATACATACGTCAGAATAGTATGACGCGGTCATTCAGACTAGCAGAGCACAAAACCCTAGCGAAATCTAGATTAGCACACCCTGACAAGATACGAAATCTAGAGAATGTTTCAGCTATAGCACTCAATACATGCAATTACACACAACCAGACGATAGGATGGCAGTTTTAAAATCTAATGTCACAGGGTGGGGTGAGGGAAGATTGATAACGGAAGCTTTGTTCATCGAATCGACTGAAAAGACGTGTAATAGGAATGATTCAACACTTGTCCAGCCAGATATCTGGAAAAGTCTACTACCCCAACGGCAACAAATAGGAGAGAACAAAGAAAACTATAAAACTCAAGTTTCGAAGTCGTGTGATTACAATCGATTTGATTATGAACACTAATAGATTGTGTTCGAAACTTCGTTATACAGTAAACCGTACTGTCCCACTGTGTGATATGGAATTACTTACTACCACAGTGCCAAAGTTCCACACATATATGTATTAATCGTGGCACCTATTTTTATGTTTTCGATAATCTACACAGTTGAGGTATTTTTGAGCCGATTAATCGAATGCTTCATATGCTCCAAACTGATTATTATTTTTGTGTTTTATACGTAACTTAGATTTTACAGCCAAGTGAATGAATTAGCGAAAAAGTGACTCTTCGCTGAACTGTTTGTTCTCATTTCCACTTAGCTTTTAACTAGTGGTAATAAATATCGAAATAAAAACAACTGTAAACAAGTAGTATACCTCATAGAGGCATTATAATATTTTTGATTTGTACCTCTGAGAGTAAATTATCTAATCAGTATTAATTTTATTTTTTTTATGACAATGATTTTATATCTCTATCAAATCCATATTACTGATTTGATGGTTTGTTTTCAGTTCTACAACAGAGCAGTTTCATTTCTCTTGATGGCTTGACATTTATGTTGACCAGATGGCCTTTTGAGTATAATTCTGGTTGTTTTAATTGAAAATAACAAGGCAGTATACAGCTACGAGGTAGTTAGTGAATCAGTGAAGTCAAAGTTGATCGGATGGATTTATATGTATGGTTAACCAATAATCAACAACAAAATAAACACATCAAATTCTCAAATGGATATCCAATATACACAAATGAATTCTACCTAACAGATGAATATCAACTATAGTATTGTTGACTTCTAAAGGTGCGTATGCAGCCATTGGGCCTCTGGTCCCACTGCCGATCATGCCTACTTTCACAGGCTTAAGGTCAGGTTAGTAAACTCACCATAAGGAGCAATATCCAAAGTTTCACTATCTATGTCATGCTTGTGCTTCTACACAATTCAAAGAGTTGGCACGCACTTTACATAAAAGCATTTCGAACAGGTTTCTGTAGATTTTTATCAGCACCTGCTTCCGCTCAATACTGAAGATCAGATGATCAGACGGAAAGCATAAGCGAAACGTTTCTCTGACAAAGGACCAACTAAAAAACTTATTCAAATGCAGTTTTACAAGCATATGACTAGTTACAGGAATTCTTGATGAGATGATATTAGTTAGAGTGCTAATCTCTTCCTACTTGGAGGTTTTCATCCGTACTCACCCGCCATAGGGGTTCGAACCCAGTTACAAGGCGAGCTCGTCGACCATTAGGCCGTTGGAACCCGATCCTGTGACCAATCATAAAATTCAACTTCTACAATTCACAATATAGCGTGACCGTTCTCCAAAGCCGTAAGTGCGAGTTTTTGTCATCACACCCAACCTGCCGGACCTCCATGGTCACGACTTATCACTAGAACCCAAGCAGCTACTCACCTGAATAGGGTCATTCGCTAGTGAGCAAACTAGGACGGAACGGCAGTCCGGTGCTGCCAGGTTTTCTAACGATTCCCTAACTGATGTCAGCTCATGATGAGAAACTTACTGTCCAAAAAATATACTGGAGGAAATGATAGCGGATTGTACATTCACTAAGGAGTCCACTAGGTGACATCACAACTAAGTTATCCTAGTGGAACCCAAGTAGGAAGTGAAGGAAGTGTCCAACGACGACATAAAGGAGATCATGTAAAAAAGAGATGAAAGCTTATTGGCAGCAGTAAAGAGGACCAAGTGAAATAATGATGTGCTGCATTTTGATGAATAATAATTTAATAACACTGACATAAATTTCCCTTTTAATACACTTTCTTAGCTGGCATTTTCACGAAAATAAGAACTAGTTGCGAATATAACGCCTGTGAATATAAAAGAGTGCGTCGGTGGTATAGCAGTAGAATACTCGCCGATCACGCATGTGCTTCGGGGTTCGATCCCCAACCGATGAACTCCTTTACCTCGCCAAACCAGTAATAAGACTGGTAAAGAGGGAAGGCTGGGCATGAGGCTGGCTAGCAACCCCATCCCGTAGAAACAAATACCAATGCTACCGAAAATTCAAGCATGTAGCTTGAAGCCCTATGTTCCACTGTGAATGTAAAGGAATAAAAAAACAAGATTATAAAGTAAATCAGAGCTAATAATAATAAGCGCGTTATTAGAAGATGGAGAATATCTGAAAAATGTGACGTATTTGCGCAACACATTTGGAACAATCTGATCATACACACATTTACTTGTAAAATCAATTTATATGAAAAATGAAGGCCAATTAAAACAAACAAAGTGACAGAAAATAATTCCATATTAGTTTGTTTATTAGGTATATCACACAGTGAAACAGTATTATTTACTGGATGATTTTTCAAACACAATTTATTGCAGTTCATAATCATATCACTTGTAATCACACGAGTTTGAAACTTGAGTTTTATAGTTTTATTTGTTCTCTCCTATTCGTCGTCATTGGGGTAGTAGAATGTTCCAGATATCTGGGACAGGTGCTGAATCATTCCTATAACACGTATTCTCAGCCAGTTGATTCGATGAACAAAGCTTCTGTTATTATTCTCTCTCTCCACCCTGCCGTTACATTAGATTTTAAAACTGTCATTCTATCCAATCCTATTGTATGGTTGTGTGTAACTGCATGTAGTGCTATAGCTGAACTGTTCTCTAGATTTATTATCTTGCTAGGGTGTGCTAATCTAGATTTTGCTGCTAGGTTTTTATGCTCGGCTAGTCTGACTGACCGCACCTGTTCTACTACTTTGACCAATGCATTTGACTTGACAATCATTGCAGGCAGGGAATTAGATAAACTAAATTCATTTGTTTTGAAGTCTTCACAGGATCCTTTAACCGACAAAGCTTGTTTCTAATTGAGTTTGTGGGAAGGTTGAATGCCAGCCACTTTTATTCCTAACTTGTTAAGAATTCTGCGTAAGGCTTCCGAGGTTCCATCCTTGTATGGAATTACTACTGATGATTTAGATTCCTTATTTGATATTATTATTATCATTATTATTGTTGTTATTTATCTAATACTCTGCGTGTAGTGATTGTCAAGTCAAATGCATTGGTCAAAGTAGTAGAACAGGTGCGGTCAGTCAGACTAGCCGAGCATAAAAACCTAGCAGCAAAATCTAGATTAGCACACCCTAGCAAGATAATAAATCTAGAGAACAGTTCAGCTATAGCACTACATGCAGTTACACACAACCATACAATAGGATTGGATAGAATGACAGTTTTAAAATCTAATGTAACGGCAGGGTGGAGAGAGAGAATAATAACAGAAGCTTTGTTCATCGAATCAACTGGCTGAGAATACGTGTTATAGGAATGATTCAGCACCTGTCCCAGATATCTGGAACATTCTACTACCCCAATGACGACGAATAGGAGAGAACAAATAAAACTATAAAACTCAAGTTTCAAACTCGTGTGATTACAAGTGATATGATTATGAACTGCAATAAATTGTGTTTGAAAAGTCATCCAGTAAATAATACTGTTTCACTGTGTGATATACCTAATAAACAAACTAATATGGAATTACTTACTACCACAGTGCCCAAGTTTTACACATATAATAAAGTTACAGAAAGGATTTAAGTATAATGAGAATGGCTCATGAATTCTAACTTCTACCAATTTATGATTTAGCGCGACCCAAAACATTGTTGTAGATGGGACATCCATCCTCACACATGACATCTGGATTGATGTCCCACCTACGACAATGGTTGGGGTCACGCTAAATCACGAATTGGTGGAAGTTAGAATTCATGAGCCATTGAATCGGGTCCCAGTGGCTAAATGCTATACTATCTGGCCTTGTGACCAGAAGGTCCTGGGTTCGAACACTGGTAGTGGGTACGTACTGCCTATGACTCCCAAACTGGGATGAAACAGCTGTTCAGTACTCACTGGTTTTCAATAGTTCTCTAGTTGATATCAATCCGTGATCAACTCGTAAAAACAAAACTAACCCTTACAAACCAAACCATAGAAAATAATGAGAATAATTAGTACTACATTTGGTTATCCAATCAGATAAGAGATTCCCGAGGTATGTTAAGAGTAATAACAATTTTTTATGCACACACACACACACTAGGGGTGGGTGGGATTAATTTCATGAATAGCTGTCGCCTCAGAGCATTTCAAGAGGCGCCCTTGAGCGTTTCTAAAAATAAACTAAAAATTTGTTTTGACATCAATCTTGTGGTTCATATCGACTAGACATTAAGCTGTAGACAAATGAATGTGTGATCAGACTGTTCGAAGTGTATCGCGAAAATACGTCACATTTTTCAGATAATCTCGGTCTTCCAATAACACTGTCCAAATTTACAACAGGCACTAAATGTTTTAAATAACAGTTTCATTTTAAATGGTTTTTTTACTCAAAGCATAAGTTTCTTGAAGTAAATTATTGACTAATATTTATTCTCTATACATGGTCTTCAGTAACAATAACAAACACCTTTCTCTGCAAGACAGTTCTACAAAACCTACCCAATTCTCAGCGTATCCTAACGCATAATATTTCCTCTTCATCCGGGATCTCCATGTGGAATTACAGTCAATAGGGTATCATGTGACTCTGTGCTGTTCGATGATGATCTAATTCTTTTGTGGTGAGAGCTGTCTACTAGCCAAATTGGTAGACAGTAATTTACGTCAATATTTACGTTCCCAAGATTTGTCGTGAGAAAATGTGAACAAAGATTGATTCAAAACCGACCACAGCAGACTTTGCGTAGGCGGATACAATTAACATATAGATGATCTGACATTCGAGAAACTGTCACAAAGAGATGAAAGATTAACTTTAAGTGAGAAACAACCAATCAGAAGACTGTGTTTGTTTGCTTAATTAAACTATAATAATGTACCTGAAAATATATAAATATGCTTTGATTTCCTTAATAAACGATCTGTTGCCTGGCCCTTGTCTTCTGTCGTTACACTTTGTGGTATTTTACCCTCGTCTCTAAATAAACGCGTACCAGTAGTTTGAAAACCAGTTAAAAAATGCATGAATACGTTTCGCACATCACAAGCATTATTGATTAGTTAAAGCATTTAGACAGAATCGAAAACTTACAAGCGAAAACCGACAAACTGGCCGAAGAAGCATCAAAGATAGGACTCCAGGTGAACAAAGACAAGACGGAGGTTATGAATTTTTTTTTGGTTTTTTTGGTTACAACTTGATGCCACACTGTATTTTCAGTAGAAGTATGGCATTTTCAGCATGGATATCGGTAGCCCAAATTTTGCAGGCCGACCATAGATATCGGGTGTGGGTCGGCAGGGGATCGAACCTCGGACCATGTGCATGGTCGGCGAGAGTCCTAACCACTGTGCCACCAACCAACAACAACAACAACAACAACAGCAACATCCAGCGCCAATCACCATCAACGGGAGGGATTTGAAAGACGTTACTTCATTCATTTATCCAGAGAGCATTGTCTCAACTACAGGAGGAATGGACG
This sequence comes from Trichobilharzia szidati, assembly GCA_944472155.2. NCBI lineage: Eukaryota > Metazoa > Platyhelminthes > Trematoda > Strigeidida > Schistosomatidae > Trichobilharzia > Trichobilharzia szidati. The sequence goes on along the minus strand of OX235277.1, from coordinate 65,504,124 downwards.
AGGATGTCAAATCGAGAATCGGGAAGGTGAGAAACACATTCATCAACCTGAAACCAATCTGGAAATCTTCGTCACTCAGCATCAACAACAAAATTCGGATTTTCAATACAAACGTCAAGTCAGTCAGTTCTTCTATACGGATCAGAAACTTGGCGGGTCACAAAGAATATTTCCAACAGCCTGTTGCAGACCTTTATCATCAGCTGTCTTTGTTCTATACTGAAGATCAGATGGCCGGAAAGAATCACCAACAAGAAACTATGGGAACGAACAAAACAGGAACCAATCGCTCACCAAATATGCAGGAGAAAGTGGAGATAGATTGGACACTCGCTGAGGAGGCCGTTGAGTGACATCGCGTGTCACGCTCTCGAGTGGAACCTAAAAAGGAAGCGGCGAGTGGGACGTCGAAGGGTGACATGGAGGAGATCGTGTGAAGAGGAGTTGAAACAGTATGGACTAACATGGATGCAGGTGAAAAGTATAGCAGAAGATAGAAACAAGTGGAGACGTGTAGTTGAAGCCCTATGTTCCACTAGGAACCCAAGGGAACAATAATAATAATATAATAATAATAAAGCATTCAGAGTTAGAGAAAGTAAGATATGCCGTACTGAATGAAAATTCAGGTAGCTCAGTAACATGAAGCTCAAGCAAGATAATAATCGATAGTATATCAAGTGAAATGGTGTTGACTGGATTTGAAGTGTGATCCACCTTTTTACGGTGTATTTAGCCAATTTCTTGCAAGAAACGGAAACATTTTGATCCAATGTACTCGACACTATTAAGGATAGCTTATTGTATAACAAGGATTCTGTAGTATCTGCTGACATTCAGGACAAGAATTTCACATTGCCTGTTACCTGGTGGGTTTATGTGTGTTTATTTATTCTAGCAAGAAACTATCAAATATTCAGTGAATACGGAAATTGATACTGACTACATATATACCAGTGGAATGACTGTTATTACTGCCTTGGACCGCGAATAGATCATTGGATTTAAGTATCAAATGTCTGTTTAACTCTGTTCTTTTCAGTTCTTTAAAGCTGGCACCATGACTGCCCATGAATCTTTGCCTCTTAACACCATCTCCTCCATGTCACTGTCAGACGCCCAACTCTTGAATGGTTCACTGCCAGAGCTTCTTGTTCCTTATGCTCTTTGTTTGGCTATCTAACCTTCAGTATCATGAAGCGAAAGCATATGTTGATGAAAGGCTGTAGTAATATTTTTATTGTTCTCATGGGTTCTGAGTGGAACATAGGACTTCAACAGCAGGTCTTTACTTTGTTCTATTTTCTGTAGCCCTCTTTAGCTGACCCCAAGATTGCCCATAGTCTCTTACCTCTTCCTGGCATGGTTGACCAATACATAACTTGTCGTTTCCCATTCGAGGGCCTTGCTGGCGCGCGATGTCACCCAACAGTCTCCTCAGCGTGTGTGTGATCCATCTCCATTTTTTTTGTACATATCTGTTGAACTGTTGATTCTTGGTCAGTTTGTTCCCAGCGTTTATTGTTGCTAATTCTTTCTGGTCAGCCATGTGATCTTCAGTATGAAGCCAGCGAAGGGGGTAGCTTTTGATAAAAGTCTGAAGTGGCTTATTGAAACTGCTTTTTGGGATGTGCCAAGGTTCTGACTTCAACATTTGTGTTGAAAATCTGAATCTTGTTTCTTTAAAAATGCATCTGACGACCTATTTTCCAAGCCGCTGAACCATATAGATCCACTGATTTGGTGTTGGTGTTGAAGATTGAAAAAATGGTGTCCTGCATACTGTGGAACACACTGATTTCAGATTAATAAAGGTATGTCTTGTTTTTGCCCGTATATATGACATTCCCATCGACGTCGCTTTGCAGTAATAGCAGATATTTAATACTTCACACGTGTGCTTAAACTATCTTTATGTTATTTGTCTTTAAAACCTGTAAGCTTTTCACGGTTTCAGTAACTAAATCAGTATTTAGGACGCAGGATGTTAAAAATCAGATTTATGAAAAAAAATGCTGCATTGCCTGGATTCTGTCTACTAGGCTGTGAAAATTCTTCACTGACTCTTGGGTTGCCTTCTCATCTGAAGTTTCTACGCTACAGCAAGCTGCAGCCTTTGGTCTATCTCTTAGCTGTCATCAGTCACGCCATCTTCGCCGTCCGCTCCTGAATGCTTGCTAACTCAGTAGAAGCTTTATAATCTCAATGGAAGCTGCAAATGTCTCCCTCTTATGAAGCTGCACAGCACGGAAATCTTGGTAATTTCGAAGTCAGAGTTAACTGACGGCGAAATTTGGCGGAAAGGAGCACATCTTTGTTGAATTATGCAAGCTCTACATTGGGACTTCAATCTACCAGAGGTATTTTTTCTCTGCTTCTTTCATACTTCTACATATTGCTTGATAATTATCTTAACTTCTCCTTGTTGCAGCTTAATGTGTCGCTTAACTATTCAAAGTAATTACAGAGGCACATGTCACATGTGCAGTTTATTCTCAAAAAACCACAAATTTTACTTAATCCTGAATTTAGTGGCGTGTATTACTGATACGATTTATCAGCAGTATATAAATAAAGAGATGTTCATTGGCATAAAAGCATCAAATAGCAGGGAGATAGATTTGATACCAGAAACAGAAAATAAAACAGAGTTGTGGAGGTACATGGACGACAAAGTGAAAAGAAACACAAAGAAACACAATATGAAGGCCAGAAGTAGCCCAATTTGGAAGATCTGTGCAAATGGTAATTTGAAGATAAGGTACAGTTCAGAGTGGGAGCTGATAAAGGCGACTTAATAAAAGAAGCTGAGGAGAATGATTGATTAAGTCCCTATACATGGAGGCAGTATATATATATATACATTACAGATAAACAGACATTTGAACTTAACAAACAAAATGAGGAAATGTGCACATCTAGAGAAATCTAGTGCTTTATTTCATAAGTCGGCACAAATTGGCATCTGCATTCTTCGCAATCGTCTTATCCCATACATGAATGAAAGTCATGCTTCACTATTAGGAAATCCACAGTTGAGCTTATAGGCTGAGTGAAACTGTTTCCAAGCGAATCTAAACGGTTTAATTTGATGCTCAGTACTAGTAATCCCAGTAGGATCTATATTGTTGTTGGTAAGTGGGAAGTTTTAATATTATTAGTTTACATACACAAATGCCGATAACTCCAGCTATAGAAACGGCCAGAAATGAGCTCGTTTCTAACTAGAAGCTTTAATTTAGAACCAAAATGCCATTAGAGGGCATCATGCTGGTAGTTCAGCTATGCCCGATTTCTACAATTTTTAAATTCCAAGAGAAAATATACGAATAAATTGAAGGCGTTTCAATGGGATCAGTAATATACTTAATAATGGCGGATATACTTGTGGATATGTTTGTAAGCTGAAAGTATGCTGGAGGTATGTCAATGACACATTCAAAGCACAGAAATGATAGTCGAATAAGGAGCTTTTCCTAAAACACCAACTCAGAGGTAGAGTTTAGTCTGTTGACTTATGGGTTGAAAAGTTACGAAGGGGAGCTTCCAGTGATGGGTTGTAACATAAAAAGGAGAATCTCTTAGCTGCAATTCAGCTGAGAGCACAATATCAAGGTGATAGGAAAACTTTTACTCAATTAAATGAGAATATGTATGTGTATATCCGCAAACAAGGCTGCCTATTTTCACCGATGATGTAGTGGACTGGATTATGCGGGAGACTGTGCGTTGGTAACGGGAAGGTAGGAATACTCTGGACTGACCGATAAGAAGACTCTAGAAGATCTGCATTTCGCATGCAGATGATTTATGTTTAATGTTATAGAAACTCTATGACTTGCAGGCGAAAACCAACAAAGTGGCTGGGGAGGCAGCCACAGAAGACTGGACACTGAGTGAAGATGGGGAAGATGGAGGTGACGAGGATGACCATTTAACAGGAACAACAGCAGGCGCCAATCACCATCAAAGGGAGAGATTTAACAGTGGCTAACTCCTTCACTTATGAAGCCACGTTTTAACCACAGTCAGTTGCAACGGATGAAGATATCAGAGTCAGAATTGGAAGGGCAAGATACGTCTTCACTCACCTGAAGTCAGTTTGAAAATCTTCTGCACTTCACAGTATAGAGGAAAAGATTCGGATCGTTGATATAAATGTGAAGTCAGTTCTTCTATACGAGTTAAAAGCTTGGAGTGACACGAAGAGAATTCCCAACAAGTTACGGAATTTTATCAACTGTCGCCTTCTTTGGCTTCATACTGGAGATTAAATGGCCAGCCGGCTGGCCAGAAAGAATTGGCAGCAAGAAACTTTGGCTGGGAACAAACCAACAGGAGAGGGCCAATCGCTCATCAAATATGCAGGAGAAAATGGAGATGGATCGGACACACTCTGAGGAAACCGTTGAATCACATAGTGTGCCAGACCATCGATGAAGTGGAACGTAAGTGAAAAACAATGCGTGGGTGACATGAGGAAGATTTTGTGAGAAGGAGATAAGAGACTATTCGCAATCATGTGGCTAGCCAAAGAGGCCTACTATCGAAGCCTTATGTCCCACTTGAAACTCAAGGGAACTGTAGTAGTGATAAACATATGTAAGTCAGTACATAATAATAGTAATAATGATAATAATGGCTAAAAGTAGTAGGCGCTATTTTAGGAAGATTAAACGAATCAATAAACTAGAAATTGATCGTTATGTCAAAATATGTTTTTTAGAAAAAGGCCGTCATCTAACGCCTTAAGATAATTAATCATGCCTTATAAGTGCTTTCATCAAAGAGTATTTCACGCTGCACTAAGTATTTGGATGCGTAGTTTGAGAATGTCCTGCTTCCAAACATTTTAAAGAACAGGTGTTCCTCATTGACTTCGATCGATATTTGAAATATCTCCTGCCTAGAAATGTTATTAGAATGAAAACATTTATCAGTATAAAGAAAAATATGTAGGAAATAATACTCGAAGTGTGATCATTTATTTATGTAAAGACTATAAGAAGTATTGCGTAACCTTAGAAATTTATGTTCCCTTTTCATATAATTAAAAATAATCAATGAGTTGTGTTGAGTAACAGGCTTCAAACTTTGTCAGCAACTACTCTGACTCTACAAAGAGAAGATCAAGCAGGCTGCCGGAAAGGGTATACACCAACGCATATGCAGAAGGGAATGGAGGTGGATTGGACACAAGTTGTGGAGACCATTTAATGACCTGATATGACAGGCCCGCAAGTGGAACGTGAATGGGAAACGATGGTTTCGCCATCTGAGGGTGAAATGGAGGAGATTATTTGAGAGCGAAAAGAGAGCTAATTATGAAAACATGCATTAAATCGAGTGAAATGGTTTTGTATTCCTGAAATAATAGTATAATGATACTGTTGAATAACACTACGTCACTTTATCAGAACAACAAAATGGTAAATTCAGACGTGAATAAATTGCAGGAAAAAGATGATTCCATTTGTTTTGCGTTTGAGAATGGTGTGGCATTTCGGAGAACTGGTTTAAGGATCATAACAATCCGATCAAATGAAGCTTCCCATAAGATATAATTCTGGGAATAAAAGAGTAGGGAGTATTTATCAGGACAAACCTCTGTGGATGTTACTTTCTGCTCGTGATGTGCTTATGAGACGGTTAAATGAATTAAGTGGAGAAAGCAAGGTGGTAGTGTATTTTGACTGGACACTAGCAACTGGCGTGATATAACTAGTCCTTTCTTGGTTGCAGACTGAATTCTTTTAGTCAGATTTGCAATGTGGCCACCATTCTAGGTAGTTGGTCATCACGGTGCACATTGATTTGATGATATTAGATGGTTGGAGACAATCGACAGGAAGCTCTAACTGACCTAGATTTCCTGCAAGTTGGCACTCACCAATCAGCGAGGCGTACCTGCAACCTTCAAGAAACTCATTTCACTTCTGAGATTCGAACTCACGTTACCCATTACTCCAGTTACTAACGTCCAATCAAAGTATCCACTACATTTCTGCAGGTGATCAGTCACAAGCCCAAATAGGTCCGTGGTTACGTCTCTTACTGCAGACGGCACTGGGTGATAAGGGTTCCAATCTCAGGAGGGACATGAGTTCCTTCAAGTTTGCAGATACGCCCTGCTGACTGGTGGGTGCCAAAACAAACAAGAAACCTAGGTCAAATAGGGCTTCCTACCGATTGCCTCCAATCATCTAATATCATCAAAGTGGTAATGTGGAATGGATATTCATAATCCTGCTTTTCGTAGACATTTTTAAAAGGCTTTTCGCTAAAATAACTGTTATTTACAATGAGAACATGGAGCGTTTATTCCTTGTCCACTAACACTTTCAGATCCCTAAATGGTTGGGAATTATAAATATGTCACGTCTGAGACCAAAGCTGGAATATTTTTTCGGATAGAAATTTAAATTTCCTTGGTGATAACATCAGAGAAATTGCAACATAACGCTTAAAGAAGCGAATGTTACTCGAAGTATGTTCATTAAATTCTACCAGCTGTAAAACACATTGCGTCATATTTAAAATTTATGGTCACTTGATATAATTGAGAATAATAAGTGAGTACTATTGAATAGCAGGCTGAAAACTTTCATCAATGCCCACCTTCACTTCATAAAGACGGTCAGATACCCAGAAATGAAATTCTGACAACAAACCAACCAAGAATCCATCGCCTAAGAATATGCATGAGGAAATAAAGATGGATTGAAGACCATCAAATGACATCACACTCCAGACTCTGCAGTGGAACTTGGAGGGGAAATGGCGAGTTGGATGTGGGAACGAGGATGAGATGGAGGAGATCATGTAGTGAGGAGATGAAAGCTTCCAAGCAATTGTGGAGCAGGGTAAAATGAGCTGAGGAGAGCCGATTAAGATGTAGATGTATCACTGAATTCCAGGGTTTGACTAGGAATACTGTTAAATCACACCTGAAAGGGAACTGGCCTACTATGAGGTTTAGATTGTTGTTTATGTCAACAAAATATTTCAAAAATTTCCAAAGTCCCATCAGTCTTCCTTATTTGTCGAACTTCTACAAAAGAGTTTATCTGTTCGGTTTTTAATTCAACTCTTCAAGACACGTTTGAGTTCGCTGACTGTTTCACAGATATGAAAGCTGGCGAAAAGTGCATGATATCGCTCGATGTCGGTTAACTCTTCACAAATATCCTGATTACGGAGACAACGTATTTCCTATGCAAATACATCGAAGACGACAACTTTAATGTTATAATACTGACCTTCAGATTAAAAGAACTTCTGCTTAGATGCATCTTGAACGTCTAGTTCGCGTTCGAGTCTCAGAAGGGACATCAGTTCCTTCAAGGTTGCAGATACGCCTTGCTGATGAGTGCCAACTAGCACGAAACCTAGGTCCAAGGCTTCCTGCCGATTGCCTCCAACTATCTAATAGGTCTAGTTTACATTCAGTGGTGGGATTTACAGGCAGCAAGTTGGCGTGTTTATGGGACCACCTTTAGGCTCAGTAACTGCAGATATTTTCATTGCCATTTTGGAATACCGTCCCTTGAAATGAACCATCGAAAGCTCCTTTCCGTAGAAAAGGTGTGTTGATGATGTTTTTATCATTTGTGATGAAACGTTTGACCTCAGTAATGTTCTCCAAGTTTTTAATTTTCACCTCTGAGCCAAAAAAATTTCTAATAAAGTAGAAACCGGATAGACCATCTCTTTTCTGGACGTCTTACTAATAAAGAAGGTTGATGGGACACTGAACAGATCAGTCTTTAGAAAGCTTACGTGGAACGACAGATGGGTACTCCTAAATCTTAAGCGGGACCTGATTATATATTCGAATAACCTGCAGCCCTGAATCAGTAAATGAAGAGATTACTCCTTCTTGAGGGAGACTATTTGACAATGACTACCTCCTATACTTTATAGATAAACACATAAAACCCGAAATCAACAAAAAACACCTCAGCTCTGTGCTAAAGGAGATGTTACACAAGAATAAGGTGTCCAGAAGTGACGTTCTAATCGATATCAAACAGAGATGCAGTTTAAACAACTAGTCGACACTCTAAATAAGAGAATATCGAAAGGACATTCTTTGCTTATACATCAGGACTGATAATTTCTTACCTCCTAATGTTCTTCAATAATTCTCAAGATAAACTGTCCGCTATTATCAACTCCCTGTGATACTACCAATCCACTTGTTCCTATGGAGTGAGATATTTAGGCTGCTTAGCGGAAGAAGAAAGGCAGCTACAGAATAGTGAAGAGTGCTTTAAGTGAATATGTAGTCAACACTGGCAACTCAGTACGTGAGGAGAATTCATTCACAGTTATCTTCAAAGGTCAAAAGAAGCCTGACGAAAACGGAAGCTTTCGTATACTTTGTATTACTGGGGTCTTAGCGATTCGAATGGAAAACTCCGATTTGTTCTCGTTAGACAAACTTAATTTACACACATGTATGAAAATAATTGAGTATAATTGCGAGTGTACAGCTTACTGAAGGAATTTACTGATTACAGCTTGATTTCTGATTTTTGAATGCATCTTGATTCCACACCGTATTTTTTGGTACAGGTATGGAGTTTTCAGCATGTGATATCGGTAGCCCATATTTTGCAGGCTGATCATAGATATCAGGTGTGCGTTGGGAGGGGACCGAACCCTGGACCATGTTCATGGTCGGCGGGAGTCCTAACCGCTGTACCACCGACGCACTGAAAAGAGACTCCGTAGCACTATCATATAAAGAAGGGATGTCAGAGTCCCTACATAGAATTCTAAATGACGCTGGAATGATAGTGGTATTTGAACCAAACAACTCTCTCGGAGATAACATTTGTCGGCTTAAAGACCCAAAAGATCCAATTGGGGAAAATAATATAATTTACCATGTAATGCTGACTGTGAGGTCGGTTACATAGGTCAAACTTGTATATCAGGGTCAACTAGATTGTTGGAACATAAACACTTAGCTAGACCTAGAATGTTGATTGACCCTTCAAGTTAAATAACCTAGAAAAAACTGAGTTCAGCCATTGCATTGCATTCTCTTGCGTATAATCACGAAACAGGGTGACTGGGACAGGGTAAGAGTATTAAAAAGTAATATAATCAGGTGGGGAGAGAGAGGGAGAAGCTTTGTTTATCGATTCAACACTGCACATGTGCACTCGAAATGACTCAACGCCTATACCGGAGATATGGAAACTGGCAACAGACAACAAAAGGAAACTACAGAGACAGAAGGAAAGAAAATATGGCTAAGACAAATTGTGAAAAACCATGTACCTAAATTGATATGATTATGAGCAATAAATTGTGATCAAAACTTCCTCGAGCTGTTAATTCTGAATCGCTGTATGATATTTAAAATAAACTTATCTAATATGGAATTACATTCTACCACAGTGTCCAATTTCTACACTTACATACAATAAAGAGACTCTACTTTGAACCTTTTGTTATTAAAGTCTTTTAAACTTCATTTCTTCCGTAAATTCCATACATAGTTATGAACATCTGATAATAATTATTGATTTTATAATCAAGGTTTTTTATTTCCCAATGATAGAGAATCTCTAGGGATTTGGTCTTTTACATGGACAAGGTTGTTTCTATAAAATAAAATACCTGGAATGTGTGGCGTGATATACATCGGACAAACATCTCAAGAAATATAAGTCAGAAGAAATGAACCCCGTAGAGCATTTGTCCGACCACCAAGAAATCCTGTTGGTGAACCAGAAAATCATCAACCATAGCTCTTCTACACACTATAGAATCAAGCCACTTCGTATCAAGTGGAATCTGAATTGTCTGAATAGGAATGACGGACTGAAACACAATTTGTTCTGGTTACAACAACGCCTCTCTCCCCTATGAAAAGACAGAATCAACACCAAGGTGATCAGCAATTTCATAATGTAAAAACACGCTGCTTTAATAGTTTTACACGCTTATCGAATTCAACAATTCGCACCTGGTTTTATTATCTTTACGAATTGGCCAACTTGACAACGCAAAAATGACCCCATGGTGAGGAACGACGATTGAGTTGTTATATATAAGCTGAGATTTTGTAAATTCTAGTTAAATAATACTTTGATGAAGCTATTAGCAGCATTAAATAGGGAAACGTCAGTAAAAACAGTATCGTTTTGTGTTTTATTCATTGGGAAATACCCAATGCCTAAATTTTTTCAAACTGCGAAAAGTAAACTTGGTTTGAACCTATAAAGATGAATGTACGTAAACTGAAAGTATATAGAAGTCAATTAACGAAATCTTTGGAAACGTTTCCAAACTAAACGTGTCACTAGCATAAAATGACAACATCCTCCGCAATAAACGTCTGAAATTTTATTTGCCCCTATCTAATCGGATTAAGTTAATCCAATTCAGGATAACCGCCTATGAATTCCGTCAATTTCCATGTCGAACACAGTTATCAGCTGTTCGCCTTTGTCAAAGAAAACACGCCTTCACTTTTTCAACCATTCAGAATTAAGCAACAACTAAAATAAAACAACAACAGTTAATTCATTTGGACCAATAAAATAACAGTTTCGACTTTGAGCAATAGCCTTAATACGCTTTTGGGATATATTTCTGGAGTGATCCTGAAAAATAAATAATTAAATAAATAAATAGTCATAAGGAGTAGATTATTTACGATCCAGACTTGACTCTCAGAATAGAGTAATAACTTTCTCGGTAGGTGATTGTTACATATTTCACATATTTTATGAGTTCATTAAATATCGTGTACAGTATTTTGATTATAAGTAGTATGTTTCACTTTCGGAAAATAACATTAGTTGAATTATTTATTTTCTTACTTTGAGTAATGAGTGGAACATAAGTTTTCAGGTAGTAGTTGTGTTGTTCTTCTCTAGGGACTGGGGTTGCTAGCCTCACATTCAACCTTCCTTCATTTTCGAGCTTACTCCTGGCCTAGGGAGTTTGGGGAGTGAGTCGGCTGGGCATCGAACTCCAGACCACTCGAGCCATTGGTTGGTAAGCATTCTACAGCTGAACTTCCCTTTCCTCACGATTTGTTGACAAATCGATCTAACAGACATTGAAACCGAATATTATGGATTCATTTAATTTTTTATCGGTTCTCATCATCTGTGTATAACCTATATAATATTTTGATAACACCACTTTTAATATATATTTCGTTCATCATCATTAAAAATCTTTCCTCCAGAAAGGATTGTTGCAAGAAAGGCACAGTGCAACAAAACATAAGGACGACAAGATTTTCTCACATTGTCAGTATATGTATATATTAAAAGGGTGGAGTTTCTTACAAAAAACGAACATCCTTCTCTTTGTCATTGCCAAAAATCAACAAGTACCCCTTTTGCGTTACCTCCAACTTTGTATATAGACTCGCGTCTTATTGTGGGAGGACAGAAAGGATTGCGTACGTCAGATTCTTTTCACATGTGTCAAAGAGCCTTCGATTAAAGGAATAGAATAGTTTGAACCTGTCATTTACCTAACACCTGGTAGACACAGGGAGTATTCAAAATATTTCACAGACAAAACAGTTCAAGTCTTCTTCGGTTTACTGAAGTTGTAGCAGTAAAAGGACTGAAACCTGGTTTATGTGTGGGTTCGGTAGGAATCCGTTTAGGGACTTCACTCACCTTGGTAACTCTCCCTCTCTCCTTAGAAACACCTTGTCTTCGAATTTCATCATTTTGTTTTAAAACCCACCAATTTTTCGCATAACTTACGTATTAAACGTACACTGTCATCTTTTCATTAGACTTTGTGTACACCAACTCTTGATTTCTCAATCTTAAGAGTTCTAATCCCTATATTTTATTACCTCCGGTTACGCAATCGTTAGTGACTTATAGCCACCACCCTAATGATAAAATAGTCCATGTGTTTTTCCAGAAACTTTGTTCTTATAGTCTATATATATGTATGTGAATTTCTTAAAAAATTCCTTATTGGAAGCCTGATTCATGGTTATAAATGACATGTGTTACAAGTGGTTTTATCAAAGTATCATATAGGTTGTACTCAGCTGATGAGAATTGATGAAATAAAATGGATACGTATTATTCTGTACTAATGTGTGTCTTATCTCCGTTCGTATTTATAGAGGGAAACTCAAATATGAAATTTATCTAAATTAGCGGAACCAAACTATTTGTTGTAAAGTATTTAAATTAATCCCAGAGTGTTTAGGAAAAAATTAAAACAAGATCTGTTTTCTGAACGTTTCGCTGTGTGAGCCACAGCTTCCTCAGTAGCAGAATTATTTGGATTTTATTATTCATCAAAATATATAGTCAAAACGTTTTACATATCGAAAGGATACAGCTGAACAATTTCAAAGACTATTTGCTTTATATAATATTAAAGTTTATTTCAAGCCTTCAAATTCTCTAGAGAAAGCTTTGGTGAATGTCAAAGATATGACATGGTTCCCAAGATGTCACAAAACGATTGTGTCTATAGGATAAAGTGTTCAGAATGTGAAGCTTGCTATATAGGGGAGAACAGTAGTCAGGTGAAGGTCAGAGTGAATGAACATAGACTGTGCATGAAACGTCCACCAAAAAATGAAGTGGAATTAAAAAGTCTAGAGGAAAGATCAGCTATGGCAATGCATGTGATAGACAGCGGATATAAGATTGATTCTAACAATGTCGAAATGCTTGGGAGAGGATTTCATTCAACACATAAAGAAAGCTTGACCTTTGAAGCCTTGCACAATTCAACCATTTTGAATGCAGTAAATGCAGGAGAGAAGCGATAGACTTATCATCTGTATGGCAAACTCTTATGAAGCAAGACAGATGAGAAAACAACAAAAACCTCTATGAATTGCCATGACCTTTACATAAAATGTATTATCATGTTTATCACATGTGAAATGACGTCTTTTCCATAGGAGAAATAACTTCACTCACACACACTCATACGGAAAAATATACACAATAACAATTTGATATTAGTCATTACAAATATATGATGACTGCTTACATATTTCTGTTTGTACAATTGTCTATGAACAAGTGCCCTTCAAATGAACTGACTTCAACTTATCTAAACATTTTTGACTATATATTTAGGTGAATAATAAAATCCGAGTAATTCTGCTGAAGAAGTTGTGACTTACATAACGAAACGTTCAGAAAATAGATCTTGTTTTGATTTTTTCTTAAACACACTGGGATTCATTTAAATAATTCTTAGTGAATCAGTCTGACTTGGCGCTCAAATTATTCCAGGAAGTTCGTAACATTTACGGTCTTGAAACTTATAATGTTGTAAAGGTTATTTGAACTTCGATGGCTTCGATTAAACTCTCTTGAGTGGATAAAGGCAGATAATTTTATGGGGTTGGAAACTAAGAAAAGTGTTAATTATCTTGGATTGAGTATCTGCTCTGATCTTTCCTGGCCGTTTCACGGTTTGTTGATTTCTAAGAAAATGAAATGTTTCTTGTCGGATTTATGAACATCAGCCTGTGTGGTTAAGTAAGGGACAAACAGAATCTATTCATAGCGCTATTCTATCTCATCTTGTGGATACAGAACACACGAGTGATGTAAACGAGGCGACTTTCGAAGTCATTTACCACATACCAACAGATCTTAACTTCGCCTTAAGAGTTCGTTTACTAAATATTAATGAGGCTGTTGGGATCCACATTAAGAAACTAGTTCAGACATTGTCTTTATCTTGGCCATCAAGGTTCAAATGATCCTCAATTGTTTGTAGAAATTTCCTTAATTTTAGTTGATATTCTATTTGCTATTATACTTTTATTATTGTTATAATTTATGCATCTGTAATTCCACTGATCTTGCTTAACAAATCGATATTATTTAAAAAACACTAATATTGTTATTGACTACTATTCTAGAATATTCCATGTAATTAAACATATAGACATATTTGTAGAGCCAGAAGAGGAAATTATCGAAAAGGATATTCTTGGCTCAATTTAATCATCTACGTTATGAAGTTAAGACAACCTGATATCACTTGGCCTGCAGTTTTACTTTTTGTTGATTACTATATTACACCTTTTCTCCTAAGTTGCTGCCTCTTATTCTTTCATGGACTGCTTAGAAAGACTCATATTACCAAAGGTGACTAAAAGCTGTAGATATGGTGATAGATGTGCTTCCTAGCCAAATTTTTGATATTATTCTCGACAGACATTTGCACTTATACAAGAAATTGGCAAGACGCATCTTGTACGACTCTTATTATATTTGTTATTCTCTTGAGTTCCTAGTGGAATGTAGGGATTCAACAGCACAGCTTCAATTCACCGTATTCTCTCTAGCCCTCTTTATGTGGCTGCATGATTACCAATAGGGATTCTCCTCCTAAAACTATCTCATCCAAGTTTCCCATTCAGATTCCACTCGAGCAATGGACTAGAGTGTGATGTCCTCCAACGGTATCCTCAGTGTGTGTCCGGTCCACATAACTGCTGGGCGATAGGTCGTTAGTTCGTCTTAAGAGACTTTGTTGCTAATCATTTCTGGTCTATCATCTAATCTTCAGTATGAAGCGAGTACAGTTACTGATAAATGTGTGAAGCCTGTTTTAAATGCATCTGGCAACAATGCAAGTTTCTGAACAGTAAAGAACTTCTGACTTAAGTTTGTTGTCGAAAATCCGAAGATTTCCAAACTGATTTTAGAGTGATGAAGGTTTAACTTACCTTTCTGATTCTGGCTTTGATATCGTCATCAATTCCACTTGTATTTGAAATTCTGTTTTCCAGACAAATCAAGGAAGTCACAGTTACCACGTCGTTCTTCTCTATGTTCACTTGAAGCATTGTTTTCGTTCCCCACCTATTCTACCAACTTCTGAGTCTTCGACTGTCTATCTCCGAGTGTGTGTGATATAGGACATAAATCATCCACGAAGCCAAGCAATTTTAAAGTAGTCTTATCGTTCCAAAGTATTCCTATCCTCTTGCTTTCTACAATCTTTTGCATAATTGAGTCCACCACAACTGGGAATATCATCGTTGATTGTCGAAGAAACATTTCGTTCATAGCAGAATATTCATCTGACTCCTCCATCACAACTCATACGACATATGGGTATTATTTATTTCGCTTATTAAGTGCCTTATCAAGATTACGTTTAGGAGGATTTGTTATTGATCTGTAGGCCCTTCTCCTCAGAGTGTTTGATGGATGAGACTTTGGAATATGGAAACATTTCAATAGATTTCCTTCCGGTTAATGAATATAACTAAATATTATAAAATCATTCGTTCTACTGTGAGGTTATTTCAGTCATCTCTACAGGTTGGAAACCGTCTGCTAAAAGGCTTTTATATGTTTCTGTCGACTTTCAGTCCAAATTGGTATAAGCGACAAAATCTGCGCAAAAAAAACAGGTGATTCATGATTGAGCACTAGATATCTTCCTCTGTTACACCCCAAAGTCAACATGACACATTGAGCTGATGCCTCCCATTATATTTGTTATTCTGTTGAGTTCCTTGTGGAATGCAGGTAGGTATTCAACAGCACAACATCAATTCACAGTTTTCTCTCCAGTCCTCTTTAGGTGGCTGCGTAATTGCCAGTGGGCATTCCCCTCCTAAAACGATCTCATCCATATTATCCTTAGACCCACACCCAACTCGTTTCCTATTCAGATTCCACTCGAGCAATGGCCTGCCGTGCGATGTCCTGCAACGGTCTCCTCAGTGTATGTCCGGTCCATATATATTTTCTTCTACATAACTGTTGAGCAATTGTTTGTTGGTTCGTTCTCAGAGTTTTTTATAGTTGCTAATCATTTCTGGTCTATCATCTAATCTTCAGTATGAAGCGAGTACATTCATTGAGAAACGTGTGAGCCCTGTTGAAAATGCATCTGGCGACAATGAGAGGTTTTGAACAGTCAACAAGTACTGACTTAAGATTGGCCTCAAAAATCCTAGGATTTCCAAACTGATTTTAAAGTGATGAAGGTGTGCCTTGCCTTTCTGATTCTGGCTTTTACATCGTCATCAGTTCCACTCGTTCTTGAAACTATGCTTTCTAGATATGTTCACTTGAAGCTTTGTTTTTGTTTCTTGCCTCTGCTGCCGACTTCTAAGTCTTTGACTGTCTATCTTCAAGTGTCAGTGATATAAGACATAAATCATCCACGGATCCAGGCTATTTTAAAGTCATCTTATCGGTCCAAAGTATTTCTGTCCTCTTGCTTTCTACAATCTTTTGCATAACTGAGTCCACCACAACTGGGAATATTATCGCTGACTGTTGAAGAAACATTTCATTCATAGGGAAATATTCATCTGACTCCTCCATCACAACTCATAGCTTAGGTGAATTCACCTAATTCAGTTGTAGGAACAGGAATTTTTAATTCACGACATGTAGGTATCACTTATTTCACCTAATGACAGCTTTATCAAGATAATCCTTAGAAACTTTTCAATAGGTTTCCTACAGATCACTGAATACTACTAAATTCTCTGAAATAGTTCATTTTACTGTGGGTTATTTGAGTTATCTCTAAAGATAGGAAACAGTCTGCTAGAAGGTGTTTTTTATGTTTCTGTAGACTTTTAATCAAAATTGATTTTAGCGACAAAATCTGTGCAAAAACAGGTAACTCGTGATAGATCACTAGTCATCTATGCTTCCACACCTATAAGTTAACATGAAACAGTGGGCTGATGCCTCAAGAATTTTGTTATTGGCAGTAAATCAAGATTTATGAAGACTTCAGATAGCTTCTTTTACGTTCCCAGTGAAACATAGAGCTTCAAACTAGACGCTTCAAGTTTCGATAGCAGTGTTGTTTATTTTTTAGAGATAGGGCCGCTAGCCAGTCTCATGCTCAACCTTGACTCTTTACTCGCCGTATTACTAGCTTAGCCAGGTAAAAGGGTACGTTGCCCGGAGATCGAACATCGGATCACCTGTGTGATTGGTGGGCATTCTAATGCTATGCTACCAACGCACAGTTAGCTTCTGACTTCTTTTAACTGTCATGTACAAATTTAATGAAATTTTCCTCCTCTTGCAGTTTAATATGTCCTGGCTTACACGCCTGATGAGACCTTCCATCTGTATGGCGGAATAGACTTAATGAGGATCAGAAATGCTATGCTTTTCCCTATGGTTTTCAGCTGCGGCTCTCTAACCGATATTGGCTCATGACGATATCCATTTTTAAACTTATGAAACCTCCGTGAAACAAACAACATTTAAGCATCATTTCAAATGTATCTTCTAACACATACTCATATAACTGTGTTTTGACTGGATGCAATAATTCTACTAACCATTTAGCACGTTTATGCGTTGGGGACTTACACACTGACGATATAGTACTTAGACAATTAGTGGGTTTATGGGGTTTTGGTAAATCATACATATGCGGAAATTTACATTCTGATGGTTTTAAAGAGTCAAATGTATCTGTACTTATAGCATTTAGGTCATGAATCTTCACTAGATTAGCTGTCACTGTGTCCTGGAACAACTGAATATTTTAAGAAAAGAAAAGAAAAATTCAGTGAAGAAAATGTTTTTCTTTATCGACGAAATCATCTTCACAGGCTGGCTGTGCAGTCATATTTATATTTACGAAAAACACGTAATGAGGGGATGATATAAATACTCGGAAGTGGCTTTAGAAGTAAAAATAAAAGTTGTAAATTACGTAGTACTCAACAACGGCACAAGGAAAGAAATGGTTGGAGATTTGATAAGGTTAAAATTGTTATTGAGTGAGAATAAAAGTAGTTCAGTGTCAATTTAACAAGTATGAAGTGTGTGAAAATGTACAAAATAAACAAATGAGAGTCATAATAGTGAATTAATTATTGACGTAAAAGCAAACTAATCATTAAAAATAAAAATAAAATGTTTAAAGGGAACGACTAATGAAGAGGTTAAGAGCATGGTAGAACTGGAGACTGGACAAAATTTTTCTGTATACAGAGTTCGTGGTTGTATTAACAAAATGCTAACGCCTCCGCCATACACAGACGTCGACACCTGATGCCCTATGTACCATTTAGCCTCACCTTGTAGATGATCTTGAAAGACGGCTCTGGTGGAGCTACGTGGCTTGAGTTAACCAGGTGCTGCATAATTGAGCCAGTAACTGTTTTGCATTGTCCTTTTGCTAACCATGCCGGATAATGTTCAGAGGTGCGTTTGGAAAGTGTACGCTTTGTCCGGCCAATATAACTAGCTTTTCACGAGAAGCAGGTGAATTTATAAACAAACATCATCAAGCAATGAGGTTTCAGTGACTGTCTCCTTTCTAACTTACAATTAGTCATCGCTTCTTACACCTTACATTATGTAATACAATTTTCCAAAGACAAAATTTACCAGTATCTGATTGGTCTAAAGATTTATTTGTTAATTATAATTGCCATTGTACAGCTCATGAAAATGAATCGTCGAAAAGAAAATTTTCTTCGCTGTTTGTGCTTTTTTCTTATGACTCAATATGGGAGTATTTCGTTCACTGTCGCAACAGTTAAAATAACAATATGATTTCAGTAATTATTTTTTAGAAACGTAATTATGACTATTGTGGGGAAGTACTTCACATATATTGCTGGTACTTAGAAAACAATTACCCTCAGTATCTTTTTTTTTAACGATTTATTATTACGACGCCGTATGTATTCGAAATCTTCTTCATGGAATCACTCCTGCATAAAGTAATCACTTCCATGTATTTGAATGACAGACTGAAGTGTAATTCACATTGATCTCATTAAATAACTAATCGAAAAAAAGGTTACTTAATCTGATGGGTGTATATTTAATAAAAAATAATTGGTGATTTTGATTGGATACTAGTCAGTAACTAGTGTAATGTGTCTAGCCCTACCTTTGGTTCAGAGTGAGTTCTATCAGTCAAGTTTGCAATGAGGCTACCACGCCAGATAGCTCGTAATCTCAGTGTACTGTGAATAGTTGGCCTACATGAGTCCTACAGGAGATCGATCACGAGACCAAATAGCTCTGCAAAAAATTGCTTGTTTGCAGCACAAGGTGGTGCGGGTTAGAATCTGAGGAGGGGACATGAGTTCCTTCAAAGTTGCAGATACGCTTTGCTGACGGCTGTCGACTAGTACAAAAATCTAGGTCCAAGGCTTCCTACCAACTGCCTCCAACCATCTAATACCAACAATTAATGCTTTAGGAAGAAAAAAAACTAACAACGTCACTTCTTATTCATTAAATTGCAAATTAATTAGCAGTTTAAATATTCCCATTAAGGTAATTTTAGAACACGATTTAAGCAAGTAAATGTGGATTTTCAGTGGATTTTCATTAGGGCTTACAACTGCATAATAAAATGTCCATCAGAGACGTTACGGATATAAGGATAGAGCTTGGACACTGTGGTAGAGTATAACTCCATTATGGATAAAATTGTATATTGATAAATTTACAAAATACCTTGCAATGATTGTGACTTAAGTCAACTACATAGGTCACACTGGTAGATCGAAGGTAGACAGACTGTCAGAATATAACAATTTAGCTAAGTTAAGAATGGTTGACCCCGAGAAGATAGGTAATTTAGAAAAAGCTCACCAATAGCACTCCATGCATTAGCACACAATCACACAATAGGGTGGGAGAGGATTAAAATTCTAAAACGTAATATAGGTGGTTGGAGGGGGAGGTTGATTACTGAACCTCTGTTCACCGAATCTGCACCCAACAGATGCACTAGGAATGACTTATCACTCCTAACAGAAATATGGAAAGTACTACTACCAATCAAGTGCAGAGATGAAAAATAATGGAATCATATGAATGAAGTTAGAAAGCTGCGTGAGTAAATTGATATGATTATTAGCAGTAACAAATTGTGCTCGAAACGTGATCATCAGTGAATATTATTGTACAACACTGTGACACTTTACCAAAATAAAAGTGGATGAATACAGTCATCTATAATCAAGGAGAATGTTATTAGTGTGATAATTATTATTACTGTTCCATTGGGTTCCTAGTGGAACATATAGCTTCAACTACACGTCTCCACTTGTTTCTGTCTTCTGCTGTACTTTCCACCCGCATCCATGTTAGTCCATACTGTTTCAGCTCCTCTTCACATGATCTCCTCCATGTCACCCTTGGACGTCACACTCGCCGCTTCCTTTTCGGGTTCCACTCGAGCATTGGCCTGACGCGCGATGTCACCCAGCAGCCTCCTCAGCGAGTGTCCAATCCATCTCCACTTCCTCCTGCATATTTGTTGAGCGATTGGTTCTTGCTTTGTTTGTTCCCATAGTTTCTTGTTTGTGATTCTTTCCGGCCATCTGATCTTCAGTAAAGAGCGAAGACAGTTGTTGATAAAGGTCTGCAACAGGCTGTTGGAAATATTCTTTGTGACCCACCAAGTTTCTGATCGGTAAAGAAGAAATGACTTGACGTTTGTATTGAAAATCCGTATTTTGTTGTTGATGCTGAGTTAAGTGACGAAGATTTCCAGATTGGTTTCAGGTTGATGAATGTGTTTCTCGCCTTACCGATTGTCGATTTGACATCCTCGTCCGTCCCTCCTGTAGTTGGGACAATGCTCCCTAGATAAGTGAATGAAGTAACCTCTTTCAAATCCCTCCCGTTGATGGTGTGATAATAACAATAATAAATTCTGAAACTTAGAATTAAATATGCAACTATAACACAGCATGATACTGATAATAAGCTTAGCAGTACAAACAAAAATAATGTTTACCGTTTTGTAGTGTTACCAAGAGAGATAACATTTTTGGGTTGGGAGCTGAAGGCCGAAGGAGGAGGAGAGAACGAACAACTTTGGGTTGAAAACGTTTTACGCCAATTGCGTAAGCTGCGTTTATTAGTTGAAGGTGTACCAACTTAAGGGGTTGAGATGACACTTTGCATAGAATTGTAAAGGCAAAACTTTTATCAGTCCTGTGATTCGTATCCATCAGGTGTGCCAGTATGTAACGTCTGACTGGCTTTACGAGGCCTTTACTTAATCACGGTGGACAATCCTCAGTGAGGCGGCTGTGGACTTGGCAATTCATCCAACCTATTTAACTGCCTCAACAAAAGCGGTTACTCAAGTAATGGTTTGTAGGGATTTGATTGATTGTCTACAGGATTTCATCATTAGCTGACATTAGTTAGAGAACCATTGGAAAACCCAGGAGTACTGGAAGGCTGTCCCTTCCATTTTGGGACTCTTCATCAGTACGCACCCACACACAGGGATTCGAACCCAGGACCTTCTGGTTACAAGACTAGCGAGCCTTAGAAGAACATTAAGCCACTGGGACCTGATCCAATGGACCATGAATTCCAACACTGCTTAACTCCCCTTGTTCGGTGATTAGCCCCGTAAAGGGGAAAGGTTGGGCGTGAGGCAGTCACCCCCACCCTGCAGGAATAAAACCCCCTGCTACTGAAACTTGAGAGCTCTAGCTTTAAACCCTGTGTTCCACTGCAACGGCAAAGGAATAGGAATTAATTAAAATTCAATATTGATGTAAATTCCTTCCTTCATAGAATAATTAAATAGTCTTCCTTCGTCATTTATTGAATGGTGAGTACCAGTAGAATCCAGGATGCGCACTTCATCCTAGTTGAAATCTGCTATCTGTCGATTCCTGAATTCTCATTTAGTCACTCATTGAGAAATATAAGACCCAATTAGAAATAAATAACAAGTGATACCGGTTGCACGAGAAGTTGAACCTCACATGGTCCCACAAGGTCAAGTGGATAACGCTTCGGCGTTGGAAATGCTTTGTATTGAACCTGAACCCCACAGGAATACCATCAATTTTTCGGGAATCCAGTTGCATCCAGATGACGTGTTCCAAGCAGGGTGAAATGCGCATTCTGGATTTCAATAGAGATTGGGTATTTCATTAGCTTCGAAAGATGGTCGACAGCAGGAGCACTCGACACGAAATGTCCCTCGTCCTGTTTCCGCAATGTATAAATAACAATTTTTTGCTACCTGCATATCATACATAATTGAATAACTCCATTTTTATTCAGTTGAGTACATTTCGTCCATTCCTATTGTCATTCAGGCAACTACAATTGAGTGTATTATTTAGGAAACAGCATTTCAATAAATATTCTAATGTGAAAAATAAATTCATGCTTGGTAAATTTTGATGTATTATATTATAAATTTAGTTAAATCTGTGAGAAATTTACACCTCCTAGTGGGATAATTTTATCACTTTCAATGTTCTCAAGAATGTTTTTTTCATTTCACGTGAATATATTTCATTGTCATTTCATAAATACTTGTAACATATATACCGACGGCATTTCAGTGGTGTTTTGAAAAAAATCGCTGTGACAATAGAGGTTGATAACAAGACAATCAGAAATGTTTTTTTTGTGTAATTTTAAAAGAGTAGAATTTGAGCATTGTAGTGGGATATTATTCCACTTTTGTTTGAAATTTTATCGATTTCCTATCATTTGGCTTCAAAATAGAGCTTTAAAGTTTCGATAGCAGTGGTTTTATTTTTACAGGGTGGGATTGCTAGCCTCATGACCAACCTCTCCTGTCCACCAGTGTTACAGCCGGCTTTCAGAGGTGTTTAAGAGTGTATCAGCCGGGGATCAGATCCCGGATCACATGCGTGATTTCCGAGCGTTCAACAGAGGAACTACTGACGCATTATTTCTTATTATATTTATATATATAATATTTATTCCTTCACGTTCCCACTTGAACATAGGACTTCAAGCTAGAGGCTTGAAGCTTCTGTTGCAGTGTTTATTTTTACAGGATGGAGTTGCTAGGCTCATGCCCAACCTTTGCTCTTTACCAGCTTTATTTCTGGCTAAAAGAGGTAAAGGAGTGCGTCAGCTGCCGGGGGTCGAACCCCGGACCATGTGCGTTGTCGGCTAGCGTCCTAACCGCCGCGCCACCGACGTACATTTATTTCATATTAGTCAGGTTTATTTGACGCAAGAAACAGTGATACAGTATCCATAACTGAGTGACATTTTAAGCAAAAATTCACCGCTCATAATCATGTCAATGTATATGCACGGCTTAATAATTTGCTAGGTGTAAATTATTCTCTCGTTGGTGGGTCAGAGGTGGCAGGCTCATCAGGTACGCAAAGTAGTCCAAGGTTTGTGCACCAGACGATGCACTCTGAAACCTCACTAAGCCGGTTGTAAGGCCGGTAAGGATGGAATGCTCGGTGTGAGGCTAACAAACTCACCCTGTAAAAATATAACCATTGTCACCGCAACTTTAAAGCTCTTCCCATTTATTTTGAAATCAGGGCAGCCCTTCCAGCTTTGAACAGCGTATGAACACTCAGCGTCCTCATGAATAATTTTGGTTTCATCATACGTAGACATACCATTTGATTGAATTCCCGAAAGCTTTCACTAGCCATCGTTATTCTGTCTCCTTGATTCCAGTGAGGAATAATTCCATATTTTTTTATAGATTTTTCTCTATGTATGGAAGTTTTCTGCAGTGACTGGGTTGATTTTCCCAGCTGCAGTCACTGACCACATACTCAGCCTCCTCTATTTTTGTGGGATCAGGCCAACATAGAAAATCAATGAGACTAAGTTGTTCTCATTGCACTGATCAATTTCATTAAGGAGGCCAACTGAATTAAACTGCACAGTATGTTGATTTCATTTCATTTCCGTTTAGTTTAAGACTGAAATTCCGAAATACTGGATTTTGATTCACTGTGCATGTAACAGTGTCCCTAAGTCGTTAAAGGACTTCTTTTATTAACTTGAGACTTTACCACGATTCAGAAATACCTGTAAATGCTCAACAGCTTCTGCTGTCATGTTTTATTTACTCAACTATGTAAATAAGTTACATTTGACCATTTCAACCTCATTTTAGTCTGAATAACCAAGATAACTGATTCCGACGAAAGTGTAGATGAACGGATTGTTACTATCATCATTTAATTCCACAGGGCTTGAGCAGCACATCTGTACTTCACTCGACTCTCAGCTACCTCCACAACTTCCTACAACTTTTTATCTTCTCACCACATGATCTTCTCCATATGATTACCAGACTTACATCCAACTAATCTTCTCACGTTCGAATCCTATTCCTAGGCATGGCATATGGTTTCACTCAAATGTCTCCTCAGCATGTACGTCTAATTCATCCTCATTTCTTCACGCATATTTGCTGAATAGGAGGTTATTGATTGAGTCGATTAGACATTCCTATTGATTGAATGAAGCAAAGTGCTGTGCCTCAGGCTGACAAGTCAGCTTCTTGTGCAGATGCTTCGACGATGTCTGGTTGTTTAACTTGAAGTAAACTAAAAGATGCATCATGTCTAGTGGATGATGCTTTGGCGTTTAAAATGACAGGTACTGGGTCTGAGTGTCGGCGTGAACAGCACCACTTACTGGGGAATGTAGGTACGTCCAGCTGACGAGTCCCAAAAAGGCTGTGGATTCCACTACTGCTAGTCACTATCCACCAAACTGAATCAAAGATTGTTGTTAATTCGTAGCCTTGTGCGTCGGTGGCAGAGTGGTAAGGACCCTCGCCGACCATGCACATGGTCCGGGGTTCGATCCCCTGCCGACGCACACCCGATATCTATGGTCGGCCTGCAAAATTTGGGCTCCCGATATCCATGCTGATAATTCCATACTTGTACTGAAAATACGGTGTGGCATCAAGCTGTAATCAAAACTAAATTAAATTAATTAAAATTATGAATTACTGAAAGCGCTACTTCAATGTCCAGCAGTTTGAGTGATAGCAACTTTGTCCCTTATGATAACCTTTTTCAATGACGAATAATTCTCTTCCAGGATGTGTTCATATTAAGCGGTCAAAGGGAAAAAAAATTCAAATTCAAAATCACAATCCCTATTTTTATTATGATTAGGTTAACCAGAGTGAGGGAAAATCATAAAATTAAGGCGGAAAAAATAACGAAAAGAAATCTTAGTCATAAATTTTTTTGCTTACCTCATTGAAAAAACTTTAATACTGAACGAGATACACATTAGACTTATTTTGTACTGTGTGAGAGATGCTGGGATACATTTTGAAAACATTTTTAAGGAATCCTCTCGCCTCGAAACTACTTTTCTTTCGGTTGTGGCTTTGTCTGTATTTCATAAATTAACTTATATACGAAATGCCCATAGGATAATCCTAAAATCCCTTAAACGTTACTTTTGTTTATCAAAGAATGTTATTAATAAACTTTGAGCTAAAAATTTATTTCTCCAAATTTTAATTCAGATTAAAAGTAAAAGACAAATTATGTAAGAGTAATTAGTGGTTTCTTAGGGGGAGAAATATGTGTCCCAAAATCATTCATAGTATTCACTCTGTGATCACATTTATTGTCATTATAATCTGTGTCCGGGGGATTGTGATGTACTGCAGTGTTTGGCGGATGATAAGAAAATTCTGGTTATCCAAATCGCAACTGTATGCCTACATAGAATAATTTGAAGAAAAAACGTGGGTGAATAGTAATTTAGTGGATAGTGACATGCATTAGATTCCAGCATTTGGATTTCACCCTTTTTGGGACTCGTCATCAGGATATATCTGAATTTTACAGTGAGTTGAGTTGTCCTTAACGGACAGTTTCAAACGCCATAGTGCTATTCACTAAACCACCGGGGCGACGGGAGCTACCTCTCCTGCAACGAGTGTCAGTTATGATTATTAAATTCACCTTACATTTTCCCGTGGATAGATTGGACCTACGTGCTTGGCCTATGGTGATATGTCTGTTTCTTGTGCAGATGCTTCAAACAACACCCCTCACTGACGGATGTAGGGGTATCCAACTGACGATTCCCAAGTAGAACAAAATGTGCATCTTGGTGGATTTCAGGATCCACCGAATTACTTCAGGCTGAATCATCAAAAAACAGGTGAATCATTCGTACTAGGAGTCAACATTTCAACAGAGGTCGAGCACTTCGGTCCACCCAGCCAACAGGAAAGTCGTAATTGCATTTAAAATTGGGTGGAAGGTAAGGATTCAAGATATATTGCTAGCCTAACGCAAAACCTTCGAACATTAAACGCTTTGATACAGGATTAGAGAGGTCTAGGAGTGAGTCATCTGTGCACCGAACTGTGGACAAATTGAGGCTTAGGCGGTAAGCATTCTGCTGTTGAACTACCGCCAAAGATGCATACCGGAGGTTTGTCAAAGTGAAAACAATAATAATAACAATAGAGACAATAAGCAAATATACATACAAATTGAATAAACAAAGCAAACGAAATGTAGAGAAATGTAGAGAACACTATATATCTATGTATCTATTTCTGACTTAATTTCTAAATCATATGGATTTATTAGGAGATTTAAATGTAACACATGTTGTATATGTCCAAACCAAGTTCACTTTCAACAGTTTGAAAGAATTTGGCCATTCGGTATATGATATTCATTATAATAAAGGTTTTGTATTTCCCAAAGAATGAAAAACAAAACGATGTTGTTGTTTTTACTGACGTTTCGCTATTTAATGCCACTAATAGCTTTATCAAAGTATTATTAAACCGGAATTTTCAAAATCTCAGCATATACATAACAAACAGTTAGGGGGTGAGAAAATAGACTTAGGTCAAGTTAAAGGGACATATTGAAAGTAAAAATAGCAATGAAGATCACTAAACCAAATAACAAAGGTGATAGTACATCTGTTATGGTATCAAAACAAAGTTTACTAACTTGATTATCGTTCGTCTGTCTGGGGGCATTTTTATTTGTCAAGTTGATGCATTGGTAAAGATAACAAAATCAAGTCTGGATTGTTGGATTTGATCGGTGTGTAAAATTATAAAAGTAGTGTGTGTTTACATAGTGAACTTGCTTATCACATTCGTGTTGATTTTGTCACGTCATGGGGGAGGGAGGTGTTGTAACCAGGTCAGATTCTGTTTTAGTCCAACATTCTTATTCAGACAATTTTGATTTCACTTGATATGAAGTGCTTCTGATGATATTAGACGTTCTTTGTGATTTCTGAAGTTTTTCTTGATTATTTCAATATTGTCAGAATCTATTTTGTGGCTTGATTCTATAGCATGTAGACCTATGGCTGATGATTTTTCAAGTTTTTGTAGTTCAATCGGATTTCTCGGTGGTCGAAGAGATGCTCACAGTATTCATTTCTTCTGATTTTGATTCCTCGAGATATTTGTCCGATGCAAATCGCATCACATTCCAAGCATTTTATTTTATAGACACAATTGGATGGAGAATCTTTGGGGATTTGGTCTTTTATATGGACAAGGTTGCTTTGAAGTGTGTCTGATGTTTTGAAGAAAACTCTAATGTCGAGCTGATTGAGTACACATGAGTTACACATTTTACCCCAAGATTACTTGTAAAAGTGAACTACTGAAAAACGTGTGTTAGAGGGATTACATAATTATTTGTGTAAAATTCCAAATAAATTGGAACAACACAAACTACACACTTTCGGGGTGAAATTATATTCAAATTTAATCATTAAGTGAATTGTGTAAAAGTGAAACTCGCCATGTTCTTTGTGAAAAAATTCATGCAACGCCTAAAAATATCAGAAGGTTTTAGAAGTGGGAAGATTAGTGTGTAACATTAGTCAAAATGAATTTTATGATCACGGGTTATCAGCTTTGTAAACATTATAGTTGTCGAGTAGATAGTGGTTCTGCAATAACAGGGAATGATTGCATAATTTTTCGATGCTTAACCTACTTTGTACAGCCTTTCGCCTAAACGTTATGCATTATGCAAGTAATGCCTCGCCTACATCATATCTAGTAGAACTCATGCTGAAGCTATAATACCTGAAATAGTTTTGGCAGAAATTTTTACGCGGACAAATTTGTTCTTTATGAGCCTATGCTTGATGTTGATAATCCTTATTCAATATGCATATTGTGTCGATTGTTAGTCTTACTATGCTCACTTCGGAAAACCTCCTGAATAATCTGACTTCTCACCTTGTTTCGTAATATTTGAACTGGTTACTAATCGTTTTGTTTCTAAGCTCGTCTGAAATTATTGCTATAAGAATAAAACTTGTCCACTGTGGTAGAGTATTATTCCATTATGGATAAAATTTGTTTTGATAAAGTCTCACAGTGTTTTCTAAAATTCTTGATTATAGCTTGAAACCTCACAGCATTTTTGCAAAATTAGGAAATTTTCAGCATATGACATCGGTAGCCCAAATTTTGCAGGTCGACCATGGATTTCAGGTGTGAGTCGGCAGGGGATTGAACCCCGGACCATGTTCATGGTCGGCGAGAGCCCCAACCGCTATGCTACCGACAAACAGTATTGTTTACTGATTACGTTTCGAGCACAGTTTATTGCTGCTTATAATCATATCAAGGTGATTATGATTATGAGCAATAAATTGTGCTCGTGACGTCATCAGTGAACACTACTGTATAACACTGTGAAATTATTGCTATTGTGATGCTTAGCGAGAACACCTGTGTTACCGTCGGTGGTTCAGCAGTGTTCTATTTCCAGCCGGCGCCGGCCTTCATCTCTCTTGGCTGTTTGCAAGCACAACAAAGAAGGAAGTTTGAACCCGAGGTTATCAATGCCACCCTAACAAGAACGAAATCACTGCCACTGGAACTGAAGGGCTCAACTTTGGAGCCCATATGTTCCACTGGGAACTCATGGGAATGACGAAGTCAGGAAAATTGATCCTTTCTCTTCGAAGATATACAATTATTTATGGGATTTACGTATATACAGTGGTAACTGACAACAAACGTCATATAGCTATTGTCAGTTAGTTTCAAAATAAGGTAAAGCGTTCGTATGCATATAAGTGCACAGGACCAGGTGAACCGATTAGTATACACTCAAGGTGGCAATAGCGGGGTCTTGTGTTTGAAAATACACTATTTAAACAGATTTATGAATACCTAACAGAATGTTTTTAGTAAGGCAAACGCAGAACAGTCAATAGATCAATTCTGGAGCATATTATTGCTTCTGGTCACTCAGCATCAGCATAGACTTCATTTCATATCATATGTAAGGTAAGATAAAGCAGGTCAAACAGATTTTGTGAACACCTTCTTCGTGTACTAGAAGCTTTAGCTATTCATAAAGAAGAACCTAAACTTTGTTTTCAGAAATGTTTTGTTCAGCCTCTTTTATTGCAGAAATGTGGTTGGTTACAGGTTTAATCGTGAGATGACATCAGTTAGAGGATTACTGGAAAATCTGTGAGTTACGGACAGCTGTTTTGTTGTAATTTCCACAGTAAGGACTCATCGTCATTACTGAGCTAGCTCAAAGATGGTCCAGGCACTAGGATTCGGTCCAATTACTCGTGAATTATAACTTCCGCCACTTCGTGGCGTATACCTGAACCATTGATAAATGTCTTCAGTGAGTAAGTGTTCTCTTAACCGAATTGGTAGTCCGCGATGGCAACAGCTACTCACTAGAACGTCAGTTAACTCCCCGTATAAAGCGAGTCGCAATTAGGTATTAGATTAATTATAATGCCCTGGTTTGCGGGAATTTGACTGGCCACAGACGCGTATCATCGAATAGATTCAAACGAAGACAAAACAGTAATTCAGTTATCGCTTGTCATTCATTAATTCTGTAGCTGATTAGACCTATAAATAATAAAAATTCCCGTAGACAGGGCCTTAATGATTAATCTGGTGCTCACTAGCAGCAGTTAAATTGAGAAATCGTGGCCAGCAGAGTATACCAAGTCAGGTGGGGGGAAAATTAACCGCCGATGACACTACCTGGTGATGATGTCATATATATGTATATAGATGGCATAATTCGAAATCCATGGGTGGCTGGATTGGGTCCTTTTTGCTGCATGGTCTATGAGCTCATCGTGTAACCAGATAATTCTTAGTTCTATCCGCAGTGGATGCGCAATGTTGAGGTGTCGCTATCTAGGGAGGAAATGAAAATCACCAAAAATCACAGGAGTGTTATCAAAGTTTGTGAGTGCGACAATCAAGGCGTGTCTGAAAATGTACCATGACATTTCGGTGCGCCAAAGCGAAAATTTTGTGATTGCCAAAGTATTAATAAGTTAAAGACAGTCTCTTTCGGATGGTGATAACTGCAGAAATTCGAAGTATTCTTAATTAGCTTTTCCCAGTTGCGCCTTGAAAAGATTCTGACACGTCAGAATTTTCGGTAGTGACTTGAACTATTGTCATCCTGAAAAATTTGTTTTTGTTGCGTTATTCATACTTCTCTTAGTCATTCATTGGAGATCCTGAGTATACTCCAGTTAACTGGTTTCACCATCACTGCTCAGACATCATTTTAGCCTTTGAAATGTTGACAAAACCCATAGTCTCAGAGTGTGTGTGTGTGTAAACCTTTGACTCGACATAGTCTATCAAACTAAAATAAAAATACGCAAAAGGTATTTAGAATTTCTCAAGTGTGGTACGATAATTTAACACGCTTTAAACCGACCAATGGCATGATTTCTTCCATTTAAACTTTGCCAATCATTTGAATGCTTTCTGAATAATTCCTTTCTGTTATTTACGAAACAAACTTTTCTACCATGATCTACATGCTCTTCGGTCTCCATATGACATGAATTAAAAAGGAATACTTTTGCAAAGAATATTCCCTGAGTAGATTTTCATCGCAGCTATACAGCTCTATGTGGTGTCCCTGGAAAGGTTATAGAAAACTGCTACTAGAATTGAACAGGGAGAAACATTAAATCTTATGAGAAGCAAGAATTGACAATGTCGATCAATTAGTCTTGAGTAATATAAAAACTGTTGCCGAATTTTCCTGTCGTTTCCGATAATAAGAAGGGTGGTAAATGGTATGTGTAGAGACCAATCATAATACCTTTCCGCTCCTCACAGAATGTGTTATTATCAAATTATTATAATTCTCCTGGATATCTCCGGTTCATCCTGTTTCTTTGAAGTCATTTTTAAATATCTTCACGATTTCCCTTCGGCTGTCATCGTCACTTCATATGGTGACCTGCATACCACCCTCGAACTCACCTCCAACTGGTCAGTCACCATTTGGATTTCAATTGACAGCGTAACGCGTGGTGTTACTCGACGGTCTGCTGAATTTCGGTTGGTTTGCTGCTCAACCGGGTTCCTTATAACTTGGGAAAAAACGACTGAGAACAAATCGGATAAATGCCACTCTTTCCAAATTAAATTGTTACGAGGCTTACACTCCACAAATCGAAATATGTAGTTATTTGTGGGTCAATTGGTAATCAGTTGAAATAACTTGATAACGTAACTGGCGATATGAGTGATAAAAACATGACTCTGTAGACATTTTCAAGGTCAGATTAGTTCGAAATATTATGGAATAATGTCAGTCACAGAACACAATTTAAGCGAGTACGTTTTTTTGGTAAATTTGCATCTGGCTTTACAGTTACATAATAAAGTAATAATACTATTATTGGTAAGTTGTGAAACTGAGAATCAAATATGCAACCAAAGCACAACATAACATTGCTGATATAAGTAGCGGTACAAATAAAAATAAAGGCAATATTTACAGTTGCCCAGTGTCACTTGGTGGGCTGAAAGCCATGGGAAGGAACGGCATTAAACGAAATCTCCCTCAACAAAGAGATTGGCTTGAAAAATTTTTTTGCAAATGCTTCACGCATGCTTAGAAAACTTAACGAATTCAGGTGGCACTTTGTATAGAATAGTGAAAGCTGAATTTTTACCAATTTGATTCTCCTTAAACACAAGGTGTATCAATATTGAACTCCTGAATGACTTTACGACTCATTAACCTAACCTCATATGACAGTGCTGTAGGAGACGATTGTTGTCTTGGCCAGTCGTTCTGCCAATGTAGGCGTCTCCATAGGAACAAATAGACTTGTGAATGAACCCTGAGATGGCCAGACTCTGTAGTTTATATTTCACCCACATTGAAATTACTCAACGTGCTAGTCGTCAACTAGCACGATGCCTAGGTCCAAAACTCCCTGCCGAGTGCCCCCATCTATCTAACATCAACAATTCAAAATGCATTGTGTTGGCGAGCCACCTAGAGTGGTGGCCACATTGTATACCTGGCTGAGAGAATTCACTCTTCACTAAACAAAGGACTAGACACATCACACTATTCACTATTGTCCAATGAAAGTAATGGGTGGTGAATATTAAACCTGTTGTTGTGTCAATGAATGTCTTAGGTATGATTTTCCTGAGTTTCAGTGCCAATAATTCAGTGGCTTTTTCTCTTTTGAACGGTGAATTCGTATATTTTAACCTTTTTTCTGCACAGTTTGCATGCAATATTGCTCTCTGTCTGTTCTCATCATGGATATTTGAACAAATTTGTATATATATCTGTTATATTTTCCTTATTTCAATGTCAGTGTATACTCGGTGGGACAGATTTTTGTATCACGAAACATTAGGGCAGGGTACCGGTGAGATTTCATTTTTCGATTGCATGAACTGTCTAAAATACTGTATTGGCCGAAGTAGACGTAGTCTTTGTCTTTGTATCTGTGTACGCAAACGAACAGTCAGAGGACATGGCATGCATTGGGTTACAACAATCTATATGGTTGTCTACAGGCACATTTTAACTGGGACAATATAAGAGAAAATATGGAAACACCAGAGAATGCCTACACATCTGATACTCGAAATATTCCGTACGTGATAGATGTCGATCAGATTTATCCATCTGTAGGCAACAGACCACATGATTAATTGGTCACACAGTAGGTTAAGTAGAGCACTAGTATAAGAAATAATGGATAAATTCATATGAATATCTATGGAGACAACCAATCACAGTTAGGGTCACCTGAAGAGAATGAGGAAAATTTCTAAAATTCACTTCATATTGAATTCTGATCTGGAAACACTGTCCAGCAGGACAGTGAGAGCTAAGTGGTTAAAATCATCCGTCTTGTCGACAGCAATAACGAAAATGCTCAACAGATTCGCTAAGTAAACGAAGGAGTCGAAGAGTTAGAACATGTTCAGAAAACATCTGCTGATGAACTCATTGACAGATTCTGAGTTTTATGAATGACTTTCGAAGAGAAAGGGAAAGTTTCACTGTATTCACTCTCACCTTGCATCTCATCGGGCAGGACTAGAAGCAACTGTGAAGGACATTATGCTCCGACGAATATATGTAAAAATCCAACCATTTTTATATTTGGGATGCATTTATTTCGCTGGAAAAATGTTAGTCATGACACTGCTTATGTAAATAAAGAGAATTTTTAAAAATTTTTTACATCAATAATTGAAATTTCGTCACTATCTGTGACTGGATGGCGAATTTGATATCTTAAGAATTGAAGTGGGGCCCTATGTGGACTTTATTAGATCTCAATGCAAGTATGTAGATAATTTCATAAACTCTTCACAAATTTTAAGCCTGATCAACAGACGTAAATAACAGGAAACAACATATTATCATTTTGTTCAAATGGTACTCAACTCCCATAGCAGATTTCGAGATCACAATATTCAATATATATATAAAAACTGCGCACTGTGGTAGTATGTAATTCCATATTCACTTGCGTAGGTCGGTGGCACAGCGGTAGAGTGCTCGCTTGACCACGCAGGTGTTCCGGCGTTCGATCCCCGGCCGACACACTCCTTCACCTCACTAAACCAGTTATAAGACCAGTAAAGAGGCAAGGTTGGGCATGAGGCTGGCTAGCAACCCTATCCTGTATAAATAATCACCACTGCTACAGAAACTTCAAGTCTCTAGCTTGAAGTCCTATGTTCCACTGGGAAAGTAAAGGAATAAAAAAATAGGGTATTATTTACTTGATAACGAAGTTTAGAACACAATTTATTCTTGTTCATTATCATATCACCAGTTACAGCTACACAACTTCGAAACTTCCGCCATATAGTTTTCTTCAGCCCTTTCCCCCTTCGATTTTAAAGCTGTCATCTTATCCAGTCTTATTGAATGCCTGTGTGTAGTTGCATCCAGTGCTATAGCTGAGCTGTTCTGCAGATTTCTGATCTTATTACGGTCAACTACTCTAGATTCTGCTAGGTTTCATTTCAGGGTATTCGACGAACTAAATTTTCTTGTTTAATTGGCTCTATACGATACTTTAACTGATCAAGCTTGTATCTAATTGGGTTTGTGGGTGGCTTGAACACCACATTTATTCCTGAATCTTTAAAAGGTCTATGCAGAAAAGCCGAGTTTCCTTCTCTGTGTGAAAGTATTACCGATAACTTGAATTCTTTGTCATTGGTGTTGTCATCCTTCTGAGCATGTTTGCTTTTTGTTGTATCACTCAAACATTTCACTAGTCCTGTTTTTCTACTGACATAAGGTGAGGTGATCCAAAATCCAAGCAAAAGTTTAAATGCGTATGGGTTTTGTGTAAACACTATCGTTTAACTTCCTATCTTTTTTCCTATTTTACGGTACAATCTAACATGGTTCTCTCCGCCTCCTGACTTTCTGGTTCAGAATTGAACTGAATTGCCTCCACTCCTAGTAATCAAAGGCATCACACACATGACATAGAATGTAAAAGACGAATTCTCCTCAATGATGTTACTGGTACTCGGTCCCTGGACAAGTATACAGCTTCCGATGAAGTCCACTGTGCTTTTATTATGTTTTTGCTGAGGTAAGCATTCCAAGGGGATAGTAGACATATTAGCCGATTATTATGTCAGCCGACTTAAAAATAAATCTGTATGCTGTAAAGGAGCTGTAAAATGGTGATTAGAAATATCATGTTCTTTGAAAAATGTTACAATTTTGTAAATAGTGCACCCGAAAGATAGCCTAGCAGAAGTGTCCCTCATGCAACTGTTGTAAGCAGGCTAACTTACGACTAACAGTAGATATTCAAGTACTGGTTTGTTGGGATTTAATTGATTGGTTACAGGATTTATTCATGAGCTGACATTGATTAGAGAACCATTGGATAACCTACGCTGGAGCACTGGACAGCTGTTTCGTCCTATTTTAGGACCCTTCATCAATACGCAGCCACCAGGCTCTCCAGTGGTTCTCTAACCAATTACAGCTCATGATGAAATCCTGTAACCAATCAACCGAATCACTACAAACCAATATTTGAATATCAATGAGATGCTCACTGGTGACTGGCCCTATTCAGGTAGGTAGTTACCTTAGGTTCTAGTGGGAATTCGTGGCCAGTAGGTTGCGACAGGTCGGGTATGAGGAGAAATACTCGTCAAACACATTGGCTAGTGGTTGCGCTATATCGTGAATTGGTAGAAGTTAGAATTCATGGGCCACTGGATTGGGTTCCAGTGGCTTAATAGTCTACGAGCTCGCCTTATAACAAGAAGGTCCTGAATTTTAACCCCGGTGGGTGCGTACTGATGAAGAGTCCCAAACTAGGACGAAACAGCTGTCCAGTTCTCTCAGGTTTTCCAATGGTTCTCTAACCAATGCCAGCTCATGATGAAATCCTGTAAACAGAAGTAGAGTTTGTCTGATAATCGTTTTTATTTGTGACAAAAAAAACGAAACGGCGTCTTTTCAGCACTCCTACTTTTCCATTGAAACACTTACTACATTTTTTACGCCTCATATCCCATGAGTAATTGAAATGGGCTAAATTTCAAAAGGGGCTGAATGAGATAAATTCCTCTTAATATGAAGTAGCCTTTGGTATTTTTTTCTTCTAAATAAAGTTAGAACTATAGTTGAAAACCCAATTGAAATTCGGTTGGCATTCACATCACATCATAACACAACACAACCCACACATACACAAAAGCAGCACTTCAATTCGCTTTAGTTTGAAGCATATTAGTATTGTCTACTTCCGGAGCTCGAAGTCAATGAGTGATTTATGAGTGTGGTGAATACTGGAGCAGAATGTTGAGTTTGCTTGTGTCGTTTATAAGATAAATAAATATGGTGTAGGTTTGTCTAGAGAGGAAGTATGCAGACGTGAGAATACACACACAGGTTGGTTGAAACGCTAAAATGCATTATCAGAACTACTTCATAATTACCTTTGCATGGAAAAACCGTTGAATAGCACACGTTACTTTGCTTTTTTTTCACAATGAAATATAACTTCTGAAATACAGTAATCGCAGAAATTATTAATGAATTTGACGAAATACGCAGCGGCAATAAGCTCATAGTGATATTGGTGATATTTATAAGAATTAACTAAGTTACTTTTCGCAGAGATATCTGAAATTTTTTTATTTTATAGAAGTCAGTTATTTCTATTGCTTGATTAATCCGTTCATATTTTGGATTGCTAGTGCCTTAGCTATGCTTAGATACTTTTATCTGACTCCTTTTAAAAAGTCTTTGGAATTCCTATAAGAGGTTCTATCAAACCTATCAAAGGAAGCGAGATCAAGACATCTGGACAAGGTTGAGGCACTTTCGATCGAAAAGTTCAAGGCCGCGTTATGTATTTTAAATAAAATTACTTTATATTTCTGTTTGTCGTTTAGAATGGATGCTGAACTCCAAGAATAGGATTTTTTGAAAATAAATACTTCGAGTGTTTGTCTTCAGCCATCCTAAGTATGATGATATACCTTACTTTATGGTACTTGGTTAAGGATGGATATCCATGAAATTCACGACGCACATTTAGACATATTTTCTGAAAAGTATATGTGTAACACTTGGGCACTGTAGTAGTAAGTAATTCCATATTAGTTTGTTTATTAGGTATTGCACACAGTGAAATAGTATTATTTACTGGATGACGTTTTGAACAAAATTTATTGTTCATAATCATATCAATTGTGATCACACGACTTTGACAATTGAGTTTTATAGCTTTCTTTGTTTTCTCCAATTTGTCGTAGGGGGAGTAGAATTTTCCAGATATCTGGGACAGGTGATGAATCATTCCTATTACACGTATTCTCAGCCAGTTGATTCGATAAACAAAGCTTCCATTATCAATCTCTCCCTATACCCTGTGACATTAGATTTTAAAACTGTCATCCTATGCCATCCCATTGTATGATTGTGTGTAAATGCATGTAGTGCTATAGCCGAACTATTCTCTAGATTTCTTATCTTATTTAGATCAAGCAATCTAGATTTTGCTAATTTTTATGTTCAGCTAGTCTGACTGCCCCTGTTCTACTATTTTGATCTATGTATTTGACCTGACAATCATTGCAGGGTATGAGATAAACTAAATTGTTTTGTTTTAAAGGCTCTACAGGATCCTTTAACCGACAAAGTTTGTTTCTAATTGAGTTTGTGGGTTTCAATGCCATTTTTATTCCTGCCCTGTTAAGAATTCTGCGTAAGGCTTTCGAGGTTCCATCCTTGTATGGAATTGCTACTGATGATTTAGATTCCTTATTGTTGGTGTTGTCATTAATATTATTATTATCACTATCGCTATCATCATCATAAAATAAATAATGATAGTAGCGATAGTGATAATAACAATAATAATGATAATAATAATAGTAATAATATTAATGATGACACCAACAATAAGGAATCTAAATCATCAGTAGCAATTCCATACAAGGATGGAACCTCGAAAACCTTACGCAGAATTCTTAAGAAGGCAGGAGCCATTTACAATCCCCTGTTTGCTGTTTATTTAGAAACAAAATGGTCCATCTCTATTGGCTTATTGAGAGCTCCTAGTTCGGATGCTTCAGCGATGCCCTTCTATTAATACGACTTTCGCCACCTAAGTGGTGGATGCCGTTTCGGCTTCCGAAACCATGAGTACTGAGTTTGAGTCTTAGTGGAAACACCATCACACATTCAGCCGACTAGTCCCAGATAGATTCCACTGCTAGGTACCGCCCACCCAATTTTTTATTCCTTCACGTTCCCAATGGAACATAGGGTTTCAAGCTAGAAGCTTGAAGTTTCTGTAGCAGTGTTCATTTTTACAGGATGGGTTTGCTAGCCTCATGCCCAACCTTTCCTCTTTACCAACTTTATTTCTGGCTTAACGAGGTAAAGGAGTGCGTCGGCCGGGGATCGAACCCCGGACCATGTGAATGGTCGGCGATCGTGCTAACCGCTGTGCCACCAACGCACGCTCACCCAATTACTTCATGTTAATCTTGAAACATAGTCAAAAAATCCGCCCTAGTAACTGACACGTCAAAAGAGATGGATTGTTTCTATCCACTATAAACAAACAACAAAGGACTCGAATCAGTTTCAACATTGTATTTACGGTGTCTTCTTGATGACATTTATAAATGATCAGTGTGAGAGATGCGTACATCATGACAGAGAGTGGGTCCATTCATTTAACCAGAATGAGACGGTAAACAAATGCTACATGGAGCAACCGTTCATCAAATACTGAATTGGCAGAAGTTGGAATTCGAAGGCTGACCAATGAATCGGATCCTATTGGCTTAACGGCCTGAGAGCTCACCATGTAACATGAGGGCCTGGGGTAGAACACCGTTGCTAGTATGTATTGCTGGAGGTTCTCAAATCAGGACGTAACAGTTGTCCACTACTCCCAGCTGGTTTTCCAATGGTTCTTTAGATGATATCACCTCACCTGACCCATTGCATCAATTCCCTGCAAACCGACACTTGAAAAACAATAAAACATTAGATATTCTTGAATGCGAATGGAACATAAGCTCAAAATCTCAAAGGAAGATTTCACAGAATTACTGGTCATTACTAGAGAGATTTAAAGAGATGATCCTCACGTAGGTTTAATTAATCCTAATCGAATGAATGTTTATTGAACAAAGAATATTCTTTTCGACAACCTGCTCTTCATCAGGTTAGCAAGTTGTATATACATCATAGTTTTCCATCCAGGGCTTGTCTGATTCTCTTCAGGATGATGCGGCTTAGCATCAAAAATAAGATCCAGGTTTTCAACTCCAATGTGAAGTCAGTGCTACTTTACGGATCAGAGACTTGGCGAGTCACAAAGAGCACCTAAAACAAACTACAAACCTTCATTAACAGTTGTCTTCGCTCAATAGTACTCAAGATCAGATGGCCGGCCAGAAAAGATCAGCAACAGGGATCTCTGGGAGCGAACCAACCAGGAACCGATTGTGCAACAAATAAGCAGGAAGAAATGGAGCTGAATTGGCTGACTTAAACTTCCTTGAGACAAGTATAGTTCCTAGCGAGGAACCGATTGTGAAAGACATAGGCAGGAAGAAATGGAGATGGATTGGCCACCATGCTCCGAGGAAACCATCAAGTGACATCACTAGACAAGCCATTGCTCGAGTGGAACCCGAAAGTTATGCAGCGAGTTGGTCGTCAGTGCAAGGGTGACTTGGAGGTGGTCATGTGAAGAGGAGATGAAAACGTGTGGGCAGACTTGGAGCCAGGTGAAGACTGTAGCAGAGAACCGAACGCAATGGAGACGCACGGCTGAAGCCCTATGTTCCTCTAGGAATTAAAGGAAACAATAATAATAATATACATCATAGTGAATGAATGAATTAGTGTTATTAACAACAATAATATTGTTTGAATAACATCGAATCAGTGACAATAATATCATCGGACTATAGTTCTATTACTAAGGTAAAAAGGTAAGAAAATCAATTCAAAGAACTTTGAATGCTGGCAAATTACAAGTCCTATTTTCTACATGACCAGTGGTGGTTCCCCAGCTAAAAGATGAAGTACCTAGTCACTTCTAAATGTAACTCCATATTTAAATGCGCTTGTGGACAGAATTGCATTGACCGGTGCTCTTGGAGCTTGACATTTCATGCCCAGGAACATCTGCTTGTTTGGTTAAATAAACAGCACGATATTAGAACACCTGGTCCAAACTGGCCACAAGGCTAATATTGAAGAGCCCTTCTTCATCATCAGCTATCGGCTACCAAACAAATCGCCAAAAACAACCAGGTACTGTATACTCCAAACAACAGAGGCTATCATCAATTGTCTGAAACAAACTGTGCTTTGTGTGTTTAAAAAGCAAGTCCAGCCACTACTACTACTGCCCTGGTTGGCCTTCAGTGGAGACTATAAATTCATGAATTTGTATCATTATCTTTCCTAATTCGCTTATCTGATATTCAGTGTGTATTGTTATGTTGATGCTGTCAAACCATAATCCATTGATATTATTATTATTATTGATTCGATGTTATTTAAACAACAATAATGTTTTTAATAACACTAATTCATTCACTATTATGTAAACATGAAGAAAGCTGAAAAATAAAGCTTTCTAACACAGATTAACTGAATCTTAGAATAAACAGAGTTTACTAATGAAATAGAATCGGATAAGGGAACGCTAAACTTTCTGGATTGTCCCGTAAAAAGACAAACTGACAAGAAACTATAGTTTACAACATACAGAAAACTGAAACATTCAAACACGTATTTGAATTTCCAATCAGATCATCCAATAAGAATGAAAGTTTCAGTAGCTTTAAATCTCGTTATAACAGAGCAAGAAACATTATAACAGTTAATGATGGTATGGAGAACGAGATGTTCAATATGAAACAGATTTTGATTAGAAATGGTTATGCGGAAAAGCTACTACATAATATTATCAATAAAAGGGAGCATAAGGGACCCAGCTGAACAACTTCAAAGACTATTTGTTTCATATCATATTAAAGTCTATATCAAACCCTCTAATTCTCTGGA
This sequence comes from Trichobilharzia szidati, assembly GCA_944472155.2. Taxonomy (NCBI): domain Eukaryota; kingdom Metazoa; phylum Platyhelminthes; class Trematoda; order Strigeidida; family Schistosomatidae; genus Trichobilharzia; species Trichobilharzia szidati. Next base: position 65,463,488 of record OX235277.1, on the reverse strand, counting down.
GAGAGCGTTGGTGCATGTCAAGGATATAGTTCTCAAAATGTCACAAAGTAATTGTGTCTGTAGGATAAAATGTTCAGAATGAGAAGCATGCTATATAGGGGAGAGCAGTAGACAGGTGAAGGTCAGAGTGGATGAACACTGACTGTGCACAAAACGTCCGCGTAGAAATAAAGTAGAATTAAAGGGTCTAGAAAAAAAATGTATGCTATAGACAGCAGACATACGCATCGATTTTGACAGTGTCGACATTTCTGGAAGAGGCTTTCATTCACGTAAAGAAAGGCTGACCTCTGAAGACCTGCGTGTTATAACGACATAGAATGAAGTAAATGGGAGAGAAGGGATAGACTTATCACCTATATGGTAAACTCTAATGAAGCAAGACAAATGAGAAAACAACAAATACCTCCATGAACCTACATGACCTTTAAAAAATGTATTATCATGTTTATCACATGTGAACTGACGTGTTTTCCATATGACAAATAACACTCATACAGAAAAATATACACAATAACAATTTAACGTTAGTCATCACAAATGTATGTTGACTACTTATACATATTTCTGTTTTAGATGTGGTTGTGTTCTCTGAGCTGGATAGTTAATTTGCGAAGCATTCATCGCCCTACTAGGCGACATCTTCAGCGCATAGTTCAATTTGAAGTGAGCTTTTAGATTTCTCCACGAGTTTAATAATCATCTCTCCTGGTGACCACCTTGAACGTCGTTATTGGTTGCTCTTGTGTGTTTTCACACCCTCTAGGCTGCTTGTATTGGAACTGATTGTTTCTTTGACTTGAACTTTGACCCTTTGTGTGTGACAATTCTTTTTTATCGGTTGATAAATTTTGTCTATCTCAATGTGTCTATTGATTGATGATTCACTGGAATACAAGGCAGGCCTCTAAAAATTCTCTTGCATTCTTGTTGTTTCCTCTGCCTAATATTTGAACGTTGTCCCAGTCGAATTGATATCCGTGGTTGTCTGTATGCAGTGAGTGATATGAAGGAGTGGTATTTTGTCCTTTGACAGATAGCTTGTGTTCGTGGATACGAAGACGAAGGGGACGCAGTTGATACAATCTATTTTGTAGATGATGTTGGTTTTATCTTCCTTCGCTGTTGAGTCTTTTGGTTGACATAGAATTGAGTGAAGTGACTATGTTGGCTTGTGTACGGCATCGATTCCTAGAGGTTTGAAGAGTCTTGTAGTGATTTCTGAGATATGCTTTATATATGGTAAGGCGATTTTCTTTGTGCTTTCCTTGGGGGCTTTTGGTTTGATAGGTTGGCTTGGGGGTATATGTCTTTTGATGAAATTCTCTATTATATCTACATATTTTTGTTGCTATGACTGTCTACTGACCTTCAAATGACCTGACATCAGTTTATGTAAATAAAATGTTTGACTATATATTTTGATGATTAATAAAATCCGAATAATTCTCTTGTTAAGAAAGCTGTGACTTTCACTGCAAAACGTTCAGAAAACTGATCTTGTTTTGATTTTTTCCTTTAACACGCTGGGACTAATTTAAATAATTTATAATGAATCAATCTGACTCCACGCTGATATTATTCCAGGAAGTTCGTAATATCTATGGTCTGGAAACTTATAACAACTGTAGAACCTGGTGAAGAGGAGGTTATCGAAGAGAATATTCTTTCTTCAGTAATCATTCTTTTGAAGAAAAATTTTAATGGGCATTTTTGATCAGTTGATCTTAATCACTCACTCAGAGACAAGCTCTGTGTACCCAATTAAACAAAATAAGACAATTTACAAAATACCCTGCAATGACTGTGAAGTCAACTAAATAGGTCAAACTAGTAGGCCGGGGATAGTCAGATTGTCAGAACATAAGAATTTAGCTAAGGTAAGAATGGTTGACCCCGAGAAGATAAGTAATTTAGAAAAAACGCATCACTGCATTGCACTGCATTGCACTGCATGCATTAAAACACACAACCACACAATAGGGTGGGAAAGGGTTAAAATTCTAAGAAGTAATATAGGTAGGTGGAGAGAGAGACTGATTACTCAATTCATTGAGTGTACACCCAGCACAGCAGTACACCCAGTACAGCAGTTCAAGTTGACACCCAGCACATGCAGGAGAAATGATTCAATGCAAATACCAGAGATGTGGAAGATATTATTACCACCAGTCAAATCAGAGGAGAATAATAAGTAATGTTATAATTCTATTGCAATTCACGTACATTATCAAAATTAAATTATATATATACTGGAGTTATACTCTACCACAGTGCCGAAGTTTTATCTTAATCACTTGATAAATGTATGTTGAGGGATTCCTTGGTAAAACAGATTATCCGTTAGAATTTTGGTGACGTAACGAGAAGTTCTCCCTTATTGTTTTAGGCGCCTTAAGTAATATTTCACTTGCCTATTTGTTAAGGAAATTCGTCTCTTCATCCTTCCTTAGTTAGACAGTCTCTTATTGTACCTAAAAAAAGATGCACTCATAACTAACCTATTCAACTACTTCATATGTGATGATGCAACACTTGAAAACAGCGGCATGTTCAAATCATGAATTTTATGATAGAAGTCGACTACAAGAGAAGTGTGAACAACAATGTCTAAATATCTACTCATTATTTCTGATCAACACGTTGATTCTCTGCTGACTGACTACATGATGATGTGGAGATGAATGAATGAATTTTGCTGAAGTGCACTTTTATCCTCGTGAAGTTCTACTCACGTTCAAGTGTCTGAATAAGTTTCTCACAATTTAAGTAATTAGATTTACGAACTGATTTCCAGAAATGAAATCGCATATATAAATGTACAGGAGCTGAGATCAGAGTCACGCACCGTTCAAGTGTTTTTTGTATAAACAATTTCTGTGACTGCTCAAATCCCTTTAATGTTATTCAACATTCCATTCTATTTGAAGGTCTGAAGTGACTACAACAACTTACAGTGGTTAATTTTAGTGCTAAGGGAAGCTGAGGAATTGACGAGTTTATATTTACCCATAGGCATACGTATGTATAGGTGTACTACACTATTAACATCAAGTCCTTCTTCACATATTTTATATGTGAATGTTTATCTTGATATATATGTGGAGAGGAAATATGATATAAGTATACTTTTGCTTTGTGCGTCAGTAGCACAGCTGCAGAATTCTGGCCATACACAAAGATGGTCCGGGGTTCGATCCCCAGCCGATGCACCACTCCTCTACCTCACTAAGCTAGTAATAAGAATGACAAAGAGGGCAGGTTGGACATGAGGCTGATTAGCAAGTCCATCCTGTAAAATATAAATAACGCTGCTACCAAAATTTCAGAGGTCTAGCTTGAAGTCCTTTGTTCCCCTGGGGGCGTAAAAGAAACTATCTGAAGTTCCAATATACCTTAGTACTTTGCCAATAACAAAACTCCAGAAGCAACAGCCTAATGTTTCATGGCAACTTTGGGATGTAACAATACAAATGACTACTGATCTACCATTAGTTACCAGGTGTAGGTGAAAAGCATTCATTGTCTTCCCAGGTGATATTCTGCAGTGCTTACTTCAAAATGAAATAAGCTTATTGGATAAGCTCTGTGAACGCAGTAACCTGTTTCTCCCAATGACTGATATTTTTTAATCCTCTTGTTCACTTGTATACTTTTCATTAATCTAATTGAAAACTCAACTTCATCAACTTCGTAAAGGCCTTCGACAGACAGCGTTATTTGAGAAGTAATTTGGAAATTTTTTCAACACTACGGCGTGCAGTGCCACAAGTCTTTATCAACCCCATGCAACAGCTGGCTATACGACATTGTTTGCCACGTGTAAGGTGATCCACAATGGAAAACCCAGTGAGGCGTTTGAAGTAAATAAAGGAGTAAGACAATTCTGGCTGCTTATTATCGCCGATGACATTCTTACTTGTGGTCAGACTGTGAGTTAGGAGTTAGAAGACAGGAAAACACTGGACAATCGATAAGAAGACTCTAGAAGATTTCGATTTCTCTGCGGATGAATTAAGTTTAATGTCACACAAACTCGAAGACTTGCGGGCAGAAAAAAATCAACAAACTTGCTGAAGAGGCGAGGCAGGCAGCGAAGACAAAAGTCCAGGTGAACATAGAGAAGATGGGGTTGATGAATATAATCAACTAGCCAGCAGCAACAACAACCAGCACCAGCCAACTTCAAAGGGAGAAATTTAAAGGAGGTTATTTCCTTTGCTTATGATGTCAGCATCGTTTCAACCACAAGTGGAACTGACGAAGATGTCAAAGTAGGCCAGAATTAGAAAGGCAAGATACGCCTTCATCAACCTGAAGCCGGTTTGAAAATTTGCTTCACTCACTCATCAAAAAGAACAAGATTCTGATTCTGTTCAACGCAAGTGTGAAGTCAGTCCTTCTATACGGGTCAGAAACTTTCACTGCATGTCACGAAAAGCATTTCCAACAGGCTGGTTCGGACTTTCCCCAACAGCTATCTTCACTCCATACTGAAGATCAAAATGGCCAACCAGAAAGAATAAGCAACCTGAAACCCTGGCTGTGAACAAACCACTTAGGAGCTGACTGTTCAACAAATATGCAGGTGAAAGTGGAGATGGGCAATGCAGGCCATCACTCGAGTGGAATCCAAGTGAAAAGTGACGAGTAGGTCGTCCTAGGTTGACGAGTGGCGAGTGGGAGATGAGAGATTATGGAAAATCGTGGATCCAGTTGAAGAGGACGGCCAGAATTAGAATATAGTGGTGATCTGTTGTTGTTGAAGCCTTATGTTCCAGTTGGAACGCAAGGGAATAATAATATAATTAAAACAAAATAGGCAGTTTAGTGAAGAGTTTGTTTTCGCCGGCGAATTCATTTATCTAGCTGCACAATCGCAACTATATATATATATATATTTGTGTATATGCCTACTTTAGGTTTGTCGCATCAGAACAAAGATTAGTAAGGGTTATTTTTTACGTCACAAATATTTCCAAAGTGTGATAAATAATCGGATTGAAACCAGCGTGGTAGGGGAGGAGTGAAGATTAGTAAAAGAGTAGTAGAGGTGGTGAGGCGTCAAAAAACATAGTTGTTAATGTTAGTCAATAAATAAAAGAAGTATCTACAATACACTCAATCAAGTGTTTGATAGTTACGTAGTCGGGCGACTAATTTAATGGACGAGTTGTTATCAGGATCATAGAAAGGAAGGAATATATGGAACTAGGCAAGAACTGTAAAGATGACAAAAGTTATAAGGAGTTGGAAAACCACGCAAACAAATATGAAGTGTCTAGAAATCAGCAAGGTTTTCACCATGTTAGTAGGAGCGGTTGAATAACTTTTTAGTTTGCAAAGCTTTTCTAAGTGCGTCGGTGGCATAGCGGTTAGGACGCTCGCCGACTGTGCACATGGTCCGGGGTTCGATCTCCGGCAGACGCACTCCTTTACCTCGCTAAGCCAGAAATAATGCTGGTGAAGAGGAAAGGTTAGGCATGAGGCTGGCAACCCCATCCTGTAAAAATAATAAATAAATAATAAATAATAAAATAAACTGAGAATACGTGCAACTAGGAACTATTTAAGATCAGTCACGGATATCTGGGAAGTTCTGCTAGCTTCATGACGAGTAAGAAGGAAAAGAAAGGACTGTGAAAGACATGCTGCGAAGATATTTAATATCAGTCGACATGAATATGAACAACAAATTGTGCCTGGATCTCTGTCATCCAGCAAATAATACTGTTTCACTCTGTTCGATATATCCGATAGATGGAATTACGTATCACCACAATGACCAGTTTTCCACATAAGTTAATTCCCATTGACAGAATATTACTGACGTAGCTTGTAATTGGTGAATCTAGGTGAAATGAAAATTAAAGTTCTGTCGGATTCTGACCAGCTGTCTGAAGATTACTAGCCGGTTAATTCATTTTAGTGTTGACTGGAATATAAGGCTTCAACATCACATCTCGAAATAACCCTCTCATCTGCTGTCCTCTTCAGCTGGCCCCATAATTGACCTTAGTCTCTCATCTCCTCGTCTTCACACGATCTCCTCCGGGTCATCATTAGCACCATACCCAACTCGTCTTTTATGATTCGGCTTCTCCTGGAAAGGTTCGGGCGCGGTGTCACTCAATGGCCTTCGCAGCTTGTATCCAACCCATCTCCATTTCCCCATGTAACTGTTGAGCAATTGGTTCTTGACTGGTTCATCTTCAGAGTTTCCTGTTAATTATTCTTTCTGGCTGACCATTCCATCTTAAGTATGGAGAGGGCGAAGGCAGTTGTGAATAAAATTCTTAAGCTGCCCGTTGAATATTCTTTTCCTGAACTCCCATATTTTCGACTCATTTGGAAGAACTTACTTAACATTGGTGGTTACATCCAAATTTCTGTGAGTGTAATGGATTTCTGAACTGATTTAAGAGTAATTAACGAGTGTCCTGTCTTCTCAATTTTGGCTAGCTTTGACATCCTCATCCATGTCAGCTACCTTTAGATAAGTGGAGGAAGCAACCTCTTTCAAATTTCTCCTGCTGACAGTGATTAGTGCCCCTTGTTATCCTTGTTGTTGTTGATTGTCGAGTATCTTCGTCACCTCCGTCTTCTTTATGTTCACTTGAAACCCTGTCTTCGCTGCTTCTGTAGTTTGTTTGTTAGCCCGGATACCAAAACAGTAGTCGAAAATGTTCAGTTATTTAGAAACTTGGTCTGATGTGAGACGGTGGCACAGCGGTTAGGACTCTCGCCGACTATGCACATGGTTCGGGGTTTGGTCCCCTGCCGATGCACACGTGATTTCAATGGTCGGCCTGGAAAATTTTTGGGCTACTCATATCACATGCTGAAAATTCCATATCTGTACCAAAAATAGGGTGTGGAATCAAGCTATGATGAAAAAATATGCTTCAGTTGAAGACGCTGTTGAGGTTACATTGGGGCAAAAAATGATTTTAGGATGTATAAGCATTCCGTAATCAACCTCTCTCTCCTCCTACCTAGATTACTTTTTAGAATTTTAACCCTATCCCACGCTATTGTGTGGTTGTTTGTTAATGCGTGAAGTGCAATAGCTGAGCTTTTTTCTAAATTACTTATCTTTTCATGTTCAACCATTCTTCCCTTAGCTAAATTCTTATGTTCTGATAGTCTGACTACCCCTGACCTACTAGTTTGACCTATTTAGTTGACCTCACAGTCATTGCAGGGTATTTTGTAAATCATATTATATTTTTAATTGGGTCCACCGGGTCTTTCAACCTACAAAGCTTGTCTCTGGGTGAGTTTGTAGGTTTGAATGACACCCTAATCCCTGCTTTATTTAGAATCCTACGTAGGGTCTCAGATGTCCCCTCCTTATATGGTATAACAGTAGATGACATATTCTCTCTTATTTATGTTATTACTAATAGTTATACAATTATTTTTATTTTGTTTTTGGCCTTTACTGATCTTTCTAATGAATTTTATAGCATAGTTATTCAACACCAACCAGCTATTCTTCTATCTATTTTATTTCGACATTTAGGTCTTCTTTTGTGCTACTTAGTGCTACGGCTCGGCTCGATGTTTACAACATCACGATTTTAGGATGTATCTCGTTGTTAACTTGCAATTTAAGTCCCTTTCACATAATTTCCATAAACTTATTTTCTTACGCTTTCAGCTTTAAAAAGATATGAATATGATCCTACTCGTGCTGCATATTTTATTGACGTTGTGGAGCAACGATTGTACAGCACAGCCTTACCCTCACAATGATGAATACATGACAGTGTTTGATGATGAGGTTGAAATTCCACTAACCGATGATTCACACAAAATCAGACCGCCGAATGACGAGACCGTTGACCTTCATCCTAGTGGACAACCTCACAGATTCCAAAGATTAGGAAGAAGACAGAGTAAGTATGCGTTGATATTTTTGCCGCTCACTAATATTCAGGTAAACAAATCGCAAATATTATTACATTATTATTCATTTTAGTTTCGTGTGGAACTTATAGCTTCACTGGCACATCTCTATTTCACCAAGTTGTCTGAAATGGTTGTTTTGACCAGCTAAGCGGTTTCGTAGGATGATATCACCATGCCACCATCAGATTACTAACTTTCTGTTCCGTCTTCGGTTCACACTCGACATCCTGTCATGTTATGTCATTCAACGGTCTGAATGAATAATTTCGGTATATTAAATTATCATGACTTGACGCCAGTTACAGAATCATTTATAAAAGAAATTGAAGTGATGGACAGCTGTTTTGTCCTTGGTCTTCTGGACTCTTCATCAGTACACACCCGTTCACCGCCAGCATTAGAATCCAGGACTTTCCGGTTGGAAGACGAGCTTGTGGACAATTCATTAGCCACTGGGATCCGACCCAATGTCCAGCCCATCAATTTCAAACTCTGGCAATTCAAATTCCTGCAAACCAACACTTGAGGATTGATCTGATTCCCACTAGCGAATTGCCCCCTTCAGGTTGGTACCTGCCTGGCTTCTAGTAAGAAGTCGTGGCTGTTGTTGAACACCATCGCGGATGAGAGGACAAATGGCCGCCAGCGGTGACATTGGGTGGTGCCAGTAACGCTCTGTCGTGCGTAAATAGGCATAATTTGGAATATATGGGCGGGCCATTGGGTCGGGTCCTAGCGGCTGAACTGCCTACAACCTGGCCTCTTAACCGAAGGGTCCTCGATTCGAACTCTAACGGTTGGTTGGCGTGTGTTTCTAAAGTTTTCCAAAGCACTAGGACGAGAGAGTTGTCCTGCGCTCTCTGGTGGTTTTCCAATGGTTCTCTAACCGATATCTGCTAACTGCAATCAATTCACTCAGCAAACGCTTGGGGTGAATTAAATTTTCTGTGATGCACGGTGACCATAGATGGAATCTAGGACGCATATTTCGTTCTATGTGGGACTAGTCGGCTTGTTGTGCACTCCATCTCAATTCAGTGGTGGTATTCACGTAAATATTCAGACCAACCACCCATCGTTTCAGGCGGCAAAGCATTGTTCACTAGGCCATTTGGTCAAAAACCGCCACCTATAACACTGCTAGTCACTATTCGCCAATTAAAAACATGCTAAGCTTCAGACGGAGTCGAAGCTTTGTGGAGATTTGTGAATTATCTGACTAACTGGAGCTTCTGTGTGACTATTGTGTGTCTCTTCAGTTATGCTGTTGTCTACGCAGAGTAAAATAGTTAGTCGCGTCATTCTGGAGAGAATAAAGGGTTCATTAGATGCAGAATTCTACCTGCTGGAATATAGTAGATTCCGGAATAGTAAATAATGTGATGATCGAATTTCGGTTCTATGCATCATCATCAAACAGGTCACAAAAAGCCAATCAAACCTCTATTTCAGCTTCATCGATCTTGAAAAGGCACTCAACAGAGTTGACTGTTAATTAATTTGGAAACTAATTCAACACTGTAGCGCTCCTCAAATCTTTATCAGCCTCATTCAACAGCTATTTGACGATGCCACGGGTCAAGTGATCAACAACCAACAAGTCAGTGAAGCCCTTGAAGTCAATACAGGAGTAAAACGAGGCTGTTTACTATTGTATATGATGTTCCTGATTGTAGTGGACTGGATTATTCAGAAGGCTCTGCTTGCGAGCGAGAAAACATGAATACGTCGGCCCAAAAAGAAAGCACTAGGGGATCTGGATTTCGCAAATGTTTTCTAACACCTTCAAACACTGTTTCAGCTTTACCTTTGCTACTGAAATGACAATGTATTGTTGTAATAATGAACTGTTGGTTTCCTCAATCTATGTAGAATTCTATTTATTGATAATGTACTAACTGGATGCAATACTGTAGTAAAAATGCTGAGAATTCCATTCTGTATCACAAGTACTGTTTTGGAATAAAGCAAATTATTATTATTATGTCTGATGTTACGAAAACTCACAAAAATCACAGGCAAATATCAAAATGTTGTCAGAAGTGGCAGTCAGAGAAGAGAGGACTTCAGGTGAATGTAGAGAAGACGGGGGTGATAAAGATAAGCAACGAACAGCAACAACAACAACCAGCACCAATCACTATGAAAGTAGAAATTTGAAGGAAGTTAATTCCCTCACTTATGTAGGCAGCATCGTTTCAACCACAGGTGGAAAGGATGAGGATATCGAAAACAGAATCGGAAAGGCGAAATAGTCGGGCATCATTCGGAAATCAACCTCAAAATCTTCCACACTTCCCAGCATCAAGAAGAAAATTCGGATTTCCAACACCAATGTTAAGTCAGTTAGTGCTTCTATATGCTTCCGATACTTGATGAGCTCTTTATAAAAAGCATTTTCAAAAGGACACTGTGGATTTTTACCAACAGCTGTCTTCGCTCACTACTGAGGATATTGTAGCCGAATAGAAAGGATTCGCCATAAAAAAACTCTGGAAATGAACCAACATTCCGAAGAAAATGTAGACTGGTTGAATACACCGAATTGAATCGTGAGCTGGGCCAGTGGTCGAGGAGAACATAAATGAGAAACGACGACCAAGACATATTTCCGTTGATAAAATCGAAGAGACCAAAAAGCGAGGTTGGCGAGAGCCTATGAGAATCGTAGAGAACCGGACATAGTCATGATGTGCTGTTAAAGCTCTAAGTCCCACTTCCATCTCGAGAGAACAACAAATTAACAACATATAAGACACTTTCGATGAAGATGATGACCTAAATGCCTTTCATTTGCATGGCAGATACATTATGCGGTTGATGTTATCATTCAACGATATAATTTAGGGGAACACTTAACACCGAAACCACGGATAGAATTCATCATTTTAAGTGGTGAACATTTCCAGTAGTAGGTCTTAAGGCTTCGCCCTGTTCATCGATGACCAGAATAGGACCCTGTTAGCATTGACTTTTGACGAAGACTAATTGAACTTCTACTTTTACTGTTGTAGAGTAGAAATATTGGCGAATATATGACCTTATATTTGACTCGATTAACTGATCACTACTCATATTTTCTACTTCTCTTCTGTACTTTTATTTATCAGTCAAATATTTATTTCCAGTAAACAAATACTAATAATAATAATTATAATAATTACTGACAAATATTGTAACCAGTAGACATATTCTTCGATATATTCTAACTTAGTTTACCTTTATGAATTATAATGAATATAGTCATAGGGGCAAATAGTAATTATATATATATATATTTATGCATAACTGGTCTTTTAATACCCTGTGGTATAAGAAACTGTGAGCTCACAATAGCGTGTTCCTTGATTATGAGGTTTTATTGACAGTAAACATCCGTAAGAATTCATGCTTCGTTGCCCTGTTGTTCAGACTTCTTTTCCCTTAATTACAAATAGTGATGAAAGCGAAAAAAGAAAACAATTCTGCTTAATAAAGTACTAAAAGTATTTTGGAATTTGCTTGATACTGTCTATAGGTTTATACATGTTAAATGACTGTTAAATCAATGACCTTAATTGACTTTCACACGAATATACCCTGATTATTATTATTAAACTAGAAAGCGAAAACAAAAACACTGGCTGAAGAGGCTGGCAGCAAAATCAGGACTGCAGGTGAAAACAGAGAAGACTGAGGTGATCAAGATAGCCATCAATGAACAACAACGACAAGCAGCACCAGTCACCATCAACGGGAGATATTTAACAGAGGTTGCCTCCTTCACTTATCTAGGCAGCCAGCATCGTTTCAACTACAGACGGATGGCACGGATGAAAATGTCAAACCCAACCAGTCAGAATCGGAAAGGAAAGATACGCTTTCGTCAACCTGAAACCAGCCTGGAAATCTTTCATACTAAGCATAAGGAACAGTATTTGCATTTTCAACATCAATAAAAAGTCGATCAGTGCTTCTATGTAGGTCAGAAACTTGCACTGCGTGTCACAAAAAGCATTTCCAACAGCCTATTACAGACTTTCATCAACAGATACGTTTGCTGGTCCCATACTGAAGATCAAGTGGCCAGAAAGAATAGGCGATAAGATACTTTGGCCAGCAGCAAACCAACCAGGAGCCTATCGTTCAACAAATAAGTGGGAGAAAGTAGAGATGGCTTGGTCGGTCATACATTTGGGAAGCCGCCGAATGACATGGCACACCAGGCCCTGCAGTGGAATCTCAATGGAAAGAGACGAGTGGATCGTCAGTGCAATGGTGACATAGAGGAGACTGTGTGAGGAAGAGATGAAAGAATTTGGTCAATCGTGGTCCAAGTTGAAGAGGACGGCAGAAAACAGAACAAAGTGAAGATGTGTTGTTGAAGCTGACCTATGTTCCACTCGGAACGCAAGGGAATAATAATAAATATATAAATTATTATTAATCTCTCTATAAAAAGATTGCTTAGTAGTATTATTGTTCACTACGGCAATTATTCAAAACATTTGCAACTTACTGATTCACAGGTTTCCCTATACAGATGAGGAAAGTTGGCATCTTAGATGTCAGCTAATCCTAATATATAAAATAACTATTCCTGGGTTGTGTTAACCATTTTTATGATTAGCATTCAACGAAATGGTGTGTATTTCTTGAAGGAGACAAAGTGGAGGTATCATCTTGATGGATTAGTTTGCGTCTTAGGTCAATTCATCTTTTATTCGAAGATCCCGGAGGAACACTGTTCAGAATAAAGCTGTTGCTATTATTATTCTTATTACTATTATGTTAAGTATGTCATATAATACTGTCTTGGATCTCGCTTGTGCCCTGCATCTGAATTTGATTGATGTTTTGCATTTTTCTTTGAATCAATCATTCCATTGAAGTAAATACACGTATTAGCCCTACCTTTCTTTGCCTTCTTTCTTATTTCAGTACCAATTATCATTCCTCAACGCTTTGGAAAACGGGTGTACGGTAAGAATGATATATACAACCAAATCTTAATAAATTTGTACTTATATTCAGTACCTTGACTTACGGAGTATATTTTCAAGGGTTTGGTTCGTAAAGATTAGATTTGTTTATTCGAGTTTGACCATGAATTGACCATCAGTGAGTACTGCACAGCTGTTTCATCCCAGTTTGGGAATCATTGGCAGTACGCACCCACCACAAGGGTTCGAATCCAGGACCTTATGGTTACAAGGAAAGCTGGCTCGTATGCCATTCAGCCACTGGGACCCATTTCAGTGACTGGCACATGAATTTGAACTTCTGCCAATTCGTGATTTGGCACCACCACCAACCAATATCATTGGTGGGAATTCCATCCTCACACTTGACCGAATGGACTTCACTTGTCACGACTTCTCACTAGAACTCCAGGAAACTTTGTCCTGTAGCAAGCTTATCTTCTAACTGAAAGATCCTGGGTTCTAATTCCTGCTTACTGTCGGTTATTCTCAAACTAGGGTGAAACAGCTGCCCAGTACTCCCTGGTTGTTTTCAATAGTTCTTTAACTGATATCAATCCCGGGGCAAACGTGAAACAAACAGAATCCCAACGAAACAGACAGAAGACCAGTAGTTCAGCGACGAGTCTCTTGTCAGTGAATTCATTTTTATAGCTGTGCAGTCGCAAATATATATGGTTGTTTTGAAAGTATGTGCACATTAAATTTATCAAACGGAAATACAATTAGTAAGTTCAGATGAATTGGGTGTTGATAAAAGAGGGAAGTAAGAGAAGTGATGAGTTGTCACAAAGGATTGTTAGAGAAGACTTATGTGATAACGTGAATAGTTTGATGAAAGAGTTGTGCTCAGGATGAACATGGAAACAAAATAAAATACGAAATTGCACAAGAGTTTTAAGTAGTTAGAAAAATAAGCATACAATCAAAAGTTAGGTGAAATCAACAGAGTTGTTACAATGATAGTAGAATTGGTTGAATAATTTTCCTTCGTATGCATTCTTCTGGTTCTTCCAATTGAATGGTTAGGGCTTCTGCAATGCAAAGAAGACGGAAACGTATTGTCTTTGGCAGGTTGTGCTTCTCTTTGTAGATTACACTCAAGTGGGAGGCGTTTGTTGAGATGGAATGACCAGAAAATAACTCTTGACAGCGTGGAATCACTATTTAAATGCTATTTCTTTCTTTGTAGATAGGAATTTTAACCTTGTTAGTCCAGTGCTTTATTTTATCATAGAGGCATCGTCAGCTAAGCTGTACATTCATGTTTACTTAGCAAATGGGTTAGAAAGTTTGGAAGGTATTTCCGACCATATGTCAAATGAATAAAATTCCAAAGTGCAACAGACAGAATTATCAGATAGAAAGAACTTAGTAGGACCATAATTAGTGATAAAATTCACCTTTTGTGCAATTAGGAATTTGAAATATTTATGAGTAACAGAAATAAACAGGAAGCTTCGATAAGAAAGATGGTGACTCGATAATGACTATTGGGAGGATGGACCGTTCACTATGGTCATAGTAGACACAATGGTAGGGCGTATTTTCTTTCAACACTTAGCGTCAGCTTGAACGTTTGGATTCTTGGCGTCTCAGCTATGCCCATATGCCTTGATCTTATTCCCTCCAACATGTTTAATCGGATATTGTATACGACTTAGAAAAACTTTTCAGATGGAGCTGGATGTCCTGAGTTCCTCAGATGTTCTGTTAACGAACTGTATACGCACTCACACTTGCGGCCTCTGTTCACCAGTCATCCAGGCTGCGGATAGTGTTCCAGAGCATGTTTTACAGGTGTATACATGGTACGGCAGATGTACTCAGCTCCAAAAGAGCCAGTCAACTATTATATGCATATTGAAGTGATTTATGACAGAAAATACTACTGGAACGTTCTCACCCATTTACTATGTAATCCTCAATGTGCAGCCCAACTGATGACTTCGCCGAAGAGAGATTTTCCTTCGCTACAACCGTTTTTTATTATTTATTATTATTATTGTTCCCTTGGGTTCCTAGTGGAACATAGGGCTTCAACTACACGTCTCCACTTGCTTCTGTCTTCTGCTGTACTTTTCACTTGCATCCATGTTAATCCATACTGTTTCAGTTCCTCTTCACACGATCTCCTCCATGTCACCCTTGGACGTACCACTCACCGCTTCTCTTTCGGGTTCCACTCGAGCTATGGCCTGACGCGCGATGTCACCCAGTGACCTCCTCAGCGAGTGTCCAATCCATCTCCACTTTCTCCTGCATATTTGTTGAGCGATTGGTTCTTGTTTTGTTTGTTCCCATAGTTTCTTGTTGGTGATTCTTTCCGGCCATCTGATCTTCAGTATAGAACCAACGAAGACAGTTGTTGATAAAGGTCTGCAACAGGCTGTTGGAAATATTCTTTGTGACCCGCCAAGTTTCTGATCCGTATAGAAGAACTGACTGACTTGACGTTTGTATTGAAAATCCGAATTTTGTTGTTGATGCTGAGTGACGAAGATTTCCAGATTGGTTTCAGGTTGATGAATGTGTTTCTCGCCTTTCTTTGATTCTCAATTTGACATCCTCATCCGTTCCTCCCATAGTTGAGACAATGCTTCCTAGATAAGTGAATGAAGTAACCTCTTTCAAATCTCTCCCGTTGATGGTGATTGGCGCTGGATGTTGCTACTGCTGCTGTTGTTGGTTGGTTATTTTCATAACCTCCGTCTTGTCTATGTTCACCTGCAGTCCTGTCTTTGCTGCTTCTTCGACCAGTTTGTCGGTTTTCGCTTGTAAGTCTTCGATTTTTTGTGAAATCGAACGTATATACAGCTTATCATACACATTAGAATATTTCTTTGAGATTGGTCTCAATTTCACGAAGTCAGTCTTTTGAGATGTAGTTTTTAAATGAAGTAGGGTTTTATCTCTAGAGCTGATTAATTTTTCAAGTGGTTTGCATTAAATGTAGTGTAGAGCATTGGAATTCACAATGCACATTTCACGCCGATTTAAGGTTAGCCAATTGAATGTAGCAGCTTCTTATTGAGTGATGCAGCTTCCAGTGAGATTGCAGCTCAGCGCTCAGCGTTTGAAATTCTAAATTGTTTTCCTTAAGTTAATAGGAGATTAAATCCATTATTTTTAAAATAAATATATCAATTATTATCCCTAGAAATGTGTGAATTTTGCTATGCTAAGCGCAAAGATATCTAGATCATAGATGTTACGAGTTTCTTGGAATAATTTGAGTGCCTTTCAGATTGAATCATTAAAAATTATTTGAAATAATCCCGGCGTGTTTAGGAAAAAACCCACATTAGATTTTTTAGTGTTGATTTGTAAGGGTTCAGTTTGTTTTTCGAGTTTAACCGCGGATTAATTTCAGTTAGAGAAGCATTGGAAGCCCGCATCGGAATCCTGGACAGCTGTTTCATTCAAGTTCAGGGAGTGTGGATGGATTTCCCGCCGGTGACATTGGTTGTAGGTCACGCTAAAATCACGAATTGCTACAAGTTAGAATTCATGGGTCCCAGTGGCTGAACGGTATACGAGCTTGCCTTGTAACCAAAAGGTCCTGGGTTCGAAACCGGTAGGTGCATGCTGCCAATGATTCCCAGGTTAGGATGAAACAGCTTTCCAATACTCCCTAGTGGTTTTCATTGGTTCTCTAGAAAAATGTAAGCTGTCATTATATAATTATAATGACCAATGTGAAATTGTCTGTATGAGAGTGTGTGTGCATGTTGCTTCTTCTGTGAGAAACACGTCAAAACATGATAATGTTTTACAGCAATCACAAGATGAGACTGAACAGTTTTGTATTTTCTCTTATCTTTCCTGCTTCATTAGAGTTCGCAATATAGGTGATAAGTCTATCCCTTCTCTCCTATTCATTGCATTCCACGTGGTTAAAATGTGCAAGGCTTCAGAGGTCAACTTTTCTTTATGTGTTGAATGAAATCCTCTCCAAAGAATTTCGATAATGTCGAAATCAATCTTATGTCCGCTGTCTATCGCTTGCATTGCTATAGCTGATCTACTGTCTAGACGTTTTAATTCTACTTCATTTGTAGATGGACGTTTCGTGTGATGTCTACGTTCATTCACTCTGACCTTCATCTGTCTACTGTTCTCCCCTTTATAGCAAGCTTCCCAATTCTGAACACTTTATCCCATAGACACAATTACTTTGTGACATTTTGGGAACCATGCTAAATCTTTGACATTCACCAAAGCTTTCTCTAGAAAGTTAGAGAGCTTGAAATAGACTTCAATATTAAATGGAGCATATAGTCTTTGAAGTCGTTCAGCTGTGTCCTTTCTAAGTGAAATGCCTATCAAATATACCCAAGATCCCTCATTTTCCCCCCTTCTGGCCCTTTTTACGGATAATAATATTTAGAAGCTTTTTCGGGTAACCATTTCTAATCAAAATCTGTTTTATATTGGAGATCTCATTCTCCATATCATCATTATCTGTTATAGTGTTTCTAACTCTGTTTTGCGAGACTTGAAGCTAATTAAACTTTCATTCTTATTGGGTGATCTGATTGGTAACTCAAACATTTCTTTGAATGTGTCGGTTCCCTGTATATCGTAAACTTTAGTTTCTTGTCAATGTACCTTTTTACAAGACAATCCAGGAAATTTATAGTTCCCTCTTACGATTCTATTTCATTCGTAAACTTTATATATTTCGATATTAAGTTAATCTGTATTAGAAAGTTTTCTTTTGCAGTTCTCTTAATAATGATAAATGTATCATCTACATATCTGTACCATATTCTAGGATTAAAACTAAAGCCTGTCAGTTTTTAGCTTTCTAAACTGTGTCCTATTCTCTGAGGTCGTCTTAATCTGCCCTCACAACTGATCATAGTGACTAATCTCTCCCTCACATGACCTACGCACAACTCGTTGTTACCCAATTACGTTACACTTGAACGATGACTTGGAGCACGATGTCGTTCGATGGTCTCCTCAGAGTGTGCTCAATCCATCTCCATTTTCTTCAGCATATTTGCTGGTTAGGCAACTGGTCTTTGGCTGATTCATTCCCACAGTTTCTTGTTACCAGTTCTTTAGTGGCTGGCCAATTGATCTTCAATATGGAGACAGCAAAGCTGGCAGCTGTTGATGGGAGTGTGCGACAGGCTGTTGAGAATGCTGTTCGTGGCGTGGACGCCACGTTTCTGGCCCTTGTGGATGGACAGACTGACTCAACATTGGGGTTGACAATTCGAGTCGTGTTGTTTACGCTGTGGAGTGCAAAGGATTTTGAAACTGTTTTCATGATGATGAGATTGTGTCAGGTTTGACACCTACATGTGTGTTGACTGTAGTCGAAACGATTCTGCCTGAATAACTGAAGCGAGTGACCCCTTCCAAGTTTATTCCGTTGATGGTAAATGGTGCTGCTTGTTGTTGAGAACGATTTTGAGCCAAATTATCACCAATCATCTCCAACCACCATTGGTTCTTACCATCCCGAGGACCTTCACCAAACTGTCAGTCTACACCTCCTTACTTATGTGTCTGGCCTAATCTAACTGTTGTGGATTTTACTGACTGACTCCTTGTCTCCATCTGAACACCACTGGCTTTTTTCCAACAACCTGATCATATGTCAGCTGACACTGCCCAATGTCAAGGAAGGTGATAGCTAAGCATGCGTAACACATGTCCTAACCATCTCAGTGGATGTAACTTCACAACCTCTTCGATTGATTTCTCCTCCTTACCCAGCGCTTGACGCGGAAATTCAATATTACCCATCCCCATATGCCACCTAATACTGGAGATATAATAAAGGCATCTATGATCAAAGACAGCTAGCAGACCAGCCTTTTCTTGTCTGCCACTTTCAGTAGCTGAGCCTCACAGCCAATCAAGGGTGTATTGAAGGGAATATCTCCCTCCATCAGACTCATTCCACTCTACAACACGGAGTACGCGTTAACACAGTCAAAAGCATATGAGTAATCTGCTCATGCTGACGCCAAATGCATCCACCAATTCAACTGCATTTGCTGTAGCAAGTAGGTAGGAAGGACAGAGAGGAGGGCGCCTAACACATTTTCTGAGCATTCTCGATTGCAATTGCCACACATCTAATAGACACAAGAAATGCAGTGAAAATTTGGTCAGTCTTTTCAAGTAATCGATGCACGCAAACACAACCATTGTTACTTCCGTTTACAGAAGCCATTGCTATCAAAAGAATTTGACTCAACCTCTGCATACAGAGAGATAACGTGACCAATCTTTCACTACTCTGGTAGTCAGTCGTAAATGTTCGATCTTACATTTCGTCTCTAGTCAGTCCTTGTTTCCTAAAGAGGTCTGAACTCTGCTGACTCCATTTTGTCCAGTTATAATACTAACTGATGTCAGCTCATGATGAAATCCTGTAACCAATCAAATCCCTACAAACCAACACTTGAAAATCAATGAGATGCTCACTAGCGACTTGCCCTATTCAGGTGGGTAGTCACCTGGGGTTCTAGTGAGAAGTCATGACCAGTAGGGTGCAGCAGGTCGGGCATGAGGACAAATACTCGCCGAAGACATTGGCTAGGGGTCGCGCTATGTCGTGAATTGGCAGAAGTTAGAATTCATGGACCATTGGATCGTGTCCCAGTGGCTTAATGGTATACGAGCTCGCCTTGTAACCAGAAGGTCCTGGGTTCGAATCCCGGTGGGTGCGTACTTCTGAAGAGTCCCAAACTAGGACGAAACAGCTGTCCAGTACTCCCAGGTTTTCCAATGGTTCTCTAACTGATGTCAGCTCATGATGAAATCCTGTAACTAATCAAATCCCTACAAACCAACACTTGAAAATATAATACTAATAGTTAGCTCAACTTTTAACACTGAATAATTTTTCAACTCATATCACAACATTTTTGAAATTAGTTGGTTCATACTTTATGCGTATAACTCAAAGTCTCTTACTGATATAAGTATGTTCAGACAGCATTTCGTAACTTATAATTTGATTTTGTTTAGGCGTTAGGCAGTTGAAGAGAATCCACAAAATGAAATGAGGTCATAATATCCGGCAAATCTGTTTGTGCCTTTTTGTTTTCAAACTAATAAAAAGGAACCGGTGGTATGATAAAAAATCTTCATTTCATTTGGAAATTTGTCACCTGCTTTTGTCTATATCTAATCAGTAGAACAATATTTTATAGAATTATCGAAATATAAGAGGCATTATAATAGTAATAAACTTATAAATGTAACAGTCCATTATGCCTGATCATGATTCAACACTGAACATTCGTTATTTACATTTAATGCAGGTTCAATGTTCAATGGATTAAATGTTTTGAACGTATCCAGTTAGGAATAGTTTGTTTTAATTTTAAAGTATTTTTTACAAAAAATTTGAAAATGAGCTTGCTGACTAGCCATTTTTATAGCATAATTTCAGTAATAATGTTTTTGTTTAAATAAACATGAGTGAAATCATTTGCGCGCTAAAATAAAAAGTGTGCATACAGAGATTGACCTAAAAGATTCCAGCTTTTAAGACATAATGGAACATTTATGAACAATTTAAAGATTGAAGATCTGAATAAAATTTATTTATTGATGTTCAACGAACAAGTGGTTGAAATTCAGTCAATGAAAAAACGACGTCACTTTCAGGTAGCGTCTAATCTGATTGAATAATTGACCTTCTAAGGTTAAATCATAAATCGCATTTAATACCATTTTGGTTATCTGATAATTATTAGAAATGATAGTGGATTTTAAGTAGCAGAATGGAAATTGTTAAATAACATTTCAAGTTATGAGATGTGTTCATAACACTTTGAAGTATGGAGAGTAAGGCAACACTTCAGTTACTCTGTGGTGGCATCTAAATGGTCATTAGTATGAAATGGAAAATGCGTTCTGCGAAAAGATGGTAGTGCGCTCTAGATTATACAGACTGTCATTGCAGGGCTGCATATATATCCTGTGTTATCCTCTCATAAACATATTTAATGAATCTTTAATTCAGAAATGTCGTGCCAGATGTTTGGAAGGACATTAAAATTGTTCCTATACCTAAGCAATTTACTGGAACATGTTTTAAATTTATACCTATTGCTATTACATCTCCTTTTCTAAAAGCTATAGAAAAGTTAATCTTACTTAATCTTCAACCTTCACTTAAAGCCTTTAACGATCCCAAACTATTCGCTTATAAACACAGTAGAAGTACGTGAGATGCGGCTGCAGTCTTGCATTATAACACTGTCTCCAGTTTAGACAGGGGGGCTAAATTTGTTCGTTGCACCTTCCTAAATTACACATCTGCTTTCGACTCGGTACCTTGAGACATTTTGTTAAACAAGCTTGCTGAAACTCAAAATGACTGTTGGATTGTCAAATGGCTGCATTTTTATTTCTCAGGAAGAAAGCAGTACACTGTATGTCAGGGAAAGTCGTCCACTTCATTGTTTACTGAGGCTGGTTTACCTCAAGGTGCTGTCCTTTCTCCTTTTCTGTTTTCTTTCTTCTTCTATGACTTGCCTCACTTTGATGAAATGAACTTTGTTAAGTATGCCGATGATCTAACTATTGCAATGTATGTTAACTCTCAGCTAGACTGCACTAAGATGAACAGCTTCTTATCGGGAGTTGGCAAATGGTCTTCGTCTAATGGCCTTAAACTAAATCCTTCCAAATGTCAGACTGTTAATTTCAGTTTCCGATGTGAAAGAAAGTTAGATGAAGCTGTTGGTTCGCATGACCGTTGCAAAATTGATGATACTTACATAGAAACCAAGTCTGAAGCTGAGTATCTTGGATTACTTCTTTCTTCTGACCTATCCTGGTCTTCCCATGTCTTAGCGATTTCTCAAAGAATATTTCGTCTTACTTTTTAGATTAAGAAGTTGAGGCACTCAGGCATAACCCAACCCCTCCTCTTACAGTTTGTCAACTCGTGCATCTTAACTATTCTTCTTTACTGTTCACCCTTATTTTTTCCTGGATTGCTTAAAAACGACTACGTCATACTTCGTAGAATTCTGAAGACTATCAGTAAGGCGAGTGGTGTCTCATTAGGCCACATCGTTGACATCGTCACTGATAGGCACCTGATGTCATGCAACAAATTTGCTAAAGGAATTTTGTCAGACTCTTAGCATCCACTTTAACCACAGCTCCAACCTTGTGTCTGCTCAGTTAAAACAAGAAGTCTTTTCAGAAGACTTTAGGCACGTACTTCTAAGTACAAAAATTCCACTATACCATATTTGCCACGTACTTTATGTGATGAAAATAGTGTTAGGCATGAACTAACCTTCTTTGCACTACTAAATAAACCATTTTCCTCCATCCTTACAACATCAACCTTTATTGTTATTGTACTTCTTACATTTATAATCCTCTCAATTTTTTGTTCTTATTTTTATTTATTTTCTCATAAGTGTAAACATCATTTAAGCTGTGTTATAACTGTGAATTTTGTATTTCCCCTCACCATTCTATATCAAAAGTACATGCGAAAATTCCAAACTCAATCGACAATACGATTTGAAACAAACTCACTGTTATTATTATTACTATATTTAATATTCTCAATTCGTGCTTCGAAAATTTTTGACTTAATATCGTAAATATGGACAAATTCGTAAAAAATTATATTTGTAAAATCTCAGCGATATTGAAATAAGTAATTCCAACGTTTCGTTCGGCAATCTGGTCCGAACCTCTTCAGGGAAATTAATCAAAATTAACATAACAGAGGTTTTATATATAAAAGGCACATCTTTTGTTTTTAAAACTTTGTCCAATCATGATTCATAAAACAAGTATTAAAAAATATAATAAACAAAATTGTATAAGCTGTGTTCAAAATTTGACCTCGGACTTACAAACATTGGTCTACCTTTGTTAAACATTTTAAACAGAGTGTGCATGCGTGTGTGTGTAAACAGTTGTAAAACATTTCTTAACGTCTCCATAGGAAGATTACTCATTTCAATATCGCTGAGTTTTTACAAATATAATTTTTTACAAATGTCTACTTCTCACTCGCCACCCAAATATTTCAGAACTATTCTGGACAAATTCCCTTGGTTAATTTTGTTTTAATTTTATTTATATTTTGACAAATGCTGAGAATTCCATTCTGTATTATAAGTACTGCTTTCGGAATAAATTAAATCATTATTATTATTATTAAATGTGGTTTATTCATCACTTGAACAAACAATTTCTGAAATCACGGAATATACACATTCGGTCATAGGAGTTATAAAAAGACAATCGCAGCGAAGAAAATTTTCTTTTCGACGAAGTCACCGTCAACTAGGCTGTACATTCGTGTATTTATATCAAATGGATGGGAAAGTTCCAGAATAATTTCCGGTTAAGGATCAAATTAATAAAAATTACAATTAGGAATTAGTATGCCATAATAAACAGGGGGACGGATAAAACTCAAACAAAGTAGCATTATAATAACTAAGAAGATTGACATTGTGCAATTGGGGGTTTGAAATGTAGAAATAACAAAACAGACAGGATGTTTGGATAAAAACTAATGTGATGAATAATTGTTTATGCAATCAGGGACTAAATATGTAGAAATAGTAAAATAACAAAATGAGCAGGAAGTGTAGATATGAAAATATGGTAGTGTAGACAGGGATTAAGAAAAACTTAAAATGAAATGAATAAACAGGAAGTTTAGATAAGAAAGGCGATGAGATTGTCATTACTAAAACATTTTACCTGTTTATGATGGCCATGGTAGGGAGAGGAGTTGGACGTATTTCTTTTGGATACAATGCGTGGGTCTGAGCTTTTGGATAGCTAGCGCCTCAGCTATGCCCAAATGTCTTGATTTAACTCCCTTTGATAGGTTTGATTGAATCTTGTATATTACTTTGACGGATTTTTCGAATGGGGGTTAATGTCCTGAGTTGACCAGATGCTCTGTCACTGAACTGTATACACGTTTTTGGTCTCCTTTTACTAGCCAGGCTGGGTAGTGTTCACGAGCGCGTTTTCCAAGTTGGCGCATGGTACGGCCGATGTACTCAGCTCCACAAGAGCAAGTAAACTGGTATATGCACGTTGAGGTGGCCCAATGCGACAGCTTGTCTTTCGCGTTCTGGTTGTACAGTTTCTTGCAGGGAAACGTCAGTCGTAGGCTTGCAGCGAAGTATGTTTTCCTCAGCGATTTGGAGAGGCGTTTGCGAAGGATTTCTGCTTCAATATCACCTTTGAATTCTAGATTAAGCAGAAGTATTTTCTTGATTTTTTCTTTTCTTTTCATTAGTTTATTATGGCATTCTAATTCCTAATTGTAATTTTTTATTAATTTGACCCTTAACCGGAAATTATTCTGGAACTTTCCCATCCATTTGATATAAATACACGAATGTACAGCCTAGTTGACGGTGACTTCGTCGAAAAGAAAATTTTCTTCGCTGCACTTGTTGTTTTAATAATTTCTGAAATAATAATTATCAACAGAAATCACTGTTCACTTTCCGAAAATGGCTTTTAGTATTTTGAGCATGGCTCATTTGTTGTTGTCTAGGTGAATTTGCTCAGTCCCGAATATGTAACCATTATCAAATTCTTTTTTGAAATATTTGGCTGAAACAATTAGTTCCCTTTATTAATTTACACAGAGCAATAAGAAGTCGTAATCTGTCTGATTTGTGTGCAATGTTGTGTTTATGCAACCCATTTCGAACAACCTGATCACTCTCCACGTACTTGTCATAGGAGTATGTATGCATGAAATTAAGAGGTGAGAAAATAGACCTAGGCGAAGGTCAAAATAACAATGAAAACTACTTAACCAAATAACAGAGGTAATAGTACATCTGCTATCGTATCAAAACAAAATTTACCAATGAAGGTTTAATGTGATGACTAATTGCTTAGGAACGCATAGAGGTGGTTTAATCTTCCTAATTGCCAGCTAGGGCTTCCACAAACTTTAGGATACGCCCCAAAACATGTTTTATAGATAGGTTTAAAAGATGTGTTAACGTCAATTTTATTTACTGTCTCTATAATGTGTTTTGCAATAGGGGAGTTAGGTCTCTTGTTCTTGTCATTAATGGCTTCTGTGAATTCTGTCCGCTTCTGAAGCCACTTAAGGATATGCTCTGAAACCAGCCCTTACTTACAGAGATCTATGAGTCCTCCCTATGTATGTGTGTCCACACGTACATTCAAATTGGTGGATAAAGTGGTATGTGACATCACTTTTTGCATGTTCAAAGGGAATAGGTGGATATGTGGGCTTCACATTTCTCAATTATTATGATATTAGCTGCATAAAATCTCTTTTTAACCACAGCGTTCAATATTTTTCGAGTTATCAAGCTTCTATGATGCCCTATATTGGGTAGCTTGAGCATTGGTGTTCTGACTGCTTGAAATCCCTTGATGAACTTATTTGGATAATTATTATGAAGCAAAATTTGTGTCAACTTACTTTCTTCTTCATCAAGTGTGTCTTCGGTGCATATTCGTTGGATTGTAGTGAAGAGGCACCTTACTAAGGCTGTTTTGTACCTAACAGAGCAGGAACTGTGACAGTTGAGATACTGTCCTGTCCACGTAGGTTTTATATAAACAGGTAGTTTTGTTGATCCACCAGGCCTTCCACTCAGCATTATATCTAGGGAAGATAAACAGTAATCTTCATCTTCTACAGACGTAAGTGATATGCTAATCTGAACTTCAGTCATCCGATTGACAATAATGTGGCAGATATTTCTACCTACTAATAACTTAGTCAGTAGTCAAAACAGTAAAGCATAACATTTAAAACATATGCACTTGTAAAATATTATTTTTTATTTGTTTTTTTTCTGTTGTAGGTGGAATGGGCTTATAATGTGTTCAGTGTTTATGCATACTGTCCTTTCTACTCACTGGAAGATTTCTTTGACATGACTACACTCAATTATTTTCATTTGGATTACTGCTTATCATGTTAAAATTAAAAATAAATACCTAATTGATTCACAAAGATTTCTTTGTTTGGTTTAGTTAACCCTAACCCTCTCTCCCCACCCTACCCACCCAAAATTATTCTTCATACAAAATACATGTATATTGGGTTTCGTGTTGATCAACTGTCTTGTTTCACGGTCTTTTCTAAATTGAAGGTAGAATTTTAAAAGTGGAGAAATGTGTTTCTCGAAGATGGAGAGATATGGCCTAAATTATAATGACTTACTCCCCCATGGAAGAGATTCAGTGATGGTCAGTGTTCATCCCATTTGTTCTCCAAGTGGAAAATAGGATCTCTCTGCAACATTTTGCTCAACTCCACTACTCTCTCTTGAGCTCGCATTTCCTCTTCATGCAATCTCTATGTCACCCATGGACCATCCTACCATCACCTCCCACTCTAGTGTCTACCTGAAGTTTGATGTCAAGTAGTGCTATCCTCAAGGAGTTTCCAATGCATTCACACTTTGGCGATCGATTGCTGGTTGCTTTGTTACCAGTCAGTGCTCCCTGATGCTTATCTTTCGTGTTAATCATTTCACCTTCATTTTGAGGAGAAAGCTGGAAGGCTGATGAAAGTCTGCAGTGGCTTGTAGGAAATGCTGTTGTTGACGCGTTTCACCTTGATACCGCCTTGAATTAAACTGATATCCTGTTGAATAATGCAACTCGTACTTTTTGAACAGAATAATATAAACTTGTGCATTGTGTAAAGAATTTTTAAAGTGACAACTTGCTGAAGTCTAGAGAAGATGTAAGAATTTCAATATTATGAAGCTGAGTTTGATTTTCAGGGTCACTTTGAACTGCGCATCTATTCTCATAAGTAATATCAATTTAAATATAAAATACTGGTGCCGCCAAAAATTAAACATCTCATCCATCAGTTGTACGACAATGTTGCATGCCAAACAATCCACAAAACAACTTGGACTACCCGGACTTCGCCAATGATACATGTCTGATTTACCACAAACTGGAAGATATGCAAGTGAAAAGCAACAAGTTGGCTGAAGAAGCATAGAGAACAGAGGTAGGGGACGAAGATTCCTGGTCATTATCAACAGCAACAGCAACAACAACAGACAACAATCAGCCAGCACAAATGGGAGAAATCTGAAAAATTGACCTCATTTATCTACCGACCTACCTGGGAAGCATCGTTTCAACTACAGGCCGACGGAACTAATGAGGATATAAAAGTGCGAGCATCGG
Source organism: Trichobilharzia szidati (assembly GCA_944472155.2). NCBI lineage: Eukaryota > Metazoa > Platyhelminthes > Trematoda > Strigeidida > Schistosomatidae > Trichobilharzia > Trichobilharzia szidati. The sequence goes on along the minus strand of OX235277.1, from coordinate 65,436,423 downwards.
GAAAGCAAGGCAAGCTTTCATTTCTTTGAACAAACTACAGACCCTCATCAACAGTCATCTTTGCTCAGCATACAAGATCAGGTAGCTAGTAATGATCATCAACAAGGATCTCTGGGAGCGAACCAACCCAGCAGCAACCAAATCTGCACAACAAATGTGCAGGAAGAAATGGAGTTGGATTGGCCATACTATGAGAAAACAAACCATCAAGTGACATCACTAGACAAGCCCTCGAGTGGAACCCAAACAGGATGCAGCGAGTTGGTCGTCAAAGGGTAACTTGGAGGAGCTGATGTGAAGAGGAGATGAAAGCATGTGGGCAGACTTGGAGCCAGGTGAAAACTCTAGCAGAGAACCAAACGTAATGGAGACGTTTGGCTGAAGCTGTAAGTTCACGTAGGAGTTAATGGAAAAATAATCATAATATATAAAGTACTTATGACTTTATGAGTAATGCATGAACGATAAGCGAACTCTTGGTACCAATAAGCTTCTAACCAAAGGTTTCAGGATTACGAGTGTTCTGAAACTCAACTGGTAATCAGACCATTGTTATGTATTGAGGATGTCATAGGTTATGTTCCTCTTGAAATCCAGGCTAATGTTAAGTTTCTTTTTTGGAAAAAGTGGTGTTTCTTCCCTTTGGACTTTGGTCTGATATTCTTGTCGATGAATCTTAGTGGATATCAATTTAGGATAAAGGTTTCCTGCAGAAGATTCAGTTCTGATTTCAGGGCGTCAGGACGGTAGATGCGTCGAATTCGAGTGACGAGGGACCCATTTAAACTTCACTTTCGTCCAACAAATACCCAACTGCGGGAACTTGTTAGTTCATCATTCCAAGTGGATTTTCTAAGGACTGACCTTCTTAAGGATTCGTCGAGTAGTCTTGTTAGTTTGACATCAAGAAAGATAATTTTGGATTCATTTTCCATTTGTAGAGTTGTTAAACACTTGTAGCAATTGACTGAAGTCGTAACCATTGTCACAAATGATAAAAATTTCACCTACTTACCTTTTATACTCTTGTAAATTGTCAGTTATCGACTTCAATGGATCGTTCTAAAGGCTAGACATCGAACAACCTGCCATGAATGTTTTCTTTTGATTAATATCTGAATGGGAATTGTTCATGGCTGTGTGTTACATGATGAAAACTTATCTAATGTGGTACTAAAAGTTAAGTAGGTAAAGCAATCCTGCATGAAATCGAAAATATGCATGACGTTTATGAGTTCACTAGTGATAAACTCTGAGTGAATTAAAGAAAAGTCGTAATCTCTGAAATTGGTTAGTGTCTGTGATGAAGTATGTGAAGATGAATCATTTGAACCCATCTTGGAGAAAATTAAAAACGTTTTCCCAATGACCATTTAATGAAACAAGACGGGCCTCTATACGATGGTGCCGCTGAAAGCCCTGAAGGCACACATGACAATGAAGAAACTAAATATAGGGACAGTACAATGGACGAAGACGTAGGCGACAGTGAATATTTGAAAACACTGTGATCAAATCGTCCAGAAGCTAAGAAACGAAAAGGAGCGAAAGTGCATTCATGTCATAATGAAAGATTTTCAGTCATGTCCTAGATAACTTATTTTTTAAAATTAAAACAATTAGACCCTTTGATAAATTTGAATATGGCATTTAGAAGACAAATTTCGCGAGATGATATCGTCATTTCGTAGTTTCTTTACAACCGCTTTACAACTAACATGGTTAACAATAATAAAATATAGTTCATGACAATTACTCAGTTAAATAAAAAACACAAAAGTACATACTAATGACTAATCATATTTAGATAGGTCATGTAGTCCAGGGTAGGCGAAAATTGAAGTCTATTGATTTTTGTACACACAGTTTAGGCTGTATGTGATTAATCCAAAGTGCTTCCATCACCTTCAATAACCTTGAATTAGAGTTATGTGTAATAATTGTGAAACAGTCATTGATATTGATGTTGTGACCTGACAATAATAAAAAGGGTTTTGCAATGCATGAGGCTGGATTTCTATTCAGATTAATCGCGTTGGGATTTTCTATATGATTAAGTAACCATTTTGGAACATGCTCCTTTCGACGACATTGGAACATTCTGTTGGTCCTACCTATATAGATGTCACTACAGCTGCAGGTGAACTTGTAGATACAGTTTGAAGTAGAGTCCACATAATTTCGTCCTTTAGGTAGGTACAAGGATCGAAAATGTTCGGCAAGTGAGAAAAAGAGATGCGGCGAAATGATATCATCTCACGAAATTTGTTTTCTTAATGCCTTATTCAAAATTATTTTTTGTATTTTTATAAATTTTTCTTTTTAAGTTCCCAGTGTAACATAGGGCTTCGGGCTAGAGGCTTGAAGTTTCGGTAGCAGTGGTGTTTGTTTTGCAGGACTGGATTGCTAACAAGCCTCATAATCAACCTTCCCTCTCTACCAGTCGCATTACTGGCTTAGGGAGATAAGGGAGTGCGTCAGCCGGAGATCGAACCCCGGATGACACGCGGGGTCGGCAAGCATTCTACCTCTACGCCATTGATGCGTCCTAGATAACTCCTAATCATTAATTTTCAGCATCTGGAGGACTGTAGCCGGGCGAATCCCACTGTGACTCAAGCAAATGACCTTAGAGAATAATGTCACTGCTTCAGTTTGAAAGTCAATAATAATTTGTAACCAGACTGAACGTTTGTTAACAATGCTCGTGGTAGAAGACATTAGTGGCTTAGCTCTTGCAACATATGTCCTGGGCACTTTAGACCATGCGGTTAATAAGCTTGCCGATAGACTGCTGTTCCTTAGCTCACTATTCTCTGCCTAACTTTCATAATTTCTCAACATGTAGCTTCTTGCGAGTGAAGGCATATATGACTTCCATGTCATGAGGCGAATTACTGCATAGTATATACATGTGTTTCTAGGTTGACGAATATCATTTGTATACAAAAGAAGACGATAATTGACATATAACTGATGAGGCGTTTATGTCCAAGAGGAGATTTCATCGGTGATCAGTTCTCTGGGATTGATGGAATTTATAGAGTAAGTTTTGTCTACTCCTTTCAACCATTTCCACTCTGATCTCGTGAAATAAGCACAAATACACACCTGCTTATCGACACCATACTACATTTAAATCACGAAAAATACCCACTTATTCATAAGTAAAAACAGTTTTTTTTTTCAGAGAAGAAATTTCTTCTCGACGACTTCATTTTCAAGCTGTACAGTTGTATTTATATTACAGAAAAAGTTATTAAGTGGCACTAAATAATTGCTCAGTCAATATACATATATAAGTGATAAGAATAACGATAATTAAAATGTTATAAGGGGTAGAGTTGAAGTGGATAAATTACAAAATTATTAAAGGTTGTGTATAAGTGAATTGAAATCAAAAATGTTTTAAAAATGTCAAGTGTTGTCTAAAAATTTTAAAAAATATTGGGATTACGATTACGATAAGAATGAAGATGTGAAGTGAAGTGGAATGAATTTAAATGGTAAAATAAAACAAAATAAAAACTAGAAAGAACATTCTTATGACCAAGGTAAAGAAAGGGGTTTGACAAAACGTTTATGAACACATAATTTAGGTTTCTGTCCATGTATAGCTAAAGCTTCGACTATGCATAAGTGAAGAAAACGTAAACTTTAGGAGCGATTCAATTTTGCCATGTGGATAACCTTTTATTTATTTTTTATTTTGATTTACAGCTTGATTCCACACCGTATTTTCAGTACAAGTGTGGAATTTTAAGCATGGATATCGGTAGCCCAAATTCAGGCCGACCATAGATATCGGGTGTGCGCCGGAAGGGGATCGAACCCCGGACCATGTGCATGGTCGGCGAGAGTCCTAACCACTGTGCCACCGACACACACCTTGAAGGATGTATCACGTGGGGCTGAATGATCAAACTCTAACAGGTGATCACAAATAGAAGACTTCGCAGTTCTTCGTCCGCCTTTAAATAACCAAACTGGATGGTGTTCAGCTACACGTTTTCGGAGAGTACGCTTACAGCGTCCAGTATAATCAGCTCTACAGGAGCAGGTAGAGGAGTAAATGCACATGGATGTGAACATAAGCGGTAATCTAACCTTGACGCATTGTCTAATCCTATTTCGGCTAGAAAAATCTAGTTACAAGTCAGCTGAGTGAAAAGACCGTTTAATACATTTAGATAAACGATTTTTAATCAATTCAGAAATGGTGACACCTTTGAATGCAAAACTCATAAACATAGCACATTTGACAGGAATCAACATCTTCACCAGTAAGATAATGGAACTCGATCTGAGAATGGGCTAAAAGCCTACATCTTGATACTAGTTTTTCTCTCTCTATAGGTGATTTCGATATTTTATAGTGATAGTTTTCCCTGATTTTCCAAAAGTAAGTGGGCAGTGATTTAAAATTATCTCGAAAATTTATGAAAGGCATCAAAATTATTCAAGTACTTAATTGAAAAATTAATGAGGTAGAAGTAGAAATTTCAAAAAAAACACACTGGGAAAGGACTTCCTTCCTTAATTCGATAGAAATCGCAGTGAAAAGAACGGAAGTATAAAATTTTGAATGATTTGAATGTCTCCCTCTTCTCTCCCACTCAGTTCTCAACTAGGTCGTTAATTGTGCAATAAAGAGTTTATTGGCTTCAATATATATTACTGTCACATAAAAATGACATCAAGAAAGACCTTCCTCTGAAGGTTTTACTTTCAGGGAGGTAATTAAACATTTATAGGTATCATCACTAGATGATATCAGTTGAAAACAGCTTATTCATCTTAGTTTGGGATTCTTCATCAGCGTACACTCACCGCAATTCGACCCCAGGCCCCATTTGGTCACAGGTCACAGACGATTCAGCCACTGCAACCCTATCCAATGGTTCACGAATTCTAACTTCCACTGATTTGTGCGGTCACCAGGCAGTTTCATAGGTGAGTGTTTGCCCCACATGCCCAACCTAAAGGATTCCACTGGTCACCGCTTCTCACTAGAACTTCAGGTAACATTGTCCTGCAGACTGTCAGTAGCAAAAATCAGGTCGATGTTCAAGTTTAATCACATTCTGATATTAGCTAGAAAACGACAGAAAACCGGCAGGGAGTACCGAACAGCTCTTTCTTCCATGTTTGGGATTCTTCAGCGGTGCTCACTGACTGAGGTTTGAACACAGGACCCTCCAGTTGCTGGGCGACCTGGTACAACTATCGGCCATCGGCACCCAATCCAAAGTGGAAGGTACTGGGTGTGTACTACCTAAGAGTCGAAAACTAGGACTGAACATGTATGCAGTTCTCCCTGTTTATCCAGTGGTTCTCTAATTAATGTCAGCTTGTGACCAGACTTGTAACCAATCGAATCCATGCACACTAACATCTGGAAATGAAACATTCAATGAGACAGCTGTGTGGTCCTAACAGTGGACGAGAGGATACATCATAATGTCATTATTCGCATACGTTTAGTATGTTATATATTTAATTTGGAGAACTGTTTAATATTGTTTGTTATTATTTCTTTCGATTCCAAACGGGGAATAGGACCTCAATGGCACATCACTTTAACACACTGTTTCCTGCAGTCTGTTTTACCCGTTTCGACGATTGCTCACAAGCCTTTATTTCCTCCTTACACGACCTCCGCCATGTCCTCCTCCGACCAACGATCAACTCGTCTTTTCCTGTTTAGATCACACTCGAAGTCTAGGAGCATGATAATACTCAGTGGTTCCCTCAGCGTATTTTGGATCCATCGCCATTTCTTTTCACATTTTTGTGAGGCGTTAGGTCCTTGGTAAGTTCTCTGTCAGAATTGCATGTTACTTATAGTTTCCGACTAATGAAGGCAGCTGATGAAGAACATTGACAGTAGGCTGTTGAAAATGCTTTTCCTGACTGCAATGCAAAGGTTTTCAACTCATGGCCATGAATCAAACTCACGAATGTCTCAGCAAGTATATTGGATCACTTTCTGTGTCTTCTGCAATAGTACCCCTTATAGTCCAAAGATATTTTCGGCAAATACAGTCACAAGCGTCCTCGCACACATGAGATTTCGGGTAGATTTATAATGATAGTAGATGCTCTTGGACAACGGAATCAAATGCACCCTTTCAGAAACACTGGAAATCACTTAGTTATCTGCAGGGGAACAAAGCTGTAGTAATTATAAGATCCGATTAAAGATCTGGAGCTATTATTTTGAACGAAAAGCATAACTTAAACATGGTGCTTATAATATGAAATAATACAATAAAGACTGCATCTGACACAGAAATGTGTACTCAGCCAATGTGAAGCCTGTTACAGAAAAAGTTAATTGATGACGTGACTTATGATGACGCAAGACTAAGAAAACCGCTGTTATGCATAGTTTATCCAAAACAAACAGAACAATTATCTCCCCCGAGACAATTAATGTCAGCAGGGACTTCGCCATGTTTCAAACTTGCCCGTTAGCTAGAAGAGAAGACTGAGCCCCGTGGTGGTAGGTTAGCTGAGTGTAAGCTAAAGGACACCTTTCAATTTACTGAGAAAGTAAGTAATTCAAACGTTTCTGATATGTGTATGGTACTGTTTGACACATCCTTCTTATTCTCCAGCTTCCTGCTTGAAGACATATTTCAGATCTTCTATAGTTGGTTTGTAAGGATTATTTTTGTTTTTACGAGTTGATCACGGATTGACATCAGTTAGAGAACCATTGAAAACAAGCAACGGAGTACTGGACAACCAGCTTTTCCGTCCTAGTTTGGGAATAACTGGCAGTACGCACCTATTACAGGGGTTCGAATCCGGGACCTTCCGGTTACAAGGCAAGCTCGTATACCGTTCAGCCACTGGGACCTGATTCAATGGCTAGCCCATGAATTCTTACTTCTAACAATTAGGGATTTAGTGCAACTCCAATCAATGTCATCTGTGGGACATCCATCCTCACACGTGACAGACAATCACAAAATACTTCCTTACGGTCCTTGGAAGATATGAAATCTTCTTTGAATAATTAACCTTGTAGACAGCTTGATGGAATAGCCGTCGAAAGTCCCCTCGAAATTATTCTTATTGATATATTTATGGAGAATCTAGAGACAAGTGAAATTTAATCTGCAAATCAAGGATTTTCCTTTTAAGCAATGTGTGCAGGCGATACCTAACTGATTAGCGAGGTAGCAGAGATGGCCTATAAATCATTCAAAATTTTTATCAATGTCCACCGAAATATTAGTTCCACAAGTGAACAAGAAAATGGAAATAAGTTTCACTTCCTGAATTCATGAATGAGAAGTCGAAATGATGCTACAGTCAATGGGGACAATACACTGAAAGAATACGCCGACCTAACAGTACTCAAAATATGCTAGAATCTGCCGAATGAAAAAGCAAACATGAAAGGGAGTGGAAACTTTACTGCAAAGAGTTCGATTTTCTTGAAAAGCTACTGTCTTAAATGGGATATTCAAAGAAATTTGTAAGACTCTGTGAAAGGAACTTCAGTAATGAAACGAAAGTTGTTATAATCGGGAGGAAGTCCATATTTATTAGGATAACCTCTGAAAGAGATTATATCAGATGCCAGATAGATAAAAGGCTAATAGATGCTCTTGATATAAAGTATTTGACCTTTCTTGGTCATTCCATATGTTGTTGATTTCTGGGAAAATATTCCGACTAAAAATCCCTAGTAAAACGTTAACACAGTCAGGTTTCACCCAAAATCTACTTTTACAACATTTTAACTCTTGCATCTTACCAATGCTTCTTGAGTACTCACCCTTAGTCTTTTCTAGGCTACTCAAATAGAACTATGTCATGTTGGGAAGGGTACTGAAGGTCCTCAAAAAGGGCAACTAGTGTGCCACTGGGTCAACCAGCTCGTTCCTGTTGTAGTCAACAGACATCTGAACTCATGTGAGAAATAGTCTAAATCCATACCGCCTGACTCCCATCACCTGACTCTCTATTCACAAATCTCCCCCTGCATCTCATCACGTAGGACTAGACATAAATTATACAAGATTAAATGCTCACACAACTACGAAAAGAAACTCAGCGATATATTATTCAGCCCACGGTCTATGTGATAGAGATAATGTTAATTGTGAAACGCATAACTTATTAAGCAGTTAGCAAAACAAGGGGTAATTTTATTGTCTTCTACTTGTAATTTGTGATGGCATTATTTAGATTTTCTTATAATTTTAGCTGTTAACATTATTATTTTCAGGAGTTTGGTTTCTAAGGATTAGATTTGTTTATACGAGTTGGCACACTGAAGTGGTCATATGCGGAAGTCTGTCCTTCACGTTGCTCCAAAGTAGTGGGCGGCTAAAGAATATCACTCTAAGAGTTGCTGCTGGAAACGTCTTCTCCAGGGAATTAGAGGTTCTCCTTTCAAGGATATCTGCTGTTAGGTCTCTCCTGAATCCCAGATTCAAGTAAAATGTTTTCTTTGGCACTGAAGTGTATTCTTCTCTTTTTGGCCTTGGTTTCATGCTCTTCTCCCCGAAACGTGGTGGGTATCCATTTTGAATCAGGATGCTTTTAAGAAAAAGGAGCTCTTTTTTCAAACAGTCATCGCTGCAAATTCTTCTGGTACAGTGGTCTAGCGAGACGATGAGAGAGTTTTTACGGCTGATAACTATCTAGCTGTAGACGTTTGTCAGTTGGCCATTCCACGTTGGTTTTCTATGGGTAGATCTTTTCCGAATTCCGTCATGTCTTCTTGATTATTCGACGTCCAGGAATGGAATCTTTGATTCATTCAAGAATCAGTTTGTAGGGATTCTGTTTGTTTTATGTTAGACCACGGATTGATATCAGTCAGAGAACCATTGAAAACCATCAGGGAGTACTGGATAGCCAGCTGTTGCATCCTTGTTTGGGAATTATTGGAAGTACGCAACCACTGTGGTTCAAACACAGGACGTTCCGCTTACAAGGCAAGCTCGTATACCATTCAGCCACTGGGACCCGACTCAATGGCCCAGATGAAACGAGCCAGACTTGTAACTGAAAGGTCCTGGGTTGGAACCCCTGTAGTGGGTGCATACTGTCAATGATTTCCAAACTAGGCTGACGAAACAGCTGTCCAGTACTCCCTGGTGGTTTTCAATGGTTCTCCAACTGATATCAATCCATGGTCAAATTCGTACAAACATTATTATTTTTACTATTTTATAATTCTTGTAAATTTTTGAATTTGCTGTTACTGTTAATATCAGAAACGTTGCTAATGTCAATTTTCGTAACCATGTATGTTGTTGCTATGGAGTAAATTAGGTGCAATATTGTATTAAATGTTGCGAATTACATGTTGTACTATATGTAATGTTTGGGAATAAAGCAAATAATCACCTTTCAAGACTTGTTCCTGCTTACATCTCTAATAGTGCTCTTTGTCAATCAACAATAGAATGCAAATGATGTTTACAAATTCATAGAAGCTTCCCAGAACAATTACACTGGATTTACAGAAAGATGCGTATGCATTCACTGCTTGGAACAGATTCTAAGAGCCCTGAGGTTGAAATGTCCTAGATCCTTTACTGGAGCAGTTGGCTGATATCTAGCAGAAATAAGATATACTAGCAGGTTCCAACTGCGTTCACTATTATGGGTTATTATTATTTTTACTTAATTAAATCTGTAGGTTAAAATTAATGGACATACCTTATACATTATCTAACATCTATAGCCTAACTGTAATTCATTGATTATTTCAGGCATAACTAATCAATAATCAGTAGTTTAAATCCCCCTAAATTATTCAATGTACATAAAACACTGGACATTTCACCAGTGTGTGATTGAGCAGCTTTTTCTTAAGCCAACAGATAAGCCAACTCCAATGGATCTATTACCCATCAAGTGTCCCCTGCCTATCTCAACCACTATGCCATCCTACTCGAAATTAAATGATCGTCGACGAATAACATGTAATATCTGCGGGTTACCCTTTGGTTATGTAACTATGTCGACAGCATACATCGAATCAAATCTAAATAAACTATACGAAATAAATAAAGAAATTATTCGACTTTTTGTATTTCCCGGGATAGACAATCACACTGATATGACCATAGAACAGAAACAAAGATTAGTTTATGAATATATGAAGATTAAAAAAAATCGGAATAATAATAGCAATGATAATAACAACAATAATAATAATCAGAACAGAATACTCCGAGAAAATCTTAATGTTCACGAGACAGATAATCGATATTTTATGGCAATATTTTTACAAGATGCTATCAATATTCATGTTAAACCACGAAGTAGATCAAGGTCAAACGATTCAATGTTCAATAGTGAGGTTTGTTTAAATCAGAGAAGCAATCCAGAGCGGAATAAACGAATTCAAGATAATTTAGATGAAGCATTAATCGCTGAATTACCGTATATATTTAAATTGAACGATAAAATACATCATGCTGCTTGTAATGTGATTTGTGCTGGATGTAATACAGTCATCGGTGTACGATATGTACCACGTGCTGATCATATTGGAATGAAACCGGCTTCGTTACTATTGAAGGAGTATATTAAGGAGCGTAACGCTACTACTGATAATCCTATTGATACCACTTCTCCTTCTATTCCTAATATTACCAATATGAATTCATCAGATTTCAAAGAATCCACATCCTATGATCTACCTGAATGGGGGTGTGAAATCCCATCCGTGAAACCAGAAGATGATGGTTGGATAACTATCTCGCTACAGCGTGTATCTATCCAGCCGCTTTTCAGTCTAATCGGTTTAGATCAATATTCTATACGTTATCAAGGAGGGGAATTGATGCCAAGACATTATCATAGTATTGAGTCATCGAATGAATTCTCACAGAATTCTGATACATGGATGTATCCTACACGACGAATTGATAAATCCTGCCGATTAGGTAAACATCGTGAAATTGGCTGGAATAAAACATTTTATGATTTAGAAAGACTTGATAAAACTGTACCCTATTCAATGGTCTATGGGGATTTAATAACAGGGACAATTAGAAGATTATATGATATTTATCCTGAAAAGAAAACCATTAAGGGTACCAGTCAATGAAGTCTGGTTAATTTGACAACAGAGTCTTATGACAGTTGGATGGATAGATGATTCCTTGATGGGCTTTACAACATATATATATGTATATGTGAAACTTGTATATACAAAATTAGCTTCTTTGTTTTGCGAGATTTGGCCGTCTTTGATTCCCTTAGCATTTGTAAATGATAAATTGATGGAAACAGTTTTCTTTGTTTAGCTGAATAAAACCTGATGTAAACGAAAATATTGATTTTTCATGATATTATCGCTGGCATTTTGAAATATGTAAGCTTAGCGTCTTATGGAGTCGGTGGCGCAGAGGAAAAATGCTTGTCAATTACGCCCAATGTGGTTTGGGGTTCGATCCCCGGCCGTTGCATTCCTCTACCTCGCTAAGCCAGAAATAAAGCTTGTAAAGAGGAAAGGTCGGACATGAGGCTAGTATCCCCATCCTGTAAAAATAATCACCGCTGGCACAGAAAATTCAAACCTCTGGCTATGTTCCACTGGAAACGTGAAGGAATAAAAAAATCGCCTTGTGAGTAAACGGGATAACGTGAGATACAGTATTGTTCTCTTCACTCTGTTACAAATACGCTGACTAGATGAAACAGGCATTAATCTATGAAATCTATGAACTTTCATTGGTTTGAGCCATATATGATGATTAAAACCGTTGGAGAAGTGAGAGATTAGGCACAACATCTCTCTGTATACAAAGTTTGAGTTGAAGTCTTTGTATAGCACTGGCTTCTCTGAACCGAAGCAATCATGGTTTTCTTTGTGTGTATTGATTATTTGGAAAGCCTTACTGATTTCCACTGCATTTCTTGTGTTAATTAGATGTGTGGCAATTGAAATCGAGAACACTTTTCTGTCTTTCATAAGAAGACGCTTCGAGATATGCTCAGGAGATCTGGTAGCACCCTTTTCTGAGTCCTTCCTATGTACTTGCACTGGTAAATGCAGGTGAATTGGTAAATGCATTTGGCGTTAATATGAGCACGATTCCCATATGCTTTTGACCGAGTCAACGAGTATTTTGTGTTGTAAAGTGGAATGAGTCTGGTCGTGGGAAATATTCTTTTTAATACACCCTTGATTCTTTCTACAGTTCTTTTGGATATTTTTTCCCTTTGTACACTAGAGAGAATAGAGAAAGAAAGCCTGACTATGATGTCTCACCAACATGGAAAATGTTATCACTTTGAAAGTCCAATTTCGTGCCTTTTTCTATCCATAATGTCTCATTGTTTCAAACACGCAGTTATGAGTAGAAGTTTTAGCAAATATCTTCATGTCCAACCTTGAAAGAACAAAGTTGAAGCATGTGATTGACGAAATAACTTCTTATTGTCGTTATGTCAATGACAGATTTGTAGTGTGCATCAATGAAAGTCACGCTTCCTACCTACTCAGATTGTCCAACGACTCATATGCTATCTGAGTGAGTGATTTTACTATGGGACATGAAAATGATGGAATGTTTCATTGATGAATATTGCAATGTGGCGCTGAGAACATGTTAGTCTCCAGAGGTCAATTTACTGAAAGCAGACATGAGAATGGACAAAACCTACATTTTAATAGATTTTCTCTAAATAGCTTTTAACGTGGACTAGTCAAGACTCTATACTGAAGAGCTAGGAGAATATGCTCTACATGGAAATTAGAAGAAGAATTTATGTTTCTCGAAAAGATGTTGAAAGACAACGGTTACTCTCAAAGGTTCATCAGCAAATATGGAAGATGTGAAGCCACAAATGTCAAACGAATCACACTGGGAAAAACGCCTGTCTTCATCTAGATCGATTTTAAAGGTGAAAACATTGTAGCGATCGTCAACAGAAGATTAAGGACGTCACTAGTCACAGCCTTTCTTGCAGATAAGTTGGTTCCCGTCTACCAGATAAGATGCTCTTTTGGGTCGACAGATGTCCTTCTCATGTTAACTCCAACTGTGTTTACAAATTTACATATATCTGCGTGAGCATTTACTTTGGAAGAACAGGAAGAAGGGTACATCTCCGATTTTATGAACATGTACCAAAAAGCTTATGTCCAAAGGGAATAAATACTTTAAACAGTGCCATTAGTAGGCCTCTTCTTGACACGGATCATGAGGTAGACATCGCAAGATCGTTCAAAATCATCAAGAGGCAAAAGAGTTCAGTTCTCCTTACGTTTACCAAGGCAACCTCCATCAAGCGCCTGAAACGCGATTTATGCGTTCAGGAAGAAGCGGTTATCAATCTTTCCTTGCCCTGATTACATAACACCGAAAGTCTCCATTGTGTATGATTATTATTGTTTAGGATAAAGTGATCATTACTATTATTATTAGCATTGTATGGATATATTGATTGATTTTCGTTGAAAAATAAGCTCTTCGTGCAAGCATGTTGAAATCGTTTCTGTAGACATACTTAATAATGTCTTTGGGCTGTGAGCAGCTGTTAAGAAGGCAACGAAGTAAATGATGGTACCATTGGTTGGCATCAAATGTTGGGTTATGGCTGAAGTGAAACATGGGTGGAAAACTATGAGATAGACGCGGGTTCGGGGGTGACATGAAGGAGGTAGCAAGTGGAGGAGATCATAGCCCAATGGTCAATCATGCGATCAACTAAAGAGGACTGCACAGAGTACGATATAGTAGAGGTGTGCTGTTGAAGCGTATGTTAAACACTAGGAACACAAAGAAACAGTCAACAGTAATATATTCTAATATGAGTTTTCTGTGTATTGTGTTACTTTAGCCATTATGTATTATCCATCTCCGGTTTGTGATCTATTACTTTCGATTTCTTGCCAAGCTGCTCGATCGAATATGAACGTTTTTTATTTCGCATAGTAATACATTATTACGCAAACATGAGTTCAAATCACAGTGGAAAACACTGTCTCTTCACCAGTGGACACTGAAGGTACATCCAGCTAACACACCCAAAAAAGGATGAACTGGGTAAAATTTATTTTGGCAGTCTCACAGTGGTGCTAAACAGTAATACTTACTGATGACCACGTTCCGAGCACAATTTATTACTGCTCACAATCATATCAAGGAACTCACACAACTTTCTAACTTCGTTTATGTAATTCCATTATTTTTCATTGCCTGACTTGAATGATAGTAGTATTCTCCATGTTTCCGGTACGAGTGACTAGTCAAAGTCAGTGTCGAAATCTTAGACAGAGGAAACACCAGAAGTGCCAGGGAATTCCTGGAAGCCTGGTAATCGAACGAAAATACAATTAACAAACACCTTAATATAGACGAAATATATCAACTAATAAAAAGTAAATCAGGTGACCAGAAAGTTTAAAATCCAAGTCAAGTTCGTCTTCTACAGACAGCTGAAGCAGTCGGAATCCACCAGAAGAAACGAAGCCTTTGTGTACAGAAGAAATTTGTACAGCCACTTTCCTTACCGTGGCCATCGTTACAAGACAGGACTACGTCGCCCTTCTCCCCCTTTTAAATTACAATTGTCCAAATTATTTTATTTTCATTTTGACCACTTCATCTTTAATTACATGTTATCCTTGTAAAATTAATTTATTCTAACCATTTCCACCTTTTAAATGTGTATTGATTTTCTTCGTTAATTATCAACCCATTGACCTTTTGACACTTTAGTTATTGTTAACAAACATATCACCACTTGTTTGGTAAACTGTTGTGTATTGTAATAAAAATGCTATATATATTAGAGTAGAGCCAGAGATGAGGATCTAATTGAAAAGTAAATATTTCTTCGCTCAATCTTTATGTTTTATAAGTGAGACATGGATGAAGACTTTTACTTTAATATCCGCTGATGTATCCACTTAGCCCTGTTTTAGCAAATATCTTCATATCCAACCTTGAAAGAACAAAGTTTAAGCATGTAATTGACGAAATAACTTCTTATTGTCGATATGTCGATGACAATGAAAGTCATGTTTCCTCCTACTCAGATTGCTCAACGACTTATATACCAATAGTGAGTTTACTATGGGACATGAAAAAATTTGATCGACATTGCTATGCAACGCCTAGAAGGTGGTAGTCTCTAGAGGTCAATTTACTGAAAGCAGACATGAGAATGGACAAAACCTACATTTTAATAGATTTTCTCTAAATAGCTTTTAACGTGGACTAGTCAAGACTCTATACTGAAGAGCTAGGAGAATATGCTCTACATGGAAATTAGAAGAAGAATTTATGTTTCTCGAAAAGATGTTGAAAGACAACGGTTACTCTCAAAGGTTCATCAGCAAATATGGAAGATGTGAAGCCACAAATGTCAAACGAATCACACTGGGAAAAACGCCTGTCTTCATCTAGATCGATTTTAAAGGTGAAAACATTGTAGCGATCGTCAACAGAAGATTAAGGACGTCACTAGTCACAGCCTTTCTTGCAGATAAGTTGGTTCCCGTCTACCAGATAAGATGCTCTTTTGGGTCGACAGATGTCCTTCTCATGTTAACTCCAACTGTGTTTACAAATTTACATATATCTGCGTGAGCATTTACTTTGGAAGAACAGGAAGAAGGGTACATCTCCGATTTTATGAACATGTACCAAAAAGCTTATGTCCAAAGGGAATAAATACTTTAAACAGTGCCATTAGTAGGCCTCTTCTTGACACGGATCATGAGGTAGACATCGCAAGATCGTTCAAAATCATCAAGAGGCAAAAGAGTTCAGTTCTCCTTACGTTTACCAAGGCAACCTCCATCAAGCGCCTGAAACGCGATTTATGCGTTCAGGAAGAAGCGGTTATCAATCTTTCCTTGCCCTGATTACATAACACCGAAAGTCTCCATTGTGTATGATTATTATTGTTTAGGATAAAGTGATCATTACTATTATTATTAGCATTGTATGGATATATTGATTGATTTTCGTTGAAAAATAAGCTCTTCGTGCAAGCATGTTGAAATCGTTTCTGTAGACATACTTAATAATGTCTTTGGGCTGTGAGCAGCTGTTAAGAAGGCAACGAAGTAAATGATGGTACCATTGGTTGGCATCAAATGTTGGGTTATGGCTGAAGTGAAACATGGGTGGAAAACTATGAGATAGACGCGGGTTCGGGGGTGACATGAAGGAGGTAGCAAGTGGAGGAGATCATAGCCCAATGGTCAATCATGCGATCAACTAAAGAGGACTGCACAGAGTACGATATAGTAGAGGTGTGCTGTTGAAGCGTATGTTAAACACTAGGAACACAAAGAAACAGTCAACAGTAATATATTCTAATATGAGTTTTCTGTGTATTGTGTTACTTTAGCCATTATGTATTATCCATCTCCGGTTTGTGATCTATTACTTTCGATTTCTTGCCAAGCTGCTCGATCGAATATGAACGTTTTTTATTTCGCATAGTAATACATTATTACGCAAACATGAGTTCAAATCACAGTGGAAAACACTGTCTCTTCACCAGTGGACACTGAAGGTACATCCAGCTAACACACCCAAAAAAGGATGAACTGGGTAAAATTTATTTTGGCAGTCTCACAGTGGTGCTAAACAGTAATACTTACTGATGACCACGTTCCGAGCACAATTTATTACTGCTCACAATCATATCAAGGAACTCACACAACTTTCTAACTTCGTTTATGTAATTCCATTATTTTTCATTGCCTGACTTGAATGATAGTAGTATTCTCCATGTTTCCGGTACGAGTGACTAGTCAAAGTCAGTGTCGAAATCTTAGACAGAGGAAACACCAGAAGTGCCAGGGAATTCCTGGAAGCCTGGTAATCGAACGAAAATACAATTAACAAACACCTTAATATAGACGAAATATATCAACTAATAAAAAGTAAATCAGGTGACCAGAAAGTTTAAAATCCAAGTCAAGTTCGTCTTCTACAGACAGCTGAAGCAGTCGGAATCCACCAGAAGAAACGAAGCCTTTGTGTACAGAAGAAATTTGTACAGCCACTTTCCTTACCGTGGCCATCGTTACAAGACAGGACTACGTCGCCCTTCTCCCCCTTTTAAATTACAATTGTCCAAATTATTTTATTTTCATTTTGACCACTTCATCTTTAATTACATGTTATCCTTGTAAAATTAATTTATTCTAACCATTTCCACCTTTTAAATGTGTATTGATTTTCTTCGTTAATTATCAACCCATTGACCTTTTGACACTTTAGTTATTGTTAACAAACATATCACCACTTGTTTGGTAAACTGTTGTGTATTGTAATAAAAATGCTATATATATTAGAGTAGAGCCAGAGATGAGGATCTAATTGAAAAGTAAATATTTCTTCGCTCAATCTTTATGTTTTATAAGTGAGACATGGATGAAGACTTTTACTTTAATATCCGCTGATGTATCCACTTAGCCCTGTTTTAGCAAATATCTTCATATCCAACCTTGAAAGAACAAAGTTTAAGCATGTAATTGACGAAATAACTTCTTATTGTCGATATGTCGATGACAATGAAAGTCATGTTTCCTCCTACTCAGATTGCTCAACGACTTATATACCAATAGTGAGTTTACTATGGGACATGAAAAAATTTGATCGACATTGCTATGCAACGCCTAGAAGGTGGTAGTCTCTAGAGGTCAATTTACTGAAAGCAGACATGAGAATGGACAAAACCTACATTTTAATAGATTTTCTCTAAATAGCTTTTAACGTGGACTAGTCAAGACTCTATACTGAAGAGCTAGGAGAATATGCTCTACATGGAAATTAGAAGAAGAATTTATGTTTCTCGAAAAGATGTTGAAAGACAACGGTTACTCTCAAAGGTTCATCAGCAAATATGGAAGATGTGAAGCCACAAACGTCAAACGAATCACACTGGGAAAAACGCCTGTCTTCATCTAGATCGATTTTAAAGGTGAAAACATTGTAGCGATCGTCAACAGAAGATTAAGGACGTCACTAGTCACAGCCTTTCTTGCAGATAAGTTGGTTCCCGTTTATCAGTCAACATGAGCTTTGTTGCAATCAAAATTCGACAGATGTCCTTCTCATGTTAACTCCAACTGTGTTTACAAATTTACATATATCTGCGTGAGCATTTACTTTGGAAGAACAGGAAGAAGGGTACATCTCCGATTTTATGAACATGTACCAAAAAGCTTATGTCCAAAGGGAATAAATACTTTAAACAGTGCCATTAGTAGGCCTCTTCTTGACACGGATCATGAGGTAGACATCGCAAGATCGTTCAAAATCATCAAGAGGCAAAAGAGTTCAGTTCTCCTTACGTTTACCAAGGCAACCTCCATCAAGCGCCTGAAACGCGATTTATGCGTTCAGGAAGAAGCGGTTATCAATCTTTCCTTGCCCTGATTACATAACACCGAAAGTCTCCATTGTGTATGATTATTATTGTTTAGGATAAAGTGATCATTACTATTATTATTAGCATTGTATGGATATATTGATTGATTTTCGTTGAAAAATAAGCTCTTCGTGCAAGCATGTTGAAATCGTTTCTGTAGACATACTTAATAATGTCTTTGGGCTGTGAGCAGCTGTTAAGAAGGCAACGAAGTAAATGATGGTACCATTGGTTGGCATCAAATGTTGGGTTATGGCTGAAGTGAAACATGGGTGGAAAACTATGAGATAGACGCGGGTTCGGGGGTGACATGAAGGAGGTAGCAAGTGGAGGAGATCATAGCCCAATGGTCAATCATGCGATTAACTAAAGAGGACTGCACAGAGTACGATATAGTAGAGGTGTGCTGTTGAAGCGTATGTTAAACACTAGGAACACAAAGAAACAGTCAACAGTAATATATTCTAATATGAGTTTTCTGTGTATTGTGTTACTTTAGCCATTATATATTATCCATCTCCGGTTTGTGATCTGTTACCTTTGATTTCTTGCCAAGCTACCCTATCGAATATTAACTTTTTTATTTAGCATAAATATACATTGCTGTGCAAAAGCAATAACGTGTAGATCATTGGAGTCGGACTGATTAGTCATTAAATGAGAATTTATGCAAGTCTGTTTTGTGATGATGCTAGTGGCCTAAGTAGCCTAGGGGATAACACTTCGGTTTCTGAAAAGATGCGTCGGTAGCATAGCGGTTAGGACGCTCGCCGACCATGCACATGGTCCGGGGTTCGATCCCCGTCCGACGCACTCCTTTACCTCGCTAAGCCATAAATAATGCTAGTGAAGAGGAGATGTTGGGCATGAGGCTAGCAACCCCATCCTGTAAAATAAACACCGCTACAGGAACTCCATGCCATAAGCTTGAAGCCTTATGTTTCACTTGGGAATGTGAAGGAAAAAAAATCTGAAAAGATGGGCACTGAGTTTAAGTCACACTAGAAACACCGTCTCTCCATCAGTGGACGCTGAAGGTACATCCAGCTGATACGCCCAAAATAGGATGAACTGGGTGAAATTTATTTTGACAAAGTCTTAGAGTGGTGTTATATAGTAATATTTACTGATGACCATGTTCCGAGCACAATTTATTACTACTCGTAATCCCATCAAGTTACTACTCACACAACTTTCTAACTTCGTTTATATAATTCCATTATTTTTCATCGCTTGACTTGATTGGTAGTAGTATTTTCCATATTTCCGGTATGAGTCATGACCCATTCCTGTTGCACGTGTTGGGTGTAGACTCCATGAATTCCTATTTGCCGGGTCTACATGATTCATGACTCATACCGGAAATATGGAAAATACTACTACCAATCAAGTCAAGCGATGAAAAATAATGGAATTATATAAACAAAGTTAGAAAGTTGTGTTAATTACTTGATATGATTATGAGTGGCAATAAATCGTGCTCGGAACGTGATCATCAGTAAATATTACTGTATAACACTGTGAGACTTTATCAAAATAAATCTTACCCACAATGGAATTATACTCTATATCACAGTGCACTAGTTCTATTATTCTATCCAGGATGAACTGGGCATTGTCGATCCCAATGCTATACCCTATACACCAAACAACTTGAAAGTAGAATGTGACTGCCTCTGTAAACAGAGTTACTTATAATTCTAGTCAGAAGTCGTAGCCATGGCGATAAGAGAACAGTTACTGGCTGACGGATTGGAAGAAGAACTTGGAATTCACAGGCCATCAAATCATTTCGCAATGGCTGAGTGATCCACCAGCTCGTCATATAAGCCGGAGGTTGTAGGGTTCGAACGCCGGTCGTCGGTGAGCACTGCTGAAGGCGAAGTAGACCTTCGGTATTCTCTGTTGGTTTTCAATGGTTCTCTAACCCATTTCACCTTGTGGCCGAACGCATAATCAATCGAATCGCCGCAAACCAACCTTTGGAAGGATAACATTTATTTCTCTCACACAATTTATATATATATATATATATAAAAGGAACATTAACAGTAATCATGATAAAAATGAAATAATTGGAAAAAAAGAAAAAAAATACTAAATGAAAGAATCAGAAGAATACGAAGAAGAAGGAACAAGAAGGACAACTAAACAGACTTCTACACATTGAGATGATTACACATGATTTCTCAATTATGCATGTATACGGAGCTATATATAGCGTGTATGCATGTGTGACAGTGTGGATGTGATATACATTTGACTGAAGAATATACCGCAATCCATATATTTCCGGCATTTTTTATACATTATGAAATAGGGTTGGGTTCAATCTTTCTTCTTGTGTCTCTTGATTTGCTTTCTTTCGATTTGATATTCGGTATTTGAGAGTTCATAAAAAGATCAGTAATAATAGTAATAATAATAATAATAAAGATTAAATAATCATCACATAACTGCCTAGGAAGAAAGGGAAGTGGGTTAGTTAGTTAGTTATATATGCATGTATATGTGTGTATCACGGCAAGCTAACTTTGTTTAATATCTACACACTTGATCCGATTTGATCTGATCTGAATTCGAATTAATGTCTCCCACTAACCATTCAGACAAGTCAGACACCATGACCATTATCATTTTATAAACTAAGATTGAATAATAATAATAACAATAATAATAAGTGTTTATACAAACAAATAGACGGATAGAGTGGGTTTTTTGTGTGATTTTAAAACACCAGGAAAAAAAATAGAAGAAATTGTGAATGTAAAAAATAAGATTAAGTTTTAACATCTTTTAAAAGTTGACAAGTTTCTGCTTGTATGGATGTGTGGGTCGGACGCTGGACGCTTCCTCTATGCTATCTCTCTGTCTGTCTCCAGATACTCTTATCCTCATTTACAGATCATCTTTAACTGATAAATCTAATGAATATTTCACTGAGGTTTTATTGAAACAGTCGAGTAGAAATATTGTCATTTTACGATAGAGATGTTCAAGATTTCTTCCTTTCGACAGGAAATGATTGTCATCCGGATAAATCTGTTGATAAGAGGAAGAAAACACAATAAAGAAATTAGACAAAGCAATAAGAAGACGTGATTTGTGCAGTGTATTTGTGCAACATATTTCGAACAATCTGATCACACAGGGACTTGTCATAGGCATGTGTATATATGAAATTAATAAAGAGTTAAGAGGTGAGAAAATAGACTACTTAGGTCAACTTAAAAGGACATATTGAAGGCGAAAATAACAGTGAAGATCGCTGAACCAAATAACAGAGGTTATATTACATCTACCCTGGATGGTATCAAAACAAACTTTACCAAGGAAGGTAAGTTTAGTGCGCTGACGAATTGTTTTTGATGAACGCATACAGGTGATTATAACTTCCTAATTGCTAGCTAGGTCTTACACAAACTTTAGGATACGCCCCAAACACGTTTTATAGATAGGTTTAAAAGATGTGTTAACGTCAATTTTATGTCCTGTCTCTATAATACATTACTCAAAAGAGGAGCTAGGTCTCTTGTTCCACCATTCAAGGGTTCTAGGGATTGTATTTGCTTCTGGATCCATTAAGGAATATGCTCTGAAGCCAGCCCTTACTTGCAGAGATCGATGAGTCCTCCCTATGTATGTGTGTCTACATGTACATTGAAATTGGTAGATACAGTGGGATGTGATATCATTTTTTGAATGTTCTAAGGGCTTAGATGGATGTATCGGCTTCACATTCTCAATTTTTATGACATTAGCTGCATAAAAAGTCTTTTAATCGCAAAGTTCAATATTTTCCGAATTACCAAGCTGCTAAGATCACCTGTATATGGAAGCTGGGTGTACACGTTTTTCTTAGTGGCGAGTTGGTGAGTGAGTTTTGGTGTTCTGTCCTTCTTGTGTCTCCTGATGAACTTGTCTGGATAATTTTTATCAACCAGAATTTATATCGACTTTCTTTCTTCCTCATCAAGTGCATCTACGGTGTATATTAGTTGGATTCTACTAAAAAGGCACCTTACTTAGGATGTTTTGTACCGAACAGAGTAGAAGCTGTGGTAATTAAAATACTCTCCTGTCTAATAAAGAATAGAAGAAAATGATAAACAGAACAATCATCATTGGTTGTTTAAGTTGAAAGGATCCCAAATGCTGACATTTCTGCTCCTAGTATTGCCATTTTTTCAACGTCTGAAAATTAACATAATTATGTTTGGTGAATGGTGACTAGCAGTGGAGTCCACAAGGCGCATTTCATTCTTTTTCGAACTTTTAGGTGACGGCGTTCCTAGGAAAACTCGAACCCTGCACTCATCGTTGCCCTTATAGCCAAGTGAATAATATTTTGGCATTTAAACGATGGATGCTTAGTTTGAGTCTCTGTAGGTACATCATCACTCACTGGGGAACGCAGGTACATCCAGATGACGAGTCCGAAGTAAGACGAAGTCAGCATACTGGATTCCACTGTCAACCAAACAGTACCATCGAAATCACTGTCATCATCATAGAAACCATGACGTTATTTTAGTTTATTGGACAGCCAGCGTTGGAAGTCGGGATACGTATTTCATCCTGTTTGAGATCCGTCCCCATTGATAGCAAAATATAGCACTCATCGCTATTATAACGCCAAAATATATTATCCACTGGGTGACTAAATCAATTCTAAACGTCAGCCAGACTTTGAGGAAATGTGTCAGTCAACACGCTTTCCGTCTTCCAGTTTACCATTAATTATAGTCGAGAAGTACTCGAAATGAACGATCGCTGAACAGTTAAAAAGTGTATTTTTTGAACAATTTTGACTCGAACAGAAATTAGCCAATTGTGAGGCAATCACTACATATATCAGTTCACCTACTCCCTCGGAGCAAAGTACATAGGACGTAACGACGCAGTGCTTTCTGCATAGGTACCAGGACACGTTACAGCACAGTTTTACAAGGGAGAGAAAAGAAGGGTGGGCGAAGCCGTATTCTAGTATACTCGACTGATTCCTATCACCCAGCCAACCTTAACTACAATTTTGAGACCATGTTTCGAGTTCATGCTAACTTACCGTATTGTCTTCGTTCTAAACCTCTAAAGACGGTGGAAACCTTAGCCATTCATGGATTCAAACCAGACCTCTGTGTGGCAGATAAGTATGCCAAGTACCTATTTCTACGTTAGCCGAAGCGGGATAAAAATTTATTTCTTACTGTTACAACTGTTATTACTAATCTCACTTTGAAAAGTTCCCAATTTTGTTTCACCTTTCTCACTAATTGTTTTGATTGAATAAATGACTGAAATGTTGAACTCTTCCTTGTCAAACTTCTTATCATATGGCTTAATGTTTTATTCATCTAATAATCCTATTAATTTTACTTCTCTTTCCAATAATCTAGGTTTTTCATAAACTATTTTATACATGACATTATTTGTCTTATCGTGCGTCGGTGGCAAAGTGGAAAGATGCTTGCCAACCACTCAGGTGGTCCAGGTTTCGATCCGTTGCTGACGCATTCGTTTACCTTGCTAAGTTGGTAATAAGACTGGTAAAGAGGAAAGGTTGGGCATGGGGCTAGCAACCCCATCTCGTAAAAATAAACATCACTGCTACTGAAACTTCAAGCTTCTAGCTTGAAGCTGTATGTTCCAATGGTAAAGTAAGGAAATTAAAAATTTGTTTGTTTTATCACTTGATAAGATTATAATCACAAAGTTTTCACATTTCCCTGAAAACGTTGTCTAGAGGGACAAACAGTGGTTCGTAATTCAACCATCGAGCTCAAGGAACAGAAAACAACAAGTTTAAATACCTGTCCAGCCTCTAGAATACCCACTTCATCGGTTCACAGTCACTTAGGCTATAGAATCGAACCCAAGCCATCTCCGCCTGTCACTTGGAAGGCCGGAATTCCAATCTCGGTCAAAGAGGCTGACTTTATGCGTCGGTGGTTCAGCATTAGAACGCTCGCTAACCATGTACATGGTCCAGGGTTCGATCCTCGGCCAATGAACTCCTAAAAAATCGCTCAATCGTTAGTAATGTCTATAAAGAGGAAAGGTTGAGCGTTACGCTAGCAATCCCACCCCATAAAAATAAAAACCACTACTGCCTGAAGCCCTATGTTCCGCGGCGAACGTAAAGGAATAAAAAATATAAAAGGCTATAGAAGATTTCGATAACGAGTAAAATCAGATTTCGTGGGTTGTTCCATTGGTGTACATGCGCACATGAACCGACGATCATCATTACATGGTATAAAATGTCAGCAGCTAAACAATTTCAGCATGATTGGAATTAATTTGTTTATACCCCTTTGTTCACTGAGTAGAATTTAGGCTTTGGGATTCTCGGCAACGTCGAAGCTGCTTCTTATGGGGCCGAGTTGTTAGTTTCACGTCCTACCTTCCATTCATTCCTGGCTCACTATCGGCGAGCTTACTGGACAACGTTTAGGAGTGCATCGGCTTGGAATCGAACTCCAAACCTTTCAGTGTGGTTTGCGACAATTCTACCGTTGAAGAACCGATGCATTTAACATTACGCAGAAAGAAAATGAGAAAGATAGAGAGAATAAAGCAACTCCAGCTGTAACTTACCATGACATCGACATCAACACTTGCAGCAATCAGATCTTTTATCAGTCTAGCTGTGTTAACCAAGTGAACATTATCTATGCAGGAAAAAGGAGAAAATGATGAAATTGTATTGATTATGTGATGTTAAATGTCTGGCTGAAATTCGTAGGGACTGATGAATAATCAACTAACTGAACATAAATGTTCCTAGTCTAAAAACCGGGTACTACTGAAAGTTGAAAAGCATCTATTTCTGGGATAACTAAAATGACTTTCAACTAATTTGAAGTTCTGATCATTCAGTTGATTTCAAGATTTGTTGAGAATCAAATGATTTTCGTATGCGCTCATATGTGGAATATTTACACTCTAAATTCAACTATAAGGAGATGTTTTAACCGCTACGAAGTATTGCTTCAGTCATCGAGTCAATGATTTTTTGTGCATTTATTCGTTAAGTTATTGTAATAATCCATTCCATGATTTTTAAGTCGCGAGGACTAATCTTTAATTGAGCTTTAGATTTTCCCATCGATTGATTGGACCGAAGTGCTTGGTCTCAGGTTGACATGTCAGTTTCTTGTGGAAATGCACTTCGCTCTATTCAATCGACGGGAAAATCTAAAATTCAGTTAAATAATTAATATGAGCCGTTACACATGAGGTGGCCAGCTCTCGTGGCCCAAGTGGACTAGTGGATAATGCTTTGGCGTTTGAAACTATGGAAACTGGGTTGGAGCATCGGTGGGAACATCATCACTTACTGACTGGAGAATGCAGGTACATCCAGCTAGCTGACGAGTCCCAAATAGGACAGTTGAAATGAGCATCTTTGATTCCACTGCTAGTCACCATCCACCAATAAAAAGTGAGGAATAATCGTCTTAAGAGCTCCTATTTTGATATTAGATAGTTGGAGGTAATCCCTTCTGAGATTCGAACCCGCTCAGCTGTAACGTCTCTGACTGCAGCACTGGGTGACGCGGGTTCGAACCTCAGAAGGGACATGAGTTCCTTCAAGGTTGCAGATACGCCTTACTGACTAGTGTCAACTAGCACGAAACCTAGGTCCAAGGCTTCCTGCCGATTGCCTCTGACCATCTAATATCATCACAAACAATGTTTACGGTGATGGCGAGCTACCTAGAATGGTGGCCACATTACAAATACCTGACTGATAGAATTTAGTCTGCATCAAAGAAGGACTAGACATGTCACACTAGTTATTAGTGTCCAATCAAAAGCTCCTATTTAATCATGTAATTGGTGCTAAAAATGTCGCATGATTAGTAGGGCGTTTGTATAATGGAAACATTCTTGAACTTATCATATACATGTCAAGCTTAAACACAGAACAAGTTCATCTTTGTGGTCTTAATCAGTTAATAGTGAATTATAACAATCACAAAAGAGGTAACTTTAATTATAGTTTCAGGAAAATGAGAACAATACGACATCTGACCCTAATTATCGTGTCAGAATTCACGAAATTAATTCTGTACTATCTTGAGGTGAAATTTGATGAATGAGAAAAGATCAGGCATTGTGTATGGAGATAAACCACAAGAATGATGGTCTCAGATCATTTTCTATATAAGTTGATTTTCAAGGATTCTGGAAGTTATCTATCTTCAGTTTAACTTAGGCATTCAAATGAAAAACCAGTGACTCTAAGCTGTAGTAGCCTCAAAAGAAACTACCTAATAAATGGATTAATGACTTTGAGCAACCAATCAGACGAGTCCGGAGTGTATGGGCTCAATTATGGTTGCTGCACACTAGTTACGCGGCAAATTTCATCCCAGTCTGGTATTTAAGTACTGCTTAGACGACAGGCTCATTAGAGGAGAGAACACATGTCACCAACTGTCATCCCTGAGCTATAATCACAATGTGGTCACTCATACGGATGATTTCGTTAATCTTTCCAATAAGACTCATAAAGATTCCATCGAAAGTTTCTGTAGTCACCTAAAAAAGAGGATCGGAGTGGTGAGTGGGTCAAGAAACACCACGATTTACAGTAATTTTGACGAATTTTTCTACAGAAAATGGTGTTACCTGACATATACAAGAACGTTATCCTACTTAACTGTTTTTTTGACACTACATTACTTTCACATAAACTTTTTTTAAAATTGCGCGCTTTTACTTCGGATGCGACTGATTGGTTAGTAGAGATCTGTCAAGGCCTTTATTAGGTAGTTTCGTTTTGGGCTGCTATAGTTTAGAGTGACCCCCAAAACCCAGTTTATGATGCCTTGCTTATAATTACCGCTGTTATTTCTGAAGAGGCTTTCATGCTGTTTCTGAAATGTAACTTCATGTAAGCTGAAACCTTGGCTAGCGAAACAGAATAGCCAATGGAGCATCCAGTGTCTGAGTGAACCCACAAAAAGAGGAGAACGCAAACTAAAGCTCCAGCTGCAGTTATCTCATTTAGTAGCGTTAGGTTAGCGGTAAGAAGTTAATGTAAGGTACTATTCCATGTATATCGAAGGGATGTATTGATATTATTCGGACTAATTACTAGTGAAGAATTTCTACAACTCTCTTCTGATATAAAGTTCCGTATTATTACGTGTTGGTAACATGTAATCAGTCTCTCGGAAACATACTACGCTCAATCCGAATGTAATAGTAGGCGATAGATACCATTTACTGTTAGACATGACTTTCAATATACATAAAATAACCTGTATAATTACGAAGAGGATATTTTGACCATAGCGACTGTCAAATAGGCATGCCATGATACTTACCGTCAGCAGTTCCATGAACCAGTAAATATCCTTTGTTAGCTAAATTCTTAACATTTCTAATAGCTGTTCGCTGAAATGAGAAATAAAAGTAAAACTCACAACTTTATAAGAAAGCAAAAAAACATTGAAAAATGGGGTGAAAATTCTCATCAAACGCTAACTTTGCTACAAATATTCTGAATTTTATTGTTTATGGTGTGCGCCAAAGATTTCCAGACTGATTTCAGAGTGATGAAGACTTTCGTTGCCTTTCTGATTCTGTCTATGACATCCTCATCCATTCCACTTGTAGTTAAAACAATGGCACAGAAATAAGTGATGGAAGTAACCTTTTTCCAAGTTTATGCCATTGATAGGGGTCAGGGCTAGTTGCTTTTTTTGTTGCGTGGGTATCTTCATCACCTTTGTCTTCTCTACATCCACTGGAAGTCATGTGCTTGCTGCTTCTTCCACCAGTTTGTTGATTTTGGCCTGAGAGTCTTCGAGTTTGTGTGGCACTAAACATAAATCATCCTTGAAATCCAGGTCTCATAGACTCGTCTCATCAGTGGAACGTCTCCCTGTCTTCTTGCTCTCAATTATAGTCTGATGCAGAGTCCATCCCAAAATATCTAGGAATATCATCAGAGAGTGTACACGGGCAGCCTTGTCTGTATTCGCGTCAAACTCCCTGCTGCGTTTTCTGTTGTGGGGCACCTGACACGTGCCATTGTTATACAGTTATGTGAACATATATATAACAGCAGAAGACAAAAGACCTGCAATGGAACGTTTATCTGAAATTTGATATTTCTATATAGAGAAATTATGTCCAGTTTATTTGAAAATCGTCACTTGCACAGATCTCCCGTGTTATGCAACTTCATTTTCATCTTTTCGTGTCTCTTATGTTTTGTCACTGCTATAGTGGTTCATTTCCTCTCTCTGATGTTAAATCTGTCTCTCCACTATTTGATGCATTTGTACCCATGAAAGTCCCTTTTTATACTACTGATACATCTTGTCAGTAGCACACGCCATATTAGTATAATATGATTATTATGAATTAACAGTCATAGTTTCAATAAATCACTTACTGCATACGCATCTGGATCGTCAATAAATCTGCCCAGATATCTTTCAGTATATACAGTTGCTAAAGATAGAAACACGAAAAAACGTAGACAGAAAAAATTGAACAATTTGTGATCAAGGACAAACTTTGTTTATAGCTTGACTCCACGCCGTATTTTCTGTATTTCAGCATGTGATACCGGTAGTCCAAATTTTGCAGTCCAACCACTGAAATCGCGTGTGCGTCGTCAGGGAATAGAACCCGGGACCATGTGAATGGTTGACGGGAGTCCTAACCGCCGTGCTACCGACGCACTGTACAAAGAACCGTTTGACTACAAGTAATTAAAATTAATTGCATACTGAGGTGTATCCAGTATCTTGTGTCAACTCGTTTGTGACACCGATTGAATGACGAATCGGTATCAACATTACAATCCTACGTGAGGTCATTCTGAGGCAGTATGAAGTGATCAAAATTTCGAATCACTCTTCGGGACCTCCGTCCCTTCTCTCACAAGTGTCAGTAACCAGAAAACCTACGTCCAAAGCTTCCTGCCGTCTGACTTAGACTATCCAATAAGATTTATTATTCACATAAAAGTAGAGTTCATCATGCCAAATTTTTACTTTATTCGTTACTGGGACGAATAAGTTCATCTCAATATGGATGAAGTAATTTCAGTGACAGAGAGAGATATATATTGGAAACCAGAGAGTACTGGATAGCTGTTGTCAATGCTAGTGAACATTGAGTCGTTTGTTTATTCGAATCAGCCTCCATCTAGTAGGAAACAAGAAGACCATCATTGCATAATCGTATACTAGTTGACTGAAGATTCGAGAAATATAATCAGAATTATTACTGTATTTTACATTAACGCTTACTTATAAACCCTAGCAATGATTAACTATTGTAAATCCGTTTTGTTATTGTTTTAAGAATAAACAGTTGTATTTCTCAACCATTTTCTGTTGTTCTGCGTCGGTTACTGTGTACAGTATTCTGCGTACTAGGCTCAGTCTTCTGAAAACAACGGCAGGTCCAGTATCTTTGCGTTCCGGATATTTGACAGCAATTTTTCTTTGTCTGACACTTTATAGCAGTATGCATCCATGACCTAACGAGCCATTCAACCCTTGAGCTTCAGCTTTCAAGGAGAACTGATAAAGACATAATTCAGAAGTCTATCAATTCTAACTTTTGTCAACTTCCAGCCAATAGTGCGGTTGCTGGTCAGTGTCATCGATGAGAATCTGTCGTCACGCTCAACTTGGTAGACCCTTATGATCAAAACTTCCTACTATGAATTCAGGCAATTTATTCCAGTAGTTAGTTACTAGTGATGACAAGTATCCGAAGTCAGCTTATGCAACCATTCAGGTCCCTGCAAACCAACAATTTAATATTAATCTGATGCTCACTAGTGACTGGTCCTTCTCAGGTAGGTAGATATCTGGCTTCTAGTAGGAATTTGTGACTGATCGTGTACAGCAGGTAGGGTGTGAGTACAAACACTCGCCAGAGATGACACTGGCTTGTGACAGTCACGCTGTATAGTTTTTGATTTGGCAGAGGATGAAATTCACGGGCCATTGAATAGGGTCTCAGCGTCTGAATGGTCTACGACATCGCCTTGTAACCGGACTTTCCTGGATTCGAACTCTGGCGGTATAAGCATGCTGCTGAAGAGTTTAGAACAGCAAGAGCGAAACAGCTGTCCAGTACTGCCAGCTGGTCTTCTAATGGTTCTTTAACCAGTGTCAGCTCACGATGGAGTCCAGTAACCAGTCAAAACCCTGCAAACCGACACTTGAATATCATACTTTTGTATTGTTCAGGTTGTAGACAGTTTAAAAGAAGGATCTTTGTAGGCACATCAGAAGACTGAGTTATAAAGTGGACGAAATTCGCTCTTTAATGTTTCCCCCTAAGAATTACTCAAAGTGTTTCCATCTCAACAAGCGAAATTAACAGACTGTATTTAACTACGGATAAATCCCAGTTAGAGTGTCTTCCTAGTGTTCTGTGTCAGAATAAAAGGGTTACAGCAGCCTCCACTACACACCACTGTATTTCTGCTTACTGCTTGCGCCCTATTCCTGCATTTCCAGGTTCAGGTAGATTGTATACAATTTTGTCAAAATATCTGGCAATAAGTATACATTACACAATAATGCTTACAATAATATCGGAAATCTGTAACTGGAGCAACTGAAATCCCACATCGAATCCATTCATTCTCTGGTCTGGTGAGTAGATGGCCAACAGTGAATCCCCCATAAGACTAAATTAGTATTTGAAATGATGAACAAAACAAATAAAAGTTAATTTCTTTTAACAACAGAATATTCAAAATAATCCAACAAATATGTATTACGTGAATTTCGCAAATTAGAACTAATGTGACCATTAGTTTGATTGTTTACAGATGTCATCTCCCAGGAATATAAAGTGTAAAACTTGAGCACTGTGGTAGTAAGTAATTCCATATTGGTTTGTTTATTAGATGTATCACACGGTGAAACAGTATTATCGTATACTGGATGACAAGGTTTCGAACAAAATTTATTGTTCATAATCATATCATCAATTATAATCACACGACTTCAAAACTTGAGTTTTATAGTTTTCTTTGTCCTCTCCTACTTCCCGTCATAGGGGTAGTAGAATCTTCCACATATCTGGCTGGACAAGTGTTGAATCATTCCTATTACACGTATGTGCAGTTGATCCGATAAACAAAGCTTCTGTTATCCATTTCTCCCTCAACCCCGCTGTTACGTTAGATTTTAAAACTGTCATCTTATCCCATCCAGACTATTGTATGGTTGCGTGTATTTGCATGTAGTGAGTGCTACAGCTGAACTATTCTCGAGATTTTTTATCTTATTCGGGTCAACCGATCTACATTTTGCTAGGTTTTTGTCCTCCGCAAGTCTGACTGCCCCTGTTCTACTACTATGACCTATGTATTTGACCTGACAACCATTGCAGGTAGGGTATAAGATAAACTAAATTGTTTTGTTTTATAGGCTCCACAGGATCCTTTAACTGAAAAAGTTTGTTTCTAATTGAGTTTGTGGGTTTGAATGCCACTTTTATTCCTGCTTTGTTAAGACTTCTGCGTAAGGCTTCCGAGGTCCCTTCCTTGTATGGAATTACTACTGATGATTTAGATTCCTTATTGTTGGTGTTGTCATTATCTTGCGCATGTCTGACATGCATGTCATCATTAATATTATTATTATGATTATTATTATTATCACTATCACTACTATCATTATTTATTTTATTTTGACATTTCCCTAAATACGTTCTGACTAATTTATCAGGGTAATTATTCAAAGTTTCACTTATATGCTTCACTTCCTGTCTTAGATTTTCATTGGTACTACTTAGTTTTTGTGCTCTATTATTTAAACATTTCACCAATCCTATTTTCAATGGCATAGGGATGGGATGATCGGCAATCCAAAAATCTGTTTGAATGTGTGTTTTTTCTGTAAACGCTAGTGTTTAACTTCCCATCTTTTTTCCTTTATACGCTAAAATGTAACATTAGAATTTCCCCTTCTTGACTTTACAATTCATAAGTGAATTGAATTGTCTTCAAATTTGAGTTAATATGTTCGTAAAGTCTATTTAAGTCTTATGTTCTACATACCTCCACGATACTCGTGGGGTAAGGCTGAATGCGTCAACCGCTAAGATTTCTCACCTATCTATGAATATATCTGCCATAATTGGGGATATCGGTGACCCCATAGCAACTCCCTCAGTTTGTTTGTATATAAATATATATATATCTTCCAGGAACATTGGAACTTAGTTTTTCCTGGTTTTTGTGATCCCCACGAATTAGTTTGTAGGGAATTGATTTTTTTTCAAGTTTGATCAAGGATTGATATAAGTCAGAGAACCTTTGGAAACTCTAAGGGTGTAAATTGGATAGCTGTTTCACCCCCAGTTTGAGACTCTTCAGCAGTAAGCGACAGATTGGGCGTGAGAAAAAATACTCGCCAGTGATGACAATGGCTAGTGTCAGTTGCTGTAAAACCACGAATTGGTTGAATTTGGAATTCATGGCCCACTGGATCGAATCCTGGTGGCTAATCGTCTACGAGCTTCCTTTGTAACTGGAAGTTTCTGTTTTCTAGCCACGAAGTGTCCCAAGCTAGGGAGAAACAGTTTTTCAGTACTCCCTGGTTTCCAGCGGCTTTAGCAGTTGTTAATAAAGTCGGCTTGTAACCTTCAAGAAAATAATAATAGCTTTATTCCAAACAGTATTTGTGGTAAAAGGTATGGAATTTTCAGCGTGCATTACAATATTGCATCTAATTACCTCATAAATTTTTATAAGATTTTAAAAATAAAAAGCAACATCAACAAAAAGAAAAAAGAGAAATAAAAGAAATAAAAAAGAACAGCATTGTATTCACATATTTAAACAATGCACCACAGGATATGAAATATAAAATTATTGTGTAATAGAATATGTGAGCTACAATATAATAGTAACAAAGAAAGGAGAACAAAAGCTAATGGGAACTATTTGTTAGAGTGCCGCAGTAAGTTGATCGTGTCATACCTAACGGATTTCTCATCACATAACAGCTGTGCCAGATAAGGTATTGCGGAGTTTTTGTACTTGGTAGTCCTAGCAAATAGCCTTCTATAGTTGCTTGTCGTTCTATCAGGTGAAATGCAAGGAGATAGTTGCGTATGGAGAGGGTGTTCGGGGTCTGACAATATTGAATTCGCTTGTTTCTCACATGACATTATATGTCTATCCACAATGGTGTTAACCAGTTGGTTTAACGGAATCCCACTTGCCCTACTAACAGCTTTTAGTGCTTTTCTCAGCAAAGCAAAATCTTTCTTAAGTAGTCCAGGAAAGATTAATGGAGAGCAGTAAAGAGGGATGGTTAGAATACAAGAGTTGACAAACTGAGAAAGCAAAGACTGCTTTATACCAGACTGCCTAAACTTCCTTACGTAGAACGTTAAGCGAAACATCTTTCTAGTAACTAGCAAGATGTGAGAGGACCAGATAAGATCGTAGGAAATACTCAGTCCAAGGAACTTGACATTATTCATGTGCCTTTTTTGATAATCCTATCAGCGATAAATCATCACAAAGATAGCGACTTTGTCCCTCTCTGAAATTATGTGGAAGTGATTCATCTATGGAAAATTTGGTCACCGAATAGTTTCAGAAGATCGAATATGGATAGTTTCTATTGACAAATTATCATACTTTGATGCTCATCGATACAAAATTTGTGTCTTCAGGAGAAAAGACATCATCTTCTTCAAAGTTGAGCGGATAAGAACTAAGTTCACCTTTCCTGTTAAATGATGTTTAACTCCACATATCGGGTTACATTGTATTATAGTGTGCCATAGTGTTGTATCGCTTAACTCAGATGAGCTAAGTGATCTAATTTCTTTTCTGGTCGCTTAACTTTCTCATTTACAATTAGGGTTAAATCACTTTATTACAGGTAAGCTAAATTACAAAAGTCTTTCAGCAAAAAGATTACGTTTTCTTCCAGCATGTGGGCAACACTGTATCAGCCTTTGGTTAAAACTACTTTTTCTGCATGTTTTATTTATACTTCTTAGGCATAGTATAGACTTGAATTGAACTCGTTTAATCTCGTTACCTTTGTAACTCTTGCTACATATGCTGAAAGATAATGCCTCATTGACAAAGTTTTGATGTAAAAAGCATACAAGTGGAAATCAAATGTGAATGTACACCAATTAACGTGACTAAGAGTTGCATTGCTTCAGCAAAATATAACCTACATGTATATGTATGAGGAAAAGGGGATAACAGTGTGATATATTTGACTTCTGTCACTGGATAAATATTCAGGGGGAAACGGAGATGGGGTGTTCATATGCTGAAGGAACCGTCGATTGACGTAATGCGCTACTCCCTCTAGTATAACCTCAGTGGGAAACAGTGACTTGGTCGTTGGTCTTTGAGTGGCTAAGTGGTGGAGGTTGTGTAAGGAAGAAATGATAGCTTATGGACAATCAGGATGCCGGCTAAAGATGACTACATAGAGCAGAGTGAACTGGAGGTGCACTAGTGAGACCAAATGTTCCACTCAGAATCGAAGAAGACAGTAATATAGTTGAATTTACTTATGCACAAATTCAACGGAGCATATTGTCGAAGAAACCTTACCACAGAACTATTTATTTCAGATAAATTTTAACGGAATCCTTGACTGACGTAAGCTAGTGAAGTTAGACAGCAAAAATTATATCTTTCACTTATTATGATGCTGGTATGTAGTAGCTCCAGTACATAACTGCTTAAGTTAAAGTTAGTAAAGTTCTAGATCTAAATAGGAATTTCAGCGGTACATGCATTTTTCTTTTCTTCATGCTGTAATTCCCATACTGACTGATGTTTAGGGATTGTAAATGAAAGGATCGGAAGACTGACCACTGTAGATTAGTTGACTGTTTCTATCCCTTTATTTTCTCACAAATTTCTATGAGCTGAGATTATACAGCTTTCCTCCGTCATATCGCATTACTGCTATTTAATGTATGTCAGCAGGAACTAGGTGTCACTTCCAAGTTTTATGTTGATGCGGACCTAAGTGTCTCAAATAGGGAGAAACGCATATCCTGAACACCAGTTCTAGCCACCAGCAGACAATTAACTTCAGATTTACTTACTTCTCCCTTTTTTTCTGCTTTTCTGTGACAGTTAGCATTTTCTCTGATTGGACACTAACTAACCTCATGTATCTAGTTCATTGCTTGCTGCAGACTGAATCCTAAAAGTCAAGTTTTCAATGTGACCACCATCACAGTCCATTCAGATCTGTTGTTATTGGGTGGTTGGAGACAATGGACAGTCAGGCTTGAACCTAAGTTTAGTGCCTATTAGCACTCAACAGTCAGCAAGGCGTATGTGCACTCTTTAAGGAACCCATATCACTCAGTGCTGCTGCAGTCATAGAAGTCCACACTGAGCTGCCTGAGCTTGCAGTTGACCTGCTGCAGGACTGTATTAGATACTTTGATTGGATGCTAAATAGTGTCGTGCGTCTAGCCCTCCGTTAACTGCATGCTGGACAAGATTGATCGCAGATAAGCCTTGCTGACGAGTGGCAACAAGCACTAAACCTTTGAGCAAGGATTCTTGCTAACTGCTTCTAACTATCTAATGACCACAGTTTAACATTCCCATTTCATTTACTACTTTCTCGACAATGTGCAGATTTATGATGTGCAAAATGTTACCACTAATCAATGTTCACAGGTTATGTGCTCATATTAACTTCGATACTATTTCTCTGTCTATTTGACGATACTAGTAGCTATGTAAGCTTTAATGTACTCTTAATAAAAGGTTTTATAAAAATTAGCTGACTTACCCAACCGTAAGCACCGACTTGACTTTCATTTATGTAATGATAGCGTCGAATTAAGGCTCTGAAATGAAACAAAGGCCAAAGCTTACATTATGTTTGTAAACTTATATATATTTGATGCTTAGCGTTAGTGCTACAAGAAAATCTGGATGCAAAGTTCGGTTAGGGATAAGACCAGTGCACTGCACGTCAGACTCGTAGACCAAGTATCTACCCACCTATAATTTTGTTCTCTTTACCTACTTATTTTCAAATACTGTGTGTTGGTGGAACAGTGGTTAGGACTCTCGCCGACCATGTACATGGTCCGGGGCTCGATCCCCTGCCAACGCACACCTAAGGTCGGCCTGCAAAATTTGGGTTACCGATATCACATGCTGAAAATTCCATACTTGTACCGAAAAAATATGGTGTGGAATCAAACTGTAATAAAAAAAATGGGGACTGGACTTCTTAGCTTAAAGTGAATGTTTATGACTGACTGAGTGTCAACATCCCCATTTGAACAAAAGTGAAGCAGTTCAAGTTGCTGCACACTTCATGTAACACACAGGACTGGACAGAAGAGAAAAAAAAGAACACAACGAAATTATTGATGGTGTCATTTTATTCTGCGAAAACTGTTGTTCACGCTTTATTCACATTCATATGAACTAAAATGAGCCAAAATTTGTAGGAGAAAGGAAGAATGATAACGTGAGAAAACATGATGGATTAGTGTATATGGGTGATCAGAAAGGCCGAAGGCATTAGGCCATATCATCGTTAGTCTCAAGCCATTGGTTCTTAACGTACCAAAGACCCTACCGAGGTAGTCTATACTACCATATGTGGCACAAACCAACTGTTAAAGACTTGATGCATTGATGCCACGTTTTGGTTTGATCTTCTCTTACTCTTTCCGAACACTGATGTCATGTCACCTAAAATTATCCGTCGAGGAACGCTTTGGTTACATAGTCTCATGTGAACAGAATTTGTATCTAATGGATAGAGTTAAATTAAAGCTACGTAACTATTCATTTTTTTAAATCAATGTATACGAAGGAATACAAACATAAACGATGGCACAGAAATAACAGACTAAGTCAGAAGTGAATGTTTTCTAACGTTTGTAATGTTCAATATTTCTCTGAATATCTACTTCTGACCGGATGGAAATCCCCAAAACATGCAGTTTTTCTTTTCATCGGTTGAGGTACCTAAGAAAACTTTTGAAAGCTTAGCAACAGCTGGTTTGTTTGCATTCCTTAACAAGTTAAAATTTGTTATTTTTTCTCCATACATGACATCAGTTAGATTCAACTGTGATGGTTCATTGGATGCTAACTACGCATATGTTCTAATGTTGGATTCCCCGTCAAAGCACTCTGAAACGTCTCTTAACCAGTGATAAATCCAGTAAACAGGGATGGTTGGATATGAGACTAGCAACCTCATCCTTTATGAAAACAGTCACCACAAATGAAAATTCAAAAGTCAGATTTGAAGCCCGATGTCCTAATCGGAAAGCAAAGGATTGTTAACGAAAAGTTCAGACAGTAATATATCAGAGGCTTCATCAGCTTAAAATATTCACTTTCGTGGACAAACATTCGAAGTGATATTTACAGATAAGAGCGAAGGATTCAGGTGATTCGACCGGAATTATGTAATCAACTGCTCGAGAAGACGCGTTGAGTGAATAAACAATTCCTTGATACAATTTCACCACTGTTGAAGTAGTTTTGTGTTTTTGATGTAATTATTATTATTAAGTGAGTCCATATTGGTCAAACCAAGAATGACCGTCCTTTTTTCTGTCTTTGGAGCATTTTGTGATTGTGTATGTCCCAAAGATGTTTTGGACAGCTAATATTTTAGGACGCAAGTATCGCTTCCATGAGCTCAAACGATAACAAGTCAGTTTTGATCATTAAAGATGATATTTGTGCATTCGTGTCCTCTGAGTTGGATGGTTTAGTTACAAACCTTTCATCATCTTTCTGGATAACATTTTCAGTGCTAATTTCAATATACAGTGAACTACTAGGACTCTGTATGAGTTTATTAGCCCACTCTTTGGATGATCTCGAATGTGATCAGTTGTTTTCAAAGATTTTATCACCTTCTTGTGAACTTGTATTGATATTGACTGAGTATTTTCAATTAGCGCAAGATGTGAAGAGGCAGTCTATCTAAGATTTTTCAGCTAATATAATTTCTTAGATGGGTTATGTTTCAGACAGTATACAATTATAATTAATAGTATTAAACACTCACTTAACACTGTCCAACTGATCTTCAACTTCAACTAAACCAAGTTTCTTGTAAATGGAATGCTCATAAACTCTTCCACGACCTGATGTACCACGACCATCAACGACAGCAACGATAACTTTTGCAGTTGCTGATATATATGTCATCCAGTCGATTACAAATTTTGTACTGACCACCTGATTTGTTGGACCTCCATAGCTGTAATGAATTTGTTTAAAGAGGAAATGAAGAGGAACATGGTATATAAGCGGAAAATATAAGTAGCTGTCTTCTTTTTAAATAAACAAGTATGCGGATTAAATTTACTACGGGATTGACGACAGACTCGTGTCAGCCAGAGAATCATTGGAAAACATGGAGTGCCAGTTAGCTGTTTCGTTCTAGTTTTGGACTAATCCACAGTACAGGGCCATCGGTACTGAAACCCCGTGAAACAACAGAACACAAGGGCCAGGCAACAGAACGTTTATTAAGGAAATCAAGACATATCTATATATTTTTATGTACATTACTGTAAGTTATTGTTACCAGAGAAACAGCCTCATCTGATTGATTGTTTTCTGGCTGAAACCTATTTTGTCACCTCTTTGTGACCTTTTCTTTGAAGCTCAGACCATATGTCTGGGAATCATATTTGCACACGCTAAGTCTGCTGTGATTGGTTGGTGAGTTTCTCAATGTGTTAGGCTTCGTTATTGTTTTAGCTCTTGACGCAGATTTGGGACGTAAACACTGACGTAAATTGGTGTCTACAATTTTGGCTAGCAGACAGCTCTCAACACACCTGCACCTTCTATTTACAAAGCAAGTTTGTAGACCATTCAGCCACTAGGGACCCAATTGTATGGCTCATGAATTCTAACTTCTGTTAATTCGCGAGTTTCAGTACGAGCACTGATCATTGTCACCAAAGAGTATTAGTCCTAACGCCCGACACAGTGGACCTCACGGACCAATAGGACTCCAGAAAACTAAGTACTCCATCAGTCACTAGTGACCATTAGATTAAGTTTCAAGGGTTAGTTTCAAGTTAATCACAGACTACCATCAGTCAGAGAGTCATTAAAAACTCCCAGGGGTTGCTGCGTGGTTGTTTCATCCCTATTCAGCATTAAATTAATTCACAGGTTACTCGTCTGTGACACTGACTGGTAGTTGTGTCAGATATCAAACTTGAAAAATATTCGTAATTTTATAAATCCATATCCCAATTGTGCGTCGGTGGTGTAGCGGTTAGGATCCTTGCCGACCATGCACATGGTCCTGGGTTCGATCCCCGGTAGACACACTCCGTTACCTCACTGAGCCAGAAATAATGCTGGTAAAGAGGAAAGGTTGGGCATGAGGTTAGGAACCCCATCCTGTAAAATAAAACAATGCTACAGAAACTTCAAGCCACTAGCTTGAAGTCCTATGTTCTACTGGGGAACGTGAAGGAAAAAGAAATCCCAATTGTGATACAATTTCAAAAAGTTTTGGAGTAGATTTTTTGTCGGTTTCTCAAAGAGCTGAAATTATTGTTGAATAGTTAATCTGTCCCATTTACAAAACCGCCAAGGACTATCTAATTGTGGGGAGAGTAAGTGACCTACAACATCAGTCAGTGAATTGACATAAAATGCTAACCATAGTCCCATCTAGACAACAGACAAACCTATTTCTGTAAATAATAACTAGAAAAAGTACCATAAAATTTACTGGACCTCTCTTTGTTGTAATAAAGTTTATCCCAATCACTCAAACGACATGCAATTCATCAGTTTGAGTCTTCAAAACTATATACATCGACAGCTTTCAGGAAAATTGAAGCATTAGTTATTCTCGCAAAACTCTGCTGTCTAAATAACATCAAGAAGCTCTGAATAAGTTAAGAAATGATGAAATATTATACTTAGTAAGTCAGATAAGGAGGCTGCAGTGCTGATGATGAATAAAATTATGTTGAAAAAAATAATTTCTCTTCTAAGAGACTAAAGTGAACGGAAAGGCTGAAATACAGCAGAGAAACACCAACAAAGAATTAAGGAAAAGTGGGGATAATCACTGAGCTAGTTTAAAACTCTCTTTAATCGACTTGAACTTAGACATCACAGCAGTATTGTCTGCCTAAAGTCGGCGAACATCTTCATCTAGTACTAGATATGTTCTAATTCACCTACCATGGAGCAATGAAGTTGACAGTTGGAATGGATTTCATTTCTAGTTTGTGTGGTGTAAACTTAAATGAGGAGCGAATTTGTTCCATAGATTTCGCATCACTGTTCACAAGTATGCAACTTATATAGACTGTAGAATTTGTATGGCAGCATATACTAGACAAGCAGGTCGATGTCGGAATTCCGATTATTTGTCTTAGGGAGCTACTTATTAGATGCACCATGAATGTACACTTCGTATTCAACAGCGAAAGACAGATCGGCGGTATTCCTATCATGCCTAATCGGAGAAATCTAAGGGGAGTAACCAATTTCACATACCTACCCTGGGCAGCAGCATTTCATTTATACGCAGCACGAATGATAGCCTCAAAGGCAGGATCAGAAGAGCGAAACAGAAGTTCCACACAGAGATCCATACCACTCAGAATATAGTGCGACATCAAAATTCTCAACAGACAATTCAATGTGGTTCAAAGACTCGATGCTCATGTCATGAAAAGCGTTTCAAACAGCCAGCGGAAGATGTTCACCAACAGATTCCATCTCCGTTCGACACTGAATATTTGAAGGTTCATAGGGAAGGATGCGTAACAAGAAACTTTGACAGCCAGTCAAGAATTTATTTCTCAACAAGCATGCAAAAGGAGACTTTCAAGTGATGTCGGGCTCCAGGCTCACGACACGTATCTGAATAAGAAGAGAAGATAGTGTGATTAGGAGATTAAAGTTGATGAGCAGTCAAGGAGACGGTCAAAAGTGACGAGAGATGTACCGCTAAAGCCCTGTGTTCCACCGTAGACGCAAGAAATGGGAACTAATAACATTTAATGTATACTGCAACAAGTTTTTGTTGCTCATTATGTTCAGCCTAAAAAGCCATGAATTTTTCAAAAGAATGGTTAGTGAACAAAGAATATTCTTTTCGATAATCTGCTCTTCATTAGGTTCTACAGTTATATATCCATCCATAATAGTTAATGACTTAGTGTTATTAACAACATTATTATTTGAATGACATCGAATCAATAATAATATCACTGGATTACAGTTCGATTATGAAGAAGTGAAGAACATCAGTTCAAAGAACTTTCAATGCTGGCAAACTAAGTCTTATTTTCTACACAACCGGTGGTGAATCCCCAAGTGAAAGATGAAGTACATAGACTAGCCACTTCCAAATGTATCTACATATTTAAATGCGTTTATGGAGATAGTTGTATTGGCCACTGCTCTTGGAGCTTGGGTTTTCTTGCTCAGGGACACGAATAGTGAGAAGCATCACCTGGTCCAAACTGGCCACAAAGCTAATATTAAAGAATTCTTCTCCATCATCTGTCGGGTGTCAAACATATTTTCAAAAACATCCAGGTACTGCATATTTCAAATAGCTGAGGTTATCACGATTCGCCTTGGACAACCTGTGCTTGGTGTGCAGAAGAAGCAAGTCAAGCCATTACTACTGCTCAGCCACGCTATGAATTCATGAATTTGTTTTATTAAATTTTCCAAATTTCTCTGATATTCAAATGAACTGTCGTCAAGATTTGACAGAATAGTTCTAAAATATTTGGGCGCCGAGTGAGAAGTAGACACTTGTAAAAAATTATATTTGTAATATCTCAGCGAGATTGAAATGAGTAATTCCAACGTTTCATTCGGCAATCTGTTCCGAACTTCTTCAGGGAAATTAATCGAAATTAACATAACAGAGGTTTATATATAAAAGGAACATCACTTGTTTTAAAAAACTTTGTCCAATCATGAGTCATTCAACCAGTATAACAAACAAAATTTTATGAGCTGTGATCAAAATTTGACCTCGGACTTACAAATATTGGTCTACCTTTGTTAAACACTTTAAACAGAGTTTGAATATGTGTGTGGGTAAACAGTTGTAAAACATTTTTTAACGTCTCCATAAGAAGATATGGACAGTGGAGAATTTTGACCAAGTATTAATAATTAGTGATATATATCCATTTTTTATTTATTAATAAGGATTTTTATCTATGCATCAGTTAACATCACACCCTCATGTCTGTCCACACTGTTAGTATCTAGAATTTTATGATTAGACGTATTTTCACTACTATATATATATATATATATATAACTGTAGAACCTGACGGTGGTGAAGTTATCGACAACGCTATTCTTTGTTCAGTAATCATTCTTTCGAAAAAACTTTAATGGATATTTGTAATCGGTTACAATGAATTCCTGTCCAGACTAACAGTGTACCCCAAATGTTCATCAACCTTATTCAACAGCTATACGACAACGGCACATGTCAAGTGATCCACAACAGAAAACTCAGCGAGGCGTTTGGAGTAAACACAGGAGTCAGACAAGGGTGCTTATTATCACCAATG
The DNA here is from genome assembly GCA_944472155.2 of Trichobilharzia szidati. Lineage (NCBI taxonomy): Eukaryota > Metazoa > Platyhelminthes > Trematoda > Strigeidida > Schistosomatidae > Trichobilharzia > Trichobilharzia szidati. The sequence goes on along the minus strand of OX235277.1, from coordinate 65,393,448 downwards.
ATATTCCTAATTGTGGTCGACTGGATTATGCGTCAGACAGTGGGAAACGAGAAGACAGGAATATCCTGGACCAACGTGAAGAACCTAGAAGACCTGGATTTCGCGGATGATTTATGTTTGATGTCACACAAATTCGAACAATTACAAGCGAAAACCGACAAACTGGTCGAATAAGCAGCAAAGACAGGACTGCAGGTGAACCTAGACAAGACGGAGGTTATGAAAATAACCAACCAACAACAACAACAACAACAACAACAGCAACATCCACCACCAATCACCATCAGCGGGAGGGATTTGAAAGAGGTTACTTCATTCACTTATCTAGGGAGCATTGTCTCAACTACAGCCAGGTGGAACGGACAAGGATGTCAAATCGAGAATCGGGAAGGCGAGAAACACATTCATCAACCTGAAACCAATCTGGAAATCTTCGTCACTCAGCCTGCATCAACAACAAAATTCGGATTTTCAATACAAACGTCAAGTCAGTCAGTTCTTCTATACGGATCAAAAACTTGGCGGGTCACTAAGAATATTTGCAACAGCCTGTTGCAGACCCTTATCAACAGCTGTCTTCGCTCTATACTGAAGATCAGTTGGCCGGAAAGAATCACAAACAAGAAGCTATGGGAACAAACAAAACAAGAACCAATCGCCCAAAAAATATGCAGGAGAAAGTGAAGGTGGATTGGACACTCGCTGAGGAGGCCGTTGGATGACATCGCGCGTCAGGCCAACGTTCGAGTGGAATGCGAAAGAGAAGCGGCAAGTGGGACGTCCAAGGGTGACATGGAGGAGATCGTGTGAGGAGGAGCTGAAACAGTATGGACTAACATGGATGCAGGTGAAAAGTACAGCAGAAGACAGAAGCAAATGGAGACGTGTAGTTGAAGCCCTATGTTCCACTAGGAACCCAAGAGAACAATAATAATAACTTACGTGTATAGTAACAGTGGATATTGTGTAATATGCGCTGGATCAAGTTCTGGTGGGAGCAGTAATTTAGCTTCAACTTCTATCTGATGTCTTGTCCCTTGACGCAGTACCAGCTTAGTATATTCAGTACGCGGTAGCGCATGTGTTCTGACAAATGTTTCAAATTGTTCATTTTGTACAAAATATTTTATGAATGTTGTTGATACTGTTGAATCTAAGATAATGAAGAAGGCAAATAACAAAAAAGGATTGAAAGTCAACATTTCAGTGAGAGACTTACTTCCAAGTACAACAACTCTTAGGAAGTAAACTAACAATAAAGTAAAATGAAAATCTTCACAGGTTTCCTTAAATTGTCGGATCAAGTGATATCTCCAAATATTAATTCATAAGGATTCAATTCATTTCAGATTTCAGGGAATGATAAAAAGACAGTTACAGAGAAGAAAATTTTCTTTTCGACGAAGTCATCAACGAGATAGCTGTACATTTTTGTATTTATAATAAATGGATGGGAAAGTTCCAGAATAATTTCCAGTCAAGGGTCAGATTAATAAAATCGCGATTAGGATTTAAAATGCCATAATAAACAGGTGGGGGACGGATCCCACACAAACAAAGTGCCAACATAATTACTGAGAAGATTGACATATTGTGCAATTAGGGGCTAGAAATTTATAAATAACAAAATAAATAGGATGGCTGGATAAAAAATCTAGTGGGATCATAAGTAATGTGACGAATAATTGTTTATGCAATCCGGGATTAAATATGTAGAAATAATAAAATGACGAAAAATAGACAGGAAGTTTGGGTATGAAAATATGGTAGTGTAAATAGGGATTAAGAAAATCTTACAAATAACATGAATAAACAGGATGGCTGGATAAAAATGGCATTGGGATAGTCATTATTAAAACAATTACCTGTTTATGATGACCATGGCAGGGACAAGGGTTGGGCGTATTTTTTTGGATACATAGCGTGGGTTTGAGTTTTTGCATGGTCAATTCAGGACATTCAGCGCCATTCAAAAAATCCTTCACAATAATATCTAAATTTGATTAAACCTATCAAAGGTAGTAAAATTAAGACATCTGGGCATAGCCGAGCCACCAGCCATCCAACTAGATTTCATCTTAAAACCCCACAAGAGTCGTTTATAAATTGATATCAAATTGGACCACGAACTAATATCAGTTACAGATCCATTGAAAACCAGGGATTACTGGATATCTGCTTCGTCCAAGTTTGCGACTCGTCGGCAGCACAAACCCGTTGGGTTTCACACAGAGGATCTTCAGGCTACAAGGCGATCCCCTCAAACATTCAGCCATCGGGAAACAATCCAATTACCAATTCATCAATTCCATTTTTACCGGTTCGTGATTTCAGCGCGGCCACCAGCCAGTGTTATCTGCGAAATTTTGTCCTCACGCTTGACCTAGTGCTCACAGCGTAAGAGTCGCGGACTAGGACGAAAGAGGTATCCAGTAATCCATGCTTGCTTTCAGTAATTCTCTAACTGATGTCAGCCTGTGGGCAAACTTGATAAAAATCAAAATCACAACAGATAACTCTCGTGAATACCGAATCCTTTGAATTGAGTAAACTCCAGAGAAACCTCTTGGAATTCATAATTTAAGATGAGATATATTCAATGCATCATTTTTTCCACAGCAATGATAATTTCGTATTCTCTGCCTGAGATTTCCTCTTGATTTGTCTTTCACTGATCAATTTTTAAACATTCCACTGACGCCTTACCGTTTACCTAAAAATAGCATTATGTCAGTAGCAGCGAGAAAAATGTTTCGTCTGCTTAAAGCTTGCAGTTAGATCTGTATTAATAGGTGTCCTCAGAAGTGAAATGAATCCCCCAAGAGTCTATTAATGATGAAAAGGACAACCTAGTTATTTCATTGCACAGTTGAGATTCGTTTGCTTTTAAATCTATCATTTATATGTGTTTGAGGAGTATCCTGAAGTTTTTTGGAAGTTGATACCACTTTTATGCGTTCAGAAACAATTCTTGGTCATATCGAGCTTTCCTTTGAAAATTTAACTTATATACCACGATAGATGTACTGCTGTAACGACAGGCAACAGATCGCTTACTGAGAAAATCAACAGATATTTATAGATTTTTATGTATATTATTATTTGTTATGGTTAGCAGAGAAGCAGCGTCTTGTGACTGGTCGTTTTCTTGATGAAGGTTTTCCTGTGCTGCTTGTGACCATTTCTTAGAAGTTTAGGCCATATATCTGGTAATCGTCTTTGCACACGTTGGTGAGTTCTTCAAGGTTAGGCTTTGTTATTGGGTTTTTCTAATGACACCGATTCCAGACGTAAATATTGATGTAAACTGTTGTCTACAATTTGGGCTTGCAAACAGTTCTCACCACACTACTATATCCCTTAGATATAGTGAAGATTCGCAGCTCAGGTAGATGATTTTGATGCAGTTGTGTTCTGTAGGCTGGATAGTTTATTTGAAAAACTTTCATTATCTTAATAGACAACAGCGTCAGCACATACTTCAATTAGAAATAAGCTATCAACATGCTTCATGAATTAATAAGTCATTTCTCCCGGCAACCTTATAGTGTACTTTTTCATGAACTAGTCCAATTGTATTGGTATTGATTTTTTCCTTGACCTGAAATTTGATCTTTTATTCATGTGATTTCCAACCGATGGATTAGCAGATCCTATTTCTGTCAATGTATATTGATTACCGATTCCCCTGAATACCCGGCTTCTTGAAATTCTTTGGCATCTCTTATATTTCCTCTGTCTAAAATTTGAACATTATCCCAAGTAAACTTGTGCCCGTAGTCCTTTTTGTTGCCGCCATTATATTTCCATGGATGGGAAGGTAAAGAAGGTGTCAACTTTGACCAATGTAGTGTTTTTCACAGTCGCTGTGATTCACCTCGTAGATGATATTGGTTTTGTCTTTTTTTACTGTTCAGTATTTTGGCTGATAAAATCGCCAGGGATCTTTTAGAATCCTGGTATTCAGGTGAATTCGAAATCAATAGACAAATCCATGTAGACAGGATCTACAAATCCACAGTAAAAAGGGAATCACATGAACAAAAGTTCAACTCTCAGGTCAAGGAAACAATCAATACTATTACATGTGGGTTAGACAGTGGGGAAATACACAAGACAACAAATCACATTCAAGGTTACCGGGAGAGATGACTATCAAAATGAAATATGTCTATTGAAACAATGGAAGTTCCTCAAACAAACCATCCAGTCCAGGGAATATAGCTACACTGAAATGTTGCCTCCCTTCTTTGGCTTATTGACCTCCATTTTTATTTTCATCACCAATATAGCCTTTCAACTGGACTTGTATTCACCTTTAGCGCACTGCGTGACGCTGTATTATTTTTCCATATTTCTCTATGGTAAGTGTGTCTGTGAGCCGATCGCTAGAAACATGTTGCATAAATACACATTAGATAGTTCAGATAAATGACCGTGATGCTGATAATAAATTAAATAAATTTGGTATAATGATTGTGTCACCTATTAAAGATGTCAGTTGGATGTTCACTAGTGGCTTGCTCTATTCAGTTAGGAGTTACCTGGGTTATTCTAGTGGGAAGTTGTGATCACTGAGGCATGACAGATCGTGTGTGACACTGCATAGTGCTAGTTGCGCTCAATCCTTAATCGGAAGAAGTTAGAATTCATAGGCTGACCGTTGGATCGCGTACCGTCGGCTAATGAATGGTCTACGAGCTAGCTAGTCCTGTACCCGGAAGATCCTTGACTCGAACACCTGTAGTGGGTAAGTACTTTTGAAGAGTTCAAGACTAGGACGAAACAGTCGTCCAATACTGCCGCCTGGTTTTCAAATGGTTGTCTAACCAGTATCATTTCATGTTTGCAAGAATATAGTTAAAACGCAGTGAGCATAATGGTTGCAGAGTGGACAACCTTTATTCCAAAACACCCTAACTTTTAAAGCAAATGCTCTACTAGGACGGACAAGCAACTTTATTAGCCGTGAAGCCGTGGTTGATTCATTAATAATAATAATAATCCCATTGGACAGTTATGATTTATTTATTTATGGGCAAATTTTCCAAGGTCATGCAACCAGTCATATTTGTTTTGCATATGGCTTGCATAACTAAGGGTTTGGTAAGTATAATATTCCCCATAGTTTGTCCGGTTGTCATTTTTCCCAGTCTGACTTTTGTATCCATCTCAGAATTGGACCTATTTTCAAATGACTAGTTTGTCATTGTGCTACGTGCTAAGTCTCAGGCAACAGTAAAGAATAGATACCAAAATCAAACGACCTTGAGCGAACCAATCAGTTCGCCCAGTATTACAAATGCATACTTTTTATGATCTTCGTTGCAAGTTTCATCCGTATTCAGGGTTAAGATTAGGGTAGGTTTACAGTAGGGTTATGGTTATGGTTAGGGTTAAACTTCCAAGGAAGATTGGGGTTAGAGTGCTTCTTCAATCGAAGATTAGGGGTAGGATGAAACTTCCAAAGAAGAACGTGAAAAACTTCCATTTTTAATTCTGAGCGATGTGACTGGTTGGTTTAGGGTCGTTTTGCTTTGGCGTCAATGTTTTACTGTTACCGAGGCACATTATAGTTGCGTTAGACCAACTCACAACCCAGTGTCACACTGTCATAACAAGATGTAACAAAGGATCGCCAGAAAAATCCAGTTTGGAAAAAGAAATCATGTGACACCTATTTCCAAGTAAAGGTGACGCCTTGTTTTATGTTTCGTACGGAAATAACGTTGTCATTATTTATTCAGAGACTGTCATCCAGTAATGTTGATGCAGGATAAATTATAACATTCACGTAAGACTAAAGTTTGCCAACTGATGTAAACGACCAGCGAAACGACCTTGGACAACTAACCAATCGTCACTCTGGTTTCGTATTTCACTTTTGTATTGACAATAGGCGATAAGGAAGGACGAGTTGTCTAATGTTTTTTGAAATCTTGAACAACTATCCACAGACAGACAACCAGGGAGGAAGTTATAGACCGTTACCATCATCCGAATAGATTAACAGCACTTTAGATTATTCTTCTGAGTGGCATTTACTTCGAGTGATAAGTCGGTTGCGAGTTGACATAATATACAGTCATCTCAATGAATTCCTTTTCCAAGCTTGGTTTGTAATAACACGAAGAATCTCATTACCAAACTAGGAGACATTTCTGTTAAAATAAGGCCTTTGTTTGGTCGTTTGCTTTCGGTAGGTATACTTTATCATTCTATAACCAACATTTATTCATATAATAAACTTTTTAAAGTTCTTAATATACTACTTACTATCTGTTGCTGATAAATTTCTATCAATCCGTTTCAGCATTGTCTTCGGTACACTTGAACCACGTACATCTTGTATAAAGTACTGTCCATTGGGAAAAACATCTATCACATTGAAAGTGTAGTTGACATTATCACATGTAAGGCATATTATGTTCTCACTATCTGATAATAAGGTCCTTAATAGAAGAAAAAGAAGAAGAAAATAGTTGAACAATTAGTTACTTGATGAAAATATTATATGACCTATCTCAAACGCATCTTAACTGCCTCTGTTAAGCGATACAGGTGAATTTGAAACGTTACCATCAACATGTTAAAAGTCAATCGGAACGAAGAACGAATATTCACTTCCGTTATTCCTTTCTTCAGGTTCTTACAATTATAAATTATAATATTTATTATCTTTACAATAGTGGCCAGTTATGCGGCGGATACATTTTTAAAATAGAATAATACATTAGTTATGGGGTGTCAAAATAGATAGTCGTATTTGTGTGACAAACGTGCTGGGCTGAAACTGATTACCAAATACTGTGAAATGTGAGTCTATGGTGATGGTGATTAGTCATACTAGATTCGTAGAATGTGGGGTAGGAAGTAAATTAACAAGCCAGTTCAAGGTTGTAAAAGGTTTCAAGTGAGTGGTTAGTACAAAGTAGTACTTATTAAAGAGACGGAGATAGTAAGACTGCAGTGAGAGGTTCATAATGAAATAACGAGTGTGTGAAATGAAACAGGTGGAGGCATATGTTCAGAAAAGAGATAATATCACTAATAATAAGTCCAGATAGTATAAATAGTAAATTCGATATTATTGAGACAATGTTTGCATGAAAGGTATAGATTATAACGAATAATAATAGTAATAATTGTAATCATAAGCAAGGTCAAAGAAAAAGACCAATAGGGATAAGGGGAAGAGGTACTCTTGGTGAGAAGAAGAAAATTCAATTCAAGTTTGGCCATGGTAGGAACAGCGTCTGAACGTGTTCTCCTTTTGGATACAAAGTTACAGTTCAGTCGATCTTGTTGCAAAAGATTCAGCTAAGTGTAGGAGATGCAAGCGAACTGTACGTGACAACGACTTCGGAATTCGGTATATAACCCTGAAACCTGTGCTGGCGTCGATGCGGGATCCAGTACCTACCAGGTTTCACAGGATCAAGCTTTTTATGCACTTAATTTCCCTCTTACTGAAGCGAGCTGGTAAATGTCCTCGAACCCGTAGACAAACCTGCCTAATCCTATACCCTACATAACTTGAACCATGGTCAGAGTTGAAATGATATATGCATGAAGAAGAGCTGAGGTTAAGCAAGACATCTTTGAGTTGCTGAGTGGACATTGGACAGCTACTGAAGGATAAGACACATGCGCATATCAGAAACTTTTCTTTGTCATCCTGGCTAAAAGTTGCGATAGAATCTCCACAGGAGTATCTCACTTGAATTGTAGACGTAAAAACAGAGGCTTTTTCTCCACCGTTGCTAGTTCATGTTTACGACTATTGTAACCTATGCTGACTTTAATGAACTTCTCTGGATATCCCTTCTCCCTCAGAATGTCTTAGATAATCTAGAGTTCTTCCTCTACACAGTCTTCCGAATAAGTCTACCTCGCTCTAAATGCTAACCATTTGATAAGATTACGTTTGTATTTCATCGATACGAATCTAAGGAATTGTATATACTGAGTTTTGGTCTCTAGCTTAATAAATATGGTTCTTTTGACGGAACCATACCCTCCTCTGGGTGGCAGAAAGTCGAGGAACTGTACAGGGTCGTTGTTTTCTCCTTCGTAGGTGAAATGGACTGCTGGGTGAGCATAATTCATAATTCAAATCATTATGTAACCCTTCATCGCACACTACAAAATTATCATCCATATAGCGATGATACATTCCCATGTTTTTCTATTTCACCTTTCAACAAGCTATTTCCTAGTTTTGCTAGAAATATGTTCACAAAAGAAGGTCCTAGTTGCGATCTCATTGCCACTCCATCAACCTGTCTAGACATTTCATTTGTTATACATTTAACCAATAGTTGTAACGGTAACAAATGTTATATTTCATAATTGTAAGATCCTGAAGAGGAGAATTTACGGAAGTGAATACTCTTCGTTCAGATTGACTTTTAATTCATGATGTGGGAATATTTGACACTATTAAATCATCAAATTAGTTTTTAGAAAGATATTTCTCATAACGTTCTATGTAGGGAAGTTAAGGCCATCATACATCACAGAGTCTCTACCTTTGCAGTTTGTTAATTCTTGTATTCCACCTGTTGTTTCTTATTTTTCCTACTCAACATCGTTATACTGCGAAGGGCACTAAAAGCTGTCAGTGAGGTGAGTGAGGTGTCGCTAAATCATCTTCTTAATACTGTTGTAGATAGATCGACAGACACATGGACTCCTGAAAGAAATTGGCAAATAGTATCTTTTAAGACTCTGTAAATTCCCTAAATACACAACTCTACCCTTACTGGATCTCATCAAGTAGAAGTAGAAGCAACTCTACTTATTCCTTTACGTTCCTAAAGAAACATAGGACTTCAAGCTAGAGTTTCAAAGTTTCGGTAGCAGTGGTGTTTATTTTAATGGGATGTGGTTGCTGGCCTCATGACCGACCTTCCCTCTTTACCATTCTTGTTAGTGGCTTGGTGAGGTGAGTGAGTGCATCGACCAAGGCTCGAACCCCGGACCACATGCGTGGATGGCAAGCATTCTATCACGGTACCAGAGATGCAAAAGAAGCAGCTATAAGAGACTTTAAGTTTGGCGGACGAAGTACAAAACTCTACAATACCTTATTTGGTCGGAACACATTTTATATGCTGAGAAAAGTGTGTAAGGCAGGAAATTACTGACATACTGTCGAACTCTAAGTAAAAGGCCTTATTTCTGTTTGCTTTCATTGTTACATTGTTGTTAATATTTTCGCTTTAATTCTAATTCTGTATTCGTATATTCATACTGAACAGCAGTATCAATGTAAATGGCATATTTTAATTACTACCCATGTATTGTGTAATGAAGAAATTAAATGTAGCACTGTACTGTATCAAAAGTACTGTGTTTAGAATATTACCATTATTATTATTATCATTATTAGTGAGTGATGTGGCCTGATTTTAGTATAATCATGAATGAGAATTGTTTTAATAGACTGATGAAGGAAAAATGCAAGGAAATTTAGAACGAGAAAATTTCCGAGAGAACAACTGTGGTTTAAATAGATTCTCCTTCACGCACTTCTTCAGTTATAAATTTATGAATGCAAGAGTACAATAACCAGTAAACGAATATAATGGAGATTATATCACGACTTATATATTGTGGTGAAAAAGTACAAAATGGAAAAGTAGTCCGTTAGGAACTAAATGACATTCCATTAGAGAATATTGAAAAATGGTTGATTGATAACAATAATAATATTTCCGAATGTACGTTATCTTATTCAAGTATTGGTTTGTAGGGATTGGATTGATTGATTACAGGATTTCATCATAAGCTGACATCGGTTAGAGGACCATTGGAAAACCAGCTGAGAGCACTTGACAGCTGTTTCTTAGTAGTTTATGATTCTTCATCTGGGGTAAGGGTGACCAGTAGGGTACAGCAGGTTAGGTGTGATGACAAATACTACCTGAAGACATTGGCTAGAGGTCGCGCTATGTCGTGAGTTGGCGGGTCATTGGATCGAGTCCCAGTGGCTTAATGGTCTGCGAGCTCGCCTTGTAACCAGATGATCCTGGGTTCGAATCCTGGTGGGTGCGTACTGCTGAAGAACCACAAACTAGGGTGGAACAGCTGGCTATCCAGTAATCCCAGTTAGTTTTCCAATTGTTCTCTAACCAATGTCAGCTGATGATGAAATCCTGTACATTATCTTATATTGATTTTTATTCAAATGTCTAATCATCAATTTCACTCATGTATATGAATGAAGTGAAAAGTTGCGTGAGTAACCTGGTATGATTTTGAGTAATAATTTGTGATCGAAACGTCATCACTTAATATTACTGTATAATACTGTGTGATTTATCAAAATTAAATCTTATCTATAATGCAGTTATACTCAACCACGTCACCCAAGTTTTATACTTATATCAAAAAATGGTTAATTTTTATATAATTAATCTTTAGAAAAATTTAGAAAAAACAACAGATTGAGCGAAGGAATATGTATTCCTTCTCAAATAACTCCTCATCATCGGCTGGCTCGCTCTACACTCATATATATGGTTTTTCACATCAAAATGTTTTACCAATCAAGTGGTTATTTTAGTTAATCAGTTTTAGACAAAGAGGGGGTAAAATTAAGAGGTTAAACGTTGTCAAAACAATCAAATGATAGGTGTTAGTAACAGGATATCCAAGTTTTAAAGGAGGGCTGAAAATTGCTTACGGAAATCAAGATAAGTTGATTCTTAGGCGTTACATACAAGTTGTTGCATAATCAAGAAATTTGCAAAATAGCAATGATGACTAAGAAGAATAGGATGATTCATGGGCAATTGGAATTCATCTGAACAGGCCAAATCGATGTGTTCAAAGGAAATTTGTACAGCCCCTTTCTTGGCCAACTTTGGTGACAGACGATATTTCCCCTCTTTTCGTAACTATCTTTTGACTTTGACTCATATTCAGTGTCCCCATTGTTAATGTGTGTTCGTGTGTATTTTGTGTCTGTCGCGTTTCTGTCACCTCAATGACACTTGTATTCTGTTGACTATAAAACAGCACTATATCACCCAACTGTTCATTCACACTTCATCGCATTTTTCTGACTATATACCCTATACACATTTGATTGATTATGTTAACTAACGGACTATCATCTCAACTTACACATGCACCCCAATACAGTTTCTGATATTATTTTCATTTGCCTTTATTGGCTATATGTACTCTATTATTCATGGATTTATAACTGTAGAGCCTGAAGAAGAAGGTATCGAAAACAATTGTTCGCTCAAAATCTTACTTTGATAATTGTTACGATTCTAGCTAATTCTATTAACTTGCTTGTATCTTACGTAATTCTTCTTAGTCGTCATTTCTATTTTACAAATTTCTTGATTATGTAATAATCTGTTGCTAACCCCTATAAATTGACTAATCTTGAATTCTTTTTTTTTCCTCCACGTTCGCCAGTAGAACATAGAGCTTCAAGCTAGAGGCTTGACGTTTCTGTAGCACTGTGTATTTTACAGGATGGGGTTGCTAGCCTCATATACAACCTTTCCTCTTCACCAACAGTATTTCTGGCTTAGCGAGGTAAAAGAGTGCGTCGGTCGGAGATCGAACTCCGAACCATGTGCATGGTCGGCAAGCGTCCTAACAGCTATGCTACCGATGCACACAATCTTGAATTCTGTAATTAATTAATTTTCACCCCTCCTTCAAAACTAAGATATCTTGTTACTAACATCTATTAGTTAGTTGTTTTGATGACCTTTAACTTCTTAATTTTATTCCCCTTTGATTAAAACTGATTAACTAAAATCACCAGGTGAGTGGTAAAACATTTTGTTGTGAAAAACTGTATATGAGTGTAGAGCGAGCCAGCCGATGATGAGGAACTAATTGAAAATCTAAATCCGTAAATGGGAATTCGGAAGTTTACAATAATTTACCAATCAATATGGCCATAGAAGCAGTTAAAAGAAAACTAACCACTGATGCCGAACTTAGTCACAGAAAAAAGTTACCCAGTGAGGAAATTATTTTAGGAATTTATTTATTCTGAGGTGAAATATATAGACAAACAGAATGTGTAGCAATAGGATCACCAATTTCCCTTATCGTAACATATATCTTTTATGGATGGGGGAGGATATATAGCCTACCAATAGTCAGTAAGAGTATTAATGAGTTGCGTCAGCTGAAGAGCATTTTTCCATTCCTATTACGAAATCCTAAATAATGTCACTCTTTATCTAAATACATATCACATATGAATATATTTCTTAAGTTTGAATTAGCAAAAGTACAAGGTAGCATTTTAGGGAACGAGCCATATGAGTACACACAATCACTTCGTCCTATTATATATTAGACGTATTTCAGACTTTGCCTTCATAAGTACACCAAAGTATAAACATAATAATGCGTGGCCAACTCGCAGTCCCAAGTAGTTCAATTCGGGAACCAAAAAAAGAGAGTAATATGTATACTTACCAGTATAAATGTGAATGTTTTGGATCTGGACCTGTTCCAAGGAATAGTACTTCGTCAACACCATCATAATGTAATATATCCCTTACATCAAACTCTGGTGTAACTATCCATTTTGGTGATTGTGGAGCTTCAGGTTTCAACGGCTGAAAAAAGAAGTTTTTATTATTAGTGTTAATTAGGAAGCCGATTTCACTTTCAGTAAAAACTTAATGACTATTAACCAGAATGTTCATCATTAAACTGCTCCTTTGAAGATCTTTATTTATATAAGTCGAAACACTTGTGATCATGTCTCACTTTGGCTTGGAAAAGCGGTAACCAAATAAATAAATAGTTTCGTTCTGTCTCAACTAGTGTATGGTGAACAACACGTCAAAGTAGATGAGTCATTTATGGTTGTGGATCGAATAATAAATAGTCTGTCTGAAGGCACACGTCTACATCTCTAAGCCATAGCTGAAGTCGTTTTTTATTCCTTTGCGTTCCGAGGGGAACATAGGGATTCAAACTAAGAGATCTGAATTTTCGGTAGTGGCAGTGTTTTAATTTACGCGATAGGGTGGGGGCCATCATCCTCAAACCCAACACTCACCGTTAACCGAATTTACCATTGGCTAAGCGAGGTTTAGGAGTGCGTCATTTGGGAATCGAACCACGGACCACATGTGTGGTTGGCAATCATTTTGCCACTCAACCAGCTTCTCACTCAGTTGCACTGCCACTATGGATAAAATCTAGAGAGTTGGCCTCTTAAGACAATCACTTCCTTCTGTTTGGGAGTCCAGGTAGTATCCTGGCGCTCACATAAACTTTGAGCCTTTATGCGGTGCCTGTAATGTGCCAAGTTTTGTGATTAAATAAAAAACGGCAATAGTCATCTAAACATTTAACAAGAAGAAGAAGCAATTTACAACAGAAATCCCTTATTTGCCATCAGTTTCTTGAAATACTAAATGTAGTCTTGACTAATTTCAGTTTCATCTGAAAACGGGATTTCGACGAGTTATCTTTCTTTACTAGTTTTCGTGTTAGAATTGGAATATACGGTCTGAAACTCTGGGATTTTAGGAGTGGTGCTGTTGCTAGCTCGTCGGTCAACCTTTTATCTTTTTTGATCCTACTACTGGCTTACTTCTTTGGTCCATGAGTGAGCTGGCTGGAAATCTAACCGACACTTCACTCATGGCTGGCAAGCATACTACCGTTGAAACACCGATGAACTTTGACCATGATATGCTGACCTTTATAATTGTAGCCTTGATTGGACATCCTTTCTCAAAAATGCCTAAATAAATAATCAAGGCTTCTTCTATTATTGGCTTCACTTAATACCCAGCAACGCATTGAATTTCGTTTTCATTTCGGAGAAGCATTAGACTTAACTGCGGTGAACGTATTGGCTTGTTAACACAGAAGTTTCGGTAATCATACATAAGCGGTCTAGGTGCGGTCGATTTACCAGACTCATTTTATGTGAGCGGATGATATTCAAATATGAAACCCCTAACTTCTGTGAATATCTCATGTTTACACAGACCACTTACAGTTCGAGTACGCAAAGTTATTTTTCAGTAGCCTATGAAATAAAGTTCTAATCAAGATAAATACGAAAGACCAAGACTGAAGAATCCACTATTTATATATATATATATATATACGACTACAATTCAGAAGTGATATACCAAGGGAAACAATAACCAATAAGTCAACAATATCGATTCAAAGTAAGTTTAATGCTGGTTGGCTACAGCCCAAATTTTCCATATGACCGATTGTGATTGCGAAATGAAAGATGAAGTACCTGGGCTAGCCACCTCTAAATGCATCTACCTATTCAATTGCTACGGTAAAGCCAATGATCGCTGCTCTAGGAACTTAATTTCTCGTGCTCGGCAACACCTACCAGTGTAGTTGAATAGAGGCATTGTCAGAACCGTCAACAGTTCTGTATTGGGCCACCTTGTGCAAACGTGCCAAAAATCTAGCCATACTAAAGAGTCTTCCTCTGTCATCTTTCAGCGATCGAATAAATAACCAGTAGCCTCTAGATACGGAACACTCAAAACAACAGAGACCACTGTAGTTCGTTATGTGTGCAAATGAAACAGTTTCAGCCATTATATTCACAAATTCTGTGCCACTTCCCATAATTTTTCTGATATTGAGTCAGCTTGATGTTGTATTAATCCATATTATCTCCCTGTACTATTGATACTGTTGTTACTGTTATTAGTATTATTTCCTTTAATTCCTAGAGAATTATAGGGCTTCAGCCGCACGTCTACATCGCGTTCGGTTCTCTGCCAACGTTTTCATCACCTGGCTCCACGCCTAGCCATATGGTTTCATCTCCTCTTTGCATCACTTTCTCCTCCATGTCACCGTCGTACTGACGACCAACAAGCCGCTTCCCATTCGGCCGGGTTTTACTCCTGCATACTTGTTGAACAGTTGATTCCTGCTGGGTTGGTTCCTGCATTGACGGAAATCCCTGCTGATGATCTATTCCGGCCGGCCATCTGATCTTGAGTATTGAGCGAAGACAGCTATTAATGAAAGCCTGTAGTTTGTTCGAAGTGCCCTTCGTGACGCATCAGGTCTCTGATTCATATTGCAAGTAGCACTGACTTCATATTGGAGTTGAAAATTCGGATCTTATTTTTCATGCTAACTGCTGTTGATCTCCACATAGACTTGAGAGTAATGAAAGCTTTCCTTGCTATTCCGGTCCTTGCTTTTCTATCCTCATCAGTTCCGTCAGCCTGTAGTTGAAACGATGCTTCCCAGGTAGGTAAAGGAGGTTGCTTCTTTCATATTTCTTTCATTTATTCTGATTGTTGTCTGTTGTTGTGGTTGCTGCTGCTGTTGGCGAGGAATCTTCATCACCTTTGTTTTCTCTATGTTCACCTGAAGTTCTTCCTATCTTTGATGCTTCTTCTATCGCCAACCTGTTGCTTTTCACTTGCATATCTTCCAGATTGTGGGAAATCAGACATCTATCATGAGCGAAGTCCAGATCCCCTAGGTTCTTTTTGTGCGTCCATTTTATGCGTCTCCTCTCTGCCTACTGTCTGTCGCATTATCCAATATAAAGCAATCAGGAAAATCATTGGATATAGTGGGCAGCCAGCCTCGTCTTACTCCTGTCTTCACATCGAAGGATTCCGTGAGTTTCACGTTGTTGATTACTTAGCATGCAGCACTGTCGTACAACTGTTTGATGAGATTTATAATTGTTAGCGGCATCCATATTAGTGAAGTAAATTCCAAATCACCTGTCGGTCGATGCTGTGCTATCGAAGGCCTTTTCAAAGTCAATGAAGTTGAGAAAAAGACGTGGCTGTCAGTCTAAGGTCTGTTAATTGGTGAGACGTAGTGTTGAGATTTGATCGATGCATGACTTGTTCCTCGTGAATCCAGCCTGTTCCAGGGCTTGTCTGATTCTCTCCAGGATGATGCGGCTATCGCTACTGTTAATTCAAGCGAATATGAAACAGCATTAACTTTGTTGTCAGTTTCGCATAAATGTAGAACCTGATGAAGAGGAATTTATGGAAAAATATATTCTCTGTTCACCAAGCAAATCTTTTAACAAGGCAGCTAGACTTACAATTCTTAGTTTAGCTATACCTCTGTAGGCTTTTTCAGAATAATCCCTTGGTAGTATAATTAACATTTCTTGTCTCTCCTCGTTAATCAATGGTTCAACATGAACTTGCTTCATCTATAAAAATATCAAAAAGGAAAAGGAAATTTAAGGAAAGAAAGAAAGTATAATGAAAGTATTGGTAGTTATTAAGTTTGAAGTAAAGGTCTCCTAGACGTTCACTATCTCATTCATGTAATAGTTGGACAAGAAGAATTCAGAGATGGAGGCAATAATAGCGGGGATTTCATTGATTTCAGGTCCTCACTGGTGTTACCAACAACACAATGAACTTGCCTGATAGTTCTGGTGAGAAGCGAGTACCAATGGGATCCAGTAACTTGAGTGTGAAGACAGACAGCTGTCGATGACATTTACCTCAAAATTAGCAGACGTTCGCATCAATGAGTCAGTGGGTAGAGTCTCAGTGGCTTGATAAGTCAATGAGGTCGTCTTTTAACATGAAGGTCTTGTGGGTTTGATCACTGGCGATGGGTTGAAGAGTCTCAAACCAGGAAGAAACAGGTATCTAGTAATCCTTATTTTTCAATGGTACTTTAAAAGATATCCTTTTGTGATCAAACTTCAAAAGAAGTCCTGCTGTTGCGTACAATTAACTTGAAAGTTTAGATTGTCTATAACTGAAAAGTCGATGGAAATTGTAGAACTCTGGTACGGATGAAACTTGCTGAGTGCGAACACCCCAACAGTCTTAAGCAACTAATATACTGATTTGTAAATTTTCATATTGTCAGAAATATAATTTGGCATCCAATTCTATACAAAAATATAAATTTGAAAATTAATCTGATACTCGCTGGTGACTGGCTAAAAAGGAAGTTGCCTGGAGTTCTGGTGAAGAGTCGTGTCCAGTGAGGTTCATAGAGTCAAGAGTGAGGATGGAGTTCCCATCGATGGCACTGGTTGGTCCAAGTGGCTTCGTGGTCTACGAGCTCACCATGTAGCCTGAAGTCTCTGGGTTTGAAGCCTGGCGATGTGCGCACGGCCGAAGAATGGCAAACTAGGACGAAACAGCTGTCCACTAATCCCTGTTTTTCAATTGTTCTCTGACTTGTATCAGTCCGTGGTATAACCAGGGACGAATAGAATCCCTACAAACTAATTCTTGAAAATTTAATATGTTTATGAATCAGTGCGTGATGGTGGTTACTGCTGGATTTCCATAAAATCAATTGCACAGATACTCGCAATGACTTCATGAACTTTCATAATTCTGCTTCTTATTACTGTCTCTTCTTTAAAGTCTAATTTTGCACTTTTAAAAACACTGTGTCTTGGTTTGTTTGTGTCTATCCAAGTGGGCTTCAGTTTATGTACTAATAAGAGATTACTACCACAGACCTTCATACATACTTCTCTATAAAAATGCTAGTTTATGATAAACGTAGAAGGGAGTCTTCAATTCCATTTAAGAACTGTTATTTAGGCGAGTGACTGACCGTAGAACTGTTTATGAACAGATAATTTATAAATCAGCAATGGAGATTCATTTGATTGAGTTAATTCAGTATGAACTGCGAAAAGAACATGGATATAAATATTTACTTCTTCCAGGGTAAACTTCTTATACTCGCTCAAACAGAAATCATACTTAATTGTTTGTGAACCATGTTAAAAGGCGATATGCTTTTTGTAATATTTGACTAAAAATATGCGGTAGTATGTGTCAGTCAGAGCAAGGTGACTACTGTTTAATTCGCTTACAGTTGATGCTTAAAGAGAAACGGTATTAACTGTCATGACTTCATTTGCTGTATAATTCAATCTGTTCACAGACCTGCAGCTTATCATAGTGGTTTGTACCCCATCTATCGTTTTATGAACATCTTTTTTCTCTTGAGTACTGCACTTTGAATTGTATGTTCTGAAGAATATTATTGAGCACCAGGGTAAGTAATATCGGATATTTTTGGTGTATTTGGTTTATTTGTGAAGTTTTCACTGCCTCACTAGGCAAAATCCTCAGAGCATACTTCAAGTTGAAGTGAGCATTTAAGTTCCTCCTGGAGTTTATTAATCAACTATCCTGGTAACTACTGAACGTGCCTGGTTGCCTTTGTGTATTTGCTCACCCTCTAGTCCACTTGAATTGGTACGGATCGTTTCCTTAACCTGAAAGTTGATTTTTTGTTCATGTGATTTCCATTTTATGGATTGGTAATTCTTGTCTGTGTCAGTATGTCATGCTTTTGAAAACTCTCTGCAGTTTTTGGTTTCTCCTATGTCTAAGACTTCAGCATTGTACCAATCATTTGTGTTGAGCGGTAGGTTCTTGAGTGGTTTGTTCCCATAGTTTCTTGTTGCTTATTCTTTCTGGTCGGCCATTTGATCTTCAATATGGAGCCAGTGAATGCAGCTGTTGACAAAAATCTGTAACATTTGGGAAAAGCTTTTCACGACGAGAACGCGGAGTTTTCAAAACGTGATAGAGAACATTACCCAGCATGGCTGCAAAGAGGAGGCACCGGTTTAATCAGAAGTACCATTATTGAACATCCGATCAACACCTCACACAACATCTCAACTGAGTCTTTCAAAGTAATTTACAAAGTCAACAGAAAGCTACCAAAAGCAGTATGTTTCCGACTTCTCTGTACTGCGGAAGCCCTCGCAATATGCATCGAGAAGCCGGAGCTGTGTTTTCGAAAAAAAATTAGTCCAACCTCTACAACTACCATGGACCTAGTTTGGTATGTTCCCTAAGTTTCTGTTTTTTTTGCTTCTTTCCTTCTCCTTTTTCGTTTTGATCTTTTTCCGTTCACTGTGTGTGTGATTCTTACTCCCTCTGTCTTCATTCGATTCACCTCATTTTTTCAGTTATAAAAAGTTATTTTAAGTTTGCTTTCATACTTTTCCTGTTCACATTTATAATTCGTTTAAAAAAAAACTATTTTACAATTATATCTTAATTCTGTGCAATTTTTGTGTTTCTGAGGCTCTTGTAATCTATATTCGCACCTCCTAACTCCCATCTCAAGTTGAAAATTATTAGTTCAATTTTGTTTCCATGCTTAGTTTTACACAATTGTTATCCATTCTAATCCTGTGTAATTTTATTTCTAGGCCTCTCATAAACCATATCTAGTTGAAAATAATTATCACTTTTTATTTGTAGAGTCAAACTAGAATTGTCTCCATGTAAAATTTTGTATTTAAATGCGATTGTACAGATTTTGAAAATGAAATCGCCGAAAAGATATCTTTGGTGAACTTCGTGTCCTCTTCTTTCTAATGTCCATATGGTTATTTCCACGAACGCGAAGTTTTGACTGATAGAGAAGAGAAGAACTGACTAACTTGACATTGGTGTTGAAAATACGAATCTTGTTCTTTTTACTAAGGGCAGAAGACTTCCAAACTAATTTCAAAGTGTTAAAGGTGTACCTTGCCTTTCCAACCCAGGCGTTGACATCCTCATCTCTTCCGACTGCCTGCAGCTGCAACGAAGCTTCCTAGATAGGCGAAGGAAATAACCTTTTTCAGATTTCTCCTGCTGATGGTGTGTGATGCTGTTGGCTGGTTATCTTCATTATCTCTCTCTTCTCTACGTTCACCTGGAGTCCTGTCTTCGCTGCCTGCTTCTTCTACAAGTTTGATGACGTTTTTCTGCGATTCCTCGAAATTGCGTGACATTTGGCACAAATCATCTGCGTAATCCAGATATTCTACAGTCTTCTTATGGGTTCAACGTATTCCAATCTTTTCGGTGTCCACAGTTTGAAGTATAATCCATTCCAGTACCGCGAGTACTGGATAATGATGAAAGGATGCTAGCTGGCAATGAAGTTCAAAGCCTAAGTTGCATTCTTTTTAGTATTCGCTGCCTAGATCTGCAAATATTCCAACGAACACTAGTATTTCCGTTGAAATTGAAAAGCATTCATTGTAAATATTTACTGTTATGGCAAGTGAAAGATCCATTAACCTCAGGATAAACGCATATTTAGGAAGAAATATGAATCAGGTGCACTTACCAGATTAACCCATCCATTGTCATAAGCAGTTTTATATATCTAAAAAGCAGATAAAAATTGGATCGCAGAAAGAAAATTACAAAACATCATAACATTTTAAAACACTTATAAAGAAAATAAATAGTAATTGAAGAAGGCTAACTTAATTACATGCTACCATATATTACTGATTGTCTCATTTGAGTAGTTAGACGCCACTCACACAAACTAGCAATGCTTACAGATCAAACCGAAGTGATCTGAACATCAGACAGTAGTTCCGCCTATTAGGGGTCCAGCTCATCAGCGATGTACCCTTTATGGCTCAGCTTGGACAGCCGATTCGGTTCAAATCATCTGGATTCTGGCTAGCTACCTGAATAAACTGGGGTTATAAATGGAACCGAATTCGCGACTCGTAAATAATGCTGATGGAGAAGAGATTTACACTGTTTTTCTGAAACGGATACTGGCGAGATTACAGTATATATGATCTGCGTGATATCATCAACTACAGTCAAGAAAGAAGGTATAACTGCAAGACAATTTTTAATGCCGATTAATATGAGCAGCAAAAATCAACCATGCCAATCGGTTGTGGTTGAGAACCAGGTCAAAATGATCTCAGCACTTATCATTTTATTTTGATTACAGCTTAATGTCACACCGTATTTTCAGTACAAGTATGGAATTTTCAGCATGGATATCGGTAGCCCAAATTTTGCAGGCCGACCATAGATATCGGGTGTGCGTCTGCAGGGGATCGAACCCCGGACCATGTGCATGGTCGGCGAGAGGCCTAACCACTGTGCCATTCAACTAGAAATCAAAATGTAAGACGGATAGTTCTTCATTGTTTCCTGCAACTTTATGATCATGTCAGATGGTTGAACTATGAGCATTGGAGAGAAACGAACAAGAAGTTCAGCAGAAAAAAACCACTGCAGCGATTCCATTCCCGAAAGAAGCTAAGAAATCCCATTAATATTCATAAATCTACATAGGTACAAGTTCTATTTCATTCTACATGCTAACAAAGGAAGAGATTGAAGGTGATAATACTTTTCAACTTGCTACGGAAGTTCGAAGATCTTAGTGAATATAGTGAATATACCAGGAGCCTAGAAACAAAACCACAAGGGGTTAGAAAATCAGTTTTAAGGAATTCAGGTGCAAACAGGATGGACATACAAGCTAGTTGAAACAATGTCTTCTAAAAACGGCGAAGTTCAACAATAGAGTCCCAGGATTGTAAATGTTCCAATGTCCTTGTGAATGTTCCAATGACCCTGAACGCATGCTAGTCATTGGTTGAGGAAGCTCACCATTATTCTAGCGCGAATAATTGTGCGTACTGGTAAGTGACACTGAATTAGTTGTCTTCTAGGAACTTTGAAAAGTTGAAACTGTCTTTGATGAATATCTTGTTTCTGTCCAATTATTGAGTGCCAGGGCAAATAACGTTTGGGTTTTAGGAATTTATGACACCTAGATTCGCAAAGGATTTATGGAGCTGATTCTAGACAGGAGTGCTGATACACTCCTCCCTATTATTCAGCGTCTCGTCTTACCAGGCACCACCATTCACACAGATGAATGGCGGGATATAGCCAATTATCGCAATTGGGATATATATATCCCAATGTATATATACATCATAGAGTGAACCATTCGAATGATTTCGTCGACCCTGTCACCGGTACTATAATCATTCCATCGAAGGTTTCTGGGGAAGACTGAAAAATAGAATCCGAGATATCAACGGATCACAAAACGAAGTCATTTTCAGTCATTTGGATGAATACATGTATAGAAATTGGTTTGATTTCGAAACTGAAACTCCTATTAATAATTGGAACATTTTTTTAACTCATATTAGAGAAAAGTACCCTGTTTGATTTTTTTTCATGCTTATTTATGTAAAAATACGTAAAATTTTATGCAAAAATCATCCCTTTTTCTGATTGGTTGGTTCAAGGTCACTTGTGCGTTCGTTCCTTGGGACTCTATTGTAGAACTCTGCCCTAAAAACTTAGAAAAATGAAGGGAATGAAAAAAAACAGGAATTAAGGAGTAAAACCAAACCACACTCTTGTAAGGTGGATACCAGGCACGTTTCGTGGTGAAGAAGAGTAAATATTAGATGGTTGGAGGCAATTGGCAGGAAGCTTTGGACCTAGGTTTCGTGCTAGTTGGCACTCGTCATCAAGACGTATCTGCGACCTTGAAGGAACCCATGTCCCTTCTGAGATTCGAACCCGCGTCACCCAGTGCTGCAGTCAGTGACGTTACCACTGAGCTATTCGGGCTCGCGGTTGACCTACTGTAGGACTGTAGTGGATATTTTGATTTTACACTAGTAACTAGTGTGAAATCAAAATAAGAAGAGTTAATCAAAGAGAAGAATGCACTTCTGTGTAAAAAGGAAAACACAGTATTTGAATCTGGACTTCAGGAGCGTCTAAGCTTCAGACATCCTTAAGAGCAGAATCCTTAGTTCCTTTCAACAACTCTAAGACTGATTCTAAGCAGTGTGAAAGAAAAACTTCAGGTTATGACTACTACAATGTGCATGTAACAATTTACCTGCTCTTGTGGAGCTAGGTACATAGTTGGTTCTCTGCGGGTCCTTTCATGACTTGTTAGGGAACATTACCCAGTATGGCTGCGCAGAGGTGGTGTTGATTCAACCAGAAGCGCCATAATTGAACACCTCGTCAACACCTGTTATCACCATATGCATCAGAAAGCTGGAACTATGTGTTCAAAAGAAACTGGTCCAGCCTGTGCATTTACCATAGATCTAATTCCATTTGACCCCTTAGTCCTCGTTTTTTTTATTGCCTTCATCTTTTTTCAATTGTTAGAAGCCATTATCTCAATGTGTTTCTATACTCATCTCGTTTTAACCTGTATTCGTTGAAATCTACCTTCTTACCCTGTATAATTTTGTTTCTAAGCCCCTTGTTTATTCACTATATTCACTAAGATCTTCGAACTTCCATATCAAGTTGAAAATTATCATCACCTTCAATCTCCTCCTTCGTTATTATGTACAATGAAATAATAATTTTATCTATGTAGATTCGTATACATTTTAATGGGAATGTACAGCTTCATAGAGAATAAAATCGCTGCAGTGATATTTTTTGCTGAACTTCTTGTTCTTTTCACTCTAACACCCTGATGTGTAGTTTTTACCATAATTGTAACGACAGACGATAAGGGCCAGGCAATGGGTCGTTTATTGAGAAAATCAACAGATATTTATAGATTTTTATGTACATTATTGTTCGTTATTGTTACCAGAGAAGCAACGTCTTCTGATTGGTTGTTTTCTTGCTGAAGGTTATTCTGTCTTCTCTTTGTTGCCGTTTCTTAGAAAGTCAGGCCATATATCTGCGAATCGTATTTGCACACGTTAAGTTTGCTGTGATTAGTTGGTGAGTCCTCCAAGCTTAAGATTTGTTATTGTTTTTTCTCAGGACCCCACTTCTGGACATAAACATTGACATAAATTGTTGTCTACCAATTTTCGCTACCAGACAGCTCTCACCACATAATTATTGGTCGACACTCTTGAAAGTAATCAATTTCTGTTATTAAGCATTGTAAGAATCTCGCTAACATTCCGGTTAAAACTTCTGACTTGCTTGGCAAACTATGCGAATTCAAATCTTGAAATCAGAATGAATTACCATTCTGGCAACTGCAAGCTACCGTGAAATCTAATCTTAGAATATTCCACTGAAAGACTACTTTTATGATCCAGCAGAGAATAGAAAGAAGTGTTTAATTATTAGTGCATATATATCACTTGCTCATTGCTAACCGCTAGCTTAACGATGGAAGCTTTATACAAATTGTATTTGAATGCAGGTGAATAACTTAATTTGGAATAGAAATCCCCTTCAGATAGTATTACTTAACCTAACGAGATTACCAGAGAATAATCTCCTTGACTTAGAATATGCAGATGATATAGTTCTCCTGGGTGAAGACTATGAGCAGAAATCTTCGGATGTCTGGTATGCGATTCGCTCCTGTTAGATGTGAGATGATGCTACAGAATTGGGCTAAGTTGACTCCTAGCTTTAAGATAGGTAGGGGTGAAGTGGTAGGGAGTGTTGATCACTTCACTTATTTGGGAAGTTGCACCAGCCAACGCCAGTGGGTTGATGGTAGATGAAATCTCAGCAGAGATACCGAAGGGTCGTCTGGTATATGCCAACCCAAGCCATATCTTGCTTAGTAGACGTGACATCCAGCTGATTATCGATAAAAGACATGTGTACTGCTATGCAGTTTCCTCCGTCCTCCTTTATGGTTGTGATGAGACATGGTTATTGAGAGTGGAAGACACGAAGAAAAGCCTAGCTAGCTGTCTTTCACCACAGGTACCTGCGTTTTATCTCTAGTGTAAGGAGGCACATAAAGGTGAGCAATGCTGAATTTTGCTGTCAAGTGCTAGGTGAGGAGGGGAAATCAATCGATGAGATTGTGAAGTTACATCGATTCAGATGCTTATGACAAATATTACGCATACCTAGCCATCGCCTTCCTCGACGACGGGCAGTGTTAGTTAACATAAGATTGGTGAGGTTATAAAAGAACTAGTGGTGCTCAAACGAAAACATGAACTCAGTCAATGAAGTCCGTAACAGTTAATTCAAG
Source organism: Trichobilharzia szidati (assembly GCA_944472155.2). Classification (NCBI taxonomy): domain Eukaryota; kingdom Metazoa; phylum Platyhelminthes; class Trematoda; order Strigeidida; family Schistosomatidae; genus Trichobilharzia; species Trichobilharzia szidati. The sequence goes on along the minus strand of OX235277.1, from coordinate 65,368,689 downwards.
CCATACACGTATGGAGGTGTAGAGTGGCACGCTGGTTGGGGTCCTCAGGATGGTAAGAACCACTGACGGTCTAATCTCCACCTAGCCGGTAGTGACTAGGGAGACGTGGGAAGGTGGTGCTTGAGACTAACAGCCTCTCCTCGTATAAGTAGAAGAGATTCTGAAGTTTCAGTCTTAAAGCCCAAAGCCTGATGCTACACTATGAACTCAAATAAGTGAAAAATAAATGAATATCACTGTGTTTAGTGATCACATTTATGTGAATGACTTAAAGCCTTTAGCTTTACTTCCTAGATGACGTCCAGAGTATGCATTGCCCATCCAAAACCAAAGTAGTGCTGAGTATGCATTAAAAGGTTCAGGAATATCCAGTAGGATTTTCTGGATATTGTATAATAACTGAATATTATCCTAGTTGGAGCCAAGTGTCTCAAAATAGGATGAAACAGTCAGTTCATTACGAAATTTGCATTAAAGGTATAATAATAATTATTATTATTACTATTTAAAATACTTACTACCCAACTTTCATTCAGTGTTCTACTGAAAACGCATATCCAACCACGATTTTGTATACGATTTGTCCATGCATGGATGAAAATGTCATCATTCATCCAACGTGTCAACACCAGCAATGCATCCCTGTTAATTGAAGTATAAATAAAGACACATACAGTCAAACATAGAAATAATAAAACTGTAAAGATATGATCAAGGAATGCGCTTAGTTTAGTTGACATTATTATTATATCAATATTAATTCTTAGGGTTCCAAGTGGAATATAAGGCTTCAATAATACATCCCCATTTAGGCCTGTTCTGTACAGTCCTCTTTAGGAAACCTCATCAATTCCCATGAGCTTCCATTTACTCCTCACACTTTCTCCTCCGTGTAGTCTTCTACGGATGCTGAACTGATCGTTTCCTGTTAGGCCTGGAGTGCAATGTTACTCGATGGTCTTCTCAGTGTGCGTATGTATGTCCGATCCATACTCATTTTCTTCGGGATATTTGTCGATCGAAAGTTTCTTTATTGATTTTTTTCGGATTTCTTAGTCACCACTTCTGTATGACCGTCTGATTTTCAGTGTGGAGCCAAAGAAGGCATCTGTTAATAAAAGTTCACAGTCTGTTAGGGATGCACCAAGTTTCTGATCTGTATAGAATAACTGACTGACTTCTGCTTGTCAATTCGTTCTTTATACCGACTGTAACTGACTGCTAAACTCATTTAAGAGCTTTGAAAATCGATCACGTTTTACCGATTCTGGCTTTGACATCATCAGCCCTGAAGTCATCTGTAGTTGAAACGATGGCTCCTAGATAAGTTAAGGAAGTGACCGCACTCAAATAGTCGATATTGTTATGTCAAATTGTTATATGATCAATAATTTTGTTATCGGCAGTAAACTGATGAAGATGTGATCAAAAGACACAATGTTTTCTGAGTTTTATCTGATTTAAAGCAGTTGAAATTCCGACAGAATCCAAAGCATGAATCATAATCTTTGGCTTATTAGTGGCTACTATGTAGATGTCCTATAGTGGGTCACCATGTCTGTGTGAAACAAATGATCATTGATATCAACGGTTGACTGTAGCGCCATTTATGAACTGAGAGAAGTTAGAATTCACAGGTTAGTTAAGTCCGTCCTTGTAGATGAATGATCAACTGGATAGTCGCATAACCCAAAGTTTCTCAGTTCGAACCCTATGGTGTATGCTTGTTTGTATGTCTGCAAACTGCTACTGACATTTTAATAATTAATGAACCGAATGTAGAAAGTTTTAAAATGCTTACCAAGGAACCAGGTGTGGTCGAGGAATTATTTGATAGTTTTGTCCTTCACTGTCGAATAAGTAAAGGGTAGCAACTGGATTGTTATATTGGGATGTTTCACCAGCCTAAGAAATAAGACAAAACAAAGAAAACATGTACATGAATTTCACATGAATTGAAAGATTTCTGCAGCCTTCATAGGAAAATGAAGTAATATTCCATAAGTATTTAAAAGTGTATGCACTAGATTAGTCTTCATTATAATCTATGACCGGAGAAAGTCCCAAGTAGTGAAGACGCTGTTTGTTACGTAGTCGGATATCATGCCAGAGCCAAAAATGATGCTTAAGTCCATGAGTGATGATGGAAATCTCAAGATAAGTAGACCAGTCAATGCATTTGACTGACTAGGACGGCTGTCGAACCTCTATCTCAACTTCATCGACTTTGAAAAGATCTTCGACAGCGTTGAATAAGAAGTTATTTAGAAACTGCTTCTCAGCAACGGCGTGCATTGCCTAAATCTTTATCAACCTCATTCAGCAGTTGGCTGTATGACAATGCAAAGTGTCAGGTGATCCACACAGGAAAAATCATTGAGGCGTTCGAATTGAATACAGGAATGAGACAAGCTGGCTGCCCATTACCACCGATGATATTTTTAATTGTGGTGGACTGGATTATGCACCTGACTGTGCACACGGAGTAAGAAGACAGGAATACGCTAGACCGATCAGAAGACTCTGGAACATCTGGATTTCACGGAGGATGATTTATGTTTAACGTTACACAAACTCGAAGATTCGCTATCGAAAACCAACAATTTGGCATAGAAAGCAGAGAGCGAGGAAAGGAATTCAAGCGAACACAGAGAAAACAGAGGTGATGAAGATAACCCAGCAATAACAACAACTGCCAGCATCAATTACCATCAACTGGCGAGATCTAACAGAGGTTACTTTCTTCACTTATCTAGGCAGCCAGCATCATTTCAACTACAGGCAGTCGAGACAGATGAAGATGTCAAAGCCAGCCAGGCAGCCAGGTAGAACCACAAAGTCAGGATACGCCATCATGGGACTGAAACCAGTTTCGAAATCTTCTGCACTCCATGACATTAAGAAAAAGAGTCGGATTTTCAACACCAATGTCAGTTGGGTCCTCCTATACGGGTTAGAAACTTATACTACTTGTCAAGAAACCGATTTCCAACAGGTTGCAGACTTTTATCTACAGCTGCTTTCTCTCAATCCATACTGAAGGTGGAATGGCCAGAAAGAATAAGTACCGAAAACTCTGGCTGGGAATGAACTAACTGAGAGCCGACTGCTCAACAAATACGTAGATGAAAGTGGAGATGGATCGGATATATGTTGAGGAGGCTTTCGAATGAAATAACGCTGAATGCAGGACATTGCTAGAGTGGAATCCCAACGGGAATTTACTAGTGGGTCGTCGGTGTGAGGGTGAAATGGAAGATATCATGTGAGTTGGAGGAGGAGATGAGAAATTATGGAAAGTCGTGAACCCAGCTGAAGAGGACAGCGGAAAATCGAACAAAGTGGTGATGTGTTGTTGAAGCTGCCTATGTTCCACTCGGAATTCAAGAGAATAATAATAATAAAGCAGCTAATACGTTCAACTGCTTTCATTCCATTTCCTTGAGGATTATCTTACATTTGATAGACATAACATAGCGCTAAACATTCCCAGATATCAACTAAAAGTAATGCAAAGACTGAAGTTTATCAGAGTCTTTGTCTATATTTGTCTGCGTACGCATAGTCGATGCGTTACTTATTCTTTGGAAGCCTGAAGTACAACAGAAGTAGAGCTATCAACATGTCTTTAATAAAATCAAAAAAGTCACTAACAGTGAATGTTTCCGATTCACACAACTTTTTACCATCACTCACCTAAGGTCTTGGACATCTGAGTAAATTTGAGTATGATATCTTGATTAGCACCCTGATACGGCAATAAAATACCTCCATCCACGGAGTATGATATCTCACTCTCTCATACGAATAAATATGGTAGGTATATCAGTGGAGCAGATGAAGCAATACAGTCAGTAACAATGAGGCTAAAGTTGGTGTTAGGCATATGAGGGAAATTTAACCGATGTGGGTGTCGTTCTCTGACGGCTACCACACACGTAAAAGTTGCTACACCGCCCAGCACAGTTGTTAGTCAGTGCTGAAACAGTATACTTGGCTCTCAAGAATGTTATGGTTAACTCCAACAATTAAACTAAATCCAAGTCTTCATTACTTATATTTAGCATTTGTTGACGACGAAATGAGTCAAAGTCATCCGTCTATTGGATTATTGTTTATCTTCTGTTCACTGTTTCAAAACACAAGGTCTTCGGTATGTCATCGTTCCACTGAAAATTTTTCAGCCTACATAAGACATTAAGAATGAATTTTCTAGATTCCCCTCAGTGGTAGGGTGTCTATGGAGACTAAAACCAGGACGTGATAGTTTCAAACAGCAAGCAAAGCGTGCTGTTAAGCAGTCTTGAAATAGGACGTAACAATTATCTTTTATTCTGTCGTTTTCAATGCTGCGTCAACTGATGCCTGTTTTTGATGCAAATTGGAACAAACCAAGCTGTCAAATACTAGGCAACTAGCCCACTAACAATTATACATCTCATCCAACAGCTATACGACAATGCTGCATGCCAAGTAATCCACAACGGGAAACTTACGGAATCCTTCGAAGTGAGGACAGGAGTAAGACAAGCTGGCTGCCTACTATCGCCGATGATTTTCCTGATTGGAGTAGACTGGATAATACGAAAAATAGCGGGCAGTGAGGAAACAGGCATAAAATGGACTCACACAAAAAAACTTGGAGGATCTAGACTTCATCGATGATATATGTCTGATTTCCCACAAACTGGAAGATATGCAAGTGAAAAGCAACAAGTTGGCAGAAGAAGCATCAAAGATAGGACTTCCTTCAGGTGAACATAGAGAAAACAGAGGTGATGAAGATTCCTGGGCAACACCACCAACAGCAAATACAACAACAGACAACAATCAGCATATATGGGAGGAACCTGAAAGAAACAACCCCTTTTACCTACCTGGGAAGCATCGTTTCAACTACAGGCAAACGGAACTGACGAGGATATCAAAGCAAGAATAGGGAAGGCAAGACAAACTTTCACTACTCTCAAGTCTGTGTGGACGTCAACAGCATTCAGCATCGAAAATAAGATCTGGATATCCAACTCCAATGTGAAGTCAGTGCTACTCACTATGCGGATCAGAGACTTGCACTGCGCGTCATAAAGAGCATCTCAAACAAACTACAGACCTTCATTAACAGTTGTCTTCACTCAATACTCAAGATCAAATGGCCAGAAAAGATCAGCAACAGAGATCTCTGGGTGCGAACCAATCAGGAACCGATTTTGCAACAAATAAGCAGGAAGAAATGGAGATGGATTTGCCATACTCTGAGAAAACCATCAAGTGACATCACTAGACAAGCCATTGCTCGAGTGGAACCCGGCCGAAAGGGATACGGCGAGTTGGTCGTTAGTGCAAGGGTGACTTGGAGGAGGTCATGTGAAGAGGAGATGAAAACGTGTGGACAGACGTGGAGCCGGGTAAAGACTCTAGCAGAGAACCGAAAGCAATGGAGACGCACGGTTGAAGCCCTATGTTCCTCTAGGAATTAAAGGAAACATTAATAAATAAATAATAAATAGGCCACAAGAGCCACATGTTATTATTCAAAGGGTAACAAAATAAAATTAATGAAGTGGAGATTCAGAAATCAGGGAGTGCTGGATGGATGTTTTGTCCAGGTTTTGTGGTTCTCCAACAAAATGCGCCCATTCGGGTTCCAAACCAGGACCTTCTGGCATCGAGACAAGCTCGTTCATCCACTGGAACCCGATACAATCTCCCATGAATTCAAACTTCAGAAAACTCGCGGTATTTAGCGGAATTGTCAGCTCAATATCAAAGATAGGTGATTGTCCCCCTAGCTACTTAGTAGATTCCGCTGGAGAGAAACAACTAGCCACTACTGCCTAATTGGTTTTCCAATGGTTTTCTAATTGATGTCAGCTTGTGTTCAGTCCTGCTGCCATTGAGAAATCTCATCAAAATAAATTCTAAGTTAACTCACCATAGGATATTTAATTTTAACATTTTTATCCTTCAATTCATTTTCATCATCGAATTTAAGTATTTCATGTGTAGAAACATTTCTTTGATCAAATCCAGTTATAACTAAATATTTTCCAGTTTTACTCCACCATAAGGCTTTATTAGTATCAAAAAGTTCTTCTACAAAAGACAACAAATAAAAAGAATAAAAGTCAATGTATAGTTATGGAAAGTCCCGTTACGTTATGAAAAGGAAAGGATATTCAGCGATTTCATTGTCAGGCTGTACAATCGCACATATATCATACATTGTCCTAGTTAAAAAATGAATATTTCAAAATCTGTTTCATTCAAACTCTCAGTTTAAAATGAAAAACATACAGAGAAGGTCAAGTCAGCATCAGTTTCAGAAACAGTAGAAGTGTGATATTATGAAAAGAGCATGATAGAATCCCCAGAAGGGATACGAAAGGATTGTGCATGTCAGTCAATAACTGACGCCAACTGTAGTGGAGAAGTGATATCCATCTATTGATCAAAGTAAATGTGCACTGAGCAGAAGTCAACGTTTTCCTTCTTTAAAGCTGTGCGACATAACCAATGAAAGTGGGAGATATGAAATGACTAGCTGTCTTTGACTATATATGTTTGTGATCAGCCTCCCGTGTTAACTGGTATAATATGGTGAGCAATATTGTGGTTAGGTGTGGAGTACTAGGTAAAAGAGAGAAGTCAGTCGGTGAAGTTGTGGAGTTACCTTGATCAAGATGGCTGGTACATGTGTGGCGAATGACAAATCACTGGCTTTTTCGTCTAGCAATGTTTGCTGACATGGGATTAGGCTTGAAAAAAGTTAAGGATGGTCAAATCTACACCTGGCATCAATTCACGAAGCAAATGACTCCTGGTTTCAAGGAGATAAGGACGTGTAAACTGCCTAGTTGGAGTCCTCGCGATACCAAGAACTCATAAATGGAGACTGTTGGTGATATGGCTCAAAACGGTTCTATGAAAGGTTCTGTTTTGTAGGTTAGTCAGTCAGTTATGAAAAAGGAGGACATTACGGGTTGCAAAAACATAGGTCCGTTTTAATTTCAACTACAGAACAAAAACCGTGTGTGCAGTATCCTGGCTTCAGCAAATGGATTACGATGGTTTCTGAGGCTTACGGCAAAAGTACTTGCGTACTCTAGTGGTAGCTTTGAGACTATTTTGTCTTTTAACTTGGCAGCCATAATCTATGAGGTATTTCAAAATGAAGGTGCATACAGAACTGATTTCATCTTTGTAAAACCATAAAGGTAAATTTTTAGTTGTGCGTTTGTATATCGTATGCTGAGTACAGCTGACACATGCTAAACTAACTTGTTGCTGTAATAACAGTGATTCTTTTATCATTGTTATTATTATAGGCCACTTAAGGAAGCAAATAGAATTGGCCGTATTCTATTTCACTCTTCTACGGCAAGTCAAGATGGAAAAGCAAGCAATACCTTCATTAGTTTAGAATAAGTGTGAGGATCTACTGTGCTCCGTAAAGAGCACAATAATGTTTTCAACATTCAGTTAAATTTGGTGCTTATATATGTTTTGGAGACCAGACTTGTGTTATCAAAAGGATTTTCAACAGGCTACTGGAGATTTTTACTAACAGCTATCTTCGCTCCATAATAAAGATAAGAGACAATAAGCAGAAAAGGACTCTAACAGACATCGGACACTCCAAGAACCTCATTCTTAAAAAATACACCGAAGGAAATGGGTATGGATAGGAGACACGTTGGGGAGACAGTTGGGGGGGCATCATGCTCTATGCGACCACTGGAGTCCAACCTGAATGGAAAACAACGATTCGGAGGGAGCCTCTGACTAACATGGAGGAGATCTTGTGATGAGGAAATGAGAACCGGTTAAAAAGAACTGCAGAAAAGAGAATGAAATGACAATGTGACGTTGAGGTCCTATTTTTCACTTGGGACCAAAGGGAATATTAATAATAAAGGTGAGTGATGGATGGGAAAATCATATTGTTTGTTCAAGCTCCGCTTCGTCCTATTTTCTGCCTTCCTCTTTAGCTGTCCCCACAGTTGGCCATAGTCCATCATCTCCACCTTACACTACCTTTTCTCTATCACTTTCGGACGTCCAACTCAACGGTCCACCAGGTTTCTGACTAATAAGGAAGAACATCTTTGCCATTTGTGTTGAAAATCTGAATCTTGTTCTTCATGCTGAGTGCAGAAAATTTCCAAACTTGTTTCAGAGTGATGAAGGTCTTCCTCGCCTTTTCGACTGTGGTTTTTACATCCTCATCCACGGAGTGTGCTGTAGTTGGAATGATGTTGTTTAGATAAGCGAAGGAAGCAACACATTTCGAATGTATTCTGTCACTAGTGAATGGTGCTAGTTGTTGTATTTGTTGAGTGGTTATCTTCATCCTCTGCATCTTCTCTACATTCACCCGAAGTCCTGTATGCGCTGCCTCTTTCGTGAGTTTGTTAGTTTTCTCCTGTAGGTCTTCGAGTTTGTGTGACAGCGTCTTCTTTTCAGTTCAGAATATTTCTTCTGGCCAACAATAGTCTGCAATAACGTTTTATGAAGTATGTTGGAGTGTATTTACAATTGACATTCACAGCTGTGATTGTACTTTAAGTAATCATATCATGTGGCGTATCTTGTTGTTATCACTATATATAACCGGCATAATCAGCTGATCTTGTTCGTGTTCTGAGATAACATAGAAATGTATAATAAAGATTATGAAAACTGATATTCTTTTCCAATATGTTTCCTCATGTAAGTGTATTTACACGACAGCCTTCAGAAGTGACGAATAAGAAAGGGAGGGGATTTCTTCTGATAGGGATTTTCATTACTGAAAGGTGTTCCTTACAAATAAAGTTTTAATTTCGCTACAGGGCATTTGCTGTTGATTATAGTACCTTTAAAATTTGAATTCACAATTGTCCACAAACTAGTTGAATTAAAGTGTTCTACATTTTCATAAAACAAGCCTTCAATATGGCCACAATTTAGACGTAATTAAAGTTCCTTAAGGATATGAAGTCTCCATATTGGGAAAAATTTGATTTCTGCAATTATTTCCGTATAAAGACCTTGATAATGCCTACAGACTGCCATAGGCTAACTGGAAATGTACCATTTTTGGGGCTGGCGTTTTCTATCACTTTGCCCAGAGGGAAAAGACAGGAAAGCTGGAGTGTAGGTTGGTTAGGGAGAATAGCTTACTGGTGTTACATTTCTGCTCAGTAACAGTGTGAATTCTGTCTTATCCATTCTCACACATTAATATCCGGTACTCAAATGAACTTTCTGACATGGTTCAACCTAAACGACCTAAAACGTTTTTCTCAAACTATGTAAATTACAAATGGTGAATTAAATTCAGAATGGGTTTCTTAGTTCAATAATTTTCCAAAGGTGTACAGTTATTTCTTCATTTTAGATAGGGCAATTGAAGGCTAATTGAGCAACTGTGCGTCAGTGGCACAGGGGTTAGAACGTTCGCCGACCGTACACATGGTCCGGGGTTCGATTCTCGGCCGACACACATCTGATACCAGTGGTCTGCCTGATAAATTTGGGCTACCGATATCACACGCTGAAAATTCCATCTTTGTACCAAAAATACCTTGTGGAATCAAGCTATAATCAAAAATCAAAAAAAAATTCAGAAACCTTTCTTGTAGTCAAAAGTATTGTACACAGTAGAAGAGATGAAATAGGAATCAAAACAGGTTTCAGTAAATCATTTAGAAGCATAAGTCAGCAAGGTTAAGATATCTTGGAGTGCCAAAGTAGTTAATTTTCTGTATCCTTCTAAGGTTTCTTGTTAAAGAAAGGCTGAAACTTGGTGTGAAACATACTTGGAGAAGTAAGCGTGTATACTTCTCATGTAATCCATTCTAAAGAAGCTTATTTATTGAAAGACACAAGTTGAAGTGATCTGATGTAATATTTATAACACTGACGGAAAATGTGATTCCACAAATGTACGCGACGGTTTACAAGAAACTCTTAAAAAGCCAGTTTTTGAGAGTTGTAATAGCAGCGTCACTACTAACCTACAGTTAGTTATATAGAGTTTTCTTGGAAACGGCTGGTATATACAGACTTTATGTTCATTTTTCACCTTTCATGTATGGCGAGAAAACTGTCTTTTAAGAAGATTTTATTAATTTGGTAGGCAATATTATTTTGACAAATGCCATTTATTTGATATGACCGTTCCATTTAGCCCCGAATCAAGTACACAACAGTAATGCTCGTATTTTACTCTTATATATTTCTCTTACATATAAATGGATAAAATTACGTGAGGCGTTTAATATTATTATTCCTGTGGATCCCAAGTGAAACATAGGACTTTAAGACGCTGTCTTCCCTTCAGTCTCCTCTCTGCAGTCTTTTTCATCTGGGTTTATGACTGCCCATAAGTCTCTCCTCCATGTGGACCTCAGACGATCAACTTGTCCTCCTCGTTCAGGTTCTATTCGACAGCCTTGCACGTATGTTTAGTTCACCTCCATTTCCCTCTGCATATTTGTTGGTCAATAGGTTGTCAGTTGTCAAAGGTAATTTAAGTGTTAGCTAGACCTTAGAATCGTTTTATTTCGAGAAGCAGTTTTTGCATGCATGATCTCAAGCGTTAAATGTTAAATCCTTTGTTAAATCAACAAGTTACTTCAACTCTTCTTGCATAAATTTAGATTTTCATACAAAAATTGCCTTCCATAAATTCAAGAAGAGAAGGAGAAATGACTAGTGCAGAATAACATGGAACCATTTTATTTGGTTGGTTCTCATCAGCTGCATTCAACCTATAGTCTTCAATAAATAAAAATCAGAGCAAAATTCGACATAATTTTATCTATCAACAAGCGTATTATAAGAAAGACATGGTAAGACAAACCACTGCATTAGTCTCTCTGCTCTGAACATCTTCCTCATTGGTTCAATCAAAGATCGTCAATCACCCCTCATATGTTACCTCTAACTGCGTATACCAGTTCACATGCATCTGCGACAGCAGAAAAATTGGAAGAAAAGAAAGAAGGGCTTACTTCATACTCTTATAACATACAACAATGAGCTTTATGTTAAGGGGGCCAAGCAGTTAAGTCTCTTCAATCACGAAACACCTGGTAGACATTGGACGCCTAGTAGATGCACTGGCATAATTCAAAATAATTAACAGACGCAATGGCTCAAGTCATCTTTAGTTTGCTGAAGCTATCGTGATAAAGTGACTGAAACCTGACCTGTGTGTCCGATATAAATCCATCGTTGAGCTGTAGTTACCATGGTGACTCATCCCTTAATAACTCTTTGTCTTCTCACTTCATCAACTTATTCTTTCAACCCCCCGCCGTCGCCTCGATTCTTCTGTTTGACTTCTGTAAGAGATAATTTTTATTGATTTTATGAGTTCTACTCACCGTATTATATCACCACCTTTTCATCTGACCTCTTGCACATGGAATTTCGATCTTCTCCTATCTAACTAAGTAATTATAACCACCCTAACAGCAAATATGCCGACTAGTTTTCGAGAAACTTCTTTCTAACAAGTTATATATATTTATACCGTATTATTTCAGCTACCTTATTATTCCGATGTTTTATCTCACTATGCAGCTCTTGCGATATGCCTTTTGATAGATAAAAATATGTCAGATTTTACATCGACTTGTATTTTCAAAAGATTATAGGCTGTATACAGCTGATGAGAGCAAATGAAGTAAAATAGATCCGTGTCATTCTGTACCAAGGTTTCCTCCTTCTCTGCACAAGTTTAGTACTTATATTTGTAGACATGTCAGGTTATTTCAAAGACACTTTCGTTAAAAATGGAAATAAGGCTCTTAAGCATGAATGAAATCCATTGATCATTCTACAACCATTTTGTCCTGATCTAGTAGTCTCCACCACCGCTCACCTATGACTCTCATATAACATGTCTAACCTTGGCTTCAAAATTTTAAGGTTTGCATTTTAACCTGCTATATTATCGTAAGCAAGCATAGCTGGAATGGTAAAGATTAAAGAAATGACAATTCCCAAGTGCTTTATGGTCTTTAGTTTTGCATTGAACGGTGTCTGTTCATAGCTGAACCTACCATTAACATAAATATTTAGAGGCATATTAATCTCTCCACCTCATCAAACTAAGTGTCTTATATGTCCTCGCGTATTACTTTTCAAAGGATTCACTATAACTTACCCCATAGTGTAAACAGTGGTTGAATAAGTTTCATTCATTAGGAAAATAGTAAGTTTTGTCAGAATTCATAAAGAGAACTAATGGTCTGTTGAGTCAAAGTTCACAGAAATTACTTTATCACCTATGCACTCACTCACTCATTCACTCAATCACTCACCTTCATACAGCCACGTCGTTACTCCGTATAGACAATTATCTTGTGGTAAGGAATGTGTTACATTTATAATTCTCTTTTTGTCTAAATCGAATGGATTCACAAGAAGATAAACATTTTTTCGATAGACAAAAGCCTAAAATACAGAAGAAAGAGTAAAGTGTGAACAAGACAGCAGATAAAAGATTATATTTGTTTAAATTATCTCTTGGTATATGTGTATGATTGTTGTTTATAATGGCTAGTGTACTTGAGATACAAATAAGCTAGTTTCTTTTGAGTTCAGAAGGAACGCCTTAGAACCACTTAATCTTAGAGATGCAGCATTCTGTCAACGAATTTCATATAGTTTGGCGATAAAAAATGTCACAAGCCGCCAAAGAGGATGTACGAAAGTGATCGGTAAAATAAGAGTCCAGTTAAACCAAGGTAACAGGATTTCATCATGATCAGAGACGTCGGTTAGAGAACCGTTGGAAAACCAGCTGTGATTACTGGACAACTGTTTGTATCAGTTTGGAACTCTACAGCAGGACGCACACACCGGGGTTAGAACTCAGGCCCTTTAAACTACAAGGCGGGCTCCTAGTCCATTCATTAGCCGCTGCGACCTGATCCGTAAATAAAAGATATAACCGTTTAACTAACCACTTTGTTACCGACGGAAACAAGACAGATAACTACAAATACAGTGATTGCAGAGACAAAATATAGTGCATATCAGCAAAAGGAGAACAAGAACCTTCAATTCAATGGAGATTTATCTGCGGAAACACTAAAAAATCGACTGTGGCGCTCACTTAAGAAGACCTTCTTCGCAGCTGAACTACGACTAACCTTCTCCACAAAACCTATGATTCATGTGAACGTGAAGGATGAGCTACCGCTACTGGCCTCATCAATGTGCATTTATCAATTCACCTGCTCGTGTGGGGCCAGGTATGTCGGCCGTACCCAGTGCCGGCTTTCCAAACGCATCACCGAGCACTTACCAACATGGTTTTACAAAGGAGAAAATCGGTGCCCCCGCAGTTCCATCTTAGAACATCTGATAGAATCCGGACATCAAGCTACACCGCAAACAAACTTCAAAGTCGTCTGCAGAGTAAGAAGTAGTCTCCCTAAAGGTGTACGAATCAGACTTCTACAAACTGCAGAAGCAATGGCGATTCACTTGCTAAGTCCTGAACTCTGCATACAGAAGAAGTTCGTTCAATCACTACACTTGCAATGGACGTAATCTATCTTATAAGCCGACATGTAAATTCTACCTAATCTTTTCTTCTGTCTTTTCATTAGTATTATTTTGTCTTCTCAATTGTAACATTTTACATCTCCAACTTTCTTGTTCTCTACCCCCACCAGATTCAATTTCTACACCTCACTACCACTGTTACTGACTTGAACAGCGCTCAGTTTCTAGTCATTCATGTTACGCCATCCAACTTATTCACTCAATTTCATTTCTACTTAATCTCTACCTGTAATTACCTCTGTTGCTATCCTGACCTAAGTTGTAACATTTTAGCCAACTATATTACGTCATATAGCTTTTTAACTCAATCTTACTTTAGTTGCTGTCTGATTAACTTTGTCTCCATACTACATCATTCTTATATTAACTAATCAATTATCTAAACTTGAAAAACCTCATGTACACACACACACACGAATATTTATATATAAATGCGATTGTACAGCTATGTGAATGAATTCGCCGAAAAGAGTCTCTTCGCTGAATGTCTTCTCTTTTTCATATGACTCAATGGGGATTTTCAATCTACTCAAAAGGAGAGTCGTTGGCAATGCGAACCTATGGCTTTTATAAGAGGTTGAATCATTATTCGCATACTCTGTGATTTCTTTGTATTCGGGATGTTTTGTTTGTCAATGTATAGTGGTGATTAGATTTTTCTCACAGTTGTAACCTGCTGGCATAAACACCATTGTCACATAAACTATCACTGCTTTCCTGAAAACGCTTTTCTTTCTACTACTTATGTCAGCATTACTAACTCAGTTCATAACTAAAATAGTCAGGGCATAAAATCTAACAACTGGTGTTCGAACTGTGCGCATACTTTACATTCCTTAAACTAATGCCTGCTATATGACTGAGATAAGAGGCTGTACACCACTCATACCAACCAGTAGTGCTTGCTAGCCAGATAAAGGTGACCTAAACGCCATACGGCCATTTCACTCATTTGAGGTCGAACTTATAAGCGATGTACTCAGTTCCTACACAACGCAAGATAACTAATTAATCTGCAAAGTGCGGATTTAATTTATAGTATCATCATTTTGCCTAAGTTGCCACTCAGAAATAGGGTGATTTTAAATGATCCGGCTTTCTAAGCTGAGTTTAACCTGCTAGAGACACCGATGATAAGGACTACCTCAAAAGTGCGAAATCACCCCTTTCTGGCTATCAAGCACTACTGATTGATATCAGTGGTGTACAACTACTGATCCAAATCAATTCACAGTCTACAGTCTTATTGAAATGTGTCTGCTCTCTTGATTACCATTTATGGTATCATGGAGATCTTGTCCAGTAATCTGAACAATGGCTAATAAAGGTGAGAAACTCTGAATTGAATTTCTGTTATTTCAATAATACTGACCACTACCTTTAATGATATATAAATAACAACATATTAGATGGTTGGTTTTAATTGGCAGGAGGAAGCCGTTGACCTAGGTTTCCTGCTACTTTGCAGTCACCAATCAGCAAGGCGTATCTGTTTTCTTGAAGGGGCTTATGTCCCTTCTGAGATTTGAACTTGCGTCACCCAGTGCTGCAGTTACAGATGTTGCCACTGAGCCATTCAGGCTCGTGACTGACTTCCCCTGTGACTGTACTGGATACTTTCAATGGATATGAACTCCTTCAAGATTGCAGATACACACTGCTAACTGGTGATTGCCAGCCAGCAAGAAACCTTGGGTATAAGGTCTTTTGACGATCATCGACAAATCACAGAGCACTCCAACGATGAAGCACCTAGTGGTACGTTGACCACATTGCAAACCTGGCTGATAGAATTTAGTCTGCACCAAACAATGAACTAAACGCATTGAACTAACCAAAGTAAACAAACGACATATTAAATATTTGCACCAGCCAACTGAAAGTCTGATTTAATAAACATTTGCCGGGATCTAGTTTGTCCAATGTAACATTCATCAGTAGATGGAATTCTGTCCAATAGGTACTAGATCCCGTTATTAAACAAAGTCACACAAATTTCACGTTTTCTTCTACCTTTTGTTATTAGTATTAATCTCAAAACAAGCTTCCCTTATGAATCTGTAAACTATGCACAGAAAAAGCAATATAGAGAAAAAGCAAATAACAGCTGTTCGGCTTACCAAACGATCACTTTTTGGTGACCATTGAATAAAATCTAAATATGGTTGCTCCATGACGTCATTTGTGACACCAATTTCAAGTCGTTCTTCAACTGTAGTTCCGTTTCCCAAGCTAAAATTTTTAAAAACAAACGATATTATCATGTAAGTGTAGAGGAAAGGAATACTTTCAATAATTGATGAATTTTAATTAGAGAAGATTATGTATGTTGAATGAATTGTGCTCTCTCTGATGAGCTGATTGATTTAATTGCGAAGATTTCGTCTTCCCCCACCTAGACAACATCGCTTCAGGACAGGTTTGAGTATAAAATGAACTCATTCAAGTTCTCCATTATTGATATAATTGTATCTCCTGGTGACGCCTGTCATGACTGGTTGTTAATTTACGTCTCTATTGGCCCTCTATTCAAAACTTCTACATAATCCCAATCAAATTTATGTCCATAATTATCCACATGCATTGATATGGAAGAATTTATATCATGTATTTTAAAGCCCATTTTTGTTCTTTGATTCGGATTCGAAGAGGACGCCCAATTTGATCGACGTAATGCTTATTGCAGTTCACACAATTTGTTTTGTAAATGGCATTGATGTCTCTATCTTCTTTTCCTGTTAGACACTTTGGTTTGCACAATATCGAATGATGTGATTGTTCTGGCTGACTGGTTTGTGTACTAATATCTATTTCAAATGGTCTTAATATTTAATTCAGAGATATTTTTTATACATGGTGGGATGAATTTTCTTATTGCCTTTGACTGTGGCTTGTTGATGTGGTAATAACTCTAGTTTAAACACTTTTTGATGAAATTGTGAAGATATCCATTCTTTTTGTAAACGGTTATTATGTATTTATACTCCATTCTCTTCAACATGGCAGCAGAAATGCAGTGCATTTGTCTGTACACAGTTTCTTTTGTGAGTAATTGGGTTAGGTTATTACTATTTTAGTTGAGTATTTCGTCAGTGTGCGTTGATTTTCTATATCTTTATGTTTTTAAATTTCCTGTGTTAGTTCTCTTGGTTACGACATCTAAGAATGGAGTTTCGTTGTCTAATTTTCTTTTCTCTTGTGAGTTTTATGGCTTGAAATACGTTATGTATATTTATGGACACCAATTTGATTGGGAAAATGTAGAAATTTCGAATAGAGGAAAACGTGCAGTCAGGGAATTCCTAGAGCCCTGATAGTGAAGTAGATTGGCAATTAATAAACACATTATCTCGAAAGATCACATTTACCAGCTAATAAAAACCAAATCATCAGAGGACAAGGAAGTTTGAATTCCAAGTCAACAAAAATGATAAATAGAGATGCAAATAAGCAACCAAACACGACAACACGACAAACCAAATTACATACCTCTATGTGTATCTACCAGTATGACTGCAGCTGTGGAGCCGGCTACATCGGGCGCATAATTACACAGCTTCATCATCGTATTTCTGAACATCATTACTAACCTCTCCATCTCTCCACCTAAATACACTAATTTTTAATGCATTCACACTATTCTACCTTAATGTGTGATTACATGCAAGTTAATGCAATGCAACGGCAGAACCATTTTTTTTCTAGGTTCTTTGACTTAGCAAGGCCAATCATCCTAGACCAATCTAAATTCATACATTCCGATGATCTAAATGGCCCGAATCTACAAAATCTATATATGTATTTGACCTCACAGTCAACATTAAATAGGATTTGTTAAATAATATTATTTTTCTTAAATGAATCAGTTGGGTCCTAATTCGACAAAATTTATCCCTGAGTGGCTATTTAGGTTCCAGCGCCATTAAAAATCTTACGTATCATCTTCTTCTTTGTACGGCAGTGACTCTGATTTCAGTTATCTACACTGTCGATAAAAGCAAACTCGTAAGAACAAACTTAATCCTAACAAACTAACTCTTGAAAATTAATCTGATGTTCTCTAGTGAATTGCTACAGGACTCAGTTTCCTGGAGTTCTAGTGCGAAGTCGTGACCAGTGAGGTCCAACCAGTCAAGTGTGAACCGATGACATTGGTTGGTGGTAGAAGTTAGAATTCATGCACAGGCCATAGAATTGAGTCCCGGTGGATGAATGGTATACGAGCTCGCTGGTCTTGTAACCGGAAGATCCTGGGTTCAAACCCCAGTGGGTGCTTACTATTAAACTAGGGCGAAACAGCTGACTGTCCAGTACTTCCTGGTTTTCAATGGCTCTCTAACTGATATGAACCTGTGATCAAATCGTCAAAACAAATTTTATCCTTACAGACCAACTCTTGAAAAATAATTTCAGCAATCACTGAAGACTTCAAAGCAGCAGTGGTTAGGTGACATCAAATGGATTGTTCAGCAGTGTTTTTATAACTTACCCATTTAAATGAAGAATGTCATATTTTGATTTTCCGCTACGTCGTGTACGCTGTGTGGTATAAAAACAAAAGAACAACAAACCAGAATTATGTAACTGGAAAACAGAGGACTAATTAAGATGCATTTGTATCAGAGAATGCTGGAAATTCGCTGATCAGATACCTGATCACATTAAACACACATAACTGTTTTGCTAAGTGTATTTCATAGAGGTTCTATTTCCGCTGACAAAATGCACAACGAACACAGTTTTCAGAGAAGAAACTCTTTTCAACAACGAATTTATTAATAAACCAAGGCATGCGGTAATTGTTTTGAACGTCATTAATAACGATGATTATAATGATAACAAAATAATAATAATAATAAGGTTTGTGCTGGTGGCGATAAGAATAACGAAGGCAGTAACATGTGTATATGTGGATAATTCAACAACAAAATATCCAAGGGCATCTTTCAGTTCACCTGCTCTTGTGGAGCAAGGTAGATTGACCGTAGCCACAGAAAGCTGTCCACACGGATAGGAGAACACATTCCAGCATGGTTTTACAAACGAGGAAGGAAGTCTGTGCGAAGCTCTATTCTGCAACACTCGATCGACTTCTGTCAGTCTACTGACCCTGACCATGATTTCAAGATCATCTACTGAATCCATGCCGGACACACCGAACATGCCACCTTTTCTTAGTTACAGACTTCTAAAGACGGTGGAGGCCTCAGCCATTCATGACTTTCAGCGAAGACCTTCGTATACAAAAGAAGTATGTACAATCCCTACTTCTGCCTTGGCCGTAGAGAGATGAACATTTATTTATTTTTGCGAAATGGTTGCGCTATATCGTGAATTGGCAGAAGTTAGAATTCATGGCCCATTGGATAAACTCCCAGTGGTTCAATGGTTTGTGAGCCCGCCTTGTAACCAGAAGTTCCTGGGTTTGAACCTTGATGGGTGCGTACTGATGAAGAGTCCCGAACTAGGCTGACGAAACAGCTGTCCAGTACTTCCAGGCTTTCCACTGGTTCTCTAACGGAAGTCAGCTCATGATGAAATCCTCCATCCAATTTATTTATTTTGTTTATTTAGTTAATCTATGTACCTTTCTCTCATAACTATATATATTATTACTATTATTATCATTATTGTTATTGTTAGTATTATTACTATTCTCACTCTGAATTGTTTCCGCTTGTCCCACATGTCATTCTAAATCCAAAATCTATTTTTTACAATATTGAATTCTTGAAAAAAGAATGTGCTACAGCATAATTTCATCATGGGTAAATTTTATTTTGAAACGTCATCAGTAAATATTACTATATGACACTGTGAGACTTTATCAAAATAAATGTTATCCATAATGGAATATTCAACTCCATCTTTTCAAATTTCACACAATCTTATGTAATGTGTTATATATTTGCTACATGACATTTAACTATGATTATAATCACAAATAAATTAGGTCAAATAATAAAAATTACGTAATACTAAAGGTGAGTTTAAATAAATACCATAAAAGTACTAAGGAAATGGAAAATGATAAAGGTTGGAAGGGATTTGATCAGAAGTTACCTAGGCCAAGGGAGAGACAGAGGTGAAACAAACTTCTTTTATATCCAAAGACTAGGATTGTTCTCTCGAATTATTTCGCATGGCTTTGGCCATGTGTAAAATGTGGGTTGAAATTCCGTTCGAAAGGCTCGATGGAATGCAACAGATAACTTTGAAGGCACTAGTTCTGTCCACTTGGTGGCTTAAAGAGAACTTCTTATAGATTTTATCTGGCCTTTTCCAAACCATGAAGGAAGATGCTCATCAAACTTATACTGCCGCCACCTTTTCTTCGTCATTATGATTGCTCAAGCGAAAGACAAGTTACCTATCTGTGCCACTTCTATGTGTATGTACAAACGAATTTATTATCAAGGTGTGCAATCGTATATATATAGGGTTTTTAAGAAATTATATCCGATGAGGGAATTAGATCAAACGTGTGAGTAAATGAAATAATAATAGTATGAGATGCGATTAAAATGTTTATAATTATAATCATAGTTAAATATCAAGTGTCAAGTCGCAAAAGAATTCATGTCATATATAGAATAATTCATAAGGTGTATAGATGTTGGAGATGGGTGCAAAACTATAGGATTAGTAGGCAATTATGAAACATGATAAAACATGGTATGAAATTTGATAAGATAGAATTCAATTCTGTAAAATATTTCTGGATTTAGAATGACAAATGGTATAAGCGGAAGCCATTCAAATTGAGAATATTAATAATAATAGTAATAATAATGACAATCGTAGTAATAAGAGAAAGGAACATAGAATAATTGAATAAACCGAATACATAAATAAATAAATGTCTATCCCTCTACGCCAAGGCAGAATAAGGGATTGCACATACTACTTTTGTACAAAATGGCCTAACTAAACGTCATGAATGACCAAAGCCTACGCTGTTTTTAGAATCACATAACGAAGAATACGCGTCAAGTTTACAAGGATTCGATAGATAATCTTAAAATCATGGTCAGATCTGGTAGAGTGACAGAAATCGAACAGGTGGTCTAGAATAGAGCTTCGTACACTCTTCCTTCTCCCTTGTAAAACTATGCTGGAATGTGTTCTTCTATCCGTGTGGCGGCTTTCTGTGGCTATGGTCAGTATATCTTGCTCAACAAGAGCAAGTGTGCTGGTAGATGCACATAAAGGTAGCCAGACGAGACAGCTTATCTTTTACAAAGTTGGAGATTGTCATTTGTAATTTTGCAGCAAAGAACATTTTACTGACTGATTCACAGACGCGGTTTGATGCAGTTTGATCACGTCTGAATTCCAAATTCATGAATATGGTTCTCTTTGGAACTGAGTCGGTGACCAGTTTAGAGTGCTTATGTTTCTGTCAATAATTTGTAGGCTTTGACAATTCATGACTTTAAGTCAGTAGATTATGTCTAAGAGTAGAATTACATCGAGTTACTGTGAAACTAAATAATATACGAAATGAAATTGAAAAACTCAAACACAAACTCAAACATATGATCAATGACAAAGATTATACAATTATTCTTGAAACATCCAAAAAAGCTAGAGAATCTGCATTAAGAAAATCAAAAAACACACAAATCAAAAAATTCAACAAACTTATTGAAGAAAAGAACAGAGCAAATGAAATTGATGTCAATGCTTCATCCTCTATCGACAAAACAAAGTGGGTGATCAACCTCTCATCAAGGGAACTAAGCTCCAGTGAGATAAAAGTATTGGAGAAAGGACTAAATTTCAACGTAACAGTTAATAAACTGAAACCAGAGGATGTCATTCCTAACACAGAAGTAGCACTAGGTTCAATAGATAAAACAACAGCAGAAGAGGTTCGAGCACAATGTGCATTAACCCTAAAAAATCAAAAGAAGGCAAAATCAAACTTAACAACATCGGAAAGAGAAGCTTTAATTAATCTAAAACAGGATAAAAATATTGTCATCGCAAAAGCTGACAAAGCAAACGCCACCGTAGTTTCGAATAAATTTGACTACATCAAGAAGGTCACTGAACATATTGAAATGGGTCCATATGAGGAAATCAAGAAGCCTGTAGATACAACAATAAATAAGGTTAAAAAATCCACAGCGGAATTAGTACGCAGAATGAAGCCGTCACTGGGTGAGTCAAATTGGTTTAATTTAATGCCTAAAACTAATAATGCTAGTAGGATGTATGGTACTATTAAAATACATAAGCCAGGTTATCCCATAAGACCAATAGTAGATTTTAGAAATACCTATGCTTATGAATTATCAAAACACTTAGCTCTAATATTATGCCCCATTAGAGATCGTTCAAATTCTAGACTAACTAATTCATATGAGATGAAAAATAAACTAAATGACATACAACTAGATAATGATGAAACAATGGTTAGTTTTGATATAACTAGTCTTTACACTAATATACCAGTCAATATGGCCTTAGAAGCAGTTAAAAAAGAACTAACTGCGGATACTGAACTCAATCATAGGACAGAGCTGTCCATTGAGGAAATTATTTTAGGGATTCAGCTATTCCTCACATCTACTATCTTTAGATTCCAAGGCAAAATATATAGACAAACTGAAGGTGTAGCAATGGGATCACCAATATCCCTCATCGTGGCAGATATATTTATGGATAGCTGGGAAAATATGGCACTTATTACATTTAATCCTACTCCAAAAATATGGTGGAGATATGTGGATGACACATTCACAGTGTTAAAAACAGAACATATCTCTAGCTTCTTGACACACTTAAAATCACTAGTGGAGGGAATAAATTTCACATTTAAATCGGAAAATGAACAAGGAGAATTAGCTATGTTAGATTGTAAAATAAAACGAATAGAAGAAGGTAAACTACACACTAGTGTTTATAGAAAACCAACGCATTCTGCTAATAGATATTTAGACTTGTATTCATCTCATCCTTTAACTGTTAAGGCAGGCTTAGTTAAGTGTTTAACAAACCGGGCAGTAGCACTAAGTAGCACAAAAAAAGACCTTAATGGTGAAATAAAACAGATAGAAGAGGCGTTGGTTTTAAATAACTATCCTCTAAAATTCATTAGGAAGATTGTAAAACGCCAAAAGAAAAAGAAAAAGAATTGTGAAACTAGTAGTAATAAAATAATTAAGAGAGAATATAAGTCATCTACAGTTATACCATATAAAGAGGGGACATCTGAGACCCTACGTAGGATTCTAAATAAAGCAGGAATTAGGGTGGCATTTAAACCTACAAACTCACTCAGGGACAAGCTCTGTAGGTTAAAGGACCCAGTGAACCCAATTAGACAAAATAATATAATTTACAAAATACCCTGCAATGACTGTGAGGTCAACTACATAGGTCAAACTAGTAGGTCAGGAATAGTCAGATTGTCAGAACATAAGAATTTAGCTAAGGTAAGAATGGTTGACCCAGAGAAGATAAGTAATTTAGAAAAAAGCTCGGCAATTGCAATGCATGCATTAACACACAACCACATAATAGGGTGGGAGAGGGTTAAAATTCTAAAAAGTAATCTAGGTAGGTGGAGAAAGAGGGTGATTACTGAATCTTTGTTCATCGAATCTACACCCAACACATGCAATAGGAATGAATCATCACTCATACCTGAAATATGGAAAATAATACTACCAATCAAATCAAGTGAAAATCAAGTGAAAAACAATGGAACTATATAAATGAATTTAGGAAGTCGTGTGATTACCTTGATATGATTATGAGCAATAAATTGTGCTCGAAACGTCATCAGTAAATATTACTGTATAACACTGTGAGACTCTATCAAAATAAAAATTTACCCACAATGGAATTACACTCTACCACAGTGCCCAAGTTTTATTCTTATAACATATATACATATATATCCGACTTTAAGGCTTGATAATAAATTCGTTGTTGAAAAGAATATTTTCGCTGAATATTGTGTTCTTAGTGTTACAATGGAAATTATTTAATTTTCAGGTATTGGTTTTGCAGGGGTTTAGTTTGATAGCATGAAGGATTTCATTATAAGCTGACATCAGTTAGAGAACCACTGGAAAACCTGGGAGTACTGAACAACTGTTACTTCCTAGTTTGGTACTGAGATTCGGACTTGCGTCACCCAGTGGCTCAGTCAGAGACGTTACCACTGAGCTATTTGGGCTCGCAGCGGACCTCCTGTAGGACTGTACTGGATACTAGCCAGTGACTAGGGTCCAATCAAAGATTGAATTCTGTCAGTCAAGTTTTTACCGTGGTCACCAAGCAAGTTTGCTATCTATCACGCTGCGCTCTGATCTGATATTAAGCGGTCGGATACAATCTACAGAAAACCCTCAGAGTGGATTTCTTCAAGGTTGCAAGCCTAATGGTAAATTCCAACAAGAATGAACAGTAAGCTTTCTAGCTGACTACCCACAATTATCCAAAACTTAAGAAATCTTACTCTTATATTTTTAATTTTTTACAATAACAGAAGAAATAATAAGACCGTCAAAATACTGCTGTATGATATGTTTGTTCCCATCGAGGAAATAACACGCCTGTCTTTCAGAAAAGTACTTAGTAATAATGCTAATGAAAATCAGATTTTATGTAAGTAAATCTCAAAGAGATACTTGTCACCTGCTTCCTGAAAAGAGAAAATCTTTAGAAGTGCAGAGTTATGACATCCATCGAAGTGACTGAACCAGTTTACATCAAATGTTTAGCCAAACAACCAACTATTTACCATCGATAGGAGAAATCTAAAAGAGGTTACCTCATTAAACTGCCTGAGCAAACACTACCAAGGTTTAACTACAGGTGGCACAGATATGAATGTCAAATTCACAATCAGTAAAGCAAAGAACAAACCTTCATTATTATTATTCTGAAATCAGAGCGGAATTCTGTTACACTGAGCGTAAGGAACACGATTAAAATTCAGTCATTCTCTGGCTCTATATGGTTAAGAGACTTGGCGTGGAACTCATCAACAGCTGTCCACCGTGCCCAATACTAATGACATTGTGTCCCATGAGAGATTCTGGCGGCGACCCGGCCAAAGACCAATCGCTCAACAAATGCACAGGAGGAAATTTAGACTGTTGAGTAACATTATCATGTAGTAAAACTCGAATGCGGAGCAATCAGCTTGGCGTGTATTCCAGATCACTTGGGAAGAAAATGAAGGAAATCGTGACGCTAGCTGAAAAGAACCTCAGGGGAACTGGCTGAATCAGTGATATGCTGTTGAAGTCATATGTATCGATCGAAACGCAAAGGAATAGTGATGATGGTATAATTCACACGACAGGAAAAGAGGAACAACCTGCTCATTTCATAAAATTCGAGTACTCATTTCCCAACTTTAAGCAATAAAAAAGAAAATTTGGTCAATTTATGCGGTGTTATAGTATAAGGAACTAAAATGTTTATTGATATAAGGATGTCTTTACAACTGTGGTAGAGTTCAACTCCATTATGGATAAATATTTTATTTTGATAAAATCACAGTGTTAAACAATAATATTTACTGATGATGTTTCGAGCACATCTGAGGACAAGTGAGACCCTACGTAGGATTTTCAATAAACCAGGAATTAGGGTGTTATTCAAACCCACAAAATCAATCAGGTAGGACAAGCTCTGTAGGTTGAAGGACCCGGTTGACCCAATTAAAAAAATAATATAGTTTGCAAAATATCTTGCAGTGACTTGGTAGTGAACTAAATTGGTCAAACTAGTAGATCAGGTGGAGGTAGTCAGATTGTCAGAACATAAGAATTCAGCTAAGTTCAGAATGATTGATCCCAGAAAGATTAGTAATTAAGAGAAAAACTCAGGTATAGTACTGCATGCATTAACACACACAACCACACATTAGGGTGCGAGGGACGGAGTCAAAATTCTTAAATGTAAAATAGGTTGGTGGAGAGAGGTGGTTGATTCCTGAATACTGGTTCGTCGAGTCTACACCCAACACATGTAACAGAAATAACTCAATGGAAACACCAGATATATGAAAAATATTATTACCAGTCAAATCAGGGGGTATATAAATAATGTTAAAATCTATTTCAATTGACATGATAACATTCTACCGCTTTACCTATTTTTACTGTAAAAAACATCTTATTTCCCATCTGATTGTATTTGATCAATAACACTAATATTATTATTTCTGAATGTACTTTATCTTATATGGATTTGTATTCAAATGTCTCATCATCAGTTTTTACTCATGTATATAAATGAAGCAAGGAAGTTGTGTGTGAGTGACTTACTATGATTATGAGCAGTGAAAACTTGTGATCGAAAGGTGGTCATCAGTAAATATCATTGTATAACACTGTGTGTGATTTTATCAAAATAAAAATTTTATCCACAATGAAGCTAAAATGTTTATCTCTGCTAAAATCCTGTCTTTCCACGATTCGATTTATATTCATCTAAAAAACTTTTAAAGCAATAAATGTGTTTTGCAGTTTAACTTGTCTAACTTTTATGCATTGAAAAGCAAGTCCATAAAATCTGTAATTTTTTTTCCTTAGTCTTTTTCAAATTTACAAGCACTTTGAATTTACGCTGTGTAGAACTTTAGAGAAAAAAAGCCAATAGAAAACTATTTAATGTTTAAAACTACTTAAACGATGGAAATCACGTTTTTACAGATATAAAGTAGGAAAGTTAGGAAGGATGTGTCCTAGGGAAGACTTTATTTTTAACTAGCTGTACGGATAGTTGGTTGAACTGAAATTACACTTTTATGTCCCCTCTTTTAGCAGTTTTTAACGCATGATGCTTCCTGTGATATTGAGCCGCACTACTACACTTCAATACTGGTGACATGTGTATTATTGTTACAGGAGTAAGACAAGGCTGCGTGCCTATTATCATCCATAATATTCCTAATTGTGGTGGACTGGATTATGTTTCAGACTGTGGGGATCGAGGAGACTGGAATACGCAGGACCACCTACAAGAAGACTCTAGAAGTTCTGGATTTCGCAGATGATATGTGTCTGGGGTCACACGAACTCGAACACTTGCTGGCGAAAATCAACAAACTGGCTGAAGAGGCAGGCAGCAAAGACAGGACTCCAGGTGAACACAGAGATAACGGAGGTGATGAAAACAACCAACCGACCAACTAACAGCAACCACAACAATAACCAGCACCAGTTACCGTCAATGGGATGGATTTGACAGAGGTTACCTCCTTCACTTATCCAGCCAGGAAGAATCGTTTCAACCGTAGGCCAGTGGAACGGATGAATATGTCAAAGTCAGAATTGGAAAGGTAAGATACACCTTCAACAAACTGAAACCAGTTTGGAAATCTTCTGCACTCCGTGTCATTAAGAAAAAGGATTCGGATTTTCAACACCAATGTGAAGTCGATCCTTCTATACGGGTCAGAAACTTGGTTGGCGTGTCACGAAAAGGAATTCCAACAGGTTGTTGACTTTCATCAACAGCTGTCCCCATTCGTTGCTCCATACTGATGATCCAATAACCAGCCAGCCGGAAAGATTAGCAACAAGAAACTCTGGCTGGGAACAAACCAACCAAGAGCCAATCGCTCAAGAAATATGTGGGAGAAAATCAAGACGGATGGATCAGGTATACATTGAGGATGCCGTCGAATGACATCGCGCGCAATGAAGACCAGTGATCAAGTATAATCCAAATGGGAAGCCACATGTGGGTCGTTAATGCGAGTTTAACATGGAGGAGATCGTGTGAAGAGGAGATGAAAAAGTTTGGGCAATCGTGGACCCAGCTCAAGAGAACAGCAGGAAACAAAACAAAGTGGAGATGTGATGCTGAAGCCCTATGTTCCACTTGGAACTTAAGGTAATATTAATATCATTGTTCTTTGCTTATATCTCCATGTAGATGCGAGTTGTTTGGGAAAGGCGGTTTAAGAACATTAACCTGCGTGTTTTTTTATTATAGCTTGACTCCACACCGTATTTTTGGTACAAATAGGGAATTTTCAGCATGTGATATCGGTAGCTCAATTTTGCAGGCTGACCATTGATATCGGGAGTGGGTCGGCAGGGGGTCGAACCCCGGACCATGTGCATGGTCGGCGACGGTCCTAACCTCTGTGCCACTGACTCAAAATGGCACCAGAACAGGTTTGATGAACAGTTGAATAACTGAAGTCATTCCCAACACTGGCGTTTCAGTTTCAGCAGGCATTGTCACATGAGATAATTTATACAACCGACCAACGTGGAACCTGTCGTCCAACAAAAATGCCAAAGGAAATCGAGGTGGGTTGAAGATACGCTCGAGTGGATCTCAAAAGGTGGAAGATGAGTTGAGTACTCTGCTGTGAGTCAAGGAAAATAAACTGAGGAGGGAATTAAATCTTATGAGCAATAGTGAAGTCAAATAGAAGAGACTTCAGAGAAAGGGATGAAGTGGGCATGTTCCATTGAAGCTCCACGGTACACTTGGAATCCAAGGAACTAATAGTCATGAACCCTAATTTCCTTAGTTGTCCGACTTTTTTTTAGTTACTTATCTTTCTTTCTATACACCCAAAGCTTCCATTACTGTAAGCGGCAACCTCCCATAAGCCAAATGCGTTTATATGCAGCGCTATCACTAGGATAACATATCTCTCGACTACTTTCTCCATAAGCAGACAGTGCCTGATCAACTTCGAACCAACTGCCTGAAGTGTGGCTATCAAGTCGAAAAATATGCTAAGTGTTGGGCTGAAGTAATTATGCCAATGTTCCTTTCTAGTGGTGAATATCTGACCAACGCGTATCTTCATCTAGGACGGGGACGTGCCTGTCCTTTTTCACTACTCTACTGAATCTTTTCAGGACTATAGTTCCAAGAGAATCTTAAATAAGAGTCTAGTCAAGTTTTGTGTACCACCTGAGTATGTAAAGTGCTACAATGCAAAATAAAAAACCATAGGCAACCAGGAAGTGTACACAACAAAAATGTTATCTAACTTACATCTTTTAATTCATATGCTATAGCAATAGCTGAGAAATCTGGCGCTATTGAAAATATTCCCGAAAACGCACTTTTCTGAAATTGAATAATACAAATATTCTTCTTAAAAAGATACAAGATAAAAATTAAGAATTACATGTTTGGATATGTTGGAGAACAAACTAATTGCAAGCTTGGAATTCAAGGGAGATACCATCAGTAAAGTTGTCACACAGTGATGCAGTATTAACAACTGGATGACATTCCAAGCAGAAATTATTGCTACTCATAATCACATTAGTTTAGTCACACGGGTTCACAATTTTGTCTTATAAGTATTTTCTCTCTATTCTGTCTCTCCAACTTTCCTTTGTTGTTTGTTGTCAGTTTCCATGTCTCCGTTATAAGCGTTGCGTCTTTCTGGATGCATATGTGCGGTGTTGAATTGATAAACAAAGATTCAGTTATCAAACTCTCCATCTTTCCGCCTAACTATATCACTTTTTAATACTTTCACCCAGTCCCACCCACTGTATTTTGTGATTACATGCAAATAAATGCAGTGCAAGGACTGAGCTCCGTTTCTTCTAAGTTGTTTAACTCATCAGGGCTACATAAAGAAGGCATGTCAGGGGATTTAAGAACAATTCTCAATGGTGCTGGCATTAGGGTGGCATTTAGACCATAACAGTTAGCGGATGAGACGAATTAAAGTCTAAATAAATATTAGAATGCGTTGGTTTTCTATAAACACCAGTGTGAAGTTTATCTTTTTCTATTCGTTTTATTTTACAGTCTAACATAGCTAATTCTCCTTGTTCATTTTCCGATTTAAATGTGAAATTTATTCCCTCCACTAGTGATTTTAAGTGTGTCAAGAAGCTAGAGATATGTTCTGTTTTTAACACTGTGAATGTGTCATCCACATATCTCCACCATATTTTTGGAGTAGGATTAAACGTATTAAGAGCCATATTTCCCAGCTATCCATAAATATGTCTGCTAAGATGGAGGATATTGGTGTTCTCATTGCTACAGCTTCTGTTTGTCTATATATTTTGCCTTGGAATTTAAAGATAGTAGATGTGAGGCATAAGTGAATTCCTTAAATAATTCCTTCAGTGGGCAACTTTGTCCTATGAGTGAGTTCAGGATCTGCAGTTAATTCTTTTTTAACTGCTTCTAAGGCCATATTGATTGGTATATTAATATAAGGACTGGTTATATCAAAACTAACCATTGTTTCATCATTATCTAGTTGAATGTCATTTAGTTTATTTTTCATCTCATATGAATTAGTTAGTCTAGAATTTGAACGATTTCTAATGGGGCATAATATTAGAGCTAAATGTTTTGATAATTCATTTATCGGCGTATTTCTGAAATCTATTATTGGTCTTATGGGGTAACCTGGCTTATGTATTTTAATAGTACCATACATCCTACTAGCATTATTAGTTTTAGGCATTAAATTAAACCATTTACACTCATCCAGTGATGGTTTCATTCTGCGTACTAATTCCGCTGTGGATTTTTTAACCTTATTCATTATTGTGTCTACGGGCTTCTTAATTTCCTCATATGGACCCATTTCAATATGTTCAGTGACCTTCTTGATGTAGTCAGATTTATCCAAAACTACGGTGGCGTTTCCTTTGTCAGCTTTTGCGATGACGATATTTTTATCCTGTTTTAGATTAATTAAAGCTTCTCTTTCCGATTTTGTCAAGTTTGATTTTGCGTTCTTTTGATTTTTCAGGGTTAATGCACATTGTGCTCGAAGCTCTTTTGCTGTCGTCTTGTCTATTGAACCTAGTGCTACTTCTATGTTAGGAATGACATCCTCTGGTTTTAATTTACTAACTCTTACATTGAAATTTAGTCCTTTCTCAAGTACTTTTATCTCACTAGAGCTTAGTTTCCTTGATGAGAGGTTGATCACCCATTTTGTTCTGTTGACAGAATCAAGGAAGCTGTTACAACTCAGAGAATGTCAATAGATTTCGATTTGGTTATAAACACCAATGAATGGGGTATTCCAGGTAAATTCAGATAGTGCCAGGGATATGTTGTGAATTCAGATAGCTGCTTTTAGCTAAACTTTAACTCAGTATCCCGCGAAATATGTACGAGTGATGCACTGATGAGCAAGCTTCAAGCAAATTAGATGTGATATTGTACCAAATGCTGAGAACTCCACACCGTATCATAGCTACTATTATGGAATATTATTACTTCAACACGTGATGATAGACCTACGGATGTGAGTAAAGTAATGAGTCAGACAAAGCCTATAACCTGCTCCTTTTTATTGATGAGTTGCAATACGCATAAAACTAAGACGGGGCTTATGTATGCATCTGTTAATTCTTACCATCTGTCATAGTTTATTCTATACGATTTAACATTTTTCTGTCGCACTGTGGAATTGCACAAGATATAAGACTAAAAAATTCACTCTTTAATTCAGTTAACTAAATAAATAGTCATAGAGATTATGGATATATATATATATATATATATCAACGTTGGCTTACCTCCATTATAGTGAGATGGGATAACAGCAGTCTTTCTTCCAGTGTGTTTGAATCCAATATCATTAAATCATGTTTTTCTGTTAAATAAATAAGGTGATCTGAAAAGGAAGAGAGAAATTTGACGTTAGATGACAATTTCTATGTGATTAACAAGCTGGTAGAGGTAGGAAGCGAATTCATGGTGTTAATGAGCAACGCAAATGCACACTGTCAGCCTATGATTTCTCCGCCATCTGGTCATGAATATAACCAAGGCGTATTCACTGCTAACCCTTATCTATCAATCATGTTTCGTATGCATCCGGTAAATGTAATAATAAATATCAAGCATACATACAAACGTTCATTAGCGAACCTTTTACTCAAATACTTAGGTCACCCTTAGTAATTTTGTAAAACAAACGTGAATTACGTGACAGATGGTCTACAGACTTTAGTTTGCAGACATGTCGCCAATACTATAGTCGAGAGACACGTAAATTCCTGCACAAAGTGGGCAAAGGCCGTACTGTCAGACCCTCTGCACCCTCTTTATTCACAACTATCCCGTTGTATCTCATCAGGTAGAACGAGAAGTCAATATAAGAAATTATATGCTCGTACCACTAAGGACAAAAATTCTACAATACCGTAATTAGGCCGTATTTTATGTGATGAAGACTCTGTTAGACGTGAAACATATAAGTTACTATGTAATTAGCATAGTGAATCGACCCTTTCATTGTTCATCTTTCTGTAATTCTATGGTGTCACCCTTTCTATCGTTTAATTATAACTTTGCTACTTTTATTTTAGTTGTTATTACTATTATTGCTATAATTTTATACTTTATGCGTATTTTTCTCCGTACTGCTTACAGTAATTTGCTAAATAGCTGCTATAAAAACGTTTGTTATCATTATTATGCAATGATTATTTCGTTTATTTATTTTCTGTTGTTGTCGTTTTTGAGTAAATTAGATGCAATATTGTACTGAATGCTGAAAATTCCTTGCTGTATCATTAGTACTGTTTTTGGAATAAAGCAAAATATTATTATTATTTATACCAGTTAGAAAACTACTGAAGACCAAGAAGTACTGAACAGCAGTTTCGCATTAGTTTGGGACTCTTCGCTAGTACACACACATATAAGCCATCCAGGAATCGAATGCAGGACCTTGAAGTTACAAGGTGAGCTTACTGACCATTCAGCAACTGGGACGGAATCAAATGGCCTATTAATTATAACTTTTTCCAATTCTCATTATATAATGCGAACTCCAGACAATGTCATTGGCGAGTATTTTCCTCACACCCAAATTCGTGGAACCCACCTTGTAACCTGAAGGTTACTGGTCACTGGTGTGAACACTTTACTGCTAATTCCCAAACTGAGATGAAGCGTACTTGAACTAATTGGAGTAATTTGGTGGATTGTGAATAGCAGTGAAATCTAGGATGTGAACTTCGCCCTTTTTGAACTCATCAACTGAATGCAAGTGACGGTATCTCTCATCACTGGGAATACAATTACATCCAGTGACAGTATACCAAGACCGAAAAATGACGAGATGCCCATCCTGGATATGACCCCTAGTCACTATCCGCTAAATTATTTCAAGGTAATGCTTGTACATTATCGCAGCGTCCTTACTAGGAGTCAACCGGTAAAGTGAGGCAGGACACCGAGGTTCAGTCAATCGACGGAAAACGTGAAGTATAATTAAAACTGAAATAACTGTTTGTCTTTCTATTGAAATATATGAAACATGAATATGTGAGCTTTGAAATAATGAGAAATTTAGTGTTTGTACATAACATCTCTACACTTGCTGTCATTATTATCAGCCTTACCGTGGAAGGAAACCAATGACTACACTGTTCGACTGACCCGAGAGACACATTTTGGTCTTCCTGTCAAAATACTCTCTTTCTATTATACTCTGATAAGGTCAAGATTTTATAACCTCTGCCAAGTAAGTCCTATCCACTGCCTTCATAAAATGGGGATGTTCCTCGCAAAAAAGACAAGGCATTTTCGAGCATCTGGCACCTACAGCAGGACTATTAGATGTAACTTCAACTCAGGGAAACTGAGAAAACCTGACTTCAATCTTATAGTGTTTTAGGGTTGCAGAAAATTAAAAGATCGAATGGTACATGAACTTATTTTGGTTTCCCGCAACCATCGGAACTCGGCTTCTGGTGCTGTTCTACTCTCTTGTAAATCAGGTTTCAAGTAAGAAGCTTGCCGAAGGGGATGGCCCTTTAGGGAAACCACTTGCTTCAGTCCAGGTGCTTGGGAGGCATCTCAACCCTCGTACAGATTATGAGACAACAGTTTCTCATGCTCATTGTTGCAGGCCACAATCCAATTTGTGTTTTATTTTCACCTGTTTAACGATTTTTGGCGTTTTCACTTTCGTCATTCTTTCACGTCTGTTTGAAACCTAAATTTGTCTTTCCTAGTCGTTGGTTAAAAAGGTGTTCTGCGTCTCTTGGTGGCCATAGCATACCAAGTTTGTGACAGGTTGACATTATTTTAGGACCATTGAAAAACCTAACAGTACCGAACAGTTTGCAACTCTTCACCAGTACACACACACCTTGGTTGGAGGCCAGAACCTTCTGGTAACAAGGCGAGCTTATAGACCATTCAGACACTGCTGCCTGATCCAATCGCCCATGAACGCCAACATCTGGCAATTCGAGATGTATATTAATCATAAAGTCGTAGAGAAAACAATGTGAGCGAATAAGCAAACTTACCGTTTATTCTTTGTGTAATGAATGCGTTCAACAATTTATTAACTTGTACAAGGTCAGAAAATGTCAGCGGTAGACCATAATCGATCTTTTTCTCTTCTATAAATCAAGTTTAGAGAAGAAGAAAAAGAAGTGATATACACTGAAAAACAACTGATTAGTACTCAAATATTTTGCAAACACTTCAAAAGAAGATTTTCAAGAAAATGTGATATTAACATACTTATTAAGATGATAATTCTGATAAGTAAGTTACTGGGACTGGGACTGTCACATCGTACAGATGAAATGACATTGATAAATTTGAAAAACTGTCAGTTGTAAGCTTTTTTCCTACACAGTATAAAAGTTCGTTAGTGAAATGTTTGTGTTCAAGGGCCCGCAAAATGTGCACGAGTGACAGATTGATGGATGATCTTCGACACATCAATACGGTTAAGTTTTTTGTTTTTTATTCCTTCACGTTCCCAGTGGAACATAGGGCTCCAAGCTCCAAGCTTGAAGTTTCTGTAGCAGTGTTTATTTTTACAGGATGGGGTTGTCAGCCTCATGCCCGAATTTCCCTCTTTACCAGCTTTTTATTACTGGCTGAGCGAGGTAAAGGAGTGCGTCGGTGGCCGGGGATCGAACCCTGGACCATGTGCATGGTAGGCGAGCGTCCTAGCCGCTGTACCATCGACGCACAAAAGGTTTCAACCATCTGATGATATTAGATGATTAGAGGCAATCGGCAGGAAGCCTTGGGACTAGATTTCGTTCTAGTTGGCACTTGTCAGAAAGGAGTATCTGCAACCTTGAAGGAACTCATTTCCCTTCTGAGATTCGAAACTGCGTCATCCAGTGCTGCAGTCAGAGACGTTACCACTGAGCTATTCAGGCTAATGGTTATCCAGAATTCTTCATCAGTTGTCACAGTAAAAATAGACGACACCTTGAAAAGACAACTTCTGTACCAAAGAAAGCTATCTTCTTTAACCTATCATTCAAGGATTATCAAATTGTGCAGTTGACAGCTAGCTCAAATACTTCGGTCTGCCATCAAGCGCACATTGCATGCCGTATATCTTTCCTTCACACCTCAAAAATTTCCGATCCTTGTTCCCACGATTAAATGACGAAATTCTGTGGACTCTAATTCAAACTGTATCTACAAGTTCACCTGCAGCTGCGGTGACATCTATATAGGTAGAACCATCAGAATGTTCCAATGTCGTCGAAAGGAACATGTTCCAAAATGGTTACTTAATCATGTAGAAAATCCCAACGCGAATAATCTGGATAGAAATCCAGCATCATCCATTGCAAAACACTTAATAATGTCAGGTCACAAAATGAATATTAATGACTGTTTCACAATTATTACACATAACTCTAGTTCAAGGTTATTGAAGGTGATGGAAGTACTTTGGATTAATCGCATACAACCTAGACTGTGTGTACAAAAATCAATAGACTTCAATCTTCGCCTACTCTGGACTACATGACTTATCTAAATATGATTGGTCATCAGTATGTACTTTTGTTTTTTTATTTAACTGAGTAATTGTCATGAACTTTATTTTATTATTGTGAATCATGTTAGTTGAAAAGCGATTGTAGAGAAACTACTACGTGATGACATCATTTGGCGAAATTTGTCTTCTAAACGCCTCATTCAAAAATTTTCCCTAATGCTTCATATATGAATGACATATTTTCTGTTAATGTTCTATGGTTATCAAAAGAAACAGTTTGTGTTGGTGTATATAAAACGTTAATGGCGGGAAAAAAGTACAAGCTTCTGTTTACTTATGTGATTTGAATATTTTCATATTCATTTTCGTTTTGAATTGGCGCCAAACTAGGAAAGCAAACAAACTTTAGGTATATGAAACAGTTGTTGTGCTTTAATTCTATTCTTTTATTCTCTTTAGAGGAAAGTCAAACTGATGACACTTAAGGTTTGGAAGTAGTTAATTAATATTCGTTCATTGGAATAAAAAAGCAGTTTTGTGATACTTGTCTCTTGCACAGGAGGGGGTTCACATGGCCATACTAGCCTAATGGGTCATGCTTCAGAGTTTAACACACTGGGTGCAGGATTTGAGTTTCCGTGGGGATGCCATCACTTAGTGAGAATCGCAGGTACATCCAACTGACGAGTTACAAGTAGGACGAAATTAGAATCCTCGATTTCACTGCAACTTCGTTTCAAAATCTAACTACTTCCAGTGTTAGGACTTTAAGTCAATAAATATCTGTTTTGTGAGTAGAGGGTGATGTTATTAGAAGTACGTTGATGTAGTTTATAAAGCTGACTTTACTACCAAATTTAACACCCAACTATACTAAGACTTTGCGTAGATTAGACGTCTGACTCACAGTGAGAGGTAGATTTTTTACTCTATGGAAAGTAATCTATTCACGATTGTCTTCAGGTTACAAATTTCCCAACAAGGCGGCCTAGTAGGTCAGTCGGCCAGCGCGTCAGTCTCATGATCTGACGGTCGTGAGTTCGTGGGGCACGATTTTGTGTGTCGGTGGCACAGCAGTTAGGACTCTCGCCGACCATGCACGTGGTCCGGGGTTTGATCCGCTAATGACGCACATTTGATATCAGTGGTCCACCAGCAAAATTTTAAGTTACCGGTATCACATGCTGAAAATTCCATACTTGTACCAAAAATATGGTGTGGAACCAAGCTATAGTCAAAAAGAATATTACAGAATATATCAGTTAGGACCACTGCATTGAATTCAAGAACCTTGTGTTCTTATAGAAGTACATTGGCGTTACTGCTCTCCGTCTGCTCATACAGTGAAATTTGTCTTTTCCCTAAGGTACCTGAAATAGTAGAGGCATTATTGTTATGTGATTGCAATTTCTATCAGTCAACTGCGTAATGCTGCTCACTCTCAAACTGGTTGTGTTGATTTCTGGAGTTGTATCCATATATTAGGCCTTATCGATGCACAATAAATTGGGATGTACAATTTTCGGAGCCAACGTTTGCTAACCCATCTCACTGGAAACAAGAGACAAAATAGCTGACTTTCTAGTCATCCAAAGGAAATTTGTTACTTCCGTTACATCTTCATTCTCCTGAATAAGGAGTTCACCATCAAATTCCCGACATAGTGTAAACCACTTATACTAGGGTGGTAACTGATTTCCCCCTAAACACTACCGGAACAACATTGTTGGCTTCACAATAATTTAAAGAACATTGTTTCCAGCCACTGTGATAGGTTAGATCACTGTGATATGAAAGGCCAAACATAAAATCAAGGAAAGAGCTATCAGTCATGGTATACAGAATTTCCAATCAGTGGATCTGAGCATTTAATGTAAGGAAGTCGATGAAATATTTCTTTCTAGAAAACCTGAAAGAAACAAGGACTTCCATTTATGCACACACAAGAGCAACATTGTTATACATATGGCTAAACTTTTAGTAAACTTTCACGCATTTAACAGCAACAATCAAAACAGTAAACGTCGAAGAATGTGTAACTCTTCGAAAAATGTAAGTATATCACATGAAATGAATCTTCGTCGTGTAGTCTTATTACTCAGTACTGAAGAATCTTGAAATGACCCACTGCAACTACTAATTTATGTGAGTCGATAACTGTCTAGTCTGTTAAGTGCCATTCTTTTTCCTACCTGAAACATTTTAGCAAAGCAACGTGTTTTCCGCAAAGCTGGTGCCTATATTTAATTCAGTTTTAGATTTTCCCGTCGACTGACTGAACCGGACTTCTGGGTCTCAGGTTGACATGCTGGCTCCTTGTGAAGATGCTTCAACAATGTGTGATCAAGTAAATTGAAGTCAGTTGGTAGGTGGTGACTAGCAGCGGAATTCACCAGGATGCGCATTTCGTCCTATTTGGGACTCGTCGGCCATCTGGATGTACCTGCATTCCCCAGTGAGCGGTGGTGTTCCCTCCGAGGCTATAAACCAGTGCCCATAGTTTCAAACGCCACAGCGTTATCCACTAGACCACTTGGACTACGAGAGTCACCTCTTGTGCATCGGGTGTAATTTTTCATTTAATTCAACTTAGATTTTCCGTCGATTTATCGGACGGAAGTGATCGGTCTCAGGTTGATAAGGCATTCACTGGGGAATGCAGGTACATTCAGATGAGGAGTCCCAAACAGGACGAAATTCACATTCAGGATTTCACCGCTAGTCACCATTCACCAACTGACTGGTGCCTACATGTTGAGGGAAATATAGATGTTATCATGAAACCACTTAGCTGTTGTGAACGTGAATTCAGAGAACTATTATTTCTTCTCATGATTAAAAGGGACAAAAATACACCAGCTCTAATATATTGAGGTGTTGGTTTCCATTCTGCCATAAATGATAATCCGAAGAGGTAATAAAATTGCACAATGTTAAGTACTACTGACGCATATATGAGTACCTGGAAGCCACTTAGTCCTAGTTCAGGTGCATGGAAAGAAGGTAGGATCTTTGGGATAAGCTGCTCTAGGTACACCGCCGATGACCTAAACCCCAAACAGGAGAAATGGACATCCGGCTCTCTGATTATCTCAATTTGCCTACCAAACAGTAACGGTTGATTCAAATAGTTTCCAAATTCTCATATCAAACAGCAGCATACGTTGTCATGCTGTGATGCATTTAAATCATCTACTTGTGTCACATAAAATAACTCGTCCTCACTAGGATTTCAGTAGTTAGGGCTTCTTATTTTACTCCTTTGAGTTGCAAGTAGAACACAGCTTCGAAGTTTCAGTAGTGTAGTTGTTCTTAAAAAGGAGTGAGGTCGCTAGTTTCACGCCAAATGTTCCCCCTTTTTGGTTTAACTCCCAACTAGCGAACTAGAGCATGTATAGGCACTCAGTGACCTAGAATTGAACCCGAATCACATGGATCATCGGTGAGCATCCAATCCATGGATCACTCACATGCACAAAATCTCATTAAATATGAATTACTATTATTCATATGGGTCCCGGGTAGAATGCGGAGCCTCATTTTGGCCTGTTCTCTGAATCCTAATAAATAGGCTCCATAACTACTCATAAGATATCATCTGTATCACACAATATCTCTTTGATATCACCATCAAACCAATATCCAAATCATCATTTCAAATTCGCGTTCCACTCAAACGCCTCTTAGACGCTGTCACCCTATGATTTCACCAGCGTGTGTCCGACCCATCCCCAGCTGCTGATGAAAGTCTGCAGATCAATAGGAAAGCTTTTTGTGGCACGTTCACTAAGTTTCTGACGCATATAGAAGAAGTGACTGACCCGACATTCATGTTGGAAATCTAAATTTTGTTGGTAATGCTGGGTGAAGATCTTCAAACTGGTTTCAGAGTGATGAAGGTGTTCCATGCCTTTCCAATTCTGGTTTTCACATTCTTATCCTTGACACATTTATTTCAAATTGTACTGCCTAAATACGGGACAGAAGTAGCCTCGTTGAAATATTTTCTATTGACAGTGATTATTGCCGGTTGTTGTCGTTGTTTCGTTAT
The DNA here is from genome assembly GCA_944472155.2 of Trichobilharzia szidati. NCBI lineage: Eukaryota > Metazoa > Platyhelminthes > Trematoda > Strigeidida > Schistosomatidae > Trichobilharzia > Trichobilharzia szidati. Next base: position 65,329,357 of record OX235277.1, on the reverse strand, counting down.
CTTCATCAACTCTGTTTTCTCCGTGTCCACTTGAAGTCCCGTCCTCGTTCTCTGCTTCCTCTGCCTAACTGTTGGTTATCTTTTAGAGTCTTCTTATTGGCCAGTTCAGCGTATTCCTGTCTGCTCACTGATAACGCACAGTCTGGCGCATAATCCAATTCCCAACAATAAAGAATATCATCGGTGATAATAGACAGCTAGCCTTGTCTTACTCTTGTTTTCACTTCGAACACCTAGCTGATTTTCCCTTTGTGGATCATCTGGCACGTGTTACTGTCAGCTGTTGAATGAGGTTGATAAAGACTTGGGCACTGCACGCCTTGGTGTTGAAGTAGTTCCCAAATTAGTTTTCGGTCAACGCTGTCGAAGGCCTTTTCAGTTTTGTCGATGATATTGAGGTAGAGAGAGACGTTTGACTGCCATTCTATGCTTTAGTTGGATGATGATGCGTAGATTAGCAAATCGATCCGCTCATGATTTACTTCTGCAGAATCCAGCTCGTTCCCGTCAGAGTTCTGTATCTAGATCGTTCTTCAGTCCTTGCTAGATGACGTGAGTGAACATTTCTCTTCCCCTATGACTTATAACATTCGGAATTTTAGCATTTATTTTTCCAGAGCTTGCGACTTATCTATTTGAATAAATGAAATAAAACGGACTTTCCAGGGGCAGAAAGACAATAGTCAAAAGTCAATCTAACCAGAAAAGAAAATCATTCAAAAGACGCAAAATCAATTATCTGACCTGAAATGCATTCATTAATTTATTTATGTCAGATATTAATGAGCATCTTGGGAAATAAAAAATCGGATATTTTGAATGAGGAAGATTCTAGTCGATGTTGTTTGTTTGTTTGTGTATGTGTATGTGTATATGTGTGTGGATGTTAGTGTCTAATGGTATGCTAATAAATGCGTTTATGAGTTAAGCTCCTAGATACTTTTACTCGTTGCCTTATGCATATTATTAACTTTTATTTTGATGAGAAATCAATTAATTATTAATGATGGTAAAAACCCTGATTATACGAAAACGTGTATTGAGCATATAAATAGATATAAGGGATGATTGAATATTAGTCAATCGGGGAAGTTAAACTATAGGACTCCGGCAAACGAACGCTCCAATGGCCATGAACTGAACACCTGTTTATGCTATGAAGGTAAACTTGGGAGGAAAAGTAGAACTTGAGGTCAGTTTTTGATGATGAATTATTATAATTATTATTGTATCCTTTTATTCCTAGAGAAACATAGGGCTTCAGCCATGCGTCTCCATTGCGTTCGGTTCTCTGATAGAGTCTTCACCCGGCTCCAAGTCTGCCCACATGCTTTCATCTCCTCTTCACATGACCTCCCCCAAGTCACCCTTGCACTGACGACCAACTCGCCGCTTCCCCTTCGAGTTCCACTCGAGCAATGGCTTGTCTAGTGATGTCACTTGATGGTTTCCTCAGAGTATGGCGAATCCATCTCCATTTCCTTCCGCATATTTGTTTCGTAATCGGTTCCTGGTTGGTTCGCTCCCAGAGATCCCTGTTGCTGACCTTTTCTGGCCATCTGATCTTGAGTATTGAGCGAAGACAGCTGTTAATGAAGGTCTGTAGTATGTTTGAGGTGCTCTTTATGACGCGCTAGCCAAGTCTCTGATCCGTATAGTAGCACTGACTTCACATTGGAGTTGAAATTCCGGATCTTAGTTTTGATGCTGAGTGTTGTTGACCTCCACACAGACTTGAGAGTAGTGAAAGCTTATCTTGCTTTTCCGATTCTTGCTTTGATATCCTCGTCAGTTCCGCCTGTAGTTGAAGCGATCCTTCTCAGGTAGGTAAAAGAGGTTGTTTCTTTCACGTTCCTCCCATTTATGCTGATTGTTGTCTGTATTCTTGATGATGAATGCAGTTCAGAATTTAAGGATCAGAAATCATCCAGAGAAATGACTTAAATTAAAATCCTAGCTCTTCATTTCTAACATTAAGTTTAAGCCGACCTTAATGCACCATAAACCTAATCTCTCTCTAATTATAATCAACCATTAACCTTACCTAACACTCACATCAACTTATTACCCTAAACAAAATTCACAGTGAGTGAGTACAGACACTTCTGTGAGAGGCTGGGAATTATCCTATACTCCACCACAGTGCCTAAGTTATGTCAGCATTTTGGCAGTTAATTGGTGGATGGTGACTGACAGTGGAATCCAGGATGCGCATTTCGTCCCATTTGGGACTCGTCAGCTAGCTTGATGTATCTGCATTTCGCAGTGAGTGATGATGTTCCCACCAAGGCTCCAACCTAGTGCCCATAGTTTCAAACGCCAAAACCACGACAGCCACCTGTTGTGCAACGGGTCATATTAGGTACTGAATTGAATTTTAGATCTTCCCGTCGACTGATTGGACTGAAGTGCTTCCACTGCTGGTCGCTATTCGCTAGTTAACTTGTAATTGCATGCCCAGACATCGTCGAAGCATCTGCAAAAGAAGCCGATATGTCAACTTGAGATCGAGCACTTCAGTATTCTTACATTTCTCTGAACATTTCACTGAGCATATATAGATGGTCAATAAAAGGTCACTGGGTTTACGTGACATCCTATAGCTTAACTTGTCTATCGAATCCCAGAGGGGATGATGGCTTCCTTCAAGGTAGTAGATAATACGCCTTGTTAAAGAGAGTGCCGACAAGCACGAAAACTAGGTCCAGTGTTTGCTGCTCACTGCCTCAATTTATCTAACATCAATCCAGAGTGCAAGACAACTATGACCACATTGCAAACTGAAATCCAGTCAGCATCAGTCCTAAAATAGGTCAACCATGAGCACATCTCAGCGCCAACCATTCTAATTGCAGAACTGAATGATACGGGCTAAAATCACAGAGCGGACAAGATTTCCTAGAAGGTTCCAGCTGCCCCTAACTGTCGACTGTCTCCAACAGTTTAACGACTTCACCTTCATTCGCTTATTTTTTAGGTAAGTAGGTCAACAGTCACAATACAAGATCGAAGTCATGAATTCTTTTTTTACAAAACAATCGAAATCTTCACACTAGTGAAAAGCATACCAAGCATCTCCTGGCTTTCTTCATAAGTGTTGAAGAACTGAAAATATGACTTAATTCTGTTGGTCATGTTTGCTATGGGATCACTAAGAAGCTATTCTGACTGATATAAGACAGTTGGGAGCAATCAACAAGAAGTCGTGCAGTTAGATTTACTCCTTATTAGCACTCATTGGTACAAGGTTCTTATACAACCCTGAAGGAAGTAATGTCTCCTGAGATTATGTGTATTCAAATCTCACAGTTGACTTTAATTCTTTTGGAGACGCAAAGCCACTGATTTCTCGAAGCATATTATTCGAATAAATAGAAATAACTGTCAATTATTAGTTTGCAGGGACTTGGTTGTTTACGGGATTGATTTAGAGTTGACATCAGTTGAAAAACCATAGGCGGACCTGAAATTACTGGACAACCGTTCCGTTCTAGTGTGGGACTCTTCATCAGTTAGCACCATCGTTGTTCGAAGCCCAGACCTTCAGGTTACAAGGCGAGATAATGCACTAATAAACCACTGGGGTCTGAGTCAATGGTTCATGAATTCCGAATTCTGAAAGCCTTGTCCACTCAGTCAGTCAAGAAGACAGTTACTCGCCGGTGCAACTGGTTGGCAGATGCTCCAAATATATACCACGAATTCGCAGAATCCGGAAATCAGGAACCATTGGATCGGGCCCCAATGGTTAAATGGTCTACGAGCTTGCCTCGCAACCTGAAGGTCCTGAATTCAAACCCCGGTAGTGCATGCTGTCTAGAGTACCAGATGAGAACGAGACGGGTGTCCGGTACTCTCAGGCCTACCAGTGGTTTGACTGATATCAGCTCGTGATGAATCCTGTCAATAAAACTAGGTTAGTACATTGGGATCGGTAGCCTGAGATTTGTGGTGCAAAGAACATGAACTTTCCGGGGTTGATAAAGTCATTACCCTTCATTAAGCCGTTACTGATCCTACTTTTCTGGGTTTTCTCCCTGCACTCGCAAGATCAACAGGGGAAGTTTGAATGTTATGAATGTGTGTTCCTTATTCATACATAAATAATTAGAACAAAGTCAGTCTCTGAGCTTCAGTAATGTTGTTCGTGAGTCGGTGGCGCATATGTAGAATGCTCGCCAGCTACTCAAGTGGCACGAGGTTCGTTCCATGGCCGATACACTTCCAAACCTCGCTTAGCTGGTAATAAGCCTGGTAAAGAGGGGAGGTCGGGCGTGCTACTAGCAATCCCACCCCGTAAAAATAGAATCACTGCTACTGAAACTTCAAAGCTGTAGCTCCACTGGGTAGGTAAATGAAGGAATACGTCATCAATGCTGTTCAGGTATCATTGACATTTTAAATGAAATCAATAAAGCCTTCAAACATATCTGAAAGTTACTTGACAGATGTTGACAATCAGTGGAACACCGAAAACTCATTTCGCCCTAGTAGCACTGTTCAGCTTAATATACTAATGCTTCAGTTTGCCATAGTATTCTGGCTAAAGCATGAACCGATCATCCGCTGAACTATAAAGCATTACGAACCACATCCTGTTCAGTGGAGTATTAACTGTTATTTCTATGGGAAGTTATGTGTTACCCATTCTTTTTCAACTGGACGAAAATTATCGATCGCTTTTAAAATATAGGCGCTTCTACAGAAGACATCTAAAGTTATGATAAACAGTATTCACGCGTTGCTTTGCATGGAATTAATTGATTTTAAGGCTGTTCATGAACCGAATTCAGTTAGAGTATCACTGAAAACCTGCTAGGGAACACTTGAGAGCTATTTCGCCGTCGTTTGGGACTCCTCAAAAGGGGATCTTTTCTATCGCAGAAATTTGACAGAAGTTTGAATTTACGGGCTGTCCAGTGGATTACGACCGAGCGTCTCAATGATCAGCGAGCTCACTTTGAATTCTGATGATCCTGGCTCGTTCCTTGGTGGGGTCACGTCTGCGCAGTTATGAAGAGTCTCAAACAAAGATGAAAGAGCTGTTCAGTAATCTCTGATGATTTTCAAAAATTGAATAATGGGAAAAAAGCTTTTGACTTTTTTCTGCATTTCACACCAGAAACAAAACTGTTACAGAGAAATACGAGTACATTAATCAAGGAAAATAAGACACATTCAAAATTCGTTAAACACACACACACACACACGAACACACGTTATTCACCAGAAAAGCTTTCTACAGAGAAACTTAGCAGTAATCGGTAATAAATACAGAGGAATTAATCACATGTAATAAAAACAGCGCAAAAGAAAAATGCAGGAGACACGCTTTACTGTCTTACTTATTGTAAATGCCATTACTCCTACTGTAAACATAATTGGCCAAAATAGTAATAACAATAGTAATAATAATGATAATAGTGTACTTTGATTATGAACGTTTCATTTTGCTTAAGGAAAATATAATGTAGCAATTTTCGATTATTTATGGGCACCGCACAGATGTCTTTTGTGTGCCTATTCTTCAATGTTAATCGCTCTAGTTGTTATGCTTGTCGCCTGGTTCAGGCGACACTGGCTGGAGTTTGTGGAGAAGTTGTAATACATAGACCGCTGGGTTACTGCCCAGTAGCTGAATGGTGTACGACCTCGTCTGTCAACTGGAAGGTCCTGGGTTGGAATCTCGGTGTGTGTGTGTACTGATGAAGTGTTCCAAAGTAGAACATAACAGTTGTTCAGTACTCGCAGGTTTTCCAGTGGTTGTCTAAATGATGCCTGCTCGTGGTCAGTCCTGTGAATTCAGTGAATCATACTGATGCCTTTCTTTTTTGAGAGATACACCGTTGTCACATCGATTCTAACTTCTCCAGTTTTGTATATCCTTGATTTCTCTACGTTTTTTTCCATAATTCCATCGAACTCGTTTGAAATTATGTGTGCTCGTATCATACACTTACCAACAATGACTTTACATCAGGGAGACTGAAGATTTAATAGTTCCTATCGTGGTAAAATAAAATGTGTCATTATTTCATGAAGTCTTTGAGGCCTAGTTTAAGCCAACCATATAAGGAGGTGTAGACTCCCTGGTTTATTATCTTAGGGTGCTAAAATTCAATAGATGGAGACTGTTGGTGATATACATGAAAGTCGTTCTAAATGATAACAAAGAATCATCTTTGTTATTTCCCATATTCAATAAACGCTGATGTTTCTCCATGTCACTTTTCATCCTTTATTCCGTCAACAACTACTAAATATATTTCCCTTGAATTTATTTTTTAGCTGTTTTCTCTATCTTGTGTGCTTAGTAGAGTGCAGTACCTTGAAATTTTACTCTTCTATCTAAAAGTCTATATTGAAACTCAGTCAGTTCATTTACTGTTTGATAACTCGTAAGGAAAACCTATGCACCTGTTTTGCATCTCTCAAATGAGCATCCGGGACCGAACAGAACACAAATTGTAGCGGAAAATCGAAAGTTATTTAATTTATTTTGCTCCGTCATTCACTAAGAATGCAAAAACATCTAGCTGATGAGTCGTATATAGGACGAAACATTATGGATTCCACTACTGGTCATCAAGGATCACTTAATACTCCCATGCACTTATTCATTCTCGGCACATATTGCAGTAGATATTTATCATCAAAAGTGTTTTTGCATATGCACCAATTCACACGTGCAAAAATTCAACATAGTAGCACCTGAGTTAGCAAATTTCCTTTTTGTTGTAACAGTAATCTTCCATACACATTCCAATCGAAGAAGAAAATGTGGGGGTCGTCACAGCATAGTTCAGCTCTTCTTCAACGATCAGCTATCAATCATAATGTCATGAGTACATTACCGCCTGCTGCATGTTTGTCTTTATCAAGATAATTTGAACTAGAAATCCTTTAGCGTGTTCTTCGAAACTCTGACACGACCCAAATGTATACTTCAGCAGTAATTAATAACAATTGTATAAACGGTAGTAGTGGTTAGACCAATAAAATGACTCTAGGAGATCCGAATTTCGCAGATTATTTATGCCTCATGTCAAGCAAACTGGAAGACTTACAGGAAAAAACCAAAAACTGAGTGAAAAAGCAGCGAAAACAGACAGAGATGATGAAGATAACTAACCAACGGTTGCAATCATCAATCACTGTCAAAAGGAGAAATGTGAAAGCAGTTACTCCATTCGCTTATCTGGGTAGCATCCTTTCAACTACAGGCAGATGGCAAGAATGAGAATGACGAAACCGGAATATGAAAGACAAAACTTTTATTCATCACTCGGAAATCATCTCCAATTAACGTGAACAACATAATTCGGATTTCGAGCGTCAATACAAAGTTTGTCCATCTATATGCTTCATAAACTTGGTGCACGCATCACAGTAAGCATTTCTAACAGGCAACTGCAGATTTTACCAACAACTGCCTTTGATTTTTATATCCAAAAAGGATTAGCGACAGGAAACTCTGAGAACAGACCAAACAAGAATCTATTACTAAAACAGATATGACGAGGAAAAAGGAGATGGACTGGATACGCATTGAGAAGGCCGATGTGGCTGCATTGCGCTCCAGGACCTCAAGTGAAGGCCAAATCGGCCAGTTTGATTTCTGATAGTGACAAGTAGCAGGTCATGTGAGGAGGAGATGGGAGCCGTTAGGCGATCATGGAGTTGCTTAAAGGGGACTCCAGAGAATGGAAAAGATAAAGATATGCTTTTTAGGCCTCATGTTCTGTTTGGAGCCGAAGAGAATAATAATAAACTAACTATTATATCTAAAGTTCCACTTCAAACTGATAATCTGAAGAAATAATAGTCGAAACATTCATTTTCTCAACAAAAATCTCATGAATAAATAAACAAAAAATAAAAAGGATCCTTTATTATATTGAAACATTTAACTTACTTGGTGTTGTCAAAATACTCGCTGTAAGAATAAGTGAAGATATGAAGACAATAACCAGCAAAGCGAGAAGTATCCCCTTCCAATTCCTCTTCTGTGGTGCGTTCGTCATCAGTTCCTGTGAACACGTTACAAAAAGAAGGAGGAAGAGAAACAGAAGAAAACGGAATTAGTTTTGCATCAAGCCCAGGGAGTTAAAATCTTTCTTTAAAATATGCTAGTCATTATCCACTGAATGAAAAGTTTCTTTCTTGATTCTTCAGAGACAGGGTAAAATCACCTTGTAAAATGTGCGGTATATTGTGGTCTGTGTAACAGAATAGTATTCAAGAACGTTTTTTTCCAGGACAGTTAGATTAAGAGGATAAATTCTTTAGTGAGTGAGAAAACAGCGTGGATATCATGGAAAAGAGGACAAACTTGTTAAAATCTAAGACATAATTGTGTCTTTGATGAGAAACTGCCACCACCAACCACGTCAAAGAATCATTTTGAAATTATATCCTGTAAGGAAATTTAAACAAAGGTGTGAATACATAAAATAATAATAATAGTAGTATGAGATGCAATAAAATATTTGTGATTATAATCCATCTACTCGCATGATAGAGCCTTTGCCAAAAGTGATTGATAAACAGCTAAAGTCAAAGTGCGGAAAAGCTCCTTAACGAAGCATCTTGTTGACTACGGACATGATGTCGATGCTGTCAAGTCATTCACTATTGCCAGTCAGCACACAGGGAAATAGGAAGATGCTTGCAATTGCAGAGGCTTGTGCAATTCGAATTTATAAGCCAGGTCTCTGTGCACTCTTAATTTACCATGGTAATACGTTTTACTTATAAACTGTTGTTATTATTAACGTTATTTGTATTACTAACATTTAATTCTACTTCCTTTTATCACTATTCCTGATTCATTTAAAGCTATCTTTTATCAGTAGCATTATCTAAACTCATTTCAGAATTATTATTGTAAGCATTACCACTAATATTACTCAATTCGCAATTCCTGATATATCTTCAAGTGTTGGTTTGTAGGGATTTGATTGGTTACAGGATTTTCATCATGAGCTGACATCAGTTAGAGAACCATTGGAAAACCTGGGAGTACTGGACAGCTGTTTCGTCCTAGTTTGGGACTCTTCACAGTACGCACCCACCGGGATTCGAAACCAGGACCTTCTGATTACAAGGCGAGCTCGTATACCATCAAGCCACTGGGACCCGATCCAATGGCCAGCCCATGAATTCTAACTTCTGCCAATTCATGACATAGCGCGACCCCTAGCCAATGTCTTCGGCGAGTATTTGTCCTTACACCCGACCTGCTGCACTCTACTGGTCACGACTTCTCACCAGAACCCCAGGTAACTACCTACCTGAATAGGGCAAGTCGCTAGTGAGCATCTCATTGATATTCAAGTGTTGGTTTGTAGGGATCTGATTGGTTACAGGATGGGTGGGTGCATACTGATGAAGAGTCCCAAACTAAGACGGAACAGCCGTCCAGTACTCCCAGGTTTTCCAATGCTTCTCTAACGAATGTCAGCTCATGATGAAAATCCTGATATATCTAATTGCATTCTCTAATGACTAATTGTTCATCTAAGTGTTGTCATTGAAGCGTAATGCATTTTATCTTAATTTCAACTTCTCCTACTCCCTTCCCCTTAACTGCTTGAAAATGACCTGAAAAACATTCACACATGTCGTTTTGCATGATCAATTCAATATGATTTATTTGCTTATCAATCTTATATCTCTCGATGTAATTCCCAACAGTCGATTTATCCCTGCATGTCGACTATTCAGCTGAGGAAGAGTCCTAACGAAAACTGATGAGTGACTTCATTAAATCCTGCTTTATTAACCTTTGTTGCTTATTTTAAAATCATGATTAAACATTAAGTATCAAGGGGCAAAACAATAAGTGTGATACATGGAATAATTCTTAAGATGTATAGATGTTGGAACGAGGTGTATTATTATAGGGTTAGTAGAGGCAAATATAAAACGTTACGTAATGTGGTGTGACATTTGAATAGATAAAATTCGAAAATGCAAAACACTTTTCATTTATAATGACAAGTGGGACAAGTGGAAACAATTCAGAGTAAGAATAGTAATAGTAATTATAATAATAATAATATTCGCAGTAATGAGGGAAAGATTTCCTGTTACACGGTAGTGATACTCAATCCAACGGCCCATAAATTCCAAATCCTGAAAATGCGCGATAGATAGCGCAGCTGCCAACCATAGTAGTCGGCAGATAACGGATCTCCTACCTTACCTGGTGTGTAAAAGTTGACTTTTATGACCTAGTCCCAGTGGCTGGATGGTATGAAAGCTTGCCTTGTAGATGTAAGGTTGGTGAGTACTACTGAAAGACCTCAAACTGGAACGAAGTTACAAAATAATACCAGGTGCAAGAGAAACAGTATATTAAAATACTGAATAATATTACGTAGTCGGGAGGAGGTCTTCAACTACTTAGTTAAGTGATCACTAATCACTGAGAAATAACTTTTGAGAATCAAGAAAACAAAAGATCAACAATAGGTCACAAAAGTAAGAAATAAAACGACTAGACAGAGTTTATTATTTGACAGTTCACGGTAGTTGTAATAACAGACGCTGGATAAAGTGCTATTCTGCCTTATTTTTGTACTCATCACTTCATATCAAAATGGGGTTTATTTAAAGCCTAGAAGGAACTTTTGTTTTCTAAAGAATTAAAATAAGCACTTGTTTCTTAATATAATCTTGGCTATCGACGATAGTCAGTCCATATCGAAAGGAGACAGCTGAACAACTTCAAAGACTACTTCCTTCATATAATATTAAAGTTTATTTGAAGTCCTCTTTTCCTCTGGAGAAAACTTTGGTGAATGTTAAAGGTATGATCCCTAAAATATTCTATAAAGGGGAGAACAGTAGATATGTGAAGGTCAAAGTGAATGAATATAGACTTTGCACGAAACGTTCACCTTGAAATGAAGTAGAATTAAAAAATCTAGAAAAAACATCAGCTATAGCAATGTATGAGATAGTCAGAGGACATAAGATTGATTTCGACAATGTCAAAATTCTCGGAAGATGCTTTCATTCATATAAAGAAAGGCAGACTTCTGAATCCTTGTATATTTTAACCACATCGAATGCAGTAAATAGGAGAGAAGGGATGAACTTATCACCTATAGGGCAAACTTTATTGAAGCGAGACAGATGAGAAAACAACAAAAACCTCTATGAACCTCCATGACCTTCATAAAAAGTATTATCATGTTTATCATATGTGAATTGATGTCTTTTCCTTCTGACAAATAACATACACTCACACACATTCAGAAAAGGAAAAAAATATACACAATAACAAGTTGACATTAGTCATTACAAATATATGTGATGACTGCTTACATATTTCTATTGGTAAAAATGTCTATGGTCAAATGACCTTCAAGTAAACCAGAAGGTCCTGGGTTCGAATCCCGGTGGGTGCGTACTGATGAAGAGTTTCAAACTAGGACGAAACAGCTGTCCAGTACTCCCAGGTTTTCCAATGGTTCACTAACTGATGTCAGCTCATGATGAAATCCTGTAACCAATCAAATCCCTACAAACCAACACTTGAAATTGACTGCAATTTATGTGAAAAAATTTGACAATATATTTTGACGATCTTGTTTTGATTTTTTCTTAAACATACTGGGATAAATTTAAATAATTTATAATGATTCAGTTTGAATAGGTGCTCAAATTATTCCAGGAAATTCGTAACATCTACGGTCTGGAAATTTATAATCGAAAATAATCCTTTAGAAAAAGTTAAGTAGTAAGTAAACTTCAATGAAATCTGCCTTCTTGATTGGACCAGTCCTAGTCCTTTGTTTGGTATACAATATTGCACCATACTAGGTGGTTGGAGGCAATCGACAGCAGGAAGTCTTTGACCTAGGTTTCACTCACCAGCAGCTTTGAAGGAACTCACGTCCGTTCTGAGATTCGGACCCACGTCACCGGCCAGTGCTCTAGTCGGAGACGACTCTACCGCTGTGCTATTCTGACTGGTGATTCACCACCGGTATGAGTGTACTGAATAATTTGACTGGGTGTTGCTGGTTTGGATCTCAGAAGGGATATGTGTTCCTCCAAAGTTCTCAGATGAACCTTGCTGACTGGTGAGTGATAACAAGCACAAAACCTATATCCTGTGGCTCCTCCCGATAGCCTCCAACCATCAAATATCAAGGTCGGCTACTTTTTTGTACAAAATGCATTAAATAGCTGCATAAATGGGGAATGGTTTCAAACCAAAACCATTTAGAAAAATAAGCGGATGGTTAAAAATAGAGACAGACATTCAACGCAACGTAATATATTATTAAGCACAAATATCAATACATCTTACACTCCTTATTGCGAAGTACCGTTAGGATAAAACTTTTTCTAGACACTTGCAACCTAATATTATCTTAAATCCACACGTTTACAAGATTAATTGTCACAATATATAGTTTGTAAAGAGTACACAACTAAATATACTTCTGTATATGAACATTTGGACGAATAACAATATTGAGACTAACGCATTTATTAAATATTCCCATAGTAAAGTTTTGAACAACACATTTAAGCGCGAACAGTTTAGTGCTTTCATTTAGATCTAATCAGGCTTAACTCTAATATACATAAGCTTACAAATAAAAATTCAAATATAAACCAATCATGGTGTTTTATCTATAGGATAATAAGATGGTGAATATAAATTGTGCAATTAGTCATAATAGTAGTAATGATACTAATAGTGATGATAATAACGGTTCTATCGATAACAAGGACCAAGAAGATCAAATGAACCAATTAAGTAATGCTAGATTGTAGGGGAATTAAATAAAACATGTTTTAATGAATATGCAATAAGATTAAGGGAGGATAAGAAAGGGGTTGAAAATATAAGTAAGGGGTTGTGTAGAAGTCATCAGTTGGTTAGGTCTCAATGGACCAAGGGAGGGATGATGGCTGTACGACCTTCTTTTGAATGCATAGTTTAGGCTAAATAGTTCGAATGCCTATCGCCCCAGCTGTGTGCAGTAGGCGAATATGAAGTCTATTGGAAAGATTCGTGGGATGCAATGAATTACCTTCAAAGCTCCATTGCATGACCACTATCAACTAAATGTGACCAAATGGAGCTACGGATTGCTTTAGTCTAGGAGGTGTTCAGTGGTGACACGTTGGCTAAGCTGTCTGCTAGTACGCCCAACAAAACTGTCAGCACAGGTGCAGTTGAATTGATAAATGCACATAGATATGGCAACACTACCTAGCTTATTCTTCATTTGCGTCTCAATCATTCTTCGGCTAGAGAATGACATAGGTTTGCTGCTTTAAACATTCTTTGTATACTCCTGGAAAGTCTCTAGAATAAAATCTCACTTGACAATTCACCATAAAATTGTTACTCAATAAATAGAGGTTTTTTACGTACAGTCATAGTCTTAGGTTTTCTCTCCAATGTTTTCATTTGTTTCTTCATGAAACTACTCTGATAACCCATCTCCGTCAAGGAATCATGAATATACTCAAATTCCCTTCGTAAGTGGTCACCCGTACATGTCTATTTTGCTCTGCTCGTACGACATTTGACAAAATTATCTGTATTTAATGGGCATGCAACTAAAGAAGTGTCGTATTGTCCTGTGAATGTGCTTTTCCTAAATATGCTTCTCTCAAGTGCCCCATCTTCTCACCAACTTAGCAAGACATCCAGAAAATGCAGTTTATTATCCTGCTCCTCTTCACAAATAAAAGTAAGCTAAGGGTGAAGGTTATTTAATTTCAACAACAATTCGTCTATGTTTACATTCCTATCAAATAGGATAAATGTAACCAGAAGGTCCTGAATTCGAACCCTGTGAGTGTGCACTGATGAAGAGTCCCGAAATAGGTTGACGAAACATCTGTCTAGTACTCAAGTGTAGGTTACCAATGGTTCTTTAACTGATGTCATCTCATGATAAAATCCTCTAATAAATCAAACAAAAATCCTAAAAAACCAATACTATAAAAATCTCTGATTACTTTCAAAAACGGCACAACATTAGTACTGACAGATAAACCACAAATGGGATATTTTCTCCCACTGTAAATCACTTGACAATATGGCTATTTTGAATCCTGATTTTTTGCCATGTCGACAGGAAAAGACGAAAATACAATCGATTTATCTGTAACTTATCAGTGCTAATCATTACTAAACATTTGGGTGAGTCAAGATAAATTTTTTCCCTATACATGACAGCTACTAGTAAACGGTAGCGCGTACCTTTAGAAAGGAAATATAAATGATGTGCCAAGCAGGTTAAGTAATGTATTTATTGGTGGAAATTAAGGAGATACAACTATTTTAGCGAGTACAGAAGGAAGAACATCGATCACCTTTCTTTATTTTCCTGTGTCTTTACAGTTTAAGACTCTTCTTTCTTCTATCTTTGAGTTCCCAGTGCAACATAGGGCTTCAAATCTTAGCAGGTTCAGTAGAGGTAGTGTTGTTTGCTATCGATGACCTCACATTCAAACTTCATTCATTCCCGGACTTATCATAAACTAGACAAGAGTTAGAAATGTTTCAGCCTGCCTAGTGGTTGGCCATCATCATACTGCGATTCAGCCACCGACGCAGTCTCCAGTATAATTTGGCTAAGTATTTGATACAACTATGGTATATCTAGCATGTGGTATAGGTTGATCATTGATATCAGGTGTGTGTCGGCCAGGGATCGAACCCTGGACCATGTCCATGGTCGGCGAGCGTCCTAATCTCTGTGCCACCGATGTACAACCGAAAGTTATCTTAGTACTAGACAGTAGGTATAGATCATTCAGTTTGGCTTACTTTTTGATATCTTGAAGATCGAAGTAAGAAAACTTCATCATCGAAGATTAGTGGTTCTTCATTTTTAGTAATTTCACCAATGTTGATGAACACTGAATTATTTGTTTATTAGAACTGTTCTCCACTTGGTGGGAGACAAGAATTTTATCAGAAGAATTTTTGTACATTATATTAAGGTTTATTTAACAGACTTTGCTGGTAGTAACTTTTAAATATGTTTTGTTATCAGTGAAGGAATAAACAATTGTATCACCCTATCGTTTTCTGTTTTTCTGCGTCGGTTAGTGTGCACATTTTTCTGCGTCGGTTAGTGTGCACATTTTTCTGCGTGTCAGGTATAGTCTTCTGAAACCAGTAATGGGTTCAGGATAGGCAATGATGATTCATATGAACTGTGATCAAGATTTGACCGAATAATTCCAAAATACTTGAGCACCGAATAAGAAGTAGTAATTTAGAAAACGTATATTTTTATTGTATCATTGAGTGGAAGGCACTTTACAGTAGATTTTTGGATGGATACAGGTTGAAAAGTGAGCGTAAGTTCCCTATCATCACAGATATTTATATACAATTTTGAGATCATCACAGAATCAGATCATAACGGGGCAGTTCTGAGAACCTAGTTAAAGCCTTCCCGATAATTCAGTCAGACGTCTCAAGACTAAGAATAGTTACTGTGAAAGCTTCTGTATACATTGGCTGTCCTACGCCCACGCTATTTTATCTTTGTACTTCAGAACAACGTGGATGAATTATTGGTTGAATGTTCACTAACCCCATGGTAAGCTCAGTTTTAATTCCTAACCGACACACTCCTAAATATTGTCTACCTGGATATAAGCCCAGGAAAAATGGCTTAATTGGGGGAAGTGACGCTAACAACCCTATCTCGTAAAAACAACAGCATTTATCTCCTAGAACTTCAAAGATATAAAGAGCAATATTCCAGTTTGAAAGCAAGGAATAAATAGAACTTAAACAAAGGGAGCATGCATCTACAACTGAAAATGAACATCTACAAGTTTCTATAATCTGAAATAATAGCCTTAGGATAAGGATGGAATTTTTCAAGATTTTTTTTCGGTCGTTCCCTGTTTCTAAAAATTGCCTCTACTATTATACTTGAAAAAGTATCATAAATTATAGAATCAAACATGCTGTTAGGCTAGTCAAAGACATTTTTTATTCCTTAACGTTCCCAGTAGAACGAACATAGAGCTTCGAGCTAAAGGCTTGAAGTCTCGGTAGCAGTGGTGTTTATTTTTACGGATTGGGGTCGCTGGAATCATGCACAACCTTCCTTCTTTACCAGTCTTACTAGTGGCTTAGTAAGGTAAAGGACTGAGTTGGCCAGTGATAGAACCCCGAATGACCTGCATGTTTGGTGAGTATTCTACCGCTGTGCCACCGACGCTCTTCGAAGTAAGTGGTCCTGAGTAGATTGAATTACTTAAATAGCTAATGCTTTACTGGTCGGTGAATCAGTTTTACAAGTCATAGACTACTGGCTTAATATTAATCAAAGATATTTTTGGTTATTTAAGCCACTCTTTTTACAATACGTACGCCTTACTTCATCTAAGTTTTGTGATTCATTCCTTTGTGTTTCGAGTGAAAAAATTCAGGTTCAGGATATAGGCTTTTAATTCTTTGTGGGCTGAGTTTGCAAGCCCCACATCAAACCTCCATTCCTTCCAGGTCTGCTACTGGATAGGCAAGATTTCGGAGTGCATCGCCAGGAAATGGAATTTATATTGTATTTTGCACGGACGGCGAGTATTATTACCATTGGAACACTGAAACACACTTTGTCTAAATGCTGTGAAAGGAATATGCGATTCATTTAACGCGAAAGATTGAAAAAGTAATCATATTCTGTTCAGATTCCTTTTAGCGAATGTTATCACTTAAAGTCTGGTATTATTTCTGATATAAATAGAAGTATTAGGAACAGGTGCAGATTTTCGAAGAAAAAGCGGGAACATTATATCTGTTCGGATATATACCGATATTTTCAATTTCCTTTGATAACATGAAACTTAAAATAAACACACCTGGTCTAAACGAATACCCGAAAGTATCTATGTTACCGAACACCACGTGAACTACGGAAGATGTACACCGAAATATTCAGTAAAAAAATAAATAAGTCTGTCAAACAACACAGCTGTTTGTAAAAGCAATAAACAAGGGAGTTTTCGACAGTAGGAGTTAGAGTGTGAGAAGAAAGCATAAAAATGGAACAGCTGTATGAAGTGTCACGATCTTTTGAATGGAGTTTCACATTCACTAAGTAACTGCTATTGTATTCAATATTTTAACAGCGGCATCGCCACCTCTCTCATTCTTCAAAAAGCACTTAAAAGCAAAGAGAATTTGATGCCTTTCTATATATCTATATGAACTTTCCAGGAGTAAAAATAGAAAACGGCATCCTTCACAACACAAAATTTTATGTCTCGCCTATCTGCGTGTTAACTAGCTGACAGTATGTCAGGGAAAACAGAGAGGGTGGGGCATGAGGCTAGCGACTAAATCCCCTGAATAGGAACATCAATGCTTTCACTGGAACCTGAGAGGTTTCACAACTTATGTTGTACTTAGAAATCTAGCAGTGGAAAGAAGAATTAAATCAGGCTGATGGCAGGTTAAAGTTGATTAGAGTGAAACAAGAATGAGCACTAATCATTGACATACTGAGAATTATGCATGAGGTCACAGTTGTTTGAATGGCTAAATAAAAAACATGTTCCTAACCGTTGCATTCTAGAGAACTAGTCACTCTTCATTTAAAGACCTATGCCATAATCATCTATACTGTAATCTGTATTCCCCGTTTCCTCTGTTTCTCTTCAAGTCAATTAATAAAAAAGCCTACTCAAGCTTCTTGAAGTTTACAGAGAGCATAGGTGTTAGACACTTGAAACTTGATTTCCATTTTCTAAGAAAAGCCGTAATAGCTCTTTCTATCTCCCTACCTCATTTAATTACCTCTTAACGTTAACTAAATTAAATGATCTTTTTATAAAAAACAAAATAATTAAGGCTCCACAGGAGCAGTAACATAGGCCCTACAATTAAGCGGATTTCTCGTCGAATTTTCTAATATCACCTTGCATGGTTGGTGAAGTAAAGGACAAAAAAATTCACTCAAAGCGCTGTTCTATCCCATCTTGTGGATACAGAACACAAGATTGATGTCAACGAGACAGCTTTCAAAGTCATTTATCACATACCTACAAAGCCTAACTTTGCGTCGGTGGCACAGTGGTTAGGACTCTTGCCAACCATGCACATGGTCTGGGGTTCGATCCCCTGCTGACACACACCCGATATCTTTGGTCGGCCTGCAAAATTTGGGCTACCGATATCCATGCTGAAAATTCCATAGTTGTACTGAAAATACGATGTGGCATCAAACTGTAATCAAAATAAAAAAATATAAAAGAATATTGCTGAGGTCTTTTGTATCCACATTAAGAAACCTAATTTATGTGTCCAGAAGAAGTTAGTTCAAAAATTGTCCTCACCTTGGCCATCTAGGTTCGAATGGTCCTCAGGGTTTTTTAGAAATTTCCTTAATATTATTTGATATTCTATTTGCTATTATATTTTTGTTGTTATTATAACTTATGCCTCTTTAATGAACTGTAATTCCATTGTGATTTTACTTAACAATTCGATATTATTTAAAAAAACACTAATATTGTTATTGACTACTAATCTAGAATATTCTATGTATATAAACATATACAGAAATAATTGTAGAGCCAGAAGAGGAAATTATCGAAAAGGATATTAGTTGCTCAATTATTTCTTTATAGAAATCAAATTTTGTTAAGTGTAAATGTGGACTTTATTTCAACAGTACTTGGTTACGTCATCACTTGTTGAGCACCATACTCCAGATGTCTGATACATAATTAAATGACATTATCTCACAATATTTTCTCCCCCCTCGCTTATTAGTAGGAAATCTTTCAGCGAATTGTGTGATAATAATCTGTATGCTCCTCAGATCTTATTACTAGCGCGGTCCCTTCTTTTTGGAGAATCTTTGATGGCATTAAAACAGTGACTACAGCTGATCCCTGGCCATGCTTTACTCATGAAACATTTCTGTTGAACTAAGGCGTGTTTAAGCTGTAATAATAAAAATTATTATCTATCCTTTTTCAGGTTGTCAGCGGCTACCAAGAGATACCATCCAGCTCTGTGTATTTTAACTGCGTTGTTCAAATACTCACCCTTATCATTCTCAGTGGATGTACAAAAGAGTGGTTTTTAACTGGTTAGACTGAAACAAATTCTTTAACCATGGAGATATTCAAAAATCGATGTTCCCGTATAAATCAAGTTACTCATGTGTTTTTAGGCCACTAATATTAAGGAAATTAGTGAGGTCAATTAAACCAGTCTCCAAAGAACACCTGTAGCATACTTCTCCTAAGTTCTACCTTTATACCTCTGCTTTACGATCGAAATAAATAGCTTCAATCATGAACTTTGACGTTTTAGTAGGAGTGGAGTTTATTTTACGGTATGGGATTGCCAGCCATACACCTAACCTCCTCTCTTCTCGGATTTACTCTTGGTTAAGTGAGGTGTAGCAGTGCGTCGACCGAGAGTCAAACGCAGATTGTTCGGCGTTGTCCGCGGATCTGACTCACTTCAATGTTGTGTAATCTACTCAGTGTTTAACACAATAAATGAAATGATTAGATTCTGCTCAAATTACTTTTAGATACCTATTGAAAAGCTTTTAGCAAATGTTATCACTTAAAGTCTGTTATCCTGTTTAATTCAGAAAAAAATAATTAGCAAACAACAGCTGTAGACTTTCGAGAAATGAAACAAGTAGGAACACTGAATCTGTCTCGCTATAGACTGAATTTTTTTAAAAATTTCTGTAGATGTTTCGCTTGAACGTGTGATGTCTGGCCTTTTGGAAAGAACAACATAGAAAAAATGAAACGATTTTTTTGATTCTTGACTTGATTTTTAAATTTTCTTTGATTTCAATAACTTTATTAATAAACACACCTGGTCGAAAAGAATACCAGAAAGTATTTTTGTTACCGAATGCTGCTTATACTGTGGAAGGTGTACACCGAAATGGGTAATTTATATTCACTAGACAGCACATAAATCTGTCAAACAGCACATCTGTTTGTATAAGCAAAAAAGAAGGGATTTTGTGACAGCAGGAAGTAGAGTGTGAGAAGTAGGCATGAAATTGGAACAGCTGCATGTAATATCACGATGTTGTAAATATAATTTAGAAATCACCATGTAACTTTTAGTTTGTTAAACATAATAAAACCTGTATCACTACCTTTCTTACTGTGGGAAATGTTAATTAAATTTGGATTAAAGTCAAGCAAGAAAATTAAATATAAGGAAGTTGTTTATATTAAATAAAGAAAGTGGAAGGGATGGAATGGTTGAATATATCTTACAACGCGTATTTGTGTTCCGTCTTATGTAATTAGTGGTAGAATATGATGAATAATACTCATTTTAGGCGTGGAGTGTCCCGTAATTAAGTTACGTTAGTCGATTAAGTTGTGAAGCTACGTCGATTGAGATGGCTACGAGACGTATTTCTCAATTTGAGCTATCGCCTCCGTTGATGGACAACGTCAGCTGATATTGGATTAAGTTGAAAAAGAGTTAGGGGTGAGTGATAGATGATTTGAGACAACGGGATAGGAAGATGTGGACTAGTTTGTTGGGGTTTTTGAGATGACAAGAATCAGTTGCTGGAGACTATTAGTGGTAATACTCAGACGCATTCACTTTCTGTGTTCCCCTGTATCCAGTAAGTCGTCAATCTTTTTCGTGTTCCTATTCTTCTCCCTCTCATCACTATTGTTCTCCTTTAATTTGATTTTCTCTATCTCCTGTCTACCTTTGTGTGCCGATGGAGATTGAAAACTAGAGCCGCTTGACTTCTGTAAGGAGTTCTGTTTTAAATTTCATTCACTTATCAGCCAGTCAGAGGAAAACTGGAGGTGTATTTTAAATTAGTTCTGAACTTCTCAACAGTACTAATAAAAGGCAATACCACAATAAAAGTATGTAATGGCGTTTTATTCCCAACTGACTCACTCATAAACCTTGGCTGGTTTACTGACTTACGGAATACTCAGAAAAGATATAAGGTTAAGTCGACTCTGAAAACCTCTTCTTGTAAACAGGAACTCTAAGAATGGACACAAAGTAAAATCAAGCTAAAGAAGCGTTACGGTTGATCAGGACAAAACAATAAGCGTCAGCCATTATAAACCGGAATAAGTTTGAACGAGTTCTCTCCTTTCACCTATTTATGCAGCAGCATTTCAACTACAGGTGGAACAGATATCGGTCAGGATCGGAAAAGTAAGACTAAAATTTGTCACTGTGAAATTAGTGTGGGAGTAAGTTGCAATCATCATAAGGGACAAGACTCGCGTTTTCAACAGGTGTCACAGTATGCATTTTCAGCTGTCTGTAGACGTTTTTCAATAGCCAAGCCTGCCTCATAATGAAGAATAGATGGCCTACCAGAATGGATAAGCAACAGAGAACTCTGGTGAGGAACAATTCGAGAACTTGTCGCTCAAAAATATGCCAAAGGGAACGGAGACGGATTGGACACACGCTGACGACACCATCGAAAAATACCAGGCGTCATGCCAGTACTTGAGTGGGACCCAAAAATAAAACGAGTTGGGCGTTAGTGCGAGGGTGACATGGAAGAGATAGTGAAAGGAGTAAGTGCAGTAAGCCAGAGGGAAGTGCTGCTGAAAGCCCCACATTCTACTTGGAACTCAAGGCAGTAATAATAATAATAAGGCGGAACGTGACATCAATCCATGACAATATTTATTTCTGGCATAAGCCACATAGGTTGTCCCTATGTAAATAGTAAATTCTTGGAGACTATAGATGGTATGATTAAAAATCTTTCACGATCATATTTCCAAATTCACACGCATCCTATATTATGCGATATTTCAGTGATCGGCCTTTTTGTGCTGATGAATTCCATTCAAAGTTAATTCAGTTATTCGACAAATTAGTCAGTCAGTTATATTTTTGTAACAGTCTACACCCATGAATCATCTCAACAGAAATCGAATCTTCGATTCCTTGATTAACAGGCGAGCCTACTGATGGAGAAGATTTGTAGCTCAGGTGGATGATTTTGACGCGGTTGTGTTCTCTGAGCTGGATAATTAATTTGCGAAGCTTTCATCACCCTACTAGGTGACATCTTCAGCACATACCTCAATATGTTGAAGTGAGCTTTTAGAT
This sequence comes from Trichobilharzia szidati, assembly GCA_944472155.2. Classification (NCBI taxonomy): domain Eukaryota; kingdom Metazoa; phylum Platyhelminthes; class Trematoda; order Strigeidida; family Schistosomatidae; genus Trichobilharzia; species Trichobilharzia szidati. The sequence continues at coordinate 65,307,243 of OX235277.1, read as the reverse complement.
TTCTCCACGAGTTTATTAATCATCTCTCCCAGTGACCACCTTGAACGTGATTGGTTGTTTTTGTGCGTTTTCACACCTTCTAGGCTACTTGTATTGGAACTGATTGTTTTTTTTTACTTGAACTTTGACCCTTTTTGTGTGTGAGTTTTCTTTCTTATCGGTTGATAAATTTTGTCAATCTCGGTGTGTCTATTGATTGATGATTCACTAGAATACCATGTGGGCTTCTAAAAATTCTCTAGCATTCTTGTTGTTTCCTCTGTCTACTATTTGAACGTTGTCCCAGTCGAATTGATGTCCGTGGTTGTCTGTATGTAGTCATATGAGGGAGTGGATGTCATGTCTTTTGACGGCTAGCTTATCTTCAGGGATAAGAAGACGAAGGGGACGTCCACCCGTCCACTTCCAAGGTCACCGGGAGAGATGATTAATAAACTCGTGGAGAAATCTAAAAGCTCACTTCAACATATTGAAGTATGTTCTGAAGATGTCACCTAGTAGGGTGATGAAAGCTTCGCAAATTAATTATCCAGCTCAGAGAACACAACCACATCTAAGGCAAGCCTACTGCAACATGCAACCACTAGAGCAGTGATTATCAGACAGAGGTTTAGTTCTAGTCCAGTCTAAAGGCTTGGCACTTAAACGGAAGACCGTGATTTCCCTTCCCGTTAAAGAACATGAGGGTGTGTTCTTCTGAGAAGTCCCCAAACTAGCCTAGAAAATTTGAGAAGCGATTATTAAGGAAACACACAGCTGTCGAATAAAAACCCGCATAAATTACTGCAACTGACATAATTGATTAACTTCAAGGCCACATACTATGTCTATTCATTGTTTACAGTCTCAAAAAGTAATTGATTTCACTCATGAATAACTAATTAGCTGGAGTTATTTTTGACAGTTAAATTATTTATTATTTTTGTACAAAATTAAAAAAAACATATTTCTTAAATAATACTTTTAACCCAAAGCTTCAACAATATTTTCGAAAGGGTTTATAACAGTGTCTATCCTGTCACTGGCGTGTACTTACTGTAACTTTCCAATGTTCACATAGTGATATAAGCAATATTTCGCTTGACATTATGAATTTGAAAATCTACTTTTTCTTTCGAGGTATTTATTTTGGTAGGCTTCAGAGTTCTTACAAGTCTATAGGCGACAGGAAATGCCTCTTGACAGTCAAATCCACTAGGCCTTAGACTACAAAATTAAACCTGGGAGTACTGGGAGGCTGTTTCGTCCTAGTTTGGAACTCCTCATCGGTATGCACCCACACCGCAGGGTTTGAACCCAAAACCTTCTGGTTACAAGGCGAGGTCGAAGACCATTAAGCCACTGGGACCAGATCCATGGTCTAAGAGCTTGCCTTTTAGCCAGGAGGTCCTGGGTTCGAACCCCGGTGGGTGCGCACTGATGAAGAGTCTCAAACTTGGACGAAACAGCTGTTCAATACTTCCAGGTTTTCCAATGGATCTCTAACCAATGTCAGCTCTTGATGAAATCCTGTAACCAATCAACCAAATCCCTACAAACCAATACTTGAATACAAAGTTAAACATTTTGAAATTGCATGTTTTGCCTGATTTCATGTTACTGTTTACAAGCCGTCTATCGTTTCATGAATGCCACATCTTTACTTGTGTCCATGAGGATTTAACTCATAGAGGGTTATTTTGAGGGTGTTTCTACCATACTGTCACTCATATTTTCAATGAATGTTGATATTTTTTTTATTAAACAAGGAGTTCTACAGGTGAATTAGTGATGCAGCAGTGAGGTTAGCAATAAGACCATGTCTAGCTGTCATTTTCTTGACCAATTTAGAGAATGGACCTCTGAAATACGTAATTGCGAAAAAAGAATTATACTGTTGTCAAATAGACTACACATCTTAGACATAGAAAGAAGGAGAGACCAGTTTTTTAGTTCAAAACGTCCATCATGACTAGAATAGAGGACGGTACGACTAGAAGTGTTTATAGAAAACCTTAATCAACTGGTCACTACACTAACATTTTGTACTTCTAAACCTTGAAATATAAGCCCAACTTGATAAAGTGTTTACTCCACAGTGGAAGAGCAATCTGCTGTCATGAATGTCTTAATGAAGAGCTCAATATTATAAAACATTTGGTGAGTGAAGATGGTTTCGCAAAGAAATCCATTGACAAGAATATGAAACTAAAGTCGCCGCAAGCTGAAGTATCAGCAGTTTCTCGTTGACGACACCAGTGGGGTAATAACACAACTCTTAATGAACGCGGTAAAAAGATCGTCCAGTGCAGAAGAGGTGCACTGTCCCCTCAAAACCAACACAATTTTACATTTGGGAGTAAAAGATAAGCGACCCGATTTCGCCTCTTCTATGCGTATTTATCAGTTTGACTGCTCCTACAAACCCCTTATATAGGGATTACGACTGGGCATGTTTATCATCGGACTCCCGAACATCATCCTGCTTGATTAAGCTTTGGACAGAAAAACTTAATTCGTAGCTCTATTTTACCCCATCTTGTAGACACTTAACCCAAAATCGAAGACGGCAAGGCTTTTAAAGTTACCTACAGTATACCGACTAATCTCATTTTCGAATAACGAGTTTGTCTGTCACACATAGCTAAAGTCGTTGGAATCCACCTCAAGAAGCCTAACTTATATCAACCAAATGAGATTCGTTCAAGAATATTCCTTACTCAAAGTTTTCTTATGTCATCTGTGGTGTACTACTCATAAAATGTCAGTAGCTTGTTAGCTTTCAAAAACTGTAAGATGGACAAATATTTCCGCGTAAAACAAGTACACTCCGGATTTGTTTTTTTAATCCGTGTAAGTCGAAAGCAATAAATTTGTAAAACTTTTATTGCTTATATTTGGGAAAAGGGAATTTAATCCGTTCTCACTGATGCATAAAATAGTTCTGTTTATTTAATAATTTATGATGTCTGAATGATAAGAGCAGTTGTTCTGAGTGTGTCTGGTTTTTTTCAACTTGTTCATATTTTTTGAAGGGGATGAATATGAAATATTATTATATGGAATGTTAAACTCTCAAATTTCAATCATAATTCAAGAGAAAACATTTCAGATGTGAGTTTTTGTAATAAACCGAAATTTAAGGATTTGAATAATCAATATTGATCTGATGCTCATTATCGATTCGCTCTATTCAGATGGGCAGTTACTTGGGTTCTAGTGAGAAGTCGTGACCATTAGGGTACAGCAAATCAGGTGGCAGGACAAATACTTGCTAGGTATGACACCACCTACTGCCAGTCGTGCTATATCGTGAGTGAACTGGCAGAAGTTGGAATTTATGGGCTAACCAATAGATTGTATCCCAGTGGCTGAATGTTATGCGAACTTACCTTGTGACTGAAACTCTCTGGGTTGAAAACTCGGTGGTGGGCGTGTATCACTGAAAATTTCGAAACTAGGCCGACGAAACAGCTGTCCAGTACTGCCAGGTTTTCCAGTGGTTCATCAACAGGTGTCAGCTTATGATAAAATCACGTAACCAGTCAACTACCTGCAAACCAACGCTTGAAAATTTGAGAATCACTAAGAACCAGAGAGTAATTGTCAGCCACTTCGTACGGGTTTAGAACCACTTCGAAGTGTGACCTTAGAAATACACCTGGACTAGAACAAGGAAGGTTTACTGAAGAGTCCTAGGCCAGGGTGAAAACACTGTCAAGGTAAATTTATTTTCAAATACTCCTCAAAATTATACCAGCTTGTGACTGTACCTATCTTGATGAAACCAACATTTAAAACATTTTCTTCATATATCTTATTCTCTATTTTATAAACGTTTGTAGATCAAGTAGAATAAACGGTGTGGAATAATTTGTATTCGACATTTTGGAGTGTAGATGTTAATATACTTATTCTGTCGTGATTGTGCAAGAACGGAAACCAACTCGCCAGAGTTTAAACGCAGGAGAACGATCTGTGCGTCCTACCCTACAGCTGACCAACTGTCTGGTTGAGAAGCTAATGTGGAGTTCTCAAGTAATTCCTGGAGCTGAGAGAAGAATTCGATCCAAACGTACTAAACCAATAGGAATTGCAAAATTAGCGTGAAAATAACCTCATTTTCTCCTGAATAATAACCTTTACTTTGTTTGATAGCGGTATATACCCAATAACCTATGAAGGGAAACACAATATTTCTCAACGGAGAAGCATTTGTTTTCAACTGTTTAATTTTCAAACTGGACAGTCGTTTTTATATTATGGAAAAAGCATTTAGTGGCACTAAAAATTTCTCAGGTCTACTTGATTTGCCATTTAAAGTTATCAACAGGACCAAATCGAATCACTCTAAAGGCTTACGTTTCCCCCACATATGCACAGCCAGTCGAAGCTCTAGCTATGCATGGACTGAAATCTGTATTATTTGTTCGAAAACGTTTTGTTAGACCCTTTTCTCTACCCTTGTCATAGTAATGTTCTTTTATTTTATTCTATTTTAACACTTGAATTAATTCCACTTCAATTCATCTTGGCCGACTTTATTGTTGTCATCAACGTTCACCTAATTTTTTGAACAACACTTGACCTACTATTTTTAGGACCTCATTTAAATTATCTTGGTTATAAACTCTTCAGCAGAACAAATCCACCCACTGCCAATGTTCGAACCCAGGACCTTACGGTAACAAGGTGAGCTCGTACGCCGTTCAGCCGCTGAAACCTGATTCAGTGGTCAGCCCATGCATTCCAACTTCTGCCAATTCACTGACGATTTAGCACGACTGGCACCGACAAGTGTAATTAATGGCGAGTACTTTTCCTATCACCTGACCTTCTATACTTTACTGGTCATGACTTTCATGATGAAATCCTGAAACCAGCTAAATCCCTGCAAACAAACGCTTGAATATTAACTATCTTTGTTCTTATCATAGTATACTGACTAAGCAATTTCTAGCTCCGCTTAATGCTTAACCCTAATATAAATACAACTCTTCAGCTTAAAAATGAAGTCGTTGAATGGAAGTATTTCCTTGCTGAACATAACATCCTTGAATTTCCAACTTCACTTGTTGCATCCTGATATCATGTGGATTTTTCCCTACCTGTTTTAAGTTATGCCACGGACTGGTGTCAGTTAAAGAACCTTTGGAAAAGCAGAGAGCAATTCACAGTTCCTTCGTCCTTGTGTGGGACTGTTCGTCAGTACGCAGTCATTAATGTTCGAACCCAGAATCTTTCGGCTTCAAGGGACTCTTGTCAACCATGCAGCTTATGAATTCTGACATCTAACAAGTCGAAACATTTATTTTCCGATATGAATTTCAAACAAGCAACGAATGTTAGTGAAACAGAATTTAATGAATTCATCAAATTTGTGTATATTTGTGGAAGCAAGTACATAAGTCGTACAGAAAGCCGATTATCTACTCGCATGGTGGAATATTTGCCAAAGTGTTTGAAAACACCTGAAGTCAAAGTGCCAAAAAGCTAAATAACAAAGCATCTCGTGGACTACGGACATGATATCGACTTTATCAAGTCATTCACTGTCGTCAGTCAGCAGACAGAGGAATATGAAGATGCTTGCAATTGTGAAGGAGGCTTGTGCAATTCGAGTTTATAAACCAGGTCTCTGTGTACAAAAGGAGAGGGTCATCACTCTTAATCTACCATGGTAATACTGTTATTATCATAACTATTTTATTCTTTCTCTTATTATTACTGATTCATTTAAAACTATCTTTTATCAGTAGCTTTATCTAAACTCGTTTCAGCATTTTTATTACAACTCACACTATGAGTATTACTGACTTCTCGATTCTTGATATATTTAAGTTCTTTCTCTAATAACTAACTGTTTATCTAGTTGATTTAATTGAAGCGTGATGCATTTTGCCTTAATTTCAATCTCTCATAGTCCCTTCCCCTTATCTATTTGAACATGACCTGAAAAACATTTACACATACCGTTTTGCATGATTAATTCAATATCGTTTATTTACTTATCAGTCTTATATCTCCCAAAGTAATTTCCAATAGTCTATTTATCCCTGTATGCAGAGTGATACTCGGCTGACGATGGGTTCTACCAAAATTTGATGAATTCATTAAATCGTCTACGAATTCGTAAGTTTAGCGGGATTACCAGACAATCTCAATGGCGAGTATTTGCACCCACCCACCGACTACCTGGTGCTTCCCACTAGTCAAGATTTCTTACTAAAAGTACAGGCAACTTAGCCTTGTAGCTAGTCACTAGCGAAAATCAGATTTCACCTTCATGCATTTCTTATCTTTAGCAAACAACTTCCGAGTTTGTTTGTTTGTTTACTTGTTTCTTTTGACAGGAAAGGTGACGTATTCAGATGTATATGGCAGTATGAAGGCAGAGAGAGAACGAATTAACATTCTATGGTTTTCCATCTGAAATTATACCCCAAAATCGATTTCATTCACGGATGTACTTTAAGATGTTTTAACCACATGTGTTGCTTCGTTAGAAATAATTTGACAATTTGACAATAAGCAGAAAAAGAGATCAAATAGTTTGAAAGGTAGGTTTGTACTTTTCTCTGAATCTAAAATTTTCAATAAATATTTTCAGAAATTGACTGTCAAAGATAATTTATAAATGACAAACCTTCAAGACGCGGTTACTTTCACTCTGACTGATAAGCATCAGTCAGTCAACATTAACCTAATTGGAAATAGACAGAACTTCAACAGGACCGTTGACGGGTACTAACTTCAAATGAAGTGTATGCGTGTATGTGTGTGTGTTCGTGTGAATACAAATCAGTTTGGCGTGTCAGTACTTTGGAAATCGGAAAAAACCTATACTGTATGTTGTACAACACCAGCAAGTAAAGCAAACGAAAACAAAATAAAGTTTCCCCCGCAGTGAGATGCGGAGTTTAAGATAAAGAAATGTTTCTAAAAAGGAAGCCATCAAATACTAGTAGAATGTTGCTAAAATTTGACATTTTTTGTGATACTGAAGAAAACAGGGTGGGACAAATTTTTCAACTAGGCAAGTTAGAATAAACTCGGCCTACATTTTTTAAATTAAAACTAGTGAATAGTTAGTTAACACAGGAGAAAAAGTGCAATAGACAGAAATGATAAATATTTATATTTGTAAACAAAATCTGCTTACGAGAATTTATGATACTGTGTGGCTGGGAGTCTGGTTTTTCTGTTACAACATAAGCTATAACACGCAATATATGAGCGCGTCCAATTTGTATATTAATCATTCAAGCGTAGTATTCACTTGTGGCTGAGAGCTATTTTTCATTCAAAATCTACTAAGTCAGTTAAGTAAAAAGAAGGAAAACGGTATAGTGATTTGATTTTTCGACTTTTCGTGGTAACAACATTTTCAGAAATGTTCTTAACATTGAAAAAGGTAGGGTAACTGAAATGAGGAACTCTAGCAACAGTCAGTTAGGGCAACGAACTGGCTGCCCAATAAATGTGACTATGAAAATATGGAGATATATGAGACAAAATAATTGAGCAAAGAATATTATCCTTTTCGATAATTTCTTCTTCTGGCTCTACAATTATATATGCATGTTTATGTAAATAAAATATTCTAGAATAGTAGTAAATAACAATATTGATTTTTCTTTTAAATAACATCGATAAGTAAAGTAAGATCAGTGGATGTCGGAACATCATCCTGCATGGTTGGTTAAGTAAAAGATAACAAAATCCATTCATAGCTCTGTTCTATCCAATCTTGTGGATATAGACCACAGGATTGATATCAACGAGGCAGCTTTCAAAGTCGTTTACCGCATACCGACAAAGCTTAACTTTGCCTTGAGAGTTCGTCTGCTAAATATTGCTGAAGGCGGCCGTTGGGATAAACATTAAGAAGCCTAATTTATGTGTCCAAAAGAAGCTGTTTCAGATATTGTCCTCACCTTGGCCACCTAGGTTCGAGTGACCTACAGTTTTTGTAGAAATGTCTCTGATTTTAGTTGATATTCTATTTTACCACTATATCTTCGTTACTGTTATAATTTATACATATGTTATTCCACTGATCTTCATTTTCTCAACTACAGGAGGAACCGAAGAGGATATCAAATCGAGAATCAGGAAGGCGAGAAACACATTCATCAACCTGAAACCAATCTGGAAATCTTCGTCACTCACCATCAACAACAAAATTCGGATTTTCAATACAAACGTAAAGTCAATTTTGCTATACGGATCAGAAACTTGGCGGGTCACAAAGAATATTTCCAACAGCCTGTTGCAGACCTTTATCAACAAATGTCTTCGTTCTATACTGAAGATTAGATGGCCGCTGGAAAGAATCACAAACAAGAAGCTATGGGAAGAAACAAAACAAGAACCAATCGTCCAACAAATATGCAGGAGAAAGTGGAGATGGATTGGACACTCGGTGAGGAGGCCGCTGGGTGACATCACGCGTCAGGCCATCACTCGTGTGGAACCCGATAGAAAAGCGGCGAGTGGGACGTCCAAGGGTGACATGGAGGAGATCGTTTGAAGAGGAGTTGAAACAGCATGGACTAACATGGATGCAGGCGAAAAGTACATCAGAAGACAGAAGCAAGTGGAGTCGTGTAGTTGAAGCCCTATGTTCCACTAGGAACCCAGGGGAACAATAATAATAATAAATTGGTGGATGGTAATTAGCAATGGAATTCAGGATGTGCTTTTCGCCTCATTTAGGGACCCGTCATCTGGATGCATCTGCGTCCCCCAGTGGCTCAGTTAAAGTGTTCCTGTTGGGGCTCGAACCCAGTACCTATAGTTTCAAACGTCATGCCGTTATGCACTAGACCGCTTGGCCATGAGAATAAATTATTACTGATACTTTTGTGCACAAGAGGTACCTGTTGTGGCTCAGGTGGTTTATTGGATAGCACTTTGACGTTTGAAACTATAGGTACTGAGTTCAAGCCTCAATAGGAACACCATTACTCCCTGGGGAATGCAGATACATCCGGATGAGGAGTCTCAAAATAAGACGAAACGGGTATCGTGGATTCCATTACCAGTCACCACCCACCAATGTACTTCAAACTACCAAACTGTTAAGAAGTAATGAAGATAATTTGTTAGGCAACTGATGGATGGAACAGAACGTTTAAGTACCCTGATATCCTGTTTATCAAGAGGAGATTGTCCCCCAGCTACATCAAAAAACACATGAAAGATAAAGTCAGTCTCTTGCTGAAGACAGCTGACTGGAGGACATACGTCTTCTTTGCGAAAACTAAGGTACTATGAATAATTCAAACTTTGAGATGGTTCAGTTATTTAACCCCGCTTCAAGGCTAGACTTCAAACTAGCTAGATGGAAATCCAATGTTCATATCAGCTTCAACTGCTTAAAGAGTACTCCTGCAAACGTAATAAGACTCACAAAGCCTTCGAGATTATTTTGGGTGGTCTTATTTTCCATAATAGCTTTATTGAAATACGAAGATAAGACACTTGTTTATAAACAACATCTCAGGTAAGCTTCAATTGACATAACACTGAAGCCAGAGCCTCAAGTGGAAACTGGGATAAGAGTGACTTGTTGGGGCGTCCAACGGTAACGCGAAGAAGATCAGGGGGAGAGGGAAGGAAATCTTATAGACAGTCTTTGAGCCAGTTGAAAGTAATGTCAAAGAATACAATGCAATATGGATACCCCACCCACTGTTCCACTTTAAACACCCACAGTGAGTAGTGTCAATATTAACAGCAGTAACCCAATTATAATATGACAAATATACGTCAGTAGTCCAGTGATAGAATGCTCATCAGGCACACGAAAGGCCCAGATTCAAGTCAGGGCTAACTCACCGCTAAACTTCACCTAGCCCTTTAATAGGCTATAAAAATAGGTAAGGTTGGTTGTGCTTCTAGCAGCTTGGCTTGGCTAGCAAATGAAATTTCAACATCTGAATTGTAGTTTTCTAATCAGAACTCAAAGAAATACACTCAAAAAAGGTGGTCAGTCGCTTCTAAATACCCAATTGAATGATTTGAGAGTGTAATTAAAATATTGATTAATCTAAGCAGGGTTGATTAAGGTGACAACAATAACACTTTCATAGTTAATTCTACCATGAAATAAAATCATTAAATTAAACCTTAAAAAAATCAAAGGTCATTAAATAAACACTTTAAACAGTTACATAAGCTTATTCAACAGCATACACGCATGACCGCCGAAACTAAAAAGGAACACCAATTTACTCAAGTTTATATATGTGTGAAAAGCGGTCACCATGCTAGAATGTAATTCCATATAAACTTGTTTATTATATAATTCACACAGTGAAACAGTATTATTTACGGGGTGATGACATTTCGGACATTATTTATTGTTCGTGATCAAAACCAGTTATAAGTACATACCTCCAAAAATTTCACCTAGAATTCTTGACAATGCAGACGTAAAAGTGGCATCGAAACCACCAACAAACTCATTTAGGAACAACTAATACCGGTTAAAGCATCCTGTGGAGCTAATTAAAAAACAACTAAGTTCATCTATTACCCTTTAATGAATGTCAGGTGAAAGCAGTAGAATTGGGTCAGTCAGACTAGCAGAGCAAAATAACCTCGCAAAATCTAGATTACCTGACCGTTATTAGATAGGAAATCTTGAGAATAGTTCAGCTAAGGCACAGCATGCAATTACACACAATCATACAACAGGATGGGATAAGATGAAAGTATGAGATCCTGTTACAACAAGGCAGAGGTAAAGATTGATAACGGAGAATACGTGCAACAGAAATGATTCAATAACCGTCCTGGATAACTGGAAAATTTTACTACCCCTGTTAAGAGTGGGAAGGAGTACAGAAAACCGTAAAACTTAAGTTTCGAAATTGTGTGGTTATAATTGATGATATGGTTATCAACAGCAATACATCGGGTTCGAAACACCTGTCATCCAGTAAATAATACTGCTTGACACTTTGACCTTGAAGGTCAATAGGAGAGATGTCTAGTAAAATTGTGGAGAAATTTCACAGCTAACTGATAATAGTGCGTCGGTGACACAGCGGTAGATTTCCCGTCAACCTCGCCTCATGTGGTTCGGGGTTCGATCCCTGGCCGACGCACTCCTAAAACCTCACTAAGCCAGTAATGAGACTGGTAAAGAGGGGTGGTTGGGCATGGGGCTAGCAATCCCATCCCGTAAAACTAAGCTCCACTGCTACTGAAACTTCAAGCCTCTAGCTTGAAGCCCCATGTTCATATTGTCACAAGCCCTACATTTTATGCACTCATGAATAAAATTACAACTTATTTAAATAACCAAAAAGTAATAGAACAGCTTACTGTATCATCAGAATCCACTTGTTTCACTAGACCAACAGACAAGCTACACTTATCACCTTCTTCCATAGATCTCACAAAATCATTATTATTATTGCTATTATTTCTATTATCCTCTGTGCTGTCATTATTTGACGGATAAGAGACACCAGTGTTATTGCTGTTATTTGCACCATTAGCCGTATATTCTTGGTTAGATAACAATTTCGACTCGACTGTTACCTGACCGTTGTCGTCATCAGTCGACTGTAGATACTTTTCTGAGTACATTTCGTTGTGTATTATAGTAATAATAATAGTAGTATGATGTATTTGTGTATTCCAGTTGATGAGCGTTTTTGACAGTAGAACATGAGGGTTGATAGTTTCATCAATTCAAAATAGAATGTTGTATAATGTTCTTAATCAATAATTTTCACAACATCTTAGCGTTTAGCTCAGCTTTTTATAATTGATGTATCATAGCATAATTTGAGAGTTATTAGCGCAGGGTAGCCTTGATCCCTTATGATCATTTAAACTTCTCAATTAATCAATCAATAAATAAAGAAATGTAGTAGACTCTGTATACAAGTGTATTTTTGAGTGGTAAATTGAAGTCAACTCAACTCTGTTCTGTTCTCTTCTGCGTATGAATGATATTGCATGTCATTAATATTATTACTAGTATTATTATTATCATTAGTATTATTATTGCAATTTCCTTTTATGCTTGTCTGCGTATTTCATATTTATTATTATGCATATATTTCACATAGCATGCACATAGCAGAGTTAGATTTTGCTTATCCCCTCCTCCCTTTTTGGTTGCTTTCCCACTGCCCCCTCCCCAAGACTCTGTTTTATTGATAAGGTGGTCTCTAGTCTTTCAAGAAAGGAGTATGGAAACACTGGTGATATGATAGGCGAAAAAGGGAAATTATAATGCTGTTTTGCAGAAAAAAACAAGAAAACCCTTATTGATTTCATTTTTCCATATATATATATGTATATAAATCGATAGACAGATAGATAGATTGGGAATAAGCAATCTGATTGGTTAATCCATACTTCGTATTTCCCAGATATATATATGTATATATTCATTTTATTTTTACTGGTTCAAAATTAATGTCCTATCTCATAGTAACAATTGTAGTAAGTTTAGTATCAGTTAGTAATAGAGGCTTTTATGATTTTTTTTTTCAGAAAAAGCCCTACAGTTATTTGATATTAGGAAAATTTGAAGACTAATCAGAAGATTAGTGTCAACACTGGAGAGAGAGATAGATAAAGAGACAAAGCGAATTGTGTACAAAAAACACACAGATCTAAAATAATTTTAGGCATTCACAAACTAATCTTTGTTTTTATCACTGTTATTTTATTTTTTCGCTTTGCGTTCTCAGATTGAGGGCATAAAAGACATCATGTCTCAGCTGTGAAGTTCCAGGAGCCTTAAGATCAGCCTTCCATTTTTTACCGGGTTCATTACCGGCTGAATGTGGTTGAGGAGTGCATCAGCAGGCAGTCGAACACTATAAAACACGTGAGTGGCTGGTGAGTGTTACGAAGCCGGAGCTTCTGGCGTGCAAAGTGAGAGTCGTAAAGAATGCAACCGTGTAACGCGTGTACTGATTATCACACTTCATGCAACTTCACAAACCCGCTGATTGATTTTCCTTCTCTAGTTAGCATTCAATTTTTTTTCTCCTCCACGTTCCCCAGTGGAACATAGGGCTTCAAGCTAGTAGTTTGAGGTTTCTCAAGCAGTGTTTATTTTACAGGATGGGGTTGCTAGCCTCATACTGAACATTTCCTCCTCACCAGCATTATTTCTGGCTTATCGAGGTAAAGGAGTGCGTCGGTGGCCGGGGATCGAACCCCGGATCATGTGCATGGTCGGCGAGCGTCCTAACCGCTATGCCACCGACGCGCAGTTAACATTCAATGCTTTACCTCAATATTATTGACCATGTTACACAACATAACACAAAGGATAGAACGGCAACAGTAAAGAATCTACACCACAGCCAAATTACCTTGAATCGGTCAGTCAGATTGCCTAACGCTATAAATGTATGCTTTTTATAATCTTTATTGTGAGTTTCATCCTGGCTGAAGGTATGGGTGAGACTTACAATTCAAATTAGGATTAGGGTGAAATTTGAAAAGATGATTATGTAAACTCGCCGTTTTTATTGGTGAGCGATCTGATTGGCTGTTTCAAGGTCGTTAAACTGTGGAGTCTGTTCTTTACTGAAGCTGACAGAACACATATTGAAGTCACTGTCGACAATTATGTTTCTAGACAACAGTTTTCCAGCAGGCATGATGGTACATAGAACTTAATATTCTGTAAAGGTTCTTTAGGGGGAGACAATGAGAATTGGGTCTATGCACCAGAAACAGGAGGTTTTTAAACTTGTTAGTAGGTTATTAGTTTGTGTAAATTGAAAAATTTCATCTAGTAGTATTCATCACATTTATCCCTAAATGAACAAAGCCGGCGAGTCTAGAAGAGACTATCTCGCCTCCATATCAACGTGAAAGTATAAAAGGTTTTCAAATATATGTTCACTAAGAATAAATAAAGATGGTGTATGGGTTTTTATTGATAACTAAAGGCGGTGATTTATAAATATTTCCGAGTCACCCCAAAACTTCCTTTGGCAAGAGACTTCTGATTACTTCTGTTGGTCCAACACTAAAGTCCTAACAGCTGTTATTTGTGTACACTGTATGACAGTTCCACTTGAGTGATTTATGCAGATACTGAGAAGAAGTGTGTATGGTGAACATGATATAATTTACCTTATAATGACTATTAGTTGAAGCAAGGAGGTGCACTTTTTTATTAAGGCTTGATTCCACACAATATTTGGTACGAATATGGAATTTTTAGCATGTGATATCGGTAGGCCAAATTTAGCAGGCAGACCATTGATATCGGGTATGCGTCGGTTGGGGATCGAATCCGGCCAGCGTCCTAACTGATGTGCCACCGATGGACTAGTCAGTTGGATGTAGCTACATCTCCAGTAGGTAACGGTATTCCTCAGTAGGCTCCGAACTCGGTATACACTGTTTCATACGTCAAAGACCTTTACCAGTTATCAAATCCAAATTAAACTTAATACCAATAAAATTATAGTCGCAAAATAGACTTTTGTAATTCCATTACAGAAAGGGAAGCAAAGAAAAAAAACAAATTTCGTCAGGAAAATAACAGTCACCAGGTGAAGAAAGAAGTGATGATATCATGAATTTGGGAGAAACAATTTCAGAGGTTTTCGCCATGGTTTAAAGATTATCGATGATAAAGAGAAATAATTGTTATGCACTTTTTAGAAGGTTTAGGAGGAGGCGAAGCGAAGTAGGCCGGTTTATACATTCATGTAGAGATGGCTGAGGTAAGGAAAGTGGCTGTACAAATTTCTTCTTAATACACAGGATTGGTTAACTTCTTCAGGTTTGTTCCGATGGCTTCAGCTGTATGTATAAGACGAACTCGTAAAGCGAAATTAAGATCAATAGGAATGCGATAAATAACTTGAAATGCTGTATTAACATCACCTTTGTGCTCACTCTCGACAAAGTAATGAAACAGCCTAATGTACGTCCAATAAAGCTAGCTCTACAGCTACAGTCAAACTGGCAGATAGACACTGAGGAGGCAAAATTAAGTAGTTTGTCCGTATTTTGTACCTGGCATACAATTAGACAGGTTCATTACCGTGTTTCTGAACATCATCCGGTTTGGGTAAGCAAGGAAAAAACAAAATCTATTCATAGCTAGTTCTGTTTTAGCACACCTTGTAGAGAGTGAGCACAAAGCTGATGTTAATACAACATTTAAAATTATACATCGCATTCCTGCTGATCTTGATTTTGCTGTACGAGTTCGTCTTTTGCATACAGCTGAAGCGACAGGAATCCACTTGAAGAAGTCAGCCAAACCTGTGTGTTCAGAGGAAATATATACCGGCACTTTTCTTTCCTTGGCCATCGTTACATGAATGTTGTGTACTTCACATTCGGAGAAATATGTTTATTTAGTTTTAGTCTCTATTAAAATTTGCAAGTTGTTATTAAACCAAATTCTTGTTCATCAATCAAAATGGCATGTCGTCAGTTACTAAGCTTCATATTATGAATTTTTTGTTACTGTGGAAACGTTCCATAATCATTTTAAATAGTGATTTAGTGGGTCAGCATGAGCTTTATTTGAATGAATGTGACCATCAATCGACCGAGAATTAATGCACACATTCTGCTCTATTCAAAATTTAAAACCGCATAAAGATAAACTCGTTTGAGTGGGATACCTCAAGTACATAAACACGGCTTTATCCTCTCTTTTAAGGGAATTCAGATTGAGCATAAAAACTCTAGTGCGTTGGTGTCACAGCGATAGAATGCTCGCCAACCACTTCCCATGTCGTCCGGGTTTCGATTCCCGGCCGATTGCACTCCTTTACCGCGCTAAGTCAGTCGTAAAACTAGTATGGAGGGAAGTTCGGCCATGAGGCTGGCTAGCAACCCTATCCCATGATAATAGACATCACTGCTACTGAAACTTCAAGTCTCTAGCTTGAAGGCGGCCTATGTTCCAATGGGAATGTTTTCTTCCTTCACATTCCCCAGTGGAACATAGGGCTTCAAGCTAGTGGCTTGAAGTTTCTGTAGCAGTGTTTATTTTACAGGATGAGGTTGTTAGCCTCTTGCCCAACCTTTCCTCCTCACCAGCATTGCTTCTGGCCTAGCGAGGTTTGGGAGTGAGTTGGCGGTCCGGGATCGAACCTCAGACCATGTGCATGGTCGGCGAGTGTCGTAACCGCTATGCCACTGGGAATGTAAAGGAATAAAAGAATTCTTAAAGATCCAATTTAATTTCAAAACAGCACCAGATAATTTAAACTGTTTTCAAATGCAATACAAGTGTGTAATCTGTAAATAGATTCGTAACTCAGGATGGCGGTTTTAATTGTTTGACATACTTCCAGTCATCTTGTATCTATAACCCAGGATAGTGTAAGGACGATTCACAAATACCATCAAAACCACTTTAAAATCCAATGATCACCTCAGGGTTGTGCAGTGAATGTGTTCCCTTCTCCCTTAAATGATGGACTCATTCAAAATAGGGGTCACAGCTCCAAATCCTACTTCGCATATATCGGTGCGATGAACTGGATAACACCATCAGAAGTTGCAAGATATTTGTGGGTAATTATATTACAAGGGAGACTATGCTCCAAGAGAGAGAGAGAGAGTTCACATAAGTTTATGTGGACTACTGTCATCCTTATAAAAAATGAAACAAAAAACTGGAGCATTTTGTGCACTTTATATAATTAAAAAGTGAAAATAAAAGTCAATGTTTTGTGAATATTTTTCTCACTTTATATATAGTGTTCTTCGTCAATGGTATATACTTAACTATCCTTCCAAACTTTTTCTTCTTTCCTAGACATTTCTGTTGATTTGTTCCACTCGCTTGAGAATACTCTTTATTCTTGTCGGCTAATAATAATTCCATATTGGTAGCATCGTTCTCCATAGATAAACAGTTATTATTACTATCATGATTATTATTATTAGTATTATTGTAATTATAATTATCGAGTACCTTGGACGAAAGAAGGAGTTTATTGAGCATCCATTATGATTGATTTATGAAAAACAACATTTTTCACAAAATTATACGATTTTGATCACTGAGTGATATCAGTTAGAGCCATTGTAATCTAACACCAGGGAGTACTGGGCAGCTGTGTCATCCTAGTTTGAGAATCATCGGCAGTCCTCACCTACTGCTGTCCGAACCCAGGACCCTACGGTTACAAGGCGAGCTGGGTTCGACCCCAGTGGGTGCGTACCGCCGATGATTCCCAAACCAAGACGAAACAGCTGCCCAGTACTCCCTGGTGTTGGCTTTCAGTGGTTCTCTAACTGAAAGCCATCCCTGATTAACTCGTAAAAACAAATTTCATCCTTACAAACCAACTATAGAAATACAAGTGGTAAGTTGAAACATATTTAAAATGTTTATTGTGATTCTTTTGCGTGTTCAATATTCAACATGTATAAACGCATATCTATTGAAACATTGATCAAAACCCGATGATTTTCGGCTAAATATATAAGTGAAGTTAAGAATTATTGGATTGAACTTAAAGATAGTCACTAGATAATCAATGGAAATGAAGAAAAAGGGTGGACAAGGAATCCGAATACTGAAATTGCCTACAAATGATGTCCGAAAATCCTTCCATAACATCTTATTACAGTGAGGCGAACTATTCGACACATTATTTCAGACAGACATTGTAATGAATATCAGAAAAGTCACTCTATAGTCCATATTTGTCTTTATATTTAATGGCAAAATTCAAATAACTAGCTGTAGATGTATTCCACAAATGTATCTGATTAGTAGAACAATAACTTAAAATTCCCTTTACTCCAGGACTCTGTTATCTGTCACATTCAGGGTTTGGGATTCGACTTAGCTTGGTTCAGATAGTTCACGTATTGGTTTTATTCATGAATGACCTCAAGTGGTAATAAAATCTTTCTTCTTGAGAGCAATTAAAATGCAACGCATACCACCTTATTATACCGGTGAATGAATTTTACTCTTTCAAAGGCTTGACGCCACCGGTAACATTTTTAACAGTCTGATGCAGGCGGTTATCGACAGTTGCCTTCCCACCATACTGAAGATCTGGTAGCCAGTCAGAAAATATAAGAAAAATATGGAACTTTGAAAACAAACCGACCAAGAATCCATCGTCTTACGAATATGCAGAAGAAAATGGAGACGGATTTTAGCATAGACTGAGAAGCCCATTGACTGACATCAGGACAACGAGTGGCATCCGAATAGGGGATGATGAATCGGGTATCACGTCGAGTGTGACATACATGAGATCTCATGAGGAGGAGGTGGACGCTTATAGACGATTTTGGAACCACTTAATGAATACCGCTTAAGCCCTGCATTCCAACTGAGACGCATGAGTCGAGTAACAATGGTGAATTTTGTCTTCACAAGCGTAATAAGTAGGGGTAAAGGCTGGTAATTCTGTCTCATCACCGTCAGTATTATGCACAATGAAGTATCCCTGGTTCATCTTGATTAGAAACTAATCGATAAAGCAACTCACTAATTCAAATCTTCGAAGTAAGGACAGGAGTAAGACAAGCTGGCTGCCTACTATCGCCACTGATTTTCCTGATTGCAGTAGATTGGATAATGCGACAAACAGTGGGCAATAAGGAAACAGGCATAAAATGGACTTACACAAAAAAACTTGGAGGATCTAGACATCGCCGATGATCTATGCCTGATTTCCCACAAACTGGAGGATACGCAAGTGAAAAGCAACAAGTTGCCAGAAGAAGCATCAAAGATAGGACTCCAGGTGAACATAGAGAAAACGGAGGTGATGACGATTCCTGGGCAACACCACCAACAGCAACAACAACAGACAACAATCAGCATAAATGGGAGGAACCTGAAAGAAATAACCTCTTTTACCTACCTGGAAAGCATCGTTTCAACTACAGGCGTACAGAACTGATGGGGATATCAAAGCAAGAATCGGAAAAGCAAGACAAGCTTTCACTACTCTCAAGCCTGTGTGGAGGTCAACAGCACTCGGCATCAAAAATAAGGTCCAGATTTTCAACCAGAATGTGAAGTCAGTGCTACTATACGGATGAGAGACTTGGCGCGTCATAAAGAGCATCTCAAACAAACTACAGACCTTCATTAACAGTTGTCTTTGCTCAATACTCAAGATTAGATGGTCAGAAAAGGTCAGCAACAGAGAGCCCTGGGAGCGAACAAACACTGCATGAACCAATTGTGAAACAAATAGGCAGGAAGAAATGGAGATGGATTGGCCATACTCTGAGGAAACCATCAAGTGACATCACTGGACAAGCCATTGCTCGAGTGGAACCCAAATAGGAAGCGGCGAGTTGGTCGTCAGTGCAAGGGTGACTTGGAGGAGGTCATGTGAAGTGGAGATGAAAGCATGTGGGCAGACTTGGAGCTGGGTGAAAACTCCAGCAAAGAACCGAACGCAATGAAGACGCGTGGTTGAAGCCCTATGTTCCTCTAGGAATTAAAGGAAACAATAATAATAATATAATAATTAATGTCTAAGCTTTGCTGTACTTATCACTTTGGTTTTATTTGCCTTTCTACTTATTTGCTGATTAGTGTGAAACGAATATTGCCATCGTTAAAATCCGATGTCATGTGACTGCTACTTAACACTCTATCTTTATTCATTACCCTATCTTTCATACCACCATGGAATCTGTGTATAATTCGTAAGAGAACAAAGGAAATATAGGATGGTAAGTTAGTTAGCCAGCTAGCTAGCTCTTTATCTGTTCGCCTTCTCGATCAGCAAATAGTTTATTCACGCTTTGCTAACTTAATTTCTGTCTTTCGTAATAAAGTATACACATGTCATAGCATGTGCATGTCTACTACAGAATATGTCAGTTTTTCAAAATGGTTTGCCTCCACTGACCTTGAGAAAAATCGTTACGTGGATGCAGGCTCAAGAGTAATAAGAAAAAGTAGAAATATGCACATGTATACATAGGAATTTATCTCTTCAGAGATCACAAGTTGTCAATCATGAGCAAAGCGGGAAGAACACATTGAGCATGTACAATTTAATACCAATGTTACAAAATAAAATTCATGGTTTCACGCAACTGATAAGAAACCAGAAAATATAGTGATCCTATTGTATCCTTTTCAGTGTGTTCTCCTTGCTGTTTTCATGTTCATCAGGGGATATAATGGTTTTTTTCCCTTCACGTTCCCCAATGGAACATAGGACAGTGTTTATTATTTTACAGGATGGGGTTGCTAGCCTCATGCCCAACCTTTCCTCTTCACCAACATTATTGCTGACTTAGCGAGGTAAAGGAGTGCGTCGGTGGCCGGGGATCGAACCCCTGACTACGTGCGTGGTCAGCTAGCGTCCTAACCGCTACGCCACCGACGCATGGATATAATGGTGTATGCCGCTTCAGTCACTTCAGTGTGGTTAGCAACCACTACTGTATGATATGAGGACTATTCATGTACTCATTTCGATAAATCAGTAGTATATAAACTACAATGTCTATTTTGTATTCAAACACTTAAATCGATCAACTTTCGATTGATTAATCAATGTTGAATGAGAAGGAAAGCCTTCTTTTTCGATATTCAATCGAAAACACCTAAATTCATGATTTTTAATCGAGCACTTCGATAAAATCTGTGCATATTGATTGTGCAGGTAAATGAATGGAACTCATATGGCAGATTTATTCTAGCTTAAGTTAAACGAAATGTTTAAGTCGTAATGACTACTGTACAGAGGGAATCCATAAAATAAATAAATAAGTAAGTAAGTCGAATTGATCGATTGCAAAGTATGTCATTGAGAAGTAGGCTTTCGTTTCTCTTAAGTCTGTGGAGGTCAAAAGCACACTAAGCATGAAAAATAACATTCGGATTATCAACTCCAGTGTGAAGTCAGTGCTACTCAATATACGGATCAGAGACTTGGCGCGTCATGAAGAGCACTTCGAAAAAACTACAGACTTTCATCAACAGCTATCCTCGCTTAATAGCATTCAAGACCAGATGGCCGGCCAGAAAAGATCAACAACAGTGATCTCTGTCAATGAACGAACGAACCCAGCAGGAACCAATTGTGCAAGAAATATGTAGGAAGAAATGGAGGTTGATTAGATTGTCCATACTCTGAGAAAACAAACCATCAAGTGACTTCACAAGACAGGTCATCGTTGGAGTAAAAACCAAATGCGAAGCGGCGAGTTGGTCGTCATTACGAGGGTAACATGGAGGAGGTGATGCGAAGAGGAGATGAAATCATTTGGTCAGACGTGGAGCCAGGTGAAAACGTTATCAGAGGACCGAACGTACTGGAGACGTGCGGTTGAAGCCTTATGTTCTTCTAGGAACTAAAGGAAACAATAACAATGTATTAAAGTGTGCCTTGAATGCTTGTTAATGTTTTCACAATCTAACTTAATTCTGGATGTGTACTGACAAGTCAATCGCAACGTGTTTGAATTTCAGAGGAGATTTTGCCACAAATCAACTTCAGTTAGAGGTCATTGTAACCCAGTAAATACCCACGACCTCGTCAGGGTTCAAACCCATGACCTATAGGTTATGAAACCAATTTTGTCGGTCATTTAGCCAGTGACCTGACAGTCCTCACTTTGTCTATACGTAATAGTCCAAACGTGTTTGAACACAACCGATTTATGAGAGGAAACGAACCAGATAACTGGATTCATTTCTGATTTACGTCTCAGTCGTGAAGATAACACACGGGAAATCTAGAAACACGAGTTTATAGAAAGACGACCTACACAGACAAAATACTCAACTACATCAGAAATTATCCAGAGCAGCACCGCAGTTTTGAGAAGGAACGAAGACAAGTATTTATCAACAGTCATCAGGAAAAACAGACAGTCGCACAAATTCATCAAAATATGTTTTAAACTCTAGTCACACTACCAGCAAGAGACCATTCTCAGAAATCACAATAAAATGCATCCTACCATATGTGAAGAGTATTTCTGAAATAACGGCTGGAATAATAAACTCATTCGGAATAGAAATAGCTCAAAAACGGACAGAAATCACTTCGTACAATGCTATGTAGAGCCAAAGACTCATCCAATTGCCAAAGAAGACATGTTCACCACTATCTACAATAAATCCGAGTCGGAAACATAAACTGGCCATCAGAAAGCATGACATAAAATTTTTCTACATCAGTGCTTGTGGACAACATGTCGTCAGGTGGAGCGATATAGAATCAGCAGATTCATAAGCAAAATGATGAAAGATGCTTATAAGTCTAACGCGGAATACTTCTCAAGTATTGGTTTGTTACAGGATTTCATCATGAGCTGAAATCAGCTAGAGAACCATTGGAACCATCCCGTACTAATGAAAAGTTGTAAACTTGGACGAAACCGCTGCCCAGTACTCTCAGGTTTTTCATTGATTAGCTATCCGATGTGAGCTCATGATGAAATCCTGTAACCAGAATACTCCTCTTCAACAGATTGAGACAATAACTTGGGGTTCCCTTTGAGAATGTCGGTATTTATCGCCATGACCATGATATGAATAGCCCCCCACTCAGAATAGTGCGTCCTAATTAGTTGAATTATATAATTACTGACACATTAATTTAGTGTCATGCTTATCCATAACCAGTGCTAATTATTTTCTAACGTATCTCCCCTCAGGTGACATCTCTGTTATGAAAAGACAATGACCCATGATGCGTATTACAGCCACCTGAATCAATAACAACTAACAAGCTTATTGTTGATTAATTGATATTTCTTTATCTAAGTTTAGTAATCTAATGAATGCACATGTACTCGAAAACTCGTAATCCTTCAGCGTCATAATAACTCTCTGTGTGCACACTTCACACCAGTAAAGTAGGACGCAGAAAACTATTGTTCAGTTGGAGTTGCACTTGTCCATCAACATAATGATGGAAGTCGGAGTGTGGAAAATACATGGACAACCGTTCTTCTACTGAAGCTAAAGGCTAATTAATAAATAACTGAAGTGGTCAAAACACTTGACTGATCGTTTGAGAAGCTGTCTCCAAGCTTCATGCTGAGGATGTGGGGAAAACTCAGCCATCCTGTCAAAGTCTTCACTTCACAATGACTCTAACATCTGCGTAGTCTAAGAAACCATCTCTCTCTGTGTGTGGTAGCAAATAGAATAGACTACCTCAGAGAGTTGGTTTTTGGCCTCCTGCTGAAACAGATAGTACGGTTAACAGTTCACCGAAATACTTTCGCACAGTTTTATGACATAGTTATGCTCATTTACAATCAACTGCCTGTATAGGGAATAATGAAACATTTCACGGAGGATTTGTAACTTCCTGTACACAATTGTTGCCATTTATAATTATATATAAAATCCTATGCATATATTCTTATCGTTTTTATAATTTTAATTTTATATTTAGTTTTGTTTTGATTTTATTCAAATTTCTAGTTTATTTTCTATCTACTCTTTATTTTGTTGACTTCAAATAATTGGAGAAAATTAGTTCATTAGAGAAAATCGTTCCTTTCATTGACTTTAGATTATTTTATCTTATTTTTTGATTACAGCTTGATTCCACACCGTAGTTTTTGGTACAGATATGGAATTTTTCGGCATGTGATACCGGAAGCCCATATTTTTCAGGCCAACCATAGATATCAGGTGTGCGTTGGCAGGAGATCGAACCTTGGACCATGTGCATCATCGGCGAGAGTCATAACCACTGTGCCACTGACGCACAATATTGGGTGTGATTCTGAAGGTGTGCTTAAAATGGGGATGAACTGCAGTCGCGAATGGTAAGAACCGTTTAGTTCGAAGCAACGATAAGGGGTTTATCGGAACGTCTAAGAACAAAGTTATTGTAATGGACTAGTTGAATTTTGTTCCATGAAATGCTTTAGAACAACCAATGGAAAAGAGCTGAGTAGTTTGGCTCAGTGACGCACACTAGTGTAATACTTTCAAATTTTTTCGGTAGAAATGAGTACTTCTCAGTTTTATATTCGCCTACTAAGCCAACACAAATATGTGAAATGGAAGAATATAGGTCAATGTGAACATAAGAGATATACCATCGCTATTACATTTCCTAAGGTTAGCTATCAGCACTTCTTTTCTAATATCTTCATTGAAACTATTATTATATTATTATTGTTTCCTTTAATTCCTAGAGGAACATTGAGTTTCAGCCGTGCGTCTCTATTGCGTTCGGTTCTCTGCTAGAGTCTTCTCCTGGCTCCAAGTCTGCCCACACGCTTTCATCTCCTCTTCACATGACCTCCTCCAAGTCACCCTTGTACTGACGACCAACTCGCCGCTTCTCTTTCGGGTTCCACTGGAGCAATGGCTTGTATAGTGATGTCACTTGATGCATTGTTTCCTCAGAGTATGGCCAAGAAAACAAAGAATAAGGAAACTATTATTCCTTGTTCAATGGATTCCAGTAGAAAACTGATCTACAACACCGCTTCATTACTATTTTCTGTAATATTACTTCACTTGCCTCCACAACTGCTCACAAACTCTTATTCTCTACATATGATTTGGACCATACCATGTGTCGTTTCCCACTCGGATTCCATTTTAATGTGTTGTCCTGGGAGGTTAAATCGTCGTGTATGTGCAATCTAACAAGAAAATGTGCCTAGGTATTCGTAACTACTCAAATATTTTTAAGTAATAAAAATTATTTTAACAATTTTACTACGCTTTCTAGGATGAAATCGCTACCATATCTCCCAGTTTTGTTTGCCAGCTTAATACCGCTATCGAATGATGAAACTTATCTGCATTTAAGAAAGGCATTTTTATTTATAGCTTTATATGATATTTCCACATTATTATGGGATACCAGCTGGAGAAAAATCCAGGCCCTTAAGTTATAGACATTAAGTTACTTGGAGTACTAAAAAAAATATATTCATCTGATTTCGGCGAAATACCACCAGTTTGGGGACACTGATTAGCCTCATACCACTGCTGATCAGTAGGCTTATGTTGACAGAATTTGTGTCTTATCTTATGTCGACGGATATACACTGATCTGTGGAATTCTGAATGTGATGAGGTGTCATTATAGTGTTTAGGTATGGTTGGAAACCATCATAGTATTGGTATCAAACGCAACAATTCAGAATTCTTAGTTTGTAATGCGTTTTAAAAAGCATCTGCGCGTACCTGTAATCGAGAAAGGCATAGTGATCTCACTGAACGTAAGTAGACTACAGTCACAACTGGAAATTCATCTAGTGGACTTAGACCTGTATGCGATAAGGAGCTTTTTTTCTATTCCTTCACGTTCCCAGTGGAACATAGGGCTTCAAGCTAGAGGCGTGAAGTTTCTGTAACAGGGTTTATTTTTACAGGATACGGTTGCTAGCCTCATGCACAACCTTTCCTCGTTACTAGCTGTATTACTGGCTTAGTGAGGTAAAGGAGTGCGTCGGCCAAGTATCGAACGCCGGACCATGTGCATGGTAGACGAGAGTCTAAACCGCCGTGCCACCGACACACAGATAAGGTGCATTGAAACGTAATAACTCGCATTTCAACATAAAATCAAACTCTGTTCGACATGTATTTCGAGAAATTGTGAGACCGTCGCATTCTCAGCGTGCCATATTGTTTACATAACTTTATGTCATCCATGATAACGATTTTAACTTAGAAGCACCAGTTATTTGATCATATCTTCTAAATGTCATGACAGCTGTCTGCAACACATATAACATGATATATAATTGCAAAAATATACATTCAGACATCTATAAAACACAAAATAATCGAGTAAAGAATATTCTTTTCGATAAATTCCTCTCCCAGGAGACAACACAAGTGAGATACTAACACATCGCCTCAGAAATGCGGTAAAAAGAGCATTCGCTGCTGCTCAATTACGCTGTATCTTTAAAACAACTCCTCTTCTGCGTTCGGGAATAAAAGACAAACTGCCTAATTTCGCCTCTTTCATGTGTATATACCAATTTAACTGCTCCTGTGGAGCCAGTTACATAGGCCGTACAATTAGACGTGTTTCTCGTCGAATTTCCGAACATCACCCTGCCTGGTTAAGCAAAAGTCAAACAAAATCTATTCGCAGTGCTATTCTGGAGCATCTTGTGGAGACAGAACACAAGATTGACGTTATTCATGCTTTCAGGGTCATTTACCGCATACCTACGAATCTCAATTTCGCTATAAGAGTTCGACTTCTAAATATTGCTGAGGCTGTGGGGATTCACATTAATAAGCCTAATTTATGCACCCAAAAGAAGTTAGTTCAGTCATAATCATTACCTTGGCCATCCAGGATTGAATAATCCAGAATTTTTGTGAAATTTCCATAATTTTAGTTGATATTCTGTTCGCTGTTATATCTTTATCATTATTATAATTTAAGCATCTTTAATGAACTGTAATTGCATTGACCATACTTTACAAATCGATATTATTTTTAAGAAAACGCTAATATTGTTATTAACTACTAATTTAAAATATTCTGTGTATATAAACATATATATTATTGTAGAGCCTGGAAGAGGAATTTATCGAAAAGAATATTCTTTGCTCGATTATTTTGTGATATATAGTTTACAACTGGATTCAAAACTTTGTTTTTCAAATATAGAAGTGAGGGAACAAATAAATCTTGTCACTCTTATTGTCTAGCATGCATATAATTGAAGTATGCTTGCAAAGACTTAGTTTTACTAGGGTGAATCCATGTTGTCTTTATGGAAGTGCTAGAAGACTAGCTCACTCGTGTAGATCTAACAGTAAAGCCTTCAAATAACAAAAGCGACATCCTTACTCACTAGACCAATAAAAATATATACGAAATGGTGATGGATTGAGCGCATGCTGAGGAGACCGTTGACGTCATGCACCGGGTAACTGAGTAAAACCCAAATATGAGGCGACGAGTTGAATATGAATTTGAGGATGACACTGAGGAAATCATGTGAAGTAGGATTCAAAGCTTATAGGCGGTCGTGGAGCCTGCTGAACGCGATATTAGTGAGCTGAGTGAAATGGCGATGTGTCGTCGAAGACCCATGTTTCTCTAAGAACCCAAGGGAGAAACATTTTTCTTAGGAACTTAAGTTGAAAAAGTATATTGTGCTTACAAGCAGACAGTGAAACAACTCACGTCTGTAGATCAATTCATTAACATGACCGTTAATACGTCCACATACAGTATCCTTTTTTTCTCTCATACTTTGTACCTCAAGTTATCATAACACATTTGAAGGAATAATGTCCTGTCCTTACCATCAATAATCATGTCAGTGTTTGTAAGAATCACTTCAACCACTTCCATTCCCCTTCGTTTTTAACCTCTTAACACAGTAGTTAACTAACCAGCCTTCATTAAATCACTTCACATTAGAGGAAAAGACCTTTCAATAGAACAGGCGGCTGTAATTTTACCTGGTATTTCACTCTGATGGCCAGAATATCTGCCAACATCAGAAAGATCTAAGGGACTGACTGCAGAGTGCTCATTAAGAGCACATTTGATCCAAGACACAAACATTTATGTCATCAAAACGTTTATATACAGTTCGCTTACCTCTAAGTAAGAGCATAATTCCAGTTTAAGTTTTGATTGTTCAAGTGAGGTAGTGAGAGAAAGAGTAAAAATTGTGTCACTTACTCGCATGGAAATCATGTTTAATAATAAAGTCATGAACACATAAACTCGACTGTTATATATTCAAAAACATTTGTCGATAAAATCAACATAATCGACATTAATTTTTGTCGAATGTTGTTTTAAACAATTTAAAAGAAAGTTCACTATTGAAACTATTGAACTATAAGAACTGAATGTTTGTTTTTCTGAATCATTATCTTCCAATGGTGAATTTCACGAGGAGGGAATTTGAAAAATATTTTGAATTATTTTATTTACTGCTTGGAATCTTATTCAGTTAATTCTCACTAAGGACATATATATTCTGAAATTTTCTAGAATGAAGATGTGAACGTAAACATTTGCCTTTGTAGATGTCACTACTGACAAAATGAGACAACTAACATTGCTATAAGGATAAAACTTAGGTACTGGGGTATAAATGAAACAGATAGAAGTATAGCTGGTTGTTGTTAAATAACTAACTATCCTATAAAATTCATTAGAAAGTTCAAAAGAGGTGAAAAACAAAATAAAAATAATGGTGAAACTAATAATGATAACCCCTGAAAGTCCAAGTAGGATTCTTAATACAGCAGGAATTAGGATGGAATTCAAAGCTACAAACTCACTCAGGTAGGACAAGCTCTGTAGACTAAACGACCTTGAAGGTTGACCCAGTTAAACAAAATAATGCAATTTACAAAATACCTTGCAATGACTGTCAGTGAGGTCAACTACATAGGTCAGACTAATAGATCAGGAGTAGTGAGACTGTCAGAACCTAAGAGTTTGGCTAAAGTTACAATGACTGACCCTGAGAAGATAAGTAACTTAGAAAGAACTCAGCACTGCATTGCACTGCATGCATTAACACACAAGCACACAATAGGGTGGGTGGAACAGAATCAAAATTGTAAAAAGCAATATACGTAGGTGGAGAGAGAGGTTGATTACTGAATCCTGGTTTACCGAGTGAATCTACATCCAACACATAGTACAATAAAAGTGACTCAACGCAAATACCAAAGATATCTTCTTTCTTTTTCCTTCACGTTCCCCAGTGGAACATAGGGCTTCAAGCTAGTGGCTTGAAGTTTCTGTAGCAGAGGTGATTATTTTTACAGGATGGGGTTGCTAGCCTCATGCCTAACCTTTCCTCTTCACCAACATTATTTCTAGCTTAGCGAGGTAAAGGAGTGTGTCAGCCAGGGATCGAACCCTGGACCATGTGCATAGTCAGCGAGCGTCCTAACCGCTGTGCCACCGACGCACAAATACCAAAGATATTGATAATGCCAAAGATAATATTACCAGTCAAATCAGAGGATAATAAATAATTTTAAATAATTTATTTTGGCTATAAAAACGTTTTACTTCCCAACTTATTGTATTTGATTGATAACACTAACATTATTGTTTCCGAATGTATCATATCTTATATTGACTTTTATTCATATGTCTAATCAATTTTCACTTATGTATATAAACGAGTCAAGAAAGTTGTGTGACTGAGTGCCTTGACATGATTATGAGCAGTAATAATTTGTGCTCGAAGAGTGTTCACTAGTAATTATTACTGTATAACAAACACTGTGTGTGATTTTATCAAAATAATATTTAATTCATAATGGAAACAACTACCAATCCTATGAGAAGCTCTTGAATTAGGTTTCGTGTGTACTTACACTCTTCAGCAAGGCGTGTCTGCATTTGATTCGAATCTATATCACCTAGTTATGCAAGTGGAGACGTTGTTACTGAGTTTCACGTAAAATTCACTGACTTCTTGAAGAACAGTCATGGTTACAGTTAACTATCTCAGTGAGGAATAATCAGTTTCGTATATCCAGACGTGAGTATATGTGATGACTGAACGCTATGATTCACTTTGAAATCAGTAAATTAAGTAGTATTTTCACGAGTTACTTTGGAAGGATTTGATTCCTTTCGCACGTTTGACCATGAAATGATATCAGTTAGAGAAACATTGAAAACCAGGGAGTACTGCCCATCTGCATCTTCCTAATTTGGTACTCAGCAACTTAGGGCTAACAAGGCAAGCTCGTAGACCTTTCAACTACTTAGTCTCGACTCACTAGCCAATTAATTCTTGCTTCTACAAACTAACTCTTTAAAAAATTGATGAGATAATTGCAAGCGACAAGCAACAGGATGTAGTTTATTGGAGTCCCGGCTAGAAGACGTGACCAGTAGAGCCAAATCGGTCGGAAGTAGGGACAAATACTCTCTGATGACAATGACTCATGATCGCGCTAAAATTCACGAACTGGTAGAATTTGGAATTGATTGACCATTGAGTCAGGACCCAGTGGTTGAATGGCCTGCAAGTTTGACTTGTAATTGGAAAGTCTTGGGTTCGAAGTATAGCGGGTGCCTACTGCCGATTTGTCCCAAACTAAGAAGAAATAGACAGTTGTCCAGTACTCCATGGTTTTCAAGGGTTCTCTAACGGATATTAATTGGTACTCAGATTTGGAAGAAATTAGTGATATATTGAAAATTTAAAAAATTTCTTTAGAAATTAACGGGTCTATATGAGTGAATATGAATTTTTCGAGTAAATGTTTTTCAGCGTGAAGCATTACTCCTGTCTTTTGAAAACACTGAAAGTTCAAGTATGTTTGCTGATGAATATGATAACAGTTATATACAGTACTTGCTTTGATCTAATTTGCCTGAAGGCGTTTAGTTGATTTCAAATTTCAATATGCATTTCTGAAAAAAAGGAATCGAATTATCACAATTATGGACATTCAGTATGCCGGTCACACAATAATAATTCCTTATTGTACAAATATTGAATTAGGTTTCACGCAATTTTCCATTGAAATTTGCACTTATAAAAGCGAATAGTTTCATACAAGCAAATAAAAAGTAGTTTATTAGTAATGGCAATTTAGTTAGAGTTATTAATTTCCAGTTAACAGAGAAGTCAAAATCAAGGCGACAAATATGTTTTCAAATTGTTTTCATGCTACTTTGTACTTTTTCAGTAGTATAAATAAAAAGAATAAATTCATTCGCACACATACATTTCATTTCGTTCTTTTAGTAGGACCTTGTACATCTCTGATAAGCTCTGCTCCAAATGAGCTGTCCGGCGTTTGAATCAATTTGATATAACTGGCAAGCACTGCTGGTTAAACTGAGTGCCAATCAGTGGGTAGTATATAGGTTTGTGCCATTTGAGGTGCCATGCCATCACATGCTGTGACCTGAAAAACTTCGTTTCCAGAGGAAACTGGAGTGAACATTTTGGCCATCAAACTGTGTTAGGTGCAAATCTCTAAAGAGCTTGAAAATTGTCGATTTCATATGTGATGTCACCACTTCACTCAAAGTAGCTAGCTAGAAATAGGTTTGCTTGAACTGATTCAGTTGTCTGAGCTGCGATAAAACGATATACACCACTGATAAACTCGGCCACAAAAGAGTGTAACAACACTCTGGTGGTAAGATCACTTCGACGATCCGGAGAGCAGGCAGTACTGGTTCATTTTGGTGGTAAACAATCAATCATCTCAATTAGTTAGTAGGATATGGAGGAAGGGATATAGTACCATAAAGAGATATAAAGAATTGATGGGATTGGATTTTCTATTGAGATTATGAGTTTCAGGGTTATTCCTAAGGGGTTTATGTCATTCATTTTCCATTGAAAATGGAAAGGTTTTATAATCCGGAGTGGACATAATTATGGCTTTTTCTTTTTCGATTCAATAGACAGGCAATTTTAATCATGAATTCTGAGAACCTCTTCCAATCCTCAAATTAACAAGTACTATAAGAATGATAGGAGTGGTAACATCTCTGAATGAAGCACTGGGTGACGTGGGTTTGAATCTGACAAAAGACTCGAGTCCCTTCAAGGTTGCAGATACTCCTTGCTGATGAGTGCCACCTGCGGCAGCAAGTACATCGGAAGGACAGAAAGAAGGGCTTCTATCGGCGTTTACGAGCATATACCGAGAAACTTATGCTTAAAAGGAAGCAAATATTTACAAAGTGCAATTACCAGACACCTTGTGGATACAGGCCATTTTGTTGAGATTTCCAAATCTTTTAAAAATATTAAACATACAAAAGACAGCGAATCTACTATGGTTTGCTGAAGCAATTGCAATCAAATGACTCAGACCAAACTTATGCACACAGAAAGAGAGTGTAGTCAATCTCTCACTTCCTTGGTAACCATATCACTTTCATTACAGTGATTACTCATAGACACTAGTGAGTTCAACTCACTAAGCAAGTTTTCAAATTGATGAACTTTGACCTTGTTGAGTTGCCATGTTGACACTATTTATTACATTTTTCTGTTTTCTGTCTTCTCTCACCCCCCCCTTTTTCTTTCATTTTTCCATAGTTTGATAGTATATAAATTGATGGTAACTTAAACTACAAAAAATTTTAATCCTTATATTCCGGATGCGTTTATCTTATAATGCCTTCTGTATTACCTTTCAAACAATGAAGTATGAAATGTTATTAATTATAACCATTTTAATTTCAGGTAGTTTGCAGCTGATGAGAACCTGCGAAATATCATTTTATACTGCAAATCTGGTCTTTCTTTCTCTATCGAAATTTATCAAGGGAATCAAATGTATGGAATCGATATTTGCCAACTGATTTATGCGAATCTATGTATGTGTGTTTGCGAGTGAGCTGAACTCATTCATACAGTAAAGAAACAAATCAATAAATAGGTGACAAATAAATTAATCGGCTTAAAGGATTATCGAAACAAAAGAATGTTTGACTAAGCTACTGAAAATCCTTAAAAGTAATATGTCCTAAAAAATATATAAAAATAATTTATAGCGCCTTAATAAACTTCTATCTGTTCTTATCAATGTGATTTAATTTATTTGTAAATATTCCACATAAGAGTAAAATGGATAAGCTGTAGAAATTGAATAAGGATAGTTTTGGGACAAGAAAAGGTTGATACGGAGCTTCGGGAAATTCAGTCATTGAGAATCTGGTCCGCGTTGATCATTTTATCCCCAAAGCTCCTCCCTTCAAAGTTATCTTTTATGTCAACAATAATCTGCCAAAATCATTGTATGTGCGGCTCATTTGCATTGTTGAAGGTTTAGCCAGTGAAATGGATGAGCCGGTAGTTTTTATACAGAAGAAACTTTTTAATCCATTTCCAATCTCATGGTCTTAGTTCGTTAATGTTAAATTAGTAAACAACCTTTCGTTCAGCAAATATGAAGGAGAAAATGTAGATGGTTGGTGCATACTCCACTGGGTAGACCGTCGAATGACATCACTTATCAGGCCGGTGATCTAGCGGAACCAGAATGGGAATTGACGAGGGTGACATGGAGGAGATAGTGCCAGGAGGAAATGACAGATTATGAAGAATCGGGGGTCCAACTGAAGAGGATAGCAGAAAATTCCCTAGTGGGAATTATCTTCATCTACCGTCTTTCATGAAAGTAAGTTGACATATCCTCAGTTCTGCTAATCGCTGATAGCGATATCAAGGAAAATAGCTGGAAAATTGTGTGTTTCAATATTTCGAAGTTATTTTCAAGTACTTACGGCGGAAAAGTGCATTACCTGAAATTGGGTAACAGTTAGTGTAATTGGTGGACATCCATACCCTTACTGTCCTCTTATGAAACATAAGGATGAAAAGACAGTGATAACTTTCAAAGACACTTGTTAACTAAACAATCTATTATTTTTTGTGTGAATGTGAGAAAGTCTTGATGTGATATAAATAGTGTTTGAGAGATGTTAACTGGATATGTATACGGGAGTATAATATCACCTGTAGGAGAAAGAAGACAGAGATAGATTGTACTGATAAGAAGACACTAAATAAACTGGACTTCTGTGATTGTTAATGTTTAGTGCCGTATAATAAGAACGTTTACAGGCGAAAATAAAAAAGGTGTCTAAAGAAACAGCGAAGACAAGACACAGAGGAAAAACACCTTATGAAGATGCATAACCTACGGTAACAAAATTGTGAAGGACTGCATGCTGTTCGGTTAAAATATAATTAGCATCGTTGTAGCATCACCAGTGACTGTTACTGTAGATGAGAATGTCAAAGTCAGTTATAATCAGAAAATCAGTGTCAAAATTTATCCCACTTTCCATAGGGAACAGGATTTGAATTTTTCACACTAATTCCAGCCAAGTGAATGCTTGTAATTTCCTTAGGGACATTGTGATAATGTCACGGAAAGCACCGTCAACAGGCTGCTGAAAACTTTCATCAACAGTTCTCTTCAATCCATGTTGAAGATTAGACAGTTGGCAAGAATGAGTAAGCAAGAAGAAAGTGTGTCAACGATTCAGCCAAGCACTATGCAGTACAACAAAAGACCAAAATGATCAAATGAAAAATAAAAGAAGCGTTGTTGTTAAGACACTATCCCATAAAATCCATTGGAAAGAACAGGAATGATCAAAATCAAAATCAATAGCGAAACTAATATTAACAACAACGTAAATAAGAAAGAATATAAACATCTACATTTTTACCACCTGAAACCCTACGTAGGATTCTTAATAAAGCAGGAATTAGAGTGGCATTTAAACCCACAAACTCACTTAGGTGAGACAAGCTCTGTAGTTTAAAGAACACCGTTGACCCAATAGGACAAAATAAAATGATCAACAAAATACGTTGCAATGACTGTGAGTTAGATGAACTACATAAATCAAACTAGTAGATAAGGAGTAGTTAGACTGTCAGAACATAAGAATTTAGCTAAGGTCAGAATGACTGACCCCATGAAGATAAGTGATTTAGAAACAAACTCAGCGATTGTTTGGATGCATTAACACACACAACCAAACAACAGGATGGGAGAGAGTTAAAATTGTAAAAAGTAATATAAGTAGGTGGAGAGCGGGAGAGATTGATTCATGAATCCTGGTTCATCGAGTTTACACAGCCAACACATGCAACAGAAGTGACTCAACACAAATACCAGAGATATGGAAGATATTATTATTATATTACCAGTCGAATCAGAGGATGATAAATAATGTTTAAATTTATTCAGTTCATTTCTCACTATAACATTCTAACAAGTTACTTATTTATTTTCCTATAAAAACACCTTATTTCCCATCTTATTGTAATTTATTGATAATACTATTATTTCTGAATGTACGTTATCTCATAGCGATTTTATATAAATATCTAATCAAATTAATCATGTATATAAATGAAGCAAGAAAGTTGTGTGAGTAGTGCCTTGATATGACTATGAGTGGCAATAAATTGTGTTCGAAATGTGGTGAACAGTAAGTATTACTGTTCAACGCTGAGTGACTTTACCAAAATAAAATTTTATCCATAAGGCACTCTTGAGACCTACTCTATGTCTAGCACTACTAGAAACATGTTTTACACGACACTCCTCGATAAATTTTTTATCAGACACAAAAAGTGACGAAAATAGACTGAAAGTAAACGTCATGTTAATGCTGACTTTTTGAGAAGAAATAGGATTTGAAGATGAGGCAGTAATTCATGAAAGAAGACATCACGAAGTGGTCACGCTATGTTATGAATTGGCAAAAGTAAGGATTCATGGGCTGGCCACTAAATTGAGTCGCAATGGTTTAATGGTCTATGAGCTCGCCTTGTAACCAAAAGATACTGTTTTTGAACGTCAGTGGTGGGTGCGTGCTCGTGAAGAGTCTCAAACTAGGGCGAAACAACTGTCCATTACTCCCTGCACGTTTTCCAATGGTTCTCTAACTGATAAAACCCTCCAACCAAACATAAGATAATAAGTTAACTAGTATCTGGAAATAATTATTCTATTGTGCTTGAATAGCTTAGCGACAGATCATTAATTACCACTCTCACAATGAGTCTATCAGCTGTTTCATGTGGAAAATACATATGATGCCATTAAATCTAAATCTAGGTCATTAAAATTTTAGCTAGTACTTTATAGTTCTGCTTTTATTCAACCCGGAAAACCAATCGCTTTATTCATTATTTAAACTAATTACTCTAGATTGGTATCGTCATTGGGGTAGACTATAATATCTGCTGACGAAAATGAGTGATCTATATGTGAGAAAGAGACTGAAAGTGTTACTGATGGTTATAAATGTCCATATTCTAATTGAAAGTTTCCATTAATATTATGAAATTTTCATAATCTTAATAAAATTAGTTTTATTATCTCAATGTACATTATATTTTTCAGGTATAAAGTATGGAAAATGTTTTTTTTAAATTTTTGATGATAATTGTGACTAGTTCAAGTGGTGAGTTCAATTCAGCTACACTATTTCTTGGGCTTAACTCATGACACGGTTGGATGTAAGCTGAAGAGACTGAATACTCTACACACACGGATATATATACTTTTGAAATTATATTTGCAGATATAAGACTGATATAAGATATGACTATTTGAACATGACCTGGAAAACATTCGCACCTGTCTTTCTGCATGACTAATTCAATGTAGTTTGTTTACTTATCAGCCTTATATCTCCCAATGTAATTTCAAAAGTATATGTATATCCGTGCATGTATAGTACTCAGCTGACGATAGTCTAGTCTGTCCAGTAAAACTACTCCACTGCCTGTATCTCGGTGAGTACTGAAGTGATCCTTATTGTTGGATAATTGTTTTAAATTAGCGATATATTGTTTTGTCAGGAGTCAGTTTTGCTACACTTTTGAGTTTTTGAACTCAAGTACAGTTGACTTGAAGTGTTGTAGTCCTTCAATAGAGACACAGATTTGGTCTCTTGTTTGACTAACTTGACTCTCGAACTCAACCTTGAGTATCCCTATTTATTACCTGAATGACATTCTCAGTCCATTTATTTTCCTTTATGCTGGAGACCGTTTCACAGTATAATGTTTTAGGCAATTATCCTCTGATATCTTCATCAGAAGGAACCTTGGTAAAAAGTATAAAATTCATTTTTCCTTAACCAGCTTATATGTGTCCCTAATATTTCTCAATTTTTTTAATTTATTGTAAAAGTGAACAGAATTACTTCATTACTTAAAATTCTACTTTCCAAAAACTTAATATTTTCACCAAATAGTCCATCTTGTGTCCAGTTCATTAATTCTCCGAAAAGTAGGACAATAATTCTTTCCATTGGACAACTGGATTAATTGCTAGTTGTGCTAACAATAGCCCAAACTGTTTCGTTTTTATCCTGGACAGTTAAAATAAATAGTTAAACATCACCTTTTGCAAATGTCTGATGATACTGAAACGTGATTATATTATTAGTACACCTATTTCTCTATGTATATCATGATTTAATTATTCCTTATTATTATTCATTTCTGGAGCTCCCAGCGGAAGAGAAGTGCAACTGTTTTACACTCTGTCCTATAGCATAACATCCAGGTGGCCTCACAAACGCCAACTCTTTCAGTCCCTCTTCATTTTATCTGCTCTGTGTCATTATCGAACAACCCAGTCCATCGCTTTCCACTCAGTATCCACCTAAGGTCTTACCATGAGGAGTCGCTAGAAGGATTCCATCTCCATTTCATTTTTCAATATGTTCCTGGATGTTTATCTGCCAGCTACAATTTCTTAATGCTTATACTTTCTGACTAGTCATGTAATCTTCAATTTCTTGGATAGATTTGTTGATGTAAGTTTGCAGACTGTTGAAAAGGCCTTTGGTGCCGCAACAAGTATTTGAACAATATAAAAGCACTAACCAGTTTGTTATAAGTGTTTTAAATTGAGATCCTGGCACATGTGCTGAGTGCTGCATATCTTCATACTGGTCTCAGTATTAACAGAGGCAGATGATGACGATTCCTGGCCAACAGCAACAACAACAGACAATAATCAGCACAAATGGTAGAAATCTGAAAGGAGCAACCTCCTTCACCCACTGACCTGGGAAGCATCGTTTCAACTGCAGGCGGACGGAACTCATGGGGATATCATAGCGAGGGGTCGGGAAAGCAAGGCAAGCTTTTATTTCTTTCAAGTCTGTGTGCAGGTCAACAACACTTAACATGAAATATAAGATCCGTATTTTCAATTTCAATGTGAAGTCAGTGCTACTTGCTACGAATCAGAGACTTGGCGCGTCACAAAGGGCACCTCAAACAAACTACAGACTTTCATCAACAGCTGTCTTTGCTCAAAACTACTCAAGATCAGTAGCAAGGATCTCTGGCAATGAACAAACCAACCCAGCAGGAACCGGTTGTGCTGCTAGTATGCAGGAAGAAATGGAAGTGGATTTGATTAGCCATACTCTGAGAAAACAAACAATCAAGTGACATAACATGCCAGGCCATTGCTCGAGTGAAACCCAGCCGAATTGGAAGTGGCGAGTTGGTCTTCAGTGTGAGGGTGACATGGAGGAGGCGATGTGAAGAGGAGATGAAAGCATGTGGGCGGACGTGGGGGCAGATGAAAAAGTTGGCAGAGAACCGAACGCAATGGAGGCATGCAGTTGAAGCTCTATGTTCCTCCAGGAACTAAGTGAAACAATAAAAATAATGTAATATTGACTTGATCCTTAATATTTGTCTTTATTCCTGTTTATTCTTGAATTTTAATATGTCTCTTTGTGGTTATGCAATACAATGATAATATCATTTTATTTGAGTTTATCGAGGTTATTCAGGTCTTGGACTGTCAGTGGGTGGCGTTGGTGAGTGATTATTGTGGACAGAGTTGCAATCCGATCTTACTCTACGTGATTCTAAAGTACATCGTCCAGTTGAAGTTTGGTTAATTATTACTCAACGTTCTCTGGACCGTACAGCTCTCTACTCCACTATTGAAGTTATTTTAAGTTTTATTGATTTCATCACTGCTGAATAGAACCACGCTGAGTTTTTAACGAATGATCATCTTCTTCTTATCTTTGGAACACTGAGTTTGTAAGTGTCTCAAGGAAGTTTTGTAAGCTATCGAGTAGGACACAGAGATGCGTACCCTGTGTTCAGATAACAGTTAGTCAGTTTGAGTCACCATACCTTAAGAGATTTGAGTATCTAAATATAACGTCAAAATTCCCACAATCTAATGAATCCACAAAGTATTCAGAGACTATTTCAACCCGCAATTTGCATAACCATTATCCTTATGGTGTTCATATTTATGCAAAAATCTAATTTTCTAAACTAAACATTTTAGTGGTAATGTAAACAGAAAAAATGAGAGTTAGTCATATTTGACTGTATAACTTTAACTGAAATCAGAATATATATGATCTAATTGGTGATCACTTTTGCGCTTTTAATCATGTGTTTTGTGAGCAAATTTAGTTAACAAACAAACAAGCAGTGAGAACAACAAAATCTTCATTCTCTTTGGAATGAGTGGTGTTCACCTTTATTTATATCGCTTTATCCATGAATAATTAGATCATCTAGCCCCTTTTTTGTATGGTTTTGTTTTCTTCATTATGATGCATTCTATAAAATCATTTACAACAGAGGTAATGAATGCATTTACAGCTAATAATTTTGATAGCTGAATCGTATGGGCACACGAAGGAAGATATTTTTACTGGTATTTATTCAAAAATAATATGAAGACTCATAAGAAAATATAAAAGCAGTAATGAAAATATTGTAAATAAGAGGGAATTCGAAGCCTTCTGCAGTACCGTGGTATCTACGTGGGTGAAAAACTATTTTCTTTCAAGGTCACCCACACAGATTCCATAGGCAAGAATCTAAAATCAAGTAAAAAGTCTGAAAAGGTCCAAGTTGCCCTCAAAAAGATGCTGATACTTAACCCTGAATTTAAAAGGGATACCGAAGCAGAAATTCTCCGTAGACGGCTTTCGAAGTATTTTAGTAAAACATTCTTTGTCACCAGCCTAAGAGTAACCTTCTCCTGCAAGAAACTATTTAGCAAGCAAGTGAAAGAAAAGCTGTCACATTGGGCCGCTTCAAAATGCAGATACCAGTTCACTTGCTCGTGTGGAGTCGACCACATTAGCCGTACTACGCGTCCGCCAGTAATAAGCTGTAGGGAACACTATCCAGTTTGGTTAGCGAAGGGAAATGCAAGGGTGTATACAGCTCGATAACAGAACACCTAGTGAATTCAGAACATTCAGCTCCATTTGAAAAGTCTTACAGAGTCATATATAAGATCCTGTCAAACTTTTCAAAGGTAGTGAAATCAAGGAATCTGGGAATAGCTGAGGCACTGGTGATCCTAAAGCTCAGGCCCTCTCTGTGTTCAGGAGAAATACATTCAACCTTTGTCCCTACGGTGGTTATCATGAAAAGTCAGTCCCATCAGTAGTGATTATCCTATCACCTTTTTTGTCCAAACTTCTATTTAATTCCGTTATTTTTTATGTTTTTAATTCCTGCCTACATAATTAGATTTGGTTGGTGTTTTCATCTTTATGCTAATCCGAACTTCCTACCTATTTTGGTATTACTACGTCCTCAATCCGTAATTTGTATGAACAGTCAAGTTATTCAGTAATTATAACCTTATTATGTCTTTATTATACTTTGTAATTTTACTAATTTGACCTTGGACCTTAAATATTTCTAGAATATTATTGCTACCTATCTACCTTAGCATATTCTGTATCCGATCTTCCTGTTTATTGCAGTTTGTAATTTTATATAACCTTTAACCGGAAATAATTCTGAAACTTGCCCATACACTCAGTGTAAATACACGAATGTACAGCACATTTGTTGACTTCATCGAAAAGAAACTTTTCTTCACTAAGACCATCTTTTCAATAATTCCCAAGATCCAATATGTGTATTCCTTGGTATTTATTCAAAAATGACATGAAGACTCACAAGAAAATATAATATATATAAAGACAATAACATAAATAACAAGCAATTCGATGCCTCTACAGTACCATCAGGCCTACATCGGAGGCTAAAACTAGGTTTCTTAATAATACTATGATTAGATTGGCATTTAAATTGACCAGCTCAATCAGAAACACACTTTGTCGGTTGAGGGATACGACAGATCTAATTAAGAAAATATTTTTATTTAATTAATGTCATGTGAGTTCAATAACATAGGTCAGACCTGTCAAACCTTATCAAAAAACAGAAATTCATCTGGGTCTAGAATGATAGACACTATTAAATTAAATAATTTAGAAAAAAGCTTGAACGTTATAATTCATTTGTTGGACCTATGAGAAAACTCCAGAAGATCTGGATTTCGCGCATGGATGATTTACGTCTTATGTCATATAAATTCGAAGAATTACAGATAAAAACCAACAATTTGTCAGAAGAGGCAGGCAGTGGAGACAGGACTTCAAGTGAACAGATAGAGAAGACGGAGTTGGAGAAGATACCGAACAACCAAGAACAAGCATAATTCCATATCAACTTTCTTCATTTTTTCAACTAAAGGCAGTCAACATGGATGAAGATGTGAAAACCAGAATCAGAAAAGTACAACAAACCTTCATCACACTGAACTCAGTTTGTGAATCTACTGC
Organism: Trichobilharzia szidati; assembly: GCA_944472155.2. Lineage (NCBI taxonomy): Eukaryota > Metazoa > Platyhelminthes > Trematoda > Strigeidida > Schistosomatidae > Trichobilharzia > Trichobilharzia szidati. The sequence goes on along the minus strand of OX235277.1, from coordinate 65,266,186 downwards.
ATTCAACATAAAGAAACAAGTCTATATTCTCAACGCCAGTGTTAACTCAGTCACTTCTTCTGTATTGCCCAGAAATTTGATGCATGAGTCATCAGAAGGATTTTCAACAGCTGGCTGCAGATTTTCTATCAACAGCTGCCTTCGCTCGATGCTGAACATTAGGTAGTCAGTCAGGAAGAAAAAGCAACAAGAAACTCTGAGAACAAACCAGTCAATAACCTGTTTATCAATAAATATATACCGAAAAACTAAGGATGAACTGTACATGCTGAGGCGACCGTCAAGTGATATCGTTCACGAGGCTAGCGCTCCAGCGGTACCGTGGTGGGAAACAATTAGTTGGACGTTGTTTCAACGGTGACACGAAGTGATCGTATGAGGGAAAATTAAGGCTTATGGACAATCGCGTGGGCAGCTACAGAGGACTGTAGAGAAGGAAAGAAAATACTGGTGAAGGCCGATTTTCTGTCCCAAACCCAGAGAAGTAATAATATTCCACTCATTTGGTTCCCTTCATTAGTTTCAATGAAGCAAGAAACATCGGATTTGCGGTAAGAAAAGACTTCATTCTATTACACAGGTTGTCATCAGCTGAATACTATCCGAAATTACAATGATTATAAATAATGACAATAACACACTCCAATGTTTGAATGGCAGTAGGGAAAATGTTATGATAACTTAACGAATCGGAAATGGACCTGGTTGTGAGTGTTAACGTGTTTCAATACTTGAGGGAACTGTTCTTCAGTTATATCCTAGGCTCTTAAAATGTACTTCCAAACCTCTTATAATCGTCTTTCAAATAGATATCATCGTTGGATTTCTTGAAAGAGACAAAGCAGAGATGTCATAATGGAATGGTTTGTGCTCCAGCTTAGAGGGCATTAAGTCTCAGGATATACTGTCAATTAATATTTTACTTGAAGATATTGTACCAAGGGAAAATATCGTGCAATAAACTTCTTTGAAAATTGTGTTTATTTTAAAAATACTGTCCAGAATAAAGATGTTATTATTATTATTAATACAGGCCTTATCACGAAAGATTTACTATCCGTGCACTAACAACAACAAATACAAAAATCTTCGTTCCATTTGGAAAATGGATGTTATTTTTTTTACGTTTTGCGTTATCTACTTTCACTTTGCTTTTTTTTGGTATTCCACAAAAATTAAAAAGTGAAATAATGTCTCTATAGTATTACTGAGAGGTTGTTTTTATTTCAAAAAGAGACATTGTTTTCTCCGGGTATCATGCACAAAATGCATGAATAATGTTGAAAATTACTCCGAAAAAAACAACCATTTTTCTATGGCTACACAATAACTAAACAAAACTTAATTATTATTTGAATAGAATTACTACTGAATAATGCTTTCCCTAGAGAAATTCGTGATTTTCTCACGTAAGAGGAAAACTTATCATCGTTAGAAAAGATATCAGTTTTCGTTTTGATCCTATTTTGAATTATCCGTTCCACGATGTAATTCTACGGATTAATAGAAACGTATAAGCTAACTGATTGTTAGAATTCTACCGAACTTAGCTAAATGGTCATAAATCTTTTCTCAAAAATTCGCATCGATGAATATTAAAAGGCCCACAGATAGACGAACTGGTCAGCAAGTAATCTAGACTTAAACTGCCCAGGTCACAACATATACTCCATTTTGGAACACCTGATCGACTTCTGTCACTCTGTCAACCCTGACCATGATTTTAAGATCATATGTAGAATCCATGATAACTTCCCGCGTTTCCTTCGTTACAGACTTCTAATGACAGCTGAGGCCTTGGCAATTCATGACTTTAAGCCAGACCTTTGTGTACAAAAGAAGTATGAACAATAGCTACTTCTACCTTGTCCGTAGAGGGATAGACATTCATTTATTTTGTTTATTTAGTTATTCTATGTACTCTTCCCTTATTACTACGATTATTATTACTATCATTATTAATATTACTATTCTCACTCTGAATCTTTTCCACTTGACCCACTTGACATTTTAAACCCAAAATTATTAATTTCTATATTTTTATTTTTACAATATCGAATTCCACCTTATCAAATTTCACACCATGTTATGTAACATTTTATATTCGTCTACTAATCTTATAATTATGTACCCTTTTCCAAAATATATACACCTTATGTATTATTCTATATGCGACATTAATTATTTTGCCACTTGACATTAAATTTTGATTATAATCAAAATTATTTTAATTGCATTTCATACTATTATTATTATTTCATTTATTCACACCTTTGACCTAATTCCCTCACTGGATATAATTTTTATAAAAACCATATATGTACGATTGTACAGCTTGATAATAAATTCGTTGTTGAAAAGAGTCTCTTCGGTGAATATTGTGTTCTTAACACAACATATACGTTGAAGATAACTTAAGTGCATCTGACGCATTTGTCTGTGGACTTGGATTGACTATAATTCCTAAGGAATGTGAGAAAATTAATTGTTACACGTGCAAAAGACAGGACTTTAGATAAGCAAAGAGAGAACAGAGATAATGAAGATATCCTATCGACTATCGCAAACAACAGTCGCCATGAATCGGAGAAATCTAAAGATAGTAGTCTGCTACACTTACTTCGGCAACTGTACTTCAACTACAGATGGCACGGATGGGGAAACGTCGCTCACTAGTCTGAACTCACTGTAGAAAGCTACTGCACTCATCCGAAAGAAGAGGATTCGAACTGCAAACACTAACATCAAATTAGTCAGTGCTTTTATATGGTTCAGAGATTGACATTCTACTAGGGAATAACCTCGTTGACTAAGAATATGCCAATGATGTAGTCCCCCTATGCAAAGACGCTGAAAAAAGCAGAGTTGTCTGAACACCTTGAACAAAAGTCACCAAATATTTAGCATGCGATTTGTTCCTGTGAAATATAAGATGATGCTACAGGACTGCACTTCATTGACATTGACCACTTCAATTATTTGGGACGTTGCATTAGCCCCAATGGGTGTAAGGCTGTCGAAATCGCAGCGCTCACCATTTTCGATATAGACATCATATCCAGCTGGCTATCAATCAAAGGATGTGTGTGCCATCCAGCAGTTCACTCTGTCCTCCTCTATGGCTGCGAGACATGACCACCGAAAACGGCAAAAGTATCTTCGGTCAAAGGTTTCTGCGTTCTATCTCCAGTCTCATGTGATGATTTAATAGGGCGAGTATTACTAAGTAAGCGTCAAGTGCCAGGTGAGGTGGGGGAAGAAATCAATCGACGCAGTTGTGGAGTTATATCGATTAGGAAGGATAAGACATGTGTTACGCATGTCTAACTTTCGTCTTGACTGACGACCCGCAGGTGTTAGGTGACATCGCATCAGTCAACGGAGTCCATAACAGTAGGTTTGAGTAAGTCACGTAGGGGAGTGTAGACTGCCTGGTTGGTTGCGTTCCTCGGGATGATAAGAACGAATAAAGGCTGAGGACAACTGGTGATATGGATCAAAGCCATTCTCAATGGATGATGGAGATGGATTACCTCTGTGTGTTTTGTCGTATCATCCAATAGAACTCTGCTGTTCTATCATGTTACTATTCTTATTCACTCAGTTGCTTTTTTTCATTTTTTTATTTTATTTCATTAAAATTTTATTGTAGCTCGACTCCACACAGCTGTTTTTGATACAAGTGTGGAATTTTCAGTATGTGATATTGACAGCCCAAACGAAGCAGACCAGCGGTTGATATCAGGTGTACGTCGGCCTAGGATCGAACCCCGGATCATGTGCATGGTCGATGACAGTTCTAGCCCCTGTGCCAGCGTCGTATGAATCTCCCCTTACTCTCTTCTCTTGATTTGCGTTACGTGGGGTGTGGTGACTCGAACTGCATATATGTATGAAGTTTTATGTTGAAAACGAGATACGATAAGCATTTGTGACAAGACACTGCACAATTTCATCAGCAGATACCTTCACCCGTTAGGAGAAGATCATATTGCTGGCTGAACAGGATAAATAACAAAGAAGTTTAGCAGTCATCGGGTCAGAAAAGATTCAGTCATCCCACAGATCTGCAGAAGAATGGTGATATATCTAACAAACGCTAAGAAGATATTCGAGTGTCACCAAAAACCAGGTTGGTTATCAAGTGGCGCGCCAAATGCGTTTGGCATTCTAGAGTGATACAGAGGAGATCATGTGTAGAGAAAATGGAAGCTTTAGGTAATTTTAATGTATAATGATGACTAGCAATGGAATCCACGATGAGCATTTCATCCCATTTAGGACTCGTTGGCTGAATGTGCCTGCATTCCCTAGCAGGTGGTGACGCAGTTGAGGAAAAGAATCAAAAAGAAAGCATGCCAGTGGTTAGGCGTTTTATCGGGCTATGAATAATATCTGCCGACTTATCTCTACAAATTTAAAATGTGTTGAACAGGTGGACATCAAATGACCGCCTACCCATCGCTTTATTAACACTTTTACAGTAAGTACTTTCTAAATGCTTCAATAAACTTATAATTGTGTAAATGTTACAAAATGTTTCATTTGCATTACTTTTCGTTTGATAGGTTTTACAGCTAACCTAACAGCTTCTATTCTAAATAACAGTTAATCATGCGGACATAATATGTTAGATAATTATGACGATTTATTGGAGATAAGTGGAAATGGGTGAATGAATTCCGGTTAGCACAAAAATAGCGACTTCCGGTAGTTTATTCTACATTCAACAAATGACAGACTTCTCATTAATTATAATATATAATACACGCATGTAATTACTAATCTCTGGTCTAAACCTTTTAAAACTGATTATCTACATCTCATCATGAAATGTTGACAACTTGAATAAAAGCCCTCTGTTAGAAATATTTGTGTGTTAATTTCAGCGGATGAAATATATATATGTCTCAAGATATGGTTGAATTGAAAGCAATTTGTATTTTTTTTTAGTGATAGAAATGAAGCTATGCTATGAACTGACAAAATATTGAATTCTTAGACTGTCGGGTTCAGATCCAGTAACTAAATGCCGCAGTTTTCATCAGTCATGTGGGTAGTCAGGGTTTGATTCTCTCTCAGTGTACTCCTAGACCTCTCCTTCCCAATAGCAAGCAAGCGCAGAGAAGATAGAAGGTCAAGCTTTAGAGCATCACCTCAACTGAAAGTACAGGTTTAAAATCCTGAAGTTAAATATTACACTATAAAACTCAGGTCCTCATGGCCTTTTAGGCTGAAGGTTCTTTGCTTGATTTTTAGTGGCCTGATGATTCCGAACAGCTAAAGGGCAACAAATAAGGACATGACAATTGTCCAACATCCCTTGACTTTCAGTATGTCGATAAGTTAATCACGAAATATACCCTGAAATAATTGAAATCGACACGATTCTCTGGAGAAAAAAGACGGATAGTCATGAAATATCTGACTAATCCTATGTTGGAAGCAGCTTAGGAAGGTCTTTGAAATCAAAGAATATCCGACTTTTACATACTGCATTAAATAAATTATACTGTTGCACATCTGTCAAATTCATTTCCAATATAAATTCTGAAGTCAAAACAATCAAGAATGTAAGTGTAATTCCATGAAACCATATAGTACTGATTGACTGGAGTGAGTAGTATACAATTCACATCGACCAGGCAGAAGTGAATTAGACGCTCGATTGCCCTTCAGCCTCTCTGAGGCCAAACTAACCAATGCTCAGTCAAACCGTACACGCAGCTGACGAGCGTGACCCCAAGGGAGACAAGCGGCTGTCCCGGTTGTTGTGAGGCGTATAGGACTACACATCTCCGTCAGTTACTTGTTTATGGTTTCATGAAGTCTTAAGTTAAATTTGAGGCATGAGAGAATGTCGACCTGCCATTCAAATGCGACCGTATGTGGCTGTCAGTGGCAGCCAAATGAAACTTTGTTAGAAGGATAACGACATGCAGCCTAAATTAGCAGAGTGTAGGCTACACGTGAAATACACGAAAGCCTGCACAAAATCTAAAATTCCTTTTGAATAGTTTGTGAAATGTTTCTGACACGTTTTGAAATCGATGGTAAAAAAACTTCCGGTTTTATGATACAGTTTGCATACAGCTTATGCAAAAGAATAACAAAATTTAAGCTGTTTGATTAATTTCCAATGGTCATTGCATGATAAGGTTTGAAGACTCACTCTTAAATAATCGCTATTATAAATGCAATTATCGCGCATTACGAATTACAAATAACTTTGGAGAGTGATTGGCTTGTTTCTTGTTTCGGTTCCTCCCATCTAACGTCAGTGAACATTCAATCAGTATAATCTTATTGTTGTATGCAATCGGCAGGAACCTTTGGACCTAGTTTTCGCGCTCGTTGACACGTGTCAATAGGCGTGTCTGAAATTCTCAAGGAAGTCATGTCCACTCTCAGATTCTTACCCGAGTCATACAGTGCTTCAGTCAGAGACTTTAGCACTGAACTATTGGGGTAAGTGACTGACCCCCTGTTGAAATGCAATGAATGATTTGGTTTGAAAATGTCATCAGTCGAGTTTTTGATTTTTGAGAGGAGTGAATTCTATCATTCAGGTGTTCAGTATGACCTGCATGCTAGACAATTCACCATCACGTTGCACTCTGAGCCCTCTCAAGATTGTTTGATGAGTGGAGATAAACACGAAACGCTGGTCTAAGTCATCTTGTCGACCACCTTCAACTAACTAGTAATAACACCTCAAAGTGCATAATAGAGGCGAGTCGTCTAGTATGCTGTTCACTCGCCAAACTTTACTGATAGAATTCAGTCTTCATCCACGCCAAGGACTATCCGCACGATATTGGTTACTACCCAGTGTCTAATGAAAGTATGAATTAGTCTAATGCTTTTTTGATACGACAAAATAGCTAGATGGTTAGAAGGCAAATGTGAGGAGAGATAATGTATATATACATATATGAGAAGCTTTTTCATTTAGTAATAACCATAATAAATTAATCAGGAATCATTTAGCGGGTTGTTAATATGAAAATAAAACGAACACTTAAGGTGAAATGAATGTTGTATATATTCAGAAAGAAGATAGTCTCAAGAAGAGAGAACTAAAAAAAGACGCTTAAGTTGCAGAACAAACCGACGACCACTGAAACTCTAAGATTCCTAAAAAAGTAGGGGCAAAAGTTGCACTTGAACCTACAGCTTCACATGCAAGAGAATGATGTCCGTTAATGGATTCCATCGAGGTCAGACATACTGGTTAGAATAGGAGGCCGGAATCGGATGGATTAATGGACTATACAAACTGAGCAAAATCTATATTGGCTGACCATAATGAGATAACAAATTCAGTAAAAGGCTCAGTTGTTATGCACATGCTACGAAACATGGGACCAAGAAACAGTCTTAAACGCCAATACGACAGCATGCAGTTAGAAATTAATAAATGATGCTTTATCAGTGGAATCGGCTGCAAATACACGCAATAAGAATGACTCAGGCATCTAAATGATCACATTAACTTCGACAAAAATGAAAAAGAACCACTGAAACAATAAAAACCGAATTTCTAAGCCGTGTAATTAAAAGTGATCTGATTACAAACAGTAATAATGAATTGTATTCGAAATGTAATCTGGTGAACTATACTGCATTACCATGTAATTTGTGTCTAGAGTTGGACAAACTCTAAGATCTACAGGTGGCAACTCGCAATGAGCGAGAAGGAGCAGCAAAGGCAGGACTTCAAGAGAACGTATAGAAGGCAAAGGCAACGAAGATAATCAACAAACTAGAACAAGTACCACTGACAATCAACTGGGGGAATTACATCGGCCAAAGTGGGTGTCCCCATCGAATTAGAATCCAAGAACACAAATCAGCCGTGAAAAGACACGATCTGTATTCTCTAGTATCAATGCATATAGACAATTATGGTCATCAATTACATTGGGATAATGTCAAAATTTTAGACAGAGGAAACGCCAAAAGTGCCAGGGAATTAATAGAAACCTGGTACTCAGACGAATATGCAGTTAACAAACACGTTAATATAGACGAAATATACCAACTAATAAAAAGTAAATCAGGTGATCAGAAATTTTAAAAATCAAGTCAATAACAAACGGTCAATACATATGTAAAGATGGTTACCAGGAGACGCAGTTATATCACTCAAATTTAAATCATTTCACTTTATGCTAAATATTGCGCTGAAGATGTTGTCGAGCAGGGGGACGACGAAAGCTCCGCAACTAAACTAACCAGCTCAGAGAAATTTATTAATTGGCAATTCACCCTTTTCAATTACATAAGTAGCGTTGTTTCAATTTCAGGCAGCACATATGAGGATACCAAAGCCGGAATCGTAAAGACAAAATGAATATTCATTCATTTGAAGTCAGTATGGGTATCTGCTGCACTCAGAACAAGAAAAGACATTCAGATCTTCAACCGTAATATCAGATCAGTGCTTCTTTATAGGTTCCCCGACATCATACACATGTCATAAAAAGCATTTCCATTGGACTGTCATCAGCAGGAGATCGTGAAAATGAGAGACAAGGAATTCTGCAAAAGAAATAAGCAGCGAACAACCGCCTAAAAATATGCAGAATAAAACTGAAATGGACGGAATACACACTGAGGAAACCACTGACTAATATCAATAGCCAGGCCCACAAGTTGAACTAAAATAGGAGCATAATGAGTTGGATATGAGTTTGAGTGTAAGGTAGAGGAGATCGTGTCAGTATCGGTCACAAGCGTATTTGCGATAGGAGAGCCAGGTAAGGTGGTCTACGATGAACAGAGCGAAATGAAACTATGCTGCTGGAGTTCAGTGTTTCATTTACAACCCAAAGGGGGTAATAATAATAGAATAGAATAACATCGAATTAACACACTAATATGGAATAACACACTACTAAAATGTCCGGATTTTACGCATATGTCAGCTCTTATTTTGTTTAGGCAGTAAACCTACTCAAAAATGACTCAAAATACCGATGATAATAATAATATAACGAGGATATAGAGCAATTCCCTTCAGGTTGACTTAGTGTAGACGACAGGCCGAAATTACCAGTGAAAAAGGCAGGATGTTCTGCCAGATGCTCTTACATCATCCATTCATACTCAACAATTTTGAGTTGTCAGTTTTTAGTCCAACTGGAGAGAGAGAGAAAGATGAGACTGAATAATCTACTATAAACTGGGTCTTTTCCTCAAATTAACTATTCATTGATTGAGAAGTAAAGCCATACGATGAAAAATTCAGAATCCTTCTATGTAATATGACGACATCACATTTTGTTGACAAAATGGATTGCGTAAAGTAATTCTCTATCGGAATATGCCTTTGCTTTTTACTTTTGAAGTATACTTATGTCAATAAATGAATGGCTGTCACGTTTTATTTAATTATCCTCTTGCTGTGTAGTGAATAAACAATAAAAAAATGGTTGTTTTTAAGTGGGATGGATAGAGAAATATGAATCCTTGTAGAAACCACTTCAGACATGAGTGATTTTACCTCAGTGTGCCTTGCAGATTCAGTGTGAAGTAGGTTCCACAGAATTTCTTATACGAATAAATCCTTGACACTGTAGTAGAGTATAATTCCATTATGGATAAAATTTATACTGATAAAGTTTCACAATGTTATACAGTAATATTTACTGATGACCATGTTTCGAGCACAATTTATTACTGCTCATAATCATATCAAGTAGCTCACGCGTGTTGGGTGTAAATTTTATGAACAAAGATTCATTAATCACCTTACCCATATATTACTTCTTAGAATTTGAAATCTCTTCTCCTCTATTGTGTGATTTTGTGTTAGTGCACGCAATGCAATTGATGAGCTTTTTTCCCTAGATTACGTATGTTTGCGGGGTCTGTCATTCTAACCTAAGCTAAATTCTTATGTTCTGACAGTCTCACTACTGAATCTTTGATCGTAAAATCTACACCCAACTCATGCGATAGGAATGACCCATCACTCATACCAGAAATATGGAAAATATTACTACCAATCAAATCAAGAGATCAGGAATAATGGAACCATATAAATGAAGTTAGAAAGCTGTGTGAGTCACTTGATATGATTATGAGCAGTAATAAATTGTGATCGAAACATGGTCATCAGTAAATATATTTCTGCATAACACTATGAGACTTTAACAAAATAAATTTTATCCATAATGGAATTCCACAGAATTTTGTCCATTAATCGTCGACTATTGTTCTACAACTCACTGATTTTCGTTACATCTTGACCATTTACACCTATTGTGTCTACTATTAACGGTCTCTAATTCACACTGTATCTACAAGTTGACTTATGGTTTCCAGTAGAACCATCAGAATACTCCAATGTAATTTGAGAGAACACATTCATAAGTCATGCAGTCCAAATACACTTAATTCGAATAAAAAAAATCGCAATTATCCACTACAAAGCATTTATTAATGTTTGGTCACAAAATCAATATGAATGACTGTTTGGCCAATGCAAGCATTTTAGGGATTAATTTCATGCATCCAAATCTATGTGTATAGGAAAAAGTAGACTTCAGCAATAGCCTACCATGGACTGCTCGACATCCTAAAATATGACTGGCTATTAGTATACATCGGTGGCACAACGGTTAGGACGCTCGCACACCATGCACATGGTTCGGGGTTCGATCCCCGGCCCGCGCACTCCTTTACCTCGCTAAGCCAGAAATAATGCTGGTAAAGAGGAAAGGTTGGGCATGTGGCTAGCAACCCCATCCTGTAAAAATAAACACTGTTACAGAAACTTTGAGCCTCTAGCTTGAAGCCCTATATTCCACTGGGAACATGAAGGAAAAAAATAAAACAAAATTAATTAGTATGCACTTTCTGTAAAACAGATCGCAAAACATTTGGTTTCATAGTTTCTTTCTTGCTACTTTTTGACAGATCGTAAAGAAAAAAAGAAATTTTATATTGTCCCACTATTTGTCTATTTTATGTCTTATTTAAATTTATCATTAGGACTAACTGTTTCAGTCAGTTAAACGTACCAGCAGTATTTCGAAAACATGAACATATACCAACCGAATCTTGTTTATTTCTAATGTTATTTGATTCAAATCATTTCACTGAACAGCAGGTAGCACTCGAGAGCTGTTTCGTCCTGTTTTCGTATTCGTCAGTATGACTCACATACGACGCCTCCAGTGATCAAACCTAAGACCTTCTGATCACCAGACCAAGGTCGTAAACCATTCAGCAACTTAAAGCGTCAATTCGTGGTAAAGCACTGACCTCATCAGTGCAAGCATCCACGCCACCTTGACCTTGCGGAGGCAGTGGGTTCGAGCCCTGGCACATGGTGGGTGCGAATAAAATAACATTAAATCAAAGAATGAGAGGTTAAAGCCAAATATTACTCAGTCAAACGAAAGAGTGAATACAGTCATGGAGTTAGCAGGGCAAGGAAAGACTGATAACTGCTTCTTTCTGAATACATAAATCAGGTTTTGGGCGTTTGATAGCTATTGCTTTTACACTGTAATTTCCTGTGCACTGTTTTTCAAGTCCAAACATTTGCAATTATGTGTCCCATTGGGCCATATCGTTGACGTCGTCATTCAAACTCATTTAATTTCATGCAAAAATTTCCCAAACGGACTTCATCAGACTGTCAGCATCCACCTTACCCTCAGCTTTCACCTTGTGTCTCCTCAGTTGAAACAAGCAGTCGTTTCAAAAGACTTTATGTGTGCACGTCTGAGTATAAAAATTCCACGCTACTACATTCCCCACACATTTTATTTGATGAAAATAGTGTCAGGCACGAACTAATTAAATTTCTTTGCAATTTTAAATAGATAATTTGCCTCACATTATACCATCAAATTTCACCTTTATTACTCCCATTATACTTATGATCTTGTTGTATTTTTAGTTTATTCATAATTGTTAATACAATTTATTCTCCGTAATGGTTGTTATTTTTCGTTTTTTCCCTCACTATGCTATGTCAAGAGAACATTAGATTCAATACTCCATAACATGCTAAGATTTTCATACTCTATCGACAGTATTATTTGAAACAAACCTGGTTTTCTCATTATCATTAGAGTTATTATTCTCACTTTATATGTCAAAGGAAGTCGTCCACTTCATTGCTTACTGAGGTTTTGCTATTTCTTTTTTCTGTTTTCTTTCTTCTTGCATGACCTACCTCATTCTGATGAAATGAACTTTGTTAAGTATGTGAATGATCTTATTATTTCGGTGTCTGTTAACTCCCAAATAGACTGCACTCAGATGAACAGCTTTCCATCAAGAGTCAGCATATGGTATTTGTCTAATGGTCTTAAACTGAATCCCTCCTTATTTCAGACTGTTAATTTCAGTTTTACAATATAAAAGAGAGTTAAATGAAGCTGTTAACTCCTATGACCGTTTTAAAATTGATGATAGTGATGTAGAAATAATTTGGAATAATTCTACCTTCTGATCTATCCTGGCCTTCCTACGTCTTAGCAATTTCTAGAAAAAAAATATTTCGTCGGACTTTTTTTATTAAGGTAATGAGGCATAACTCAACCACTCCTCCTCTAACAGTTTGCAACTCGTGTATCTTACCTATTCTTCTTTACTGTCCACCCTTATTCTTTCCTGGCTTGCTTAGAAAAGACTATGTCATACTTCGTAGGACTCTTATCACTGTCAAGTAGGGCTAGTGGTACCCCGTTGGGCCATATCGTTGATGTCATCACTGACACGCGCATAATTTCATGCAACAGATTTGCTAAAGAAATTTTGTGAGACTGCGAGCATCCACTTTGCCTGCGGCTCCTACCTTGTATCTCCTCAGGTATTAAAAGGAGTTATTTCAAAAGACTTTATGCACGTACGTCTAAGTATAAAAATTCCACTATACGATATTTGGCATGTATTTTATGTGATGAAAGTAGTGTCAGGGACGAACTAACTAACCTTCTTTGTACTAGTAAATAAACCATTTTCGCCATCCTTATTCAACCAAGCTTCGCTGTTATTATCCTTCTTATGTTTATAATCCTCTCATTTTCCGTTTTTGTTTATTTTCTCATAAATGTAAACATATTTTAAGCTGTGTAAAAATTGCTAATTTTTGTTTTCCCCTCATCATGGTATGTTAAGAGAACATTGGATTGTATACTGTATAACATTCCAAAATTCCAAAAATGAATCGATAATACTGTTTGAAACAAACCCACTGTTACAACTATTATTATAGTTATCATTCTCATTTTTTACTTCACACATCAAAGCAAGAATCGGAAAAGCAAGACAAGCTTGCACAACTTTCAAGTTTGTATAGAGGTCAACAGCACTCAGCATCAAATATAAGATCCAGATTTTCAACTCCAATGTGAAGTCAGTGATACTATAAGGATCAGACACTTGACCAGCGCGTCATAAACAGCATCTCAAACAAACTACAGACCTTCATTAACAGTTGCCTTCGCTCAATACTCAAGATCAGATGGCCAGAAAAGATCAGCAACAGAGATCTCTGGCAATGAGCGAACTGACCAGGAACCGATTGTGCAACAAATATGCAGGAAGAAACGGAGATTGATTGGCCATACTCTGAGGAAACCATCAAGTGACATCACTAGACAAGCCATTGCTCGAGTGGAACCCGAAAGGGAAGCGGCGAGTTGGTAGTCAATTCAAGGGTGACTTGGAGGAGGTCATGTGAAGAGGACATGAAAACGTGTGGGCAGACTTGGAGCCAGTTGAAGACTCTAGCAGAGAACCGAACGCAATGGAGACGAACGGCTGTAGCCGGATGTTCCTCTAGGAATTAAAGGAAACAATAATAATAATACATTTTTGCCACTATTACCACTATAAATATGGAAACACTCCAGTAGTTAATTTTATTTATATTTTGAGTAAGTTAGATGCGATAATGTGACAAATGGTGAAAATTTCATGCTCTGTTTTAAGTACTGTTTTAATTTAATTTTTTTAAAATTTTGATTTACAGCTTGATTCCACACCGTATTTTCAGTACAAGTGTGGAATTTTCAGCATGGATATCGGTAGCCCAAATTCAGGCCGACCATAGATATCGGGTGTGCGCCGGCAGGGGATCGAACCCCGGACCATGTGCATGGTCGGAATAAAGAGGATTACGTGGAACGGACAGCCTACTAACTTTCACAGTTGGGTACCACTATACACCAAACGAAACCTGATCCGTTCACTCAGCTACAGAGTTCGCAGAATCTGCACCCCGGACACCGTAGAAGATGAACTGGACAACCTCAAGAGAATCCTCGTCGAGAATTGCTATCCAGAAAGATTTATTGCAAAATCTATGAATCCTAGACCAGAAAAGCCGCCCATACTCAGCGTCAGGAAAAAACTACTCTACATGAACCTCCAATTCAATGGAGATCTATCTGCGGAAACACTAAAAAATCGACTGTCGCGCTCACTTAAGAAGACCTTCTTCGCAGCTGAACTACGACTAACCTTCTCCACAAAACCTATGATTCATGTGAACGTGAAGGATAAGCTACCGCTGCTGGCCTCATCAATGTGCATTTATCAATTCACCTGCTCGTGTGGAGCCAGGTATGTCGGCCGTACCCAGCGCTCGCTTTCCAAACGTATCACCGAGCACTTACCAGCATGGTTTTACAAAGGAGAAAATCGATGCCCCCGCAGTTCCATCTTAGAACATCTGATAGAATCCGGACACCAAGCTACACCGCAAACAAACTTCAACGTCGTCTACAGAGTAAGAGGTGGTCTCCCTAAAGGTGTACGAATCAGACTTCTTCAAACTGCAGAAGCAATGGCGATTCACTTGCTAAGTCCTGAACTCTGCATACAGAAGAAGTTCGTTCAATCGCTACACTTGCAATGGACGTAATCTATCTTATTAGCCAACATGTAAATTCTACCTAATCTTTTTTTTTCTGTCTCTTCATTAGTATTATTTTGTCTTCTCAATTGTAACATTTTACATTCTCAACTTTCTTGTTCTCTACCCCCACCCGATTCAATCTCTACACCCCACTACCACTGTCACTGACTTGAACAACGCTCAGTTTCTAGTCATTCATGTTACGTCATCCAACTTATTCACTCAATTTCACTTCTACTTAATCTCTACCTGTAATTACCTCTGTTGCTATCCTGACCTAAGTTGTAACATTTTAGCCAATTATATTACGTCATCTAGTTTTTTAACTCAGTCTTACTTTAGTTGCTGTCTGATTAACTTTGTCATTCTTGTATTAACTAATCAGTTTGTCAATTCCTGTATTCTACCCGTCCCTCTTTACTGCTCCCCATTAATCTTTCCTGGACTACTTAAGAAAGACTTTGCTTCGCTGCATAGGGCACTAAAAGCTGTTAGTAGGGCAAGTGGGATTTCGTTAAACCAACTGGTTAACACAATTGTGGATAGACATATAATGTCATGTAAGAAACTAGCAAATTCTATATTGTCAGACCCCGAACACCCTCTCCATACGCAGCTCTCTCCTTGCATTTCATCTGGTAGAACTAGAAGCAACTATAGGAAGCTATATGCCAGGACTACCAAGTATAAAAACTCCACAATACCCTATCTGGCACAGCTGTTATGTGATGAGAAAACTGTTAGGTATGACACGATCAACTTACTGCGGCACTCTAACAAACAGTTCCCATTAGCTTTTGTTCTCCTTTCTTTGTTACTATTATATTGTTGCTCATATATTCTATTACAGACTAATTTTATATATCATATCCTGTGGTGCATTGTTTAAATATGTGAATGCAATGCTGTTCTATTTTTTTTTCTTTTATTTCTCTTTTTCTTTTTGTTGTTGTTGCTTTATATTTCTAAATCCTTATAAAATTTATGAGGTAATTAGATGCAATATTGTAATGAACGCTGAAAATTCCATATCCGTACCACAAATACTGTTTGGAATAAAGCCATTATTATTATTATTATCTAAACTTGACAAACCTCATGTACACACACACAAATATTTATATATAAATGCGATTGTACAGCTATGTGAATGAATTCGCCGAAAAGAGTCTCTTCGCTGAATGTCTTCTCTTTTTCATATGACTCAATGGGGATTTTCAATCTACTTAATTTGCAAAGCTTTTATCGCCCTACTAGGAAACGTCTTTAGCGCATTCTTCCATTTAAGGTGAGCTATTAGATTTCTTCACGAGTTTATTAGTCACCTCTCCTGGTGATCTGGAATGGGATTGGTTGTTTTTGTGTGATTTCACACTCCCTAGGCTACTTGTATTGGAACTGAATGTTTCTTTGACTTGAACTTTGATCCTTTGTGTGTGTGAGGTTTCCTTCATATCGATTGATAAATTGTGTCTGTGTCGAGTGTCCATGGATTGACGATTCACTGGAATGTCAAGCTTCTAGAGATTCTCTTGCATTCTTGGTGTTTCCTCTGTCTAATATTTGAACGTTTTCTCAGTCGAATTGATGTCCGTGACTGTCTTTGTGTAGTGCTATGAGGGAGTGGTTCTCATGTCTTTTGACGGCTCGTGAATATGAAGACGAAGAGGATGGGCGTCCACTTTGGCCAATGTATCGTTTTCCGCAGTTGTTACGATTTATTTTATAACTGATGTTGGATTTATCTTCTTTCGCTATTGAGTCTTTTGGTTGACATAGAACTGAGTGAAGTGATTTTGTTGGTTTGTGTGAGACATCAATTCCTAAAGAAGTGAAGAGTTTTGCGGGTATTTCTGAGACTACGTTTACATATGCTGGGGCGATTTTCTTTGTGCTTTCCTTGGGGCCTTTGATCTGATAGGTTAGCTTGGGAGTATATGTCTTTTGATGAAATTCCGTTGATATCCATTCTGCCAATGTTCAACCGACTCCATTGTTCCTCCTTTATTGAAGTTATTAAAGAGAAACAAGTAGATGAAGCCTCAAATACGACGAAGTACTTACTTCTGTATTCTAGTAGCCACCAAGTTCATAACCGCTTATTATGTGATTTGCATTTTCCCTTACACAACTCCTAAGCGACAATTGTGATTGATGCAAACATCAACAGGCAAAATTTCTTTAATAAGGTCATTATAGTATCACAAATGAACCATTCTTAATTTTATCAATATCTCTGATTCCACTTTGTATTAGTGCAATACACTTGAATACACCTTCATGTTACTAATTCTAAAGATGAATGGTTTTAGAAATTCAAAATGTATGATGTTTGGGTGCATGCCAACACACTCAAACACACACAAACATCCTTCTGTGGCTACAAACAGTCCTCCGGAAATCAACTTCCTGTGGACGGGTGTGTTTTTGTGAGTGTGTGTGCAAATATATGTCCATATACACATATATATACACTAATGATAATCTAATCTGTAAATTGACAGTTCTCCTCTCATTCAACCTACTGTTTTTTTCTAAAAATTAGCCAATTTCTGTTTAAAGAGGTAATAATTATGAGGCCGATACATACATATACGTTGGCCTTCTAACTGTGATTAAATGATGCCATATATATATCGTTTTTTGGCCCCATGGTAACGAGTAGTGTCAATTATAGCCAACCACTATCCTCCCCCCCCACCACAACAACACCAACAACCAATTTTCTGGCTTTTTGGTTTTACAATATATCTGTCGTCTTTACCTTCACTGGTTTTGCATTTCATATATCTATATCCTATTCTTTGGATTTTATATATAGATATAGTACTTAAATCTAACGATATTTTTACATCAAAATTGGAAGTACCTATAAAACATTGAGTGACATTTGTGCGTATACTTATAGTACATTTAACTGTTATGTAGAATGATTGAAAATATCTCGTTGAAAATAATTTTGAAAATGGGTAGTGAATATAAACAAAGTTCAAAAAACAACTAATCAGCTTTTTTTGTTTTTAACTAGAGATGAAAAGGAAATCGTTACATTTCTCATGTCACTTTATTATCTCAAAAACATAAATTACCGTGACACTCTGCTTTGATGAATGCTAAATACAGCTGACTTCTAGTGTTGGTTTATTGGGATTTAATTTGATTGATAAAAGGATTTTATCGTGAACTGATATTGGTTAGAGAACCATTGGAAAATCGGCTGGCAGTTCTGGACAACTGTTTCGTTCTAGTTTGGGACTCTCCAGCAGTACGCACCGACTGGCTCTATACAGATAGCTAGTTACTTGGGCTCTAGTGAGAAGTCATGATCAGTAGGATACTGCAAGTTGAGTGTTAGGACAAACACTCTCTAGCGAAGACACTGGTCAGTGCCAGTCGCTCTACATCGCGAATCGGTAGAAGCCTGGCCTCATTAAATTGGGTTTTAGTGGTTGAGTGGTCTGCGAGCTCACCTTGTAACTGGAAAGTCATGGGTTCAAACCTTTTTTTCGGTGCATACTTTAAAGATTCCCAAACCAGGGTGAAACAGCTGTCCAGTACTCTCAGCTAGTTCAATAACTGCTGTCAGTTTATTATAAAATCCTGTAACCCATGAATATGTCTTCTATCTGAGGTGAAGTGAAGTATCTTAGAAGGTGGATACAGAAATAACATTTCTGCAATGTTCTGGAGAACGTTTTCTTCAGTCCTGTTACTGCTATCACCTTCAGCTGTATTTTTGGACTTGTACAATGGATCAGTATGTAATCCAATTTTAAGTCAGCCAAAAGAACAGTGACAATGGAGTGCGAAAGCATAAATGCCACATAAAGCAAAGAATTCTTTGGATCACACAACCTGCCATCAATACAACGCCTTTATGAACTCTGTGCACGTAATGAGTTGCAAATTTCATTGTGGTCTAGCTTTTGAGTACTATTTAGACAGTAGTTTGATAGCACGTTAGGGTTGGGGTAGGTAATAAGAAAAACTGATCATCAAATTGATGCAAAGATCATCATCACTACATCACTTCTGTGTTCAAACCATTAAAACTAACAAAGCAAATCATTATACATTATTTGAAATAATCCTAGTATGTTGCAACTCTATTTGGGATCACCAGCGCTTCCACTTGTAGCAAATCTTTTTATCAAAGGTTTAGAAAGCTGAGAACTGACAGGTTTTAGTTGTCCCCCTAGAATATGGTACATATATATTGGTACTACATTTGTCATTATCAAGAGAACTCAAAATTAACTTTCTCACACAGATTAACTTAATATCAAAATGTATAAAGTTTGCGAATGAAGTTCAGTCAGATGAGGGAACTCTAAACCTCTTCGACTGTCTTGTAAAAAGGCAAAGGGACGAGAAACTCAGGTTCACGATATACAAGAAACCTATACATTCAAAGAAATATTTGAATTCCCAGCAGGATCACTCATTAAAAGTGGTAGTTTCAGTAGCTTTAAATCTCACAAAAGAGAACTAGAAACACTATAACAGATAATGATGATATGGAGAACGAGATCTCCACTATAAAACAAATTCTGATTAGAAATGGTTATCGAAAAAGCTTCTAAATATTATTATCCGTAAAAGAGGAGAGAGGGGAGAAGAACTGGAGGATCTTGAGTATCACTGATAGCCATATCAGTGAAAAAGGACACAACTGAACAACTTCAAAGAGTTCTTGCCTTATAAAATGTTAAAGTCTGTTTCAGGGCCTCTTCTTCTTCAGAGAAAGCTTTGGTGAATGTCAAAAATAGGTTTCACTAAGTGACGCAAAACAACTGTGTCTATAGGATAAAATGTTCAGAATGTGAGGCTTTCTATATTAGGAAAGTTGTAGACAGGGAAAGGTCAAAGTGAATGAACACAGGCTATGCACGAAACGTCCACCTGGAAATCAGATAGAATTAAAGAGTCTAGAGAAAGGATATATGCTATAGAGAGCGGACATGAAATTTCAACAATGTCAATTGACCTCTGAAGCCTTACACATATTAACCACATCGAATGCAGTAAATAGAAGAGAAGGGATAGACTTATCACCGGTATGGTGAACTCTACTGAAGCAAAATAGATGAAAGAAAACACAAATATATTCAATCCCATGTTGTGACAGCTGTAAAAATATTATCATCTTTGGACGTGTTTTCCACATAACAAACAAAATGCACACACAATCATACTGATAAAATGCATTTATGACAACTCCACATTGGTCATTATAATTATATGATGACTGCTTACATTTTTCTATTGGTGGTGCAAATGTCTATCGACAAGTGACCATCAAATGGAACTCACTTCAACTTATGAAAATGTTTTAACTTTAAATTAGGATGGTTAGTAAAATGCGAATAATTCCGCCGAAGAAGCTGTGGCTTACACATCAAACTGATCAGAAAAATCTAATTTTTCGAGTTTGTCAACGGATTGACACCAGTTAGAGAACGAATGCAAATCACTAGGGAGTACTGGGCAGATATCTCATTCTAGTTTGAGAATCATTGGCAGTACACAGCCACTTGTGCGTCAGTGGCATAGCGGTTAGGACACTCGCCGACCATGAACATGGTCCGGGGTTCGATCCCCGGCCACAGACGCACTCCTTTACCTCGCTAAGCCAGAAACAATGCTTGTGAAGAAGAAAGATTGGGCATGAGGCTAGCAACCCCATCCTGTAAAATAAACACTGCTACAAAAACCTCAAGCCACTAGCTTGTAGACCTATGTTCCACTGGGGAAAATGAAGGAAAAAAGACGCATCCGCTGGTTTCGAACCGAGTACCTCTCAGTTACAAGGTTGGCTCGTATACCACTGAGCCACTGGGATCACACTGGGGGTAACTCCATCCTCACTCTTAATCTAGGTGATAACAGCTCTTCAGTCCCCGAAGCTGATTTTCGCTGGTGCTTTATTTGAAATTCTTCTTATTTGGATTTTCTGTTAAACACAAAAGGATTATTTTATATAATTTTTAATGATTCAATCTGACTAAGCGCTCAGATTATTCCAGGAAATCCGTAACGTCTACAGTCTGGAAATAAATAAAGACTAGGGTTTTTTATCATTGTATATATATATATATGAGGGAGAGAAGTATTTCCTCTTTCTTATAAATGAAACCGTTTTGACAGTTATGGAACTTGAAAACTGACACCCTTCATTGTTATTAGAATCTATTTTTCAGTTATGTTTAAGGCAAAATATCGTATTTATTATGTTTCATCATTATTATGTAAATTTCGTCCGGTAAATAAACGTTTTTTATGTGTAGAATACACGGCAGGTCCAGTAATCCGATGAATGATGTGCGTTCAAGGTCATCGGTGCGTTCGTATTTTTTCATGCTTCATTTGATAACGCGAAAATCGCTTTATATCTAATTTGAATGCTTTTAACACTTTTGAACAATCTTCGTTTTGGTAAATAGGATAAAGGGTTCTGTGATAGACTATAGCTGCATACAAGATATGTCCATTCTTCTTCGGTTTTTCTATCTGAATAGCTAAATCTTCAGCAATACAAAGATGTCGAAAGAGTACCGACTTTGTCAGGTCATTCTTCACTTTGGAGATTACTTTGAAGGAGGCTTTTGTTGAGATGTAAAGACTGATCTGTAAAAGCCAAAGGCCTATATAAGTTCACCTGTTGCTGTGGAGCCAGGTACAATGGTCATTTGACTCGTATCTTGTCTGAAAGGGCTCAAGAACACTATCCCGCATAGTTGCGGAAAAGTAGTAGTAGCTCTATGTAGAGTTCAACAATCGAACACCTTGTCAACACTGGTCAACATTCCATCTCAACAAACACCTACTTCAAGGTAATCTACAAAGTGAAGAATAACCTGCCAGAGTTAATACGCTTTCGTCCCTTTGTGCTGCTAAAGTCTTAACTATTCAGATAGGGAAACCGGAGCAATGCATACAAAATAAAATTATCCGGTATAAGATTCAGTGTAATAAGTGGATGGTTTCGAGAGCAAAATTTTATCTCTCATAAACATAATTACCGCGTGTTACATCGGGAAAGTATGCCTTATTGTACGAGGAAAGGACGCTAGAAGATCTAGACTGAGCGGATGCTTTTATGCGACATATCACAGAAAGTCAAAGATATTCAAGTGAAAACCGATAAATGGCAGAAGTAAGGAAGCGAAATAAGGGAAAAACCATATTATGAGGATGCCTAACTGATAATAACAAGCATAAACCACCATCAGGGGCAGAAATGTAAGGCAGGTCACCTATATCACTTATCTCGGCGCAATCATTTCAACTAAAGGGCAAAGGCAGGACCGGGAATGCAGGATAGAGCGTCATTAATCTGAAGTCAATTTAGAAATCCACTGCACTCAGGATAAAGGACAAATTGTGGACTTCCAGCACTAAAGCGAAGTCAGTTAGAGCTTCTTCACAGTAAAGAGTCTTGCAGCATCACCAAAAACATTTCAGACAAGCAACACTGCATACTGAAGTTCAAATGACAAGAAAAAAATTAGAAACAAGAAAATCTGGTAACGAAATTATCAACAACAAATATGTAGAGGCCACTGGAGACGAAATGGATATCTTCTGGGTAGACAGCTGAGTGATATTGCGCGCCAATTCTTCGAATAGAACTCCAATGAAAAACGAAGTGTTAATTACCCGAAGGAAGTGTATGGGGAATCGTAAAGTCAATCAAGAAGTACTCCAAAAAACTGAGTGAAGCAAAGGTGTTCCATTCGGGACCTCAGAGGAATAATAACATTAACAATGATAATAATTTTCCTGTCCCTAAGCACCTCCAATCCCAATCATAATTTGCGTTTTTAAGCTACATAAGACTGTTCAAACTAGTCTCCCAATCTCTTACATATACTTCGCAATATATGATTTATCATGTTAACAATTGACTCTTGGTGTCAGGTTTTTACGAATTTTTACAAACACTACTTATTTCCGAAGGTGTGAGGAGTTTTAACGAAAGGAATTGTCTTTGGTGACCTATGTCATTTTATTTTATATCATATAGGTATTTTTTATAGTTTAAGGATAATTTCTACCTCCAAAAACGTTTGTGACCCTACTTGAATGTGTGCTGGTCGGTGAGTTCCCGAAATTACCAACAAAAGTGATAATTTTTGGGACGCTTAAGTTTATGATGATAAACCGTCAGATTGATAATTTCACTACATTAGTCAAGGAAAACTCGTTACCTTGTACTTAAAGATTATTGAAACCTTAAGTAATAGATTTTTTAGTGAATTGTACTGAGAATTATATAGACTTTATTGCAAAGTGTAACTTTCACATCGTATTTTGGGATTTATTATAATGAACAGTTAAGAAATAATGGATATTGCTCTTGTCTACGCCAAGTAAAATCCTATGTCGCATCATCCTGGAGAGAATAAAGGATACACTGGATACAGAAATCTGTCCGCAGCAAGCTGGATTCAAGAAAGGCAGATCATATGCTGCTCAAATTGCAACTCTACGTATCGTCATCACAGAACAAAGCATAGAATGGCAGTGAAACCTCTGCCTCAACTTCATCGACTTTGAAAAGACCTTCGATAGCGTATACCGAGAAGTAATTTGGAAACAACTTCAACACTAAGGTGTGAGGTGCCCTAATTTGTATCAACCTCAATCAACAGCTACATGACAGTGTCATGTGTCAAGTGATCCACAACAGAAAACTCAACGCGGAGTTCGAAGTGCATACAGGAGTAAGACAAGACTGCCTGCCTATTATCACCGATGATATTCTTATTGTGGTGGACTGTAATATGCGTCAGACTGTGCGTTAGGAGCATAAAGAGAGTGGCATACGATGAACTATTGATAAGAAGACTCTAGGAGATCTGGATTTCGCGCGCAGATGATGTATGTCTAATGTCACACACACAAACTCGAAGACTTGCAAGCGAAAACCAACAAACTGGCTGAAGAGACTGCAAAAAGACTTCAGGTAAACACATAGAAGACAGGAGTGGAATCCAAATGGGAGGCGACAAGTGGGTAGTATTAGAAGAAATCGTGTGACGGAGAGATGAGAGAGTTTGGTCAATCGTGGACCTGGCTGAAGAGGACTGAAAAAAACAGAACAAAGTGGAGTTGCTTTGTTGAAGCCACTCGCAACGCAAGGGAATATTAAATAAAATAAATAATGGTATCTTTCGATGTAACTGCATTCTGCACTTTGATTGGACAGAAACTGGCGAGAGAAACTCATTGAACAATTATTGAGGAACAATGAATACCTCTTAGAACACTCAAAAATGCAACATTCTAGTTGATTGGAATGCATAAATCGACGTTTTACAATATATTTTCAGTTCAGCGACTGAATGTATATAAAGAAATAAAAGGAACACCTATGGGACTGCAAATAAACCAACCAGCTCAGAGAACACAACTTAACAAAATAGTTTGGTACTCTTTAGCAGTCGTGGTATATCACTTTGTATCCTGTGTGGAACATGGGACTTCAAGCTTGGTCTCTGAAATCTAACTAACGGTGTTAGTAGCTTCACGTTCAACCTTCCGTCTTTACCATAGTTAATAGCTGCTAAGCTGGGTGTACAAATGCGTCTGATGCGAAACAAAGCCAGACCACATGGCTGTTTGGCGAGTGCTGCGTTACTCATCAGATTTTGAATATTTATTTCAGCTAGAAGTTGAAAAGTACACACCTATCTACAAAGGTTTGGAATGAAACAATGAACAGGCCATTATGAACAGGTTATCGCCAACACCATACCCGTTTTTCCCTAAAATTTGACATAGTCAAATAATATTAATATAAGTGTAAAACTTAGGTACTGTGGTAGTGTGTAATTCCATATTAATTTGTTTTTTAGATATATGACAGTGAAACAGCATTATTCAGTGAATGACAAAGTTCCGACTGCAGTTCATTATCGTTCATAATCATATCAACTATAACCACACAACTTCGAAACTTGAGTTTTATAGTTTCCTTTATTCTTTCCTGTTCGTCGTCGTAGGGGTAAGATAATTTTCCAGATATCCTGGTGGATAGGTGTTGAATCATTCCTATTACACGTATTTACAGTTGATTTGGTAAACAAAGCTTCTGTTATCAATCTCTCCCTCCAACCTGTTACATTCGATTTTAAAACTGTCATCCTATCCCACCCTATTGTATGGTTGTGTGTAATTGCATGCAGTGAGTGCTATACCTGAACTCTTCCCCATATTTCTTATTGTATTCGGGTCAACCAATCTAGAATTTGCTAGGTTTTTTTGCTCCGCTAGTTTGACTGCCTCTGTTCTACCACTTTGATCATTGTATATCCAGCGGGATATTAGATAAATTAAACTGTTTTTTTAATTGGCTCCACAGGACTGATCCTTTAACCGACAAAGCTTGTTTCTAATTAAGTTTGTGGGTTTGAATACCAGCAACTTTTATTCCTGCATTGTTAAGAATTCTCCGTAAGGTGATTTCTAAGGTTCCTTCTCTGTACGTATGTATTACTGATGATTTATATTCCCTGTTGTTGCTGTTGTCATTATCCTGAGCATGTTTGTCATGCATGTCATCATTAATAATATTATTATGACTATCACTACTATTATTATTTATTTTATTTTTACATTCCCCTACATGTTTCCTGATTAATTTATCAAGGTAATTATTAGGTTTCAAAGCTTCTCTTATATGCCTCACTTCCTGTTTAACATTTGCCTTGGTCCAACTTATTTTTGAGCCCTATTAGTTGAACATTTCACAAATCCTGTTTTACTGACAAAGGGTGTGACGATCGACAAATAGAAAAGAATAAAGAAATCTATAAAACGAGAGAGTTTCGAAGTCTTGTGATGATAACTGAAATGATTGTTAGCAACAGTGGATTGTGTTCGAAACGTCATTTAATAAATAATACTGGGTGATATACCTTATGTAGAAATTAACATGGAATAGCCAACTCGAATATGACGAGTATATTTCATCACATAAAAAGAAAACGGGCTATTTTTATAATCCATAAACTAATCAAGTCCAACAATCTGTTAACATATTGATTTTTTTCGTAGTCATAGAGTAATAATTTGACAGCTCAGAATTACCTTAAACAGGAGGAATATGATTGAGTTGTCATATGCATAAATCAGCAGAGATTTTGTCAATTCTGGTTTGTAATCATTACTGTTTATACAGCTATTGGCAGCATTCAATCAGTTATTGTCAGTTAAAAATAGCATCTCTTCAAGGGTTGGCTTATATGGATTAGATTTGTTTTTACGAGTTTACCATGGATTGTTATCAGTTAAAGAATCACTGAAAACCAGGGTATACTGGAGAGCTGTTTCATCCTGGTTTGGGAATCATCGGCAGTACGCACCTACCGCCAGGGTTTGGACCCAAAACCTTCTGGTGACATGTCCAGCAAGATAGTACACCATTCAGCCAATCAGATCTGACTCAATGACCTGTCTATGAATTCTACCTTCTACAAATTCGTGATTTAGCGTGACCATCAACCGATGCCGTTGGTAGGAAATCCATCCTCACACTTGACCGGTTGAATCTCACTGGTCACGACTTCTCACTGGAACTCCAGGAAACTCCGTCCTCTAGCAATGGTTCTCTTACTGGTATCAATCCGTGATCAACTCGTAAAAATAGCATCCTTTAATTTTTCATTCATTTGGAAATATCAAATTTTAGAAAAAGACATATAAGCGAATAATATTGTTTTCATTTAGATCTTCTTCTGGCTTTACTCTAATTTACATAGACTTATATCTAAAGATTTTTAACCACTGTCGGTGATTTTGTGGATCAAATAATAATAATAAAGTAGTAAATGTTTTGAACGATATTAATGACGATGATTATAATGATTATGCAGGTGATAAGAATAACAAATATAGGATATGAATATATATATATATATATACATATATATATGTATCTGTAGACAATTCAATAAATAAATTAGGTCAAATCTTAAAAAGTGAAGTGGAACGATAATCAGAGTTTAAATAAATATTATAAAAGCACGAAGGAGTTGGAAGATAAGGAAGGGTGGGAGGTTTTTGAATAGAATTCATCTAGGCCAAGGAAGAGACAAAGGTAGAACAAACTTCTTTTGTATGCAAAGACTAGGATTGTTCTCTCGAATTCCCATTGCTTCGGCTGGGTGTAAAAGACGGTTTCTGATTCCGTTCGAAAGACTCGATGGTATGTGATAGATAACTTTCAAGGCACTATTTTTGTCCACTTGATGACCGCTATCAATCAAACGAGCCAAAATGGAACTTCGTATGGATTTTATTTGACCTTTTCCGAACCATGAAGGAAGATGCTCATTAATGCGTTAGTTATTATTATTTGATCCGCAAAATCACCGTCATTGGTTTAAAAGTTTTATATATAAATTTATGTAAATAAGAGTAAAGCCTAAAGAAGATCTAAATGAAAGCAATATTGTTCGCTTATATGTCTTGTTCTAATATTATCAATGGAAATATTTAAGGATTAGAATATCAAATTTGACCACACTGAAGGGATTCCTACACACAAACTTGTAGTGAAATATATTTGCATTCCTTGAAGGTGCTCGTAGGGAAATTAAAGAGTGGTTATTGAGTAAACAATGGATATTCTTCTCAATAAATTCCTCATCAGCTTCAACATTGATATAGGAGTGATAATGAAAGAATGATTGTTACAAACAATAATATCAACAGTTGCTTTGTAAGGATTAGATTTACTTTTACAAACCAACTATTGAAAATTAATCTGATGCTTGCTAGGGCCCCAGTGGCTGAACGGAATACGAGGTTGCCTTGTAACCGGAAGTTCCTGGGTTTGAACCCCGTGGTGTGGGTGCGTCTTGCTGGTGATTTACAAACTAGGTTGAAACAGCTAGCTTTCCAGTACTCCCTGGTTTTCAATGGTTCTCTAATTGATATTAATCCGTGATCAACTCTTAAAAACTGACCATATTAATTTGTTTTTAATTACACTAAGTCAATAGTATCAACAGAATACATTTCAAATGCATCAGTAGGAGGTTGAACAGCGCATAAATTTAAGAAAGGAACACAGAATTTGTGAGTTTATTGACTCAACAGCAGGCCAGGATACCAGTAGTGGCTGTCTGGATTTGTTTCTTTCGCATGCCAAGCCCCGGCTGCTACTCCTGTGAAGCCTGCTATATAAGCCGTTACTCTAAGAACCAAACTTTTCTTCTTTGAGAATATTTACCAGTTTGGTTGAACAAAAGTGCTGTTAAAACTGTCTCCAAACAGGTTACCAAGCTGACATTGTAAAGTATTTCTCTATCATCCACCTGGTGCCAAATATTTTACCAAAGGCCTCTAGATACCGAACACTGTCAACAGCAGAAGCCACTGCAATTCGTCTAAATCAACCGAAGCTCTGCGTGCAACAGCAGCAGGTCCAGAAAACCACTACTGTTATCCTCACTTGCTGTCCAGCCTATAAATTCGTGAATTCTCTGTTACTCTCCATCATTTATTTGATATTCAATCAGTTTAGTAATAACAATAATAATACATTTATTCCAAACAATATAAGGAATTATACAGAATGGAATTTTCAGCCTTTTGATACATATTGCAACAATTAGGCTCCTTTTGTAAGTATGTGCATTCATAAAATTTAAAATGGTAATAATAATATTATAAATGAAATCACTACACACAGAATGTTGGTGGAAACATAATAAATTATACATAGATAATACAACAGATAACGCATGCTATAATAATAATCTTTGCTCATACTTTGCAGTTCAGTTACTGATGTAAAAGGTTTATTATTAAGTTCTTCCCTGGCTTTTGACTCTTCACAAAACCCCTTGCTAAATATGGTTTGGTAGAATGTTTACACGCAGTTGTACGAGAATAAATTGTTATGAAGCTTCTTCTGTTCTTCAGTTTCGCACTGTTCAGTAGTACACACTAACTACCGACAGGGCTTGAACCCAGGACCTTCTGGTTACAAGGCAGGCGAGTGATCTCCAAGACCGTTAAGCCACTGGGACCCAATCCAATAACCAACCCATGTTTTCTAGCTTCTGCCAATTCATGACATAGTGTGATCACTTCGCAATGTTTTCTTCGATGAGTTCCTGCCTCACCTTCAACCTGCTGCACCTTACTGGTCATGGGTTCCCACTAGAACCCTAGGCCACTGGGTCCGAACCCCGTTTTGTGCGTACTGATGAAGAGTCCAAACCAGGCTAACGAAACAGCTCTCCAGTACTCCCAGGTTTTGTAATGGTTCTCTAACTGATGTCAGCTTATGATGAACTACTCTAACTAATCCTAGTACCTGAAGATAATTTTAAGCGACCACAAGCAAGAATTAAAGTGCCTAATAATAATAATGTCAGTTAATATATGTGTAAAACTTGGGCACTGTGGTAGTAAGTAATTCCATATTAGTTTGTTTATTAGATATATCACACAGTGAAACAGTACTATTAACTGGATGACATTTCGAACAAAATTTATTGTTCATAATCATATCAATTGATATAATAGTACTGTTTCACTGTGTGATATATCTAACAAACAAACTAATATGGAATAATGTCAGTTAGTTGAGTGGAAGGCACGCAACACTAACACTGGCTTCTTCCAGCCTTCAGTATTCTACGTTATATCAAATAGTCTCTCTTGAGAAGTTCAGGGAAGAATAACGGCTAACAGTAAAGAAGAATGGACAGAATAAGTGAATTAACAAATTGGAGGAGAAGTGACCAGCTGACTGAATGGTTTCAACATAGAAATTTGTACCGATGTGCAGTAGTTCAAGTCTCCACACTTTAATTAGCACACAAAGCAAGAGAAGAAAGTAAAAAGAAATGCAAAATATAGACAATAAACAGAGATAGGAGGCAAAAAGAAGAGTAATATCGTAAAACCACATCGTTTTTTTTGGGTATTATAATTTCATAAGTGGTGGATGCATCTGCGGCAGTCATTGGAAACGATTTTCAGCCATACCACAGATTGTCTCCAGCCTCACCTCCTTGAGTGACTGGTTAAAACTAACTGTTGTGGATTTCACTGACTGATGCCGTATTTCGTTTCGATCACCACTAACTAGCTGTTTTCCAACTGGACCCTATGTAAGCTAACATTGCCCACCATCGAGGTAAGCTATGGTTAGGCATACGTAACACATGTCCTCACCATCTCAGTCGATTTAGCTTCGAAGCCTCGTCGATTGATTTCTCCTCCTCACCTAGCTATCCAGAAAGTATGAACTTCTTTATTTAACAGGTCAAACGGAAGAATTTCTAAGAAATGAACAGGATATGAGGCGACCAACAGAGATTCGGGGAGAAACTGATGTTAAGATAAGAGATATTCGAACAATGTGACATTTAGATGGACTTAGTTTAAAACCATTCATGTGGGACCATTTGTTAATTTCAGATAGGAATCTACTCGCATTCAGTTGTTGTGCAGTTGTACTTAAATTTATTGGAGAATTCAGAATACCAGTCAGACACAGGTGATGACTGTATTTTAGAAAATGTGTTACGTTACGTCAGGTGTGATCTGGAAGCGAATGACTTAGTGGGTATTAGAAAATGGACTGCACTCGCAATTACATAATAGGGTATCTAAACTGTTTAGAAAAGAAAACCAACGTCAGTGGTAAGATGAACTACATCAGCTATAAACATTATTTTACTTGCAAAAGTGAAGTATCTCTTTACCCTCGCTTCAATGAGGAATAGCTAGAAGTCCAGACACATGGCATGAATTCGTTTGCACCAATTTACAAGGACAACAATGAACATCAATTCGACTGGAATAATATTAATATCTTCAATCGAAGAAACCCAGGAAATGTCATTGAATTCTTAGAAACCGGGTTTTCAGATCACTCTCCCATGAATAAAGAATGTGTATACAAACTAAATTTATCAGTCAAAAAGAGTCAAAAGATCAAGAGGTCAAATACTGAGTCAATCAGAGGATCATCACAATCACTAGGTTATCTCATGGAACACTTAGTCACAGTCAGTGTGACTAAAAATGATCCATATCTAATCCCGTGAAGAATTCTGAACTGCTGCTTCACACTGGAGATGCTATTCAGAAGGATGGCATCCATTTGCACTACTAAGACATGAATTGGAACACGATCGGGCAATCAACGGTGTGACGAACTCCCTAATACTGTCGTCGTCATACACACAATTCTAAAATATTCCTAAGCGTGTGTCATTTTTTTTAAAGAACCTTATAATATTACTTATAATACAATAGTAAAACAACTAAATTCCATCCCTTAATTTCTGTGTTGTTTTGAGAAATATTTTTTCGCCCAATAAGTCTATTGCTTTAGGCACTTGGAAATAGGCTGAAAGCGTAATTATTAGCATATTCTCACAACATAATTTCTTCCGAAACAAAACATTCTCTTCCCTAGGAATAAATGATTGCTTAATTGATGCTTTTAACTGTATTTCGTGAGCAGATATAGACGTTAGATAGCTGCAGTTAATTTTCAATGGTATGATGCTGTTTTGTTCAATTTGCCTCAGTCTATTGTTTTTTTGTTCTTGTTCAGAAATGTGAAATAATTTCTGGATTATAAAATTCAATTTCATAATTTTCAAGACTTGATTTGTAAGGATTAGATTTGTTTTTCAAGTCTGAACATGGATTGATATCAGATAGAGAACCATTGAAACCTGGGGAGTACTGGACAGCTGCTGTTTCATCCTAGTGTGAGAATCATTGGCAGTACTCACCCGCTGGGTGTTGAACTCAGAACCTTCCAATTTCAATGCAAGCCAGCTGCTATAACCCGATTCAATGATCAGTGAATGAATTTTATGTTCAACCAATTTGTGAGTACTGCCTATGTTTCACAAACTAGGATGAAACAGCTGTCCACTACTCCTGGGGGTTTCCAATGCTTCCCTAACTGATATCAATCCGTGGTCAAACTCGTTTAAACAAATCTAATCGTTACAAACCGAAATCTTGAAAATTGATTTATAAGCATCAGATTTGTTTTTACAAATTTGATCACGGATTGATATCAGTGAGAGAACCATTAATAACTGCCAACGAGTACTGAACACCAGTTTCATCTTATTTTGAGGATTATTGGCAGTAGAAACCCGCTGGGATTCGAACCCAGGGCCCTACGTTTACAAGGCAAGCTGGTACGCCATTCAACCACTGGGACTGAAATGAATGCCCCATGAATTTTAACTTCTACAAATTCGTGCTGCTAGCGCGACCACCAACCACTGTCATCGGCAGGAGCTGCATTCTCACCCTTGACTGGATGGACCCTATTAGTCATGACTTCTCAGCAGGACTCTAGTCAACGTCGTCCTCGTCACTCACTAAGATACGATTAACTTTTAGAAATTATTTTGTCACAGCTTGGTTCGAACCTTGGCGGTGGGTACATACTGCCGACGAAAAACAAATAAACTCTTGATTGTAGATCTGATGCTTGCCAGGGAGGTCTAGTGAGAATTTATAGCCGGTTAGGTCCATTCGGTCGGGACTGAGGATACATCTCACCGATGACACTGGTTGGTGGTCGCGCCAATATCACGAATTGGAAGAAGTTAGATATCATGAATATTACCCTGAAAGCACCGAGGAAACTGTATAATGAGCGCAAGTTCTATTTCAGTCATTCTTATTAGTTCATAGAAAATGCATCGTGAATATCGTGCCGATTGGTGATCATGAACAACCCAGTGTTAACGTCTCTGACAGTAGGACATCCATCCGTCCGGGGATGCATAAATATCAAGAGAGATGATCGTTAATAAGCGCGAAACTAAATCTATTGCTTTCCACGTTTAAAAACCTAACATTAATAGGATGATTGTATCTGTATGAAGTTCGTTTTTAAGTTGGTACTCATGAGACGGATAATACTCCGAAGTGAACGCAATTGTAGTTCAAATAAAAGAGATGAGGAACAGAAACTAATAAACAGTTTGGTTACATAGAAATCAAATATAGTGTCACTCACCTTGTAGAGGTATATCGCGAGAGATGGAATTTAACTATGATCAGACACTAGGTAGTAAGTAATTTCATGTACCTATTCCTTTGTTTTATCGCACCCCAAATTCTAACATGGTGGCAACATTGCAAACTGAACCGATAAAATTCAGTCAGCGCCAGTACCAAGAACTGGACGTATGACACTGGTATAGGAGGTCAGTCAAAAGGCCGAGTAGCTCAATGGTAACATATGTGGCTAACACATAAGATGGCTTAGATATGTCAGAAAAAGCAACGGGATCCTTCAAGAGAGCAAATACGCCTTTCTGATTTGTGACTACTGCTATCAAGCACTAAACCTAGATCCAATGCTTCATTTCGTTATGAGATTGTATCGGTCAGAGAACCAACGGAAAACCAGCTGGGGGTACCTAGCAGCTGTTTCGTCTCAGTTTGGGACTCTTCGTCAACACGCACCCACGGGGTTTCGAAACAAGCACCTATTGGTTATAAGGCGCGCCGGGCTATAATTCAAATACTGGGGCCCTATCTAGCGGGTGTGTGACTAACTGACTAACTGGTTTCAACGTTGAACTTATCACCGATGTGCATCAGTTCAAGTCACCGACACTCCATTTAGCACAAAAATCAAGAGAATAAAGTAGAAGAAATGCAAAATAGAGACATTTAACGAAGATAAAAAGCAAAAAGAATAGTAATACCGAAGAACAATAGAGTTTTATTACATATTATAAGCCATAAGGAGTGGATGGATCTGCGTTACTGACAACGATTTTGAACCATATCATCAAGTGCCTGGACCCACTGGTTTTACCGTCCCGAGGACTCTCACCAGAAAGTCTACATTTTCATACATGGCTTGAACTAACTGTTATGGATTTCAATGACTGACGGAGTCAGTTTTTAGTTTCACCACCTCTGGTCCTTTTCTAGTATTATCCATCCTGTCATCTAACATTGCCCACAGTCGAGGAGGGCGATGCCTAGGCATACTTAACTCATTTCTTAACCATTTCAATCGATGTAACATCACAGCCTCGTTTATTGATTTCCCCTCCTTACCTAGCACTCAACCGATGCCTAAGCACAATATTGCTCACCCTATTATACCGCTCAAACAGAAAGATAGGATGTAAACACCCAAACTAGGATGAAACAGATGTCTAGTATTTCCAGGTTGTCTAACGCTACTCTGACCGATGTCACTTCATAACGAAATCCTGTAACCAAACAAATCCTTGCAAACCAACACTTGAATACCCATGCCTACTGTCAACCATCTCCAGAAATCTAACAAAATTCAGCAAAATAACGGCAATTCTGCAGGATTATTTTTATCAACGATGTATTTCACAGCCTTGAATAAATTTTAGTTGTTTTGCGTCGGTGGCAAGGTGGTTATAACTCTCGCCGACCATACACATGGCCCGGGGTTCGATCCCCAGCCGACGCACACCCGATATCTATGGTCAGCCTGCAAAATTTGGGCTACCGATATCACATGCTGAAAATTCCATACCTGTATCAAAAAATACGTGTGGAATCCAGCTGTAATCAAAAATAAAAAAATAATATATATATTTATAAATACAAAATTTACCTATACAAAATTTATCAATGAAATCCAGTTGCGATTTTATGGTTTACTGGGGAAAATTTTATCACTGACTTTTAGTGTTGTAAGTAAATATTGGATGGAGGATTTCATCATGAGCTGATGGGTTTGTACTGATGAAGGGTCACAAACTAGGACGAAACAACAGTCCAGTATCAAGAGGTTTTTCAGTGGTTCTCTAAATGATGTCAGCTCATGATGAATTCCGCCATCCAATCAAACAAGTCCCCACGAAACCAATCCTTGTAAGTAAATATAACAAAATGTTTTTATGCCTTTTTATTATTTATAACTTAATTTATCTTTCACAGAAATTTCAGCGAAATACGCAGTAAAAAATATTTTCTGTTTTGTCTGGTGAAATTTACAGTTGAGCGAAGAAATACGTTTCAACGATTTCATAGGCTTTATTGTGTTAATTTGTTATCATATGCGTATATATATATAATCATTTCTCCCTATATGTGTGCATTCATTTGGTGAAGCGTAGCAGAAATAGCTGAAATCAGTTGGAAATAGCGCTGACATTATCAAAATTGCTTCAAAAAGAACTGAAGAGTAGTCAGACGGAATGTTAATAAGAGTGTGAAGACCAATGCCTTTGAACAAGTGTTTGTCTAATTATACGCATAAACATTGTTTAGAAGGTTTAGTGTTTCTGACAAGGGTACAAGGGCAATAAATTGTGTAACAGGTAAATAAAAGGTTTGTTATGAAGATATATAAAACTAATAAGGGTGATTCCTAAAATGGCAGACAATAATAATATTGAATGGAATATGTTGTTAAAAATCTGGTTTGAAAGGATACCTAACAAAGGAATGGTCAATGTACATACGTCATACGCGTGTATAAAACAAGGTTTCGTATTACGCAACCTCTTGTCCAGAGTTACTTATCTCAGCATCTTTGCTTATATTTTGACTCATCTTCAATATTCAAAAAAAATGGTCATGCGAACGATATTCCCTAAATGGTCTGTTTTTCAAGTTTCATTTTTTAGGGATTTGGCTGGTTTCAAAATCGATTATGAATTCACTTCGTTGAAATTATTATTATTATTGTATTATTGTTTCATATAATTCCTAGAGGAACATAGGGCTTCAGCCATGCGTCTCCATTGCGTTCGATTCTCTGCTACAGTCTTCACCTGGCTCCAAGTCTGCCCACATGTCTTCATCTCCTCTTCACATGGCCTCAACTAAGTCAACCTTGGACGACCAGCTCGCCGCTTGCCTTTCGGGTTCTACTCGAGCAATGGCTTGTCTAGTGATGTCACTTGATGGTCTCCTCAGTGTATGGCCAGCCAATGCATCTCCATTTCTTCCTGCCTATTTGTTTCACATTCGGTTCCTGGTTGGTTCTTTTATTACCAGATATCCCTGTTGCTGATCTTTTCTGGCCATCTGATCTTGAGTATTGAGTGAAGACAACCGTTAATGAAGGTCTGTAGTTTGTTTGAGATGCTCTTTATGACGCATCAAGTCTCTGATCCGTGTAGTAGCACTGACTTCACATTGGAGTTGAAAATCCGGATCTTATTTTTGATGCTGAGTGTTGTTGACCTCCACACAGACTTGAGAGAAATGAAAGCTTGTCTTGCTTTTCCGATTCTTGCTTCGATATCCTTGTCAGTTCCGTCGGCCTGTAGTAGAAACGATGCTTCCCAGGTAGGTGAAAGAGGTTGTTTCTTTAAGGTTCCTCCCATTTATGCTTATCGTTGTCTGTCGTTGTTGCTGCTGTTGGTGGTGTTGCCCAGGAATCTTCATCACCTAACTCTGTTTCTCTATGTTCATATGAAGTCCTATCTTTGATGCTTCTTCGTTGAAATAACCATTGAAAATCATGGGGTACTAGTTGGTTAGTTCGTCCATTTCTGAGACTTTTTTGTAGTACACAACTATGATCTCACTGAGGACGACACTTTGGACCTTCAGTTCTTAAAGACGGCTTACTCATCCAACAA
Organism: Trichobilharzia szidati; assembly: GCA_944472155.2. Classification (NCBI taxonomy): domain Eukaryota; kingdom Metazoa; phylum Platyhelminthes; class Trematoda; order Strigeidida; family Schistosomatidae; genus Trichobilharzia; species Trichobilharzia szidati. The sequence continues at coordinate 65,229,694 of OX235277.1, read as the reverse complement.
TTTCAACTTCCTTTCAAAATAAAACTTGAAAATTATACCGGTGCTCACTAGTGACTGGTTACAAGTTGGAGTTGCCTAAATTTCTAGCTGGAAGTCGTGACCTACGAAGTCTGCTAATTTCGGTACATGAGCAGAAAATCACCGATAGTACTGGCTAGTATTTATGAGGTAGTTGGAATCGGTTGGAGGTTGTATTCTCTCCTAGAGATGATCTCATGACCTCCAAGTCCTGATTTTGATCTCTTCTGGGATCATATACGCATACTTCTGAATGAGTCCAAACCGAAGATGTTACAGCAAATCAGTGGTCCCTGGCTTTCAATGTTTCGCTCACTTATTTCTATTTATTTTACTGTTTTTCATCAAGTATCGCTGTTTATCAATCAAACAGCCTCTTCGCTGAATTGTTGCTTTTAATTTCTGCGGGTAAGTCCGTTGTTTTGGCATAATAAAAGCAATTTCAAGAACAAACTGGCTTATTTCGCGGTTTATTAGCTTGTTTTGTCTGTTGTGATAACAATAAGTTGAAGAGGATGAAAAGATGTTATGCCATATCTCATTCAGATGAAGAAGAAAATGGGCAGCATTCAGACAAAATGTTGTTGTTCAACACAGTATAGGGAAAGGTGAATTAGACAAAAAAGCGTTTTCAGTTGATTTTTCTGAAAAAGTATATCAAATTAGAAACGTACTCAGAATGGAAGAGTTTACATCAAGTAACTTTTGTTTCTTATCTTTAGTGAGTGAATTTCGCTAATGACTTTTGTCCTACTCAAGAGTTTTGATGAGTATAGAACTTTTAAGTATACTTTAGTGAAATAGACTGCAGGTAGAATAAAAGCATTTCATACTATTGTTTCCTGCGATGAACTTGAATAAAGTAGGATATTTTGATATTGTCATCCAGTTTTTTAACCTTGATTCTGTTCAAATTCATACAGTATGAAACAATTGGACGTCATGACTGCCAAAAAATACTCTGTGACGTGATTCATACCTTTGCCAACCTCATTCAGCTGCAACATGACAATGCTACATGTTAAGGAATTCAAAACGAAAAATCCAGCTAGGACGTTCAGTTGAAGACAGAAGTAAGGCACGGTCGCTCATTATTACCAATGATATTGCTAATTTTTGGTGGACTGAATTACGTACCAGACTATGATTGGGAGTAGGAAGATAGGAATTCGTTGGACTGACCGTTAAAAGGAATCTAGAAGATCTGGGTTACGTGGATGTTTGTTCTCTAATGTTACAAAATCTGGAAGGCTTACAGGCGAATTTCAGTACACTGTTAGAAGAGGTAGTCAGCAAAGACAGGCATTGTAGCGAACATAGATAAGGCGGCAGTAATGACGATACACAATCAACAGAAAGAAGCAACAACCAAAAGGGTCCATACACTTATTCAGGCGACACCATTTGAAATACAGGCAGGAGATACGGATTAGAACTTCTCAAGAAGTATCGGGAGAGCAAGGCTAACATTGATTAGTTTGAAATCAGTGTCAAAATATGCTGCACTCAACATAAGGAACAAGATTTAGACTTTCAATACTAATGTTAAATAAGTCGTTCTACATGGTCCAGAGACTTGACGATTTCCAGAACGTACATTGAAGACTTTCGTCAGCAGCTGCCTTCTCTCAGTAATAGCGAAGATCAAATGGAGAGCCAGTGGATTTAAGGAATAAGGAACCGTGAAGCTATCATCCAGAAAAGATGTAGCAGAAAATGGAGATGGATGGACACACTGTCATGAAACCATTGAGTGACGACATGACCGAGACCTACAAGTAGGACCTGGAGGGTGGCACGAAGGAGATTGTATGAGGAAAAGATAGCAGCTTACATAAGTTGTGAAGGCGAATTAGAAAGGGTTGAAAAGAACAGATGTGCTGTCGAAGCCCTATATCTCATTTGGAACGCAAGAGCACAATTAGGATAAGTAAAACTTATAAATTAACAAGTGTAATGGAATGCAGAATTCTGAGCGATACTGGATACTTTTATTCCACCTCAATTTGGTTAACAAGTAAGTGCATTAGGAATGTTATGATGAAATCTCAGATTAACAGTTGATTTTTGTGACAGTCACCTGTAGATTTTGAATGTTACTTTCAATTAGTTTGAGCCGTGTTTATGCACGAAATTTCAAGATTGTTAAGCGTCCGATATTGCTATAATACAAAGAATAATTTAAATCAAGCAAGAACAACAGTTTTTGCAGAATAATGTGCTACCATCATTTATTTCGTTGACTTCTCATCAGCTGCCTGCTTGCACAGAAAAGTCTTAACACACTTCCAGATTCTATGTCAGTTGGCAGGAAGAACAATGGTCAAAAGTGTACGCATGAAATCTTTAGATCATCTGTTTTTATGTAAAGATTAAAAACTACTTTGAAATTTTCGAATTTCACTCTTTGAGGAGGCGAAATTTTAAACTAGTCACCTTCATAAGCTAACAGTCTTTAGATCACAATATATCATTTACCTGATGCTGTAGATGTCAGTCAAGAAACCAATCGAAATAGCGCAATATCACATATTACTAACTGGTTGATATAAATAGCTGAAGATCGCTTACGTTAGATGGTAGGACTTCCTGGGCTATCTAAACGCAGTCGAATTAAGTACACCACTGATGATCTCGACTTCAAATGGTCTAAATGATCAACTCGCCTTCAGATCAATTTGATCTACCTATAAGTATTGTTATTATTTGACATGGGTGGTGTCACTTTTCATTTTTTGCCTTTTTTTGAAAGAAAGTGTCACTTGTACCTGTTGACAGGTTAGTATGGACTTTGTTTTGTAAGAAGCGTTATTTTGGTTGACAAAAAGTCGTGTAATTAGTTCAATGTTGTCAAGTTCAATGAAATATATATTACAGATTTACGCCAATTCCACTTTTTGTCGTGTAATAAATTGTCAAATAGATCAATAATATCCACTCTCGTAAAGGATGAGGGTTGAAGTGAATACCTTTTAAATGGACAAATATACCAGTATTAGGTGAAAGGCGAAAATTAAGAAAAAGGCTTTGATTCTGTCAACCAGAGCATAAAACACCATAGGCAGAAGAAGTGTGATGATTATTATAAAAATATATATATATATATATAAACCAAATACTTCTAAATAATACCTGTAAACTTTAATTTTTCTGGTTCAAGGATTTCATCATGAACTGACATTGATTAGAGAACCATTGGAAAATCAGCTGAGAGTATTGAACAGCTGTTTCACCTTTGTTTTGGACTCCTTAGCAGTAAACACCCAACGAAGTTCATGGACTGTTGGATAGGGTCCCAGTGTCTGAATGGTCTGTGAGCTCGCTTTGTAATCAGAAGGTCTCGGTTTTGAACCCCTGTGGTGAGTGCATACTACTGAAGAGTCACAAACCAGGATGAAACAGCTGTACAGTACTCCTAGCTGGATTTCCAATGATTCTCTAACTGATGTCAGCTCATGATGAGATCCTGTAACCAATCAATCAAATCTCTACATACGAATACTTGAATTTTTATACTGACAGTTAGTAATACTGAAAACCATCTAGGTATATATTATTTCTGGTCGGAGATCATACTGTCACTTGGGATCTACAAGCAATATAACCATTTATTTCCTTTTTAGTAAGTGTAATCGCCAAATATTATATGATGCTTTGGAATTCGATAAAATCGAAAATCTTCAATAATAATCAAAAATTAATATATATATATATATAGGCACATGGTCCCATAAACTGACATCTTGCCCGACGCTGATTAGTGACTGATTAGAGGACGAAATTACCAGGAGTTTTGGTTAGAATTCGTGCCTAGTAGAACCCACCATGTCAGATATGATGAGTGATACTTTCCACTGACATTAGCTGATGGTGGCGATATATTAACGCAAACTGGTAGAATTAGGAATTTTTTTTCCTTCACGTTCCCCAGTGGAACATAGGGCTCCAAGCTGGTGGCTTGAAGTTTCTGTAGCAGTGTTTATTTTACAGGATGGGATTGCTAGCCCCATGCCCGACCTTTCCTCTTCACCAGCATTATTTCTGGCTTAGGGAGGTAAAGGAGTGCGCCGGCCGGGGATCGAATCCCAGACCATGTGCATGGTGGGCGAGCGTCCTAACCACTATGCCATCAACGCACTGAATTAAGAATTATGCGGCCATTAAATTCCGTATTGATAGCTGATAAGTTCGTCTTGGAACATGACGAAAACTGGGTTTCAAACTCGGTTAAGTCATTCGCGCTTAATTCTGTGGTGTCTCAGACTGGACTGAGACAGCTACCGAGTATTAGATGGTTTATAGTGGTCCCGAAACTAGTTTCAATTCATGATCTAATTTCGAATCAGTCAACTTTCCAAAAATAACAAAACTTTATGATGCTAATGATACGATAAAAACTAGGGGAAATCAGACAATATCTTTTAGGTTAGGTATTGTTCATCAGATGATATCATTTCGCTATTACTCCGAACGTTAAAATGATGGTTTAACGCGAAATCGAATCATTGTTGAATAAGAAGTCATCATTTTACTTGTTTGACAGGTCAACATTCATTCCTTGCAAATACTTGTTTGATGGTGACCACTGATGGAATTAAGGTAGCACTAGCCGACCTATTCAGGAGTCTTCTTATATATATATATATATATATATATATACCTACTATTCATTTAGTCGTTATGCTTGCATCGGGAGTCATACGTAGCAGATAACTGTTACTTTGCGAATAAACATATGGGTAAAAGTGGTTTGTTATACGTGTCAGTCCAGCTTCCCAGTCAAAAATCTCTTAAGAGGCATCAAATTCTCGTCTATGTGTATGGTGCAAAAGTTAAACATTAACCTACAGAGGTTCTCGAATGTAAGTGAGCATAGGCTGCGTCGAAGTTAACTATAAGCAGATGAAAAACTCAACCTACATCACATAGCGGCCTGTTTGACATCTGGGCTACCTTTCTGTACATCTACATATATGCATCTAATACATCATGTTTTCATTTTTAATTTTAACAAAATAAGATCAGAAACTGTTTCAACTGCAGTAATGAATTCATTAAATAATTTAAACCATATGACTTTCATGCATCTAATAAAACTAAGAGAAAACATCATGGTGGTTGGCAACGCGCTCTCAAACGGACACCAATATATCGCACAACTATTCCTGTTATTGTCAGTTCAAACTGCCGTTCACTTTTCAACAAAATTATGCGTCTCCAGTCTCTCTTATCATCTGATACTTACCACAATACGGCCATAGTCTCATTACAAGAAACATGGCTCCATGGTCTTTATGACGACATCCTGGTTTCTCTAAATGGTTTCACATTGTCTAGACAAGATCGAATATGCTCTAGAAAGAAAAGAGTTGGAGGCGTCGCAACCTTCATTCATTCTCAGTGGTCAACTTCAAATAATGTATATTTTTCTTTCTCTAGTGACTTTATTGATTGTATTACAGTCAAATGTCGTCCGAAACACTTATCCAAGTTTAAATACGTCTTCATCTCAAACATTTATGTTACTCCTGACTGTTCCGCCTCGGATCTATCTTATTTTGTCTATGAATTCACAGCATTCGCGGTTAGACATCTTGAAAACTTTTTATCAGTTGTCACCGGAGATTTCAATACCTGTGACTGTTCTTTTCTTGAATCATTAGGTCATGTCAACATTGTTAAATTTCCAACTCGACTTGATAAAACGCTGGATCTAGTATTTACTAATGATGCGGAAATATATGAAGCACTCAACTCTTGTATCTTACCTACTCTACTTTACTGCTCCCCGTTAGTCTTTCCTGGGCTACTGAAAAAGGACTTTGCCATCCTGAGGATGTTGAAGGTAGTCAGTAGGACTAATGGGGTAAATCTCAGTCAGCTCGTCACTACTTTAGTTGATCGGCATCTGAATACATGCGAAAAATAGTCTAAAACCATACTCTTCGACCCCCAACACCCCCTCTATTCCTAACTCTCGCCTTGTATCTCATCAAGTAAAACCAGAAATCAGTATAAAATAATCTATGCTCCTACAACCAAGTACAGGAACTCAACGATACCATACTTGGCCCGTGTTCTAAGCGACAGATACAATGTTAAGCGTGAAACCTATGACTTGCTTTTGTTATGAACAACATAATTTTAGGCTCTTTTATTTCTCTCTTATTTTGTATTCTTTAGTGAACTCCTTCTCAAACATACTTAGCTACCTAAAATATTAACATTGGCTTCCTTTTTTGTAATTACTATACTCTTTCTATTGTGTATCCACTGGTTCCGACTCTATTAGCACTATGAGTATTACAAAATTGTCCTGTCGTTAACCATCATGTAATTATTAGTTTTGTGGTTGTTTTTTCTTATTTTCTATACTTTTCGGCAATATTAAACTGACAATCATTGGTTGTGAACGCCATAGTCGCCACCTTAAAAAATTTTGTATTATTCAGGATTACTCACACTGCCACCACAAACACTGCATTAGACTTTGGTAGACTTTGGTACTTTTTCGCATTTATAATTATTTTGTGTTTATCCTGTTTTTTTGCTTTTGGTGTCTTCAGATTTATTTTTTTGTTTGTTTAATACTCATTTTAAATGTCGGTAAAATTTAGATGCAAATATTGTAGATATGTGCTGAAAATTCCACACTGTACCACTGTACTGCTTCTGGAATAAAGCAAATTATTATTATATTTTTGTCCATTTATTTACTCTAGGTACTCAAATTGTAATAATATTTCAGTGAACTCAACAACTGGTCAAGTTAAGAAGTATATGCAGCAGAGTAGCATTAAATGCAAAAGCAGTTTGTGCTTTTTAACCGGTCATGATGATAAACAGATTATAAAGAAGACCATGCCAGAGAGCACTGGGCAGCTGTTTCGTCGCAGTTTGGAACTCTTCATAGGAACGCACAAATTTGGGGTTCAAAGCCAGAGTCTTCGGGATAGAAGGCGAAGCCATAGACCATTCATTCATTAGGACTCGATCCAGTGGTCTATTCTATCACCACGTCATCAAATCTGTAATCAATCAAGTCCTTGAAAACCAGAAATCGATAATTAATTACATGTTCAGTAGTGATTGATTCTACACAAGAAGCTACCTCGGGCCCTAGTGAAAACTTGCACCCTGCTAGGTAAGCCGATTACTGCAAAAGGACAATTACACACCCAAGAGATTGGCTAGTGGTCACGCTATATGCATCGTGAACTGGCAAATGTCTATGAGTTCTTCATGTTACCTGAAAGTCTTGGGTTTAAACCACAGTGGAAGAGTCCAAAATCAAGATGAAACAGATGTCTAATGGTTCCTAGTGTCATTGATGATTCCCTAATTGATTTCAGCTCGTGAATCTATCTCATAGGAAAACTCTACATCCAGTGACTGCTTTTCAGTACTTGAAATCACTAATTAGTTTTTAAAAAAAGGGTCTCACATATTTAAATTTATTTCAGAAAATAATTATCACTCTCCATTCTACGATACTATCGTCGTATTCGTGATTTCATGTGATTTGTTTTGTCATTGTAAAATAAATAAATGCTTAAATAAGCGTGTTGGGTAAATAAGCAACACACTCTTCTTGTTTTTTTGTTTTTTGTCGTTTCTGATTTTAGATGAATTTGCATAATCCTTTTGTTATTGAATGTTATGAATAAGTATATTATCAATGTAATTACGAATGTATAATGAATTAAGCATTTAGTAAAAATATATATTTTTTCAACGTGAATGCTTGGAAATTATATGTATATATATGCGTGTTTATATGTTCATTCCTCTAGTATTGATGTTTTTATTCTAATGTTTCGGGATATGGGAATCATGACTAGATATCCAGCTTATTTCTTGTCCATTTGTATGAAATTTCCCAGGAGTGCGCAACTGATAATGATGCGTTCAGTGATATACGGTTATTTTATTTATTGAATAATGCTAAGTGAATGTTCTTAAAAATGATGGTGAGAGATGTTATGTAGTTGGAGTTAAGCGGTGGGGAATCCTGTTATAATTCTAATTCCCTTGGGTCCCCAGTGGAACAACATAGGGCTTCAACAACACATCTCCACTCCAGTCTATTTTCTCTGCTGTCCACTTCGCCTGTGTCCACGAATGACCATAGTCTCTCATCTCCTCCTCGCCACACGATCTCCTTCATGTTATCCTCACACCGACGACCCACTAGTTGCTTCCCATTGGGATCCCACTCGATATTCTCCTAAATATTTGTTGAGCAATCGGCTTTTCTTCGGTTTGTTCCCAGACAGAGTTTCTTGTTGCAAACTCTTTCTGGCCTGCCGACCGGCCATTCGATTTTCAGTATGCAGCCAACGAAAGGCAGCTAATGATGAAAGATTGTAACTTGTTCGAAATACCTTTCATGACATGCACGCCAAATTTCTGACCCGTATATTTGTGTTGAACAGAATCCGAATCTAGTTCTTTAAGTTGAGTTGATGCAGAAGATTACTGAACTGGGTTCAGATTTATGAAGACATATCTTGCCTTCTCGATTCTGCCTGACTTTGACATCTTCATACGTGCTTACTGCCTGTGTTTGAAACTGTGCTTCCTATGCGGAGTCCTAGACGAGGGTTTTTATGATCCCTGTAACGCGTCATCAAGACATGTCTTTAACTTCGGAGGGAACTAATTTTGTTTCACAGAGTCCTACTCGTGTGACTGGTCGCTGCCATCAAGGGCGTTTTCATTGAGGTCTTCAGGATCATGACTGGCCTTCATCAGGACTGTAATGGAGACACTGCCTAGTCCTTATTGTTGTTTCTGTTTGAATTCCATCAGTCACCGTGATCACCGAGGTGTTTCGTGGCAGTTTAGGAATCCTCAGAGGAGCAAACATACGAATATTAGGTCAGCAATAAGGATGAAATAGGTATTATTATTTATTATTGTTTCCTTTAATTCCTAGAGGAACATAGGGCCCCAGCTGCGCGTCTCTATTGAGTACGGTTCTCTGCTACAGTCTTCACCTGGCTCCAAGTCTGCCCACACGTTTTCATCTCCTCTTCACATGACCTCCTCCAAGTCATACTTGGACGACCAACTCGCTGGTGTCCATTCGGGTTTCACTCGAGCGCCGGCCTGTCTTGTGATGTCACTTGATGGTTTCCTCAGAGTATGGCCAACTCACCTCCATTTCTTCCTGCCTATTTGTTTCACAGTCGGTTCCTGGTTGGTTCGCTCCAAAAGATCTCTGTTACTGACCTTTTCTGACCATCTGATCTTGAATATTGAGCGAAGACAACTGTTAATGAAGGTCTGTAGTTTGTTTGGGGCGCTCTTTATGACGCGCTGGCCAAGTCTCTGATCCATATAGTAGCACTGACTTCACATTGGAGTTGAAAATCCGGATCTTATTTTTTATGCTGAGTTCTGTTGACCTCCACACAGACTTCAGAGTAGTGAAAGCTTGTCTTGCTTTTCTGATTCTTGCTTCGATATCCTCGTCAGTTCCGCCTGCAGTTGAAACGATACTTCCCAGGTAGGTAGGTAAAGAAAGGTGCTTCTTTCAGATTTCTCACATTTATACTGATTGTTGTCTGTTGCTGTTGTTCTTGTCCAGGAATTTTCATTATCTCTGTTTTCTCTATGTTCACGTTAAGTCCCATCAATGATGCTTCTCCTTTCAACTTGTTGCTTTTCGCTTGCATATCTTCCAGTTAGTGGGAAATCAGACATATATCATCGGCGAAGTCGAGATTCTCCAAGTTTTTTGTGTGAGTCCATTTTATGCCTGTTTCCCCATTGCCCGCTGTCTGTCGCATTATCCAATCAACCGTCCAAAATCAGGAAAATGATTGGCGATAGTAGGCAACCCTGTCTTACTCCTGTCCTCACTTCGAAGGGTTCCATAAGTTTCTCGTTGTGGATTACTTGGCATGCAGCATTATCGTACAGCTGTTGGATGAGATGTATAATTGTCGGTGGCACCTCATAGTAGCGAAGTAATTGCCAAAGCATCTTTCGATCGACGCTGTCGAAGGCTTTTTCAAAGTCGATGAAGTTGAGATAGAGAGGTGACTGCCATTCCAAGCTTTGTTCAATGTTGATCCGTAATGTAATTATCTATGCATGCGGTTAATGCTTCGAAACAAAACCTAATAAGAATCCTGTAGTATTTTCAAAATCATTTTTTAAAATAAAACTACGTTTATTAAAAACAAAACGTTCAAAGTTCAATATAGACTAATATTTAATCAACTTAATGTGGTAGACACTTATATTTAGTGGTTACGTGTCATAAAGAAATATGAACTTATTAATTATCTTAATGTCCTTAAGCATGCACGGATCATTGTTTATGACATAAATTCCAATAGGTCACTCATACATAGTTCACTGATAGTTTGCTAGCCGAGGCTAATGAATTAAATAAAGAGTTAATTGACCCGAGATTACGGATAGCTAAGGCTGTTTTTTGATAAACAGGAAATCAAATTTGTCAGCGACTGTTTTAAATTTAATGCAGAAGGCTATTCATGTCCTACATGATACTAAGTATAAGGTCACCTTAAGAGCACACACAGAAACCAACAGGTTAAAAATATTGTGCAAGGGTGCTTGGTCATCAATAACCAAAGAAACGTAGTTCTTGACGCTGCTCTGTCGCCATGTGGAAGAAACTCAAGGTCGAAGACTTCAGGTGTGGTATGATGAAACAAAAGCTTCTTCGATTTAGGTGTCAAGGTAGTACCTCATTAAACAACAGTCATTATCAAGACGAAATCACATGTGCACTCTGAGAAATTATTTAGTCATTTGTATATTAAGGAAATGGACCGTCTGTTGTTATATTTGCGTTCTTACATCTCGAGCGATTTTATTATTTTGACTCTTGACTCCTGACCATTATAATTTGAAATCTCAATCTATGTATGCCGATTCTTGTGGTGGATTTCTTGATGCCCATTGTGTAACAAATCTGTCTCCAGGAAATGGTAACGCCTAAATGTTCATGTGAATGGATTCACTGACTTTAGTACAAGGAAAACAGAATATCAAGGTTCCACAGGTGTTCGAAGGGTGTTTGAGGCTGGATGTCAACATTCTGAAGGTTGTATTACTAAACCTATCAAAAATCCTAATTAAGATATTCCCAAATGGTCCAAAGTGTTGATCTGTTGTGTACAAGATGTCTAAACCATCCAACAATAAGATCCACAGGGTACATAAACTGCTGTATGCATAACTGGTAGAGTAGGTGTTTGAATATTAGAATACTGTCGAACCAAGAATACCGTTTGGGATTCAGTTCTCGATTGACGCATTCCTGAACCTCCCCTTGTCTACTAGCAATTAGTAAAAATGGAGAAAAAAGAAGATTAGACATAAGACCACAGACTCCAAATCATCGGAAAACCCCATCACTACAGAAACCTTAAGGCCGTTAGCTCGATGTTCCCGTAGGCACGCAGTCGAATGGAGAATAGTGATGTGTTATTGAAGAGAAGCAGTAAAATAATAATTCCTTATCACTCAATGGGAGTTTCATGATTCCGCTTCACGGACACTGATTAGTAGAGAAGGTCATTTGCTTAATTTGTTTTTAGGTTTTTTTAAAAATCACCCGAAATATATCTTACACAATTTGCATAGACCTTGCCCAATGAATGGTAACGTCAGGATGAAAACAGAAAAATTATTTCCGCTAATTCTGTGTTACATCTTATTATTTAACATACTACGAAATGTTACAGAATTTTGAAAATGAAATAATTATGTCTAATTAGAGCAACAAAGTTTGTGCCTGGAGTGAGTTCCAGGCCTTATATACCAAATGAACTGGGACCATACGTGAAGTTTCAAATGTCCTAACATTGTGTCGTACATGTATTAAACCTTTTAATGTCTTGCGAATTGTAGTATAGTGAATAGTTAGTTACATTAGTACTCTTATTTCTACTTTAGGTCTTTGTGAATTTCTAAATAAACTTTAAGTTTGAGTTAAGCCCTACCAGAGCAATAGAGTCTCACACTCACACCAGGCTTTTTTACTACTAGATCTCGAATTGGGCAGCTTGTCGATTTCAGTGTCGTTTCTTTATTGTTTCAATCGAACAGTCACACAAGTATTACTGAAATAGGTTGGAAGATTTCATCATGAGCTGACATCAGTTAGAGAAATACTGGATACCTGGGGGTAATCAATAACTGTTTCGTCCTAATTTGGGAGTTTTCACCAGTAAACACCCACTGAATTTTGAACCAAGGACCTTCTGGTTACAAGGCAAGTCACTGGGACCCGACATTATGAATTGGCAGAAGTTAGAATTCATGAGCGACTGGATAAGTTGCCGGTGGATTAATGGGCAATGAACTCGCCTTGGAAACGGCAGATCCTGGGTTTGAGCCACCGTGGATGTGTACTGATGAAGAGTTCCACACTAGGATGAAACAGCTGTCCAGTACTCTCAGGGTTTTAATAGTTCTGTAACTGATGCCAGCTCATGATGAAATTCTCCAACCAATCACACAAAATCTCGACAAAACCGATACTTGAATATTACTGAAATACATTTGAAAATAACCACGTTTAAAGATAGTCCGCTCAACGAAGGCTTTGTAGATCGTTTAGAGTTATTTACGCGCTCTTTACTGGGAGAAAATGACCATGAAGTCCTTCAATCTTCACAGATTGCTCCTACTATGCGCATTAATAATGCTATAACAAATAAAACTCAGAGATTCCAATAGCATCATTTTACATTTTGAAATACACAATGGCTAATGTGTAAAAGTTGCATGCAGAACTAAGTTGAAATGTAAGTCATTTCTTGCATTTATTCAGGTAGTATCGTCTAAAATATAGACTGCACAGGAGGGGTTAGAAAAGCATGAAAAGACCTTTGCTACTCTGAAATGAGAGTGGAAATTTACTCAGTTCAACATAAAGGATTGTATCTGGACTTTCGGCACTGATGTCAAGTCCGTCAGTGATTCTATGCGTTTCAGTGAATTGCCACAGGCATCGCCGAGCGCCTTTCCGACATGCTTACATGATCAGATGACAAGAAAATATTGGTAACAGCGTACTCTATCAGGCAGTGAACCACATAACAACTCATCGCCCAACAAATATGCATAGATTAATGGAGACAGATTGGACATACACTGAGAAGAGCTTCGAACGACATCACACGCTGTGCCACCTCTGAATTAGAATGCGAATAGGAATGGACTAGTTGAAAACACTGAAGTGGTGACATGGAGGTAATCATTTAAGAAGGAGATAACCATGAACCCAGTCATAGGGAACCTCAGAGATCAGGGTAATGTGGAGATATCTTACTGAATCTCTGGGTTCCATCCGGCCGCTAAGGGAATAATGATAATAATACAATGTCTAATTGCGCTAATATCAGGGATCCTTTGGTTAATTGCTATATAAATAAAACTAACTGAATACTGGTTAACTAATTTATTCAGATCAACTTTTTTCCGCTCTGATAAACAGATATATATATATATATATATATATTGATATTCAAGAAATGGACATCATCAGTATATATATATATATATATTCAAAGTGACATAGAAAATGAGAAAACGAAGAAGTGAACACCAGTAAATTTATGCAAAAACTGCTTTTCATTGACGCAAAAACAACAAACTGATTGATGTGTGTAAACAAATCAGATCTGTTTTTGTATGCACACATATGAATATAGTCAGGATCCAGGGTGGGGGTTAATTTCAGATCGTTCTTGTATACCGTATAAATCGCAACTGCTCTACTGTGACCATTTCTTGAAATAAGTGAAACGACAGAATCACACATAGATTAATTATATTATATTAAATATCAGTTATCAGTGGAACGGAACACTACACTTCTCAAAGGTAATTGGATTCATTTATTTATTTATTAATGAGTTTGTAAAGGGTGTGTTCTGTCCTGAAATCGGCGCAGATCATATATTATTTCAGTCAACGAAATGAGGTTAGAAAATCGCTGATAACACTGACTGGTGGTCGCGTTTTAATGCCCAGTCGGCAGAATTTGGAATTCATGGGCTATTGAGTGGAGTTTCGGTGGCTGAATGATATATGAGCTTGCCTTGTAACCAGGGAGGGGCTTGTTGAGGAGTCCCAAACTGGGTCGAAACAGTTAGCCGGTGCTTTCTTGTTTTCACTATGGTTCTCTAACTATTATCAATCCATGATCAAACTTTAGATTTCTCAAGTGTTGGTTTTACTAGCACTGAGCTGAGATTAGTTGGAGAATTACTGATTACTGTGGAGTATTGAACAGCGATTTCATCTTGGTATTACAAAATTATTACATTATTACAAAATTGTCCTGTCATTAACCATCATGTAATTATTAGTTTTGTGGTTGTTTTTTCTTATTTTCTCTACTTTTTGGCAATATTAAACTGACAATCATTGGTTGTGAACGCCATTGTCACCACCTTAAGAAACTATGTATTATTCAGGATTACTCCCACTTCCACTACAATCACTGCATTAGACCTGACAATAAAAAACAAAACAACAACCCTGAAATGTTATTTTATGATTGTTTAGAGTTGTTTCAACCAAATTAACTGACCATCTTGGCGATAAACATTCTTAAATATCATTTCATAACTTCTTGTATGACTATAGCTTTACTGTCATCATGCATAATCATATCATAGCTTCCACTACCCAATACTGAGTTATTGTTATATGATGTTAATTTTCCTTTCTACTTCTTGGTACTTTTTCGCATTTATAATTATTTTTGTGTTTACCCTGTTTCTTTTGCTGTTGGTATCTTTAGATTTATTTTTTGTTCAATACTCCTTTTAAATATATGTAACATTAGACGCAAATACTGTAGATATTGTGCTGAAAATTCCACACTGTACCAGTAGTACTGTTTCTGGAATAAAGCAAATTATTATTATCTTAGTTCGGTACTTTTTGGTAGTATGCTTCCATATCCCTACGGAGTAATAACTCCTAGGTCTTCGGACTGCTTGGACAGACTACTGACCTTCAGTGAATTCAAGTGACTTCTGATCCAGCAATACTTAGCGGAATGAAACTGCCTGGAGTTTTAGTAAGAGGTAGTGAGAAGTGGGGTCTGCCGTGTTGGGTGTGAGACTTGCAGTGGTGTTATATACAGCCAACTGGCAGAAGATAGAATTCATGTGCTTTTGGAAACCTCATCAGTATCAGGGTCTTGTAAGAGTTAGACTTAGTATTAACTTCGACCTAAAAGTAACCACTCTTACAAAACTTCTTCACCGCTTATGGCCTTAATCGTACTCTGCCTAACGTGCAAGTACTAACGAACGGAATCAAAGTTAAAAGACCTGAGATGGCAAGTGTGACTAGAACAGAATTGTATTTGCACAAAAGAGATATAAAATTTGATAAGAAATAAGAGGTACACACTTATCTGCAGGTGAGACGGTGGTCAGCTCAGAGAGTGTACTGGATGAAAGTACAGCGAGAGAGCGAAACCGAAACCGTACAGGAGGTTCAGGAATACAAAGTGGAAGTTGGGTTAAAGGTCAAGCTGAGTTCATTCAAACAAAAGTTCAAAGGTCCAATGTACACTACAGTCTCCTCAAAATCAGAAGGTCTTGGAATAGAACCACTGTTAAGGTTTCAATGGTTTTCAATGAATCTGCAATAGGTTACGGAATTAATCACGTGCTAAAATCGTTTAGAAAACTGTTGGAAAAGCTGGGAGTACTAGACAGCTGTTTCTTACAAGTTTGGGACTCTCCTGCAGTACGCGCCTACCACGGTTCGAACGCAGGACCTTCCAGTTACGAGGCGAGCTCGTATACTACTAATCTACTGGGACCCATTCCAAAGGTTTCTGAATTCCACCTTTGGCAAGTAATTGTCCTGATACCTGACTTGTTGTACTCAACTGGTAACGACTTCTGATTGGAACCCTAGGTAACTTCCTGTATGGGACCAGTCACTAGTAAGCATCAGATTAACAATCAAATTTCAGCTTGCAGAGATTTGATTGGTTAAGGGACTGACAAAAATCTACCTTGTTCTTTCAGTATCAAAATGATTTATGTGGTAATTACTCATGTTAAGCAGCTGTGTTTACTAAACATATCAAAGAGATCTAAATCGAGGATGTTTCTATATTCCTTTTTGGAGTTAAGCTACTCAGCCATGTACCCCGTTTGTGACTAGCCACTTTGAGGGTCTGACGGCATATAGGACTAAATTTGCAAATTACACCATGTGAGATGGAAATTTGACCCAGGTTTTCTTTCAAAACTGGCTGAAGAAGCGACCGGCGAACAAGGGACTCCAGGTGAACATTGAGAGGATGGAAGTGATATAGATAAGCAGGCAACAGCAACAACAACCAGAACCAATCAACATTAACAGAAGAAGGTTGACAGAGGTTAGTTACTTCACCTATCTAGGAAGCAACGTTTCAGTGATGGGTGGAACGGATGAAAATGTCAAAGCCAACCGAAATGGGAAAGGCGAGACACGCTTTCATCATTCTGAAATCAATTTGGAAATCTTCAGCATTCAGCCAACATAAAGAACAAGATTCGAATTCTGTTCAACGCAAATATTAAGTCGGTCGGCCAGTTCTTCTATACGGGTCAGAAACTTGTACTGCGTGTCGCACAAACGACCTTCAACAAGTTACAAACTTTCATAAATAGCTGTCTTCGCTAGCTCTATACTACAGATCATATGACCAGCCGGACTGCCAGAAAGAAATAGCAACAAGAAACTGAAAGAGCGAACCAAGCATAAGCCGATTGCTCATCAAATATGTAGTAGAAAATGTAAATGGATAGAGTACACGCTGAGAGGACTGTCAAATGACATGGCGTTCCAGTGGTCGAGGAACGACCTTGACGCGCTTTTCGATTACTACGTTACATAAACATAGTTACATAAAACTCTTATATTTTGTGGAATATCTTGCCAAAAGGTTGCAAAAAACTATTGCAATTATTTGTCTTTGAAACACGGAATCTTTGGATATGATACTGTTTATCGGTAATACCTATAACTATCTATTCGTGATTTTGGTATCATTTTGGTTAACTGTACTTGACTGTGATATTATTGTTGTTGTCGCTTGTTACCCTTCTTGTTGTGAATTATTTTCCTGTGCTGGTGTTGTTCTGATTATTTTATTCCTGGCGTCATAAAGAGCATCTCAAACGAACTAAAGACCATCATTAACAGTTTTATTCGCTCAATACTCAAGATCAGATGTCCAGAAAAGATCAGCAACAGAGATCTCTGCGAGCGAATCAGTATAGCAGGAACCGATTGTGAAACAAATGGGCAGTAAGAAATTGAGATGGATTGGTCATACTTTGAGGAAACCATCAAGTGACATCACTAGACAAGCCCATGAGTGGAAACCGAAAAGGAAGTGGCGAGTTGGTCGTCCAAGAGTGACTTGGACGAGGTCATGTGAAGAGGAGATGAAAAGGTGTGGGCAGACTTGGAGCCAGGTGAAGACGCTAGCAGAAAACCGAACGCAATGGAGACGCATGACTGAAGCCCTATATTCCTCTAGGAATTAAAGGAAACAAAAATAATAATAATCCAGTGGTCAAGTGAAGCCAGTGTATGAAGCAACGGGTTGTTCGTCCTAGGGTGAAATGGAGGAGGTCGTACAAGCCGAAGGAGATGAGAGATTATGGTAAGTCATGAACCCAGCTGAAGAGAACAGCGGCAAATAAAAGAAAGCGAAGTTGTGTTTTTGAAGCCCTACGTTGTTACTTAGAACACAAAGGAATAACAAAAATAAACAAGAACATACATCGAATCACAAATGTACGATTTTATTTAAGTTTTTTCCGTAAAGAACAAGTAAAATCTTTCTGTTTTTGAAGCCATAAATGTTATACACAAATAAACATCAATCAAACTGTTTACTGTCATAAGCAGTTAAATGCGGTGTCAGAAAAATATCTTAAGTATTGCCTGGCTTCTCAACTTACTAGTGAACGTCATTTAAAATTGCGAATCTTTGTAATAATTATTTATCTGAAAAGTGTTTACTCAACAGAATTATTCTTTTTTATTTCAACTTATAAATTGAGAGGATGAGGGGTATTCACAATCACTTATGCGCCTCAAAAAATTTGATTTTTCACACACTGATGTGATTCCTACTCATAAAATTTGTAGCGAAGTATGTTTTCATTTACTGAAGATGCCTATCGAAAAATTTAAAGCGTGAACGATTAGTAAACAATGGATTTATTCAGCATCAGCTTCAACACTGATATGACAGTAATAATGAAAGAATGATTGTTAATAATATTAATAATTTGAAGAGAGAAAGAATGAACATGTTTGCAGGATAATACGAGCTCGTTTTATTTCGTGGATTCTCATCAACTGCATACATCCTAAACAAAGTCAAATTATAGGTTTCAAGAAAGTTGTGGAACATACTTTTTCATAATTACTTTGAGTTATAGATAGAAGGCATAAGGAACATAATTCCAGAATTTGATGAAGGTAGACAGGCTATTCGGTGTCAAAAACAACTAATTATATATAGTGGAATTAGATAAGAGGGGTAAGAAGAACACGCGTCCACAATGTTTGAGAAACTCAATGCGGCCCATCCCAACATCGCATTCACAACTGACTACGAAAGAAACAACCAGTTCCATTTCCTACATGTCAACATAAAAAGAAGAAACGATGGGAAAATTCAAAAATCTGTCTACAGGAAAGAAACTTGGACTGGTCAATACCTACATTATCATAGCTTTTGCCCAACCAGTTACAAACGATGTCTAGTAAAAGCGCTCTTCAGCAGAGCCAAAGAAATATGTTCAGAAGACAAGATTGAAGAAGAACTTGAGACCATGGAAAAGAATGGATATCCTCGAAAGTTCATATTAAAGTATAAAAATGAAGAAGTACACAAACCGAAACCCGACACCGTTGAAAAGAAACCAGTTTTCATCTGTCTAGCGTACAAAGGGGAAGACGTATCTAAAAGAACACAAAAAAGAATTACAGGTGCATTAAAAAGAACGTTTCCAGCCGCCAGATTGATCCTATTTCACAACACTGTGTGCTCGTTAACCCAGTCAAAAGTAGATGAGTACCCTCTTCACGTCAACTCCAACTGTATTTACCAATTCACGTGCTCCTGCGGTAGCAAGTACATAGGAAGGACCGAGAGGACAGCATCTACTAGATTTTCTGAGCACATTCCTAAGATTCTCCGTACAAAAAGAAGAAAAGTGTTATCAAGTGCAATCGCGAGACATTTAATTGACACAGGACACACAGTAGAAATTAGCCAAGCCTTCAGAATAATCAATACACAAAGCAACCCAAGGCTACTTCGCTTCGCAGAAGCCATTGCTATTAAGAGATTCCGACCAGACCTTTGTATACAGAAAGATAGTGCGATTAATCTTTCACTACCTTGGTAACCCTAACTCTATTTTATTTTATTTTTGTTTTGCCTTTCTGTCAGTACGCCTGTGTGTTTGTATTGTTACGTAACATTCTATTCAATTTTGACCTTCACGTTTCTAAATCTACTTAATTGTTTGTCTGTTTAAGTTAAAAATGTTACTTGACTATTCACTCCCACCCTCTTTAACTCTCCACCACAAGATGTGTAAATTTACTTTGTTCTCTGACCCTGACCCTGTAATATGCCTCTAACCAATCTGTGTTGTTTTCCAATAGAAATCTGAACTCTTACCCCTCTTATCTAATTCCACTATATATAATTAGTTGTTTTTGACACCGAATAGCCTGTCTACCTTCATCAAATTCTGGAATTATGTTCCTTATGCCTTCTATCTATAACTCAAAGTAATTATGAAAAAGTATGTTCCACAACTTTCTTGAAACCTATAATTTGACTTTGTTTAGGATGTATGCAGTTGATGAGAATCCACGAAATAAAACGAGCTCGTATTATCCTGCAAACATGTTCATTCTTTCTCCCAAACTAATAAAGGGAATCGGTTGCATGAAATTAATAATTTGGTTTTAAATTACACTTAGTCAGTAATATCCACAGATTAAGGAAGAAACACAAGATTTATGGATTTTTGGACGTGGTAGCAGGCGGGGACAGCAGTAGTGGCTGTCTGGACTTGTTCCCTCCACACGTCAAGCTTCGGTTGATTTAGGCAAATCGCAATGGCTTCTGTGTCTGTGGAGCCAGTTATAGTTTCCTTATGCTCTATGGACCTAATTTTTCATGCTCTGAACTACCTATCATTATAAGTGAATAAAGGTACTGTTAAAAACGTCAACAGTTCTGTTGTGGACCACATCCTTCAACCAGGTCACAAAGCTAACTATGAAGAAGCTTTCTCATTCATCTGTTTGGTGTCAAATAAATTAACACATGCCTCTGGCTACCAAAGAAACATATCCAGCCACTATTGTTACCCTTACTTGCTGCCAAAATGACTGATTCATAAATTCTTTGTTATTTCCCTTAATGTATCTGATATTCAATCAACTTATTTTCAATAGTTGGTTTGTAAGGATTAGTTTTGTTTTTACGAGTTGATCACGGATTGATATCAGTTAGTGAACCGCAGAAAAACAGGGACAGCTGTTTCGTCCATTTTGGGAATCATCGGCAGTACTCACCTACTACAGGGGTTCAAACACAAAACATTTCAGTTGCAAGCTTAGCTCGTATACCATTCACCCGCTGACACCCGATTCAATAGCCAGCCCATAAATTTAGCGTGACCACCAATCAAGGTCATCGGTTGGACATCCATCCCCACTCCTGACTAGATGAAGCTCACTGGTCACGAATGCTCACTAGAATTCCAGGAAACTCCGTCCTGTAGCAAGTCACAAGCGAGCATCGGAATAATTTCCGACAGTTGATTTGTAAAGATATGATTTGTTATTGCAAGTCCATCACTCCTTGGTTTTCAGTGGTTCTCTAAGTGATATCAATCCGTCATTAACTTGTAAAACTAAATCTGTTTGTTCTTGCATGGCAGTGCGTAATGGAATGTACTCTATCAATACTATTGATTCATTGTAATTAAAAGCATTAGGATTGTTAATAACAACAATTCTGTAAATTAGTACTGTCATATAATGTCGAATTTATCGGAAAGAATATTCTCTGTTCATTTATCAGTTAAATGTTTGTTTCTTCATTTTATCAGTGCGGTTATTCACTTCAAAGTAACATGTAAAAAGCTCACAATTCTGAAAGGATAAGTATCAAGTAACTCCAGTGACGAACCCAGCAACAACCTACCTCCCCAAAAATATACTTAAGGAAATTGGATTCGACTGCATTTACGCTGAGTCGACCATTAGGCGTCATCAGACACCAAGTAGAGCCTCGAATGGAATTCGAAATGGGAAAGACGCGTACAGCTAGGGTTCGAGGTTGACATGAAAGGGGTCTTGTGAGCAGGAAGCGAAAGCCTAAAGAAAGTCATGGAGGTAAATAAAAAGGAGTGTAGAGGACAGAGTGGAATGTAGATGAACTGCTGAAGACCTGTATCCCACTCGGAATGGCTTGAACAAAAGTGCCAACAAAATGTTGTGAAGTAGAACAGCAGTAGGTTGTTATTGAAACGTGTTATCTGTTTTGGTGACAGATGGAGGTATGCTCATCTTGTAAAAATCTTCAATTCAATAGAATGAATAGAACCCGCACTTAAAAAAATACTTCATATGGGTCCTAATTGAGGCATTGATTTCTAAATAACTTAAGTGCTTTGTCAAACCATTGACAGACACAGAAAAATGATTGTATATTTCGAACAAAACCAGTTAACCTGTTCCTCAGTTTATCACAGATGTTAAGTGACACAAACAAGCATCTTTCCCTCTAATTTTTTCGTCGTAACCATTCAGCAAGAAGTAAGGTAAATAAAATTGGCGTTATAATATAAGCGTTCATTACTAATGTTCTAAATTGATCATTTAAAATAATGTTGAATGAGACCACATGTTTATCTACAATAGTATTGACAGATTGGTTTAGCGAAACGTCATTCTCCCTACTGACAGCTTTCAGTACCTCTAACAGTGTAACAAAGCAGTCTTTCTTAAGTAGTGCAGGAAAGATTTAAGTGGGGTGGGAATAATAAAGAAGAATAGGTGGATGCAAGAAATGGCACTTTATAAAAGTAAAGACTGGGTAAAACCAGATCGTTTCAACATCAAAACGTAGAACGTGAAATGAAAAATCTTTACAGGAGCTGAAATGATATGGGAGGACCAGGAAGGATCAGAAGAAATTAACAGTCCAAGGTATTTAACATTCAATTTACTTTTCACCTTAGTGCTATCTACGATAGTAGAGTTATACAAAAGAGCCAGTTCGTGTAAGTGGCCTTTGCATCTGAAACTGAAATCCACAACCCAGCATTTGGAGTTATTAGGATCAAGACCATTTGACAGTCATCGCTGACTGATTTCTAATAAAACATTATTCATAGATGGAATATATCTCATCCCTTACAGACTTCTTTTCAGTAATGAATTTTATTTTCCTTCACGTTCCCTAGTGGAACATAAAGCTTCAAGCTTGTGGCTTGAAGTTTCTGTAGCAGTGTTTATTTTACAGGATGAGGTTGCCAGCCTCATGCCCAAACTTTCCTCTTCACCAGTATTATTTCTGGCTTAGCGAGGTAAAGAAGGGCGTTGGCCGGTGATCGAACCCCGGACCATGTGCATGGTCGGCGAGCGTCCTAACCGCTACACCACCGACGCACTCAGTAATGAATAAAAGTAGTTTACACAGAATGTCTGCAGTGGAGGAATCATAATTTTTATGTCAATGAGAAATGTACTGGGTAAGAAACATGAGAAGCACTGATCAAATGTACTGAAAGAAACCGCACAGACAACAAACGGGGGCAAACAATGCATGTTCAGGACACAAATTTCCCAATCGTTGTAAAGATTTCTGAGTTTCGAAGTGTATATTGTATTTTCACCGCGAAGCTTATTTCCTTGATACCGGTCATACACGGTGTGTTTGAATCATTCCTGGGAATCAGGTCGAAATCAAGATCTTACAGCCGGCTAAAGACAGCCAACTTAAGGTAATTTAGAATGTACAATTTCTTTCAGTCAAAAATTCCTAACACTCCTCATTGTAAGGCAGACAGCTACAATAGCTCGCATGTTGGTCATCTGAGAATAACACCCTATTTCTTAGCAGTGTGCCTTCCCCCACAGACCCCTCCTAAGCTCGGCGGGAACAACTTATACTGTCACTGTAACTGCTTCTAGTCAAATCACCATCTGAACAAGTTCTCCGCCAAGATGGGACCAACAGGAACATTTGTTTCAGACAGCATCGCTTGTCAGTACATTGAGATATGCTAGCCCACCACCGTTACCTCGAGGAAACAACTATTAGTCACTATTTTCCTCTGCTGAGTCTACCTTTGTGCGCCACAATGAAATATGGCAACTTGAACTGTTGTGTCTCTGTGCAAAGTCTCACGCTGAAACTCAGTCATTCAGTCACTGCTCTCACGACTTTCGTTCACTTCAAAGCAAAACCTTTCGTGATTAGGTGTGGAAATGGTTAAAAGTGACATATAGTTTTCGAAACTACAGCGTTAACGTTAAACACGTACAGTAGCTTATTACTGCATTAGACTGAATTGTAACGCAGCCGGTAAATTTACTCAGCTGTGAATCCCTAAATGAAAAAATCACGTAACAGTCAATAAAACAGGTGAACAAAGCATTTGAAACTCGATAAATTGAAAATGTTAATCTGATGTGAAGTAAGCCAAGTGGGTGTCCAGCTGACAAGTAGGGAGAAGGGAGGAAAAAACTCAGTAAAAGAAAAATACAAAAGTGAAAATAGTGAGGTGAATCTTCTATTCATTACCAGCAACATCTTCAGATACTGAAAAAACTCTTACTTTTATTCAC
The DNA here is from genome assembly GCA_944472155.2 of Trichobilharzia szidati. Taxonomy (NCBI): domain Eukaryota; kingdom Metazoa; phylum Platyhelminthes; class Trematoda; order Strigeidida; family Schistosomatidae; genus Trichobilharzia; species Trichobilharzia szidati. The sequence continues at coordinate 65,205,766 of OX235277.1, read as the reverse complement.
CAGAAACGTATACTAGTCTATTACTGAGTAGTAAATGAGGGGGAAGGGGATGATGTGACTGATACATTTACGCAGAAGTGGCTCTCAGACAGAAAAAGATATTACGCAACAACCAGTGAAAAAAGGCAACAAAGGGTTTGAAATTTGATAATGTTGAAAATGGTTAGTCGATGCTGAGAATTAAATGCATCAATTACGCACAGTCTTATTTGAAATTAGGGAGATTTTAAGTGGCTTTTATTTTTAAAACGTCAAAAACTCTCAAAGTATCAGACATATAATAATACTTTCATATATTGCTTTTGAATTTCGAGTGCAGCATATGGCTTCAAGTTATTGGAATGAAGTTTCTGTATGAATGATTTCAATTTTACAGGGCAGAGTGTTGCAAACTTCACGTCCAACCTAACAGTCTTTACTGGGTTTGCTTGCAGCTAAGCGAGGTTTGGGAGACCGTCAGCTGGGGTGTCGAACTCCAGGTTACATACGTAGTCGCCTAGCATGCTACGAAATGTCCTTACAGCTGTTTCGCCCTTAAATGGCACTCCTCGGCAGTATTCATCCATGAACATACCAGCGATTAGTTTCACGACTCTGAGGTTAAAGCGTAGGCTCACATTTACTTCAGATATTAGGTCCCCTCAATAAAGGATTGTGTTGCACAGATGTGTAAACCAAAACTGTGTTCATATTATTATGCACGATCCTCAGGTACGTTTTAATCAGAGTAGTTTACGTTGCAAATATGACTAAAGTCTGAAATATAGCACATCTAATGGTCTACGAGTGATTGGAGGTGCCAATATTTAGTTAGAGGTTGGCCTAGCAAAAATGAAAACAGGAGTTATAAGTGACAGACGCCTGGACGGTAAGCGTCATCCACATATCTTCAAAAATATGGTGGAGATATGTGGATGACAATTTCACACTGTTAAAAACAGAACATATCTCTAGCTTCTTGAAACATATAAACCCACTAATAGAAGGAATAAAATTCACATTTGAAGCCGAAAATGAGCAAGGAGAATTAGCTATGTTAGATTGCAAAATAAAACGAATAGAAGAAGGCAAACTACACACTAGTGTTTATAGAAAACCAACGCATTCTAATAGATATCTTGACATTAATTCATCTCATCCATTAACTGTTAAGGCAGGCTTAGTTACGTGTTTATCAAACCGAGCGATGGTACTAAGTGGCACACAGAAAGACCTAAATGATGAAATAAAACAGATAGAAAAGGCGTTGGTGTTAAATAACTATCCTCTAAAATTCATTAGGAAGATTGAAAAAGGCCAAAAGAAAAGTAAAAAGAATTGTGAAACTAGTAATAATAACATAAATATGAGAGAATATAAGTCATCTACAGTTATACAATATAAAGAAGGGACATCTGAGGCCCTACGTAGGATTCTCAATAAAGCAGGAATTGCGGTGGCATTTAAACTTATAAACTAACTCAGGGACAAGCTCTGTATGTTAAAGGACCCAATTAACCCAATTAGACAAAATAATATAATTTACAAAATACCCTGCAATGACTGTGAGGTCAACTACATAGGTCAAACTAGTAGGTCAGGGATAGTCAGATTGTCAGAACATAAGAATTTAGCTAAGGTAAAGATAGTTGATCCCGAGAAAATAAATAATTTAGAAAAAGGCTCAGCAATTGCACTGCATGCATTAACACACAACCATACAATAGGGTGGGAGAGGGTTACAATTCTAAAAAGTAATCTAGGTAGGTGCAGAGAGAGGTTGATTACTGAATCCTTGTTCTTCGAATCTACACCGAACACATGCAATAGGAATGATTCATCACTCATACCCGAAATATGGAAAATAATACTACCAATCAAATCAAGTGAAAAACAATGGAACTATATAAATGAATTTAGGAAGTCGTGTGATTACCTTGATATGATTATGAGCAATAAATTGTGCTCGAAACGTCATCAGTAAATATTACTGTATAACACTTTGAGACCTTATCAAAACAAAATGTACCCATAATGGAATTACACTCTACCACAGTGCACATGTTTTATTCTTATATCGATAAATATCAAACATTACTGACACTCTCAAGCAAAATAAGAACACAAAGAACTTCATCAACAAAATCACCAACTACATTAAATGTGGTCATAAAGATCACAGACGTCAGACGATATCGGAAGAGTACTCAATAAACTCAATGTGATAGTTTTCCTCAAAACATCAGATACAACCTCGTCAATCTAAAAGACCAAATCCCTAAGGATTCTTTGCCCTAATGTGTCTATAAAATAAAATGCTTTGAATGTGATACGATGTACATTGGATGAATATGGCGAGAAATCAAAATCAGAAGAAATGAGCACCTACTCAACCATCAAAAAATCTAACTGAATGAGAAAAGCATGAAAAACCACCAGCCATAGCTCGTCTACACGCTATACAATCAGGTAATAAGATTGATTTCGACATTATTGAAATAATCTAGAAACATTTCAAAGATCACAAATAACGCCTGCTACCACAAGCACTTTATATCAAGTGGAATCCAAATTATCTGAATGGAAATGATAGACTAAAACGAAGTCCTCCTGCTCCATGAAATGATGAAGTCAACACAAATGTGATAAGCGGCTTTATTATGTAAACACACGCTGCTTTTATAATTTTATACACTTATCAAATCATGCAGTCTACACCTGGTTTTGTTATCTTTACCAACTGGCCAACTTGACAACTTAATAAAAATTACCTCATACTGTAGAAAGACGATTAAGTTACTGTATATAAGCTGGGATTTTGTAAATTCTGGTTTAATGATACCTTCCTAAAGCTGTTAGAATCCTAAGATATCGAAAAGTCAGTAAAAACAACAATATCGTTTTGTTTTTCATTCATTCACTGGGAAATACAAAACTTTTATAATCTAATGAACATCACCCATACCTAATGCCCAAATGTTTTCAAACTGTTAAAAGTGAACTCTGTACGAACATATATATATATATAGCTCAAGAAAAATTTGTGCAATTACAAATACACCCAGTGACAAAGAGAAACATCAGCTACACTCACCATTATTGTTCCAACATCGACAACTGCACCACGACGTGCTATTCCAGCCAGTGCAACTTTATCACACGAGACATTCTTTTTATTTATATATCCAACATCAAAAAAGAAATCGTGATTGACATCATCAAGTGTTGTATGGGATAATCCACTGGAGGCTGCACTACTCTTATGACTAGATACTCCACTCATTTTTATTGAAGACACTGAGGTATACACGATAGTGTCAAGTACAGTAAAGGCAGCGGGTTAATCCATTCGGAGGGATATATGAATAACGCGAGTATTCCGTAATTCGTCAGGTTGCGATTTGTGATGTGGGGAATTCATTTTTTTCATTTTTTAGCAAGTCTTAAATCCAAGTGTTTGTTTAAAAGTCATTATAAATCCTCAATACTTTCTAGTCTGATTCATATTTACAACATATTTTCACAACTAAATCCCTCCCTGGTTGTGAGAATAATAAACGAAGAAGAAAATTATTACAAAAAATCCTTGTGGTCATATTTCTTGTTTCAAATAGATTTCCTAACTTCTTTTGATTGGCTGCCAGCTAACCAATCAGGGTTAATCACTTATAATGTTGGCAATAGACATTTCAATAAACACTTGGGAAAATTAATATTTTTAAGAATTAATCTGTACAGATTTAATTTATTTCAAGTGTGATAACGGAGTGATATCAGTGAGAGAACCATATTGAAAACTGGGAAGTATTGGACTACCCGGCAGTATGCAAGCAACGCAGGGTTCAAACCCAGGACCCTCAGCTTATTAGTCAATCTCGTAGACCATTCGGTCACTGTCCAGGAATCCAAACTTCTACGATTCCAGTGTAACTGGCACCAGCCAGTGTCATCGGCAAGCATTTCTCCGCACTGGTCATGACTTCTCGAACGAACTTCAGGCAACTTCTTCCTGTCACCAGTCAATGGTGGTCATTAGATGAATTTTCAAGAGTTAGTCTGTATGTACTTTATCTGTTTCAAGTTTCATGTGGTCAGAAGTCGTGACCAGTGATTGCGAGTGAGGATAAACACTCACCGATGATGCTGGCTGGTGGTTGCTCTAAAATCACGAATTGGCAGAAGTTGGAATTCATGCGCTGGTCATTGATTTGGGTCCTAGTGACTAAATGGCCTACAAACCTTACTTTTAAGCCGGAGGTCCTGGGTTCTAACGATGAGTTCCAAACTGGGACGAAACAACTGTTTAGTACTTCCTAGTTCGTAATGGTTATGCTTAGCAGTCGAAGGTGTACAAACTTTGTGAATTGGGATGGCACTTTATCTTCCATCGTAAAAACTATATTTTTAACAATCTTATACTCTTTATCTCCTAGCTGTGCCAATATATGCGGCTCGTGATTACGATTACTTTTCCTGACCAAACTGAATAATGCTGAAGAAGGAGAAACTGACCTTGCCAAGTCTGTATACTCAGGCGACAGTGTTCATAAGGGGATTAAAATTTATAAAAGCACAATGAACTATCCAGACTAGTTGGTTATCCTTCAGCTGCATACAACACGTGATGAATTAAGAATAAAGTATACTATGTATAAGCTACAATTTTAGTAGGTTCGACGACAGTTATTCAGTAACTTTATCTTCTTTGAGAGACAAAGTCTTAGATTCATACATTTCTTTCCACTGATAGCAGGGGTGTTTTCTAACTTTTCTCATCTAAAAGTCCTCAACATATTTCCCTGAGTATTCATTCTCACATATTAGGTTCCCTGTTCTTACTTAATTTATACTCCAGTCCGTCGTTTGTTAAACATGTGTGGTTCCCTGATGTTTATTGACGTTACTTAAGACAGACTCGGACTAGAGTTTATAGTTTTCATCAGTAGAGAGTCATTTTAGCGTAATTCAGTTTTATCTAAAGGATCATATAAAACCAGAAGCCTATATAGAAAACTGCATGCTCGCACCAGCAAGTACAAAACTCAACCAAAGCCTACTTAGCTCGTGTTCTGTGCGATAAAGAAAGCATTAGGCGTAACACCTATAATTCATTAAATAGTCAGTAGTACAACTGGACCTCGTCTTTCCAACCCATATCATTTATAGGTGCAACATTTTCTTTCATTCTTTTCTTTTTCTCTCTCTTTTTTTCCTAATATGTGGCTTTGTTTCTTTCTCTCGCTTACGCCAGAAAATATGATAGCACCTACTTTTCTAACACCTTCAAACACTGTTCAACTTTGGCTTTGCTACCGACATGCCAATATGTTGTTGTCATAACGAACTGAGATTTCCTTAATCTATGTAGAATTCTATTTATTGATAATGTACTAAATGGATGCAATACTGTAGACAAAATGCTGAGAATGCCATTTTGTATCACATGTACTTTTTTGGAATAAAGCAAATTATTATTAATAATGAACGCCATTTGGTTAGTGATGGTCAGGAGTGCAATCTGGGATTCATATTTCATCTAATTTTCAACTTGTCATCTTAATATGCCTACATGTACAGGGAGTGATAGTGTTTCGAATAAGATTCGGACCTGATATCTCCTGTCTCAGATGATAAAGCGTTATCTTTTGGGCCACTGAGCTAAAAGAGGCACCTTTATTGCCATATGCGTCGGTTGTTATTTTATCAGTTGACTTGAATTTCCCGCTAGTTGAAACGTATTGATTGGAAGCCATCAGTCTATGTGTGTAGATATGTTTTCTCTCAGTACGGTCTCTTCGATGACGTTTGATTGTTACTGTGATGTCATTTGGTCGGTGAACTAGTGCACAAAGTTTCGGGGTTTAACATGATGTCTGCTGGATTCAGGTTTTGAATGAAAACATCTTCACTCACTTGACACGCAAGTGTGACGAGCTCACAAGTTCAAAATTGGAAAAAAATAAGCATCCTAGTATCCATTACTATCCATCACCAGTAACATTACGTCAGACACTGCTGAAGATTGTGAACACCTGCCATCTTGGTTTGGTCTGAATAAAGCTGCTATACTCAGCTCAGCACCAGCTCATCTTGTCAATAGGAATATGAACATCAAGTTGACTATAATAAAGCTTCTAAAGGTATTCGTCGTATATCACGCAAACTCTCGCATGATCTATGAGTACGACTTTTATATGCAGCAGAAGCAAAGGCATTCGGAATTCACCTGGACAAGCCAAAGAAGTGCGGAAATCAAAAAAGTTTTGTAAAGTTCCTTTCTTGGCCGAATTCGGCCAACTATATAACTATCTTTTGACTTGGTTATTTTATTACTTTTAAAATTCTAGCTAATTCTATTAACGCGTTTGCATTTTATGTGATTCTACTGAGTCATCATATTCACAATAGTCATCAATGCTATTTTATATATTTTTAGATGGTGTAACAACTTGTAACAAACGCTAAAGAATTAACTTATCTTGTATTCCGTAATTAATTAATTTTCACCCCTTCTTCCTTCAAAACAAAGATACCTTGTTACTGACATGTATCAGTTGACCGTTTTGACGACTTCCAACCCGTTAATTTCACCCACCTTACTTATACCTAAAACTGATCAACTAAAGTAACCGCTTGATTGATAAAAGATCTTCCTGTAAAAACTACATATAAGAGTAGGGCCAGCCAATGGTGAGGAAATATTTGAACAGACATCTTTGCTGAGTTTATTGTTCCTTTTTATGTAATGTCCTGATTTGTTTTTTTTATGATTTGCAACAAATGCGACACTTATAGACAAGCCAGAAGCGATATAAATCTACAGTGTTTTTTGCACTAAAACCAGAACATATTTTGCATGGCGACCGGTGAGGTTCATCCAGTCAAGTGTGAAGATGGATGTCGCGCCAGCGACATTGGTTGAGGTCGCGCTAAACCACGAATTGGTAGAAGTTAGAATTCATGAGTTGACCATTGAATTGGGTGTCAGCGGGTGAATGGCATACGAGCTTGCCTTGTAACCGGTAGGTCCTGAGTTCGAACCCTTAAAGTGGGTGCGCACTGCCGATGATTCGTAAACTAGGATGAAATAACTGGCTATCCAGTAATCCCTAGTTTTCAGTGATTCTCCGACTGATATCAATCCGTGATCAACTAGTAGAAAGAAACGAAGCCTGAAATATTCTAATGTGGCTGCAACTGACAAAATTCCAGAAGGGCTAGGAAATTAAAAGTCTGAATTCAACCAAAACTCGCCCTACAAGTTGAGTTATTGTTCAGATAACATGAAAACCAACTATATAATGACTGTTAGTAGTTCAATAGTATCGTCTCTGACCGCAGCACTGGGCGACGCGGGTTTGAATCTCAGAAGGAATATGAGATCCTCCAACATTGCAGATACGCCTTGCTAACTGGTGAGTGCCTACTATTACGAAACATAGGTCAGGCAAGGCTTCTTGCCTATTGAACCCAGCCATCGAATATCATCAAATCAATATGCACCCTTGATGGTGAGCAACCTAGAATCGTAGCCACATTGCGAACCTGAGTGATGGAATTCAGTCTGCACCAAACAAAGGACTAGACACTTCACACTAGTTACTAGTGTCCAATCAAAATAACTGTCAAATTAAACTTAATTCATTAGGCAACAGATACTTTCTAAACTTTATCTGCATTTTTTAAAGCCATCCAACTTTTTCTACTTATATAAAGCTAGGCAGTAATACAATTATGGGTAAAATTTATTTTGATAAAGTCTCACAATGTTGTACAGTTATATTCACTGATGACCAGATTTCGAGCACATTTTATTACTGCTCATAATCATATCATGGTACTCACACAACTTACTAACTTCGTTTATATAATGCCATTATTAAATAAGTAATTTAAGAAAAGAACTCAGCATTCGCATTGCATGCATAAACACATAAACATAAAGCTTCGCAACCAAACCATCCAGCTCAGAGAACACAACCACACCAAAATCATCCACCTGAGCTACAAATCTTCTCTATTATATATAAACACACAACCACACAACAGGGTTGTAGAGGGTTGAAACTGTTAGAAGCTAATATATGTAGTTGGAGACAGAGATTGATTACTGAATCCTGGTTCATCAAATCAATAGCGAACACGTGCAATAGGAATGACTCATCACTCATACCGGAAATATGGAAAATACTACTACCAATCACGTTAAGCGATGGAAAATAATGGAATTATATAAACGAAGTTAGAAAGTTGTGTGAGTACCTTGATAAGATTATGAGCAATAAATTGTCCTCGGAACCTGGTCATCAATAAATATTGCTGTATAACACGGTGAGACTTTATCAAAATCAATTCCACGCATAATGGAATTACACTCTACCACAGTGCATAAGTTCTATTCTTATATCTTGGTAGTAGTACCATTGTGTTGACACACAGGTGGTTCTACGCGTTACTGAATCTTTTCCCGGCAATACTGAAACAATTAACAATTGACTAGATTAGCTCAGAATGAGCTTATGGTTTGTTTAATCAATCTGTTAATAAGGTCAACAGTTTTCTAAGTGTATACAACAGTTCCAGTGGAAAAATAATATCCCAGTGGTTTAATACACTTGTTAATTGGAGTACAAGATGCCATACGCATATAACATCAGCAGTAGTGGTAATAGATCATACTTCCGTATTTATTAGAAATTCTAGAGATTGAGGAGAACTTCCTGAGTAAATAAAGTAGTCAAATGAACCTAATGATATCTATCTAAATCTGGATGATTAAAAAATTCACAAGTACTTTATAGTTCTGTTCTACTTCAACCCGTAAAACTAATTAAATTACCCATTAATTGAACTAATTACTTCAGATTGGTGCCATCGTTAGGGTAGACCATAACATCTGCTGACAAGAATGAGTGATCTACATGTGACAAGGGGGCTGAAAGTGTTACTGGTGGTTAAAAATGTACACTTACTGGTGATAAGTTTTCATTTGTATTATGACATTTTCATAATCCTAATTATGCTTACTTTTCCATTCCAATGTACAGTATGTTATTCATGTGAAAAAGTTGGCAAAGTTTTTAAAATTTTGATAATGATTGTGACTAGTTCTGGTGAAGATGGTGAGGATGACCATTCAACAGCGATGATAACAAGCTTCAGTCTTTATCAATATCACTTATCTACACATCATCTGAACTCCATAGAATAAAGAAAAAATCCGTATTTTCAACACCAGTATCAAGTCAGTTCTTTCATATGGCACATTATGAAAAGCAGGTTACTGCGGACTTTTATCAGTAGCTACATTCCCTTCATACTGACAATAAAATAGCTAGAAAGAATTAGCAACTATTGGAACAAACCAATCAAAAACCAATCTTTCAACAAATATGTAGAAGAAAATGGAGACAGATTAGGCATACGCTGAGGAGGCCGCCTGATAAAATCGTACGCCAGGCCATTGCTGGGGTGGTATCGAATGGGAAAGGACGATTTAGACATGATTGCAATGATGACATGGAGAAGATCGTGTAGCGAGGAGGATATAAAAGATTATTGAAAACCGTGAACCCAAATGAGGAGGACAGCAGGAAATGGAAGTAGGTAGAGATGTGTTGTTGAAGCCCTATGTTGCACTAAGAACCCAAGTGAATAATAAAAAAATTAATAAATGAAACAAGCAAGTACTACGCACTCATGTCTCTCATTCACTAGTGTATATCATCATGCTTCGACGGTTATCAAGTCAGGTCACACGTGACTTTCATTGTTGATTTTATGTGAGAATTTATGAGTTTGAAGATGTTTCTTGTCAAGCAGTTCCAATCATTTTCATTGATAGTTCTCTGTATGTTAAAAACAAATTTATACATCGGGTTTTAAGACTATTTTAGCTGATGTAATGATGCTGTGCCATCAAATTTGTTGACTTCGAAGAACAAGTTAGGTCCACAGATATTTTGGGTGGAGAAATGACTGATTTTATGGCAAAGGTTTCCCAGCTGTGTAAGCCTAGTAACCAATTTCACTTGTCGGAAAATCGACTACTTCCAAATTATTTCAACTATTAAAGAATCGAGAGTGATTGTAAAACCAGGGTGTTTCTATGTGCTAAACTGTGTCTTAGGTAAACCGAATGTTCAAAAAATATGGTAAATAATGCTTAGTAAGAGGAAACTGAACAAGAAGTTGTGAAAGCAGCATATAATTCTACGAATTCCTTTTTTCATGTGTCAGAAAAAAAGGCTTATCACCTGGTATTTTCAAGCCAACATTAAAGCATTCTTGTCTAACACAAAAATGGCAACGATTCTCAACTTCGTCACAAAAATTACATTTAACTGGCATTTCACACATACAATGTACGTATTATTCCAAAAACTACAAAAAATTGCAAGAGCCGATAATTGCAGACACCAAAGACATTTTACTTTAAATATACACGTCTATGACAAATAGACGATGGAGACAAATATATCAAAAAGTTCATTATTACGTAATTGCACAGAACAACTAATAATATACACATATATCTGTATATACAAGCATATTGTAACTAGAATTGTGCTGAAGATGTTTAGAAGCACTAGGTTTGCTGTTCTTACGTATATTCTAGCATATATGTATGTAAGGTTAACGCTGGAAATAAGTAGGCATAAGAATTCGAATAAAGTGGGAAACTTCCAAGAAGAAATTTTGAAGACCACTTTAAACTCAGGTTAACTGCCTAACTGTTTCGCTCTAGTCGAGGACTCCTCAAGAGTCTTAACTAGTCCAATTATCCAGTGTTTCCTGGATTTCAGTAGTTATCTAATAAATGTTGGATCATAAAGAAGTATAACAGGAAGTCGCTGAAATGCTCAATAACCAACACTATTATTAATTTGGGTTTGTGAATACGTTTCTGGATAAAAGTGTACATGTTAAAACAGCATACAGAGTAATGTCTTAACAATACAAAATGTGGTTATCTTTCAGTCAAGTGTAACACCTTCTCGACGATGAAAATTAAAGCAAAACGTTTATCAAACATGAAACTCCTCTTCGTTCGACTCAGTCAGAATCCGGAATCAGGAAGAAGTCAATTGGGTTGGAGAATAGGAGTATTCATCGTTTCAGATTAAGCAATAACCAATAAAGATATGATTGAAAATAGATTTCATAGCATTCTACTTACAGACATGAATTGAATAAGTAATCGATTAAGCGTGAAACCAAAATTCATAATTTAAAACGGACTCAGTTTATATATGGTTCATACAGTAATTCCCTTGTTCAGACATGTGACAGTGTAGCATATGATGAATGGTTCTAATTGGAGACAATGTTGGGTCAACCAGGGGTTTCTTCTTGTCCCTGACTGTTTGCATTTCTATTCACACTGACTTTTGAATAATAATAATAGATAAAACGAATCAGTGTTAATGAGTCACTGAGTGATTAATATGATAGTTTGCCTAAATGACCTCTCACTATATATCCATCAACACACCGAGTGATTCATCTTTGTATGAGTAAACTTTAGGAATTCCAGTCATATGATTTAGATAACAGTTTTTGCAAATATGTTGAATGATATGAAATTTTATTTTCAATTATTCGTATTAGCAATAGCTACAGGGTTCACTATTTATTATTATTATTGTTCCCTTGGGTTCCTAGTGAAACAAAAGGCTTCAACTGCACGTCTCCACTTGCTTCTGTCTTCTGCCGTACTTTTCACTTGCATCCATGTTAGTCCATACTGTTTCAGCTCCTCTTCACACGATCTCCTCCATGTCACACTAGGACGTATCACACGCCGCTTCCCTTTCAGGTTCCAATCGAGCGATGGCCTGACGCACGATGTGACCCAGCGGCCTCCTCAGCGAGTACCCAATCCATCTCCACTTCCTCCTGCATATATGTTGAGCGATTGGTTCTTGTTTTGTTTGTTCCCATAGTTTCTTGTTGGTGATTCTTTCCGGTAATCCGATCTTCAGTATAGAGCGAAGACAGTTGTTGATAGAGGTCTGCAACAGGCTGCTGGAAATATTCTTGGTGACCCGCCAAGTTTCTGATCCATATAGAAGAACTGACTTGACGTTTGTATTGAAATTCCGAATTTTGTTGTTGATGCAGGCTGAGTGACGAAGATTTCCAGATTGGTTTCAGGTTGATGAATGTGTTTCTCGCCTTCCCGATTCTCGATTTGACATCCTCGTCCGTTCCTCCTGTGGTTGAGACAATGCTTCCTAGATAAGTGAATGAAGTTACCTCTTTCAAATCCCTCTCGTTGATGGTGATTGGCGCTGGATGTTGCTTTTGTTGTTGTTGGTGTTGGTCGGTTATTTTTATAACTTCCGTCTTGTCTATGTTCACCTGGGGTCCTGTCTTTGCTGCTTCTTCGACCAGTTTGTCGATTTTTGCTTGTGAGGCTTCGATTTTGTGTGACATCAAACATAAATCATCCACGCGCGAAATCCAGGTCTTCTGGGTTCTTCACGTCGGTCCAGGATATCCCTGTCTTCTCGCTTCCCACTATCTGACGCATAATCCAGTCCACCACAATTAGGAATATCATTGGTGATAATAAGCACCCTTGTCTGACTCCTGTGTTTAATCCAAATGCCTCGCTGAGTTTTCCGTTGTGTATCACTTGACATGTGCCGTTATCCTACAGCTGTTGAATAAGGTTGATGAATATTTGGGGTACGCCGTAGTACTTGAGTAGTTTTCAAATTACTTCGCGGTCAACGCTGTCGAAGGCCTTCTCAAAGTCTATGAAGTTGAGGTAGAGTTTTGATTGCCTTTTTATGCTTTGTTCGATGATGATGCGTAGGGTTGCAATTTGGTCAGAATATGATTTGCTTTTCCTGAATCCACCTTGTCCTGGTGGGAATTCAGTGCGTCCTTTATTCTCTCCAGGATGATGCGACTCAGGATTTTACTTGGCGTCGACAGGAGCAACATTAGCCGACTTCTTCCTTGCAAAATTTGAAAACGGGAGATTGGGAGACATCGCAATCAGGGAGTTTGATATGTATTAACGTTATGTCCATGATTCAATTACCTTAGTCGGTGGGAATGTAAACATAGACGAATTGCTGATGAAATTCAACAACATTCACCCTTCGCTTACCTTTAATCGCGAAGGGGAGCAATATCGTGAACTACATTTTCTGGATGCCTTGCTAAGTAGGCGAGAAGATGGGTCATTTGGGAGAAACATATTTAGAAGAAGCACATTCACAGGGCAATACACAAACTTCCTTAGTTATGTGCTCACTAAATATAAAAGAAATGTTGTTAAATGTCTTACGAGCAGAGCAAGAAAGATATGTACGGATGAGCAATTACAAAAGGAATTTGAATACATTCATAATTCCTTGACAGAGATGGGCTATCCGAGTACTTTCACTAAGAAACATATGAAAACATTGGAGAGAAAACCTGAGACTTTGACTGCACGTAATAAACTTATATTTATTAAGTTATAATTTAATGGTAACTTATCAAGTGCGGTTTTATTCCAGGGACATTCTGGGAGTATACGAAGAGTGTTTTACACAGCGAACCCGTGTTTGTCATTCTATTGACGGCGAATGATTGTGATGCACATGATGCACATGTCATATCTATGTGCAATTATCATTTCAACTGCACCTGCGATGGCAGTTATGTTGGGCGTACTACTAGACAGCTTAGCCAACGTGTGAGTGAACATCTCACATCTTGGTGGTTTGGCAAAAGACAGAAAAAAACAATCCTTAGCTCAATTTTGTCACATTTAGTTGATAGTAGTCATGTAGTCCAGAAAACGAGAGCTTTCAAAGTAATTCATCGCATCCCACAGAATCTTTCCAATAGACTTTGTATTGGTGTACTGCACGCATACAGCTGAGGCGATAGGCATTCGAACTATTAAGCCTAAACTATGCATTCAAAAGAAGTTCGTACACAGCTATTATCCCTCCTTTGGATAATTAAGACCTGACCAACTACTGAGTTCTTGCATCATGCCTTACTTATATTTTCAACCCCTCTCTTATCATTCCTTAATCTTATCAAATCTTCATTAAAACATGTTTTATTTAATTCCCCTTCAATCTAGCATTACTTCACTGGCCCATTATATCTCGGTGCTTATTATCGATAGAACCGTAATTATCATCATTATTAATATCACTGCTGTTGTTATGACTAATTGCACAATTTATATTCACCATCTTATTATCATATAGACAAAACACTGTAGTTGGTTTATATTTGAATTTTTTTATTTGTAAAGTTATTTAGGGATATAAGAGTTAAGCCTGATGAGATCTACTTGAAAACATTATTGTCCGCTTAAATGTGTTGTTCTTAATTTTAATATGGAAAAGTTAAATATTTTAAAATTATTTAGCAGTAAATAAATAAATATGCAAATATTTCTAGGGTAGAACATTTTATTCTCATGTTGTAAACCTTTATCAATCTTACTTGACAGCAATATTATTATGCCGATTGATTCACATTGAAAAAAACCATCGAGACATTTAGAGTGAGAACGGGAGTAAGACGAGAATTCTCACGATCATCAGTGACGTTCCTGGTTCACATGATAGACAATGGATGGTCAAAAGATAGGAATACGTTGGGCTGACGGGGCAATACTGGAGGATACGGGCGAATTATGTCTAATGTCACACAAACTCTGATTGGATACTAGTAACTAGTGAGACGTGTGTAGTCCTTTCTTTGTTGCAGATTGCACTATACAGTTAGTTTTGCAATGTGGCTACCACTCTAGGTAGACCACCATCAAGGGTAAGCATTGATTAGATGATATATATGGTTGCAGGCAATAGGCAGGAAGCCTCGGACCTATGTTTCATGCCAGTTGTCACTCACTGGTCAGCAAGGCATATCAGCGACCTATAAGTAATTCATGTCTCTTCTGAAATTCATCTCCAGTGTCCAATCTAAGTATGCAGTACAGTCCTACAGGAGGTCAATTTCGACGCCGAATAGCTCAGTGGTAACGTCTCCGACTGCAGGGTTGAGTGACGCGGGTTCGAATCTGAGGCGGACCATGAGTTCCTTTAAGGTTGCAGATACGCCTTACTGATGAGTGACAACTAGCACGAAACCTAGGTCCAAGGCTTCCTGCCGATTTCCTCCAACCATCTAATGTCACACAGATTTCGAGATTTGGAGTCAGCCTAGCAGTTGCCCTCCTCAACAGGCAATTTTAGCTGACAGATGATTAGGCTGGAAAATATGGCATCAGTCAGTGAAGTCCATAGCACTTTAAGCCACGTAGGAAGGTGTGAACTTCCTGGTTGGTGTCCTCGAGTCGGTAAAAACCAATGGCTGGAGACATACACTGATATGGCTCAAAATCGTTCTCAATGACACATGCATCCGATCCTTGTGAACTTATAATACCCAGTAAAACTATATGGTCCAATGATATTACTCTTCTGTTTGCCTCATATCTCTGTTTATTGTCTCTATTTTGCATTTCTTCTTGCTTTCTTCTCTAACTTTGTGTGATAATTGGAGTGTGGCGACACGAACTGCTGCACATCGGTGTAAAGTTCAATCAGTCAGTCGCTCAATCTGTCATTTTTTTCTACAAAAAAAATTCTCAACATTTCACACTTTTTAAATTCATTCTTTGCACATGTTTATGCAAATATTAACGACAATGAACCTGGAAGACATCTCAACACTAAGAGTAGGAATAAAAAACGAAAACTGATCAATACTTCTCCTTCATAATAATAATAATAATAATAATAATAGCATGCATCAGTTAACGCCTTTCTTTAGTTAAGATTATTTCATCAAAAGTCACTATTACTAAACTGAATAAATAAAGACTATTATAAAGCCTAGTCTATAGGAAGCATTCAGGTATATCTAATTTCAACACGTTGATTTAGTATATATATATATATATATATATATATGAGGATAATAAAATAGGGTCAAACAATACGATTTATTATTTAAGGCGTTTTCTTGTAAATAACTGCAGTTGTATGGTTAGTTAGTTATGTGGTGAGGAGTGTTGAAATTATAAGTTTTGTTAATTGTTATTATTGTTGGTTAATGAGTTGAATTTTATGAGGAATCTAATAGGTGTTAAATATATTTATGTGTTATTATATTATTATGGAAACAATCTGTTACCATGGCAACTTGTTGGAAATTGACTAATTGACATAGTTATTAATATAGAAATGCAGGCGACATCACGTGTTTGTATGTGTACATCAGAATGTCTTTGCCCCATACTGAATATGTAAGATGGGCGTAAAGCATTAGCCACAAAGACTTCTGATAACTTACCAACCGAGAAACTGTTGACAAATAAACATGCAGGAGAAAATAGAGATGGGCTAGATATACTTTGAGGACACCGATAAGTAACATAGCATACCAGATTCTCGAGTGGAAACCGAATGGTTGACGACAAATTCGTCATCTGAAAGTGACATTGCGAAGATGGTTGTGGAGGCAACTGAAAATATTTGGAAAAAAGCATGGTGCGATGACAAGGTTCTGCTTAAACTCATTATTCCAAAACTCGACTCAAGAGAACAGAAGTAAGAATAATTAGAAGAATGCACCGACGAGTTGCATCATAACGGTGTTATTGTTCCCTTGGTTTCCGAGGGAAACTTAGGGCTACAGCAACAAATCTCCTTTATGTTGCATATTTTACTGTCTATGTCTAGCTGGGTCCACGACTGCTCATAATCTCTCATCTTCTCCTTGCCACACGATCTCCTCTATTTGAAAAAAAATTTATTATAGCTTCATTTCACACAGTATTTTGGTACAAATATGGAACCTTCAGCATGTGATATTGGTAGCCCGAATTTTGCAAGCTGACCACTGATATCAGGTGTGCGTCGGCCGGGGATCAAACCCCGTACCATATGCATGTCCATGTCACTCACGCACCAAATCGTCGCTTCCTCTTGGAATTCTGCTTCAGCACTGGCCTGCATTTAGCGCGATGTCATTTGACGGCTTCTTCGGTCAGAGTATGGCTAATCTGTCTCCATTTTCTCCTACATATTTTTTGAGCAATTGGTTCTTGATTGGCTTATTCTTAGCCAGATTATCTTGTTGGAAATTGTTCCTTTCCGGCCGACTGGCTATTCGATCTTCAGTACAGAGCCAACGACTAAAGTAGCTAATGACAAAAGTACTCAACTGCCCGGAAATACTTTACATGACACTCAGTGCAAGTTTCTGACTCAATGAAAAAAAGTGACTAATTTCACATTTGTGTTGGAAATCCGAATTGGTTCTTAATTCAGCTGAGTGCATAAGATTTCCAAGCCGCTTTCAGGCTGACGAAGGCCTTCTTGATTCTGGCTGGCTTTTACGTCTTCATCCGTTCTGACTGCCTGTGGCTGAACCGACGCTGACTGCCTAGAAAAGTGAAGGACGTGTCCTCTTTCAAATTTCTACCACTGATAGTGACTGGTGCTGGCTGTTGTTGCTGTTAGCTGGCTGATTAGTTATCTTCATCACCTCCGTCTTCTCCATGTTAACCTGGAGTCCCGTGTTTTTTGGCTGCTTCGTGAGTCAGTGTGTTGTTTTTTGCCTGTAAATTTTTGAGTTTATGTGACATGAGACATATATCATCCACTCATGAAATTCACATCTTCTTAAGTTTTCTCATCGGTCAGTCCGACGTATTCTTGTGTTCTCATTCCTTGTGCACAGTCTGAACCATAATCCAAGTCCACCACAATTAGGAATATAATCGGTGATAGTAGTGCGCAGCATTGTCTTACTTCTGTATTCACTGAGTTTTCCATTGGGGATGAATTGAATGGTTTCATTGTTCAATCACTGCTGAGTGAAGTTGATAAAGATTTGGGTACTGCACGCAGTAGTGCTGAAGCAGCCTCCAAATTACTTCTCGGTCACAGCTATCGAAAGCTCTTTCTAAGTCGATAAAGTTGAGGTGAACTTGGAGAAAACAAAGGTGATGAAGATTCCTGGCCATCAGCAACCGCAACGACAACAGACACAATCAGTATGAATGGGAGAAATGTACAAGAAGCAACCTCCTTCACCTATCTACCTAGACGGGAAGCATCTTTTCAACTACAGGTTGATGGAACTGACAAAGATATCAAAGTGAGGATAGGGAAAATAAGGCAAGCTTTCATTACTCTCAAGTTTGTGTGGAGATCAACAGCACTTATAATGAAAATTAAGATCCTGATTTTCAACTCCAATGTGAAGTCAGTGCTACTCACTATACGAATCAGAGACTTGGCGCCGCATCACAAAGGGCACTTCGAACAAACTACAGACTTTCATCAACAACTGCCTTCGCTCAAAAGTCAAGATGGCCTACCAGGAAAGATCAGCACCAGGGATCTCTGGGAGCAAACCAACGCAGCAAAGACCAATTGTGCAACACATATGCAGGAAGACATGGAGGTGGATTAGCCGTACTCTGAGGAAACGATCAAGCGACATTACACATCGGGCTTTCTAGTGGGACCCAAACGGGAAGCAGCGAGATGGTCGCTAGTGCGAGAGTGACATGGAGGAGGTCATGTGAAGAGGAGATGAAAGCATGTGGGCAGACGTAGAGCCAAGTGAAAACGTTGGCAGAAAACAAAACGCAATGGAAAGGTGCGGCTGAAGCCCTATTTTTCTCTAGGAATTAAAGAAAACAATAATAATAGATTTAATAGTCTTCGAAGATTCTGCACCAAGAGATAAATACCTTGGGATGGAACTCGCCGAAAATTTATCTACTACGCATTTCTTTGAATTCTGATTGAAATGCATATCCTCAAATTTTGGAGTTTAAGTAACAACAATATCAGAAACCAAGAACTTCTAACACAATTTTCAAAAAATCAGAATCTTTGTCTCTTAGCTAACCACGAGACTGCCTTTAAACTATTTAGTCGCCGATAAGACAATGTCACTTGTAAAGACTAAAGATTTAAAACAATCGGATTACGTGTAATATGTTTTATGAGCTAGATACAGAGAGAGTTTATGATAGCAAAGAGAGACAGTCAATTTCCCATTCCAATTTTAGTAATCGTGATTCTTCAATTGCTTTTTGGTTTTCAGAAAGAAAAATAATAAAAAAAATGCTTTTTAGATGTTTTGAAAATTCCTTTTATTTCCATTATTTCTCCTTGTTTATTCAATTTTATTAGTTAGCCGAAACAGAGAAATAAACCGAATAAAATAATGACGCAGTTTATAATGAAGAAGCAGAAGAAGAGGAAGAAATAGGGAACAATAGAGAAGAAAGAGAGAGATCGAAAGGGGCGGTGACATAGAGAGACGGGGAGAGTGAGAGAGGGTTCACTTTCCAGCTTCCTATGATATCCACTTCAGCTGAAACCCACAAAAACAATTTTTAAAAAGTGGACATCGAGAATTCGGCAAAATGCTTTTCAAAATATAAATTTGATTTATCTCTTGCTTTTTGTTTGCTTTATTTTGACTTTTGTTCTGTTGTTAATTCTGTGTTTTGTTTTTTGAGGGGTATAACAAAAAAGGCAGATTTCTGTTTTTATTTTCACTTCGCTCAAAGAAAATGCTTCAGAAAGGAGCATAATGATGACGATGTTGATGGTGTAAAGGGTGAGAGGTGAACATATATTGCGAAAATACTTTTTGTCGCTTAAAAAATCTGTTGTGACAATTTGATCTGTATTAGAAAATGATTAAGGTATTTGATTTAATGACATTTTATACTGTTCTATAGCAGATATGTCAATGACACTTTCGTGATTTGTAATTCTTTTAATGATGCATCTAAAGTATTAAAAGTCTGGAACAGCGCCCATCCTAATATTAAGTTTACAATGGAGTATGAAAAAGAGGAGAAGTTCCATTTTCTTGACCTGGGTATCCAACGAGATATAGACGGCAAAATCATAAGATATATACACAGAAAAAGACCAGGAGGGCGGTTTATCTTAACTTCAAAAGCTTCTGCCCTATAAGTTACAAAAAACGATTGGTGAGATCATTATTTGATCGTGTAAGGAAGCTGTGTTCAGAAGAAAAGATTGAGGAAGAGCTATCCATTGTGGAGAAATGCCTACACGACAGCGGTTATCCACAAAGGTTCATCGACAAGTTTGGGAGACGTCATTTTGAAAAAGTGAAAAGCAGCATACTAAAGGAAAAGCCTATCTTTTTACAGCTTGTATTCAAAGGTGATGATACTGCCAGTAGAATAAGATGCAGACTGAACGCTGCCCTGAAAAGAACATATCTAGCCGCCAAGCTTGTATGTGTTTATCGAACAACTGACAATCAAAAGTGGACAAATACCCACCTCATGTTAACTCCAACTGTTATTGTCCGCATTTCTGAACACATACCAAAGAACCTGAGACTGAAAGGTCCACAAGCATTAAACAGTGCGGTTGCACGTCATCTATTTGACACTGGTCATACTGTGGACAACGTGAAGTCGTTCAAATAATCAACAAGCAAAAGAAACCTAGCTTGTTACGCTTTGCTGAAGCAGTTGCTATCAAACGACTTAAAGCAAATCTATGTACGCAGAAAGAGACAGTGGTGAATCTTGTACTGCTCTGGTGATGGCAAAATATACAACTTTTATTGATCACTTTTTTCTTGGTTAGAAAACTCTACTCTCTCATCTAAACATGACTCACCCTACCTTTTTCTTTTTCTTCTTTTTTTCTATTGGTTATTAGATAAAACATTTTCTTTAGTTACGTTATCTACTTTTTTGTTATGCTCTTTCTAGCTAAAACTTGTTTCTATACACACATATATTCGGAACTCTGTTTTTTGTTTCCAAGACTAATTGTCCAGTTATTCTATAATTAGTCAGTGTTTGTAACTCTTAATTAGTTAAATCATTCCTGACTAATGTTACTTTTACTTCCTACCAATTACTCCTTGTGATCGTGGAAAAGATGTTCAAATCTTTAATGTAATTCATATTTTTTATCGTTCAGGTTTTAACCAGTTGAGAAAAATCCTCGAAATAATAAAAGATGAGCTCATATTATCCTGTTCTTGCTTTGTTCAGGTTCATTTTCTACTGTGTTTATTGCTCATTTTGCTGTCCTAGTTCACTTATTCTTTTTCAGGTGAGTTTATTCGATGTGTTTTCGGGAAAATAAGAGAAAGCAGATTGTAAGGAAATTTATATTTTGTTAGTTTTAGTCCTGGTTTTATGATAGAATTGCAGAAGAATAACAATTTAGGCCTTGTGATGTAATTAATACTTAATCCTATGTACTCTAAATCCGTAGATCTCAGTCCTTTTTTTTTGTCGAGCCCAAGTGTAAAACCTGGTGACTGTGGTAGAATTCATATGAAATGTGACCAAGATTTGACCGGATAGTCGCAAAAAAATGAACTCTCCTCAAGATTTGACAAAATAGTTCTAAAATACTTGGGCACCGAGTGAGAAGTAGACATTCGTACAAAATTATATTTGTGAAATCTCAGCGAGATTGAAATCAGTAATTCCAACGTTTCGTTCGGAAATCTGGTCTGAACTTCTTCAGGGACATTAATCGAAATTAACATTACAGAGGTTTATATATAAAAGGAACAACTCTTGTTTTTAAACTTTGTTCAATCATAAGTCATGCAACAGGCATCAACAAAAACAAGAGTTGTTCCTTTTATGTATAAACCTCTGTAATGTTAATTTCGATTAATGTCCCTGAAGAAGTTCGGACCAGATTTCCGAACGAAACGTTGGAATTAATTATTTCGATTTCACTGAGATTTTATAAATATACTTTTACAAATGTCTACTGTGGTAGAATGTATCGGATGACAGTGTTTCGAGCATAAATTATAGCCACTCATAATCATATCAATTTTAGTCACAAATTTTTTACAATTTGTCTTAGATATTCATTTTATCTCTTTCTGTCTATTCAACTTCCTTTTATTGTTTGTTGCAGCTTTCCATGCATCCGGTATAGACATTGCGTCTTACCGATAGCACGTCTGGACGGTTGAATCGACAAAAAAAGCTTCATTAATTAACCTCTCGCCCCATCTAACTATATTACTTTTTAACACTCTCACTCTAACCCACTCACCCTATTTTGTGATTATATACAAGTGAATGCAGTGCGATGGCTGAGCTCTTATTTTTCTAGGTGATTTAGCTTACTTAGCAGGGTCAGGCATTCTAGGCCTAGCTAAACTTAATGTTCCGATAATCTAATTATCTTGGATCTACTAGTTTGGCTGACCTCACACTCAGCATTACATGGTATTTGGTAAATGATACTATTTTTCTTAATTGGATCTATTGAGTCCTTATGCCGATAAAGATGATCTCTGAGAAAGTCGGTTGGTTGATTTAAGTGACACCCTAATTCAAGCGTCATTGAGAATTCTACGTAAGGCATCTGACGTCCCTTCTATATACGCAGGGCTACGGAGGCTTTGAATTCTACATTGTTTTCAGCACTTCTATTGCTAGTCTTACTTAGTCTTTCCATGATTCTTCATATATTTTCCAGAATAAATTTTAAAAGGATTTAGTTTGATCAGCTGGAGGATTTCATCATGAGTTGAGATGAGTTAGACAAACATTAGAAACCACCAGGAAGTACTGGACAGCTGTTTCGTCAGCCCAGTTTTGGACTCTTCATCAGTACGCACCCACCGATGTTCGGGTCCAGGACCTTCTGTTTATAAGGCGAGCTCGTAGAACATTAAGCTATTGGGTACCGATTCAGTGGCCGGCTGTTGAAACCTAATTACTGTCAATTCATGACATAGCGCGACCACTTCGTAATGTCTTCTTCGATGAGTCACTGCCTCACCTTCTACCTGCTGCAACCCAGTGGTCATGGCTTCCCATATGATGATCACTAGCAACTGACCCTATTGAGGCAGTGACCTGTGATTCTAGGGGGAAGCCGTTACCAGTGAGGAGCAGCAGCTAGAAGGTGAGGCAGTAACTCATCAAAGAAGACATTGCAAATTGGTCACGCTATGTCATGAATTGGCAGAAGTTAGGATTCATGGGCTGGCCATTGGATCGGTACCCAATGGCTAAATAGTCTACGAGCTCACTAGTCTTGTAACCAGTAGGTCCTGGGTTCGAAACCTGGCGGTGAGTGCGCAATGGTGAAGAGTCTCAAAGTAGGCTGACAAAATAGCTGTCCAGTACTCCCTGTTTCTTTAACTGATGTCACCTCATGATGAAATCCTCCAACTAATCAAACTTAATCCCTAAAAAAACCAATTCTTGAAAAAATATGAAGAATCATGGAAAGACTAAGTAAGACTAGCAATAGAAGTGCTGAAAAAAATATAGAATTCAAAGCCTCCGTAGCCCTGGATGTATAGAAGGGACGTCAGAAGCTTCACATAGAATTTGCAATGACGCTTGAATTAGGGCAGCATTTTAACCAACCAGCCAACTAACCAACTCACTCGCAAGTAAACTTTGTCGGCCTGGTGGTTTCCAGTGTTCCTGTAAATGATGTGAGCTCATGATGAAATTTTCCAACTTTTCTTATATTTCTGAATAAATTCTGGTGATTCTGGCGTAGCTGATTTCGTTATTCACATCTTCTGGCCTACAAGTTGTGCTCTTGGCCCTATTATAAAGACATTAAACTAATTCTACTTTTGCCGATTCTGGATGGGATGAATTAAAGTCTAAGTTTTTATTATAGTGTGTTGGTTGGTTGTTGGATTTACAGCTAAGTGTTGAGCCTGCTCCAATTAGGTTTGATTCCTAAAACTCTCCTAGTTTATCAACCAGTTTTAAGCCCAAAAAACATAGGAAATACTGTGCATGAGGTTAGCAGTCCAACCTGGCACAGGACTAACAATACTGCTGTTAATGCCTAAAAGCTTGAGGCTTCCTTATGTTCCACCTGGAATACTAGCAGCGAGCTTTAAAGTTTCATT
This sequence comes from Trichobilharzia szidati, assembly GCA_944472155.2. Taxonomy (NCBI): domain Eukaryota; kingdom Metazoa; phylum Platyhelminthes; class Trematoda; order Strigeidida; family Schistosomatidae; genus Trichobilharzia; species Trichobilharzia szidati. Next base: position 65,181,871 of record OX235277.1, on the reverse strand, counting down.
AACGGTTGAATTCTTTTAACAAGTTGCGGTAGCCAGCATTCATTCCAATTATCTCTCTTTCCCAGGACTAAGGCCTGCTAGGAAACACATCAGGATTGAATTATTAGCTACTACACAACTGGGTTACCTGGCATAGATGCTGATGATTTCATAGCCGGATGCTTTTTGTAATTGGATAGGTAAATAATATATGTATATATGCAAATATATATAACTTTATACATATAAATCTATACATATTTATTCATACTACTGTATCAGAGAAGTAGGCACAAAACTACTTCCGTTCATTGGTGCGGGTTTTTTGCGGGATGAAGTTGCTGGCCTCATGTTTAACCATTCCTTTTAGCTTATACTGTTGCTATCGCCTTGGAGTGGTTTCGATGTTCATTTTTCGCAAAGTGAGCCTGGACTATGTAAATGGCTGGTGGGCATTCTACTCCTAAAATACTGACAAATATACAGAAGGGAGAGAAGATAGGAGGAGACCTCTGATTGCACCTTATATCAGGCTGTGGAAAGGAAACACAGTTTCAGATGGTGGATCAGTAGTCCAAGAGTGACATGAATAAAAGCATGAAAAGAAGAAATGATGGCTTGTGATTGCGTAGTTTTGAAGTTGAGTTGTAGCGATGCCAAGTAGGATGGGAGTATATTCCTGTAGTACTATGATTCTTCCAGAACAAAAGGAATGAAAGAATAAAACTAATGGCTGTTTATCATGGTTATATCTGGCCTCCAAAGTCTCAGGATGGTCGGGGGTGCGTGCCTCGCGCTGCGGGTTGGCCACCCCTCCACACACCTCTTGAAATGCTCCCATATGACCGGGCGTCTAACATAGCCTCTCCTGAGGAAGTCCTACTCACTGCCTTCACGTGGCGGAGGTGTTTTTCACCAAAGTGAGAGGGCGAAAGCGGATGCCCGGCGCTCTTCACCGGGTTGACTGTCCATTGGATGACAGTCTAGGGGAGATGGCTAAACCGTGATTCCAAACCTCCAACGACTGGCGTATGAAGCTCACTGGAGCTCACCGGCAGACGTATGGACAAAGGGCTTGTTGGATGTCCTGGATGTCTGGCCCCATTCAAAAAGGCGTATGAACCGAACTCCGGTCACCGGCTGCCAATGGATAGTGGACTCCCTACTCCACTCCTACTGTCTTGTAGGTCACACTTGGTTGTGTAAAGGCTAGAGCTGCACTCTCAACCAAAAGGCCCGAGCGATTCTGGGGACATCACTCGTTCCAAATTCCTATTAAACTTCATGAACTCTCTTACAAACAACTCTCACCATGCTACGGCGTTCCCGGTAAGCGACGCGGCCTGTGCTCCTCAGGTACATTCTGCATGTTCGTAGGCAGGATAAACTCTCCAACGAAGAAGTGCGTCGTCATTGCTACAACATCAACCAAATTCCAGCACTGGTCCAACAATGTCGCCTTCGGTGGTTTGGCCATGTTCTGCGCCGACCAGATGACGATCTGGTCAAATCAGTTCTAAATCCCTCGCCATTACAATCTTGGCGATGTCGCAGGGATGGACAGCTGTAAACATGGCTTGGTACAGTCAAGGCTGATATGGAGTGCCTGGGGCTACAAACCGGCTACGGACTCCGTCTGTGGAACAAGAATTGGATAACCCTGTCGCATAACCTTGCATCAGATCGCCGTGCCTGGGCAGCGATGATTCGAGATGTTCATGAAGCCGGCTCATCCTCCCATAGGAGATAGCCGAAGTAAAGTAAAGTAAAGTAAGTAAGTAAGTATGGGTATATCTGTTATAGTTTTGGATTATCAAATTTTTATCAATGTAGTGGTTGATAATCGAAGTTGAAATGAGGGTCTGGATTGTGGCTGCATTCAAACAATAATTCCTAACTGAGCGACTTGAGCTACAGAAATTCAGCTCAATTTCAATTATAATCGTTGAAAATATTTATGTACAGCATGTCTAGGTCAAAGTTAAAAACTAAGTACCGGAAAGTATTAACGTGAGACAAAAATACCTCTTATTTTGAGAATGAAGCACCCTATTGCCAATTCTGGTATTACCATTAATTACATTCTATAGTTTCTGTGACGAATTTCATACCTACACGATTTGTAAGCCTACAGTTTCAACCACTATTAGCACCAACAACATTAACACTTACACGATAAGATACCACCGAAACCGTTATTCAAGAAGGCAAGAAGAGAGGACAGACTGTTGACGCAGCTTTTACTGTCTCCTACCGACAGTGAAAATGATTCACAGGGTTTGGGTATATATATGCTTTAAGTGACCTTTAATTATACTAACTACACTGCTTAATTAAAGCAGTCAACAACCAATAGGATTCCAAGGTCATAAGTGCGGTGAGTGAAATACAACTAGCTTTGTGTAGATAAATGTAGTCTTTTAGGAAAATTAGGTCTTTATATCACTACCATTTTCTATGTTTGCGATTATCTACGTCATCTAACCCTAAAAATAACTCCAATCTTTCTATAACCCAGCCATAACGTGAAGATATCCCTAATCTAACTAGAACCAACCTTAATGTCGCCCTTATTAGGTTAAACCTAACCCTAACTTGTCTTTAGCCTATATCTTAACTTAATCTTTCCTAAACCTCTCCTTAAAATTGTTAATATCCTATTTAATAACATAACACTTCGTCAAGCAAATTTTATTCATGATTAGAACATTATTTGCCGGGTTTCACTAACTAGCTCACTAAGCGTTTTATTGTCACTGGTGTGGTCACACTCCATTGGTTCCCTAATGGTGCTTACAGTTGAACTCTGACATGTCTAGAGAGTAAAATTCGGTCGAAGGCGATTCCCTACTATTATTATGAAAATGTAACTGCAATAAACATAGCTGTAAATGAATTGTGTCGCATAACCACAGTTCGACTTGATTGACTTTGCATCATACACACCAAATAACAATAAAAGAAACATTTAGTTAGCGAAAACGGTAAAGAATTGATTCAGGTCAAAGCCTACACTTTGAAAAAGGATTCTTGCTTAGAAGCCTGACATTATTGTGTTTTACAAACTTTTGTAGTTTTTACTTGAAGTATTCCATGGGGGCTGAACGGACAGATTTCTGAGAATGAGGCCATCCTATTGACCAGTTGGCCACTGACACGTCAGTTGTTCAATGGTAGAATGTAGACACTGCACACACTTGTTTTAGGGTTTGATTACCTGCTGATGCACTGTCAAACCTCAGCTAGCGGATATCAAGCCCGAAAAAGGTGAAAAGTTGAACGTGAGACTGATTTTCCTCACCGGGTAGAAAACACCTTAGCTACCAAAACGTTAAGCTTGAAGCCCTGCTTTTCACTCAGAATGCATGGAATGAACCAAAAATGATGTTTTCATATGAAGAATATTCATAAAACTTAAAATTAATTAATTTCTAGAGGAACATAGGGCTACAGCCATGCGTCGCCATTGCGTTCCGTTCTCTGCTAGAGCATTCACCTGGCTCCAAGTCTGCCCATATACTTACATCTCCTCTTCACATGACCTCCTCCAAGTCACCCTTGCACTGACGACCAACTAGCCGCTTCCCTCTCGGGTTCCATTCGAGCAATGGCTTGTCTAGTGATATAACTTGATGGTTTCCTCAGAGTATGGCCAATCAATCTCCATTTCTTCCTGGCTATTTGTTTCACAGTAGGTTCCTGCTAGGTCGGTTCGCTCCCAAAGATCTCTGCTGCTGATCTTTTCTGGCCGGCCATCTGATCTTGAGTATTGAGCGAAGACAGATGTTAATGAAGGTCTGTAGTTTGCTTGAGATGCTCTTTATGACGCGCTGGTCAAGTCTCTGATCCGTATAGTAGCACTGACTGACTTCACATTGGAGTTGAAAATCCGGATCTTATTTTTGATGCTGAGTGGTGTTGCCCTTCAAAAAGACTTGGGAGTAGTGAAAGCTTGTCATGCTTCTCCGATTCTTGCTTTGATATCCTCGTCAGTTTCACCCGCCTTTAGTTGAGACGATGCTTCCCAGGTAGGTAAAAGAGGTTGTTTCTTCCAGGTTCCTTCCATTTATGCTGATTGTTGCCTGCTGTTGTTGTGGCTGTTGATAGTGTTGCACAGGAATCTTGATCACCTCTGTTTTCTCTGTGTTCACTTGAAGTCCTCTCTTTGATGCTTCTGCCAACTTGTTGATTTTCGCCTGCATGTCTTCCAGTTTGTGGGAAATCAGACATATATCATCGGCGAATTTCATATCCTCCAAGTTTTTGTGTGAGTCCATTTTATGCCTGTTTCCACATTGGCTGATGTTTGTCGCATTATCCAATCTACTGCAACCAAGAAAATCATTAGCTATAGTAGACAGCCTTGTCTCACTCCTGTCCTCAGTTTTAAGTAAGTAAGTAAGTAAGTGAGTTTTTAGTAAGGACAGTTACTCAGTTAATCATTTTAAGCAATAAGATAGAATCGATTAAAAATTGTCGAAAACCAGTGAGTACTAGACATATTCCTGTTTGTGGTTTTGATCTCTTCAGCAGCGTACATGCTCGACCTCACTAGGGACCATAGACAGGATATTCCGCTTACGAGACTAAACCCGTGGATTATTCATCTATTTGAGTGAGAATTTAATGAACTGTGATTCCTAACCTCCTTAAATCCCTAGCTCATTGATAACTGCTAGGGGAATGTCCTGAAACTGTGGTCAGAACTCAAATTCTTTGGGATTCACCATATTAAGGATGCTAATTAAAAGCATTTGTAAGGGTATTGCTATACCTAGAAGTGACTAAATGTTAGAATTCATGGTTCACCAAACTTCTCCTTAAAGTGCTTCAGCTTGCTGTTATAATCTGCAGCTCCCAGGTTCGATCCGCTGTGGAGTAGTAGACTCGCAATGCTGAAAAGTCCTAAACTAGGACGAAACAGTCGTCCAGTAGTCTTTGATAGGTTTGTGACGACACCTGCACTAGAATAGATAGAATGAATTTAAAAATAATCTCACAGGTGCTGTACTAAAGTTTAAAAAGATGGTGTACATCACTTCATAATTTAATTTGTTTAAGCTATAGATAAATGTTACTGATTTTCGCATCAATTTCAGTTTTTTTCATTAGTAATGCTATCACAACCATTTATGTGTTTATGAAGAGAGTTGAAAACGTATAAAAATTTATTAAGGCATACGGGAAATCTCATTACCTAATGGCGCCAAAAAAACTACCTCACATAACTGAACATAGAACGGGAAATCATAAATAGATTTAGAAAACTGAATATCTGTTTGGCGACGTATATAATAGTGATAAGTAATAAAAATCGATCTGTATAACTATAACATTCAAGAGGACATAGTGGATGCTAAAAATCACTTATATATATGGCAGTTTGAAGTTTGCTTTTAAGTCAAAAGTCAATGATTTGAAGAAGAAAGTTTGTAGCTTAGGTGGATGATTTTCATATATTTGTTTTCTCTGAGCTGGATGGTTTATTTGCGAAGCTTTCAATTCTCCCTACTAGGTAATTTGAAGTGAGCTTTTAGATTTCTTCACGGGTTTATTAGTCATCTCTCCTGGTGGTCTTGAACGTGATTGATCGCTTTGTGTGTCTTCACACCCTCTAGTCTACTTGTGAAAACACACAAAAATGACCAATCACATTCAAGGCCACCGGGAGAGATGACTAATAAAGTTGTGGAGAAATTTAAAAGCTCACTTCAAATTGAAGTATGCGCTGAAGGAAGATGTTGCCTAGTAGGGTAATGAAAGCTTCGCAACTTTAAATTCTCCAGCTCAGAGAACACAGCTACATGAATAACAAGCCAAGGAAAAATGATCAGTTTTAAAAAGTTCCACGCTAAATAAGTGGTCACTTCGGTAGTTAAGTGGAAGAATAACCGTCCGTGAAGTAACTGAGGATTACGGAATAATATTTACTTTTATTAAGCTTCATTCAACAGTTGTATGACTACGCCACATGTCAAGCGACTGACAATGGAAAGCGTAGTAAAGACTTTGAGGGGAAGACAAGAGTAACACAAGGCTGATTGCGATCACCGATGACATTCTAGAATTCCATTTACAGGACCATCCTCCGAAAGATTCTTAAGGATATGGAGTTCGCGGATGATTCATGTATGTTGTCATGTAAACTGGAGGATCTGCAGTTGAAAACCAACAAATTGTTGGTAGTGAAGTTCCTCTATATTAACTCTGACTAAAGGGTTGTTAAACAAATTCTTGTACACATACGGCAACTAGTTTTACGTAAGCTTATCGAATATTTGCCACTGTATGGTTGAAAATTGGTTTCCATTTGTTTTGTATATGCTTTTCACGCTTACTCAGTCTTGTTTTTTTCTGAGTACCTGGGAGTTCGATCCTGTTTACAATACATTTTCTCAAGTTTTCATTCGCGTTTTCAAAGCAGCATTGTTCATAATTTGTCGAATACCTCGTTTAGCACACTTTATTACGTGAAAACGCAGATGAATTTCACCATGTAAGCTGGATTCAGTTTTCCCACGCAATAAATTAGTGATCCTAAACTCACTGAAATTCCTTGAGCATTTGATCAACAGCCAATGAATAGGGCTAGTTCCTGATGACGTGAAGGCTATTAAAGATTATCAACTACCCAACTCCTTTAGGAAATTGCAACAATTTGAGGAATTTATTTGTTTTTACCGTCGTTTCATTCGCAACTGTACTACAGAAGTGGCAGCGAAGACAGGACTTTGAAGCAACATGGAGAATTAAAACTCAGTCTGAACGAACAATATTCTTTACAATAATTTCTCTTCTTCAGGCTCTTACAGTTATAAAATAAACTATTTTCTGACGTTACAGTAATAGCCATTTATGTGGCGGATGCATTTTTAAGTAGAATAACAGACTGTCAAAATAAATAGTCGTATTTGTGTGACAAACGTGCTAGGCTGAAATCGATTACAAAATATTGTAAAACGGGAGACAATGGTGGTGATTAATCATAACAGATTTGTAGAGTGTGGGGTAGGAAAATTGACAAGTCAGTTCAAGGTTACAAAAGGTGTCAGGTGAGTGGCTAGTACAAAGTGGTCTCTGTTAAACAGGAGATAGTAAGACTGCAATGGGTTCATAATGAGATAAAGAATATGTGAAATGAAACAGGGGGAGGCATATTTTGAGAAAAGAGATAATATCACTAATAATAATTCTGGAAAGTATAAACGAAAAAATTCGATAGTATTGAGAGAATGAAGGGCCTAAATTATGACGAATAATAATAATAATTGTATTAATAAGCAAAGAAAAAAAAACCAAGAGGGTTTAGGGGAAGAAGCACTCTTGGTGAGAAGAAGAATCATCAATCCACGTTTGACCACGGTAGAAACAGCGTCTCAACGTGTTCTTTCTGGATACAAAGTTCCAGTTTAGTCGATCTTATTGCAACAGCTTCAGGTTTGTGCAGGGAACATAAGCAAACTCTATGTGATAACGAACCTCGCCTAGATTACTAGGTCACTAGTATTCTAGCCGGTCCCAAGCCCGGATAAAGAGGGAGGGTTGGGGCGTGGTGCTAGCAACTCCACCCCCAAAACTTAACCAAATTCCTACTAAAACTTCAACGCACAAATATATTCAAAATTCTAAAAATACAAACAATAACCTTATTTTTCGCTGGAATCGGGGAAGTGAAATGACGCAGGCTTGTGAAAGCCTTCGAGAAGCCAGTCAGCCGATCTGCCTTCTTTCGATGAAAGCAAAAATAAGGATGGGGACGTGGAACATTCGTACAATGTACGAAACTGGAAAGGCTGCTCAGGTAACCGCAGAAATGAGGAGATATAAAATAGAAGTTTTGGGAATATGCGAGAGCGGATGGAACGGATGTGGAAGGAGCCAACTATCAACTGGAGAGACAATAATCTACTCCGGTCACCCAGAGGACGATCACGAGCACACCGAGGGATTAGCCATCATGATGTCACCAATAGCGGCTAAAGCTATCATGCAGTGGGAACCAATCTCCTCCAGGATAATGACAGTCAGGTTCAACTCAAAAGGAAAAAAGGTTGCAATCATTCAATGCTACGCGCCTACAAACGTCTCAGAACAAGAAAAGAAAGAGAATTTCTACAGTCAACTACAAACAGTAATGGACGACGTCGCAAAAAGCGATATCAAAATTCTGATGGGTGACATGAATGCGAAACTGGGAGGAGACAATACAGGAAGAGAACTCAACATAGATCGTGAGGCCCTCGGTGAAATGAACGAAAATGGTGAACTCTTCTCAGTTTTCTGCGCCTTCAATGATTTGGTGATTGGTGGCAGTGTGTTCAAACACAGGGATATACACAAGGCAACATGGATGTCACCAGATGGACACACCAAAAACCAGATAGACTTCATTTCAATCTCAAGGAAGTGGAGATGGAGCCTACTGGACACAAGATCGAGGAGAGGAGCAGATGTGGGTTCAGACCACTATCTAGTACAAGGGACTTTCAAGGTGAAACTGAAAGCCTCGAGGATACCTGAGGATAGGCCACAATGCAAGTTCAACACGCAAAAGCTGAAGGACACAATCACACAGGACATTTTCACTGCAACTGTCAGAGCAAAGCAGGAAACACTACGTGGCACCACTGAGGAATCATCCGTGGAAGACCATTGGAACTCTCTGAAGGTAATTTTCAACGAAACGTGCTCAACGGTTTTAGGAAGAAAGAAGAAACAAGACAAGGAATGGCTCTCAACGGACACTTGGAAGCTAATAGAGGAGAGGAGAAAAGTGAAAGAAAAAATGATTCAATGCAAAGATGGACAAGAGAAAGAGACGCTGAGCTCAACTTACACAGCACTGGACAAAGAAGTGAAGAAGAGTGCCAGGAAGGACAAAAGACAATTCTACGACAACCTGGCTACTGAAGCTGAGAAGGCAGCAGGCAAAAGGGACCTAAGAACACTATATCAGATAACCAAGTCGCTATCCGGGAAGAGATCAACACAAGTGAAACCTATAAAAGACAGCCAAGGGAACCCAATTACCAAAGAAGAAAGACAGATTAAACAATGGGCGGACCACTTCAAAGGACTCTTGAACCCACCACCACCTACAACCCGTCCAGAAATACCAACAACAACACGTACACAACTGCAAGTTGACACCAATCCTCCAACGAAAACTGAAGTCATGAATGCAATCAAGCTTCTGAAAGCTGGAAAAGCAGCTGGACCAGATGGAATACCCCAGGAAGCACTGAAAGCGGACCCAGAAACGACGGCTGATATGCTGACTCCATTACTGCAAAAGATCTGGAAAGAGGGAAAGGTGCCTACTGACTGGAGGAAAGGTTACCTGGTGAAACTACCAAAGAAGGGCGACCTGGGACTCTGCAAGAACTGGCGAGGAATCATGCTCCTGTCGACGCCAAGTAAAATCCTGAGTCGCATCATCCTGGAGAGAATCAAGGACGCGCTGGATACAGAACTCCGACCAGAACAAGCTGGAATCAGGAAACGTAAATCATGTTCTGACCAAATTGCAACTCTACGCATTATCATCGAACAAAGCATGGAATGGCAATCAAATCTCTACCTCAACTTCATAGACTTTGAGAAGGCCTTCGACAGCGTTGACCGCGAAGTAATTTGGAAACTACTTGAGTACTACGGCGTACCCCAAATATTCACCAACCTCATCCAACAGCTGTACGACAACGGCACATGTCAAGTGATCCACAACGGAAAACTCAGCGAAGCGTTTGGAGTAAACACAGGAGTCAGACAAGGGTGCTTATTATCACCAATGATATTCCTAATTGTGGTGGACTGGATTATGCGTCAGACAGTGGGAAACGAGAAGACAGGGATATCCTGGACCGACGTGAAGAACCTAGAAGACCTTGATTTTGCGGATGATTTATGTCTGATGTCACACAAAATCGAAGACTTACAAGCAAAAACCGACAAATTGGTCAAAGAAGCTGCAAAGACAGGACTCCAGGTGAACATAGACAAGACGGAGGTTATGAAAATAACCAACCAGCAACAGCAGCAACATCCACCGCCAATCACCATCAACGGGAGGGATTTGAAAGAGGTTACTTCATTCACTTATCTACGGAGCATTGTCTCAAATACAGGAGGAACGGACGGACGAGGATGTCAAATCGAGGATCAGGAAGGCGAGAAACACATTCATCAACCTGAAACCAATCTGGAAATCTTCGTCACTCAGCCTGCATCAACAACAAAATTCGGATTTTCAATACAAACGTGAAGTCAATTTTGCTTTACGGATCAGAAACTTGGCGGGTCACCAAGAATATTTTCAACAGGTTGCAGACGTTTATCAACAACTGTCTTCGCTCCATACTGAAGATTAGATGGCCGGAAAGAATCACAAACAAGAAGCTATGGGAACAAACGAAACAGGAACCAATCGCCCAAAAAATATGCAGGAGGAAGTGGAGATGGATTGGACACTCGCTGAGGAGACCGTTGAGTGACATCGCGCGTCAGGCCCTCGAGTGGAAACCGAAAGGGAAGCGGCGAGTGGGCCGTCCAATGGTGACATGGAGGAGATCGTGTGAGGAGGAGATGAAACAGTATGGACTAACATGGATGCAAGTGAAAAGTACAGCACAAGACAGAAGCAAGTGGAGACGTGCAGTTGAAGCCCTATGTTCCACTAGGAACCCAAGGGAACAATAATAATAATAATGTGATAACGACTGCAGGATCTTGTATATAACCCTGAAAGCTGTGATGACCTCGATGGTATGTCCAGTATCGACCAATTGTGACAAGATGTAGCTTTTATGCACTTAATTTGTCTCCTGCTAAACCAAGCTGGTAAATTTTATATTATTGTAAGAACCTGAAAAGAAATAACTGTAAAGAGTATTCTTCGTTCAGATTGACTTTTAATTCATGATATGGAAACATGGAGAAGACAGAGGTGATGCAAATACTTGACTGACAACCACAAGCGTCAAGGGGATAAATCTGAAGAAAAATAATCAATTCTTTCATTTACCTGAAGAGGTAGTATGGTGTCACCTACAGATCGGTGACACGGATGAGGATTTCAAAGCCAGTAAAGATCACTTTGTTGATTTTGACATTCACTACGCTAAAATCGAAGTCGATGTCTACTGCACTCAGAGTAAACAGCTAGATTAGGATATTCAACACTGATGTCAAATCCCTAAGTGCGCTCCCAAAATAGCTCCAGACTGTCATCAACATCTGCCGCTGCTCGATGCTGAAGAGTAGATGATTGAAAATGTTAAACGATTTACCAATCAGCAATCCATCTTTCAGCAAATATACAAAACAAAGTGGGGATGTATGGATTTGCTCGTAAACGGGACGGCAGTCGCAAAGGAGGATCTCGAGCAAAACATCGTGAAATCACGTGAGGAGATCTTGGAGTCAGTAAAGAAATAGCTGTGTAGAGTATAGTGAAGTGGATATGGGCTGTTTAACCCCTAGTTCCACCCAGAACTCAAAAGAATCATATTAATACTTTTAATAATAAGCATTTTCTACATAGTCGAAAGTGACGCAATCAATAACATAGACCATAACATGGAATGCCATAAATTAAATCTATGCATTATGAACAACAAAGTTAGAAAAAACAATCACTTTTCATTAAATTTATCTCCAAAAATATAAATCTACAAATCTTGTATATGAGGTTTATAAGAAAATTGGGATTGCATTAGTTTGTGTTTATTGTTTATGAAATTGCTGACTGATGTTATATGGAAATGACATTTTCACTGTTTCCGGTTACAAGCAAACTCTTTATATATATACATATATATATAATGGTACAATGAAAATAAGTTCAACTAAGTGAATTTGATTTAGAATTTAGGCAAGAGACATAGTTTATCGAGGTTATTCTTCACTCTACGATGATTGATTTAGATGAAGGGATAAGGTTAGTTTTCATTAGAATGTGTGCTCTAAACACGGGTGCTTCGATTATGCCTTAAGGGTAATTGGACACTGTCTGCCTAACGACAGCCCTTTACCCCATAAGTCTAGTGAATACTGTTTTGGCATTTGAAAAAGCTAATGATAAGTCACACTCACTGTATGAATACCATCACTGTCTGTAAGAATACAGTTATTCTAGCTATCTAGTCTCAAATAGGATGTCATAATCAACCGGGTTGCGAAAAGCAAGATTGCCCTTCATTGATCTACAATTAGTATGGAAGTCTAAGTGCGTCGGTGGCACAGCGGTTAGGATCTCGCCGACCATATACATGTTCCGGGGTTCAAACCACGGACGACGCACTGCCTTACCTCATTAAGCTTGTAATAAAGCTGGTAAAGAGAAAAGGCAAAAAAAAACACTGCTATGGAAAATTCAAGTCTCCAGCTTGAAGCCCTATGTCCCACTGGGAGCGTGAAGGAATAAAAAAAGTGAAAGTCTAATGCACTGAGCATGAGCAGCAATATCCGGAAATTTACTGCCATTTTCAATTCTGTACTCATACGCAACTAAGAGACTTATCGCCTCACGAAACCATTTACAGCAGGCTACTGAAGACTTTAATCAACAACTGCCTTTGCTCAGTACTGAAGATAAGATGGTCAGAAAGAATAAGTCGAAATGAACTCTAAAAGTTTAGGAATCGAGAATTTGTCAGCTAACGAATTTGTAAAAGAAAAGCAGATAAATTGTATTCACATCAGAAGTACTGCTGAGTAACATCAAATTCGAAAACCTAGAGTGAGTGTGAGATGAGAAACAATGAGTTAGGCTTTCGAGAATGACATAGATGAAATAGTATGGGGAAGGAAATAAAAGTTTAAGTGTAATTGTGGGGCTAAATAAGAATGACAACTGGAAAACACGTGAAATGTGGGTTTGCTGCTAAAGGTCAGTGTTACTTTTGGAATCCAAAGGGTTTCAGATTAATAACAATGTGTGTTATCCATTTAGATGAAGCCTACACAATCTACAAAATCAAACTCACCATACAATGATAAATAAAATAACAAACACGGAACGTTGATCTTATTTATCTCCAAACATAATTCCACAAATCGTGTTTATGCTGCTCATAAGTAGATCACGATTTGAATAGTTGGTGGTTTTTGTTTTATTTTAAGCTTCTTAAATTTCTATTTGAAGTAATGTTGAATTAAAATATCCCCTTAGAGGTTGAATAAAAGTAAGTGCAGTTTAGTACCCTTCATAGATAAATTGATCAGAATGTTCACATTATTGTTTGAGTGAGTATACAGACAAGAAATGTACTTTCCACTTTTCTATGCTTGATTGAAGTAGATTGAAAAGCGTAGTCTTTCTTAAAATCTCAGCTCTAACTATGGAGGCTTCGACTGTTCCTTCAGGTTAAATGGACATCATTTGACTGACGACAGCTAAGGAGATCAGTAGCCTACTGAATACCATTTTGGCCTTTGGGACGACTTATGGTGAGTCAGAGTCTGATTGTGAATAACAACTGTCACTAAGCATTCAGTACATTTATATGACTACACCCGAATATCACTGGACTTGCTTCGCGGATACGATTACTAGCCATCGTGATTAAGGGCAGAAATAGAATTTAGCTACTAGGTGCAGAGTGTACTTAATTCTACACATCGTCTCAAATGCAGGCGACACGGATGACGGTATCTAAAACAGGGAAAAAGCAGATCTTGGTGCATCACTGGAAGCATTCACAACAGGCTACAGAATTTCCTCTACAGCTTCCTTCGCATTATAATGAAGATCAGCTGGTCGAAGAGAAAGGATGAATAACAAGGATCTCTGAAAGTAGATCAACCAGACACCTATCATCCGACGAATATATAGAAATAAGTGAAGATGTATCGTTGGGTTCAGTCATGCGATGGGCTGCTTGGTAATATCTGAATGGGAAACAAGGAATTTGGCATCTCTTGGATGATTACATAGAGGACGTCCTGTAAGGAGAGGGTAAAACGGAGATATGCTATTCAAGCACTGTGTTGCATTTTGAACCCAATGGAATAATAATGGTAATAATAATATAGACAAAGCAATCAGAAGACGTAGTTTGTCTGAATCCTGTAATGTGTTTGCGCAACACATTTCGAACAATCTGATCACACAACGACTTGTCATAGCACCATATATATGTGAAATTTATAAAGAGTTAAGAGGTGGGAAAACAGACACGGGTCAATTAAAAATGACGTATTGAAGGTGAAAATAACAATGAAGATCACTAAACCAAAGAAGAGAGGTAATAGCACATCTACTCTGGTATGTATCAACACAAATCTTACCAAAAAAGGTTTAATTTAATGACGAACTGCTTTCGCTGAACGCATAAAGCTGGTTTAAACTTCCTTATTGCTAGCTAGGGCTTCCACGAACTTTAGGATACGCCCAAAAAACGTTTCATACATAGACCGCTTTAAATGATTTGCAAACATCAATTTTATGTATTGTCTCTATAGTATGTTTTACAAGAGAGGAGCTAGGTCGTCGTGTGTTCTCACCATTAATGGGTTCTGGGAATTGTATTCGCTTCTGAAGCCATTATGGAATAGGCTCTGAAGTCCTTACTTGCAGAGATCGATGAGTCCTCCCTGGGTACGTGTGGCCACATTTACATTAAAATTGGTAAATACAGTGAGATGTGATGTAATTTTTCGCTGAGATCATAATAAGTGAAAATGTTAAGTCTTTATATCCAGCAAAGCCTTCAGAACGTAAGAAAAATGATGTCCTATGCCACCGTATCTGCCAATTTGAATTGAAAGATTAATACTGTTATTTAAATTACTTCAAAAAATACACTCTGAGACCGAAGGTTATCTCTACTATCCAGATAAGAAGATCTTATCGTTTACAGTAGTGGGTAATCGTTGGCTTGAGTCTTCCAGAAATACTTCTCACTTATTTCAGTATTTACATGAAAAAACGTAGCGAAAGCAGTCATAGTATGCGGAATGTTGATTTAGAATTACTGGAATTTGACCTGAATCATGCGTACTTAAAACCCGTCTAGTGAGATGCCTACTTAGTCATACCTTTATTATTACTAATAATTAATATTGTTTCCTTTAGTTCCTAAAGGAACATATGTGGAGTCCTCAAAAATAAACTTATCCAAATTTTACTATTATGTAAAAAATGAACATATTTTACACTACTTTGTTTTAACCAAAAAAACTCTGTACTTTGAACTTCCCTCGAGTTTTAAATAAATATATAATTCTGCCTTCGACTCTCCGTCTTCTCCATCATCTCAACTGCCGTCGATCAATTATAACAACCTGCTTTCTATCTCGAATTTTTGCAGGAGCACCGTAGCCTCTTCCTACGTACTTTGGTCGACCTCCGGCAACGTCAACACTGGAGAATTAGAACTGGAGCAGTCTTCCCTCAGCAATTCTGGAATCCAGTACGTTTATTGTGGAATTTGGATCTTTGTAAATTCAATTGATTTGGTATTTTGTTTTCTATTTGAATTTTGGGTAAATAAGCTAACAGAGCAAAAGGTCCACTACACATAGGGCTTCAGCTGCACGTCTCCATTGCATTCGGTTTTCCGTCCACATGCTTTCATTCCCTCGTCACATCACCTCCTGCATGTCATCCGTGGACGACAAACTCGGCGCTTCCCGTTCAGATTCCAGTCGAGGGCCTCGAGTGTGATGTAACTTGATGGTTTGTTTTCTCAGACTATGGCCAATACACTTCCATTTCTTCCTGCATATTGCTTCCACAGTTGGTCTATGCTGTATTGATTCGCTCCTAGAGATCCCCGTTGCTGATATTTTCTGGCCAGCCATCCAATGTTGAGTATTGAGAGAAAACAGCTATTGATGAAGGTGTGTAGTTTGTTCAAAATGGCCTTCGTGACGTGGTGACAAGTCTCTGATCTGTAAAATTGCACTGACTTCACAATGAAGATGAAAATCCGGATCTCATATTTTCAAGCTGAGTGCTGTTGACCTCCACACAGACCAGGTACCAGTCATACCATTATAGGTGTCAAAAAATAAAATTGTACCCAATAGTTTTCTATAGTTATTTTTAGGATTAGTTTTGTTTTTACGAGTTTACGGAGTTTCCAGCAGTTCTAGTGAGAAGTAGTGACCAGTGACGACCATCCAGTCAAGTGTGAGGACAGATATCCCATCGAAAACATTAGTTGGTGTCGCGCTGAATCACGAATCGGTCGAAGTTGGAATTCATGAGCCAGTGGGTGAGCTTGCCATGTAACCGGAGGGTCCTGTGTTCGAACCCCCGTAATGAGTGCGTACTGTCGATGATTTCCAAACTAGGTTGAAACAGTTATCCAGTACTCTCTGGTTCCTAATGGCTCTCTGACTGCTATCAATCCTTGATCAACTCGTGTACTCAATAACCTCTAATGTAGTTTTCATATAAGTACTCTCTAACAACTCTACGTCTGAATCACGCTTTTTTATCATTTCATTATAATAAAGTGTATCAGGTGACATTTGCAAGTATACCTTTACGTCAGTAGCAACTGTCATATCATGCAATCCATAGACACGTGACAACTTTCTTGATTTCATCTGTTTTCCCATTTAAGCATAAGGTATTCAGCTGTTGTTGTTTTTTTCTGTGTGGAATTTCCAGCCTTGTCATTCAATCACTTGTTTTTCTCCTTCAACTCACACAGCTACTCAACAATTTTCGGAATAGTAATAATAATAACAATAATAATAATGGTAATAATTCCCTTGATTACTCACTTGTATTTTTTATGACAGTGAGTTGTACAATCTCTCTTAACTTCTTCTCTCCATCTTAAACAACATTGCTTTTTGTTGTGATAGATACTATCAGATGTCTCTTTAGTTTCCGGTAGTGAATGAATTGAAATTCTGATGTCATTGCGTACTTACTTTTCTAATGACTGTTTTGATTTCCTTCTGTTTTTTTCATCAAGCATAATTGACGTAGTAAAAAGTATGTAACATGTCACAGTATGACTTGAGTGACGTAAAAGTAACAGAATAATCTTAAAAATCATTATTTTGAATACAATCAATCTAAGACTACCATTATATATTATAATTGTTTACTCTTTCTTGGCTAAAGAAAAGCTCAAGTCTACGTACAAGGAAAGAGTCAGGATAAAGGGAAATTACTACTAGTGAAAAAGGGTATTATTAAGCCATGCCTAAGACTCGTTTATTTATGTGTCTATTGGAGATAGAAGGTAGCTGGTTTTGGGGTTAAACCAGGGAATGGGACTGTGTATCACTTCAGTACTCACTATTGGCTAGAATATGTGTTCAGTTCATCTATAAAAAAACTATACAAAATACTATTCTTTTGATTAGACACCAGCTGGGAAATAACGTCGTGAGTCCAGTCCTTCAATTCCCACAGAGTTAATTCTACCATTTGAATCATAAGAAGAAGGCACAAACAGCGAAGAAAATTTTCTTTTCGACTAATAATTTTCATGAGCTGTACAATCGTAAATATAATTAACAAAGAAATCCTTATACCAATCAGATACTGGTAAACTTTGTCCTTGAAAAATTGTATTACATTGTGTAAGGTGTAAGAAGGGATGACTAATTGTAAGTTAGAAAGGAGACAGAAGTTGGCATGACGTAATAAGTGTGAGATAATGACTAATCAATAAGCTCGTGTAGAATGGACAGGAACTAGTGGAAGACTTTAAATTGTTTTGTATAAAATCTGTATGAAAAAGAAATGTTATTTATAAACAGTAATAGAGTGGTAATAAAATGTGGATGATGGGAATAATAATGGTATTAAAAGTATTAATAATGATAATAATAATAATAATAATAGTGAACTTACATAATAAAGGAAAGAAGCAAAATTGTAGTAAGAACTTTACCCTGGCCATGGTAGGGCAAGAGAATGTATGTATCGCTTTTGAATGGTTAGGTCCGGTTTCAGATCTCGAATAGCTAATGCTTCAGCTATGTACAGATGGCGTATCCGAAGTCCCTTTGTACGATATTTAGGGACTCTGTGTAACACTGTGAAGCATTCATGTGGGGGTGCTCGACGTCAGGAGATGACCAGGTGTTCGAGTATCGAGCTGTTGCTATTCTTCTTTCCTCCTCTGGCTAACCAGGCTGAGCAGTGTTCCAGAATACGTTTGTCGACTTGACGTTGCGTATAGCCGATACACTTTGCTCCACACGAGCAAATAAATTGATAGATACACATTTAGGTGGCCAAAAGCGGTATCTTGTCCTCAGCGTTAGACTGGATACGTAGAGTGGCTGTTGGAAATGTCTTCTTCAGACATTTAGGAAGGCGGTGTTTTTGAGAATTTCTGCTGCGACATCATCTTTGAATTTTAGGTTCACGAAGAGAGTCTTCTTAGCAACCGATGCTATGTTTGACACCGGAGGCTTCTTATTTATGTTTTTGACGATAAATCTTGGTGGATACCTATTCTCTAGTAGGGTTTCACGTAATAAATTTAATTCTTTCTCTCCCCTGTCTTCCGAGCAGATTTTTCTAATCCTTGAACACAATGTGCGTACCAGATTTCTCTTTCGGATCAGTGGGACAAAGCTCTGGAAGTTGATAAACTGTCCAGTCCATGTTGGCTTGCGGTATATCGATCTTTGGATCGTACAGTCGTGTCTTCTGATGAGTAGTACATCAAGGAATGGAAATGTGTTGTTCGCTTCGTGTTCTAAGGTGAAACTTATTGATGGATGAGGTACAGTGAAGGTTTTGAGGAGAGAATCTAAATCACGTTTTTCATCACAGATTATAACGTATCCTCTACGTATCTCTTGTATAAGTGCAATTGGCTTGTTAAGGGATCGAGGATGTTGTTTTCGAGACTCGCCATGAAGCAGTCGGCTAGGAGTGGACGGAGAGGAGACTCAGTGGCTACCACATCTTTGTTTGTATGAAATCATTACATTGCTTTTTCACCCAGATTTTATACAAAACACTTTATAGCCTTTCCACTAGTTCCTGTCCATTCTACACGAGCTTATTGATTAGTCATTATCTCACACTTATTACGTCATGCCAACTTCTGTCTCCTTTCTAACTTACAATTAGTCATCCCTTCTTACACCTTACACAATGTAATACAATTTTTCAAGGACAAAGTTTACCAGTATCTGATTGGTATAAGGATTTCTTTGTTAATTATATTTACGATTGTACAGCTCATGAAAATTATTAGTCGAAAAGAAAATTTTCTTCGCTGTTTGTGCCGTTTTCTACTAGTTGAGTTCGAAATTAACCCGTAGTGGTAAGTGCCTTGCACTCATGATGTAGTCTAGATTGTTATTAGATGGTTACAGACAGTTTGCAGAAGGTTTTCAACGCTGGTTTCGTGCTTGCTGGCACTACTCAGTCATCAAGGCATATCTGCAATCACGTCCCTTCTGAGACCCGAACTGCAGTCGCCTTGTGTTACAGTCAGAGACCTCATCACAGACCTTCTGCGTCAAATCGAAGTAAACAGTGCAGCCCTACAGGAGGTCAGAAGGCCAAATAACTTAGTGGTTACGTTTATCACTGCAGTACTGAGTGACTCAGAAGAGATATGTCTTGGTGACGAGTGCCAACTAGAGTGCAACCTTGGTCTTAAGCATTCCATCGATCACCTCCAATCGCTCTAAAGAAGACTCCTTCTACTAGTCCGATAATAATGAAAGTTTTCATATGACTATAAAAATTAGGCTTTCCAATGTGAAAACCATAAACGCAGAATTATGAATTAAATGCAACCATCATATGAAATAGCTCTCCAGTACTCCCTGGGAGCCTCCAATAGTTCTGTAACTGATATCCATCAGTGGTCAGATGTGAAACAAGTACAGTACCTGCAAAATAAGTATTAAAAATTAATTCAACTGACTATGACAAAGTTTCATAGGTTTCAAGTGAGAATTCCTTAAAATTGGGGTCCACAAAGTCGGAAGTGAGGAGATATGTTTGCTGACGAAACTGGTTGGTGGTAGCGTTAAAATCCCGAATTCATAAAAGTCAAAATTCATGCACTAGCCGTTGAGTTCCTTTGTTTCAACCCAACTCGGTACACACTGCCAATGAATCCCCATGAAGTCGTGTGTGTGTATTGCTGAAGAGGTGCCGACTAGAACGAATCGGCTGTTCAGATGTGTATGGTTTTCAGTGGTTCTCAACCTGATGTTAGTTTATAATAAAACTTGAAACTTTGTTCAAATTTTTTGATTCCTACCATGAATTTGTTTTCATGGAACCAAGAACAAGCTCATTGTTGAGTAATACTGATAGTTATATAAATAAAGTGTCACAATGAAACCCTAAACTGCTTTAGAGTTTTGCTAGATATCATGCTTAAGAGTAAAATTGGACCTCGAAGCTAACAAAGCATGAATCAATCGATCTCAAGATCACAGGATTCTGTTATGACCTACTTGAGTAATTTCCAGAAAACACAATCTCTCACTATCCATTTCAAAACGCAGCTGTAAGTAGTAATAAAGTTATTTCAATATAACCTAAAGTAAATGATGACTGCATAATTTGTCCTCGCACTCATAGCACTGCACTTGTGGAGCGAGTTATATTGTCCATTGCTCTAGAAACTTGATTTTTCGTGCTCGAGGTCTGGTGAAAACCATTAACAGTTCGATAATGGACCATCTGATGCAAACCGGCCACAAAGACAGCATGGAAGAATCCTTCTCTATCATCTACTGGGTGCCTAATAAATTACCAAAATCATCGAAGCACCACATGCTCCAAACAGCAAAGTCTATTGCAATTCGACTCAAACAATCAGTTCAAAAGAAGCAAGTTCAGCCAGCCACTACTACTGTCCTGGCCGGCCTTCAGTAGAGACTATAAATTCATGAATTTGTATTATTATTTTTTACTAATTTTTCTGACATTCAGTTTGTTGTTATGTTGATGCTATTGAACTGTAATCTATCGATGTTATTTTTATTGATTTGGTGTTATTTAAGCAACATTAATGTTGTTCATAACACTAATTCATTCATTCGCTTTCGAAAAGAGTATTCTTTGTTCAGTTTCCATTCTTTTAAATTACACCAAACAATAAATCAATAAATGTGAAGTCTCTGAGTAGCCGGTAATCTACATTACGTTGTTTATATCAAGGAAGAATTACAACAGTTTTATTAACATCTTGTTTGCAGATATAAATTTTAAAAGGAAAAGTGGTATGTTCTGTAATAAATTTAACAGTCATTACGTCTCATGAGAATCTTGGACTTACATAAATGTGTATATATTTCATCTCAACAAACGTCCCCTTCACAGTATTCTGTAAAATAAATGATAACCTGCCAAAGTCAATACGCTTTCGTTTCCTTTGTATTGCCTGAAGTTTCACCCATTCAATTAGAAAGACTGATGCTAGGCATACAACCTTGTTATTTTCTACTTACTTGATTTTATTTGTTTGTTTGTTTCTCTAATTCTTGTATTTTTTTAGAACTCTAACACAATTGCATATTTTCTTCATTTCTATTTGCATCCTGATTTCAACTCATTCAATAAATTATTCATCTTATTATGTAACTCTTATATATTTATTCAACAAGTCCTATATACTGATTAATCTTAACAAGTATGATTATTGTGACGAGTTGATCAGGGATCAGGGAACCATTGAAAACGACGGAGTACTGGACAGTCAACTGTTTCATCCTAGTTTTGGAATCAACGGTCGGTTGCTCGGTCGGTTTTCGACATAGAACTTTGCACATATGTGCGGCAGTTCAAGTCGCCACACTCCATGTAGCACAAAAAACAAGAGAAGAAAGTAGAAGAAATGCATAATATAGACAGTAAACAGAGGTGTGAGACAAAGGTATAGTAATGACGAAGAACGAAACAGTTTAATTGGAAATCATAAGTCACAAGGAGTGGATGCATCTGTGCCACTGAGAACGATTTTCAGCCATGCCACCAATTGTTTCCAACCATTGGTTTTTACCGTCCCGATGACCCCAACCAGGAAGTCTACATATTCCTACGTGGCTTAGACTAACTGTTGTAGATTTCATTGACTGGTGCCATGTTTTCGTTTGACCGACGCTAGCTCTTTTCCAGCCTGGCCCTATATCAGCTAACATTGCCTGTCGTCGAGGAAGGCGGTGACTAGGCTAGCATACGTAACACATGTCCTAACCATTTCAGTCTATGTAATTTCACAACCTCGGCGACTGATTTCCCAGCCTTACCTAGTACTCGACTCAGGCCCAACCTCAATATTGCTCACTTTATTATACCACTTCATGCGGGAGATAGAGCACAGACACCTATGATCGAAGACAGCTAATATTTTCATGTCTTCTGCTCTCAATGGTCAGGTCTCATAGCTATAAAGGAGGCCGGAGCGGACTGTTGAGCAGTACACACGCCCTTTGGTCGACAGCCAGTCGGATATCACGTCTACGCCAGAGACGGCGTAAACTGGCATATGCGAACCTAGCCCTCTGTATTCGTGCTGAGATTTCGTCAGTGATCAACCCGTTGGGGCTGATGGTACTTCCCAAGTAAGTGAAGCGGTCAACGTGCTCTACCACTTCACTTCCTATTTCTAATCTAGGGGTCGGTGTAGTCCAATCCTGCAGCATAATCTTACATTTTACAGAGGCGAATCGCATGCCAAACATACGAAGATTGCTGCTCAAGGTGTTCAGTAGACTCTGCACTTTATCAGCGTCCTCGCCTAGAAGGACTATATCGTCCGCATATTCTAAGTCAAGGAGATTATTCCCTGATAGCAAGTCAATCCCTGAGTCGCTGAAGTGTGTTAGGGTTAAGTCTATTAATACGTCTTTCTTTGTGCCTAGTGTTAGTGCTAACTAGGAACAGATGATTATCTAAGCAAAACTGGAGAAATCGATCGCCGTTGTCGGTTCGTCGACAGCAAACTCCATACGTACAACCTACATACTTCTCAGTCTGGCACAACTTCCCTACTTGGGCATTGAAGTTACCTGCTAAAACAACTATGTCTGAACGTTTTGCTTTTTGCAGCAAATTAGACAGTTTTCGGTTGAAGTCATCTTTTAATTCATCCGAACTGCAATCTGTTGGGGCGTAAGCGGAGACTACGAAAAGGCAACGACGGGTAGCGCCGTGTTTCCTGTTTTTAACGGACCCGTTCAGACGGACCGCGCACATGCGACTATCTACTGGGATCCAGTCAAGGAGTGATTTTTACGCCCTAACACTCAGCGCTATCCCTACACCTGCGAGTCCTCGTGAGCTGGCTGAGGGATCTCCCGACATCGGTATGCACCCACACCATGGGGTTCGAACCCAGGAGCTTCCGGTTAGAAGGCAGGTTCGTATTTCATTCAGCCACTGGGACTCAACCCAATGGCCTGCCCATGAATTGCAACTCCAACCAATTCGTGATTTAGCGCGACCACCAACCAATGTTATGGGTGAGATATCCATCCTCACTCGCGACTGAATGGACCTCACTGGTCGCAACTGCTCACTAGAACTCGGGGAAACTCAGTCCTGTAACAAGGCAATGATTTCATAACTAGTTTCAATCCGTGATCAACTCGTCAAAATAAATCTAATCCTTACAAACCAACTATTGAAAGCTATGATAATGACGAGCCATCAGTTTTGCTACCACAGTCAAAGGTGAAAATGAATTCCCCGAGACCAGACTTTTTGCTCAGTTACGCGTTTTTTTTCGTTGATATCACGATAAGGATTATTCATGAAAAGAATAGAGGTAAACAATTATATCCTCTTGACGTTGTTTTTCATGTCTGGAAGCTTCCATACATCAAAACAAATCATTTATTATCTCCCACTAATTATCTGAATATATATATCAAGTATCGCTTTATGCATATAATCAGTAGAAACAGTCTGGTAACGATCAGTGGAACATTCAGGCTATTATTAGCCCTCCTACTGGGGTAATAAGAGAAAATCACGTGCTAAATAGGTTCCAGTGAGGATTATTACTATTTTCCAATGAGTGTTCAATTGTTTTTATGCGGAACAACTTCAAATTTTGACAGATAAATCTACCCACTAAAAAGCAAAAAACTGATTAGTGGCGCGGTCTTGTGTTTGTTGTGTTATTAGTGATAACAAATTCATTATTTACAGTAAAAAAACAAGATATATGTGCAGTATTCCATATATATATATATATATTGTCGGGACTATCTCTAACTGAAGCCATGATACTTGGATAAAATGAGGAGGTATGCCGTTTTGGCTTTATTGACAGTTCATCATTTTCTTCTAAGAGTGAAAAAATAATCTGACCAGTCTATTTAGATGAAAGTGCCAGCATCTATAGATACAAAGGATAACTTCAGTCGTGTGTATAGGTAGTTGGGATCGTCCTATTCAAACGTACAGGGGTTAACAAAACCTTGAAATAAGTAGCTGAAGACGAGTATTTGCAATTTGAGGAACTGCACGATAGTATATGATCACATTCGATGATACTTCCTTTATTGATTACTGTTCATACTACAAAGTAGATCACACATTGTATTCTAATCGGTTTAAGTTTCTAAAGAATACTGTTTTGTGGACTTTCAGGTATTGGTTTTGAAGGGATTTTTATTTTTATTCGTTGGAGGATTTCATCGTGAGCTGACATCAGTTACATAACCACTGGAAAACCAGCTGGGAGTACTGAAGAGCCGTTTGTTTCGTCCTGGTTTAAGCCTCTTCATCAGTAAGCATCCACCGCCAGGTTTCGAACCAAGGACCTTCTGGCAACAAGACTAGCTAGCTCGTAGACCACTAAGCCACTGAGACCCAATCCTTTACCCAATGAATCCTACTTCTGCCAATTCATGATATAGTGCAACCACTTCGCAATGCCTTCTTCGGTGAGTTACTAACTCACCCTCAACCAGCTGTACCCTGCTGATCATGGCTTCCCACTGGAACCACAGGTTAACTGTCAGTTTCATAGTGAGCATCAGGTTAATTTTGATCGGTTTTGTTATTTCACTTTAAACTGTGTCATTCTACAAATTAGGAGTTGTGTTAACATGCCTTCTAATCTTCCTTGAAAAGGCGAATTTGTATTATTTTGGTATTAACATTATTAGTATTATACTGTAGGTTTTCTAGTCAAACGTAGGTCCTCACCAGCATATCTTCAGTTCACCATGTTCTCCGAGGTACATTTTAGATTGTCTCCACCACTGCCAGTAACCTTTCTTCTTCTTCATACATGATACTCTCCAAGTGCCCTCTCATACAAGTTTAACTCATCAACCTTATTAGGGTTTCACTCGAGGTTATCCCTGGTGCATAATATCGATCATCGGTCTCCTTAGCTTGTGTCTTATCCACTTCAAGTTTGTTGCAGCATATTTTTGTGCAGTAGGAATTTGCACTGTTTCCATTGTTATTCTAATGACATAGCATTTCTCTAAACCACATAGAAGCATTGACTAACTATGAGTGTTCAAAAACGAAATATTGTTCTTTATATTGAGAGCATTAAATAACCACACTGACAGAGGTCTGTATTTCTGTTTCTGCCTTCGAAATCCTCCTATGCTCAGTCTGTAGATGAGATGATTCAGCCTGCATATGTAAAATAAGTGACTTCCTTCAAAGTCCTCCTGTTGAAACTAACTGATGCCTTTTGTTGTTCGCTGGGTATTTTGCATTAGCTTAATCTTCTTTGTGCCCATTAGAAGTCCTGCTTTCGCTGTTTCTCCCGCTACATTATTGGTTTTCACGTGTAGACATTCGACTAGGGATAACATAAGAGGTATATCCTCCGTGAAAATATGGACTTCTAGAGTCTTACTCCCTGTCTAATATAAGCCTATCTTCCCACACTCCAAGATTAGAAATATCACCGCAGATACCTTTATACAGTAATATTTACTGATGACGTTTCGAGCACAATTTATTGCTCATAATCATACCACCTTGATATGATTATGAGCAATAAATTGTGCTCGAAACGTCATCAGTAAATAGTACTGTATAACACTGTGAGACTCTGTCAAAATAAAATTTACCCATAATGGAATTACACTCTACCACAGTGCCCAAATTTTATTCTTATATCACCGCAGATAGTTTAAGAGCTTTCTTGTACTCATATATACACCTCAAAGGCTTCACTGAGTATTCACTGCGACTCATTTGACATGTGGCGCAATCATATATTTATTTATTGAGGTTTTTGAAGCCCAGCGGCATGCTGAAGTGTTCACTCAGTTTGTGAGGTACTTCACGCTGATGGCTGTTGACTTCTTTTAACTTAAGTACATGGAAACAACAAATTACGTATGAACACCTGTAAATATTAAAGTGATATTTTAAAGATGACAGTGTGATTGGCGCCAATGGAATAAAATTCAGTAATTAAGTTAAGGGCAACGAAAACTTATGAATGCACCAAGGCCATGAGATTTCATGTGTATACATACATATGAGTTAGTGTACCCGGTAAAATTACATTAAATAGTACATTAAGAATGACAGACTGCATAATCTATTGTCGTATCCTAGTCTGCATATATATAGAGATTTCTTGTAGAACTTGGTTCTGCATAAACAATTTAGGTCCACAGTATACTGCCTATCATTGTTCCGACATCTGCACATCATCCGTTGAAATGACTCATAATTTGTCGTTGTTCTTGTTTCATCTTTTCTACTTTAATTTTTCTCTTTTGGGTTGTGTGTTACATCCATAATGTGTTCGCTTACGATGTGAATTTATTTGAGTGAATGGAGGTTATTCTGACTTTGGTCCATTTGAGAATTGTCAATATGTGATTCTGGTGGAGTGAGTCTTTGGTCTTACGTTTTTGGCAATATTCTTCCTGATTCTCGAGTACTTCTCACAGTTGAATTTTGGTTAACTAGCTTTGTTGTATAGTAATTGATTTGTACATAAGAAATTACCTTGCCTGTGTAGCTGCTTAACAGCACTGTTAGGTAATTTTGAGTGTTTTGACGTTAGATTGAAAAGAACAAGAATTTCAGCAAAGATCTTTTCAATCTAATATTCCGTTAGGTATTTTTTACGATTTTTTGATGTCATTATTATTAAATAGAAACACATATAGTTTTGTTGACAAACTGTCATCTTTGTCCTGTCTTTTGAGCGTTTTGAAGCTGTGCGTGTTTGAGGTTAGACAATGGGTTAATATCAGTTAGAGAACTGTTGTACACCAGTGAGTACTGAACAGTCGCCCTATACAGGGGATCATCTGCAGTACGCATCACTGGGTTTTGAACCCAGGACCTAACAGTTACAAGGCAAGCTCGTAGGCCGTGCAGCCAGTGAAAGCCGATTCAATGGCTTGCATATGAATTCTAACATCTACCAATTCGTGATTTTGGCACAAATAACAACCACTGTCTTCGGTGGGAACTACATCCTCAGCTAGAAACTATGCTTGTCTCAAGGAAGTTTAAGTCAGATAAACAGTCTGATGCAGAGATTATTCTCCTGATTTCAGATCACGACATTTCAGGTTCAGTCGTAACAGTAGTAACATAGTTCAGTATGATTATAGGCTACATCTGTTTACTTAGATTTTGAAAACCAACAATTACCAATTTACATAGTTCACTGAGGCAATAGAAGCAAAGTTTGTAAAATCTTATGGAACTGTTTTCCAGCTTAAGAAATTAGTGACATTTTCAGTCTGTCGTTTAAGTTAACTTAAGACTGAAAAAGAAAGCCATGACGTATACACATGTTCATCATAATGAATGCAGTTATTTCACATGAATTTACATGCAAGGACTATTGAGTAAAGCCCAGGGAATAAAAGACTGTTCACGAAGCGGTTTTTCCCACTTCACAACTATTATCCATTTAACAAAATCTGACTCCCGCCTATAGAGTCAAATAAGGGAAATTAAAAAAGACAGTTCTCTTTGTTTTAGGTCGCATAAACATCTCAATAATAACATGCATATTTTCCATAAAAACGAGGTAATTATTAATGGACACTAGTTTTTTGTATCCATTTTCCAGGGAGATTTGAACGTGTTAATTTTTTAATTAAAAATAATAATCCCTCTTCTTTTTATTCAATGAAATAGTTCGGATTTTAACTGAGATGAAACTACTGCAATAAAAATCAATTTTTTAAGCGATTTCATCAGTTTCACATATGATTACGCGTTAATATCAGTTAGAAAACCATTGAAAATGAAAGGGGCTGTTTATCGACCCGCTGTTTCGTGCCTATCTAAGATGCTTTCAAGGGTGAAGTGAAGGTCGACACTTATGGACAGTCGTGGCGGCAGCTAATTTGGAATACAAAAACGAGGGAGTAACCATGACGTGTTGTTGGTACTGTTTGTTCTAAGCGGAACCTAAGGAAGTAATAACAATAATAAAAACTGAATTGTAATGCATTATAATCCCTAATTTCCATCCCACATCTTCCCCATCTTTTCTATCAGAATTTATTCTGTGCATCGGTGTCACAGCGGTTAGGACCCTCGTCGTCCATGCACATGATCTAGGATTTGATCCACTGCCGACGCACACCTAATATCAATGGTCGAACTACTAAATTTGGCCTACCGATATCACAAGCTGAAAATTCCATACTTATACAAAAAATACTGTGTGGTTTCAAGCTATAATTAAAACAAATATTCTCGCCTATCGGTTCGCATGATTGATACAGCACTGGAGAGTTCTATCGAAATTTGATGAATTCATTAATTCCTACCTTATTAGCATTTGCTGCTTTCTTATATGTCATATTTTGACATGAACGGTAATCTTATGTAGGATGAAGTAGATATCCTAGAATAGTTTTTAACAAAAATGAAATTTCGATTATAACGTTTGCGCGGAATTTGGAATAATTTCACTTGTCAGATTTTACCATGAACCAACATCACTTGATTGGAGAATCATAGAAAACTAGGGATTATAGGACACCAACTTCACCCTTGCCTTAGGGTCCTCAGTACCGTACATCCTTAATACCTACTGAGGATCGAATTGGTGACTTTCAGGTTACGATGTCGAGCTGATTGTTCATTCATCCACTTGGACTGGAATCTAATGAAGCAGGAATTCAAATTTTGTCAACTCGTGATATAGCTCTAATCTCAACCAGTACTTTCAATTACCAGTCCACCGTCTACGACTTCTCAATACAGCTTCAAGATATTAGTTGGGAGCAGCGCTGTATTACGAAGTGCCAATGTTAGCCACTTCAAACTGCGTAAATCAGTTCGAATGTGTTTGTGAAAACGGTTGAAAACAGCTGAAGCCAAAGTGCCAAACAGCTCAACGACACAGTGTCTCGTGGATTATAGAAATGCTATCAACTCTGTCAAGTCGTTCACTTTCTCCAGTCAGCAGACAAACGAACAAGAATATGCTTGGGAGTGCACAGCCTTGTGTCATTCCAGTTTATAAACCAGTTCTGTGTGTATCAAAGGAAATAGAAGTCACTGTGAATCTACCATGATAATACGTTTTACTTGTTAACTGTTGTTAATAATAGTGTTATTATTATTAATAACACTTTATTCTACCTTATTATTATTATTTTATCACTAGCATTATCTTAACTCCTTTCAGTACTATTATTATAACCCTTACTACTAGCCTTTCTCAGTTAGCAATTCTTGATGTATTTAAGTTCTTTCTCAAATGTCTAAGTGATGTAACTGAAGCGTAATGAATTTCATCTTAATTTTAATCTCTCATACTCCCTTCCTCTCATACATTTGAAGATGACTTGAAAAACATTCACAGGTGTCATTTTGCATGATTAATTCAATGGAGTTATTATGATAATAATATTTTATCTGCAAATTTATTTCCAAAAGTACAAATATCCATATATATAGATTATTCAGACGAAGAGTTCTACTAAAATTTGACGAACTCACCAATCTGATGCTTACTATTGAATGGTATCAGGATGAAGCTGCCTGGAGTTATTCAAGTGTTGACTTGTAGGGATTTGATTGGTTAGAGGATTTTCATCATGAGCTGACATCAGTTAGAGAACCACTGGAAAACCTGTGAGTACTGGACAGCTGTTTCGTCCTAGTTTTGAACTCTTCAGCAGTACGCCTAAAGTTATATTGGGAAG
Organism: Trichobilharzia szidati; assembly: GCA_944472155.2. Lineage (NCBI taxonomy): Eukaryota > Metazoa > Platyhelminthes > Trematoda > Strigeidida > Schistosomatidae > Trichobilharzia > Trichobilharzia szidati. Next base: position 65,151,811 of record OX235277.1, on the reverse strand, counting down.
TCGTGACAAGTTAGGTCCATCCGCTCGGAAGTGTGGGTGGAGTTCCAGCTGATGATATTGGTTGGTGGTTGTGCTAAAAGCATGAATTGATAGAATTTCAAATTCTTGGGCTGTCTATTGAATCGGGTCTTGGTGACTGAATGGTATATTAGCTTGCTTTGTAACTGGAAGGTCCTTGGTTCGAACCCAGTGAGTGCATACTGCCGGTGAGTTTCAAACTAGGATAGTTCAGTGGTTCTCTAACTGATATCAATATGTGATCTAACCTAAAACCAATACAATCCACACAAACTAATTCTTAAAAACCTGTTTAAATTTTATTATGTGGTGCTTTTATGAATATTATTCACTCAGTGACGTCATCAGCAGATTATCAGTCAGAAAATGGAGAGATGGCATATTTTTCCATATTGATACTTATGTGTTGCCACTCATGTATGTATGTATTGTATGTATTTAAACCTAAGAGGGAATTGTCTAAATAACAATATTTATAGACGAGTATTCAGCTGACGAGTCCTTTTACGGAAATTTATGGACTCCTTAAATACTGATTGCTTCACAGTTGTTGCTTGGGTAATCATTCTTCTGTCCAAGTAGGTAGGAAAGTGAGAGAATTATATCCAATATACACTGCCGTTAGTTTAATGGTTTAGGTAGATTCTGAATAAGTGTTGAGTCAGTTTAAAAGTAATCCATAACCATCCTATCACTGATCAACTCAGAAGTGTTCTTGTTTCTCTAATTTGTATTAATTTTATGGAATACTGACTAAGGTAGATAATGCGAAAATCAGGTTGCCTCTATCTCACATTAGTAGTTACTTCTCTGGTGTAGCTTACATGAAGCAATAAGTTGTTATCGTTACATAAGCAAGCACATATGTAGAAATATATTCATTTTTTGTTTGCAGAAGAGATTTTATTCATTCTCCAAATTGTGATATATGAAGGATTTGTCATGTACTCTTTGGAAAAGAAGATGGGAGTAAGAGAAGGCTGCCCACTATCTCCAGTGATTTTCCTGATTGCGGTAGACTGCATATTGCAACACACAGCGGCGGGAAACGTGGAGACAGACAAAAAATGGACTCACACAAAACATTTGGACGATCTGGAATTCGCCGAAGTCATATTTGTCTGATTTGCCACAAACTGGAAGATATGCAAGTGAAAAGCTACAAACTGGTAGGAGAAGCGTCTCGAGTAGATAGGCCTTCAGGAGAACATAGAGAAAACAGAGGTGATGAAGATTCCTGGCAAACAGCGACAGCAATAACAACAGACAAATGGGGGAAATCTGAAAGAAACAATCTCCTCCATCTACCGACCTAAGAAGTATCGTTTCAATTACGGGCCTAACTGACAAGAATATCAAAGTGGGGATCAGGAAAGCTAGGCGAGCTTTTATTTCTCTCAAGTCTTTATGGAGGTCAACAGCATTGAGAATGAAAAATAAGATCCTGATTTTCAACTCCAATGTGAAGTCAATGCTACTATACGGATCAGAGACTTGGCGTGTCATAAAGAGCACCTCAAACAAACTACAGACCTCCATCAACAGCTTCTTTCGATCAATACCAGTGAAGATGAGGTGACCAGCCAGAAAACATCAGCAACAGGGATCTCTGGTAATGAAAGAACCAACCAGGAACCTATTGTGCAACAAATATGCAGGAAGAAATGAAACTGGATTAGGCACACTCTTAGAAAACCATCCAGTGACAACACAAGACAGGACATCACTCGAATGAAATCCGAACGGGAAGTGGCGAGTTGAACATCAGTGCAAGGGCGACATGGAGGAGGAGATGATGTGAAGAGGAGATGAAAGCATGTGGGCAGACGTGGAGCTAGGTAAAAACATTTTCAGAGAACCAAAAGCAATGGAGACGTGCGGCTGAAGCCATATGTTTCTCTAGGAATTAAAGGAGACAATATTAATGTTATTGCTAGTAATTTGAAGAACAGAAAGGGTCATTTATTTATTGATGTCTCAGTAGGTTAATCTAAACCTTCATAATGAAGTCTACAAACAGAATGAAAGCTCCGAGAGTTAACTGTGTAACTGAGAGAATAGAACTGCATCTAATACACATGAAATGCAAGCTTACTGAGATATCATGGATATTATTTTTTATTCATTTATTTTGAGTTCCATGTGAAACAAGAAGCTCCAATCTTAATCTACGAAGTTCAGTTTAGTTGTGTTTCTTTAACGAGATGGGGATGTTATCCTCGTATCCAACTCTTCCTTCCTTACCGTGATGGCTACAGGCTGAGTGGAGCTAAGTTGTATGTATTCCGGGAATCATAGCCGTGAGCATTTGCATGGTTGGTGAGCACTCTATCTCACCTGAACCACTTATGCACGAAACATCACTCAGATTTCATACACTGACATTCACCACACATTAGTTAAGTAATTTTTTATTCCTTCACGTTCCCAGTGGAACATATGGCTTCAAGCTAGAGGCTTGAAGTTTCTGTAGCAGTGTTTTATTTTTACAGGATGAGGTTGCTAGCCTCCTGCGCAACCTTTCCTCTTTACCAGCTTTTTTTAATTTCTGGCTTAGTGAGGTGAAGGAGTGCGTCGGACTGGGATCGAAAACCGGACCATGTGTGTGGTCGGCGAGCGCCCTAACCGCTATGCCACCAACGCAGTTAAGTAATTACATGTTGTAATAATCGAAATTCGCAACAGGAGCTATTGTAATAATATTGACATTACTTACCTACTGGGTTTTGAACCCAGGACCTTCTAGTCCGAAGGAAACTTCTTGGACCACTCAGCCGCTGGGACTTGATTCAATGGCCCGTGAATTCTAACTTCAACCAGTTCGCGATTTACCGCGACCACCAACCATTTGCATTCCTGGTTTTTAATGGTTCCCTAACTGATATCAGTCGTCGTCAAAATCCAAAAAGAAATCTAGTACTTACCCTTGAAAAGTAATGCGATGGTCGCTATTGACTTGCTACAGGACGGAAATTCCTGCTGTTCTGGTGAGAAGTCGTAGCCATGTGGGTCCAACCAATCGGTAGATCCTGCCGAGGACACTGGTTAGTTGTTGTGCAGAAACCATGAATTGGTGGAAGTTAGAATTCATGTGCTGGCCATTGAATCCGGTCTCAGTGGCTCGCCTTGCTTTTTCGATCTTTTCATGGATATCCTCATCACTTCCGTCTGCCTGAAGTCGAAACTCTACTTCCTAGGTCGGTAGGTGATGGAGATTGCTTCTTTCAGATTTCCCCCATTTATGCTAATTGTTATCTGTTGTTGTTGCTGTTGCTGTTAGCCAGGAATCTTCATCCCCTCTGTTTTCTCTATGCTCACCTGAAGGTTTATCTTCTCTAGATTCTTCTCCTGCCAGCTTGTAGCTTTTTTACTTGCATATATTGCAGTTTGTGGCAAATCAGACATATATCACATCGGCGAAGCCCAAATCATCCAAGTATTTTGTGTAGGTCCATTTATTTTTTTATTTTAGTATAGCTTGACTCCACACAGTGCTTTTGACAGAAATATGGAATTTTCAGCATGTGATATCGGCAGCCCAAATTTTGCAGGCCGACCATTGATATCGGTTGTTCGTCGGCCGTGGATCGAACCCCGGACCATGTGCATGGTCGGCGGGAGTCCTAACCGCTGTGCTTGTCTCCTCGTTGCTCGCCACTGTCTGTTGCATTATTCAGTCTACCACAATCAAAAAAATCACTGGAGATAGTAAGCAGCGTTTTCTTACCCGCATCTTCACTCTTTCTAAGGATTTCGTAAATTTTTTGTTGTAGACCACTTGGTACACAGCATTGTCCTACCACTGTTAGATGAAATTATTTCATTTATACAAACGAACCTTTAATCTTCTTAATTTATCAGTGGATTATTCCCTTACACACTGACCCACTCCATGTTCCTATTTTATCAATCATTCTGTCTGAGGGGGAAATACAATATGAACACTAATCATCACTGTTATTCACGGTCATGTACTTTTAAAATCGTATATATTCACACATATGCATAATTGAATAAATACATGTTTTGTACTATGAACATCTATGAACAGTTCATTCACATGTACCTCATTATTTAGATGTCAATGATTCGAAGTTATTCTCCAGACAACATTGATGTTATCATGAAATAAACTATTATATCGGTTAATAAGTATAGAACCTGAAGAAGAATTTTTTTAGAAAGAAATATGCTTTGTTCACATATTAGTCATTTGAAATTTATGCAAAATAGGGCATCCTTAATGGGTCATTATTTCTTATTAATTTATATTTTAATTTACTTAGTGTTACAGCAACGTGAAGTTTTATACGAATATGCTAACGTTTACATGCTGTATCAAACATCGATTTGGAATGTAATAATTATTTTTCAGAAGGTTTTTTGTAGGGATTTGATATATATTTCAAGTTTGGTCGCAGATTAATTTCAGTTAGAGAAATATTGAAAAACAGATAGGAGCACTGGACAGCCAGCTGTTTCGTCCTAGCTTGAAACTCGTCAGCGATACGGGCAGTTACTCGCCTTTGACAGTGGCTGGTGATCACTATACAAATATCGCGAATCGGTAGAAATTGAAATTCTTGGATCAATCAATGGGATCCCATTGAATGAATGTTCTTCCAGCTTGCTCTGTAAACGTAGGCTTGGGTTCGAAACCCTGCGCAGGAATAGTGTCGATGACTCCAAAATCTGGGGAGAAAGAGCTATCTAGTACTCCTATTTGATTTTCAGTGCTCCTCTTACTGATATAATTCAGCCATTGAACTTAAAATAAATGAAACTTCTATATACTAACTCTTGAAAATAAAGCTGATGCTTGCTAGTGACCGACTGCCGGACATAGTTTCCCGGAGTTTCTAGTGAGAAGTGGTGAACAGTGGGATACAGCAGGTCAGAAATGAGACACCGGCTGGTCGTTACGCTAAAATCGGGAATCGGTGGATGTTAGACTTCATGTGCTAGCCATTGATTAACGTCCCAGTAGCTGAAAGGTCTACGAGCCCGCCTTGTGACTGGAAGTTCCTGAGTTCCAATGCCAGTGAGTGCGTAATGATGATGTGTGCCAGATGTGAGATGAAACAGCTGTGCTCCTCACTGCTTTTCAATGGTTCTCTATTTGATATCAATCTGTGGTCAAAATTGAAACAATTACTGTTGCATACTGATAATTTGTTTTCCATCTGCAATATTCAAAATAGAAAAATAAACCAACCCTAACTGGCCCAAACTCCCTAACAATTAGGACTTCTTTGGGGACAGACAAAATTGATGTTAATCAACCCATTCTTGAGAAATTAAGTAAGGCTCATGCAATAAATTAGTTCTAAGCATCAAACATCATTTTCAAAGTGCAAAGACTTCTCTGCAGAATTTATTGCACATCATACCTGTAACTTAACTTCGTCGACTTCGAGAAGACCTTCGACAGACAGCGTTGACCGAGAAGTAATTTCTAAAGCGCTTCAATTCTATGGCGTACAGTGTCAAAATCTTTATCAACCTCTTTTCAACAGCTGGTTGTATGACAATGACAGGTGTCGGGTGATCCACAGCGGAAAACTAACTCGGCGAAGGCAATGAAGTGAATATGGTAGTAAAACAAGGCCACTACCTATTATCACTGCTGTTATTCCTAATTGCGGTGAACTAGATTATCCGTCACATAATGCTCTGCGAGTGAGAAGACTGGAATACGTTGGACTGACCAATAAGTACACTCCAGAAGATCTAGATTTCGCGATTGAATGAAAACTTATAAGCGAGAATCAACCAACTGGCAGGAGAGGCGAAACAGGCAGCCAAGACAAGACTCTAGGTGAACATCGAGAAGACGGGGGTGGTGAAGATAACCAATCAACCATCAGCAACAGCAACAACAACCAGCACCAGTCACTGTCAACGACAGAGATATGACAGAGGGTACCTACTTCACTTATCTAGGCAGTCAGCATCGTTTCAACCATAGGCAGTCGGGATTGAAAAGGCAAGATACGCCTTCAGCAACCTGAAACCAGTTTGGAAATATTCGGCAAACCACAGCATAAAGAACAAGATTCATATTCTGTTCAACACAAATGTGAATTCAGGAAATCATTTCTTCTGTACGGATGAGAAACATGGCACGCGTGTCACCAAAAGGATTTCCAGCATGTTACAGACTAACATCAACAGCTGCCTACTTTGTTGACTCCATACTGAAGATCAAATGGCAGGCGAGAAAGAATTAGCAAAAAGAAACTATGCCTGAGAGTAAATTAGCCAAGAGCCGACTACTCAACAAATTTGTAGAAGAAAGTGGAAATGGATCTGGCGTGCATTACAGACGCCTACGAATGACATCGCGTGCCAGTCCCTCGACTGGAATTTCAATGAGGAATGACGAGTATGTCTTCGGCACGGGGATGACGTGAAGTAGGTCGTGTGAGTGGGAGGATGAGATGACAGGTCATAATCACTCGTGGTCCCATCTGAAGAGGACAGCAAAGAATTGAACAAAGTGGAGATGTGCGCAGGTTGAAGCCGCATGTTCCACTCAGAACCCAAGGGAATAATAATATATTTTGTTCGTTCGACGTCTTCAGTTAAATAGTAAATCTCAACAGATGGCGTCACATGATGTCATCTGACATAAATCACAAAATTATCCCTCATAATGTTTCTTCTTTGTGGCCTTCCAGAAGTGCATGACATTCGTTTGAAAGCCAACAAAAGTGGTGCATCAGTAAATCTTTCGATACGAAAAGCTGATTGAATGAATGCAAATTCTTCCTTATATATTTTCAAATAGTATTAATTCATCAATTTCTCTGGTAAAAAGCTTTTTCCGTACATTCTATGTATGTGCTGAAACAAGCGAAATATGTTCATTCGAAGGTATCTATATATTGGCCAACACATAAACAGAGACCGGGCAAAACTGTCATTGCTCTTCAAGATTTGACAACTAAGACCATTTTAATGACGTTCACAATAACCTTAACTAAGCTTTATTCTTGTTTGATGAACCTAATATACACACACATAGGCAGAAATAATAATATATGAATGTAATTGTATAGTTAAGCGAAAGAATTCGCTGGCGCGAAGGGACTCTTCACTGAAACTTTCGTTATTATATTCATCTCTGGATGGTTATTCTCCATGAATTAATGATTTACGATGAATGTTCATAACTGGCGGCCATCCCTCTGAATTTCCGTGCAACATAACCCATTATAGTTTTTTTAATTCTGATTGGTTTGACGGTACAATTATGTTCTTACGTCTTAAAATGTCCTTGTAGACCTTTTAATTCAGCTTTCATTCTCTTTGTGAGCTTTTCTAGGCGATGAAGGACATATATCACATGGGATTAGTCTGTGTCTCAGATCAAACAGTATTGCGTCATGTGGCAGATTTTAGATTACTGGTTTACCAGAAGATCCTGAATGAATAGGAAATATTACGCAATAAATTCCACTGATAATTCTGCCCGATGTTTAAAATAAATTTGTCCGAAACAGACCCATTACTTTTATTATCATTACGTTTTCCCAAAAAACAAACATTCCATTGAAACGAATCAATAAATACATGTGGGATAGAGTGAAACGGTTCCATTTCCTATCGCCAGTGTGCTGCTGTAACTACTTGCAATCTGAATTACGCACATTAATAGTATTGTTGAACGATTGATTATATTAACCTTTTATTATTGACAACTGTTAACTTATTTCCTTCATACTGAGTTACAACATTACTGAAAACATTCTGTGTGCTACGTCTGATTGACAAACAAATGAACTGATATCAGTTAGAGAACTATTGGAAACCAGGGAGTACTGGACAGCTGCTGTTTCATCCTAGTTTGGGAATCATCGGCAGTACGCACCCACTGGGATTCGAACCCAGTACTTTCCGAATACAAGGCAAGCCGGCTAGTATACCATTCAGCCACTGGGGCGCGATTCAATGGCTCATGAATTCTAACTTCTACCCATTCGTGATTTAGCGCGACCCCAACCATTGCAGTTGGTGGGACATCCATCCACACACGTGACATCTTATTGGGCCTCACTGGTCACGACTTCTCACTAGAACTCCAGGATGTCCCACCAACGACAATGGTTGGGATCGCGCTAAATCACGAATTGGTAGAAGTTAGAATTCGTGAGCCGTTGAATCGGGTCCCAGTGGCTGAATGGTATACGAGCCGAGTTGCCTTGTAACCGGAAGGTCCTGGGTTCGAATCCCAGTGGGTGCGTACTGCCGATGATTCCCAAACTAGGATGAAACAGCAGCTGTCCAGTACTCCCTGGTTTTCAATGGTTCTCTAATTGATGTCAGTCGTTGATCAACTCGTAAAAACATAACTAACCCTTACAAACCACACTGTAGAAAATAAATGAACTTAATTCACAATTTTGTCTGCATATTTCATTTATATATTTAGTTATTCGTTGCTACTTATGTGGTTTTATAATTTATACCCATGAGTATCTATCTTGTTGCCATCCTTTTCCCATTTTTTTTAAAAACGACCTTCGAATGTGTTTCATGTACACTAACATAAATTTCATAGTGTGAAATATTCCCATATCATAAATTAAAAGTCAATCTGAACAAAGAATATTCTTTTCAATAATTTCTCCTCCTCAGGTTCTATCAATTATAAAATATAATATCTGTTGTCACTACAATAATGGCCAGCGAATATATTTTTAAATAGAATAACAGATTAGTGACAAAATAAACAGTATGCTTGTCTGACAAGCATGCTAGGCGGAATTCACTTGCAAAGTATTGTGAAGTGGGCGACGATTTTGGTTATTAGTCATAATAAGTGTGTAGAGTGTTGGGTAGGAAAGATTGATAAGTCACTTCAAGGTTATAAAATATAAAACAATTAGTTCCCTTTATGAATTTAGATAAAGCTATAAGAAGACGTAATTTGTCTGAATCGTGTAATGTATTTGGGCAACACATTTCGAACAATCTGATCACACACGGACTTGTCATGGGAATATATATGAAATTAATAAGGAGGCCTACAATAAAGCCAACAAATCCTTCATTTACACTATAAATTCCCTTCACAATTTTCTTTTCTTTCCTTCTTCTTCTATTCCTCTGTTTCATTGACAATCGTTCATTTTCGACTTTTATGATTTCATGACCTTTCTTATGATTTCATTACCTTAGGTTTAAGTAGTGCTTTTCTAACTTGCTATCATATTTACAAAATCCTGTTCATTCCACTTCATTACATTCATTATTATTATTTGACAATCATTCACCTATAGTGCTTGCAATTTTACACCATATCATCGTTATTATTTTACAATCATTCTTATTGTCGTTATTTTCAACCTTGAACTTATGTCTAGTCTGCCCCATTCGTTGGTTTATTTTCATATTGTCTCACACACCCTGATTACACACACTCTCGAAACCTGTATTTTCTGTTGACTATATTTATATATATACACACATCATTAAATTAAATTACTTCATCTGATTTTGTCCCATGTTCTCACTAACCATGCATATTAAAAAATTATCTGACTATTGTTCCATCCCATCTTATACTTGTTCCACAGTACACTTTCTGATATGATTCTAATTTGCCTTTACTGGCTATTGTATGTTTAAATTAATGGATATATAATTGTAGAGCCTGAAGAAGAATTTATTGAAAACAATTGTTCGCTCTAAATATTTTGTTCTGAATAAATTATGGGAATATTCAATTTATTAAAGAGGTAAGAGGTGAGAAAATAGACTACTTAGGTCAGGTTAAAAAGACATATTCAAGGTCAAAATAACAATGGAGACCACTAAACCAAATAGCAGAGGTAATCGTACATCTCATAATAAATTATTTAAATTAATCCCAGCGTGATAAGAAAATCAAAACAAGATTTTTCTGAACGTTTCGCTTTGTAAGCCACAGCTTCTTCAGCAGATTTATCCTATAATAGTACATCTGTTTTGGTATCAAAACAAAATTCACCAAGGAAGGTTTAATGTGATGACGAATTGTTTTTGAATGCATATAGGTGGTTTAAACTTTCTAATTGTAAGATGCCTCTTCAGTAGAATCCAACGAATATGCACTGAAGACACAGTTGATGAAGAAGAAAGAAAGTTGACACAAATTCTGGTTTATAACAATTATCCAGACAAGTTCATCAGGAGATATAAAGCAGTCAGAATACCAAAACCCACTCTTCAACTCGCCCCTAAGAAAGACGTTTACATCAGGCTACCCTATAAGTGGTATCATAGTAGCTTGATAACTAAACAAAGACTGAACACTACTGTTAAAAAGACGTTTCATTTAGCTAATATCATAATAATTCAGAATGTGAAGCCAATATCTCTATCTAAGCCCTTCAAACATCCGAAAAATGATATCACATCCCACTGTATTAACCAATTTGAATGTACGTGGGGATACAAATACACAGGAGAGAGGACTCATCGGTCTCTGCAAGTAAGGGCTGGCTTCAAAGCATATTCCCAAACGGCTCCAGAAACAAATGGAATCTTCAGAACCCATTAATGCTGAGAACAGGAGACCTAGCTCCTCCATTGCGAAATATATTATAGAGACAGGACATAAATTTGACCTTAACAGATCTTTTAAACCTATCTATGAAACGTGTTTGGGGCGAATCCTAAAGTTTGTGGAAGCCTTAGTAATTAGAGAGTACCTCGGTGGCACAACGGTTAGGACGCTCGCCGACTATGCACATGGTCCGAGGTTCGATGCCCTGCCGACGCACACCCGCTATCTATGGTCGGCCTGCAAAATTTGGGCTGAAAATGCCATTCCTGTACCAAAAATACTGTGTGGTTTCAAGCTATAACCAAAATATATAAATAAAAAATTAAACCACCCCTATGCATTCAAAAACAATGCGTCATCACATCAAACCTTCCTTGGTGAATTTCGTTTTGATACCAAAACAGATGTACTATTACCTTTGCTATTTGGTTTAGTAGTCTTCATTGTTATTTTGACCTTGAATATGGCCTTTTAACTTGACCTAAGTAGTCTATTTTCTTACCTCTTAACTCTTTAATAATTTCATATATATTCCCATGACAAGTCCGTGTGTGACCAGATTGTTCGAAATGCATTACGCAAATACATTACACGATTCAGACTCGTTATAAAATGTGTCAAGTGCGTGGCTAGCACAACGTGGTATGTGTTAAAGAGGAGGATATAGTAAAACTACAATGAGAGGTTCATAATGAAATAACGCATGTGTGAAATGAAACAAGTGGAGGCATATATTGAGTAAGGAGATAATATCACTAATGATAAATCCGGATAGTATAAATGGAAAGTTCGATAGTGTTGAGATAAGGTTTGAATGAAGAGTATAAATTATAACGCATAATAATAATTTTTTTATAATCATAAACGAAGCAAAAGAAAAAAGACCAAAAGCTTTAAGGGGAGAAGTACTCCTGGTGCGAAGAAGAAACATTGGTCCAAGTTTGGCCACGGTAGGAACAGCGCCTGATCATAGTTCCAGTTTAGTCGATCTTATTGTAACAGTTTCAGCCAAATATACTAAACTCAAGCAAACTATAAGTGATAGCAACTTCGGAATTCGGCATATAATCATGCAGGCCATGTTGGCGTCGACGTGATGTCCAGTATAAACCAAGTAAGAAAAAATTGAGCTTTTTACGTGTTTAGTTACCTCCTTGCTGAATCAATCTGGTAAGTTTTCTTGAACTCTTGGACGAACCTGACTAACCTTTAGATCTATATAACATAAACCACAGGAACAGTTGAAATGTTATATGCATAAAGAAGAAGAGCTAAGTTTACGTAAAACATCTTCCTGTTTCTGGGGGAACATTGGACGGCTACTGAAGGATAGGAACAGATGTGCAGAAAAGAAAGTTTTCTTTATCACCCTGGCTAAATGTCGCGAAAGAATCTCCGCAGAAGTATCTCCCTTGAATTGTAGACGCAAAAACAGAGGCTTTTTCTCCACCTTTGCTAGTTCATGTTTACGACTATTGTAACCCATGTTGGCTTTGATGAACTTCTTTGGATATACATTCTCGCTTAGAATGTCTCGAATGGCCTGGAGTTCTTTCTCTATACAGTCTTTTGAACAAATTTACCTCGCTGTAAATGCTAAGCACCTGATGAGATTACGTTTGTATTTCATTAGTACGAAGCTAATGAAGTGTGTATACTGAGCTAAGGTCTCTAGCTTTCTAAATGTGGTTCTTTTGATGGAACCATCAATTTTTCTACCCCATATTCTACAAATCTGTTATGACTAATCATCACAATTGTCTCCCGTTTTACAATATTTTGTAATCAATTGCAGTCCAGCATGTTTGTCACACAAATATGACTATTTATTTTGACACCACATAACTAATCTGTTATTCTAGGTAAAAAATGTATCCACCGCAAAACTGGCCATTATTGAAACGACAACAAATATTATATTTTATAACTGCAAGAACCTGAAGAGGAGAAATTATTGAAAAGAATATTCTTCGTTCAGACTGACTTTTAATAACAGAAGTGCATTGCTCATAATTTACTAATTTACCTATTCAAATTATCTAAATGCTATGATTTTTTCCAATAACTGTTCCTTACTTGTTTCTCTCATAAACTCAAGTTTGTTTAAATTGTAGCAAAACTATTAACTTTCGTTATTCACGCAATAAGCAGTTGATATTATATATCGTGTATGAAAACGTTTTTACGAATATCTCATTCAGTTGAAGAAAGTGTGAAGTATATAAACGTTTAGGAAAATTGGTTCATTAAAAGACAGTAGAGTTATGTTTTCATTGCCCTTCAAGAACAAAGTCGCTAGCGCTACTTTCAATGTGAAGTGGGCTTTTGAAATTGATATAATAATAAAACTTGGGCAGTGTGGTAGAGTGTAATTCCATTATGGGTAAATTTTATTTTGATGGAGTCTCACAGTGTTATACAGTAATATTTACTGATGACGTTTCGAGGAGAAAATGTTGCTCATAATCATATCAAGTTACTCACACAACTTTTTCCTTCACTAGTAGAAGGAATAAAATTCACATTTGAATCAGAAAATGAACAAGGAGAATTAGCTATGTTAGATTGCAAAATAAAACGAATAGAAGAAGGCAAACTACACACTAGTGTTTATAGAAAACCAACGCATTCTAATAGATATTTAGACTTTAATTCATCTCATCCGTTAACTGCTAAGGCAGGCTTAGTTATGTGTTTAACAAACCGAGCAATGACACTAAGTAGCACAAAAAAAGACCCAAATGATGAAATAAAACAGATAGAAGAGGCGTTGGTGTTAAATAACTATCCTCTAAAATTCATTTGGAAGATTGAAAAACGCCAAAATAAAAATAAAAAGAATTGTGAAACTAGTAATAATAACATTAAGAGAGAATATAAGTCATCTACAATTATACCATATAAAGAAGGGACATCTGAGACCCTACGTAGGATTCTAAATAAAGCAGGAATTAGGGTGGCATTCAAACCTACAAACTCACTCAGGGACAAGCTCTGTAGGTTAAAGGACCCAGTTGACCCGATTAGACAAACTAATATAATTTACAAAATACCCTGCAATGACTGTGAGTTAAGTCAACTACATAGGTCAAACTAGTAGGTCAGGGGTAGTCAGACTGTCACAACATAAGAATTTAGCTAAGGTAAGAATGGTTTACCTAGAGAAGATAAGTAATTTAGAAAAAAACTCAGCAATTGCAATGCATGCATTAGCACACAACCACACAATAGGGTGGGAGAGGGTTAAAATTCTAAAAAGTAATCTAGGTAGGTGGAGAGAGAGGTTGATGACTGAATCCTTGTTCATCGAAACTACACCCAACACATGCAGTGAGAATGATTCATCACTCCTACCCGAAATATGGAAAATATTACTACCAATCAAATCAAGTGAAAATGAAGTGGAAAACAACGGAACTATATAAATGAATTTAGGAAGTTGTGTGATTACCTTGATATGATTATGAGCAATAAATTGTGCTCGAAACGTCATCAGTAAATATTACTGTATAACACTGTGAGGCTTTTGAAATTCTCTGTAGTTGGAATACGTCTCTCTTCAGTGATCGTTTGTCTCTGAAGATCTCCACATGAATAATGAATCTGAATGAAGGTCAGCAAGTGGGGAAAATATCTCAACAATGGGGGATTCCCAAAATCCCGATTCACACTGAAGTAAGAGTTGAAAATATTGTACAGAAAGACTATAGGAATTTGACAATTGAAACACCCAACTCAGAGAACTGGGAAATTCGAAACAATTTCCGATCAGGCTACAAATGATCTCCACTATTTTATAACAGACTCAAAAATGGAATATTTAGATGAACATTTTAAAATGTCAAAGGAACCAGTAAAGGCAATTGTGGATAAAATTCAGTGTTTTGACAACACAATTAGGAGACATTGTTTGTCTGAAACATGTAATGGATTTGCGAAAAACCTTTCAGACTTTCTGATCACACACGTACTTGTTATATGCAGTTATATAGAAGGTAAGAAGGCATGAATCATCACAATACAGGTAACATTGTGTACAGGTCCGGATCACATATAATGAATAGGGAGATGACGCAAAGGTGTGGGTAAAAAAGAAGAAACGAAACCAAAGAAGGGGTTGAAAATATCGTGAAGTAAATTGAACCTTGGTTCTAAATTGTATTACCAAGACAGTTTTGAAGTAATAACAAATAACTTTTGGACACATAAGACAGTTTTAAGTCTTTTTATGAACAAGGCTACAACTAATTTTATTATTTTACTCAATCTTGTTTTATATATGGGCTTAAAAGCATTATTGAAATCAACCTAATGACCTGTCTATATATTGTGTATCGCTATAGATGGTGTTGGACATCTATTTCCGGGATCACTTGTATCCGGCGTTTTTATTTGTTGTTGCAGCCACTTTGAAATGTGTTATGTAGCCCTGTGTCCACACATACATGTAAATTGATCAACACAATGGGATGTGACACTATCGCGTGGATACTGTAAGGGTTAACAGGACAGTATGGTTTTCGTATTTTGCTATAAAGATGAGTTTAGCTGTACGCAATCTGACCTCCATTATAGTGATTCATGCCTTCTTGCCTTTTATATGTAACTGTGTATAAGTACGTGTGTGGTTAGAATGTCCGTAATTTGTTACACAAATCTATAACACGTTTCATATAAACCAATTCTTCTTCTTATTGTGTTTTCAAAATTCATAAAGGGAGCCAAATTGCTTTAAAGGTTCAGGGTGACGGCTTATTAGAGTCCCCATTTGATAAATATTTCAAGTGTTACTATTTAGAACAGAGACTACTTACACATATCTACAATGACTTTAATGCAATTCTTGATAAAAGTAGTGGAACAGAAAATTTTGTCACCTAAAAAATATCGCACCTACTTCAAATTCTTTCCAGATAAGAAGAAAACATCAATCAACATGCACAGCTAATCAGCTGTTGCCTCCGTTAAACATGAAAATGTCAATTTACTCAGAGGTTTCACCAAGGATTTTATATCGACTTTGAGCATTTATGTTATTCCAAGGGACGAAATCAAAATCGAACACTTACAAGCGAAAACTGACAAACTGGTCGAAGAAGTGCCAAAGACAGGACTCCAGGTGAACATAGACAAGACGAAGGTTATGAAAACTACCAACCAGCAACAACAACAGCAGCAGCAACATCCAGTGCCAATTACTATCAACGGGAGGGATTTGAAAGGGTTACTTCTTTCACTTATCTAGGGAGCATTGTCTCAACTACAGGAGGAACGGACGAGGATATCAAATCGAGAATCACGAAGGCGAGAAACACATTCGTCAACCTGAAAACAATCTTGAAATCCTCGTTACCCAGCATCAAAAGGAAAATTCGGATTTTCAATACAAACGTCAAGTCCCTTCTTCTATACGGATCAGAAACTTGGTGGGTCACAAAGAATATTTCCAACAGCCTGTTGCAGACCTTTATCAACAGCTGTCTTCATTCTATACTCAAGATCAGATGGCCGGAAAGAATCACCAACAAGAAACTATGGGAACAAACGAAACAAGAACCAATCGCTCAACAAATATGCAGGAGAATTTGGATATGGATTGGACACTCACTCGCTGAGGAGGCCGTTGGGTGACATCGCGCGTCAGGGCATTGCTCGAGTGGAACCTGAAAGGGAAGCGGCGAGTGAGGCATCCAAGGATGACATGGAGGAGATCGTGTGAGGAGGAGCTGAAACAGTATGGACTAACATGGATGCAAGTGAAAAGTACAGCAGAAGACGTAAGCAGGTGGAGACGTGCAGTTGAAGCCCTATATTCCACTAGGAACTCAAGGGAACAATAATAGTAATAAGGGGCGAAATCGAACATTTTGACATAAGGTGGAATAAAAATTCTTCCAGGTTAAGAATAAATTTCATATATCAACACTGTAAGAGTTTCGGACTTAGCGCCTTCATTTTTCGAGACATCTTTACTGAAATAACTTGTCCTGATTTTTGGATAAAACAAAATGTTATGACTTTAGTCATGTTATCTCCATTTGTTCTTTTGGCAAAATTATATCGTTTTCAACAATTGCCAGACTACTTTGTTGATGAGCAGTTTTATTATTCGTGGTGACGTAAATGTATGAATTAATTCAGACATAAGCTTATTACTCTTTACTCAAATCTTTTTAAAAAGTTGTCAATTTTTCGTTATTACCTAATCACTTCAGTCTTTTTCTTTTCTGCGATTTGAAGAGAGAAAGAATGAACATGTTTGCAGGATAATACGAGCTCGTTTTATTTCGTGGATTCTCATCAACTGCATACATCCTAAACAAAATCAAATTATAGGTTTCAAGAAAGTTGTGGAACATACTTTTTCATAATAACTTGGGATATCCTCGAAAGTTCATATTAAAATATAGAAATGAAGAAGTACACAAACCGAAACCCAACACCGTTGAAAAGAAACCAGTTTTCATCTGCCTAGCGTACAAAGGGGAAGACGTATCCACAAGAACACAAAAAATAATCACAGGTGCATTAAAAAAAACGTTTCCAGCCGCCAGACTGATCCTACTTCACAACACTGTGTGCTCGTTAACCCAGTCAAAAGTAGATGAGTACCCTACTCACGTCAACTCCAACTCCATTTACCAATTCACATGCACTTGCGGAAGCAAGTACATAGGAAGGACTGAGAGGACAGCATCTACTAGATTTTCTGAGCACATTCCTGAGAGTCTCCGTACAAAAGGAAGAAAAGTGTTATCAAGTGCAATCGCCAGACATCTAATTGACACAGAACACACAGTAGAAATCAGCCAAGCCTTCAAAATAATCAATACACAAAGAAACCCATGGCTACTTCGCTTCGCAGAAGCCATTGCTATCAAGAGATTTTGACCAGACCTTCGTATACAGAAAGATAGTGTGATTAATCTTTCACTACCTTGGTAACCCTAACTCTATTGTATATTATTTTTGTTTTGTCTTTCTGTCAGTATGCCTGTGTGTTTGTCTTGTTACGTAACATTCTATTCAATTTTGACCTTCACGTTTCTAAATCTACTTAATTGTTTGTCCATTTAAGTTATAAATGTTACTTCACTATTCACCCCCCACCCTCTTAAACTCTTCACCACAAGATGTGTAAATTTACTTTGTTCTCTGACCCTGACCCTGTAATATGCATCTAACCAATCTGTGTTGTTTTCCAATAGAAATCTGAACTCTTACCGCTCTTATCTAATTCCACTATATATAATTAGTTGTTTTTGACACCGAATAACCTGTCTACCTACATCAATTTCTGGAATTATGTTCCTTATGCCTTCTATCTATAACTCAAAGTAATTATGAAAAAGTATGTTCCACAACTTTCTTGAAACCTATAATTTGATTTTGTTTAGGATGTATGCAGTTGATGAGAATCCACGAAATAAAACGAGCTCGTATTATCCTGCAAACATGTTCATTCTTTCTCTCTTCAAACTAATAAAGGGAACCGGTTGCATGAAATTTTCTGCGATTGTTTCAAAATATGCAATAAAATTACACTGATTTAAAAGATTCCAGACAACTTTCATCTCTCCATCGCATGTATTTTCTCTCGTTCAAGACATGACCTCTAATGGTATCACCTACTGTTGTGAGTATTACAAATGTTTACAAACTTCCGATTCGCAAGTTCCTACTTAACTTGAAGAATCGCCTGATTGTGGTTGGCAGCGATTTCCAGGCAATACATAAGATAACTAAATGTTCTTCATTTATGTCCCTGGCTGTCAAAATGTGCTTTTGAACATCTCACAATTGACCGTCTACTAGATATTGTGGATTTGTTGAGAGAGACAAGGCTGATATATTTCAGTGAAATGGTTTGTGCTTCCGGTCAAAGACCAATGTGTTACAGGATATAGTGTGAATGAATATTTCACTTGAAGATATTGTGCGAAGGGAAAATATCGTGAAATGAAATCCTTTGAAATTTCTGTGCATTATATAAATACTGTCAAGAATAAAGATATTATTATATAATATTTAGCCACATTTCTCTCAGACATTTCCCTCAGTTATCAACTGACTTTCCAATTAATATACAGACAGAAATGAGGACAGATTGAAATATACGATGTGGAGACTACTCGACATCATAAACCTTGCTATTTCAAGATGATATGAAGACGAGCCTGTTTCACTTGGAATTCAATTAAATCATGGAAATAATAATAATAATTTACAATTACTCTGACGGTAATCAACTTTCCACTTTTGTGTTTTCTAGAGAAATTTCAAAGTGATATTTTAAATTACTGTGGATTAGGAATACTTCCGATCCGTTAACCATTCGCATTTCACTTCCTGTATTCAAAGTCTATCGAAAATGTTTCAGAATGCATGATTTTAGTGTAAAAATATATTTATATTAGTTTGGAGACATTTCCTGAACAGTCTACATACTTTGACAGAAAGTTTTCCTGATACGAATTTATAGCAAGCAAGGAATGCTAATAAACGGGGTTTATAAACACAAACTGCAGCAACACAGTCTCCGTGTACAGAAGGAAATTATTACTTTGAATCCGTTGTGGTAATACATTTTACACATTAACTGCTATTAATACTTAATTATGTCTCCTAATAATATCTTTCACCCATTTTGAAATTATCTTAGTAATATAATTTATGGATGGTGACTAGCGGTGGAATCCAAAATGCGCATTTCGCCCTATTTGAGACTCATCAACTGTATGTACCTGCATTTCTCAGTGAGTAATGATGTTCCCACCGAGGCCCGAACACAGTGACCATAGTTTCAAATCCCAAAGCGTTATCCAAGAGGTGGCTCTCGTGGTCCAAAGGGTCTGTTGGATAAGGCTTTGACGTTTGAAACTATGGGCACTGGGTTTGGAGCCTCGATAGGAACATTACCACTCACTGCGGAGTGCATGTACATCCACACGACGAGTCCCAAATAGGACGAAATGCGCAGCCATGATTCCACTGCTAGTCATCATCAACCACACAAATTCTAATTAAATACCCAGACATCGGCTAAACATCTGCACAAGAAGCCGACGTGTCAACCTGAAACCGAGCACTTCGGTCAAATCAATCGACGGGAAAATCATAAATTCAATTAAATATATCTTGATAATAATACCTTTATTCTGGAGAGTATTAATAAAATATGCAGAATAATATTTTCTCTTCGTACAATATCTTCAAGTAAAATATTCATTCACACTATATCATGTGACACATTGGTCTTTGAGCGGGAGCACAAACCATTTCGCTGAGATACATCAGCCTTGTCTCCATCAACAAATCCACAATATCTAGTAGACGGTCAACTGTGAGATTTTCAGAAGCAAATTTTGACAGCCAGGTACATAACCGAAGAACAGTTGGTTATCTTATATGTCAACTTGAATACGTTGCCACCCACAATCAGGCAATTCTTCGAGCTCAGTAGGAAAGTGAGAATCAGTAGCTGGTTAACATTTTAAATGCACAGAATAGTAGATACTGCCAAAAGAGGTCATATCTTAATAAAACTAAAGAAACCGATCGAGAGGAAAGATTTGAAATATTGGCAGGCCAAGTCTTAAGGTGGCTGCCAATGTTAGTACCATTTTCTTTACTCCTCTAATGATTAACCGAAGTGTTATTACTACACAATATGCGAATCATGACAACTCATAGTTCTCTTTATGCTAACTAGTTGCCCAGAAGAGTATCTGGACATCAAGAACGATTTATAACTGACGTTTCACAAACTTGAATATGTGTAATTAAAAATGAACAGTTTATGAGAAGAGGCTGTCAGAGACGACAAGATTTCAGCTGAACATAGACATGACATATGTAGTACAGAAACGCGACTACCAATGGAAATATGTACGAGTCACCGCATTGAAGGATGTCATCACTTTCACTTATGCAGGTAATATCGTTCCAACCACAGATGGAAAAGGTGAGCATGTCAAAGACAGGATCACGTTTCTGAAGTCATTGTGGAAGTCTACTGCAATGAGCTTAGAGAACAAGATTCAGAATTTCAACACTATTTTCTAGTCACTTCATTTATGTGGTTTAGAGATATAGTGTATCCTCGAATGTATTTTGAAAAGGTTTCGGGTTTTTATCGAGCGAAGTCTTTGTTCGATATTTAAAAGATAAGCTGGGTGGAAACGGGGAAGAAAAAGGATCTCTGGAGGCGAATCAGCGATAACCAACCGCTCACAAAATACGCAAAAGCAAATGCAGATAGATTGGACACACAAGAAGAAGACGGTTGAGTAAAATTACGCATCAGACCATCGAGTGGAACGGGTTGGCAGTTTGAGGGTGAAGTGGAGATCAAAACTCACGGTCGGTCTTGGAGGCATTTTATTAAGAATACACAAAAAAGAAGTTGTATGTTCTTGCCTGAAGCTTAGTAAATAATCATGCTAATAATAGTAGCTGAATCGTAACGCATTTTAATCCTAATTTCAATCCCTCAAACCTTCCCTATTTTATCCATCTCATCTTCATCTGCGGGATATTCGCACCTGTCGGTTTGCATGATTGATTCACTATAGTTCATTCTTTCATTATTCGCACTTCTCCTAATGTATTTATGACAGCATATATATCACTGGAGAGTTCTGTCATAATTTGATGGATTTAATAATTCCTACCTTATTAGCATTTGTTGCTTTTTCTACATGTTATATTTTGACATGAATGGCAATCTTATTCAAGATGAAGTAAGTATCTTAGAATAGTTTTTAGCAGAAGGGAAATCTGGTTTATGGGGATTGTGTGGAATTCGAAATAATTTCAAATGTCAGATTTCATTATAAAGCAACACGATTTGAAGAATCATAGAAAACTAGGGAGTATAGGACACCTGTTTCACCCTACCTTGAGATTCTTCAGCAAAGCAAATCCACAACATCTACTGGGGATCGAATTGAGGATTTTCAGGTTACAAGGTCGAGGTGGTTGTGCATTCATCCACTTGGGCTGAAATTTAATGACGTGTGAATTCTAACATTTTCACCTCATGATGCAGCTCCATTCTCAGCCAGTACTTTAGGTGAGCATCTATTCCACCTCGACAATGTTGAAACCACCATCTACGACTTCTCACTACAGCTTCAAATTATTGACTGAGAGTAGCGCTATATGATGACGTTGGAATGTTAGACACCTCAAAATGCGTAAATCAACTCGAGTTTGTTTGTGAAAGCAAATGCATAGGTCGAATACAAGAGGGGCTGTCTACTCGCATTGTGAATCATTTGCCAAAGTGGTTAAAAACAGCTGAGTGCAAAGTGCCAAAAAGCTCAATGACAAAGCATCTCGTGGACTATGGAAGTGATATCGACGCTGTTAAGTCATTCACTGTTACCAGTCAGCAGACAAACAAACTAGAAAATGCTGGCAATTGTGGAGGAGGCTTGTGCAATCCGGGTTTATATACCAGTTCTCTATGAACAAATGGAATTGTTAGTCACTCTGAATCCACAATGGTAATACGTTTTAATGAACGAAATATTCCCATATTGAGTCATAAGAAAAAGGCACAAACAGCGAAGAAAATTTTCTTTTTGACGATTCATTTTCAGGAGCTGTACACTCGTAATTATAATTAACAAAAAAATCTTTAGACCAATCAGATACTGGTAAATTTTGTCCTTGGAAAATTGTATTACATAATGTAAGGTGTAAGAAGGGATGACTAATTGTAAGTTAGAAAGGAGACAGAAGTTGGCATGACCTAATAAGTGCGAGATAGTGAATAATCAATAATTTCGTGTAAAATGGACAGGAACTAGTGGAAAGGCTATAAAGTGTTTTTGTATAAAATATGTATGAAAAGCAATGTTATTAATAAACAGTAATAGAGTGGTAATAAAATGTGGATGATGGGAACAATAATGATAATAAAAGTATTAAAAAAATAAAATAATAATAGTGAACTAATATAATAAAGGAAAGAAGCAAAATTGTGATAAGAACTTTACTCTTTACAAAATTTACCAGTATCTGATTGGTCTAAAGGTTCCTTCGTTAATTATAATTACGATTGTACAGCTCATGAAAATGAATCGTCGAAAAGAAAATTTTCTTCGCTGTTTGTGCCTTTTTCTTATAATACGTTTTACTTATTAACTGTTGTTATTATTAATGTTATTAGTATCATTAACACTTTATTGTACCTCATTATTATTTTTATTATTCTTGATTCATTCAAAACTATCTTTTATCAGTAGCATTATCTTAACTCGTTATTATTATAGCTATTACTATCAGAGTACTCGGTTTGCAATTCTTGATTTATTCCCTAATGACTACTTGTTTATCTTATTTGTGTAATTGAAGCGTGATCCACTTTATCTTAATTTTAATCCCTCACACTCCTTTCCCCTTATCTATTTAAGCATGACCTGAAAAACATTCACAGGTGTCGTTTAGCATGATTATTTCAATCTAGTTTATTTGTTTATCAATCTTATATCTCACAATGTAATTTCCAATACTACATATCTATCTTTGTATGCAGAATATTCAGCTGAGATAGAGTTCTACAGAAATTAGATGAATTTATTAAGTGCTACTTTATCAAACTTTGTTGCTTGATTTAAAATCATATTCGAAAATAAATGTTTCCGACAATATTAGAATTCAAGGGTTACTGTATTCCACCCTAAATAAAACTGACTAGTTGACGAATGTTTTCTCATAACCTGAAAGTCCCAGATTCAATCCCTTCTGGGGTCGTAAGTATGCACTGTTGAAAAGTCTTCGACGAAACGGCTATCCAGTTTTTTCTGGTTTCCGATGACTCTCTAATTGCTGCCGGTTTATGAAAAAATCCAACAATATATACCAAGTTATATCACAGAGTCGTACATTGAAAACAAAAATATAATTTCATATTAGTCTGTTTATCAGATGGATACATCACACAGTGAAACAGTATTATTAACTGGATGACGTTTCAAACAAAATTTATTACTGTGCATATTCATATCAATTATAATCACACGACTTTGACACTTGAGTTTTATAGTTTTCTTTGTTCACTGTTATTTGTCATAGGGCTATTCGAATTTTTCAAATATCTGGGTGGACAGGTGTTGAAACATTCCTATTACAAGTATTTTCAGTTGATTCGATAAAGAAAGCTACTGTTATCAATCTCTCCCTCCACTCTGTGACATTAGATGTAAAACTGTCATCATTGTTTGTAACTGTATGTAATGCTATAGTTGAACTATTCTCTTGATTTCTTATCTTATTCGAGGTAACTAATTTAGATTTTGCTGTTTTTATGATCGACTAGTCTGACTGCCTCTGTTCTACCAGTTTGACCTATGTATTTGACCTGAAAATCATTGCAGGGTATTCGATAAACTAAATTGTTTGTTTTAAAGGCTCCACAGGGTACTATAACCGACAAAGATAGTTTCTAATTGAGTCTGTGGGTTTGAATGCCAATCACTTTTATTCCTGCATTGTTAAGGTTTCCAAGGTACCTTCCTTGTGTGGAATTACTACTGATGATTTAGATTCCTTATTGTTCATGTTGTCATTAGCTTGCGTATGTTTGACATGCATGTCGTCATTAACATTATTATTATTATCATTATTACTATCACTATCACTACTATCACTATTTATTTTATTTTTATTTTTCCCTACATACTTTCTGACTAATTTATCAGGGTAATTATTAAGTTTCAAGGCTTCTCTTATATGCCTTACTTCCTGTGTTAGATTTTCCATGGTACCAATTGGTTTTTGTACCCTAATATTTAAACATTTCCCCAATCCTATTTGCAATGACATAGGATGGGATAATCGGAAGTCCAAATATATTTTTGATTGTGTGGGTTTCCTGTAATCACTAGTGTTTAACTTCCCGTCTTCTTTTCTTTTTATGCCACAATATAACGTTGGAAGTTCCCCTTCCGGACTTTCCAATTCATAAGTGAATTGAATTGGCTCCCCCTTTCAGTTAATGTGTTCAAAAAATCTATCCATATCCTGTTTTCTGAGCACACTGAATGTGTCATGTACATACCTCTACTATACTTGTTTTCCCACCTATGCATGAATATATTTGACACAACACCTGTCCCAGACATCTGAAAATTTCTACTACCCAAACCATGACAAATAGGAGAGATCAAAGAAAACTGTAAAACTCAAGTTTCAAAGTCTTGTGATTACAAGTGATTTGATTATGAACGATAAATTTTGTTCGAAACTGTGTCATCCAGTAAATAATACCATTTCACTGTGTGATACACCCAATAAACAAACTAATATGGAATTACTTAATACAACAGTGCCCAAGTTTTACACTTATCTAAAAATATGATTTTTCTTGCTTTTAAATCAAAGTTGTTTCATATGATTTTTACTTCTTCAGACAGGAAGAAAAAATTTACTGTATGCCTTGAGGCTGTTAATACCCTAACGTAAACTATGTAAGACAAAAGACTTAGATCTTATGAACAGATCAATCATTAAAATAAAAAATATGTTTTTTTTAATTTCCGTTCAAACAACGAAGAGATTATTTATTTTCAGTTTATTCATATGAACCAATAGCATTTCGATCATTTTTCATTCTCCAATATAAATGTTTTTTCCTGCAGAGTTTTGATTTTGGCGCTAGCGAAAAATACTATTCAAACAAGTTTGTTCAATATTCTAGTAAGGTTTTTTTTTTAAACTTATGGCGTAAGAAAATTTCATTACGTTGAAAAACGACATTTCCTTAAGGTGAAATTTGTATTCCCATAGTGACGATGATTATGCAAATTCATGTCTGAATTTTGTTAAATTTATGCTGCAAATAATTTGTTTTTTGTTTCATCCCCTGAATGTAATCAAAGTAAGCCTACAAACGACTTTTTCATTGTAGTTGCTGATTATTTCTGAGCGAAATAAATTTGTTGTCATTGAATATGTAAATTTAGTGATTATTGCGTTATACTATCAAAAATAAATGCGATGCAGTATACATTGCGTCTCGGTGGCGCTATGTTTCATGAGTTATTGACTGTTAGGCGCCACTGCCGATAGTTTCATGAATGCTTACTGTGACAAAGTCGCGAAATGGGAAAAAAAGTATTGTCGTCAACTCTTTAACTGATGTCACTTCGTATAAACAAACTAGCGATTTACAATAAAATATCCCTTCAATACACTTACTATTTTTATTGTTATTAGTATTTTTCCCCTCAATTCCTAGTGGCACGGTAGGGCTTCAGTGACACATCTGCACTTTGTCCTGTTCTATGTTGTACTCTTCATTTAGCTCCAAGATTGCACACGCTCATTCTGTCCTCACAACATCTTCATATCTCACTGGGACACTACAATCGGTATTTCACATTTAGGTTCTAATCGACTGGGTGGTGTGCGGCCTGATGTCATTCATAGTGTTTCTTTAGTGCTTGTCCTCTCCACTTCCATTATCATTGCCACATTTGTTGAACAATAAGTTCTTGGTCGATTAGTTCCCAATTCTCTGCTAATTCTTTCTGGCTGTTTGGTCTTCAGTATGAAGCGATTGCAACTGTAGCCTGTTAGAAATTCTCTACTTAACGCCTTCGCCAAGTTTCTGAACCATATGGAAGGAGTGACTTCACATTAGTGTTCAAAATACGAATTTTGTTCCTTACGCCGGCTGCAGAAGATTTTCAAACTGATTTCAAGGTGATGGAGGTCTTTTTCGGTTATGTGATTCTAGTTTTGACATCCCTATCCTTGCCAAGTGCCTGTAGATGAAACGATGCATCCCAAAATAAGCGAAGGTAGTGACTGTTGCTTGCTGTGGTTTTTGGTCAGTAACTTTCATCACCACAGTCTTCTGTTTGCTCAGTCAAAACCCTGAATTCTCCGTCTGCCTTTTCTACCAGCTTGTTGGTTTTCTTATGTGAGTCTTCGAGTTTGCGAGATTGGACATGTCTTGATCTTTTGGAATTTTCTTATTGGTCCACTTGAGTCCTTTCTTCTCATTCTTCACAGTCTTTCGTATAACCCAGTTCAACACCGTCTGGGATATCATCAGCAGTTGCAGGCATCTCTATTTGAGTCCTGTCTCCACTTCAGGGGTTTCTCTTAGCTCTCCACTGTGAATCACTTGATATGTACCATTGTCATATATTTTTTGAATGACTTCAATAAAGAATTTGAGCACTCCCCAGCGTTAAAATAGTTTCCTAATTACTTCGTCGTCAACGCTATTCAAGCCCTTATTATAAATCGATGAAGTTGAGGTAGAGATTCGACAGCCACTCTCTGCTCTGTTTGACAAAGATGGGCTATTCGGTGCATATATGGTTTACTTTTCTTAAATTCATCTAGTAAATGGATGAATAGAAACTATTCACTTATGAACAACCTGTAGATGGTCCCATGGTTGAATGTCAACCAATTGCACCAGTGGTCCAGACTCAGTTAACCAGCTGGTGCACTCCTAAACTTCGTTTGGCCAGTAGTAAGCTTGGTAAAGATGAGAGGATGGGCTTGAGATTAGCTATCTCACCTCGTAAGAGAAAATGCTACTGTTATTGAAACTTTATAGGTCAAGTTTGAATCTGTATATTCCACTTTGGAAGCAAATGAAAAGTCAAAAAACTGTCGGCACCAAGAATGATGTGACACTTTTTGTCTTTTTGTATATAGCAGCAAAAAATTGTATAACATCATTTCAATATATGACCCCTGGTGAAAGTGCATTGCTAAGAGGCTAAATCCAAGAAACTTCCATTAAAAGGCAATTCATAGAAATTTAAGTCTGATATATCATATCTCAACGTCATAGAAGATTTGTTTTCAAGACTGGTCAAGGACTCTGTTTGAGCAGACAACCACCGAAAACTAGAAGATATGAGTGGGTGGTTATTTGATTTCAGTTTTCAGGCTCTTCAGTAGTATACGTTCTTGACACCATCGAGAAAGTGAAGCTTGCTCGTGGGACATTCAGCAACTTAGACGGATTCCAGTGGCCCATCATTTCTAGTTTCTGCCGATTTTCGACAGACGAATTTACCGTCAACCAACTTTATTGGTGAGTATTCATCCTAACAGACAACCTAAAAGACCCTGCTGTGACAGCATTGCATTAAGACTTCAGGTAATGTGGCCATGTAGTCAGTCATTAGTGGTCACTAGATTAATTTTCAAATATTGCTTTGCAGTGATTTGTTTGATTTCTTGTCAGCAGAAATCAGAATTAATGGGACGTTAAATTTCATTCTTACTGACGAAATGCTATTCGAGCTTATCTTTTAGCGTGAAAGTCCTTGATTTAATCACTGATACAGTCATGTAAAACACTGATGAAGATTCTCAAATAATGTTGAAACAGCTGTCCACGAGTCCCCACTGATTTTCAGTGCATCTTAGCTGAAATCAGTTCATACTTTATTTTGAATTAAATAATATCTCTGCAATTCGACATTCGTGATGCTTATCTGTGAAATGACAGCGACTGTTTTATTGGACCAAAGTAATTCACCTCTGTTGGTATGGAGTCGTTTTCGTTATGTCGATTATAACGGAATCCCACACATATTTCAGAGTGATGAGGTTGTTTCTTGCATTTCCAATAGTAGCTGGATTTGACAGTCTCATCCGCACCGCCTGTAGTTTAAACGATGATGCTTAAATAAGTGGAAGGAATGATCTTCTTTACTCCACTGATAGTGGTGGATCTTTGTTTTCTGTTGTTTGAACATCCTCGTAACCTTCTTCTTCTTTGTGTTAACTTGAAGTCCTGTATTCGCTACCTGCCTGTTCCGCCCATATGCTGGTTTTCGTCTGTAAATATTTTAGTTCATCAGACCCCAGACATAAATCAGCAGCGAAGTCTAGATCTTCTGCGGTCTTGAAAATTTACATTATCCGTATCCAAGCATTTCACATATTTCTATTACGTAATTATAAAGTGGTAACCACTATATTTTGATTGAGCACTAGTAACTAGTGTGATGTGTCTAGTCCTCTCTTTGGTGCAGACTGAATTCTATCAGTCAGGTTTTTAATGGGGCTACCATTCTAGGCAGCCCCCTATCACGGTGCACATTGGTTTGATGATATTAGATGGTTGGCTGCAATCAGCAGGAAGCCTTGGTTGACTTAGGTTTCGTGCTAGTTGGAACTCGTCAGCAAGGCCTATCTGCAACCTCGAAAAAACTCATGTCCCCCCTGAGATTCGAACCCGCGTCACCCAGTGCTGCAGTCAGAGACGTTACCACTGAGCCTTCAACCATCTAATATCATCAGACCAATGTGCACCGTGATGGCGAGCTACCTAGAATGGTGGCCACATTGCAAAACCTGACTAATAGAACTCAGTCTGCACCAAAGAGAGGACTAGACATATCACACTAGTTACTAGTGTCAAATCAAAATGTCCACTACAGTCCTACAGGAGGTCAATCACAAGCCTGAATAGCTCAGTGGTAACGTCTCTGACTGCAGATGGCACTGGGTGACGCGGGTTCTGATCTCAGAAGGGACATGAGTTCTTTCAAGGCTGCAGATTGGTAACCACTGTGCTACATGAAGTTGAAAGAAGGAGCTGCGTGTGTCATTATGCCTACTGGTGTATAGCGAACAGTAAAAGGAATATTCTACAATCCAGAACGGAAGTTGGAAACCGAAAAATAATAAAATATACAGCACATTATAGGTAGGTTTTCCATTTTTCTAACGCTAACTGGTTAAAACATAAGTCGGTTGAACATGGGTCAAATATTCAGGCCAACAATTTGTATGATGACAAATTATGCGATAGAGAATCAAAATGGTCAAAATTAAATGAAATAACAAAAATGATGACAGTGCTTTTTTATCATGCATGGGAGAGAAAATTTGACAACCGTTTTACTTCTAAGTGAACCACTAGCCTTTCAACCGTTTCTTCGACATGGCTCGGTGATAATTTAATGGACCGGAACCAACTCGTAATTTGTTCTCTTTCTGATTTATTGATGCAAATTATTTGGCCTGTATTGACATGAATTATTCAGTCAAAGGGAGATTTTAAACCAATATCCAGTGAATAATACTTTGGCGTTTGAAATGGTGGGTACTGAATTCGAGTTTCAGTAGGAATGCAATCACTCATTTAATTTTGTAGAGGAGTCGCAGATGATGTGTTTCCTGTAGTCCATTGTCATTTGACATCCATCAAAAGAAGAAGCAGCAAAGAGAAGACTTCCGGGGAACATACTGAAGGCGAGTGTGATCAATACGCCTGACCAACAGTGAAAAGTGCCAATCCCTCTCTGTCAAAGAAATTAGAAAGAGATCACTTCCTTCACTTATCTGAGAAGAAAGTATTCAACTACAGGAGGCATGGATATGGAATCGAGAAAGCAAAGTAGACCTTCCATCCCAAAGAACGGCTCCTTCAACATTATCCACAAAGTGAAGAACAACCTGCCAAAGACCATACGTTTACATCTTCTCTGCATTGCAGAAGCCCTAGCTATTCAGTCAGAAGAACCAGAACAAAAGAAAATTATTCAACCTCTTATACTATTATGGTAACAACTCTGTTGATTTGACTTAACTCATGCCTTTATGCTTATTTTCTAACTACTTGAAACTCTTACGTAATTCCGTATGTTATTTTATTTCCATTTACACCCTGAATACAACTCTTTCATCAAACTATTCATGTTATCACGTAACTCTTCTTTAACAATCGTTTGTGACGACTTATTACTTTTATCACTACCCACATTTATCAACATCCAATTCATCTGAACTTACTATTTGTATTTTCGTTTGGCGAATTTGATATACACATATACAAAACAACCATATATATTTGCGAATTTACAGCTATGAAAATGAATTCGCCGCCGAAAAGAGACTCTTCGCTGAACTACCGATCTTCTGTCTATTATTGTTCAAATGGGGATTTTTTAAGAGTTTCGAAATTAGTTTGGAAAAATCTTCTGCACTCTGCCACATGAAGAACCAAATTCGAATTTCCAACAGGAATATTACATCAGTCACTGCTTCCATACAGATCAGAAACTCTGAGTGTCTTGAGAAGCATTTCCAACAGGCTAGTGCCTACGTTTACAAATGGCATCAAGAAAATCGACCAGTCAACCAACCAAGAACTGACTGCTCAAGAAATATACCGAAGAAAATGGAGATGGATCGGATTCACGCTGAGAAGTCTGTTCAGTGACATCGCACTCCAAGCCAGTGGTCGATTGAAAAGTAATACAGGAACGACCAGCTGGGTATCACAGGGTTATATGGAGGAGATTGTATGAGGCGGAAATAAGAGGGCGTAGCGGCAAGCTGAGCAGGACTGCAGAAAACGGCAAAGTGAAAATGTGCTTCCACAGTCATGTATTCCACTGGATCCCAAGGGAAAAATAATAGTATTAATGAATTAAAACTAACGTTTACTTTAATTGTGTCAAATAGTTTTGAAAGGTTGATTCCAAAATCTTGCGTACTTGGAATAAAAAACGTTGTCTTAGGTGTTCCTTTGCTTCTTAATAACTAGTGCAGGTTATGGACGAGATTCAGGTTTCTTTCTAAAATGTTTAAGGACAGTGTAACCGTCAACTTTATCAGCATCGAACGTAGGGTTTCAAGTTCAAAGTCTTGAAGTCTCATTAGCCATGCAGTTATTTTTTAAGGTGTGCAGTGGCTGGCCTCATATCCAGCCAACCTTATTGGTGAGATTCAAAAGTACATTGTTCGATTATCGAATCGCGAAACGCGTATGTGTTAGTGAGTACTCTATTATTATATGAAGCACCACAGATAAATACTCTAGAATTATCGGCGAATGAAAAACCTTCAAGTGCATGGTTTCATGCATATCAAGAAGCAGATATCAATGGGACATTTATTAACTTACCTCTAATTCACATCTAGACATTTCTCCCTTTCTAGTTAATTTGATGACTTCCATAATTTTGATAATGACAGCTGTCTGTTTTGTGTCTACCAACACCAATTTGATTTTCAAACGACTGCATATAGTTCCATAATTTTGTGTTTCAAGCAAAATGTTGATGCCATATTTTATGAATAATTTTTTAACACTAGGTTTCTACATGCAATAACACTGATATATATATATATATTGAGTATAACATGAGCTGATTTGTTAACCCTATGATATGTAATTCTATACTGAAGTATCCGTCAATAGTTGATTAGTATATCGTATGTTAGACACGTTTATTTAGCTTACAAACGTATTTCCCTGCCCTCTATAACTTGATTACTTAACATCTCCTTTTATTTCATTAGATATCACATTCCTGATTTACGTTTCATGTAAACACTTTAAGATGTTTCCTTGCCTCATAACCTGAAGGCCCCTAGTTTGAAGCCTGATTTGTGTATCCCGTTTGGAGAGTGTCAAAAGTAGGATTAAACAGCTGGCTGTCCAGTGCTTCTAATGGACTTTTAAATGATATCAGCGCTGGGTTCAAACCTGTAACCGACCGAATCCCTCAAAACCAATTCTTCACAAATACAAATATGTCTTGGAACCTCTTGAAAATGACTTGTCAAGAAGAATATTCGCTTCACTCTTAAGCCTTTTGTTTATAATAAAAAGACAGTTGCAGCGAAGATTTTTTTCGACGAAGTCATCAACAAGATAGCTATACATTCGTGTATTTATAATAGATGAGTGAGGAAATTCCAGAATAATTTCTGGTTAGAGCTCAAATTATTATTATTATTCCCTTGGGTTCCTAATGGAACATAGGGCTTCAACTGCACGTGTCCACTTACTTCTGTCTTCTACCGTACTTTTCACTTACATCCATGTTATTCAATACTGTTTCAACTCCTATTCACTCGATCTCTTCCATATCGCCCTTGGACGTCTCACTTGCCGCTTCCCTTCTGGGTTCCACTCGAGAGCCTGACGTGCGATGTCACCCGACGGCCTCCTCAGCCAGTGTCCAATCCATCTCAAATTTCTCCTGCATATTTGTCGAGCAATTGGCTCTTGTTTTGTCTGTTCCAATAGTTTCTTGTTGGTGATCCTTTACGACCATCTGATCTTTACTATAGAGCGAAGATAGTTGTTGATAAACGTCTGCAACAGGCTGTTGGAAATATTCTTTGTGACCCACCGCCAAGTTTCTGATCGGTATAGAAGAAATGACTGACTTGACGTTTGTATTGAAAATCCGAATTTTGTTGTTGATGCAGAGTGACGAACATTTCCAGATTGGTTTCAGGTTGATGAATGTGTTTCTCGCCTTCCTGATTCTCGATTTGACATCCTCGTCCGTTCCTCCTGTAGTTGAGATAAGTGAATGAAGTAACCTCTTTCAAACCCCTCCTATTAATGGTGATTGGCGCTGGATGTTGCTGCTGTTGTTGTTGGTTGGTTATTTTCATAACCTCCGTCTTGTCTGTGTTTACCTGGAGTCTTGTCTTTGCTGCTTCTTCGACCAGTTTGTCGGTTTTCGCTTGTAAGTCTTCGATTAATAAAATTACGATTAGGAATTAAAATGCCATAATAAACAGAAGGGATGGATAAAACTTAAACAAAGTAGCGTCATAATTACTGAGAAGATTGACATGTTATGCAATTAGGAGTTAAAAAAGTAGAAATAACAAAAATGGACAGGTTGTTTGTAAAAAAAGTCAAGTGGGATCATAACTGAAGTGACGAATAATTGTTCATGCAATTAGGGATTAAATATGTAGTGCGGATATGAAAATATGGTAGTGTAAATAGGGGTTAAGAAAAACTTAAAAATAACATGAATAAACAGGAAGTTCGAACAAGAAAGGCAATGGGATAGTCACTATTAAAAGAATAACCTGTTTATGAAGAACATGGCAAGGACGAGGGTTGGATGTGTTTCTTTTGTAAACAAAGCTTGGGTTTGAGCTTTTGGACGGCTAGTGCCTCGGCTATGCCCAGATGTCTTAATTTTACTCCCTCTGATAGGTTTGATCGAAACCTGTACATCATTTTGAAGGATTTTTCGAATGACGTTGAATGTCATGAATTTACCAGATGTTCTGTCACTTAACTATATACACGTTTTCGTTTTGTTTAGATTTTGAAATTTTGTGTTCATGCTGATCTCTCTATTTAATCTCCTCTCTGTTATTCGTAAGTCATTTTGTTTGTTGTTTGTTCCTGTGATTTGAGTTGCATTCATCACATTATTATGCGACTTATTTGTTGCCTATTATCAAACTGGCCACCTGTTGTTTTGAATATGCGATTCTGTTAACAGTGTGTCCAAACATGCAATCTATGTTTTGTTTAAAATTGAACTTTAATGAATGCGTTATGTAAGTGTAATTTTATAGCACTCACTTTTTTTTTTCAAGACCCCTAAAGACGTGGAATGTAAAACATAGTAGAATGGCTTTCATCAACACACTTCGTCTGGGTTTCAATTTCTGGCTGGCACATTTTTAAACCTAACCTCATTTTCTAACCGACACTAGTTATATATATTTATTTATTTTATTATAACTTGCTTCCCCACAGTATTTTGGTACAAGTGTGGAATTTTCAGCATGTGATATCGGTAGCCCAAATTTAGCGCCCCAACAGATGTGCGTCGGCGGATGACCGAACCATGGGTCATGTATGTGTTCGGCGAGCTATACAACCGATGCACATATATACAGGCGGCCTGGTTAAAACTTGGGGCACCAAAATCCTCCATCTCTCTATCGCATGTATTTTCTCTTGTTTGTTTTGTTTTAATCGACTAAGATATGACCTCTAATGTTTTTTTTTCTACGATTGTGTGTATTGAAAAAATGTTTACAAACTTCTAGTTCGCAAGTTCCTACTAAACTCGACGAATAGCCGGATTGTGGGTGGAAACGTTTTCCAGCCAATATATAAGATAACCAACTGTTCTTCGGTTACGTCCCTGGCTGTCAAAATGTGCTTTTGAACATCTTACAATCGGCTTTCAACAAGATATTGTGGATTTCGTGGAGACAAAGTAAACATATCACAATGGAATGGTTTGTGCTTCAGCTCATAGAGCAATGTGTCACAGTAAGGATATGCTGTCAATGAATGATTTACTCGAAGATTTTGTGCGAAGGGAAAATATCATGCAATAAACTCCTTTGATGATTCTGCATATTCTGTAACTACTGTCCAGAATAAGGACGTTATTATTATTATTAAGTCCAGGGGAAAAGTGGAAAATAAGGTGCGATGCTAGCAGTCCTACCAACATTACTTAAACTTCAGAAGGTTTGAAACGCTACTTTTCACTCAGAACGCAAAGTATAATGTAAAGCAGCCATGATTATGAAAAATTGACGTAAGCTTAGTAGTACGTATCCCGTCGTGAAAGCCTGTTAACGCAACATCACATACTCTTGAAAATTAATAAATCAGACGCCTAATTTATAGGCTTGAATGATTGCCAAAAATGTGTTTGACTATATTCAGTCTGCAAATACTTTTATTATTTCTGATGTTCCTCATAAACTAGTCATATATGCTAAAAATTTGTAACAATGGTAAAACTTTAACACACAAGTCTGGAGTGCTCTTGAATATTATTCCATAATGTCTGATATCCGAATGAACTGTCATCAAAATTTGACAGAATAGTTAAAAAATATTTGGGCGCCGAGTGAGAAGTAGACATATGTAAAAAATTACATTTGTAAAATGTCAGCGAAATTGAAATGAGTAATTCCAACGTTTCGTTCGGCAATCTGGTCCGAACTTCTTCAGGGAAATTCATCGAAATTAACATAACAGAGGTTTATATATAAAATACGTCTAGTCATAAAATTCTAGATACTAACAGTTTGAATAGACATAAAAGTGTGGTGTTAGCTGTTGCATAGCGAATCCCGATTAATAAAAAAAATGGATATGTGTCACTAATTAATAATACCTGGTCAAAATTATCGACTGTCTATATTTTCTTATAG
Source organism: Trichobilharzia szidati (assembly GCA_944472155.2). Taxonomy (NCBI): domain Eukaryota; kingdom Metazoa; phylum Platyhelminthes; class Trematoda; order Strigeidida; family Schistosomatidae; genus Trichobilharzia; species Trichobilharzia szidati. Next base: position 65,116,293 of record OX235277.1, on the reverse strand, counting down.
GGACGTTAACAAATGTTGTACAACTGTTTACCCACACACACAAACACACTCTGTTCAAAGTGTTTAACAAAGGTAGGCTTATATTTGTTAATCCGAGGTCAAATTTTGATCACAGATCATAAAATTTTGTTTATTATACTTGTTGATACTTGTTGAATGACTCATGATTCGACAAGGTTTTTAAAAACAAGAGTTGTTCCTTTTATATATAAAACCTCTGTTATGTTAATTTCGACTAATTTCCCTGGAGAAGTTCGGACCAGATTGTCGAACGAAACGTTGGAATTACTCATTCCAATTGCGCTGAGATTTCACAGATGTCATTTTTGACAAGTCTGATATATGGTTACTAAGACAACTGAGTTAACCTTTACGTAAACTGTATTGTTGCAATTTAATATGTGATCCGTTGGATCGATAAAGAAACTCTAGAAGATCTGGATTTTGCTACTGATTTATGTTTAATGTCACACAGATTTGAAGGTCTACAGGCGGAAACCAACAAGCTGACAGAAGAAACAGAGAATACAGGATATCAAGTAGACTTAGAGAAGACAGAAGTGATGAAAATAACTAACAAACAGCAACGACAACTCGCACCAAACACTATCAGTCCTAGAAATGTGAGAGTTCACTTCCTTCACGACGAGAGGATCGTTTGACATTGACATTGGGGATATTGACTGAGGAGGAGATGAGAGATGGAGTCAGTTAAAGAGTACTGCAGGGAACAGGACAACATGGAGATGTGCTGTTAAGCCACTTATTCCACTCGGAACTCAAGGGAATACTATTAATATGATAATAATGTGGGTGGGCAATCAGAGTGTAATCGTGTTCTGATCAATTCCCGCAAATGCGACTTTTTCCCTAGCAGAATATATGTCCACATTGTAGTGACAGATATATTTAAAGATTGGAAAGAGCTGTGAACACACCAGTTATGTATAATCTATATATTTTAAACGGTGGAAAGTTTGTCTATTTTATTCTTAAGAAATGACTATCTCATTACATCGTTTAGATATCTGAATATAAAGTTTTGTCTTCAAACATGTGAAATATAGGAAAATCCGATATTCAGGAAGGTGCTTTATAGACTCTTTGACATAATGATCATCAGCCATCCGCGTGGTCCATATTCGACTCCCGGCCCACACGATGCTAGCGTTCTGCTAGTTTACTAACTGAAAGCTGACTCAGAAGTTAGGACAAGAAGCTAGCTAGCCAATCCCATAAAGCAATTCAACACCACTACTATGGAAACTCTAAGAGGTTAGAATCCTGTTTTTCACTCATAAAAGTGGGATTGAAAAATACACGTGGAGGATTAGCGGATTGTTATTTATTGAACTCAATACGATTTCATTTCCAAGAGGATGTCAGTGTTTATCTCCAACAGAGCATATATTCTAGCCTGTATCGATTCACGAACTTTATTAAGCACCTATCCACCCTCTGATTTAATTCAACCGGCCTCTTTAATATGAGGTTTTTACCTGGCAACTGAAAAGTGAATGTGTCCACACCCCTTAACTGAATATCTATTTCTTCCATCCATTTAAGGCTCTTTATCATTGCTCAGCTTTAACTCAACATGAAGTCAGATCATTCTTAAACCGGCATCAAATAGTACATCGTTATTACTATTGAAATCATTACAAACAAAATTGTGTAGATTTACGTCTCTGTTTTATATACACTTTGAAATTAACATCAAAGTTGTTGTCCGTAAAAGTAAATAAATCCTTCTACTTAGGTCATTCAGCTCAGAACACCAAAAGCATAAGCACTTCAGCTATGACTTTTTGCAACCACCTGAAATTTAAGTTTATCCCAGTAAAATTTCTCAAGGTTTTTGTCTTTCACCTTAAAAAAGTTAACGAGAATATGGTTAACTTTCGAATTTCAGAAATAGAGAACATATGAAAATTCTCCTCTATTATCTGTGAGCAAAAGCACTCAGGATGAAGTCTTCCATAAATTATGTTATATTTCTACTCAAGCGCAGAAATAATATTTACTTTCCAGAATTTTATGTCGTAGTACACTTTAATGCGTCACAATTTTCTTCCAACCATAAAAACTGTCACTAAGACCACATTTTACAGTTTACTTTCTCAAGAAGACTAAACTAGCAAAAAGACTTTTGATTCTACTAACCACTTCAAACCTACTCAAGTGAAAATTTCACCCCCTTACTGCCTAATGAAGCATTTAATTCGTTCCTTAAGCATTCTCGTAAAAATGAAGCCTAATGATGAGTGCTACTTATTACGCCAAATTACGTCATTATATAATGCTTTAATAAAATAGGCAAACGTGTGTGCAGTCTGGAAGAATACGTGTTTACGATGTTTAGTTTGATGCTAAAAATAGAGAACACTGTAAACAAATTTTGTTTAAAACTATTCATTTTAAACACGCATAACTGCGGCGTACAATTTTTAAAATACAGTGTGCTGCTCAACGCTTAGTCTTCTCACCAGTCTATACTGTCTGCTAACCGTGTTGTATACTTTCGGTTGTGTAGGAAACTCTCACCCTCCTCATCCGAAGACTGTTCTACAACCGGTGCACAGCTTCTACCGGTAGACACGACTCCAGCAGTGAACTCTATGGTGGACTATATGAATAGTTTGTAGTAGCGAACTTTAACTGAGTAGCCAAGTAACCAATAATTCATACAACTCGTTAACTGTATTTTTTGTAATATACTGTCACACTCCATTATGGAAAAGATTATATTTGGATAAATTACACAGCGTTATACAGTAATATTAATTGATAACGTTTCGAGAATAAGCTTTGTTAGATTTTAAAGGAAAACGAAGAGAAGGTAAACTACACTCTAGGGTTTATAAAAACCCAACGCATTGTGCTAATAGATATTCAAACTTTAATTCATCTCATACGTTGTCTGTAAAGGCTGGCTTAGCTAAGTGTCTAACAAACCGAGCAGTAGCACTAAGTAGCACAAAAAAGACCTAAATGATGAGATGAAACAGAAAGAAGGATAGCCGGTTGGTGTTAAATAACTGTCCTATAAAATTCATTTTGAATATCAAAAAAGGTCAAAAGCAAAATAAAAAAATATGTGAGACTAATACTGATAACACAAATAAAAGAGAATATAAGTCATTTACTATTATACCATATAAGGAGGAGACATCTGAGGCCCTACCTAGTAGGATCCTCAATAAAGCAGGAATTAGAGTGGCATTCAAACCTACAAACTCACTCGAAAACAAGCTTTGTGGGCTAAAAGACCCGGTGGACCCAATTAAGCAGAATAGTATGCTTTACAAAATATCTTACGGGGACTGTGTGGTGAACTAAATGAGTCAAACTAGTAGATCGGGGATAGTCAGATTGTCAAAACGTAAGAATTCAGCTAAGGTAAGAATGATTGACATCGATAAGTAATTTAGAAAAAAGCTCAGCAATTGCACTGCATGCATTAACACACAACCACACAATAGGATGCTGGTAGAGGTTTGAAATTCTAAAAAGTAATTTATGTAGGTGAAGAGAAAGATTGCTTACTGTATCCTGGTTAATTGAGTCTACACCTAACATATGCAACAGAAATGACCCAATGCAAATGCCAGAGATATGGAAGATCATATTAGCACCAGTCAGTCAAATCAGAGGATAATATATAATCTTAAAATTCTATTTCAATTCAAGCATATCACAATATTCTAACTAGTTACTTATTATGACTACCAAAACACTCGTCTTATTTCCCATCTCATTGTAATTGATCAATAACACTTGTATTATTATTTCTGAATGTATATAACCGTCATATTGATTTTTATTCAAATATCTGGTCAATTCCACACATGTATATAAATGAAGGAAAAAGTTGTGTGCGAACCTTGATATGATTATGAGTAATAATTTGTGCTCGAAACTTCAACAGTTAATATAATTGTATAACACCACTGTGTGATTTATCAAAATAAAATCTTATCTATAATGCAGTTATGCTCTACCATAGTGTTCAAGTTTTATACTTAATACTGTCACATTGTTATTTCGCTAACTTGGATTTTTACTCAAATATTTTTGTTACCGCGCTCGTTATAAAGTCCCCCATATATTTCTTAAATAAACAGATATTAATAGTTTTTAAAAAAAGTGTTACGGGTTGATTTCCTTTGGAAAATTACTCCTGGACGGTATGCCCGCAACATCTACACTGTTTCGGATGTTTAAACTTACTTTACAGTTGTTAGCCTTTTTATCCTAGACTGTGTATTATTGTTCTGACACCTGCATATCTGAAGTTGACTTGATCCCTATTAATTGCTTTCTTTCCTGCTAAATCTCTCATCACACTGCTTCTCTTTGTGTTTAAGTTGAACATCGAATGTATGTTGCCTTAAGATGTGCATTTGTTTGAGTAGATGCAGGTTACTGTGACATTGGACTGTCTGAGAGAATATTTGCTGTGTTTATTCTAGTGGACAGCATCTTGATCACACCTTGTTAAGAATATTCTACCTGATTTTCAGGTAAATCTGACAGCTGAATACTTGTTTTGTACTTGGAAAGATACCTTGTCTGTACAGCTGCCTAAAGGAATAGTTGAGGCAATTTTTAGATTTTAATTTTGTTATTATTGATGAAAAGAACCTCACAGATCTAGCCAGAGTTGACCATCTTTCCATCCTCTTGGAATCTTTTCTCTGAATGATGTTTTTGTCAGCTATATAATAGGACATAGAGGTCGGCTTCCTTCCTTTAGACCACAAAGAGTTGGTTTTTGGCTGTTACACAATTTTTAAACAAACTTAGTCACTGACATTTATAAAAAACAAGGTATTCAAGTGCGTGAACCGTACCTGTGAAAGCTTGTAAAAAGTTTAAAATGACAGGGAGGCGCAACGTATGTGAAGACATTGAAGAAAATAAGTTCCCCCTAAATTCTTGAGATCCATAACTGTATTACAAATCGACTGATAGACTTCAGTCAACTACCGTAAGACCTAGACACCTGATTCAAGGTACTTATCTTCGAGTGACATATATATGCCTTGTAACTGGAGTGGCTAAGCACTAGGATAAAAAGCGGGTACTAGCATCCATAAGGAGCCGACAGATTTAAATAAACACTCATCCTTCAGTTCATTTCACCCAGAATTCCTCCTCCAGAATTTATATATATATATATGTATATATATATATATGAAGACCCATAGAAAAAATGCAAGTATTAATGAAAATGACAAAAGTAATAGAGAATTCAGAACCTCTATAGTGATGTCGTACAAAGATGGGATGTCAAAGGCCTTAAACAGGCTTCTCAATGAAGCTGGAATTATGGTACCATTCAAACAAAACGTACGAGTCCTCTCAGAGATTTCATGACTGAAGGGTTAATTACGTAGGTTGGACTGGTAGATTGAGGTCAATTATATCACCGGAACATTGAGATTTAGACAGTGTTTGAATGATGGACTCTGTTAAACTAAATAACCTAGAAAAAACTCCAGCCACCACACTGCATTCACTTGCATGTTATCACACAATAGGTTTGTACAGAGTGAAAGTATTGAGATACGTGAAGAGAGAGAGACTAAATAACTAAAATTTTTCCATAGAACCAATACCAAAAACGTCCAAAAGAGATGGCACAATACTCATACCGACTATGCAAAAAAGAACAATGAATAACAAGGGAAAGACAAAATATATGTGTAAAAGAAACTATGAAGCCTAATGAATAAACTGATGTTATTATTTTGTGCAGCAATAATCTTCGAGTAACTGGGAATTCAGTTCCTAAAATCAATCCGGCGTGAAACACCATGCAGACATACATCAAATTAACCCTCTCTGAATCTGCATTTTCAATGATTCGTCATAGTTTACTAGCTCGCTAGTTTTATAGCCGGTCGCAAACACGCTTAAAGGAGCAGGGTTTTGGAGTGGGGAGAACGACCTCAACCCCATAAAACCAATCAAACTGCTACATAAACTTCAGCGAAAAGGAATAATATTAAAAAGGCAGACAAACAGTGTAGATAGTTATTCCCCACTGGAACCGGAGAGTCGGAACGACACAGTGGGCTAGTAAAGTCAGCCTCCGGGAAGCCAGTTAGCCAGCCGACTCGTCTACTCTCGATGAAAGCAAAGATAAGAATGAGAACGTGGAAGTTAGGTATAATATATGAGAATGAGAAGCCTGCCCAGGTAGCCAAAGAAATCAAGTGATGTGGTGTAGAAGTGCTCTGAATCAGAGATAGCAGGCAGAATGGATATGGAATGTCAAAATTGTCAACTGATGAGTTAGTAATGTACCTCTATCTGGTCAACCAGACGAATACTACTAGCGCAAGGAGGCAATAAAAGGCTATCTTAATGTCACCAGCGGCAGCCAAAGCCTTAATGCATAAGAATATAAAAGTTATATTTTACAATTTTAAGAGAGTTCACATATGACAATTGACTTTTATAAATGTAAGTTTAGTGCAATGACAGTTTTACTTACACAGAGACGTCCGTAACATGAGAATTGAAGACGGCTGTCCAAAACAGTAAATACTCAAAGATCGTCAACTTGAATCCCAGTAATTCTTCTTTGTATGAACTTAATTCTTTAAAATGACCTCAGGAGATTGAGCTGTCATTACAGGGTGCATATTTCGGTTTTAAGTACTGCTGAAATATACTGAATAGTTGATGCATTAGAAGGACAATATATAGTCCATGTCATTCGTGAAATATACGTCCTATCAGTCATCATTTTAAGTAACTCTCCAGCGTTCTGTGGTTTTAAGTCTAAACTGGATTGTTAATGTTTGTAAAGGTGTATAGATCAATCCGTTTAGTGCGAAATGTGCTAATTTTCAGATTCAAATAGGTTAATGTAATCCTGAATGAGAACATCTTAAGTGAAGTGCCTTTTTTTCTACTGGTCAGCTAAAACATACTATTTATTTTACTCAAGAACACCTACTTTATTGACAGAAGACAATGTTATACGCCCAAAGGTTTATTACTGCTTACTGAGAGCAGTTTCATGTCATTTGTCACAATAATCTCTATTAATTAATCTCAATAATAATATAAGGCAAATAAACAAACAAACGCCTCTTTCAAAAATATAGAAAAATCTTGTTAAATTCAGCCTGAATGAAGACTACTCATCTATGGACTGATTATCGATTTCTGTTTCACTTCGCTTAGGTCAGATTGATGCAAATATATATTAGCTAAATAAGGAAATGACTGAGTATTTGTCAACATTAACAATCAGGATTATTAATTAATTATAATATGAATAGTACATATTCACGAGAAATCCAAAGGACATTGATGATAAGATCTGTAATTATCAGGTGTAAAGGAAATGTGATCCATTTGAAAAAGGGTTGTGAAAGGTTATTAAACAAAAATGGATGGATGGGTTCATTTGCATAAAATAAGGCCAGTTTTGTAAGATTTGCTTTGCTTCACATTCATAAACTGTTGGTGTGATGAATTTCTATTTAATTAATTCTTAGGAGATATACATTCAAATGTGATGCCACTTAAACCGGAATAAGCAAAGAAGTTAAGGCGTCAGGTGTATCCAGAGAAGACAGAGGTGATTAAGGTACCCTACTGCTATCAACAACAACAAGCATCAATCACCAATAATACGAAAAATGTAAAAGACTCCACCACTCTCACTCACCTGGGTGGCATCGTTTTAATTTGGGGTTTTTCACGAATGAGTATATCAAAACCAGCAAATATGCTGTACTCAGAAGAGGGAACATAATCGGGATTTCGAACAATAATAAAAGACAGTCACTGCTTTTATACGTTCAAGCCTTGTTTTAAAAAGATTTCATCGGGAGCTGACATCGGTCGCAAAGCCCTTGTAAAACTATCAGGGAGTACCGACCAGCTGTTTCGTCCTGGTTTAGGACTCTTAAGCAGTACGCACCCACAGACCGAAGTTCAAACCAAGGGCCTTCTGGTTACAAGTGAACTTTTAGACCATTCAACACAGTTGGACCTGATCCAGGGGTGAGTCCATGAATCTCAACACCTACCGATTTTTACGAAGTGGCACCAGTATTAGCCAGTGTCATCCACAAGTATATGTCCTCCCTTTCTACCTACTGTGCGCCACTGGTAACGACTTCCCACTAGAGCCCAGTTGACTAGCTACCTTAGTAGGGTCAGTCACTAATTGGCATATCTAAGAGACTTAACCCATTACCAATAGCATGTATAACAGATTGTGGAATTTCATCCACAGCCGCCTTCTCTGGTTACTTTAGATCGAATAACTGATCGCAAAAGATGAGCGGTTAAGAACTGTGTCACTGCAGCCAACCATTGAAGAACGTGTTATCATGCAAACATGTAGAAACAATTGAAACGTATCGGGCATATCCTGAGTAGACACCATACGGCAGACATCCCAATGGAAGCTGTATACAAAGAGTAAGTTTGATCACCTTAGAGTGACATTAAGAAGAGATCGTGAAGATAATTCGAAAGCTAATGGGCATCCCTTCAGACTGCTGCAAGCGATATCAGAAAAACATGTGCAGTGAAGGTCTACTGATAAGTCCCTATAATAATTGTCGTGTAGTTTGAACGGCATGAAATCTTCTCCGGAGAAGCAGAAACCGTTTTCTTATGAGAATTTCCGTTTTATATCTCCAATGTATTTCGCATAATCAATATAATACTGATATCTAGAAATAAGTAAACGAAGTAATTAACAGTATTCTAGGTGGGAATAAGGTTTTTATTTGTGAAACGCAATACGTCATATCCAATGACATCCTTTTTAGTGACTTCAGAACATGATTCCTGTACCTATGCTGTGGTTCTTCCTAATTCACCGTGCGGTACTACGATTTGTCTGATGCCAAGGATAGACCTTTGGTCATTTCTTCTGCACGCATTCCTGTTGAGTCGACAAAGAAATAAATGGTTTTATTGAAGCGGTCAGGAAAGAACTCATTTCTGACCCTAAACGTGTGCGTAGAAAAAATTATTACTAGGACATAATGCTAGGATATTATTATTGTTGTTGTCGCTTGTTACCCTTCTTGTTGTGAATTGTTTTCCCGTGCTGGTGTTTTCCTGCTTGTTTATTCCCTGTTTTCCTGCTTTTTAAGGGGAGCAACCCACAAGGTCGCTTCTCTCTAAATTATAAATTGATGTAACAACCCCTCTTCTCAGGCGTGAGGCTAGCAACCCCACGCTGTAAACAAACCTGCTACAGAAACTTCAGCACGATGTATCTCCTTGGGACAAAAGAAAGAGTCTTTGTGGGGACATGGAATGTCCGTACTATGTACGAGATTGGCAAAGCTGCCAAGATCGCAAAGGAAATGAAAAGATACAAAATTCAAGTACTGGGAATATGTGAAAGCAGATGAAACGGGAATGGACTCACCAAACTGTCAACGGGTGAGTCAGTGGTCTACTCCGGTCACCCTGAAGATAACCACTCGCACACCGAGGGCGTGGCTATCATGATGTCACCAACGGCAACGAAGGCCCTGATGCAATGGGAGGCGATCTCGCCCAGGATAATAACCGCCAGATTCAACTCCAAAGGAAGGAAAGTGTCAATTATACAATGCTATGCACCGACAAACAACGCAGACCTCGAAAAGAAAGAAGAATTCTACAGACAACTGCAGACAACAATGGACAATACTCCAGCTGGTGACATTAAAATACTAATGGGAGACATGAACGCCAAACTGGGACCAGACAACACACTAAGGGAACTCATCATGGGTACAGAAGCTCTCGGGGAAATGAATGGAGAACTCTTCGCCGACTTCTGTGCCTTCAATGAACTAGTGATTGGTGGCAGCGTATATAAACACAGGGATATCCACAAAGCTACATGGGCGTCACCAGATGGGCGAACCAAAAACCAAATCAACTTCATCTCAATCTCAAGAAAGTGGAGGCGCAGCCTGCTGGACACGAAAGTAAGAAGAGGAGCAGACATTGGCTCAGACCACTATCTCGTAGAAGGGACAATCCAAATCAAATTAAAAGCTTTCAGAGAATCAGGAGCTGCAGATAGGCCACAAGCCAAGTTCAACACTCAAAAACTGAAGGATATCTTCATTGCAAGTATAAAAGACAAAGCCGAGACACAAATCAACACTGGCGAAGAGGTCAGCGTCGAAAAGCACTGGAACAACTTGAAGACAGTGTGGAGTCAAACCTGCATAGAATTTCTAGGCAGAAAGGAGAGACATGACAAACAATGGCTCACTACGGACACTTGGAAACTAATAGAAGAGAGAGGGATGGTGAAACAAAAGATTCCCCAGTGCACCGATGAGCAACAAAAACAGGATTTGAACGCAAGCTACAAGACACTGAACAAAAGAGTAAAGAAGAGTGCTAGAGAAGACAAAAGAAAGTACTATGAAACCATGGCAAGTGAGGCAGAACAAGCTGCAGGCAAAGGAGACCTCGCAACACCCTACCAAACTACTAGGTACCTATCGGGCAAACGTTTGACACAAATCAAGCCGGTGAAGGATGACAATGGAAAGTCACTCAACAATGAAGTGGAGCAAAGGAAACACTGGGCTGAACACTTCAAAAGACTCCTACATCGACCACCACCTACAGCGCGCCCAGCAATACCAACAACGGAGACAGAGCTACCAGTGAACACCAACCCCCCGACGAAATCAGAAGTCCTGAAGGCAATCATGATGCTAAAAGCTGGAAAAGCAGCAGGACCAAATAGAATCCCAGCAGAAGCATTGAAAACGGACCCAGAGACAACAGCGGACTTGATGACGCCACTACTGGAGAAGGTGTGGAAAGAAGGCAAAGTACCCGAGGATTGGAAGAAAGGATACTTATTCAAACTATCACTAGAAGGAGACTTAGGTCAATGCAAGAACTGGCGCAGAATTATACTCCTATCCATCCCAAGCAAAATACTAAGCCGCATCATCCTGGAGAGAATCAAACATACCCTGGATGAAAAACTTCGACCAGAACAAGCTGGATTCAGGAGAAACAAGTCATGCATTGATCAGATCGCCACACTTCGGATCATCATTGAACAAAGCTTGGAATGGCAGTCACCTCTCTATCTCAACTTCATCGACTTTGAAAAGGCCTTCAGTGGACAGCGTCGATAGAGAGGTGATTTGGCAATTACTTCGCTACTACGGGGTGCCGCCGACAATTATACATCTCATCCAACAGCTATACGACAATGCTGCATGCCAAGTAATCCACAATGGGAAACTTACGGAACCCTTCGAAGTGAGGACAGGAGTAAGGCAAGCTGGCTGCCTACTATCGCCAATGATTTTCTTGATTGCAGTAGACTAGATAATGCGACAAACAGTGGGCAATGAGGAAACAGGCATAAAATGGACACACACAAAATCTTGGAGGATCTGGACTTAGCCGATGATATATGTCTGATTTCCCACAAATTGGAAGACATGCAAGCAAAAAGCAACAAGTTAGCAGAAGAAGCATCAAAGATAGGACTTCAGGTGAACATAGAGAAAACAGAGGTGATGAAGATTCCTGGGCGACACCACCAACAGCAACAACAACAACAGACAACAATCAGCATAAATGGGAGGAACCTGAAAGAAACAACCTCCTTCACCTACCTTGGAAGCATCGTTTCAGCTATGGGCGGAACTGACGAGGATATCAAAGCAAGAATCGGAAAAGCAAGACAAGCTTTCACTACTCTCAAGTCTGTGTGGAAGTCAACAACACTCAGCATCAAAATAAGATCCGGATTTTCAACTCCAATGTGAGGTCAGTGCTACTATACGGATCAGAGACTTGGCGCGTCATAAAGAGCATCTCAAACAAACTACAGACCTTCATTAACAGTTGTCTTCGCTCAATAATCAAGATCAGATGACCGGCTGGAAAAGATCAGCAACAGGGATCTTTGGGAACGAACCAACCAGGAACCGATTGTGAAACAAATATGCAGGAAGAAATGGAGATGGATTGGCTGGTCATACTCTGAGGAAACCAGCAAGTGACATCACTAGACAAGCCCTTGAGTGGAACCCAAAAGGGAAGCGCCGTGTGGGTCGTCCAAGGGTGACTTGGAGGAGGTCATGTGGAGAGGAGATGAAAACGTGTGGGCAGACTTGGAGCCAGGTAAAGACCGTAGCAGAAAACAGAATGCAATGGAGACGCACGGCTGAAGCCCTATGTTCCTGTAGGAATTAAAGGATACAATAATATAATAATAATAATGCTAGGAATGCAGTTACACCTGACTTCTACTATATTTAAGTCCTTAGGAAAAAGCTTCAGACAAACACACTGAGTTGCCATAGTATCACCGAAAGTTACAGTATAATTGCGCGAATATTTATGGATGCTTGTCAAAACTTAGGTAATAAAATAATACGCCTTGCCTTCAAAGTGTGATGAAGATATGTAGATGACATATTTGCTGCACTGAAAACACAATATATAAACAGTCATTTTGAGCACATCAACTCGAAGGTAAGTAGTTTTCAATTCACTTATGAGATGGATAGTTATCGGGAGGGGAACACAAATGCCTCTCAAAGCCCAGATTTTGTTTCAAGTTTGACCATGGATTAATGTCAGTTAGAGAACAAGTGGCATAGCGGTTAGGATGCTCGCCGATCATGCATATGGTCCGGGGTTCGATCCCCGGCCGGCGCACTCCTCTACCTCACTAAGCCAGAAATAATAAGCTGGTGAATAGGAAAGGTTGGGCGTAAGGCTAGCAACCCCATCCTGTAAAATAAACACTGCTACAGAAACTTCGAGACTCTGGCTTGAAGCCCTATGTTCCACTGGGGAACGTGAAAGAATAAAAAAAAGAGAACAAGTGAAAACCATCCTTGAAGTAGTTGATAGCTGCTTCTTCCTAGTTTTGGACTCACTGATAGTACGCACCCTTATGGGCTTCGAATTCAGAACCCTGCGAGTACAATGCTATTTCCTGAACCATTTAGCCACTGTTAATCTACTTAAATGCCTACTCATGAAAACGTCCAGATTAGTTGACACCAACAATATAACAAATGCAGTTACACACAACTATACCATTGTGTGGAATAAAATGTTATATGACGGAGTGGAAAGAGAGACTGATAACGGAAGGTTCATATGATCGATTCAACTGAAAACTTGTTACGCAAGAATGACTCAACACTTACTGCAGACACTCGGTGAATTCTGCCACGCTTAAGATAACTGGTCAAGGAGTACGGCAGAACTACAAAAACCAAGTTAAGATGTTGTGTAGTGTTACAGCTCATATGATTGTGAGCAATAGTGAATTGTGTTCAAAACGCCAGTTGGTAAATGATGCTGTTTCCTAGTGTGACAATTCAATACAAACAAATAAATATGGAAGTGAATCCTACCACAGTTTCAATGATTTACACATATGTATTAAGTTTTAACGAGTTTTCCCTTTCGGGTTCCACTCGACCAATGGCTTGTCTAGTGATGTCACTTGATGGTTTCCTCAGAAAATGCTAATCCATCTCCATTTCTTCCTGCCTATTTGTTTCACAATTGGTTCCTGTTTGTTTCTTTCCTCTGTTTGTTTCTTTCTCTCTGTTGCTGAACTTTTCTGGCCAACTAATCTTGAGTATTGAGCGAAGACAACCGTTAATGAAAGTCTGTAGTTTGCTTGAGATGCTCTTTATGACGCGCCAAGTCTGATCAGTATAGTAGCAATGACTTTACATTATATATGTATTCAGATAAATAAAAAAATTCATTCACAAATATCATTGAGCGATAGTCTTTACAATCTTTAGTTATACAACACATTGTGTTCCAATAACTTTTCAAGTTATTTGAGTTTCTGCTGTTTACGCAATAGATTCTAATTTTTTCGTATTTTGCTCGAAAGATAAAGTTTATAATCAGCAGTGTTAGGTAAACCATTTGAAAAATGTGTGGAACAATATGAAGTTGATTATTATTATTATTCCCTTGAGTTCCGAGTGAAACATAAGGCTGCAGTCTGAGCATATCTCCACTTTGTCTTATCTTCAGCTTGGGCCACGACTTCCCACAATCTCTCATCTCCTCCACCCCAAACGATCTCCTCCATGTCAACTTCGCACCAGCAGCCCAATTGTCACTTCCTATTTGGACTCCATTCGAGCAATAGCCTGGCGCGCGAGTCAATATATGATCTTCTCAATGTATGCCCGATAGATCTTCATTTTCTCCTACATATTTGTTGAGCTATCGGTTTTCAGTTGGCTTGTTTTTACATTTTTGTTGCTTATTCTCTCTCACCGGCCATTTGATCTTCAGTATGGAGCCAGCAAAGCGGGCAGCTGTTGAAATAAACAGTTTACAGCCAGGCAATGCAACTTCTTGTATATTGTAAGATGAAAACTTGAAAGGACTCTTTTCGATTCCCAGCCGATGGAATCGCAAAAATGAACATCCAGCTTAGTAGTGGGTAGTGATCTCGGAAAAGATCAAATTTTGGATGTACGGCTAGCAACACCAAGCTGCAGAAACTAAACAACACCGCACACACTGAAATATTAAAGCTTAAGCATGTAGCCTTATCTTACACTCAGAATCCAACCCGTACAATTTCATTAAACTTCATTATTGCATACATAACTGAAAAAGTGACTTGATTAAATCAACTGGCTGCATAATTTTCAACCGAGCATATCCCACTAACTAATTTACCATATTTCTAATTGTTTTAACCACTTAGTTATCTCTTTCAATCGTAATCTTTATACTCATGTGGATTTACCAGTAGCTTTCAACTTAGCGTTTTACATACAATATCATGTAGAATGACGTCGGTTTTACAGGAAACAGTATTCTGTGAAATGATGTCACAATTAGAGGTGTTTGTACAACGAGAGAATAATTTGTAGCCAAACAGGGATTTCTATACTGCATGTAAATGTATAGGTTAAAAATAGAAACAAATATTCATATCTTCGTTATGCCAGCGTTCTTCAACAGCTTTGGACTGGAGAGATTTGGTGTAAGTTCGTTGGATACATGTCTGTTCTGACTTCTTTAAGTAATCATACTAATCCTTCAAGAATGAAATTTGTTTTGTGCAGCTTAACATGGCATACAAACAAATGGTAAAGAAGCTTCCATACTGGATAAGTTCTACTTCAGGACCGAAATTCCGCGCTGACGACAAGTAGCCTTCTTTTCAATTTTATTTTTATTTTTTGATTATAACTTGATTCCACAGCGTAATTTTGGTACAAGTATGGAATTTTCACCATATGATATTGGTAGACCGAATTTTGCAGGCCAACCATTGACATCCAGTGTGCGTCAGATCGAACCCCGGATCATGTGCATGGTTGGCGAGAGTCCTAACCACCGTGCCACTGACGCATATGAATGAATTTCAGTAAGTGAACCATTGAACAACATAGTGTAATAAATGGCAGTACACATACACTACCCCACCAGGGAGAGGAACCAGTAAATTCAGGTCACAAGGAGAACTCGTTGAACATTCAGCCACTGGAATAGAATCCAGTGGCCTCTCAACTACAATTTCTGAAATTCCAACATATAAAGCGATTTTGGTGTGGTTGTGTTCTCTGAGCTGGATGGTTTGGTTGCGAAGCTTTCATTGCTCTACTGAGCAACATCTTCAGCGCATACTTCGATGTGAAGTGAGCTTTTAGAATTCTCTATGAGTTTATTAGTCATCTCTTCTAGTAACCTTGAACGTGATTGGTTGTTTTCGTGTGACATTTCATCCCCTAGTTTGCTTGTCTCGGTGCTGGCTGCTTCTTTGGTCTGAATGTCGTTAGTCATTCCTTCTGCTAACCTTGAACGTGATTGGCTGTTTTTGTGTGACTTCTCACTTTCTAGTTCACTTGTTTTGGTGTTGACTGTTTCCTTGACCTGAAGTTTGACTTTGTTTTTGTGTGAATTTCTTTGTATGGATTGGTATATTTTGTCAATCTCTATGTGTCTATTGATTGCTGATTCACTTGAATACCAGGCCTCTAGGAATTCTCTGGCATTTTTGCAGTTCCCTTTGTCTAAGATTTGAACATTGTCCCAGTCGAATTGGTGCCCGTGGTTGTCTGCATGTAGAGATATGAGGGAGTGTATGTCGTGTCGTTTGACAGCTAGTTTGTGTTCGTGAATGCGAAGACGAAGAGGGCGTCCACTTTGACCAATGTAATGTTTGTCGCAGTCGTTGCAATTTATCTTGTAGATGACGTTAGTTTTGTCTTCTTTTGCCGTTGAGTCCTTTGGCTTACATAGAACTGAGTGTAGTGACTTTGTTGGTTTATGAGCGACATCGATTCCAAAAGGTTTGAATAGTCTTGCAGTGATTTCGGAGATATCTTTTATATATGGTAGGACGACTTTCTTTGTGTTTTCGCTGGTGGCCTTTGATTTGGTTGGTTGAGCTGGGGGTAGATGTCTTTTGATGAAGTTTCGTGGGTATCCATTTCTTTGGAAGACGTCCATAAGATGATTTTCTTCAATTTTCCTCAAGGCGGGAGTGCTGCAATGAGTCCTGGCTCTCTTGAACAATGTACGTATGCAGCTAATTTTGTGTGATGTTGGGTTGTTACTGTTGTAATTGAGTATTTGATCCGTGTGCGTTGGTTTTCTGTATACTTGGGTTTCTAATTTTCCTGTAGTTGTTCGTTTGATTAAGACGTCTAAGAATGGGATTTTGTTTTGTGAATTTGATGTCGTTGAAGGTGTTGTTTATTATGTTGTGGGTATTGTCTAAGTTTTCTCTTTTGATTATCACGAATGTATCATCTATGAAGCATCTATGTATGACTGACTGACCACAGCTAATGTAATCGAGGATTATCTGTCCTAAGGACGAACTTCGAGGACCTCGCTAATCATGCCTTCTCAATAGAACTTCAAGTAATTTAATCCTGCATTGAGCCACTAGGGAGTACGTGATCAATTTTCAAAGGTTGATTTTCAGGGATTGAAATTCTTCAATTCCATGCAAACCAACGTTCGAAAAGAACCATGTTATTTGTCTAGTTACCCAGAAAGCACCATTAAGTTTTTAAGATTATTTTACGATGTTTCGCTAATTCTGAATTTAGGGCTGAGAGAAACAGCTCATCTGTTTTACGATTTAATTCCATCGCTTAGCATCAGTATTGGTATACAAATTCATCGAAACAAAAGAGATTCCATTTCTATATACTTTCAACGCATAAATAACAGTGAACGGTGTACCCTATTGAAACCCCTCTTGATGTCTGTTTTACAAAATTTTAGAAAACACCAGTTTAGCGATAACAATCACAATGCTCATAATCATATTGAAGTACTTGTGTTCACTCATCTAGTTACTTGAACTGAGAAGCTTTCATTGTCTTCCTAGTAAGCATCTTCAATGCAAGCTTCAGTATGAAGCGAACTTATTTGAATCCTCCATGGATGTCATTTTTGTATCTTTTGACGATATTTGTCGTGACTGATTTTTGATTTGCTTTTGGCTTTTTGTTATGTAGCTAATTATTTAATATGTTATAAAATTTGATCTATAGTAATGTGTCTGATAAGCATGTTTGGCACAGCGGTAGAACGTTAGGCAAACATGCCTCATTTATTCCGTCAAGTTGATTTTCTTCACAAATGTGCCAGTCATTGAGAATATAAACATGCCTCAGGTGATTCGGCGTTCAATCTCAGACCGACGCACTCCTTTAACTCGTTAATTCAGGAATAAAACGGGTGAAGAAGAAAGATTGGACAGAAGGCTAGCAACTCAATCTCGTGAAAAATAAAACACTACTGCAGCATCTGTTCCGAATAGTTTATTATTCCAGCCGTAATTTCAAAAACATTCGCCGTATAAGTTTGGATGGATTTTCTAATGATATCTGGCTAGTAGTTCGATTTGAGCTTAAACATTTTTTGATGAAATTGCAGGGCTGTCTGTTTTTACGGAAGACAGCAAATAAATGTTTTGTTCTATACTCTGCAGAACTGGTGTCTTGCAGCATACTTCATCTCTTTTGATTAGCGTTTGAACACGGCTGTTAATGTAAGAACAAACAGTCGAATAGAAGAGTCTCTAATGATATTAATATTATCACTGTAACCACTATTATTATTAATTTTATTTTTACACTTTGCTACATACTTTTTGACTAATTTATCAGAGTTGTAAAAGAACAGGAACACTGAACGTTGGTTCATTGGCCTTGGTCGCCGTTAGTGGGCAACTCGAGGGCGCGAATGGTTCAATCGTGTTTAAGTTGGAAGGAGACGAAAGAATACAAATAAAAGTACAATAAATTCCTTGTTAACTATTTGTTTGTAGACTCTTGTACGATAAAGAATTTAACCGCGGAACAATACACGTTTTTATTGGTCCTTGTATTTTGGAGTTAAAATCGATAGTCGTACCTAGTAATTATTGATTCGGAGTGTCTTCGCAAACAGTAGGAACTTAGGGGTTAAGTTCCTTGACAGCAGTCTTAAATAATTTGTCAGCATATTTTAATTCATTCATTCTAGTTACAACAAATGTGTTATCTGTATTGCATATCCATCTTGTTTTGCTTGGTTATTAGTAAAGCTATGGTCCATATCTGTAAATAACACAATAAACGTATCATAGCTAACGGTGAAACTGTCACAGTCATGCTCTAATAGGCAGTCAATATGTCATTTCAATAAGTTATGCAAGCGTGAAAAACGCTTGTGACATTAACTAACATTTTGATAAATGAAGCACTGACTAATTATGAACACCACCTGGATGAAGCTTCTTCCTGAGCTTTATACAACAGCAAAAAACTGAATAAAGGGAAATAAATCGCCAATTGTGACTGCTGACAAGGACAGATCGTCCTTATTAATACAGAAATAACAAATAAATCTAACCCTTATTATTTATTGTATCGGAAGTTGAAACTTGTAATGGCGTATATATATATATATATAATAAATTAGATATTACTGATTTATTATGTTGTAGAAAGAGTAATATTTCATATACTGAAGAACATCATCAGAAGAGATGAATGTTTTTTAGTATTTCTATAGAGAAAGAAAGACCAGTTCCACAATATAAAATGATATCGCCATCATTCTATTTCACAGGTTCTCATCAGCTGCACACCCCTACCTGGCATTACAATGGTTATATAGATGATAATAACATACTTTAATTCATATGAACTGTGATCAAGATTTGACCGGATAGTTGCAAAATAATTGAGCGCTGAGTGAGAAGTAGACATTTATAAAATTATATTTGTAAAATCTCAGCTAAATTGAAATGATTAATTCCAACGTTTCGTTCGATTAATTTCCCTGAAGAAGTTTGGACCAGATTGCCGAACGAAACGTTTGAATTAATCATTTCAATTTAGCTGAGATTTTACAAATATAATTTTATAAACATACTTTAATGTTTAAGTGATAGTAAAGAGGAAATACTATAAAACTGACGCATCCAAAATGTAAGCGGCATTATAATTTTTAATTCAAGTTTTCATCATCAATTTATACGCTTACAAAGTAGAAAAAAGAAGGACGGGGTAAGAAATAAAGCAGAAGAATTGACAAACAGCGCTAGCTTTCAGCTTCACATAGCAACTGGATAAAAAAGCGGTTGTAGTTTAGAAGATTGAGATTTGGTCAGTGAGTTAAGATCACTGAAGAGGATGACTAACTAACGTAATTAAAATCAAAATTCAGTTAGCACTGGAGTGAGAGGTTAATCACACTCTCTTTTTGTATGAATAAGTCTGGTTGGTTTGAATCGTTTGAATACGATAGCTTTGGCAAATTGAAGTAAATTTGCTGTCCTTTGTCTATTTAATATTTTGAAGGACTTAGAAATCTCTACGAGGTATCTTACCCCTCCCTCTTTTTTGAACTTTGAAAGCGTATAAATTTGTGATGAAAACTTTAACTAAAATTGTAATGCTGCTTACATTTCGGATGCGTCAATTTTATATTATTTCTCCTCTATTACGACTTAAACATTAAAGTATGTTATTACCATCTATATATGTAACCATTGCAATTTCAGGTAGTTTGCAGTTAGCTGATGAGAACCTGTGAAATAGAATAATGACGATATCATTTTATACTGCGAATCTAATCTTTCTTTCTCTATGGAAATTTATAAAGGGAACTAAGTGTATGAGGTTTTTCAATATTTTCGTGTGTTCTGAGCCAGTATGACGTATAGCCTCAAAGCCATTGCTCTTCTCCTGGAGAAATGAAATAAGAAGCTTCCAACGAAAAGTTACTCATTCCATTGATATCATTGCATTGTACGTTTTTGATGGCAATTACGTGATACAAACAACATCAGTAGGTTAGAACGTAGCATGGAGTATGCTGTTTGAAGAACCTCTGTTCCTACGCCTTTGCTAATCTACATGGTAAATTCTAAACTTTGCATACACATGAAGACTCAGTCAATTGACTTACAAAGGACCTAATTTTATTTTACTCCTTTTCCATTACTCAGTTTTCACACCTTATGATACTGACCCTAATTTAGCTCGCTTTCAAGTTTAGTTGAGCTCTGCTTATTCTCGTCAAATATGTCCCATCATCGAACTTAGGTGATTTCGTTTTAAAAATAGTGGCTCTGTTACAAACAGTATTTTGATATTAGATGGTTGGAGGCAATCGGCGCTCATCAGCAAGGCGTATCTGCGACCCCGAAGGAACTCATGTCTATTCTGAGATTCGAACCCGCGTCACCCAGTGCTGCAGTCAGAGACGTTACCACTGAGCTATTCAGGCTCGCGACTGACCTCCTGTAGGACTGTATTGGATATTTTTGATTGCACGCTAGTGTAATGTGTCTAGTCCTAACTTCGGTGCAGACTGAATTCTATCAGTCAGGTTTGTAACGTGGCCACCATGCTAGGTAGCTTGCCATCACGGTGCACTTGGAAATATTAATGTTAGATATCTGAAGGCGATTTGCAGGAACAATCTAATATTAACAGCTTAAAATGTACTGTGATAGTGAGCCACCTAGAATGCTGCTCTCATCGTACATTTGACTAATAGAAATCAGTCTGCACTAAATAAATTATTAGACACATTACACTAGTTAGTAACTGATGTCCAATCAAAATTGCCCAACACAGTCAAATAGGAAGTCAATGGAAAGCGCGAATAGTTCGTTGGTAAAGATTATGACTGCAGGCGGCACTGGGTGATGTGGCGCTGAATCTCATAAGGAAAGGAGTCGTGACTTGGCAGAAGTTAGAATTCATGGACCGGTCATTGGATGGGGTCCCAGTGGCTTAATGGTCTACGAGCTAGTCTTGTAACTAGAAAGTCCCAGGTTCTAACGCCTGTGGTGTGTGCGTACTCTAGAAGAGTCCCAAACTAGGAAGGAACAGCTGTCCAGTACTCTCAGCTGGTTTTTCAATAGTTCTCTAGCCGATGTTAGCTCATGATGAAATCCTCCAACCAATTGAACTGAGTATCCTAAAGGTTGCAGTACACCACGCTTACAAGTGTCAACTAGCACGAAACCTAGGTTCAAGGCGTCTTGCCGATTGGCTCCAACCACCTATTATAAACAATTAACTGCTGCATCCGTTACACAGTACAGAGTTAAGTAATTATTAAGGTAAAATCTAGGTGAAAGTATTAACCACACGTTAATAATGAAATAAAGAATAAAAAGGCCAGTTTACCTGGTTTTTCTCAGTAAATTATTAGTGTAATTCCCCTTACATTTCTCTCATCATATAAAATGTGTGCCAAAAGACGTTGTGCTCCGACGAATAACCACTGGAACTTAACCGTATTTTGTTTGACATCAGTTAGAACACCGCTGGAGAACATGTGAGTACTGGATAGCTATTTCGCCCTAATTTTAGACTCTTCCTCTGTGTGCACCCAGTGACTGACCCTATTCAGGTAGTGACCTGAGGTTCTAGTGGGAAGCCGTGACCTGTAGGGTGCAGTATGTTGAAGATGAGGCAGTAACTAATCGAAGAAGACACTGTGAAGTAGTCAGGCTATGTCATGAATTCGCGAAAGTTAGAATTCATGGGCTGACCGTTGGATAGCTTCCCAGTGGCTAATGAATAGTCTACGAGCTTGCCTTTTAACAAGAAGGTCCGGGATTCGAACCCCGTTGTTTTCGTAGTGATAAAACGTTCCGGACTGGGACGAAGCAGTTGTCGAGTAGTCCACGCTGGTTTTCCAGTTGTTCTCTAACCGATGTCAGCTTATGATGAAATACTTCATCCAATCAAACAAAATCCCTACAAAACCAATACTTGAAAACACTCATTCGCTAAGTCTACGTCTTTCACCGTTTCAATATGTCAAAATCAATTATTGTTTAAAAGCCACTTGACGTTTATTTTATAATTAGAGCCCTTGAATTGTGAGCTTATATTTAATGTGAAATTATTTTACAGCGAAACGGAAAGAAATGAATATATTCATGAGATACTTTAGTGTTATTAAAACAGATGTCAAACTCTCTAGGTTTACCTGATGAAGTATCATTAAGAATGATATAATAACCACAGCTACACTTCACACTGACTGTCAATTAAATTAATGGTGACATTTTCCGAATGAAGCTATACTGACTTTACACATTGGTGAGAATAAAACGTTTAAGGACTGTTAGATTGTATATATGCTACGGCGGTCTCCTGATATCCCTGAGCTACTAAAATTCTCATCCGTCATAATGCCTAAACTCTTCTTCATTCCTTTTTCTCTAATCAGGTGGCTGTAACAGCAGAAGATAAGATAAGAGAAGTGATAATGGGCTTTCTTATTAAGGAAAAACGCATCAGTGGACAGTATACTATTCCTATTGGTTGGCGATTTTCCAAGTTTGAACAAGTGGACGGTAAGTTATACAGTGAGATTATTTCCAGACTGCAACGTAAACTAAATCCAGCTTGGAACAATAAACACTTCTACCCTTGCAGCAATTGACTCAAAGTGTTGATTTCATTTCCTGGCCGCTTCCTACTAATATGCATCCGTGTAGCACACGTCACACAACTATTTCCCTTGCACATGACATGAGTTCATGTAATATTTTTAATTAGATTTCAGCAAAATGTCGTGGAGAATTCGACCTTTCTTCATATTGAAGAACACGCAGTCACATGATATACTTGTAGGTCCTGAATGGAGAGGAAGGAATTTTGCAGCTAAATACTCTGAGAATTTCTGTACTATATTGTCTGGAATAAATCTTTGTTGTTATTATTATTGTTATCGTAAGTAGGTCGGGTAGCTGTTCTTTAGGTCAAACTGAAGTGAGTGACACTTCTGGGAAAAGTGGAAAGATAAAAGGAAATTCAGCGCATTTGACGAAAAGGAATTTACAAAAGACAGCCTGTAAGAATGGGAAAGAAACCTTTGACCTAACAACAATTTAACTTCTTCAGTGGTAAGACCTCTGAATAATATAGCATATTTGATATAAAAAATTCTGTATGCTGTGTCGTTATTATAACTGATTTGCGTCACGAATGAAACAAAATGCATGAGTTTTGAAGTTTCGGTAGTAGTGGTGTTAACGCTATTTTTTTGGATAGGTGTGTAGCTAGACTAACACCCAACCTTCCATCTTTATTGGGCTAGGTGAGGTACAGGGGTGCGTCAGTTGGGGATAGAAAACCGCGGCATGTTTGGTTTGATTGGCTAATATTCTAACTCGGAATCATCACTCCCGCTTTTGTATTACCCATCAGTTTTAATTTGTTGAAATTAATATTTCTGAGTTCTTTGGTCTTCGATGACAATGTAAAATTCTCGTATGAACACTCTAACGATACGTTGGTATGCTTAGTCTGATACTGTCAGAGAACTAGCATTTCATAGCAATATTATAAACCAACAGTAATTCATAAATTATGATTTCAACAGGTGATGACATTATCGGTTTTATCCGACAGATAAAATAAATTTTACCTGGTTATCCTAAAATCTGTTCGACTGAGAAAGTCTGAACAACTTAAGAAGCTGTGTAGAATCACATGTAGTTTTAATGGACGTTTTTCTAATTCTGCAGCGAATACTAACCTTGGCTAGTTAACTAGGCAGTCTGAAGTCCGGAATGCAGGGTAGGTCATGTTGTAACGGTAGAATACGAAAGACTTGGTAAAGAAATGTTTTTTAGCAATTTAATATCTCCATATAGCCAAATCATATACACCTAACCTTCAACGTGCGTCGGTGGCACAGTGGTTAGGACTCTCGCCGACAAAAGAAAAACAGCATTCAATAATACGATGGCAAATCTTCAACAAGCACAAGTAAAATTAATTTCTGTAAGCGTATAACATGCATACATGAATTAGTTTCATAAGCGTACAGTTAGGCTTAATATAGGGGTTCTACACCTTCACGACTGCCATATATCTCCTTAAAGCCGTATCACTTGATTTCATTGACATCAAATCTACCTTTCTGCTCACTGCTGTTGTTATGCCAATGACCATCTCTCTGTATATATACTACTGATAAATCCAATCAGTAGCCCATACCACAATGGGTGAAGCTTGTAACTCACCGAGTAAACAACAATCCCATCGCTAGTGAAACTTCAAGACACAAGAGAAATAAGTTCATTCTCTACTGTAATCAATCAGAATGGGTGATGTAAGCTTGTCAATGCCTTTGGAAAGCCGGTTGATCAATGTGTCTTCTTTCCATGAAATCAATAATAAGCATAAGATCTTGGAATACGCCAACCATATCTGTGGCTGGCTGCCATCGCTACTCCAATAACAGAAGTGGGAATAAGTCATTTGGAAGTGTCGGATACCTTAAGGAGCAGATGGAAGAGGAAGTAAACTCTCTTAACTGTTAGATGGAGGGTGTATAATATACTAAAGTCAATCAGAAGACAAATACGAACACCCTGAGGTAATAGTTATCATGATGTCAACAGTAACATCTAAGCTTCTTATGCAGTAGGAATTAGTCTCCCCAAGAAAGAGTGCAAGAACAGTTGTAAACTGACGAATCTTAATTTCCTTTAAGAAAGCTGTCACAAATGGCTGTGTAACCAGAACATTTCAGCAGAAAACTGTATGAATAATCATGGGTTAGTTTTCAAAAGATATTATGTACAGAATCACAAATACTATGTCATTTAGACACCAGTTACACCTCATTTCCATGACCGAATCCATTGGTATACTTTTTTCGTCGGTGTATTACTTACAGAAATATTTTTATAGCACTTCATACTTTCGGAAATTATTCAAAACATGTTTAATTTTTGAGATGTCCTCAGGTAAAATGTATCCTGATTATTTCGCAGTAGAAATTGAACTACTGCGAAGTTTTTAGTAGTATAATATATTTGAGTGAAAATAATACATTTATCTTTCTTGAAAACATATACCTACAGTAGGTTCCCAGTGGCATAATGATCTACAAGCTGGCCTCGTAACCGGCAGGTCAGGCATTCGAAGCATGGTGGGGGGCGCGTACTTATGAAGAGTCCCGAACTAGGTCGAAACAGCTGTCCAGTACAACTTGCTGGTTTTAACGTCGGGCCAGCTTAGTACTTTCATAATATTGATAGTTTTTTTGTTGCCGGCTTTTTCTGCGTCACTGGTTAAGTAGTAGTACGCTCGCTTACCACGCACGTTGTCCGAGGATCGATCCCCGGCCGGTGCGTTCCTAAACCTCATTAAGCCTTTGGTAATGTCTGTAGGGAGGAAAGGACGGGCGTGAGGCTAGCAACACCTTTCTGTAAAAATGAAAACTACTGCTAAGAGAACTTCAGACCTCTAGTCTGAAGTGATGGTGTCTGCGATTACTTTCCACAAACTTATACGTTTATATGAAGAAGGCAAAAGTTGGTTCACAATAGAAAATTGAGTAATTTGAAAGTAAAACCATGTGATTTCAAGGAAAAGATATTAGTTAATGAGTGTTTTTTTCAAATATCAAGGGGGATACTTTGTATAATTAATGTAGTCTGAATTGAAAAAAAATTTGAAGTTGCACTGTCCAGCTATATATATATGTGGGAGTCTGTCTACGTAATTTTCCATACTCACCACCAATTTTGTCTAATCGCCTAATTCAATCCATGGGGAATAGTCCTTACTCACGTGCTTATTTGAATAATAATAATATTGAGAAGAATAGGAATAGCAGCTTTATTCTGCAAATTATATATCTAAAAACAGTATAGAAGTCTCAGTGCCACTTATTGCAAACCGTTTACCACACGTACGGAATCTCTAAGTGGATATTTATTGACAGCTGAGTTACATAAACTCTTATTTCTCTGGCGTTTCTTGCTAGGAAGTTGTGGAATTTATTGTAATTAATTGACTTTCGAACGCTGAATCTGCGGATATAATCTTGATGACTGATAATACCTTTGGCTAACTGTTTGGCATATGGTGACTGTTTAACACTAACTAGTGTCTATAATTTTATGTATTGTTGGACTTACACATTCAGTTTGACCTATGTCAATGAGTCTATGGTTTTGATAGTATTTTTGTTAACCGTTTTTTGACAGTGTTACTACTGACACGGTTTTTGTATTGTTGTTGTCACTTCCCTTACCGTTGTGAATTTTTTAAAATTTTCCTTTTGCTGGTGTTCTCCTGATTTCTTAATTCCTTGTTTTTCTGATGCTAAGGGGAGCAATCCAAAAAGTCACTCCTTTTTAAACTATACATTCATCTAACAACCCCCTTCCTAGACGTGAGGCTTAAAGAATTACCTTCTAGACTCAGGAATTTGAAGCAAATAAGTCTGTGATAGTCAGCCTTTGATAGAGAGAAACTTCTTGATTGCGGTAGACTGGATAGAGCGACAGGCGGCGGTGGGCAGCGAGGAAGCATACACAAAATGGACCGACACAAACAACTCGGAGAATCTTCACTTCACCGATGATATATGTCTGATTTGCCACAAACTGGAAGATACGCAAGCGAATCCACAAAGGATATATATATATATATATATATATATATATATATATATATGCAGATATATATGTCTGATAACATAAATGAAATTTTCAATCAAAAAATTCGGGAAATCTCTCTTTTCCTTTTACACTAGTGATTCAGAATATGGTAAAAACCTGAAGGGTTAACATTAATAAATATATTTTTAGATATGTCATTACCTCATTGGACCGATATTTTCTGACCGACTGGGTCTACATCAGTAGAACTTCGACTAGTGAGCAATGCAGTTATTCCGTGAAGAACACTGATGTAAATTGTTACTTAAAGCAACATGCAAGTGGGAATATCCTTGAGAAATCACCACACATAAGTGAACTTATATTTGGTTAGTATGCACCTAAATTGAGTTAATTATGGAGTATCGTTGGAGCATCCTTAGTCGAAGTCGTAAGGTCATCAGAGACTCCTTATTTTATTCAGATAAACCAATCAACGAGTAATTCAAAAATATTAATCTTAGTAGAAAAAAAAGCAAGTTATTCAACAATATCCTTGTTATAAGATATGTTAGAATATATCAACAAGGTTATGTTCCGGTGGAATCCAACAACTGTTATTGTTATTATGTTGACATCATAATTATACTTTGTCCTATTTTCTGTGGTTGTATTAGGTTGTCGGCACGAAGGTACAGAATCCCTAATATACTCACATGATCTCTTCCATATCACCTTTGGACTCACGTCCCACTAATTG
Source organism: Trichobilharzia szidati (assembly GCA_944472155.2). Classification (NCBI taxonomy): domain Eukaryota; kingdom Metazoa; phylum Platyhelminthes; class Trematoda; order Strigeidida; family Schistosomatidae; genus Trichobilharzia; species Trichobilharzia szidati. The sequence continues at coordinate 65,088,619 of OX235277.1, read as the reverse complement.
TTTCCCGTTGGGGTTCGACTTGAGGGCCCATGTCATGATTTCATTTGATGGTTTCCTCAGTCCCGGCTTAATCCATTTCAACTTTCTTCGAACTTTTTGTTGACGAGTTTATTGCCGAAGATCCTTGTCGCTGATTTATTCTGATTGGATATTTGATCTTCAATATGGAGTCAAAGAAGGCAACTATTGACAAAAATCTACAGCACTCTGTTCAAAATCTTTTTCTTAACACACCCTTAAGTTTCTGACTCATATGGAAGCAGCAAATGACATGATGTTGGTGACGAAAATCCTAATTCTAACTTTTCCTGGGTGAAAACGATTTCCACACAGGTTTCGGAATGATGAAGGTGTGCTTTACGTTCCCCATAATAATAATAATCTACTTTATTCCAAAAACAGTAGTGATAATACAGAATGGAATTCGCAGTATTTGTCACAATATTGCATCTGATTTACTCAAAATATAAATAAAATTAAAACAAAATTCATCGGAGGAATTTGTCCACATTTACGATATACAGTCAAAAATATTCGAAGCATAAATTGAGGTTATTAAATATAATAATAATAATAACAGTGAGTTTGTTTCAGACGGTATTGTCGACTGAGTTTGAAAACTTTAACATGTTATAGATTATTGGATCTCATGTTCTGTTCATATAGTGTAGTGAGGAGAAATACAAAATTAACACTAATAATACAGCTTAAATTATGTCTACACTTATGAAAATAAATAAACAAAACGAAAAAATTGAGAGTATTATAAATATAAGAAGTACAATAACAATAAAGGTTGATGTTGTAAGGATGGAGAAAATGGTTTGCTCAGTGGTGCAAAGAAGGTTAGTTAGTTCATGTCTGACACTATTTTCATCACATAAAGTACGTGACAAATATTGTATAGTGGAAATTTTGACTTTACGTACGTGCATAAAGTCTTCGGAAAAGACTTCTTGTTTTGCCTGAGGAGACACAAGTTTAGAGCTGCGGGTAGAGGGGCTGCTCAGAGTCTGACAAAATTGCTTTAGCGAATTCAGTGCATGACACCAAGGGCCTATCAGTGACAATGTCAACAATATGGCTCAGTGGGATACCACTGGTCCTACTGACAGTCTTCAGTATGATATAGTCTTTTTTTAAGCAATCCAGGAAAGAATAATGATGAACTGTAAAGGAGAATAGGTAAAATATACGAGTTGACAAACTGTAAGAGGAGTGGTTGAGTTATGCCTGAGTGCCTCAACTTCTTAATGTAAAAAGTCAAACAAAATATTCTTTTAGAAATCTCTAAGCCATGGAGGACCAGGATAGCTCAGAAGAAAGAATTAATCCAAGATAGTAGTTGACTTCAAACTTAGTTTCTATATCAATATCCATTTTGGTTTTGACATCGTCACTCACTGCGGAATGCAGATACATCCAGATGACGTGTCACAAGTGGGACGGAATGCGCATCCTGGCGGATTCCACTGCTAGTCACCGTCCACAAGTTAACTTCCAAAAAATTGTGACCTAAACTACCTCTTAGAGAAAATAAATTTTCATTTTCAATTTGATTTGGAATGCACATTGAATAAACAGTGTACACTCGGATGTGATTTTACAGACTTCAGCCCTCAACTGTTATTCTGCAGACAGGGGAAAGAAACTCTATATTTTCTTTTCATAAGTATGCAAAATAAGCAGTTCACTGTTTGTAATTATTCACGTTTATTGGTTAAATATGTTCTTACAAGTGTGAAGGACCCTGTTGAATAAAAGGGATACTGAGGATAGAAATGTTTCATTTTTCGACGATATCGTCTTCTCTAGAGCTGAGTGCCACAAATAGTTCGGCAGTACTGCAGTTTCACTCCACCTGTCAGTTAGGTGATTTATTTATTTCTCAATCAATAACATTATACTGATCGGTGAGTTATCTTCCATCTACGAATAAAACGGAAGTTACCAATAGCGTGTATAAGATCAATTCAATTCCCTTCCTTGAATCAAGTCAACCTGTCCTGGATCAGCCTAGCGTTGTTGCAACCCAATTATCCATGCCTAGCGTATCTATCCCACCTTGTTTAATGAACTGTGTGTGTTTTTTACATGGATCCGTTTAGTCAGACCGTTGAACTCATGACCCAATCAGAGTATTTTGTGAACTGTTATTTTGCTGACTCATGTCTTACTTTGTACTATTCTGTCGAGTTTATCTTATTTATTGATCTTCATCTGTATCAGCCTACCTGGTTAAGTAGCCAATTAAATTCTATCTTTGTGCCTATGCTCTATCTTTCTCTCACTTGGGTCCGTTCTTCTGCTGACTGCTTACCTGAACGGTCGTGTCTGATTCCGGCTAGTTCGCAATTTAGGCTTTAACGTTATTCCGCTCTGATAGCGGTACCTTGCTTTCTGTTAAGCGTTGTGCTTTGTACTCTTGAAATCGTTATGGTTTGCTATATATATAATTATTGATTTGTTTACTAATAGTACCGTAGAAACAGTGACCGGCTTCTTGTTTGTTGTGGGCCGGGATAGCCTTTATCTACGCGTGACTTAATTTCAGGCGATATTGCGCTTACAGCGTGGTTAGAGCTGTCTGCAAGCACTAATTGTAGACAACGACTGACATGATTGTTTACGTTCCGAATCAGGGTTATGAGAAAAAACAGTACCAATGCTTAATCTTGAGGAACTCACCAGCAGCAGCCTCAACGTGTGCAAATACTATTCGCACACTAATCAGTTAACTTTCTAAGAAACGGTCGCAAGCAGTACAGAATTACCTCCAGCGAGAAAACAACCAATCAGTAGAGGTTGCTTCTCCGCTAGGAATAACGCTACTAATTTTGATTTTCTCAATAAACGATCTGTTGCATGGCTTCAGTCTTCTGTCGTCACAATTGTTCACAAGAATACCTGTCACTTGAATGATTTTTTTCGGTTCTATTTATTTCAAACATTATATGTATAATCATATCCAAAAACTGGGGAGATTCATGGCAGGAAGAACACATTTGAGTGTATGTTTAATGTACTTTCGCTATATAAACTCAGAGTATGCATAGGTTGACAATATGGGATTGATTTTTTCCTCATGATGAGATACTGGCCTATTCAGAAGCATCAGTCTATCAAACTGGTCTAAATACACTACACAGTTATTGTTTCATTCTGAGATGAATGACATTCAGAAAGTGTATTGTTCTGTGATTGTACTTCAGAAATGATTAGATAAGCATTATTGTTCGCTTTAGTCTTCATTGTTCTGGTATATAGAATCTTGGATAATATTCTGTTCCGAAATGAATTAAAATAGATAGGTATTAAAGGCATTCAAATTCTAAACACAGGGCAGTTGTTCCATTCGCTCTAGGCGGAGCTCATCAATGATGAATCCTATCTGATCAGCTCAGGGGGTCAAACTGGTTCAAACCATCCCAGTTCTGGTTAGCTATTTGGACAAACTAGTAAAAAGCTGAATCAAATTCATAAAATACAAAATTTAAACAGTTTCAAATGAACGTTCACTGCAGTTTCCTTGGGAAACCGAGTTCATTCAAGTGACGCTAACTTATCCGTAATTCCATAATAGTTTGTTTATTAGATAGATACATCACACAGTGAAACAGTATTATTATTTCTTGGATGACATTTAGAACAAAATTTATTCATTGTTCATAATCATACTAATCAATTATAATCACACGACTTCGAAACTTGAGTTTTATAATCTTCGTTGTTCTCTACTATTTGTCGTCGAAGGGGAAGTAGAATTTTCCAGATATCTGGGTGAATAGGAGCTGAATTATTCTTATTACACGTAATTGTAGTTGATTCGATAAACAAAGCTTCTGTTATCAATCTCTCGCTCCACCTTGTGACATTAGATTTTAAAACTTTCAACTTATCCAATCCTTCCTATTGTTTGGTTGTGTGTAATTTCATGTGGCTAGTGCTATAGCTGAACTATTCTCTAGATTTCTTATTTTATTCGGGTCGACCAATCTAGATTTAGCTAGGTTGTTATGCTTGGCTAGTCTGACTAAAGCTGTTCTACTACTTTTACCCATGTATTTGACCTGACAATCATTGCAGGTAGGGTATTAGGTAAACTGAATTATTTTGTTTTTAGGGCTACGCAGGATCCTTTAGCTGACAAAGCTTGTTCCTAATTGAGTTTGTGGGTTTGAATGCCACTATCTGATCTGCTTGAAAAAATAATTAACAGTCAGGAAAGTAGGCATGAACGCATGATACTGCATACTACTGACCAATTGAAATAAGTAGTTGGACACGACTTTCATTGATCAGTAGTGCTTGCTAACCATTCATACCTAAGTGATCTTAACACAAAAACAGTCACGAAACAAAATTGTCAATTTCCACTGCTGACTTGGTCAGCCATCAAAAGAGGGAAACACCGCCCGGTAACGAGATGACTTCAGTCTGAATAGGTGGCAAGCAATACAGGTTGGTGGGAACAGTATCAATCTACTGATGTCATCGTCGTCAATCTATGTTCGCTTACACTTTTGGATTAAGATTAATTACTGGCTTTGAGCTAACCAAGAAGTACTGCTACACTACTTTGTGACAGGAACAGAGGAGGATACAAATGGCTGAATATTTATTTAGATTGCTTCACTTCATCGCATATATATATGCTACTCACTCAGAATAACCTGTTCGTTAGTGATTCAGTGATTGAATACGCCAGAAAATGCACGTGGCCTGGGGATCGATCCCTGGCCGGTAAATAAAAATGGCTGATTGTGAAGCTAGTGACCTCACCCGATAAAATATGACGCAGTTGTTCCATGTTAGTTTGTTTATTAGATGAATGCCACTTTTATTCATGCCTTGTTAAGAATTCTGCGTAAAGTGTCTGTGGTTCATTCCTTGCATGGAATTGCTACTGATGATTTCGATTCCTTACTGTTGGTGTTCTCATTGCCTTGCTCATGTTTCACATGCATGCATTCAAACCCAAAAAGACAACTGGAGACAAGCTACGTCGTTTAAAGGATCCTACCTACTCGTGGAGCCAATGAAACAAAACAATTTAGTTTATGTAATACCCCGCCTGCAATGATTGTCAGGTAAAATACATAGGTCAAAGTACAGGGGCAGTCAGACCAGCCGAGCATAAAAGCGTAGAAAAATCTAGATTAGTTGACCCAAATAAGAAATCTAGAGAATATTTCACATGAAATTACACACAACCAAACAATAGGAAGGATTGGATAAGTTGAAAGTTTTAAAATCTAATGTCACATGGTGGAGCGAGGGATTGATAACAGAAGCTTTGTTTATCGAATCAACTGCGAACACGTGTGATAAGAATGATTCAACGCCTGTTCAGCCAGATATCTGGAACCTTCTACTACCTCAAAGACGACAAACAGGAGAGAACAACGAAGATTAAAAAACTCAAGTTTCGAAGTCGTGTGATTATAATTGATTAGTATGATTATGAACAATGAATAAATTTTGTTCTAAACGTCATCCATTAAATAATAATACTGTTTCACCGTGTGATGTATCCATCTAATAAACAAACTAATCTGGAATTACTTACTACCGCAATGCTCAAGTTTAACACATATATATTAACGCAATTGTCATTAGAACTTCAAGGCTGAAGGTGCAAGCCCTCTCTTTCAAAAATGCTTCAGGTGAAGAATCTACAAACTAAATAGTTGAAGACAAAACAATAAAGGAAACCACCGTTTGGATCGTAATATGTTAACTTTATAATGTTAAATAACGACCCCACAATGTAAATAAGTAGATTTTGTGCTTTCATTTTTGAGCATATGCAAATGCCGAAGGTTTGAAATTCAACCACAGAAATACAATAGCGAGAGCACAAAGAATTAAATAATAATGGTCAGCATCGACAGGTAGATTATTATTTCCGATAATCCTTCATTACGACCACTGTTATTGATCACATGCGTTCCAAGTGAAACATAAATCTTACATGGCTTCTCTCAGTTGTATCTGTCTTTCAGAAATCGGTGCCAAATGGTTCTACCGCTATACACATAGTTCCATTCCCACTTCAAGTAATTTTCTCCACCATTCATCCTCAAACATCCAGTCCTTCGAATGCTAATTGCATTCCGCTTGAAGCCCGTGTAAAGAATTTCATTCTTGTTCAGTGTACTGCCCTTCAGGTTTTTGTTGGTGTTTATCCTCTCCGCGTGCTATCAGTACTAAGTGGAGATAACTGCCGGTGGGAGTCAGAAGTCTTCGGCCTTGGAGTGGTGGACTTATTCACGCATAGAATCACTATTTGTTTGACTGACTCTGCCACAGTGCTGTACTAATAGTTCTAGAGCCGCCACCCACACCATTATTCTATCTTCAGTTATCATTTATTATTTAAGACAAAATTAAAATCAATATACCTATGTTATAGTTTAAACAGTGTAAAAAGATCCCTTATAAATTATTTAAATTAATCCCAGCGTGTTAGGAAAATCAAAACAAGATCAGTTTTCTGAACATTTCGCTGTGTAAGCCACAGCTTCTTCAGCAGATTTATTCGGATTTTACTATTCACCAGAATATAGAGTCAAAAATTGCTTTTACATAAATTAGAGTCAGTTTATTTGAAGGTCATTTGACCATGGACACTTTTACTAATAGAAATCTGTAAGCTGTCATCACATATATTTGTAATGACTAATGTCAAATTGTTGTTGTGATCACTCTTCTATAGTTGATTTATAAAGATTAGTTTTGTATGAGTGTGCGTATATTTATGTTATCTATCATATGGAAAAGACGTGAATTCACACAAGACGAATAATAATAATAATTGTAATAACAATATTTATAATAATAAGCAAGTGATAAGAAACCAAGAGTTTTAAGGGGAAGGAGCACTCTTGGTAAGAAGAAGAATCATCAATCGAAGTTTGGCCACGGTAGGAACAGCGTCTGGACGTGTTCTTTTTGGATACAAAGTTCCGGTTTAGTCTATCTTATTGCAACAGCTTCAGCTATAAAATGAACTTGAAAACAGTCAGGAAGTATTAACTAAATCTTTATTATCAATACATGAAGTTATAAAATGCTTAAAACTTTGTTTGGAATCTGCATATTTTACCTTTAAAGACAAACTATACTGTCAAACAAATGGAGTTGCAATGGGTACACCAGTAGCTCTAATATTAGCAAACCTGTATATGAAAGCTCTAGAAAGAAAAGCACTAACAAGTTTTTGGTTGTCATACTAGAATATGGCAAAGATATGTAGATGACACACTTATCATCATGAAGAGAGGTGAAAAAGAAAACTTTCTAACAGTTTTGGCTGAGGGAACTCTAAACTTTCTTCACTGTCTTGTAAAAAGACAAACTGACGAGAAACTCAAGTTTACAATCAACAGAAAACCGACTCATTATAACAAGTATTTGAGTTTCTAATCAGATCATCCTATCAAGAGAAAGGAGCACAAGGGAAAACCAAAAAGATGAAAAATCTTGGCTATCGACGATAGCCATTCCATATTGAAAAGACACAGCTGAACAACTTCAAAGACTATTTGCTTCATATAATATTAAAGTCTATTTCAAGCCGTCTAATTCTCTGGAGAAAGCGTTGGTGCGTGTCAAGGATATGGTTCCCATAATGTCACTAAGTAATTGTGTCTACAGGATCAAGTGTTCAGATTGTGATGCATGCTATATAGAGGAGAGCAGTAGACAGGTGACGGTCAGAGTGAATGAACATAGACTATGTACGAAAGGTCCACCTAGAAATAGAGTAGAACTGAAAAGTCTAGAAAAAAGATCGGCTATAGCAATGCAAGCGATAGACAGCGGACATAAGATTGATTTCGACAGTGTGGAAATTTTTGGACGAGGATTTCATTCACATAAAGAAAGTTTGACCTCTGAAGCCCTGAACATTTTTACCATATCGAATGCAGTAAATAGGAAGGATGGGATAGACTAATCACCTATATGGCGAACTCTTATGAAGCAAGACAGATGAAAAAACAATAAACAATCTACGAGCCTCCATGACCTTTCAAAACATGTAGTATTATTTGTAAAAATTATATTTGTAAAGTCTCAGCGAGATTGAAATGGGTAATTCCAACGTTTCGTTCGGCAATCTGGTCTTGTAAGTCCGAGGTCAAATTTTGATCACAGCTCATACAATTTTGTTTATTATATTTGTTAATACTTGTTTTATGAATCATGATTGGACAAAGTTTTTAAAAACAAAAGATGTACCTTTTATATATAAAAAACCTCTGTTATGTTAATTTTGATTAATTTCCCTGAAGAAGTTCGGACCAGATTGCCGAACGAAACGTTGGAATTACTCATTTAAATCTCGCTGAGACTTTACAAATATAATTTTTTACAAATGTCTACTTCTCACTCGGCGCCCAAATATTTTAGAACTATTCGGTCAAACCTTGACGACGGTTCATTTGAATGTAGTATTATGTTTATCACATTTGAATTCACGTATTTTCCATATGACAAATAACATATATATATACACACACACTCATACAAAAATTATCTTTATAAATCAACTATACAAGAGTGAACACAACAACAATTTGACATTAGTCATTACAAATATATGTGATGACTGCTTACATGTTTCTGTTGGTGAAAATGTTCATGGACAAATGACCTTCAAATAAACTGACTTCAATTTATGTAAACATTTTTGACTATATATTTTGATGAATAATAAAATCCGAATAAATCTGCTGAAGAAGCTGTGGCTTACACAGCGGAATGTTCAGAAAAATCTTGTTTTGATTTTCTTGAACACACTGAAGTTAATTTAAATAATTTATAAGAAATGTTTCCGACTCGGTGCTCAAATTATTCCAGGAAGTTCGTAACACCTACGGTCTGGAAACTTATAACCTTATGTAAAAAGAGGTTACATCTGGCATTTAAGAACGTAAATTTGCCGATAAAGGACACAACATGCTTTCTTTTCATGACAGTACATGTAGACAACTGTGGATACCAGTTTGATTGGCAGAATGTAAAACTTCAAACAGCCAGAATACTAATAGTGATAGAACATCTCCGAAAGTTAAAAGAGCTCTTCAGGCATACAATCGTAGTTAAGGTCATCATTATTCATCAAGAATTCTAGTAACACACTTCACACTGAAATGAACGCTGAAAATGTTGTCTAGATGGAGGACAATGAAATATTTGCGCCTAAATCTTCCAGCTCAGAGAACATCATCACAGCCAAAACATATTCATCATGAACTACAATTTATTATTTAATCTAAAACTAAAAATCGAGAATTAGTTCATTAGGATTGAGAGAGTATTAGACGGCTGTTTCGTCCTAGTTCTGGACTCTTTGTAAGAACGCACCCACTGGTTTTCGAATTCAGGACCTTCCATCCTCAAAGCAAACACAAAGACCATTCAACCAATAAAACCCGACTCAGTGGCCTGCCCCGTGAATTCTAACTTCTACCAATTCATGATTTTAGCGCGACTACAAGCCAGTGTCACTTGCGGGAATTCATCCTCACACATCACACGATAGGCACACTGGTCACCACTTTTGACTAGAACTCCAGGGAAACTCTATCTTGTTGCCAGTAACTAACGAGCATCAGATCAATTCCCAAGAGTTGGTTAATGCGGACACAATAATGATGAAAATCCAGGCTTTGAATAGTAGTTTCATTCGCTCCATACTGAAGATCGGATTACCAGAAAGAGTTCGCAAATGGAAACCGAGGGCTAAAGGAAACAAGAAAAAATATAAATGCGTTATTAAAGGCGTACGTTCCACTTGGAACTTAAGAGAATAATACTATTAATAATAACAGCAATGATAACGACGTGTCTTTGAGTTCTTATACTTAGTCGTCTCAGTATACAGTCTTTTATGATTCCTTCTAACTCGTACTCATGAGAGGAAAGGAGAGAGTCCGACCAGATGACATCCGCCTATTTCTTGTTTGTTTCATATGCCTATCCACAACAGCATTATTGAGATGGTTTAGCAATACTTCAATGGCCTTACGGACAGCTTTTAGTGTCCTTCGCAATGTAATGAAGCCTTACTCAAGTAACCCAGCACAGACTGAGAGAGACAGTCTGAGTGGTGAACTGCAGTCACAACGTTGTCTGTCTTAACCAGAACATAACATGCACTACTGAGTTGAGTTAATCAGTAGTAGGTTCATTCATGCATAGATAGATAAGAGATATCAAATGAATAAGCGTACAAAATTAGAATATGGCATTTATGTACGGCTACCTGCCACATTTTTTCAAATAGTCCTTCAAAAAAATGACTGCCGATTTAATTATCAAAGAGTCAGATATTCATATAAGATGGTGGAAATAATTACATCTGAATTTTATTACCAGTGGTAATTAAATTCCTTCTTTTATTCACTGCACCATCATATTTCAAATTAGCTATTTTCTTTATTACATAAATGTTAGTTTTTGAGTAAAAACATTTTGTTATACGAGAAGTGGAATTTGATGTTTTCAGGAGAAAAATTAAAGCGTACACTTTAATTTCCTTTCTACCCGCGAAACACGAGTAAACCCACTTTAGTTACCATAAATGTTTATCTCAATTATGTTCACTTGGAAAAAAATATATATGACTACTGAAACCTTGGAATATTTGTTATAGTTTCAGGAGACTTATGCACCAGAAGGGTTGTGAAGTAGACAGGTAGTATATTATTGTTCCCTTGTGTTCCTAGTGGAACATAGGGCTTCAGGTGAACGTCTCCACTTACTTCCGTCTTCTGCTGTACTCTTCACCTGCATCCATGTTAATCCATACTGTTTCACCTCCTTTTCACACGATCTCCTCCATTTCACCCTTGGACATCCCACTCGCCACTTCCCTTTCGGGTTCCAATCGAGCTATTTCCTGACGTACGATGTCACCCAGCGGCCTCCTCAGCGAGTGTCCAATCCATCTCCACTTTCTCCTGCATATTTGTTGAGCGGTTGGTCCTTGTTTTGTTTGTTCCCATAGTTTCTTGTTGGTGATTCTTTCCGGCCATCTGATCTTGAGTATAGAACGAAGACAGCTGTTGATAATGTTCTGCAACAGGCTGTTGGGAATATTCTTTGTGACCCGCCAAGTTTCTGATCCGTATAGAATAACTGACTTGACGTGTGTATTGAAGATCCGAATAATGCCTTATATATATGTTTAATGCCTTCTAAATAATATATTGTTGAGACTTTATGATAAGTGATCCAAAGACAAAGTATTTGATAGTTGCTTCTATTGCTCTCTCATGAAATGCTCTTGTGCATAAAGAGCTTACACAGAGTCCGATAAGATGACATTCGCCAACTTTCTGTGTGGTTTCAATTGTCGGTCCAAAACAATCATAATGAACTGATATAGCTACATCCTACCTGCTTTCCCGATAGCTCTTGATGTCCTTCACAATGCAATTAAGCCTTTTTTAATCAGCCCAGGAATGATAAAGGGAGACAATTTGAAAAGCGAACAGTAGTCGTAATGCAGTCTGTTATAACCAGAACAAAATATTCACTACTGAGTTGAACTAATCAGTAGTAGGCTCATTCATGCATAGATGGATAAGAGATATCAAATGAATACGCGTACAAAATTAGAATATGGAATTTATGTACGGCTACCTGCTACATTTTTTTCAAATAGTCCATAAATTCTAATCTGTACATTTAATTGTTGAAGAGTTAGATATGCAGACAGGAAGGCGGAAATCAGTTACATCTGTTTTATTACCAGTTGTAATAAAATTCCTTCTTTTTTCACTCAATTTACCAACATATTTCAATGTGGGTGTTGCATTTTATAACAAAAATATTGGTTAAACCTGGAGATAAAACTTTGTGTTTTACAGGAAATGGAAATTGATGTTCTCAGATAAAAAATTAGGCATGTTGTTTAATTTCCTATCAACTCGGGAAACACGAGTTAACTCCCTTTAGTTACTTCGTACAAGAATTCCTTTTTTATAAATTTGAGCAAAAAAAGAACAAACATTGGTGTAGAATAACACTGATCTACTTTTCTCGTTGGTTCTCACCAGCTGCATACAACACTTAACCTTTAATAAAAAGAAGTCGGCGTAAAACTTTACCTACCTTTGTCATCAAGAAGCATATTGTAAGAGCATGATGGTGAGGCAAAACATCAGGTTGGTTATGTAGCTGAAATGTAAGTGTAACAGAGAAGATTTGTAGCTCAGGTGGATGATTTACAATTAGTAGTGTTCTTTGAGCTGGTTGGTTTAAATGCTCAGGTTTCGTAAGGGTAAGTATACATATCTTGTTCGGCGGGAGTTTCTAGAAAACAAATTGACAAGTTTGTGATTAGGGAAGTAACAAAAAATTAGTAACATTTACATAGTTAGATAAGAGGAGATAAAAATTTGGTGTGTAGGAAGGCAGACGAAAAAGTGATGATGTGATATGGTGAGTAGAACTGATAAGGTCAAGAAGAATTCTCTCTTATGGAAGTTCAACAAAAGAAAAGAAGCGAGGCGTTGAAAAGGTAATTTAATGCAGTAAGAAGACGTAGAGTCATTGAAAGATGAGTCACCAGGGTAACTGGCGTCCAACGACAGATTCCTTCTAAGCACATAGGTCAGATTTCAGGCGTTTCATTGCGACAGCTTGTGCAGACGAAGAAGACCTCTTCTGTTTTTTTCTGTTAATTATTTCGAGCGATACAAGCGCGTCTGCTCGTTGTCTATTGCCTATCAGGAGTCAGGAAATCGAAGAGCTTAAACTGCATGGCCCTTTCAACCGAAAGCTCGTTGGTGCATATTCAAAGAATATGAAGTAGGCCCTTATTTCTGTAACTGCTGCCACAAATACATATGAATACGAAAGTAAAGTTGAAGGTAATTTTGAGGAGTACCTGTCGATCTTTGACTGCACCAAAGAGGAAGATCTCCGGAGCAAACAGACTAGTTTTGCTGAAAGATAAGTCCCGGACAGATCTTTGCTTAGTCTCTTATACATGATTCACATAGCACCATCAGCTTTGAAGTCGAGTTTGATGAAAACTAGCTTCTTGGTTACCATAGGGACATTAGGCTTCTTACGTTCATTCTTAACATATTTGTTGTTGATAATTTTCTTGCTTTATTCCCTCACGTTTCCAGTGGAACATAGGGCTTCAAGCTAGAAGCTTGAAGTTTCGGTAGCAGTGGTATTTATTTTTTACGAGATGGGGTTGCCAGCCTCACACCCAACCTTCCCTCTTTACCAGTCATAATGCTGGTTTAGCAAGGAAGAGGAGTGGGTCAACCTGTGTTTGAACTCCGAAACACATGGGGCAACATATATTTCTTTTAAATATCACATAAAATATACCTCGTTCAGGTATTTAATACAAATTTATGTAGCCTACACCCTGAATTCTTGCCTCATACCATGAGGAGTGTAGACAGATTCTAGAAGAAATGGGCTTTACGTATGATTTATTTTTAATACCATAGAACATCAAGCCTCTAGAAGCATAAAAATCAGCACGTTGACAGGAGATGCGGCAAAGACAGGACTTCAGGTGAGCATAGATAAGACGCAGGTGATGAAGATATCAGGCAAACAATAACAACCGACATCAGTCACTCTCAACAGATGAAATTTGAACGAAGTTACTTCTTTTATTTCGTTCCGACTACAGGCAAGTTTAGGAAAAAGTTAGATCTTCAGTAATGGGGATTATTCATGAAAGATATTCGGTAAACTGAAATAAGTGTGGGAATCTGCTGAAGCTATAATGTTTAATCGTTGATTCTATATCGCTCAAAGACTTGATGAGTCACGTAAAGCATTTCCAACAGGCTGCAAATCTTCATCACCAGCTACCCGTTTTACTCGATACTTGAAATAAGATTAACACTCAGAAAAGTGAGTCACACAGAACTCTGGGAACAAACCATCCAAGAATTTATTACGTAGCGAATATGCCTGAGGAAAAGGAGATGCGAGTTGTTGAGTGAAATTGAGTGCCTGTGGCTCGAGTGAATTTTTAATTAGCCTACGAGTGTGATCTAGAGTGGACAGCTTGAGGATAAATTAAGAATTTGATGGTGAATCTTGAAGCCAGTCAGCTAAGGACGTCTCCAGAGAAGGGGATGAAATGGAGGTGTGCTGTTGTAGCTGTATGTTTCACTTGATACCTAGGGAAACATTATTACTAAACTAATATCACATGCTCAAATCAAGGAACTTTGCACAAAAAGAATTATTTTGGTTTCATACTTTCGTCATAATTGCTTACCTAAATCTCCCACATGAATGGCGATCATCCATAGTCCAAAAATAGGGAGCGAAACAATAGGGCATACTGATAATTACAATTGTTTGAGGTATTGCAATAGCCCTGATGGAGTCATTTCTGATGAAATCTCAGCGAGGATACAAAAGACTTGAGTAGCATTTGTAAAGACAAGACGTCCAGCGTTTATTTAAAGGATGTGTGTACTGAGAAACCGTTCGTTCTGTGCTTCTTTGTGACTACAAGATATGATCACTGAAAGCGGGAGATATATGAAGGCTGAATTGAATTTGACCGTAAATGTCTGTGTTCTGTTCCCCTTGTTAAATTTTATAATATGGTGGGTATTATTAAGGTTAGGCATATAGTGCGAAGTAAGAAAGGGTAATCAGTTGACGAAGTTGTGAATCTTCACTGATTAGGATGGCTTGACCCCTTGCTTGGCGATCTGCGTTATCGCTTTCCTCTTCAAGTAACGCCAAATGTAAAAATCGTTACACTGGCTCACACACATTCATTCTTTGTAGTCACGCTGATATTTCTTCTACCATAAAATTCTGCGCAATACAGTTCCTTTGAATTTCACTTTTCCCCCATGTTTCCTACCACCATGTGGAACATGCGGAGTTCTTCATCGCAATTCAGTAGGTCATTGGCGATCCTCCTACCACTTAACCGCTGACGCCCTAATTACTATTTGGTAATGCTTTATCTCCTTGGGCCGTAAAAGAGCTATCAGAATGGGTGAAGGAAATTTCTTTATAATCGTCCAACTCAACAATATCACACAGTGATTCTTATCCCGTGTTGAAACTGTGAGCTGGAAACAAGCTGGATTTTGTTTACTAATTCAAGCAGAATTAGAAGTTATTGCTCGATCGTAGTAAAGTTGACGCGTATCAGATTGGTTTCCTCGTTCCAATCAAAGTAAAGGGATAAGGAAATCCAATGAAACAGAATAAGAGGAAAGCACTGTCATATGTCAAAGACTAGGTGAATTCGGTAGTGTGAAATTCCAAATTTATTTTGATTACAGGATTTAACCATGAGTTGATATTGTTTAGAGAACCATTTCAAAACCTGCAGGGAATACTGGACAACTATTTCGTCCTCGTTTGAGGCTCTTCATTTGTAAGGACTCACCGCCAGGATTCGCACCCAGGACACTGTGGCTGGAAGGTGAGCTCATAGAACATTAGGCTCTTGAGACCCAACGCAATTGTTGACGAGCTCGCCTCGTAATAAGGTTCGAGTACTTCCAGATTTTCCAGTTATTCTCTAACTGACGTCCGCTCATGATGAAATCCTGTAACCAATCAACCAAATCCCTACAAATCAATATCTGGATTTATTTGCTAATTGGATATTTCACCGAGTTAAATAGTACTACTTACCGGATGAGGATTCGAACACAACTTACTGTTCCTAGTCATATCAGCGGAAACTACACAAGTTTCAACTTTGTTTTATACAGCCCTGTACTTATTTCCTAATAAATTTATATTTTGTAACATTAACCTGATTTTTGGGATGGGTGTTGAATCATTCCAGTCGATTCTATCCTCAGCTAATGGCTTCACTGATGATACACTCTCTCCACTATGTTATATTCAGTTTTAATATTATCAATTTGTTCCTATCCTATTGTATAGTTCCATCCAAATACAAACAGTCGTATGGCTGAGCGTTATTCCAAATTGTTTATTTTATTAAGTTTCACCAATGAAGACTTTCCTAGAATTTCCTGCTCCTCTAATCCAAGTGAAGTCTTCCTACCACTTCAGACGTATGTATTTGGCATTACAGTAATCGTAAGGTATAAGGTTAGTGGAATTATTTTATCTTTTAGGCTTCACAGGGTCCGTTAATTAACATAATTTGTTCCAAATGAGTTTGTGGGTTCGAATGACACTTTTATTGCTGCTTTGTTTAGAGCTCTATTCAAGGATTCAGAAGGTATCTGTTTATACAGCGCCAATGCTCATGTTTGATGCCTAATTCCCCTATATGGGACCTAGTTCATGCACACCTTAGCCTGTTTGACGCATCTTCATCGCATACTGCAATATGAAGCGAACTTTTAGATTTCTCCACTAGTTTATTAGTCATCTACAGTGGTGATCACCTTGAGTGTGATTGGTTTTGTGTGTTTTCATATTCTCCAGGCTACTTTTATTGGAATTGATTGTTTCCTTGACTTGAACTTTGACCCTTTGTGTGTGAGATTTCCATGTCCATGAAGATAAGCTAGCTGTCAAAATACATGACATCTTCTCCCTCATTTCACAACACACAGACAGCCACGGACCTCAGTTCGTCTGAGACAACGTTCAAATTTTAGACAGAGGAAACACCAAGAATGCTAGAGAATTTTAAGAAGCCCACCTGCTGATCCGGCCAATCGTCAATCAATAGACACATCAAGACAGAAAAAATTTACCAACCTATAAGCAGAAAACCTCACACACAAAGGGTCATAGTTCAAGTCAAAGAAACAATCAGTACCAATACACAATTATCCCAGAGGTTCAGAAAACACACAAAAGCAACGAATCATGCTCAAGGTGACCACCACTGGAGATGACTAATAAACTCGCGGAGATATCTTAAATCTCACTTCAAATTGCAATATGCGCTGAAGATGATTTTTTTCAACTATGAACAAATATGTTACCAAAATTTTCGGACTTCTTCACGCTTAATTTCAATGGACTGAAATGTTTCGTCTACTAAAAATCACTCTGCAGGCTGAGACTACAGTTGCTTGATGCAGTTATTCACAGAAATACTATCGCACTATTATGCCTGTACCTAATGTCTGTTTCAGACTCTACAACCAGACGGTATCAAACAAATAAGTGCAGAAAAGTATCCTCCACAGGTTTGGTCACCAAATGACATCGATTAAAATGCCACTACAAAACCAGGGATTAATAGACGACTGTAATGTCCTTTATTGGGGTTTTAAGCAGTAAAAACCCACCGCGGTTTGAAATCAGGACCTTCCGTTTTCAAGACGAGCTCATAGACCTAATTCATTAATTATTCTCTTACCTGACTTGATGAACCTCGTCACATCATTTCACTAGAAATCCGAGTATCTTCCTGCATATAAACAGTCAACAATGGGCATTAGATTAATGTTAAAGTCCCAAACTAAGATGCAACGGGTATCCAGTACCTTCTAGTTATCCAGTAATTCAGCGAAGAATCTCTTTTCAGCGAATTCATCCACTTATCTGTAGAAACGCCTTATTGATCCGGAGAGAAAACCTTGATTTGTGTACACAGAAGTAACTTCTCTACCCCGTCATTCTAACTGTAGTATGAATCCAAGTTCCACGACTTTGTTATTAATGTTTTGTATTCTTTTTTTTTGAATTTTTGTATGGCATCTTAGTGACATATTCTTACACAACCATTTATTTACTCTTTCTACCTATTACATAATTTATTTTGGACACGTGTCTCCGAACTCTTTCATTAACACCCTATTTTGCTGTGATTTCAACCTTATTCAACAGCTGTAGGACAACGGCACATGTCAAGTGATCCATAACAGAAACCTCAGCGATGTCACAAAAAATCGAAGACTTACAAGCGAAAACCGACCGACAAACTGGTCGAAGAAGCAGCAAAGACAGAACTCAAGGTGAACATAGACAAGACGGAGGTCATGAAAATAACCAAACAACAACAAAAAAGCAGCAACATCCAGTGCCAATCACCATCAATGGAAAGGATTTGAAAGAGGTTACTTCATTCACTTATCTAGGGAGCATTGTCTCAACTACAGGAGGAACGGACGAGGATGTCAAATCCAGAATCGGGAAGGCGGGAAACACATTCATCAACCTGAAACCAATCTGGAAATATTCATCACTCAGCATGAACAACAAAACTCGGATTTTCAATACAAACGTCAAGTCAGTCATTTCTTCTATACGGATCAGAAACTTGGCGGGTCACAAAGAATATTTTCAACAGCCTGCTGCAGACCTTTATCAACAACTGTATTCGATTTATACTGAGGATCAGATGGCCAGAAAGAATCATCAACAAGTAATTTTTGGAACAAACAAAACAAGAACCAATCGCTCAACAAATATGCAGGAGAAAGTGGATATGGATTGGACACTGGCTGACGAGGCCGTTGGGTGACATCGTGCGTCAGGCCATAGCTCGAGTGGGACGTTCAAGGGAGACATAGAGGAGATGGTGTGAAGAAGAGTTAAAACAGTACGGAATAACATGGATGCAAGTGAAAAGTACAGCAGAAGACAGAAGTAAGTGGAGGCGTACAGCTGAAGCCCTATGTTCCACTAGGAACCCAAGGGAACAATAATAATAATATAATACTTACCAAAATTCACCCCCCCTACTAGTTATAATTTAGCTACTGATTACATTTCCTTGGAAACAGTCTTTCATCAGTTAACTGAAGTGATTTTTGTGATTTAAAGGTAAACAAACTCCGTCTCTTTTTCTAACTTAATTACTCTTCATGTTTGTTTTTTTATTTCGATGGAGAAACACCAATTTTGTATGACACGTTGATACAAAACAAATCTCCATTCAACGATGTAGCCACTTCACTTTTTAATCAAATTGGATTTGTTCATAAGTGTTGACCAAGATATCATGTTCCCTGGATAGAGAAATACTACCACTAAATAAGAGAACTTCAGAGGGATGAAATTCGGGATTATTTCTATTGAATATTGTTTATTTTAAAGAAGTTATAAAAAATGAAACTGTCCAACAAATAACCCCTACGTCACGAAGGCCACTTCGAACAAACTACAGACCTTCATCAACAGCTGGATTTACACAATACTCAACATCTGATGACCAGCCAGAAAGGATCAGCAACCAGGAGGGATCTCCGGCAATGAACGAACCCAACCAGCACGAACCAACCCTGTAAGAAATAAGTAGGAAAAAATGGAGACAGACTGACCATACTCTGAGGAAAACATCAAGTAACATCAATAGACAGGCTATCACTCAGTGGAATTCGAATGAGAAGCCGCAAGTTGATCGTCAGTGCGAAGATGACATGGAGCAGGTCATGTGAAGAGGAGATGAAAGCATGCGGGCAGATGTGAAGCCAAGTGAATACAATGGCAAAGACACGAACTCAATGGAAACGTTCGCCTGAAGGCCTATATTCCTCCAGGAACTAAAGGAAACTATAATCAAAATCTGAGGAGAGTGAGAATGCAGGATTACTTTAGACAGGTGAGAAGACTGTAGAAGATCTGGACTTTGTGACTGATTTGAGTTTAATGTCGCACAAACATCAAAACTCACAGGTGACAATCAGCAAATTGGAGGAAGAAGCAGCCAGAGAAGACAGGACTTCAAATCAACATAACTAAGATGGAGAGGATAAAAATAACCAGTCGACAACAGAAAGCAGCACCTGCACCAATCACTGTAAACGGAAGAAATTTGAGACAGATCACTTCCCCCCATATTTAGAAAGCATGCTTTCAACTACAGGCAGAGTAGATAAGGAAATAAAGCCAACGTTGGAAAGGCAAGACACTCTATTCCTCATCTGAAATCAGTTCGGAAATCTTCTGCACTTCACAACGTGAAGGACAAAATTCGAATTTTCCACACCAATGACAAATCAGTCAGTTTTTCGAAATAGGGTAAAGAAAGTTGGCAGTCACATCAGGTAAAGTATTTTAGACAGACTTCAGACTTTTATAAACAGCTGCTTTCTCTAGGTTCATATTGAATATCAAATGGCCAGGGAGACGGAACTAATGATAAAAAACTCTAGGAGCGGACTCAGAACGTCTCGCTGAACAAATATGCCGAAGCTGAGACTTTCAGCGATACCACTAGCAAGATGTGCAATTTTATGTCTGTATATGTATATATAACGTAAATATGCCGAACAAAGAGGAGATGAATCGAACACAATCTGAGGGATCCGCCGGATAACATTGTGCGCTAGGCACTCGCTGAAGTAGGAACTAAAAAGAGAACGACGAGCATACCTTTTAAAGCTGACATGTAGAAAGTTAGGCGAGAAGGAGATGACAGGCTATGGGAGATTGTGAGGTCATGTGACTTAAAATCTACAGCAGTCTAAAAATTTTCCCGTCATCATGTAGGTGACCAACTCATTCTTTCCTACTATGGAATCCCTCAAAATTTGTCGTTTTAGTTAAGCGAGAATGAAAAATAAGAATCTTAAGAAAATATTCTCATTAAACATGGAGATCAGAATTTCAAATGCTTGCGTTGTTTATTGATTCAGAAGATAATTAAAGAATCAGATCACAAATTTCTAAATAGATGAATGATATTCAGGTGAGACTGTTTTGAAGAATGAGTGACACAAGAGTTAGATTATACATGCAGCTGCACCTATTAAAATTTGGAAGATAATTGCTATGGAAATCAATTCATGACTGAAGCCAATTGGCCCATCAGACAACTAATAGCCGAATGCGAAACTTCCAAGGAGAAAGATACGAACATATGGTTCATTATGCATTTTTTATGCATTTTCTGACACCTTCAAGGTCTCTAGATCACTGGAAGATCAAGACTCCTTCTTGAACTGTTCATTTTAGTTAGGGTTATTTTTAGATATTTTTTAAACCGTTTCTCAACTGAGACAACTTTTATTTTAAACGTTGATCTCCTTATCACGACATAAGTTTTCGTATTCATGAAACGTGTGTGACATATGACGTCAATCTAGAGAATGAATGTAAATAGCATATTAATGTATTTTCATTGGAGAAGCAACAGAAAAGACGCCTTAATAATATATGGTGCCAGCCACACGATCTAATCCGACACAGTCAGGAATAGCATCAATGCTGTTATGAGGCCTTCTTCTACTACCATTTTCACTTCAAATGCAACAAAATGAAACCAGAAATATCTGTGTAATAGGAGCAGACTTCATTTTTGTTTTTGGTTGGAATATACATCGATTCAGCATTGTAGCACAGTGGTTAGGACTCTCTCCGACCATGCACATGGTCCGGGGTTCCATCCCCTGCCGACGCACATCCGATATCTATGGTCGGCCTGCGAAATTTGGGCTAACGATATCCATGCTGAAAATTCCATACTTGTACTGAAAATATGGTGTGGCATCAAGCTGTAACCAAAATAAAAAAATAAATCTTATCTTTCAGACTTAAGTGGTCAGTTGTTGTTTTATAGATGTGGAAAAGAAGCAGTAACATTTTCAGCACTTTCAATATTTTTATTTTCACAAGTATGTTTAGTGGGCATTTCAGTGGTTTCAGTTATTCACACAAATTAGCTACGAGAAACGCTGCAAAGCAACTGAATGACCCTTCTGAATATCAAGAAACTACTGGCACTTCCACCAGTTATTCGATGTACGTCCTCATCAATTACAAAATGCTATTTAGTGTATTATCTTTCATTTATGCTTAAAGGGAAACTAATCTATGCTTCGCAAGCAATACATGTCAATTTAATTAAATTTCCCTTTGAACACAACATAATAGGAAACGATAGCATAGATATATGGATAAACTGTGAGAACCATTTTCCCAAATGTATTCTGTAACAGCGTGAATGGAGGGATACATTGATAACAGAAGCTTTCTTTATCTAATCAACTGAAGAGAATTCGTGTAATAGGAATGATTCAACATCACCTGTCCACCCGGACATCTGGAAAATTCTACTACCACGCCCACGACGACAAATATCAGTGTAAACATTGATCTCCAGTAGCGATGGTGGGATTTTATCAAAGTGGGGTCTCTAGTCTTACGCTCAACCTTCTCTCTCTCTACCCTACTTACTACCAGGGACGAAGAAGAAAGATTTAGGAGTGCATTGGTGACAATAAAATAATAGAACCCAAAGCAATGGCAGTGTGACTGTTTAATAATGTTACCACTGAATTAAAGACACAATCAAACTACTCATAAGTAGTACTGTGGTGAGAGCTGTCTACTAGCTAAATTGTTAGAAAGTAATTTACGTCAATTTTTACGTTCTCAATATCGGTCGCGAGAAAATATGAACAAAGACTGATTCAAACCGACCACAGCAGACTTTGCGTAGGCGGATACAGTTAACATATAGATGATCTGACATTCAAGAAACAGTCACAAAGAGATGAAAGAATAACTTGAAGTGAGAAACAACCAATCAGAAGACTGTGTTTGTCTGCTAACAATAATCTTTAATAAGGTACCTGAAAAGCTTTAAATATGTGTTGATTTCCTTAATAAACGATCTGTTGCCTGGCCCTTGCCTTCTGTTGTTACAGTACTACTTATTTCTATTAACTTTTCATGATGTTTACTCAACTCTGTTTGTTTTCCTTTTTTTCATTCGAAAATACAACAAATACAAAAATTTATCAACTACTGTGAAAAAAACTCAACTATCATTCTGTAAGTCTTACTGTTACCTTTTTTAATGTGCATGAACATACCCAGAATCTGGAGAGATTCATTCTGGGACGAACATATTTGGGTGTGTGTGTGTGTGTGCGTCGCCTCACCTCATTTCTCAAACTCACAGTATGTACAGGTTGACAATATTTGATTGCTCTCTGTCCCATTATCATTTTCAGATACTGGCCTATTCATACACAGCATGCTATCAAACTAGCCTAGTTCCGTTTTACAGCTATTGTTTCATGCTGAGATGAATTACATTCAGAAAGTGCATGGTTCTTTGATTGTATATGACAAATGATTACATCAGCTCTATTGTTTTCTTGGGCCTATATTTCATTGCTATCTTTTCTCAAGGGAATTATGTACAGCTCTGTCAAAGAATGGATACAACTAACAAACATAGTCAAAAAATGCTGATCGTTCCACCTGTTTGGGGTCAATCTCCTCAGCGGTGTGCCCGTTACGACCCGATGCAATGAGCTGAACCAACTTGAAGCAATGCATCCCTTTAAATCAAAATCGTGGCTTAGAGTTCAAACACTCTAAGGTTTAACCTCACCATAGTTTCTTTTGACAAGGGTAATAATTCGGGTCATAATATGTCAACCAATAAAGGAAGCATAGATGGCTGGTGCTACGTACTGCCGATTGATTGAGATGAGTGAATGTGCACCACTCGCATAGACTAGTAGCACTTTCCACGCAATCAAATCGAAGTGACGTAAACACCAAACAGCTAGTAAATCAAATTCGTAATCCACACGGCTGACGAACGTGGCCTCTAACGAGTGAAATCTAATTTCAGTGTTTAGATCACCTCGATCTAACTGGGTAGAAAGCAAAAATGTCTAATGAGAATGTTATCTGTTCATATCAATGAATCAGAAATATACAGAGTTATGCATTTATGCCTTATTTCACTTTGAGATCAAGTTTAAATAATGATGGTTTTATGAGTATTCACATTTGATCATAGGGAATAAAAAGACAGCTACAGGGAAGAAAATTTTCTTTTCGACGAAGTCATCATCTAGGCTGTACATTCGTGTATTCTGGAACTTTCCGATCTATTTGATATAAATACACGACAAAATGCAGTCTTCTGAACACCTTGAGCAGCAATATTCGTATGTTTGGCATGCGATTCGCCCCTATGAAATGTAAGATGCTGCTACAGGACTGGACTACGTCAACTCCTAGCTTAGTGATACGGAGTGAAGTGATAGAACATGTTGACCACTTCACCTATTTGGGAAGTTGTATCAGCACCAACGGATTGATTGGTGACGAAATCACAGCACGGATCCAGAAAGCTCGGGCTGCTTTCGCTAACTTACACCGTCTCTGGCGTAGGCGTGACATCCGGCTGTCAACCAAGGGACGTGTATACTGCTCAGCAGTTCGCTCCGTCCTTCTCTATGGCGGTGAGACGTGGCCATTGAGAGCGGAAGACATGAAGAGACTGTCTGTTTTTGACCACAGATGTTTAAGATTTCTTTCTCACGTTAGGTGGCATAATAAGGTAATTAATGTTGATGTTAGGCGTACAGTATTGGGCAAAGAGGGAAAATCAATCGAAGAGGCTATGAAGTTACATAGATTGAGATGGTTAGGCCACGTGCTACGCATGCCTAACCATCGTCTCCCCCACCACGACGCGCATTACTAGCTGATATAGGTGCAGGTTGGAAAAGAGTAAGTGGTGGCCAAACAAAAACATGGCATCAATGCATGAAATCCCTGACAGTTAAACTGGGTCAGGTAGGGAGATGCAGACTTCCGGGTTGGGGCCCTCGGAACTCTAAGAATCAATGGCTGGAGACTATAGGTGACATGGCTCAAAATCGTTGTCAATGGCTAGCGCAGATGTATTCAATCTCTTTAACCTTCATATTCCTTTCTACCATTACTCATTCTGTTTCACTCTTATACTTATCTAAATTCTATTGATTCTCTTCTCTCATTTTCCTGTCTACCTTTGTGTGCTATTTGGAACGTGGCAACTCGAACTGCTGCACTTCGGTGCCAAGTTCTATGTTGAATCCAGCAGCAGCAGATGTCTTCGTCGAAAAGAAAATTTTCTTCGCTGCAACTGTCTTTTCATGAGTATTGTTACACTATTTTATGATGGAAACAAAAGTGGAGAGTAGGCTGAGCAGTTAAGTGCATTCGACCATACATGTCACTCACTGCAGAATAAGACACGTCAGCGCACCTGTAGTGGAATACTCGCCAATCCAACACGTGATCTGTCATTTGATCATTGGTCGATGCACTCCATGACCTCTCTTGGCTGACTGGGAAGGTTGAACGTGAGGCCAATAACTCCAACCTGTAGGAACAATTATTACCGCTACTGGAAATTCAAAAATCAAGCTTGAACTTAGGAATGCAAGAGATTAAAAAAACTACTAATAATAATATATTTTCATTTTGTACATGATGGACGCCCGTTTACAGGCATCATCAATATGATAAATTACATATACGATTGGTAAACATATTTAATAATAGTAATTTAATAAAATACATTTTTTCCTACCTGTGTAGGACACACCAATTGTACAGGCATGAATAAGTATTATTTAAGTTACATAAATTTGGTTCATGGTTAAATAATGTGATTGCAGTCATTTTGTCTATGGGAACAATATGATAACTAGTCATTCAATGGAGCACATCAAGAAATATAGAAATATTGTCTTCGCATTAACAAAAACAACCCAATATGTTTTGGATTGATTACAAATACTTGGGAAAAAAATAAAGCTTGAAGTAATTCCTCCATATAACTTTGGTGTGTACGGCACCCGATATCTATGGTCGGCCTGAATTTGGGCTACCGATATCCATGCTGAAAATTCCACACTTGTACTGAAAATACGGTGTGGAATCAAGCTGTAAATCAAAATAAAAAAAATAAAAAATAATTCTTGATTTATATCTAAATTTGATAATAATTTAAAATAAGTGATACACTTGTATACTTTTGTCAGCATATTCATCGTAACATCACAAGTGAATTGTACTCAATGTAGACTAATAATAATGACAGTTTATATTTTCTTATAAACGGGTGTTTTCAAGAAATGCAAGCTATTTTTGCAGACACGATCAGTTATGTTGTAAGTTACAATCGTGAAGTATTATAAATCAATACTTTTTTATTGGTATAAAGGTATATTTCACAACTGTAATCCAGGTTGCGTCATTAGTGAAGGTAATGCCTAATTCACGAGGGAATTGTAAGATATGGGACCAATAATGTTTGCAGATCATCTGTCATTGTAAATGGTCAAATATCCACATTCTTCATTCTCATTCAAAAAGTCAAATTGAAGCTAAAATGGTGAGAGACAAAAGAAGACAAACAACAACAACGCAAAAGAAAGCAAGTGGAGTCTTCCAGGAGTGATTAATATGTATATATACATTTATATTCTGTTTAGTAACTATAGTTATTTTGGTGCACTAACTAACTAGTCCCCTGATGCTGACTTTTATATTGTGTGAACTAATATTATTGTCCTGTGTAAAAATGTCTATCATGTACTTCCAATAATATAAAAATTTATAATTGTAGTTTGTAGTAACTACACATTTAATGGACTTAAAATATCTATGTAGGCTTAAAAAGAGGGTGTAAGAGTCAGACGCAGAAGTGAATTGTCATCTTGGAGCAGTCTGGTGACTGAGGAGATGAACACTGCGAGTGTGTTTGCACTGAATAAGAACCTCTCAAATATCAAATGTAGATGGTGAATGAATCTCAATATATAAGGTGAATAATTCGTAGCTGAGGTTTGATTTCTATAGAAGAATTTAGAAATGATGCTTTAGTGTGTATGACTACAAAGTGTGAATTCATTTTTAAGTATATGTAAACTGAGAAAGATGTAATTGATGAGGAAGAATAACTTCAGATCCAGAATTTAAACCACACAAATTACGTTGTTATTGAGAAGTTTGAAATGTAAATAATGGTTGTCAACAGCGATGAATAGATAATTTTCGACTAATTCGCGTGAATACTACTTTTTTCACTCCTTGTATTCAAAGTGGAACATAATGTTTCTATGGCATATCT
Organism: Trichobilharzia szidati; assembly: GCA_944472155.2. Taxonomy (NCBI): domain Eukaryota; kingdom Metazoa; phylum Platyhelminthes; class Trematoda; order Strigeidida; family Schistosomatidae; genus Trichobilharzia; species Trichobilharzia szidati. The sequence goes on along the minus strand of OX235277.1, from coordinate 65,061,834 downwards.
CCAATATAATCGGCTCTCTAAAATCACTTTTAGATGGCTCCTTCTCTATTTGCGTAATTCCAGTTGCCACTGAAATGACATTTGCCTTTTTACTCTTGAAATTCAAACCCTCCAGATTCCAGGTGTGTTCGAATTAAAGCCTCAGTGTTTGACTTCACTTGGACATCGTTTCGGACGTTGTCTGAGCTATCTTTATTGCTATCTGCATATTTGTTGAGCTTTAGGGTGATGGCAGGCTTACTGCCCTTTAAGGATTCTTGTTGTTCATCCTTTCCGACTCGTTGTCAGTGCTGAGTCTGGATAACCGTTAGTTGAAGTCTACTGCTTTTGGCCTTGAAATAAATGATTCACTCAGACAAAGAATCATGATTTGTCTGACTGAGTCTGCTTAACTGCTGCACCAGTAGTCAAACAGCCGCCTCGCAGACTGTTATCTCGGCTTCATTTATCATCCAATATGTAACACGAAATCCAATTCGAAATAACTATGTTATTGTTTAATCTCTACAAAAGTGTGACTTATTCTTCGACTAAGAATCCTTTAACATAAAGCTCATGACACAAGAGACAGAATGTACTCCGTCATAACAGCTCAGGCAGTCAACTTAGAATACCAGCTGTATTTAGAAAATGTTAAAATTTAAGACAGCCGGAATATTATTAGTGATAGACTGGCTCCAAAAGTTTAACCACAAGAACAATAAGAATTCCGCAGACAACCAATCAAACCCATGGTTACCGTTCTTGGAAAATTCTTATGAAAATCATTTCCTATTGAAACAGGTTATGAAAATGTCATTCATAAAGGGGCATATGAGAACTTCACCCCTAAATTACTCAGCTTAATTAACACAGTCGTATTAGAAACATCCATCCGAACTATAAATTACCCGTACTAAAAATATATCGCTTTCATGGAATAGGAAACTCAAAAGGAGGCAGATATCGAACTTCGGTAGTTGTGTGCAAGATGGTTTTTGATAGTAATACTGCCTTTGGTCCAGACAGTACTTTTGACACAATTTGCAATTTTCAGCATGTGTGCAATATTGCATCCAAATATCCCTTTTTCATCACTTAATAATTAATAAACCATCTATATTAATAACAATTTTTTTCATTCCTTCACGTTCCCAGTGGAACATAGGGCTTCAAGCTAGAGCCTTGAAGTTTCTGTAGCAGTGTTTATTTTTACAGTTTGAGGTTGCTAGCCTCATGCACAACCCTTCCTCTTTCCCAGCTTTAGTTCTGGCTTAGCGAGGTAAAGGAGTGAGTCGGCCGGGGATCGAACCCTGGACCATGTGCATGGTCGGCGAGCGTCCTAACCGCTATGCCACCAACGCACAGATTAATAACAATACCAGTAAAAAAATATAAAATTCAAAGTGCGAAGAAAAGAGATAGGGATGACGATATGTGAAGGACAGAAAGCATAAGAAGAAACTTTTATTTGTTGTTTCGCAGTCTGTTGGAAGTTTCATGAACACACTAATATTATCACATCTAATGCATGCTAAATAAGGAACCGTTGAGATTTTGTAATCAGTGGTCGGAACACAAAGTATTTGATAATTGCTTCTATTCCTTTCTCGTGAATTGTTGTTGTGCATAAAAAGCATACCCAGAGGCTGACAAGATGATAGTCGCCAACTTTCTGAGTGAATTCAATAGTCTTTCCAAAACAGTATTAATGAGCTGGTTAACCAAAACCCTACCTGCCTTCCGACAGCTCTAGGTATCCTTCGCAGAGGGACAGTCTGCACAGTGAACAGTAGTCGTAACGTCGTCTGTTTTTGCCAAAACATGATATTAGCTACTGAGTTGAAAAAATCAGCAGTAGGCTCATTCATGTATAGAAAGATAATTGATATCGAATGAATAAAGCATTCACTTACAAATACCTGGTACTTTTTCAAATAGTCCTTCAGAAAACAATGGCTGCCTATTTAATTATCGAAGAATCAGGTGTTCAGATAAGATGGTGGAAATAATTACAGCTATTTTATTACCAGTGGTAATTAAATTCCTTCTTTATTCACTGTACCATCATATTTCAATGTTGCCATTTTCCTTAATTCAAAATGTTAGTTTTTGAGAAAACATTTGATGTTATACGAGAGGTGGAATTTGTTATTTTCGGGAGAAAAAAAAGAGCGTATAGTTTGATTTCAATTCTACCCGAAAAAAACGAAATAACTCCCTTTAGTTATCATAAATGTTTATCTGAATTATGTCCACTTGGAAAAAAATATTTATGACTACTGAAACTTCGAAATATTTGGTACATTTTCAGGAGAAGTACGCACCAGAAGGGTTGTGAAGTAGACCGGTTGTATATTATTGTTATTATGATTATTGTTCCTTTGTGTTCCTAGTGGAATATAGAGCTTCAACTACACGTCTCCACTTGTTTCTGTCTTCTGCTGTACTTTTCACTTGCATCCATGTTAGTCCATACTGTTTCAACCCTTCTTCACACAATCTCTTCCATGTCACCCTTGGACGTCCTACTCGCCTCTTCCCTTTCGGGTTCCACTCGAGCGATGGCCTGACGCGCGATGTCACACATCGGCCTACTTAGCGAGTGTCCAATCCATCTCCACTTTCTCCTGCATATTTGTTGGGCAATTGGTTCCTGTTTTGTTTGTTCCCATAGCTTCTTGTTTGTGATTCTTTCCGGCTGCCATCTGATCTTCAGGATAGAGCGAAGACAGCTGTTGATAAAGGTCTGCAGCTTGTTGTAAATATTCCTTGTGACCCGCCAACTTTCTGATCCTTATAGAAGAACTGACTTGACCTTTGTATTGAAAATCCGAATCATTTTGTTATTGACGCTGAGTGTCGAAGATTTCCAGATTGGTTTCAGGTTGATGAATGTGTTTCTCGCCTTCCCGATTCTCGATTTGACATCCTCGTTCGTTCCTCTAGACAGTTAGTGTTGATATTTTTAAATGTCACACAAAATGTACCATATTCATGTATTTGTTATAGATTCACATACTCTATACGTTGAATTCTAGGAACTGTGCACAAACACATTTCAGTCGGTCACGGTTTCTCTGTAATCACTCAAGTAGATGAAATGTGTTCCGTGTACTCCTTTGAGTTTAGTAATATTTTTGCTTTATATCTCGTCTACACGACCCATTTATATTATTCATACGTATTTAGACGTTTCAATTAAGTTTTCCCCCAGGCTCTGTTAGATTAATTTGACTTTTGCATATCACATGTTCATTTTTTACTCTAATTGTTTGCCTTTGTCCTTGTTCAATCTTTAATTGTAATAATTATTGGCGTTTTTTTACATCTGCTGGGTGTTGCTTAACAGTGCAGGTCTGTTTGAGTGAATACAGGTCATTCTGACCAAGGACTGTCAGAGGGAAGCTTTGTTGTGTGATTCTTGTTGATATAGCTTTTGATCCCTACTCGTTGGGAATATTTTCCTTGATTTTGTGGTCTTTTTCACAGCTGAACATTTGTTAACTACCACTACTACGGCACTGTCAGGGCAAATTTGCGTTTCGATGTGATTCTCCTGGAATGGTGTCGTTAAAATAATGATTCATAATCGATCTTTCCCTGCATTAAGAACGTTTTATGATAGCGTGTGTCTCAACAAAGTTTTATCAGCTATACGGTGGATCAGATTCTTGCGTTCAGACGATATACGAATAAATTTGGTCGCCACAATAGTTGCGAAGTCATTCCTATTACAGTTGTTCTTAGCTGACTCGATGAAGATAGATTCATTTACCAATCTCTACTTCAACCCGTTCACTTTAGATTTTACCATTGACACTGTCTCATTCTCTGTTATGGTTAAATGTAAGCACATTAGCTGTTTACTCGATTTCTTATCTTGTATTCCTCAGGGTATCTAGATTTCAATAGGATCTCGTTTGATCGATTCAAAACTGCAACTTTGACTTTACGATCATGATAAATAGGCTCCTCACACCCTTTAACTGACATAATTTCTTTCTATATGAATATGAGAATGTCAATGGTACTTTTATTCGCGCTTTGTTAAGAATTCTGAGTAGGTCTTCAACAGGAGTACGGATGTTTTAAAGATTCAACTGTTGGTGTTGTTAACTTTCAGCCTCCCTTTTTTAATTTATCCTATGCTAATTATTATTTTTTAATATATATTCTAACGATTTTCTACGCGCTTCCTGATTGATTTATCGGAGTAATTATAGGGTATCGAAGCATACTTCTTGCCCTAGATCTCTTTTGGTGAAGACTTTAGTAACTGAGGTTTCATTTACCAAATCAAGGAAGCGAGGGTGATTCAACACTTATTCTGGTCATCTGGTAACATTTGCCACCATTCACAATGATTGAGAAAGAAAGGCTATAAAAGTCAAGTTTCAAAGTTGCATAGTTGTAACGGATATGATTAAGAAGGATGAACAGCGATAGAATCTTCATCCAATAAATATTACAGTTCCACTGTGTGAGAGATTGAGTGACAGATACGATAAACAAATTAGTATACAATAATGAGAATATGCAACGTTAAATGTGATGGTTAAAAATAGGTCCCCTAGATAGCATTCATTGCTGAGTTGAGCGTAAAAAAATTTGCTTTCACTCAGAATAAATGTGCTACTTGAATTTGCAAAATTCACACTGTTAGAATTGAATGGACCTCAATGTTTTGTTTAAAAAGGAACACTTTAGAGCCTGACATAATAGTTGCTTGGTTCAGTCATCGGTAGGGACATAAGCACACCAGTATGCGTGTGCATGAAGCCTGCCTTTTAAACCTTGAAATTCAAACCCTCCAGAGGATACGTGTTGTCCACTTGAATCTTTGTTGCGTAACTTCACTTAGGTATCTCTTCTGCCTATGTCCAGTTCATCTTTGTTTCTTTCGTCATATTTGTTAAGAAGGAGGTTCTTGACAGTCTCACTGCCATCCAGGGTTTCTCCTTGTTTATCTTTTCTAATTTACTATCAGTATTAGATGAAGATAACCGTTAGTGGAGGTCTACAGTTTTGGTGTTGGATTGACTGACTCACTTAGATACAAAATCACTGTTTGTTTGTTTCAGAGTGCCAAAGTGTCGCACCAGTAGTTTGACAGCAGGTACTCAGACTGTTATTCCAGCTTCAGTTATCAACCAACACGTTGAACAAAATCCAATTTCAGATCATCGGATAATGGTTTAAACTCTGCAAAAAATGCCGCTCGAATTCATGGACAAAACGTTGCCAACAGAAGATGCAACATGTACTCCAGTAAGGGGACAGACAACTATGGATACCAGTTGGATATAGATAATGTGAATATTTAAGACGGAGGAAATATTATTAGTGGTGGAATATCTACAAAAGTTTAAACACAAGAACAATAAAAATTCCTCAGACAACGAATCACAGCCATGGTGACCATTCTTGGAGGATTCTAACGAAACTTAATTCAAATTGAAACAGGAGAGGAAAAGGTCATGCAGAAACGGGAGTTAATTCATTATGACGAAGATATCAAAGTTCAGTATTTGTTTGTGAGGTATGTATGGCCTCCAAAGCCTCAGGTTGGTCGGGGGTGGGTGACTTGCGCTGCGGGTCGGCCACCCCTTCGCACACCTCTCTAAATGCTCACATATGAATAGGCGTCTTTCATAGCCTCTCCTGAGGAAGTCCTACTCACTGCCTTCACGTGGCGGAGGTGTTTTTCACCAAAGTGAGAGGGCGAAAGCGGATGCCCGGCGCTCTTCACCGGGTTGACTGTCCATTGGATGACAGTCTAGGGGAGATGGCAAAACCCTGATTCCGAACCTCCAACGACTGGCGTATGAAGCTCACTGGAGCTCACCGGCAGACGTATGAACAAAGGACTTGTTGGATGTCCTGGATGTCTGGCCCCATTCAAAAAGGCGTATGAACCGAACTCCGGTCACCGGCTGCCAATGAATAGTGGACTCCCTACTCCACTCCTACTGCCTTGTAGGTCACACTTGGTTGTGTAAAGGCTAGAGCTGCACTCTCAAACAAAAGGCCGAGCAATTCTGGGGACATCACTCGTACCGAATTCCCATGAAACTTCATGAACTCTCTTACAAACGATTCGAGATGTTCATGAAGCCGGCTCATCCTCCCGTAGGAGATAGCTGAAGTAAAGTAAAAGTAAGTATTTTTATTACTAATAATGCATTTATTTCAGACAGTACTTCTGACACAGTTTGGAACTCGCAGCATGTGTCCAACATGGCATGTTGCACATGTCTAAAGTTGTTGAAACAAATAAAAGAAGGCAAGTGTCCAGTACAGGTTTAACCACTTGATGACATAAATTAAAAAGACATTTGACAACCAGAGAGTACTAGGTAAACGTCTCGTTCTTGAGCATTGCTTACAAATCACGACCCAGCAGACCTGATTCAGTGGCCCATGAATTTCACCCAATTCTGATTCATCATATATGCAGCAAACACTATAAATCCCTTCGGCGTATACTTATTCTCTTACCTGAGTTGGCGGACCCTGTTAGTTACGATTTTCCACTAGAACTTCAGGTAACTTTCTGTATTAGGTTTGTCCGTAGTGAACATCAAAATAAGTTTCAATCTCAAACCAGGATGAATCAAGCAACCAGTAATTTCCGGTTGTTCAGTGTTATTCTATTAGATTTCAGCTCGTGATGAAGTTTGTAATTAAAAATTCAAATGTGTCCAGTATTTTTCTGTCAAATATTCATTTGAAGGTCCCTCTTGAATAAGTTTTAAATATCTGGTGAAATGTTTTTATTTGCTTTTACTCAGAATAAATGTGCTACTTGAATTTGCAGAATTCACACTGTTAGAATTGAATGGACCTCAATGTTTTGTTTAAAAAGGAACACTTGAGAGCCTGACATAATAGTTGCTTGGTTCAGTCATCGGTAGGGACATAAGCACACCAGTATGCGTGTGCATGAAGCCTGCCTTTTAAACCTTGAAATTCAAACCCTCCAGAGGATACGTGTTGTCCACTTGAATCTTTGTTGCGTAACTTCACTTAGGTATCTCTTCTGCCTATGTCCAGTTCATCTTTGTTTCTTTCGTCATATTTGTTAAGAAGGAGGTTCTTGACAGTCTCACTGCCATCCAGGGTTTCTCCTTGTTTATCTTTTCTAATTTACTATCAGTATTAGATGAAGATAACCGTTAGTGGAGGTCTACAGTTTTGGTGTTGGATTGACTGACTCACTTAGATACAAAATCACTGTTTGTTTGTTTCAGAGTGCCAAAGTGTCGCACCAGTAGTTTGACAGCAGGTACTCAGACTGTTATTCCAGCTTCAGTTATCAACCAACACGTTGAACAAAATCCAATTTCAGATCATCGGATAATGGTTTAAACTCTGCAAAAAATGCCGCTCGAATTCATGGACAAAACGTTGCCAACAGAAGATGCAACATGTACTCCAGTAAGGGGACAGACAACTATGGATACCAGTTGGATATAGATAATGTGAATATTTAAGACGGAGGAAATATTATTAGTGGTGGAATATCTACAAAAGTTTAAACACAAGAACAATAAAAATTCCTCAGACAACGAATCACAGCCATGGTGACCATTCTTGGAGGATTCTAACGAAACTTAATTCAAATTGAAACAGGAGAGGAAAAGGTCATGCAGAAACGGGAGTTAATTCATTATGACGAAGATATCAAAGTTCAGTATTTGTTTGTGAGGTATGTATGGCCTCCAAAGCCTCAGGTTGGTCGGGGGTGGGTGACTTGCGCTGCGGGTCGGCCACCCCTTCGCACACCTCTCTAAATGCTCACATATGAATAGGCGTCTTTCATAGCCTCTCCTGAGGAAGTCCTACTCACTGCCTTCACGTGGCGGAGGTGTTTTTCACCAAAGTGAGAGGGCGAAAGCGGATGCCCGGCGCTCTTCACCGGGTTGACTGTCCATTGGATGACAGTCTAGGGGAGATGGCAAAACCCTGATTCCGAACCTCCAACGACTGGCGTATGAAGCTCACTGGAGCTCACCGGCAGACGTATGAACAAAGGACTTGTTGGATGTCCTGGATGTCTGGCCCCATTCAAAAAGGCGTATGAACCGAACTCCGGTCACCGGCTGCCAATGAATAGTGGACTCCCTACTCCACTCCTACTGCCTTGTAGGTCACACTTGGTTGTGTAAAGGCTAGAGCTGCACTCTCAAACAAAAGGCCGAGCAATTCTGGGGACATCACTCGTACCGAATTCCCATGAAACTTCATGAACTCTCTTACAAACGATTCGAGATGTTCATGAAGCCGGCTCATCCTCCCGTAGGAGGTAGCTGAAGTAAAGTAAAAGTAAGTATTTTTATTACTAATAATGCATTTATTTCAGACAGTACTTCTGACACAGTTTGGAACTCGCAGCATGTGTCCAACATGGCATGTTGCACATGTCTAAAGTTGTTGAAACAAATAAAAGAAGGCAAGTGTCCAGTACAGGTTTAACCACTTGATGACATAAATTAAAAAGACATTTGACAACCAGAGAGTACTAGGTAAACGTCTCGTTCTTGAGCATTGCTTACAAATCACGACCAAGCAGACCTGATTCAGTGGCCCATGAATTTCACCCAATTCTGATTCATCATATATGCAGCAAACACTATAAATCCCTTCGGCGTATACTTATTCTCTTACCTGAGTTGGCGGACCCTGTTAGTTACGATTTTCCACTAGAACTTCAGGTAACTTTCTGTATTAGGTTTGTCCGTAGTGAACATCAAAATAAGTTTCAATCTCAAACCAGGATGAATCAAGCAACCAGTAATTTCCGGTTGTTCAGTGTTATTCTATTAGATTTCAGCTCGTGATGAAGTTTGTAATTAAAAATTCAAATGTGTCCAGTATTTTTCTGTCAAATATTCATTTGAAGGTCCCTCTTGAATAAGTTTTAAATATCTGGTGAAATGTTTTTATTTGCTTTTACTCAGAATAAATGTGCTACTTGAATTTGCAGAATTCACACTGTTAGAATTGAATGGACCTCAATGTTTTGTTTAAAAAGGAACACTTGAGAGCCTGACATAATAGTTGCTTGGTTCAGTCATCGGTAGGGACATAAGCACACCAGTATGCGTGTGCATGAAGCCTGCCTTTTAAACCTTGAAATTCAAACCCTCCAGAGGATACGTGTTGTCCACTTGAATCTTTGTTGCGTAACTTCACTTAGGTATCTCTTCTGCCTATGTCCAGTTCATCTTTGTTTCTTTCGTCATATTTGTTAAGAAGGAGGTTCTTGACAGTCTCACTGCCATCCAGGGTTTCTCCTTGTTTATCTTTTCTAATTTACTATCAGTATTAGATGAAGATAACCGTTAGTGGAGGTCTACAGTTTTGGTGTTGGATTGACTGACTCACTTAGATACAAAATCACTGTTTGTTTGTTTCAGAGTGCCAAAGTGTCGCACCAGTAGTTTGACAGCAGGTACTCAGACTGTTATTCCAGCTTCAGTTATCAACCAACACGTTGAACAAAATCCAATTTCAGATCATCGGATAATGGTTTAAACTCTGCAAAAAATGCCGCTCGAATTCATGGACAAAACGTTGCCAACAGAAGATGCAACATGTACTCCAGTAAGGGGACAGACAACTATGGATACCAGTTGGATATAGATAATGTGAATATTTAAGACGGAGGAAATATTATTAGTGGTGGAATATCTACAAAAGTTTAAACACAAGAACAATAAAAATTCCTCAGACAACGAATCACAGCCATGGTGACCATTCTTGGAGGATTCTAACGAAACTTAATTCAAATTGAAACAGGAGAGGAAAAGGTCATGCAGAAACGGGAGTTAATTCATTATGACGAAGATATCAAAGTTCAGTATTTGTTTGTGAGGTATGTATGGCCTCCAAAGCCTCAGGTTGGTCGGGGGTGGGTGACTTGCGCTGCGGGTCGGCCACCCCTTCGCACACCTCTCTAAATGCTCACATATGAATAGGCGTCTTTCATAGCCTCTCCTGAGGAAGTCCTACTCACTGCCTTCACGTGGCGGAGGTGTTTTTCACCAAAGTGAGAGGGCGAAAGCGGATGCCCGGCGCTCTTCACCGGGTTGACTGTCCATTGGATGACAGTCTAGGGGAGATGGCAAAACCCTGATTCCGAACCTCCAACGACTGGCGTATGAAGCTCACTGGAGCTCACCGGCAGACGTATGAACAAAGGACTTGTTGGATGTCCTGGATGTCTGGCCCCATTCAAAAAGGCGTATGAACCGAACTCCGGTCACCGGCTGCCAATGAATAGTGGACTCCCTACTCCACTCCTACTGCCTTGTAGGTCACACTTGGTTGTGTAAAGGCTAGAGCTGCACTCTCAAACAAAAGGCCGAGCAATTCTGGGGACATCACTCGTACCGAATTCCCATGAAACTTCATGAACTCTCTTACAAACGATTCGAGATGTTCATGAAGCCGGCTCATCCTCCCGTAGGAGGTAGCTGAAGTAAAGTAAAAGTAAGTATTTTTATTACTAATAATGCATTTATTTCAGACAGTACTTCTGACACAGTTTGGAACTCGCAGCATGTGTCCAACATGGCATGTTGCACATGTCTAAAGTTGTTGAAACAAATAAAAGAAGGCAAGTGTCCAGTACAGGTTTAACCACTTGATGACATAAATTAAAAAGACATTTGACAACCAGAGAGTACTAGGTAAACGTCTCGTTCTTGAGCATTGCTTACAAATCACGACCCAGCAGACCTGATTCAGTGGCCCATGAATTTCACCCAATTCTGATTCATCATATATGCAGCAAACACTATAAATCCCTTCGGCGTATACTTATTCTCTTACCTGAGTTGGCGGACCCTGTTAGTTACGATTTTCCACTAGAACTTCAGGTAACTTTCTGTATTAGGTTTGTCCGTAGTGAACATCAAAATAAGTTTCAATCTCAAACCAGGATGAATCAAGCAACCAGTAATTTCCGGTTGTTCAGTGTTATTCTATTAGATTTCAGCTCGTGATGAAGTTTGTAATTAAAAATTCAAATGTGTCCAGTATTTTTCTGTCAAATATTCATTTGAAGGTCCCTCTTGAATAAGTTTTAAATATCTGGTGAAATGTTTTTATTTGCTTTTACTCAGAATAAATGTGCTACTTGAATTTGCAGAATTCACACTGTTAGAATTGAATGGACCTCAATGTTTTGTTTAAAAAGGAACACTTGAGAGCCTGACATAATAGTTGCTTGGTTCAGTCATCGGTAGGGACATAAGCACACCAGTATGCGTGTGCATGAAGCCTGCCTTTTAAACCTTGAAATTCAAACCCTCCAGAGGATACGTGTTGTCCACTTGAATCTTTGTTGCGTAACTTCACTTAGGTATCTCTTCTGCCTATGTCCAGTTCATCTTTGTTTCTTTCGTCATATTTGTTAAGAAGGAGGTTCTTGACAGTCTCACTGCCATCCAGGGTTTCTCCTTGTTTATCTTTTCTAATTTACTATCAGTATTAGATGAAGATAACCGTTAGTGGAGGTCTACAGTTTTGGTGTTGGATTGACTGACTCACTTAGATACAAAATCACTGTTTGTTTGTTTCAGAGTGCCAAAGTGTCGCACCAGTAGTTTGACAGCAGGTACTCAGACTGTTATTCCAGCTTCAGTTATCAACCAACACGTTGAACAAAATCCAATTTCAGATCATCGGATAATGGTTTAAACTCTGCAAAAAATGCCGCTCGAATTCATGGACAAAACGTTGCCAACAGAAGATGCAACATGTACTCCAGTAAGGGGACAGACAACTATGGATACCAGTTGGATATAGATAATGTGAATATTTAAGACGGAGGAAATATTATTAGTGGTGGAATATCTACAAAAGTTTAAACACAAGAACAATAAAAATTCCTCAGACAACGAATCACAGCCATGGTGACCATTCTTGGAGGATTCTAACGAAACTTAATTCAAATTGAAACAGGAGAGGAAAAGGTCATGCAGAAACGGGAGTTAATTCATTATGACGAAGATATCAAAGTTCAGTATTTGTTTGTGAGGTATGTATGGCCTCCAAAGGCTCAGGTTGGTCGGGGGTGGGTGACTTGCGCTGCGGGTCGGCCACCCCTTCGCACACCTCTCTAAATGCTCACATATGAATAGGCGTCTTTCATAGCCTCTCCTGAGGAAGTCCTACTCACTGCCTTCACGTGGCGGAGGTGTTTTTCACCAAAGTGAGAGGGCGAAAGCGGATGCCCGGCGCTCTTCACCGGGTTGACTGTCCATTGGATGACAGTCTAGGGGAGATGGCAAAACACTGATTCCGAACCTCCAACGACTGGCGTATGAAGCTCACTGGAGCTCACCGGCAGACGTATGAACAAAGGACTTGTTGGATGTCCTGGATGTCTGGCCCCATTCAAAAAGGCGTATGAACCGAACTCCGGTCACCGGCTGCCAATGAATAGTGGACTCCCTACTCCACTCCTACTGCCTTGTAGGTCACACTTGTTTGTGTAAAGGGTAGAGCTGCACTCTCAAACAAAAGGCCGAGCAATTCTGGGGACATCACTCGTACCGAATTCCCATGAAACTTCATGAACTCTCTTACAAACGATTCGAGATGTTCATGAAGCCGGCTCATCCTCCCGTAGGAGGTAGCTGAAGTAAAGTAAAAGTAAGTATTTTTATTACTAATAATGCATTTATTTCAGACAGTACTTCTGACACAGTTTGGAACTCGCAGCATGTGTCCAACATGGCATGTTGCACATGTCTAAAGTTGTTGAAACAAATAAAAGAAGGCAAGTGTCCAGTACAGGTTTAACCACTTGATGACATAAATTAAAAAGACATTTGACAACCAGAGAGTACTAGGTAAACGTCTCGTTCTTGAGCATTGCTTACAAATCACGACCAAGCAGACCTGATTCAGTGGCCCATGAATTTCACCCAATTCTGATTCATCATATATGCAGCAAACACTATAAATCCCTTCGGCGTATACTTATTCTCTTACCTGAGTTGGCGGACCCTGTTAGTTACGATTTTCCACTAGAACTTCAGGTAACTTTCTGTATTAGGTTTGTCCGTAGTGAACATCAAAATAAGTTTCAATCTCAAACCAGGATGAATCAAGCAACCAGTAATTTCCGGTTGTTCAGTGTTATTCTATTAGATTTCAGCTCGTGATGAAGTTTGTAATTAAAAATTCAAATGTGTCCAGTATTTTTCTGTCAAATATTCATTTGAAGGTCCCTCTTGAATAAGTTTTAAATATCTGGTGAAATGTTTTTATTTAAATTGTCTTCCTTCAGTTAACTGAAATGTTTTCAAGAAATCATTTTTATGATTGAAGTGTAAACAAAATCTGTCTCCTTACTTAACTTAATTACTGTTCATGTTTTCGACGCAAAAGGACGAATGCTGGATAACACGCTGGTAGCAATAAATCTATTTTCAACAATGTAACCACTTTATATTTTCAATTAGATATGATGTATAAATTAAGTGTTTAGGTAGATATCGTGCTCAGTTGGTGACGAATACCTCCTGATTGATAATAAAGCTTCTGTCTTGTGAACTGCAGCATTACTCCTTGTTAGAACTGTTAACTTTATAGCAGCTTTAAAAAGGGAAGAAACTGTTGAACTTTAAAATTTTGTCTGTCAAATGTTTCACATTGTTCTAAGTGATATCATCTGTGCCATATCGTCCACATGGTATTCTGTAGGAATCAGTGTGAAGCAGACTCGCTCTTATTAAATTGTGGACTTATATAAATTTCAAAGCTTAGATCTCATTCTACACGCTAAAATCCCTGGTCATTACTGTGCATACATTCTGAAGGCTTTTGCTAGACCTTTGTATAGATTATTTTCAGATTGTTCACATTTCGTTTTAGCATATTATAATGAACTGACATCAGTTGGAGAGCCAATGGAAAATCTGCACGGAGAACTGGAATTCTGTTTCGTCAGCCTAGTTTGGGACTCTAAGTCACTACGCACCCACTGGGGTACAAAATCAGGACCTTTAGGTTACGAAGAGAGCTTGTAGACATTTCATCCAAAGGGACCCGGTCTAATGGGCAGCTGGTGGATTTCAACTCCTACCAATTCACGACCACTAGCCAATTTCATCGTTAGTGTGTATTTGTTTTTGCACACGACCAGTTGTACCATTCACATTTCATTTTATTTAAAGGGTCATTGTACTTCAAATGCTTCAACCTTCCTGTCAATAATAAAAACTCTTTATATGGGTTAATATAAGTCGCGTCCAACCGAAATTATTATATATATGGGTGACGAATGTCACTTAATTTAGAAATACTTTAAGTGAATAAGCCTTTCATTATATTGTAACAGAAAAACTGCGGAAATAGGAGAGGACATACAAATGATTTACGATAGTAGGATAATGAAACCATATAAACCGCTACTATTAACCATCGAATCAAGTACTTTTCTTAATACTTAATTAACTCAGCGAAATTTACACCTTTTAAACGCACTCTAGAAACGCCGTGCAGTCATATGACTTTGCCGTTATCAAAGAAAAACGAATGACAGGAAATTAAACGTTTTCTTTCAAGTCGGTAATTATATCTTGTCCCTTTACTTATGGGATACTTATTTATACATATATATATATATATATATACGCTACTGAATGACAAATTTGAACGCTCTGCTGACATAACGTTTAGGTACACCGACTTGTGCTTTTTTCACATGTGTACATAGTAATTCCACAAGGTAAATTTATGTGACTCTGCATAATTGCCTTGATCTGGCTAAGTGTGATTCTTATCAGATTTACTACTTAACTATCCACTAAGGGTTAAGTTCCTTGAGAGGAATCAAACTCTACAAATCTCATTTGTGTTCCACGTGAGGTTCAGGTGGTCATTGTTATTTGAATGTCTCCTTAGAGTATGCCAAGTCCATCCTATTTAATTTCGAACATTTTCTTAGTAATAGTCTGTTGGCTTGTTTCCAGTCAGAATTTTAGACTGCTTATCACCTTTTAACTGACCATCTGATCATTACCACCGAACTGAGTCTGGTATCTGAGCAGATCTGCAATATCCTGTTGGAACTGATCCTAGGGAAATAGAGCATCACTTGCTTGACATTCGTTTGAAAATTGCAGGTCTTGTTCGTCCCACGGTTATGTGGACCTTGATGATGATCTCAGAATAATGAGCATGCATCCTCCCTTTAGACTCTGACTTATGATCTGAGATGACGAAAATAGGTAACATTTGATTTCAAAGGCTGCAGCACTGCAGGACGTTTGGTAGATCAAATCTGTATAGAATATGGAGGTCACGTCTATTTTCGAGATTATTTTTATTTCAATGAGGCAGTGGATATTCTTTCTCTTACATTTTGAGCTAATACGGCAGAAAATGAGAAAGGTGTTGATTCTCATGTATGAAAGATTTATGCTTGAAAACCTAGTATGTATCAGTCGAATAAACTTCAAATGAAAACCTTTCACTTCAGTGCTCCCAAGTGATTCTTGTTCTCAAACAAGTAACATTCGTAATTTGCCACTGAGGTGACATGCTTTCATTAGTTATTTTTCATTTTATTTGAACAATCAATCTACATAGATATGCCTGCTAAAATATGATCTGTGCTTACAGTTTAATATGAGAACTTTCGCCAACCACACAGATGAAATGAATTTCATTTATCACCAGTGCACTTCTTAACTTCACTGAGCCTGTAATCGGGAAAGGTTGGGCTTGAGTCCAGTAGCCCAAACCTGTAAAGCAGAACACCGATACTGAAACTTCAGAGCGCAAATCTGAAACACTCTGTTTCTCGCGTAGTCCGAAATATTTCAAAAAAAATTAGGTGAATTGAACGCAGAATGCTGAGAGGAAGTCTGCATGTAAATAAGAACTTCGTGTTTGCAAACAGAAGGGCTTAAATAAATGAAAGCGTTACTTGCTAGTTGATGTTTCAAATATTGTTAGATTTACTGAAATTTAGCAGGTAGAATGTATACAGGAAGCCAGATTAGTTACTTGTGGTCAGAATAGATATGTCATTTGTTGAAAATAGAATGTTATTCGAGAATTGAACGATAATTCACACATAAAATAGGTGAAAATATAATCGCTTGAAAAGAGAATCCAACAAAATAAAATAGGTCATGCATCATAAAAGTGATAATCAAATGTGCGTGGAAATTAATGAATAGAATTATTTGGTGAACAATGACTAATAATGGAATCCATCTAGCACGTTTCGCCCCGTCTAAGTCTCGTCAGATTGTTGCAGCTGCAATCGCCAGAGAGTGACAATTTTTTCACTGAGATCTAAGCCAGCTGAATAGTAAGGAATAGGTCATAATTTGCATTCTAGATTCCACAGCAGGTACTACCCACTATTTGATAACATGTTGATCCTCAGAAATAGTTTTGGAGTTCATGCTAAGAGCCAAAAAGTCAACAAACGCCAAACATTCCCGTTCAACACAGTTAAAAAATTACTCTTTTTAGAGGTAGTTGTATTACGTTAATGAAATCACACAACAGGATGTCGGGTAGAACCCAAATGGGAAATGGTCGTTCGAGGCTGACATGGAGGAGGTCAAATGAAGAGGAGATGACTGCATGTGGTCAGACGTGGAATCAGGTGAAAACATTGGCAGAGAACCGAAAGCAATTGAGACATGTGGCTGAAGCCCCTTTATTCGTCTAGGAATCAAAGGAAACTATAATACTTATAGTAATGGTTCCTGTTCTGATCACATGAAAGCTTAATTTAGAAGATTCATAACTGCTTTGCAGGACCTGATGAATTTATTTTGTGAGATTACTATTTACACATGATATGGAACTAGCATAAGCCGGTGAATATAAGCGTTATCTCTACAAACAGTATTTATACACACATTTGTATTTGTCTGAATATTTTTTTGGAAATGCTTTATCGTTTGCACACGATATGGATACTGACTTGAGAGAAAATGCTTTAATTTTGTTAATATATTATCTTCAATAGCGGCGAAAGGGTATGACCGCACAACTATTCTAGAGTGTGTTTAACAAGTAAGCGTTTCCCCACATCACATCGGTGCGACAGGTGTTTGGTTTGATATGATTGTTTACTTTCATGTAAGAGGCATGAAATATAAGACAGAATACAGAGGAAGTATTCATTCTAACTGTGTGGATGAATAGTGATTTGCATGTATACCAAGATGAACGTTATGATAGTCAGTACACGTAAGACTCACGGATGAGTAACGCTAAAACATTCAGAATCGAAATGGGATGCCCACTCACTGCAATTTGCTTTTCAATTGTCCAGTCCTCGATATTCGTTTTCGCATGTGGTTAGAAACTCGCTTGCCAGAGAACGCACTCGTTTACCTGGCTAACTAATGGAAGGTTGAGTGTCATGAGAGCAATCTCACTTCATAAAAGATTTTAAAACCACTACCGAAAACTGAACGTTTTGAAAGAAAGCTCAATTTTTTTCACTGGAAACGAAAAGGAGTTAAATGATGACAATAGTTATAAAAGTTGTGAATGATAAGATTATTATACGTCTTTCGAAGCGTATAAACATGTACATAGTTCAGTATAAGAATGATATCCCAGAAATCTACCTCACTTATAACTGAATGGCGAAGTGTCATGCTTCATACTGTCAGGTTTTTTCGATCAAAACATATTTCATGTCTGTTTAAAGAGTATCAGTGATAAGCTGTGGAAACAAAGTGAAAACTCTATTCACCAGCATGAAGTGAACACGTCTGGACATTAGCTCAGGAGTGAAGTTTACTCACTAATGATGCAAATAAGAAGCGAGTGTCCATAGTATTTCACTGCTTAGCCATAACTTGTTGCATGTTGAGAAAAGTAGTGGGAACGAATCCAAGTCCAAAGTTATAATGTACACAACTGGAGTGATAATATCAAATCCTTTTATGACTTCATGGTAATATAACACAAAGGAAGAAGACAGTTAGTTTTTTCGAGTAGAAGAATGTTAACAGAAAGCGAAAAGGGTAACAAATATTTTATACCCTGGAACCTCTAGACGTTATCCTTGAATAACACCTTTTGTTGGATATATGGTGTCATTTTATTGGATAAACTGTTTGGAAAATGCCTCTTTGACTATCTACTCTTAATAGTCATACATTTTACCTATCCTTGTAATTATTATGCCCAATCGCTCTAGACTACGTTTCATTACTTTGACAATTCAATCCTCATATTCATATTCAACCTTTATTATTTCCATTTGTCCTTGATTTATCTTTATTTGCAAAACATCTGTCTGTGGTTGTTAGTACACTTGCAGTGTGTTGTTAAACAATGTAAGTTTGTTTTAGTGAATGGAAGTGATTTTTACCCAGAACCGTTTGTAGGAAACCTTGGTGTGTGATTCTCTTGGACAACAGAACATTTGATCTCACTTTGTTGGAAATATTCCTTCTGATTCTCAGGTACCTTTGATAACTCTCAGGTAACTTTGATAACTGACTTTTTCCTATAGTAGTTGTTTTGAATTTATGAACCTACACTGCCTCTTTAGCTGCCCGATGGTACAGCTGAGGTCGACTTTAGTTTTGATATTATTACTTCCTTATTAACAAAACTGCTAAAATATTGAAGAATAATCTTCTTTTGTCTGGGTTTCGAAAGTTTCGTGATAACGGAGATTTTCGGCTATATAGAGGAACATCGTGACAGGTTTCTCAAGTTCAGATCACAAGTGAATAAATTTGGTTGCTACAATAGTCATTTTACACTTAATCTTATCAACAAATTGAAAATGAATTTATGAATTGCTCAAGTGTTCTAAGTATTGAGTATAAAGAAAAAAGCCATTAAATTGCATAATTCAACGGAAGAATAGATCAAAGGTGTTTCAAAGGACTTTAATCCACGTAGACATACATGTAGGATTATTCTACAGTGAGAAACGGAAGTTATTAGACTTTTCACCTCTACTCAATTTCCAACTTCCGTTCATAAATAACAATCCTACTAACACCTTTTATCTTTCCTTCCTTCTGTTTAATCACGTAGTACTAATGGCCTTCAACTGGATGCTTAATAACTTAAATGTGTCTATAAGTTGTACACTGATGCCGAAATTCTTAACGATTATATTCAGTTGTTTGGAAAATTGGAAGTGGATGGCATCAACCTATCTTTCTCGACATGCTCTTTCAGCTTTTGTTCAAGTTAATAATAGAGAAAATTGTATGAAGCTTTGTGTTTAATCCTAAAAATTTACAGAATAAACAAACATGTAGAGTAAAGACAAATAAAAAGGTATTCCAAGGAAGGTTAAGCTGAAATCCATGAAATCAAATGGAGATGGACCACAATTCATCTTTCAGAAACTGAAAGACAGAACTTTAAGGGACACCTGGCTTCACTACAGATCATATTGCAGCAAAGTCAGACGCACTACGTGGAATCACTGTGAAAACCTGAGTGTAAGAACATTGAAAATAACTCTGTGAAAGTGATGTTCAAAGAAACGTGTACAACTATCCAAGGAAGAAGGAAGAGACAAGACATGGAATGGCTGTCAACGGATACCTGGAATCTAATTGGTTGGAGGATAATCGTGAAGGAGAATATGACTCAATGCAGAGATGAACAACAGAAGGAGAAGCTGAGTTCAATCAGATAGTCAAGACGTCATTCCGGAAAAGATCAACTCAGATGATGAAACGATTAAAATATGCTCAAGCGGACCTGATCACCAAGCAGGAAAAACAAATCAAACAGTGGGCTGATCAATTTAAAGTACTCTTGAATCGATCATCACCGGCAACTCGCCCAGAAACACCACCGCCACGAACAGCACGCAGAGAACCGCCAATGGACATCAATCTTCGAACGAAAGCAGGAATCTTGAATGCAATCAAGCTACTAAGTCAAGTCAGGAAGCAGCAGGACTAGACAGAATTCCTCACAGCCTTAAACACCAAAAACGGACTCAGCGACTGCGGAAGATGCGCGGACATTATTATCGCAAAAGGTTTGAAAAGAAGGAAATTTGCCTACTGAATATAAGAAAGGCTATCTATGTTGTGAAACTACAAAAGAAAGGCGACTCAAGCCACTTCCAGAACCGGCCTGGAATAGCGCTTTTATAAACACCAAGTAAACTAGTCAGTCGCGTCTTTCTGGAGAGAATAAAAGATGCACTGAATACGAAACTTTGCCACCCACTGGAACAAGCTCGATTTGGGGAAGGCGAATCACCACTTATCAAACATTGCCGAATTAGCATCAGAATTGTTCACACTAATCTACTGTTGAAGCTTTGGTGTACTACCGCATAATTTAGAATCACTTACACTAGTCATTTTCATTAATTCGAAAAAAATCCTTAAATAACTTGTTTACGAAGACCATTTTAAGCCTAAGAAATAGAGTTTAGGGCGATTGTGGGATGATTTAAGTACTTCATGTTTTATTAAATAAGATACACAAAAAACAAATATAAAAATAATTTTCATGGTTTGTTGAATTTCAACATGCCACTGAGGTTTAACCACAATATTCGTATATATAAATATGAACATATGCAAAACAATGAACAGAACCCACAGTTTCCCCATCAGATAAGTTAACTCCTGAAAATCCCTGTCTAAATAAACAATTGAAAAGTTATTTACCCTAATATGAATAATGCTGATAATAATTATTATTTTTGTTTCTTTGGGTTCCTAGTGGAACATAGGACTTCAAATACACGTCTACACTTGCTTCTGTCTTCAGCTATACTTTTCACCTGCATCCATGTTAATCCATACTGTTTCTACTCCTCTTCACACTATCTCTTCCATGTCACTCTTGGACGTCCTACTCGCCGCTTCTTTTTGAGGTTCCACTTGAGGGCCTGACGCACGATGTCACCCAGTGGCCTCCTCAGCGAGTGTCCCATCCATCTCCACTTTCTCCTTCATATTTGTTGAGCGATTGTTTCTTGTTTTGTCTGTTCCCATAGTTTCTTGTTGGTGATTCTTTCCAGGCATCTGATCTTCAGTATAGAACGAAGACACTTGTTGATAAAGGTCTGCAACAGGCTGTTGGAAATATTCTTTATGACCCACCAAGTTTCTGATCCGTAAAGAAGAACTGATTTGACGTTTGTATTGAAAATCCGAATTTTGTTGTTGATGCTGAGTGACGAAGATTTCCAGATTAGTTTCAGGTTGATGAATGTGTTTCTCGCCTTCCCGATTCTCGATTTGACATCCTCGTCCGTTCCTCCTGTAGTTGAGACAATGCTCCCTAGATAAGTGAATGTAGAAACGTCTTTCAAATCTCTCCCGTTGATGGTGATTGTGGCTGGATATTGCTGCTGCTGTTGTTGTTGTTGGTTGGTTATTTTCCTAACCTCCGTCTTGTCTATGTTTACCTGGAGTCCTGTCTTTGCTGCTTCTTCGACCAGTTTGTCAGTTTTGCTTGTAAAATGCTGATAATAATGAATACAAATATCAGGAGTGAAGTGATGTTTTCTAATCAGTATTTTTAGATGACAGTGGAAAAGAATAATTTGCTCAGAAGTAGTGCTGACATTCTGAGCGATCAACTTTAAACTCAGTGAATCGTTTTCCCTGTGTTTGTGTTAATTCCACAGGGTCCGCCCACGATAACAGTATTTAAGCATAGTCCATAACTGAGAGGTAGAATCCTTCCATATACAAGTTGTTCTCTTTCAGAAACTCTCTAATTTCATTATGATGAGCAACATTTAACGGCATAGTGGTATCAAAGTAGAGTCCAGTAGGTCTGCCGAGAGGCAGAATACGGGAATAAATCGTACTGATGAGGAGACTGTAGAAGATCTGGACGTTGCGAGCAATGTTTATGTGTAATGCCATATGCACTTCACGACTTAAAGGCAATAACCAACAAGCTGGATGGAGAAGCGGACAGTGAAGACGGAGGAGGTAAAAATAACCAACTGAAAACAGAAAACACTAATCTCTATAAACGGAGGAAATTTGATACATATGAATTCCTTCTTATATCTGGGAAGCGTGGTTTCAACTACAGGTGGAATCAAGAGGTCAAGACACAACTTCAATAATCTGAAATCAGTTTGTGAAAGTTCTGCACTCCACAGCGTAAAGAACAAACTTTAAATTTTCCTCATCAATTTAAAGTCAGTCAGCTGTAGGGTCAGAAAGTTGGCAGCCATATCAAGGAAAGCATTTCAAACGAAATGTTATGAACTTCTTTTCCTGGCTCCATATTCGTGATCGGATGCCAGTTGGCAAGAATTAACCACAAGAAACTCACAAGCTATACAATCTTATATCTATATCTATATGTATGTAGTAACTATGTCGAAGGAAGCGGATATGTTACGGAATCCGTCGAATAACATTGTTCTCCAGGCTACAGCTCAAATGAAAATCGGTTGGGAAAGGATTAGGGGGCCATTTAAAGCTGATATGGAGAAGATTATACGAGTGGAAGATGACAGACTAGGAGAGATCATGAGGTCAGCTGACTCAAATTCGTCACTGAGCTTAAAATGTTTACGCTTTCAAATACGATCATGTAGTTGAGCAGTGTATTTATTTCCATCATGAAAACTTTTAAAATGTGTCGACTAATTTACATGAGTAGATTGAAGATCCCCATTGAGTCATATGAAAAAGAGAAGACATTCAGTATGAGTATGAAAATAAGAAATTAAAGAAGATATTCTCGTTACACAAGGAAAGAGGCATTTTGCGAAGAAACGAAGCAAAAATTTCTTAATATATGAATAACATTCAGGTGCGAGTGTCATCGAAAATGACTGAATCAAGAATAATGTGATAAATGGATTTCCATTAACTAAAATTTGCAAGAAAATTACAATTGAAATGGATGCATGACCGACGTTAGTTGCATTACCAGACAACTAATAGCAGAATGCGTATCTTTGAGGAACAAAGTAATTAACATTTGGTTCATTATATATTCTATCCATTCTGTGACATCTTCGGGGTCACTGGATCACCGAAAGGTTGGGAATTCTTGTTGAACAGCTCATTTTACTTTTAGCTGTTTATAGACATGTTCTAAAATATTTCTGGATTCAAACAGCTTGCGTCTTAAGCGTTTGATCTCCGTAGTATGATATAAGTTTTCATAAGTATGAAACGTTGGAAATAGATGATGTCACTCTACAGAATGAATACAAACGTCATAATACCGTAATGTCCCTAGAGAAGAACACAAGACGGTTTTTAAATACAATTCGGTGCCAGCCACATGATTCAATCCACTGAAGTCAGGAATAACATCAATGATATTGGGGAGCCTTGTCCCACTCCAATCTTCACTTGAAATCCAATAAATGAAACCTGAAATACCTGTGCAGTGCGAGAAGTCTTCATTTAAGTATTTAGCTGGAATACGTATTCACTCAACATTGTACGAATTAATCTAATGTTTCAGCTTTGAGCGCTCAACTGTTGTTTAATAGATTTAGGAAGAGGCAATAGAATTTTCATCACTTTTGTTTTGTTTCTTTTCACAAGTATGTATGGTGGGTAGTAAAGTGGTTCCAGTTATTTACTCTAAGAAGCTACGAGAGGCATTGTAAAGCAAGTGGATATATCCACACCAGTATGAATAACTCTCCTAAATATCAACGAACTAATGGTACTACCAACAGTTATGAGGCTTATGTCCCAAACAATGACAT
Organism: Trichobilharzia szidati; assembly: GCA_944472155.2. Lineage (NCBI taxonomy): Eukaryota > Metazoa > Platyhelminthes > Trematoda > Strigeidida > Schistosomatidae > Trichobilharzia > Trichobilharzia szidati. The sequence continues at coordinate 65,038,154 of OX235277.1, read as the reverse complement.
TATACTATTAAGTTAAATATCTTTTCCATTTCTGCGTATAGAAAAACTCAACCATGCTTCACAACAATGCATGTCACTTTAATTAAATTCCCTTTGAACACCGCACTATAGGAAATGCTAGTGAGGATAAATGGAAGAACTGTGAAGACTGCTTTTGCATAAGTATTCTGTATATCTTTTCGCTGTAAGCCTTAATATTACTTTTTATTCTTTAGGTGCCTGAACATATATCCAAAAACTGGAGAAATTCATACTGAGAGGAACACATTTGAGTGTGTGTGTATGTCATGTCACTTCATTTTGCAGACTCGCAGCATGCACAGGTTGACAATATATAATTGATTTATTTGCCATTATCACTTTCAGTTACTGGCCCATTCATACACAGCATGCTATCAAACTGGCCTAGATCCGTTTCACAGCTATTGTTTCATGTTGGGATGAATGACATTCAGAAAGAGCATTGTTTTTTGATAGTATATAACAAATTAATAAATTAGCTCTATTGTTACCTTGGACCTATATTGTATTCAAATATATTTTCACAGAAATTATATATAGCTCTGTCAACGAATGAATATAATCGGCAAACTTAGTCGAAAATTGCTGAACGTGCTTACATATATTTTAATTTCTAAACACCGCATGATAGTTTCACCTGTAGGGTGTTCCCGTTATGAGAAAATTCAATGGACGGAACCAACCAGCAGCAAGAGAATTCCTGCTAGCTAATTCAGTGAGTCTTTTTAAATAAAAATCATGGTTTAGAATTCAAACATTCTGAGGTTGATCTTCACCATGGTTTCTTTTGAAAAAGGTAATTATTCAGGTCATAATATGCAATCTGTTTCATACTACAAATGGCTACCGAGAAAGGAAGCATAGATGGTTGCTGCTATGCACAACTGATAGATCGAGATGAGAGATTAGATACCACTCGCATAGACCAGTAGTACTTCCTAGGCAATCAGATCAAAGTGACGTGAACACCGAGCAGCCAGTAAATCAAGTTCGTAATTCACACCACTGACGAACGTGGTCTCTAACGAGTGAAATATCTGCCGGTGATTAGGTCACCTCAACCTAACTAGGTAGTAAGCAATACTATTTATTGTGAATGTTGTCCATTCATTTCAGTCAATGAGTAGTATACAGAGTCATTCGTCTATGTCTCAATCCACTCTGAGATCAAGTTTAAGTAGTAATGATTTTATAAGTATTGTTTCACTAATTTATGATAGAAGCAAAAGTGGAAAGCAGGCTGAGCGGTTAAGTGCATTCGAACATATATGTCACTCACTACAGAATAAGGTGCGTTAGTGCAGCTGTGGTGGAATACTCGTCAACCCAACACTTGGTCTTGTGTTCGATCATTAGTCGACGCATTTCATGACCCTGCTTGGCTGTTTAAGAAGGTTGAACGTGAGGCTAGCAACCGCGACCCATTGAGAAGAAATGCTATCACTACTGGAAATTCGAATATCAAGCTAGAAGACCTGTGTTCCATTTGGAAAGCAAAGGATAAAAAACTACGGAATAAGAACTTATGAAATAACAAACGTGAATGATGGCAGAACCAGAGTGCGTAAACTAAATTTTGATTTCTACAAAAGAATTCGGAAACGATATTATAGTGTGTATGTAAAACGTGTGATTTCATTTTTATTTGTTTGCGAACTCTGAAAGATGTAACCAAAGAGGACAGTTAACTTCAGATTTAGTAATTCAGCCACCAAAAAATACTTTGTCCGTCAGAAGTTTGAAATTTAAATAATGGTGGTCGAGATTGTTGGGTGGATTATTTCCTTGTGTTCAAAGTTAAACATAATGGTTCTTTGGCATAACTTCATTGCATTCAGCTCGCTGAAATCACCCGCCACTATCTACTTAGTATTAATTCCCCCTCAAATGATCGTAGATTTTTCACCCTTGAAAGCGAAAAGCCTCTAAATGACACGTGTTGTCCACTTGAGTGCCTGTCACGTAACTTCACTTGAAAGGCTCACTGCCCTCCACGGTTTCTCCTTGTTTATCTTTTTCAATCCACTATCAGTAATAGGTGAAGATAGCCGTCAGTGGAGGTCTACAGTTTTTGCTGTTGGATTGACTGACTTATTTAGACCCAAAATCACGATTATTTGTATAAGACTGCAAAGTATCGCACTAGTACTTTGAAAACCACCACTCAGACTGTTATTCCAGCTTCAGTTATCGAGCGATGCGTGAAACAAAATCAAATTTCAGATCATAGGATAACAGTTTAAACACTACAAAAATGCCCCTTCTACTTTGACTTCGAGTCCATGGACACAAAGTTGCTTATAGAAGATACAACATGCACTCCAGTACGGACCGATATCTGTGGATACCAGTTGGATTTGGAAAATGTGAAGATTTAAGACAGCGGTAATATTATTAGTGATTGAATATCGCCAATTGCAACAGGCGCCGAAAATGTCATTCAGGAAGGGGAGTTAATTCATTATGAGGTAGATATCGAAGTTCGGTAATTGTGCGTGAGATGGTTTTTTATGATACTAATAATTCATTTATTTCAGACAGTACTTCTGTTACATTTTGGAATTCTCAGCATCTGTGGAATATCGCATCTAAATTTCCCTTTATATTACATAGTAATTGATAAAACATATAAAATATAAATATGTGATTCAAATTTTAAATGGAAAGAGATAACTATGAAGGTATATTAAAGGTATATTTACAGTTTCGCAGTCAGCTAGAAGTTTCATGAACCTACGACTTTTATCAAATATAATGCCCGCCAAACAACATATCGTTGAGATTTTATAATAAGTGATCCAAACACAAAGTAATTGATAGTTGATTCTATTCCTCTCTGATGAAGTGCTGTTGTGCATAAAGAGCATACACAGAGTCCGATAAGATGACATTTGCCAACTTTCTAAGTGGTTTCAATTGTCTGTTCAAAACAATAATGATGAGCTGATATAGCTACATCCTACCTGTCTTCCCAATAGCTATTGATGTCCTTCACAATGCAATTAAGGCTTTTCCAATCAGCCCAGGAAAGATAAAGAGGGACAATTTGAATAGTGAACAGTAGTCGCAACGCAGTCTGTTTTAACCAGAACATAATATTCACTACTGAGTTAAACCAATCAGTAGTAGGCTCATTCATGCATAGATAGATAAGAGATATCAAATGATTAACAGTGTACAAAATTAGAATTTGGTATTAATGTACGGCTACCTGCTACTTTTTTTTCAAGTAGTCCTTCGGAAAAATGGCTGCCGATTTAATTATCAAAGAGTCAGATATTCATATAAGATGGTGGAAATAATTACATCTGTTTTATTACGAGTGGTAATTAAATTCCTTCTTTTATTCACTGTATCATCATATTTCAAAGTAGCCATTTTCTTTAGTACAAAAATGTTAGACTTTTAGAAAAAACTTTGTGTTATGCAAGAAGTGGAATGACAGAAGAAAAATTAAGTGGATAGTTTAATTCCCTTTCTACCCGCGAAACACGACTTAACTCCCTTTAGGTATTATGATATTTTATGTGATTTATGTTCGTCTTGAAAAAAGTATTTATGAATACTGAAACTTTGAAATATTTTTGGTATAGTTTCAGGAGACGTTCGCTTCACAAGCGTAGGGAAGTTTACTTTATCCAGTGAAGAAGCGCTGTAGATATTTTTTACAATGTCACACAAAATGTTCCACTTTCAGACATTAAATACAGATACACAAACTCCACATATTGAATTCTAGGAACTGTGCACTAGAACCATTTAAATTGGTCACAGTTTCTCTGTAATGTCTCAAGTAGATGAAATACATGCTGTCTACTTCTTTGACTTTAGTGTTATTATTCTTTACGCTTTGTCTAGACGATCTGTTTATAATATTCATACTTATTTAGAGGTTTCAATTAAGTTTGTGATGATCATACGTTTTTCCCCAGTCTCTTTATGATCAATTTGACCTTTGCATATCCCGTGTTCATTTCTGACTTTTATTATTTGCCTTGGCCCTTATTTATTCTTTAATTGTAGTACTCACTTGTCATTATGCCTACATTCACAGTGCGTTGTTTATCAGTATTGGCGTGTCTGAGTGAATACAGGTCATTCTGAACAGGCTGTGTCTGAAGGGAGCTTTGGTGTGTAATTCTTGTAGATAGAGATTTTGACCCCGCCTCGTTGGGAATATTTCCCTTGATTCTGCGGTCCCTTTCATGGCTGAACACTGGTAAACCACTTTTGTCTTATAGCATTTGTTTGGCAATTAGAAGCCTACACTGCCTGCCTGACGTCACTGTTGATGTATTTTTAAGTTTTGATGATATTATTGTTGAATAGGGTCACTCAAATATTGAAGAATGATGGTCTATTCCCTGCTTTTATGGAGTTTCGTGATGGCGAATGTCTCAACAAAGTTATGTCTGCTAATCAGCAGAACGTAGAGATTAGTTTTACTATTCATAACAGAAAAGAATAAATTTGCTTTCTGAATCATTCCTATTCCATGTGTTCAGCTATCAATCTCTCCTTCAACCTGGCCACCCATTTTCTGGTTGTGTGTGAGTGCTACAGCCGAAATAGTTACTTGATCTTTTTGGTTTTAAGTTTCAAGGTATCTAGATTTCCCTAGGATACCTTGATTCATTTAAAACTGCTACTCTGACTTTAGGATCATTGTATTGTTAGAAAAACCTAATTATTTTGTTCAGTAGGCTTCACGAAACCCTTTAACTGATGTAATTTGTTTTCGACGTGAGGATGTGAATATGTATGGTACTACCTGTCGTTCCTGCCTTTTTTGAAATTTTGAGTCAGTATTCAATAAGAGTACTGATGTTTTCAATCCCTAATTGTTGATTCTGTTAACTTTTATAATTTGTTCTATCTTTATTATTACTTTTCATTATAGTGATATGATTTCCCACGCGCTTCGTGATTAACTTAGTGGAGTAAATACTAAGTATCTACGCTTTTCTATCTTAGTTCTTTATTCATACATCTTCGGTAAAGAGGTGTATAACTGAAGTTTTATCTATCAAGTCAAGGAAGCACACACTCAGCAAGAATAATTTCACACTTTTCCCAGAGATCTGGTGCAGTTAACCACCCTCACGACAGCTGCGAAGAAAGGTTTTTGTATTTCCCAATGAAAGAAAAACAAAACGATATTCATTCATTGGGAAATAGAAAAACCTTTATTATAATGAATATCATATATTCGATGCCCAAATTTTTTCAAACCGTTAAAACTTGGTTTGGACATATATAGCTGCGAAGAAAATCTATAAAGATCAAATTTAAAAATTACATGGTTAAGAAAAGTAAATAGCCCTAGAATTTTCATCTAGTAAAAGTTTTCGTTTCACTGTGTGAGAGATACAAGTTATTATGGAATAAGTAGAATAAACAACGTGAAAAGTAGGTGTTAAAAGTACCTCCTCCTAGATAGTATTCCTTACTCAGTTGAGTTGTGAAAATATTTGCTTTCACATTCCTTGGGTCCCGTGGACTCAAACGATTTGTTTAATAGTGAACAGTTTCTAGCCTGAGACGATATTTGCCTGATTCAATCGTCAGTAGGAACATTATCACACTGGTGTGCACGTACTTTACATTCTACAGCTGCATGCTATCAAACAAATAAGAGAAGAAAAGTGTTCAGTACAGAAATGACCATTGGGTGACATCGATTATAGATCTATTTGAAAACTAGGGAATTCTGGGTGACCGTCTCTTGCAATATTTAGGATCGTGAGCAGTGCTTACACACTACTTCCTTGCAGACATGATTCAGTGTTTCTTATAAATTTCAACCTCTTCCGATTCGCTATATACATATCGTGACCAACAAAAAATGACATAAGCATGTAACTGTTCTCTTTCTTGAGTTTCTAGTACTCCGTTAGTCACGATGTCTCACTAGAATGCCAGGCAACTTCCTTCATAAAGTTAGTCTTTAGTGAACACAAAAATAATTCTCAAGTCTCAAAATAGGATGAAACGAATAACCAATAATTTGTGGTTCTCCGGTGGCTAAGTAACTGATTTTAGCTCGTGATGAAACCTCTTACTAAAGTATGAATTGTGTCCAGTAATTTTTGCCAAATATTCATTTGGTGGTCCCTCTTCAACAAGTTTTAAATGTCTAGTGAAATGTTTTTACTAAAAGTGTCCTTCTTTAATAAAGTGTTTTAGAAATAATTTTTAGAAATAATTTTTTGATTGAATTGTAAACAAAATCTGAGTCCTTATTCTACTTAATTACTGTTCACGCTGTCGAGGTGGAAATACGAATGTTGGATAACGCACTGATACTAATATATCTGTTCTAAATGGACTTACCGCCTCATATTTTGAATTCAGTCTGATATAATGCTTAGTGTGTAAGTAGACATCATGCTCATCGGATGAGGAATAACTACAAATTAATGGTAAAATTCTATCTTGCGAACTGCGGCATTACACCTCGTCAAACCATTTTTTTACTTAAAAGCTGTTGTAATAAATAAATAAATTGTTGGACAGATGAATATAAACAAATACCAAAGAAATTATCATCACAACGTTCTTTTTTTAGCAAATAAACAATTTATTTTAGTTATTCCAATCTCTCGCCTTCCGAGAGGAACATAGAACTTCAAGCTTGAACTTCCAAGTCTCAGAGACAGTTGTGGTTTTTATTTGGATTGGGGGTGCTAGCTCTACAGGCAACCTTTCCTCCTTCCCAGATATACTGCTGCTCAAGCGAGGTGCTGGAAAGCGTTGGCCGGGGATCGATAATTGACCTACGTGTTCGTCTTGCAAGTACTTTACCGCCAAAACAATGACTTTCTGCTATAAAGTGAGATGAAACCCTTTTGTACTCAGTATGAAAATGAAATTTTCATTTTCTTCACTAGATCTTCTTCATATTTCACCCCAACCAACGCCAAATGCTTTGTTCTTCACTCAGTTCACATTCGAGGGAGTAACAGGTAGGTTATGCCACTTGACGCTCTCCTCAGCACCTCTCTGATAAGTTTCTATTTCCATCGATGTTAGACTGATTCGACGTAAAGGTTCCCTGTTGGTTGTTTTATCCACCTGGCCATTTGATCTTCACCATGGATAGAAGGAGATTATTGATAAAATCCTGAAGACTGTTTGAAATGTTTATCGTGATACACCAAGTCTCTCAACTATATAAAGCATCGAATAAGTTAATTTGAGTGTTGTAAATCCGAATCTTCTTATGAAGATCGGGTTCGCTCATCCTGTCTTCGAAATGCTCCTTCTAACATTAACGTGGGAAGTGGCTCCATTCAAATATCTCCCGTTTATAATGATGGGTGCATGTTCTTCTTTTCAGTTAGGCATCATTATCACCCTTGTTTTCTCTATGTTCACTTGAAATTATGTAATATTTGCTTCTCCTGTAAGGTTGCTAGTGTTCGCTCAAAGGTCTTCAATTTTGTGTGGCAATAAACATACGCCATCCACGGAGTCCACATCTTATTGTTGGGCTAGCGTTTTGATGTCTCCAAGCATCCCTCACGCTGTTTACAAGAACTCAAACGCTCTGGTGCACATTGTTTGAAGTTTATTTGTATTTGCCAGTGAGTGAATACGTCTCACTCAAAAATATCAGTTTCTTCTTACATGCCTGGTACTTGTATGAGTAAATTGAGGGTATCTGAGTACTGATATGATGTCCTCAGGCTAAAAACAGTTAAATTTGGAATAAAAGATGGACATTTCAGTTTATCTAGAACAAGTCAGCAGGTTTCTAATGCTTATTTATGAGCGATAGTATTTCCATTGAGTATCAGTGTCATTATCTATTTTTTCAAACCAAAAAAAGGAAAAATGAGACAAAAGGGATTCAGTCAAATGTAATCAACCAACAGGAAATAAAAATTATTTCCAACGGGTGATGGCCGATGTCCGTTGCATAGAAGGTACCTATTGCGGACGGCTGGATAAACACTCTGCTTACAAAACGGTGGGTGCTGGGGATGACTATTAATTGGTGTACGGTTATGTTCAACTATAGAGTTTCAAATGATCTTTAGACTACTTTATATATTTCTGCTGGTTCCAAAATATTTCACCAGCTGAATAAGGATAAACTTTAAAAAGTGGGCCATACTTCCCGAAATTAACGTTACATGTCTATGTTTTATTCAGTATTTTATGATTTGTTTCCGTTGAGTGAAATTACATTCATGCGCAGGTAACGTCAGAATGCTCAGTCCACATCGTTATCGTTTTCATTTTACACGTGAATGCAAGGTGTATTTTGTCCCAGTCATTACCTATCTCCAGGTATCAAGTCTGGTGTGAAGATTACGAGATTTGTTTACAACTTCGATGACTCCCAATGTTAACATTTGAATTTATTACACCATTATGTTAAACGTCTGCTTTTGACTGTACGATGACATTTGAATTTATCACACTATTCTGTTGAACGCCTGTTTTCGAATGTAGGATGTAATGGTAATACTGATAATAATAAACCTCTTATTTTGTCTAGTCCTGGAGCCACATGCCACTTTTATTCGCTAGGGTAATGACTGATAGTGAAACACAAATCTGAAGCGTGTCATGAATCGAATCAGGAGTCTGAGGATTACTTGCCTGACAACTTGTCACATGAGGTATGAAACCGAGGTGTTGCTTCTTGGACATCATTTTGCTGCACTCATTACATGTTATTTTCGCTGATGAATCATACTTAGTTGACTATTATCTCATTTAAGATGACATGTCTCAAGTCAGTGTTAATGGGTTTCGAATAAAGACATGTGATAAGCTATTGTCTTTTTCTTCAACTAGTTGATTCAGTGCTCGGAAACCACTTATTCTGCCGGCCGGTTATTATAACTCCCTTGAGTTCCCAGTGAAACAAAGGGGTTCAGAAGCATATCACAATTTCACTCTCGTCTCTAAAGTCTATTTTAACTGGTTCCACCAATGCCCATAGGCGTTCATCTCCGCCTCGCACGGTCTCCCCCACTTAACACTCAAACCCGCCACTTGTTGATTACCACTGTACGTTTGATATGTGATTTTACTGAGCGGTCTCCTCAGCTTATGTCCCATCCATTCTATTTGTTTCTATTTGTTTAACAAATACTTATTCGTGGATGGTTGGTTGGTTGGATGCCTGCAAGAGTTTTGTGTTCTTCATCTATTCTAGGAATATATAACCCTCAGTATCAAGCAAAAACAGGTGGTGGAAATGCCTTCAGTGATGTACGCGTCAATCTTTGGAAGCACATAGAAGCACTGAGTTTACATGAGCGTCAAAAATTGGGATCGTCTTCCTTACTGTGTATGACAGATTTTCCCACAGACTTCAGAGTACTGAAGGCTTATTTTGCTTTTCAGAACCCACATTTGACAGTCTCATCTATACAGTCCATAGATGAAACTGTGCTGTCAATAAAATTGGGGTAGGTGACTCCATTCAGATTCCTCTCATAAATGGCGATTGATGATTGTTTTGTAGATTGGCTATCTACATCGCATCGATCTTCTTTATGTTTCTGTCATCTCTGTTTTTTCTGCTTACTTTTTGGTTCCCACCGGTAGATCTTCAAGTCCAGATCTTCTGTCTTGTCTCTCCTGAGGTGGTAAGTAGTTCTTTGACAAAAGGTGTCTACAGCCTTCAGCACCATTCAACATTTGTAATTGACCATCACTGCTTGATTCAAAATGTTACGTAGAATGTGTAACATGAACATTCCTTGGAAAATCCCCCCCAAAACGACCTAAATGCAATATGTATGCTTAATTGGATGTTTCAACTCCCTTTATAATTTTTATTCGGTTTTTGCCTTAGGCCGTATATAATTATTCTGACATTTACGTGTCACGTGTTCATTTGATCCTTATTATTTATATTTGTCCCTCCTAAGTCTCTAATTTCAATGCTTGTCCTTGTGGTTGTGTATATGTTGGTAATGTTTTCTCTCACGATGTTATCTGGTTTAGTAAATCAAGGTGAATCTGACTCTAGGCTGTACTCAGGAAGCATTTTTATTCAATTCTTGTGGACACAACTTCACAGAATGCCTTGATGAGAATACTATGCTTGATTCTGAGTACTTGTTTTGCACTTAAACTGGACAGCGTAGTGGCCTACCAGCAATTTTGAGATAGTTTTGCCTTGTGACGTTGTTACTGCTCAATATAACCACATATGTGTCAAAAAATAATCATGTTTTCCTGTATTTTGAGAGTCTTGTGACTGCACATCTTTCAAGGACGTTTAGTCATCCACACAGTAGGACGCGAAGATCTATTTCCTGCTGCCAGACCACAACGAGCCCATACGAAGTGAAGTATCTTCGTCACTTGGAATGCGATCATGATATATTCTTCTTGGAGTAACAATATCGCTGCTGGATCCAGTTGCTGTTTTGATTCGGCTAATCTAGAGCTTTCCAGTCAATATCGACCAATCACACGACGGTTTGAAAAATGTATGCACCCACTGTGGAATCATCTCATCACCTCTGCTACGGAGTACTTATCTCCGAAATTGCGAAACACTGAATATACCAAATGTCTGAAACATATTTAATAATGTCATCTTCATTTAATAGTGACTCTACACAAAAATAAATATAGGAAAATATCATTTAAAATGTAAAATATCACGCTTTCGAATAAAATAACTCAGATTGAGTACAGATAATACAATTCGATTTAAAGGGATGATTAAGTCAGAAATTTCACCAAAACTCATGAAACTAGTGACAGCTATTAAGCTACTGTTTACATTGAGTGAATAATCCACAAGAAGGCAGTTAATCGTATATGTATTGCAACGTAGTTGACATTGTCTCATAGGCGAGTCACTCATTTTTACCAGTAACGACGTCGCTATTTGCAATGTATCTACTGCTTTACTTCAGCGTCTCTCTTGTCATAGAAAACATTTCAAACATATGAACATTTGTCAAGTCATGTAGAAAACATAAGTCAATAGAGCTTACTCCATATTTTTATGGTTGTTTTATTTGCTAAGATAGTTAGAATATATTGGTAACTCTGTCAACGAACCGACCACGAATCTATCACACAATAAATACATGCCGATAGAATTTGAGATGGATCCGACAAACATTAGGAGATCACAGACCATCGCTGTGGGCATGGATCTAGAATGAAACCCTAATTAGAAATGATGAATCAGAAGTCCCATTAATGTATGCGAGAGACTAAGTGAAGATGAAATGAAAGTTTATGTGCAACTGAACGCTAAAATCTCTTAGTTTGGGACTCCCAATCAGCACGCAGTTACTGACCGAACTCCCAACCGTTTGGTACTAGGCGGGCTCGTAGACCACTTAGTCACAGGAACCCGATGCAGTGGCCAGCCTTCGAATTCCAACTTCTATCAATTCCCAGCATACTTGACCACTAGCCTATTTCATAGTTGGTGAGTATTAGTCCTCGCACCTGACCAGTTGTACTCTTTACATTTCAGTTTATTCAAAGCATCATTTTCCTCCAAATGCTTCAACCTCACAAATTTTAACAGCTCTCTATACGGTTGAATATAGGCTGCGTGCAAACGGAATTATAAAATATATGGGGAATGGGTATCACCTAATTTAGAAATACGTAGTGAGTGAATATCCAGTTCATTATATTGTACTAGAATAACGTATGGAAAATGGAGACGATATACAAGTCATTCATAAAGGCAGAATAATGACACCATATACTAACAATACTACTAACTATCAAATCAAATACTTTTTTTCATACAGAAGTTATGCAGAGAAACGCACACTTTTTGAATGCCTTCTAGAAATGTTGCGCAGTTATATGACTTAACCATTATGAAAGATAAACGAATAACCGAAAATCAAACCTGTTCTTTCAAGTTTCTAATTAAATCTTGTGCAAGCAATATATTACTTTCTTTTACTTATGGGACAATTATTTATACATATATAAGTTACTGAAAGACAAATTAAAACGACCTGCAGACTTAACGTTTAAGTACTCCAACGTGTGCTTTTTTCACATCATGTATACATAGTAATTCCACAAGGAAAATTTATGTGATTCTGTATATTGGCCTTGATCTGGCTAAGTTTGATTCTTATCAGATTTCATAGGTAACTATTCACACAAGAAATATGTCAATACTATATTCAAATAAGTGATAGTACATTGAATGCTGAGTTCTAGATTACTTTCTCTTAGCAGAATTACTGAGAGCTAAGATAAAAAGTTCTTCGACTCTTAATGGCTCACCATAGCTCACTACACCCTACAGATACTGGCCACCAGACCAACTAATCACAATCTTTTCAGATGATCACAACTAATTCGAACTTTTCACGTTGTCAATACCAAAAGTGGGGATCACGACTAATTATTCTAGCTTTGGAAATTGAGTGTCTAATTCGTGGTATTGCCAGTTCAACCGTTAGCTAGTCATAATAAATGTAGTTTGAACTAGCTCTGCTACCTGAGCTAAGTCAAATCATATCCCCCTTTAATGTGTTCTGCAAAAACGAGCAAAACAGCCAATTCAACCTGCCGAGAAATTCATACCAAACAATCGGTAGTACATAGCATCAAGTATCTATACTCACTTACATTTATGGAGAAAGTTTACTTCATACTCCTGGACTACTTAGTGTTTATTACTACACCAATTTGTAACCGGAGTGGAAGTGAAAAAAATGGGTAAACATTTCAACTGACTCCACACGTGACTGCAAACTCTCGTTTTCTCTCCACACAATTTCATCCATGGCACATTCAAACGTTCAATCCATGAGTTCGCACTCTGAATGCCTCTGTTTCTTTACCAATTTATGTTACGCGGTTGGTTGTTGTCAGATTTACGCCTACATAGTTCTTTGTCGCTAGGCTTTTTCTCATCAACCAGGTATCTGATCTTCAGTATTGAGCGAAGACAAGTGTCGATGAAACTCTGCAGTCTCCTGAAAAGGATGTTAGTGACACTTGATTTAAGTGAAACATCCAATATCACAGTGTCGACATTTGTGTCGAAAATGGGATCATTTTCCCTGTGTCAATTGCTGTTATGTGTATCTTCACGTTGATTTTTCGTATTCTCAAATCCCCCCATGTAGTTTGAGACAACTGAAGTGGGAGGATTGAACTTTGTAAACTGCAATTTTTCTCAAAGTTTCACAGGTAAAATCAGTGTAAGTTAAGAAAAGAACATCTAATTCAGAGTCTCTTTTGTCGCGAAAGAACACTGAATATTCTGCCTTCAACCTTTTGAACAGTAACGTTTTTCATACGCCATTACAAATTGACTCTATAACGAATTCCAAATATGTAAACGAATTGGTTTTCACAAAATAATTCTATGAAACATTCTAAGGACACTCAATTCAAAGTGCTGAAATGAAACGTTACTTTTTCCTACTTGCCACTGAGGTGAAATTCCTTAGTCACTTTTTATGGCACTAATGGAAATATTTTAAGAAATAATGAGGATTTTTAAATTTTTAATGGTTTTTAAATAAAACGTAATTAAAATATATATGGAGTATGCTGTTAATTATCCAGTTTGTTTCTGTTGGTTCTGTTTGTTTGGCTTCGGTGGCGTTTTAACTCTTTGGAGTCTTGTACGGCTTTGTGGAAATATCTGAATCTATGATGTCAGTTTGAAGTTATCTGATTCCTTTTCTTGTCATGATGGTGAATTACAAGTGAGACTGGCCAAATTTACTGGGCCCCATCTGATAATCTTATCTGCTTCAGTACTGAAACTATAGTATCTTTATAGATGATACTTTTCAGTAAACACCAATCCCTAAAACGTAACTAATTTAGGGAGTGAGAGAATCTCTCAGAGATTTATTTATTTGGGCTATTTCAAATTGACTGAGTTTAACTGAACTGAAGTATCCAGTTTCATTTGACATGCTGGTGATTGATGGGAAACACAAATTGAATTAGTAGAGATAACAGCAGATATTCACAGTAGAAGACGTCACTCCCATGGTCAAGTTTTCAAATGCGTGGCTAATTGTCAACTGAAGAGGTAGGTATTGGATTCAAATTGCATTGGAGACATCCATTCAGCCAACAAATGCCAAATATGGCAAGATACACTTCTCGCATTACATTTCCAGCTGTCAATAGTCACATCACCTCAGCCATCTTGTTTGTGAATTGCAAGTGCATTCACACTATAAAATTGTTAATTGCAGTGTTAATCGACTTACCTGAAATTGAAACTGAAGTGAACAAGGTGCTCTGGAGTGTCAGTGTCGAGAAATAACCCAAAATACTTTTCTGTGGAGACTGAAATCTAGGGTTGTTTATTATTCCATGAATTTCGAGTAGGACAAAATGGTTTCAGCAGCTTAATACCATCTCATTGTACTCTCTAACATCACTTCAGCTGCCTTTAAGACAGCCCGAAAATTTTGCATCTCCCCTGCATCATACCCAGATACCATACTCACCATACCTCGTTCCTGTTCCACTTGAGGTTGAGGCGAGCATTATTATTTGAATGTATTGTACGAGTATGCGCAGTCTATCCCTGAATAAGTTAGCACACTTTCTGAGTAATAGACTGTTGGCGAGTTTCCATTTGCAATTGTAGGCTGCTTATCCCTTTTGGCTGACGAACGAAGTCTGGTCTGCAATAGCCTGTCTGAAATGTTTCTCATGAAATAGAGCATCACTGGCTTAACATTCGTTTGAAAATTTCAGGTCTTATTCATCCTACTAAGTACTGTTATGTGGATCTCTACAGCGATCTCATAGTAATGAGTATGTATCCCACTTTTCAACTCTGACTTATGATCTGAGATGACGAAAATAAGAACATTTGATTTCGACGGCTGCAGCTTTGCAGGACGTTTTGTAGTTTAAATCTGTGTAGGAAAAGGAATTCACCTCTATTTCATAGCTCAAATGTTAGAATTTGAAAATGATGTTAATTCTCATGCCTGAAAGATTTACGCCATAAATCCAGTATCTGTCAGTCGATTAAACTTCACACGAATTGATTTCCATAAAATACTCTGTGAGAAATTCGAGAGACTCTCCTTTGAATGCCGCATATTGATTCTTATTGCGGTAAAACGTATTTATTGGTAATTGACGTTGAGTTGAAGGCCATTGATTCGTTATTTTCCATACAGTTTCTATAGTCAACTTATTCTTGCTGAAATGTTATCGGTGTCTAGGTTTTAATATGAGAATTTCTGCCGACCACAAAGGTCAACTAGGTTTTATTTCTCACCGATGCACGCATGAACCTCAATGAGCTGGTAATGAGGGAAGCAGACCACTGACAGTGAAACTAAACTATTCCAGGAAATGGAGTAGATTGAATGCTGAGTGAAGGTCTTACTGTAAATAAGGTCTTCGTGTTCACAAGCAGAAGTGGTCAGGAGAAGCGCACTCTGCACTCAAACAAATGAAAGCGTTGCCTGTTGGTTGGTGTTTAGAATTTTGTATGCAACACAAATATTGTTAGATTCACTCAACTTTCACAGGTTTCGTGCTTATTTAGCAAAGGTTGTTCGCGTTATTCAAAATGACGTCTTTTTTTATTGTAGTGCCCAAAAAGCTTTCTGAAAAAAATTTCATTTAAGTCAGCTGGTGTTCAAATTTAAGTAGATCGCAATATTTTTCAAAACTATGAGATCTTTTGATTCTCAAAACTTAGGTTGCTTCACATCAGTCACTATCGTACATAAATTATGAGCAGTTGTGCACGGCCTTCATCAGACGATGGCTTCCTACACGTTCTTTAGATTTTCTGATTTCGGTCCATGAGGATAATCAAACATTCTAGCAATTTAATTCTAAACCCCCACAAATCTTATAATCTGAACATTCTATTTAGTGCGAATTATCCACAATTCAATTTCCCTTTTCAAAGCTTAGACATTTCCTTCTTCATAATAACTCTGCGTAAAGTGAATCCATGTTATTTTCTTGGGGTTTCCCTCAACTGCATACAATTTGAATCATAAACAGCACACGTTTTCAGTGGGATATAGTGTAGATATAATTGTAGGTAATAGAAACTTCACTATATGAGAATTGAATAACGTGCTGAACACACGTAGACAACGTAAAAATTATACAGAAAGCCAGATTCGTTACTTGTGGTCAGAATGGAGACGTCATTTGTTAAAAATAGAACATTATTCGAGAATTCTTGCTTAATTCACACATAAATGGAGGTGATAATGTAGACATGTGAAAAGCTAATCGGAAAAAATGAAATGGGTCACGCATCATAAAAGTGATGATGAAATGGGCGTGAAAATTGATGAATATAATTATTTGGTGAAAAATGACTAACAATAGAATCCAACTATCGCATTTTGTCACTTTTAAGAATTTTCAGCTTGATACAGCTGCAATCACCAGAGAGTGACACAGCTCAGCTCACTAGTATCAAACAGGTTGTAATTTGCACCCGGGATCCCACAGGAGGTAGTATCCAACAGCGTTTTGATCCTCAGAAGTACTTTAAGATTCCACATTAGAAACCAACATGACAACAGACGCCAAACATTCGCGTTCACCACAATTAAAAGAGTATTTCTTTTTCAAGGTAGTGGTATTAAGTAAATGATATCACACGACATGTTCTGGATTGGAATCTGAACAGCAAATGGCGAGTAGGTCGTCCGAGGATGACATGGAGGAGGTCATGTGAAGAGGAGGTAACAGCATGTGGTCAGATTTGAAGTCAGGTGAAAACGTTGGCAGAGAATCGGATGCAATAAACACATATGGCTGAAGTCTTATTTCCCTCTAGGAATTAAAGGAAACAATAATAATGGTTCCTGTTGCGATCAAATGAAAGCCAAATTTAGAAAATTCAGAACTACCATGCAGGATCAGATAAATTTATCTTGTGGTATTATTATATGCACATGATATGGCACAGGCATAAGTCGGTAAATAAAAGCGTTATCTCTACAAAGCGTTTGAGTTGGCCCTTATGCAGCATGAAGTATATATAAATACATTTTTATTTGTCCCAATATTTTTGTGGAAATGATTTAACGTTTGCTCACCATGCGGATACTGATTTGACAGAAAATGCTTCTATTTTGCTAATGAATTATCTTTGGTGGCGGCGATAGCAGAACTAATCTGGAGTGTGTTTGAAAAGTGCACGTCTCCTCAGATCACATCGGTATAAAGTTTTGTTCAGTTTGATATCAATGTTAACTTTCATGCTCTTTCTATGCTGGACACAAGAATATGAGTTATAGGAAATAAAAGGCAGAATACAGAGTCAATAGTTATTCTGTCTATTTGAAAGAATATTGGTTTCCATGGTGACTAAGATGACGGTCATATTGTTCAGTACACTTCAGACTCGAGGATGAATATCGCTAAAACATTCTGAATTAAAATGTGATGTTTAACTCGCTACACTTCGTTTTTTTTACTCGTCCTGTCTCGGATATTCGTATTCGCATGTGTTTAGAGACTCGATCCTCGGCCAACGCACTACTGAGACCTCATTGTTTTGAGGGAAGACTCAATTTTTAACTGGGAATGCAAAGGAATTTCTTTATGACAGTAATGATAAGCGTTGTAAATGATGAGATTATATACGTCATTCGAAACGTATGTATATATGTGTATATATTTCAGTGTAAGAATGATATCCCAGAATTCCACCTCACTCAATGGCGGAGTATAATGCTCCATACTTTGGCCTTTTTTGATCAAAACATACTTCATATCTGTTAATCACTCACTCGAAGAAAAGTTCAATTATATGAAATCGTCAGCAGAGTATCAATGATAAGATGTGGCAACTAACTGAAAAGTCTATTCGTCGACATGAAAACGTCTGGACATTATTTCAGACGTGTCGTCTAATCACTAGAGATGTAATCGAGAAGCAAGTGACCATTGTATTTCACTGATTAGTCGTAAGTTGTTGTGGGTTGAGAAAAGCAGTTAGAACGAATATTATTATTATTATTGTTCCTTTGGGTTCCTAGTGGAACATAGGCTTCAGCTGCACGTCTCCACTTGCTTCTGTCTTCTGCTGTTCTTTTCACTTGCGTCCATGTTATTCCATACTGTTTCGTCTCCTCCTCACACGATCTCCTCCATGTCACCCTTGGACGTCCCACTTGCCGCTTCCCTTTCGGGTTCCCCTCGAGGGCTTGACGCGCAATGTCACTCAACGGCCTCCTCAGCGAGTGTCCAATCCATCTCCACTTCCTCCTGCATATTTGTTGGGCGATTGGTTCCTGTTTCGTCTGTTCCCATAGCTTCTTGTTTGTGATTCTTTCCGGCCATCTAATCTTCAGTATGGAGCGAAGACAGTTGTTGATAAAGGTCTGCAACCTGTTGAAAATATTCTTGGTGACCCACCAAGTTTCTGATCCGTAAAGCAAAATTGACTTGACGTTTGTATTGAAAATCCGAATTTTGTTGTTGATGCTGAGTTGAGTGACGAAGATTTCCAGATTGGTTTCATGTTGATGAATGTGTTTCTCGCCTTCTCGATTCTCGATTTGACATCCTCGTCCGTTCCTCCTGTGGTTGAGACAATGCTCCCCAGATAAGTGAAAGAAGTAACCTCTTTCAAATCCCTCCCGTTGATGGTGATTGGCACTGGATGTTGCTGCTGTTGTTGGTTGGTTATTTTCATAACCTTCGTCTTGTCTATGTTCACCTGGAGTCCTGTCTTCTCTGGCTGCTTCTTCGACCAGTTTGTCGGTTTTTGCTTGTAAGTCTTCGATTTTGTGTGACATCAAACATAAATCATCCACGCGCGAAATCCAGGTCTTCAAGGTTCTTCACGTCGGTCCAGGATATCCCTGTCTTCTCGTTTCCCACTGTCTGACGCATAATCCAGTCCACCACAATTAGGAATATTATTGGTGATAATAAGCACCCTTGTCTGACTCCTGTGTTTACTCCAAACGCTTCGCTGAGTTTTCCGTTGTGGATCACTTGACATGTGTCGTTGTCGTACAGTTGTTGAATAAGGTTGATGACTATTTGGGGTACGCCGTAGTACTCGAGGAGTTTCCAAATTACTTCGCGGTCAACGCTGTCGAAGGCCTTCTCAAAGTCTATGAAGTTGAGGTAGAGATTTGATTGCCGTTCCATGCTTTGTTCGATGATAATGCGTAGAGTTGCAATTTGGTCAGAACATGATTTGCCTTTCCTGAATCCAGCTTGTTCTGGTCGGAGTTCTGTATCCAGCGCGTCCTTGATTCTCTCCAGGATGATGCGACTCAGGATTTTACTTGGCGTTGACAGGACCATGATTCCTCGCCAGTTCTTGCAGAGTCCCAGGTCGCCCTTCTTTGGTAGTTTCACCAGGTAACCTTTCCTCCAGTCAGTAGGCACCTTTCCCTCTTTCCAGATCTTTTGCAATAATGGAGTCAGCATATCTGCCGTCGTTTCTGGGTCCGCTTTCAGTGCTTCCGGGGGTATTCCATCTGTTCCAGCTGCTTTTCCAGCTTTCAGAAGCTTGATTGCATTCATGACTTCAGTTTTCGTTGGAGGATTGATGTCAACTTGCAGTTGTGTACGTGCTGTTGTTGGTATTACTGGACGGGTTGTAGGTGGTTGTCGGTTCAAGAGTCCTTTGAAGTGGTCCGCCCATTGTTTAATCTGTCTTTCTTCTTTGGTAATTGGGTTCCCTTGGCTGTCTTTTATAGGTTTCACTTGTGTTGATCTCTTCCGGATAGAGACTTGGTTATCTGATATAGTGTCCTCAGGTCCCTTTCGCCTGCTGCCTTCTCAGCTTCAGTAGCCAGGTTGTCGTAGAATTGTCTTTTGTCCTTCCTGGCACTCTTCTTCACTTCTTTGTCCAGTGCTGTGTAAGTTGAGTTCAGCGTCTCTTTCTCTTGTCCATCTTTGCATTGAAACATTTTTTCTTTCACCTTTCTCCTCTCCTCTATTAGTTTCCAAGTGTCTGTTGAGAGCCATTCCTTGTCTTGTTTCTTCTTTCTTCCTAAAACCGTTGAGCACGTTTCGTTGAAAATTACCTTCAGAGAGTTCCAATGGTCTTCCACGGATGATTCCTCAGTGGTGCCACGTATTGTTTCCTGCTTTGCTCTGACAGTTGCAGTGAAAATGTCCTGTGTGATTGTGTCCTTCAGTTTCTGCGTGTTGAACTTGCATTGTGGCCTATCCCCAGGTATCCTCGAGGCTTTCAGCTTCACCTTGAAAGTCCCTTGTACCAGATAGTGGTCTGAACCCACATCTGCTCCTCTCCTCGATCTTGTGTCCAGTAGGCTCCGTCTCCACTTCCTTGAGATTGAAATGAAGTCTATCTGGTTTTTGGTGTGTCCATCTGGTGAAATCCATGTTGCCTTGTGTATATCCCTGTGTTTGAACACACTGCCACCAATCACCAAATCATTGAAGGCGCAGAAGTCTGAGAAGAGTTCACCATTTTCGTTCATTTCACCGAGGGCCTCACGACCCATGGTGAGTTCTCTTCCTGTATTGTCTCCTCCCAGTTTCGCATTCATGTCGCCCATCAGGATTTTGATATCGCTCTTTGGGACAATGTCCATTACTGTTTGTAGTTGACTGTAGAAATCCTCCTTCTTCTCATGTTCTGAGGCGTTTGTAGGCGCGTAGCACTGAATGATTGTAACCTTTTTTCCTTTTGAGTTGAACCTGGCTGTCATTATCCTGGAGGAGATTGGTTCTCACTGCATGAGAGCTTTAGCCGCTGTTGGTGACATCATGATGGCTACTCCCTCGGTGTGCTCGTGATTGTCCTCTGGGTGACCGGAGTAGATTATTGTCTCTCCAGTTGATAGTTGGCTCCTTCCACATCCGTTCCATCTGCTCTCGCAGATTCCCAACACTTCTATTCTATATCTCCTCATTTCTGCGGCTACCTGAGCAGCCTTCCCAGCTTCGTACATTGTACGAACATTCCACGTCCCCATCCTTATTTTCGCTTTCATCGAAAGAAGGCACATCGGCTGACTGGCTTCCCGAAGGCTTTCACCAGCCCGCGTCATTTCACTTCCCCGATTCCAGCGAAAAATAAGGTCACTATTTGTAATTTTAGAATTTTGAATATATTTGTGCGTTGAAGTTTTAGTAGCAATTTGGTTAAGTTTTGGGGGTGGAGTTGCTAGCACCACGCCCCAACCCTCCCTCTTTATCTTGGCTTGGGACCGGCTAGAATACTAGTGACCTAGTAATCTAGGCGAGGTTAGAACGAATATTAGTCCAAGATAAAAAATAGACACAGACGAAGTAACTTTGTAAAATTCACTTATGAATTCATGCAAAAAAACACAAAAGAAGAAGGCAGAGTTAGTTTTTAAGTGAAAGCATATCGGCAAAAAGCGAAACCTTATCATATATTTTAAACCCTGAAACCTCTAGTCGTTGTCCTTTGAATAACGTCTTTTGTTGAAAGCATGACGTCATTGTAATGAAAAAAATTGTTTGAAAAATCCCTCCTTGGGGATCTATTCGTGAAAGTTATAATTATTGTGACATTTTACTTATCTTTGTAATTAATATACGCATTTTTCACCAGACTGTGTATCATTACTTTGACAATTCTCTCTGACAAATTCATTTTTGACCTTCATTTTTTGCCCTTGTCTTTGTTTAGTCTCCAATTGTAATACTTCTTTCTCTCTGTGATCGTATGTACGCTAACAGTGTGTTGTTTAACGAGGTGAGTTTATTTGAGTGAATGGAAGTGATTCCGATCAGTGACTGCCTGCGGAAACCCTTGGAGTGGGGTTCTTCTGTAAAGTGCTTGTGATCTCACCTCGTTGAGAATTTTCTAGTTGATTCTCAGGTACCTTCTATAGTTGATAACTTTGATAACTTACTTTGTCTTACAGTACTTATTTTGTATTTAAAAACCCAAACTGGCTGTAGAGCTGCACCACGGTACTGCTGAGGTCGATTAAGGTTTTGATGTCATCATTGTTGTCTAAGAGAACTGCTAAAATTTTGAAGAATGATCGTCTTTTTCTTGAGTTCCGAACGTTTGGTGATAGCGCATGTCTCAATGGTTTCTTGCGTTCAGACCACAAGTGAATGAATTTGGTCACTATTGTAAATATTTTTCACTGGATATTATCATCAAATTTAATGTGAATATACGAATTGCTCCAGTATTCTAATTGTTGAGTATAAAGAAGGAGGGCAATTAAGTCATTTTTTGAGACAGAAGAATTGATCAAAGGTGTTTTTAAGGACTGTAATCCACGTAGATACACTTATAAGATTATTATTGA
Organism: Trichobilharzia szidati; assembly: GCA_944472155.2. NCBI lineage: Eukaryota > Metazoa > Platyhelminthes > Trematoda > Strigeidida > Schistosomatidae > Trichobilharzia > Trichobilharzia szidati. The sequence continues at coordinate 65,015,904 of OX235277.1, read as the reverse complement.
GTGAGAAACGGAAGTTATTAGACTATTCACGTAAACTCAATTTCCAACTTCCGTTCCTAACTGACCATCCTAAAAACACCTTTCATCTTTCCTTTCTTCCGTTTAATCACGCAGTACTATAGGCCGTCATCTGGATGCCTAATAACTAAAATGTGTCTAAAAATTGTACACTGATGTTAAATTCTTTTATATGATATGCAGTTGAGGAGAAAAATGGAAATAAGTGGATGATATCATGCTATCTTGCTCGACAAGCTCTTATAAATTTGTTAAAGATAATCAAAGAAAAGTTTTGTACTGTATCGTATATATTTACAGAATCAACACACATGCCAGGTAAAGACAACTTAATGCGTATTCCAAGGAATTCCATCACACCAAGGCTATGCCAAAACTGACCAAATTTAAGTCTGCATCAAATGAAGAGATTCAATTTATCTTCCGTTGAATGAATTTCAAATTTACTCAAACAATGATTATGTAGAAAGTTCGAAATATCATCAAGGTGTTTTTCTAAATAGTCTCCTATTCAAAGTGAATTTTTTTTTCATAATTTTTAACGAAACATTTCGGTGTTAATATTTTACCCTTATGTAAAGTGAAAAGTTTGACGATTTAAGGTGAACATGGGCTTGAATGGATCTGTAGTATCCATAAAAGAAACAGTTACATGAAATCACAGATTTGTGTACTGTACATGTGTATAAAATATTCAGATAAAAAGCTTACGTTACTTTACATTAACGCTATATGTCTGGGTTATATGTTGAATTGAAGGATACAGCTTTATTAGCTGGAGAGAAAAGCAACTGTGTGGTGGTTTTGCTTTTAATGTAGCGAACGTCACAAGAGATATTCCAGTCGTGTAAGAACTGTAATGAAAAACATTTAGAACACCCTCACGTAACATATGCTAAGATTGGATAGAGGGTTTCATCGTGCGCTGAAATCAGTTATAGAATTATTTGAATACCTGGTGTTTCTGGGCAGCTACTTCGTCCTAGTTTATGAATCATTCTCAGTGCGCAAACACAGAGGTCACAGATGCATGATATCCAGCTTCTACCAGTTTGCTTTAAATATATTGCACGCACCTCAGTGGCGCACGCCGATTAAGAGCCTGACGCTAGGAGGAGAGAGCTGTCTGGTACTTCAAAGTTTCCTAACTTTTCTGTAAATGACTTCAAATCGTCGTCAAACCTTCAAATCTATGATGACCTCGGAAAAAGTATCATGAAAATAAAGGTTAATCGGACAATAAGTGTGACATGAAGACGAAATGTGTGCACGAAATCCTAACAAGGGAGAACTTATTCCCCGTATTCATTTAGAAGCTGAAGCTATGTTCTCAAAATAAACCAGTAAAGCAAATACATTCAGCATGGATCTAGTTCAGTTTATCTAATTAATTTTCCTTTTCCTTTTAGTGATCCCTTTCATTCTTTCATATTCAGTTATAGAGAACGCACTATCCCTTGAATTTGTTTCCATACCTATCCCCTTTAAAGCAGCCTTCGTTAGAAAGACAATTTTATACAGTTCGTCATCTGTGTTCTAATACTGTGTATTATTGTTTCTAAAACCATTGTTATCTATATTCGCGCCTTCAAATTTTCATATCAATCTGAAATTAGTTATCACCTCTACTCTTTTTCGTCTTTATGCGGAATTTTGTGATAACTGTATCTACGTAAAGTAGTACATATATATTTCTGTTTTGCGACTTTACGACTACTTTTGAAAATAAAAATCTTGATTTCTTCTTTATTTCTTGATTACAGCTTGATGCCACACCGTATTTTCAGTACAAGTATGGCATTTTCAGCATGGATATCGGTATCCCAAATTTCGCAGGCCGACCATAGATATCGGGTGTGCGTCCGCCGCGGATCGAACTCCGGACCATGTGCATGGTCGGCGAGAGTCCTAACCACTGTGCCACTGACGTGGAAAAGACAGGTATTTTTGCTGAACTTCTTGTTCTTCTCTGCCTAAAGTCCTGATGAGTATTTTCCATGATTTTAAAACGTTTAGCACTAAAAAGAATTTAAGAATAGGAACAGCCAGCCAACAATAGGTCTCATTACCTTTCAATATTTCCAATTAATCCAAATTGTAAATTCACATGTATATTTACCGTTAACTCACTTTATTCAGAATTCTACTCAACTTGAAAAAATGATGTAGTACTCCTGCTCTCCCGCTAATGTGATTAAACAACAGTTGTGGTTTTCACGACTGATAACACTTTCAGTCGTCTGATGCATGTCGAATGTCTGTAGTTTGAGAGAAGTATCATTCGCTTACAACAGCGTCAGCATGTAATTTTCTTTTCAGACACAAAAGTAGAGCCCATGCATACACTATTTTTTCTAATTTTGGTGTATTCTCAAACTGTCTGTTAGTTCACGTGATTGAATTTCATATGCAACAGGAGATCACATGAGTGGTCAAACACACGTTTCCTGTGACATCAAGATATTTAACATTATTGTAACCTGTAACATATAATAATTATTATTCTGTTGACTTCTGAGTGAAATAATATTCTTCAACGACACATGACTGTTTCAATCTCTTACCTGAAGAATTTTAAATCTGTCTTCACGAATCTCCATCAGGTTAGATTCTATTTTCAATGTCACAGAAGGATACCTTTCCGAAGTCTTTGTTTTTTACTGGAATTCCACTCGCCTGATGCCATTGTGTCCACAGTGTATCTTCATTCACAATTTTTATTTTTCTGTGCATTCTTTTAGTTGATAGGTTGTTTCTTCTCTGGTCATCAGATTTCTTTTTCGTTTACTCTTGCTGGTTGGCCATCTTATTTTCGGTTTAGGGAGATGGCAACTGCTGGCCATCTGATCTTCACCATGGGTCGGGAGGAAGGTTTTTGATAACATTCTTATGTCATTATGAAATGCTTATCGTCATACACCCAGTCTCTCAACTATATAAAGCATCGAATACGTTTAAATGAGTGTTGAAAATCCGAATGTTTTTCTTTTGACTGTGCGAAGCAGATTCTTTCAGCGAATTCACAGTAACGAAGATCTGGCTCCATCATCCAGTCTTCGAAATGCTGCTACTTAGATAAGCATGAGGGGTGGCTCCCTTCAAATATACTCCGTCTATGATGATAAGCGCATGTGTTTCTCTTCAGTTGGGCATCATTATCACCCTTGTTTTCTCTACCTTCACTTGACATTATGTACTCGTTGCTTCTTCTGACAGCCTGCTATCGTTCACCCAAAAGTCTTCAATTTTGTGTGACAATAAGCATAATCCATCCAAGGAGTTCACATCTCATTGTTGGGCTAGCGTTTTGATATCTTCAAGCATCTCTCACGCTGGTTACAAGCAGTCGAACGCTTTTGTGCAAATTTTTTGAAGTTAATTTGTATTTGCCAGTGAGTTAATACGACTAACGAAAAATTTCAAATTCTTCTTACATGCCTGGTACTTTTATGAGTGACTTGATGGTATCTGAAGACTGATATGATGTCCTCAGACTAAAAAAGAGTTAGTTTTGGAATAAAATATGGACATTTCAGTTTATCTGGAATAAGTCAGCAGGTTTTTTCATGCTTATTTATGGGCGATGGTATTTTTTTCGAGAATCAGTGTCAGCATCTACTATTTCAAACCCCCAAATAGGGAACAAAGAGACAAAAGGGATGCAGTTTAAATATAATCAACTAACAGGAACTAAAAATTATTTCCAACGGCTGATGGCTGATGTCCATTGCATAGAAGGTACCTCATATGGACGACTGGATAAACACTCTGCTTACAAAACGGTGAGTGCTTGGGATGACTCTTATTTGGTGTAGAGTTATGTTCAACTGCAGAGTTCCAAACAGTCATTAGACTACTACATGTCTATGTCTTATTCAGTATCTTATGATTTGTTTGCGTTGAGTGAAATTACATTCATGCACAGATAACGTCAGAATGCTCAGTCCATATCGTCACCATAATGGCTGAAAGTGAAAGACGAATCTGAAGCGCGTCATGAATCGAATCAGGAGTTTACGGACTACTTGCCTGACAACTTATCACATGAGGTACAAAACCGAGGTTTTGTTTCTTGGAAATCATTTTGCTGAACTCATTACGTGTTATTTCCGCTGATGAATCATACTTAGCTTATCATTATCTCACTGAGTTACTAACTAGGTGTCATTGTGCCATTTCAAATCATACTTATTTGAAAGGAGATTATCAGGTGTTTAATACACAGTAGGGTAATCCGGGATAATTATTGTCTAGCATGTTGAAATTCATGTAATGTACGACAGGCCTTGATTTTTTTCTTTTTTTTTACTCCACGTTCTCCAGTGGAACATAGGGCTTCAAGCTAGTGGTCGGCGAGCATCCTAACCACTATGCCACGGACGCACACAGGCCTTATTTGCTGGAGTAATTTTGTCGTCATAAAATGTACCATTGAAGTGATGACAGTCACATAGACCAGCTGGCAGGTTTCCAGGCTGGTATGTAATATTGAAATAAGTATAAAACTTGGGCACTGTGGTAGAATAAAACTCCATTATGAATAAGATTTTATTTTGGTAAATCACACAGTGTTATACAGTAATATTAACTGATGACGTTTCGAGCACAATTTATTGCTCATAATCATATCCAGCCGAGTATTTCGTAATCCAGAGGTTCATCGGTGGCCGGAACCTCCAGATTTTCATTTCCTTACACATTCCCTAAAATTAGATAAATCACCCTGAGCACAAAATATGTAGTTAGTGCATATGAAAATGTACGCCCACTTAACAATTTTAAATTGCATTTTTACTAACAGTAACTTCTCCACTAATGACAATAATTTGGACAAATTTTCTTCTCATAATCGTACTGAGCTCCGGTACTTCGTATAATTTATGAATTATCCTCCTAATGATCAAATGATGCTATGACATTATAAAAACACATAACCATTTAGTTATTTAAACTAGTGGAAGGCATCCTGAAAGCATTTCCATATGTCAAACGTGCTATCTTTTCCTGTGAGTTTCAAATATACGTCTTCATATCTTCCTTAATGTTTGTTTCACCGTTTGAAATCAGTTTGTTGGTCGAAGGTGACATGTTTCAAGTCAGTTTTAATGGGTTTCGAATAAAGACATGTGCTTAGCCATTGTCTTTTTCGCCAACTAGTTGATTCAGTGCTTGCGAACCACTCCTTCTGCCAGTCGGTTATAATAATTCACTTGAGTTCCCAATGAAACAAAGGGGTTCAGAAGCATATCACCATTTCACTCTAATCTCTACAGTCTATTTTAACTGGTTCCACCGATGCCCACGGGCAATCATCTCCGCCCCACACGGTCTTCCCCACTTTACACTCAAACCCGCAAATTCTTGTTTCCCATTTAGGTCTGATGGATCCTTTCACTTAGTGGTCTCCTCAGCATATTTCCCACTTTTCACTATTTCCTTCTATATGTTTAACAGATACTAATTCGTGGTTGGTTGGTTGAATGTCTGCTGGAGTTCTGTGTTGTTCATCATTTCTAGGAATAAATGACCTTCAGTAACAAGTAAAAACAGGTGTTGGAAGCCGCTACATTGATGTAGGCGTCAATCTTTTGAAGCACACAGAAGCACTGATTTCACATTAGCGTTAAATGTCGTGATCGTCTTCCTAACTCTGTGTATGACAGATTTTCCTACAGACTTCAGAGTACTGATGGCTTATTTTGCTTTAAAGAACCCGCATTTGACATTATCGCCTATACAGTCCATAGACGAAACAGTGCTGCATATATACTTGAGGGAGATGACTCCATTCAGATTCTTCTCATAAATGGCGACTGATGATTGTTGTTGATAGTTGGATATCTGCATCGCATCGATCTTCTTTATGTTTCCGTCATCTCTGGTTCTTCTAGCTTTTTTTGGCTCTCACCTATAGACCTTCAAGTTTCTGAGACATTTGTCACAAATCATTCGATAATTTCAGATCTTCTGTCTTGTATCTCCTGAGGTGATAATTAGTTCTGTAAGATAAGGAATCTACAGCCTTCATCAGCATTCAACATTTTATGAACCATCACTGCTTTTGTCAAAATGTTACGTAGAACGTGTAACAGAAACATTCCTTGAAAAATCCCCCCGGAACGACCGAAATACAATATTTATGCAAAATTGGATGTTCCAACTCACTTTGTAATTTTTATTCGGTTTTTACCTTAAGCCGTATATCATTATTTTGACATTTGCGTGTCACGTGTTCATTTGATCATTATTATTTATATTTGTCCCTCCTAAGTCTCTAATTTCAATGCTTCCCTTTGTGATTGTGTTTATGTCGGTAATGTGTTGTCTCACGATGTTACTTGTTTTAGTAAATCAGGGTGATTCTGACCTTAGACTGTGCTCAGGAAGCATTCATATTCAATTCTTGTAGACAGAACTTTAGGGAATACCTTGATGAGAATACTATGCTTGATTCTGAGTTCTTGTTTTGCACTTAAACTGGACAGCATAGTGGCCTAGCAGCATTTTTGAGGTAGTTTTGTCTTATGACGTTATTATCGCTCAATATAACCACATATGTGTCAAGAAATAATCAGTTTTTCCTGTTTTTTGAGAGTCTTGTGACTGCACGTCTCCCAAGGAAGTTTAGTCATTCACACAGTAGGACGCGAAGATCTGTTTCCTGCTGCCAGACCACAACGAGCCCATACGAAATCAAGCATCTTCGTCACTTGGAATGCTATGATATATTTTTCTTGGCGTAACAGCATCGCTGCTGGATCCAGTTATTGTTTTGATTCGTCTAATCTAGAGCTTTCCGATCAATGTCAAGCAACCATGCTTCGGTTTGGAAAATGTATTATCACACTATGGAATCATCTCATCACCTCTGCTATGCAGTACTTATCTCCAAAATTTAGAAACATTAAATGTACCAAACGTCTCAAACATATACATTGATGTAGTCTTCATTTATTAGTAACTCTATACATAAATATATATAGGAAAATACCATTTTAAATGTAAAATAGCACGTTTTCGAATGAAATAACACAGAGTGAGTACAGATAATACTAAAAGATTTTGAAGGGATGATTAAGTCAGAAAATTCATCAAAACTCATGAAACTAGTGATAGCTATTAAGCTTCTGTTTCCAGTGAGTGAATAACCCACAAGAAGGAAGTTAATTGAATATGTATTGCAACTTAGTTGACATTGTCTCATAAGCAAGTAACTCATTCTTATCAGTGACGACGTCGCTATTTGAAATGTGTATACTGCTTTACTTTAGCATCTGTCTTATCATAGGCAACATTTCAAAAATATGGGCATTTGTCAAGTGATGTAGAAAACATAAGTCAATAGAGCTTACTCCATACTTTTATGGTTGTTCAATTTGCTAAAATAGTTAGAATAGATTAGTAACATGAAACTCTGTCAACGAACCGACCACGAAACTATCACACAATAGATATGCCTATGCAATTGGAGATGAACTTGACAAACATTAGGAGATCACTGACCGTCACTGTGGGCATGGCTGTAGAATGGACCCCGAATTAGAAATGATGCGTCAGGAGTCCCGAAGTTGTATATGGGAGACTAATCGAAGATGAAATGAATGTTTATAGGCAATTGTGAAGCCAGATGAAACAGACTACAGAGAAGAAAGCAAAAAGGAGATGCGCCACTGAATTCATTATTACGTAACATTAATGAAAAAATGCAACGTATCTCATGCTATACTATCAAAGATCTGATTGGAAACCAGTTGGTTTTAACTATCATGCATCTAGTACTTTGTTTGGCACCGGATAAAATCTAAAAGTCAAGTTTGCAAGGTGTCAATATTCCAGGTGGCACACTATCACAGAAAACTCTGAATTGTTGTTATTAGATATTTGGAGGAAATTGGCAGGAAAGATTAAACCTATGGTTGGCAAATTTGGAAATTATCAGCAAGGCGTATTTGAAATCTTGAAGGAACTCGTGTCTCTTCAGTCAGCGATATTTCTATTGCAATGTCTGGGCTATGAAGGACTTGAGGACCATCTAACATCAACAAATAAGACTGCGAACTGATGGCGAGCCGCCTGTAATTGTGGCCACACTGCAAACTTGCCGATAAAATCCAGTTTGAACCAACACGAAGAACCAGGTACATGACACTAATTACTAAATGGTGTCCAATTAGAGTACCCCATACAGTCCTACAAGACATCAGCTGCAAGTCTAAAAAAGTCAGTTGTAAAATCTCTGGCTGCAACAATGTGAGGGAAAGGTTAGAACTTCAGGAGAGACATGATTTCATTCAAGATTACACATACGCCTTGCTGACGAGGGGCAACAGTCATGAAATCCCGGTTCATGGCTTACTGCTGATCAACACCAACGATCTAGTAGTAACGATTTGATGTGTATGTTCATTTGAACATCTCCTCAATGTACGCTCGATGAATCTCTCTCTTTTGACAAGTTAGCTTTTGGGTGGTTCGTTGGCAGAGTCAGTGGTCACTTATACCTTTCGGCTGAATAAACAATGATTAGAGTTGAGCTAGGAAGGGTGCTAATGCATGTCTGCGGTAGGCTGTTGCAAATGATTCTCGTGACTCTTCAAACGCATAGTATCACTGACTCAACATTCGTGTCAAAATTGGTATATTTACTGTGTAATTAATGTTGTTGTGTGGAGCTTTACACTGAGTAATGAACATCTGTCTTGTCTGCGTGACACTTGTTTACATCCAAAGATAAAAGAAACAGTAAACATTGAATTTCAGGAGGTGAATCCTTCCCAAATGTTTTGTAGTTTAAACCCGTTAAGAACAACGAAAGCATTTTTTTTAAATCAGTTGTTTTGAATGAATCATTAAATGATTTCTGAATTAAAAGCAGCTTATCATGAGAACTGTAATGCAGATTGTCAGACGGACGTCTGCGTATACACAAAATGTATGGGTTGAGAAATCGTCAGTAGTATTCTTAAAAATGAAAGCGCTTTCTTAATATATGAGTAAAATTTGGGCACTGTCGCAGTAAGTAAGTAATTCCTTATTATTTTGTTTATTAGATATATCACATTCACAGTGAAACAGTATTATTTACTTCGAAACTCAAGTTTGGTGTGAATTTATCTGAATAGATTCTTGTCATGAAGGTGAATTATAAGTGTGACTGGTTGAATTTACTGAACCACCATCCAATCATCCTTCCTTCTTGAAGAGTGAAACTGTAGTATCTTCATAGATGCTGCTTTTCCGTAAACAACAATGACTGAAACGTAACTGATTTATGGAGTGTGAGAAGCTCTCAGAGACTTATTAATTTGGGCTATTTCACATTGACTGAGTTTTACCGAACCGAGGTGATAGATAGGAAATACAAATTGAATTAGTGGAGATAACAGCGGATATCCACCGTAGAAGACGTACTTCCGTGGTCACGTTTTCAAGTGCGTGGCTAACTGCCACTTGAAGAGGTAGATATGGCATTTTATTCACATAGGAGTCATCCATTTTTAGCCAGAAATGTCGAATGTGGCAAACTGCACTTTCCGTAATCCATTTCAAGCTGTCATCAATCACATCACCTGAATCATCTTGTTTGTGAATTGCATGTATACTTAGACTATGAAATTGTCTAATTATAGTGTCGATCCACCTATTTGATATCGAAAATGAAGTAGACAAAACCATTTCAGTGTTTCTGTCGAGAAATAACCTTAACTACTTTTCTGTGGAAACTGAAATCTAGCATTGTTTTTTATTCCATGAGTTCCGAGAAATAGTTTCAGGAGCTTAGTATCATGCCTTTAAGACAGCCCAAAATTTATCATCTCCCCTGTATCATACCCAGATACCAAACTCTCCGTTTCTCGTTTGTGTCCCACTTAGGGTTGTGGCGAGCATCGTTATTTGAATGTAACTTAGAGTATGCGCAGTCTATCCCTATATAAGTCAGCACACGTTTTGAGTAATAGACTGTTGGAGAGTTCCCATTTAAAATTGAAGGCTGCTTATCTCTTCTGTTTGACTATCTGATTATTAGGTCGAACGAAGTTTGGTGTTTGAGCAGGTCTGCAATGGCCTTTCTGAAATGTTTCTTTTGAAAAAGAGCATCACTGGATTAAGATTCTTTTGAAAATTTGAGGTCTTATTCGATCCACTCAGTACTGTTATGTGGATCTATACAGTGATCTCAGAGTAGTGAAAATGCTTCCCCCTTTTCGACTCTGACTTATGATCTGAGATGACGAAAATAAAGAACATTTGATTTCGATGGTTGCAGCTTTGCAGGATGTTATGTAATTTAAATCTGTCTAGAAAAACGAAGTCACCTCTACTTTCGAAATTACTTTAATTTCATTGAAAGGATGGACATTGTGAATTGTGCTTAAAGAGCTCAAACGGTAGAAATTGAAAAAGAAAAAAAAAGCAGAACCTTTAAAGTAGACCACTGACACTGAAACTTCACTATTCCAGAAATAGGAGTGGATTAAATGTTGAGTGTAAGTCTCAATGTAAATAAGTTCTTCGTGTCAACGAACAGAGGTGGTTAGGGGAAGCTCACTCTGTACTTAAACAAATGAACGAGTTATTTGTTGGTCGATGTTTCAAATTTTCTACGCAACAACACAAATATTGTTAGATTTACTCAAGTTACACAGGTTTCTTGCTTATTTGGCAAATCCTACTCGCGTTATTCTAAATGACGTCTTTAATATTGTAGTGTTCGAAAAGCTTTCTGGAATATCTCATTCAAGTACGCTGGTGTTCAAATTTCAGCAAATCTCAACTGTTTTCAAAACTATCAGATCTTGTGATACTCAAAACTTAGGTTGCTTCGCATTAGCCACGATCGTACATAAATTATGAGCTGTTTTACACGGCTGTCAGCAGACGATGGCTGCTTACACTTTCTTTAGATTTTCTCATTTCGGTCCATGAGGATAATCAAACATTCTAGCAAATTAATTCTAAACCCCGACAGAACTCATAATCTGAACATTCTATTTAGTGCAAATTATCCACAATTCAATTTCCCTCTTAAAGCTGAGACATTTCCCACTTTATATTAACTAACGATAAGATGAATCCATGTTATTTTCTTGCCGTTTCCCTCAACCGCAAACAATCTGAATCATAAAGAGAACACGTTTTCAATGGGATATAGTGTGGATATAATTGTAGGTAATAGCAAGTTCACTATATGAGAATTGAATAACGTGCTGAACACGTAGACAACGTAGAAATTATACAGAAAGCCAGATTCATTACTTGTGATCAGAATAGAGACGTCATTTGTTGAAAATAGAATATTATTCGAGAATTCTTGCATAATTCACACATAAATGGAGGTAACAATGCAGACATTTGAAAAGCTAATCGGAAAAAATGAAATGGGTCACGCATCATAAAAGTGATGATGAAATGGGCGTGAAAATTGATGAATATAATTATTTGGTGAAAAATGACTAACAATAGAATCCAACTATCGCATTTTGTCACTTTTAAGAATTTTCAGCTTGATACAGCTGCAATCACCAGAGAGTATTACTGTTCCCACTGGGATTTGAGCCAACTGAATAGTATCGAATAGGTTGTAATGCACATCCTGGATTCCACATCAGGTACTACCCACCAAAGTTTTGATCCTCAAAAGTACCTCAAGATTCCAAACCAGAAGCCAGCACGACAGCAGACGCCAAACATTCCCGTTCAACACAATTAAAAGAGTATTTCTTTTTCGAGGTAGTGGTATTACGTTAATGATATCACATGACAGGTTCTCGAGTGGAATCTGAACAGCAAATGTTGAGTAGGTCGTCCGAGGATGACATAGAGGAGGTTATGTGAAGAGGAGATGACAGCATGTGGTCAGATTTGAAGTCAGGTGAAAACGTTGGCAGAGAACCGGATGCAATAAAGATATGTGGCTGAAGCCTTTATTTCCTCTATGAATTAAAGGAAACAATAATAATAATGGTTCCGGTTCTGATCAGATAAAAGCTAAATTTAGAAAATTCAGAACTACCATGCAGGATCAGATGAATTTATCTTGTGTGATTGTTATGGAAACATGATATGGCACAGGTATAAGTTGGCAAATATAAGCGTTTTCTCTACAAACCATTTGAGTTTACCGATATGTAGCATGAGGTATATATGAATGCATTTTTATTTGTCCCAATATTCTTGTGGAAATGATTTATTGTTTGATATCCATGCGGATACTGACTTGAGAGAAAATGCTCCTATTTTGCTAATGAATTATATTTGGTGGCGGCGAAATGATATGATAACAGAACTAATCTGGAGTGTGCTTGAAAAGTGAACGTCTCCTCAGATCACATCGGTATAAAGTTTTGTTCAGTTTGATATCAATGTTTACTTTCATGCTTTTTCTATGCTGGACACAAGAGTATGAGTTACAGGAAATAAAAGGCAGAATACAGAGTCAATAGTTATTCTGTCTATTTGGAAGAATATTGGTTTCCATGAATACTAAGATGAAGGTTTTATTGTTCAATACGCTTCAGACTCAAGGATGAATATCGCTAGAACATTCTGAATTAAAATGCGGTACCAACTCACTACCCTTTGTCTTTTTACTTGTCCTCTCTTGGATATTCGTATTTGCATGTGTTTAGAGACTCAATCCTCGGCCGACGCACTCGTTTACCTTATCAAGCAAGGGCAGGTTAGGTGGGGTGGCAGCAATCTAACTTCATGAAAGACCTAAATACCACTACTGAGACCTCAACGTTTTGGAGGGAAGCTTAGTTTTCAACTGAGATCGCAAAGAAATTAAATAATAATAATAATAATGATAAACGTTGAAAATGACGATATTATATACGTCTTTTGAAACGTATATATATGTCTATATAGTTCAGTGCAAGAATGATATCATAAAATTCTACCTGGCGGAGTTTAATTCTCCATACGTTTAGCCTTTTTTGATCGAAACAAACTGAAAAGTCTAATCGTCACCATGAAAACGTCTAGACATTATTTCAAACGTGTCGTCTAATCACTAGAGATGGAATCGAGAAGCAGGAGACTATTGTATTTCACTGATTAGTCGCAAGTTGTTGCTTGTCGAGAGAAGCAGTAGGAACCAATCTAAGTCAAAGATGAAAAATGGACACAGATGAAGTGACTTATGTCAAATTCCCTTATGAATTCATGAAAAAAAACACAAAAGAAGAAGACAGAGTTGGTTTCCAAGTAGAAGCATAGTAGTAAAAGCGAAAGATTATCATATATTTTCAACCTTGAAACATCTAGACGTTGTCCTTGAATGATGCCTTTTGTCGATCAAGTAACGTCACTTTAATGCACAAATTATTTGGGAAATCCCTCCTTGAGGATATATTCGTAATAGTTATACTAATTTCGACATTTCAACTGTCCTTGTAATTAATGTACGTTTTTTCCCCTAGACTGTGTATCATTACTTTGACAATTCCATCAGACAAATTCATTTTTGACCTTGATTATTTGCCCTTGTCTTTGTTTAGTCTTCAGTTGTAATACTTCTTTCTGTGGTCGTGTGCACACTTACAGTGTGTTGTTTAACGAAGTGAGTCTATTTGAGTGAATGGAAGTGATTCTAACCAGTGACTGTCTGTGGAAACCCTTGGTGTGGGACTCTTCTGTAATGAGCTTTTGATCCCACCTCGTTGGGAATATTCTGCTGGATTCTCAGGTACCTCCTATAGTTGATAACGTTGATAACTAACTTTGTCTTACAGTACTTATTTTGTATTTAAAAACCCAAACTGGCTGTAGAGCTGCTTCACGGAACTGTTGAGGTCGATTACAGTTTTGACGTCATTATTGTTGTTTAAGAGAACTGCTAAAATATTGAAGAAGGATCGTCTTTTTCCTGAGTTCCAAATGTTTCATGATAGCGCATGTCGCAACGGTTTCTTGTATTCAGACCACAGGTGAATAAATTTGGTCACTACAGTAAATATTTATTTCACTGGATCTTTTAAACAAATTTAATATGAATATGCAACTGCTCAAGTATTCTAATTGTTTAGCTTAAAGAAGGAGGCCATTAAGTTATCTGGTTAAACAGACTAAAGGATCAAAGTTGTTTCAAAGAACTTTGATCAACGCAGATATACTTGTAAGATTATTATAGGGTGAGAAACGGAAGTTAATAGACTTTTCACCTCTACTCAGTTTCCAACTTCCGTTCATAAGTAACAATCTTAATTACACCTTTTATCTCTCCTTTCTTCTGTTTAATCACATAGCACTAATGGCCTTCATCTTGATGTCTAATAAATAAAATGTATCCACATGTTTTACACTGATATTAAAATTCTTTTAGATTATATAGACTTGTTGAGAAAAACGGAAATAAGTGGATGATATTATACTACCTCGCTCCACATGTCAATCTAGCTTTGTTCAAGTTAATCATAGAAATGAAGCTATGCACTGAAGCGTATATATTTACAGAATAAACAAACATGTCAGGTAAAGACGACTTAATGCGTATTCCAAGGAATTCCATCACACTAATGTCAACACTGAGCAGATTTAGGTCTGTTTCAAATGAAGAGATTCGATTTATCTTCTACTGAATGACTTTCAAATTTACTCAAACAATAATTATGTAGAAAGTTTCAGATGTCATCGAGTTGTTTCTGTTATTGAAAGGGAAATTTATTTTGTATAAATTTTAACTAAAAACGATGGTGTCAATATTTTACCCTTCTGTAAAGTGAAACGTTTGAAGGCGAACATGGGCTTGAACGGATCTGTATTGTACATAAGAGATACAGTTGCATGAAATCACAGATTTGTGTACTGTACATGTGTAAAATATTCAGATTTTGTTGCTTAACATTGACTCTGAATGTGTGAGTTACATGTTGAATTGAAGGATCCAGCTTTAAAAGCTGTAGAGAAAAGCAACAGTGTAGTGTTTTCGCTTTTAATGTAGAAAATGTCACAAGAGACTGTAATGAAAAACATTTGGAACACCCTCACATAACATATGATAAGATTTCAGCATTCCTCTAAGTATGTGATGCACAATCACATAACACTGACAAGCTGAGGAAACTTAATCCACACTTGACTACTTCCTCTTTAACTATTCATGGCTGAGACGAAAGCAAGAAAAGCTTGTTTTCCTATGACCCACAGACTTAATCAACTTCAATGTATGACACACATCTCCTTTATTGGATGGAGGGTTTCATCGTGCGCTGGAATCAGTTATAGAATCATTTGAAAACCTGGTGTTACTGGGCAGCTACTTCGTCCTAGTTTGTGCCTCATTCTCAGTGCGCAAACATACAGGTCACATGTGCATGATATCCAGCTCCTACCAGTTTGCTATAAATAGATTGCGCGAATCTCAGTGGCGCACGTCGATTGAGAGCCTCACGCAAGGAGGAAAGAGCTGTCTGCTACTTCGAGGTTTCCTTACTTTCCTGTAAATGACGTCAACTCCTCGTCAAACTTTCAAATTAAAGATGACCTCGGAAAAAGCATCGCGGATTATCTAGGAGATCACGAAAATTAGGGTTAAGCGGTCCCTGAATGTGACATGAAGACCAAATGTATACACAAAATCCCAACACTACCAACAAGGTGGAACTTATTCAACATATTCATTTAGAAGCCGAAGCTATGTTCTCGAAATAAACCGGTCCAGCCAATACATTTAGCGTGGATCTAGTTCAGTTTATCCCACTAATTTTCATTTTTTTCATTTAATCATCCTTTTCATTCTTTCACATTCAGTTATAGAAAACAGACTTTCAGTTCAATCTGTTTCCATGCCCATCGTGTTTAAAGCTGCCTTCGTTAGAAAGACAATTTTATACAGTAAGCATCTATGTTCTAACCCTGTGTATTATTGTTTCTAAAGCCATTGTTATCTATTTTCTAACTTTCAAATTTTCATATTAATCTGAATTTAATTGTCACCTATACTCTTCTTTGTCTTTATGCGGAATAATGTGATATCTGTATCTACGTAAAGTGGTATATATGTATTTTTGCGACTGTATGGCTACTTTTGAAAATGAAACCGTGGAAAAGACAGATATCTTTGCTGAACTTCTTGTTCTTCTCTACCTAAAGTCCTGAAGAGTATTTTCCACGATTTGAAAACGTTTAGCATCTAAAAGAATCTAAAAATGGGAACAGCCAGAAAAAAACGGGTCTTTTTACCATTCAATGTTTCCAAATAATTCAACTTGTGTATTCATATGTACATTTATTGTTAACTCACTTTTATCTGAGTTCTACTCAACTTGAAAAAATGACGTAAGACTCTTGCTTTCACGCTGATGTGATTTTACAGCAGTTGTGATTTTCACGAGTGATAACACTTTCAGTCATCTGATGCATGTTGAAAGTCTGTAGTATTATTCGCTTACAACAGCGTCATCATGTAATGTGTTTTCAGACACAAATGTAAAGCCCACGCACAAACCATTTTTAAATCTGGTATATTCTCAAACTGTTTGTTAGGTCACGGGATTGAATATCATTTGCAACAGGAGATCACATGAGTGGTCGAACACCCATTTCCTGTTGCGTCATGATATTTAACATTAGTGAAACCTGTAACATATAATTATTATCATCCTGTTGACTTCTGAGTGAAATAAAAATCTTGATCGACACATCACTGTTTCAATCTCTTACCTGAAGAATTTTATATCTGGCTCCACGAATCTCCACCAATGTAGATTCTATTTTCAATGTCAAAGAAGGATACCTTTCCAAAGTCTTCGTTTCTCGCTGAAATTCCACTCATCTGATATCATTGTGTGCTCAGTGTATCCTGACTTAATCTTCATTTTCCTCTGCATTTCTGTTAGGCGATCGGTTGTTTCTTCGCTTGTTATCAAAGTTTCTTTTTGATTTTCCCTTGCTGGTCGGCCATCTAATTTTCAGTATGGGAAGATAGCAACTGCTGATGAAAGTGTGCAGTAGCCTATGACGCTTGAGTCAAGAACTATGAAGAAGTATTGATTTCACTTAAATGTTGAAGGAATACTATGCATGTTGAACTCCATCATTCGACAGTTTCTGTAAGAGGACTTAACACGCAATTCGTTCTCATTATAAGCTGAAAGACATTGGTCACATTTCCAAATCAGTAGTATATCTGAATAAGGCAAAAGTTTTTACACACGGATATATTTCATGTTTTCGCCGATAATAATTCCTGGTTCTTGTTGCTAA
The DNA here is from genome assembly GCA_944472155.2 of Trichobilharzia szidati. Lineage (NCBI taxonomy): Eukaryota > Metazoa > Platyhelminthes > Trematoda > Strigeidida > Schistosomatidae > Trichobilharzia > Trichobilharzia szidati. The sequence continues at coordinate 64,998,678 of OX235277.1, read as the reverse complement.
CTCCTATTTAAGGCCCCATTGTTTTCGTGATCAACGAGGATTTCACAACTGAATCATCGACGTACCAAGCAACCAGTTCACAAATCACCTGAAAACAAATATTCATCGAAACAGTTAAAGCCATTCACAATAGCAGGAATTGAATAACACTTTACAAAATTGAATTTCATAAACGTCTGCCGTTGGTGCCTGAATTACATTTAGAAACACTTAGTTAGAGCTTACTGATTGACATACTTCATTTACCTGCAAACTTACTATTTTTATGTAAAAGGATGTCTCTTTTGGTAAAAAATACTTTGAACGTCCCCTCACCAGCCTAAGAACTTTACTTCATATCCCACTTAAGTAGATATACTAATTATTGAACATAATGAAACAGTTTATCCATTTTCAACAAATATATGAATACTATGATGCATATAATAAATTTGCTAAAACTGAATTGAGTGATTAGTTTCTGTGGTGATTAGATTGATTTCCGGGGGAAGAGTTTCTGGTCCACCACCTACCTTTCCCACTTGTTCTTCAGTTATGACACAAGAAAGCAATTGGACTAGTGAACTTACAGTGGTTCGAGTGCAACATATGCACACAGATAGGCATTTTTACTGCAAACTGATGAACATAAACGGAAAAGGATTTTGAAAAATGGTAGGAAATGTAATTCACAATGGGTGAACTTTTCGTGTTATACCAGTGTGCGAAGAACAGTGATACCAACAATATATCCAAGTGCATAATGAGTCCCTCTGTGGAGAATCTACATTCCCGCATATGTGTTAGTAAAACCCCCAAGTGTTACTCAACGGTGTGTATCAGGAAGTATTAGAATAATTTTTGCTTGTTTAATAATTTCTGAGCTATTTATCTGTGATTTATGAAACCATATTTATTTTACTGTCACGCCTCATGAGGAAATTTTTCCAAAGCGAAATTCTATCACCAACCGAGATCATTAGAATAGACATTTAAACTGTTGATAATTAATCTCATGCTACCCATCTAATGGCTACAGAACGAAGTCTCATGGAGTTCTAATGCCTTTCACTAGGTTGCGTGTTAGCTCGAATACACACCAATAATATTGGCTGCTGAGCGCATTGAAACCATAAATTGGTAGAAGTTGTTCTTTTCTGTGAGCTATTTATTTGGTTTCCAGTAGTTGAATAGTCTACGACCATGACTTGTACCTAGAAGAGGTCCTGACTTTTAGCATCGAACGGCAAGTACTATCGACCAGTCTGAAACTACGAAGAAACAGCTGTCCAGTGCCAGATGGTCCGGTGATTTTCTGACTAAACCAAATCTGTAATCAAAGTGGAAACCAATGAAATCCCTACAATCGGACTTTTGAAAATCCAAGGTGTGGTGGACAGTAATCTGAGTTTAGTCCAGCTATCTTCAGCAGCGCACTTTCAGGATATCCAGGTTTTCAGGCGACTGTGCTCACTATTGAACCAAAAGGTTGAAATCCATTGACCTGCGATTTTCTTAATTCTCTCAGTAAGTGTAGTGTGCTGTCGTCACCATCAGTAACTATCAGTCCTTATACTGAACATAATGGAGCCACTGGCCACGAAATTGCACTACAGATGCACGAGGTTCGCCCTTTTTTAGACAGTAATAAGCAACAGTTCGGTTTTCATCTGTCGGGTTGTGAAGATTTTGTTAGTCTCAATTGACATCTGAATAATACTGAAGTTTACAAACTATAACAAAATAGATCATTTTTCGCAAATATTTCATTATGAATCACAGCAGGTTTGCTTTCATTATCCATTGGCTTCCTTAAATTATTTGGTAATCTAAATTTTCAGAGAGCACAATGAGTAACAATCACTCAGTTAGACTTTGTTTTAACCTTCAGTTAACGTCCTTAAAGAACAGTTCCTTGTCATTTTGAGTGGTTTGCAAAACAGGCCACTTGTTCTGTTGCAAAGGCGAAAGATATGTTGAGGTGCACACCATGTGGCATAAAGAACCGAAATTCTGTCAAGTGATATACTGTAGATCACCGTATTACGTGACGGTTTCGTATAAGAATTAAATAAAGACAAGTTGAAACTTCTATAGTGTTTAGAATTATGTTGCTCAGAATAAAGCCAAGCTTGTCATTGTTGTTCTACTGCCATAGTTTTATTATTCTGGAAGTCTTCACTATGATAATCTCCATGAGTTTGCAAGGGACAGGATAATAAGGTCAGATAGCTTAATATGTCCAAGGCATTCTTTATGGGTTTTCTCAAAGGTGCTTAGTATTTTTCAAACTTTTATCAATTTCTAAAGACTTCGGAAGGAATTTTTGATAAATTATAAGTGAGGTTTTCCTCAGAGAGTACTGACAACAGCAATAAATAAGAGATTACATTGTCTGACAGTGAATATCAGTCAAAGCATGGATGTGCACTTCCTCCTGCATTTCCTGATGAGTTACTTTAACCGAGACTGAAACCCTGAAAATTACATTTCAAGCTCCAGAGACTTATTCAATGGGCCACAAAAGTCGTTTCAATGTTTATATTCCTAAACTGTATCTATTTTATTTTATTGACTAAAATCAGTTATTTTATTTTGCCATCCCTTTGCATTTGAATCTGACAAATTCACATTTTCTCTTTTCTGAATGTTATTCATCTCCCTATCATCTAATTACTTTGTTTTAACTTTTCTTTATTCATTGATATGTCAAACCAACACGTGGTTCACAACTGCCATTTTGGCTCATCACATGTAGTCTTTAAATCAACTGAAAACTGACAGCAGTGAAGTAACTGGAGGTTAATTGTGACAATAATCGCTTAGTGGCATTCAAAATCATGTGTGCAGATTTCGGGACTCAGTGGGAACACTGCCGTCGCAAAACTGTGTACGAACACATGAGGAACTTTTAAACCCGGTTAACTGCTTTGGCATATTCATTTTACCCTGTAAGGTGCGACGTATTTACGTTACACAACTCTCTTATCTGTTTGTAGCGGTAAGCAGGTGTGGTAATTATGTGAAACTTTGCCAGCCTTACTGTAATTGATGTGTACTAGAAACCAATTAGGTAGGTATTACCATTGGAAAAAATAATAAAAAGACCAAAACTTTGAAAAGCGCCTCTGCTTACTAGTGCTGAGTCAGATTAAAATAAATCTTAAGATAGCCGTAAGCATCTTATGGAAGACAAGCTAATTATCTGTAATTAAGCAACTTAGGGGAACACTGAAGGCACAAAACATAACGTCATTCACTCTGCTGAAGATTATATAACTCCCTGCCTTGAAAATAAGATGGCCTATCAGAGACCATAATAAGCGGGGAACTCTGGTAGGTACCAAACCATTTAAAAATCTTGAAGGAAACAAACAGTCAGAGAATAAATGCGATGGACTATTCATATGCTGAAGAGGCTGCAAACCGAAACTCTAGTAGTATGCGAAGTGTTAGGAAATGGAAGTTTGTGGACATTCACATAGCCACTCGGAAGTGATAGCAGAGGTCGAAGTGAAATGGCTATGTGGTTGCTTGAGTGTGTTCCAGTCAGAATACAGTTAGCGAATGCTAGTAATGATAAGGCTGAAGACAGAATTTTCATTTAAGCCAGCAAATTATTCCTTAATTTATAAAATTCACAAGAATATGCTAGGATTTTACCAGAAAATGCTCAAACTTACGTTAAAAAATACTTTTGGCTTCAATAATAATGACAGACGACGAAATATGCAGGAAGAAATGGGGATCAACTAGACATTCAATGAGTTGATCATTGAGTGACATACAGCAGCGGGTTAGGTCTCCAGTGGAAACCAAATGGAAAGTAACGAACATTGCAGCATTTGTCCAAATGTGATATAGTGAATATGGTGTGGAAAGGTGGGAAATGCAAGCTTATGGTTCATCCTGAGGCTAACTGAAAAGTACACTGATTAACAGGGTGAAATGGAAGTATGCTGCAGATGCCCTTTATTCCACCTATAACCGGTGACAATGATAATACTTTTTTTATTTTTTGATTATAGCTTGATTACACACAGTTCCTTTTGGTACAAGTATGGAATTTTCAGCATGTGATATCTGTAGCTCAAAGTTTGTAGGCCGACCATTGATATCACGTGTGTGTTGGCAGGAGATCGAACCCCGGACCATGTGCATTCTCGGCAAGAGTCCTAAACGCTTTACCACCGACGCACGTTATGGCTACATATAAATGAACTTAATTTTAATGTTTCAAGTGTCTAATAATAATTTGAGTGTATCACACGATTTTGTGGCTTAATTTTTTTTCTTATACGTCATTTCGTAATATCCACTCATGAATAGTTTTATACAGCCTACGCTTGGGATTTGCGACGTTCTTTAAGATAAATAAATATTGAATCAACGTATATTGTTTTACTGAGAATGATGGAACAGGATGTTTTTAGATTATTTCAGTAATGTAAACAGTGGTTATTTGACATTTTTGTAAAAAACAGTCATGTCATCTTAATCTATATATACTTTAGGTAAGAACTCTAAGTAGAAAAAAAGCGCAAAATGTATACTAAAGTCAAGAATGACATGCTGTCTTTTGTTATCGCCTAACATTAAACATTTGCATCATTTGATTTTTGCCCCTTCAGCCGGATTTAACCGCATCTGAAGTGAGCGATGACTTTCACACTGAGAGCCGAATTAGGCAACCATTCTTCTTGCAATCATCGACTACCTATCCAATGAGCCACGGTTATCTGTCGTTATTTCTTGCATACAGTTTTATATTTTAACTTGACTGACTGTGTTGCATTTCAATTTATGATGGATTTTGCAAATTAAAGCAGTGTGATCTAGTCCACGTCATATGATATGAAGATAACATGAAGGCTAACAATTGTGTAACGGATTAAATGAGAGATAATTAGGCGACAAGAAGATTTTGGGAGATTCCGACTGAGTGGAATTTTTATGTTTATTGTCACAAAAACTCGAAGATCTGAGTGCGAAATCCAACATGTTTGCAGAAGAGGTAGAGAATATGGGTAATCAAGTGAACGTAAAATAGACAGAGGTGACGTAGATACCTATGACTATCACCTGAACAAATCGGAAGGAGGCCACTTTTTCACTTATCTAGGCGGCATTGTTGCAACTACATTTGGCGCGGATGGAAATGCCAGCGACAGGATTGAAGAGCATGACAGACTTTCGTCCATTGAAACCAGTGTGGAAATCTATTGCACTCAGTATGGATACGGATTTCCCACATTAACGTCACTAATGTCGGTTAGCACTTCTATATTTTTGAGAGACTTGACAGACGTATCACCAAAGGCACTTTGAACAGCTGGCTCCGCAATTTTATAATCCCTTAATGGATATTAGTGAAAGACAGTTAACATGGCAAACCGTCATTGTGTCATTATTAAGGCAACTTGGAGTGAAATCTGTTGTTTTTATTGTGATTTCCATATCTGGCGAAACCTCGAGCTGACAAGAAATTATGAATTTGTAAATGTCCTGATCGGACTCATATGCAGTTTTTGATGTTACCTAGATCAGAGAGATAGTAGGACAGCCCAGCATGAATCTTCAAATAACCCTCCTGTCGGAAAAATATTTATAGATTGAAGATTTTAGGACGACTGGTGACCTGTTGTGTTAAGTGTTTCCCACATGTTCGTTATCTTAGATATGGAAATCTAACTGTATTGAAGCTGACGACATTAGATTGTTATTGGTACATGCTAGGCAGTCAAAGTAATAATTATTTTCAATCTAAAGTAGTAATCATATTGTTAATATAAAATAACTGTTTCATTTTAACTGTTCTATTTTAGACACATTGCCCATTGAGTTAGTTATTTGTATTTTTTCTCATTGTGTGGGATTATTATATTATTTATTATTGCTCCCTTGGGTTCCTAGTGTAACATAGGGCTTCAACTTCTCGTCTTCACTTGTTTCTGTCTTCTGCTGTACTTTTCACCTGCACCTATGTTATTCCACACTGTTTCAACTCCTCTTCACAAGATCTCCCCCATGTCACCCTTGGACGTCTCACTCATCGCTTCCCTTTCGAGTGCCACTCGAGGGCCTGACGCGCGATGTCACCCAGCGGCCTCTTCAGCTAATGTCGAATCTATCTCCACTTTCGCCTGCATATTTGTTGGGCGATTGATTCTTGATTTGTTTGTTCCCACAGTTTCTTGTTGGTGGTTCTTCCCGGATTAGTGGGATTCGTGTCCATTTAATCATCAGTGGTATTTTGTAACTTTGAGGTACAGTAAGATAAAGTACATGGGATTACCAAAAATAGTACACGTTAGGATTACAGTGTGCTTTTATAGTTTCATTTTAAACTTATTAAGGAAGATTTGATAGTATGGGAAATTCCCATATTATGAATTAAAAGTCAATCTAAACGAAGAATATTCTTTTCAATAATATCTCCTCTTCAGGTTCTTACAATTATAAAATATAATATTTGTTGTCGTTACAATAATAATGGCCAGTTATGCGGCAGATACATTTTTAACATAGAGTTATGGGGTGTCAAAATAAATAGTCGTATTTGTATGACAAACGTGCTAGGCTGAATTCGACTACAAAATATTGTAAAACGGGAGACAATGGTGATTAATCATAATAGATTTGTAGAGTGTGGGTTAGGAAAATTGACAAGTCAGTTCAAGGTTATATTAGGTGTCAGGTGAGTGGCTAGTACAGAGTGGTCTGTGTTAAACAGGAGATAGTAAGACTGCAACGGGAGGTTCATAATGAGATAACGAATATGTGAAATGAAACAGGTGGAGGCATATGTTGAACTGACTTGTCAATTTTCCTAACCCACACTCTACAAATCTATTATGACTAATCACCACCATTGTCTCCCGTTTTACAATATTTTGTAATCGAATTCAGCCTAGCACGTTTGTCATACAAATACGACTATTTATTTTGACACCCCATAACTAATCTGTTATTCTACGTTAAAAATGTATCTGCCGCATAACTGGCTTTTATTGTAACGACAACAAATATTATATTTTATAATTGTAAGAACCTGAAGAGAAATTATTGAAAAGAATATTCTTCGTTCAGATTGACTCATTAAGAAAGACAACATTTTCAGTTTCACATAATAATTATAATTCGCTGTCCAAGGTGAATTTTTAGATATTATTTGTTGAGATACTAGGCATAAATTTGATAAGATTAGATGCTTTCTGAAAATTTATATTCTAATACATGTAAAACTCACATCTAAACTTTGTAATTTAAATATATAACCGTTTTCCTTACTCACGTCTCACATATATATTGGTCGAATAAGTGTAGTAAACCAGTTATCGAACATTGAACATTGAATTGAACATAAATGATTAAACATTGAAACTGTAGATTCTTCGGCAAGCTTAAATGTATGCCTCAGAGTTGTGTTGATTCACCTTTTACCTCATTTAGAGGCTTCGTGCTATCATTCCTCATCTTCTGTGGTTTTTCGTCTAGGTAAGATGATCAATGTATGCACTTTCCAAATTTATTGATGAAGCTTTCCAATACAATATTTTTTTCATAAGAAATTGAAAATGATCAGTATCAGGTCACCTCAAATATTCTAATCATGCTTTCTTTGGTTTTACATTTAGCCTGTTCGTGTGTCACTACCGATAGATCCTTCATTGTACGGCTGTAAGATGAACAAATATATATGCGGTCTGACGCTCATAAGCCCTATATAGTAAATATGCTGTTGTTTTTCAATCGTTAGCATGATTATTCTTGTACATTTATCAATCAGTAAATTCTAGTGGATTTCTTATTCGTTTTAAAATTTGTACAGAAATCGTCAAAATCTTAACTTTTTGGAAGAAGCATTATCATAGCATTGCTTTCGTTTTTGAAATTATTAGCATTCCCCTCCGTTCGGAGTGCAACATAAAGCTTCACTACCACGTCATCATTTCAGCCTCTTTTTTACGTTTTGTTCTTCCAGCTAGCACCACGTTTTTTAAAAATGACTGAAAGAGTTAATTTTAGGCGCGAAGCTATTGACTCTTCGCCAGCAAATAAACTCACTCACCATGGACACTTCATCATACTCAAATTTGAACGGGGAACGGTAGGTAGGGTATCGGAATGTAATGTGGAGATGATAGTGTTAGGAGGGGTGAAAGCTTATAGGAAATCCTGCAGTCAGCTAAAGGTGACTGCATTCACCAAAATGGAATAAACAGGTGCTGTTGAAGCCTATTGTCCTACTCAGCACCCAAAGGAGTAATGAGAGTGAGGTGTTAAACGTTTTCTCAGTGATTAGTTACTAGTCGGTGAATATATTACACTGGTTATATCCGCAATATATTCGTCAAGCCAGGAGAATATTCATCACAATTCTTCTTCGAAGTCACATGTGACAGTAGGTCTGTAGGTTCCTAATCTCTAGGATGTAATGTGGTACTCAGTTGCTGTACATACAACTTGACAGTGAGTTTGAGAGATCAGATCCAGGATCCTTTTCTAGTTGTCTTTAACAATTCAGCATTTGGTCTCTCACTGATTATTATCTCGACTTCGTCGCGTATTTCTTCTGTTGAAAACCTACCAATGCATAAAACGTCCAAGGCACACTCGTCGAATAATCGCAAACGAGCAAAGAGACGCCTTGATAGTTGGAATGAGATTTTCGTGAAATCTTGAGTAACATCAGCTAATATTTAAGGTGAATATGGATATGAATAGTAGATGATGAGTTGGTCGTACGAGGGTGAAATGAAAGGGATTGTGTGAAGGGGTGTGCGAAAGTCAACAGACCCTGCAGGCACTCATTTTAACTAAACAGCTAACTGGTATTATTCCGTTTCTATTTCCTTTTTATTATGGGAAACAATCAGCTACTGAACTGTTTCTCGTTATGAATATGCAAACTGAGTATCATTTTTGTTGTTGTTGACGGCGATTGTAAGTGGACAAAACTGGGAAGGTTGACATCAATGGCGTTTTGCTTCACTCACTCACCAAACTGAAGACATAAATAACTACGTCACCTGACTTGTGTATTCGAAAGGAGTATGTGGTGAGTCATTCATGACCCTGACAGCTTATCATTTAATCTGCGCTTTTGTTAATTTGAATTTCGATTTTCTTTCGGTCTAACTTACCTAATTATTCCGAAAGCGTCATGCTTCATATGTGCAACACCTAACCAAATAAGTCCAGCTCATAATATTTGTTCTCATATCTAATTTATGCACTGGCTGTTTTCCAATAACATACGTCATCTTGTAATTTATATACCTCACTATCTTGTTGTTATACGTTATTCAAGAAAATTCCATCACATTACATTTAAATATAAATATATCACTATTTTACCAACTTAAAAATCCGATGTATATATACACACCACGTTCATTCCTGATTATGTTTCCACATTTAACCTCTAATGAACTGAAGTACGTTGAAACTGTAGTAGAAGTGATACATTTTATACTTCAGGCTGTATGCATCTGATACGATACCGGCGAATGCAGTGATAGGTCCGTTTCACTTTGCGCCATGCGCTGTTACTACCTTGTTCTAATAATTTTTTTCTCTCCTGAGGGTGAAGTGGTATTTTCTCGACAATCCCACGTAGTGGCAGGCTTTGATACCACCTCTTGCTTTGCATTCCGACAAGAAAATGATGGAAATATGTGGAAAAGGAGTGAGCTACATTTCAGATTGATTGACGTTAGCTCATAGACAATCAACTCCGGATGAATATTTTGCGGTAAATGACGCTGAGAATTTTCTATTATTTTTGAAGCTTAATTTTAAGACAAAAGCTGATATTATAAATATTACTTATATTCGATGAAGCACGTGAGTCCAGATTGTATCTCGGAAACTTAGTCGGGCGATTAATCGGAAATGATATTGAGTAAAATTGACGCATAATCCTTTACGAAAAATTAAGTACTCTAATAATTTAAGCAGACCGCACCCTTGTAGAAATACTACACGACATCAAAGGTTTAACTCAATTCAAACTGTCCATATCATCTAAAATGTACTCTTGATTTTTCCAGACACTCATTAGCTAATAACTTTCTAATTCAATCACATGCTTTTTCTTTTCATTTATATTATTTCTAAGCCGTAATATACTTTTCTTCTCTCCATTTAAGAGCACAATTTTAATAAAAGTAATTACAGACTCCATTAATTTCTATACAGCATTTTTCATGTCCTCAATGAATTCGTTATGTAATACGCAGGATACCATAACCATATCAGTTCAGATATTTGTCTTATGAGACAGATTGTTTAGTCTAATTCTTGATCCCTCATTTTCATGGTTTTAAGAGTAGACAACTGGCTTTATTGTTGTCAGACATACAGGTGACGTTATTTAAGTAAACATAATAATCCGTCTGTTGTCTCCTCTCATAGAAAAAGGACAGATATAACGATCGCTTTAAAGACAGAGTAGTGCGATACTTTCGACAAGAGAGCTTAGCTGATTGTTTCTGAAGGAAATCGTAGATATCCATCTCACTGGAGGCATAGTTTACAAAGTATTTCAGATATAAAGACGATATTCTTACAGAAATTTGTACGCATCCAATTTATGATAGTAAAAACAAGAGGATTCGTGATTGCAAATGATAAATTGACAGAATAACATTTTCATGATTCCAATGAATTTCATTCACATTAATATTCTTCGGTTCCAACTACTACTGTAATAGAAAAGAGCATATCTTAATTCAGATCGCACAGCTGTTTCGAAACGTCTTTGAAATAAAATCAGTATAGGCACTTTGATGTTTCTGTGTCAATCCTCTGAATTGGTTGAAATACGTATTCATGCTAATTAGTAAATTCACTACAATGTTTAAAATGGCAATGTTATTTGTGCAGATGTGACATTATGACCACGACATTCACCACTGTAATGTAGATTGAATAATTGAAACAGTGTGAAAGTAAATTGTTTCATCGACAGATTATCATCAAGAAAACAATATGCATTATCATGTTGATGCTTTCAGCGACAAGCCAAGCATTTCAACTACCGAAGAAACAATAATTGGTTACAGGATTTTCATCATGAGCTGTAACCAGTCAAATTCCTACAAACCAAAACTTGAATATCAATGAGATGCTCACTGGCGACTTGCCCTATTCAGGTAGGTAGTTGCCTTGGGTTCTAGTGAGAAGTCGAGACCAGTAGGGTGCAGCAGGTCGGGTATGAAGATAAATACTCGCCAAAGACATTGGCTAGTGGTCAAGCTATGTCGTGAATTGGCAGAAGTTAGAAATCATGGGCCATTGGATCGAGTCCCAGTGGCTTAATGGTAAACGAGCTCGCCTTGTAAACAGAAGATGCTGGGTTCGAATACCGTTGGGCGCGTACTGATGAAGAGTCATAAACCAGGACGAAACAGCTGTCCAGTACTTCCTGCAGGTTTTCCAATGGTTCTCTAACTAATGTCAGCTCATGATAAAAATCCTGCAACCAATAAAATCCCTACAAACCAACACTTGAAAACAATAATTGATTTAACAAAACATGGATGAGAGTGATACCTCATAGTATAGTAAAGAATACCCTTTTCACAAATTTGTTGGTTATTACATGAACATGAATGGGAACATAGACACTTTAACCCTAACATAGTCAGTTGTCGTTTTCACCGCAGATGGACTTGAAAAATAAGGGAGAGAGATGGTGTGCCTAGTATCAGTCTGACTTGATATGAACTATCCCATTTATCACACTATTACATATTCTATTGTCTCACTGTCACTAATTTAACAGCTCAGTGATCTTATCGAATTGTTTTGAAACCACTGCAAAGTTCTATCATGTATATTACTGAGCATCTCCCGGAATAATGTGCATCGCAGTCTAAGCCGTCTAGCATACTTCGTGAATCTTTCTCAAACTCATGATGAATATTTTTCCAACCATATTTATGTTGAATAACTAGTCTCTTTTTGCGTTGATTTTAATTATTATGCCATGGCATTTCATTTATCCTGTTTCCGTAGTTAATGATCTTCTTGACAAACTTCTGCTCTGTAGAAAAAGAGGTGCGTTCCTAATTCATCACTCTTAGTTATGCACTAGGCTGTCAGCAAATGAGGAGAAACTCAGAAATCTAATGTCAACATGGTGAATTGATTAAATCAATGGGCCATTAAAAAACTTCATTCAGCACAATGAATACGGTTTTCATTATAATAAAGGTTTTTGTATTTCCCAATGAATGAAAAACAAGGCGATATCGTTTTTACTGACGTTTCGCTATTTCATCCTAATAGCTTTATCAAAGTAGTATTAAACCTGAATTTACAAAATCTCAGCAAATATATAACAAACAGTTAGGGGGTGAGAAAATAGACATAGGTCAGGTTAAAGGGACATAATGAAAGTTAAAATAGCGATGAAGATAACTAAACCAAATAACAAAGGTAACAGTATGTCTGTTATAATATCAAAATAAAGTTTACTAACTTGATCATCGTTCGTCTCTCTGTGGGCATCTTTTGGTTGTCAAGTTGGTGAGTTGGTAAAGATAACAAAACCATCATGTGTAGGTTGTTGGATTTGATGAGTGTATAAGATTATAAAAGCAGCGTGTGTTTACATAATGAAAGCGCTTATCACATTCGTGTTGGTTTTGTCAATTGATTTGGGGAGGGAGGTGTTGTAACCAGGTCACATTCTGTTTTAATCCGTCATTCCTCTTCAGGCAATTTCGATTCCACTTGATATGAAGTGCTTCTGATATTAGACGTTCTTTGTGATTTCTGAAGTTTTTCTGGATTATTTCAACATTGTTAAAATCAATTTTGTGGCTTGATTCTATCGCATGTAGACAAGCTATGGCTGATGGTTCTTCTAGTCTTTGTAGTTCAACAGGATTTCTCGGTTGTCGAAGAGATGCTCTACGGTGTTCATTTTTTCTGATTTTGATTTCTAGAGATGTTTGTCCGATGTATATCGCATCACATTCCAAGCAGGCATTTTATTTTATAGACACAATTAGATAGAGGATCTTTAGGGATTTTGTCTTTTATATGGACAAGGTTTCTTTGAAGTGTGTCTGGTGTTTTGAAGAAAACTTTAATGTCGAGCTGATTGAGTACTCTTCTGATGTCGTTTGACGTCTCTGCTCTACATGGAATGACGACTGTTGATGTCCATGTTTTCGGAATACGGTTTTCTCTTACTTTTCTTTGTCTCAAGAATAAGGTTTTGCTGGTGGGTCGACAAATGTATCCATTCACCTTTTAAACTGGCATGGAAACTAATTCTCTGTATTTCCTGATGAAGACATACAACACCATATTTGAGATTGTAGATGTGAAGAGAAAATATTCTGGAATAAACTACGTGAGTAGTTCTGCATATTGTGTGAATGGTTTTTGTAGAATTAAATTGTCATCACCATTACACCACAAATGGTTTTTCTTCATGTCTTGACAAGGACAAAAGAATTTTTCTGACTTGATGATTTCACTAAAGTTGTTCAAGTGGGAATGTTATTTGAAGAAATACGGTATTGTTTGATATTGGCATATATGAGTGCATCACAACGTCGGTTATTCAAAAAGCAATACATTCTGATATTCTGTTGACGAATTAAATGATGGAATTAACATTTGCCGTTTTTATTATTTTGGAAACGCGTAAGTAGATAGCGCTGCGTTTAATTGCTTGCCATTTTCATAGTTCTGTTGTATGTTATGAGAACGTAGGAAGAAGAGAAGACCTATTTACTTTCACTCACCTGAATGAATGAACTTGAGAAGTTGGTTCGTGATCAGTTAATTTGGAATGTTTCTCAAAAAGTGAGTATACAGTTTTTCTCGAATCGACATTTTTGTATCCATCATTATTGTTTAACAAGAGGATACTACTTATTTTAGCGAATTCAATTCAGTCACTTATTGTCATTTTAGCAACACATTGACTATAAACCCATTTGATCTCTTACGAAAGAATGTCGATTGCGACAGTCACTGAAAGACGTGAAGCTGGTCAAATCAAGCTGTTTTAGCCACCTTTGTACGTGTTATCTTCAAGACGAGGGCGAATAAGTATTGACATTAATAAACTTTTGACTATGTGTGCTGGTGTAATATTTAGTAGGAGGACTAATAAGAAAGTGAGATGAACAGAGGAATATATGATGTGAGTTCAAGACACATTGTTGATGTTTGTCATAGCAAACTTCAGTCTGAGACTCCTTAGATGTGGGTGTACATAACCCCAGCTCGCATCTGTGTCAATAACATAAAGTATCTCAAAGATTTAGGATAACATGTTACTCAAATAAAACTGTTGCCTGTTGAGAATGTATCGCAGTACGGGGAAATTATTCCCGTAAAATATTATCCAGAAAGGCTATTTAAACAAATAAATAGATGTCATATCTAATATACATGCAAAACATGGGCACCGTGGTAATATGTAATTCCATTTTTATTTGGTTACAGGATTCCGTCATTAGCTGACATTGGTTAGAGAACCATTGGAATACATGGGAGTACTGGACAGCTGTTTCGTCCTAGGTTTGTGGCTCTTCATCAGTACGCGCCATCTGGTGTTCAAACCCAGCATCTTATGGTTACAAAGCGAGCTCGTCGACCATTAAGCCACTGATATACGATCCAGTGGGCCATGAATTCTATCTTCTGCCGATTCACGACGTAGCATTACTCCTGTGAGGACAAATACTCCTCGAAGACATTGGCTAGGGGTCGCGCTATGTCGTTAATCAGCAGAAGTTAGAATTCATGGTTCATTGGATCGTAACCTAGTGGCTTAATGGTCTACTAGCTCGCTTTGTAATCATAAGATGCTGGGTTTGAACCCCGGTGGGTGGACAACATTTCAAACACAGTTTATTGTTCATAGTTATATCAGTCATAACTGCACAACTGCAAAGCTCCTGTTTCATAGTTTTCTTCATTCTCTCTTGTTCTTTGTAGTGGCAGCAGAGTTCTTTAGATGTCTGGGATTGATACTGAATCATTTCCATCTCAAATATTTCCAGGTGATAAGACAAACAAAGCTACAGTTGTCAGTCTGCCCCGCCATCCGACTATATTCAATTTCAGTACTTTTGTCTTATCTCATCTAGTTATGTAGTTGTGTTTAAGTGCATATATTACTATGGCTAAACAAGTCGCCAGATTTCGTATTTAATAGGGTTCACAGGTTTTTCGAACTGTTGGCTCTCTACTACTTTGAGCTATATATCTGACCTGACAATAGTTGTAGGATAGTAAATGAACTACGTTATTTTATTTAGTTTGGCTCGATGAGATATTGCAACCAAAAAAATCGTTTCTAATAGCATTTGTGTGTTTGGATGCCACTTTTGTTCCTGTTATGTGTAGCGGCTTACGTAAGGTTTCCAGGTGCCTTTCTTTGTATGGAGGTACTACTGAGGATTTGAATTCCTTACTATTGGTGTTGTCATTATGCTGTGGATATCTGTAATGGTTATCGTCATTAATATTAATGCTTTCATTATTGTTAATATTATCATTATTACTTCCACTATTAATAATTATTACGACAAGTAGTAAAAATTAAAGAAAAATACAGAATGAAAATTTCGGGGTTTTTATTCTTGACTGATATGATTATCAACACTATTTTTTTAATTTCTTTTAGGTTCCACATGGAACATAGAGCTTCAAGCTAGAGGCTTGAAGTTTCGGTAGAAGTGGAATTATTTTTACGAGATGGGGTTGCTAGTTAGTCTCATACCCAGCCTTTCCTCTTTACCAGCTTTATTCCCGGCTTAGCGAGGTAAAGGAGTGCGTCGGCCGGGGATCGAACCGTGAACCATGTGCATGATCGGCGAGCATCCTAACCACTGCACCACAGACGCACTATTATGCCTGACAACTATTTATTGTGCTGCATGCAAAACATGATCCACCGAAAATAGGGCGACATATGCTGCTTACTTCCTCTGTGCAATGTAGATTTTATTTTCGTGATTTTGGTGAAAAAAATGTTGAAACGCTTCAAAGGCTTATTATTAGCTGAATGTATTAACTCTTATATGTGATTTTAATTCATTCTGACACAATTAGATAAGCGGTCATATGGAATGTACATGATATTGCTTGATTAAACTACTTAACTCATGCTATTAGATATTTGGCTATATTTAACATTTTTCTGATTACTAAAAGGCGTAAGGTATTTTACTACGTAACCTACATGAATTTGTACTGAAAACGACCCTCGTGATGTTTTACATTACCGACTCAAGCAGCCGAGTAACACGTAACAAAGTTGACAAAAACTGCTTCAGGAGTACCACATTTGTCTATCTACTGGGCATGCATTGCAAAACTGATTTAACAGATAATTAACTTTCACTATTCTACACAAGCTGCCAATTCAATTACCATGATAATCGTTAGCCTTCCATTATTAAATATAGGTGATACAATTACAATTTTTTCAACCCAATCTCTATCGTCAGGAAAGGATTCTCCAGTCAATCTCCCTCGATTCCAACGAAGATAAAGTTTCTGACCGGGATAAGCAAAAACATTACCTTTCTTCTCACCGTTTTCCTTCTTATCATGAAAGTAATTTTCCAAAAGAATGAAGAACAAAATGATATTGCTGTTTTAACTGACTCTTCGACATTTGATACTAACAGCTCCATGAAAGTATTATTAACCAGAATTTGCAAAAAACCAACTTATTTACAGTGACTTTATCATCATTCACCCCCATGGGATAATTCTTACTTTGTCAAGTTGGCGAATTTGTAAGGATAACAAAACTATGTGCAGATGCCTGTTGGATCTGACAAGTCTATGAAATTAAAAATGCAGCGTGTGGTTACTCAATAAAATCGCCTAACAAATTTATGTTGATTTTATCACTTCATTGGAGACGAGGGTGCAGAAACTAGGTCAAATTCTGTTCAGGCACGTCATTCCTATCCAAAAAATTCGGATTACGTTTGATATGAAGTGCTTCTAATGATATTAGGCGTTCTTTGTGATTTCAAAAATATTTTGTGATGATTTCAGTATTAAAAATAGGTCGAACTTGTGACTCGATTCTATAGAATGTTGACCAATGATTGATGCCTTTGCAAGCTTTCCTATTTCAACTAGATTACTCACTGTTCGAAGAGATGCTCTACAGTGTTCATTTTTCATGACTTGGATTTCTTGCGATGTTTGTCGGATGTATATCGCATCATATTCCAAGCATTTTATTTTGCAGACACAACTTGACTGATAATTCGTAGGGATCCGGTCTTTTGCATGGACAAAGTTGCTTTTTAGTGTATCTGGTGTTTTGAAGAAGACTCTGATGTTGTGCCCACTGAATACTCTATGATATCGTCTGATGTTTCTAATCTGTGTGTAATAAATTGGCGTTTATTCATTCCTTCTCGAAAAAGATATACTTGAGGAGTGAATCGCAACAAGTACGGATTTGTGAGAATATTGAAGATATTTTAATCGTAGAGCTACTGGAGTAATTCCACTCTGTGGACAATATAAGAGGACAACAATAACATTATCCCATGCTGATGAATGATGATTTAGTTGTAATCTAGAAGCTGAGATTTTGTAAACTCTGGTTTAATAATACTTTGATACAGCCATTCGCAGCATTGAATGGCGAAATTCACAACATTTTCATTTTGTCCTCCATTATCTGGAGCATAGAACGAATTTTATGATAGTCAGTTTCACAAACCCAATAAGTGAATTTTTCAAAGAATTAAACGTGAACTTGCTTTGCACACATATATACTGTTATCATTATGCTTGTCATTATAATACTGTATTATATTTGAATTAGTTTTATTGCTTATTTTATAATTTCCAATAAGAGCGATTTTCTAATAGCTGTGAAGCAACAGCTGGATTTCCTCTCTACTCATAGAAGTGTTCGCAATTCCTCTTATATACTCACAAAGACTGCCTTGATTATTTACAATGCGAATTCATTTGAATAAATAACCAGTGTTACCTATTTGACTTGTGATCCAGTAGTCTAACTGATAATGAAACTTTGAGTTCTTCCTGAAATATCACCTAGTGGGGTAAAGTTACATTTATTAAAGACGTTTCAAAATAGTAACAAATGTTCACCTTGTTTCTTGCTATAAGGCATTCTTAGTCGAACGACATCATTTCAATCTGTAGGTTGAAGGTAGTCAGTAGAACTAGTGGTGTAAAACTCAATCAGCTCGTCACTACTTTAGTTGATATGCATCTCAATACATGCGAAAAATGGTCAAAAACCATACTCTGAGACCCCCAACACCCCGTCTATTCCCAACTCTCGCCTTGTATCTCATCAAGTAAAACCAGAAATCAGTATAAAATAATCTATACTCGTACAACCAAGTACAGGAACTCAACAATACCATACTTGGCCCGTGTTCTAAGCGACAGAGACAATGTTAAGCGTGAAACCTATGACTTGCTTTGTTATTAACAACATAATTTTATGCTCTTTTATTTCTCTCTTATTCTGTGTTCTATAGTGAACTCCTTCTCAAACATACTTAGCTACCTAAATTATTAACATTGGCTTACTTTTTTCTACTTAACTGTATTTCTTCTATTGTGTATTCACTGGTTCCGACTATATAAGCACTATGAGTATTACAAAATTGTCCTGTCATTAACCATCATGTAATTATTAGTTTTTGTGGTTGTTTTTTCTTAATCTCTTTACTTTTCGGCAATATTAACTGACAATCATTGGTTGTGAACGCCATAGTCACCACCTTAAAATTTTTTGTATGATTCAGGATTACTCACACTACCATTACAAACACTGCATTAGATCTTACAATAAAACACAAAATAACAACCCTGAAATGTGATTTTATGATTGTATATAGTTGTTTCAACCAAATTAACTGACCATCTTGGCGATAAACATTCCTAAATATCATTTCATAACTTCTTGTATGACTATAGCTTTACTGTCACCATGCATAATCATACCATAGCTTCCACTACCCAATACTCAGTTATTATTATATGATGTTTCTTTTCCTTTCGACTTCTTGGTACTTTTTCACATTTATAATTATTTTGTGCTTATCCTGTTTTTTGTTCTTTTTTTGCTGTTGGTGTCTTTAGATTTATTTTTGTTTGTTTGTTGAGTACTCCTTTTAAATGTTTGATAAAATTAGATGCAAATATTGTAGATATGCGCTGAACATTCCACACTGTGCCACTAGTACTGTTTCTGGAATAAAGCAAATTAATATTATTATTATTAAAAATCATTTAACGTCCGTAATAAGGGGTGACATTTCAGGGGAAACTGAATATTTCGGCCCAGTATAATCACCAACCGACTGGAGACACACTCATGTAGGCCTAAGAAGTGTCTTTTAAATAAAACTGAGTACATTGATATATATGTGGCTTGTGTAACTGTCTCCTGACTTGCTTGCTTTGAAAATTAAGCTTTCACATCTATACGCAATTTGCACTCCAAATTAAAATTAGTTACTACTTTCAAAATGGAAATTCGATAAAAAATAGGAAAACCATTTTTGATAATAGAAAGATGAAACATGGAAGAGTGACGATTATTGCGTGGTTTAAAACGTTTTACACGTAAGATAGAATGTTCGGTAGATAATAGAACTGACATACTCAATTCAAATACTGTATTCTGGTGTGATACTCTGGAGCCGGTAAAGTTCCTGAATTGGAATCTGTTGTTTTCAAAGTGTTTTACTATAAACTATCGCAATACTTTTTTAAATGACTGAAATATTCTTAGACGATGCAGTAACAAAACCTCACTTGGTTTACTATTCCGTCCTAAGGTCAGAGAAACGGGAATGTTAGGCGTGAAGCTATTGAATCTTCACCAGCAAATAAACTGAGTCACCATGGACACTTCATTATATTCAAATTTGAACGGGAAACGGTAAGTTAGACATCGAAATGTGATGTGGAGATGATGGTGTTAGGAGGGATGAAAGCTTTTGGGAAATCCTGCAGTCAGCTAAAGTTGACTGCATCGAACAAAATGAAATAAAAAGGTGCTGTTGAAGCCCAATGTCCTACTCAGCACCCAAGGGAATAACGATAGTGAGGTGTTAAACGGCTTTTCAGTGATTATTTACAAGTTGGTTAATAGATAACACTGATTGTATCTGCAATATATTCATCAAGTGCGTCGGTGGCACAGTGGTTAGGACTCTCGCCGACCACACACTCGATATCTATGGTATGCCTGTATTTGGGCAACCGATATCCATGCTGAAAATTCCACACTTGTACTGAAAATACGGTGTGGAATCAAGCTGTAAATCAAAAAAAAAAAAAGAATATTCATCACAATTCTTCTTCGAAGTCACACTTGACAATAGGTGAGTAGGTTCTTAATCTCAAGGATGAAATCTGGTACTCAGTTGCTGTTCATACGACTTGACAGTGAGTGTGAGAGATCAGATCCAGGATGCTATTCTAGTTGTCTTTAACAATTCAGCATTAGGTCTTTCACTGATTACTATTTCGATTCGTCGCGTATTTCTGTTGAAAATATACCAATGCATAAAATGTCTTAGGCACACTCGTCTAATAATCACAAACGAGCATAGAGACGCCAAGATAAGTGGAATGAGATTTTCGTGAAATCTTGAGTAATATCAGCTAATATTTAAGGTGAATATGGATGTGAATAGTAGACGACGAGTTGATCGTACAAGAGTGAAATGAAAAAGATCGTGTGAATGGGGTGTGCGAAAGCCAACAGACCCTGCAGTCACCCATTTTAACTAAACAGCTAACTGGTATTATTCCGTTTCTATTTCATTTTTATAAAGACATCTTATTATGGGAAACAATCAGCTACTGAACTGATTCTTGTTATGAATATGCAAACTGAATATCATTTTTGTTGTCGTTGATGGCGATTGTAAGTGGACAGAACTGGGAAGGTTGACATCAATGACTTTTCGCCTCACTCACTCACTAAACTGAAGACACAAATAACTACGTCACCTGACTTGTTTATTCGTAGGGAGGATGTGATAAGTCTTTCATGACCCTGACTACTTGCCTTTTAACCTTAGTTGACTTCATCGTCTTTTTTAAATGCGAATGTTGATTTTGTTTCGGTCTAACTTACTCACCTAATTATTCCAAAAGCGTCATGCCTCATATGTCCAACACCTAACCAAATAAGATCAGCTCGTAATATTTGTTCTCATATCTCATTTATGCAACGGCTGTTTTCCAATAACATACGTCATCGCGTAATTTATAAACCTCACTATCTTGTTGTTATACGTTATTCAAGAAAATTCCATCACATTACATATAAATATAAATATATCACTATTTTACCAACTTAAAAATCCGATCCATATATACACACCACGTTTATTCCTGATTATGTTTCCACATTTGACCTCTAATGAACTGAAGTACGTTGAAACTGTAGTAGAAGTGATAAATTTCATACTTAGGCTGTATGCATCTGATACGATACCGGTGAATGTAATGATGGGTCCGTTTTACGTTGCGCCATGTGCTGCTACTACTTTGTTTTTCTGTCCCGAGGGTGTAACGGTATTTTCTCGACAATCCCACGTAGTGGCAGGCTTTGATACCACCTCTTGCTTTGCATTCCGACAAGAAAATGATGGAAATATGTGGAAAAGGAGTGAGCTACATTTCAGATTGATTGACGTTAGCTCATAGACAATCAACTCCGGATGAATATTTTGCGGTAAATGACGCTGAGAATTTTCTATTATTTTTGAAGCTTAATTTTAAGACAAAAGCTGATATTATAAATATTACTTATATTCGATGAAGCACGTGAGTCCAGATTGTATCTCGGAAACTTAGTCGGGCGATTAATCGGAAATGATATTGAGTAAAATTGACGCATAATCCTTTACGAAAAATTAAGTACTCTAATAATTTAAGCAGACCGCACCCTTGTAGAAATACTACACGACATCAAAGGTTTAACTCAATTCAAACTGTCCATATCATCTAAAATGTACTCTTGATTTTTCCAGACACTCATTAGCTAATAACTTTCTACTTCAATCACATGATTTTTCTTTCCATTTTTATTATTCTCAAGCAGTAATATACACTAATCCTCTCCATTTAAGAGCAAAATTTTATGAAACGTAATTACAGACTCCATTAATTTCTATACAGCATTTTTCATGTCCTCAATGAATTCGTTCTGTAATACGCAGACTACCATAACCCTATCAGTTCAGATATTTGTCTTATAAGACAGATTGTTAAGTCTAATTCATGATCCCTCATTTTCATGGTTCTAAGAGTAGACAACTGACTTTATTGTTGTCAGACATACAGGTGACGTTATTTAAGTAAACATAATAATTTGTCTTTTGTCTCTTCTCATAGAGTAAGGACAGATATTACGATCGTTTTAAAGAGAGATTAGTGGGATACTTTTTACACGAGAGTGTAGCTGATTGTTTCTGAAGGAAATCCTAGATATCCATCTCACTGGAGGCATAGTTTACAAAGTATTTCAGATATAAAGACGATATTCTTACAGAAATTTGTACGCATCCAATTTATGATAGTAAAAACAAGAGGATTCGTGATTGCAAATGATAAATTGACAGAATAACATTTTCATGATTCCAATGAATTTCATTCACATTAATATTCTTCGGTTCCAACTACTACTGTAATAGAAAAGAGCATATCTTAATTCAGATCGCACAGCTGTTTCGAAACGTCTTTGAAATAAAATCAGTATAGGCACTTTGATGTTTCTGTGTCAATCCTCTGAATTGGTTGAAATACGTATTCATGCTAATTAGTAAATTCACTACAATGTTTAAAATGGCAATGTTATTTGTGCAGATGTGACATTATGACCACGACATTCACTACTGTGATGTAGATTGAATAATTGAAAAAGTTTGAAAGTAAATTGTTTCATTGGTAGATTATCATCAAGAAAACAATATGCGTTATCATGTGGATGCTTTCAGTGACCAGTCAAGCTTTTCAACTACCGAAGAAACAATAATTGGTTGCAGGATTTTCAACATGAACTGTAAGCAATCAAATCCCTACAAACTAACACTTGAATATCAATGAGATGCTCACTGGCGACTTGCACTATTAAGAAAGGTAGTTACCCAGGGTTCTAGTGAGAAGTCGTGACCAGTAGGGTGCAGCAGGTCGGGTGTGGGGACAAATACTCGCCGAAGACATTGACTAGGGGTCGCGATATGTCGTGAATTGCCAGAAGTTAGAATTCATGGGCTAGCCATTGGATCGGGTCCAAATGTCTTAATGGTGTACGAGCTCGCCTTGTAACCAAAATGTCCTGAATTCGAATCCCGGTGGGTGCGTAATGCTGAAGAGTCACAAACTAGGATGAAGCCCCTGTCCAGTACTCCCAAGTTTTACAACGGTTCTCTAAATAAGGTCAGCTCATGATGGAAATCTTGTAACCAATCAAATCCCTACAAACCAACACCTGAAAACAATAATTGATATATAAAAACAAAATAATCGAGCAAAGAATATTCTTTTCGATAAATTCCTCTTCCAGGCTCTACAACTATATATATGTTTGTATACACAGAATATTTTAAATTAGTAGTTAATAACAATATTAGCGTTTTTTTAAATAATATCGATTTGTAAAGTATGATCAATGCTATTGCAGTTTATTAAAGATGCTAAAATTATAATAATAATAAAGATATAACAGCGAATAGAATATCAACTAAAATTAGGGAAATTTCACAAAAATTCTGGATTATTCAAACCTGGATGGCCAAGGTAATGATAATGACTGGACTAACTTCTTTTGGATGCATAAACTAGGCTTATTAATATGAATCCCCACAGCCTCAGCAATATTTAGAAGTCGGACTCTTAAAGCGAAATTGAGATTCATAGGTATGCGGTAGATGACCCTGAAAGCATGATTAACGTCAATCTTGTGTTCTGTCTCCACAAGATGCGCCAGAATAGCACTGCGAATAGATTTTGTTTGACCTTTGGTTAACCAGGCAGGGTGATGTTCGGAAATTCGACGAGAAACACGCCTAATTGTACGGCCTATGTAACTGGCTCCACAGGAGCAGTTAAATTGGTAAATACACATGGAAGAGGCGAAATTAGGCAGTTTGTCTTTTATTCCCGAACGCAGAAGAGGAGTGGTTTTGAAGACACAGCGCAATTGAGCAGCAGGGAATGCTCTTTTTACCGCATTTCTGAGGCGATGTATTAGTATTTCACTTGTGTTGTCTCCTAGGAACTGCATCTGTAAGAACAAGGATTTCTTTGGAACTGTTGGTACCTTGGATTGTTTTGGTTTTAGATTCATATTCTTATCAATAAACCTTTCAGGATAACCATTCTCACTTAGCAAACGTTTAATATTGCTAAGCTCCTCGTCAAGACATTCATCCGAGCAAATCTCTCTTGCTCTGTGGACCAAGCACTTTATTAGATTGCGTTTGTATTTCAAGGGCACAAAGCTGAGAAAACGTGTGTACTGGCCCGTTGATGTAGGTTTTCTATAAACATTTCTTCTTATTGTGTCATCCTCTTTTCTGGTCATAAGGACGTCTAGAAATGAAATACTAGAGTCTTTTTCTTTCTCAATAGTAAAATTTATTGCCGGATGCACCTCATTGAATTTATCCAGGATGTCCTTTGCCTCATTTTCGTTCTTCATAATCAAAAAAGTATCATCCATGTATCGACAATAAAATCCGAGTTCATTAATAACATCTTTCAAAGGCCCATTTTCTAGTTTCGCCAGGAAAATGTCGGCTAGAATGGGTCCTAGTGGCGACCCCATTGCCACACCGTCGATTTGTCTATACAGTTCCTTATTAAATAAGAAGTGGACATTCATTGTACATTTCAAGAGAAGCTCCTTCATGAAAGCTATAGGAATGCCAATCTCGATGTTTCGTCTTTTGAGTTCTTCACATATAAAGTCCACTGTTTCCATGAGAGGTACATTGGTGAATAAAGAAGATACGTCAAATGATATCATAAACTTATTATCAACATTTAAATCTCTTATCCTTTCAACGAATCCAAATGTATCCTTTACACTATGTTTCACCAACTCAGTATGAAGAAGCTGTAAGAGTTCAACTAACCATTTGGCTACCGGATGGTATGGTGAATTTAGCATATCTAATACATCGCCTCAGAAATGCGGTAAAAAGAGCATTCCCTGCTGCTCAATTGCGCTGTGTCTTCAAAACCACTCCTCTTCTGCGTTCGGGAATAAAAGACAAACTGCCTAATTTCGCCTCTTCCATGTGTATTTACCAATTTAACTGCTCCTGTGGAGCCAGTTACATAGGCCGTACAATTAGGCGTGTTTCTCGTCGAATTTCCGAACATCACCCTGCCTGGTTAACCAAAGGTCAAACAAAATCTATTCGCAGTGCTATTCTGGCGCATCTTGTGGAGACAGAACACAAGATTGACGTTAATCATGCTTTCAGGGTCATCTACCGCATACCTATGAATCTCAATTTCGCTTTAAGAGTCCGACTTCTAAATATTGCTGAGGCTGTGGGGATTCATATTAATAAGCCTAGTTTATGCATCCAAAAGAAGTTAGTCCAGTCATTATCATTACCTTGGCCATCCAGGTTTGAATAATCCAGAATTTTTGTGAAATTTCCCTAATTTTAGTTGATATTCTATTCGCTGTTATATCTTTATTATTATTATAATTTTAGCATCTTTAATAAACTGCAATAGCATTGATCATACTTTACAAATCGATATTATTTAAAAAAACGCTAATATTGTTATTAACTACTAATTTAAAATATTCTGTGTATACAAACATATATATAGTTGTAGAGCCTGGAAGAGGAATTTATCGAAAAGAATATTCTTTGCTCGATTATTTTGTTTTTATAGATGTCTGAATGAACGTTTTTGCAATAATTGATTTAACAAAACATGGATGAGAGTGATACCTCATAGTATAGTAAAGAATACCCTTTTCACAATTCTGTTGGTTATTACATGAATATGAATGGGAACATAGACACTTTAACCCTAACACAAACAGTTGTCACTTTTATCGGAAATGGACTTGAAAAATAAAGGAGAGAGATGGTGTGCCTAGTATCAGTCTGACTTGATATGAAATATCCCATTTATCACACAATAACATATTCTTTTTTCTCACTCTCACTATTATAACAGCTCAGTGATCTTATCGAACTGATTTCAAACCACCGCAAAGTTCTATCATGTATAGTACTGAGCACCTCGCAGAATAATGTGCACTGCAGGCTAAGCTGTTTACTATACTTCGCGAATCTTTTTCAAACCCATGATGCATATTTTTCCAACCATATTATTGATGAATAACTAGTTTCTTTTTGCGTTAATTTTAATTATTACGCCATGACATTTCATTTATCCTGTTTCCGTAGTTTATGATCTTCTCGACAAACTTCTGCTCTGTAGAAAAAGAGGTGCGTTCCTAATTCATCACTCTTATTTATAAGCTAGGCTGTCAGCAACTGGAGAGTAACCTAGAAATACAATGTGAACATTCAGGACAATGAACATGGTTTCCTCTTTCTCTTCTTTGTCTCAAGAATTAGGTTTCGTTTGTGTGTCGACAAATGTGTCCATTCACATTTTTAACTGGCTTGAAAACTACATCTCTGCATTTCTTGACGAAGAAATAAAACACCATATTGGAAATTGTAGATGTGAAGAGAAAATATTCTGGAATAAACAACGTGAATAGTTCTGAATATTGTGTAAACGCTTTGTATAGAATTGAGCTGTAATCACCATAATAACACAAAGGCTTTTCTTCATATATTCACAAGGACAAAAGTATTTTTCTGAATTGATGAACGCACTGAGGTTGTTGAAGTGGCTTGCTTGCCATTTTCATAGTTCTGCTGTATGTCATGAGAACGTAAGAAGAAGAGAAGACCTATATACTTCCACTTACCTGAATGAATGAACTTGAACGGTTGGTGTGTGATCAGTTAATTTGGAATATTTCTCAAACAGTGCATATACAGGTTATCTCGAATCGACATTTTTGTATCCATCATTATTGTTTAACAAGAGGATACTACTTATTTTAGCAAATTCAATTCAGTCATTTATTGTCATCATAGCAACACATTGACTGTAAACCCATTTGATGCCTTACAAAAGAATGTCGATTGTGACAGTCATTGGAACACGTAAAGCTAGTCAAATAAAGCTGTTGTTGTCACATTTGTACATGTTGTCCCCAATAAGAGGGCAAATAAGTACTGACATCAATAAACTCTTGACTATGCGTGGTGTTGTAATATTTGAGAAATTGAGATGAATAGAGGAATATATGGTATGAGTTTAAGACACATTGTTGATGTTTAGTATAGCGAACTTCAGCCTTGTGTTATGGTATAGAGCCTCCTTTACCAGCATTGGTAAATAAACCATTGACGACCACTGAGCACTGACTGCCTATTACGAAGTAGTCTGACACACCTTAGATGTGGGTGTACATAACCCCAGCACGCATTTGTGTCTATAACATAAAGTATCTTAAAGATTTAGGATAACATGTTACTCAAATAAAACTGTTACTGATTGGGAATGTATCGCAGTACCACATCCGGCATTCAAAGTTCTAGATTTATTCTTATTAGTGCACACAAATCGGTTAGGCGGTGAAGTAAACGCCATAATTTCATCGAATTAGCTAACGGTTCTCACCTTATTTTTGTACGTAGTGAATTTGTTAGGTATTTCTATTTCCAAAATAAACATCCTCACGAACATGACTGATGAGGCGTGGATTATTCTGATAACCGAAATGAATTGATGTGAATAATGACATTTCTCCCCCATTAGTTTATAAGAATTAAGTTTATGATATTCATGAGGTATCTATTATGATTCCGTGTTCAGGTCTAACACCTTATAATAAGTGGTAAGTCAATTCTGTTAACTCCTACAGCTAATAATAATTAGCATGCAGAAATGTGATAAATGCCTTCTGTAGTTAATACTTACAAAGTAATTTATGATCGCTTAAATTTCTGAGGTATAAAACAGGAAAACAAAAGTCATTTCTCCGTATTCTTGTTTACAGATTTGTTGACTAAAGGCGTTTTGTTGATTTGTAAAGCACGTTCGCTAACGCTTAACTGACATTTACTCAGAAATCGATACCCCTTCACTATTTCATGCCTTTGGGAATAGCTTTTTTATTTGTGTAATGTGATATCACTCTCTTCAAATATGGGGATAACATTTGATGACAGTGATAGTTACTTTGTCGCTAAAATTCTCATTGCTTTTCTTTTGTCTTTCTTTCCTTATTCACTGCAGTGTACATTGAACTCAGCTTCTCCTTCTGTTGCCAATTTTTGCATTTATTCATCTTCTCTTCTTCCATGATCCTCTATCCTAGGTAGGTGTCCACTGAGAGCTATTCCTTGCTATGTCTCTTCTTTCTTCCTAGAATAGTTTTACACGTTTCCCTGAATATCACCTTCTGACACTAGCAATATTTTTCCACGCAGGCCTACTCAGTGATGTCGTGCAGTGTATCACAATTTGCTCTGATATTTGTATTGAAGGTATCCCTTGTAGATTTGTCCTTTTTTTCCTTCACGTTGTTTGGGAGGATTTCAGCTTCTCTCTGAAGGTTCCTATAGCTAGATAACGGTCTGAGCCCATATCTGCTCTCCTACTCGACTTTGTATCCAGCAGTCTACGTCTCCAATTCATTGAGACAGGAAAATAGAATTAATATATACATGACAGGTTGGAAAGCTGCACAGATTGGGAGGGAGAATTCAAATTATAACATAGACCAGCAGTTAAATAAATTTGTAAACGTAGAAGTGAGTTTCCAACTCAGTAAGTGGAAATCAAAGTGAGGTGAAGCATTATAACTCACGACTAAGCATAAAAACGATAAGAAAAACAATAGCAGTTACCAGGGTATTGAGGAATTTGTCACTTTGTCTTTTTGTATACACAGGTTATGCTGAAATCTTTTAATAACAATTACTGCTTACATTTGAATTATGTGTCCGACATCAACAAGGTGTCCACCAATTGCTACCTTTCAAATGAAGACCTTAAAGGATAGGCTATAGCAACCTATCATAAGCTCTTTACTCAGTCTTACCTATGCATTTGCTGACACTAGTTCAAGTGAATTGAGAAAAGGTGCTGGAGATGACAGCGGCAAGTTGCTCATCTACAAGTCACTGAATTAATGTGCACATCGTTTTGTGAAACAGAATCCATCGGACAATAGGGAATCTTCTCTCTTCAATGCACCGTTTATTCGCTTTCATGTTGACACTTTCTCACTTTTGTATGCTAGACAGATAGAACTGGTTTCTTTCTGACTGTTATTGGTTTCGATCTGGGCGTTTCTTCACTACCATACTTCGGTATGAAATCGCAGGTGATTTTCATTCTCAATAAAATCATTCACAATATGATTATTTTCTGCACATATCTCCCCAGCATTGCTGAAACATTTCGACTAGAAACATTTGGTAGCTAATTTGCTAAACACTGTAACAATTTAGGTATGAGTCCTTTCATGTTTCTTTTTAATAGGCAGGGTTTATCAACGGGTTATTCATGAGTAATTTGGCAGTCTGTTCACGATCAATGAAGGCACTCTGCCTATATTCATTCACCTAATCACGTTATAACTGTCGCTTAATCTTAGTAGAAAGAGTCAAATCCTTCCATAGATACCTGAAACGAAACTTCTATAAAAATAGATCACGTACAAAAGGACAATCTCGTGATGCATACCAGTTCCTTTGAGCTGAGACACTTTTTGGTTATCAAGAAACATCTTTATAGTTTGGATAAGCCCGTTCACAGCAGTTGTCCACGTAACTCCTATTAAAGGAAACCACAAAATTTATCAGATTATTGTATTATGAAGTTATTGGGTCCATAGCACAGCCATGACAGAGTAGATTGATTCAAAATACGTCTGTGTCAGAGGGTAACAGAAAGAAGTTATTGCTGTGTTGGCAGAAATTCTGTTGCAAGGACTAATGGAAGTAACAAAGATGTTGGTTGTGTGATACTGCGCCAGACTGACGTGCAACAGAAGTTAAATCAAACACACTACTGTAGACCATGTTGTTTATTTAACGCGCTACCACTAATGCTGAGAGAAATAACTTCAGACTATGAGTGTTACCTTTAATTTATACTGCCTAAATCTCGGGCTTCCAAACTTTTTTGTCACTTAAATTGCATCTGATTACTTGGGTTTATTTTGTTTTAACTATTGAATTAGGTGTCCAAATTGTAAAACTTACTCTCGCGATTATTTAAAATGTTTTCAACCTGATGATTTACGAGTTTATAATAACCTGAAGAAAAAGCATCACAGTGGGTGGAAGCGATCCTTGAAGTATACTCCAATGCATCGGACGACTGTTCCTGTGATTATGAGTACAACTTGTGGGTCAATATCGAACAAGATTAATTACTTTGGTGTTCTATTATGTTCAAATATTTATCGTAATACAGGTGTGATAATGCTTCAAGAAACCTGGCTCCACGATTCATATGATGCTAATTAATTCTCCCTCATTGGTGTCACTTTGTGTAGACAAGACCAAAGCAGTTCGAGGAAGAAAAAAGTTACTGGAGCTGCTACTTTTATCAATTCTCAGTGATCTGTTGCCAACAACGTCTGCTTTAAATTCTCAAATGATATTTGTGACTGTACAACTATTAAATGTCAACCTAAACACCTGTCTAAGTAAAACTTCACTTTTATCACGAACATTTATGTAACACCTTGTTGCAGCACTTCAGAACTATCTATCTATGCTGAAGAATTCACTGTTTTCTCTGCCGCCTCTTTTGCATACTCATTGTCCATAGTGACAGGTGATTTTAATTCTTGTGACTGCAGCTTTTTTACAGTGCTAGGTCATGAAAATTTCGTTAACTTTCACACCAGACTGGGTAATTCTCTTGAGCT
Source organism: Trichobilharzia szidati (assembly GCA_944472155.2). Classification (NCBI taxonomy): domain Eukaryota; kingdom Metazoa; phylum Platyhelminthes; class Trematoda; order Strigeidida; family Schistosomatidae; genus Trichobilharzia; species Trichobilharzia szidati. The sequence goes on along the minus strand of OX235277.1, from coordinate 64,967,672 downwards.
TGCATTTATAAATGACTGCGGAATATACGAAGCTCGCATAAGAGCCCCACTTTTTAACTCAAATCATTGTATTGTATGAGTTTTACCCAGAATTTATGGAAAAAACACAAGAGAACCTTTTCACACCTTTCCAAGAAAACTGCACATGAATGTTACTCTAAGGAGAATGTTCAGAATCTTAGGGGCATTCTCAAAGACACAAGAGGGGACTTGTTTAAAGCAGACCCTCTTGATGTCACTATCTCTAATGTTACATTTTATCTCAAATTTCGTCTTGACACCTGTTGTCCCAGAGAAACGCTCTTCATCAGATGTGACCATTTCTCCTCCCCTCAACTTAAAAAGCTTCGCAGACAAAAGGGAAAGTTATGTAAAATGAAGGATTACTGGTTTGAAAAGAATTAACATCCTAATAAAGTCTGAAATGCAGAGATTGAATTCAATTTACAACCAAGAATTTATATCCTGTAGAAATGCGTCTAATATATGGAAACTTTTTAAAGAAATTACTGGTGATAAGCAGGTGAATAGTATTCGTTATTCCTTTTGATGTTTGCATACTAAAATGTCTTTCATCCATTCTCCCAAAAATGCCGAACTTTATAGTGTCAGAAGGGTTATTGAAACCTGCTTCCCTGGTTTCAATACAAATGACGTTCTCAGATGTCTCCAGTCGCTGAACCCTTCTTGTAGCCTGGGTCCAGATGATTTGCCTAGTGTTATTCCGAAACAATGTGCAGATATTCTGTGTTATCTTCTCATGGACATATTTGATGAATCATTTTTCAGAAATGTCATGCCAGCCATTTGCAAGGGCATTGGAGTTGTACCTATACCTAAGTCATCTACTGTAACATGTTTCAAATTTAGACAGAGTGCTATCACCTCTCCTTTTCTAAGAACTGTGGAAAAGTTACTCTTCACTCAAATCTTTCAACGATCCCAAACAATTCGCTTATGAACGCAGTAGAAGTACTTTAGATGCAGCTGCAGTCTTGTATCATAACATTGTCTCCAGCTTAGACAAGGGGGCTAAATTTGTTCGCTGCACCTTTCTAGATTACACACCTGCTTTCGACTTGGTACCTAGGGACATTTTGTTAAACAAGCTTGCTGAAACTCAAACTGACTGTTGGGTTGTCAGATGGCTCCATTCTTTTTTCTCAGGAAGAAAGCAATACACTGTATGTCAGGGAAAGTCGTCCACTTCATTGCTTACTAAAACTGGTGTCCCTCAAGGCACTGTCCTTTCTCCTTTTCTGTTTTCTTTCTTCTTACATGACTTGATTCAATCTGATGAAATGTACTTTGTTAAGTATCGGGACGATCTAACTACCTCAATGTCTGTTAACTCCCAGGTAGACTGTACTAAGATGAACAGCTTTCTCTCAGGAGTTGGCAAATGGTCTTCGTGTAATGGCCTTAAACTAAATCCTTTGAAATCTCAGATTGTAAATTTCAGTTTCCGATTCAAAAGAAGGTTAAATGAAGTTATTGGTTCCTATGACCGTTGCAAAATTGATGATAGAGATGTAGAAATCCAGTGTGAAGTAAAGTTTCTTGGATTTATTCGCTCTTCTGACCTACCCTGGTCTTCTCGTGTCTTAACTATTTCTAAAACTATATTCCATCCGACTCTCTATGTAAAGAAGTTAAGGCACTCAGGCATAACTCAACCACTACTCTAACAGTTTGTCAACTCGTGCATCTTACCTATCCTTCTTCTTTACTGTTCACCCTTATTCTTTCGTGAATTGCTTAAAAAAGACTATGTCATGCTTCTAGATCTCTGAAGACTGTCAGTAGTGTGAATGGTATCTCATTGAGCCATATCGTTGACACTGTCATTCATAGGTACTTGATGTCATGCAACAAATTTGTCAAAGGAATTTTGTCAGATTGTGAGCATCCAATTTAGCCACAGCTCCGACCTTGTGTCTCCGCAGGTAAAACAAGAAGTCTTCTCAGATGACTTTATGCACGTATGTCCAAGTATAAAAATTCCACTTTACCATATTTGGCACTAACTTTATGAGACGCAAATAGTGTTGGGCGCAAAGCAACTAACTAACCTTCTTTGCACCACTAAATAAACTATTTTTTCCATACTTACAACATCAACCTTTATTGTTATTGTATTTCTTATATTTATAATTCTCTATTTTTTTTTTTTATTTTTTATTTTTGATTTACAGCTTGATTCCACACCGTAATTTCAGTACAAGTGTGGAATTTTCAGCATGGATATCGGTTGTCCAAATTCAGGCATACCATAGATATCGAGTGTGCGCCGGCAGGGGCTCGAACCCCGGACCATGTGCATGGTCGGCGAGAGTCCTAACCACTGTGCCACCGACGCACATGTTTTGTTTTTATTTGTTTATTTTTGATAAGAGTGAACATCGTTTAAGCTGTGTTACAACTGCTAATTTTGTATTTCCTCTCCATATACTGTATCAACAGAGCATTAGATTCGATAATCCTTAAGATGCTAGAATTTTCAAACTGAATCGCCAATACTGTTTGAAACAAACTCATTGTTATTATTACTATGCTTACTATATTTATTATTCTAATTTTTTACTTTGAATATTTTTGACTGTATATCGTAAATGTGGACAAATTCCAGCAGTTAATTTTGTTTTCATTTTGTTCATATTTTGAGTAAATCAGATGCAATATTGTGACAAATGCTGAGATTTCCATTCTATATTATATGTAATCTTTTGGAATAAAATAGATTATTATTATTAAAAGTGGCACTATCTTATTCATTACTGTCAACCACCTCATAATAATAATAATCGCTTCATTAATGTATCTTCAAGCAACATTCGGAAGATGAAACCAAACTGATGACAAACATCACGAGACTTATGGGCAGAAAAACGTGGATTTGTTTTACTGATTAGATCAGGAGTCATAATTTGGATATTTTATTTCAAGTTACAAAGCACTGAAAACAAGGAAGTTCTGAAAAGCCATTTTGTCCTAATTTGAGACTATTCAACGGTATGCACATATGGATATACCACGGAATACACCCAGGATCACCAGGGTACGAGGCTATCATATCCCGAAGAACTCAGCATAGGGACGTACTCGAATGTCATTTGAATTGTAACCTCTGTCAAATTGCTGTGTAAAGCAATTCAGCTAGTTAATGTAATCAAAAAGCTTATAGATTTTTGAATATCGGTCATTTCAAGTGAACCATAGGTAAGTTCATCAGCAAAATGGATACCGTAGTGGTGTGAACACTTCTGTGTTGCCGACAAACCTAATTTGTCGTTTCATGTACTCTTTCCAGATACCTAAATCAAGTAGGTCTGTGTGAGTTATATAAGACTAAGACTTCACGCTTGCAATAAATAGTGATATGGCAAATGTTATGGTGTGAAACTCTGACGTAATGTCATCATAGGTCACTTTAGAAACATGCTGTGGAAAAATTGTTTCTATTAAATGTCAGTATTCATTTATGTTACATGGGCTACCAGTGGATGAAAATAGAGGAAGTCAAACCAGAATATACAGACTGACGAATTACTTAATATTGTGCAATATGCAGAGAATTTTAGACTTTATTCAGAAACGAGTTGTTCAGACTCATTTATGCATAACAGGCAGAGGAAATCCTGAAAGATGTAACTTAGAGACCCTGGGTGTGACAGAAAAATTGTTTGGGAAATCCACGACATGCAGCCTCTTCACAATATTCACACTTATTCGGATGTGTTAACTAAACCTATAACTATTATCCTTTCTCTTCTAAACTATATCCCATTTGACTAACATTTACATAGCATATGTTGCCTTGATCTTTATTATTTCTCCTTGCCTTTGTTTATTCTTTAATTTCAGTGGTGTGTTTTTACAGTTCAGCGATATATTGATAATATCATGTTTTCGGATGTTATTGTGTTTAAGAAAGTCAAGGTTATTTTGACCCGGGGAATTTTCGAGTTTCCCTAGCAACAAAAAGATTTTCAGTGATGTGTAATTAGACTTGTAAATTTTGTGTAAAGCATTATATATTTGAAGACATTCTGTGAATGGTGACTAACAGTGGAATTCAGCATACATATTTCGTCCGGCTTGTGACTCGTCACTAGACATATCTGCGGTCCACAGTGAGTGATGGTGTCAATATTTAGGTAAGAACCAAGTACCCACTTTTTCAGACACCAAATGTCTAAGCATTCATACTGAGAACGAATATCACAGCAGATGCAGGATACTGCGATCAAGTCAAATCAAATAATAAGTGACCCTTTTTAGCACTAGAAGTGGTTCTCATGGCCCAAGTGGTCCAATGATACATGCTTTGGAGTCTGAAATGATGAGAACAGGGTTCAAGCCTCAGTCGAAGCACCATCAATCAAAGGGGAACAGAATGCAGGTATATCTAGCTGATGGGCACACTGGATGTCACTGTTAGTCACCATCCACCAAATTACCTCAAGGTAACCATCGAAAGTCGTTGAACATTCACACCAGGCGCGAATATACCAGCAGATGTTGAACATTTCAGTCCAATCAACAACAGGAAAGTGTGATTCCATTCAAAAACTTATTATGTATCTATTACATAATTTGTTACCTCAAATTAACAATTCTAATAAACAGATTTCGATATAACCTTTTGTTGATAAGGTAATTTATTATGAAAAAGTTGTTTCAAAAATAGCAGACTTTGTCTGGAATGTATATTTAGACTAACAAACTGCAATTAGCATAATTAGTAGAAAAGTAGAAATGAATAACACTAATTAAATTAAATTCAAGGAGAAGCGCAGAAGGAACTCTCAACAAAACCTCGATTTCTAATAATAACATCAGTGTTGAAAGGGGTTTTCCGAAACTCTTTATTGTTATATTTCTGTCACAGGACGGATTTACTTCTGCTGTTTATTCAGCGTCATGTGAAATTATTCAAAGGCTACCGACGACATTTTATTTTCATACTGAAAACATCACGATGTAGATGACGTGAGCTGTCTGAGTGCTAAAATTAGCCATCTTGAATAATTATGTCTCTTAAGACATTTAATGTTATGAATATATGTGGGGAAATAAAAGAATTGTCAGTGATATTGGATGATGGAAACCATGATACAATCAAACCTGACCCGCTCTATTCTGAACGTTGCAAACCGATCTCTGAGACTTACTTACTAACATAGCTGGCAAAACTTCCATGAAACAATAATAGTCAAGAGAAGCCTCAAAAACGGCGAAATGAAGGATATTCGTTGTTAGATCTATGTGTCCAACTATTCAACAATAACATCAAGTACTCGAAATGACCTCAAAAGTGCCGTCAGGTAGCTCTAAAGACAAGATGAAAACAAGTCCTGGAGAACAATATTAGTTTTCACCGAAATTTGGCTGTAAGAAGTTCGGGGAATAGAGGTGAATATTTTCAATAACGTGGAATCAATGACTCTTTTCATGAGAATCACACATCAATAATACAGCCACACAATTCGAGGTCAGAATCACTTACATTACCTCAAACAAAATCACATTGTCAGACAACACGCTATCGCAACTACCACAAACACAAGCAACGAAAATAGAAATTAAGCACTGATAAAGGCGAATAATATGGATCAAATAAACAAATCATATGCGAATGTGAGTAGACTGGTACACAATGGTGGATAAAATGCATAACAATTACGAACTCACCTGAAACATCCAAACAGATATAAATATTCTGATAAGGTCTTTGGAGTGGAGATTTCAAACAATTTTTTCTAGTTCAAGGCACCTGGTTGGAAATCTTAAACGTAGATTGCAATATGAAAACTTCAAATGAGTGTGAACAAAAGTCGATATATGTTTAGGATATCCAACAAAAGTTTTGAATAACTTGGATTCACAGCCGTATATTGTGGCTGTCAACAGACTGCCTTTTAACTAAGCCAAAGAGGAACGATACCCACTAAATCAGAGCCAACTTGAATACACTAATTTCTTATGAATATACGATATATAATGCTTGTTCCATTGTAGTATGAGCATCGCATACCAACGATATCATATATCGAAGCCAAGAAAATCAGGTTGCAAGTCAAGCTCATCAAGCATTGTGCCGATTCGATTAGAAAAAGTACTCAGGAAAGCAAGCATTATTGCATCAAACTCTATACAGTGCTGACTGAATGAGATGAATAATCTGCCATCATACACACCAACCAGTAATGTTTGCTAACCAGATTTCAACACTGTACTGCCATTTCGCTCTCTTCAGCCGAACTAATCGGGGATTTCCTCACTTTCAATCATCTCGAAGAGGCAAATCCATTGAACACCATGCGTTTTCTTAGTATCTGTTTGTGCGAAATGGTGATGCGTAAGATCAAATTCGCAGCCGGGAAGTTCGAACTGAATTGCTTTTTCTGAGCTGAGTGAAACTGTATTCATCTCTGAAGACCTGTGCCAAAAGGTGAGCAAAAAATCCATCCGGTGTTTAAATCAATTCGATTTGACTCATCACGACTACTGATTAGTGTGGGAATTATCAAGCTATTCATGTCGACCGATCATTAGTACATAGGTGCCTGGACTTTGATGTGTGAATTCTAGCTTTCTATCCAGTATCCAGCGATGAACACAATTTTCGGAAATAACGAGTTTTGCGGGAATTTAAGGTCTGCGGATGAATAAATTCCAATCTAGTTGAATGAACAATCAGTGCACTAACCTCATCCCCTGAACATCTCAGGTCCTGGGTTTTACTAACACATATCCCCCTCTATGAGCTGAAAAGGAAAGTTCCTCCAGATGAATAACCAATAACTCGGTAATCTTTCGTGTTTGTTCAACACACTGTGAGCGTGTGTTTGGTGAAATTCTGTTTAAAATGTCTTTCACAAACTGAAATTACTCAGAAACGTATACATAATTTTGCTGTAGTTCACGGAAGCAAAACAACCCTCTTAGTGCCAGCATCACTTCATTGTGGGTAGTAGTCACTTCCAGTTGATGAGAGAGGCGGCTTCCAGCTACTGATATTGCACATAATACATCATATACATAATAAATAAAACATTTCGTTGCCCGCTATTTCAGAATGAGTTCAGTTGTCAAGTGAAGAGACTATCTGCTACGTCCATTATATCCTTTACTGCTTCATATCAAAATCGTAATTTTCATGTGTTGCGTAAACTGTCGATCATAAATTAGGAGGTATGAAACGTCCCCATGTGATTTAACTGGCAACTTGACGTCAAAGTTGTGAAATTATTTGTAACTAAACTGGAAGAATAAACTACTGAGATTACTGCACAGGCGAAATACAGAGACCTAACACAGAAATCTCTGTTTGCATAAATTATTCTGTCAAATTACTTAGTTTGGCCTCCTCTCATGCTCTCCTTGTTATTTTCCCAAGAATCAGTGACTTCTCTTCGTAACCGAATCCACCACTTCTCTTTTCATCATTCTTGCTGCAAAACATAACACGCAATGTTATGTTTGTTGATTTAGCTTCCGACTGGAACATAGGGCTTAAACCTTCAGCTTTAAAGTTGCTGTAGCAGTGGTTTTAATTTAATGGTACGCCGTTGGTAACCTAACCTTCCCTCTTGTAATGCTTTCTGTATTACCTTTCAAAAAATGAAGTGTGAAATGTTATTATTTATAACCATTGTAATTTCAAGTAGTTTGCAGCTGATGAGAACCTGTGAAATAGAATGATATCATTTTATACTGCAAATCTGGTCTTTCTTTCTATATCGAAATATCCTTTGTATTGTATTAAAGATGCTATGGATATATACATATATATATATATTGGAGGGGAGTCATAGATAGCGATCTAATTGAAAAGTAAAAAATAGTCATTCTTCACTCAATTCATTTCCTTTCTAATTCTATGAAACTTAAACCACCGAAACCGAGCACACTTTCTGCTCCCAAAAGGCATCTGTCCTTGAATTCACAATTCAACGGAGACTATTCATCGGAAATACTGAGAAACCGTCTGTTTCACTCAATGAAGAAAACATTCTTCGTGCCTGAACTTAGACTAACCTTCTCTGCGAAACGAATGATTCGCATGATAGTGAAGGATTACCTACAAGTGCTGGTCACATCAATGTGTATCTAACAATCAGAGTGGAGTCAGATAAAGGGCACCCAATTGTAAGGCAAATCATTCTTCGTTCAATCACTTTCGCCTCCTGAATGTACAATGGTATTAAAACTGTTTTATGGTATATACAGGTGACAAGAAGCAACGAAATAAAACGACGACGAGTATACAGTTGTACAAAGGATATGCAAATGACATCTCCATAATTTATGATAAAATTGATTTGTATAATATATTCAGTGCAATTGATGGCTACCGGTGAGACACAAAATCCACCGAGGAAGAGGGCACTCGAGTAGTTGCACCACAGGATGATCTTGCATGCTAATCTTGTCTCGCAAGAAGCAGGGATGGGTGTGTTTGGTTCACCTGAAAACCAATACCCAGTCAATGAGTGTATCACTGTGTGAATTTAGTGCGTCGGTGGCACAGTGGTTAGAACTCTCGCTGACCATACTCATGGTCCGGGGTTCGATCCCCAGCCGACTCACACCCGATATCTTTGGTCGGCCTGCAAAATTTGGGCTACCGCTATCACATACCTATATCAAAAAGTACGGTGTGGAATCATGCTTTAATCAGAAAAAATATTTGAAATGGAGAACGAGTGCAACATTCATTTTATCGATCTAGGAGGACCAACGGAATTCTGAAAATAAATCAGTTTGAAGAAAGCTATCATTAAATGGTCAGCTGACCGATTTCTGCATTTAAGTGCTCATGGAAAGGAAACGAAACCTGATTTGATCACTGGTCACTACTTTTTGGCGCATAGGTAGTCTTCATTCTGTGAAGGGATAATCAAAATCTTCTAGAAAAAGTCAAGCAAGAACATACAGTCAAAGCTGTGAAATGTGACCCAACATCTGTGGTCTAACAAGTGCTATACATAAACCTGGAATTCAAATTCAACTTGACCACGGATATCCTTGGAAGAAGGAACTCACAGAAAAAACTTATACAACCACTCTAACTCACCTGGAGCGTTTATGCTTAAGTATGACAATCACTACTCAGACTTTAGCCTTATTTATTTTTCGTTTCGTCCATTCACTTTGTATACCCTCCTTATTATGTTAATTTTTACAAACCCTCACTTTGAGCTATTATCGATATAATTTCACTTGCCACTTGTTCTAAGTTATACGTTTTTGGCAGTGTTAAGTTCCATGTTGTCAAATTTAACAGCATGTTATATAACGTTCCATTTGTCCACTAATCTTACAATTTTAACTCTACATCCAATATCTATACATCCTATGCGCTATTCTACATAAAACATTGTTGGTCTTGCCACTTGGTTTTAGCTATTAGCATATTAAAAACGTTTTGATTGTATTTCACACTTTCGTTATTTTACATATGCGTAACTTCGTTTCAATTTCCTCACAGGCTAATGTCTCTTAAAATCCACCTGAAACCAGAAATTTTAATTAGCGGAATCCTTGAAGTCTGAAAGAGATACGTTTGTCGCCTACAGCATTTGGTTGGCTATATGTATATATCACGAATTGGAAGTTCATGGAGCAATCGGCAGGGTTTCAGTGACTTAATGGTCTACGAGCTCTCCTCGCAGCCGGAAGGTCCTGGGTTCAAAATTCAGCAGGCATGTAATGTGAAGAGTTCGCAACCAGGCTCTCCTGTACTCCCAGGTTCTCCAGTGGCCACCTTGCTGATGTCAACTTATGGTCCAACGCGTAGCCATCAAACTGATGCAAACCACGACTTGAGAATATATATACGATTGAACAGTTTGATTGTAAATGCCTTGAAACGAGTCTCTTCAATGAATCACTTGCTTTGATTTTCTAAATATCACAATGGGATATTTCCATGATTATCATATTAACCTAGTTAATTTGTCATTTACGAACTGCTCAATTTCATCAAGAGAAATAAATATATCGAATATAAATAACATGGGATGACCCAGTAAGATATCATTGAATTTCCAATAATTTCTGGGGCAGATTACCATTTTCCCCATTCAACCACCTTCCGTATTTATTCTGTTATTCATATGTGAGACTTTAACACAGATAAATAGATTAATGCACAATGTTTCTGTGGAAAATAATTTCATAATATGTATATGCCCTCTGGTAGATGGAAATCAGTTTCAGAAGAGGAGCATAACCATGACTGCATTTGCCGGGAGCGAATTATCCAATTTTTTTATTCTGTATGAGCAATCTAATATGTTCCATTGAAATTAATAATCATTTTCACAAAGTAATCTTCGTGTGTAGATCAGTGCATGCATTTATGTGTGCATGCATATGCTTGCAGAATTCGTATACATTTTTCCTGTATTCAAACAAATTCCATTTTAGTTAAAAGCTTTTCTGTTATCAACATTCAATCAACCAGAAACATTATAGATACTCAGGGACTCCATATATAAAATAAAAGAGTTCTATACTATAGGAAATTTGAAGCCCAGGTGGATGACTTTGACTTCATTATGTTCTATGCTGACTGTTCAGTATGAAGTAGCCAGCGTCGTAAGTCTAAAATTGTTTGTGCTGTATCTGGCAGTCTCGCAATGTGGTCACCGTCTCCAACGTGGCGCACTTTGGAAGTACGTCAAATCTTGTTCTCCTTGCTGTAACTAAGGTCATCAATAGAAGATGTGTGATGCTAAGTGATTGGGGACAGTTAGAAGCAAGCTTTTGACCGAGGTTGAATGTTTATTGAATCTTGACAAAAGAAGGCAACTGCTACATCGAAAGAACTGATATTCCCTTGAGATTCCAACCTGTTTCACTCAAGCATCCACTCAGAGACGAAACTACTTAAATTTGTGTACATGTTTGAGCCAAAATATTTCAGAAGCCACCGTACAGTCAAATAAATATATCTCTTCTATGTCAAGTCTCAATCATCTAGAAACTTAGATCAAGGTATCATTTCGGCCGCCTTCAACCATCTAACATTAATCGTAAATTGTTATGTGTCTTGATCAGACCTAAGGTTGGTGAATTATCCATCTTCTTCATTTCGTTCGCTGGTTTGTTCATGTATCTATCTGAGTGGACGTTGGTTCCCTCTTGATTTAAAACTAATAAATACGTAACATTATATTTTACAGTTTTTGACTCAATTCCATTAATAAAATGGCTGTATTATCATGATAGTTTGTTCATTTTGGTTTATTTCTTGTCTCGTTCATTTCGTGTCTGCTTCAACTGACTGATATGTTGCTGTTGTTGTTTAATAGGTACTGCTTAATTTGCACTCTCACTGATTCTGTACGACTGAGTTACATTCATTTAAAGTTTGCAGACAATTGTGTAAAGCCTGAACATCATTCTATGAAAAACAAAGTTTTTTAAGAATTAAACTAAATGTTTCGTTTTCTATTTCCTTCCGAAATATTTTTAAAAAATGTTTTGCTATTTTAAGCATATCCATGGTATATTAGACACGCAAAAAGACGAAAATAAACTATCCAGGATTAATGAGTCAAAGTTTCATGGTAATAATACGTGTTTCCTTGTGATTTTTCACTGAAATAGAGCTTTATTACGATCGTGCATCTTCAAAAGCCCCCTTGAATTCCATCAGGCAAAATATTGTTATTATTTTGCAGCTTTATTGTTGCCTGTAGAACTGTGTGTTCATCTACAGCGAGTAAATCTTATCGTGGAGACTGTCTGTCTTTGAAAGTATTGAGGGATTGTTTTAATTTCTTGACACCCTTCATGATTGAATTAAAAGAGAAGAGAAGTTGGCATAACTTAGGTACTCCAGTCGTGTCATGGATTCGATTGTCTATTTTATGCCAAATAGGCAATGTAACAGAATAGTTGTTTTGCAAAATACTTCCTCAACGGTCTTATTACAATATTTGTAGTTATTACGATGTTTCAAATAATTGTATAACTACTGGCCTTTTTCCCGCTAGATTCTATCTCATATGTCTGACATTCGTAAATCATATGCTTACTTGGCCCTTATCATTGACCTCTAATTCCAATGCCTCTTCATTTGACTGTCTAAGGATATCGTTAATGTGTTTCCTAAGGTGTGATTTTATTTAACTGAATGAGAGTAATGCTGACCGTGGACTGCCTGTGGGAATTATTGGAGTAAGATACATGCGGACAGTGATTTTGATTCCCGTTTGTTGGGAATATTCCACTTGTTCCTAAGTTACCGGTCACTTTTGAATTTCGGTTTCCTGATTTTATCCCGCAGTTTTCGCTATGCACTTAGTGCACCGGTGGCACAGCGGTAGAATGCTCGCCAACCACTCATGTGGTACAGGGCTTAATCATCGGCTGACTCACTCCTTTACTTCTTTAAGCCAGTAATAAGACTGGTAAAGAGGGAAATTTGGTCAGGCATGACGCTAGCAATCCCATTCCGTAAAAATAAGCATCACTGGTACCTAATTTTCAGGCCTCTAGCTTCAAGCCCTACATTCTTCCCGAGGCACAAACGGATAAATACAACTTACCGTACATCTGACGCAGTTCTGAGATTTAAATGTCATCATTGTTGAATATAACCACAGATATACAGATGAATGTCGGTCTTTCTACTGCCTTTGCAGTGCTTTTAGCAGGTGAGTCTTTTAAGAAAATTTTGGATCGCAGAGGTTGTTTCCCTGACGTCACACTTCAATGAGTTTGTTTTATTGGTAACAGGCATAGTTATAACCTTTTTGCATACATCAAATAAGACTTAGATTAATCTGTAATTTCAAATTAGCCATATAATGTGCGTGTTTGCATAACAGAGTTCTGAAGGTAAAGATCCATCTTTTGCTAAGAATACTCTAGAAGGAAAAGAAAACGAAGCTGAACTATTATGGACTTTCGTCGAATTTATCTTAAAATGATGTATATTTGTATTATTTCACACAAGTTCACATTAGTTACACTTTTCATTTTATTCAACATATTGACGAAGGGATATTAAATCCAGTTAATAATTTTCAGCCCGACACGAAAGTCTGAAGATTCAAATGTGAATCATAAGGGAGATGGTCTTTTTTCTACAACTTGCATTATCATCCATACATTGTCCTAATTTCTTGCTGAATTTAGTTATCAGTCTTTTATTCTGCAGATGTGAATTAACCGCAACAAAATCTCACTTTTCATTAAATAAGGTACCTTGGGAAGTCAAACAGTGCATTATTTTTCAGATCTCAGATGGATCTGGCTTTCGTTCCAGCTGACTCAGCCCTTTTTATTACAAATTATAATCTGTGAAACATGAATTTTATGTCAAGTACTCTCACTAATAAGGAGTGTTCCCTAGTGTTTTTGGTTTATGCGATCACTTCTAGATCATGTTCATCTTCAAAAAGAAGATTGATATCTAAGGCAGCATTACTTCTGAATAATTTAGACTATTTGAACTGAATTATGTTTCTCTTTAAAAGGAAAGCATTTATTTACTAATATCGGAGAGAGCACAATTGATTACCAGAAATGCAAGCAGATCGAGTCCATGAGTCTTAAGTAGAATGAAACTGGCATAAACAGATCCACTGTTAGGGATCATTGACCAAATGATATCACATTATTCTTCAAATATTGACGTACTAGGAGTGCGGCCTTTTGTCTCACGACAGATATATACTTGACGCGCAAGATGTAGCTACCATGGCTCATTATTTAATGCTTTGACATTATAGATGATGTGTGTACGGTCTCCAGTCTTAGTGATAGATGCAACAATCACTCCAGATGCAGGCACATACAGCTGCTGAGTCCCGAATAGGACGAAATTCTTATCTTTGAATTCCTCAGCTGGTCATCATTATTAAAAAGACAAAGTGGAAAACAAAACTGCAGAATCGGAAGATATTCAAACAGCAGCGTGATTATCACCATTGCAGCTACAATTTACCAATGTATTTTTGACAACGTTAGATAAAAAATATAAGGCATTTCTTTGAAATTTATTACTATTGATAGAACCAGAAGAACCGAATCTGAAAGTTATTTGGACATTGCGTTGATATGATTTCACAACAAAAAATTATGCCTAAGAATTCATCAGTAAATAAACAGTGATGTAAATATGTATGATATGTCAAATCATTTTGTTTTATAGTTAATTTCCTAGAGGCAGGATTTGCAGTAATCATCACGATATTTTAAATATGACTGAGTTACTTTTTCGAACATGAATGGCCGTCAAATTTTTAATGAAGTCGATAAATGACACTTATAGCTGGTGAAACGCTTTATTGTTGAGTGTGTGGTAGACTGTGCAGAGCGAGAACATAGAAATTCCACAAACCGACGGAAACTTCATAGAATATATGGATATCGTGGACGATTTATACGAACTGTCACACAAACTGGTAGCTCGAAGGCGAAAATCGAGAAGTTCGTAGGAGAAGTATTAAAAAGAGGACTTAGAGTGAACACAAAGCAGACGAAGTTGATGAAGGTACTTAACCCACAAGAACTAGATCCCATCACTATCAACAGAAGAAATTTGAAGAGATTAACTTCTTTCACTAAGGTAGGCAGCATTGTTTCAACTAGAAGTAGCAGCATGGACCAGGATGCAAATTGCATTATCTGACGAATAAGACACATTTTCATTACTCCGAAACCAGTGCAAACATCTAGATCATTCAGCTTGAGAAACAAGATTCAGATCTGCACTGATGATGTCAGCTCATTTCTTTTATGCTGTTCAATGACCTGATGTGTGTGCGTGTGTCACTAAAGCCCTTCGAAACAGGCTGATGCAAACTTTCATCAACTGCTGCTTTCTCACCATATTGAACATCACAGGAAAATGAGTTATGCCTCTATACTGTTAAGTACTTCAGTTTCATTTTGTGCAACGTAAACATAAATATCTGTCTGATTTATACAGTTCCTAATTATAGTAATGATATTTAATGAGTTTTCCATTTGAAAAAATACAGATGATTAGGGATGGCTAGAGTTTTGAAATGAATTTCGCTCTGGAAATGGTTGTGGATATTCCCTGTCTGCCACTAACAGTCCGCCATGATGTTTAATGGCTAATTTATAGATAGATATCTAAACTTTTTGAGTAATAGACTGATAATTTGATATCCCTCAGTCAATAAATTTTTGTTACAATGTGGTATGCTCATTTAGTAATAAAAAACCCTGAAAATGAATTTTTCTCTTTTTCTAACTAGTTTATCTACCACGTGGTAGTTTGTCAGAGGAAAGCCTAGAAATTATGTCTTATCCGTTGTAAGATTGAGTTGAATAAGAAAACACCATCACCACAAATGTTAATTGCAGTTAAACTTTCATTACAAACTAATAAAGTCGTTGAAATTCATAAAGCATCAGAGATCTGCTTCCTCTGTATTCCAAAACTCTATACCCATAAATTCACCAAAAGGGGTTAACCGCAGAAAGTGGATTTGAACCGTACGACACATTAATTTTTTCTTCTGTCAATGTTAGAGGAAATATCTCGGCTAGCCATAGCTCTACTGCCTGATCTTTTATCGAACTGAGTGAACTGTAGTGGTCACAATCTGTCACTAGAACTTGAGGCAGATTTAATTCCAAGTCAGGCACTAGTGGTTCTGTAGTTAATTTGATCTTGTGATCAGACTTACACCGAAATGAATGAAGCGTAATACAGTAAGGATTTTAGAATGCAGAAAGAACCAGGGAATCAAACATTTACGTCAATTAAATATCAGTTCATCTTTGTAAAATATAAACACCGTATCATATTAAGGAAGATGATAGTTGCTTCAAACTAGTTGCATAACAGTTATCAATAAATTAAGTTCAAACGGTATTCGTCCATCTAAAATGGCAATGCATTCTCTTTATACAATAGCTGACCAATAGGAGATGTGTTCGTCTGGGAGCTCGACAGTTGTTGGATTTACCCAGATCTACATAGCATATGAAATTATTTAAAAACCCACAGTGATATATCAACCTTTTCCTCTCACAATGTCTTAAAAGTTCATTTATAAGGTGAAATTTAATTTACAAGCTGTGGAAAATTCGTGTTTCATTTCTTGAGAATTCTCATTAGAAAATTGCATGAACACGGCAGTACATACACACACCTACACATACATAAATCTAATGTAACGTCTTGTACACATTGGTAATGCTTTCAAACATGTGGTTGAAATCTTTTTATTCAGCTTCGCATAACATTAATTTAATTCATGGAAAATACCAATTGTAACACATAAAAAATGAAAACAAGTGGTGATTCAGCTGAGAGACTCTTTTCAATTAATTTATCATCAAGCTGTACAATCGTGTATATATATGGATTTTAAGCAGTTATATCAGGTGAGGGAATGGAATCATTGGTGTGAATGCATCAAATAATAATAATATTATGAAATGCAATTAAAACTGAAATGTTTGTTATTATAATCATATTTAAATATAAAGTGGCAAAACAATTATTGTCATACATGGAATAATTTATAGGAACCAGGACGACACAGAGACCTGGGTCACTAACTGGCTGCATTCCTACTTCTCTAACAGAATGGAATACACTGTTTACAAAGGTAAATCCTCCTCTGCTGTGTTCACTGATGCTGGTGTCCCTCAAAGTGCTGTACTCTCCTCACTTCTCCTTTCTTTCTACATGACTAACCATCTTCAAATGACATTAATTTTGTCAAATATGCTGACAACATGACTGTATCTTTGCCTGTCGAATGTCAAAATGACTGCTCCAAACTAAATACGTTTTTGTCAGAAATCAGCCAGTGGTCCAAGGAAAACGGTCTTATCTTAAACCCCTCCAAATGCCAAACAGTCAATTTCACCTTTAGGCATAAATCCGACCTAAAGAAACTGGTTGACTCTCACGAGGTACGGAACATCGACGGCACTGAAATAGAAACCAAGTTGGAAATTAAATACCTAGGCGTCATTCTGTCTGCTGATCTCTCCTGGTCGTCTCATATCTTGGCGATTTCTAAGAAATTATTCCGTCTTACCTTCTACCTCAAGAAGTTACAACATTCTGGTATAACCCAATCCCTACTCCTACAATCAGTTAACTCTCGCATTCTGCTTATTATTCTCTACTGTTCCCCCTAAGTTTTCACTGGGCTACTGAACAAAAGACTATAACATATATTACACAGGATGTTAAACGTTGTCAGCCGGGTAAGTAACGTGCCACTTTACTAGCTTGCTAATATTTTGGTTGACAGGAACTTGGAATGACGTAAAAATAGGCTAAATCCATTTTATCTAACTCACACCACCCTCTTCATTCACAACTCTCTCATCGGACGAAACTAGAAGCCTATGTAGGAAACTATATGCTCGCGCTAGCAAGTATAAAGACTCAACCATACCCTAGTTGGCTCGTGTTCTGTGTGATAAAGAAAGCATTAGTCATGATACCTATAACTTATTAAATAGTCAGTAGAACAACTAAATCTCACCTTTACAACTCATATCATTTATAGGTACAACGCTTTCTTTCTTTCTTTTCTATTTCTCTTTCCTTGTTATCTGCTGCTTTGTTTCACTCTTCCTTACAAACTCTATTTAAAAGATTCTTCTTCGTTCTTTCACACTCTGTATATCTCGAAATTTCTATTACCGCTTACACCAGTAAATATGACAGCACCTACTTTCCTAACACCTTCAAACAATGTTCAATTCTAGCTTTGCTATCGACATGTCAATATGTTGCTGTCATAATGAGCTGAGATTACCTTAATCTTTGAAAAATTTTATTTATTGATAATGTACTCACTGGATGCAATACTGTAGTAAAATGCTGAGAACTCCATTCTGTATCACAAGTACTGTTTTGGAATAAAGC
Source organism: Trichobilharzia szidati (assembly GCA_944472155.2). Classification (NCBI taxonomy): domain Eukaryota; kingdom Metazoa; phylum Platyhelminthes; class Trematoda; order Strigeidida; family Schistosomatidae; genus Trichobilharzia; species Trichobilharzia szidati. The sequence continues at coordinate 64,949,776 of OX235277.1, read as the reverse complement.
AAATTAATATTATTATAGGATGAATAGAACTTGAAAAAGGGTGTGCAATTATAGGATTAGTTGACAAATTGAACAAAATAAAAACGTTATGTAATATTGTGTGAAATTTGACAGTATAGAATTTAACGTTGTAAAAAAGAATTGATTTAGAATTACAAGTGGAACGAGTGAAATAGTACCGGGGACAGTTCAAAGTGAGAATAATAATAGTAACAATTGACGTAATAAGGAAGAGAATACAAAGTGAATAGACAAAATGAAAATTTGTTTAAGCATACCATACTTCAGTATAGAGGGATTAAAACCATGAAAGTTGGAGGGGTTGAACGAACGTTTTCTGTACACAGAGATCTGGCTTTTCTGTTTCGATAGCCAAAGCTTCAGCAATACAGATGAGTCGGGTGCGTAGGGATTTAGGTAAATTACTCTTTGGCTTGTAGATAATTTTAAAGGCGGAGGCTATAGAGATAGGGTGATCATTATCGACCAGATGTTCAGTGATCACGCTTACTATTATTATTATTTTATGCATTCACACCTGTGATTCCATTCCTCTCAGCGGATATAGCTTCTTAAAAACCATGTGTATATATACGATTGTACAGCTTGATGATAAATTCTTTGAAAAGAGTCTCTTCACTGAATGACGTGGTTCGATTTTCAATAATTTAATTCTCAGGAAGTACACAGTATACAGAAACACTAAACAAACAGTTAGAAGCTTATTTGATTGTTGCAGTTAGTGAAAAAGAAACTGATTTATAAGGATGGAAATTGTCAACAAGAAAGGGAATTTTGTAAATAATTATTTTTGTAAATTCTTAGTTAGATTGAACTATTCTGTCAAATATTGACGAAGGTTCATTTGAACAAAGGGAATATGTTGATGAATTGAATCACGTGAATATCTTGCACAAAGAAAATCAAAACAATTAGTCCCTTTGATAAATTTGTTTAAGGCATTTATAAGACAAATTTCGCGAGATGATGGTATCGTTTCGTAGTTTCTTTACAACCACTTTACAACTAACATGGTTAACAATAATAAATTAAACATCATGACAATTACTCAGTTTAATAGAAAATAAAAGTACATACTACTGACCAATCATATTAAAATAGGTCATGTAGTACATGGTTGACAAAGACTGAAGTCTATTTTCTTTTGTAGACACATTTTAGGCTGTATGTGATTAATCCAAAGTGCTTCCATCATGTTAGTTGTAAAGTGGTTGTGAAGAAACTCCAAAATGATATCATCTCGCGAAATGTGTCTCATAAATGCCTTATACAAAGAAAATTGCTGAAAATCTTGTGCCTTGGACAGCGATGTCCAGTCAGTCAAATAGTATGAATTTTGACAATATAAAACTTTATCCCTTGGAGACCTTAAGTTTATCGAACTTTCATGGGATGAATCTGGAACTGATTTTCAACTTCACAATACATGGATACAGGAAATATCCATTGAAATTGGTTCATTGATAGAATAAAGTACTGCATTTTTTCAATTTTTGGTTTGCAGGGATTTTATTGACTGGTTAGACGATGTCACTTCATGATGAAATCCCTCAACCAATCAGTCAAATCCCTACAAACAAATACTTGAATATCAATGAGATGTTCAATAGCGACGGACCCTATTCAGGTAGGTAGTTGTTTGAGATTCTAGTGGAATGTCGTGACCAGTAGGGTTCAGCAGGTCGGGCTTGAGGACAAATACTCTCCAGCGATGACATTGGTTTGCGGTCGTGCTATGTCATGAATTTGCAGAAGTGAGAATTCATAAGCTGGCCATTGGATCGGATCTCATTGGCTCAATGGTCTACGAGCTCGCCTTGTAACCAGAAGGTCCTGGGTTCGAGCCCCGGTGGTGGATGCGTACTGATGAAATTTCGAAAAATAGGACGAAACGGCTGTTCAGTACTCTCAAGGTTTCCAATGGTTCTCTATTCTGTTCCAGCTTATTGCGAAATCCTGTACTAAATTTTTGTTGTGAAAATGAAACTAAGTGACATCAGCAAAGTTTTAAAATATGTTTCTCTATTTGTCAGAGAGGTAGTCAATTTCAGAATTCTCTGTGTCTGTTGAGATGTTAGGTCCTATTACGGAAGCTATTATGATGTCGTTAGATAAACGTAGCATTACTTGTAGGTCAGAAGTTAGGAGTAGTATCCAAGACTCAGATTTCATCCTATTTGGTACTTTTCATCTGGGTGTACCAGTTTTTTCAGTGGCTTGATGGATAAAACTGTGGAGTTTGAAATAACGGGTGATGAGCTCCACTCTCGGTGAAAACTTCACTATATATATACTGTTTGTCGATGGCACAGTGGTTAGGACTCTCGCCGAGCATGCACATGTCCGGGTTTCGATCCCCTGCCGGCGCACACCCGATATCTATGGTCGGCTTGCAAAATTTGGGCTACTGATATCCATGCTGAAAATTCCATACTTGTACTGAAAATACAGTGTGGCATCAAGCTGTAATCAAATTAAATTAAATTTATATATATATGATGTGAGTTATATGCAACTACTCCATTCCACCAGTCAATAGTATATGGTTTTATGCAATAATCAAAATTATTGAAATATATTTTGCAACAGCAAAAACTACACTTCAGTGATAAATGAATTGAATTCTCGTAACAGACTTAAAGAGAGAATCAATTATCACGTCTTCTTCTACTGATATGACCTTTCTTTGTCAGTGTGATAAATAGTTCATTCTCAACTTGTCTCCATATTATTTCTTATATGTTCAGCTGTAGATACAAATGGGATAGTACATCTGTTTTGTATATGAACAGATCACTGTGACTGTGAAAGCTGTCAGTTGTTTATGGATAAATAAAAGTTGACCATCTAACGTCTACATTGACAAAGAAACTCCCATTAGTATTGATATTGTTGTTATTCCCCTTATCGTCACTTATCAAAATGACTTTCTGATTACACTCGATGCATATCACGTCTATTTAGGATGATCTGTGAATAATTAACGTGTCATTTCATAAAAATATTTCGCGTATGACGCAATGCGTAATAAATTGTCAACAGAAGATGAAATGTATGAGCCAGTTATCTTGAAAACACTATAATTATTTTGATTCAAAATGTCTAAATGGGCATAATCAGAAGTCAGAAATCCTACTCTTATGAATAGCCACCATCATTTATGGTTTTATCTGAGTCAAAATCAGCAACAAGACCATGTGATTCAATTCTCATTACCACGGAAACTAGCTGGGTTTTTTTGTTTTCACTGTTTGTGACGTAATAATGTTTGCTTTGGATTTACTCGTTACTATTTTCAGCTCGTCTAATTAACTTTAATTACGTATTTATGTTATATTCGTTTATCAGGTAATAGAACTACCTTCCGCTACTTCTAACTTTCAAACCTGTCGTCACTTTATAAATAAATCACCTTTGTTCGTTAGACTAGTGTGTACTTTATATTCATTCATTTAGCTCCGTTAAGATAGCAGAATACGGCAGTATTCGGAAGTAGATTGTTTCCAATTATGTATGTCTAGTGATTGCTATTAGCTGGAGAACCATTGAAAATAAGGGAGTGATGAGCAGAAGTTTCCCTCTTTCTTTGTACTATTCAGCAGACAGCATCCATGCCACCCCTCATAGGGAATCTAAACCATGAGCTTCGTGTCAACAGGCAAACTCGTGAGAATTCCTAATTGACAGAAGTCATAATCTATCAGCCATTGAATTCCATCTCATTGGCTGAATGATGAAATAAGCATCGTCTCAAAACCTGATGTTCGACATACGGTGTGGCCGTCATTACGCACGTGGTCAATGAGAACATGAGATAAAATGGGATGAAAAATAATTTATTGACGTATATATGTAGTCAACAAATGTACAGGTTTCGAGGGTGAGTGTAATCATTGATGTGTAGGACAATATGAATACTGCACATAATATAGCAGACGTATGTTCAAAAGTGAATATAGCGACAGTAATAGCGACTGTGAAATAATAACGATGATGTGGTGTAAACTTGAAAGTATTACTGGCTGACGATGATCATATAATGATAATGAATTAAGTGAAGTGAAATGAACAGGATTTTGTAAATATGGTAACAAGTTAGAAAAGCATTACTTAAAACTATGGTATTGGAAATCACAAGAAACGTCTTGACGTCGTAAAAGCTCGAAAACGAACGACTGTCAATGAAAAAAAGAATAGAAGACTAAGAAAAAAGAAATTGCGATAGGAATTTGAAGTGCTAATGTATGTGGCAAAACTATTGGACTTATTGTAGGCCAAGGAATACATAGAACTTAAACATACTTCTTCTTTTACAAAAAGCCGGTATTGATTGCTACAGGTTTAGATGATGATATAAGATGAAGTCAAGCTCCCCTAGATAAATTTCCAGGAATGTGGTAAGTAATTGAGAACTCTTCTTCAGGTTTTATCGAGTTTCCAGTTTCTACCAAGTGAGGTAAGACTGTACCATTTGCGCATTTGATTACCCGTTTACTTGAATATATTAGTACATGTTCAAATGAGCGCATGTATAAATCAATCTGAGTGCTCCCAATGTCACTAGCTCCACATGAGAGGTTAAATTCATAGATACACACTGATGAGGCCATCTGTGGTAATTTATCCTTGATTCGTTGTATGAGTACTGGTTAGGATGTAATGGTTAATGAGGCTTGTGGACTTTTGATGAACCATAACGCTTTGGTGAGTACGTACTCGAGGGTTTCAATTCGTTGAGTGCACAATTTTCAGTCGGATTACTACTCAACTAGGGATTTAAGTATCCTAGCCATTTTCCATTAAGTTGCTCCAGTTGTGTCTTTACAACTATGAGATTCATTTTGTCTGTATAATCACCCTTTTCCGTGGTAGCTGTAGCAGATCCTTAGTCAGCTCTAGTTATTATCAGATTTTTATTTATCTTGAGGTCAAGTTATGCCTCTTGGTGTTTCTTTGTGATTAGACTTTTGGCAGGATGTTTGTTGTTCTTAAACATAGAGCATGGATCGATTAGGCTAATCTCTTTATTTAAAACTCGGACGTAGGAATTAAATCATTTGTCTAGGCGAAAAGGTATTCAGATTGAACATCAGTCTCTATATGACTAACCTGATATGCGTTCAAGTTGTGTCTTATCTTAGCATACAGAGGAAAAATTGAAAATTAGTTTCAGTCGTTTCTGTATCCTGTCATTTGGTGAATAATATCAATTTATTGTTTTCTCAAGTTTTCATTACTTCAATAACGTAGTCAATAAACAAATCCTTCAAGTTCTGAGGAAGTTCATCGAGTGCATACAGTCTTTGAGAAACATTTCTCTCTAACTCCAATATGTAAGTTTGGAGGGTTTCGATTTGATTAACAGCTTATTGCCTTAATGATTTCTCGTCCGGTTGTGTTTTGCATCGACGAAAGGATTTCAAATATAATTTAAGACATCGGTTGTTCACAATAAAATTGTGAATAAATTCCACCGACGTTTTCGCTTCGTGAGCCTGACACAACATTGCAGGTAATCACTGAGTGCATTTAGATCTACGGGATGCTCAATAGATTTCTGATATGATTCTAATTTTCTTTTACTGTCCAATGTAAGCTCAAATCAATGGATTTATCACTGCAGAGCCTGAAGAAGGATTTATTGTAAATAGTGGCACACTGAAACATTTTTGTTCCGAAAGTTCGATTGGTCGATCCTGGTTTTATGCACTTACTGTCTCAAATGTACACTTTATTATTGAAGACTTTCATGTAGTGACTTGTTGCTTTGATTAATTTTACTTTGACTTTGTGATTCAATTTATTCTCACAACTAAACTCTATGTTAAACATCAGCTTTCATCAACGGATGCTGGAGATCAGACCTCCAGACAAGATAAGCAACAAGGAACTCAGAAGTCTAACCACTACCACCAAATCACCAAAACAGATAAGTGGTAGGAGATGGAAACGGGTTTAACACACGCTGAGAAAACCGTTGAATGATATTACAAATAAGGCCCTAGAATGGAAAACTTTAATTAGGTTTCGAGTAGGAGGGTGACAGTAAGTATATCACGCTAAGATATGAAATTTATGGGCAAATATGGAACCAGACATGAGGTAATGGTGATGAAGTCCAATTTTTCAGTCAGAATCAGTGGGATTAATAGCATAAAATATTTTAAGATCTCATCAGAATTTTTGAAATATGAAAATAATTCGTTCATTAAAAAGGCGATCAAAACAAAGACGGTAAATATCTCTCTGCTACATCTAAAAAAATTTATTGTGTTTCCACTTTGAACGAATTTCGAGCACAGTTCAATTCAACAGAAGATAACAATCATTTATCCTAATACAGTTTGTCATGAGCATTTGATCGAATGAAATGCGGTTAAACTAACTGTAGTTAACTGGAAGATAGAAAAGATCTTGTACATTGAAATGAAACATCTACTGTGATTTACATCCTGTCCGCTTTTATTTGACTTCTCTGTGTATATCAATTTTGAAATACAGAGAAAAATTCACATTTTCATGTGGTCATGTTTTTATGAAGTGTTTGTCTTCTGCAAGGTGGATAATTTAATTTTGATGTCACTATTGTTCTCTCTTGAGGACGATATCTGACCCACTATCTTCCCTGAGAAGTAAGCATTATGGATACTTCATAAAAAAGAAAACCATTCATTTGTGATGACTTTCACCATGAGAAGCAGGACATTGCGAGTTTTATGGGCATTTCTGATACATTACTTAGACGATTACCGTCTCCATTCACAAGTTGATAATCTTTGATATTCCTTCTGACACCTTGAATGGCTTTAGCATCATGATTCATTTTCTTTGATTGGAAATGTGTAGTGTGTTAACGCACACTTTGCGTGAAAAGTCCGTCGGTTGGAATGTTACAATCCTTCAATAAAACCAAGTCAGTGGAACAGTAAACGAAAGGAAGTGTAATGGAGGAGTCTTATTTCTTATCGACGAATCATCTTCAAGTAGTGTTTATTAGCAATGACATTGAAAACGAATTCGTCACGATTATCGCCAACTCTTCACTGTGTCCTGAAGAATGTATTTAGTAATGTGAGGTGGAGAGTGGGGAATACTCCAGCACGAATTCACCAGGAAATTGTTTAATGACGAGTAAAGTTCCTTCGGAATGTTTTGCAGTAACTGGTCAACCATCAAGGTGTAATCTGGAAGGCGATAACTAAGTGAAGATTACAATGAGGAAGTATCGTTTACTCGATAAATGTGAAAAATGATCTGATCAATGTGAATGGACAAACGTATAGAAAATATGTGATGTTTTTCATGTAGATTTTATACCATATTCCTCCTATTTTCTCCATTTCTGTTACCTACAGTGACTAGTTAACCTTGTGCAATTATGGCATGATTATAACTTCCGTTTTGAAAAAAATAAAAGACAAATTCAGCGAAGAAAAATTTTTTATCGACGAAATCATCTTCGGAGGCTGTACAGTCGTACTTATACTTGCAAAAATATATAGTGGTCTATTATTGAGTAACAGGGGGTGACATAATTCATATAATTACTCAGAAGTGGCTTGAGAAGTGAAAATCAAAAATTGTAAATTACGTGGTACTTAACGGCAAAAAGATAGAAATTTGATAAGGTTGAAATCGCTATTAAGTGAGAATAAAGGTATTTGAGTGTTAATTTAACAAGTGTGAAGGTGTTAAATATCCAGAAGGAGCACATAAGTGTGATAATAGTAATTAATTATTAAAGCGAAAGCAAACTAAAAGTAAAATTAAAAATGACTAGTGAAGACGTTAAGATTAAGGTAGAATAAGAGACAGGACAAACGTTTTCTTTATACAGAGTCCAGTGTTGTATTGATGAATTGACAGCGCCTTGGCCATACACAAAAGCCGAAAGCTGACGGACTTCGTACCATTTGGCTTCACTTTGTAGATGATCTTGAGAGACGACTCCGGTAGAGCTAAGTGGCCTGAGTTCACGAAGTGATCGAGAATTGAGCTAGTAATTGTCTTGCATTGTCCCTTTGCTAACCACGCCGGAAAGCGTGCGCTTTGTGTTGTCAATATAACTAGCTCCACACGACCAGGTGAATATATAAACACACATTAAGGTGACCCAAAGTGGCAGTTTATCTTTCACACATCCATTGATCATTTGTCAGCTTCAGAAATTGATACGTAGTTCAGCTATAAAGAAGGTTTTCCTCAGTGATCTGCATAAGCGATTCTTCAGGATCTCAGCTGCTATATCACCTTTAAGTTCAACAGTCATAAATAGCAGTTTCTTCCGTTTCCTCCACTTAGCACCCTGTTCCACATTATATGTTGCATTACGTGATAATACATTTTTGGATATAGTTACCAGCTACTGATTGCATAATATACAAATACGATTGTACATCTGTTGAAAATGATTTGTCAGAATGAACCACCTATCATGGGATTGTATAAAATCAGAATATAATTCGGAACCTGGATTGCTACTAAATACAGGACAAACAGAGTGTTAATAAATTAAACTCACAAACAAACACGAACATGTTAATGACTGAGTTCGGTACATGACTACGCATAAAATAGGATGGTCTTAACACTTTCAAACCTCAAAATCAACACTGACTACAACGTGAAATCATGACTACACAAACCTAATTTCCTGCTGATACCTGAATATTCTATGTTGCATCAAGATGGTAAATTATGTGAAATGAAAATATAGCTGTCATTAGATTACATACAAGTGACCTCCCCCGAAGTGGACCAGTTGATATACTGTTATGCTGCGAATTTCATCATTTCACCTTAAATCATCATCCATAATACTAGGGTTACTCTGCAGAAATAAGGACGAATTGGACCCATCCTTAGAACACAGCTGGCTTACATTACAAATTAAGCTGATAGTCTAATGGAGCGCGAATGAGAAACGAAGGGTAAAGAGTCCTAGGTTGATGACCATGTGCCTATATAGGGAAATGTATTGGCAGTTGCGGAGGTACCAAATGAAGGCTGCATAGGACATGGTGACATGGAGATATACATTAACATTATAGTAATATAAGCGTTAGATTCATTATATATGGCGTGCAAACATTTTCCATTAGCTAGCTGATTTATATGTTCATATCTTTTGTCTCCATTCTGGTATTATTTCAATAGATATTATTCATTTATCACGCATACTTATTCAAAATACGACGTTTCATAAGAACTGCGTTTAATTTCTGTGTGCATTCAATTACACAGCCGAAAAGTGTGAAGCAATACCAGATGTTTTCTTCTAGTTTATGATTCTTGGTCAGTGAGCAATGAATTTCCTAAAAGATATTGAACCCATGAACTTAAAGTTGAGGAGAATAAATAAGCGCTTGAATTTATGCAGCCCACAATCTTCTATGAGGATGTTCCTTTGTCAGCATACATAATCCATTCTCAGCTTGTCTATCATATTCTTCTTTTCACGTTGCTGAGTAAAACACGACTGTGAAGGCAATAAGTTATTTTTGTATGTATAAAACCCTCTAGTCAACGTACACATAGACAAACTCTCACTGGTGTTATTATTCCTCGTATTGCCTTCATTAGTCAATGGACTATCTGTTTATATTCGATGCATATCACATCCATTAGAGTTGATCTATTTTTAATTAACTGGTCATTGCATAATTATACTCCTATTTCGTAACAATTAATATATTGTAAAAAACAAAGAATGAAATATATCAGATAATTATCATTGAAAACGTCATACTGGTTCCTCTTCTAAACATCTAAATGAACATAAAAGACAGAAGCATAATGTTGATTCATCTCACACTACTGTGGTAGACAGTTCTCTTTTATTTGTTTCCATTTTCGATTGCATCATCATTCTTATTATTCTTATTTCCCTCATTCATCTTCACTGATTACCACCACTGAGAGTTTACTTGGTTATCTGTTTACGCCATTATTTTAATCCTATTCACTGCACATATTCACTCCATTATTCCGCTTCCAGAGCTCAAAATTCCCATCATCATATTCTGTATAAAATTCACTATCGATATTCAACTATGACCTACTTTGGATTTGTTCATCTTGCCCCAATCTAACATCAGAATGTGACATAATTTGGTGGCAGAATATAGTCAAGTTTGATCAGAGATCGATTTCATCTGGATGATCACTGGCATTGCAACAGGACTATCCTGATTAAATTACCTGAAAGAAAAGGCCTTCAGCAAAGAGTTACTCTTTTTGGTGTAATCTATCTCTAGCTGTAAAGTCGCATAAACGCATATTACATTTTCTTAGGAATAAAAGGAATATTTCCAAAGGTGTGTGGCATTAGATAAGTAAATTTTAGATAACACATTGCATACCATAGAAACAGTTATTCAGGTGGAAACTGAATTAAAATTAAATACGAAAGTCGAGTGACATGATATATTTGACTGTGCTGAGTGGAACTCAACTGAAATTTGAACGGCATTCAAGTTACCAAAAGTGGTAATTTTGAAGCAGATTTATTAGGAGGTGGGGAAATGAGATAATACAATTAAGAAAAGTAAAACACATGTTATGCACTTGATGTTAAGATAGTTCAAGTTAATTTTAGATTTTTTGACTGAAAAGATTTCTTCTGAAGGCACAGTTCATGATTCGACACGTGAATCTTCATTGCTTCTGCAGTTTGAAGAGGTTTGATCTGTGCTTTTTTATAGATATTCTCAAATATTCGGTAGATGACCTGGAAGTTCCTTTGTCAGTTTGCATGATATGCAAAACCAAAAAGGCTTTCCAGAATTGAAATGCAGGTAGGAGAAGCTTTATTCGACTTTATGAAAACCATGAGGGCATGTGTTCGATGATATTTTTAGATAGCGAACCTTTAGCACGGACGATAAATCTAACTTAAGGCGACCAGGCGAAATTGTAGATGCACATTGGTGAGGTCAACGGTAGTAGTTCGTCATTCGCATTCTTGCCAAACATTGACTTCCTAGAGAAAGTTATTTAAAGTTCCACCGCGGAGAACATTTTCTTCATTTTGTTGGACAGATGGTGTCTCTGTGTTCGCAGTGATGAGTCTCAGATGAATTGTAGATTCAAGGAGAGAGGCTCTTTAGAGCAGAAGTTGTGGATGGTTTAAGTGGTTTAAGTTTCGTTGATTTCATGATGAAATTTTCTGGGTAGCCATTTTCAATAGAGATTCTTTTCAGAGTGTTAAGGCTCTCTTCCCTAATGTCAGGACTAGAAACCCTATGGATTCTTTGACTCAGTGATCAGATCAAGCTACATTTAGTATATAGAGCAACCATCCAAAAAATAAGTTAACATCAATTTTGTGCCTATGTAGCCGTAACTCCTGCTCTTTTGAATCCAGTCCGCAGTTCTATTACTCAAAATTCTCGCAAAAGACATCAACCGCTAGTGTACTTATTAAGAGATCTTGTCAGTGGGACACGCTTTAGCGACAATGATTTAGTTTCTTTTCGTTGTTGGGTAATACGGCCTACACAGTTTGGAGTAAACAATCAGTGTTTATTTACGAGCAACAAATATTCCAAAACATCCGGAGATATCTAAGCTGTGATTTTGAAAGCATTTTTTCTTTAAGGACTACTTCTGAAGATAGAAGTACATAGATGCACTTTTGCTTTTTTTGAATGATATTTGTAGACAGAATGTTTCGTGTACTGCTAGATTATTCCTGTTGCATCGCAGTATTATGCATGTATGGGTTCACATCCTGGATACATATGTTCCCAGTTTTCTCATACTTCTTGATTTTACTGCAATTCAGAGAATACATTTTCAATGGCTCATTCTCCCTCTCCCAGCAGTTTGTTGGCATTAAAAATCATGGTTGATTAAGTTGCCAGAACTTTCGAAGTAGTCTCTATTAATTAATTTGTGTGTGTCATCTTTTGAACATATCTTAAATTTTGTTTTTTATAATTGGTTGAAGTATGTGTTTTCATACTTTAACAAAATGCTTCAGATATTAGTCCTGATTTTGGTTACTGTGCCAGTGAGACTATGTGAAATCAGGACAGAATACGATTTTTCCATTGCTACGAAACTTAAGACAAACCGAAGGTTAATAAGTTATTCATCTGAAATAGTAGAAAAATAAACATGAACGTGTTGATGACCACGTTCGGTACATGAGCGTACATAAAATAGAATGGCTTCAACATTTTCAAACCTATAATCAGCAGTGATCATAACTTGTAAACGTGTCTAGGTAAACCTTATTTGCTTTTCGTACCTCAATTTTCTCCGTTCTATCAAACTGGTAAAGGTTTCGAATTGAAGACCTGAGTGTTATCTAGTTCTTTTCTACTGACCTCCAGATTAGCAGTCTAGTTTCACTATCATGCTAATAGGCGTTTGTGGAAATGCAGAGGATTTCGATATTTTCTGAGAAGACCGCTGAGTGAAATCACGTGCCAAGTCTTATGAAGAAGCATGAGTATGAAAATACGAATTGTGCGTTGTTCGGAGGATGACATGACGGAAATGTTTTTAAAAAGGGGTTAAGACTTAAAGGAGAACTTGGGACCAGGGAAAATTGGCTGTGGAGAATCGAGGAAAATCGAGATTCGCCGCTGAAGTCCACTGTTCTATTTGGAAACTTAGTGAATAATAATCGTGATTTTCTGTTAATCTAAGACTACCCTAGATTCTCTACGTAATACGAGTTCTTCATATCCTTTTTTTCAAATTACGGGAGTTCCCATTGCGTGTAAGGAACTATTTACCACCCTATTTGTATATAATTTAATTAAATTAGCCTACATGATGAAAACGCATTATTATTTTATTCATGCAAGCATTGAATTCATTGTATGCAGCGTGTGAATATTACGTACAAATTATATTCATCTTTAGAGTTTCCAGGGTCTTCCTTTTGACTTCAGAACCTGATTTATGTGTACACCTCTTTTATTTGCATTTTGGTATTGCCACCCTGGGAACCATTCACTCATGACACATATTCGTTCAATTTTTAGGTTTTGCAAGAATTCGACATAATTTCAGCTCTGAGTGAGTGAATTAATATAAGCCAAAGAACACTGGTAGATGTTCCGTTCTGGTTTGAGGAGATTAACTAGTGGGCACACACAACCATACTGGGGATCAGATCCATGGCCTTAACGTTAAGAGTTGAAGTCGTTGAGGACTCAGACACTTGGTTGCAATTCAGTGCATTTATGTTAGAATGTATCTGCATACTTTAATAATAATAATTTGCTTTATTCCAGAAACAGTACTAGTGGTACAGTGTGGAATTTTCAGCACATATCTACAATATTTGCATCTAATTTTATCCAACGTTTAAAAGGAGTATTTCAAAAAAATAAATATGAAGACAACAACAGTAAAAAAAACACGAAAGAATATTTGAAAAATGCGAAAAAATACCAAGGAGTAGAAAGGAAAATAAACATCATATAATAATAACTCAGTATTGTGAAGTGGGAGCAATGATATGATTATGCATGGTGACAGTAAAGCTATAGTCATACAAGAAGTTATGAAATGATATTTAAGAAAGTTTATCGCCAAGATGGTCGGCTAATTTGGTTGAAACAACACTAAACAATCATAAAATAACATTTCAGGGTTGTTGTTTTGTTTTTTATTGTCAGGTCTAATGCAGTGTTTGTAGTGGTAGTGTGAGTAATCCTGCATAATACAAAATTTTAAGATGGTGATAATGGCTTTCACAACCAATGATTGTCAGTTAATATTTTCGAACAAAAAAACAACAACAACCACAAAAACTAATAATTACATGATGGTTGATGACAGGACAATTTTGTAATACTCATAATGTTAATGTAGTCAGAACCAGTAGATACACAGGAGTTCACTATAGAATACATAATAAGAGAGAAATAAAAAAGACTAAAATTATGTTATTAACAACAAAGCAAGTCATAGGTTTCGCGCTTAACATTGTCTTTATCACTTAGAACACGGAGGGATAGAATAATTGAAACCTTGTATTTAAGAAATATTGGTTTCTCAACCATGCATGAATTTAAGTATACCTTAAACAGAATAGGTAATCAAGGATTTGTATGATTCTTTTGTGCCGAAAGCCTTAATCTATGGAGATTATGAGTATAGTTGAATTTAATTCGGTATAGAAATGAAAGCAATAGGGTTTTCTTCAATCTTCAGTAGTCAATGAACAACGCTCTTATTATGCAAAATGTTATAGACTAAGAGTCAGTGACACCGCAAATATGCGGCTTAAATTCCCCGTACTTCATCCTGTTCTCTGTTATCGTCATTAGCTGGCTCGAAAACTGAACATAATTTATTATCACCTCTCCACATGATCAAATTTACTGTCACCTTTGGACACCCATTCAGGTTCCAAACGACAGCCTGACGCTCATTGGGACCGGCTCGTAAACTAAGCGAGGTGACAAAATGAGAAGAATAATTAGAAGAAATATACACAGTTTATGTCTTCACACAAATGACTACAGATTTATCTTCTTAAATGATGGGTTATCTATATACGGTTCTTTCTTCAACCCTAATTAGGTAATCGTATTTGCTTTATAAATCCCCTAAGCATAAGCTTGTAATAATACCTAAAGTTGGGCTTACAAAACCAAAGAATCACTACCTAAACACTGGTGATCGAGACATTAGGCGTTTCTTAGTCCTCGAATTAAAAAATGATAAAAAGCATTGTGAATTTGGAATTCGTTATCAAATCTTGACATATTGAGTTCTAAATAAATAAAGATGAACACAACTTTTCTGTTTACACATTTATTTATTTATTTATCTCTTCTAATATCTAGGTGAAAAGATTTGACAGATTATTTGTTAATCGTGAAAGATATGTAATCACTGAATAACAATGGAGAGATATGCTATTTAAGTGCATAAAGATTTAACCAGATGTTCAAAGGAAGCACTGAATACTATAGTCGTGCTGCACAGTAGACCATTTATCAGTAAGCATTACTGAATATTGAGTTACACCAGCTGACGATTATTACTCAGCTAGGATATACATAAGCAGGCAGTAGTATGAAGTTAGTTACTGCCAAGTGACCAATCGAAGTATCCGGTAAAGGTCTACAGCAGATCATTCCTGAGTCCCGAAATCGTAGTATTTGCGTTTCTTCTTGCAGCAGTATGTGACGTGAGTTGTGATCAAAGGTGATTTATCAATTCCTCCAACGATGAAAGTACACCCTGATGGCATAAGCTGATAAGCCTGAAACTCAAAGCGTCATGTTTTATGTAGGTTTTATTCAGATCGATTACACTGTCCGTCTGAAATTTAGAAGTGACTTTTCGAGGTATTATTTACAGCTTCTATCGAAATCAGACTCAAAATGCGAAAAGAGTAAGTGGACATTCTGAGCTCAAATGTGTCGCCCCTTTGAGTTGAAATAATCTTTGAAGTATGTTATAAGTCGATGCATTTTTATTAACTTCTGTCGATTTCTAGGCTGTCAGCAAATGATGAAAAGCTGTGAAATAAAGTGAAGACATGAACTTTTTTCTACCCTGAGATTATGTTCATTCTCACTTTGTTCAGACTGTCTTCCTACTACTTTCGATTTCAGAGAGGCGTCTTATGTGTGTTTATAAGACCTTTTCAAAGATTTACATGTTTGTATTCTACGTCTTATATTTGGGTTAATCTGAAATGACATTTCATAAGCAGACATCTGTGGTAGACAGATGAGCTTAGAGGCTTTAGCTAATAATATTGTTCGAATAATATTTCAAAACAATTTCAAAACAATGACTGCACTAGTGAAATGTCCATGTAAATAGGCGAAGCGATTTTAAGTAAATCAGTGTGATGCAAGGCTGTCTAGGATCACAGATTAAATTCCTGATTGTGAATGAAGCAAAATCATCAGCTTTTGCAAAATGAAATGGCGCCATCATTTATTTAGTAAAAGATTTACATGTATCTTCAGGAGCATCTACATTGGAAGAACATAAAGACAGGAATTTCTCCGATTTTCTGAACATGCACCAGGAGGCCTAAGGTCTCAAATGAGGAATGCTTTAAACAGTGCCGTAGGCAGATATCTCCTTGAAATGAGTCATGATGTCGACGTAGCAAGATCGTTCAAAGTTTTCAGTGTACAAACAAGTTCGATTCTGCTTAGGTTTGGCGAAGGAATCTTCACCACGCGCCTGAAACACGACCTCTTGATTAAGAAAGAAGCGGTTATCAGTTTTCCCTTGTCATGGGAAATATATATTTCCACCCTCTCTTCCATCTGATTACTTAGTGCCGAAAGGTTCGATTGCGTATGATCATTATTGTTGGGAAAAAGGGTTTATAATTATCAGTATACATATTACTGTTGTATGCATACATTGATTGGTTGATTTTCTGTTTGAAAATGAACTCTGTGTAATCATTTTAAAATTGTTTCTGTAGATGTAGTTAACAATGTCACTGACAGGCACATTTGTGAAACATCTGATTTAAATACAAGATATTTAATATTCTAATAACCAGAAAGCAATTTTGCATTAAGTAATGGGGTGTTTGAGAAAAGAGGGCGACAGTTTTCGATTACAACTCAATGAATTGAACCCATTATTGTTCGTCTAACTTGTTTGATTGTTTGTTCACATAGTAATTTTACTTCCACCCACCGTTTTCTCTCAGTCGTAATCGTATCTCTCGAACTCTTTGTCACATTTTGTATAAGTCTACTATGGTTGTTAGATTATTAACTGTCTTGTATTCATACCACTTTTTTCATAACTGTGCTCACTTCAGCAGCAGTTTCGTTTGTATAATCCAATTATGTCGTAGCTTTTGGTTTTCCTGGTATCAGTAATCTCGATATCTCTGGTACTGAAGTTGCGTCATCAAGTTGCACATATTAGCTTAAGGACGAATGAACAAAGATTCAGTAATCACCCTCTCACTTCACATCTATCTCTATTACTTTTCAGAATTGTAACTTTGCCCCCAACATAATGTGTGGTTGCGTGTTGATATATATATACTGTCACTGCTAGGTTTTTTCAAAATCACTTATTTTCTTGGGGTCAGTGGACCTACACTTAGCTAGATTATCACGTTACAATGATCTGACTAACCCTAATCTACTCGTTTATTTGACGTATGTAGTTGACCACATAGTCACTGAAGGGTATTCTGCAGATTTCATGTGTCCCTTAAATTTTTCCTCATTCATTTTTGCGTAGCCAATATTTTAGTGCTTTGATTCGTTTATAAACAATGGACGAAAGGTATTGACCCCGTTTTTTATTAAATAATTCTATTTCTGTGGTGTTTTTTAGTAGATTTAATTATTTTGTCTAACTGGGTCAATCTGATTCAGAATTTCGTTTCTTTTATACATTTGAGAGACTTGAAATTGGTAATAAATGTTTCAGGATATTTGAAGATTTTTCAAAGGAATGGTTATTGAACAAAGAATATTCGTTTCGATGATTTCATCCTCAGGTTCTACAGTTATATATACATTAGAGTGATTGGATGAATTAGTGTTATTACCAACATAAAGCAAGTCGAACCCCCGGTCTGAAGATCATCAGGCGTATTTGCCTGCATTCTATTTATTCGTGGATTTCAAGTTAAGCCTCAGATCCAGTACTCATTCCTTAATGCTTAAAGGCGTAAACGCCTAGGCATCACGGAGACATTCAAAATACGAAGTGACGTGTCAACAGGAGCAAAGCCTTTCAGTCTAGAAGGATCCAACTGGAATAGATCTGAAGTATAACTGTTGCTAAGTTTAATAATAATCAAAAAAGAGAGATTTGAAATTATTCTTCAAATTAATGTAATCTCATTGGGTCATTGGCACAGCGGCAGAGTGCGCTCCAAACAAGTATGTTGTTCGGGATTCGACTCCTCGTCGACGCACTCTTAAACCTCACCAGGTCAGTAATAGGACTGATAGTTCTAGCAACTCCATCCCATAAAAATTAAAACACCACTGCTACTGAAACTGCAAAGCTCTAGTTTGAAGCCTTATGTTCCACTGGGAACGTTAAGGAATAAGAAAGATATGTAATGTAAAATCTAGTTTTATTACAGTAGTGAACGTGAAATGGGTCATTTTTTTCTCTCAAATAAACTAACCACGTTGGAATTAATGGTACACTGCAAACTGTAACATTTTGAATACACTTTCAGAAATAACCATGAGTGAAAATTGGTCAGTAGACTCATATAATGATGATGGCTTCATATATAATGTAACAATGAACTATCTACGTGAAGTTAAATAACACCAGTAACACAACATGATTTAACAGAAATAGGCTGAATAATGTAAATTTCTGTCATCCAAATGTTTTTCTAAATACTTACATACTATTGAATTTTTAATGGTAAATAGCTAACTGATTCGACTGAATATTTGTACAATTAATCCTTTATGTCATGCTTTATTTCCTACGACTTTCCCGTCGTTATCTGTGTAAAATGGCAATCTAAGAATGCATTTTTACCTATTGGATTTGTTTGCTATCACTTCATAAACTACACAAGTAACTTATAGAAGATTGTTAGTCAGAAGTGTGATATCTTGATGTATTTCACATCTTGGAATTAATTCACTTCCAGTATATTACTGGAGACCTTCTCTGAAACCAAGTGAGCCAACAAAGGAAAAACCCTGGTGTCGTGTGACATTTTTTATCCAATTTAAACATCTTGCTGTTATTTTTGCCACCTTCCTGACAAGGTTCAGTCACTCTCAGCATAAGGGAGAATTAATATTAGCTTTATTTATGAAGTAATAAAAAGACGTAATTTATCTCAATCGCATAATTTATTATGACAGTATATTCCGAATAATCTGATCACATATATACTTGCCACAGCCATTTACTCTGGAAAAAAAAAAGCCTCAAAGGGTGAAAGAATGAATAAGCATCGAAGCAAAAGAAATAATTTATCTTTATCACCTAATTTGTCTACGCAATACGTGTCTAGCAGCCTGATCATATGTTTACATGGTACAGCCATTTACTCTGGAAAATAAAAAACCTTAAGTGATGAAGGAATGAATAAACATAAATTCAGAATGTTATATGGAATGGAAAAATAACAAGTGAAGCCAGTAAAGATAGGAATGTGGAATGACACATGATCAGTTTCGATTCTAAAACAAGATTCAAGATGAATGATAACTCCTAGTGAACAGGCAAATCTAAGCTCTTGAGAAACATGAGACATCACATCATATTCCACCATATGGATCAACTGAAATGAATATTGAGTCACACATAACCCAGAAAGACTCTTCGATCTCTGCAAGTGAGGGTTGCAGAGCATATTTGTTAATAACTTAAAAAAAACATATTCAGTCCCCAGATCTTTTGAATGATTAAAATAGATGGCCAAACAAGTCGGTGATAATGTGTTTTAACCATATCCATGAAGTGTTTTGGAGGCGTATTGAGAAGTCCGTAGAAATCATAGTAAATGGGAAGTTTTCAGCATCATCCAACTGATCCACAAATCGTATACCCCACTTCTAATTTTATTGATCTTGTATCAAGCAACCATAAGACCTCGTAGCGGAAATTGAAAATCGTAGACTTTATCGACAGTTATACTTCACAATACGTTGTAAATTAGTGAATACAGCATAAACATGATGTGTTGCATGATGAAATATACATTCACATAAATTGTTATGATGAAAAAAAGGGAAGCAGAGAGTCAAGGTGTGCACAGATGCTGGCAGCATTTGAAATCTAGACTGTACAGGATGAAGTTACAATTGAAGGTCTAACATAAAATATCATCAGGCGTTTACAGGTGTAGAGACCAGTATTTAATGATAAAAAGCGTTGATCCTAAACTGGTAGACCTCAAAACGACGAATTAGATGCCATTTTCGGTTCGACTGTAGACCTACAATTTTATTTGTGTTGACGGTGGACAGTTTGGGTGGCATTGTAATAAAAATAGTGATCGCTTTATTCTGAACAACAGATTTTAAATGCGATACAGAAGTATTAGCTTGATTTTATCTATTTTTTTTACAGAATCTTCTTGTCAAATAGTAATCTGTGTTAAATTAGTCAGTGAATGCTTATTCTTTGGCATTAACAGAAACTGTTTCTCAACAGAAAAACTAGCTGCGTTTATAATTCAAATTGAGATAAAAGGCATCTGAATAACTTGTTATCAATATATCAGTAGAACATAAAGTTTTATGCAGAGCATTCCAGGTTTTCAAAAATGCTTCAATAATGGTTGAAGGTTGTTCACTATTGTCCCCAGATGGGGTGAAGTTAACAGTGAACTCTAATCATCAGCACTGTGGCTCGAAGTATTTGTCAGTAGAGAGGTTTCACTGTTAAAAATAAAACCTAACCAAAGTGCTAATAATCTCACATTGTATCAAATGGACAGTTTGGAATAAATTTACTGTTATCATTATCACTTATTTCACACTTTGTCTTGATGTGAATTTTTGAATATTTTGTGAATCGTGAAATTAGAAACACTTGCTGAATAAGCATCAGTCTTCATAAAAAGGTAGTCCTTCAATTTAAACTCTCAAGAATAGAATAAGTTACTCAATGTTCAATGAATGAGACGGTTGATTGTATTTTTAAAGCTGAAACTACATAACTGAAAAGACATAAATAAAGCAACACCTTAATTTTTATAATTCTTAGGTGTCAAGTGAACGGGAGGAAAGTCAACTAGTCATATAACCACGTGGCTTAGTGGCCACCATGAAAAAATTACCGACAAAATTCAGTGAGCATCAGTGAAACTTGCTAGGGGTATGACGTCCTGTAAGCCCTAGTGATTATTCACTGTATGCATTACAGTTCAACAGAAAGTCAACCATGAGTTTGTGTCAGTGCCTATCTCTAAATCACTAGTGTTTGCCTGAATCCTTTAGGGGTTGTCATTTCTTCCGAAATCACAGAGATCTCTTATCGACGAGTGCTAATAAGGTAATTTATTAGGTCAAACAGGCCTCAATAGTTACTGTGATTTCTACTGTAATAAAACATTTGTTAAGAATGACAAAACAGCCTAAACCTACATTAACTTTATAGACGGTTTATGTTCCATTCACATAGTGCATATGTAGACCCTACATTCAGTGAGCACTGAGAAATCAATAAAGCTGTCCACTACTCGGAGAGCACTGTGGAGAGAGAGGATAAAGACGCCTATTTCAATACTAACTTCGAGATTTTGCTAATTTAATTTTCATTTCATCTCCTAATGAATACTTCCATCAGTTTTCTTCGCTTTGGTTCTGAAGATCAGATGCCTGCACAGTAAGCGTGAGGGACAAAGGAGCTATTGTAGGGAGCACAAAAAGCGAGTATCGATGACTCAATAAGTACACACTAGAAAATGAAGGCGGGTTCAGTATATTCTGAAGAGACATTAAGGTAGCACCAAACGCCAGGTCTCTAAGAGGGTTTGAGACGGCAGGCGATGAGTTGGTAATTCTCTGGTGAACAGTTACAGTTTATGTGAATAGGAAATGCAACTTTGAGCGGCAATTGTTAAGCCAGTTTTAGAGAACTGGGTAAAATGGTAATATGATTTTAAGGTGTTTTATTCCATTTTGATAGGGGTGGGTTGAATAATGACAATAATAATTATAAAATTAAACATAATGAACGGAAAATCACTTTTCATTATTCATCAAAATCCTCTCGACTGTTCCACTTCAATAACCAATCTCCTAGAATAGTTAACACATAGCAGATGTGACTTCCAGAGGTGAGTCAGCACCAAAACAAAAGTGCGGACGTACTACATCAATCCTTTTCATTTTATCAACCCTTATTATCTTTACCGTGTTGACATTACTCTAAGCAACTTACTGAGAAGTTGAAGTCATTCAACAATTATCAGAGGGTTCTTTCGATGAAAGCGAAAATAAGGATGGGGCCGTGGAATGTTCGTACAATGTGCGAAGCTGGAAAGGCTGCCCAGGAAGCCGCAGAAATGAGAAGATATAACTCAAGTACTACGGCGTACACTAAATATTCATCAACCTCATTCATTAGCTGTACGACAACGGCACATGTCAAGGTTGTGAAAATAACCAACCAACAACAACAACAGCAGCAACATCCAGCGCCAATCACCATCAACGGGAGGGATTTAAAAGAGATTACTTCATTCACTTATCTAGGGAGAATTGTCTCAATCAAAGGAGGAACGGACGAGGATGTCAAATCGAGAATCGTGAAGACGAGAAGCACATTCATCAACCTGAAACCAATCTGGAAATCTTCGTCACTCAGCATCAACAACAAAATTCGGATTTTCAATACAAACGTCAAATCAGTCAGTTCTTCTATACAGATCAGAAACTTGGCCGGTGTGTCACAAAGAATATTTCCAACAGCCTGTTGCAGACCTTTATCAACAGCTATCTTCGTTCTATACTGAAGATCAGGTGGCCGCCGGAAAGAATCACAAACAAGAAGCTATGGGAACAAACAGAACAGGAACCAATCGTCCAACAAATATGCAGGAGAAAGTGGAGATGGAATGGACACTCGCTGAGGCGGCCGTTGGGTGACATCAAGCGTCAGGCATTCGAGTGGAACCCGAAAGGGAAGCGGCGAGTGGGACGTCCAAGAGTGACATGGAGGAGATCGTGTGATGAGGAACCGAAACAGTATGGATTAACATGGATGCAAGTGAAACGTACAGCACAAGACAGAAGCAAGTGGAGGCATGCAGTTGAAGCCCTGTGTTCCACTAGGAACCCAAGGGAACAATAATAATAACAGAAGGTTCTACTGAATTCCTCTGAGTAGCCATCAGAATTTTGATACCTTCCGCCAATTTCCTCTGTATTCTTCCAAATCAAAGTGTGCACATATCAGTCTTGTGTGGATTTCAAAGTCTGATTGAAAATAAAGTGAAACATGAGACATACGTCTTATCCTAATTATTGGATTTACACCAGCACATATGCGTAAACTGATGTCCATTTTTAACAGAATACTCATTGAGAAATATTTAGGTTTTGTAATCACAAGATGAAATGGGGAGTACAAGTGATTAGGCCTCAGTGATATTGAATCCTCTAAATGCTATTTGCCAATTAATCAACCGACTTTTGGTCAGAGAATACGCTACTTCAATTGCCAGTGATTAGCTTTCAAATTCTTGTTCACAATAATCAATGCACTGCTAAAACGTTAACACAGAATACACAGCTGATTACCCTTGACAGTTATTCTAACCTTTCTAATGCATTATGTTTATCAAACGATAATATTATATCAACCAAAACGTAAGTGGCTGACACCCTTCTCTGTCATTTAGGAATGAGAGTAAATTTAAGCGGGTTAAATGTTTATGCACCCAACAATACCAACAACGGAGACAAAGCAACAAGCGAACACCAACCCCCCGACGAAATCAGAAGTCCTGAAGGCAATCAAGATGCTAAAAGCTGGAAAAGCAGCAGGACCAGATGCAATACCAGTAGAAACATCGAAAATGGACCCAGAGACAACAGCGCACTTGACGACGCCACTACTAGAGAAGGTGTGGAAAGAAGGCAAAGTACCCAAGGATTGGAAGAAAGGATACTTATTCAAACTACCAAAGAAAGGAGACTTAAGTCAATGCCAGAACTAGCGCGAAATTATGCTCCTGTCCATCCCAAGCAAAATACTAAACCGCACCATCCTGGAGAGAACCAAACAAGCCCTGGATGAAAAACTTCGACTGGAACCGGCTGCATTCAGGAGAAACAAGTCATATATTGATCAGATCGCCACATTACGGATCCTCATTGAACAAAGCTTGGAATGGCAGTCACCTCTCTATCTCAACTTCATCGACTTTGAAAAAAGCATTCGACAGCGTCGATCGAAAGGCGATTTTGCAACTACTTTGCTACTATGGGGTGCTACCGACAATTACACAGCTCATCCAACAGTTTTACGACAATGCTTCATGTCAAGTAATCCACAAAGGGAAAGTTACGAAATCCTTCGAAGTGACGAAAGGAGTAAGACAAGGCTGGCTGCCTACTATCGCCAATGATTTTCCTGATTGCAGTAGACTGGATAATGCGACAAACAGCGGCCAATGAGGAAACAGGCATAAAATGGACACACACAAAAAACTTGGAGGATCTGGACTTCGCCGATGATATATGTCTGATTTCCCACAAACTGGAAGATAATCAAGCGAAAAGCAACAAGTTGGCAGAAGAAGCATCAAAGACAGGACCTCCGGTGAACATAGCGGAGACAGAGGCGATGAAGATTCCTGAGCAACACCACCAACAGCAAAAGCAACAACAACAGACAACGATCAGCATAAATGGAAGGAACCTGAAAGAAATAACCTCTTTTACCTACCTACCTGGGAAGCATCGTTTCAACTACAGGCGGAACTGACGAGGAAATCAAAGCAAGAATCGGAAAAGCAAGACAAGCTTTCACTACTCTCAAGTCTGTGTGGAGGTCAACAGCACTCAGCATCAAAAATAAGATCTGGATTTTCAACTCCAATGTGAAGTCAGTGCTACTATGTGGATCAGAGACTTGCCGCTTCATAAAGAGCATCTCAAACAAGCTACAGACCTTCGTTAACAGTTTTCTTCGCTCAATACTCAAGATCAGATGGCCAGAGAAGATCAGCAATAGGGATCTGTAGAAGCAAACCAACCAGGAACTGATTGTGAAACAAATAGGCAAGAAGAAGTGGAGAGGGATTGGCCATACTCTGAGGAAACCATCGAGTGACATCACTAGACTAGCTCTCAAGTGGTTACCCAAAGGGAAGTGACGAGTTGGTCGTCAGTGCAAGGGTGACTTGGAGGAGGTCATGTGAAGAGGAGATGAAAACGTATGAGCAGACTTGGAGCCAGGTGAAGACTCTAGCAGAGAACCGAACGCAATGGACCTCTGGGAATTAAAGGAAACATTAATAAATAATAATAATTAGTGTTGAATCAAAGTATCCAAAACAGTCCTACAAGAGTTCAATCGCAATCCTGAATTGATCAGTAGTAACGTCTCTTACTGCAGGCAAAAGAAGGGCTATGAGTTTCATCAACGTTGCAGATATGGCCAGCTGATGATTGCCAGCTAGCAGGAAACTTACATCCAAGGCTTCTTACCGATTACTTTCAACCATCTCATTCCAAAAATTAAGAAAGACATCGTGATGGTGCGCAACCTGGACTAGTGGCCACACTGCAAAAGTCACAGATAGAATTCAGTCTGCACACATAAATATTTCGAAAGACAATATAAACTGTGGTTGATGTAACCGTGTAACTGAGTGATCACAAAATGATAAGAAAAGGAGGAAATTAGGTGCATTATGTTTTACAGAAATCAAGGTAGCTCAGGGATTTTGGCAGATATCCACTGAAAATAAAAATGTACTCCATTACATCAGGACATATCACATTACATTATATTAAGGAAGTTAGTCGAATATAATTCCAATCGTATCGTGTATACGAAGAACGTGTCAAGAATTATTGCTAGAATTTTACAACCTTTGGGGAACAAATGTCACTCGAAAACCAACTCAACCACTCCACTTCATATTATGCACAGCGAAATATTTTACTGTAGATACAGACAACATTGTATCATCGGTGGAAAAAACATAAACATCAAAACTGAACACCCTCCTCAACCCGACATCTGTGAGCACAAACTGGCAGTCAGAGTACATGGCACAGTTTCATTCCTGTCATTTCATATGGACAACTACAGTAATCAAGATCATAAGAGGGAAAATTACTGGAAAACAATCACCAAGACATTAGGGAAAAAAGAACACAAATCTGAGCAATGATATCTTTTCAACGTTTTCAGTCTTGACAGCTCTACCATCTAATTTTTATGCAGAATTTCACATAGGACAGGCGAGCATGGCTGCCAGTGGCAAAAAGTGTTCAGTCACAAGCGGCAATATTTACCACCTCATCAAATAACATGATAAAATGGCAGTATGGTTTTGAAGCCGTATGTTCTATTTGGGAACCAGTAGAATTTATAATAAAAGTTGTAATAATGAACCACATAGGTGAGAGAACACAATCACATCAGTGCATTCAGCTGAACTGCATAACCATTCCATTATCACGTACAAATCTATTTAGGTTGGAATTCATGGAACACTGGATCTCATCACACTGATCACATAGTCGACATGCTGACTGTTAAACTAGAGGTCCAACATCCGATCCTCGGTGAGGTCCTTACTTGAAGTACACTTGAAAGCGATTTTTGGGAGGAAAAATATCAAGCTGTAATAATACTAAATAGAATATTTTTTATATCAAGAGATATAGTACTAATTTATGTGGGATAATGCAGCCGTTAATAACGTGGGTATTATTCAGTTTCAGGAAACTACCGCTACCTGGCCATTAGGAATCCCCAATGAGATTATTGACTTCATCTTGAAGTGTATTCTTTCAATAATTTGATTGATTTGAAAGCCGATCGCGAATAGTCTTCAGTTTGAGAATAATTTCTAACCAGCCGGTATTGGGTAGACGTTTTTTATCTGAAACTCATTCACAATGTGTACCTATGGTCGAATTAACAGAAGTTAAAGCCAATGAACCATTAGATTTCAGCCTAGTGACTAATGCGTCAACAAGTTTTCCTTTTAATCTGAAGGTACTTGATTCCATCCCTGATGCAGTTGAGGGTGGCTACTCATAAAGACGTTCAAACTGGGTCGAAATGACTATCCAATATAACCTTGTTTACAATGTTTCTGTAATTGAAATCAGTCAGTCAGTAATCACTTTTGAATTCATCTTTCATCTGAAGAAGGAAAGAAAAACTCATCAACGCAAGGCCAATGTATTTTCGGCTTATTTTCCGTACTCATCCAACTGGAATGTTAAAATAATAATAGTTTCATTCCATTAGTAAATTAAATTTGACGCCACTCACTAACTGAAACAAGAATTCTGGTTAATAGATGCATATATAATTTATGATTACCCTATTGCTTGTTAACATAACACTGTAGTCACTAGTATTGTTTTAAGAAAGACAATGCCCTGCCGGTGAACAATGGATGAATTCATTAAAATGTAAAACAGAAATAATTTCCTGTTATAAAAAAGGATGAAAGGAAGAAAAATTGAAATAAATTTATTTTTTTCAGAAGAATTGATTCCAATAAGGCGAAAGAAGGAAATCACAAAGATGCTGAATTACTTTACATTTTGGAAAATATTCCCTCATAGTAAGTAGAAACTATCCAAATTTCAATATAATGCTTTCAATAAGGAGTATTAACTTATTGTGTTATAGAATGTTTCATATACGTGATTCCATATCATAAGAGAAGGAACCAAATTGTTTCTATGGTGCACAGTGGTTAGGACTCTCGCCGACCATGCACATGGTCCGGGGTTCGAGCCCCTGCCGGCGCACACTCGATATCTATGGTATGCCTGAATTTGGGCAACCGATATCCATGCTGAAAATGCCATACTTATACTGAAAATACGGTGTGGCACCAAGCTGTAATCGAAATAAAATGAAAATAAACGAAAAATGGCTGATTGCCTTAGGTTTTCGATAAATGACTATGCGGTGACGAGAATAGAAATCTAATGCATCTTTTAAAAATATAAAAAATAAAACCAAGATGTGTCTTATTCACGCCAACAGAAACGTGGTTGATTATCACTAGCGGTGTAATCCAAAAAGCGAATTTTGTCCCACTTAGGAATCTTCATCCGGATGTACATGCAATCCTTGGTGAGTAACGGTATTTCCACTGAGGTTCAGGAGTGCATCGGCGAGAGGTCGAACCTCCAGTCACCAGTAAGGTTGACGAGCATCCAGACGCTGTGACACAGACGCACCACCTGACCATGCAAAGTGAATGTTCAAAGACTTTTGAACTTCAGTTCTCATAATGTTTTCAGTATATTTCATGAGAAAATATCTTTCAACAGATAAAAGTACAAACTAAAGCGAAGAGAATTGGAAATCAAACAGTCATATAGATGCTGAAATATTGTATTCGGTGTCACGGTATAAGTTCAGGTACTGTGGTAGAATGCAACTCCTTATTCGAGAAGTTCATAGGATATAACATACAGTGATACAATATTCATCACAGGATGTCGTTACCAGCACAATTTATTGCTGTTCACAATTATCTCAGAGTTTCCATATGACTTCATAATTTGCTTTATTTATTTCTGACCGGAAGGTCCTAGGTTCGAATCATGGCGAGTGCGTACTCCCTATGAGTCCCAAACTGAGAAAAAAACAACCACCCAGCAATTTACATTATTTCATTTCATCCACTATTCATGCATATCTGTGTTAGCAGTGTATAAATAACAATGGAAAACCTATTTAATGGTCAAATTAGCGACATTGAAAATGTTGACGTCCAATATAAACGCCTAGTTCATTTATACAATGTGCTATTAAGTGTGATCTAAACATGCGTTATTTAACAACTATTATACTTAATAATTCATACACGGTTTGTATCAGAACTCATGTCATTATCTTTCTTGTTTAGCTTCTTATTTATTCTGAGTAACGGTTGACAATATAATTTTAAAATTGTGCTGGTTTCTGAAGATTTGAATCGAAATTTCACAGGGAATATGGGGCAAATGGAGAATTATTGAATCACTAGAAACTAATTGACGACTGCTTTAGGCTTTTTCAGCGGTGTAGAGGCATGTCTTAATGAAAAAATTAAATTCAGGAAGTTCAGATTACAGTGCATTGCTTACTGACGAATAAGCAGTGGGTTGAATTTCAGGAGTTTAAGTCAGATGTTGACAGTCATTTTTAACAGTGTCGAATTAGCAGAAGCTATAATTCATGTTCAACGGTTTTAGGAAGAAAGAAGAAACAAGACAAGGAATGACTCTCAGCAGACACTTGAGAGCTAATAGAGGAGAGGAGAATGGTGAAAGAGAAAATGATTCAATGCAAAGATGGACAAGAGAAAGAGACGCTAAGCTCAACTCACACAACACTGGGCAAAGAAGTGAAGAAGATTGCCAGGAAGGACAAAAGACAATTCTACGACAACCTGGCTACTGAAGCTGAGAAGGCAGCAGGCAAAAGGGACCTGAGGACACTATATCAGATAACCAAGTCTCTATCCGGGAAGAGAGACCTATAAAAGACAGCCGAAGGCAACCCGATTACCAAGGAAGAAAAACAGAATAAACAATGAGCGGACCACTTCAAAGGACTGTTGAGCAGACCATCACCTACAACTTGTCCAGAAATATCAACAACAGCACGTACACAACTGCAAGTTGATACCAACCCTCCAATGAAAACTGAAGTCTTGAATGCAATCAAGCTTCTGAAAGCTGAAAAAGCAGCTGAACAAAATGGAATACCCCCGGAAGCACTTAAAGCGGACCCAGAAACGACAGCAGATATGCTGACTCCATTATTGCAAAAGATCTGGAAAGAGGGAAAGGTGCCTACTGACTGGAGGAAAGGTTACCTGGTGAAACTCCCAAAGAAGGGCGACCTGGGACTCTGCAAGAACTGGCGAGGAATCATGCCCCTGTCGACGCCAAGTAAAATCCTGAGTCGCATCATCCTGGAGAGAATAAAGGACGCACTGGATACAGAACTCTGACCAGAACAAGCTGGATTCAGGAAAGGCAAATCATGTTCTGACCAAATTGCAACTCTACGCATTATCATCGAACAAAGCATGGAATGGCAATCAAACCTCTACCTCAACTTCATAGACTTTGAGAAGGCTTTCGAGAGCGTTGACTGCGAAGTAATTTGGAAACTACTCGAGTACTACGGCGTACCCCAAATATTCATCAACCTTATTCAACAGCTGTACAACAACGGCACATGTCAAGTGATCCATAACGGAAAACTCAGCGAGGCGTTTCGAGTAAACACAGGAGTCAGACAAGGGTGCTTATTATCACCAATGATATTCCTAATTGTGGTGGACTGGATTATGCGTCAGACAGTGGGAAACGAGAAGACAGGGATATCCTGGACCGACGTGAAGAACCTAGAAGAACTGGATTTCGAGGATGACTTATGTTTGATTTCACACAAAATCGAAGACTTACAAGTGAAAACCGACAAACTGGTCGAAGAAGCAGCAAAGACAGGACAGCAGGTGAACATAGACAAGACGGAGGTTATGAAAACAGCCAACCAACAACAACAGCAGCAACATCCAGTGCCAATCACCATCAGCGCGAGGGATTTGAAAGAGGTTACTTCATTCATTCACTTATCTAGAGAGCATTGTCTCAACTACAGGAGGAACGGACGAGGATGTCAAATCGAGAATCAGGAATCCGAGAAACACATTAATCAACCTGAAGCCAATCTGGAAATCATCGTCACTCAGCATCAACAACAAAATTCGGATTTTCAATACAAACGTCAAATCAGTCAGTTCTTCTATACAGATCAGAAACTTGGCGGGTCACAAAGAATATTTTCAGCAGGTTGCAGACCTTCATCAACAACTGTCTTCGATCTATACTGAAGATCAGATAGCCGGGAAGAATCACAAACAAGAAGCTATGGGACAAACAAAACAAGAACGAATCGGTCAACAAATATACAGGAGAAAGTGGAGATGAATGGACACTCAGTGAGGGGGTCGCTGGAGAAATCGCGCGTCAGGCCCTCGAGTGGATCTCGAAAGGGAGGCGGCGAGTGGGAAGTCCAAGGGTGACATGGAGGAGATGGTGTGAAGAGGAGCTGAAAGAGTATGGAATAACATGGATGCAGGTGAAAAGTACAGCAGAAGACAGAAGCAAGTGGAGATGTGCAGTTGAAATCCTATATTCCACTAGGAACCCAAGGGAACAATAATAATAAGAAGAATTCATGCTCTGTCACGTTACGGTTCAGTGATGGAACGCTTATTGTGCTTGCTCCAAAACCTGGTCGTCGAGAGCCCTTCGAAATGACAAATTAGGCTGTCAAATACTAAAGGACTTGTTTCCAGTGATTCCTTAAATGTTGTCCGTTCGTCAATAAATGTCAATTGGTGAATTGATGGTATTTGATAGTCAAAAGTATGAGTCTCACAACATTACAATCATAGAAATTATTTCCTCTTCACTATTTTTATGTCATCTTCTGAAAGGTTCTTCAGACGATACTAACAGCATTCGATATATTGATGGTTTGTTGAATTCACTATATCCACTGTACCTAAAATGTTAACGCTGCTGCATTTAAAACCAATTTTTAACTTTTAATTGTAGCTTAACAGCAGGGTTAGCACATGAGAAACAAAAACATCTTATTATTACAGCCCCAGATTAACATCTCCACAAACTGTTTGTTGTACTTATTATGTTATCAGTAGCATGTGTTATGGTGGGGCGTGATTTTTAGTTTTTCGGCATGAATCTGTACAGTTATGCAAGAAACAGCAAAACTAGAAAATTTTGCAGCCTACAAACTAACTTACGATTTGAGATTTATAAAAGTTACCAGGATAAATTTTTTATAGTTTGAGACTCTAGGTTAGACTGGGTACCAACTGTTACAGAGTTATCACTGATGTTGTTAATCATAAACTGACGAAAAGATGTCCAGTAAACAGCTCATCTTTCAGTTTGTCAACTCGTGTATTTTACCTATTCTTCTTTACTGTTATCCCTTATTCTTTCCTGGATTGCTTAAAAAAGACTATGTCATACTTCTTAGAACTCTGAAGACTGTCAGTCTGACGAGTGGTATCCCATTGGGCCATATCGTTGACATTGCCACTGATAGGCACTTGATGTCATGCAACAAATTCGCTAAATGAATTTTGTCAGAATCTGAGCACCCACTCAACCCGCAGCTCTAACCTTATGTCTCCTCAGGTAAAACAAGAAGTCTTTTCAGAACAATTTCTGCACGTACATCTAAGTATAAACATTCCACTGTACCATATTTCGCACGTACGTTATGTGATGAACATAGTGTCAGACATGAACTAACTAACCTTCTTAGCACCACTAAATAAACCATTTCCTTCACCCTTAAAGCATCATACTTTATTGTTATTGTATTTCTTATATTTATAATCCTCTCAATTTTTTCGTTTTGTTTATTTTATTTTTCATAAGTGTGGACATAATTTTAAGCTGTATTATGACTGTTAACTTTGTATTTCCTCTCACTATACCATATCAACAGAACATTAGATCCAATTATCTATAACATGCTAAAGTTTCCAAACTGAATCGACAATACTATTTGAAACAAACTCAATGTTATTATTATTATATTTAATAATATCAGTTCGTGCTTCAAATATTTTTGACTTTATGTCGTAAATAAGGACAAATTCCTCCGGTTAATTTTATATTAATTTATATTTTTATTTATATATTGAGTAAATTAGGTGCAATATTGTGACAAATACTGAGAATTCCATTTTGTATAATAAGTACTGTTTTTGGAGTAAAGTAGATTATTATTATTATGATTCATAAAGTCTTCATGTCTAACTCAGAGTATTCTGTGGATGCTTGATCCACAAAACTGAGATTTGACTACTTATCACTCATGAATTCAAAATTTCACCTCTCAGTTATTTTAGCGACTTTCTATCGTTACCACACTATCACCCCACTGACATGATAGTCATAACTGATCTGTTGTTTCTGAAGATTCTTCGCATTTAAATAAATGCATTCTAACAACCACACAATGCTACTATTGCATTTCAAACAAATCTGTCTCCCTGGAAGTACTGTCTTGCTTCTCAAAACCGTTGAGTTGAATATGAAACTATAAAATACAACAATGAGAAAGTAATCAACATTTCACTGAAAATACCAAATTTTTACTTCTTAAGAAGATCCTGGAATAAATCGATTTAAAAAAATTAGAGCATGGAACTAATTGATGTCTGTGTTTATTGCATAATGTTTACATCAATCCACAAGACGCAGGTTCTTAATGGAGACTTCACAAAAGTTATTTTAATCATTGTAAATTATGCGTCAGTGCTTTTTCCAGGTTTAAAAGCCGTTCCTATTTTTGATACAAGTTGGGTTTTCTGGCGCTGTGCATAACCTTTCTTCTCCGTCAAGCTTACTTTGGGCTAGTACACTTCACGAGGTTAGAGAGTGCAGTCGCTATTGTTTGTCTGTCGTCTAACTTTCACTTCACTTCTAAGTAGATAATGAGTTTTGAAGAATAATTAGTTTTAAAATTATTCCAATATTAAGTATTTATTTTAAATTTGTCATAGTCTCATCAAACACTTTCACAGAATCACATGTACCACAGATTCACTCAGTCAAATCCACATCGTTGAATTATCTTGAATGGAAACATATTTGCATCCTTCGTCAGACTTCAGTAAAACGAGTATGCAGTCTCAAGTTGTTTCCATTCCTGGCGTTTTGAGTGGAACATATGTGTAAAATGTCTGAAAGTTCAGTAAACATGATATTGTTATTCTACGTGCTGGTTCTTCTAATCGTCGATAGACTGTTCCTTGTTTCTACGCTTACCGTCACCTTGTGACCTAGTGTTTACACTGTTATTTGACGCCAGACGTTCCGTGTAGATGGTGAGCATTCTGCTACTTAACAGTTGACGCGGTAATGTCGCAGGCAAGCCATAAACTATTAGCCTTCGGAACATGAGTCTATAGTGTTTGTGAGTGTTTAGGTTGAATCATACATCATTATTTGCTACTGGTTATAATTTCAATTACAGAGATTTACAAAATACATTCTCTAATATCTCCCAATAAATAATAGGAAGCAGGAAATGTGGGGGATATTTGTATGCAGCACAACTGTATGATTTCATACAACCGGTTACCTTTATTAGTTTGAAAAGCGAAAAGACGACAAATGTTTGCAGGATAATACGAGCTCGTTTTATTCCACGGATACTCATCAACTGCATACATCTTTTTTCATAATTACTTCTATCTATAACTCCAAGTAGGATAATGTAGCTGTTACTAACGTGGATATTCTTCAATTTCAGGATACTAGCGCCACTTAGCCATTGTGAATCCATAATGAGAGCACTGACTTCTTCTTTAAGTGTATTCTTTCAAGAATTTGATTGATTTGAAGGTCGATCGTGAATAGACTTCAGTTTAAGAATAATTTCCGACTAGGCAGTATTGTGTGGACGTTTATTCTTTATCTGAGACTCATTCACGGTATGTAACAGTGGTCGTTTTAACGGAAGTTAAACCTAATGCATTATTTGATTTTATCTCAGTGACCAATTAGTCAATAAGCTTTCTCTTTTATCTGTAGGTCCTTGATTTAATCCTTAGTGCAGTTGAGGGTGCTTATCACTGAAGACGTTCAAATTGGAAAGAAACAAACATCCATAATACCTCCGCCTTGCTAGGTAAGGCGGGGAAATCATTCGACGAAACTGTGAAATTACTTCGACTGAGATGGTTAGGACATGTGCTACGTATGCCTAGTCATCGCCTTCCTCGACGGGCAATGTTAGCTGATATAGGGCCAGGCTGGAAAAGAGCTAGCGGCGATCAAACGAAAACATGGCACCAGTCAATGAAATCTACAACAGTTAGTCTAAGCCACGTAGGAAGATGTAGACTTCCTGGTTGGGGTCCTCGGGACGGTAAAATCCAATGGTTGGAAACAATTGGTGACATGGCTCAAAGTCGTTTCAGTGGCGCAGATGCATCCACTCCTTGTGACTTATGATTTCCAATTAAACTGTTTTGTTCTCCGTTATTACTATTCCTTTGTCTCACACCTCTGTTTACTGTCTATACTATGCATTTGTCCTACTTTCTTCTCTTGCTTTGTGTGCTACATGGAGGGAGTGTGGCGAATTGAACTGCTGCACAGATGTGCATAGTTCTATGTCGAAAACCGACCGACCGACTGACCGTTTACAGTGGTTCTCTGATTGTCATCTGTCAGTAATCAGTCTTGAATTCACCTTTCATATGAAGAAGCGAAGAATAACTCGTCAAGTCAATACACTAATGTACTTTCGTTTCATTTTTCCTTACTCATGCAATAGGAATATTAAAATAATAGTTTTATTCCATTAGTAAATTAAATTTGACGTGATTCACTAACTGAATGCATATATATGTCATATGATTACCATATGGCTTGTTAACAATGCCTTGACGTAGAACAGAAACATAATTAATTTCCTGTTAAAATGAATAAATGCAGGGAAACTTGAAATGATTTATTTTTTTCCTGAAGAAATACTCCAATGAGGCGTCCGGAAAAATTCATATAGATACTGAATTACTTCAGATTTTTGGACAATTACCCACCTCTCCCAGGCACCCCAACACATAACTAGGTAGAGACTGTTCACATTTCAATATAATCATTCCAATAAGGAATCTGAACTTATTGTTTCATAGAATGTTACTTATACATGATTCCGTATGATAAAAGAGGGAGCCTAATTGTTTCTATGGTGAAAAAGAAAAATAGGTGATTGTCCTAGGTTCTTCATAAATGACCATGAGGTGACCATGATATAAATCGAAAGCATTCTTTAAAAAAGTATCAAGACTAAAGCCAAGATGGCATATTTACGCCGTGAAAAACATGGTTGATAATGAATAGCTGTGGAATCCGGGATATGCATTTC
Organism: Trichobilharzia szidati; assembly: GCA_944472155.2. Lineage (NCBI taxonomy): Eukaryota > Metazoa > Platyhelminthes > Trematoda > Strigeidida > Schistosomatidae > Trichobilharzia > Trichobilharzia szidati. The sequence continues at coordinate 64,914,151 of OX235277.1, read as the reverse complement.
ATCTTTCCTAAGAATCGTCAGGCAGGTGTGCCTGCAATCCTCAGTGAGTGTAAACAGACTTTCCAAAGTACTAAGAAAACCAGTTATACTATTATTGTTTCTTCTAGTGCTTCAAATGATGTATACTACACTAAATTCCACAGAACATCAATACAGGAAAAGAGAATCGTTACACTGAAAAAGTGTCTTTCGAGTTCCTTGTTTCTTTTATTTAACCTGCGCAATTATCGAATTTATTTTCGAGATACAAAAACAGAAAATTCAGTGATATCTGTGAATCGAAAAGAAGAAAAACGAAAGATTGACCAACATCACTCGTGAGATCCCTCGTTGTCGTCAATTGGATAACGCCAGGAAAACTCAGGATGCTCAAAGAAACGCATATGTCTGCTTAACAAGAAGGATTCAGAAGATGTGGATGTCGTGAACGATTTGTCTTACATATCCCACGAATTCAAAGACAGACAGAAGAGGACCGAGAAGGTGGGAGGCGAAGCAAAGGAAGTGCACAGCAAGTGAACACAGCGAACACAGATTTACTGAGTTTACCTCATCACCAACAGCAAGCACCAATCACCATCGACAAAGGAAATTTAAAGAGATTACCTCTTTTAGTTTATTTCCACATCATATGTAACACGGATAAGGATGTCACATGAAAGATTAGAATAGCGACACAGATTTTGATTATTCCGAAATCACTTTGTAAATCTTCTGCACTGGGCGTAAAGAACAACCACTTGATTTGCAGTAATAATGTTCAGTCAGTGCTTGTACATATTTCAGAGTGCCAACGAGCACGTCAACAAAAAAATACCTACGTGGTAATGTGGATATTCATCGACACCCAATTTTAATGGCTTCACATGAAGATTTGGTAACCTAAAGGGATTATAACTTAGAAATGTGTTAACAAATTACCAGGAGTCGACTGAGCAACAAAAAATGACTGAAGCAAATAGAGATGGGTAGAGTATACTTTGTGTAGACTGTTTAATGAAGTCATGCACTAAGGAGACTGCCAAGCATAACATTTAAGGATAACAATGACTTGGGCGTGTGTCCGGGAGTAGCGCGAAGGAGATCATGTAAAAAGGAGAAGAGAGCTTATGAGCAATTGTTTAGCCAGCTTAACGTTTCTTCAGAGCAAAGAGTGTGCTGCTGAATCCTCATGCTCCAATTACTGTTTCATCTTCGTTACAGACTTCACAACAGTGTGCACTCATTGCTTCGCCAAGGATAGTGAAGTATCTATTGACTGTTCAACTACTGGTACTGGACGAGTCGACTGAAGAATGTGAGCTCTTGCAAATCAGTGACACTTATCGTCAGAGCCAGTTAAACTTTCCCTTTCCAGAAATATTATGGTGAATAAATAATGAGCAATAAAGTTAATGAAGAAATTTCCAGGTCATAGGCTACCCTGTATTCCATTGATTTTAGAGAACTGATACCCTTGACTGGAAATTATTCGGGAACTTTCCCACCCATTAATGTATATGTAAACTTGGGCACTGTGGTAGTAAGTAATTTCATATTAGTTTGTTTATTAGATGCATTACACATTGAAACAGTATTATTTACTGGATGACGTTTCGAAAGAAATTTATTGTTCATAATCATATCAATTATAATCACACGACTTCGAAACTTGAGTTTTATAGTTCTCTTTGTTCTCTCCTATTCGTCGTTGTAGGGGTAGTAGAATTTTCCAGATATCTGGGAAAGGCGTTGAATCATTCCTATTGCATGTATTTGCAGTTGATTCGATAAACAAAGCTTCTTTTGTCAATCTCTTACTATACCCTGTCATCTTATCTCTTCATCCTATTGTATGGTTGTGGGTAACTGCATGTAGTGACTGCTATAGGTGAACTATTCTCCAGATTTCTTAGCTTATTCGAGTCAATTAATGTAAATTTTGCTAGGTTTTTGTGTGCGACTACTCTGACTGCACCTATTCTAATAGTTTGACCTATGTATTTGACCTGACATACATTCCAGGTAGGGTATTAGGTAAACTAAATTGTTTTGTTTTAAAGGCTCCACAGGATTGATCCTTTAACCGACAAAGCTGGTTTCTAATTGAGTTTGTGGATTTGAATGCCAGCCACTTTTATTCTTGCCTTGTTAAGAATTCTGCGTAAGGTTTCCAAGGTTCCTTCCTTGTATGGAATTACTACTGATGATTTAGATTCCTTATTGTCGGTGTTGTCATTATCCTGCGCGCATGTTTGACATGCTTGTCGTCATTAATATTATTATTGTCATTATTATCATTATCACTATCACTACTATCATTATTTATTTTATTTTACGTTTCCTTACATAAATCCTGACTAATTTGTCAGAGTAATTATTAAGTTTCAAGGCTTCTTTTATATGTATCAGTTCTTGTTTTAGATTTTCTTTGGTACTACTTAGTTTTTGTGCTGTGTCACTTAAACATTTTTTCAATCCAATTTTTACTGACAGAAGTGCAAATACCTGTTTGGATGTGTGAGATTCCTGTAAACAGGAACATCCAATAAACAAAATCATATGGAATTTCCCACATATTTATCACAAATACACGCATGTACAGCTTAGTTATTGAATTCATCGAAAAGAAAATTTTCTTCGCTGCACCCGTCTTTTTTATAACTCCTATGAACTAATATTCATTCCTTCCCACTTATTCTACGGCTCAAATCTCACTGTGCCACGACAAAAGAGGCAAATGGTTGTAAAAATGATAACTCAAATAAAGCGAATCACACAGTCACTATATACCTCAATGCATAAGCAACTAAATTCACGGAACATGTTTTGTATAAATTCTTGCATTCCTCAGTGTTTGTAAATTATTATTTGTTATTTTAAATACGTATAAATAAATCATAAGTAATTAAGCAATTTCACGTCGCTGAAAAAGATTATTTTGTAGATGATGACATGAAACTGACAGCGAAAAATAAAGGATTTTTGACATACTTTTACCATCGAAAACAAATTTATTCACTACTTGAATATGGTCTGCATTGCTTTATAAAATTTAATCAAGCTATCCCTGTCATCAGTGAAGAAGCGATAATTATTCACCGTATGTCAAGCTATTAGATATTTACCAAGTGAGACAAAAAATGGTATGCAGCTGTAAACATCCAAATGTCATTTATTAGTAAACATTCTCTTGCAAACATCATATTACCATCACTATAGAAGTTCATAATTAATTAAGTAAGGTAGCTGTGTTTTATTATTTAGTCAATTCTACAGAAAAACAAAAGAAACACCCCCATGGGAATTACTCATCTCTACGATGTGTTGATAAGTTCATGATACTGATTAAAAAGAAGACATATTTACCATATTTTGACAATCTACATCTTATTGGAGATTGAAGTCTGTCAGAATTAAGGAAAGCAAATTTCTAAGCACCGTCATCATTAGCTTGTAAATAATTTAAATGCAAAACAAACGGAAAATCTCAAGAACTTCTTTCAAAAATTTTTTTCGAAGGATCTTGAAAACATAGAAAACGATGTGTGTAATCTATTCAACCTGTATCTGAGGAAATTCCGAACAGAAATCCTTTCGCTTGGTTTCATTTGCCTTTGTCTAACATGATCGTCAAAGTGTTCTAGTAGACTGCGAGCTGCGAAAAGAAAATGCTCAGTGACAACGCGAATAACACGTGAGATGACAGAATAAGGATAGTTAAATAGTCAGCTTTCACTACCTCAAATAACCCAAACATACACTAAATTAAAGGTGGGTCCAAAAAGAGTTTGGCTTCCACAAAGAGTTGTTTCGCAAAATATAACCTAAAGGTAGTGGTTTTCATATACTACTGACAAAAATATTTCAAGTGTTGGTTTGTAGGGGTTTGATTGGTTACAGGAATTCATCATGAGCTGACATTAGTTAGAAAACCATTGGAAAACCTGGGAGTACTGGACAGCTGTTTCATCTTAGTTTGGAACTCTTCTGCGGGATTCGTACCCAGGACCTTCTGGTTACAAGGCGAGCTCGTGTACTATAAGGCCACTGGGACCCGATCCAACGGTCCATGAATTCTAACTTCTGCCAATTCACGACATAGCGCGACCCCTAGACAATGTCTCCGGCGAGTATTTGTCCTCACACCCTGGTTCTCAATGGTTCTTCAACTGATGCAACTTCGAGGGTTAGCCTGAAACTAATCAACTCCCTGTACACTAAAATCTGGATGCATATTAAGATGCTGCACTGTGAAAACAGAAAAATTTATAAACTATTTCATCACCTAATCGTGGAGACTAAACTGTCCGTTTTCATTCATTTTTTTCCAAATTTCACTTTCAAAAAAATAATATCGTGCTACGGTGTGAATATATATCACATCTGCAAATAAATGGAGTATGTTTAAGGCTTATTGATGTAGCTTGTGCGTTTAGGGGATTATGAACATAAGAAAATTGCATGAAATGGTTTTTAATTGCCTAATCATTCCCCCTTTGATTCTGATAATTTATGTTGACTTCATTTAATCGTGTGAAACTGAAAGCTTTTCTCCGCATTTAGAAAGCAACCATTTTAAGTGGACTGAAGAACGTACACAGTAGGCGAGGCATTCTGTTTAAACAAAGAGTCAACTTTATCACCATAAACTGCTTCATTTCCTCTAATAAGGTTTATTATTTCTAAAGTTATCATTCAACTAGTATTTGGATAATGGGCTGTTGTAAGAATGAAGATAAATTACAATGTGCTCTACGTTGGATTCGAACCTTGATTGAACGATAATAACAACAATATCGTTACGCAATATTGCTGGCTTTCATCTCCATGCTCAGTAAGTTCATAGTGCATACCGTGATATTATAACTGTTTAAAATAGTATCCAGATGAAAAGCAACTATGATATAAACTGATATTGTATTATCTTGACGAGTTTGTAGTTCATGCTACACTGAAGCTCACCAGAGAGTAAATTTGTACGAAATGAATTCGGATATGTCCCAGTGTTCGTTTGCAATGATTTGATTAACTTTAAGTTAGACCACAAACTGACTTTGCTTAGACAAACCATCGGAGAGCAGGAAATACTGGATAAACGCCTTCCGTTCTTATTTGGGACTATACAGCTGTAGATATCGAAAATCTCACCACCAGTATCCTTCAAGCTAAAAGGGCTGTTCGTGGCAACCACAGTCCCTGATTTTACATTGGTGCACGTGTGAAGTGAGTTTCTGTGTTCAACCTTAATTTGAATAGCTTATCGTTCGTTTTCAGACGCAATTATCTCTAGGTAGCATACATATTGTACAATTACAAGTATTCACTAGAACCTTCTACATTGTATTAGTTAATTTGATGTAACACGCAAAAATCCAACAATAATAATGGGATAGATTGTCGAGAACCCTGGAATTCCTAATGATAATATCAATGTATCTACAAGCCTTCTTACTTAGTTTATGCAGTTTCACTCCCTATTGTGTTTCGTTCAAATTCCTCACGTATCAGGAAATATATTCCAACATTTTTGAATTTCATTTATCTCATGAAACTCAGTGAATCCAGTTTATGTGACTAACCTCTCTTTTAACTAAATTGTATTGCCTATTTACAGATGTTTTACTTCATTACTGATGAAATCAAACAAATGAGAAATTATCACCTTCAAGAATTCAGTCGAAAACCATATGAATACTTACAGTTTTATGGTAATTAGCATTGATAATAAGGAATTTAATTTCCCTGATAGTACTGCAACATAAGGAAGGCATGCGGGAACCCCTGTGTTGGATTATTCATAAGGCTGCAATTAGAGTGGCATTTAAAGCAACCAGATCAATCAGAGATAAACGTTCCCAGCTTATGCATTGAGCAGACGCGGTCATATAATATCAGTAAAAAGTTTGAGTATTGTGGATTAGATCGAATAAAGTATAATTCTATTTCAATAGTTTACACACAATGATAAGTTTTGTTATTGGTAATATTTCGAGGAAAATTCCTGCCCATGTTCACACATCTGTTGGAATTGTTTGATTCACACATTTATGATTTGTACTCATATATGTAGTTCATTATTTTTGCTCATTCATGTTTTTTTGTATTTAAGTTATATTCCACGTTCATTCACGTTTTTTATATTCAGAATTATATTCCAAGTTGTTGATAGTTGTACTGAGTCACCCTTGTTACATGTATCCGGTGTGACTTTAATGAATATCGATTCTGTTATAAGTCTTTCTTTCCATTTGTTCATGTTAGTTTTTAGAATACACACATTGTCCCAATCGATATTGTGGTTTTGTCCCATGCATGTGCATCCATCGATGAATTTTTTTCAAGATTTTTGTAGGCTTGTGTTCCTGTTGGTTGACCTTTGGTTAGGCGTTTATGTTCATTCACTCTTATTTTGAGTGATCTGGACGTTTGCCCCACATATTTTTTTGGACAGTCAGCACAAGATATTTTGTAAATCAGGTTGTTTTTATCCATCATTTTTATGAGGTCTTTCAGTTGATTTATTTCATTTTTGATTAGATTTATCAGTTTAAATTGTGTGAATGCCGATGTCTTTGAGGTTTCTTTGAATTGCTTCTGATGTACCATTTTATATAGTATTGTAACTGTCTTTTTGCATTCTTCCTTCTTGTTATTCTCCGGTTTTACCCTCTCTTTTCTCTATAAATTATTTAAATTAATCCCAGCGTGTTAAGAAAATCAAAACAAGATTTTTCTGAACGTTTCGCTGTGTAAGCCACAGCTTCTTCAGCAGATTTACTCGGATTAATAAAAATCCGAATAAATCTGCTGAAGAAGCTGTGGCTTACACAGCGAAACGTTCAGAAAAATCTTGTTTTGATTTTCTTAACACGCTGGGATTAATTTAAATAATTTATAATGAATCAATCTGACTCGGCGCTCAAATTATTTCAGGAAGTTCGTAACACCTACGGCCTGGAAACCTATAATCTCTTTTCTCTTTTCTATATTATCTTTTATAAATTCTTTTGGGTAGTTGTTTTCTAGTAGCATTTTGAATAAGACGTTTATTTCTTTACACTGGTCCTCTGGCGTTGTTGTAGGTGTACGTATTCTATCTTCAAGACCTCGTATTAATCCTTGTTTCACCGTGAGTGAATGAGCTGAGTGATAATCAAGGAATCTTCCAGAGTGTGTGGTTTTTCTATATAGCGTCGTTTTTGAGCTACCATCTGTTATGCTTTGTATTTTGCAGTCTAACATAGGTAGTTCCCTAATTTCATTCTCTACTTCCATAGTGAATTTTATTGAGTCGACATGGCTGTTTATGTGTGAGAAGAGTTTCTCAATATCGTTTTTTTCACTATTACTAGTGTGTCATCTACATATCTCCACCAACATTTCCGTGATGACCTGAATGGTTTAAGGGCATTCTCTTCCCAGTAATCCATGAATATGTCAGCTATTCTTGATGAGATGGGTGATCCCATAGCTACTCATTCATTTTGTTGGTATATTTTCCCTTCGAATGTGAAATATGTTGTTGTCAGACAGAATTCCACCCCTTTTATTATCTCTTTTATTATCTCTTCTATGGATAACTGTGTTCTGTCTTTTAGGCCATTATCTTCTTTTAGTTTCTCTTTCAGTGCATTCATGGCCACTTGAATGGGTATTTTCATATAGAGACTGTTTACATCAAAGCTGACCATTATTTCATCTTCCTCTGTTTTAGTGGTTTTTAGTCACTTCACTAATTCAAATGAATCTACTATTCTAGATTTTGAGTTGTCTCTTCTTGGTCTTAGTATTGTCGAGAGAAATCTTGAGAGCATATACGTCGGTGTGTTTCTAAAGTCTACAATTGGTCTTATTGGATATTACATATAAATTTATCGTATAAATTTATCCAGTGTATTAAGGGGCATTAATGATTGTGCCATCGGTCGAGGTAATGGATCGGTGACACTTAGGTTATCGGAACACATAACTTTAACCAGATGCAAAATGACTGATATATTCACTATATGTCAAGTACTATAGAAAACGAATCCGCCAGTGCACTGAATGTAGTTGCCTGTTTTCACAGAATCAATTGAAAAGATTAAGTAATAAAGATAAATGCAGAGGAGGGAGAGAAGTTACCGTTGAATCTGTATTCAAAATATCAACAATAGGTTTGTGATTTTCTTCAACAGTCTCTAAAGCATTCATGCGCTCTGTAAGACTTAACAATAATGAGTTGCCCGCTGATGAGAAGAACTATAATTCGGCTTTCTTATGTGAGTATATTGTTATCAAAGTCGAACCATCATCTTCTTCATTAGTATTGAATCATTGTATTGTTATCATTAAGGTAAATGTTTATTATACCAGTGTCAATCTTCTAAGAATGGAGCAGGAACTTTAGCTTCTTTTGAACAATCACAGTAATGAACATTTGCATATTTCACACTCCACACTGATGAATGTATTTGACAAGCCAATATTTCTGAATGATTTGTAAAAGCAGTCAACGCTCACTAGTGAATGTCAATTAAGTTTTGTTTTGTCAATCATGTTCCCGTCGAAATTATTTCAAATACCTGAATGAATCACAATATCTAAATATAATATGATAGGTTATATGGAATATAGTTTTGAGTTTTGCATTTTATTCATTCATAAATATCGATGTTGTGTGGTGGAATATTCTTAAGATAAAGGCACAGAATTATGATGGCAGTGAAAAAATTATGTCTGCGTTCGTGTAGGGTGATCTTTGAGTACAAGACAGCAGCTATAGTTTTCCCTCACCTAGTATTCATTCCGTTGTATTATATAAACAGAGCTGGTGAAATCTACATTTTATTTGAACTGAGTTTGTAAATGAAGTGCCTACTGTGGACCTGTGTCCGAGGTGAATAACTATTTTCGAATTCCAGAAAGAATGAATGCATATTTACTGGTTGATAAGTTCCAAAATGAGATGAAACGCACCTTCTCAACTATACTGTAGGGGATCAGTAACCAAGTAATTTTCTCGCGTCGATGTCAGAAATCAAGATCACAATTATTTTGCCATCTTTTTTCCAGCATTTAGGTTTAAAGGAAAAAAAGATTACCTTATTTTGAATAATGAAAGTACGAGCTTATTTGCTTGATAATATGAGTTGATTTCATTTCGTAGATTCTCTCTTCAGCTGCGTACATCCTAAATAAATCATGAATAAGTTAAATACGGGTACTTTTTACAATTACTTCAAGTTGTTGACAAAAATTGTAAGCAACATAAGTAGTGTTAAAAGTGACAAAGGGGTTGAGCTTTGATTTATCTTGGAAACCATGAAAAACTAGAGACAAATTGCAAGATATAAAAACACAGTTGAATCATGTGTATTATGATGTAGCGTTCCCGAAGGTAGGGGTGAATCGTGAAGCAAAATTGTACAACATAGAGGCTAATTTAATTAAGTAAATTTGGAATCCTAATGATGAAAATCAAAATGAGGATTGAGTGGAATGTCATTCCACTGAACAAAACACAAAACTACACAAACTAAACATTTCCAGTTGACAAGGGAGGAGTGGGTGATTAGTCACACTTCCTTCTTTCTTTATGCGTAGGTTGGGTCAAAGTCTTTCGACGGCAATGGCTTCTGCGAACTAAAGTAGTAGTCATTCTTTCCTCTGTGTATCGATTATTTCGAAAACCTGACTAATTTCCTCGTTTTCATAGTTCGTTTTCAGGGCCCCAAGACTCATAATGTCAGTGGTGACATCAGCATGGCATAAACTGGCTAAGTGGTTAGAACCAGAAAGAACAAAGCTGGCAGTCCACAGTGTCAATGGTTCCTTATGATTCACACAAGAATTAGACTAACTGAATATTGCAGACAACTTTCTCGCATCATTCGATGTTTGTTCGCTGTTTACTAGTATATTCATTGAAGAAACACTGAGAACCATATGCCAGCTGCCTGAAAAGGAGCTACGAAAATTATTGCTTCTTTGTTCGGTTCTGATTCAACAACCATCTATACTGGGAAATTGGCGAGGTGGCTATGGAAACACCTTTGGGTCCTGTTCTCGCGGACATATTCATGGCTCTTCTTAAATATACATGAATGAAGTGTTGGCCATGTGTTAGGGAATGGCCTTAAAATACGAAGACACCATTATAGTTGGCTAGTAAAGATATCTAAGTATAAAAATTCTATGATGCCATGCTTGGCACGTATTTTATGTGATGAAAATAGTATCAGGCAAGAATTAGCTAACTTTTTTCCATCTAGTGAATAAACAATTTCCTCCATCCATCCTTATATGCCTTCAAGTTTTACTCTTATTATTTCTATTATCGTTATGGTCCTGCTGGTTCTTGGTTTTACTTATATAATTGCAAACACTAATTTATCTCTATGACTGCTGTAATCTGTGTTTTTCCCCTCACCATATCATGTTAAGAGAACATTATATTCAATACTTTTAAACATGCTAGGATGTCTATACCGCATTGATAATACTGTGTGAAACAAGCCTACGGCAATTTTCACTTGTATTATTATTATTAATATTATAATAAATCTTATAGTAGTATTAAGAGCATAATATTCAGCAGAGAGACTCTTCTCAACGAATTTATTATCAAGCTGTACAATCGTATATGTATATGGTTCTTAAGAAATTATACGAAGTGAGGGAATTAGGTCAAATGTGCGAATACATGAAATAAAAATAATAGTATGAAATGCAATTAAAATATTTGCGATCATAATCATAGTTTAGTATCAAGTGGCAAAATAATTAATGACAGCAACATGAAAGATAAGCAGCCTAAACTGGTTACCGACTCAGTTCCAAAGATAACCTTATTCATGAATTTAGAATTCAAAGGTGATCAAGCTTCAGATATGCTCAAAAGTCGTCTCTCTAAACCAGTCAGTAAGACGTTCTTTGCAGCAAAATAACATATGACGTTCACTAGCCACAACCTTGTGTTATTCTATACATGACATTAAAAGTTTTTTACTTGACATTTAACTATGGTTATAATCACAAACACTTTAATTTTAATTGCATTTCATACTACTACTATTATTATTCCATGTATTCACACCTTTGATTAAATTCCCTCCCTGGATATCATTTCTTGAAAACCATATATATATATATATAACCGACTGTACAGCTTGATAATAAATTCGTTGAAAAAAGTCTCTTCGCTGAGTATTATTATTACCTTAGCTGTTAGCATTATTATTATTTGCATTGAAATGCTGCATGTTTTTGACATAACCCCTATTGTAAATGTGGATAATCTTCTGTGTGATTAATTTTATATATAATTTGATGAAATTAGATGCAGTATTGTGATTAATGCTGAAAATTCCATTCTGTATCACAATTAATATTTTTGGAATAAAGTAAATCATTATTATTATTATGTTGGAGAATAAGATAGCTGTTTAGGTTTCCTATTGTCTAGTATTCACAAAAAATTCAGTTAAAATATGCCTTTCTATTGGACTAAAGTTATTTTGAAATAATAATAATTCTTACCTGTTGTACAAGATGTCATTCTTGTGGTCCAGTGGTCTAGCTGAATAACCCTTTGGTGTTTGATATAGTGATTGTTGATTTTTAGTATTAGGGAATGTTCACATACATCCAGCAGATGACGAGTCCTTCTTAGCTCCACAGCAGGTGGTTGTCAACAAGTAAATACCTTTCTCTCTTTGATGTCATAAATCTAGTTCACAATGGTTTACTCATCTTTTTTTCCAACATTCACGGTGCGCTCGGGCGTGTAGTTTTTATCAATGGGGAGGCCTCACGGTCCTCTGTTTAAATATAAACCAAGGTTATCTTATCACACTAACCAGCAAACCAACCAACTGTTCAACCTCATTCCTCTATCTCTTTATTCATAAACACAAACAACATCCTCAACGCACACAGTCACACTACACAATTACAAAATATTACGCTCACATACACTAACCAACACACCTCCATCATCTACTCCTACATAATCAAATATCTCATATCACAACACCCACATACAACACTGCACTACACTCTACCAACACATCTTCCAGCACACATCACATACACACTACATCAAACTCAACCACATACATTACACACTCAATATCCTCAGCATCATTATCTCTTAGTACTCTATCAACACACCGTACTCTTCATTCCAAACTATAAAAACACCATCATTCGCTCAATACTAATATTCTCACAGACATCTTCTTCACCCTTTAATTCAATTAAACAGCATCCAACACATTCTCCCTGCCTGTCTGCCTGCCTCCTTGACGGCCATTCGGAAAAACGCTTCTCTATTTCACAGGAAAATTTCATGAAGGCGCAAAGTATTCTTTCTTTCTTATGTTTCCGTATGTTTGTTGAAATAGTAATGATCATAAAAATATTTACTATTATCATTATTTTGTTTACAAAACAAGCATCCTTAGGCTTATACGAAACTGTAATGATGATAAGGGTGATTATTCACTCCCGTTTGGTGTACTGAGTAAATAAAACAGAATCTGAGAGGAATAAAATTTCAACAACACATACCAATTTCTTTGTTTCTCTGCTTTTCTCACCTCTTCTTTGTTTTCTCGTGGGACGAATAGTTTCTCGTCAATGGGGTAAACAAAACAAACGCAAAAATTGTTGTGAGTAATTGAGAGTGAGAAATATCACAAACAACGTCTCTTTGGGAACTTTAATTCACACAGTATAAGAAAAGGAGTGAAGCGATGAAACGAAGTTATACATTCATCACGACATTTTAATATAAATATATAAATGAAACAAAGGCACAAACAGCGAAGAAAATTTTCTTTTCGACGATTCATTTTCATGAGCTGTACAATCGTAATTATAATTAACAAAGAAATCTTTAGATCAATGAGATACTGGTGAATTTTGTCCTTGGAAAATTGTAATACATAATGTAAGGTGTAAGAAGGGATGACTAATTGTAAGTTAGAAAGCAGACAGAAGTTGGCATGACGTAATAAATGTGAGATAATGAATCATCAGTAAGCTCGTGTAAAATGGACAGGAACTAGTGGAAAGGCTATAAAGTGTTTTTGTATAAAATATGTATGAAAAGCAATGTTATCAATAAGCAGTATTAGAGTGGTAATAAAATGTGGTTGACGGGAACAATAATGATAATAAAAGTATTAATAAAATAAAATAATAATAGTAATAATAGTGAACTTTCATAATAAAGGAAAGAAGCAAAATCGTGGTGAGAACTTTACTCCGGCCATGGTAATATACATGTATATATATATATATGGTAATAAATAAATATTTTGTAAATAAACAAATGAAGCAAAACGGACTTATTTTCATCTGTTAAGAAGTAACAATCATTTATAAACTGGGAAACAATTGAAGTTATTCTTTGTGTGATGAATAGGATTGTATAAGAGCCCTACAGTGAAGTTTCCAATGCCAGTGATTTTCGATACAAACGTCAAGTCAGTTCTTCTATACGGATCAGAAACTTGGCGGGTCACAGAGAATATTTCCAACAGCCTGTTGCAGACCTTTATCAACAGCTGTCTTCGCTATATACTAAAGATCAGATGACCAGAAAGAATCACCAACAAGAAACTATGGGAACAAACGAAACATGGACCAATCGCTCAACAAATATGCAGGAGAAAGTGGAGATGGATTGGACACTCGCTGAGGAGGCCGTTGGGTGACATCGCGCGTCAGGCCCTTTAGTGGAACCGGAAAGGGGAGCGACGAGTGGGACGTCCAAAGGTAACATGGAGGAGATCATGTGAAGAAGAGTTGAAACAGTATGGACTCACATGGATGCAGGGGAAAAGTACAGCAGAAGACAGAAGCAAGTGGAGACGTGTAGTTGAAGCCTTATGTTCCACTAGGAACCCAATTGAACAGTAATTATAATACAGTGAAAAGTCACTCCTCTCAGTGACGCAATTCTCAAACTCTGCAATAGCTTATGTATAAAAGTTTCTTTCAGACTGCCACATACAGTGACAAAAAACCTTTATCGGAGCTGAACTTCAACTCATTTCCTTTACAAAACCAAAGATTCACATGAACGTAGAGAATAAGCTACTACAGTCGGCTTCGTCAATGTGCATGTATCAATTCACTTACTCTGGTGAAGCTAAATGAGTCGACCGTACTAAGAGCTTACTAACCTAACATATCATGGAATATTTAACTTTAAGGATTTCTAAAGAAGAAAAAAGTCCCCACGTCACGCTATCCTTGATCGAATCTGGATACCGAGCAAACCTGCAAACTAACTTCAAAGTTGTCTACAGAATACACGAGAATAGTACTGCGAGTGTATGAATCAACCTTTTTTAGACAAATAAGCGAATCTAACTCACATTTTAGATCCCAAACTCTACATCCAGAAGTGATTTGTTCGGTGAGTGAACCTACTATCGACCTTATCTGTCTTAACACCAGATATGTAGTCTTCTTATTTTTCAGCTGCTTTACTTTCCACCACCTGTGACATTTCAACTCGTTACTATCACTGTTCCTGACTTGACTATACTTCAGTTTTAATTACATAAGTGATGGTTGGAGGAAACGGTAGGAAAACGCGAGCCTAGGCTTCACGCTTATCAGTACTAGACATCAAGGCGAATTTTAGAACCCTCCAAGATCTGAAATGCACACCACCAGGAGCTGCACTCTACAGGCATTACGAATGAGCTATTAAAAATTATTACTGACCTCAGATGGGAGAATAATTTCTCGAGGATTGCATATAAGATTTCTTGACGAGTGATTGCAACAATTAGGTTAAGTCCATAGCTTCTTATCGACTAAACTCCCGCCACCTAACATTCAGTGAAGGTGCACCCGAAATGAAGATCACCCAGGATGTTGAATATGTTACAGTGTTGACTGATATAATTTAGTTGCCATCTACACCAAGGACCAGACACATGATAGTAGTAAAAGTATAATATATTTCGTATTCACTGAAACAAGTCGTGTGTATTCAGAATGAAGCCTCAGGTATTTTAACAACATAAAGTTCAAAGAAATCATTACAAAGTGTTAATCCAAAAAATTTGCAAACTTAACAGCGTCAATATACATGCTACTATGGTTCTTTTGTCATTTAAGTAGATATATTGGATTCCGCATGCGACAAGTATGCGGTTTCTTCCTCAATTCAGGAGATATACACTTTTTCCTATAGAAGACTTGTGCCTAAAGACAATATAATCACTTAATTATCTCCAAATATGAAACTCTTCTTATAGGACAAAAATAAACTGAATGAGGAAACAGGCCAGTCACAGGAGCTGTTTCCATATATGTTTAACCAGTGGCGAATAATTATGTAATGCACACACTCATCCCCGTGATACGAATTGGAATAAAGTAAAAATCAATAAAGCCTCTGAAGTAAAGACAAGAATAGTACAAGGCTCCCTACTGTCACCGATATTATTCTTAATTTCAATGGACTGGATTATACGACACACCTTGTGTAGGGAGCAACACTGGAATACGTTCAACCAATAAGAAGACGCTATATGGTCTGGACCCTGTGAACGACTTATATCTGATGTCACACAAACGTGACGACTTACAGGTGAAAATTAACAAACTGGCAGGAGAATCAGCAAAGATAATAAAAAAAAAGAGTTGACGAATATAACCAACCAACAACAACGAATGGCAATCACAACCAGGGGAACAAATTTGTAAAAGACTAATTCCTTCACTTTTCTTGGCATGGCCATTTCAGCTGTAGGCATTCAGCACGTACAAGCATGTAGAAACTAAAATCGTCAAAGTGGTTAGGAAATTCGTCACTCTGAAATCAATTTGGAAATCTTCTGCACTCAGCATAAAGAACAGGATTCTGACTGTAAACACCACAGTTAAATCATTTCTTGTACTTGGATCAGAAACTCAGTATGTGCTTCCCGTAAAGCATTTTACAGAGACTACTGAAGACGTTTATCAACAGCTGCTCCCACTGGCTCCATAAAGAATATCAGATGAATTAGGGACAGGAATCTCTGGGAATGAACCAACCAAGAACCCGTCACTCAGCAAATAAACAGAAGGATATGGGATGGTAGGCACACACTGAGGAAAGCGTCAAATCCCCAAGCGGATATGATTGTCACTTCTAGGGTGACACGAAGGCGATCATACTAGGTAAAGACGATATCCTATAGGAAATCATGTGAGCGTCTAAGGGGGATTACAGTGAACAGAAGAAAGTGAGGATGTGCTGTTGAAATCATTTCGTCGGCTTCTTATCAGCTGTAATAAAACCAGAAGAATCTAATTAATTTTATTTACAGAGTAACTTCAATGAGATATGAAATCAGTTTCAAGGATGATTCAAAATTAATAAAAACTGTTCAAAATCTACACCTTCATAAGGTTGGCGTTTGAACAAAACAAGATTTAAAGGCTTAGATACAATAGAAAGGGAGTGGCGTGATAAAGACACGGGCTGGATAATATGACTAGTGATCATTCGTTTGAGAAACAGTGTGGTGGACTTAACTCAAGTCAAAAAGACAAAAGAACAAATTAGATTCTGTTGTTTTTCAAAGGCGAAATTCATTTTCTCTGTTATTTGGTTTAGTGGTCTTCATTGTTATTTTGACCTTGAATATGTCTTTTCAGCTTGACCTAAGTCTATTCTCCAAACTGTTAACTCTATTAATTGCATACATAAGCATTCTTATGACAATTCCATGTGTGATCAGATTGTTAGAAATGTGTTGTGCAAATACAGCATTACACGATTCAGACAAATTACGTCTTCTTATTGCTCAGTAATGAGTGACTATAAGATAGCGTGCTTTTGGTTGCCGTGATAGGTCATGATCACTGGGCACTATCAAGTCTAGTATGAGGTCATTAACACTGGAGGATTCCAATATAGTGTGTACACGGTCAACATGCTCAGTTAGTAACAGTGAATTGGAGAGACCATGACAACAATAAAGAAAATATCCACTATTCACAGGTTCACAATAGTTACCCAACTGACCTCACTTCGTAAAAATACACGTGAAACTAATCAGATACTTGCAAACAAACATGTGAATACTTCGTTATGAAAGGAGACTAATAAAAAAGCCAGTATATCCTTTAACTGCTTAAGAGTAAAATTCTATGTTCATTTAGCTGAAATTCAAATATAACTATCAATACAGATATTGTACCATTATGTAAATGTTAACTGTCTATGAATATATGCAGAATTCACAAAGTGTAGTGATATCTCGTGTACGTTTAAAGAATACAGACATAAAAGCTATAAAATATCATGAAATTTGTTTTAATCCCCTAATTATGCCTATTTCTATTTCAATACTTAATATTAACTCACATTTAATTCTGTGAAATTAAAAACTCCACTTTGTGCATGCAAAATAAGCTGCGTTAGTGGATGGAAACTACAGGCGGTGCTTTTTCCTACTGTAAACTGCTTAATTTCAATTAGGAAAAGATTACTGATGAATAAGTCAACATCAATCAAGTATTCAGGTTGGAATATTATCCGGGATTTGGGTCTATTTTTCACTGTAGATTTTGTCAAGATGGAGTGATTGCTCATCGAAAATACTGTGGTTGACAGTGTTCTATTGCAGACTGGCAAAAAGTTAAAATTCACGAATCATTGCGTTTTGGCCTAAAAGGAGAATGAAAGGCAAACTACCTTAGCCCGGAAAAATTGTAACAACAGAAGCCTGTTTATATATATAGAGTTTATTTTCGTTAACCAGTCACCAAGCGTCTGGTTCTGTTTGCATCAAACAACATGAAATAGAATGTTCAAGTATATATACATATTGCATGCAATATTGAACTCTGGGAATATGTGTGCGTATCATTCCGTTCGCACGTCTTGTCTTCATCACGCCACTACGCTCTGAAGCTTCAGGATTCGACTTCTGACTGGATCATGCTTGAGCATTACTACAGATTACAGAAATGGGATAATACAGATGTCAGTTGACCTATGGCTTTGAACAAATTTTAACTGATGTATGGAGAAGGTGAAATGTTCTCTTCCGGTGTGCTGTATCATTTCTGTGCTTGTATTTTACAGAGATGCATATGACTTGCTAAAAACTGCTAATAAGTACATGAAACATATCCAGCTCTCCTCGAAAGTTGCCTCAGAGAGACGATATGCAAGAACAAAATCCTATTTTTGGACGTCTTAGTCACGCGAACAAATATAGGGGAATTAGAAACTCACGTTTGTAGGAAATCAACTCGCACAAACCAAATACTGAATTTCCACAGCAACAATCCAATAACACAAAAAAGGAATTCTATACAAACACTATTAAAGAGGGCCAGGACTCATTGCAGCACTGAAGAAAGATGTCTGATGAATGTCTTCCAGAAGAATTGATATCTCCGGAAT
The DNA here is from genome assembly GCA_944472155.2 of Trichobilharzia szidati. Lineage (NCBI taxonomy): Eukaryota > Metazoa > Platyhelminthes > Trematoda > Strigeidida > Schistosomatidae > Trichobilharzia > Trichobilharzia szidati. Next base: position 64,895,757 of record OX235277.1, on the reverse strand, counting down.
TTCATCAAAGGAAATATCCCCCCAAGTCAACCTATCAAAAAAAGGCCTCCAGGAAAGCAAAGAGAAAATCGCCCTACCACATATAAAAAACATTTCAGAAATCAATGGGAGAATCTTTCAACCCCTAAGAACTGATATCACACACTGAGCAGCAAAATCATTTCATTTGGCTGGCTCTATATCAAACAAAAGACTCAACAACAAAATCCAACATCATCTACGAAATAAGTTGTAATAACTGCGAAAAACACTACATTGGGCAAAGTAGACGCTCATCTTCTTCGTCTGCGTTTCCACGAGCATAAACTAGCCGTTAAAAGACATGACATCCACCGCCTCATATCTCTCCATGCTGGCAACTGAGGGCATCAATATGTTTGAGATAACGTTCAAATATTAGACAACAGAGAAAACACCAAGAATTCAAGAGAATATTTAGCAGCATGGTATTCCAGTGAATCGTCGATGAATAGACATATAGAAATGAACAAAATTCACCAACCGAAAAGAAGGAAATGGTACACTCCAAGCGTCAAAGTTCCAGTCTAGGAAACAATCAGTTCCAATACAAGTAGCTTAGAGGGTGTGAAACACAAATTAACAACCAATCACGTTCAATATCATCCACCAGGAGAGATGACTAATAAACTCGTGAAGAAATCAAAAAGCTCACTTCATTAAATTGAAGAATGCGCTGAGATGAGGATGTAGGGCAATGAAAGCTTCGTGAATAAACTATTCAGCTCAAAGAACACAACCAGATCCAAATCATCTACCAGAGCTACTAAACTTCTCCATCATATCTAAGATTCTCACAGAATGAAACGTACTTCGTTAGCATGATTTGTTAATTAGACAAAATTATTTTCTATTTAAGGTTTACTGAAACAAACTAAAGAGTTTTTTCTTATGTATCAGTAGATGGACGTTGACAGCGTAAAGACAATTCACATATCACAGGAAGATAAATATCATAGTTGCTAAAAATATCACTGATATGTCATTAATCACCAAGTGACGTGAGTTAAGCACACCCAGGAGATTTGCATGAGATAACGTTTACTAATATCGACAACCATGGAAAGTAATTCTCAGAATGTCAGTCTCAGTTTCTATAAATAGATTGCAATTATCTCAACCTAGACTAAAGATGTCTTCGCTCAATACTCAAGATCAGATGGCCGGAAAGGATCAGCAACAAAGATCTCTGGGAGCGAACCAACCATGAACCGATTGTGAAACAAATAGGCAGGAAGAAATGGAGATGGATTGGCCACACTCTGAGGAAACCAGCAAGTGACATCACTAGACAAGCCCTCGAGTGGAACCCGAAAGAGAAGCGGCGAGTTGGTCGTCCAAGGGTGACCTGGAGGAGATCATGTGAAGAGGAGATGAAAGCATGTGGGCAGACCTGGAGCCAGGTGAAAACTCTAGCAGAGAATCGAACGCAATGGAGACGCATGGCTGAAGCCCTATGTTCCTCTAGGAATTAAAGGAAATAATAATAATAATAAATAATAATAAGACTAAAGATACGAGGGTCGTCTCATTTAAGCTCACTAATTAGACGAGAATGTATTTCTTTTCAGTGATTGATGGAATTGCAACCTCTATAGTTTATTGGATCAGTTTAGACTGTAATTTTGTAAAGTTATTCACACAGCAGGAGACTTACGTTTGATAAATATATTTAAAATACTCCATTATAATGACCTTAAACCACGTATTTCAATCTGAATACAGCGAATCAATCGGAGAGTTCTTCTCTATAGCTTGCCAAAATTCAGCTTGTCACAAGTAGTCTAAAACTATATTATTATTATACAATTATTATTGTTGTTTCCTTTAGTTCCTAGATGAACACAGGGCTTCAGCTGAATGTCTCCATTGCCTTCAGTTCGCTGGCGACGTTTTCATAACCTGGATCTTCGCCTGTCCACAGGCTTTTATCTCATCTTCGCATGACATCCTACATGTCACTGCCGTACTGATGATCAACTCTCCACTTCGCGCTCAGGTTCCACTCCAGGGCCTGTCCAGTGATGTCACTTGATGGTTTCCTCAGCCACCATTTCTTCCTCCTTATTTGTTGCACAATTGGTTCCTCCTGGGTTGTTTTGCTCTCAGGGATCCCTGCTGCTTGGTTAATTGGTTTGTGTATTTTGGGTTTGCCATAGAATCGGAGTGAGACTAGTCCATTGGATTTCATTCGCCATTGGTCCTGTTTTGTGATCTGACCAGTTTTGGTGAGCTTGTTTAAGCTTCTTTGGATTCGGTTGACTGGTATTTGTATAGGAATTGTTGTGAGTTGTTGGTTTTCATCTTCATTTTTGAGTAGTCCTTCAGCTTTCTCGGTGTATTCTTCTCTATCCATGACTATCTTTGTTCTTCCTTTGTCAGCTGTAGAATGACGATGACCTTCCTATTTTTAAGCTTTTTCAGGGCCTTTAGTTCTTTAGAGTTGAGTTGTGTGTGTTGCTTTTCTGTTTGATCATTGGTACGATTGCTTGGCGTAGGTTTTCTTGTGTTTCCTCGTTTAAGTTTGATGATTTGAGTAATGATTCAAGGACAGCGAAGAAATCAGTGTTATCAAGCCTCTCCAGTGTTGTAGTTTAGTCCTTTTTGTAGTAGTTGTTGTTCTATTTTTGATAGTGGTTGTTTTGATAGGTGCACTGTCTGCTTGTTGTTTTCTAACCTAAGCTAGCTTGTTGTTGTGATCTCTCCGTCTTTGTTCTATGTGTCTTTTACTTGACAATGCAATTGCGGTGAACAGCGTTGACAGGTGTTCCTGGTTTTTGACATTTATTATTTGTTTTTATTTGTTGATCCGATATTGTGTGTATGAATGGATGAAAACATTAACAACAGGAGGAGACAATGAATTAGAGGACAGGGGTTCTGTGCGTAAATGTATGTCAGTGTTTAAATGAGTAATCATGAATAAATTATAATTATGATCTAGGTTTTGGTGTAGCAGGATTTATTTAGGGTCTTTTAAGAATCAAAATTTAACGCTTCTAATTTGTTTCAATTCACTGTTTGCTTGCCCTAGGTGTTTCAGCGCTTCATTCCCCTCAGCTGTGGAATTATGTTGGATTATGATGTTCAGATGGGGTCTTTGTATTATTGGGTTCCAAGTGGAATATAGAGCCACAGAAGCTAATCTCGATTCGTCTCTGTTCGCTTCAGTCTTTTAATGCTGACTCCATGAATTTCACAAGAGATTTCATTTCATTGTCACACGATATCTTCAACACATTCTCTCTTGTTATGACTAAACATCCTTCTGAGAATAATCTCTGGAAGGTACTTCTATCGCTGAACTTCGCTACAACGTGCCACTGTATACTAAATAAGGTAAAATATTCAGTCTATTTGAGATATCGGGAACGAATGAAAAGTGCAGCTGACGAGACGCATAACACAATATCTTCTGATTGGATATGTAGCGTTATTTCTTAACTGTCAATATTCTTCACGCTGATGATACTTTGTATCCGCACAGTCATTTTCAGTTTTTGGATGTGTGGCTCATTGATATAAGTACGCATCACATTAGTTGATACGTAGGGTCTCATAAAAGTATCTATTATAATCCTAAGGAAGGGGCAGTTGAGAACCCAACCAGCTTAGTGATAACGTCTCCGAGTGTAGCACTGGGTGACCCAGGTTTGAAACTCTCCACACCATAGATGCGCAGTGCTGACTGATGAATACTAACAAACACGAGACCAAAAAAAATCTAACACTGTTTCTTCTTTTTCGTTAACAACGTGCATTTATAAATTCGAAAGAGAAAATAAATTTATGGGTCAGATGGTTTCCATATAAATCTAAGTCATTCAATTATCCATGGCAAAGTTTTCAGTGCATGACAGCAATATCCACCATGGAATAAAGTCATCAGTATTCAATTGGGGATAATTGTTCCGAAAGCTCAAAATATAATGAGAAATTTATCTTCATGCTGTCTCAGAATTTATACATTGGAGCTTTCATGCCAGTTTCAGTGATTTCACTGCAATTAAAAAACTAATTTTACTAGGGAGGGATTATATTCAAAAATATTTTAATAACATTTTGACATATTGACCAAGGTCACGCCATCAATCATTTGTTCGGTTGGATAATTTATGGGCAATCTTTATTAGCTGCATAACTTGTAAGAAAAAAGGTTAAAATCATTTTGTTTTTGTAATCTAGCAATTCGTTTTCTTGAACAAAGCAATTAAATCTATAAAAGATAAGTTAATTAGCTTGTATAAAGTTAATTTTACCTATGTTTACTGTTTAATATGCCATCGTACATACATCCACTTTTTTCCAGAGATGAATTTGTAACAAACTATGACTGTTAGTAAATCAGGTTTAAACAGTTCCGTCGGATTTCAGTGGAACTGCATAGCCTTCATTTCTTACCAAGAAGGGTTGCTATTGTTGGCGTTACCTGACGTTCTATTGAGAAGTCGTGACCAGTAGGGTGCAGCAGGTTGGGTGTGGGGACAAATACTTGCCGAAGACATTGACTAGGGGTCGCGTTATGTCGTGCATTGGCAGAAGTTGGAATTCATGGCCATTGGCCATTGGATCGGGTCCCAGTGGCTTAATGGTCTGCGAGCCAGCTCGCCTTGTAACCAGAAGGTCCTGGGTTCGAAACCTCTTGATGGGTGCGTACTGATGAAGAGTCCCAGACTAGGACGAAACAGCTGTTCAGTACTCCCAGATTTTCAAATGGTTCTCTAACTAATGTCAGCTCATGATGAAATCCTGTAACCAATCAAATCCCTGCAAACCAACACTTGAACAAAAGTGTCTAAGTTAGGCAGTCGGTGTCTGAAGTTTGACATGTACAAGTCCATTTTAAATCTCGTTTCTCGTATAACTCCTATTGCCGGAATTACTAGAATATCAAACATTGAATTTAGGAGAATTCACTAGGTTTACTCGATTTTATGTGGTTCGAATCATTCGTGTACATATATAGGTCGCATATTATAAGCAGTTCGACGTTTATTTAGTTCCCAGTTTACATTTTGTCTTAAGAAAATGAAGAGAGCGAATCGTGAAAATCTTAAGTGTATGAATTATATCAAATGAAAAAAACATTGTACTGATCATTAGTTAACTTGAAGGTTTTGCATAAAGTGTGTTTAACCTCTACTCTCAACATCTGTCAACTCTTGCATCTCACTTATTGTTCTTTACTGCTCCTCTTTATTACTTTCTAGACTACTCACAAGGGACCATGTCATACAGCGCAGGATATGAAAGGTTACCAGTTTAGCAAGTAATGTGTCACTATGTCAGCTCGTTACTACTATAGTCTATAAACACCTGAACTCTTATACCCAATCCTCCCTCTGTATCTCATCAGATGGTACTATAAATTATTACAAGTGATTGTGTGCTCGTAAAATCAAGTACTAAAACTCAACGGAATCCTGTTTGACCAGTGTTCTATGAGAAAAAGTTGGTGTTATGCGTGAAACCCTACGACTACCTATGAAGCTTTCATTGTCTCCTACTTGTAATTTACGATGACACTAATAAAATTATCATTTTAGTTGTCGACATTATTACAGTCATTATTATACACTTTATGTACGTAATTTGAGTTTATTGTCACTGTCCATACCAAGAAAGGGTGCTTTTATCAATCCTGTAATTTAATTTTTTTAACTTTTATGTTTGCTGTTGCTGAGTATATCAGACACAATATTGTACTAAGTGCTGAAAATTCCAAATTTCATCACAAGCACCATTTCGGAAAAAGCAAATGGTTATTATCGTTTTCATATTTTTGTAATGAAGCAGCCCTAGAACTCGACCTTGTATGCAGAAGCATACTGTCTTGACTAAACTCATTCATGCTAATTCGTATCCTTGTGAAGGGAATTTTAAAAAGAATCATTACGAATAGAATACATAGATTTCCTTCAAATGTGATTTTGAAAATCAGTCAGTATGAAAAGTGCCACAGATGTTTAAATGCATTGGAATTGTCACTTAAAAATAGTATTGAATGTAGCAAAGCGATCAAGATACTGGGAATGAAAATGAACGAATCAGCGGGAGATCAGATAACGATTCAAGTTACAATAAAGTCTTTAGTAGTAGTTCATAGTTTCAGAATGTCAAACTTTACTATATTATGTAAGGTACACGTCAGAGTATCCGAAATTTAATAACTGTAAAGAATATATTTATGCATTCACACATGAATAAGAAGGCATGACAGAGGATAATTAGGATGCGTATTGTTCTTCTGTCGGTGGCACAGCGATAAGGGCTTTAGCCGACCATGCACATGGTCCGTAATTCTATCTTCTGCCGACACACACTCGATGTCAATGGTTGACCTGCAGAATTTTGGCTACCGAAATCACATGCTGAAAATTCCATCCTTCTACGATAAGTACTGTGTGGAATCAAGCTATATTCAAAATAAAAAAATAATAGAATAGATGGAAAACTGAACCCTCCTCATTATTGATCCTATCTTTATTGATTTAGATACCATGGAGACAACATTATTCCAAATTTTATTCACTTGTGAAAAGGTGAATTAAAATCTGATAGGAGGAAATCAAAGAATTCAAAAACCTTTCTGTACAAATGTTTCTAAAGCAGCTGACTATTTGCAGACTAATTTGTAATTCGCAATCTGCCTCGCCTAGATTACTATGTCACTAGTATTCTAGCCGGTCCCAAGCCCGGATAAAGAGGGAGGGTTGGGGCGTGGTGCTAGCAACTCCACCCCCAAAACTTAACCAAATTGCTACTAAAACTTCAACGCACAAATACATTCAAAATTCTAAAATTACAAATAGTGACCTTATTTTTCGCTGGAATCGGGGAAGTGAAATGACGCGGGCTGGTGAAAGCCTTCGGGAAGCCAGTCAGCCGATGTGCCTTCTTTCGATGAAAGCGAAAATAAGGATGGGGACGTGGAATGTTCGTACAATGTACGAAGCTGGGAAGGCTGCTCAGGTAGCCGCAGAAATGAGGAGATATAGAATAGAAGTGTTGGGAATCTGCGAGAGCAGATGGAACGGATGTGGAAGGAGCCAACTATCAACTGGAGAGACAATAATCTACTCCGGTCACCCAGAGGACAATCACGAGCACACCGAGGGAGTAGCCATCATGATGTCACCAACAGCGGCTAAAGCTCTCATGCAGTGGGAACCAATCTCCTCCAGGATAATGACAGCCAGGTTCAACTCAAAAGGAAAAAAGGTTACAATCATTCAGTGCTACGCGCCTACAAACACCTCAGAACATGAGAAGAAGGAGGATTTCTACAGTCAATTACAAACAGTAATGGACAACGTCCCAAAGAGCGATATCAAAATCCTGATGGGCGACATGAATGCGAAACTGGGAGGAGACAATACAGGAAGAGAACTCACCATGGGTCGTGAGGCCCTCGGTGAAATGAACGGAAATGGTGAACTCTTCTCAGACTTCTGCGCCTTCAATGATTTGGTGATTGGTGGCAGTGTGTTCAAACACAGGGATATACACAAGGCAACATGGATTTCACCAGATGGACACACCAAAAACCAGATAGACTTCATTTCAATCTCAAGGAAGTGGAGAAGGAGCCTACTGGACACAAGATCGAGGAGAGGAGCAGATGTGGGTTCAGACCACTATCTGGTACAACGGACTTTCAAGGTGAAGCTGAAAGCCTCGAGGATAGCTGGGGATAGGCCACAATGCAAGTTCAACACTCACAAACTGAAGGACACAATCACACAGGACATTTTCACTGCAACTGTCAGAGCAAAGCAGGAAACACTACGTGGCACCACTGAGGAATCATCCGTGGAAGACCATTGGAACTCTCTGAAGGTAATTTTCAACGAAACGTGCTCAACGGTTTAAGGAAGAAAGAAGAAACAAGACAAGGAATGGCTCTCAACAGACACTTGGAAACTAATAGAGGAGAGGAGAAAAGTGAAAGAGAAAATGATTCAATGCAAAGATGGACAAGAGAAAGAGACGCTGAACTCAACTTACACAGCACTGGACAAAGAAGTGAAGAAGAGTGCCAGGAAGGACAAAAGACAATTCTATGACAACCTGGCTACTGAAGCTGAGAAGGCAGCAGGCAAAAAGGGACCTGAGGACACTATATCAGATAACCAAGTCTCTATCCGGGAAGAGATCAACACAAGTGAAACCTATAAAAGACAGCCAAGGGAACCCAATTACCAAAGAAGAAAGACAGATTAAACAATGGGCGGACCACTTCAAAGGACTCTTGAACCGACCACCACCTACAACCCGTCCAGTAATACCAACAACAGCACGTACACAACTGCAAGTTGACACCAATCCTCCAACGAAAACTGAAGTCATGAATGCAATCAAGCTTCTGAAAGCTGGAAAAGCAGCTGGACCAGATGGAATACCCCCGGAAGCACTGAAAGCGGACCCAGAGACGACGGCAGATATGCTGACTCCATTATTGCAAAAGATCTGGAAAGAGGGTAAGGTGCCTACTGACTGGAAGAAAGGTTACCTAGTGAAACTACCAAAGAAGGGCGACCTAGGACTCTGCAAGAACTGGCGAGGAATCATGCTCCTGTCGACGCTAAGTAAAATCCTGAGTCGCATCATGCTGGAGAGAATAAAGGACGCACTGGATACAGAACTCCGACCAGAACAAGCTGGATTCAGGAAAGGCAAATCATGTTCTGACCAAATTGCAACTCTACGCATTATCATCGAACAAAGCATGGAATGGCAATCAAATCTCTACCTCAAATTCATAGACTTTGAGAAGGCCTTCGACAGCGTTGACCGCCAAGTAATTTGGAAACTACTCGAGTACTCCGGCGTACCCCAAATATTCATCAACCTTATTCAACAGCTGTACGACAACGGCACATGTCAAGTGATCCACAACGGAAAACTCAGCGAAGCGTTTGGAGTAAACACAGGAGTCAGACAAGGGTGCTTATTATCACCAATGATATTCCTAATTGTGGTGGACTGGATTATGCGTCAGACAGTGGGAAACGAGAAGACAGGGATATCCTGGACCGACGTGAAGAACCTAGGAGACCTGGATTTTGCGGATGATTTATGCTTGATGTCACACAAAATCGAAGACTTACAAGCAAAAACCGACAAACTGGTCGAAGAAGCAGCAAAGACAGGACTCCAGGTGAACATAGACAAGACGGAGGTTATGAAAATAACCAACCAACAACAGCAGCAACATCCAGTGCCAATCACCATCAACGGGAGGGATTTGAAAGAGGTTACTTCTTTCACTTATCTGGGGAGCATTGTCTCAACTACAGGAGGAACGGACGAGGATGTCAAATCGAGAACCGGGAAGGCGACAAACACATTCATCAACCTGAAACCAATCTGGAAATCTTCGTCACTCACCATCAACAACAAAATTCGGATTTTCAATACAAACGTGAAGTCAATTTTGCTTTACGGATCAGAAACTTGGCGGGTCACCAAGAATATTTTCAACAGGTTGCAGACCTTTATCAACAACTGTCTTCGCTCCATACAGAAGATTAGATGGCCAGAAAGAATCACAAACAAGAAGCTATGGGAACAAACGAAACAGGAACCAATCGCCCAACAAATATGCAGGAGGAAGTGGAGATGGATTGGACACTCGCTGAGGAGGCCGTTGAGTAACATCGCGCGTCAAGCCCTCGAGTGGAACCCGAAAGGGAAGCGGCGAGTGGGACGTCCAAGGGTGACATGGAGGAGATCGTGTGAGGAGGAGATGAAACAGTATGGAATAACATGGACGCAAGTGAAAAGAACAGCAGAAGACAGAAGCAAGTGGAGACGTGTAGTTGAAGCCCTATGTTCCACTAGGAACCCAAGGGAACAATAATATAAAACAATAATACAGTTTAATTTGAAGTCGGACCACAGTTCGCACTGGAAACGTAACTTATTCGAATGAAAGTGTGTGGTCTGCTTGCTGCCACCGAAAGCAAGTATAAGCGCACAATGCCGTTTATATTTGATTGGTTCATATGAATATTCGAATACCATTGATGTTAACCAGTACTGCTTGCTAACAAGATTGAAGTGATCTAAACACTGGACGGAAGTCTTTAACATTTTGAGAGGAGATCATCAGAGGTGTACCCGGTTTAATTCAAGAATCCGGGTATTCAGTCTTCCTGGTTGATGTGATCAGTGGTCAACTGCTCATTTCAATAAATCGGTAGTATATAGCGTCCATCATCAACATTCCAACTGTTGAGCAAGGGAACTGCTATAGTGATCTAGTTCAAATGAGCCAGATGAGTTCATCATTTGTTTTGATCCCCTAAAAAAGCATGTTTCTCTGATATTTGTGTTGTCAATTGATTGTATTGGATATATTTATGAATGACATATGAAATATTTTGCGCAATTCCTGAAACTACTGTGATAGGTCGACTGAACAGGTGTTAGAGTTGGATTCACCAACTGATATAATCGAAGATTTCTTTTCAGTAGAATCACTCCCGGCTTTTCTTGTTATGAAGTAAAAAATTCGTTATTATTATACCTGTAGCCATGTATATAGTGGACAGCTTTAAATAGAGAATATGATTGTGAATTTAAAATCAGATGACACACTTAGTGGACTGAATTCAATTACATAACAGCTGGAGACAGGTGACAGTGCATCGCCAAAATAATATATTCAGCGGAAAGAAAACTAATGGCTGAAGAATGGGCTTCGTAAAGGTCGGCAGTACAAAGGTGATAGCATTCATTCAGGTGACGCAAGAAATGAAGTAATAAAATGTAGTGATACCATCAATAATAAATTACGGTGGCTTTCGAATGTTTATATCTAATGACAATCTAATGAATAGTTTTCGGTAAAGCGAACAGTATAACGTGAAGAACATCGTAAGTGAAATGTTTCTATCCTGACAACACAATTTAGAAATAAAGGTGAGCAAGAAAGCGTTTAGTCTTGGGAAGTCCAGTTGAATAAACACTTTCTGACCGAGCTCTAACAGAATATGAAATTATGGTCTGATAGATCCTAATAATAAACATCTCTTGTTACATAGTGAATACACATGCAAAATATACGCACTAATGTCTAAGGAATTTGGTGTATAAAATTATATTCGTAAAATCTCAGCGAAATTGAAATGATTAATTCCAACGTTTCGTTCGGCAATCTGATCCGAACTTCTTCAGGGAAATTAATCGAATTAAAATAAACAGGTTTATGTATAAAAGGAACAACTCATGTTTTTTTAAATTTTGTCCAATCATGACCAGATTGCTGAACGAAACGTTGGAATTAATCATTTCAATTTCGCTGAGATTTTACGAATATAATTTTATAAATGTCTACTTCTCACTCAGCGCTCAATTATTTTGCAGCTATCCGGTCACATCTTGATCACAGTTCATATGAAGTATTTGGTGTATATTACTAGAATTTATATCATAGTTTACGTGATGCCATGTGTCTATTCAGATTGATGGAAATGATGGTGTCGTAAACAAATACGGACGGTGTTATACAGTAATATAAACTGATGATCACGTTTCGAGCACAAACTATTGCCACTCATAATCATATCAAGTTACTCACACAACTTTTTTCCTTCATTTATATACATGTGTGGAATTAACTAGATATTTGAATAAAAACCAATATGGGATAATGTTCATTTAGAAATAATAATATGAGTGTTATTCATCAAATACAATCAGATGGGAGATAAGACAAGTGTTTTTATAGTCATGATAAGTAACTTCTTAGGATTCAAATGAACTGTCGTCAAGATTTGAAAGAATAGTTCTAAAATATTTGGGCGCCGAGTGAGAAGCAGACATTTCTAAAATATTATATTTGTAAAATCTCAGCGATAATGAAATGAGTAATTCCAACGTTTCGTTCGGCAATCTGATCCGAACTTCTTCAGGGAAATTAATCGAATTAAAATAAACAGGTTTATGTATAAAAGGAACAACTCATGTTTTTTTAAATTTTGTCCAATCATGACCAGATTGCTGAACGAAACGTTGGAATTAATCATTTCAATTTCGCTGAGATTTTACGAATATAATTTTATAAATGTCTACTTCTCACTCAGCGCTCAATTATTTTGCAGCTATCCGGTCACATCTTGATCACAGTTCATATGAAGTATTTGGTGTATATTACTAGAATTTATATCATAGTTTACGTGATGCCATGTGTCTATTCAGATTGATGGAAATGATGGTGTCGTAAACAAATACGGACGGTGTTATACAGTAATATAAACTGATGATCACGTTTCGAGCACAAACTATTGCCACTCATAATCATATCAAGTTACTCACACAACTTTTTTCCTTCATTTATATACATGTGTGGAATTAACTAGATATTTGAATAAAAACCAATATGGGATAATGTTCATTTAGAAATAATAATATGAGTGTTATTCATCAAATACAATCAGATGGGAGATAAGACAAGTGTTTTTATAGTCATGATAAGTAACTTCTTAGGATTCAAATGAACTGTCGTCAAGATTTGAAAGAATAGTTCTAAAATATTTGGGCGCCGAGTGAGAAGCAGACATTTCTAAAATATTATATTTGTAAAATCTCAGCGATAATGAAATGAGTAATTCCAACGTTTCGTTCGGCAATCTGGTCCGAACTTCTTCAGGGAAATTAATCAAAATTAACATAACAGAGGTTTATATATAAAAGGCACATCTTTTGTTTTTAAAAACTTTGTCCATTCATGATTCATAAACACAAGTATTAACAAGTATAATAAACAAAATTGTATGAGCTGTGATTTGACCTCGGACTTACAAATATTGGTCTACCTTTGTTAAACATTTTAAACAGAGTGTGCATACGTGTGTGGGTAAAGTTGTAAAACATTTCTTAACGTCTCCATAGGAAGATATAGACAGTCAGGAATTTGACCAAGTATTATTAATTAGTGATACATATCCATTTTTATTTATTAGTCAGGATTTCCTATGCATCAGCTAACATCAAACCTTCATGTCTGTTCAAACTGCTAGTATCTAGAATTTTATGATTAGACGTATTTTCAAAATTATGGTGTTTAGGATTAAAGTTTAGTTTACGCACCCTGTCAAGCTTATTGCATTGTCTTCTTTCTGAATATTGAGCTGTTTTATTCGACCTACTGGAGTTTTCAGGTGACTCGACAGCTACGTAAATCCGTAGGGAAACGTTGAAAACCAGGGATTAGTGGACAGCTGCTGTTTCATCCTAGTTTGGAAATCATCGGCAGTACGCACCCACTGGGATTCGAACCGAAGACCCTCCAGGTACAAGGCAAGCTCGTGTACCATTCAGCCACTGGGACCCAATTCAACGGCTCATGAATTCTAACTTCTACCAATTCGTGAATTGGTAGAAGTTAGAATGGTATACGAGCTTGTCTTGTAACTGGAAGGTCCTGGGTTTGAATCCCAGTGGGTGCGTACTGCCGATGATTCCTAAACTAGGATAAAACAGCAGCTGTCCAATACTCCCTGGCTTTCAATGGTTCTCTAACTGATATCAGTCCGTGATCAACTCGTCCAAACATAACAAACCCTTACAAACAAAACTTTAGAAAACATATAATAATATCAATGATCGGTTTCCTACGTACAGAATAGAATGAGCTGACTTTTGGTTGGAACATGGCTTCCATCATTCAATATCAACCATAACTCCTTTGTTTCTATATTGAGTCGCAAGACTGAATATCATTATAGACATTAATATTGAGCAGTATTAAACTCATCGCTCTAAGGGCAACGCTACCGAAATACTATAACATGCTGAATGCTCTGTCTGGAATGTATATTTTTGTCTAACAAGTTGAGATTATCGAAATTAGGACCATTATGAATTTAACGACAATAATTAAATTGTATTCATACAGTAGGGAAGAAAAAAAGTCTTAGCATGCCTCGATTTCTGATGATAATTTTAGTTTTAAAAGTGTTTTCGGAAACTCTTTTTTGTTATCCTTTTGTCGCTGGATGGATTCATTTGCTCATTCTATGCCAAGGGGAATTTCTGAAAGGCTAGTGACGACATTTTCTTATTATCCTGAAAGCATCACACTTTAGATGACGTAAACTGTCTGAGTGCTAAAATGAGATTTCTTGAATAATAATGGCTATAAATATATTTAATCTAATGAATATATACAGCAATAAAGGAATTATTAGTGATATTTGGGGATGGAAGCCTTGTTACAGCCGAAAACTTGGTCACTTGGTAGTAAGTAATTCCACATTGGTTTGTTTATTAGATATATCACAAAGTGAAACAGCATTATTCACTGGATGACGTTTGGAATACAATTCGTCATTGGTCATAATCATAATGATTATAATTTCACGACTTCGAAACTTGAGTTCTATAGTTTTCTTTTTTCTCTTCTATTTGTCGTCTTTGGGGTAGTAGAATTTCCCAGATTTCCTGGTGGAGAAGTGTTGAATCATTCTTACCTATACATAGATAGACGAGAAAACATAACGATTCAAACTTTCGACCCCACGCAAAATGTATGGTGGAATTATATAGATCACACATTCACTGTACTTGGAACACAGGATATAGATAGATTTTTCGAACAAAATAAATCAAAGGTAGAGGCAATTCAATTCACTTATGAATTGGAAAATCAAGAAGGAAAGCTTCCAATATTAGGTTGTAGCGTAAAAAGGAATGAAGATGGGAGTTAAATACTAGTGTTAACAGGAAACGCACACATTCAAACATATATTTGGATTTCCGATCATCCCTTCCTATGTCAGTGAAAATAGGATTGATTAAATGTTTAAGTGACAGAGCACAAAAACTAAGTAGTACCAAGGAAAATCTAAGACAGGAAGTGAAGCATATAAGTGAAACGTTGAACTTGAATAATTACCCCGATAAATTAGTGAGAAAATATGTAGGGAAATGTAAATGTGAAATAAACAGTAACAGCAGTGATGATAATAAAAACAATAGTAATAATAGTATCATTAATGATGACATGCACGTCAAACATGAACGCAGGATAATGAAAACAACAATAAGGAATATAAATCATCAGTAGTAATTCCATACAAGGAAGGAACCTTAGAAACCCTACACAGAATTCCTAACAAGGCAGGAATAAAAATGGCATTCAAACCCACAAACTCAATTAGAAACAATCTTTGTCGGTTAAAGGATCTATCCTTTTTAGCCTTAAAAACAAAGCAATTTAGTTTATCGAATACCCCGCCTGCAATGATTGTCAGGTCAGATGCATAGGTCAAACTGGTAGAACAGGGGCATTCAGACTGGTCGAGCATAAAAAGCTAGCAAAATATAGATTTAGTTGACTCGAATAAGATAAGAATTCCAGGGAATAGTTCAGGTATAGCACTCACTAGATGCAATTACACAAAAGCAACCATATAATATGATGAGAAAGGATGACGGTTTTAAAATCTAATTTAACAGGGTGAATGAAGGAAGAGATTGATAACAGAAGCTCTGTTTATCGAATCAACTACAAACGCGTGTAATAGGAACGATTCAACACCTGTCCAGCCAGATATCTGGAAAATTCTACTACCCCTAGGACAACGAATAGGAGAGCAAAGAAAACTATGAAACTCAAGTTTCGTAGTCGCGTGATTATGACTGATATGATTATGAGCAGTAATACATTTTTTTTCGAAACTGTGTCATCCAGTAAATAATACTGTTTTACGGTGTGATAGCATTCTCTAGTACTTGCTATATGGCTGACAAAACCTCACTGAAACATGAACAGTCACTAAACGCTTCAAAAGCAGAAAAACGGAGATTGTCCGTTGTTGGACCCATGTTGGTTTCTTGTAAATGTTCTTGTAAATCCAACAGTACTACAGTCGGCTGCAAGTTCAAGTGGTGGTGAATTAAGAGCGACAGAGATGTGCCACTGAGCACTTTATTTCCCTTTCTGGAAGCGAAGAATAAATACTTAAATAAAATTTAGCAAATCATATTGCTTCCCTATGGTTTCAAGATGTCAGCGTTTGCCCGAAGGGCCACACGCCTTTGACAAATTATACAGATGCTTGAGAACAGCTCGATGAAGCTGGAACAAATCAACAATATCAGTTCACTGTCGTAATTCAAGGGATACTTGCTCTCCCCTTTAAATGGCCAGTAGGATATAAGCAGTGTCTTCAGTCAAGTCCTTCTTAGTTTGATTACTGAGTGAGCAAGTGAGATAACTCACCATCTTGATGCTTTTTCATTGGTGTTTCTGTCTGAGGCTTCCTGCTGAACGCCTCTGACCACTAAAAGGCATGTTCTCATTTTTACAGAAGTAACGCTCAATTAACAATCACTAAGTTGATTTTGTAACGACAGCAGGAGTGTGAAGTATAGGTAAAATGAAGGACATAGATAGGTGTAACGAAATGTTTCTCTTCTTTGTTCTTTACATAATCCAGAGCATAGACATCAGTTTGAGAGACAATCCAATTTCAAATGTTTCCAAAACGAAACCGCTTATGAAACAGTTTTCTAAAACATTTAACAATCCATTTGTATGGAACAGTGAAGATAAAGTAATCTCTTAAATGGCTATATATCTTGCAAATGAAATTCAACCATAATCAGAACCTCGTTTCATAAACAAAACTATACAAACCTTTGACTACTTATTCTGTGAAGGGTAATCTTATACTGATATGCAGTTATAAATCTGATTCTTATTCAACAAGTGGTTTGATTTATTGCATATTCTGAACGTGCAAATTCTTTTAAACTTTAGTAGATTGCATTCCAACTCATGGGTGAATTCTCTTTCGTAAAGTGAACATCATGAATTAGATCCCTTACAAGGTCTTAAACCAGGCTGAAAAATATGAAGGAGTTACTCAGTTGCTAATGGATGCGTCATCAATATGTATCGTGGCCAAATATGCACTGAGATTGAATAAAATCCTTACGAAACTCAGAAACTATGTGGAATCTGCAATAATATGGTTGCGCAGTATTTTGTTAGACCCTGAAAATGGAAACATTCTACTTAACTAATGTTTAAAACGATTCATTGCAAAATGTACATAATTTCGGAGTACAATATTGGATACAATGTGCTACTCAACCTCTCGTCTTCCCACCGCCCTATGCTGTCTACTTGCTTCACTACTAACCGTGTTGTGTCCTTCGGGTTTTCCAGGAACCTCTCATTTTCATCCGAAGACTATTCTGAACAGCTTCTACCAGCAGTCAAGGCTCCAGCAGTGAACACTCTTGTCGATTATATTATTATTTTTTTGCACAAGCAGACTTTAGCTGTATCACCAAGTAACCATTAATTTATATAACTCGTTAACTGTGTTTTTCACAGTGTGATGTAACAGTATCATTTCATTAGCTCGGATTTCTACTCTTATATTCGTTCCTTTACACATGTCACTATAAAGTACCCTACAGATTATTGGTGAGACCAGGGTGATCTCAACTCGCAGCCTTCTAATCTGTAGTCCGACAAGCGAACTTGCACAGTCTTATATGGATGAGTCAGTTGACGTATATGCTTGAGGAGCTGGGACGGCGTCCTTGAACCTAATTCACATGCAGTGAGTAATTACTAGGACCGTTTCTTTTCAGAGACAACCCTTCTTTGGATAAAAACTGCTTTGCTATCTGTGACTTATGACCTTGGGCAGCAAACAGGTAACTAAATATTTTCATCTCTTTTTCATCAGATTGGTTGATGCTGAAAAGTTTCCATTGTGTATGATTATTATTGTTGTTCGGAATAGTGGTTATTATTACATATATATATGTATATATTATTACTCTATGCATAAACTGATCGATTATTTTGTGTTTGATAGATGTCTGAATGAATATTTTTGCTATATCGATTGATTTTTGATATAAGAATAAAACTAGTGGAGTGTGGTAGAGTGTAATTCCATTATTCGTAAATTTTGTTTTGATACAGTCTCACAGTGATATACAGTAGTATTTACTGATGACGTTTCGAGCACAATTTATTGCTCATAATCATATCAAGGCAATCACACGACTTCCTTAATTCATTTGTATAATTCCGTTGATTTTCACTTGATTCGATTAGTAGTAGTATTTTCCATATTTCGGGTATGAGTGATGATTCATTCCTATTGCATGTGTTGGGTGTACATTCGATGAACAAAGATTCAGTAATCAACCTCTCTCTCTCCACCTACATAGATTACTTTTAAGAAGTTTAACCCTCTCCCACCCTATTGTGTGGTTGTGTGTTAATGCATGCATTGCAATTGCTGAGTTTTTTTCTAAATTACTTATCTTCTCGGGGTCAACCATTCTTACCATAGTTACATTCTTATGTTCCGACAATCTGACTACCCCTGACCTACTAGTTTGACCTATGTAAATGACTTAGCTTACAGTCATTGCAGGGTATTTTGTAAATTATATTATTTTGTCTAATTGGGTCCACTGGGTCCTTTAACCTACAGAGCTTGTCCCTGAGTGAGTTTGTAGGTTTAAATGCCACCCTAATTCCTGTTTTATTTAGAATCCTACATAGGAGTCAATTGATTTTCGTTGAAAATGAACTCTGTGCAAGTATGTTAAAACTGTTTAT
The DNA here is from genome assembly GCA_944472155.2 of Trichobilharzia szidati. Taxonomy (NCBI): domain Eukaryota; kingdom Metazoa; phylum Platyhelminthes; class Trematoda; order Strigeidida; family Schistosomatidae; genus Trichobilharzia; species Trichobilharzia szidati. The sequence continues at coordinate 64,877,135 of OX235277.1, read as the reverse complement.
GTATATATATATAATAATGACTTCGGCCTGTAAGCCACTGACGAGAAGGCAACCAAATAAAAGATGATACCACTTTATTCTGCAAAAGTGTAGTTCTTGATTTGTTGGAATTCATTAAGGGGAATAAATGTATGAAACAGGGGTTCAATGATGGTGAGTTAAATCCGTGGCTGAGTAAAATCAAATGGAGGTAGACGCAGGTCGACTATGGCGTTAATTGCTAAATCTTGTGTCTCGTCAGTTTCAGGTGAAACAAAAGAAAGGATAGGTGGAGAAATGACCAGTACGTGAATATATAGGTACACACATACATAAACATATATAATGTACAGTCAAAAATAAAATGTGAAGATACAGTTTTAATAGATAAAATGTTTAAACGAGGTCACCAATTAATTTCCAAGGCACTTTAATTTTCTTTGATTATAGCTTGATTCCACACAGTACTTTTAGTAGAAGTATGGAATTATCAGCATGTGATATCGGTAGACCAAATTTTGTACACCAACCATCGATATCAGGTGTACGTCGGCCAGGGTTATCTTAAGCAAAGTAAGATGTGCATAGACACTATGTAGAACAGCCAAACCATAATTCAGTAATTCTGTCTTCATAAGATTACAGGATAAACTCTTTATGAACGTCTTTGAGAAAATCAATGTTTGTTTAATATGTTTTTTTCATCCCATAATATATAAGTTTAAAACAACTTATAATGGAACTAGACAAATTAACATGAAGAGCCTCGAGAAACACTATGTTACCCAACGTTGATATACGGTGCGCATTTATCCCCATGAACAAATCCAAGAATTCAAAAGACCTACAATCATTTTACCAATATCAATTTACATGAACAATCAGGAACATCTCTGGCACTGGAATACTGTGAAAACACTCAATGGATGCCATATAACCGGTACAAGCCTGATTTGGTAATCAACAAAACAGATCACACCATAATAGTGTAAGTAAGAGGATTATTCCCAATAAAGATGGTTGCAATCAGAAACCAGTCTGCAAGAGGAAAATGCCTACATGTGAGTTTCAACTGTCTTACCATCAGAATAAGAAGTAAAAATCCCACTTAAATAAAATTAGAGTTAACAGACAAGGAAATATTCTCACCGCTGAATCATTTTTGACAACTGTATAATTGTATTTACATTCAAGAAAGGATTCATCAAAACCCATTGGATACTAAGTCTTTGAAAATAAGGTGTATATGTCATGTGAGGTGTATTCTAAAAGGGAGTGATTAGAAAACGGGAGTTAGGTTTGCATAATAAATTTGAAGAAATATATTATCCATCTGTGAATAGATCCACTGAACTGAAACTAATGGAAATAACAAAAACGTGTTCATATAAATCCTGCATGAGAAGTGTAATAAGCAATCCATATTTGCTTAGCTTTTGTCTCCTGTTCTATAGAATGATACGGTATAATTTTACACTTATTACGTAATTCCAATTTCCGTTTAGCAATATTTGCTTAGTTATTTCCTTCTAAATTTCTCCCAGTTGATCACGTAATCACCTCGCAATTTCCTCATCAGACGTTATTTTTCATGAAACAATTATTTGGTGAATTTGCATTGACGCATTCATTAACTTTTCTTTCCGCTATCTGACTTCTACCTCGTATGACGTAAAGAACTTTCTAAAGCCTAATCACCAGTTTCTTCATGGGTTTTTTGAACTCTTTTTCAAATACAAATATGAATGTACGGCTCCTGAAAATAACTCGCCAAAAAGAAATAATGAAAATTCTTTATTACGTGAACTTTTCACTAATCGTATCATTTCATTCTTATAGCAAGACTGGACGTAGGCCTAGTAAAGGTGGAAGACGAAAGACTTGGTAAATGAATGTTTTTTTGCAATCTGGTATTTGTATATAGCTAAATTTTGTACACCTTATTTTCAAGGTACCATTTGGAAAAATTTATTCAGTATTTTGCTACTTTTGGCTTTCAAATTGTGTATCATTTCGTCTTACTTTCCACCTCTCCCATTCATCTCCACAACGAATTTTCCTTTGCTTTCTCTGGTATCGAATCTATCTCTCTGCTATTTAATGTTTTTATGCCGATGAACATCTGTTTGTTCATATAAAACTGACAAATCTTTTCAGTAGCACACTCCAAAAGAGGGACTATAATTTTCCAATGAAAGAAATTGAACCACAGAAATGAAACCAAACAAAAAGTAAAAATAATCGTCTATTCAGCAGTCAACGTATGCAAAGAGGCAGAAGCCATCACAGAACCAATGGTGTGACAATAATGATCTAGAATCTGGCAATACTCTCCTTCTCACGATGAGGATCACGAGAGAAGACGAATATGTTTATTCACCGAGAATTGGCACTTCTGACTTCTCACTAGTTTTCAAAGCACAGATATTGTCTCGGAAAAGAACAATAATGACTTTGGAAATAAACTCTTCAGTTTGCAGATGACAAAAATGTAATAAGTAAGCTTTCACTGTATTGTCATAAAGCCTCACGTATATCAGTTAGAAATTTTTGTTGTCCTATGCCGAATTACTTGAAACAAATTTATCTGGTAAAGGATGACAATGGAAAGTCAATCACTGGGCTGAACAATTCAAAAGACTCCTAAACCGACCGGAACAGGCTGGATTCAGGAGAAACAAGTCATGCATTGATAAGATCGCCACATTACGGATCATCATTGAACAGAGCTTGATATGGCAGTCACCTCTCTGTGTCAACTTCATCGACTTTGAAAAGGCCTTTGACAGCGTCGATCGATAGGTGTTTTGAAAACTACTACGCCATTATGGGGTGCCACCAACAATTATACATCTCATCCAACATCTGTACGACAATGCTGCATGTCAAGTAATCCACAACGGGAAACTCACGGGATCCTTCGAAGTGAAGATAGGAGTGAGACAAGCTGGCTGCCTACTATCACCAATGATTTTCCTGATTGCAGTAGACTGGATAATGCGACAAACAGTGGGCAATGAGGAAAAAGGGCATAAAATGGACTCACACAAAAAACTTGGAGGATCTGAACTTCACCGATGATATATGTCAGATTTCCCACAAACTGAAAGATATGCAAGCAAAAAGCAACAAGTAAGCAGAAGAAGCATCAAAGATAGGACTTCAGGTGAACATAGATAAAACAGAGGTGATGAAAATTCCTGGGCAACATCACCAAAAGCAACAACAACAACTGAAAACAATCAGCATAAATGGGAGGAACCTGAAAGAAACAACCTCCTTTACCTACCTGGGAAGCATCGTTTCAACTACAGGTGGAACTGACGAGGATATCAAAGCAAGAATCGGAAAAGCGAGACAAGCTATCACTACCCTCAAGGCCGTGTGGAGGTCAACAGCACACAGTATCGAAAATAAGATCCGGATTTTCAACTCCAATATGAAGTCAGTGCTAAAATACGGATCAGAGACTGTGCATCATAAAGAGCATCTCAAACAAGCTACAGACCTTCATTAACATTTGTCTTTGCTCAATATTCAAGATCAGATGGCCAGAAAAGATCAGCAACAGAGATTTCTGGCAATGAGCGAACCAACCAGGAACCGATTGTGAAACAAATAGGCAGGAAGAAATGGAAGTGGACTGGCCATACTCTGAGGAAACCATCAAGTGACATCACTAGACAAGCCATTGGTCGAGTGGAACCCGAAAGGGAAGCGGCGAGTTGTTCGTCAGTGCAAGGGTGACTTGGAGGAGGTCATGTGAAGAGGAATTGAAAACGTGTGGGTAGACATGGAGCCAGGTGAAGACTCAGGCAGAATACCGAACTCAATAGAGACGCACGGCTGAAACCCTATGTTCCTCTAGGAATTAAAGGAAACAATAATAATAAATAACAATGCCAAATGACATCGTACGCCTGGCGTTCGAGTGGAATCCAAGTGTTAAAGCGACGAGTGGGTCGTCCTAAGCTGACACAAAGGAAATCCTGAGAACAATAGATGAGAGACTTTGGTCAAATGTGAAGCTAGCCAGCTAAAATAGGAACTGATGTATTGTTGAAGACGTATGTTCCACTCGGAAACAAGGGAAGTAATAATGATATCACACGCAGAACTAAGACATGCACTTCAAGTTGAAGAATGCAAGCTGAATCCTTTTTACACTTTGTTCCAAACATTCAACAACTGCGTGGACAAACATCAGTCAACTCTCTACCAACCGACACTTGAAAGTAGTTTAATGCTGGCCAATTGATGATTTCAATAAAGACTACTTCGAGTTCCATTGGAAGAAGTATTTACGTTGTAAGGTTTACTACTTTGCTTATATTCCAAACAGCGAGAATTGATGTTCCACATGCTAACATATAGAAAACACGAAAGGGAGACGGTGGAAGTACTAAACAAGAAATATACGCCAAAACAGGGATTTAAATTTAGTTTTTCATACATTTTGCACATCACAATGTCAGTCTACTTTCAAGTTTTCGTTTAAATAGATTTGACAGATTTCAAGTACTGACACGAACTGTTGGATGTTGGAGTACCATTGAAAACTTGGTGGTGATTAACAGTTGTTTTGACGCGCGGGAGTAGGCAATCATGACCACACCAAATGTCTGAGGTAGATTTTTAAGATTACGAGGCGAGCTTTCGTTAATCATTCAGACATAAGGACGAAATTCAACGGCTCATCGACTCTAACGACTGTCACTTCACGAGTTTTAGAGCCACCGTCTAACTAACATCATCAGTGATTATTGCTGGTCACACCTGGCTTGATGACATACACTAGTCACCAATTCTTAAGGACTTGCTTCATTAACCAAAGTTCATGCGTGTAGCTTCCTCAATAGTCTGAAAAAACTATCCAATGCTTTCTAAGTTTCAATGATTCTCTAAATGATACCAATGTTTGACGAAATATCAAAATGATGTACCATCAAATACTGCCGTATTCTGTGGTCACATTGATACAAGATGAATGAATTTACGTTAGTTAATGGTCCAAGGAACAAAGTTCAGTTGTACAGAACGTGATCAAATGTTTGAGAATTAATAGCATTGGAAGGCAGTGTCATTATATGCCTGATGAACATAAGATAATTGCGTAATTACAGATAATTAACTGAAGTGGAAATGATGACGAGTAAAATCAAAACAAAAACACCATGACGTCATAACAGAAGTGAAAAACAACAATTAGAGCCAGTCATTATTGTACTGAGAAATTAATCACACTATCTCCCTCTTCACTTCACTCAGAATAAACTCTGAGTGACGATAGACATTCACAGGACTAAAATTTCAGACTTCTCAGTCTGCTCATTTTGATATTTTGAAGGAAAACAAAATAATTTTGATATATTTCACTTATAATTAGCTGATGCAATTCATCGTTTGTTTACAATGCAATGCCGTACTGATTAATAATAAGAGAATAGTTAGGCAGTGACACGGTAAGTATACATAGATCATCTTCAATATTTGATATGCATCGACTCTACTCAGCCCATCTGGTCTCTAGTTAAGGTAATACAAAGAAGAATAAAAATAAGCAGAATTTGTTTATGTAGATGGTGAATGGGGAATTCTCTTCAAATCCATAAATAACTGAAAGCTTTAACTGTCACATTTATCTTATCATATAAGAAAACAGATGAATTATCCATTTAGTCTTTGCAACTAAGCCTGTAACAGAGAGTAAGAAGACAAGTTCAGCATGACTAATTTAATGTTGACAAAAATGATCATAACTCCATTAAGGATAAAATTTAACAATACAATAAAATAGGATCAGGATGTCTTTGACAGTTAAAATAAATAACTTGTTAGAATGTTATAACATGATATGAAGTGAATATATTTTAACACTTGTTATTATCCTCTGATTTGACTTGTGGTAATAATATCTTGCTAATTTGTTGTATTTGCGTAAAGTCACTTCTACTGCGTGTTCAGTGTAGACTCGACGAACTAAGATTCAAAAATCAATCTCTCTCTCTCCAACTACCTATAATACTTCCACACAACCTATCGTGTGATTGTGTTTTAATGCATTCAGTGTGATCGCTGAGTTTGTTTCTGAATTACTTGTCTTCGTGGGACCAATCATGCTAACCGTAGCTAATTTCGTGTGTTCTGAAAATCTCACTATTCTTCATCTAATAGTTTGTCCTGTGTAAGTGACCTGAATCACAGTCTTTGCAAGGTATTTTGTAAAATGTATCATTTTGTTTAACTGGATAGACCGATAGGGTCTTTTAGCCTTCAGAGGTTATCCTAACTGAGTGAGTTTATAGGTTTGAATGCCTACTTAATTGCCGCTTCATTGAGAATCCTACGTAGAGTCTCAGATGTCCCCTACTTATATGGTGGAACTGTAAGTGCTATATATTGTCTCCTACTTATATTATCACTATTGGTTTCGCTATTATTTTTATTTTACTTCTTGGCTTTTTTATATTTTAAATTTGTCAAATATATTTCAGCTATTTCCCCATATGCAATTTTACAATACTATAAAGTAGGATGAGATAGGATGACAGTGGAGGGAAGATTGATAACGGAAGCTATTTTTATCGAATCAGCTGGAACGTGCACGTTTTTTTCACAGAGTATGGCCAATCTACCTCCATTTCTTCCTGCGTATTTGTCGTACATTCAGTAAGGGCTGGGTTCGTTCGTAAATTGCCAGAGATCTTTGACGTTGATATTGTCCTTCTGGCGATCTGATCTTGAGTAGTATTGAGCGAAGAAATCTGTTGATGAAAGTGTGTAGTTCGAAATTGTTTGAAGTGTCATTCGTAACGCAATGCCAAATCTCTGATCTGTATAGCGAGTTGCGCTGACTTCATACTGTAGTTGAAAATCCAGAACTTAATTTCATTTTCCTGCTGAGTGGTGCTGTTGACCTCCACAGGGACTTCAGATTATTAAAACCTCGCCTTGATTCCCCAAATTGCGCACTTTCATATCATCATTAGTTTCGCCTGCTTGTAGTTGAAACGATGCTTCCAGATCGGTAGGTGAAGGAAGTTGCTTCTGTCAGATTTCTCCCATTTATTTTGATTGTTGTGTGCTGTCTCTTGTTGCTGTCGGCAGAGAAATGAGAGTGTTATGTAACTAAGCAAACGTAGCGTACTAATCGAAAAGCGCGCCAAGGTCGTTTATCGAGTATTAATAGAAACGAAAATTTAATGTGTTACTGAGTTAAGATCCACTTTCAATATTCCATCTTTATTGAATTTATCCGTTAAGAGTTTTAGAATAAGAACGAAATAGATATTCAATGCTTCTTAAATTTCAGTGATTTCATTAGTCTGTAATGACATTTCCTCTGAAATTGAAATATATGTATTCGTAACATTTCTTTATTTGATGTAATTTTGCAAAATAAATAACAATATTTGGGAGTCTTCTGCTGCAGATCTACAGGGTATTAGGGAAACTAGTTGACAAAAACTGGAAACGTTTATTTTCTGCAAACATTATTTTTAGGATAATTTATGACTAAATAAGTACATCCCGTTGTCATAAAAACTTGTTCCTTGTGAGGCAAAAAATTAAAGTTTAGTACTGGAAAAATAATATGCATGAATTAGCTATTAAATATTATAATGGACTGTTAGTACAGACAAAAATATTCTTTAAAGTAGTCCAGAGTAGAATTCACTTCAAAACTCTAACTATCATTAATCATGTGCATTTTTAAAAATGAAAAACTCATCATATGTATCACTATAACTAGATATCCTATAAATAAAACACACATTTACGGCCATGATGTACAAGTGGAAACTAAAACATCATGAGTTTTAAAAACGTGGTTTGTCCGGTGATTTTACAGACATTCATGAAGTATTATCTGATATCTGCCTCTGAAACTTTGATCTTCGAATCATGTACATATTAGATTTGAACAGTGCACATAAGTGGCATTGAAATGATAAGTTTCCGATTCTTATGTTAATTCATGTAAGTGACAGAGACTATTACGTGTCATTGAAATTTAATAATAAACAAAGAGCATCATTCATTGTAAATCGTATTGTTCCCCTGGGTTCCAAGTGGAAAATAGTACTTCAGCATCACACCTCCATTTTACTTTGTTTCCCGTTGTCGTATACAGCTATCGGTACGAATAACGGTCACCAGACTGTAAGTTAACATTTCATGTTCCAATCAGTAATCTGACGCTTACCATCACTTAGTGGTCTCAGAGTATTCTCCAGTATCTGTTTTGTAAGGAATTTTGATTGATTGATTGGAGGATTTCACCATGCGCTGACATCAGTTAGAGATGGTCTACAAACTCGCCTTGAAACAAGAATTTCCGGATTCAAACCCCGTGGTTGAGTACTGGTGAAGGGTTCAAAACCGCTATCCGGTACTCTCAGTTTTTCCAATGATTCTGTAACTGACGTCAGCTAATGATGAAGTCCTCTAACTAATCTCAGATTATGTGTAATCCACTTCCATTTAGTTCTGCATATCTGTTGAGTGATAGTCTTTCATCCATGTCGCTTGTCTTTTATTGCTGTCTGATCTTCAGTGTAAAGTTTCAGTAGCTGTTGATAATTTCTGTATTAGCCTGTTTCAAATACCTTTAGTGACAAACAGTGTAATTCTCTGAAATGTATAAAAGAATGGAGTTGAAAACAGTGATGAAGATCAAATCTTGTTCCTTGATCTTTATGCAGCATATCTTCAGATCTAGTAGTTTTCATCCTCATTTGTGTCACCACCTGTAGTTGATACAATGCTGACTACATGAGTAGAAGAAGTAAATCTCCTCAAATTCCTTTCGTTGATGTTGACTATTTCTCGTTGCTCTGGTGCAGGTATCTTCACCCTGTCTGTCTTCTTTGTGTCTACATGAAGCTCAGTGGCATTAGGTATAGGTCGTCCACGATATTCATATCTCCTCAGAGGTTTTTGTCAGTCCAGTGTATTCCTATGACCTTATTTATCCCCCAGAATCTGCCACATGATCCATTTCACTAGAATTACGAGTGTAATTGGTGAAATATAGAACTGACTAACTTCATTCTACAAACGACAGTCATTCATATACGAATAAGTCACTCAATCATGTCATGCTGATTGCGAAGTTTTTTAAGCTGAAAATTCTACATCTACAGAATTAACTATAAAACATGACAATCTGGTTTATCATACATTGATAGACCATTATATGTTTGCTGGTGAATTATTGAGCACAATTTATCGTTCTGAAATTATATCGACGCACTGTTCAAATAACTTTCAGATGTAGTTTATCCGGGTACAGATATAACCGTGAAAGATGGAAAACTTTCTTAAGGAATGTTTATTTGCAGTCTGGTATTTCTATGTAGCCAAACTATCTCCAGCGCACCATTTGCGCACATCTTCCATATTTTGCTAATTCTGTCTTTCATATTGTGTCTCTCTGTTTTCCTTTCATGTCTCCCATGTATTTCCGCAATACTGTGTCATTTGCTTTCTCTGAAGTGCCGATGAACACCGCTTTATGTGTACACTAGTGATAAATCGTATCAGTAGCACACACCACACCATGATATGCAAAACGTTTGGTTTTACTGATAAAAATAATTTGTTTATTTCCAGCATTAACGTGGGGCATTTCTACAGCGTATATTAGGTTAAAACGTTGGTGAATGAAGATGCAGTCATCAACTTGCAAATACACCTCTGAGAAGTTTGTCTCTGCTTTTCATGATTCCGTATTATTGAGGCAGTTGAGATAGGCAGTCTTGTCCACTGAATCTTCACCGAACTCGAGAAAATAAAATCAATCGACGAAATATGATGGAGCTACATCACTTTCGTTGATGACGTTTGTTTCTAGTTGTAGTGCGTTGGGTATCATCCGTACATCTGTCTTTTTTGTTTTCACTTGGAGTGCTGTCTTCCGTGATTCCTATTAAATGTAGTTGGTTTCTCCTTGTATATCTTCTAGTGCTTTTGACATTAGAGAATACCTGTCCACGAAATTCATATTGTCTAAGAAGTGTCCATCGCTCAAATGTATTCCTGTTTTCTTGTACCCCTAGTGACATTGATGATAGATATTACTAACTCCAGTCCACAAATAACAGTCATTCATGTTTGAATAAGTAACTCAATCATCTTTACAATGTCACTTCGACTGCAGCCTTTGCAGGTGCAAATCCTAAATCTACAGAATTGACTAAAGCACAAGACAATCTCGATTATCATACATTGATAGGTCATTATTTGTTTACTGATGAATTACCGAGCACAATTTATCGTTCTGAAATAATATCAAGGCACTCTTCAAATACCTTTCAGGTTTAGTTTATCTAGTTCTCAGTGCAACCATAAAAGACGAAAGACTCTGTAAGGGAATCTGGTTTCTATCTGTTGTCAAATTATGTACACCTTATCTTTACCTCACCATTTGCACACATCTTCCGTATTGTACTAATTCTGTCCTTCATATTGTGTTCCTTTGTTTTCGTTTCATTTCCCCCATTTATTTTCACAACGCTGTATCATTTGCTCTCTCTGACGTGCCACTGAACATTTCTTTGTCTATATACTACTGATATATCTTATCAGTAGCACAAGCCATACCATAATATGCAGTCCTTTGATTTCAGTGATAAAAACGTTTTTATCCATGGAATTAACATGCATCATTTCTATGACACATAATACGTTTAAAATGTGGTCAATAAAGATCTAGCCATCAACTTGTAACCCCAACTCTGAGAAGTTTATCTATATTCTTCATGATTCCGTATTACTGACAGCATTTCAATTTAGGAGCTGTTCCTAAAGTTGAAATAGGCAGTCTTGTCCACTGAATCTTCACTAAACTAGAGAATTACGAATGGTAATAAAATCAAAAGACGAGATATGTGTTGTTCTGCGACGTGTACTACTGAAACAATTTTTGAGAAACATATTCCGTACGAAATCCCCTGCTAGGTTAACGTGGAGCGCATTATTAATTTGAGAAGATTTGAATTGCAAGCAGTCTGGAGAACGATATGAAAAAAGTTAAATGAATATAAAAGAAATGACAAAGGAATATATTGTAAGGATACAAATTTTTATATGAGCTCTGTTCATTTTGCTATAAGTTTCATAAATGGAAATGAAGTTCACTTTATTCTGCCTTAACAGTATTTGGATGTGATCATGAGTAATAATTCATGCTTGAAGCACCAGCAGTAAATAATCAATATGATGCTGGATATTATTTGTTGGTTGGTGAATATCAGTGGATTCCAAGATGACCGTATCATCCTTTTCGGCTTTCGTGAGCCTGATATACGTGAAATGCCCAAGGCGTGGTGATATTCTCAAGGATATCGCAATCCAGGATCTATCTTTTGTTCTAACGGAAAGGGTTTAGGAGTTTGAAACGATAGCTCCTGGGTTCGAGGCAGTAGAAATCCTAGGACAAAATGCACATCTTAAATTCAGCACTAACCACGATCCACCAAATAACATGATGTTAATCCTCAGATTTCATCGCAGCATACACATCATGAGACGACCTGTCAACACAGACCAAACACTTCGGTTCATTACAATCTGATAGTGAAAAGTTGTGACTGACTAACGTTCAGAAGAAACACTCCGAGGTAAGGTCTTCTCTTCAAATAAATTATCTGCCAGTGTTTACAGTTCACCAATCCTTTCTCTAGTTAGACCGGAATAAAGCAACACAGAAGTCCCTTAGACCAGAAATAAATTGCACTGATTTTGATTTATTTCATTATTTGTCCACGATTAAGTTTGGTTCATTTAAAATTTAGATGCTTTGTCTTTAGAATGAAGTAAATTGCTTTATAATTGTCTCTTCCCTCTGATGTCTCAAAGTGTTTTCCTTTTTAAAGGCAGCTGGTCATTCATTTTATTCTCTCTTTGTCTTTCTTTGATGATAATGTCCAGTGTCAAACTGATAACCCCAATTAGGTCAGCGTGTTAGGTAGGCGTCTGAAAACTATTCAACGCATCCCACAGGTAATTTGATTTTATCAGACATTTAATATCCATGAAACAATATTATATAACGCCTGAGATACTCACTTTTGTCTTGAACGTTAAAAACTTTGTAGTGAGGAGAAAAAGTCTTATTTTTCAAAAAGTAACACGTAGAAGTGATAGGATAAGAGAATTCGTGTCTTCTTGAATATAGTTCAAGCCAATTTGATTCAGTTTTACTCACAGTTCTGAAAAGAAAAATTGGAAATTGCCCTGACACTGACATTTTCGATGTCATCCAGTGAATATTTGCCTCCACTGGTACTCATCAGATGGATGCAACTGCGTCCACTGAGGGGGTAAGGCTGTGATCACTAGGACTGAAGACACACATAGGTCGTATCACAGGTCAAAGCGTTATCTCAAGCACTAAGCAAACTATTTCTCCCACAAAATGAGTACATTTATTTTTCGACGGAGGGCCACCATGATGTATAGACTCCTCAGAAGAACGCTTTGATGATGTCTGAAGAACACATTTATGTGATCTCGTTAGTGATGGGCAGCAGTGAGATTGTTGATGCCTATTTTTGTTTGCAGACCTCACCAGTTTGATGAGCCTTGTTGCGTGATAAGCAATGTTGTTCTCCCAATATTGATAGAAAATGAAACTGTAATTCAAATGGCGTGAATTATATAGAGATATTGACGCTGTGGATATTCATCTTCCCTCTGGAGACAAGTGTAATCCAGATCAAAATCCTGAGTATATACTTGTTGTGGGTGAGACTATTTCATAGACTATTATTCAGAAAAAGAGAGATATATTAGGCTGGAAGAAAGACCAGAACCATATCAGAGATGATAAAGAATCCTCTGACTACCCTATAAACACTTTACTCAGTGAAAAAAGCGACTCAAAGGTAGTTAATTCAAATCCTCAAAAAAAACGACTGATAACAAGACTGACAAAAACAAACGTGTAGAACATATGAATGACAGTGAAAGTGGTAAAAAGGTACTATGTTTATTTCTATGTCCATATGGTCTTAATTCACATGTTCGAACTTTCATATCAAGTTGAAAATGATTATCCTCATTTAATCTCCCTGCGTTGCTACGCTGAATTAAGTAATAATAACAGTAACTGTTTGAATTTATGTAATAAAATGTGATCATACAGCCTTTAAGGATGAACTAAGCGAACAGATATCACAGCTTAGCTTCAAATTCTTCTATTTTGAGTGAATTCTTACCCACAGATAGACATTTGCCTTCGAAACTCTGTCATATTTAAACAAAACTCACAACAAGGGCGAAACGATAAATCTGTCTTAATCCTATGCGATTTATGTAGCAATATGAGAACGATGCCTGTAACCACCAAAACCAACACGTTGTGGTCTGAACGCACTGAAACAAGGTATGCTTTCAGAAACTTCCTCAAAGGACACACAGTTACAAAACGCTTCAAAGACGAACAAACAGTCAATAGTTGTTGTCAGATCGGTGTGCTTCTTTTCAGAAATGTTAACAACAAACCTCAAACTTATCCGAACAGTGCCATTACGCATCATGACAGATGAACAAACTTTCTATATGTGAAACAATTATTGCAGGAGAAAATTAGGTCGAACTAATTGATCAGAAAGGGTTACCTTAGAATCAGAAGCAATGAGTTCAACAAAGTAGGATCAAAAATCCATCCAGCGGAATCACACTCCAACGATTGTCTAGGGCAGTCTTTGATCAAAATGACCTTCGTTCACCCAAACACAATCCCGTCTTAAAACACACATTATCGATATCTTCGTCCAATCGCATAGAGAAGCGTCAGAATTCGAGACAAGTGATAAGAACCAAGTCAACAAATGATTCGTGAATGTCTGACAGATGAGATACAGTCTACGAGAAAAAACGGACATTATATATAAAATTAATTGAAACGTTGAAATAACTATGAAAATTGCGATTATATTGTTGAGGAGGCATTACGTAAACAACTATTCTGGTACAGAGCCTCTTTTAAATAATAAAACAGCCATTCGAATCAATAACCGGCCTGGAGTACTTTTCTTGTAATCTTATTCCATCACGAATAGTCTCAAGAAGTTTTAAAATTACCTCAACACTTTCAAAGACTAACAGTCACCAGCATAAGATTAACTCGCCGGATACAAGCACACCGTGATGTCGGCAACAGACAAGCTGTGGAACAATAATATCCTAATCCTGTCCGAAGGAGTTCAAGTTGGCTTTTGAGAATTCATTTTGATAATTAAATTGTATTTCAAGGAATAAAATCACAATTAACCTGAATTGAAGTTTTATGCATCAGTCTTCGGTTGTTTGTTCTCATCTATTTGTCTGTGTAGCATACCATGGATATGCTAAAAATATCACATCATTTTTGAAACTTATTTGAAATGAAATAGAAAACTAAACATCTTTAAAAAACGTTGTTTTTCATAAAATAATTTCCACGCCTTACACAAATGTCTGTAAACTGTCAGTGTTTAATGTTGCTCAATTGTACAGAGTCACTGGTAGATTCTAATTAAGCAGTTACTATTAAACAATAAAAACATATCAGTCAGTCGAAGCACACATAACATGGATGAGACAGGAAAAACAAATTTTCTTTGCTATAGAGCCATCCTAATAATAGAATCAAGTCAAAAAATCTTACAAAAAAGAAAGTTATGCATTCTTTAGGCTTAATTCGAGCGAAAATCAACGTCCACTTAGATAGATTTAAGAACAAGCCAGATAGTGAATTGAAAGAGTTGGATAATTCACCAGCCTCAGGTCTGATTAAGACACGGAATAATTCAGAATGAAATGTTTACTGCTGAAGGTGACCAAGCAGAAATCTTCTTCTGAGTCCCTCGATGAATGGAACTTGACAGAAAACCTTTTTATTCACTTGAAAGTAATGTATGAGGTAATTTGGCTCGTACAGCTCAGTGGTAACATTTGTAAGTGAATGCCTGGATGAAATAGATTAAAATCTACGGAGAGATATCAGTTCTTCTGATGCTACAGATGCATCTACGAGTATGAATTCGATAAGCAGCCAATTGTGACCAAAGGCCTCCTATCAACTAACTCCCATCATTTGTGTTCTCTGAGCTGGATGGTTTGGTTGCTTCAGTATCACACCCCATAGAGGGCCTATACGTTTCCAATGAAATAAATGGAACCAAAGAAATGAAACCATACAAGAAGTCAAAATAATCATCGATTCAGCAGTCAGCGTATGAATAGAAGCAGAACCCACCAACGTGGTGTGACAATAATCACCTAGAATCTGGCAATAATCTCCTTCTCACGTGAAAAGACGAATTATTTATTCTACGAGTTGACCACGGACAGATATCAGTCAGAGAACCATTGAAAACCAGGGAGTACTGAACAGCTCCTGTTTCATCCTAGTTTGGGAATCATTGGCAGTACGCACCCACTGAGATTGGAACCCAGGACCTTCCGGTTACAAGGCAAGCTCGTATACCATTCAGCCACTGGGACCCGATTCAATGGCTCATGAATTCTAACTTCTACCAATTCGTGATTTTAGCGCCACCCAAACTATTGTCGTTGGTGGGACATACATCCACACACGTGACTTCTAATTGGACCTCACTGGTCACGGTTTCTCACTAGAACTCCAGGAAGCTCCAACCTGTAGCACGTCACCAGCGAACATCAGAATAATTTTCTATGGTTTGGTTTGTAAGGATTAGTTATGTTTTACGAATCCCAGTGGGTGCGTACTGCCGATGATTCCCAAACTAGGATGAAAGAGCAGCTGTCCAGTACTCCCTGGTTTTCAATGGTTCTCTAACTGATATCAGTCCGTGATCAACTCGTAAAACATAACTAATCCTTACAAACCAAACTATGGAAAGTTATTTATTCACTGAGAATTCGGACTTTTTACTTATCACTGGAGTTTTCCTTAAGTAGAACAATAATGACTTTGCAATTAAACTGTCCAGTTTGCAGATGACAACAATGTAATAAGTTAACCTGCACTGCATATTCATAAAGCCTCAACAATATGAGTTAGAAACTGTTGTTGTCTTATGAAGAATGACATCGCACGCCTCGAATTCGAGTGGAATCCAGGTGGGAAGCGATGAGGTGGTACTCCTAGGATGACTTCGAGGAAACGTTGGAAGAAGAGATGAGAGAATTTGACCAATGGAGTGGCTAGTTAGCTGAAGAGAATGGTTGAAAACAGAACAAAGTGGTGATGTGTTGTTGAAGCTCTATGTTCCACACATGCAGAACGTAGGCATACCCGCCATGTTGAAGAATACAAGTTGATTCATTATTTGCTTTGTCGTAAGCATTCAATAGCTGCGTGGAAAAGCTGCAGTCAAATACCTACCAACCATCACTTTAATGTAGTTTGACGCTGACGGATTCATTTAATTAACTGGAAGTGCCTAGTTCTATCAGTGGTGAGGTCATGGCTGAATGATGTTGAAAAGCATCAAAGTAGATCAAAATAGCTGTCCATTATACCTTCGTTTCCAATGGTTCTTTAAGTGATGTCACAAAATGATCCATCTCAAAAACAATCATACTTCGACAAATCAACTTCTGAACTTGAAGCGAAATTCGCCTAACACTGTTCAAATCAAGTGTAATAATTCCAGAACCGATAGAAGAGTAAAATACAGCATGCAGATAATCTCAGTTTTGTAATAATTTCATAAAATTGAATATGTTACTGATGAATACTCTAGTTTTGAAAACAGGAGAAATAGAACGAACAATTAATTTCTCATTACAGGATCTGTCACCTGTTGAACAGAAAGTAAATTTCAAAGGATACAACAATGCGGATTATTGAGAGATAGAGGGAAGTCAGTTTTCTATTCACATCATTTATTCGACTAAAAGAACATTTGACTATGAATATACAGAAATGAAAGACCTCAAACTTATTCTACCTCACGCTGTATCAATTAGTGCTTAGCGCATTGACTTTCTGGAATTTAAAGCTGATAAGACATTCTACGTAGTTGATTATCTTTGATGCCTTTTGCAGAGATACTGAGTAGCGCGACTACGGGTTATGTCCCGAAGAGCGAGAATCATTGTTCCACATGATACCATATGCAGTACACGAAAAGGAGACGGTTAAAGTGTAAAACGATATATGCAAACGAAGATTAAAATTTAATGTTTTATATATTTCGCACAACACAACGTCAGTCTATTTTCAAGTTTTCGTTTAAATGGATTTGACCAATTTCAAGTACTGACACGAACGTTTAGATGTTGGAGAATCACTGAAAACGTGGGGGTGCTTAAAAGTTGTTTTGATCCGCGTATTCACACTTCAGCAGTAAGCAATCAAGATCACACCGAATGTCAAACCTAGAACTTGCAGATAACGAAGCGAGCTTTCGTTGATCATTCAGGCGTCAGGTTGAAATTCAATAGCTCATCGACTCTAACAACTGTCATTTCATGAGTTTAAGAGCCATCATTTGAATAATATCATCAGAGATTCTTCATTGTCACACCTGACTTGGTGACAAACACTGGTCACCAATTATCAAACATTCTCTTCGTAACACGAAGTTCATACGTGTAGCCTCCCGAATAGTCCGAAATAACTAACCAATTCTTTCAGGCTTTCAATGACCGTCTAAGTGATACCAATATTCGACGAAACATCAAAACGATCAATTTCCAATTACTGACGTATTCTGTGGTCACATTGATACACGATGGATGAATTTAAAAAAGTTTGATTGTACAGAACGTGATCAAATGTTTGAGAAATGAAGGCAGTGGAAGGCAGTGTCATTATATGCCAGATGAACACAAGATAATTGCATAATTACAGATAATTATGCGAACTGGAAATGATGATGAGTAAAATCAAAACAAAAACACCATGACGTCATAAAAGAAGTGAAAACAACAATTACAGCCAGTCACCATGGTGCTGATAAATTAATCACACTATTTTACTCTTTACTTCACTAAGAGTAAACTCTAAGTGATGATGTGAATTCACAGGACTAAAATTTCAGACTACTCAGCCTGCTCATTTTGATATTTTGAAGGAAAACAAAAAATCATTATAATATTTCCCACTCACACATTTTGTCTTTTGTTTACAATACATTGCCCTATTTGTTATTAATAAGACAATAGTGAGGCAATGACACGTTAATTAATAACAGATGGTCTCATTTGATGACTGGTGATGGTGAGACAAGGAAGAATAAGAATAAGCAGAATGTGTTTAGGTAGACGGTGAATGGGAAGCTCTATTCACATCCATAAATAACTGATAGCTTTCACCGCCACATCTCTCCAATTACGTAGGAAATTATTATTATTATTGTATCCTTTAATTCCTAGAGGAACATAGGGCTTCAGCCGTGCGTCTCCATTGCGTTCTGTTCTCTGCTAGGGTCTTCACCTGGCTCCAAGTCTGCCCACACGTTTTCATCTCCTCTTCATATGACCTCCTTCAAGTCACCCTTACACTGACGACCAAATCGCCTCTTCTCTCTCGGGTTCCACTCAAGCAATGGCCTGTTTAGTGATGTCACTTGATGGTTTCCTCAGAGTATGGCCAGCCAATCCATCTCCATTTCTCCCAGCCTATTTGTTTCACAATCGGTTCCTGGTTGGTTCGCTTGTAGTGACCCGTTTTATTACTCATAATCGTACTATACTTTCATTGTGTAATTGTACTTTCATTTATTTATTACTCTAAATCTTGCATGTTAAAATTGATACCTTTTGTATTCGCTCGATTTTTGAATTTTTGATTGCTGCCATAATACACTGTCGTATTCCTTCGCAAGTGCCTTTTGAATTACGTTGTGGATGTCGAGTAATCGCAACGTTAGGACACAAATATAAACGCGAGGAAGTACTAAGATATACGTGTATGCCAGTTTAATCAAAATTCAGCAGCAACACGCTCATTGCCAAAGATCCCTGTTGCTGATCTTTTCCGGCCATCTGATCTTGAGCATTGAGCAAAGACGGTGGTTGATGAAGGTCTGCAGTTTGTTTGAGATGCTTTTTATGACGCGCCAAGTCTCTGATCCGTATAGTAGTACTGACTGACTATACATTGGAGTTGAAGATCCGGATCTTATTTTTGATGCTGAGTGTCGAGTGTTGATCTCCACACAGACTTGAGAGTATTGAAAGCTTGTCTCGCTTTTCCGATTCTTGCTTTGATATCCTCGTCAGTTCCGCCTGTAGTTGAAAACAATGCTTCTCAAGTAGGTAAAGGAGGTAGTTTCTTTCAGGTTCCTTCCATTTATGCTGATTGCTGTCTGTTGTTGTTGCTGTGGCTGTTGGTGTTGGCCAGGAATCTTCATCACCTCCGTTTTCTCTATGTTCACCTGGAGTCCTATCTTTGATGCTTCTTCTGCCAACTTGTTACTTTTCACTTGCATATCTTCCAGTTTGTGGGAAATCAGGCATATATCATCGGCGAAGTCCAGATCCAAGTCCAAGTCCAAGTGTTCTGTGTATGTCCATTTTATGCCTGTTTCCTCATTGCCCGCTGTTTGTCGCATTATCCAGTCTACTGCAATCAGGAAAATCATTGGTGATAGTAGGCAGCCAGCTTGTCTTACTCCTGTCCTCACTTCGAAGGGTTCCGTAATTTTCCCATTGTGGATTACTTGGCATGCAGCATTGTCGTATAGCTGTTGGATGAGATGTATTATTGTCGGTGGCCCCCGTAGTAGCGAAGTAGTTTCCAAATCACCTCTCGATCGACGCTGTCAAAGGCCTTTTCAAAGTCGATGAAGTTGAGATAGAGAGGTGACTGCCACTCCAAGCTTTGTTCAATGATGATCCGTAGTGTGGCGATCTGATCAATGCATGACTTGTTTCTCCTGAATCCAGCCTGTTCCGGTCGAAGTTTTTCATCCAAGGCATGTTTGATTCTCTCCAGGATGATGCGGCTTAGTATTTTGCTTGGGAAATTACGTAAGAAAACAGATGGATAATTCGTTAAGTCCTTGCAACTAAGCACGTAACAGAGAGTAGGAATAACAGTTGGGAATGAATAATTTAACGTTTATGCAAAATGATCGTAACAAGAGGTTGAAGCCTAAACAAGAAATATAACCATTAACTGATATTTTTTTAAACTTGAGCACTGTGAAAGGAAGTAATTTCATATTAGTTTGTTTATTAGATGTATTCCACAGTGAAACAGTATTATTTACTGGTTGATGAAATTTCGAAAATAATTTATTCATTGCTTATAATAATATCAGTCATATTCACAAGACTTCGAAACTTTAGCTTGATAGTTTTCTTTGATCTCACCTATTCGTCGTCGTTGGGGTAGTCGAATGTTCCAGATATCCTGGTGGGCAGGTGTTGAATCATTTTTATCATACGTATTTGCAGTTGATTCGATGAACAAAGCCACTGTTATCAATCTCTATCTTCACCCAGTGACATTCGATTTCAAAACTGTCAACTGCAGTTCAGCTATAGCACTAAATGCAGGCCTGTTCCGATCACGTAGTCAAACTGCTGGTGGTTTTAATTACACTGTTATTAAGCCAAACTGATTGATGTTCCTCAGCAGGAAAAATTAAGTTCTCAGAACAACAGTCAGCTAGACTGACTCCATGGCAGTAGTTTAACTCGCAGATATAAATAGAGGTAGTTAGTCTGGGTGCTTCGACATCACTTGAAATATTTTATTTCACTGATGGCAAAGCATTTTTGTCAGTATGAAAACGAAATGTGGACTATG
Source organism: Trichobilharzia szidati (assembly GCA_944472155.2). Classification (NCBI taxonomy): domain Eukaryota; kingdom Metazoa; phylum Platyhelminthes; class Trematoda; order Strigeidida; family Schistosomatidae; genus Trichobilharzia; species Trichobilharzia szidati. Next base: position 64,856,416 of record OX235277.1, on the reverse strand, counting down.
TCGTTACGGATTTATTATTTAAAATGCCCTGGGGAAGCTCAGTAAATGCCTCCGACTTCGCATACACATGTAGAACCCACTCACAAACAACTAATCTGCTGCATCGCAAACGTTTCAAAGAAATGCATCTTCATTTTAGTGACAGAATACCGTGCGAAAAGCTATTTATCACTGCTGAAAAACGCGTTTAAAATTCACTATAAGGTTTACTGCAGATATTCACAAGGTGTAGAATTGGATTTTTGAGTAAAAATGCAGGTCAAGCATTTGCCTTCTTTTTTGACAATAATGGATATCTTTATTGTGTATAAGTGCACACATTCAGTCAATTTAATTACCGAGCAGAAAGTCAACTTATTTAGGGAAACAAAAGTGGCTGACTTGGAATTGTATTGTCTGGCTTTCTAGTAACGGATTGTGCTCACTAAAGCCTACTGTGTCTGACCTAAAGTCAGATACACATGCAAAACATCGTCTAACTTAAATGCTACCTCGAGCATTTTTGTTATAATTATTCATTTCTCTAGTTCCTGGAAGAACATAAGGCTTCAGCCACACGTCTCCATTGTGTTTGGCAATTTGCCAACTTTTCACCTGTCTCGACGACTGCCCCAATGCTTTCATGAACAAGATCCCTTACATTGTCATAAACAAGGATGAGGAATATGAAGGTGTTACTTGGTTGCTAATAGATGCGTCATCAATATGTGTCGTGAAGAAATATGTACTGTTATTAAATAAAATCTTTACTTAATTCAAAAACTTAGTAATATCTACAATTATATGGTTGCGCAGTATTTTGTTGAACGTTAAAATGGAAACATTGTACATAAATTTTGTTTCAAACGATTCATTGTAGAATATTCATAATTTCGGAGAACATTATAAAATACAATGTGCTGCCTAACCTCTAGGCTTCTCATTGGCCCATACTGTCCACTTGCTGCACTACTTACCGTGTTGTGTTCATTCGGATTTTGCATGAACCTCTTATCTTCATCCGAAGACAATTCTACTACCAGTGCACAGCATCAACCTGTAGGCACAGCTTCAGCAGTGAAACCTCTTTGGATTATTTCAATATTGTGTAGCAGCAGAATCGAAGTGTTTCATTGGGTAACCATTAATTTATATAACTCGTTAACTGTGTTTTTCATAATGTGCTGTAACACTATGATTTCTTTATGTTGAATTTCTACTCTAATATTTCTCCTGTTACCAATCCCACTGAGTGTTGGTGGCACAGCCGTTAGGACTCTCAAAATTTGGGGTACCGATATCACATGCTGAAAATTCCATACTTGTACCAAACGAATTGTATGTAATCAAGCTACAATAGAAAAATTAAATAAAAGTGCCCTACACATTTATTGGTAAAATCATTTGAACATTTTTAGCTATTGAAACTATTTATTCATTTTTATTTGTGACTGCACATTTTATATATTCATATATCTGTATACCTGTACATTTACGAATCAATCAGGTCTTCAACTGTCCGTTCACTTTCTGCACATTAAACTGACGAGACACAAGAATTATCGCAAACGCAATAGCCGACCTGCATCTCCGTTTGCTTTTATTCAGCCTGGGATTTAACTCACCATTATTGAACCTCTATTTGCTGCACGAGGTATTACGTCACAGATAGCAAAGTATGGATGAAACTCAGCTGCACTGCCTACAGAAGTTCTCAAAGACATTACAGATTTAAACAACAGTGCTCCTACAAAGCAACAATATAATATATGCAGAGCAGATTTGATCCAAAGAAGGTTTGTCTCTGAAGAGAAGCGGATCCCGTTATTACTTTCTGCATTTGAGTTAGTTCTAAAGAAGTCGACTCAGCCCCTCAGGCATATACTTCAACTAATTCATTCATACAAGATTGACAAAGCAATGAAACCTGACTCCAGATCAGAAGGCTGCGATTTCGGATAACGTCGGGCTCATCAATTAATTTATAGGATGCTTTATAGTGAGATTTTAAACGGAAGAAATGTTAGAGTAGAAATCCAACTTAATGAAATGATAGTGTAGCAGCATATTATGAAAAACACAGTTTACGAGTAATATAATTAATGGTTACTTGGTGATACAGTTAAAGTCTGCTGCTACAAATTATTAAGATCATCCACAGAAGTGTTCATCGCTGGAGTTGGTAGAAGCTGTGCACTGGTTGTAGAATAATCTTCGGATGAAGATGAGAGGTTTGTGCGAAACTCGAAGGACACAAGACGATTAGTAGTGAACCAAGTAGACAGTATGGACTGAGGAGATGATGAGAGGTCGAGTAGCACATTGTATTTTATACTGCACTACGAAATTATGTATACTCTATAATAAATAGTTTTAAACAAAATTTGTGTACAATGTTTCCATTCTGAAAGTATAACAAAACACTGAGTAATCGCATTGTTTCAGGCTCTTTAACTGAATAAATAAATGCCTCAAGTTTAAAATATCCAGGGAATGAATACAAGCGAGTATGATTTTTGTGTAATTAATGTACGTCACATATGATGAATCCAGTGCTTACATGATGAAAGTTATGATGGGTTTCTATCACGTAAGATAATTAAACTTCACATTCGTGGGTTTAAAAATTTCCTCACCGTTTGTAGATAATTATTAAAATTGGGAAGGGAAAAGGAATAATAATGCACTGGAGTTAGCTAGACAACTCAGGATAGACTTGGACCAGCAGACTATCATAATTATGCATGTTATTCCATTGGATTCTGAGCGGCGTATAGAGCTTGAGAAGCACTTCTACATTTCATGCTGTTATCTGCAACCTTCGTTAGATGAGTACACTACAGCTCAAGCTTCCACCCTCTCTTCACGAAATCTTTTCACTGTCACTCTCCGATGCATAAACATCTCATATTTTCCCATTTGCTCTCTTCAGGAGGACTTTGATTTGATATCACTTGGTCGTCTCCTCACCATACTTTAAATTCACCTCCATTATATTCACCGCCCACTTGCATAATGGATGACGAATGAAAATAAAATAGTGAAATATGGGTCACTGCATTAATTCATCTAGTTTTCTAATGAAGAGGCAGCTAGTGAGAGACCTGTTGACAGCCAACTTACCATTTCACATACCTTATTGTTTTGACAGAATAGACCAAATCGAGATACCAGTAACAAAGCTGATTTGAACAGTGACGTCTCCAAGTTGTGGTCAGTGTTGATACAAGGGTTCAAGATGTTTTAGCCACCTTAGTAAGCGGGAATTATGCACTATAGAACAGCATAACAATGTCATGTTTGCTCGCTTGTTTGTGACTGAATTCTTAAGCAGATTTTTATTTGTCTTGTATTTCATACCACTGCAAGCTCCAAATTGACCTTCTGAGCTTACACAATCCCACCAAAGTTGGTTCATTAGTTCCTTGAGCATTTAGAATTTCAAAGGCTTTTAGAAAATCCCCATTCCATTTCATGTCATTATTTAGATATACGATTAGGAAATTCGACTACCTATATCAGAATTACCTTACAAAGCTCTTTTGCATAGATAGTACACTCATTCTGTCAATAATCAAATGAAAAGACGCAGGTATACCGCATAGAAGACAAATTTCCGATTAACGCAATAGACTATACAGAAAGCCTTTAAAACATAACCAACAGTGGTTCAAGTAATGACGCATTTAGAAAAGAAGTGTAGTCAGAAAGCAAGAATACATCTTTCCAATCTATAGAAAATTCGAAAATCATGTACGTATACAGTTAGTCCATGATTACACATTACTAAATAACAATAGCGATACGTCGGAATTCAAACAAAACAAGCTGTTCATAAACACTATCTAAAACAGCTAAACATAATTCAGTAATTCTATGTTCATAAGATTGGAGGATAAACTCTTTACGAACGTCCTTGAGAAAAATCAATGTTCAAAGTGACTTCACCTAAATATGTATGTATAATACGGTTTATACTTTCAGTACTATGTAATTCAAAGCACTCAACAAAGAAAATAGGCAAGATAAACGTGAAGAGCCTCGAGAAATACTATGTTACCCAACGCGTATATCCGGTTCATAATCATCCCCATGAACGAAAATCTACAGTCAAAAGACTCGGCATACATTTTAACATATCCATTTATTTGAACAATCAGGAATTGCATTTGAGCTGGAACAATGTAAAAACACTTGATGGACGCCATAGAATTCGTTTAATCTTGATATTGTAATCAGCAAAATAGATCAGACCATAAAATGGGAGTTAGAGGATTATCACCCATAAAGTTGGACACTTTGCCGATATCATTGTACAATAGCTTAGAGAAGCGTCAGAATAAAAGACCAGTCATAATAATCAAGTCAACACATGATTCACGAATGTCGGAAAAATGAGATACTGTCTCGAAGGGAAACGGAAAACTTGAAACTGTGAAATTGCGATTAGATCTTTGGGGAGGTATTATGTAAACAACTATTCTGTTACAGAGCCTTTTTAGTATGAAATAGCCATTCGAGTCAATCACAGGCCTGGAGTACATCTCATCTTATTCCAACACGGAGTGTCTCAAGACGTTTTACAATTACCTCAATACTTTCTAAAGACTAACAGTCTCCACCATAAGATTTACTCGCTGGATACGAGCACACCGATATGCTGGCAAAATGCAAGCTGAGAAACAATAGCATGCTAATCCTGTGCGAAGCAGTTCAAGTTGGCTTTCGAGAATTCTCGATTATAATTACACTCCATCTCAGTTAAAAAATTACAACAAAGCTGAAGTGAAGTTACAGCAATCCATCCTGACTAGTTTGTTTTCGTCTTTTGGCTTCTCCAACATACCATGGATATGCTCAAAAAATCAAAAGAGTTTTGAAACTAATTTGAAATGAAATAGAAAACTAAACATCTAGACAAATTCGTAAAATAACGTTGTTTTTCATGAATTGATCTTTAGGCAACACGAAAATGTCTGCAAACTGTCAGTGTTCAATGTTGCTCAGTTGTACAGAGTCAGTGGTAGATTCGAATTAAGCAGTTACTATTAAACAATTACAATATATCAGTCAGTTAAAGCAGACACAACATGGATGAGACAGGAAAAAATCAAAATAAAGAAGCTTTGCTTGCATAACAGCCATTCTAATAATAGAATCAAGTCAAACAATGTTACAACAAAGAAAAAAAAAGAAAAACGTATGAACAAGCCAGATAGTGAACTGAAAGAGATGGATAATTCACCTGCCTCAGGTCTGATTAAGACAAGGAACAATTGTGAATCAATTGCAGACGGCTGCAGTTGACTGAAAAAAAATCTTGGTCTATGTCCCTCGATGATTGGATTATGACAGAAAAGCTATCTATTTACTTGGAGATAATGTATAAGGTAATTTAGCTCGTACAGCTCAATGGTAACTTTTGTGACTGAACACCTGAGTGAAATAGAGCAGAATCTCAGTAGGGATATCAGTTCTCTCGATGTTACAGATGCATCTTGCAGTCTGAATTCGATAAGCAGCCAATCGTGACCAAAGGCCTCCTATCAACTGACTCCCATCATTTAAAATCATGGGACGTATTGGATTGATGGCCTTAGTTGCAGCAAGAAGAACAAGACTCGACATCCTACCAAAATGCACTGCATTGGCAAATGTTCCATCTCGGCGACCACATTGCGAGATCACTAGATACAACACAGTCAACATAAGACAGACGACGCTGTTCACTTCACAATCAACAATCAATATTCAGCTCAACAAAATCAAATTTATCCACCTGACCTACAAATCTCCTCTTCTTATAAAAATGAAGTCCTTGGATCTCTGTTTGTTCAGATGATTATTTAAGTAATCTGAGAGATATCTAGTGATGCGTTCTGTGTATCCACCTTTCTTCTGTTGAACAGGAATGGGTTAATTATTCATCGCTCGAAAAATAATGATGGTTGAGCTGAAAACTGTAACGGAAGTGGTAGCATAGTAGTTTTTCCATGATCCTGTTACGCTTCAATTTAATCAATATGCCAGAAAATTCTGATAGTTATTTGACACGAATTGATTTTTACTTTGCTTCAACTTCATTTCGTTTGTCTTGTTATAACTAAGCAATCTTAACAATTAGCCATCGGATTTACAAGAACATTTATAAGAAACACAAATAGATCTAACGACGAACAACCTCCGTATTACTGTTTTTGAAGCGTCAAGTGTCTGTTCATGTTACTGTGTTTACTGAAATCAGCTGATTTAGTAAAAGTGAACTAGGAAAAGAGACAACGGTATCAGCAATATAGTCTAAAACGGAGCCTCAAACAAACTTACCACCTATATCATGACTTCAAATTACACTGAAGTGGGGTAGAGCGACTGCGTCTAACGCGCTTTCATTGCATATGTAAGCAAACTGCTTTGGGTAATGTAGAGATTTCAAGAAATCTTTACGAATATGTAAGATAAGTTACTCTACAGTTTTCATAAATATGAGACATGACGACGACTTGACAAAACTTTAGACCTAATACAGGAGATGACTTTAGTACAGACATCACCTTTATTCACTTTCATGCAACAGGTACTGTATGCCCGAGAAAAGTTGCTTGAAAGATTTCAGCATGAGAATAGCGCAAAATATCAGCACACTTTTGATGCAAAATGCTCGGTACACTATGGGGTCCTGGGCTGTGCGACGGATTTAATGTTTTGAGACATGGCAATACAACCTTTATATTCAAAACCAGGGAAATCATCATTTATGTGATTAGAAAAATCAAGTACAGTCATATTAAATTGTTGCCTTATAAAAGATAAGCGTGAACTGAAAATTCTTTTCTGCTTGTGACTTCATTAAACAGTTGGCAGATGTTTAAGGCATCTTTACATGACAAACATTTTTCACTATATATCCCACTTAGTTTTTGCAATTCAGACCTTATCAGAAAACTTATTGTGCGAGCGTTTGTATTATCATGTGAATTATAGAAATTATCGTTTCTTCTTCTAAGCCAGTTTATTGTTTATCTGTGTGAATCTGGTTAGGCCACTTTATACATAAGTAGTAATTCCAATGTCATTCAATGATTTCATATCCTACACGATTAATAAATAATCTGTCAAATCTTTCGACCCAGATTTTAGAATAGATAAGTTAATAAACAAATAAAAATGTGAACAGAAAAGTAGTGTTCATCGTTATTTACTTACAACTCAATATTTCAAGTTTTGATAACAACTCGGAACTCCATGCTGCTTCTTCTCTTTTTTAATTCTCCGGATTAAAAAGACGTAATCCCTCCATTAACAGTGCTTGTGTACTGATTCTTTTGTTTTATAAGACCTGCCTTAAGTATTATTAAGAACATATGCTTAGAAGATTCCAGGAACGTAAGGTTGGGGAAGTAACTCGTATGTAAATAACCTTCAAATTTATAAAATACATCATTAATCCTTTTCTAACTAAACAGAAATTATGTAAATGTCTTTCTAGTATTGTTCGTATTTCCTGGTAATTTATGCTAGATAAAACTCGCATAGTTTACTTGAAACTTGTGGATAGGACTGGCAAATACCTTCTGTGAAACGAAAAGACCATTGCTACTGAAAGATGAGAGCACAATAAGATAAGCCTGCTTATTCGTGCTTTCGAATTATGTCCTATTTCTGCAGGCATTCATCATCGGCTTCTTTCTATCAGCGCAGAAGATTAGGTGGCTACACAGAAAGTATAATCAGCAAGGAACTTCCGAAGTTCGCCAATGCGTTTAGAACTAACTGCCCATCAAATGTGAGTGAGGAAACGTCAATGAATTTGGCACTCTCTGAGAAAACCATTCAGTGTGTATCACCAAGAGTAAAACTAGAAGAGGAAGCGACACGTTCAGCTTCCGAAGATAGTATGAGGAATATCATGTGAAGTAGGAATAATGTTTTGGATGTAGTATTACAGCCAGCTGCAAGTAGAAGTGGTGGGGATAGAGATGTGCCAGTGAGGATCTGCATGCCACTCAGGAATCAACGAATGAATAGTTAAAAGCGTTTACTGAATCACATCGCCTGCCTAAAGTTTTAATATATGCGCGTTCGCCTGCAGAGGCCATATGCCTCCGACAAATTATAGAGAAAAACAGCTTGACGAAACCAGAACAAACCCAATATATTAATTCACTTACATGATATTAGGAATACTATCTCCCTCCATTTCAATGGTCACTAGGGGATAAGCATTGTCTCTAGTCAAGTCATCCTAAGCTCAGGCGCTGAGTGAAGAAGTCAGGTAGCTCATCATCTTCGTACTCTTTGAATAAATTTACTGTCTGTGGCTTCCTGCTGAACGCCTCCAACCACTAAAAGTCATGTTATCATTTTTTCAGAAGTAACGCTGTATTATCAGGCACTAAGGTGAATTTGCGACAACAGCAAGTGTGTTAAGTATATTTCAAAATAGAAAGACGAAGGTGAATGTTACTAAGTGTTATCTCTGTTTGTTCGTTAAACAATCTAGAGCACAGATCTCAAATTTTCCAGGACAACACTGTTAATAAGACAGTTTTCTGAAGTGCTCAACAAAGTTTTCTTTATGCATCAATGAAAATCGATTATTCCCTGAAATGGCAATTTACCTCGCAAATTGAATTCAACCGTAATTAGAACCTATGATACAAATCTCTGACTAATTAATCTGTGTAGAGTACACTTCTACTGATATACGGTTATAAAAACGATTTTCATCTCACAAATGTTATTACTGCATAGCCTGATCATGCAAACTCTTTTAAACTTAAGTAGATTGTATTCGAAACCAATAGCTGAATTCTACCTCGTAAAGTGTGTTACTTTTTGTCTAAAATATGCTTTAACAATTAAGGTTGGTGGAGAAATATGTGCAGGAATTGAACAAAAGCCATGAGAAAAATCAAAAACAATGTGGAGTCTAGAATAATGTGATTGCGCAGTATTTTGTTAGACGTTAAAATGGAAGCATTCTACATAACCTTCGTTTAAAACGACCCATTGTAAAATATACATCATTTCGGAGCACTGTGTAAAATACAATGTGCTACTCGACCTCTCACCATCCCACCAGTTCATACTGTCCACTTGCTTCACTACTAACCATGTTGTATACTTCGAGTTTCGCAGGAACCACTCACCTTCATCCGAAGACTATTCTACAAGCGGTGCACAGCATCTACCAGAAAGCACGGCTTCAACGGTGAACACTCCTGTGGATTATATTAATAATTTTTAGCAGCAGAATTTAACTCTGCCACCAAGTGACCATTAATTAATTTAACTCGTGTACTGTTACACTATCATTTCATTAACTTGAATTTCTACTCTAACATTTGTTCCGTTACCGATCTCACTGTGCGTCCGTGGCAGAGTGGTTAGTACTCTCACCGACCATGCACATGGTCCGAGGTTGAATACCTTGCCAATGCACACCTGAAAGCAATGGTCGACCTGCGAATTTTGGCCGCCGATATCAAATGCTGATAATTCCATACTTATACTAAAAGTAAGGTGCGAAATCAAGCCACAATAAAAAAAAATTAAATTAAAGTGCCATCTAGATTAATTGGTGACCGCGTTTGAACATTTTTAGCTATTTAAAGTGTATATTCATTTATTTTTGATTGCACACTTTATATAGTTATATGTCTATATAATGAATATTCATGTATTAATCATGTCTTCACCTGTCCGTTCACTTTCTGCACATGAAACTAAGGAGACTTACGATTTAGTAATAAACGCAATAGGCGAACTGCGACTACCTCCATTTGGTTTTATTGAGCCACGGATTTAACTCCCCATCATTGAACCCCTATTTGATGATCAAGTTATTAAGTCACAGATAGCAAAGTATGGATGAGTCTTAGCTGCACTGCCCACAGAGGTTCTCAAAAACATTTTTGTTTCAAACAACAGTGATTCTAAAGATCACCAATATAATATACTCAAACCAATCCGATGAAGGGTTGTCTTGGAAGAGGGACGGACCTAGTAATTACTAACTGCATGTGAGTTAGGTTCAGGGACGCCGTCTCAGCTCCCCAGGCATTATGCGTCAACTGATTTATTCATATATGATTGACGAATCGATCTAATCTGACTTCAGAACAGAAGGATGAGACTTTAGATTGTGTTGGGCTCACCAATAATTTGTAGGACACTTTATAGTGACATAAGTAAAAAAACAAATATAAGAGTAAAAATCCAAGTAAATGAACTGGTAGGGTTACATTATATTACAGAAAATACAGCTAACAAGTTATATAAGTTAATAGGTACAGTTGAAGTCTGCTGCTAAAAATTATTGAAATAGTTCACAGGAGTGTTCATTGCTGGAATCGTGCGTACCAGTAGAAGCTGTGCACCGATTGAAGAAAAGTTTTCGGTTAAAGAGAGTTTTCTGTAAAACCCGAAGGACACACACAAGACGAATAGTAGTGAGGCAGGAAAACAGTATTGGCCGGTGGGAAATTTTGTATAATATACAGTGAAGCTTTTTAAATAAGAGTAAAGTACAATGTTTCCATTCTCAACGTCGAACAAAATACTGAAATTCAAGCAAAATTCGCCTGTCAAAGCCAAAATCAAATAATTCCAGAACCGATAGTAAAGTGAAAAAAACAACATGCATGCAGATAACTTCCACTGTACATTCATAAAGCCCGACCAATATCAGTAAGAAATTTATGTTGTACTATGCGGAATGACATTGCATGTCTGGCATTCAAAATGGAATCAAAGTGGGAAGCGACGAGTGGGTTGTATTAGTGTGTCACATAGGAAATCGTGGGAAGAAGAGATGAGAGAGTTTGGTCAATCGTGGATCCAGCTGAAGAGGATGGCTGAAAACAGAACAAAGTGATGTGTTGTTGAGACCCTATGCTTCACTCGGAACCAAACGGAATAATAAGGATATCACACACAGAACTAACACATACCCGCCAAGTTGAAGAATGCAAGCTTTTTCATTTTTCACTTTGTTCCAAACATTCAACAACTGTGTTGATAAACTGCAGTAAAATACGTACAAACCGACACTTGAAAGTAGTTTAATGCTCACCAATAAATGATTCCAATATAGACAACTTCGAGTTCTAATGGGATAAGTATTTACGTGTTAAGGTGTACTACCCTGCTTATAAGGTCAGAAAATCACCGTCTACATTGACAGATGGTGGTGCTTAACACTGCAAGTTAAAGGATTTTATACTTCATTTACCGTTGAAATACATCCTAGTGACTGAATGGTCAACGGACTCACCTTAATAACTGGAAGTGCTTAGTTCTAACAGTGGTGAAGAAATGGAATGTATGCTGTTAGAAATCATCAAACTGGATCAAAATACTTATCCGCTATACATTCATTTCCAATGGTTCTTCAATTGATGTGAGATCATGGACCATCTTAAAATCATTCGTATCTCGACAAATCAACTTTTGAACATGAAGTGAAATTCGCCTGTCACATTTCAAATGAAATATAGTAATAATTCCAGAACCGATAGTAAAGTAAAAAAAACAGCATGCAGATAATTTCACTTATGTAATAATTCGATTAAATCGAATTAGTTCCAGGTGAATATTCTATTTTTGAAAACAGGAGAAATAGTACGAACATTTAATTTCTCATCAAAAGAGCTGTCGCCTAGTTAAACAGAAAGTAAGCTTCAAACGACACAACAATGAGGACTTTTGGGAGATAGAAGGAACTCAGTTTTTTATTCACGTCTTTTATTCGGCTACTAAAATTCTAAAAAAAGAATATTTGATCATGAATATGAAGAAATGAAACACCTCAAACTTATTCTTCCTCACACTGTCTCAGATACTTCTTAGCATATTGACTGTATGAAATTTACCGCTGACAAGACATTCTGTGTGGTTGATTATCTCAGATGCCTTCTGCACGAATCCTGAATAGTGGAACTACGGATTATATTCCAAGGAGCGAGAATCAATGTTCCACATGGTACCACAAAGAGAACACGAAAGAGAGATAGTGAAATTACAAAACGAGAAATATATGTAAACGGCGAATTAAATTTTTTGATGTTTTATACATTTCGCACATTGCAATGTCAATCTACTTTCAAGTTTTCGTGTAAACGGATTTCACCGATTTCAAGTATCGTCAAGTACTGTTAGATGTTAGAGAACCGTCGAAAATCTGGAGGTGCTTAACAGTTGCTTTGATCCACGTGTTTGCACTTCAGCAGTAGGCAATCATGTCCACACCGTATGTCAAACCTAGAACTTGCAGATTGTGAGGCGATGTATCATTGATCATTCAGCCATTCGGAGAAAATTAAATGGCTCATCCATTCGAACTACTGTTTTTTCGCTATTTTCAGCGTCGCCATCTGACAAACGTCATCAGTGATTATTTCTGGTCACACCCGACTTGATGACATACACTGCTCACCAATTCTTGAACACTTGCTTCTTAGCCCTGCGTTCATGCGTGTAGCTTCCTCAATAGTCTGAAACAACTATTCAAAGCTTTCCAGGTTTCAATGACTCTCTAAGTGATATCAATCTTTGATGAAAAATCAAAAGGACGTACCACCAAATTCTGCCGTATTCTGTGGTCAAATTGATACAAGATGAATGAATTTACGATAGTTAATGGTCCAAGGAACAAAGTTCAGTTGTACAGAACGTGATCAAATGTTTGAGAATTGAAAGCAGTAGAAGGCAGTGTCATTATATGGAAGATGAACATAAAATAATTGCGTAATTACAGATAATTAACTGAAGTGGAAATAATGACGAGTAAAATCAAACCAAAAACACTATGACATCATAAGAGAATTGAGAACAACAATTACAGCCAGTCACCGTTGTACTGAGAAATTATTCACGCCCTCTACCTCTTCAGTTCCCTCTGAGTAGACTCTAAGTGATGATGGACATTCAAAGAACTAAAATTTCAGACTACTCAGTCTAATTATTTTGACATTTTTAAGGAAAACAAAAATAATTATACTTTTCACTAATAATTAGCTCATACATTTCATCTTTTGTTTACAATGGAAGGCGCTACTGCGTAATGATATGAGACTATTTAGGCAGTGACAAGTTAATTATTAATAGATCTTCTTCAATATTTATGTGATAGGCATGGAATGTACTCAGCCCAGCTGGTGTGTGATAAAGTTAATACAAGGAATAATAAGAATAAGCAGAATGTGTTTATGTAGATGGTGAATGTTAAATTCTCTTCGCATCCATAAATAACTGAAGGCTTTTATGTCATGTTTATCTAATCATATAAAAACAACAGATGGATTATCCATTTAGTTTTTACAATTGATCCTGTAAGAGAGAGTAGGAAGACAAGTTCAGCATGAATAATTCAATGTTGACAAAAAATGATCATAACTTCATTGAGAATTAAATATAACAATGCAATAACATAGGATCAAGATGTCTTTTATAGTCAAAATAAATAACTTGTTAGAATGTTATAACGTGAAATGATGTGATTACATTTTAACATTAGTTGTTATACTCTGATTTGACTTGTGATAATAATATCTTGCCTATTTGTTGTATTTGCGTATAGTCACTTCTACTGCGTGTGTTCAGTGTAGAGTCGATGAACCAAGATTGAACAACCGATCTCTCTCTCTCTCTCTCCAACTACCTATGTTACTTCCACTCCCTCTATTCTGTGATTGTGTGTTAATGCATTCAGTGCGATTGCTGAGTTGGTTTCTAAATTACTTATCTTCGTGGGACCAATCATTCTAACCTTCGCTAAATTCTCATGTTCTGATAATCTCATTATTCTTTATCTACTACTTTGACCTATGTAGTTCACCTCAGTGACAGTCATTGCACTGTATTTTGTAAATTGTATTATTTTGTTTGATTAAGTCAACCGATAGGGTGAGTTTGTAGGTTTGAATGCCACCCTATTTCCCGCTTCATTGAGAAACATATGTAGGGTCCCAGATGCCCCCTCCTTATATGGTAGAACTGTAAGTGCTTTGTATTCTCTCTTATTTATATTATCATTATTAGTTTGGCCATTAATTTTATTTTACTTCTTAGCTTTTCTGATATTGCTAAAGAATTTTATCGGATAGTTATTTGATACTAACCGTCGGTGGCACAGTGGTTAGGACTCTCGCCGACCATGCACATGGTCCGGGGTTCGATCCCCTGCCGGCGCACACCCGATATCTATGGTATGCCTGAATTTGGGCAACCGATATCCATGCTGAAAATTCCACACTTGTACTGAAAATACGGTGTGGAATCAAGCTGTAAATCAAAAAAAAATATTCTTCTTTCTGCTTCATTTCATCATTTAGGTTTTTCGCTATTCTACTCAGAATGAGTTATTGCTCTCTTTATTAGACAATTAACTAAGCCTCCATTTTTAGATGACGGATTAGATAAAAATGGAGTCTAAATGTCCATCAGAATGCGTTAGTTTTGCATGAATGCCCTCAACCCTGTGAAATTAGATTTTAACACTGTCAACTGTAGTTCAGCTATAGTACTACATGTAATTACACACAAATATACAATATGATGTGATAGAATGACATTGGGTGAAGAGATAGCTTACGAAAGCTTTGTTTATCGAATCAACTGCAAACACGTGCAATAAGAATGATTCAACACCTGTCTGGAAAACTCTACTACCCCAACGACGACGAATAGGCGAGAACAAAGAAAACTATATAACTGAAGTTTCGAAGTCACGTGATTATAACTGATTCGATGATTATGAACAATAATAGATTGTGTTGGAAACTTAGTCATCCAGTAAATAATTTTGTTTCACTGTGTGATACATTTATTAAACAAACCAATATGTAATACCCATTATTTCATCAGCAAAATAAATATTATGTTTAGCAAAGAAATATCCTTTTTCAACGGCTTCATTTTGAAGCTGTACAGTCACATTCATTTAACAGAAAAAGAAGACATTAAATGTCACAAGAAATTGTTCACTGGGCAATATTCCACATTTGATAAGAATAAAGATAATTCAAATGATGTACTAAGGTGGGCGCTGTAGAGTTGGAGTGGGTGAATTACAAACCTTTTAACGATTATTGAATGAGTGAACTGGTAAACAGATTTCGAAATGGTAGGTCAAGTTTTCGTTAAAAAATGAACAGTAAAGGCGGCAAAGATGAAGTGAAGTGGAATGAGTTCAAGCGGTTTAATAAAATAAAATGAACATTACAATGATTAAGGTGAAGAAAAGGGTTTGACAAAACGTTTTTGAATATACAATTCAGGTTTCTGTCCATGTACAGCTACAGTAGTGAAGGACTTGAATTTGGTCCTGTAGATAACTTCAATTGATAAATCACCTGGGACTGAATGAACTAACTCCAGAAGGTGTTCACAGATTGAGAAATTTAGCAATTTTTTTGATATGCGGTAGATGACAGGAAAAGACTCTTCAATACTGGCATTGGGGTCTGTTTTCGTCAGGTAGTCTAAAGTCAAACTGTTTAGGATTTTAATTACACTGTTATTAAGCCAAACTGGTTGGTGTTTCTCAGCAGGAAAAATTAAGTTCTTAGAACAACGGTAAGTATAACTGACCCCACGGCAGTAGTTTACTTCGCAGATATAAAGAGAAGTGGATAGTCTCGGTGCTTAGACTTGACTTGAAGTATTTTATTTCACCCACTGAAAAGCATTTTATTCAGTGTGAAAACGAAATGTGGACTATATTGTTACGTATTTATTATTTTGAATCCCTTAGTGGATCTCATTTAATGGCTAATACTTCGTATACACCTGTAGAATTTACCCCAAAACAAATGATCTGCTGCATAGCAAACGTTTCAACGAAATGCATCTTCATTTTAGTGATAGAATATCGTGTGAAAAGCTACTGATAACTGCTGAAAAAGGCGTTCAAAATTCACTTTAAGCTTCACTGGAGAAATTCACAAAGTGGAGAATAGAGACATCAGAGGAAAAATCCAGTTTACGCATTTGCCATCATCCTGGTCATGTATAGATGTTTATGTTGTATATAAGTGCACACATTCAGTCAGTCTAATTACCGAGCAAAATATCATCTTGAAAATGTATTTGTCTGACCTTCTAGTAACAGATTGTGGTCACTAAAGTTTACTGTGTCGGATCTAAGGTAAGATACGCCTCCACAACATCGTCTAAGATGCTTCGTCTCGCCTTGATATTATTATTCATTCCTTTAGTTCTTAGAGGAACACGAGGCTCCAGCCACATGTCTCCATCGCATTTGACAGTCTGCTAACGTTTTCACGAGTCTCCATGTTTGCCCAAACGTTTCCATATCCTCTTCGCATCGCATTCTTCACGTCACCCTGGCAATGACGAATGGTGAGCCGCTTACCGTTTCAGTCAGGGTCCAGTCGGAGGATGGCCTGGCGTGCAACGTCACTCACTTGATGGTTTATTTTCTCAGAGTATGGCCAATCCACCTTCATTTCTTCCTGCGTATTTGTCGCACAATCGGTTAGTAAAGCATTCGTCCGTTCATTGCCAGAGATTCCTCTTGCTGATCTTTTCCTGGCCAGCCATCTGATCTTGATTAGTATTGAGCGAAGATATCTGTTGATGAAGCTGTGTTGTTCGACATTTTTCGAAATGCCTTTCGTAAAACAGCGCCAAATCTCTGATCCGTATAGCGACCTGCGCTGACTTCATACTGTAGTTGAAAATCCAGATATTATTTTCAAATTTTTGCTGATTGGTTCTGTTAACCTCCACACAGACTGCATAGTAATGAAGCTCTAAACCAGAGAACACTATTAATTTCAAATCATCCACCTGAGCTACAAATCTTCTTTAATAATGAAGCTCTCGTTGATTCCCTAAAACTCACACTTTGATATCCTCATCAGTTTCATCCGCCTGTAGATAAAACGATGCTTCCCAGGTCGGTTGATTGAAGGAGGTTGCTTCTGTTAGATTGCTCCTATTTTAGCTGGCTGACTTCTGTCTGTTGATGTTGTTGCTGTTGACAGAGAAATGAGGGTTTCATGTAACTAAGCAAACGTAGTGTACTAAGAGAAAACCGCCTCAAGGTCGTTTATCAAGTATTAAGAGAAACGAATATTTAAAGTATTAATGAGTTCATATCCTATTCCAGTGTTTCATCTTTATTGAGTTTATTCGTCAAGGGTGTTAGAATAAGAACGAAACAGCAATTCAATGCTTCTCAAACATCAGTGACTTTCTTAATTTGTAACGAAATGTTCGCTGAAATTGAAATGTTTAGTCGAAAACTTTCCTAATTTTATGTAATTTTACAACATATATAACATTATTTAGCAAATTTCTGCTTCAGATCTACAGGGCAGTATAGAAACTAGTTGACAAAAACAGGAAATGTTTATTTTCTGCAACCATCATTTTAAGGGTATTTTATGACTAAATGAGTACATCCCATTGTCATAAAAACTTGTTTCTTGTGGGGCATAAAATTATATGTTTAGTACTGGAAAAATAATATGCATAAATTAGCCACTAACTATCATTATGGACTGTTAGTACGGAAAAAAATTCTTTAACGTAGTCCAGAGAAGAATTCAATTCAAAATTCTAACTATCATTAATCATGTGTATTTTTTAAAAATGACAAACCCATCATATGTCATTACTAGAATTAGATATCCTATAAAATAAACATATATTTACGTTCATGATGTAAAACAGGTAACTAAAACACCATAAGTTTTTGAAGCGTGGTTTGAATGGTGATTTTATGGACATTCATGAAGTATTCTTTAATATCTGCCTATGAAACAACAGTCTTCAGATCAAGTACATGCTAGATTTGAACAGCGCACAGTGAAATGAGAAGTTTCCGATTATTATGATTATTTCTTTCCTGAATCATTCATGTACGCTACGTAGATTATGAGGGGTCATTGTAACTTAATAATGAAAAAACAGTATCATTCATCATAAATATTATTGTTCCTCGGGGTTCCCAGTGGAAAATAGTTCTTCCGCAATACACCTCTGTTTATCTCTGTTCCCTGTGGTTGTTTACAGCTCGACTCGTTGCTAGACTGCAATTCATGCAATTCATGCCTCAATCAGTACTCTGGCGCTTGCCGTCACTCAGTGGTCTCAGAGTAATTTTAAGTATGGTTTTGTAGGTAATTTTTTTTGATTACTTAGGGGATTTCACCATGAGCTCACACCAGTTATAGATGGTCTACAAACAAATAAATAAAATAGCCATTCAAATCAATGACAGGCTTGAAGTAATTCTTATCCTATTCCATCACGAATGGTCTCAAGAAGTTTTAAAATTACCTCAACACTTTCAAAGGCTTAAAGTCTACACCGCACGATTTACTCGCTGAAAACGACCACAAGGTTATGTTGGCAACAGTCAAGCTGCGAAACAGTAACATCCTAATCCTGTCTGAAGGAGTTCGAGTTGACTTTGAGAATTTATGTTGATAATGAAACTATATTTCAGTGAATAATATCACAATAAAGCTGAATTGAAGTTTCACCAATGCACCCTGGGTAGTTTGTTTTCGTTCTCTGGCGTGTCTAACATACCAAAAATTTACTCAAAAAGTCAAAACATTTTGAAACTAATGTGAGATGAAATAGAATAAGAAACATCAAGATAAACTTTTAAAAAACGTCGTTTTCCATGAAATGATCTTTAGGCATCACAAGCATGTCTGAAAACTGTCAATGAATGCTGCTCAATTTTACAGAGTCAGTCGTAGATTCCAATTAGGCAGTTACTATTAAACAATAACAACATATCAGTCAGTTGAAGCAGACACAACATGGATCAGACAGGAAAAAACAAACGTTCTTTGCAATACATCCATTCCAATAATAAAATCAAGTCAAAAATGTTACAAAAAAGTTATGCATTCTTTCGGTTTAAATCAGGCGAAAATCAACGTCCACTTAGATGGATGTATGAAAATCTCATATAATGAAATGACACGGAAGGATAAAACACCTGCCTCAGTTTTGATTGATACACGGAAGAATTATGAATCAAATGCAGACGGCTGGAGGTGACTGAAACGAAATCTTGGTCTGAGACCCTCGATGATTGGTACTTGACAGAAAAGCTTTATATTTACTTGGAAGTAATGTATAAGGTAATTTGGCTCGTTAAGCTCAGTGATAACTTTTGTGTGTGAATGCCTGAGTGAAATAGATTACAATCTACGGAGAGATATTTGTTCTTCCGATGTTACAGTTGCACCTACGATTCTGAATTCAATAAGCAATTCAATAAGGCAAATGTTCCATGTCGACGACCAAATTGCGAGACAAACAGATACAACACAGTTACCACAAGACACACGACGCTGATCATTTCACAATCATCAATCAATATTCAGCTCAATCAAATCGAATTCATCCATCTGAGCTACAAAAATTTCCTCTTCTTATAATGATGAAGTCCTTGGATCTCTGTAACTTCAGTTGATTATTTCAGTAATCCTAATGATATCTAGTGATGAGTATATTCCACTGTCGAACAGTTCAGTGTATCCGCCTTTCTTCTGTGGAACAGGAATGGGTTAATTATTCATCGCTCGAGGAATAACAATCGTTAGGCTGCAAATCATGATGAAAATGGTAGCATCGTAATCTTTTCATGATCCTGTTACGCCTCGATTCAATGAATATGTCAGAAAAACTAACAATTATTTGACAGGAATTGATTTTTACTTTGCTTCTACCTTACTCCGCGTGTCTCGTTATAACTAAGCAATCTTAACAATTAGCTATCGGATTTACAAGAATATTTACAAGAAACACACATAGATCTAACGACGAACAACCTGTTTTTGATGCGTTTAGTGACTGTTCAACTGCCAGTGTTCACTGAAATCAGCTTGCTTAGCGATAGTGACCTAGGAAAAGAGTCAACGTCATCAACAGTGTAGTCTAGAAAGGAGGCTCGAACGAACTTAGCACCTATATCAATACTTCAAACTTTATTGTGGTGAGGTACAAGGACTGCGTCTAATTGCGCTTACATTGCATTTGTAAGCAAACTGCATTGGGTCACCAGAGGATTTCAAAGAAGGTGTAAGAATATGCAAGCGAAGTTACTCCATAGTCTTCAAAAATGGTGACATGGCTTAAACTCTAGACCTGATCCGGAAAATAACTTTGGGACAAACACCACCTTTATTTCTTTCCAGGCAACATGTACTGTATTCCCGAGAAACGTTGCTTGAATGAGTTGAGCAAAAGAATAAGGTAAAATATCAGCATGCTTTAGATTCAAAATGCTCGGTACACCCTCTGCTCCTATCCTGTGCGATGGATTTATATATCTATATATTAAAACCAGGTAAATGATTATTCACGCGATTAGAAAAATCAATTTAAACTATATTAGACTGTTGCGTTTTAAAGGTAAGGCATCAACTGAATCTTGTTTCCTGCTTGTTACTTGATAAAAAAGTTGCCGGATGTTTGAAACCACCTTACATGACAAACATTTTTCATAATATATCCCATTTAACATTTTTCCCCCAGACTTGATCAGAGAGTTTATTGTTCGAAAATCTGCATTGTTAGATGATTCATTGAAATTCTCAGTTCCTCTGCTAAGCCAGTTTATTGTTTATCTGTGTGAATCTGGTTAGGCCACTGTATACATAAGTAGTATGTCCAATGTCATTCAATGATTTCATATCCTACACGATTAACAAATAATCTGTCAAATCTTTTGTCCTAGATATTAGAATAGATAAGTTAATAAACAAATAAAAATGTGAACAGAAAAGTAGTGTTCATCGTTATTTACTTACAACTCAATATTTCAAGTTTTGATAACAACTCGGAACTCCATGCTGCTTCTTCTCTTTTTTAATTCTCCGGATTAAAAAGACGTAATCCCTCCACTAACAGTGCTTGTGTACTGATTCTTTTGTTTTATAAGACCTGCCTTAAGTATTATTAAGAACATATGCTTAGAAGATTCCAGGAACGTAAGGTTGGGGAAGTAACTCGTATGTAAATAACCGTCAAATTTATAAAATACAACATTAATCCTTTTCTAACTAAACAGAAATTATGTAAATGTCTTTCTAGTATTGTTCGTATTTCGTGGTAATTTAAGCTAGATAAAACTCGCATAGTTTACTTGAAACTTGTGGATAGGGCTGGCAAACCTATTTCTGTAAAACTAATGGACCATTGCTACTGAAACATGAGAGCACAATGTGATAAGCCTGCTTATTCCTGCTTTCAGACAAAAGGCTTGAGAATTCAGTTGGCTTCTATAGACTGTCAAAAGTTGACCATAGGGGTACAGAATGTTTGAATTATGTCCTATTTCTGCAGGCATTCATCAACGGCTTCTTCCTGCCGATGTAGAAGATTAGGTGGCTACACAGAAAAGATAATCTGCAAGGAACTTTTGCAGTTTGCCAATCTATCAAGAATCAACTACACATCAAATATGAGTGAGGAAACGTCAATGAATTCGGCACTCTCTGAGAAGACCATTCAGTGTGTATCACCAAGAGTAAAACTAGAAGAGGAAGCGACGAGTTCGGCTTCCGAAGATAGGAGGAAGAATATCATGTGAAGTAGGGATAGAGTTCTGAATGTAGTATTACAAACGGCTGCAAGTAGAAGTGGTGTGGAACCAAGAGTGAAATAGATGTGCCAGTAAGGAACTGCATGCCACTCAGGAATCAAAGAATGAATAGTTAAAAACGTTTACTGAATCATGTCGCCTGCCTAAAGTTTTATTATATGCGCGTTCGCCTGCAAAGGCAATACGCCTCTGACAAATTATAGAGAAAAACAGCCTGACGAAATCAGAACAAACCTCATATATTGATTCACTGACGTAATTTAAAGAATTATTTCTCCCCCCATTTGAATGGTCACTAGGGGATAAGCATTGTCTCTAGTCAAGTCATCCTAAGCTCAGACACTGAGTGAGTAAGTCAGGTAACTCATCATCTTGGTACTCTTTGAATAAAGTTACCGTCTGTGGCTTCCTGCTGAGCGCCTTTAACCAGTAAAAGTCATGTTATCATTTTACAGAAGTAACGCTCAAGCGTGAAGTCAGTGCTACAATACGGATCAGAAACTTGCACTGCGCGTCACTAAGAGCATCTCAAACAAACTACAGACCCTCATTAACAGTTGTCTTCGCTCAATACTCAAGAGCAGATGGCCAGAAAAGATCAGCAACAGAGATATCTAGGAGCGCACCAACCAGGATGCGATTGCGAGACAAATTTGCCGGGAGAAATGGAGATGGATTTGCCATACTCTGTGGAAACCATCAAGAGACGTCACTAGACAAGCCATTGCTCGAGTGAAACCCGAAAGGGGATTGGCGAGTTGGTCGCTCAAGGGTGACTTGGAGGAGGTCATGTGAAGAGGAGATGAAAACGTGTGGGCAGACTTGGAGCCAGGTGAAGACTCAAGCA
Organism: Trichobilharzia szidati; assembly: GCA_944472155.2. Taxonomy (NCBI): domain Eukaryota; kingdom Metazoa; phylum Platyhelminthes; class Trematoda; order Strigeidida; family Schistosomatidae; genus Trichobilharzia; species Trichobilharzia szidati. The sequence goes on along the minus strand of OX235277.1, from coordinate 64,833,992 downwards.
GAGAACCGAACCCAATGGAGACGCATGGCTGAAGCCCTATGTACCTCTAGGAATTAAAGGAAACAATAATAATAATCACGCTGAATTACCAGAAACTGAGGTGAATTTGCGACGACAGCAAGTGTGTTAAGTATTTTTCAAAATAGAAAGACGAAGGTGATTGTTACTAAATGTTATCTCTGCTTGTTCGTTAAACAATCCAGAGCAAATATTTCAAATTTTCCAGGACAACACTGTTAATAAGACAGTTTTCTGAAGTGCTCAACAAAGTTTTCTTTATGCATCAATGAAAATCGATTATTCCCTGAAATGGCAATTTACCTCGCAAATTGAATTCAACCGTAATTAGAACCTATGATACAAATATCTGACTAATTAATCTGTGTAGGGTACACTTCTACTGATATACGGTTATAAAAACGATTTTCATCTCACAAATGTTATTACTGCATAGCCTGATCATGCAAACTCTTTTAAACTTAAGTAGATTGTATTCGAAACCAATAGCTGAATTCTACCTCGTAAAGTCTGTTGCTTATAGCCTAAAATATGCTTTCACAATTAAGGTTGGTGGAAAAATATGCACAGAAATTGAATAAAAGCCGTGAGAAAATCAAAAAACAATGTGAAGCCTGGAATAATATGATTGCGCAGTATTTTGTTAGACGTTAAAAATGGAAAAACTGTACATAACTTTTGTTTAAAACGACCAATTGTAAATTTACATAATTTTGGAGAACTGCATAAAATACAATGTGCTACTCGATCTCTCGTCCATAGTGTCTACTTGCTTCACAACTAACCATCTTGTATGCTTCGGGTTTTGCAGGAACCACTCAGCTCCATCCGAAGACTATTCTACAAGTGGTGCACAGCATCTACCAGAAAGCACGATTCCAACATTGAACACTCCTGTGGAGTATATCAATAATTTTTAGCAGCAGAATTTAACTCTGCCGCCAAGTGACCATTAATTTATACGACTCCTTTACTGTTACACTATCATTTCATTAACTTGGATTTCCACTCTAACATTTGTTCCGTTACCGATCTCACCGTGCGTCCATGACACAGTGGTTAGGACTCTCACTGACCATGCACATGGTCTGGGGTTCAATCCCCTGCCATCACACCTGAAGACAATGGTCGACCTGCAAAGTTTGGCCGCCGATATCAAATGCTGATAATTCCATACTTCTACTAAAAGTACTGTGTGGAATCAAGCTACAATAAAAAAATTAAATTAAAGTGCCATCCAGAATAATTGGTGACCCCGTTTGAACATTTTAGCTATTAAAACTTTGTATTCATTTTATTTTTCACTGCACTTTTTATATAGTTATATGTCTATATACCTGTTTATTCAGGCATTAATCATGTCTTCACCTGTCCGTTCACTTTCTCCACATGAAAGTAAAGAGACAAACGATTTAGTAATAAACGCAATAGGCGACCTGCGTCTATCTCCATTTGGTTTAATTGAGACTAGGATTTAACTCACCACAGAGGTTCTGAAAGACATTACTGATTTAAAAAACAATGCTTCTAAAGATCACCAATATGATCTATTCAAACCAGTTGTGATCCGAAGAAGGGTTGTCTTGGAAGAGGGACGGACCTAGTAATTACTAACTGCACGTGCGTTAGGTTCAAGGGCGCCATCTCAGCTCCTCAGGCATTATGTGTCAACTGATTTATTCATTTATGATTGACGAATTGATCAAATCTGACTTCAAAACAGAAGGATGAGACTTCAGATTGTTTTGGGCTCCCCAATAATTTATAAGACACTTTGAAGTGACATCGGTAAAAATACAAATATAAGAGTAGAAATCCAAGTAAATGAATTGATAGTGTTACATTATAATACAGAAAATACAGTAAACGAGTTATATAAATTAATGGGTACAGTTAAAGTCTGCTGCTAAAAATTATTGAAGCAATCCACAGGAGTGTTCATTGCTGGAGTCGTGCCTACTTGTCGAAGCTGTGCCCTGGTTGAAGAATAGTTTTCGGATGAAGAGAGTTTTCTGGAAAACCCGAAGGACACACACAAGATGATTAGTAGCGAAGCAAGAAAACAGTATTGGCCGGAGGGAAAGTGAGAGATCTAGCAGCACATTGTATTTTATATTGTACTCCGAAACTATATATATTATCCAATGAAGGTTTTTGAATAAGAGTAAAGTAGAATGTTTCCATTCTCACCGTCCAACAAAATACTGAGTGATCATATTTTTCCAGGCTCCATAAATGAACAACAAAATGGCCAAAGTGAAAAACATCTAGGGAAAGAATACCAACGAGCATCATTTATCTGTAATTAATGTACTCCACATATGATGAATCCAGTGTTCACATGATTTAAATAATAATAGGTTTCTATCACGTAGGATAATTTAATTTCATACACGTGGGTTAAATATGTTCTGCACTGAAGATAGAGAATTATTAAAATTGAGAAAGAAATGTGCAATAATAATGCACTGGTGTCGGTTAGACTATCCAGGATAGCCTTAGATTGCAGTCTATTGCATTTGTTAATGTCATTCCATTGTATTCTGAGTGAAGCAGCCTTCAGTAGATGAGATTACTGTGGCTCAAGCTTTCGTCTACTCGTCTCAAAATGTCTTCCATGTCACTTTTAGATCCGTACCTAACTTGCAGTTTCCCATTCTCTTTCCTTTAACTGTTTAAGATGGGATGTCAGTTGGTTGTCTCCTCAGCATAGCTACAATTCACCTCCTTTGTTTCAGGTGCCTACTGGCATAATGGATGACGAATGAAGGTAAAACAGTGTAATGTAGGTCACTTCAGTATTTCACCCAGTCCAATAGGGAGGAGATAACTAGTTAGGGACCTGCTGACAGCCAAGTCTACATTTCATGAACTTTATCGTTTTTATACAAAATGCAAATCTGAGATACCAGTAACCAACTCGATTCGAACTGAAGAACAACATAAGAAATTCATGTTTGTTTGCTTCCTTGTTTGTAACTGAATTCTTCACCAGATTTTTGTTTGTCCTGTATTTTGTATCAGTGCAAGTTCCGAATTATTCTCCTGAGCTTACACAGTCCCACCAAAAGTGGTTCATTACTGCCTTCGATATTAAGAACTTCAAAAGTTTTTAGATAAGCCCCATATCAGTTCACTCCATTATTGGATATATGTTTACCGAATTCGACCACCTATATCAGATATAATTTACAAAGCCCTTAGGCATAGACAGGAGACTCATGATTCTATCAACAATCAAATGAAAATATATGATCTTGGCTAAATAAGAGAAAAATTTCTCACTAATGGAATAGACGAAATCGAAAGCCTTTACAACCTAATCAGCAATGATTCCAGTAATATCGAATTTAGAAAAGAAGTGTAGTCAGAAGGCAAGCATACATCTTTCTAATCTGCTGATCACTCGAAAATCGTGTACATATACAATTAGTCCATAATTACATATTACCGTATTACAATAGCGATACAGCTGAATGCAAGCAAAGCAAGCTGTGCACAAACAATATCTAAAACAGTCAAAATATAATTCAGTAATTCTATCTTCAGAAAACTAAGGGATTAAGGAAACTCAATGTCCGAAATGACTTCTTTGAAATATGTCTCTCTGCTACGGTTCCTTCATTCAATAGCATTTAAGTAAAAACACTCAATAAGGGGACTAGACAAAATAAACGGGAAGTACCTCGAGAAACACTATGTACCTCAACGCGGATATCCAGTTCGTATTCTTCCCTACTAACAAAAACCAACAGTCAAAAGTCCTGGCATTCATTTTACCATATCAATTTACATGAACAGTCAGGAACATCCTTGGCACTGGAATAATGTGCAAACACTAAAAGGATGCCGCATAACTTGTATAAGCCTGATGTTGTAATCAAAAACATATGATACTATGAAATTTTAAAAGAGAGGATTATTACCAACAAAGATGGTTACAATCGTAGAGCAGTCTGCAAAAAGAAAATGTCTGAAGGCGAGTTTCAACTGTCTTACCGTTAGAATAAGACAGGAAAATTTGACATAACTGAAAGCAGCATTAACAGTGAAGAAAATATTCTTACCACTAAATCATTTTTGACAGCTTTACAATCTTATTTGTATTCGGGAAAGGATTCATCAAAATCGATGTGAGGTGTAATCTTGAAGGAGAAGATTAGAAAACAGGAGTTAGAATTACGTGATTAGTGTGAATAAATATCTGATCAATCTGTGAATAGATCCACTGAACTAAAACTAATCAGAATATGATGACGTGTTCATGTAAAGCCTGTATGAGAAGTGATATGAGCCATTTTTGCCTAACTTTTGTACTTTTGTTCTTGTTTTCATGTCGATGAACATCTGTTTGTGTATATACTACTGATGAATCTTGTCAGTAACATACTCCAAAAGAGGGACTATACTTTTCCAATGAAAAAAATTAAACCGAAGAAATAAAACTAGACAACTAGTCAAAAAAATCGTCGATTCAGCAGTCAGCATATTAATAGAGGCAGAACATATCACAGAACCCATGGTGTGACAATAATGACCTAGAACCTGGCAATAGTCTCCTTCTCACAATGAGGATCACGAGAAAAGGTGAATTGCTAATACACGGAGAATTCATGCTTCTGACTTCTCAGTAGAGTTCAAAGCACAGATATTGTGCCAAAAAAGAACAACAATGACTTTGGAAATAAACTGTCTTATTGGTAAATGATAACAATGTAACTTTATAAACTTGCACTACATATTCATAATGCCTCACAAATATCAGTAAGAAAGTTTTGCTGTCCTATGCCGAGTGATATCGCATGCCTGACAGTCGAGCGGAATCCAAATGGGAAGCGACGAGTGGGTTGTTTTATGGTGACACAGAGGAAATCGTGAGAAGAAGAGACGAGAGAGTTTAGTCAAAAGAGGACCCGATCAGCTGAAGAAGACAGCAGGAAACAGAACTAAGTGATGCGTTGTCGAAGCAGTATGTTCCACTCGGAACTAAAGGGAATAATAATGATATCACACGCAGAAACAAGACATACCAGCCAAGATGAAGAATACAAGCTGATTCATTTTTCACTTTGTTCCAAACATTCAACAAATGCATGGAAAAACTGCAGTCAAATACGTGCAAACCGACACTTTAAAATAGTGAAATGCTCACCAATGAATGATTACAATATAGACTGAACCGGGCTCTACTGGGAGAAGTAATTACGTGGTAAGGTTTACTACTTTGCTTGTCAGGTCAGAAAATCACCAAATACGTTGGCTGTCGATGGCGGTTTACATTGCAATTTAACGGAATTTAAAATGTATATGGCGTAAAATAACATCCCAGTGACAAAATGGCTGACGGACTCACCTGATTAGCTGGAGGTACTTAGTTCAATCATTGATGAAGCCATGAATGGAATGCTGCTGAAAAGCATCAAACTTGATCAAAATAGCTGTCCACCATACATTCGTTTCCAATGGTTCTTCAAATGATTTCAGATCATTATCCATCTTAAAAACATTCATATCTCGACAAACCAACTTCTGAAGTTGAAGTGAAATTCACCTGTCACAGTTAAAATAAAATGTAATAATTCCAGAATCGATAGTAGAGTAAAACTACAGAATGCAGATAAATTCACTTTCGTGGTATTTGGACAAATGTAATATGTTCTAGGTGAATATTCTATTTTTTACAAAAAAAAATAGAACGAACAATTGATTTCTATTTACAAGAGCTGTCGCCTAGTTGAACAGGAAGTAAACTTCAAATGACACAACAATAAGGATTGTTGAGAGGAAGAAGGAACTCAGTTTTTAATTCACGTCTTTTATTCGGCTACTAACATCCTAAAATAGAATAAAAACACAGTTTTTGTTCAGCGAAGAAATTTCTTTTCAACGACTTCATTTTTAAGCTGTACAGTCGTATTTATATTACAGAAAAGGTCATTAAGTGGCACTAAATAATTGCTCAGTCAATGTACATATATGTGATAAGAATAACGACAATTAAAATGTTCTAAGGGGTAGAGTTGAAGTGGATAAATTACAAAATTATTAAAGATTGTTTTATAAGTGAATTGAAAAATGTTTTAAAAATGTCAAGTGTTGTCTAAAAATTTTATAAAATAAGAGTACGATTACGATAAGAATGAAGATGTGATTTGCAATTTATCCACTTCAACTCTACCCCTTAGAACATTTTAATTGTCGTTATTCTTATCACATATATGTACATTGACTGAGCAATTATTTAGTGCCACTTAATGACCTTTTCTGTAATATAAATACGACTGTACAGCTTGAAAATGAAGTCGTTGAAAAGAAATTTCTTCGCTGAACAAAAACTGTGTTTTTACTTATGAATAAATGGGTATTTTTCGTGATTTAAAATAGAATAATTGATGATGAATATAAAGAAATAAAAGACTCCAAACTTATTCCACCTCACGCTGCATCATTTAGTTCTTAGCACATTGACTGTATGGAATTTACCACTTACATGACTTTCTATGTAGTTGATTATTTTGATGCCTTCTGTAGGAATATTTAATAGCGGGACTACGTTTTATGTTCCAAAGAGCAAGAATTATTGTTTCACATGGTACCATATAGAGGACTCGAAAGGGAGATGGTGGAAGTACAAAACGATAAATATATGCAAACGGAGATTTAAATTTTTAGATGTTTTATACATTTCGCACACCACAATGTAAGTCTTCTTTCAAGTTTTCGCTTCGAGGGATTTGACCGATTTCCAGTATCGTCAAGTACTGTCAGATGTTGAAGAACCTCGGAAAACTTGGAGGTGATCAACAGTTCTTTCGATCCACCTGTTTACACCTCAGCAGTAGGCAATCATGACCACACCTGATGTCAAACCTAGAAGTTTCAGATTACGACGTGATCTTCCCTCAATCATTCAGTTATTTTGCGATTTTCAGCGCCTTCGACTGACTAACGTCATCAGTGAAATTATTATTGGAAATTATTCTGGATTTTTCCCACCGGTTTAACATAAATACGCGAATCTACATCCTAGTTGATGACGAAAAGAAAATTTTCTTCTCTGCGGCTGTCTTTTTAGTATTTCCTATTGACAAATGCTGAAAAACGCGTTTAAAATTCAATATAAGTTTCACTGAAGATATTCACGACTTGTAGAATCATAATCAGGTTAACTGTTTGACTTTTCTTTAGTCATTAATAGGTGCTTATAATGTATATATGTGCATACATTCAGTCAATCTAATCATCGATCAAATTGTCATCTTAGTTAGACAAACAAAATTGGCTGACTTGGAGGTGTATTTCTCTTAATTTCCAACAACGGATTACAAGAGTTTGCTGCGTCTCATGTAAAGTCACTCACGCCTCTACAACACTGGCTACTTCAGATGATATATTGAGCAGTGATAGGAGCAAAACATTATAGTTTATTGAGATCAGATCCAGTTTGGGTTAAGTATTAGTCAAGAATTTTATAATAAAATCATAACAGCTATTCAATGCTTTCTAGATTTCAGTGACTTTCATAGTTTCTAAAGACATTTTCGCTAAAACTGGCGTGTACTGTCGTAAACGTTTCTTATTTTCTTAATTTTACGACAGACATAGCATTATTTGGGAATTTTCTGCTGCAGATCTACGGCACAGTAGATAAACGTGTTGATAAAATAAGAAACGTTTATTTTATGATATCATCATTTTTAGGGTATTTTATGACTAAATGCGTACACCCCGTTGTCATAAAATCTTGTTCCTTGTGGGACATAAAATTATAAGTTTAGTGCTTGAACAAATAATATGCATAAATTAGCCATTAACTATCATTACGGACTGTTATTACATACGGAAAATTGTTTAACTTTTCCAGGGTAGAATTCAGTGCAAAACTCTAACCATCATCAATCATGTGTACTTTTGAAAAGTGAAAACCACATCATATGTCAATACCAACATTAGATGTCGTATAAATTAAACATATATTTATCTTCATGATATGCACAACATGAAAATAAATCAGCATGAGTGTTAGAAGCGTGGTTTTTTCGGTAATTTTGTAGACATTCATGAAGTATTCTTGATGTCTGCCTGTAAATTAATAATGTGAGCTACGTAGATTATTATGTGTTACTGAAATTTAATATTGAACAGAGAGCAGTGTAAAGTAGTACATCTCTGTTTTACTCTGTTCTCCGTAGTTGTTTACAGCTAGCGGCATGATTAACCGTAAGCCTACATCTCTTCTACTCACGTTCTCCTCCATGTCACCCTCGACGCGTCATCCAACTTTAGGTTTACATTTCATGTTCCAATCACCGCCCTGTCGCTTGCTGTCATTCAGTGATCTCACGATTTCATCATGAACTGACATAAAACAGAGATGGTCTACGAGCTCTCCCTTGTACCCAGAAGATCCTGTATCCAAAACCCTGTGAGTGCGCACTGCTGAAGAGTCCCAAACTAAGACATAATGGCTGTGCCGGTTTTCTAATGGTTCTCTATCTGATGTCAGTTAGTGATCAAATCCCCCAACCGATCTCAGAGTATATTAATTCCAGCTCCCTTGACTTCTGAATATTTCTTGAGTGATAGTCTTTCTTTCATATAGCTTGTCTTTTATTGCCATCTTGCAGTAACTGTTGATAATGTCAGCATCAGCCTGTTTTAAAGGCCTTTAGCGACACACAGTGTAGACCTCTGAAATGTATAAAAGAACGAAGTTGAAAACACTGACGGAGATCAAATCTTCTTCCTTGATCTGTGTACCACTAACTGTAGTTGAAACAGTGCTGACTAGATGAGTGGACGAAGTCAATGTCTTCAGATCCCTTTCGTTGTTGGTGATGGATTCTAGTTGCAGCGGGTTAGGTATCGTCACCCGTCTGTCTTCTTTGTGCCTACATAAAGCAGAATGGCATTAGGTATAAATCGTCCATGATATCCATATCTTCTGAGAGGTTTTCATCAGTCCAGTGTATTCCTATATCCATACCCCCCTCCAAAAATCTGTCACATGTCTCATTTCACTAGAATTTCGAATTTAATTGGTGACGGATAGTACTGAATAAATTCATTCTACAAACGACACTCATTCATATTTGAATAAGTCACTCAATCATTTTTATAGTGTTTTGCAGCTGATAATTCCAAGTCTACAGAATTAACTATGAAACAAAACATTCTCGTTTGTCATACATTAATAGAGCATAATTTGTTCACCGGTGAATTATCGATCGGCGATTTATCGCTCAGTAATTATATCAACGCACTGTTCAAATAACTTTCATTTGGGTCCAGATGTAAGCGTATAAGACGGAAAATTTATTTAAGGAATGTTTATTTGCAGTCCGGTAAAATGTGGGTGATGGATTCGACTCCTGGTGAGCTGACTGGTGATCAATAATGTGTATATATTTATTTATTTATTTTATTTTTAATGATAGCTTGACTCCATTCAATATATTTGGTTCAGGTATGGAATTTCCAGCATGTGTTATCGGTAGACCAAATGCTGCAGGCCGACTACTGATATCAGGTTTGCGTCGACAGGCAATTGAACCCCGGACCGTGTGCATGGTCGGCGAGAGTCCTAACCACTGTGCCACCGACGCACCAGGAAGCAGTTATTTCGTTATTTGCTTCTATCAGTGTGTGTCAAGTTGGTGATTTCTTGTGATGAATGATACTTTTGAAGTCGTTTACTTTATAAACAATATCTTACAACGTGCTAGTATGAATAGCATTCGACAAAAACTCTGAGTAAAACAGTTTCTGGAAAGTTGAAATCATCTTGAAGTCATTCAAGTGGTTACTTGGAATGTGACAAACTAACTGCAATATATTAAAGCGTAAGTGAATTGAAAGTAAGAACTATTTAATTCGTCATCACATCATAGAAACTCCACTTAAATTTGTATCACTTGCTAAGAAGGGTTGCGACTTTTGTCCACAGCAGGAAAGTTGTCAAAGTTCCATCAAGTTTCACCTAAAATATCTTTGCAAATGAATATTGTTACTATCATTTCTATGCGCCATGCACAATCCGTTCACACATTATTGTGAAGAGAACTATTGAGGATAATTCTTAATACTCATTTCATCTTTGTGAAGTTATTCGCCATGTCTGTGAACCGTATGATGTATTATGTTCCACATTAGATTCAAAAAAGTTGCCAAGATTAAATCAAGTCTCCCATCGTAAAAGACTTCAAAGTGAACATGTATAATTACGGACTGAACAAGATGACCTTCATTCTACCTTTCGACTAGAGATAAGTGGATGGTACGCTTATCGTTTGTGATTTAAACTGGTAGAATGTTGAACTACAGAGACAGTTCAACTGTGGCCACACATCCAATGTGCCTTGTCATCGAAGATGCCTGAATTCTTATATTCAATTGCTTAGATGCTATGGGGAAAAGGATAGGGTGCATCACGAATATCACTCTAACTGATGTGCGCAAACAGGTGAGTGAGAAATTCGTCTTTCTTTCTAGCTAATGACATTTCAGCATGGATAGATAACTAAAACGTATGTCAGCCACATTATGTGAGTAAACCATTTGTGAGTACTGTATGCCATGCAAATTATAATTTGGATACAATGGTTGTCTTGTCACCACACCATTTTGCCCTCACTTTTAATCATTATCTCTGTGGCCTTCCATAACACCTCTCCTCGATACGTATTATTACTTTCTCACCTAGGATATCATATTATATTAAATTATCAACTTTCGTTTATATATTCATCAATGTACTGACAGTCTGGTAAATGAAGCGAAACAAAATTCGCAATTGCTGGTCACATGTGAATATTTGATATATCAAAGGAAACTATATTGACTGTGTAACACACAGCTGAACAGATGATACTGGATAATCAGTTACTAATGTATACATCTAAAAATAAAATCACGAGAATATAAGACTAACCTCGATTTGTTCACCTCATACAAATGTAAATTCATTGAACTCACTCAACAGTCCTTTCACACAAAATAATCACAGACTACTGTCTCGCTTTCGGTAAGGAAATGACAGAATAACATTTGAAATGGTGGTACTCAATTGTGTTTCTTGCTGTACGGAATAATTCTGTGGACAATACGCGTAACATTACTCTATGATTTCTTTTAAATAATCCAATAAATTGTGATGTATAATGAATACATTATTTGATAGTATTAACACATTTCGATAAATATGTGCAATAAACTTAGACACAGTGGTATTGTGTAATTCCACATTGGCTCTATATCATATAAGTTGACATAATTATGACCAATTATTTATATTAAAAAATGGAATCGAATGAGTAATACTGTTTCACTTTGGGAAATACCCAGTAGACAATTGAATCCAGCATATTAGGTGAATAATTAGTAGAATTTTCTAATGCACACAAACAAGCACATTCGAGTTTATTTTATTCAATAAATAACAATCAGGAGATTGAAATGCGACCCCCTTTCATTATATTAGAGTAAAGTTCACCTTCAAAAGTTATCGTAATCATCAAGAAGATACAAGAATTCCTGTCGTTTAGGATAAATGACTGAATGATATTGTCTTCATTTTTCTTTTGTACTAAAAGTAAATGGATGGTACTTGTGCTGTTTGTGATTAGGATTGTTCGACTGATGAATTCCATAGACAACTCAGCTGTGGCCACATATCCATAAGCCTTCCGATTCACGACGGCTGAAGTTTCATGTTTGACTTCCTGAGCGAAATGGAAAAGACGGATTGGTTCATGAAGAAGCTCAACCTTACAACAGGGAATCTGATCAGAAAAGTACACTGAATACGGTCGTTCACCACCTTCCGGTAAATGCAGAAAACAATCAATTCAAATAGCTGTAAATTATATGCAAAGCCTTTCTAAATTTACGATTTCTTTTTTTGAAACTGTTAGGTTACACTCTTTATCTTGAGAGTTGAAAAGAGAAAACACTTGCTTCAGTGATATGATGAGTTGTGTGAATAAAGAAATTCATATCAGTATTCATCGATTGTATAATATGCCAATTTCCATCAACCTATCTTGTTCCTCTAACATTCATCATGATGGCAGTGCATCGAGTGTTATTGTATGGTATATCAATTCCGAAATGCAAAAAGTTCAATTACTAGAATAATGGTAGATTGGATAAGGCGATTGTAGAGGGAATTTGAAGATGATCTTGAAAGGACTAAATTAGAGTACCTGATTGTACTGTGTTCATATTTATTAAGAGTTAAAGTTCATCTTTGTCTGATACATTAAACGTGATCTTCTGGAAGAGGTGTCAATTGATGAGTGGCTGATTCAAATGAAAAGGAAACTAATTCATGTGAGTAGAATGCTTATAACCTTTTAACAACTGTGATAAATGTCACACAGAACGCCCTGGTTGCATAAACGGTCAGTATAAATAGACCATTTGATTTCGAGCAAAAATAGAGAGGATACATCAATTATCACAGCTTTTTGAGACACCTTTTACTTTGTGTTTATGCCCGAATTTACTAATGTTCTCCTATTTCACTTTTTGCAAAGTCAGATTTTAGTCTAAAAGGTTAGATCGATACTTTACAAGCTTCTAAGTCATATTTTATGATAAAATAATTTTAAGGGATTCAGCTCACTAGTTAAAGTACAGCTGTTATTCTCAGATTTGAATTTGGAGAATTTCGACTATCCAAATTTCAATGTATTGGTACTTTAACAACGTCATAACAATCACGATACATCGGAGACTGAAATAATTTGACCTCAACCTCATTCAACCTCATTTTCATACTTCCACTAGTGTATATTATATTGGATGATTTAGTTGGAAAGTCAAAATTTAGTTAGTACATATGACGTCGGCTTGATAAAATTCAATAAAGTGAAACAAACTACTTGTACAATAACATCTGCAGAATGTTATTGTGTCACACTCCTATGAGCACATGTCAGATGACAAGATGACACTAATTTATGCATTTTGAGCCAAATACCTTAAAGATAATTAATATGAGGTATCTTTCTGCGCATCACACACACACACAAATGTAAATCGTTTGTGATCTTCCAACCATTATTTCATTATCAATGAACAAGAAATACTCTTTCTATTTAGTGTAGAAATAACAGAATTAAAGTTCTGATTCTATTTTTTTTTGATTTACAGCTTGATTCCACACCATATTTTCAGTACAAGTATGGAATTTTCAGCATGGATATCGGTAGCCCAAATTCAGGCCGACCATAGATATCGGGTGTGCGCCAGCGGGGGATCGAACCCCGGACCATGTGCATGGTCGGCGAGAGTCCTTACCACTGTGCCACCGACGCCCATACATACAGTCAGCAACTGAAACAAGTTATTTTGCCATTAAGTGAATAGATTATCATTCAAAGTTAGTAGACCATGCCATAATATGAACAGGTTTCAGTTGTGCACATTAGTTCACAATCGAAGCATATATGAAAGCCAGATGAAGACTTATTTGGAACCCATGATGTTCGCTTGCAGATTATTCTTTTTAGTTCAAATGCTGCTGCTGCTGTCAGAAGCACAATTCGATCTGATATTTGATCATTCCTGGTTGATTTCACAAGCTTTTCAAACATTTCTCTGTGTTTCAATGAAATAATTTTATAATTTTTTGTGTATTTTCAACCAACGGGATTTTATTTTCCACCTTCTATTATTTCACTAGTGCACCATTATTTTAACCTTCCACTGTGTAATATCGCTCAATGTGATTACCCATGTTTCGATGTTCTCATTTGATCTGCTGCTTGTCATTCATCCTCAGATGTCTGAATCCTTCGTATAACACGATACATTCAACTCAATTAGCTTGAATTGTTTTTACTTAAACTGAGATATTTCTTGTTTGGGAGATGCCTGTTCTGAATTTATTTATTTGGTGGAAGACACAGAAGGTTTCTTACATCGCAAATTCTCTTTGGACTTCCGTTTTCATTCATTTTAGCAGATGATTTTCCAAAACATCCTGTACCAATGTATATTAAGAGGAAATTAAAATGTACATCCACTCTGATTCACCGATCATTGAGTTGGCAAGTCCATAGCTGACAGCTTTTCTGGTTGAATGCTATCGGTAACATAAGCGAGAGATACAAAAATCACTTACACAATCACACTAAAGTGACAAAAATTTCAGTGATGAAAACAATCAAAGTTGTCAGTATATTGTATCATGAAGAATCCCTAATGGGAATAAAATTACAACACACATCCCCACCTTGCTTTCTAGGGAACACTTGGTACAGGGATATTGAGACTCATTGAAAAGTGAACTTTGAATGAAATGAGTTCGATTATTGCAGATAGTGTCAAATTTGTAGACTTTTCCTGCTGAGAATTTAGCACTATTTGAGTGATTATTGCAACTTTACAGGTGCGAAAATTTATATTCTTCTGAATCATTCATTGTCTAAGGTCACTAAGGTCAAATAACCATAGTAGAGTTGTTTTGTTCAGAATGTCATCAGGATGATCTTGATAGCCATTTACTTTCACAGATACTTTGTAATTCGTATATTTAAATTTACCAGTAGACACACTCACATGTGACATTTGATGACCACCCTCTATTCACTTATTCAAAAGGCAGAAATTATGAACCTACTGAATTGGGAGTTGGTGACTGTATTTTAACATTGCACATTCGACCAGTTAATCTCATTTCATCCATCGTATCGTGAGTGGTAATAGTAACTGGAACATTAGGAATGCGAAATCAGTATACCTCTTGATCTGTATAGTCTTATGAGATACTCATCGATGGTCGTCAGCGATGTGTTGGGCATTGTTCATGTTTCGAGGTGTATATTTTGTCGAAGGAATGATAGAGGGAAATTTACCTACGCTGAGTAGTCTTTCATAAATTCTTAGCCACACTTCATCCACGATATTCAATATATCTCCAATATTGAAACAATCGAGATAAAAGCACATCAATGTAAGCGCAATCCTTCCGCTTTTGAACATATAATGCAAACATAAAGGCTGTTTGTGATACCGTGACACTTCTGATCTTAAACGTAAATGAGATTCTCTTCCCTAACTGTAACTATCCCTGATCTTCTTCTGCTTGCTTGATGAGTCTCTATGTGCACAACGTTTCGAAATTCTCACTTACAAAAGTCGCCCGAGTAGAAGCAAAATCTACCAGCAATAATCCGCTGCCTCATAGGCGCTGTCTGTTAACTCTTCATTGATTTTCGACTGTTGTGAGAACCATGTTGGATCAGTTCTGCAGAAATTGTTGGCACAGTGGTTAGGACTCTCGCCGACCATGTACATGGTCCGGGGTTCGATCCCCTGCCGACGCACACCCGATATTAATGGTCGGCCTGCAAAATTTGGGCTACCGATATCCATGCTGAAAATTCCATACTTGTACTGAAAATACGGTGTGGAATCAAGCTGTAACCAAAAATAGAATAAATATTCTTTAGTTAAAATATGATAAAACGGAATATTGTGAGTTTGTTTTTCGAAATACTGTCGAAAATTTAAAGGACTCTCGGGCCAATGTGGAATGTGAAGTTTGCAAATGTTACAAAAATAAGTAAATTGAATCACAGATTATACGTTTCGTATGCATCTGAATGTACTTCACTACTGCACTGAAATCATGATTACAGACGTGATTCGGATGAATAAATTGTTTCTAAAACATCATCTTGCAAGTAATGCTGATTCACTGTGATGTATGCAACACGAACTAACTGTGGAAAATACTTCCGTGCACGAAATGAGTTGTTGAGTATGCAAGCTAATCTGTCTGATGATAAGTTGCAACCCGCCATACTTACCTATACGCATATAACTTTAAATACGCATTGTTTAGAATCAGAACCTATGATTGAGATCTGCTGGAGGAGATGAACATATACGTTGCGTCATTTGTCACATTTCTGTTTGAAATTAAGCTGTTTAGCATTACGATGAAAGTTTCAAATGCTGCGTCTTTGTGAGAGATTTAGAAGCTGAGGTATTCAAACTGTTTGTTGCCAATAACAGTAGTTATCATTTTTTTATTATTGCATCCACGTGAGGAAATGTTTATGCAGTGGTCACATAACAATGGACAATTTGAAAAAGCTATAAACCTCCTCTTTATGTGAAATATGCAAGGCTATTCCACTGCCTGTTAATCACGGTCTTAAGAGGTTCGATACAAAAATGGTCAACAATCTTTGCTTATTTATGCTTCAGTTTTTATTTATTCAGTTTCAAAGTAATGCACAACAGTGACGACAGAAAATATCTATGAGGAAAACGTTTCGTCAAATATTTCAAATGGATCACCTGCCACCTGTTGTGTACACTTTGGTTTATTCACTACAAAATCGAAGCTGTTGCAGGATATTTTGCTGCAAGCGCCAGACTAAAGGTGCTAGAATAATTTCCTTGAAGTTTCTTTTGGGCAAGCTGTATCCTGAGTTGACTGCAAATTCTCCGATTCTTCCCTGAACTTTGGAAAATTGGTTGTACACGGGGAGGTTTCTGCTTGATCTACGTCATCTTTTACAAATGAAGTGAAGGTGGTCATACTAATCTATTTTTACAAGCTATTCAAAGATTTCCGACAGATTCACTGACCAAATATCCGTGTTCAATTCAGTAGGTAATGATTATTTTATTCAGCTATAAGCATAAACAGTTTCTGTTTAGCACACATTGCACTGTACGTATTCATATGTCTTTTCATAAATTTTGTCTTAATATGACAGCAAAATGTGTCATATGAAAGATGACCACTCACCAACATACCATGCGGTTTTGAATATGCCAAGAAGTGCAGTTTGTGCAGAATAAGATGGTGCCATCATTGTTTGTGTCGTCGGCTTCTCATCAGCTGCCTATTGGCAATAGTAATTCTTAAGTTTATAAAAAGAACAATTGAGACACGCAAATGTTAGGTGATTTCAGCTGACAAGAGACTCCAAGAGACGTCAAGTCAATCTGATAAAGGCGTTTTGAACACAGTGCATCAAAATCGTCCCCCTCAGCTTCAAGTCTACTCCATCTACGTCTTTCAACGGTACAGATCCACCAATGGGGTGACATCAGTTAGAGAAGCATTGAAAAGCATCAAGGAGTACTGGAGAGTCGTTCGCTCCTTGTTTGCGATCCAAACGGAAGACGAATTTTCCGTTAACGTGGTGAGCTCGTTATCCACTCGGTCAATTAGTTCGAACTCAGGTTGTTGCCTAGTACCGCAGAGTCTCAGACGAGGAGGAGGCAGTCACCTGGTATTGCCTGCTGATTTCCAATAGTTCTCTAACGCACACTAGGTGGTGAGAGGACCTGTAACCAACCGAACCCCGCTAAACTAACACCCAATAACACATTTTCTCAGAAAACAATTCAAAGTGAATGAAACTGCCACACACACTCTCATTTATTTGTATCAAAATTCAGTTAAAAAAGCAGAGAGAAAAGTATTTTCGCCAACATTTCTGTGGAAAAGACATTGACTGAGTTAAGAGTTAAATAATCGCGAACACATGTTGAACAGGACTTTAATATATTGTATATATGTTCGTCCAGTGTGCTGATCCATTGCTGGTAGACCATGTTTATCTGAAAAATTACAACGATCGCACATCAATTAGATGAATTAACACACATAAGCTCCCTAATCGTAGCAACGAATGAATACGAGGATCAACATTGACTGACTGACCAACTGACTAACTGACTAACCATCTAATTCAACCGTGGTATTCATGCCATCCAATCCCCAAGATGTTGTCGTGATGCTGAATGAAGACATACCTCTGTCGCTTGAATGATTTCACTTGCAATCAGTGCGAAACTCGACAACATTGCTTCCCGTGAACGGTGAGTGTCCGATGGCCATGATTTTCCCTTTCTATAAATGCACAACAACTCAACGGAGTATGAATTAAGAGTTACGAGTTTCATACGACTTCCTCAATGCCACATTTGCATCATTACTTCAACTGGACCGCATCAGCCAGCCGTAGGTTGTTCTTCATCTATGTGAGAGGTAATCTCACTCATCTGACCACCTCCATGTGCATCTATCACAGTTCACCTAATCTTATTCAGCAAAGAATACAGTGCTCTCGAAGAGAATGCCTTCCACACGGAGAGCAGAGTGGAGCAGTGCAGCATAACTTTACAATGGGGAAAGGAAGTGTTTGCGAGGCTCATTATTCTAGAACACTTGATCGAATTCTGACACTCTTTGAACTTCTATCGTGATTTTAAAATCATCCACAGTATTCAAGCTAAATGCCTCCATTCATGAGTTGAAGCCAGACTTTGTGGTATCAAAAAGAAGTCTGTTCATTCTTTGTTTTCACCTTGAGTGTAGAGAGATGAAAATCTGTTTTCATTTTCGGTGGTGATGTCTACTTAGTAGGATACCTATATACCTAGCTAGCTTGTTGGAGAGCGCACGCTACAGTTTACTGAATGACGTGGACGCTTGACTGAGTTCTTCCGGTCGAACCAATCGACTTCAACAGTGATCCCTGTCAGATAACGTTGAATGATGTAGACTGTAGGCTTGAATTGTATGTCAAAATGTTTTCAACAGACGAATGAATTTCTTGGTATGTAGAAACAATGTCTGTGTACAGATAGATACAACTGCCATTCTCATGTCATTCAGGATGTCAATGTATTGCGGGAGTTGATAAGGTAAACATGGTGAGGGAGTTGGTCAGACGGCAGCCACACGGTGCAACCAAACATGTGTGTTATTCAGAAAACACTCAAGATCAAGTTGAAGTTTAGACTCTATTTCATTCAAAACGTTGTTGAGTAAATGATAACTGAAACACTTCATTGTCTTTCCGAAACATATTCGCTCAGTGCATTCACTGCACCTTCATGCAGAATATTTTACTCTGTTATCAGGTGATTGATATGCAGCAGACGTCATTAAATGTTCATTAATCAATTGCGTGATGGATAAATAAATGAATGAATGAATACATTTCACCATGAAGAAAAATTACATAGAAGGAACGTACTTTTTTGGTGTGTAAACCTCCTTAGTCACTGAGTTTATTAAGGCTTTGACTCTTTCCTCTGGACAAAGTACTAAATAGTACAAAACTGTTACGATTTCAGACTGACTTACATTTTAAATAATGAAGTCGCTTATCCTCCAACTCGACTGCTGTTTTGACAAGTGCATCTGGTAGGAGATGAAAACAAATTTCTGTGAATTGGAATGTAGTATGAAAGACAGTGAGATACAAAATTCACAGAATGTTTGACGCTGAGACTGCAGTGAGACATGGTGTTTCATATGATGGCTAGCCATCACCAGCTCAGCTTATAACTAATTTGAAGTAATACGAAGGCAAGCCAATTCCTACATTTAGTCTCGAATACTCACAAGCACCTAAATTACATACAAATATCCAAAGTTTCAATCAGATTTACATCAAATCACCTCAAACATGTCGAAATTTCAAACATACACATCAAAATCTACCATAAATTAACTGCCTGTGGCTCGCGTAACACAGTCAATTACTGCACGACATTTCAATGTGGATCCAAGTATACACTCATCACAGGAAATAGGTGATTGTGGGTGTCAACTTCTTTTGCATTTCGTCACCAGTTTACTACTTGGTGTGGACACACCGTAGATGGATTTATTGGGAAAGTAACAGAAATATGCAGATACTTATATATCGAACATTAAATAATAAGTGAAATGAAAATAAGTTACTTATTCCTCTGTGGTACTCCGCTTTGGCGAATTCGATATCCTCTACTAAGTAATCGTATACTGAAAAATTGAAAGAGAAGAGGGTCATTGAATTGGGCTCTGTAAATGATGTGGTGAAAACAGGCGAGTCTTTGCAGTGACATCGATCAGATCAGAGGACACAATTATACTGAACACATGCACTTGAGCCAGCAACACTCGCAATGAATTTACATTGTCACAAATCAATTGCAGTGATTGCATGTACAACTAAGAGATATTACGATACATCCAACGAAATCCAATGAATTATTCCCTATTCTGGGAGATTCAGTGTACCAATGCACATTGCTTATCCAAATGATATCAATGCGTGATGAAAAGTGAAACTAATCGAGTCTCTACGAAGTAACTCATGGAAACTAATCTGACGCCAACCAGTAACTGGCTCTATACAGTATGAAGGGACGTGTAGTTCTAGTCAGAGGTTTTGACCACTGGGATCCACCAACATCGGGTGTAGGGATAAATACACGCCAACGACATTCGTTGGTGGTAAGGCTACAATCACGAGTTATTAGAATCGTGAGTTCATAGAGTGGTCGCTGGACCGGGTACCAGTCATTGAATGATCTGCCACCACGAGTTGTAACCAGTAGTTCTTGGATTCAAATCCCGGTCAGTGAGTGCCTGTTCAATTACTGCTCATCAAAACCATTCGATGAGCCTGAATGGAGATTCAAAGATAAGACGAAACAGATGTGCATTACTTTCTGGTCTTCAATGCTCACGAAATAGACACTACTACACCAGAAGATGGGGAAATTGTTAGCGGAATATTTTATCATGAAAAAACACCTGATATTTGAACATTGTTAGCAACATTAAATCTCGGCTAGCTCATCGGGGGAGAACATGCTTCTGACTGGTTGGCGATTGACCCTAGGCTAAATAAGTCTCGCAATGAGGTTATTTCATGTCTCCAAAGTGACGGAAATCCAGATTTGAGGAATAAACACTTCTATCTCTGCTGCAGCCATTCAATCGACATGTCGATTCCAGTGTTGGCCACTTCCTGTCAATCTGCCTTACGTCACCTCATCATTCCATGACCAGACTTGAAACTTGCAAACCAAATCATAGGGAATGCATACTGCACGCGTCAAGTGATAAGACCGTTCCGAGAGTGATAAATGAACTATTGCGATAAACAGTTGATAGGACATGCAAAATATTATCATGCTATCATTCTTCTGCTGTCGAATGATGTGCGAGTTGTAATGTCTCGCAATCTGAAGTATGTATCTGATGACACCGACGATGTCGTCGATTATCTGTGGTCCATGGAATCTATCATCGAGGGTTGTTCATTGTGGTCGAATGCTCACTAATTATGACAATCCTTCAAACAGGTTGAAGTGAACATCACGAATCAAAACATTGTTTTCACACATACTCATTATATGCCGCTTACTTTTCATATTCTTATTCAACATGAAATGCTTCATTGCTTTAAATAGTAAATGAAGCCTGTCTTCGGCAGCACCTGAAAAAGTACACAGTAAATCGTGATCATTGAATCTTATAGTTCAGTAGAAGTGAGCGAAGATTAAAATATATTTTGAACAGAAAATTGGTGGTCTGTTCCTGATTCGCCTCAGCCATTCTCGATGTTTTTCAAACCTCCGAGGATTAGTCCACACACTCTCAAATTCCAATGAAGCTTATCGGATCATGGTCAGATGATTGGAGGTAATCGGCAGGAAGCCGTGGACACATGTTTTGTAATTTCTAAACTCACTTCATTGTGTGTGGTCGATCAAGTAACGTGCTTGCTAAGAATGCAAGTAACCACTGTACAGCATCATCGGGTGACAAGTATTCCTTGTGATCATCGCTTCTGTTGCTGGATAGGATGCCTCTGTTAATTCAACCATCAATTTGAGGAATTTTATATGATGAAAGCACGAAATCTGAGTACAGAGCATCTTCCCGATTACCCGCAATCACTTAACATTCACCCAGTGTGCTTCATGCTGGCGAGCCGCCCAGCATGTAGCGCGGACACATTTCGAATATTGACTGATGAGAAAATTCAGTCTGCACCAACCTGAGGACTAGACACATCACATAAATAGATAAGTGCAACTGCAAACTTACGTTTCAGTAGTTCAATTTTTTTTCTCACCGATTCCATCATATACTTTTTCTCTAATCTATTGACTTTAGGAAGAGAAAAACGCCAGCGTTATTGATCAGATAACTTAATGAGTGCTGGCCAGCCAACTAAACAGGTTTGCAAAGAACAGTACAAGCTGGAGATGTGCTGATGAAGCCCTATCTTCCACTCAGAATCCATTAGAACAGTTATAATAATAATGATAGCAATCAAAATGGGCTATTGGGCTGCACTTCTTTATCAGAATACACTGGATATTTACATAATTTCGGATTCATGTCGTGTCTTTCACTCATGTTCAGTGCTTGTTGCAGTTGAGGTGAATCCAAAATATGCAAATTATGCAAATAATGTGGCATAACACTTGTCAACTGATGTAAATCATAATCATCCGCATGTTTGCAAAACTTTGATGAGTGGTGTCACTTTTACCTGCCTCGACTTTATTGAAGAACAAGGTTTCCCACACATCAAGGGAAGAAGTGACATATTATGTAGGTTCGCATGCATTCTGTCAATCAGTGTATTGAATGGTGGAATATACTTTTGACGTACCCAGTATCGTGTGGACACCTCAATTCATAGAAACATAGATTCAATGCATCAGCTTGCCATTAATTAATTATTTCGCATGAAAAAATGTTACAAATAGTGAAAATTGAACTTCGAACACTCACCTTCCTTCTTCACACACGCAACCGATGATCTAGACAGCTGAGCGTCTACATGGAATTTAAGAGAATATTCGAAATTCACTTAACGTGCTAGGGACTGTTCAATTTTAGAACAGTTGAAATATGTTCTCACATTCAAGACTGAATAGTCACCGTCAGACATTTACCAGTCTGATACATCCAATTAAAATGAAGCGATGCATTTTTCCGTCTGCATCTCACTCACACTTATTCTCAATACAAATCAGTCTGTGATTCAAGGCAAAGATGGTTTCTCAAAGCCTGTCATAAAAGCTCATGAAGAAATCCACATGCGATATGCTTCTCAGACACGGAGTTGGAGGGTTATGTGGAGGCGCAACAATTAATGACCCACTGACTGACTGACACAAAAAAGTTGACATTATTTAATTTCTGCAATCATTCGCCTTGTTAGCCTGAAATTAGTCGTATGTGTGAGGATCACCATGATGCCGTTCACACCGAGTTTCATTCAACACCTGACCGTTCTATCAATTTTCAGTAGTGAGAAATTCTCACTGATACATACTTACTAAAGAAAAATGTATCGACTGCTTTACTCTTTTACCTTCAGCAGCATCCAATCTTGCTCTGGCTTTCCATTTATTTTCAACTGTCTCAATAAGGATTTCACTATCTACAAGAAATAGAAAAGGAAAATGTGTATGCATCGACACGTGTTTGTTTCCTGGAAAACTGCTAATGAAAGCGACTTGTTGTGAAAATGCATTTCAAATAGTCTAACGTTTATGTGTTGTAATGAAATCCAGCATGCGCATTTCATCCTATTAGAGACTGGTCATCTGGATGTACTTGCCTTCTCCAGTGAGTGATTGTGTTTCTCCCTTCCATACGCACAAACACACCAAGATTCTAACTCAGTGCTCCTCGTTTCAAAGGCCAGGGAGGTTTCCACTGGAGAACACGATTCCATTTCAATGGCCAGTCACTATCCGCCATGTAATCAAACCAGGTAGAATGGCTGTTCACTTGAAATTCATCAATGGACACCTAGATAATTTAGCTTATTCGAAGAAATACTAACGATTAGCTCGATTTCATTATTCATCCAGCTCCATGATACTCTGAACAAATCAGATTTGTGGGCATTAGCGAAGATCCGTCCACATGATGACTGTCTGACAAATAGTGTCTGACCACTTTCACTGGACAATTTATCTTCTGTTCTGCTGCAAACTCAATTCTATCAGTCAGTTTGCAATGTGGCCATCATGCTAGATGGCTGAACATCACGGTGTGGATTGCCACCAAATATCCCACAGTAACTTGATCGCATTTCAAACAATGAAACTTCACTCTTCATCCATTTCATGCATAGAAACAATGAGTGTGTTTGTGTATTCAATATGATTAAGCACACAAATATACGAGATAACTACCAGTGGATTCGGTATCTTCTAATGAAGATATATTTCCACGTCAGCGGTCACGCCCTGTATAAACGCTTTGTGCGCAAATCACATCCATGCCAGTGTTATTAGTATGTCACTCGCATGTGTCATGTTTGCATTGACTGTGATAAGAAAGAATTACAGTAAATGAAAACTCGGTAATTACCTTCTTTGCGCAGACTAGTAGATTTATTCAGGCGTTTCCCCTCTTCGTACTCATCTACAAGCATTAAAATTGTGCAGTCACGTAGGAAGATACATGCTGACATAATTAATGGCAGATAAGCGATGATGTTCACTTCATGATAAAATCCTGACAATGTTCCTACTACTCAACAATAACACTATTTGTGAACTTTACTTCAAATGAGATTCTCATCTAGGTGTTTACTGAGTGGATCTACTGGTTTTCCCTGAAAGGTAGATGGATGCTTAATAGGGGAGAAGAATTTGAAGATGCGTCTCTGCATTTGAGTGTTCGTCTCTATTAGTGACATTGTAAGCGGAAGTGCGATTCACTATGCTCCGTCAGAGGAGAGGTCTCAGACGATCAACCAGTGGACTGTTGCGAAGAATGAGAAGAAGAAGGAGACGGAAACCTCGTTTGTGTAAACCACATGTTAAACTATCTCAGTATACACAAGTAACAAATAACTCACTTGCATATCGTCTCTTAGTGTTTTCGTCAGTCACTTCGTTCGCCTGGAATACAGGTGAAGCTGCAAACAATGTTGCAAATTATCATGAATCTCATGTATGTGAATGAGGAATCAATTGTAGTGTCTGATTCTTACAAACATAGATGTGATGAGTGATCGGCATCCCATGAATGTGTGTGTAAAAGTGCATTTCACCTTTCGGACAATGTTCTTGCTGACTCCGATCGATATTATACCAGTAGAGTTTTGACTGACACTGAAGGCATCATCGCTAGTGCTGTTTAGTGGACGAACACAATGACATCATCATTTTTATGTATGCTCACTGAGTGAAATACGATTGTGCAGCGATCACCTGAATGATTTTTACAGACATCAGTGAACCAGTGAGAATGATGACAATGTGAAATGCAGCATAACGCAACGTAATTTGCCAGTAATGCATGTTTCTATTAAGTTCCGAGGATGTGGCTAACCATTGGCTGCAGTCAACTCTTACCAATAAAATCTCGATTTAAATCTCTTTCCATTTATTAAAGGCTAGTCAGCATTTTCGGATAATTAGCCACCATAGAATGGTGTGACACACGGTGCTGTATCTGCTAACAGCTTCTAATACACTGACCAATTAAATAACTCACTAAGTATATAACCAAGTATCCGACTAACCTTGAAATATGTAACTAAGTAACCTTGAAATAATCAGGCAGGTAACTCACTAACCTCGAACTAACTAACTAAGTAACTAAGTAAGTAACTTACTAACTAATTAACTGACTGACTAGATGATTTTGACCATATGATACAGTCGAAAAAGTTTAGATTCACATCGCAACACCCCTCCTCAATCAACCAATTAAGTGGCAAACAAATTGATGCAATAATTTCACTCACATATTAGTTCATTAATCCATTTCAGTCGGTATAAATTATCCAGTCTTTGGCTTTCTAGATTAACAAAACATTTGTGTAGAAAATAACAAGTGAGAGATGCAATTACTGGATTCAACTTAGACACTCGATAAATCACATTTGAAAGATGTGAACTCCTCCTCTCTGTAATTGTGTTTCATCTTACAACACATATGAATGATCAAAGAGAAATGGAATACTCATCAACAAGGCGAGAAAGACACAAGCACACACACACACAACGTGGACGCTACAAACACTATGATCTATATCGAAAGAGGGCACATACTTTTCTCAAGGCGGTGGGAAGCAAATGATGGGAACTAGGTGTAACATATGTCGGAATGATGTAAGTTATTCAGTTATTAAGAGCTAGAATGACTGTGTATTCGTCAGGTAATTGGACTAATGCACTGGGGAACAGAGTTCAAGATTGTTTGGTAGAAAGAAAGTTCAACCGGAAAGCGCATAACACCATGATAGATTACAAAACCACAGAAAGTTTATTTTTCTATAACAGTGCAACAAAGGTGCTAGAGTGAATAACATTAAGATGAAATAATTAAGTATTTCCAAACAGGACAGAAGATGACGCGAAGCAGCTAAAATTAAAAGGCTCACTGTCAGGCAATAAACGGGCCGATTGCGTGTCATCTGTCCAACACCGCTCAAATTGTCGAGAATCCAAAGTCAGTCAAAATAATCAACAAGCAAAAGAAACCTAAACTGCTACATTTTGCTGAGACAGTCACCATGAAATGATTAGAATCAAATCGATGCATGGAGAAAGAAGGAGAGTGGAGAGACTTACACTGCCTTGATGGTGTGGCATAGTACGCAGCTTCATTATGACATCTTCTATCCTGCACAGAGAAATTTTAATGTTTCTACTTGTGCAGCTGATTGTCTTGTTGCACTCTCACCACGCAAACGTCGTTTCTACTCAAAATTCATCAATTTTATTGTCGATAGTATCGGTTTAGTTAGTCTATAAATTGTCGGTCTTTCTAACTCCTAATAACCTAGCAGCTGACACCATTTCTCACTCATGTTACTCTTCGTTCCTATCAATTAAACCATGTCATCTTGAAAAATATGATGTTGAATCCTTCCACATGATTTACATTGCAATTGTTTTGTTGAGGTCGTAGTCCGTTGAGTCGAATAAAATAAGATTTCATATTAATAATACAGTGCCCATTCATCGTTGTTGTCTCATTCAACTTGAACAATAGGAAGAACTGTACGAAGTATGGAAAACTCCGTGTGATGTGTATAGTTGGAAATGATTCTGATCCACTTCACGTCATATCGTGAATAATAATGTGTAATTTAATGTATCGTATCAAATTTTCCTACACATCAATAATCTCACCTGTCAGCAGCACTTCAACCTGGTATGCATCATTGGAAACATCCCAAACTTCCAAAATATCATCTATGAAAGAAAAACATTTGAAAGATTACAACGGTCGGGTGAGTACTGCCGATTATTCTCAAATTACTACAAAACAGCAAGCTATCCCGTACAGCCCAGATTTTGGATGATTCTCTCACTAATATCAACCCACAGGCAAACCTGAAACACCTGAACGTGTGTTTGATTGCTGCATTCAAAAGTTTACCGCTTTTATCACCTCAATCCACAATACTAATCATGGCCTTCCACGGAACAGGCAGTAATCGTGATATTGACTGGAAATATATTTGCCGGCAAACATGCACGAATACCAGTGAAATTCAGACAGTACAAATTATGTATATATCCGATCATTAGAAATGTCACTCTATTGAATTCTCAGATATATCTAATGCCTTCACCTCGGAGATGTTTTCTATGTATGATGTGATGTTTGCATACATCAGTTGCATATTGCTACGCCTACTGAAATATCTACTCGCAGATGATCATCTCACTCCTCATGTGTACAGACACACAGAGACATATCATGTGTGCCTCCGATGAAAGAACAGCGTACTGTTGTAAGATGACGCAACAATCAAAAATGAATAACAAATCGTGTTCAAGTGATCCAGTAAAGATTAGAATGAGTTTAAATCCATATCAATTCTCAATGCTTACATTGCACTAGTTGGTTTGCGTAATATGCTTCCATGTATTCCATCAGTGCTGACTTGAAATCACCTAGAAGACAATTTAATTTATAACAAAAGATATTATTCCTAATAATACCATGGATAAAAGTATAAGGTGTTCAAGAAATGGATGAGGAGGTGAATCCTGTTGAGTGCAACGATAAGCATCAGTGAAATTCTTGATTGGCAAGATAAACATGACAACTGTTCAGTCGATTGTGACTCTGTGAGTATGCGTGAGTAGTGCTGTTCCTATCATATGTGTATTCACTTGCAGTGAGTGGATGTGACTGCGACCAAGTATTTGACATACAATAAATCTCAGTGCTTTATTGTGAGTGCATTTAATATAAATTAGAATGTACTCGTATTAAATGACCTACCTAGTGCATTCGAAGTAGAACGTTGGCTATCTAGAAAATAAAACAAATTGATGCACAATTCAGGATGGTATGTAGTAAAGACGTGATGACTAGTATAGCGAGTAGAAATGTGCATAGATGTGTAACAGAAACGCCTATTTAATGAGTAGAACAACAAGGTGATTTCAGGGAAATCTCTTGTTAGTCAACGATTTGCATGTGAGAAGCTATAAATGACATCGGAGACGAAATGTCGTATGGAAGGAATACCTACTGGAAGATTCACATGAGGCTAAAATAAAGAGAATCTCTGCTTGATCAGATCCCAGTGGATAATTGTCTGAACGGATCCGACAGAAACGAAGCTAGACCACGATACACACATCGACGTCTTTCCACTATCTCAGCTTACACCAAAACAGACTGATGTTCGGACGACGTGAAGGAGATTAGACCTGTCAAAAGTCATCTAGTTTCCTGCTGAAAGCAAGATTCTCAGATATAGCTGCTGAATTCAGCCAATACTAAAGTAAGGAAGTTGTACCAGTCTGAGAAGTTTATTGAAAGTGCCTACGGAGTCTAGTGCCAACAAACACATAATGGCAATCGTCTTAATACCTATATAATATAGTTATTTCGAACCCTCATGTTCCCTCCCTCGTCTGCCTTTGTGTGCTGCAGGCAATGTGGCAACTTCAATTGTTATGCAGAAACGTAAACAGTGAGTCAGTGAGCACGTTTATGGAGTCCATGCACTGTAGGCTAATACTATCGCTACTATAAGGCATGTTGTTTATAGTCATGCAATGCATACATTTCTATATGTCTGCTCAAAACTATGCCATGAATGATGTGTGTGTGAGTGGAAGGGGGTTTATAAATTGCAAGTACGTCAATGACATTTACTCACTAAATTATGGATACATTCCAACGAGATAAGTGTCTCTAATATCATCACGATTTCATATCAAAATCCTCCCTTGTCTTAACATTTTACATGAAGTTCACCTTCACGTCATTCGGAGGTGAAATCACATCGATGTCTATCGACTAACGGCAAACAGACTTCCTGAATTTGTCTCACATTCTGTATTTTAAATCAAATCAAACCAATTTCCAAAGAAATATATAGCCACAAAGTAACAATCCCATTCATCAACTTACCAGAACAGCCCAACAAACAGTACAGTAGCAATAAAGTGACGGAGACTAAGTGTGTCATCCTCACTCAGTGCACCAACCTAATGACTGAATAATGTTTGAGCATCCGCCGTATTTATACAGTATACTGTGTGGGTGTGTGAGCGGGAATGATGGTGCGATTTCAGTTGACCTGAAGTCCACTTCAGAGATTTGAATAAGCACTATGCATTTTCACGTCTCAAGCACACTCTGATGAGAGCACTTTTCTCAGGATTCAGTTGAAACATTTCAATTAGTTTTAAGAGTTTAGATAAAGTTTATTGTTTATCACTTTAAGTGTAGTTTCCAGGTATACGTGAGATTTTCTATAGGTAAGGCGATGAACACTGGTTTTTGCTCAGCAAAGAAATACTGTTTCTTCAAAGATTTTATTTTCTAGCTAACTGTACAATTGTACTATTATTACAGAAAGAAAAAGCATTAAGTGGATGCACTAGAAATTTCTCAGTCAACACTGCACATATGATGATGAGAATAAAGATAATGGAAACGACGTACTAAGGGCGAGGTAGAGTTAAAGGGGATGAATTACAAAACTCTCAGAGATTATTCAATATGTGAACTGGTGTAAAGATTTGGAAATTTCAGGTCAAGTAATGTTAAGAAAAATAAGCAGTAAGATAATGATAACAATAAAGATAGATAGTGAAGGTGAATTGAAGTAGAATGAATTGAGGTGGTAAAATAAACATATTTAAAAGAACATTACTATGACCAAGATGAATAAAAGGGGTTCGCCAAAACGTTTCTCAATACACAATTTAGGTTTTTATCCATGTATAGCTAGAGCTTCAGCTATGCATAAGTGAAGAAAATGTAAAGAAAATTTTCTTTTCGACTAAGTCATCAACCAGACTAGACACACGTGTGTTTACAGTAAATGGTTGAGAATGTTCCAGATTCCTTTCTGGTTGAGGGTTGAATAAACATGGGTACAAGTAGGGATTCGAATGCAATAATAACAAAATAGACAGAAAGTTCGGATAAGAAACGTAACTGGATAATCATCCCAATTGTGTGAAATTACTGTTTCCGATGACCATGTTAAAGACGAAGGTTGGACGCGTTTATATTGGATACAAAGCATGGGCTTAGAATTCAGTATCGCAAGTCCATTAGCTACGCCCAGATCCCTTTATCTCACTGCCTTTGATAGGTTTAATCAGATCTTGAATTTGAATCTGAACAACATTTCAAATGGAAGTGTGTTCATCCGATGTTCTGTAAGCGAGCTACATAATTGAATTCTACCGCATTCATTTGTTTGCTATGAGTTAAAGATTCACTAAGCGTAACTGTAAAAAGAAGATATTTGAAAGATTACACCAGTGGGGTGAGTGCTGCAGATCACTCTCGACCTAGTACGAAACAGCAGGCTATGCCATACACGGACACTCTGATGAGGGCAATTAAGTGAAGTGTTTTCTCAAGATTCAATTGAAACATCTCAGTTAGTTTTCAGGGTTCAAATAAATGTTATTGCTTATCGTTTTAAGTGTGGTTGCCATAGAAGATTCATTGGGGAAACAGAATTCAGGGTGTACCTGCGATTTTACACACACATAAAGTGATGAGTCTACGAATAGGAAGGAGTGAAACTGTGAACAGTGAAGTCACACAAAATCCGATTGATACCGAAGATTCAGCAGGACATCTTGAATTGCTTCAAGATAATAGAGATAAAAAACTTATCTCAACACAGCCATTGGCTTTAATTCAATCTCGATTTTCCCGCTGGTTGATTTCACCGAGGTGTTTCGCCTGTGTTGACATGTCGGCTGCTAGCACTGGCACGTCGACAATATCTGAGGATTCAGTTGAATTAGTTTGATAAATGTTGTCTAGCAGTGGAATCCACCAGTAGGATGCTCATTCCATTTGATTTGGAACTCGTCAGCCAGGTGATGTATCTGCACTACCCAGTGAGTGAGTGATGGTGTTCTCAATGTGACTCGAAACGAGTGCACGTCGTTTCAACTGCAATGCGTGATCCAATCGCAGAAGTGTCCGTACTAGTAGCTGTTGCTTAAGCAGAGGCTGAATAATCCGGTCCAATCAGTCAAGCAGAAAATCGATATTGAATTGGAAATAAAAACATGTCGATAGTCGTTGCAGACGAGGAGGCTGTGGTTATCCGAGCGGTCTTGTGGTACAAGTTGTGTTTGGCGTTTGAAACTATGGCTGGTAGACTAGAGTCTTGGTGAGCCAGATATACCTGTAATGACCAAAGAGTAGTGATATTCTCAACGATATCACAATCCAGCATCTACCGTTTCTTCTAGCAGAAAGCGTTTAGAAGTTTGAAATGATATCTCCTGGGTTCAAGGCAGTAGAAATTATAGGAAAACATGCACACCTTCAATTCAGCACTTACCACGATCCACCAAATAACATGATGTTGATCCTCAGATTTCATCTCAGCATGCACATGAGGAGACGACGTGTCAACACAGACCAAACACTTCGGTTCAACACAATCTGTCAGTGGGAAAATATTTAATTAACTTAAGAAATTGTGGGTGGTAGTTTTGTTGACTGTCCAACGTTCAGAAGAATAATTCCGACCTCGAAAAATTCTGTAACAAAGAAAATATTGCAGCAGTAATTTCTTCTGTTCAAATAAATCATTGTGCCAGCGTTTACACTCTTCCAATCTCATATCTAGTTTGGCCGGAATGAAGCAACATAAAAGTCTCATAAACCATAAATTAATTCCACCGATTTTGATCTATTTCTTCATTTTTCCAAGATTAGGTTCAAACTGATAAAGACGTGAAGTTGATTTATTTAAGACTTAAACGCGTAGGCTACAGAATGAAGCAAATGGCTTCATAATTATCTGTTCCCTGGATGTCTCAGAGTGTTTTACTTTTTGAAGGCAGCTGGCGATTCATTTTATTCTCTCTGTCTTTCCTTGATTATTATGTCTACTGATAAGATGAAATCCAGTTACGGGGAGCGTACTGACTAAGCGTCTGGTAAATATTTAATTCATCCCAAAGGTAAATAAATTTCATTAGAGATTCAATATGCATGAAATGATATTGCATAACGCCTGAAATACTCACTTTCGTCTTTAACGTTTTAAAAACCTGTGTAGTGAGGATCAAATGTCTTATTTATTTAAAGTAACAAGTAGAAGTGTTAGCCTAAGAGAATTCGTGTTTTCTTGGAAAAAGTCGTAACTCACAGTTTTAAATAAATTCCATGAAAATCGCTTGCAAATTGACATTTGTTTTGTCATTCAGTGAATAGCGGCCTCCATTAAAACCCGTCAGATGGATGCACAGACCAAAGCATTATCTAACCGGCTAAGCAAGCCATATCTCCTACACGTTGAATACATTTGTTTATCGACGAAGGCCTTCACTACTCTTGATATGTCGACTATCAGAAGGACGCTTTGGCGATGCCTGAAGAACACATTGATATCATCTGGTTAGTGATAGCAAGTAGTGGGATTGTTGATGCTTATTTTTCGTTTTTAGACCTCACAAGTTCCATCTGACAGAATTCCTCGTAAGCGATGGTCTTCTCTCGAATATTTATAAAAAATGAAACTGCAGTTCAAATGACACCAATTACATGGAAGTATTGACCCTGGGAAAATGAATCTTCTTTCTCGAGACAAGCATAACGAAGATCAAAATCCTGAGTAAATACTCGTCGTTGGTGAGACTATCTGATAGACTGTTATTTACGATAGGAAAGATGGATTAGGCTGAAAGAAAAACCAGAACCATATCAGAGAAGGTAGAGAATCCTCCGATTACCCTATACACACTTTACACAAGGTTATTTCACATCCTAAAAATAAACGATTGATAAGAAGACTGACAAAAAGAAATGTGTAGCACATATGGGTGACAGAGAAAGTGATAGAAAGGAACCATGTTTATTTCCATGTCTTATATGGTCTGCATTCACGTGTTCAAAATTTTATAATAAGTTGAAAACTATTATCCCTATTCAATCGCCCTTCTTTACTACGCTGAAATAAGTAATAATAACTGTAACTGTTTGAATTCATGTAATAAAATGAGATTATACGGCGCTTGAGGATGAACTAACTGAGCAGATATCGCAGGTTAGCTTCATGATGGTTTATTTCGAATGGGTTATTACACAGTTAACGAGTTATATAAATTAATGGTAACTTCGTGATACAGTTACAGTTTGCTGCTACCAATTATCAATATAATCAACAGGATTTTTCATTGCTGGAGTCATGCCTTCTGAGAGAAGGTGTGCACTGGTTGTAGAATAGTTTTTGGATGAAGATGACAGTTTTCTGAAACACGCGACGGACACAAAATGGTTAGTAGTGAAACAAGTAGACATTATGGACTGGTGAGATGACGAGAGGTCGAGTAGCACATTGTATTTCATATTCTGCTCCAAAATTATGTACGTTTTGCAATGAATTGTTTTAAACAGAAGTAAGGAATGTTTCTATTTTTAAAGTCTCACAAAATACTGAGTTATCACAATGTTCCAGGCTCCATGTCTGAATAAATAAATGGCTTCAGTGAAAAATACCTAGAAAAAGAATACCAGCGAGTATAATTTTTGTGTAATGAATGTACGTCACAAATGATGAATTCAGTGCTCACATGATTAAACTTATAATGGGTTTCTATCGCGTAGAATAATTAAACTTCATATACGTGTGTATAAAAGCTTACGAATTGTAGATATGGGACGGTTAAAATTGAGAAATAAATATGCATTAATAATGCACTGGTGTTGGTTAGACTATCCAGGATAGCCTTGAACTAGCGGACTATTAGAAATATGTATGTTATTCCATTGGATTTAAGGTGAAGAATAGAGCTTGAGAAGCACTTCTACATTTCATGCTGTTATCTGCAACTTTTGTTAGATGAGTACACTACAGCTCAAGCTTTCGTCCTCTCCTCAAAAAATCTCTTCACCAGCACTATCCGATGCATACCTATCTCGTTATCAATTGATTGTATCTTCACCGTACGTCAAATTCGCCTCCATTATCTTCACCACACACTTGCATAATGGATGACTAATGAAGGTAAAGTAGTGAAATATGTCAATGCATTAATTCACCTAGTTTTCTAATGAGGAGGCAGCTGGTGAGAGACCTGTTGACAGCCAAGTTACCATTTCACATACTTTAGTACTGACCAATTTGGGATACCAGTAACAAAGCTGATTTGGACAGCCACGTCTTTAAGTTGTGACCACTGTTGATACAAGGGTTTAGGATGTGTTTACCTTAGTTAGGGCGAATTATGTACTGAAGAACAGCATAACAATTTCATGTTTGTTTGCTTCCTTGTAACTGAAATTCTTTACCAGACTTTTTTGTCCTGTATTTCGTATCAGTGCAAGCTCCGAAATCATCTCTTGATTTTACACAATTCCAACAAAGGCGGTTAAGCAATTCCTTGAGGGTTCAGAATTTCAAAGGCTTTTAGAAAATCCCCATATCCGTTCACTTCATTAATTTGATATACGCTTGCTTAATTCGACCACCTATGTCGGAAATAGTTTACAAAGCTCGTATGCATAGATAGGAGACTCATAATGCTATCAATAATCAAATGAGAAAATATGGCTATGCTAAATAGAAGACAAATTTCCGATTAATGCATTATACGAAATAAGAAGACTTTAGAAGTAAATCAAAAATGGTTCCAGTAATATCGAATTTAGAAAGCAAGTTAAAAAACGAAAGCAAGAATACATCTTTCTATTCTGTGGAAAACTCGAAAATAATGTATGCATAAAGTTAGACGAAAAATTCTTTAGGGACGTCTCTGAGAAAAATTAGATTCTAAAATGACATGTTCGAAATATGCGTCACTAATATGCTTGCTTCTTTCAATACTACTCAATTCAAAACACTTATTATGGAAACCGGAAAAAATAAACGAGAAGAACCTCGAGAAACACTATGTACCTCAACGCGGATATCCAGTTCGTTTTCTTCCCTATTAACAAAAATCAACAGACAAAACACCTGGCATTCATTTTACCAAATCAGTCTACATAAACAATCAGGGACATCCTTGGCACTGGAATAATGTGAAAACACTCATAAGATGCCACATAACTGGTATAAGACTGATACTGTAATCGACAAAATGGATCACAACATAAAATTGTTAGTGAGAGGATTATTATCAACAAAGATGGTTACAATCGTAGAGCAGTCTGCAAAAAGAATATGCCTGAAGGCGAGATTCAACTGTCTTACCGTCAGAATAAGACACGGAAACTCAACATAACTGAAGCAGCATTAACAATGAAGAAAATATTCTTACCAATAAATCATTTTTGACAGCATTACAATTTCATTTATATTCAATAATGGATACATCAAAACCCATTGGATACTGGTACCTATGTTCTTGAAAATTTAGTGTTTATGTGAAGTGAGGTGTAATCTAGAAGGAAAGCACCACAAAACGGAATTCAAAATCGCGTAATTAGTGTGAATAATATCTGATCAATCTGTGAGTATATCCCGTGAACTAAAACTGATCAGATTATAATGACGTGTTCATGCAGAGCCCATATGAGAAGTGTTTTGAGGCAAGTTTATTTGCTGAGCATTTGGCCTTTTTGTTCATTTAGTGTGATACTATCAAATTTTACGCTTATTACGTAAGTCCAATTTCTGTTTTACAATCTCTGCTTAGTCATTTCCTTCTAGATTACTCCCAGTGGACAAATAGGAGAGATCAAAGAAAACTATAAAAACTCAAGTTTCAAAGTCGTTTTATTATAATTCATGTAACGATTATGAACAATAAATTTCGTTCGAACTACAGTTGACAGTGTTTAAATCTAATCTGACTTGGTGGAGGTAAAGATTGATAACAGAAGCTTTGTTCATCAAATCAACTGCGAATACGTGTAATAGGAACAATTCAACACCTGCACCACAAACTTGAAAAAATCTACAACCACAACGACGACGAATAGGAGAGAACAAAGAAGTCTATCAAACTCAAGACTCGAAGTCGTGTGATTATAATTGATGAAATGATTATAAACAATAGTAGATTGTGTTCGAAACTTCGTCATCGAGTATATAATAATAATAATAATTTTTGCTTTATTCCAAAAACAGTACTACTGATACAGCAAGGAATTTTCAGCATTCAGTACAGTATTGCATCTAATTTACTCAAAAACGACAACAAAAAAAATAGATAAACGGAATAATTAATACATAATAATGATGACAAAACGTTTTTATAGGAGCTATGTAGCAATTACAGTATAGGATTAGGAGAAAAATATGAAATTATAGTAATAATAGTAATAACAACTAAATTAAAAATGGCAAAGTTATAATTAAACGATAGGAAGGGTGACACCATAGAATTACAGAAAGATGAACAATGAAAGGGTCGATTCACTATGCTAATTACATAATAACTTATGTGTTTCACGTCTAACAGTGTCTTCATCACATAAAATACGGGCTAAGTACGGTATTGTAGAATTATTGTACTTAGTGGTACGAGCATATAATTTCTTATATTGACTTCTCGTTCTACCTGATGAGATACAAGCGGATAATTGTGAATAAAGAGGGTGCAGAGGGTCTGACAGTACGGCCTTTGCCCAATTTGTACAGGAATTTACGTGTCTCTCGACTATAGTATTGGCGAGATCACGCAGTGGCAAACCACAAACCCTACTCACAGCATTTAATACCCTTCGTAATACGGCATAGTCTTTTTTAAGAAGCCCAGGAAAGATTAATGGAGAACAATAAAGTACAATAGGTAAAATACAGGAGTCTAAAAATTGCAGAACTAAAGGTTGGCTGATACCTTGTTGTCTTAACTTTTTAATGTAGAAGGTAAGACGAGACATTTTCTTTGAGATCAATAAAATGTGAGATGACCATGAAAGGTCCGAGGAAAGAACTACTCCAAGGTATTAAATGCTTGATTTGGTTTCAATTTCTGTACCATCTATGCTACAGGAACCATGGGAACTAACTAGTTCATGTATGTCACGTCGATGGTTGAAGGTAAAGTTAACTGCCTGACATTTGGAAGGATTTAACATAAGACCATTTGACTTAGACCACATGCTGATGTCCAACAGAAAGCTATTAAGTTTGGAGCAGTCAGACTCAGAAGTGATAGGCAGTGATACAGTCAGGTCATCAGCATATTTGACAAAATTGGTTTCGTTTAAATGTGGCAGGTCATGTAGGAAGAAAGAAAAAAAGAAAGGGAGAGAGGACGGCACCTTGACGAACACCGACTTTTGTAAGCAAAGCAGCAGAAGATTTCCCATTATATGCAGTATAGTGCATTCTATCAGAAAAATAAGAATGCAACCAACTCTTAGCCCAGGATGCTGTGTGCGTCAAGGAGAGCTTATTTAATAAAAGGCCCCTAGGTACTGAGTCAAACGCAGATGTGTAGTCTAGGAAAGCACCACGAACATATTTGGTACCTTTGTCTAAACAAGAAACAACATTATGATATAAGACAACCGCAGCATCCAAGGTACTTCTACCATGTTTATCTGCAAATTGCTTAGGGTCATTAAAAGCTTTCAATGAAGGTTCAAGACGAAGTAAAAGTAGTTTTTCCATCAATTTTAAAAAAAGGTGAAGTAATTGCAATAGGCCTAAATTTAATATCGGTACCAGAAGATTGTTTTGGTATAGGGACAATTTTAATGTTTTTTCCATGCAGAAGGTAGAACATTACTGGAAAAGGAAGCGTTGAAACTATTAGTAAGAGGGTAACACAAAATATCAGCACAGTTCCTGGGGACAATGGCTCATTTAATAAATAAACTAATATGGAATACTCATTAATTCATTACCAAAATAAAGTTTCTTTTAGTGAATATATATCCCTTTCAAACGACTTCATTTCGAAGCTGTACAGTCGTATTTATATTACAGAAAAAGAAAATATTAAATGTCACTGGAAATTGTTCACTGGGCAATATTCCACATTTCATAAGAATAAAGATAATTAAGGAGCGGGGTAGAGATGAAGTTGAATTATAAAAGGTTTAACGATTATTAAATAAGTTAACTGGTATAAAGATTTTGAAATTGTAGGTCAAGTGTTGTCTGAAAAATGGACAGTACAGACTGCGAAGATGAAATGAAGTAGAATGAATTTAAGTTGTAAAATAAAATAAAAGAACGTTACAATGATCACTGTAAAGAAAGAGTTTTGACAAAACGTTTTTGAATAAACAATTAAAGTTTTTCTCCATGTACAGCTAGAGGTTCGGCTATGCATAAGTGAAGAAGACGTAAGATGTTGTAGTGACTGGATTTGGTCCTGTAGATAACATCACGTGAGACTGAATGAACTGACTCTAGAGGGTGTTCACAGACTGAGGACTTTGGCAATTTATTTAGTATGTGGTAGATGACAGAAAAAGACTCTTCAATACTGGCCTCGTGGTCTGCTTAGGTCAGGTAGTTCAAAGTCAAACTTTTGATGGTTTCATGCACACTGTTATAAAGCCACATTGATTGTTGTTCCCCAGCAGGAAAAGTAAAGTTCTCAGAACAACGGTCAGTATGACTGACTCCACGGCAGTAGTTCAATTCGCAGATATAAATAGAGGTGGCTAGTCTGGATGCTTGAGCATAGAGAATTTCCCATTCACCGTCTACATAAACGCATTCTGCTTATTATTATTCTTCCTTTCATTACCTTCACCAGTCACCGAATGGGCTGAGTACAGTCAATGCATATCACAAATATAATGAAGATGATCTATTAATAATTAACGTGTCATCGCCTCACTATTCTGTTAATTATACGCAGTAGGTCCTATTGTAAACATAGGATGAAATGTATTAGCTTGTTATTAGTGAAAAATATCATAATTATTTTTGTTTTCCTTCAAAATATCAAAATGCGCAGACTTAGTAGTCTGAAATTTTAGTCGTGTGAATGTCTGCCATCACTTAGAGTTTACTCTGAGTGAAGTGAAGAGGAAGATGGTGTAATTAATTTCTCAGTGCAATAATGACTGGCTGCAACTGTTGTTTTTCACTTCTTTTGTGACGTCAGGGTGTTTTTGTTTTTGTTTTACTCGTCATCATTTCCACTTCAGTTAATTATCTGCAATTACGCACTTATCTTCTGTTCATCTACCATATAATGACATTGCCTTCCACTGCTTTTAATTCTCAATTATTTGATCACGTTCTGTACAACTAAACTTTGTTACTTAGACCATAAACTATCGTGAATTCATTCATCTTGTATCAATGTGACCACAGAATACGGCAGTATTTGGTGGTACATCGTCTTGATGTTTCGTCAAAGATTGATATCACTTAAACAGTCATTGAAACCCAGAGAGCACTGAACAGTTGTTTCAGACCATTCAGGAAGCTACACGCATGAACTTCGGGTAACGAAGCAAGTGTTTAGGAATTGGTGACCAGTGTATGTAATCAAGTCGGGTGTGACTAGAAATAATTACTGATGACGTTGGTCAGACGGCAACGCTGAAAATCGCGAAAAATCAGTAGTTCGAATCGATGAACCATTCAATTTTCTCCGAATGGCTGAATGGTAAACGATACATCGTCTCGTAATCTGCAAGTTCTAGGTTTGACATCCAATGTGGTCATGATTGCCTACTGCTGAAGTGTAAACACGTGTATCAAAGAAACTGTTAAGCACCTCCAGATTTTCCGTGGTTCTCCAAAATCCAACAGTACTGGACTATACTTGAAATCGGTGAAGTCCGTTTACACGAAAACTTGAAATTAGATTGACATTACAATCTGCGAAATATATACAACATTAAAATTAAATCTCCGTTTGCATATATTTATCGTTTTGTAATTCCACCGTC
The DNA here is from genome assembly GCA_944472155.2 of Trichobilharzia szidati. Classification (NCBI taxonomy): domain Eukaryota; kingdom Metazoa; phylum Platyhelminthes; class Trematoda; order Strigeidida; family Schistosomatidae; genus Trichobilharzia; species Trichobilharzia szidati. The sequence goes on along the minus strand of OX235277.1, from coordinate 64,793,893 downwards.
TCTCTTCCGTGTTCTCTATATGGTACCATGTGGAGCAAAAATTTTCTCTCCTTGGAACATAATCCGTAGTCTCGCTATTCAGCATTCCTGCAGAAGGCATCTAAGATAATCAACTACATAGAAAGTCTTGCCAATGGTAAATTCCAGATAGTCAATGTGCTAAGAATTAATGGATACAGTGTGAGGAAGAATAAGTTTGAGGTGTTTCATTTCCGTATATTCATAATCAAATATTCTATTTAATGATGTTAATAGCCGAATAAAGACGTGAATTAAAAGCTGCGTTCCTTCTATTTCTCAATAATCCTCAAAGTTGTGTCGTTTGAAGTTTACTTACTGTTCAACTAGGCGACAGCTCTTCTAATGAGAAATTAATTGTTCGTTCTATTTCTCCTGTTTTCAAAACTAGAATAACCACCAGGAACATATTCAATTTTATCGAATAATTACAAAACTGATATTATCTGCATGCTGTATTTTTACTCTACTATCTGTTCTGGAATTATTTGATTTGATTTTGACTGTGAAAGGTGAATTTTACTTTAAGTTCGTAAGTTGGTTTGTCAAGATATACTTGCTTTGAGATGGATCATGATCTGACATCATTCGTAGAACCATTGGAAAGGAATGCGCAGCTGACAGCTATTTCGATCTAGTTTGGTGCTTTTCAACAGCATGCACCCATGAACTCACTAATTATCGAACTAAGCATCTCCAATTACTCAAGTGACTCCATCAGCCATTCAGTCACTAGAATGGAATTTGATGCGGTGTGAATTATAAATTCCGTTAAATTGCAACGTTAAGCGCCACCGCCAGTCAATGTATTCGGTGATTTTCTGACCTCACAAGAAACGTAGTCAACCTTACCACGTAAATACTTCTCCCAGTAGAGCCCGATTTAGTCTATATTGAAATCATTCATTGGTGAGCATTAAACTATTTTCAAGTGTCGGTTTGCACGTATTTGACTGCAGTTTTTCCATGCATTTGTTGAATGTTTGGAACAAAGCGGAAAGTGAATTAGCTTGTGTTCTTCAACTTGGTGGATATGTCTTATTTCTCTGTGTGATATCAAAATTATTCCATTTAGTTCCCAGTGGAGCATAGGGTTTCAACAACACATAACCACCTTTTTCTGTTTTCTGCCATCGTCTTCAGCTGACTAGCTCCACGAATGACCAAACTCCCTCATTCCTTCTTCGCACGATTTCCTCTGTGTCAACCTAGGACGAACCGCGCATTGCTTTCCACTTGGATTCCACTCGAATACCAGGCGTGCGATGTCATTCGGCATAGGACAACAAACATTTCTAACTGATATTGGTGAGGCTTTATGAATATGCAATGCAAGTTTACATATAACATGGCTGTCACCTGCAAACTTGGCAGTATATTTCCAAATTCATTATCGTTCTCCTTAGAGAAAATATTTGTGGTTTGAGCTCTAATGAGAAGTCAGAAATGTGAATTCTCCGTGAATAAAAAAATTTGTCTTTTCTCGTGATTGCCATCGTAAGAAGGAGATTATTGCCAGATTTAAGGTCATCATTGTCACACCGCGTTGATGGGTTCTGCCTCAAGTCATACGCTGACTGTTGAATTGACGATTATATTGACTTGTTGTATGGTTTTATTTCTTTGGTTCAGTTTCTTTCATTGTGAAAGTATAGTCCTTGGGTGGAGTGTGCTTCTGACAAGATTTATCAGTATTATATACACAAACAGATGTTCATCGGCACAAAAACATCAAATAATAGGGAGGTGGATTGGATACCAGAGAAAGCAAAGGATAAATTGCTGTGGAGATGCATGGGGTACAAGTGAAGATTAAGACAGAAGGAAACAAAACACGACGACCAGATTGAAAATAAATATTCCGTTACCATGTCTTTCGTCTTCCATCTTTAAGGGATCTACCTTCAGTCATGCTATAAGACTGAAATAATACGATTCCTGAAAATTTAACGTAATATAAAGTTTCTAATATTTCTCTTCGACAAGTTATTTACAAGAGCTGTACATTCACATTTATATTTAATAAAAGGTTCAAAACACCTAATAGGAAACTGCTAATTATGCTGTAGAAAGTTCTTCACGTCATACGAGGTAGAAATCAGAAAACGGAAACACAAGTTAATGAATACGTCAATGCAAATTCACCAAAGGATTGCTTCATGAGAATAAACTTCTCATGAGGAAATTGTGAGGTGATTACGTGATCAACTGGGAGTAATTATGGGGGAATAACTAAGCAGAGATTGTGTAACGGAAATCGGAATTACGTAATAAGTGTATTATGTTATGGTATCACTCCAAATGAACGTCAAAGAACCAAAGTTAAGCGAAAACGGCTTATATCACTTCTCATACAGGCTTTACATGAAGACGTCATCATATTCTCATCAGTTTTAGTTCAGCGGATCTATTCACAGATTGATCAGATATTTATTTACACTAATTACCTAATTCTTGATCTCGTTCTGTAATAATTCCCTTTTAGTTTACACCTCACATCACATATACACTCAATTTTCAAGAACATTGACAACAGAATCCAATGGGTTTTCAGGAATCCTTTCTTGAATGCAAATACAATTGTACAGCTGTCAAAATGATTCAGTGTTGAGAATATTTTCTCGTCTCTTAACTCTGATTTTATTTAAGTTGGATTTTTCCGTCTTATTCTGACATTAAGACACTTGAAACTCTCCTGTAGACACTTTCCTCTTGCAGACTGCTTAAAGATTGTATTCAACGTTTTTGGTAATAATCGTATAATTTCCATTTTATGGTGTGATCTGTTTTGTTGATTACAATATCAGGCTTATACGAATTCTATGGCGTCCTTCAAGTGTTTTTGCATTGTTCCAGTTCCACTGGTATTCCTGATTTTTCACATGAATTTATATGGTAAAAAGCATACCAGGTCTTTTGACTGGATATCCGCGTTGGGTAACATAGTGTTTCTCGAGGCTGTTCACGTTTATATTGTCCATTTCCTTTGTTGAGCGCTTTGACTTACATAGTATTGAAAGAAGAAACCGTAATAAGCACACATATTTTGGTGAAGTCATTTTGGACATTGGTTCTTCTCAAAGACGCTCATAAAATTTTATCCTTTAATCTTATTAAGATGGAATTTCTGAATTATGTTTTGGCTATTTTAGATTGTGTTTGTGCACAGATTGCTTTGTTTGCATTCTGTAGTATTGCTATTGTAATTTAGCAATATCTCATTACGGACTAACCAAATATGTACATGATTTTCGAATTTTCCAGAGATCACAAAGATGTTTTCTTCCTTTCTGACTACACTTCTTTTCGGAATTCGATATCTTCGGAACCATTGTCTATTAGGTTTCAAAGGCTATCAATTCCGTCAATTCCGTTTATCGGAAATTTCTCTTCCATGTAGTATATCCATATCTCTTCATTCGATTATTGATAGAATTATGAGTCTCCTATCTATGCATAAGAACTTTGTGAATTATTTCTGATATTGGTGGTCTAATTTTCTAATCGTATGTCTAATTAGTAAAGTAAACTGGTATGGGGATTTCTTAAAAGCCTTTGAAATTCTAAACACTCAAGCCAATAATGAATGGAATTTTGGTGAGACTGTGAAAACTAAGGAGAATAATTCGGAGCTTTCCCTGGTACGAAATACAGGAAAAACAAAAGTCTGGTAAAGGATTCAATCACAAACAAACAAACAAATATGAAATTGTTATGCTGTTCTTCAGTACACAATCCAACCTAATTAAGGTGGCTACAACATCTTGATCACAACTAGAAGACGGGAGTGTCCAAATAACCATTGTTACTGGCCTCTCAAATTGGTCTGATCTATCAAAACAATAAAGTATGTCAGATGGTAACTTGGCTGTCAACAGTACTCTTAATAGATGCATCCTCATTAAAGAAGCTAGATGAATTAATGCAGTGACCCATATTTCTCTACTTTACCTTCATTCGTCATCCATTATGCCAGTAGGCGGTGAATATAACGGAGGTGAATTTGATGTATGTTGAGGAGATAACCAAGAGATATACCATTCAAGCCCTACAGAAGATACCAAATGGGGAAAAACGGGTTAGGTATGCATCGGATATTGATGGTGAAGAGATTTTGTGAGCAAAGGACGAAAGCTTTAGCTGTAGTGTACTCATCTAACAAAGGTTGCAGATAACAGCATGAAATGTAGAAGTGCTTCTCAAGCTCTATTCTTCACCTTAAATCCAATGGAATAACATGCATAATTATAATAGTCTGCTAGTTCAACGCTCCCCTGTATAGTCTAACCAACACCAGTGCATTATAATTGCATAATTTTTTTCCCAATTTTAATAATTCGCCATCTAAACCGGAGAACCTTCTAAACACACACGTATATGAAGTTTATTTATCCTACGTGATAGAAACCTATTAAAACTTTATTCATGTGTGGAGTACATTGATTACAATCAAATTATACTCGCTGGTATTCATTGCCTAGATATTTTTCAATCGGGGCATTAATTTATTCAGTTATGGAGCCTGCAACAACATGAATACTCAATATTTTGTGGGACTTTAAAAACGGAAACAATATACATAACTTTTCTTTTACAGGATTCATTGCACACCATACATAAATTTGGAGTACAATATAAAATACAATGTGCTACTCGACCTCCCATAATCTCAACAGTCCATACTGTCTACTTGCTTCACTACTAACCGTGTTGTGTTTTTCGAATTTTGCATAAACCTGTCATCTTCATACGAAGACGGTTCTACAACCAGTGAACAGCTTCTATCAGCAGACACGACTCCAGCGGTGAACACTCCTGTGGATTATGTTATTGATTTCTAGCAGCAGACTTCAACTTTATCAACAAGTAGGCATTAGTTTAAATAACTCGTCTACTGTGTTTATCATAATAAAACAAAAGTTATGTATAATGTTTTCATTTGTGAAATCTAACAAAATACTATGCAACCATGTTATTGCCGTTTTTCACACTGATTCTGAGTTTCGTAGGGATTTTATTTCATCGCAGTGCATATTCCTCCACAAACCATACTAATGAAGCATCTATGGATCTTTGCTATAGGAACACAATATTCAGCGAAGAGACTCTTTTCAACGGATTTATCATCAAGCTGTACAATCGTATATATATGGCTTTTAAGAAGTTATATCCGGTGAGGGAATTGAAACATAGGTGTGAATGCATGAAATAATAATAAAAATAATATGAAATGCAATTAAAACTTAAATGTTTGTGATTATAATCGTAGTTTAATGTCAAGTGGCAAAGCAAATTAATGTCATATATAGAATAATTCATAGGATGGATAGAAGTAGAAAAACGTGCGCAATTATAGGATCACTAGACAAATCGAATAAAATGAAGACATTACGTAATGTTGTCTGAAATTTAATAGCACTGAATTTAACGTTGTAAGAAGAATCGATTTCGAATGATAAGTGGAACAAGTGAAATTATATTGGAGACAGTGTAAAGTGAGAATAGTAATAGTAACAATTGACGTAATAATGAAGAGAATTCAAATTGAATAGACAAAATGAAAAATTGGTATAGCCAAAAAATGATTGGGGATTACCATACTTTAGCATAGAAGGATTGAGACCATGAAAGTTGGAGGGGTTGAACGAACGTTTTTCTGGACACAGAGATCTGGCTATTCTGTTTCAGTAGCCAAAGTTTCAGTGCCTCGGTGGCACAGTGTTTAGGACTCTCGCCGACCATGCACATGGTCCGGGGTTCGATCCTCAGCCGACGCACACCCGATATCTATGGTCGGCCTGTAAAATTTGGGCTACCGATATCCATGCTGAAAATTCCATACTTGTACTGAAAATACGGTGTGGCATCAAGCTGTAATCAAAATTTAAAAAATTAAAATTAATACGGGTACGTAGGGATTTGGGTAAATTACTCTTTGCCTTGTAGATGACTTTAAAGGCGGAGGCAATAGAGATAGGGTGATATATATCAACCAGATGGTCAATGGTGGCGCTTCTTATCGCTCCAATTCCACCTCTTCGTAACCATGCATTCATATATAAAATAGCTATATATATATGATTGTACAGCTTGATGATAAATTCGTTGAAAGGAGACTCTTCACTGAATCACTTGATAAGGAAAATTCAGACAATGGGTTTGAAATTTTCTTACTTATGTTATAATGAGTTTGGCTGCTTAGACTATGTAGTAAATCAAAGCACTTATGAAATAAGAATCATTTTTATGACGTGTATCGGCAGATGAGTACAATACACAGAACAACTAGTCAAAAATTTGTAGGATTTTGTTTACAAAAGTGATTATAATTAAGGTTGAATTTAATTTGCAGGCTAAATGACCGTTTAAGGGGTTCCATGATTTTCATGGATTCATAAATAAGCGTTTGTTGAGCACTTTAGAAAACCGTCTTATTAACAGTGTTATTCTGAATAAAAATTTAACTATAAAAGTCTCTGAAACTGTTGTCCGTGCTCTGAATTGCATGAGGAGCGAACAAGAGTAGCATTTCGTAACACTTGTCTATGTCGCACAGTTTCCATTGTCATAAAATCACCTCACTAATATATAGGATTGGTTCTGGCTTCATCAAGCTGTTATTAGACATCTATATAATTTTTCAAAGGCGTATGACGTCTGCAGGCGAACGTGTACGTCTTGAAACCATATGAATGTGATATCGAATGATGCATTTTAACTGATTATCTATTCTTTACTTCCCATCTGGGAGATAATTCCTTAGTGGCACATCTCTATTGCTCTTCGTTCACTGCAACTTCCACTTGCAGCTGGCTCTCCTTGCTGCTTATCCCTTCTGTGTGGCCACCTCATATTCTGTGTCGACAGAAGGGGGCCGTTGATGAATGCCTGCAGAAATAGGACATAATCGAAAGATTCTATGCCCTTATAGTCACTTTTTCCCAATCTATAGAAGCTCATTGACCTATCGAACCCTTTCATTGAAAGCAGGAATAAACAGGCTTATTTTACTGTGCTCTCATGTTTCAATAGCAATGGGCTACTCGTTTTACAGAAGGCGGTTTATCAGCCCTATCCACAAGTTTCTAGTAACTTATGTGAGTACTATCTAGCTTAAATCACCATGGAATACGACCAGTAGCAGACAGAAACTTACATAAATTCCGTATGGTAAATTAAAGGTAACTAATGTATTTTATTAAATTTGGCGTTATTTGCATACAGGTTACTTCCCCATCCTCACGTTTCTGAAAACTTCTAAGCATATTTTCTTAACAATAGTTAAAGCAGGGCTTATAAAACAAAATAATAAGTACAAAAACTCTGTTAATCGAGGGATTAGGCTTTTTTAATCCAGAGAATTAAAAAGATAAGAAGCAGCATGCAGTTCGAAGTTGTTATCAAAACTTGAAATGTTAAGTTGTAGGGAAATAACGATGAACACTATATTTCCGTTCAAATTTTTATTTCTTTATTTGTTTATCTCTTCTAATATCTAGGTCAAAAGATTTGACAGATTATTTGTTAATCGTGTAGGATATGAAATCATTGAATGACATTGGACATACTACTTATGTAAACAGTGGCCTAATCAGTTTCCCATAGATAAACAATAAACTGGCTTAGCAGAGACAACGAGAATTTCTATGAATCACATAACAATGCAGATGTTCGAACAATGAACTCGCTTATAAATTCTGCATTTCAAAGACTGAATGGAATATATAATGAAAAATGTTTGTCATGTAAGGATGTTTCAAACATGTGGCAACATTTTAATGAAGTCACAGGCAGAAAGCGAATTTCAGTTGATGCTTTTCTTTTATAAAGCAACAATTTAATATAACTGTATTTGATTTTTCTAACAGCGTAAATGATGATTTCCCTGTTTCTAATATAAATGTTGTATTACCGTGTCTCAAATCCTCAAATCCATCGCAAAGCCTAGGACCTGATGGTGTACCGAGCATTTCGCATCAAAGGTGTGCTGATGTTTTGCGTTATTTTCATGTACAAATCTTTTAAGTAACGTTTCTCGGTGTTACACTACCTGTTGTCTGCAAAGAAATAAAGGTAGTGTCTGTACTAAAGTCATCTTCTGGATTAGGCCTCAAATTTCCGAAAGTCGTCATCATATCTCCACTTTTGAAGACTATGAAATATCTTCTCTTGCATATTCTTAAACCCTATTGGAAATCTTTTAATGACGCCTACAAATGCAGTGAAATTTCATTAGATACAGTCGTTGTACCTCACCACAATGTTGTTTCAAGTCTTGATGCAGGTGCTAAGTTTGTTCGATCCTCCGTTTTAGGCTCTACTGCTGATGCCTTGTCTCTATTCCCAGAGCACTTTTACCAAGCAATTTGATTTCAGTAAACACTGAGTCCTAAGTCACAAGGTGGCTTGCTTTATGGTTGACAAAACTTCCTTGGAACATGAATAGTCACTTAACGCTTTAAAACAGAAATATGGAGGTTGTTCGTCATTAGATCTATGTGTGTTTCTTGTCAATGTCTTGTAAATCCGATAGCTAATTGTAAAGATTGCTTAGTTATAACGAGACACACGAAATGAGGTTGAAGCAAAATAAAAATCAATTCGTGTCAAATAATGATATTTCGACTGAATCAAGTCATAACAGGATAATGGAGAAATCACTATGCTACCAGTTCCGTCATGATTTTCAGCCTAACCATCGTTATTTATCAAGCGATGAATAATTAACCCATTCCTGTTCTACCGAAGAAAGGCGGATACACTGAACTTTTCGACAGTGCAATATACGCATCGTTGTGTGGCTTATGTTGACTGTGTTGTATCTAGTGGTTTTGCAATTTGGTCGCCGACATGGAACATTTGCCAATGCAGCGCATTTTGGAAGGATGTCAAATCGTGTTCTTCTTGCTGTAACTAAGGCCATCAATTAAATAAGTCCTAGGATGTTAAATGACTGGAGTCAGTTGATAGGAGGCCTTTGGTCAAGATTGGCTGCTTATTGAATTCAGACTCGTAGATGCATCTGTAACATCGCAAGAACTGATATCTCTCCATAGATTCCAATCTATTTCACTCAGGAATTCACTCACAAATTTTAACACTGAGCTGTACGAACCAAATTACCTCATACATTACTTTCAAGTAAATCTGAAGTTTTTCTGTCAAGTTCCATTCATCGAGCGACTCAGACCAAGATTTCTATTTGGTCACCTTCATCCGTCTGCATTTCATTCACAACAGTCCCGTATCCTAATCAAACCTGAGGCTGTTGAATTATCTAACTCTTTCAGTTAACTATCTGGCATGTTCATACATCTATCTAAGTGGACGTTGATTTTCACTTGATTTAAACCCCTAAAAAATGCATTAATTTCTTTTTTGTAACATTTTTCACTTGATTCTATTATTAGAATGGCTGTTTTTTCACATAAGTTTGTTTATTTTGGTCTTCTTTTGTCATCTTTTTGTCTCATCTATCCTGTGTCTGCTTCAATTCATTGATTTGCTGTTATGGTTTAATAGTAACTGCTCAATTTTAATCTACCACTGACTCTGTACAACTGAGCAACATTAAACATTGACAGTTTGCAGACATTTTTGTGATGTCTGAGGATCCTTTCATGAAAAGCAACGCTTTTTAAGAATTTATCTTGGTGTTTCGTTTTCTATTTCATTTCATGTTAGTTTCAAAACTGTTTTGATTTTTTGAGCATATCCATGGTATTTTAGAGAAGCCGAAAACGAAAACAAACTACCCAGGGTGGATTGGTAAAACTTCAGTTCAGCTTTGTTGTAATTTTTTCACTGAAATAGAGTTTAAATATAATCTTGAATTCTCAAATGACAACTCGAACTCCTTCGCACAGGATTAGGATTTTATTTTTTCTGAGCTTGACTGTTGTCAACATAATGGTGTGCTCGCATTTAGCGAGTAAATCTTGTGGTGGAGACTGTTGGTCTTTGAAAGTATTGGTTGTGTATGGTTGTGTTATTCCAAAGAGGCTCTATAACAGAAAAAAAATGTTTAAGTAATACCTGCTCAGCGATCTACTCGCAATATTTATACTTATTTCGATGTTTCAATTAATTTTACAACTATTGTCTGTCTTTGCCCTAGACTGTATCTCATCTGTCTGACATTTGCGAATTATTTGTTGACTTGGTTCTTATAGCAGTTCTCTAAGTCTGACGCTTATCTATGTGATTGTACGATGGCATCGAGAATGTGTGCTCTGTTTGAGTGAATGAAGGTCATTTTGGCCATGTTATGACTTTAAGAATCGTTGAAGTGTCATTCTGCTGGACAGAAGTTTGATCCTACTTTGTTGAACCCATTGCTTCTGATTCTAAGGTACCTCTTTCTGTTGAATTAGTTTGACCTAAATTTTTTCCACAGTAATCGTTTTTACTTAGAAAGTCTCTTTGTGTGTAGTGGTGAGTATAAGCACTTGTGAGATAATTGCGTATTCTTGGTGTTATCATTGCTGATTAGAAGCACATCGATCTAACCACACGTAATCGTCTCTGTTTGTTGTTTCTGGAGCTTTTTTGTAACCATGCGTCTGTTAAAGAAGTTTCAGAAAGTATAGATAGTTTCCCTGCATCCAGACCACAGCCTGTCGGTTTTGATGGTTACAGGCATCTTTCTATTATTTTTACATAACATGATTGCTTACCAGTAATTCTGGTAGATGGGACTGACGAAGTCTAAAAACGAAAAATAAACATCAACAATCCCACTGCTAGCCATTACTAACCAGATGACATCAATGTGTTCTTCATACATCGTCAAAGCGTCTTTCTGAGGAGTCGACATATCAAGAGAAATGTAGCCTTCCGTCCAAAAATAAATGTAATCTACACGCAGGAGATATAGTTTGCTTAGCCATTTAGATAACGCTTTGGTCTGTGATACGACATATGTTTGCCTTCAGTCTTAGTGATCACAGCTTTACTCCCAATGGACGCAGGTGCATCCATCTGTGATGGGCCTCACTGGTGGCAGCTATTCACCGGATGACATAACAAGTGTCAATGTCAAAGCGATTTTCATGGAATTTATTTAAAACTGTGAGTGAACTTTAAACAATTTCGTTGCGACTATTTCCAAGAAAACACGAATTCTCTTAGGCAAACACTTCTACTTGTTGCTTCAAATAAATAAGACATTTGATCCTCACTACATAGTTTTTAAAACGTTAAAGACGAAAGTGAGTATCTCAGGCGTTATGCAATATCATTTCATGCATATTGAATCTCTGAAATAATTTATTTACCCTTGGGATGAATTAAATATTTACCAGACGCTTAGTCAGTACTCTGCCCGTAACTGGATTTCATCTTATCACTAGACATAATAATCAAGGAAAGACAGAGAGAATAAAATGAATGAACAGGTGCCTTCAAAAAGTTAAACACTCTGAGACATCCAGGGAACAGACAATTATGAAGCTATTTGCTTCATTCTGTAGCCTACACGTCTAAGTCTTAAATAAACCAAACTCACAGGTTTATCAGTTTGAACCTGATCTTGGACAAATAGCGAAATAAATTTAAATCGGTAGAATGAATTTCTGATTTATGAGACTTTTGTGTTGCTTCATTCCGGGCAAACTAGATATCAGATTGGAGGAGTTTAAACGCTGGTAAGATAATTTATTTGAACAGAAGAAATTACTGCTGGAAAAGATCCTTTGTTACACAACATTTCTAGGTCGGAATGTTTCTTCTGAACGTTTGACAGTCAATACAATTTTTCAATTAAACAACTTGTTTTCCCACTGACAGATTGTGTTGAACCGAAGTTTTCGGTCTGTGTTGACGAATCTTCTCCTGGTGTGTATGATGTGATGATATCTGAGAATTGACATCGTGTTATTTGGTGGGTTGTGAGTAGTTCTGAATTTAGGTGGTGCTCAATTCGTCTTATTATTTCCACTGAGGACCTACGTGACGAAGTTCTAATTGCTTTCCGCTGGAGTAAACGACAGCTGCTGGATCGCAGTGTCGTTGAGAATATCACCACTCGTAAGGGATTTCAGGTATATCAGGCTAATGATTCTTACATTGGTACAGGATTGCACTGCTAGTCAGCAAGCAACAAATAACATCCGTTATTGTATTGATTATTTACTTTTTGTGTTACAGCCATGAATTATTACTCATGATCATATCCAAATACTGTTAGGGCAGAATGAGGTGAACTTCAGTTCCGGTTATGAAACTTCTGCCGAAATGAATAATACTGATACGAATATTTGCATCTACACGATTTATGAGATTGTCACATCTTTTGTCTTCATTTAACTTTTTTCATCATGTTATACAGACAGCTTCTAATTTGAATTTTCTTAGATTGATGCAGTGCTCCGCCTTTTATTTCACAGAAGAAATGAAAGAATATAATACTTAAAAATTGTGTCAGTAGTACACGTTGCAGAACAACTCACACAATACTCACATTTTTGCTGATGCAGTTTCATCATGTCTCGTAGTCTGACTTTATTGTCATTCTTATTCCTCGAGTTTGGTGAAGATTCAGTGGACAAGACTGCCTATCTCAACTTTAAAAAAGGCTTAGAAATAAAAATGCTGCCAATAATACGGAATCATGAGGAAGAGAGATTAACTTCTGAGATGTGGAGTTGCAAGTTATTGACTTGATCTTCCTTCATAGCATTTTTAAGTTAATATGCACTGCGGAAATGGTGCAGGTCAATCCCGGAGATATAGGAAATATTTTTTTATTACTAAAATCACAGGACTGCATATTATGGTGTGGCTCATGCTAATGATAAGATTTATCAGTATTATATACATATACAGCGTTGCGGACATGAAAGTAACACAAAGAAACACAGTATGTAGGAAATAATGGGCACAATACGGAAGATGTGTATGAATATTGTGTTTAACTTAATTCAGACATAATTTAGCTACATAGAGACACCAGATTGCGAATAAACATTCTCTTACTGAGTCTTTCGTCTTTTTCGGTTACAGTAAGAACCAGATAAACTAAATCTGAAAGTTATTTGATCAGTACGTACTTTTACGGTCTGCATAATTCATCAGTAAACAATTAATTCTCTATCTATGTATGAAAAACTGAATTCTTTTGTCTTATAGCTGATTCTATAGACGTAGGTTTTGCAGCTGCGAAAACGCTGTAGTCAACATGACATTGCAAAAATGATCGTTACTTATTCAAAAACAAATGACTGTCATTTGTCAACTGAAGTTTGTCATTAATATCCGTCTGCAATGACACTCTTGATTCTGGTGAACTGAATCATGTGGTAGGTTGTGCAAGGGGGATAAGGACATAAGAATACAATGTACTGACGAAAATCTCTCAGAAGACATGGATATCGTGGATGAATTAAATCTGATTCCACTAGGCTACAAGTGAACACAAAGAAGACAGATAGGGTGAAGATACCTACACAACAGCAACTAGAAAAAGTCACCATCGACGAATGCAATTTATAGAAATATACTTCTTCCAATCATGAGGTCAGCACTATTTCAGCTACAGGTAGTGGCACATATGAGGATGTAAAATACTAGATCCGAAGAGGAAGATACATTTTGACTACTCTGAATTCAATATGAAGATATACATCACACAGATCAAGGAATAATACTTGATCTTATTCACTTTTTTCAACTCCATTTTAATACGTTTTAAACAATTACCGTTTGCGTGTGTGTGTCAATGAAGGCATTTAAAACTGTCTGATACAGACATTATCAACAGCTGCTGCAACTTCATACTGAAGATCAGATGGCAATTAAAGACAAGCTACATGGAGATTTGGAAGCTGATCAACGATAAGAAAGAATACCTCTCAAAAGATATGCAGAATTAATTGGAAGCGGATGAAGCATACTCTGAGATCAGTTGGGTGATTTCATCATGAGCTGACATCATTTACAGAACTATTGGAAAACCTGAGAGTACCGGATAGCGGTTTTGTACCCTTCACCAGCACGCAACCACGGGGTTTGAATCCGGAACTTCTTGTTTCAAGGCGATTTTGTACACCATTTCTAACTGACGTCACCTCATGGTGAAATCCTCCAACCAATCAAACAAAATTCCCTACAAAATCAATACTTGGAAATACTCTGAGGTCACTGAGTGACGGCAAGCGCCAGGGTACTGATTGGAACATAAATTGATAACTTACCTTCTAGTGACGAGTTGAGGGTGACATGGAGCAGAAGAGATGAAGGCTTAAGGTTAATCGTGCCGATATCTGTAAACGACTACAGGGAACAGAGTAGACGGAAGTGTCCTTCTGAATTACTATTTTCCACTGAGAACCCAGGGGAACAATACTATTTTAAATGAAGGATGCTCTTTGTTTATTATTAATTTTCAATGACATTCAATCATCTCCGTTATTTACATGAATGATTTACAAAAAAGTAAGTATAATAAATGGGACTTGCTCATTTCAATGCCACTTATGAGAGCTGTTCACATGCAATATGTACTCAGTCTAAAGTTTGTGCTTCAGAGGCAGACATCAAGAATACTTCATGAATGCCTATAAAATAACCGGACAAACAACGCTTCTAAAACTTATGCTGATTTATTTACATGTTGGGCATATTATGAACATAAATATACGTTTAATTTATACGACATCTAATGATAGTATTGACATCTGATGTGGTTTTAATTTATAAAAATGCAGTTGATTGATGATGGTTGGAGTATTGGAAAGATCTCTTCTCTGGAAACGTTAACCTATTTTTCCATCTGTGCTAACAGTTCATAATAACAGTTATTATCTAATTTACGCATATTATTTTTCCATCACTAAACTTAGAATTTTATGCCTCAAATGGAACAAGTTTTAATGACAATGGGATGTACTCATTTAGTCATAAAATATCCTAAAAATGATGGCTGCAGAAAATAAACATTTCCTGTTTTGTCAACTAGTTTCCATACTGTCCTGTAGATCTGCAGGAGAGAATTCCTAAATACTGCTAAATGTGTTGTAAAATTACGTGAAATAAGAAACGTTTATGACTATACATTTCAATGTCAGCTAAAATGCCAATACAAACCAATAAAGTCACTGAAATTTGAAAAGCAGTGGATAGCTGTTTCATTCTTATTCTAAATTTCTTGACGAATAAACTCAATAAAAATAAAAGATTGGAAATTGATCTGAACTCAGTATCCCACTAAAATTTCGTTTCTATTAATCCTCGATGAACGACCTTGACGCACTTTTCGATTAGTACACTTCGTTTTCTTAGTTACAAAAAACTCTCGTTTCTCTGCCAACAGCATCACGAACAACAACAACAGACAAAAATCAGCCAGCATAAATAAGAGAAATCTGACAGAAGCAACCTCCTTCACCTACCAAACTGGGGAACATTGTTTCAACTACAGCGGACGGAACTAATGAGGATTTCAAAGTGTGAGGCTAGGGGAATCAAGACGAGGTTTTAATACTCTACGGTCTGTGCGAAAGTCAACAGCACCACTCAGCATGAAAATGAAAATAAGATCTGGAGTTTCAACAACAGTATGAAGTCAGCGCAGCTTGACACACGGATCAGAGATTTGGCACTGCATTACGAAAGGCACTTCGAACAATTTCAAACTACACACCTTTATCAACAGCTGTCTTCACTCAGTACTACTCAAAATCAGATGGTTGGCCAGAAGAACATCACCAACAGGGATCTCTGGCAATGAATTGTGTGACAAATACGCGGGAAGAAAAAGAAGTAGATTGGCCATACTCTGAGAAAACAAACCACCGAGTGACTTCGTTCGTAAAGTCATCCTTCGACTGGGACTCGACCGAATGGTAAGTGGTGAGTCAACTGGTCTTCAGTGTGGGTTTGACATGGAGATATAAGCATTCAGGCAGACGTGAAGCCAGGTGAAAACGTTGGAAGATTGCCAAACGCTATGAAGACTATTGGCTTAAGCCCTACACTCCTCTAACAACTAAAGGAGTCAATATTATTAATATTGATATTTAGATTAACTGAACGTGTGCACTTATAAACAATATAAAAGCCTATTCAAGACCAAGAAGATGGCAAATGCTTTAACAGCATTTATACTCTGATGTCTTCAGTGAACCTCGAAGTGAATTATAAACGAGTTTTTCAGCGGCTATCAATAGCTTTTCACATGGTATTCTGTCACCAAAGTGAAAATGCATTTCGTTGAAACATTTGCTATGCAGCAGATTAGTTGTTTGTGGGTGAACTTTGCAGGTGCATACGTAGTAGGAGGCATTAATTGAGCTACACTAAGGGATTCAAAATAATAAATCCGTAACGATATAGTCCACATTTCGTTTTCATACTGACTGAAATCCTTTGCAGTAGGTGAAATAAAATATTTCAAGTCAAGTCTAAGCACCCAGACTAGCCACCTCTATTTATATCTGCGAATTAGGCTACTGCCAAGGAATCAGTCAAACTCAGCGTTGTTCTGAAAACTTAATTTTTCCTGCTGAGGATGACCAATCAGTTTGGCTTAATCACAGTGTAATTAAAACCATCAACAGTTTGACTTCAGACTACCTGACCAAATAAGGTCAGAATGCCTGTATTGAAGAGTCTTTTTCTGTCATCTACCGCATACTTAATAAATTATCAAAGTCCTCAATCTGTGAATACCGTCTGGAGTCAGTTCATTGAGGCACACGTGATTTATCCTTTGAAGTTTTCTACATGACAAATTTCAACCACTTAAAAAACTCACGTTTTCTCCACTTATGCATAGCCGAGGCTCTAGCTGTACACGAACAAAAACCTAAATTATGTATTGAAAAACGTTTCGTCAAACCCCTTTCTTTACCTTGATCATAGTAATGTTCTTTTATTTTATTTTATTCTACCGCTGGAGTTCATTCAACTTCACTTCATCTTCGCCGTCTTTACTGTTCAACTTTCAGACAAAACTTGACCTAATATTTCAAAATCATTAAAGCAGTTCACTTATTTAATAAACTTTAAAAGTTTTGTAATTCATCCACTTCAACTCTACCCCGTGAGTTAATCATTTAATTATATTTATTCATTTTATTTGAGCAATACTGACCGAGCAATTATTTTGCCACTTAATGCCTTCTTTTTCCATAATAAAAATCCGACTGTACAGCTTCAAAATGAAGTCGCTGAAAAAGGATATTTCTTCGGTAAACAGAAACTGTATTCTTCTAGTGAATTATTGGGTATTTCATATTGGTTTGTTTATCAACAGTATTATTTATTGGATGACGAAGTTTTGAACACAATCTAGTATTGCTCATAATCATATCAATTATAATCACGCGACTTCGAAACTTCAGCTTTAATAGTTTTCTTTGATCTCATCTATGTATCGTAGGGTAAGAAGAGATTTCCAGATATCCTCGGGGGCAGGTGTTGAATCATTCGTAATATCCTTGCTTTCATTTGATTCGATGAAAAAGGATTCTGTTATCAATCTATCTCTCCACTTTGTGATATTATATTTTAAAATTGTCATCCTATCTCATCCTTTTATATAGTTGTGTGTAAGTGCATGTAGTGCTATGACTGAACTGCAGTTTACAATTTCAAAATCTTATGTCACAGGGTGAAGGGGGAGGTTGATAATAGGAGCTCTGTTTATCGAATCAACTGACAGGAAATACGTGAAACAGGGATGATTCAACTTCTGTTCACCAGGATATCTGGAATATTCGACTACCTCAACAACGACGAATAGGAGATTATAAACTATAAAAAAACGTTTTGAATTATCCATCTTTTTCCTTACGTGATGGGAGGGACGTGATGGTGAAAGCTTTCAGTTATTTATGGATATGAAGAGAATTCCCCATTCACCGTCTGCATAAACACATTCTGCTTATTATTATTACTTTCATTAATTTTACTAGTCGCCAGATGGACTGAGTACAGTCCATAAATATCACATATATATTGAAGATGATATATTATTATTTTACGTGTCACTGCCTAACTATTCTCTTATTAATATACAGTAGGGCATTGTATTGTAGACAAAAGATGGAATGTATGAGCTAATTATTAGTGAAAAATATCATTATTATTTCTGTTTTCCTCCAAAACATCAAAATGAGCAGAATGAGTAGTCTGATGTTCTAGTCGTGTGAATGTCTATCACCACTTAGAGTTTACTCTGAGTGAAGTGAAGAGGAATATAGTGTGATTAATTTCTCAGCACAACGGTGACTGGCTGTAATTGTTGTTTTCACTTCTTTTATGACGTCATGGTGTTTTTGTTTTGATTTTACTCGTCATAATTTCCAGTTTGGTTATTTATCTGTAATTACGCAATTATCTTATGTTCATCAGCCATATAATGACACTGCTTTCCGTTGCTTTTAATTCTCAAACATTTGATCACGTTCTGTACAACTAAACTTCATTCATTAGTCCATTAGCTATCGCAAATTCATTCATCTTGTATCCTTGTGACCACAGAATACGGCAGCATTTGGTAGTAGATCGTTTTGATGTTTCGTCTGAGATTGGTATCACTTAGAGACTGATTAAAACCCAGAAAGCATTGAACTGTTGTTTCAGACTATTCAGGAAGCTACAAGCATGAACGTAGAGCAAAGAAGCAAGTGTTTAAGAATTGGTGACCAGCGTATATCATCAAGTCGGGTGTGACCAACTATAATCATTGATGATGTTAGTAGACTGTGGCTCTACAATTCGAGAAATGACAGTAGTCGGAATCGTGAGCCATTTGATTTTCTCCGAATGGCTGAATGATCAATGATTCGTGACCTCGTAATCTGCAAGTTCTAAGTTTGACATCCACTATGGTCATGAATGCCTACTGCTGAAGTGTAATTACGTGGATCATAACAACTGTTAATCACCTACAAGTTTTCAATGGTTCTCTAACATCTCACAGTTCGTGAAAATACTTGAAATCGGTCAGACCCTTTCGAACGAAAACTTGGAAGGAGACTTACATTGTGATGTGCGGAATGTATAAAACATCAAATTTAAATCTCCGTTTGCATATATTTCTCGTTTTGTAACTCCAACGTCTCCCTTTTGTTTTCTCTATATGGTACCATGTGAGACATTGATTCTCGCTCCTTGAAACATAATCCGTAGTTCCGCTATTCAGCATTCCTTCAGAAGGCATCAAAATAATCAACTACATAGAAAATCTTGTGAAAACAGTCAATGTGCTAAGAACTAATTGATGCACTGTTAGGAAGAATACGTTTGAGGTGTTTCATTTCTTTATATTCATAATCAAATTTTCTGTTTAGGATTTTAGTAGTCGAATAAAAGACGTGAATAAAAAACTGAGTTCCCTCCATCTCGTAATAACCATCATTGTTGTATCTATCGCAGTTTATTTTCTTTTCAACTGGCCGACAGCTCTTGTAATGAGAAATTAATTGTTCTTTCTATTTCTCCTGTTTTCAAAACTAGAATAACCACCAGGAACATATTCAATTCTATCGAATAATTACAAATTTGAGATTATCTGCATGCTGTAGTTTTACCCTACTATCGGTTGTGGAATTATAACATTTGATTTGAACTGTGACAGGCGAATTTTGCTTCAAGTTCTTTAGTTGGTTTGTCAAGGTATAATTGTTTCTAAGATAGAGCATGGTCTGAAATTACTTCGACAACCATTGGAAACGAATGTTTCCGTAGCAGTACGCTATTCGTTTTACAGAAGGGGGTTCGCTAACCCTATCGACAAGTTTGTAGTAAACTGTGAGATTTTTATGTTGCTTAATTTACCAAGAAATACGACCGATACTAGAAACAAATTTACAAAAACTCCGTTATGTAAACTAAAGATTAATGGTGCATTTTATGAGGTTGTCGGTTGTTTGCATATGGAATATTTCCCTAACCTTACGTTTCTGGAATCTTCCGAGCATATATTCTTAATAATAGTTAAAGCAGTACTCATAAAACAAAAGAATTATTACCCAAACACTGTTAATCGAGGGATTAGGCATTTCTAAGTCTCCGAATTAAAAAGAGAAGAAGCAGCATGGAGTTCGGAGTTGTTATCAAAACTTTAAATATTAAGTTGTAAGTAAATAACGATGAACACTACTTTTCAGTTAACATTTTTATTTGTTTATTTACTTATCTCTTCTAATATCTGGGTCAAAAGATTTCACAGATTATCGTGAATGATATGAAATCATTGAATGCCACTGAAAATGCTACTTATGTATACAATGTTCTAACCAGATTTACACAGATAAACACTGAACTGGCTAAGTAGAGAAAACCATAATTTCTATAAATCACATGGTAATACAAACGCTCAGACAATAAACTCTCTGATAAAGTCTGAGACAGAAATGTTAAATAGGATATATAATGAAAAATGTTTATCATGTAAGGTTGTTTCAAACATCTGGCAGCAGTTTAATGAAGTCACAAGCAGAAAGTAAATTTCAGTTAATGCTTATTTATTATGACTGTACTTGATTTTCCAATCGCGTATATGCTGATTTCCCTGGTTTTAATATAAAGGTCGTATTTAGCATGTCTCAAAGCATTAAATCCATTGCACAGGCTAGGAGCAGATGGTGTACAAAGCATTTTGCATCGAAAGCATGCTCATTATTTGCATTATTCTCATTCTCAAATCTTTCAAGCAATGTTTCTCATGGATACAGTTCTTGTTGTCTAGAAAGCAATAAAGATGGTGTCTGTACTAAAGTCTAAAGTTTTGGCAAGTTGTCATCATATCTCTATTTTTGAAGACTATAGAGTAACTTCTCTTGCATATCTGTAAAGATTTTTGAAATCTCCCAATGACCCGAAGCAGTTTGCTTACATCAGCAATAAAAGCGCATTAGACGCAGTCGTTCTATATTGTGTCTATATTCCCAGATCACTTTTACTAAGCAAGCTGATATCAGTAAGTATTGGAACATGAACAGTCACTAAACGCTTCAAAAACAGAAATACGAAGGTTGTTAGTCGTTAAATCTATGTGTGTTTTTTGCAAATGTTCTTGTAAACCTGTTAGATAATTGTTAAGCTTGCTTAGTTATAACGAGACACACGAAATGAAGTTGAAGTAAAAAAAAGTAAATGAAGGCGTTACGAGATGATGGAAAAACTACCATGCTACCACTTTCCTCATAATTTTCAGCCTAACTACTGTTATTCCTCGAGCGATGAATAATTAACCCACTCCTGTTCTACCGAAGATAGCCGGATACACTGAACTGTTCGACAGTTCAGTACACGCATCACTCGATATCATTGAGATTACTGAAATGATTAGCTGAATTTACACAGATCAAAGGACTTCATTTTTATAAGAAGAGGAGATTTGTAGCTCAGGTGGATTAATTTGATTTGATTGAGCTGAATACTGATTGGTGATTGTGAAATGACGAGTGTCGTGTGTCTTATGTTGACTGTGTTGTACCTTGTAGTCTCGCAATGTGGTCACCAACTTGGAACATTTGCCAAAGTGGTGCATTTTTGAAGGAAGTCAAATCTTGTTCTTCTTGCTGTAATAAAGGCCATCAATGAAATAAGTCCAGTGTTGTTAAATGATTGGAGACAATTTAAAGGATACTTTTGGTCAAGACTGACTGCTTATTGAATCCTGACACCGATATGCATCTGAAACATAGACAGTACTGATTTCCGTTCGTAGATTCTTATCTATTTCACTCAGGCATTCACTCACAAATGATACCAATGAGCTGTAGGAGGCAAATTACCTTATACATTACTTTCAAGTAAATATATAGCTTTTCTGTCATGTTCCATTCATCGAATGACTCAGACCAAGATTTCTTTTCGATCACCTTCAGACATCTGCATTTGTGTCAAAACTGTTCCGTGTGTTAATCAGACCTGAGGCAGATGAATTACCCATCTCTTACAGTTCACTGTCTGGCTTGCTCATACATCTATCCAAGTGGACGTTGCTTTTCGCTTGATTTAAACCGGAAGAATGCATAACTTTCTTTTTCGTAACCATTTTTGACTTGATTCTATTAATCGAATGGCTGTAATGTTAAGATAGTTTGTGTATTTTGATTTTTTTTCCTGTCTCGTCCATCTTGTGTCTGCTTCAACTGACTGATATGTTTTTATTGTTTAATAGTAACTGCTTAATTGGAATCTACGACTGACTCTGTATAATTGAGCAGCACTCATTGACAGTTTTCAGACATGCTTGTGATGCCTAAAGATCATTTCATGAAAAACAACGTTTTTTAAAAAATTGTCTCTAGGTTAATTTTTCTATTTCATCTCACATTATTTTCAAAAATGTTTTGACTTTTTGGGTATATTCTTGGTATGTTATACAGGCTAAAAAACGAAAACAAACTACCCAGGGTGCATTGGTAAAACTTCAATTCAGCTTTATTGTGATTTTAATCACTGAAATAGAGTTTAATTATAATCATGAATTCTCAGAAGCCAACCCGAACTCCTTCAGACAGGATTAAGATGCTATTTGAAAAGGAGAAGACATTCAGCGAAGAGACTCTTTTCGGCGAATTCATTCACATAGCTGTACAATCGCATTTATATATAAATATTTGTGTGTGTGTGTGTACATGAGGGTTGTCAATTTTAGATTAGTTAATACAAGAATGATGTAGTATAGAGACAAAGTTAATCAGACAGCAACTAAAGTAAGACTGAGTTAAAAAACTAGATGACGTAATATAATTGGCTAAAATATTACAACTTAGGTCAGGATAGCAACATAGGTAATTACAGGCAGAGATTAAGTAGAAGTGAAATTGAGTGAATAAGTTGGATGACGTAACATGAATGACTAGAAACTGAGCGTTGTTCAAGTCAGTAACAGTGGTAGTGGGGTGTAGAGATTGAATCGGGTGAGGGTAGAGAACAAGAAAGTTGAAAATGTAAAATGTTACAATTGAGAAGACAAAATAATACTAATGAAGAGACAGAAGAAAAGATTAGGTAGAACTTACATGTCGGCTTATAAGATAGATTACGTCCATTGCAAGTGTAGTGATTGAACGAACTTCTTCTGTATGCAGAGTTCAGGACTTAGCAAGTGAATCGCCATTGCTTCTGCAGTTTGAAGAAGTCTGATTCGTAAACCTTTAGGGAGACTTCTTCTTACTCTGTAGACGATTTTGAAGTTTGTTTGCGGTGTAGCTTGGTGTCCGGATTCTATCAGATGTTCTAAGATGGAACTGCGGGGGCATCGATTTTCTCCTTTGTAAAACCATGCTGGTAAGTGCTCGGTGATACGTTTGGAAAGCGAGCGCTGGGTACGGCTGACATACCTGACTCCACAAGAGCAGGTAAATTGATAAATGCACATTGATGAGGCCAGCAGCGGTAGCTTATCCTTCACGTTCACATGAATCATAGGTTTTGTGGAGAAGGTTAGTCGTAGTTCAGCTGCGTAGAAGGTCTTCTTAAGTGAGCGCGACAGTCGATTTTTTAGTGTTTCCGCAGATAAATCTCCATTGAATTGGAGGTTCATGTAGAGTGGTTTTTTCTTGACGCTAAGTATAGGCGGCTTTTCCGGTCTAGGATTCATAGATTTTGCAATAAATCTTTCTGGATAGCAATTCTCGACGAGTATTCTCTTGAGGTTGTCCAGTTCATCTTCTATAGTGTCCGGAGTGGAAATTCTGCGAACTCCGTGGCTGAGTGAACGGATCAGGTTTCGTTTGGTGTATAGTGGTACCCAACTGTGAAAGATAGTAAGCTGTCCGTTCCACGTCGATTTTCTGTGGATAGATCTTCTCAGAAAATCGACGTGGAATATTAATATGTTTCAATTAATTTCATAACTGTTGTCCGTTTTTCCATTTAGACTGTATTTAATCTGTCTGTTTTTCGCGAATCCCCCGTTGACTTGATTATTATCATTGATCTGTGATTCTAACGCTTCTCTACGTGACTGCGATGATATCAACAGGGTGTTTTTGAAGATGTGATTTTGTTTGAGTGAATGCGGCTCATTCTGACCGTGGACTACCTGTGAGTATTGTTGGAGTGTGATTCTTGTGGACAGAGTTTTGATCCTACTTTGTCGAACGCATTGCTTTGCATTCTAAAATACATCTTTTTGTTGAACTAATTTACCATTTCTGAAAAGAACCACATCTTTCTGACCACAACTAATCGACTGTTTGTTTTCTGTGACGCGTTTTGTAACTCTGCCTCCCTTAAGGAAGTTTCGGAAATTATAGATTGTTCCGTGCATTCAAATCACTACGTGTTGGCTTTGGTGGTTACAGATATCGTTCTCATATTTTTACATAAATCACATAGGATGAAGATAGATTTATTGTTTCGCCCTCGTTATGAGGTATGTTCATATGTGATAGAGTTGCGAAGGCAGACGCCTATGTGTGGGTGAGAATCCATTCGAAATAAAAGAATATGAAGGTAAGCTGTGATATCTGTTCGGTTAGTTCATCTTCAAACGCTGTATAATCATATTTTAATACACAAATTCAAACAGTTACTGTTATTGTTACTTAATTCAGTTTAGCAATGCAGGGAGATTAAATGGGGATAATCATTTCAAACTTGATATGAAAGTTTGAAGATGTGAATGCAGACCATATGGGACACAGAAACAAACATGGTGTTTTTACCACTTTCACAGGCATCCATATGTTCTATCCACTACTTTTTCGCAGTGTTGCTATCAATCGTTTATTATGAGGATTTCAATTAAATACCTTGTAGTCACATTTTTCACTAAGTAAAGTGTATATAAGGTCATCCAGAGGACTATTTATCATTTCTGATAAAGTTTCGGTCTATCAGATGATCTCACTCAAAATGAGTATTTTGATCTACGTTATGGTTGTCTCAAGAAAGAAGATGAATATCGACAGCGTCAACTTGCATTGCAGTTTCATTTTCTATAAATATTGGAGAGAACATGATCGCTTACCAGTAATTCTGGTAGATGGAACTGATGAGGTCTAAAAACGAAAAATAGACATCAGCGATCCCACTGCTGGCCATTACTAACCAGATGACATGAATGTGTTCTTCATACATCGTCAAAGCGTCCTTCTGAGTAGTCGACACATCAAGAGAAATGTGGCCTCTCGTTCAGAAATAAATCTTTTGTACATGCAGGAGTTATAGTTTGCTTAGCCGTTTCAATAACGCTCTGACCTGTGATACGACGTATGTTTGCCTTCAGTCTTAATGATCACAACCTTATTCTTAATGGACACGGGTGCATCCATCTGACGGGTTTTCACTGGAGGCCACTATTCACCGCATAACAAAACAAATGTCAATGCAAAGAAGTAGATATCGAACCTGCAGAATATTTTTTCTCATTGCAGCTACAAGTTACACGATGTATTTTTGCTCTGGTTAAGTACACGATTCAGGCCATTTTCATGAAATTTATTTAAAACTGTGAGGCAAACTAAATCAACTTCTCTTGAACTATTTTCAAGAAAACACGATTTCTCATAGTCTACCAATTCTACTTAATACTCCTGAGTATCTCAGGCGTTATGCAATATTATTTCGTGCATATTAAATCCCTAACAAAATCTGTTCACCCCTGGGATGCGTTGAACAATTTTCAGACGCCTAGTTAGTACGCTGACCTAATCGGGATTGCAGTTTACCGCTAGACACTATTATCAAAGAAAGACGAAGAGAGAATAAAATGAATGACCAGGTGCCTTAAAACAATGAACACTGTGAGACGTCAAATGGAACAGACAATTATAAAGCTATTAAATTCATTATGTAGCCTACACATCGAAGTCCTTAATGCGTCAAACTCACAACTATATCAAACTAAACTTAATCTTAGACAAATAATGAAATAAGTCAAAATCAGTGGAATTAATTTCTGGTTTATAAGACTTTTATGTTGCCTTATTCCCAACTCACTAGATATAAGATTGGAGGATTGTAAACAGTGGCAGATAATTTATTGATAAGAATAACATACTTCGGAATTTTTCTTCTCAACGTTAGACATTCAACAAAAACTACTGGTTACAATTTTTAAAGTTAAATAGACATTTCCTCAGTGTCAGATTGTTCTGAACTGAAGTGTTCGTTCTGTGTTGACAAGTCGCCTTCTGATGTGGATGCTACGATAATATCTGAGGATAAACATCATGTTATTTTTTGGATCTTGACTAGTGCTGATTTGAGGGTGTGTATTTTGTCCTATAATTTCTGATGCCTTGAACACAAGAGCTATTATTTCAAACTCCTAAACGCTATCCGCTAGAATAAACGACAGCAGTACCGCTGAAAATATCACCACTCATAGGGGATTTCAGGTATTTCGGGCTCATGCGTCCTAAATAGGATGAAATGCTGGTCCAGGATTCCACTGTCAGTCACCAATCAACAAATAGCATGCGGTATTATGCTGATTATTTACTGTTCGTGTTTCAAACATCAATTGTTACTCATTATCATACCGAAATAATGTTATGGCAGAATAAATTAGCCTTCAGTTCCAGTTATGAAAGATTGTAGCAAAATGAATAAAGCTCATATTAAAATGTGTATCTACACAATATATTCAGTTGTCACGTCTTTTCTCCTCATTTGATATTTTTCATATTGTCTTACATGCATACAGGCAATTTGAATCTTCTAAAATTGATAGAGCACTCCGCGTTTTTCTTGCAGAAGACATAAAAGAATATATTACTTAAAAGTTGTGTCAGAAGTACACGTCATAGAACAACTCACACAATACTCACATTTTTGCTTATGCATTTTCATCATGTCTCGTAGTTTGATTTCATTGTCACCCTCATTTCTTGAATTCGGTGAAGAATCAGTGAACAAGATTGCCTATATCAGATTCCGGAACAGCTCAGAGACACCGGATTGCTTATAAACACTTGCAATACACTTAACCGTTCTCAATAACTCATCAGTAAGCAAGTTTTTTTCTAACAGTGTTATAAAAACCAGATTGTTTTGTTGATTCTGTAGACGTAGGATTTGTAGCCACAAACGCTGTAGTCACTATGGCATTAAAAATGATTGAGGACTCATTCAAACATATATGACTATCATTTGCCGACTGAAGTTAGTCATCAGTATCCATGTGCAATGACACTCGTGATTCTAGTGAACTGAATCATGTGGCAGATTGTGGGAGGGAGGTAAGGACATAAGACTACACTGAACTGACGAAAATCTATCAGGGATATGGATATCGTGCATGACATATATCTGATGCCCCTAGGCTACAAGGGAGCACAAAGAAGACTAACAGGGTGTAGATACCTACACCACAGCAACTAGAAAAAGTCACCATCAAAGAAAGCAATTTGAAGAAATATACTTCTTTCAATCATGTGGTCAACACTATTGCAACTACAGGGTTTGACACACATGAGGATGTAGAATACTAGATCTGAAGGGCAAAATGCGTTTTGAGTCGTCTGAAGCCACTATGGAGATCTTCACCACACTGATCAAAGAAAAAGACGTGATACTCATCACTGTTTTCAACTCTCTTTTTTTATACGTTTCAGTCACTTGATGTGTGTGTATCACTAAAGGCCTTTGAAACAGGCTGATGCAGACTTTATCAAAAACTGCTGCAACTTCATACTGAAGATCAGACATCAACAAAAGAAAAACGACATGGAGATTTTGAAACTCATTAACAATAAGAGAGACTATCACTCAAAAGATATGCAGAATTCAATGGAAGCGGATTAGGCATACTTCGAGATCAGTTGGAGGATTTCATCAAGAGCTTACATCAGTTATAGAATCATTGGAAAACCTGAGAGTACTGGATGGCGGTTTGCGATCCTACACCAGTATGCACCCACAGGGTTCGAATCCAAGAACTTCTGATTACAAGGCGAGTTTCTAAACCATCTCTAACTGATGTCAGCTCATGTTGAAATCATCCAACCAATCAAACAAAATTCCCTACAAAATCTCTACTTGAAAATACTCTGAAATCACTGAGTGACAGCAAGCTCCAGGCTACTGATTGGATCATGAATTGCCAACATACAGTCTGGTGACGAGTCGAGGGTTACATGAAGAAGAAGAGATGAAACCTGACGGTTAATCGTGCCGCTAGCTGTAAACGACTACAGGGAACAGGGTATAACGGAGGCGTGCTGCTCAAGTACTTTTTTCCACTGGGAACCCAGGAGAACAATACTATTTACAATGAATGATGCTCTTTGTTTATGATTAAATTTCAATGGCACATAATCATCTCCGTTGCTTACATGAATGATTTACGAAAAAAATAATTATAAGAAACGGAATTTGTTTATTTCAATGCCACTTATGAGAGCTGTTCAAATGTTATGTGTACTCGATCTGAAGATTGTCCTTTCAGAAGCAGACATCAAGAATTCTTCATGAATGTCTACAAAATAACCGGATAAACAACACTTCTAAAACTTATTCTGATTTATCTACGTGTTGTGCATATTATGAAAATAAATACATGTTTAATTTGTACGACATCTAATGCTAGTAATGACAAATGATGTGGTTTTTATTTCTAAAAAACGGATAGTTTATGACAGTCAGAGTTTTGGAGTGAAATCCACTCTGGAAATTTTCAACAATTTTCCCAGCTCTACTAACAGTCCATATTGATAGTTAATAGCCAATTCATGTATATTATTTTTCCAGCACTGAACTTATAATTTTATGCCCCACATGGAGCAAGTTTTTATGACAATGGGATGTACTCATTTAGTCATAAAATATCCTAAAAATGATGGTTGCAGAAAATAAAGGTTTCCTGTTTTTGTGGACTAGTTTCTATACTGCTCCGTAGATGTGCAGCAGAAAACTCCCAAATAATGTTATGACTATCGTGAAATTACATCAAATAAGAAACGTTTACGACTATACATTTCAATTTCAGTGAAAATGTCAGTACAAAGCAATAAAGTCACTGAAATTTGAAAAGGATTAGGTACCTGTTTCGTTCTTATTCTAAAACTCTTGACGAATAAACTCAATAAAGTTGAATCACTGGAAGTGGATCTGAACTCAGAAACACATTAAAATTGGCGCGCTTTTCGACTAGTGTGCTACGTTTGCTCAGTTACATAAAAATCTCGTTTCACAGCCGACAGCTACATCAACAACAACAAACAACGATCAATATAAATAGGATAAATCTGGCAGAAGCAACCTCCTTTACCTAGCGACCTGGGAAACGTCGTATCATGTACAGGTGGCCGGAACTAATGAGGATATGAAAGTGCGAGGTTTGAGAAAGCAAGGGGGATTTCATTCTTCTGCAGTCTGTGTGGATGTCAACAGCACCACTCAGCATGAATATGAACTACACTCTGAAGTCGGCGCAGCTAGCTATACGGATCAGAGATGTGGCGCTGCCTTACGAAAGGCACTTCGAACAATTTGGAACTACTCACCTTCATCAACAGCTGTCTTCACTCAATACTACTCAAATTCAGATGGCTGGCCAGAAAAAGATCAGCAACAGGAATCTCTGGCAATGAACGAACGAACCCAGCATTAACCGATTGTGTTACAAATACGCAGGAAGATTAACCATACTCTCAGAAAACAAACCACCCAGTGAAGTCGTTCACAAAGCTATTCTTTGACTGGAATTCTCCATATCAACCCCACACTGGTCTTCAGTGGAGATACAAGCATTCGGGCAGACGTGGAGCCAGATTAAAACGTTGGCAGATTACCAAACGCAATGGAGACGTTTGACTGAAACCCTACGTTCCTCTAGCAGCTAAAGGAATCAATCATATTAACATTATTGCCCGATGTAGCATCTTAGTTAGACGATGTTGTGGAGGCTTATGAGACCTAAGATCGAATGCAGTAAACTTTAATGACCACAATCCATTTCTAGAATGTCAGACAAATACATTTTCAAGTCAGACACTTTTGTTTCCTTAAATAACATGACTTTTTGCTCCGTTATTACATTGACTGAATGGGTGCACTTATAAACAATATAAAAGTCTATTCATGACCAAAAAGAAGACAAATGCTTAAACTGCATTTATATCCTGATGTCTCGATTCTACATCATGTGAATATCTACAGTTAACCTTATAGCGAATTTTAAACGCGTTTTTTAAACAGTTATCAATAGCTTTTCACACGATATTCTGTGACAATTATGATGATGAATTTCGCTGAAACGTTTGCTATGCAGCAGATTAGTGGGTGAGTTCCGCAGTTGTATACGTAGAAAGAGCCATTAACTGAGCTCCACTGGAGGATTCAAAACAATAAATCCGTAACGATGTAGTCCACATTTCGTTTTCATACTGAGTAAAATGCTTTGCAGTGGGTGAAATAAAATATTTCAAGTCAAGTCTAGGCACCTACACTAGCCACCTCTATTTATATCTGCGAATGAAACTACTGCCGTGGAGTCATTCATACTGACCGTTGTTGTGAGAAATTAATTTTTCCTGCTGAGGAACATCAGTCAGTTTGGCCTAATATTAATGTAATATAATCCATCAACCGTTTGACTTTGGACAACCTGACCCAAGCAGACCACAATAGCAGGACTGAAGAGTCATTTTCTGTCATATACAGCATATCAAATAAATTGTCAAAGTCGTCAATCTTTGAACACCTTCTGAAGTCAGTTCATTCAGTCCCACGTGATATATCTTTTGACGTTATCTACAATAACACTCCAAAAGCTTACGTTTTCTCCACTTATGCATAGCCCAACCTCTAGCTGTACATGGACGTAAACCTAAATTGTGCATTCAAAAACGATTCCTTACCTTGATCAAGGTAATGTTCTTTTACTTTATTTTATTTTACCGCTAAATTCATTCCAATTGACATTTGTCTTCGTCTTCTTTACTGTTTATTTTTTTGACAACAATTGACCTACTATTTCGAAATCCTTATACCAGTTCACTTATATTTAATAATATTTAAAAGTTTTGTAATTAATCCACTTCAACTGTAACCCGTGAGTTATTCACTTAATTATCTTTATTTCTTTCATTTGAGCAATATTGACCGTGCAATTTATTTTGCTACTTAATGCCTTCTTGTTGCATAATATAAATCCGACTGTACAGCTTCAAAATGAAGTCGCTGAAAAAGGATATTTCTTCGGTAAACAGAAACTGTATTCTTCTAGTGAATTAATGGGTATTCCATATTAGTATGTTTATCAACAGTATTATTTACTGGATGACGAAGTTTCGAAAACAATCTATTATTGTTCCTAGTCATATCAATAATAATAACACAACTTGTCGTAGGATAAGAAGAGTTTCCCAGATATCCTCGTAGGCAGGTGTTGAATCATTCGTAATATCCTTGCTTTCATTTTATTCGATGAACAAAGATTCTGTTATTAATCTATTTCTCCACTTTGTGACATTAGATTTTAGAACTGTCATCTTATCCCATCCTATTTTATAATTGTGTGTAAGTGCATGTAGTGCTATGACTGAACTACAGTTTACAGTTTCAAAATCTAATGTCACAGGGTGGAGTGAGAGATTGAAAATAGGAGCTCTGTTTATTGAATCAACTGACAGGAAATACGTCTAACAGGGATGATTCAACTTCTGTCCTCCAGGATATCTGGAATATTCGACTACCCCAGCAACGACGAATAGGCGATTATAAAGGAAACTATAAAACTCAAGTTTCGAATTATCCATCTGTTTTCTGACGCGATGGGAGGGATGTGATGGTGAAATCTTTGAGTTATTTATGGATATGCAGAAAATTCCCCATTCACCGTCTACATAAACACATTCTGCTTATTCTTATTATTCCTTGTATTAACTTTATCAGACAGCGGCTGGGCTGAGTACATTCCATGCCTATCACACAGATATATTGAAGATGACCTATGAATAATTAACGTCTCACTGCCTCACTAATCTCTTATTATTACGCAGTAAGGCATTGTGTTGTAAACAAAAGATGAAATGCATGAGCTAATTATTAGTCAAAAATTTCATTTTTATTTTTGTTTTCCTTCAAAACGTCAAAATAAGCAGACTGAGTAGTCTAAAATTTTAGTCCTGTGAATGTCCATCATCACTTAGAGTTTACTCTGAGTGAAGTGAAGAGGGAGAGAGTGTGATTAATTTCTCAGCACAACGGTGACTGGCTGCAATTTTTGTTTTCATCTCTCTTATGACGTCAGGGTGTTTTTGTTTTGATTTTACTCGTCATCATTTCCACTTCAGTTAATTATCTGTAATTACGCGATTATCTTATGTTCATCTACCATATAATGACACTGGCTTCCACTGCTTTTAATTCTGGAACATTTGATCACGTTCTGTACAAATAAACTGTATTCTTTAGACCTTTAACTATCGTAAATTAATTCATCTTGTATCATTATGAACACAGAATACGGCAGTATTTGGTAGTCGGTCGTTTTGATGTTTCCTTAAAGATTGGTATCACTTCGAGAGTCACTGAAACCCAGAAAGCATTGAAGAGTTCTTTCAGACTATTCATGAAGCTACATGCTGGAACTTTGAGTCGCAAAATAGGTGTTTAAGAGTTGGTGACCAGTGTATTTCGTGAAGTCGAGTGTGACCAGGAATGATCACTGATGATGTTAGTTGACTGTGGCTCTAAAATTCGTCAAATGACAGTAGTTACAGTCGTCCTGATAGCTGAATGATTAACGAAAGCTCGCCTCGTAATCTAAAAGTTCTTGGTTTGACATCCGGTTTGGTCATGATTGCCTACTGCCGAAGTGTTAAGACGTGGATCAAAACAACTGTTTAGCACCTGCAGGTTTTCAGTGGTTCTTGAACATCTAACAGTACTTGTCAGTACTTGAAATCGGTCGAATCCATTTACACGAAAACCTGAAAGTAGACTGACACTGTGATGTGCGAAATTTATAAAGCATCAAAAAATGTAAATCTCCGTTTGAATATATTTCTCGTCTTTTACTTCCACCGTCCCCTTTTCGTGTTCTCTTTATGATACTATGTGGAACATAATTCGCAGTTTCGCTTTACAGTATTCCTGCAAAAAGTATCTAAGATAATCAACTACATAGAAAGTCGTGTCAGGGGTAAAAAACTAATTGATAGAGCGTTAGGTAGAATAAGTCTGAGGCCTTTTATTTCCTTATATTCATAATCAAGTATTCTATTTTAGGATGTTAGTAGCCGAATGGAAGACGTGAATTAAAAACTGAGTTCCTTCCATCTCCCAATATTCCTCATTGTTGTGTCGTTTGAAGTTTACCTACAGTTTAACTGGGCGACAGCTCTTTTGATGAGAAATTAATTTTTCGTTCTATTTCTCCTTTTTTCAAAAATATTCAAAAGGGTCATATTCAGTTTTATCGAATTAATACATGCTGTATTTTTACTTTACTATCAGTTCTGGGATTAGTACATTTGATTTGAACTGTGACAGTTGAATTTCGCTTCACGTTCATGACTTGGTTTATCGAGGTATGAATGCTTTTAAGATGGATAATGATCTGGCAATTTTCGGACAACCATTGGGAAGGAATACATAGTGGAAACCTATTTGTTCTAGTTTGAAGATTTCCAATAGCATACACCCATCTCCTCACCACTGATATAATCAAGGCATTCCAGTTTACCATGGTAGTCCGTTGGCCATTCTATCACTAGAATGTAATTTTACGCCATATGAATTTTAAAATCCGTTTAAAAGCAGTGTAAAATGCAACCGCCAGTCAATGTAGACGTTGATTTTCTGACCTTACAAGCAAAGTAGTTAAACACTTACAATGTAAATACTTCTCCTAATAGACTTTGAAGTAGTCTTTATTGTAATCATTCATTGATGAGCATTAAACTACTTGCAAGTGCCGAATGCTAGGAGATTGCCTGCAGTTTTTCCACGAAGTTGTTGAATGTTTGGAACAAAGTGAAAAATGAATCAGCTTGTGTTCTTCAACTTGGCGGGTATGTCTTATTTCTCAGTGTGATGTCATCATCATTCCTTTCGGTCCCGAGTGGAACACAGAGCTTCAACAACACATCACTTTTTTCTGTTTTCTACCGTCCTCTTCATCTGGATCCACGATTGACCAAACTCTCTCATCTCTCCTTCCCACGATTCCCTCTGTGTCTGCCTGGGACCAATCACTCGTCGCTTCCTACTTGGATTCCACTCAAATGTCAAACGTGTGATAAAAATCGGTATAGAACAAAAATTTCTAACTGATATTGGTGAGGCTTTATGAATATGCAATGCAAGTTTACTTATTGCATTGTTGTCATTTGCAAACAGGACAGTATTTTTCCACATTCATTCTTGTTCTCCTTAGGGACAATATATGTGCATTGAAATCTAGTGAGAAGTCAGAAGTGCGAATTCTCCGTGAATGAGAAATTCGTATTTTCTCGTGACAAGGATATTATTGTGTGATTCTAGGTAATTATTGCCACATAATGGGTTCTGTGATATGTTCTGCCTCTATTTATACGCTGACTGCTGAATCAACGATTATTTTGACTTGTTGTATGGTTTTATTTCTTCGGTTTACTTACTTTCATTGAAAGAGTACAGTCCCTCAATGGAGAATGCCACTGCCCAGATGTATCAGTAGAAGATATACAAACCGATGTTCATCGGCACAAAAGCATCAAATAGTAGGGAGGTGGATTCAAAACCAGAGAAAGCAAACGATAAACCGTTGTGGAGATGATTGGAAGAGGTGAAAATGAAGACAAAATGAAACACAATGTGAAGGCCAGAAGTAGCACAGTACTGAATAAGTCTGTGCCAGTGGTGCGTTTAAAATAAGATGTACATAATTTAGCTGTATATAGATACCAGATTGCAAATAATCATTGCTGTTTCAAGTCTTTAGTTTTCCAGCTTCATTAAGTCCACGTCCAGTCTTGCTATAAGAATGAAATGATTCGATTCGTGAAAAGTTAACGTCATAAAAAGTTTGTAATATTATTGTTAGACAAGTTATTTTCAGGAGCTGTACATACACATTTATATTAGAGAAAGAGTTCAAAACACACAAAAAGAAACTGGTGATTGTGCTTTTGACAGTTCTTCACGTCATACGAGGTAGAAATCAGAAAGTGGAAACAAAATTTAATGAATACGTCAATGCAAATTCACCAAAGGATTGTTTCATGAGAAATAACGTTTCATGAGGAAATTGTGAGGTGATTACGTGCTCATCTGTGAGTAATTTTGGAGGAAATAACTGAGCGGAGATTTTAAAACGGAAATCAGAATTACGCAGTAAGTGTAAAATTTTACCGTATCACTTCAAAATCAAAGGGAAAAAAGCAAAGCAAATGTGCCTGGCTCATAACACTTCACATACGGTCTTTGCATGAACACGTCGTCATATTCTCATTAGTTTTACTTCAGTGGATCTATTCACAGGTTGATCAGATATTTATTCACACTAATTAAGTTATACTAAATCCCATTTTGTAGTCTTTTCTTTTTAGATTACCCTCATATGACTTATACTTTAAACTTTCGAGGACATAGTTAACAGGATCCAATGGGTTTTGATGGTTCTTTTCTTGAATAGAAATAAGATGGCTAGGCTGTTAACAGTAATTCAGTGGTAAGAATATTTTCTTAGCTGTTAACGCTGCTTTCAGTTATATCGAGGTCTCGTGCCTTATTCTGATGGTAAGACAGTTGAAACTCGCCTTCATGCATTTTCTTCTTGCAGACTGCTTTATGACTGTAACCATCTTTATTGTTAATAATCCTTTTACTTACAATTTTATGGTGTGATCTGTTTTGTTGATTACAACATCAGGCTTATACGAATAATGCGGCATCCTCTGAGTGTTTGCACATTATTCCAATGCCCCGGATGTTCCTGAATGTTCATGCAAATTGATATGGTAAAATGAATGCCAGGTCTTTTGGCTGGATATCCACGTTGGGTTACATAGTGTTTCTCGAGTCTCTTCGCGTTTATTTTGTCTAGTTTCCTTATTAAGTATTTTGACTTACATAGTATTGAATGAAGAAACCATATTAGACACACATATTTTGGTGCAGTCATTTTGGACATTGATTTTCATCAAAGAAGCTCATAAAGATTTTATCCTCTAATCTTATGGAGATAACAGTAATAGATAATGTTTTGGCTATTTTTGATAGCGTTTTGCAAGGCTTGTTTTGTTTCATTCAGTCCTATCGCTATTGTCATTTAGGATTATTTAATTACGGACTAACTGTACACATACATGATTTTCAAGGTTTTCAGAGATCAGAAAGATGTTTTCTTGCTTTCTGACTACACTTCTTTTCTAAATTCGATATCATCAGAACCATTGTTTATTAAGTTCTAAAGTCTTCTCATGCAATCGATTCCATTAATCTTCATTTGATTATTAATCGAAATATGAGTCTCCTATCTATGCCTAAAATCTTCGTTAATTATTTCTGATAGAAGTGGTAGAATTGATGTGTGGATTTTCTAAAAGCCTTTGAAAATCTAAGCGTTCAAGGCACTATTGAACCAAATTTGGTGGAAGATTAATTAGGAGTTTGCAATGACATGAAATACAAGAAAAATAAATGTCTGGTGAAGAATTCAGTCACAAGCAAAGAAACATGAAATTGTTATGCTGATCATCAGTGCATAATTCTTCCTAAATGAGTTGGCTACAACATATTGAACCCTTTTATCAACATTGATTTTAACTTGAAGACGTGACTATCCAAATCAGCTTTGTTACTGGTATCTCGATTTGGTCTATTCTGTCAAAACAATAAGGTATGTGAAATGGTAAACTGGCTGTCAACGGGTCTCGCGCTAGCTGCCTACTGATTAGGAAACCAGATGAATTACTCCAGTTACCCACATCTCACTACTTTACCTTCATTCGTCATCCATTATGCCAGTAGGTGGTGAATATAATGAAAGTGAATTTGTCGTACGGTGGGGTGACACCAAGTGATATCCCATCCAAGCCCTCCAGAAGATAGCAAATTGGAAAATACGGTATAGGTATGCATCGGAGAGTGATAGTGAAGAGATTTTATGAAGAGAAGGCGGAAGATTGAGCTGTAGTTTACACATCTAACGAAGGTCTCAGATAACAGCATGAAATTTAGAAGTGCTTCTTAATCTCTTTACTCCACTCAGAATCCAATGGGATAACATGCATAATTATAATAGTCTGCTAGTCCAAGCTTATACTTGATAGTTTCACCAGTACCAGTGCATTATTATAACATATTTCTTTCTCAATTTAATTAATTCTCTATCTACAGTGCAGAAACGTTTATACCTACGTGTATGAAGTAAAATTATGCTACGTGATAGAAACTCATTATAACTTTGATCATGTAAGCACTAGATTCATCATATTTAGCATACATTAATTACACACAAATTATACTCCCTGGTATACTTTCTCTAGATATTTTTCACTTGAGGAATTTGTTTATACAGATTTTGATTACTTAGTATTTTGTGAGACTTTATTAATGGAAACATTATGCATAAATTTTTTTTAAAACTATTCGTTGTATAACATACATAGTTTTAGAGTACAATGTAAAATATAATGTGCTACACGACTTGCTTCACTAATAACCGTGTTGTATCCTTCGAGTTTCGCAGGAACCTCTCATCTTCACCCAAAGACTATTTAGCAACCAGTGCACAGCATCTACCAACTCTAGCGATGAACACTTCTGTGGATTATAATAATAATTTGTAGCAGCAGAATTTAACTGTATCACCAAGTAACCATTAATTTATGTTAACGCGATAACTGTGTTTTTCATCATATGGTATAACAGTGTCATTTCATTAACTCGAATTTCTACTCAAACATTTGTTCCTACATCGATCTCACTACAAAGTCTCCTACAAATTAACTGATGAGCCCTACGTGATTCGAACTCGCAGCCTTCTGATCTGGGGTCAAGCTGAATTGCTTTGTCAGTCTTATCTAAATGAATTAGCTGAAGGATATGCCTAAGGAGCTGAGATGGCGTCCTTCTATCTAACTTACAAACAGTGAGTAATTACTGAATAACTTTGTCTTCAGAGACAACCCTTCTTTGGATCAAATTTGCTTTGAGTAGATTATATTGGTGGTCTACAGAAGCACTGTTGTTAAAATCAGCAATGTCTTCGAGAACCTATGTGGGCAGTGCAGCTAAGACTCATCCATACTATGCTATCTGTGACTTAACACCTCGGGCAGCAAACAGGGTTTCAATGATGGGGAGTTAAATCCCAGGCTGAATAAACCAAATGAAGGTAGACACAGGTCGACTATAACATTTATTATTAAATCTTCTGTCTCGTCAGTTTCATGTGCAGAATGTGAATGGACAGGTGAAGACATGATTAATACGTGAATATACAGGTAAACAGATATATAAATATGTAAAATGTGCGGTCAAAAGTAAACATGAGTATACAGTTTTAACATCAAACAAGGTCACCAATCACTTCATAGGCCACTTTAATTTAATAGCTTGATTCCACACAGTACTTTTGGTACAAGTATTGAATTATCAGCATTTGATATCAGTAGTCCAAATTTGCAGGCCGACCATTTATATAGGTTGTGCGTCGGCAGGAGATCGAACCCTGGAGCAAATGCCTTGTAGTTGAGTGTCCCTGCCGCTGTGCCGTCAACACACACTGACATCGTTAACGGAATTAGAGCAGAAATCGCGTTATTGAAGTGAGAGTTTTACAGTATATTATGGAAAACACAGTTAACGAGTTATATGAATTAATGGTTACTTTGTGATACAGTTAAAGTCTGCTGCTACAAATTGTTATGATAATTCAGAAGAGTGTTCACTGCAGGAGTTGTGCTTATTCGTAGAAGCTGTGTACTGGTTGCTGAATAGTCTTAGGATGAAGATGAGAGGGTCCTATAAATTTCAAAGGTCACAAATTGGTTAGTGGTGAAACAAGGAAACAGTGTGGACTGGTGAGATTACTAGAGGTCGAGTCGCACATTGTCTTTCATATTGTACTCTGAATTTATGTATGTTTTACAATGAATCGTTTTAAACAAAATTTATGTATAATGTTTCCATTTATAACATCTAACAAAATACTGTACAACCATATTATTGGAGTTTTCACATAGTTTCTAAATTTCGTACAGATTTCATTTAATCTCCACAGAGCATACTAATGATGCATCTATTAGAGACCAAGTAACACCTTCATATTTTTCACCCCTGTTTGAGACCTTTTATTCTCTGTAGACCCAAAGTCTCGTTAAAGATTTAATTCATAATCTTCACTTGATAAGGAAAATTCAGACAATGAGATGGAATATTTTCTCTTTATGTTTTGAAGAGTTCGGCTACTCAGGCTATGCAGTAAATCAAAGCACTTGAGAAATGACAATGGTTTCTACGACGTGTGTCGGCAGATTTGTATAATTTCGTTCACAAAAAGAGATTCCAATTATTGTTGAATTTTATTTGCAAGTTTAATGACCTCTTAAGGAGCCCCCTGGTTTTCACTGCTACATAAATAAGCATTTGTAGATCAATTTAGAAAACTGTCTAATTATCAGTTTTGTTCTGGAAAAATTTGAAATATGAAGGTCTTCAAAACTGATGTCCGTGCTCTGAATTGCGTGACGGGCAAACAAGAGTAGCATTTCGTTACACTTTGCTGTGTCCTTCATTTTAAATATACTTCGCACAATTTCCGCCGTCATAAATTCACCTTATTGCTTCCTAATTCAATGTCATTTCTGTAAAAATGGAAACGTGACTTTTAGTGGTCGGAGGCGTTCAGAAGTTAGCCTCAGACAGAAACTCTATACAAAAGGCACCAAGACGATGAGTTACCTGACCTGCTCACTCAGCACTAAGACCAAGAAGCACTTCACAGAAGACACTGTTTATACCCTAGTGGCCATTCAAAGGAGGTAAGACGTATCCTTTCAAATTACGTTAGTCAACTAATATACTGGATTTGTTCTGGCTACATCGAGCCGTTATTAAACATCCAAATAATTTTTCAAAGACGTATGGCGTCTGCAGGCGAACGCTTACATCTTAAAACTATACGGATGTGATATCATGTTATATCCATTCTTTGCTTCCCAAGTGTGACATAGTTCCTCAGTGACACATCTTTATTGCTCTTGGTTCACTGCCACTTCTACTTGCAGCCAGCTCTAATACTACATTCAAAAATTTATCCCTACTTCACATGATGTTCCTCATGCCATCTTCGGAAGCTTAAGTCATCACTTCCCGTTCTAGGTTTACTCCTGGTGATACACAATGAATGGTCTTCTCAGAGAGTTCCAAATTCTTTGACGTTTCCTCACTCATATTTGATGGGCAGTTAGTTTTGAACGCATTGGCGAACTTTGGAAGTTCCTTGTTGCTTATCCTTTCTGTGTAACCACCTAACATTCTTCACTGAGAGAAAAAAGCCACTGCTGAATGTCTGCAGAAATGGATATAATGCAAACAGTATGTACCCTTATGGTCACTTTTGCCAATCGATAGAAAACCACTGACTTCTCAAACCCTTCCTCTGAAAGCTGGAATAAACAGGCTTATCTAATTGTGCTTTCATGCTTCAGTAGCAATGGGCTATTTGTTTTACAGAAGGAGGTTTGCCAGCACCATCCACAAGTTTCTAGTAAACTATGAGAGTTTTATCTAGCTTAACTCACCACGAAATACGAACAGTAGTGGAGACAAATTCACATAATTTCTGTTTCGTAAACAAAAGATTACTGATGTATTTTATTAGGTTGTGGGCTATTTGCATGCGAGTTACTTCCAAAACCTCACGTATTTTTGAATCTTCTAATCATATATTCTTGATAATACTTAAAGCAAGGTTTATAAAACAAAAGAATCAGTACCCAAACACTGTTAATCGAGAGATTATGCCTTATTAATCCAGAGGATTATTAAAAGCAGAAGAAGCAGCATGAAGTTCTGGGTTGTTATCAAAACTTGAAATGTTAAATTGTTAGTAAATAACGATGAACACTAATTTTCTGTTTACATTTTAATTTGTTTATTTATTTATCTCTTCTAATATCTGGGTCAAACGATTTGACAGATTATTTGTTAGTCGCGAAAGATATGAAGTCAGTGAATGATATTGGACATGCTACTTATGTATACAGTGGCCTAACCAGATTCACACAGATAAACACTTAACTAGCTTAGCAGAGAAAACCAAAGTTTCCATGAACCGCATAGTAATACAAACGCTCGGACAATAAACTCTCTGATAAAGTCTGAGAGAGAAATGTTAAATGGGATATATTATGAAAAGTGTTTGTCATGTAAGGATGTTTCAAAAATCTGGAAACTGTTTAATGAAGTCACAAGTAGAAAGCAAATTTCACTTGATGCTTATCCCTTATAAGGCGACAATTTAACATGACTGTACTTAATTTTTTTAATCGCGTAAATGATGATTTCCCTGGTTTAAATATAAAGCTTATTTAACTATGTCTCACAAATCCATCGCACAGTCTAGAAGAAGATGATGTACCAAGTATTTTTTCATCAAAAGCACGTTGATATTTTGTATTATCGTCATACTCATACTTTTCAAGCAATGTTTCTCATGGATACTGTTCTTGTTGTCTAGAAATCAATAAAGGTGGTGTCTGTACCAAAGTCTAGAGTTTTGGCAAGTTGTCATCATATCTCTATTTTCGAACACTATAGAGTAACTTCTCTTGCATATCCGTAAAGATTTTTTGAAATCTCCTAATGACCCAAAGCAGTTTGCTTACATATGCAATGAAAGCGCATTAGACGCAGTCGTTCTATATTGTGTCTACATTCTCAGATCACTTTCACTAAGCAAGCTGATATCAGTAAACACTGGAACATGCACAGTCATTAAACGCTTCAAAAAGAGAAATATGGAGGTTGTTAGTCGTTAAATCTATGTGTGTTTCTTGTAAATGTTAAGCTTACTTAGTTATAACAAGACACACGAAATGAAGTTGAAGGGAAATAAAAGTAAAGTCTCAGAAATCACCTTCAATTCATGTCAAATAATTATCACATCTTGATTGAATGAAGGCGTTACGAGATGATAGAAAAACTACCATGCTACCACTTATGTCATAACTTTCAGCTTAACCGTCGTTATTCCTCGAGCGATGCATAATTAACCCATTCCTGTTCTACCGGAGATAGCCAGATACACTGAACTGTTTGACAGTGCAATGTACGCATCACTACATGTCACTGAGATTACTGAAATTATTAGCTGAAGTTACACAGATCCAAGGACTTCATTTTCATAAGAAGAGCGGATTTGTAGCTCAGATGGATGAATTTGACTTGGTTGAGCTGAATATTGATTGGTGATTGTATCTTATGTTGACAGTGTTGTGCCTAGAGGTCTCGCAATGTGGTCGTCAACTTGGAACATTTGCCAATGCAGTGCATTTCGGAAGGATGTGGAGTCTTGTTCTTCTTGGTGTAACTAAGGCCATCAATGGAATAAGTTCAATGATGTTAAATGATTGGAATCAGTTGATAGGAGGCCTTTGGTCAAAGTTGACTGCTTATTGAATCCTGACTCCGATATGCATCTGAAACATAGACAGTACTGATTTCCATTTGTAGATTCTAATCTATTTCACTCAGGCATTCACTCACAAATGTTACCAATGAGCTGTACGAGCTAAATTACTTCAAACATTACTTTCAAGTAAATATGTAGCTTTTCTGTCATGTTCCATTCATCGGATGACCCCGAACAAGATTTCTTTTCGATCACCTTGAGACATCTGCATTTCATTCACAATTGTTGCGTGTCTTAATCAAGCCTGA
Organism: Trichobilharzia szidati; assembly: GCA_944472155.2. Lineage (NCBI taxonomy): Eukaryota > Metazoa > Platyhelminthes > Trematoda > Strigeidida > Schistosomatidae > Trichobilharzia > Trichobilharzia szidati. The sequence goes on along the minus strand of OX235277.1, from coordinate 64,751,083 downwards.
GGCAGGTGAAATATACATCTCTTTCAGTTCATTATCTGGCTTGCTCATACATCTATCTAAGTGGACGATGCTTTTCGCTTGATTTAAACCGAAAGAATGCATAAGTTTCTTTTTCGTAACATTTTTTGACTAGATTCTATTACTAGAATGGCTGTAATTCTAGGATGGTTTGTTTATTTTGATTTTTTTCCTGTCTCATCCAACTTGTGTCTGGTTCAACAGGCTGATATGTTGTTATTGTTTAATAGTAACTTCTTAATTGGAATCTACGACTGACTCTGTATGATTGAGCAGCATTCATTGACAGTTTGCAGACATGCTTGTGATGCCTAAAGATCATTTCATGAAAAACAACGTTTTTTTAAAAGTTTATCTCGATGTTTCTTTTTCTATTTCATCTCACATTAGTTTCAAAAATGTTTTGACTTTTGAGTATATTCTTGGTATGTTAGACATGCCAGAAAACGAAAACAAACTACCCAGGGTGCATTGGTAAAACTTCAATTCAGCTTTATTGTGATTTTATTCACTGAAATAGAGTTTAATTATAATCATGAATTCTCAGAAGCCAACTTGAACTACTTCAGACAAGATTAAGATTTTATTGTATCTCAGCTTGACTGTTCCCAACATAACGGTGTCCTCGTATCCAGCGAGTAAATCTTATGGTGGAGACTGTTATTCCTTGGGGCAATTGAGGTAATGTTAAAACTTCTTGAGACGCTCCGTGATGGGATAAGATGAGAAGTACTCCAGGTCTATCATTGATTCCGATGGCTTTTTTATGCCAAAGAGGCTCTGTAACAGAAAAGATGTTTACATAATATCTCCTCAACGGTCTTATTGCAATATTAATATTTTTCAATTAATTTTATAACTGTTGTCCGTTTTTCCTTTTAGACTGTATCTCATCTGTCTGACTTTCGCGAATCACCCGTTGACTTGATACTAATCAATGATATGTGGTTCTAACGCTTCTCTATGTGAGTGCGATGATATCAACAGGGTGTTTTTGAAGATGTGATTATGTTTGAGTGAATGCGGGTCATTCTGACCGTGGACTACCTGTGAGTATTGTTGAAGTGTGATTCAGATGGACAGAGTTTTGATCCTACTTTGTTGAACGCACTGCTTTTGATTCTAAAATACATCCTTTTGTTGAACTAATTTACCATTTCTGAAAAGAAGCACATCTATCTGACCAGAACTAGTTGACTGTTTGTTCGTCTTTGAAGCGTTTTGTAACTGTGCCTCCCTTGATGAAGTTTCGAAAATCATAGGTTGTTTCCGTGCGTTCAAATCACAGCGTGTTGGTTTCGGTGTTTGCAGGCATCCTTCTCATATTATTACATAAATAACCTAAGATAAGGACAGATTTATTGTTTTGCCCTCGTTATGAGGTATGTTCGTATGTGATAGAATTGTGAAGGCAGACGCCTATGTGTGGGTGAGAATCCATTCGAAATAAAAGAATATGAAGTTAAGCTGTGATATCTGTTCGGTTAGTTCATCCTCAAACGCTGTATGATCATATTTTAATACACAAATTCAAACAGTTACAATTATTGTTACTTAATTCAGTTTAGCAATGCAAGAAGATTAAATGAGGATAATCATTTCAAACTTGATATGAACGTTTGAACATGTGAATGCAGACCATATGGGACACAGAAATAAACATGGTTCCTTTTTATCACTTTCACTATTATCCATATGTTCTATCCGCTACTTTTTCTCAGTCGTGATATCAATCGTTTATTTTGAGGATTTCAATTAAATACCTTGTAGTCACATTTTTTACTAAGTTAAATGTCTATAAGATCATCCAGAGGACTATTTATCATTTCTGATAAAGTTTCGGTCTATCAGATGATCTCACCCAAAATGAGTATTTTGATCTACGTCATGGTTTTCTCTAGAAAGAAGATGAATATCGACAGCGCCAACTTGAATTGCAGTTTCATTTTCTGTAAATATTGGAGAGAACATGATCGCTTACCAGTAATTCTGGTAGATGGAACTGGTGAGGTCTAAAAACGAAAAATAGACATCAACAATCCCACTGCTGGCCATTACTAACCAGATGACTTTAATGTGTTCTTCAGAATTTGCGGAAGCGTCCTACTGATGAGTCGACGCAGCAAAAGAAATGTGGCCTGCCGTCCAAAAATAAATGTAATCTACACGTAGGAGATATAGTTTGCTTAGCCGTTTCGATAACGCTTTGACCTGTGATACGACGTATGTTTGCCTTCAGTCTTAATGATCACAGCCTTATTTTTAATTGACGCAGGTGCATATATCTGACGGGTTTTTCACTGGAGGCCACTATTCACCGCATAACAAAACAAATGTCAATGCAAAGAAGTATATATCGAACCTGCAGCATCTTTTTTCTCATTACAGCTACAAGTTACCGATGTATTTTTGCTCTGGTTAAGTATACGATTCAGGCCATTTTCATGGAATTTATTTAAAACTGTGAGGCAATCCTCATCAACTTCGCTTGAACTATTTTCAAGAAAACACGATTTCTCTTAGTCTACCACTTCTACTTGTTACTCCTGAAAAAATACAAAAGTGAGTATCTCAGGCGTTATGCAATATTGTTTCATGCATATCAAATCCCTAACAAAATCTGTTTACCCCTGGGATTCGATGAATAATTTTCAGACGCCTAGTTAGCACGCTGAACTAATCGGGATTGCAGTTTACCGCTAGACATTATTATCGAAGAAAGACAAAGAGAGAATGAAATGAATGACCAGGTGCCTTTAAAAAATTGAAACACCGTGAGACATCCAATGGAAAAGACAATTATAAAGCCATTTACTTCATTCTGTAATCTACGCATCGAAGTTTTAATGCGTCAAACTCACAGCTATATCAAACTAAACTTAATCTCAGACAAGTAATGGGATAAATCAAAATCGTTGGAATCAATTTCTGGTTTATAACGATTTTGTGTCGCTTTATTCCGGCTTAACAAGATATAAGATTGAATGACTGTAAACAATGGCAGATAATTTATTTGAACAGAAGAACATACCTGGGAATTTTTTTTCTGAACGTCATTATTATTGTTCCCTTGGGTTCCTAGTGTAACATAGGGCTTCAGCTGCACGTCTCCACTTGCTTCTGTCTTCTGCTGTACTTTTCACCCGCATCCATGTTAGTCCATACTGTTTCAACTCTTCTTCACACGATCTCCTCTATGTCACCCTTGAACGTCACTTCAGGTTCCTCTCGAGGGCCTGACGAGCGATGTCACATAGCGGCCTCCTCAGCGAGTGTTCAATCCGTCTCCACTTCCTCCTGCATATTTGTTGGGCAATTGGTTCCTGTTTCGTTTGTTCCCATAGCTTCTTGTTTGTGATTCTTTCTGGCCATCTAATCTTCAGTATGGAGCGAAGACAGTTGTTGATAAAGGTCTGCAACCTGTTGAAAATATTCTTGGTGACTCGCCAAGTTTCTGATCCGTAAAGCAAAAGTGACTTCACGTTTGTATTGAAAATCAGAATTTTGTTGTTGATGCTGAGTGACGAAGATTTACAGATTGGTTTCAGGTTGATGAATGTGTTTCTCGCCTTCCCGATTCTCGTCTCGACTTGACATCCTCGTCCGTTCGTTCCTCCTGTAGTTTAGACGACGCTCCCTAGATAAGTAAATGAAGTAACCTCTTTCAGATCCCTCTTGTTGATGGTGATAGACGCGTCAGTCCAGGATACCCTTGTCTTCTCGTTTCACATTGTCTGACGCATAATCCAGTCCATCACATTTAGCAATCGCTCATTGTTGACAATAATCACCCTTGTCTGACTTCTGTGTTTACTCCAAACGCCCCGCTGAGTTTTCCATTTTGAATCACTTGACATGTGCCGTTGTTGAATAAGGTTGATGAACACTTGAGGCACGCCGTAGTACTCGAGTAGTTTCCTAATTACTTCGTGGTCAACACTGTCGATGGCCTTCTCAAAGTCTATGTAGTTGAGGTAGATGTTTGATTGCCATTCCATGCTTTGTTTGATGATGATGTGTAAAACTGCGATTTGGTCAGAACATGATTTGCCTTTCCTGAATCCGGCTTGTTCTGGTCGGGGTTCTGTATCCAGTGCGTCATTAATTCTCTCCAGGATGATGCGACTCAGGATTTTACTTGGCGTCAACAGAAGCATGATTCCTCGCCAGTTCTTGCAGAGACCCAAGTCGCCATCCATTGTTAGTTTCACAAGGTAACCATTCCTTCGGCCAGTAGGCACCTTCCCCTCCTTCCAGACGTTTTGCAATATCCGCTGTCGTCTCCGGGTTCGCTTTCAGTGCTTCCGGGGGTATTCAGTCTGGTCTGGCTGCTTTTCCGGCCTCCAGAAGCTTGATTGCATTCAAGACTTCAGTTTTCTTTGGAGGATCAGTGTCAATTTCCAGTTGTTTACGTGCTGTTTTTGGTATTTCTGGACGAGTTGCAGGTGGTGGTCTGTTCGAAAGTCCTTTGAAGTGGTCCGCCCATTGTTCATTCTGTCTTTCTTCTTTGGTAATTGGATTCCCTTGGCTGTCATACATAGGTTTCACTTGTGTTGATCTCTTCCCGGATAGAGACCTGGATATCTGATATAATGTTCTCAGATCCATTTTGCCTGCTGTCTTCTCAGCTTCAGTGGCTAGGTTATCCTAGAATCGTCTTTTGTCCTTCCTAGCATTCTTCTTCACTTCTTTGTTCAGTGTTGTGTAAGTTGAACTCAGCGTCTCTTTCCCTTATCCGTCTTTGCTTCGAAGGATTTTCTCCTTCATCATTCTCTCCTCCTCGTTTAGCTTCCAAGTGTCCGTTGAGAGCCATTCCTTGTTTTGTTTCTTCTTTCTTCCTAAAACTGTTGTACACGTTTTGTTGAAAATCACCTTCAGAGAGTTACAATGGTCTTCCACGCATGATTCTTCCATGATGTCACACAGTGTTTCCTGCTTTGCTCTGACAGTTGCAGTGAAAGTGTCATTTGTGGTTGTGTCCTTCAGTTTTTGAGTGTTGAAAATGCATTGTGGCCTATCCCAAGCTGTCCCTGAGGCTTTTAGCTTCACCTTGAAAGTCGCTTGTACTAGATAGTGGTCTGAACCCGCATCTGAACGTCAGATATTCAATAGAAACCACCGGTCATAATTTTTTAAGTTAAATAGATATTTTCTCACTGTCAAATTGTACTGAACGGAAGTGTTCGGTCTGTGCTGATAAGTTGCCTTCTGATGTGGATGGTACGATTATATCTGAGGATAACTATCGTGTTATATGATGGATCGTGCCTAGTGCTGAATTGTGGTTGTGCATTTTGTCCTATTATTTCTACTGCCTCGAACGCAGAAACTATCGTTTCAAACTCCTAAGCGCTATCCACTAGAACAAACGTCAGCTGTTCAGTCGCAGTATCACTGCAAATGTCACCACTCACAGGGGATTTCAGGTATATCAGGTTCTTTAGTTCTAAACAGAACGAAATGCTGCTCCAGGATTCCACTGCTAGTCACCAATCAACAAATAACATCCGGTATTATACTGATTATTTACTGTTGACGTTTCAAGCATTACTCATTAATACTCATCATCATATTGAAATAATGTTAAGGCAGAATAAATTAGACTTCAGTTCCAGTTATTAATCTTACAGAAAAAGTAATAAAGCTCATATAAACATTTGTATCTACACAATATATTCAGTTGTCACGTCTTTTGTCCTCATTTCACGTTTTCCATGTTGTTCTGCGGATAGTTTACAATTTGAAACTTCTCAAATTATTAAAGCGCTCCACGTTTTTCTTTCAGAGGATATAAAATGTATCACTTAAAAACTGTGTCAGTAGTACACGTCACAGAACAACTCACACAGTACTCACATTTTGCTTATGTAATTTTGATTTTATTGTCATTCTTATTACTCTAGTGAGGTGAAGATTCAGAGGACAAGGCTGCCAGTTATTCGGAATCATTAGGATGAGAGATCAACTTCTCAGAGGTGGAGTTGCAAGTTGATGACAGAATTTTTGACCTTTTATGCTCTGCAGAAATTTAGTGCACGTTATTACGGGGGTGAAGAAGATATTTTTATCAGTAAAATCTAAGGACTACATATTATGAATTGGCCTGTGTTACTGATAAGATATATCACTGGTGTATACATAAATGGATGTCCATCGGCACGTCAGAGAAAGTAGATGACACAGTGTTGCGCAGATACATGGGAGACATCAAAAGAGCACAAAGAAACGCAATATGATGGACGGAATTATTACAATACGGAAAATGTGTACAAATCAATCGTTGAAGATAAAGAATAAATAATTTGGCTATATACAAATACCAGACTGCAAATAAACATTCTTTTACCACATTTTCCGTCTTTTACGGTTACATCTGGACCCAGATAAACTACATCGGAAAATTATTTGAACAGTGGTATGATATAATTTCTGAACGATAAATTGTGCTTGGTAATTCATCAGTAAACATATAATGCTCTATCATCGTATGATAAACTAGATTGTTTTGTTTTATAGTCAATTCTGTAGACGTATGATTTGCAACTGCGAAAACGCTGCAGTCAACATGACATCGTAAAAATGATTAAGTGACTTAATAAACATAACTGACTGTCATTTGTCTACCGACGTTAGTCAGTAATAACTGTCACCAACGACACTCGTAATTCTAGTGAACGGGGTCCTGTGGCAGATTGTGGGAGGGGGTAGCGGCAAAGTAATACACTGTACCGACGAAAACCTCTGAGAAGATATGGATATCATGAACGACTTATACCTAATGACAATGAGCTTAAAGTAGACACATAGAAGACAGACGAGTGGAAGTTACATAAGCCGCTACAACTAGAATCAATCCTCATCAAGGAAAAGGAACTAAAGAAATTTACTTCTTCAACTAATACAGTAAACACTGTTTTAACTGCAGGTAGTGGCACTTATGACGATGTAAAATACTAGACCTGAAGAGCAAGATACATTTTCACTACTCTGAAGCCAGTATGCAGATCTGCTGTACACAGATAAAGGAACATGATTTGCTCTTCATCACTGTTTCCAACTTTATCTTTTATATGTTTCAGACACTTGCTGTGTGTTTGTGGCACCAAAATCCTTTGAAACAGGCTGATACAGACTTTATCAACAGCTGCTGCAACTTAACTTTGAAGATCAGATGGCAGTAAAAGACAAGCGAAATGAAGATTTGGAAACTCATTACCAACAAGAAAGACTACCACTCAATAGATATTCAGAATTATTTGGAAGCGGATTTAGCATTATATCATGATCTGACGTCAGTTACACAACCATTGAAAAACCTGAGAGTACTGGATGACTGTTTCATCCCAGTTTGGGACCTTTCACCAATACACACCGATGAGGTTCAAAACCGGTAACTTTTGGTTTTAAGGCGAGTTTGTGGACAATCTCTAACTGATGTCAGCTCATGGTGAAATGCCCCAACCAATCAAACAAAATTCTTTACAAAACCAATACTTAATAATACTCTGAGATCACTGAGTGACGACAAGCGCCGGGGTACTGAGTGGAACATGAATTGTTAACTTACAGTCTGATGACGAGTTGACGGTGACATGGAGGAGAAAAGATGAAGGCTTACGGTTAATCGTGTCATCATCTCCAGACGACTATAGGGAGGTGTGCTGCTGAAGTACTATTTTCCACTTGGAACTCAGAGGAACGATACTATTTACAATGAATGATGCTCTTCGTTTATTATTAAATTTCTATAACGCATAATCATCTCCGTTACTTACATGAATGATTTACGAAAAAAATAATTATGAGAAACGGAAGTTGTTTATTTCAATGTCACTTGTGAGAGCTGTTCACATGCAATATGTACTGGATCTGAAGATTGTTGTTTCAGAAGCAGACATCAAGAATACTTCATGAACGTCTATAAAATAACCGGACAAACTACGCTACTAAAACTTATGCTGATTTTTTTTTCGTGTTGTGCATATTATGAACATAAATAAATGTGTTTAATTTATAAGACATTTAATGCTAGTAATGAAATGTGATGTGGTTTTCATTTAAAAAAATACACATGATTGATGGTAGTTAGAGTTTTGCAGTGAATTCCACTCTGGAAACGTGTGTACTAACAGTCCATAATGATAGTTAATCGCGAATTTATGCATATTATTTTTCCATCACTAAACTTATAATTTTATGCCCCACATGGAACAATGCTTCTATGACAACGGAATGTACTCATTTAGTCAAAAAATATCCTAAAAATGATGATTGCAGAAAATAAACATTTCCTGTTTTTGTCAACTACTTTTTATACTGCCCCGTAGATCTGCAGTAGATAATTCCAAAATAATGTAATATATGTTGTAAAATTACATCAAATAAGAAAAGTTTACGACTATGCACGTCAATTTCAGCGAAAATTTCGTTACAAACCTATAAAGTCACTGAAATTTGAGGAGCATTCGATAGCTGTTTACTTCTTATTGTAAAACTCTTGACGAATAAACTCAATTAATATGAAATATTGGAAGTGGATCTGAAATCATTAACACATTGAAATTTTTGTTTATATTAATGTTCGATAAACGACCTTAGCGCACTTTTCGATTACAACGGTACATTTACTTAGTTACATAAAACTCTCATTCCTCTGCCAACAGCAACAGACAAGAATCTGTCAGCATAGATAAGAGAAATCTGACAGAAGCAACCTCCTACACTTACTGACCTTGGAAGCATCAATTCAAATACAGGCGGTAGGAACTAAAGAGACTATCAAAGTGCAAGTTTTAGCCTAGCAAGGTGAGCTTTCGTTACTCTGTAGCCTGTGTGAAGGTCAACAGCGCGACTAAGCATGAAAATGAAAATAAGATCTGGATTTTCAAATACAGAATGAAGTCAGCGCAGCTTGCTCTACGATAGGAGATTTGACGCTTCTAACGTTTTCGAACTACACACTTTAATCAACAACTGTCTTTGTTCAATACTACTCAAGATCAGATAACCGGCCACAAAAATTCAGCAGGAAGAAGTTAGATTCGTCATACTCTGAGACAACAAACTACCGAGTGAGTGACGTCGCACGCCAGGCCAGTGCTCGACTGGAAACCGAACGAATGGGAAGTGGTGAGTCAAATGGACGTCAGTGCGAGGTTGACATGGAATGAAGAAGTTCATATGAAGAGGAGATGAAAGAATTTGACCATTTTGGCAGATTGCCAAACGCAATGGAGACGTGTGCCTGAATCCCTATATTCCACTAGGAACTAAAGGAATCAATAATAATGATAATAATGCCCGATGTAGCATCCCAGTTAGCCGATGTTATAGAGGCGAATCTGACCTTAGATCAAACTCAGTAAACTTTAGTGACCACAATTCATTACTAGAAGGTCAGACAAAAACATTTTCACGTCAGACACTTTTAGTTCTCTTAATAAGATGACATTCGAGTTGACAAGCAATTGAATTTCGCCTTGATGGCTGAATGATTAACAGAAGCTCGCCTCGTAATGAGAAAGTTCTAGGTTTCACATCCGGTGTAGTCATCAATGCCTACTGCTGAAATGTAAACACGTGAATCAAAACAACTGTTAAGCACCTCCAAGTTTTCAGTGGTTCTCCAAATCTAACAGTACGTGACGATACTAAAAACCCGTGAAATCCCGTGAAATGAAAACTTGAAAGTAGACTGACATTGTGCTGTGCGAAATGTATACAACATTAAATTAAAATCTCCGTTTGCATATATATTTCTCGTTTTATGATTCCACAGTCTCTCTTTCATGTTCCTCTATATGGTACCATGTGGAACATTAATTCTTGCTCCTTGGAACTTAATCCGTAGTCCCGCTATTCATTTTTCCTGCAGAAGGCATCAAAGATAATCAACTACATAGAAAGTCTTGTCAGCGGTAAATTCCAGACAGAAAATGTGCTAAGAACTAATTGATACAGCGTGAGGTAGAATAAGTTTGAGGTGTTTCATTTCTTTATATTCATAATCAAATATTCGTTTTTAGGACATTATCAGCCGCATAAAAGACGTGAATCACAAACTGAGTTTCTTCTATCTGTCAATAATCCTCATTGTTGTAACGTTTTAAGTTTACTCTCTGTTCAATTAGGCGACAGCCCTTGTTATGATAAATTAATTGTTCGTTCTATTTCTACTTTTCACGAATAGAATATTCATCAGGAACATATTCAATTTTATCGAATCGTTACAAAACTCAGATTGTCTGCATGCTGTATTTTTACCCTACTATCGCTTCTGGAATGATCACATTTGATTTTGACTGAAACAGGGGAATTTCGCTTGCTGTTCATAAGTTGGTTTGTTCAAGTATGAATGTTTTTTAGTTGGATTAATATCTGAGATAATTTGGAGAACTACTGGAAACGAAATGTATAGTGGACAGTTATTTCGATCTAGTTTGATGCTTTTCAACAGCATCCACCTGCGATTTCAACAATGATCGAACTATCACCTCCAGTTAATCAGGTGAGTCCGCCGGCCATTCAGTCACTAGGATGTAATTTTACACCATATGAACTATAAATTCCGTTGAATTGCAATGTAAAGCGCCACCGCCAGGCAATGTAGATGGTTATTTTCTGACCTTACAAGCAAAATTGTCAAACCTACCACGTAAATACTTCTCTCAATAGAACCCTAAGTAGTCTATATTGTTATCATTCATTGATGAGCGTTTAAACTACTTGCAAGTGTCGGTTAGTAGGGAGTGGACTGCAGTTTTCTTCACAAAGTTGTTGAGTTCTTGGAAGAAAATTAAAAATGAATCAACTTGTATGTCTTATTCCAGCGTGTAATATCAATATTATTGTCTTTGGTTCCTAGTAAAATATAGGGCTTGAACAACACATCACTTTATTCTGCTTTCTGTCATACTCTTCAGCTGGATCCACGAATGAAAATCTCTCTCATCTCTTCCTCCCACAATTTCCTCTGTGTCACCCTTACACAACCCAATCGTCGCTTCCCACTTTAAATCTACTTTGAACGCCAGGCATGCAATGTAATTCCGCATAGTACAAAAGAAATTTCTTACTGATATTGTTGAGGCTTTATGAATATGCAATGCAAGTTTACTTATTACATTGTTGTCCTCTGATAACTGGACAGTTTGTTTCCAAAGTCATTATTGTTTTTCTTCCGGGACAATATCTGTGCTTGGACTCTAGTGAGAAGTCAGAAGTGCGAATAAATTATTCGTCTTTTCTCGTGATCGTCATCGTGAGAAGGAGATTATTGCCAGATTCTAGGTCGTTGTTGTCACAGCAGGCTCATTAATTCTCCCTCAATTCCTACTATTTCTATTGAATCGACAATTATTTTGACTTGTCGTATGATTTTATTTCTTTGGTTCAATTTCTTTCATTGGAAACGTATAGCCCCCCAGTGGGTGTGAAGATGACAAGATGTGTCAGTAGCATATACAAAAACAGATATTCATCGGCACAAAAGCATCAAATAGAATGGATGTGGATTCGATACCAGAGAAAGCAAATGATAAAGCGTTGTAGAGATCATTGAGAGAAGTGAAAAGGAAGTCAAAATGATACACAATTTGAAAGCCAAAAGTAGCACCATTCGGAATAAATCTGTGCCAATGGTGCGATTAAGATAAGGTGTACATAATTTGGCTATATATATATCAGATTGCAAATAAACATTCCTTTACCAAGTCTTTCGACTTCCACCTTTCCTAGGTCGACTTCAAGTCTTCCGATAGGAATGAAATTAAACGATTCGTGAAAAAGTGAACGTAGTAAAAAGTTTCTTATATTATCATTAGACAAGTCATTTTCAGGAGTTCTAAATTCACATTTATAATCACGAAAGAGCTTAAAACACCAAAAAAGAAAATGGTAATTATGCTGTAGAAAGTTCTCTACGTCATATGAGGTAGAATTCAGAAAGTGGAAACAAAAGTTAATGAATACGTCAACACAAACTCACCAAAGGATTTTTTCATGACAAATAACGTCTGATGAGGAAATTGTGTGGTGATTACGTGCTCATCTTTGGGTAATTTAGAAGGAAATAGCTAAGCTGAGATTGTGGAATGTAAAGTGGAATTACGTAATTAGTGTACAATGTTATGGTATCATTCTAAATGAACGAAAAGAACAAAAGCTAAGCGAAAGCGGATATTATCACTTCTCATACATGCTTTGCATGAACACGTCATCATATTCTCATAAGTTTTATTTCAGTGAGTCTATTCACAGATGGATGAAATATTAACTCCCACTTATTACGTTAATCTTAGTCCCGTTTTGTAGTCTTATCCTTCTAGATTACACCTCACATCATACATGCACTCAATTTTCAAGATAGTAACCATTATCCATTGGGTTTTGATGAATCCGCTCTTGAATATAAATAAGATTGTAAAGCTGTTAAAAAGGATTCGGTGGTAAGAATATTTTCGTCACTGTTAACGCTGCTTTCAGTTATTTCGAGTTTTCCTGTCTTATTTTGACGGTAAGACAGTTGAAATTCGCCTTCAGGCATTTTCCTCTTGCAGACTGGTTTACGATTGTTAGTATGTTTATTGGTAATTATTCTCTCACTTACATTTTTATGGTGTGATCTGTTTTTCTGATTGCGATATTTCAGGCTTATAAGAATAATGTGACATCCTTTGAGTGTTTTCATATTGTTCCAGTGTCAGAGATGCTCCTGGTTGTTCATGTAAATTGATATGGTAAAATGAATGCCAGGTCTTTTGAATGTTTCTTTGTGTTCATGAGGATGAATACGAACCGGAAAACGGTGTTAGGTAACAAAGTGTCTCTCGAGGCACGTCACGTTTATCTTCACAAGTTATATGCATGAATGGTTAATTGCTGATACACATAATAATATAATCCACAGGAGTATTCACTGCTTGAGTTGTGCCTACCGGTAGAAGCTGTGCGTCGCTTGTAGAATAGTCTTCAGATGAAGATGAGAGGTTTCTCCAAAATCCGAAGGACACAACACACTTGGTAGTGAAGCCAGTAGACATTGTTGGCCGGTGAGATCTTCAATTCAGCTTAATTGTGATTTTGTTCACTGAAATAGACTTTAATTATAATCATGAATTCCCAAAAGCCAACTTGAACTCCTTCGGACAAGATTAGGATGCTATATTTTCGCAGCTTGACTGTTGCCAACATGACGACGTGCTCGTTTCCAGTAAGTAAATCTTATGGTGGAGACTGTGGGTCTTTGAAAACATTTAGGTAAGGTTACGAATTCTTGAGACGCTCCGTGATGGAATAAGATGAGAAGTACTCAAGGTCTGTCATTAATTCGAATTTCTGTTCTATCCCGAAGGGGCTTTGTAACAGAAAAGCTGTTTACAAAATACCTCCTCAGCTATCTAATCGCAGTATTTAAAATCATTTCGATAATTTAATTACTTTTTATAACTGTTGTCCGTTTTTCCCTTAAACTGTACTTCACTTGTCTGACATTCGCGAATCATTTGTTGACTTGATTCTTAACACTGGTCCCTAATTCTAACGCTTCTCTATGTGACTGTACAATGATTGCGATAGTGTGTGTTTCAAGACGAGATTTCCCTTGGGTGGATAAAGGTCATATTGATCATAGTATGCATTTGAGAATTGTTGGAGTGTGATTCTGCTTAACCTTGTCAAGTATATTGCTTTTGATTTGACGGTAGCTCAAACTGCTAAATTATTGTGACCTGAGTTTGTTCCACAGTAATTGTTTTTTTATTTATTTAGGAGATCTGTTTTTCTGTCATGATGAGTAATGGCACTGTCTGGATAATTTTGAGGTTCGGTGTTAATGTTTCTGAAAAGAAGCACATCGCTCTGACCACAACTAATCGACTGTTTGTTGTCAATGGAGCGTTTTGCAACTGTGTCTCTCTTGAGTGAATTTCAGAAAGCATTAGCTGTTTCCGTGCGTTCAGATCTCATCGTGTTATTTATGGTGGTTACAGGCACATTTCTAATAGAATAACATAAATCACATAAGATTGAGAGTGGTTTGTTATTTTGTCCTAATCATAATGTGTGTGCGTCCAAGACGAATTCTGAAGACAAACGTTCATCTGTGAGTAAGAATTCACTCGAAATAAAAGAATTTGAAGTTTAGCTATGATATGTGTTCGGTAAGTTCATCCTCAAACGCCGTATAATCACATTTATATACATAAACTCAAATAAATTAGTCATTATAACTTAACTTGGCGTTGTAACGAAGGAAGATTAAATGGGCATGGTAATTTTCAACATGATGTGAAAGTTTGAGCACGTGAATGCAGGGACATAGAAGAAAACATGGTTACCTTTTATCAGTTTCATTATCATCCATACGTTTTATCCATTTCTTTTTGTCAGTCCTGCTATCAATCGTTCAGTTTGAGGATTTGAAATAACTACCTTAAAGTCGCGTTTTTCACTGAGTAAAGTGTCTATAAGGTCATCCAGGATGACTGTTTATCATCTATGATATGGGTCTGGTCTTTCTTTCAGCCTGATCCATACACCCTAATGTGAATAAATGTCTATCAGATAGTCTCATCCACAACCAGTATTTACTCAGGATTTTGATCTACGTTATGGTTGTCTCGAGAAACAAGATGAATATCGGCTGCGCCAACTTGCATTGCAGTTTCATTTTCTATAAATATCGGAGAGGACATGATCGCTTACCAGAAATTCAGGCAAAAAGAATTGGTGAGGACTTAAATCGAAAAATAGGCACCACTGCTGGCCATTGCTAATCAGATGACATCAATTTGTTCTTCGTAAATCGTCAAAGCGTCCTTCTGAGGAGTCGACACATCAAGAGAAATGTATCCTCCTGTCCAGAAATAAATGTATTCTACTCGCAGAAGTTATAGTTCGCTTCGCCGTTTAGATAACGCTTTGGTCTGTGATACAACGTATGTTTGTCTCCAGCCTTATTGATCACAGGCTCACAGTGAACGCATCTGCATCCATCTGTGACGGCTTTTTAATGGAGGACACTATTCACTGAATGAAAAAACAAATGTCAATGTCAAAGCGATTTTCGTGGAATTCATTTACAACTGTGAGTTACGACTTTTTCCAAGAAAACACTAATTCCCTACGATTAACACCTCCACTTGTTACTACTGAAAAGTAAAACCTTTTATCATCAATACCTAGTTTTTAAACGTGCAAGGCAACAGTTAGTATCTCAAGCTTTATGCAATATCACTTCATGCATATTGAATGTCTAATAAAATTTATTTACTTTTGAGATGAATTAAATAATTACCAGACGCCTAGTCAGTACTCTGCCCGTAACTGGATTTCATCTTTTCACTAGACATAATGAACAAGGAAAGACAGAGAGAATAAAATGAATCGCCAGCTGCCTTCAAAAAGTTAAACACTCTAAGACGTCCAGGGAACAGGTACTTATGAAGCTATTTGCTTCATTCTGTAGCCTACGCGTCTAAGTCTTAAATAAATCAACTTCACGTCTTTATCAGTTTGAACCTAATCTTGAACAAATAATGAAATAAATCAAATTCGGTGGAATTAATTTATGGTTTATGAGACTTTTATGTTGCTTCATTCCGGCCAAACTAGATATGAGATTCGAGGAGTGTAAACGCTGGTAAGATAATTTATTTGAACATAAGAAATTACTGCTGCAAAAGTTTCTTTGTTACAGAATATTTTGAGGTCGGAATGTTTCATCTGAACGTTGGACAGTCAATAACATTTTTCAATTAGACAACTTGTTTTCCCACTGACAGATTGTGTTGAACCGAAGTGTTTGGTCTGTGTTGACGAATCGTCTCCTGATGTGTATGATGTGATGATATATGAGGATTGACCTCGTGTTATTTGGTGGGTCTTGACTAGTGCTGAATTTAGATGGTGCTCATTTCGTCTCAATATTTCCACTGAGGACCTACCGTGACAAACTTCTAATTGCTATGCGCTAGAGTAAACGATAGATGCTTGATCGCAGTGTCGTAGAAAATATCACCAATCATAAGGGAATTCAGGTATATCAGGCTTATGAGTCTTAAGCAGAATGAAATGCTGGACCAGGATTCCACTGCCAGTCACCGACCAACAAATAACATCCGGTATCATATTGAATATTTATTGTTGATGTTTCAAGCAGACGCTATTACTCATGATCATATCCAAATACTGTAAAGGCAGAATACAGCAGTCTCCAGTTACAGTTATGAAAAATTATGGAAAAATAAATAGAGCTCATATTAAAATGCGTATCTACACAATTTATTCAGTTGTCACATCCTTTGTCTTCATTTCACTTTCTCATATTGTTCTTCAGACAGCTTGCAATTCCAATCTTCTCAAATTGATGCAGTGCTCCGCCTTTTATCGCGCAGATGACATAAAACAATATAATACTTAAACATTATGTAAGTAGTTCACGTTGCAGAACAACTAACACAATACGCACATTTTTGCTTATGCAGTTTCGTCATGTCTCGTAGTCTGACTTTATTGTCATTCTTATTTCTCGAGTTTGGTGAAGATTTGGTGGACAAGACTGCCTATCTCAACTTTAGGAACAGCTCCGAAATTGAAATACTGTCAATAATACGGAATCATGAAGAAGAGAGATAAACTTATCAGAAGTGGATTTGGAAGTTGATGGCTGGATCTTTCTTCACCAACGTTTTAACCTCACATACGCTGTTGAAATGATGCACTTTAATTCTGGGGATAAAAGCATTTCTATCGGTGAAATCAAAGGATCGCATATTATGATGTGGTCTGTGCTATAGATCAAATTTATCAGTAGTATGTACATAAAGAGATGTTCATCGGCACGTCAGATAAAGCAAATGATACACGAGAGACGTGAAAGGAACACAAAGAAACCCAATATGAGGGACAGAATTAGCACAACACTTGAGCTGTGTGCAGACAGTGCATTGCAGATAAAATGTACATAGCTTAGCTGAATAGAGAATCCACACTGCAAATAAACATTCCTTAAACAAGTCTCTCGTTTTCTTAATTAACAATAAGAACCAGATATACTAAATCTGAAAGTGATTTGAGCAGCGCATTGATTCAATTTCAGAACGATAAAATGCCCTCGGAAATTCACAAGTAAACAAATAGTGCTCTATCTGTGTATGATAAATCAGAATGTTTTCTTTTTAAGCTGATTCCGTAGACGTAGAATTTCCAGCTGCAAAAGCGCTGCGGTCAACATGACATTGTAAAAGCGATTGAGTGACTTATTCAAACATGAATGACTGTGATTTTTGGACTGAAGTTAGTAATAACTATTGCAAATGTCACTGGTAGTTGTAGCGGCTAGGGGGGCAGGAACACATCTGACGGATGGAAACACCTCGGACGATATGGATAACGTGGACAATTTATGTCTAATGTGAAAAACACTCGAATACGTACAAGCAAAAGCCAACCGACAGCAAAAAGAAGCACTGAAGACAGGACTTCAAGTGAACACAAAGAAGACAGAAGGGGAGATGATGCCTTACTCACTACAACTACAAACAATCAGCATCAATATAAAAGGGATTTGGTGAGATTTATTTCTTCCACTCATTTAGTCAGCTCTGTTTCAACTACAGGTAGTGGCCTGTGTGAGGATGTAAAATACTAGATCCGAAGAGGAAGATGCATTTTCACTATTCTGAAACCAAAATGGAGATCTACAGCACACAGATCAAGGAACAAGATTCAATCTCCATTACAGTTCTTAACTCCGTTCTTTAATACATTTCAGAAGCTAACACTGTGTATCACCAAAAGCTTTTGTAACAGGCTGACACAGACATTATCAACAGCTGCTGCAACTTCATACTGAAGATCAGACGGCAATGAAAGACAAGCGGCATGGAGATTTGGCAGCTGATCAACCGTTAGAATGACTATCACTCAACATATATGCAGAATTAAATGGAAGCGGATTGAGCATACTCTGTGATCAGTTGGAGGATTTCATCATGAGTTGACGTCAGTTACAGAATCATTGGAAAACCTGAGAGTATTGGATGCCGGTTTTTGACTTTTCACCAGTACGCAAACACGGGGTTCGCATCCGGGAGCTTTTTGTTTCAAGGCGAGTTTGTAGACCATCTCTAACTGATGTCAGCGCATGGTGAAATCCCCCAACCAATCAAACAAAATTCCCTACAAAATAGATACTTGAAAATACTCTGAGACCACTAAGTGACGGCAAGCTCCGAGATGCTGATTGGAACATGAATTGTTAACTTACAGACTGGTGACGAGTGGAGAGTGACATGGAGGAGAATAGATAAAGACATACGGTTAATCATTCCGCTAGCTGTAAACGACTACAGGGAACAGAGTAAAACAGAGGTGTGCTGTTGAAGAACTATTTTCCACTGGGAACCCAGGGAAACAATACTATTTACAATGAATGATGCTCTTTGTTTATAATAATAATAATAATGGCTTTATTCCAAACAGTTTTAAATTTTAATAACAAATAATAATCTAAGTTACCTTCATAAATGATTTACGAGAAAGAAAATTCTGAGAAACAGAAAATGCTCATTTCAATGCTACTTGTGTGTGCTGTTCAAATGCAATATGTATTCGATTTGAAGATTGTTGTTTCAGAAGCAGACATCAAGAATACTTCGTGAATATCTACAAAATAACCGGACAAACAACGTTTCTGAAGCTTATGCTTAGTTATTTTCGTGTTGTGCATATCATGAACATAGATATATGTCAAATTTATACGACTTTTAATGCTTGTAATGACACATGATGTGGTTTTCATTTCTAAAAAAACGGATGATAGTTGGAGTTTTGAAGTGAATTCTACTCTAGAAACTTTGAACAATTTTTTAATCTGTACTAACAGTCAATAGTGATAGTTAATAGTTGATTCAGGCATATTATTCTTCCATCACTAAACTTATAATTTTATTCCCCACATGGAACAAGATTTTATGACAATGGAATGTACTCTTGTAATCATCAAGTATCCTAAAATGATGGTTGCAGAAAATAAACGTTTCCTGTTTTTATCAACTAGTTTCTATACTGCCCTGTAGATCTGCAGCAGAAAATTCCCAAATAATGTTACATTTGCTGTAAAATTGCATCAAATTAGGAAAGTTTACGACTAAACATTTCAATTTCAGCGAAAATGCCGTTACAAACCAATAAAGTCACTGAAATTCAAGAAGCATTGGATAACTGTTTTAAATTATCCGTCTGTTTTCTAACATGATGGGAGGGATGTGATGGTGAAAGCTTTCAGTTATTTTTGGATATGATGAGAATTCCCCATTCACCGTCTACATAAACACATTCTGCTTATTGTTATTCCTTTCATTACCTTCACTAGTCACCAGATGGACTGAGTACAGTCCATAAATATCACATATATATTGAAGATGATCTATTATTAATTAACATGTCACTGCCTCACTATTCTCTTATCAATACCCAGTAGGGCATTTTATTGTAAACAAAAGATGAAATGCATCAGCTAATTATTGGTGAAAAATATTATTATTATAATTTTTGTTTTCTTTCAAAATATCAAAATTAGCAGACTGAGTAGTCTGATGTTTTAGTCGTGTGAATGTCCATCATCACGTAGAGTTTACTCAGAGTGAAGTGAAGAGGAAGATAGTGTGATTAATTACTCAGCACAACGGTAACTGCCTGTTATTGTTGTTTTCACTTCTCTTATGACGTCATGGTGTTTGTTTTGATTTTACTCGTCATCATTTCCACTTCAATTAATTATCTGTAATTACGCAATTATCTCATGTTCATCTGCCATATTATGACACTGCCTTCCACTGATTTTAATTCTCAAACATTTGATCACGCTCTGTACAACTAAACTTTATTCGTTGGACAATTAACTATCGTAAATTCATCCATCCTGTATCATTGTGGCCGCATAATACGACAGGATTATGACAGAAGATCGTCTTGATGTTTCGTCTGAGATTGGTATCACTTGGAGAGTCACTGAAAACCAGAAAGCATTGGAAAGTTACCATTTATTCTTGAGCACTAAACCGTCTCCATGACTAAAGCAATCCTTCAAAGTGAAGACAGGAGTAATATAAGACAGCATTACATCAACAATGATTTCCCTGATTGATGTAGACTGGATAATGCGACAAACTGAGGCAGCCAACGAGGAGACAGGCATAAAATCGACCCACATAGACGTTCAGGGGATGGTGGTGCTTTATGAATATGCAATGCAAACTTACTTATTACATTGCTGTCAGCTGCAAACTGGGCAGTATATTTCCAAATTCATTATTGTTCTCCTTAGGGAAAATATCTGTGCTTTGAACTCTAATGAGATGTCAGAAGTGCGAATACTCCGTGAATTAAAAGTTTGCCTTTTCTCGTAATCCTCACCGTGAGAAGTAGAGTATTGGCAGGGTCTATGTCATTATTATCACACCACGTTGATAGGTTCTACCTCTATTCATACGTTGACTGCTGAATTGATTATAATAGTGACTTGTTGTATGGTTTTATTTCTGTTTTGTTTCAGTTTCTTTCATTGGAAAAGTATAGTCCTTGGATGGAGTGTGCTTCTGACAAGATTTATCAGTAGTATATACACAAACAGATGTTCATCGGCAGAAAAGCATTAAATAGTAGAGAGGTGGATTTGATATCAGAGAAGGCAAAGGATAAATTGCTGTAAAAATGAATGAGAGATGTGAAAAGGAAGACAAAATGAAACACAATTTGAAAGCCAGAAGTACCACAATACTGAATAAATCCGTGACAGTGGTGAGTTTATTTAGCTACCTTTATTAGGTCTACGTTCAGTCTTGCTATAGGAATTGAATAATACAATTCGTGAAAAGTTTACGTTATAAGAAGTTTCTAATAGTATTTTTACACACGTTAGTTTCAGGAGCTGTAGATTTACATTTATATTTAAGAAAGAGTTCAAAACACACAAAAAGAAAACTTCTTATCCTGCTTTAGAAAGTTCTTTACGTCATACGAGGTAGAAGTCAGAAAGCGGAAACAAAAGATAATGAATACTTAGTTACAAATTCACCAAAGGATTCTTTCATGAGAAATAATGTTTCATGAGGAAATTGTGAGGTGATAACGTGATCCACTGAAAGTAATTAAGAAGGGAATAACTAAGCAAAGATTGTTAAATGCTAATTGGAATTACGTATTAAGTGTACAATATTATGGTATCACTCCAAATGAACGGAAAAGAAGGAAAGTTAAGTAAAAACGGCTATTATCATTTCTCATACAGGTTTTGCATGAACACGTCATTATATTCCTATTAGTTTTATTTCAGTGTATCTATTAACAGATTGATCAGATATTTATTCACTTTAATGATGTGATTCTCACTCCCGTTTTGTAGTCATTTCCTTCTAGAATACACCTCACATCCCATATACACTAAATTTTCAAAAACATATTTAACAGGATCCAATGGGTTTTAACGAATCCTTTTTTGAATACAAATAAGATTATAAAGCTGTCAAAATGACTGAGTGTTAAGAATAATTATTTCTTCGCTGTTAATGCTGCTTTCCGTCATGTCGAGTTTTCCTGTATTATTCTAACTGTAAGGCAGTTGAAACTCTCCTGTAGACATTTTCCTCTTGCAGACTGCTCTATGATTGAATCCTTTAACTTACATTTTATGGTGTGATCTGTTTTGTTGGCTTATACGAATTCCGTGGCGTCCTTCAAGTGTTTCTACATTGTTCCAGTTCCAATAATTGTACACATAAATTTAAATTGTGAAATGAATGTCAGGTCTTTTGACTGTTGCCTTTTGTTTGTGGGGATGATTATGAACAGGATTACCGTGTTAGGTAACAGAGTGTTTCTTGTGGTTCTTCACGTTTGTTTTGTCTAGTTTTCTCATTAGGTGTTTTGTCTCACATAGTTTTGAATGAAGAAACCATATTGGACAGACATATTTTGAGGACGATATTTTGGGCATTGATTTGACGAAAAGACACTCATGAAGTGATTATCCTCTAATCTTATGAACATAGAATTAGTGAAATAATAGATAAGATTTGTACCACAGGTGGATAATTTCCAATTAATAGTGTTCTCTGAGCTGGTTGGGGAGCTTTCGTCGTCCTTCTGGACAACATCTTCAGCGCAGTATTTAGCACAAAGTGAAATGATTTAAATTTCTTCATGAGTGATGTAATTTCGTCTCCCGGTAACTATCTTTACATATGTATGGACCATTTTCTATTCACTTGGATTTTAAACTTTTGGTCACCTGGTTTACTTTTTATTAGTTGGTATATTTCATCTATAATAACGTGTTTGTTGATCGCATTTTCGCTTGAGTACCAGGCTTCTGGGAATTCCCTGGCTCTTTTAGTGTTTCCTCTGTCTAAGATTTTGACATGATCCCAATCAAATTGATGACCATAATTGTCTGTATGCATTGATACTAAAGAATACATATCATGTCTTTTCACGGCTGATTTATGTTCTTGGATTCTGATTCAAAGGGGACGCCCACTTTGTCTGATGTAATGTTTGTTGCAGTTCATACAATTCATTTTGTAAATGGTATTAATTTTATCCCCTTTTTCTGTTCGATCTTTTGGTTTGCATAATATCGAATTAAGCGATTTTACTGGTTTGTGTGCTATATCTATATCAAACGGTTTCAGTATTCTAGCTGTTATTTCAGAGATATTCCTCATGTATGGTAGAATGAATTTTCTTGTGGTCTTTGATGATGGTTTCTTGTTGATGTTTTGATACGACTTTCAACACTTTTTGATGAAATTTTGTGGATAACCATTCTTTTTGAAGACCGTTTGTAGGTATTTATCTCTTCCATTCTTTTCAACTCTGGAGTGCTACAATGTGTCTGAACTCTTTTAAACAATGTCTGCACACAGTTTCGTTTGTGAGTAACTGTATTATTGCTAGTATAGTTGAGTGTTTGATCTGTGTGCGTTGATTTTCTATAAACTTGTGTCTCTAAATCTCCTGTGGTAGTTCACCTGATTAAGACATCTGAAAACTGGATTTTGTTATCTAATTCTTCTTCTCTTGTGAATTTGATGTCTTCAAATATGTTGTTTATTAATTTATGAGTATATTTTAAATCACTTCTCTTAATTATTGCAAATGTATCATCAACGTGAAGTATCCAGATTTTCGGTTTAATTACAGGTAGAGCTCAGAGGACACTATTCATTGCAAATAGAATTAATGAATTATGTTTTGGCTGTTCTATATAGTGTTTGTGAACAGCTTGCTTTGCTTCCTTTCCAGGTTTATCGCTATCGTAATTTAGCAATATGTGATTACGGACTTACTGAATGCATACATGATTTTCCAGTTTTCCACAGATTTCCACAAAGATGTATTCCTGCTTTCTGGTTACACTTCTTTTGTAAATTTGATATCACCGGAACGATTATTGATTAATTTCTAAAGGCTTCTTATGAAGTCCATTCCGTTTATCAGGAATTTCTCTTCTATTTATCATAGATCATATCTTTTCATTTGAATCTTGATCGAAACATGAGTCTCCTATCTATACATAAAAGCTTTGTGAATTATTTCCGATATAGGTGGTCGAACTTTGTAAACAATAATGAAGTGAACCGGTATGGGGATTTTCTAAAAACCTTTGAAATAATAATAATAGCTTTATTCCAAACAGTATTTGTGGTACAGGTATGGAATTTTCAGCTTGCATTACAATCTAATTACCTCATAAATTTTATAAGATTTTTAAAAATAAAAAGCAACAACAAAAAAAAGAAAAAAGGAGCAATTAAAGAAATAAAAAAGAACTGCATTGCATTCACATATTTAAACAATGCACCACAGGATATGAAATATAAAATTAGTGTGTAATAGAATATGTGAGCAACAATATAATAGTAACAAAGAAAGGAGAACAAAAGCTAATGGGAACTATTTGTTAGAGTGCCGCAGTAAATTGATCGGGTCATACCTAGCAGTTTTCTCATCACATAACAGCTGTGCCAGATAAGGTATTGTGGAGTTCTTGTACTTGGTAGTCCTGACATATAGCCTCCTATACTTGCTTCTAGTTCTACCAGGTGAAATGCAAGGAGAGAGCTGCGTATAGAGAGGATGCTCGGGGTCTGACAATATAGGATTCGCTAGTTTCTTACATGACATTATATGTCTATCCAAAATGATGTTAACCAGTTGGTTTAACGATATCCCACTTGCTCTACTAACAGCTTTAAGTGCCCTATGCAGCGAAGCAAAGTCTTTCTTAAGTAGTCCAGGAAAGATTAATGGGGAGCAGTAAAGAGGGATGGGTAGAATACAGGAATTGACAAACTGAGAAAGCAAAGACTGCTTTATACCAGACTGCCTCAACTTCTTAACGTGGAGCGTTAAGCGAAACATCTTTCTAATAACTAGCAAGATGTAAGAGGACGTAAACGTTCAAGGAATTACTGAACCACCTTTGTTGGGACCGTGTAAAATCAAGAGATTATTTCGGAGCTTGCACTGACTCGAAGTACACGACAAACAAAAATCTGGTGAAGCATTCAATCACACAGAAACAAATATGAAATTGTTATGCTGTTTTTCAGTGCATAAATCCACCTAACTAAGGTGGCTACAACATCTGAAACCCTTGTGTCATCAACACTGATCACAACTTAAAGATGTGACTGTCCAAATGAGCATTGTTACTGCTATCTCGAATTTGTCTAATCTATCAAAACAATAAAGTATGTGTAATACACACCAGTTGCCTACTCATTAGGAAACTGGATGAATTACTGCGGTGACAACAACAGTTCACTACTTTACCTTCATTCGTCATCCATTATGCCAGTAGGCGGTGAATATAATGTAGGTGAATTTAACATATGTTGAGGAGACAACCAATTGATATCCTATCCAAGTCCTCCAGAAGATAGCAAATAGGAAAATTCGAGTTGGGTATGCATCGAAGAATGATAAAGATGAGAATTTGTGAAGAGAGAGCGAAAGTTTAAACCGTAGTGTACTCATCTAACGAAGGTCTCAGATAACAGCATGAAATGTAGAGGTACTTCTGAAGCTCTATACTCCACTCAAAATTCAATGGAATAACATGCATAATTGTAACAGTCTGGTCCAAGTCTATCCTGGATAGTCTAACGAACACCAGTGCATTGTTATTCTTATAAACTTTAATTTAATTTAAATTTAATTTTAATTTAATTTTAATAATTTAACATTCCAGAACCTTTTAAACCCATGTGTGTGAAGTTAAAGTATCCTACGTGATAGAAACTCATTATAACTTTCATCAAGTAAGCGCAGGATTCATCATATGTGGCGTACATTAATTATGCACAAATTATTCTCGCTGGTATTCCTTCTCTAGATATTTCTCACTTGAGACATTTATTTATTCAGTTATGGAGCATGAAATAAAATGATCACTCAGTATATTGTTA
Source organism: Trichobilharzia szidati (assembly GCA_944472155.2). Classification (NCBI taxonomy): domain Eukaryota; kingdom Metazoa; phylum Platyhelminthes; class Trematoda; order Strigeidida; family Schistosomatidae; genus Trichobilharzia; species Trichobilharzia szidati. The sequence goes on along the minus strand of OX235277.1, from coordinate 64,725,590 downwards.
GACGTTATAAACGGAAACATCATACATAAATTTTATTTAAAACGATTCATTGTAGAATATACATAATTTCGGAGTACAATATAAAATACAATGTGCTGCTCGACCTCTCGTCATCTCACCGACCCATGCTGTCTACTTGCTTCACTACTAACCGTGTTGTATTCTTCGAGTTATGCAGGACCCTCTCATCTTCATCCGAAGAGTATTCTACAACCAAAGCACAGCATCTAGTAGTGGGCACAGCTCCAGAATTGAACTTTCGTGTGGAGGATTTTAATAATTTGTAGCAGCAAACTTTAACTGTATCGCCGAATAACCATCAATTTGCATAACTCATTAAGTGTGTTTTTCATAATATGCTGCAACATAAATGATCATTTGAGAGATAACTTGATTTTCACTGATCCATTAAAAATCGATTGTTGAATGTTTTAGAAAACTGTTTCAGAGGTATTTTCCTTCTAGAAAAATTTAGAGTAAGTTCAGCAGGAAGCCTCAGACGGAAACTCCATTCAACAGGGCTTCGAAATGGTGACTTATGTCAATTGCTCACTCAGTAATTAAACTAAGCAGGACTTGACTGAAGACACTCTTCATCTACATGCGATCTACGGAACCCCGACTCGTCGCTTCCTCTTCTGGGTTTACTCATGGTGATACACACTGAATGGTTTACTAGAAGAGTGCTCAATTCATTGACGTTTACTCACTCAAATTTGATGTGTTGTTTGTTTGAGATGGATTGGCGAACTGTCATAGTTCCTTGTTGCTTATCCCTGCTGTTAAACCCATTATCTTCTGCATGCCTGCAGAAACGAACATAATGTAAACATTGTATTCCCTTATGGTCACTTTTACCGAGTCCGTAGGAGTCTACTGACTTCCTGAAGTCTTTCCCCTGACGGAATAGCTAATATTCTCGCTCTCAGCACTAAGCAAGCTCATCTCACTGTGCTCTGACGTTTCGGTAGAAGTGGGCTATTCGTTTTACATAAGAGGATTCGCTAGTGAACTATGTGAGTTTTAAGTCGCTTAATTTACCACGAAATACGATTGATAGTAGAAACAAATTCACATAATGTCTATCTGTAAACAAAAGAATACTGATATATATTTTATAAAGTTGTGGACGATTTGCATGCGAATTACTTCCAAAACCTCACGTTTCTAGAATTTTCTAAGCATATGTTCTTAATAGTAGTTAAAGCAGGTCTGATAAAACAAAAGAATCAGTACAAAAACTTTTTTAATCGCGGGATTAGGCCTTTTTAATCCGGAGAATTACAAAATAGAAGAAGCAGCATGGAGTTCGGAGTTATTATCAAAACTTGAAATATTGAGTTGTAAGTAAAAAACGATGAACAATATTTTTCTGTTCGCATTTTTATTTGTTTATTAACTTATCTCTTCTAATATCTGGGTCAAAAGATTTGACAGATTATTTGTTAATCGTATAGGATATGAAATCACTGAATGACACTGGAAATACTATTCATGTATACAGTGGCCTAACCAGATTCACACAGATAAACAATAAACTAGCTTAGCGGAGAAAACGAGAATTTCTATAAATCACCTTATAATGCAGATGTTTGAACAATAAACTCTCTGATAAAGTCTGAAGTACAAAGAATAAATTGGATATAGCATGAAAAATGTCTATCATGTATGTTTGTTTCAAACATCTGGCAACTGTTTAATCTAGTAACATGCATAAAAGAAATTTCAGTTCATCCTTGTCCTTTATAACGAAAGAATCTAATATGACTGTATCTGATTTTTCTAATCACGTAAATGATGATTTCCCTGGTTTTAATATTACGGTTGTATTACCATGTCTCAAAACCTTAAATCCATCGCACAGCCTAGGAGCAGAATGTTTACGGAGTATTTTTCATTGCAAGCATGCTAATATTTTGTGTTATCTTCATATTCAAATCATATTCAAATGCATGGTTTCACAGGGATACAGTACCTGTTACCTAGATAGAAATATAGGTGGTGTTTGTGCCAAAATAATCTTGATTAGGTGGCACAGTGGTTAGGACTCTCGCCGACCATGCACATGGTCCGGGGTTCGATCCTCTGCCGGCGCACACCAGATATCTATGGTCGGCCTGTAAATTTGGGCTACCGATATCCATGCTGAAAATTCCACACTCGTACTGAAAATACGGTGTGGAATCAAGCTGTAAATCCAAGTAAAATAAAATAAAGTTTTGGCCAGTCGTCATCATGTCCAATATTTTTGAAGACTACGGAATATAGAAAATATCCCCATTTAGACATTTGGAAAACAGAAAGATTGAACGAAGAAATATTTACTTTTCAATTAGATCCTCTTCTCTGGCTCTACTTTAATACATGTAGCATTTTTACAATACACAACAACAATTTACCAAACAAGTGGTGATATGTTTGTTAACAATAATTAAACAGTGTCAATATGTCAATGTGTTGAGAATTAACGCAGAAAATCAATACACATTTAAAAGGTAGAAATGGTTAGAATAAATTAATTTTACAAGAATAACACGTAATTAAAGATGAAGTGGTCAAAATAAAAATAAAATAATTTGGACAATTATAATTTAATAGGTTTAGGGTGAGAGGGGCGACGTATTCCTGTCTTTAACGATGGCTGTACAAATTTCTTCTGAACACATAGGCTTGGTTTCTTCCGGTGGATTTTGATTGCTTCAGCTGTCTGTAGAAGACGAACTCGTAGAGCAAAGTTAAGATTATTCGGAATGCGATAAATAATTTTAAATGGTGTATTAACATCAACCTTGTGCTCAGTATCAACAAGGTGTACTAAAATAGAACTATGAGTAGATCTTGTTTGTTCCTTGCTTAACCACGCTGGATGATGTTCAGAAATATGACGATGAAACTGCCTAATTGTACGCCCAATATATTTTCTCTTAAATATCCGTAAATATTTTTTGAAATCTTTTAATGCCTCAAAGCAGTTTCCTTATAAATGCAGTGGAAATACATTAGAAGCAGTCGTTGTATTCCACCACAATGTTGTTTCAAGTCTTGATATAGGCACTAAGTTTGGTCCAGCCTCATTTCTGGACTACACTGATGCTTTTGATGCTATTTCTAGGATAGTTTCACTAAGCAAGCTGATTTCAGTAAACAGTGAATTCTGGGTCAGTAAGTGTCTGCTTTCATAGTTTTCTTGTACAAGCCAACAAACTGTTTTAAATGGAAAGCTCTTCACTTCGTGTTTGCCTCAAGGCACTTTACCCCCTTCAATCCTTTTTTCTTTCAATTCGTATGATCCTCTTTATCCTGCAAAGCATCCATATGTATCTACCAATTCACCTGATCTTGCGGAGCGAGGTATAAAGGTCGTTCGATGCGTGTTTTATCTAAAAGAGTTCAAGAACACTATCCCGCCTGGCTACGGAAAGGTAACAACTGAGCAATAAGGAGCGCCATTGATATAAGAATAAAACTTGGGCACTGTGGTAGAGTGTAATTCCATTATGGGTAAATTTTATTTTGATAGAGTCTCACAGTGTTATACAGTAATATTTACTGATGACGTTTCGAGCACAATTTATTGCTCATAATCATATCAAGGTAATCACACGACTTCCTAAATTCATTTATATAGTTCCATTATTTTTCACTTGATTTCCACTTGATTTGATTGGTAGTGTTATTTTCCATATTTCGGGTATTAGTGATGATTCATTCCTATTGCACGTGTTGCGTGTAGATTCGATGAACAAAGATTCAGTAATCAACCTCTCTCTCCACCTACCTAGATTACTTTTTAGAATTTTAACCCTCTCCCACCCTATTGTGTGGTTGTGTGTTAATGCATGCATTGCAATTGCCGAGCTTTTTTCTAAATTACTTATCTTTTCTGGGTCAACCATTCTTATCTTAGCTAAATTCTTATGTTCTGACAATCTGACTATTCCTGACCTACTAGTTTGACCTATGTAGTTGACCTCACAGTCATTGCAGGGTATTTTGTAAATTATATTATTTTGTCTAATTGGGTCCACTGGGTCCTTTAACCTACAGAGCTTGTCCCTGAGTGAGTTTGTAGGTTTAAATGCCACCCTAATTCCTGCTTTATTTAGAATCCTACGTAGGGTCTCAGATGTCCCCTCTTTGTATGGTATAACTGTCGATGACTTATATTCTCTCTTATTTATGTTATCATTACTAGTTCCACAATTATTTTTATTTTGTTTCTGGCCTTTAGTTATCTTCCTAATGAATTTTAAAGGATAATTATTCAACACCAACGCTTCTTCTATCTGTTTTATCTCGTCGTTTAGGTCTTTTTTTGTGCTACTTAGTGCTATGGCTCGGTTTGTTAGACACTTAACTAAGCCTGCCTTAACAGTTAACGGATGCGACGAATTAAAATCTAAATATCTATTAGAATGCGTTGGTTTTCTATACACACTAGTGTGAAGTTTACCTTCTTCTATTCGTTTTATTTTACAATCTAGCATAGGCAACTCTCCTTGTTCATCTTCCGATTCAAATGTGAATTTTATCCCCTCTACTAGTGAGTTAATATGTGTCAAGAAGCTAGAGATATGTTCTGTTTTTAACACTGTGAAAGTGTCATCCACATATCTCCACCATATTTTTGGAGTAGGATTAAACGTATTAAGTGCCATATTTTCCCAGCTATCCATAAATATATCTGCTACGATAGGGGATATTGGTGATCCCATTGCTACACCTTCAGTTTTCCTATATATTTTGCCTTGGAATTTAAATATAGTAGATGTGAGGCATAGCTGAATTCCTAAAATAATTTCTTCAATGGACAGCTTTGTCCTATGATTGAGTTCAGTATCCGCAGTTAGTTCTTTTTTAACTGCTTCTAAGGCCATATTGACTGGTATATTAGTATAAAGACTGGTTATATCAAAACTAACCATTGTTTCATCATTATCTAGTTGTATGTCATTTAGTTTATTTTTCATTTCATATGAATTAGTTAGTCTAGAATTTGAACGATTTCTAATGGGACATAATATTAGAGCTAAATGTTTTGATAATTCATATGTAGGGGTATTTCTAAAATCTACTATTGGTCTTATGGGATAACCTGGCTTATGTATTTTAATAGTACCATACATCCTACTAGCATTATTAGTTTTAGGCATTAAATTAAACCATTTTGACTCACCCAGTGACGGCTTCATTCTGCGTACTAATTCCGCTGTGGATTTTTTAACCTTATTCATTATTGTGTCTACGGGCTTCTTAATTTCCTCATATGGACCCATTTCATATTGAAATGGGTCCATATGAGGAATAAAAATAAAGCAGGAATTAGGGTGGCATTTAAACCTACAAACTCACTCAGGGACAAGCTCTGTAGGTTAAAGGACCCAGTGGACCCAATTAGACAAAATAATATAATTTACAAAATACCCTGCAATGACTGTGAGGTCAACTACATAGGTCAAACTAGTAGGTCAGGAATAGTCAGATTGTCAGAACATAAGAATTTAGCTAAGATAAGAATGGTTGACCCAGAAAAGATAAGTAATTTAGAAAAAAGCTCGGCAATTGCAATGCATGCATTAACACACAACCACACAATAGGGTGGGAGAGGGTTAAAATTCTAAAAAGTAATCTAGGTAGGTGGAGAGAGAGGTTGATTACTGAATCTTTGTTCATCGAATCTACACGCAACACGTGCAATAGGAATGAATCATCACTAATACCCGAAATATGGAAAATAACACTACCAATCAAATCAAGTGGAAATCAAGTGAAAAATAATGGAACTATATAAATGAATTTAGGAAGTCGTGTGATTACCTTGATATGATTATGAGCAATAAATTGTGCTCGAAACGTCATCAGTAAATATTACTGTATAACACTGTGAGACTCTATCAAAATAAAATTTACCCATAATGGAAAGGAGCGCCATTATTGAGCATATACTCAACACTGGTCATTCGATTTGCAAGGAGAAGTCGTTCAAACTCATCTATAAAGTCAAAAGAAGCCTTCCAAAATCGACAAGTTTCCGTAAACTTTGTATTGCCGAAGCCTTAGCGACTGGATAGAAAAGCCTCATTTATGCACACAGAAGAAACTTCTATACCCCCTCATACTACCATGGGTTTAGTTTCAAGTTTATCTGTCATCAACATTTTGTTATCAATTTTTTTTGTAATTTTCGTATAATAATTTACAGTAACTAACCCATTCAATCTCTTCACCTATTATCTAGTTTATTTTCATAATTGTCTCCATACTCCTTCACTAACATCTAATCTTCCTAAACATGTCAATATTACGTAAACCTACTCGCATCTTACCAATCTTCACCCCACTTAGTCACTAATTTGATTATTAATCACACATTTTAATTTCTTAATTATGTTGATGATATAATCAACAACCCACACTAACTGTTATTTTGATTTTGATTTTGACAAACCTAATGTACACACACACACAATTAATTGTATATATTTGCGACTGTACAGCTAAGTGAATGAATTCGCCGAAAAGAGACTCTTCGCTGAACTAATTTGTTCTTATTTCAATGTCTTAATGGGTATTTTTCGCGAATTAATTAAATATGTCGATGATTCAACTATTTCTGTCATGCTTTGTTACTTTTTAAATAAATAAATTGTCTGGGGTTAACGGAAAGTCCCACCTAAATGGTCGTAAAACAAATCCATTTATATGTCATATCGTTGAGTCTGGCTTCAAATGCAAACGTGACTTGCATGGTCAGGCTGATTTAGTCTCATGATTACAGTAATATTGATGACACTGTGATAGGGAGTATGTCTTCATTCTCCCATCTCACCATCAGTTCCCACTCGAATCTCTGTTGATCGTTTCATACAGTGTTAATTTCGTAGAAAATCCTTCGTTAGACTTATTACATAAAGAAGTCCAGACTTTCTGTTGGCAGAAATCAACTCAACCTCTCCTCTTACAATTAAAGGAGATTCATGTATTTTCCCATTCTTCGTTAAAACAAGCAATAAAGGTTAATAAAGCAGGATTTCATGAATTCATCAAATTTCGGTAGAACTCGTTAGCTGAATACTCTACGTACACGGATATATACTTTTGAAATTACATTGGGAGACTTTCAAGCAGACTTCAAACCGCGTATATCAATTTGAGTGTGTTTGTGGAAGCAAATACATAGGTCGTACGGAAAGGAGATTGTCTACTCACATGACGGAGCATTTGCCGAAATGGTTGAAAACAGCTGAGTGCAAAGTGTCAAAATCTTCAATAACAAAGCGTCTTGTGGATTACGGGTATGATATCGACGCAGTCAAGTCATTCACCATTGTCAGCAGACAAAGAAACAAGAAGATGCTTGCAATTGCAAAAGCTTGTTCAATTCGAGTTTACAAACCAGGTCTCTGTGTACAAAAGGAGATGGTCGTGACTCTGAATCTACCATGGTAATAAGTTTTACTTATAATTCTACCTCATTATTATTTTGTATTATTATTATTCTCATTATTATTCTTGATTCATTTAAAACTATCCTTTATCAGTAGCATTATCTTAACTCACTTCAACACTATTATTATTATTGTTATTATAACTATTACTATTGACATCCCTCTGGTTGCAATTCTTGTTAAATTCTCTAATGTCTAATTGTTTATCTAAGTGATGTAATTGAAGCGTAATGCAATTTATCTTAATTTTGTTCCCCCACACTCTCTCTCCCTTATCTAATTGAACATGACCTGGAAAAACATTTGTACCTGTCTTTCTGCATGACTAATTCAATGTAGTTTGTTTACATATCAGTCCTATATCTGCCAATGTAATTTCAAAAGTATATATATCCGTGTATGTAAAGTATTCAGTCTTATATCTCACAATGTAATTTCAAAATATATATATCCGTGTACGTAGAGTATTCAGCTGACGAGTTCTACCGAAATTTGATGAATTCATGAAATCCTGCTTTATTAACCTTTATTGCTTGTTTTATATTCGTATCGGGAAATAAATGTTTCCATTCTTCTTTATTGTTTCGCCCACTTATTCTTCCTTGAACTTCTCAAAAACGACTATCATATTACTTAGAACATTGAAGACTGTAAGTAGGGTTAGTGGTGTATCTTTGACACAGCTAATCGACATTATTATCTTTGAGCACTTCAATTCCTGCAAGCGGTTGGCTAAAGTTATCTTGTCTGGTACTGAAGATCCCTTCTATTCTCAGCTTTTGCCTTGTATCTGTCTCTTCAGTTGGTAAAACCAGGCGAAACTTCACAAGAATTTATGCTTGTACAGCTACTAAATATAAAAATTCTACCATGCCACCATATTTGGCATGAGTTTTATGTGAAGTGAGTCAGATGTCACAAAAGAACTTTTAGACATTTTAAATCACTAATCTGAACTGCAAAGTATAAGCAAAGATTTTTATAAGTACTACGTATGCGTCGGTGGCACAGTGGTTAGGACTCTCGCCGACCATGCATATGGTCGGGGGTTCGATCCCCTGCCGGCGCACACCCGATATCTATGGTCGGCTTGAATTTGGGCTACCGATATCCATGCTGAAATTTCCACACTTGTACTGAAAATACGGTGTGGAATCAAGCTGTAAATAAAAATAAATAAAAAAAAATAAATATATATTATGTCATTTGTTTATCTTATGTGTGTAAATATATTTATAAAATGAGCTTAATTGTTGCAGTATGTATAAAAAACCCTGAAAATTCCATTCTGTATATTTACTGATATTGTTTGGAATGATGAAATTATCATTGAATAAAAGAAATCACTGAATACCGTAATTGCGCTGCAAAGTGGACTATTGGATTGATGATTACAGAGTGAATGAGTTCTACCAGCGTTAACGTTTAGATTTAGTAGTGCGACGTTACTTAATACCAAGTAACCAATCAAAGCATCCGTTTCAGTTGTACAGCTGATAAATCTTGAGCCCGATAACCTCAGCAGTTAAGTTTCCTATTGCTGCAGTGTGTGACCTTAGTTCGAATCAATGAATGTTGTATCATTTCCTCCTTGGATGAAAGTGAACCATCTCAGCTTGTTTAGAAACCACGAAATTCAAGAAGAAGGCCTGCATCTACACTGTTTGTCAAAAGTTTATCAGTGAATTCTTGGACAGTTGTCATCAGTCACTGTTGGAACATACCCATATTCAAGGATGAGCAAGCACAATTTTTTAAGAGTAAATACATCAATGTTGAATGTTTCTGTTTTATTATTGTTGTTTCTTTTAGTTCTTGAAGGAACCTACGGCTTCAACCGCACGTCTCCATCGCATTCGGTTCTACCACAACGTTTTCACATGGCTCCACATCTGCTTTAATGATTTCAGCTCCTCTTCGCATGACCTCCTCCGTGTAACCCTCACACTCACCAGCATTTGCAGCTTATCATTCGGCCTCGAGCGATAGCCAGGCGTGTAATGTCACTTGATGGTTTGTTTTCTCAGAGTATTTTCAATCCACCTCCACTTCTTCCTGCATATTTGTTGCACAATTATTTCCTGATGGGTTGGTTTGTTCATTGACAGAGATCCGTGTTGCTGACCAGGAATAGTGTTGAACGAAGACAGCTGGTGATAAGAGTCTGAAATTTTCACGACGTCGGCTTCATGACGAGTCGCCACGTTTCTGATCTGCATAGTAAATAGCACTTACTTCATAGTGGAGTTAAAAATCTGGATCATATTTTCATTTTCATGCTGAATGCTGTTGATCTCCGTACAGACTTGAGTGTAATGCCTTGCTTTCCCGATCCTCGCACTTTGAAATACTCATTGTTACCGGCCGCCTGTAGTTGAAACGATACTTACCAGGTCGGTAGGTAAAGGAGATCACCTTTTTCAAACTTCCATTTATGTTGATTGTTGTCTGTTGATGTTGCTGTTGCTGTTGGCCAAGAATCTTCATCACTCCTGTTTTCTCTATGTTCACCTTTCTTTGCCATATATGTGATGCTTCTTCTGCCATTTCGTTGTTTTTCACTTGCATTATTAATATTAGGTCTTATGAGGTGAACGCCGAATAACTTTAACAAAAATGCGCATTGTTATCACTCAGTGAGTGATGATGAGGATTCCCTGATGAAGTTCATGAAGATATAGTAATTCTATTTCAGTTGTCATCTGAGATTAGATAGAGAGGTGAATAGATTTGTGTTTGATGGCATTAACATACAAAGAAAATCGTTATTTTTGCAGTCAATTTCTAATCATCCTCTACCGACTACTGTTCTCCAACAAACTATATTGTCTAACCCCTTTGGACTGATTTACATGCATTTTATGGAAAAGAATTAAAAATTATACGGAATATATACCATGTGCTTGTTTGATAAGATGCTTTCGCATTTAAGATTACAGTGGCTATCAAATAAACGTTTTTTAAGTTGCCAATAGTACAATACTTGTCCCTTCTTAGATGTAGCTTTTGGTAGCAGAATTCGTAGGAAAGAATATGTATTAGCTAACCTTATTTAGCGGAATGCATTGGAGCCTATGACTCGCGAATTTCTCGCTAGTGATTTAACAAAATAGCGTAGTTGGCCGTGACGATGCATAGCATTATTTGGCAGGAGTTCAAATTCATCGGTGATCACATTAAGTACAATTGACTAACGCTCAATAGGCTCGCTTCGGTCTCCATTCCCTTCGTTCTTCTCGTTGAGCAGTAGATGCTTGGTTGCCATATTGACACAGTTCTATTTTCTAATCCATTCTTGTCATTGAGCTACACTGAGCTACGAAAGGTAAGTGTTGATGAAAGTCCTCAGTAGCTGGTTGTGAATGTTTTTGTCGATGCGCAACGCGTTACATTTCCCAATGTGCAAACACTGACTTAACAATAATGTTGAAACCTTGAATCTGTTTCGTTTTTCTTGAGTGCATAAGATTCCGGAACTGATATGGCAGTAATAAAGTTCTGTGTTGCTTTTCCAATCTTGTCTTTGATGTGGTATTCCGTGCTGTGTGTGATTGACAAGATGGTGTTTGAATTTGTGAAACGAGGTACTCCTTTCGAATTTCTTCTGTTGATGGTGATTCCTGCTCGTTATTGCTACTTAAGTAACTTCCTCACCTCTGTCTTCTCTGTGTTCACTTGAGATGCAGTTTCGCTACTTCGACTGCCAGCTTGTTAGTTTTCTGGTGTCGATCGTCCAGTTTGTGTGACATTAGAAACAAATCGTCGGTGATGTTGATGTCTGCCGGACATTTTTGTGTACAGCAAACGTATTCCTCTATTCCCGCACCTCGTGGTCTCCTCCATGTCGCGATCGACAACGATGAGGGATATCAACTGGGATGCAAGTCAACCTTGCCTAAAAAGGCATCTTTGAGTTTTCCGTTGTGAATGTGGAAAACAAATTCCAACAAATCAAGAAGTTAAGTGTTGAGTACACCATTTGAAGTATTAGTAAGTGCACTAGTATTATGACTGGTTTTCTAATAACTTTGGAAAGTCTGTTTACACTTAGAGTAATGGCCATATTATTGCACGTCAGACACGTTCTCTGAAAGCTGATTGTTTATTGAGATATTTATGGAAAAGTGTAGTCAATTATTAACACTTCAAGCTTAATTAAACTCAATTATGACTGTCTGATAGTGAACACAAATTATGCTATTACACCTGACGTGACGTTATTTATGCAGTGTATACTATCACTACTCACTAAATTCCCAAAGGCGTAGAGAATATGCTTACACGAAATTTGATCTTAATTAACACGCCAATACGACATTCGATGGGAAGTGTATGAAACATCATTACTAGTAACTTTTGTTGTTGTTTTTCTGTCTCTATCGAAAACCAACTCTTAAGAAAAACTTGTTTTTAATAATTAGTGATGGACAATGATAAACAAAGACTAGGAGCATAATTAAGAAGATCAGAATTGCTAATCCTACGAACTTTTAAGTCTGATTCAAAGTGTTTCATCACCAGTCTGAAATTAAATCAGTATTTGAAAGTCAGACGTCTTTAATCAAGGAAAGAATCGACAGTTTAACAGAGTAATATGAGGTTAAGCTGCAGTAGTTTATTTTGATTCTGTTGTGTAAAACCTTTCCTAATTTTGATTTTCATTTCCTCGATTGAACATTTCTTGCTTTGCTCTTACGATCTCCGCTTTTATATCTTTGTCAGTTCCATCTGCCTGTATTCGAAAATATGCTTAACAGGTCGGCAGGTGAAGGAGGTTGCTTCTTTCACATTTCTGATTGTTGTCTGTTGTCGTTGCTGTTGCTTTTGGCCTGGAATCTTCATTACCATTGTTTTGTCTATGTTAACCTTTCTCTGTTCTAACTTTGATGCTTCTTCTATCGTCACCTTGTGGCTTTTTACTTGCATATTTTCCAGTTTGTAAGAAATCAGGCAAATATGACATTGGCGAAAACCAGATCCTCCAAGTTCTTTGTGTGAGTTCATTTTATGCCTGTCTCCTCGTTGCCCGCCACTGTCTGTCGCATTATCCAGTCTACCGTCCACAATCTGAAAAATCATTGGACGTAGTAGTTAGCCATATTTTTCTTACCCTCATGTTCACTTTTTCGAAGGATTAGGTGAGTTTCCTTTTTTTGCGGATCTCTTAGCATGCAGCATTATCATGCAACTATTTTTCGAGTGTTTCTACATATCATTATAATTCAAACACGTTGATGAAACCGATTATGTGGTGTTCAACTGATTTTATATTATATCATTATGACTTTTTGGCTGGCAACAATGTAATTTCAAATCACCGCATTAATATTATTGATATTGATAATACTGTTATTACCACAATTTCACTGAGTTCTTTGCCCTTAATCTTTCTTCTCCTCCTGACGCAATACTTTCCATTTCTTACTCCGACTCATATCCAACTTGGCATTTCCCACTCACGACCCACGTTTTTTCGGGTAGGCATATAGTCTCACTCAACGATATTCCAAGTACATGCCCAATCCATCTCTATTTCTTTTCCATATCTGTTCCACAATAGTTTTCTGGCTGGTTCTTAACAGTAGTCCCTCGTTTCAGTTCCTTTCTAGCCAGTCATCTGATCCTCAATTTCCAACGACTACAGTTTTTGAGGAAATACTGTTATCTGTTGGAAATGTTCTTTATGACCCTCAAAGCCTGTGAACCTTAGACAAGCACTGACATTATTGCTGAAAATGAGAATGAAATACTTTGTGTGGAGCATGGTATATTGCCAAAGAGATTTTGGTCTGATGGTGATTTTCACATCCTTATCTTTGCTTAAACGATGTCTGTATACAAGAGAGAAGTGACGGCTGTTCAAATTCTTCAGTCAGCAGTGGCTACTGTCTTTTGTTATTGGCTGGTTGTCATTATCACCTCTGCCTTGTCTATATCCACCTGAATTATTTAATTTGCTGCCTGCCACTTCTGAAGAATTGTTAGTTTCCAACCGCAGATCATTTGAGCGACGATAAACATAAATCATCCGTGTTGTCCAAATCTTCTACAGTCCTCTTATAGACCCAGCGTGTTCATATCTTCATGATCCAGACAAGTGCATTCAGGAATGTTATCGATGAAACTATACTGACTTGCACTGCACTTATCCACACAAGGTTACTTCTAATAAACACTTAAACATTTCCACTATTTTTTTTCAATATCTCGAACCATTTAAAAATCTTATCCGAACTATGTTAGTGGTAAAATGCTTCTGTCCTATCTATCTATAAAAAATATGCCTTTTTCTGATTATGAAGTGCCACTTCAGATTATCCCAAATATAAGACATTGCATATATAAACATGTAAGTTTTTAAACGTAGAATAGAAACAAATGGGAATTACCTAAAAATAACCGACATATTTATGAAATCAAAATTAGCGGGAATACAGCTTGAACAAAGTGAGAATTGATAAATTCTCAGGACAAAAAAGAAGCCTATGTCTACTCGTATTTCATGGTTTTTCACAGCCTAGAAATTGACATAAGTTATTATGAATGCAAGAAATATCTAACATACATCAAAGATAATTTAAGCACAAATAGAGAGAGTTGTGGAACGGGAGATATTAATTCAAGGTAGTTTATATTCTAACAACCGGATTTATTTATACATAAGTCATACAGCGCTTGAGAAAAGATGGTGGGACCAACTGAGCTGAACTCATTAGAAAGTCTTTCAGCTTATTCAATTGTTTCTTTACATAAAAATTCCAACAAGAATGCTAGAGAATTTTTAGAAGCTTGACATTCCAGTGAATCATTAATCAATAGACACATCGCGATTGACAAAATTGATCAACCAATAAGAAAGAAACCTCACACACAAAGCGTCAAAGTTCAAGTCAAAAAAAAAACAATCAGTTCCAATACAAGTAGCCTAGAAGGTGCGAAAACATACAAAAACAACAAATCACGTCAAAGGTCACTGGCAGAGATAATTAATAAACTCGTGGAGAAATCTGAAAGCTCACTTCAAATTGAAGTATGCGCTGAAGATGTCACCCAGTAGGGTGATGAAAGCTTCACAAATTAACTATCCAGCTAAGAGAACAAAACCACATCAAAATCATCCACCTGAGCTACAAATCTTCTCCATCATATCTAATTAAAAAAGTCTTCATTTTCTACTTTCTAGACAGCACCTTTACCGTTGACTTCAATATTTACTGAAACCTTCTTGAGAATTATGCATGTATGATATAACTATCCCTTCTGATGATTTTGGATGTAATTGAGTGTCTTCAGATTCTAGTTTCCTATAAACGTCACTAATGCTTTGAACTTACAGTTTGTTTCGACTTATAATAGTTGGCCCATGCCCATCTTTGTTTGTGAAATTGTAAGATACTGAGCACTGCTCATTTATTTTTAAAATGGTTTATTTTATAAGCGATAAAAACAAAATGCAATTACATTGTCGGTGTAGTGTAAAGTGGTTCACTGGTAGAATGCTCACTAACCACAAATACGGTTCAGGGTTCGACTCCTGAATGGCACACTCCTAAACCCCGATCTGCCGGTAGTAGACGGAAGGTTTCGGTGTAATTTTGATGTGATTGTGTTCTCTGAGCTGGAGAGTTAATTTGCGAAGCTTTCATCGCCCTACTAGGCGACATCTTCAGCGCATACTTCAATTTGAAGTGAGCTTTTAGATTTCTCCACGAGTTTATTAATCATTATGCGTCAGTGACATAGCGATTCGGACGCTCGCCGACCATGCACATGATCAAAGGTTTGACCCCCGGCCGACGCACTCCTTTGCCTCTCTAAGCCAGAAATAATGCTGGTAATGAGGATAGGTCGGGAATGCGGCTACCAACCCCATCCCGTAAAAATTAAACACTGCTACAGAAACTTCAGGCTCTATGTTCCCACTGGGAACGTGAAGGAAAAAAATTTATCAATCATCTCTCCTGGTGACCTTGGACGTGATTGGTTGGTTTTGTGTGTTTCCAAACTTTCTATATTAGATAATATATTGTATTGTAACTCATTGTTTCTCTGACTTGAACTTTGACCCTTTGTGTGTGAGGTTTCTTTCTTATCGGTTAATAAATTTTGTCTATCTCGATGTGTGTGTTGATTGGTGATTCACTGGAATACCAGACAGGCTTCTACAAATTCTCTAGCATTCTTGTTGTTTCCTCTGTCTAATATTTGAACGTTGTCCCAGTCGAATTGATATCCGTGGTTGTCTGTATGTAGTGATATGAGGGAATGGATATCATGTCTTTTGACAGCTAGCTTATGTTCGTGGATACGAAGACGAAGGGAACGTCCACTTTGGCCAATGTAGTGATTTTCTCAGTTGATACAATGTATTTTTGTAGATGATGTCGGTTTTATCTTCTTTCGCTGTTGAGTCTTTTGGTTGACATAGAATTGAGTGAAGTGACTTTGTTGGTTTGTATAAGACATCAATTCCTAAAGGTTTGAAGAGTCATGTAGCGATTTCTGAGATATCCTTTATATATGGTAAGGCGAATTTCTTTGTGCTTTCCTTGGGGGCTTTTGGTTTGATAGGTTGGCTTGGGAGTATATGTCTTTTGATGAAATTCCGTGGATATGTATTCTTTTTGAAGACGTCCATGAGATATTTATCTTCAATTTTCCTTGAGGTGGGGGTGCTGCAATGAGTCTTGGCTCTCTTGAATATTGTTTGTATGCAATTCCTCTTGTGTTTTATTGGATTGCTGCTGTTGTAATTCAGGATTTGGTCTGTGTGAATTGATTTTCTATAGACTTGAGTTTCTAATTCCCCTGTGGTTGTTCGTCTGACTAAGACGTACAAAAATGGAATTTGGTTTTCTGATTCCTCTTCTCTTGTGAATTTGAGGTCGTTGAAGACGTTTTTTATCAGGCTGTTAGCTTTATCTCACTCGTTTGTTTTGATAATTACAAATGTGTCATCTACGTAGCGTATACAAATCTTGGGTTTGATCTTTGGTAGAATTATGTTTTCGAGTCTTTGCATCACTCCTTCTGCAATTAAATGTGATATTGGCGATCCCCTAGGTGTTCCTTTGACTTGTTCATATATTTGTCCATTTAATTGGAAGTACGTTATTAGGCATAAGTTTATGCATTCCATCCAGCCTGTGTGTTGCACTTTTGATTGTTGTGGAAGGTGTCCCGCTCAGAGAATACAAGCACATCAAAATCATCCACCGGAGCTACAAATCTTCTCTATCATATCTAAGTTTTGGTGTGAGTCTATCAACTCTGACTATTGAGAAATAAACATCAGTGCTAATGAAACTTGTAAGGTGATAACTGAAGGCCTGGGAGCGCAAAGCAGTAAAGAACAAATAAGGAGTGATCGAATGTGACTGATTTCAATTCATTTCTCAGTTCTGCATTCATTTTCCTGTCTTATTCAAAATTCTTTATGTTAGGACTGTCAATCTGCTTACAATTTAAGATGAATATGATTGAAAACATTTTATTATGGGTAATGTTCAGATTTTATCAAATGGTGGGTTAGTTCTATGTATTTAGAAGATATCGATATCATATGTTTTATTATAAAATAGTATAACGGAAAATGTCAGTCATACTAAAACTGGAGGTTGACAATGGAAACACTGAAAATAAAATAAGTAATATATGTTCAGCTGACTAAAAGCCTCAACAATAAATCTATCTAAACTATTTGGTATTCTTTTCAGTTTGGAGTCAGCTGACTGTTAGTGAAACAAAATATCCCGTACACTCAGGATACACTGCCAATGTTTTCCTTGAGAAACTGGACTATGGGCCTTTAAAGGATGTTAATAATGAACTCGAAATCTATTGTCGGTAGACGGATGATACATTTTCGATTATGAAAAATGAGAAGGAAGCGAAGAACATCCTGGACAAATTCAACGATGTGCATCCATCGAGAAAGGAAGGAAAAAGACTCCCGGATTTCATTTCTAGAAGTCCTTATGACCAGAAAAGAGGATGGCACAATAAGAAGAAGTGTATATAGAAAACCTACATCTACAGGTCAGTGTACTCATTTTCTCAGCTTCGTGCCCTTGAAATGCAAACGCAATCTGATCAAGTGCTTGGTTCACAGAGGAACTTAATAATATTAAACGGTTGCTAAGTGAAAATGGTTATGCAGAAAAGTATATTGATAAGAATGTGAATCTAAAATCAAAGTAGTCCAACGTACTACTAGTTTCTAAAAGGCCTTATTCTTACAAATTCATTTCCTTGGGGGAAACATCAGTGAGATACTAACACAATGCCTTAGAAATGCAGTAAAAAGAGAATTCCCTGCTGCTGAATTACGCTGTGTCTTCAAAACCACCCACATTTTACGTTCTGGAGAAAAGGATACAACGAATAATTTAGCCCGTTCCGTGTGTATTTGCCAATGTAACTGCTCTTGGGCAGCCAGTTACATAGGCCGTACATCACCCTGCTTAGGTAAGCAAAGGAAAAAGCAAAATATATTCGCAGTGCTATTTTTTCTTAACTTGTGGATACACAACACGAGATCGAAGTGAACCATGCTTTCAGGGTCATTAATCGCATAATTACGAATCCCAATTTCGCCTTAAGAGTTCAACTACTAAATATTGCTGAGGCTGCGAGGATGCATATAAACAAGCCTAATTTGTGCATCCAAAAGAAGTTAGTTCAGACATTGTCCTAACCTTGGCCATCTAGGTTTGAAGGATACTGAATTTTTTGTGGAATTTCCCTAATTTCAGTTGATATTCTATTTGCTACTATATCTTTATTATAATTATTATTTAAGAATCTTTAATGAAGTGTAATTCCATTGTGATCTTACTTTACAAATCGGTATTAGTTAAAAAACACTAATATTGATATTGACGGCTATTCTGGAATATTCTATGTATATAAACATGCATATATAATTGTAGAGCCGGAAGAAGAATTTATCGAAAGGATATTCTTTGCTCAATTATTTTGTTTTTATAAATGTCTGAATGAATACTTTTGCTATATCAACAGTTGTAGGATGGTTAAAAGTAATTAGGTGTTTTCATCTTCCGTACAACCGGTTCCATTTATTAATTTGAACAAAGAACGAACATGTTTGCTGACGGGATAATCCAAGCCTATTTTATTTCGTGTGTTCTCTTCAGCTGTGTACATGAGATTATAAGTGGCAATATTTCTTAACATACGTTTTCCACAATGACCTAGAGTTATATATATAGAATGAAAGCATAGGCAACATAATTAATAATAGCTTTATTCCGAACAGAACGTTTCGTACAAATATGGAATTTTTAGTATATAATGCAATATTGCATCTAATTAAAGTAGCGCATTTAGGTTAATAACAAATAAGGAACACAATATTCAGCGAAAAGACTCTTTTCAACGAATCTGTTATTGACCTGTTCAATCGTATATATGGTTTTTTAAAGAAATTATATCCAGTGAGGGAATTAGGTCAAATGTTCGAATACATGAAATAATAGTAGTAGTATGAAATGCAATTAAAATAAGTGTGATTATAATCATAGTTCAATGTCAAGTGGCAAAATAATTAATGCTATATATAGAATAATACCTAAGGTGTATGATTTTGGAAAGGGGTAAATAATTATAAGATTAGTAGGCGAATATAAAATGTTACATAACATGGTGTGAAATTTCATGTGAAAGAATTAATGAGACACACGGGGAGAGTTTTATTTGAAGAGGATGTTCACAGACTGATAGGATAATATTTGCTAATTTTTTGCAGGAATAAAGTGTCCATCTTCAATAGTATTAACAACTGGTTTAGTAACCCCCCACTCACCCTACTAACAGATTTTAGTGTCCTTCGCAGTGTAACAAAATTTTCCTTAAGTAGTCAGGGAAAGATTACGGTTTCAGGTAGCCGTAAAGAAATATAGGCATAATGCAGGAATTAACGAACTGTAAAAGCAGGGATGGATTGATATCAGATCGTATTAACTTTCTTACATACAAAGTCAAACGAAAAATCTTTCTGAAAACTAACATAATTCGGAGAGCAGGAAAGATGATCAGGAAAAATACACATTCCAAGGTACTTAACTCTCAATTCAATTTCACTTTCAGTGGCATCTATGATAGTCGAACCGCGCGAACTAACCAGTCAACGTCAAATGTCAAAGCGACTGCTCTAAACTTAATGACTTTCTGTCACAAGTCAGCCAGTGGTCCAAGGAAAACGGTCTTACTCTAAACCCCTCCAAATGCCAAACAGTCAATTTCACCTTTAGGCACAAATCCTACCTGAACAAACTGGTTGGCTCTCACGAGATATCCAACATAGAAGGCACTGAAATAGAAACCAAGTCGGGAATTAAATACCTAGGTGTCATTCTATCTGCTGATCTCTCCTGGTCGTCTCATATCTTAGCGATTTCTAAGAAAATATTCCGTCTTACCTTCTACATTAATAAGTTAAAACATTCTGGTATTACCCAACCCTTACTCCTACAATTCGTTAATTCCCGCATCCTGCCTATTATTCTCTATCGTTCACCCTTGATTTTTCCCGGCCTACTGAAGAAAGATTCTAACATATTACGCAAGATGTTAAAGGTTGTCAGCAGGGTAAGCAACGTGCCACTTAACCAGCTTGTTAATATTCTGGTCGACAGGCACATGGACTCCTATGAGAAAAACCATTATATCTAACTCACACCACCCTCTTCATTCGCAACTCTCCCCTTGCATCTCATCAGGTAAAACCAGAAGCCTATATAGAAAAATATATGCTCGCACCAGCAAGTACAAAAACTCAACCATACTCTACTTAGCTCGTGTTCTGTGCGATTAAGAAAGCATTAGGCGTGATACCTATAATTCAATAAATAGTCAGTAGAACAACTGGACCTCGTCTTTCCAACTCACATCATCAATAGGTACAACGTTTTCTTTCTTTCTTTTCCTTTTCTCTCTCTTCTCTTTCCGTTATGTGCTGCTTTGTTTCTTTCTCTCGCTTACGCCAGTTAATAAGACAGTTCCCACTTTTCTAACACCTTCAAACACTGTTTCAGCTTTACCTTTGCTACCGACATGCCAAAGTTTTGTTGTAATAATAAGCTGTGGTTTCCTCAATCTATTTAGAATTCTATTTATTCATAATGTACTAACTGGATGCAATACTGTAGTAAAAGTGCTGAGAATTCCATTCTGTATCACATATGCTATTTTGGAATAAAGTAAATTATTATTATTATTAAAAACGTTAGTTCCGCTTGCAACTGAAAGTAAAATTAACCACCTAATATTTGAAGGGATTAAGCCCACAACCATTTGACCAGCACCACTGATATCTGATAAAAGTTAGTCATTTTGAAACAGACTGACTGAGAAGCAATCGCCGTAACAGAAACAGTCAGGTCATAGGCCTACTCAAAGAAATTGGCTTTTTCAGAATAAAGCAATTCGTGTGAAAAGAAAGAGAAGACAAAAATAGAAAGATCAGTTGGTAACACTAGCTAAAGTAACTAAAGTAGTTGAGGAATTTCTATTGTAAGCGTTCTAAAATTCTAAAAATGCTGTGAGTCGACAGAATATCCAGTGTTAAAAAAGGAGGCTCACTATTTATGGTATGACTAGGCAAGAGGGCGGAGTAAAGTTTCAATTTCAAACAAAGATTGACCAGAAATAAACATGAATGGGACAACAGAGAGAATTTACGCATTTTATGAGGTGGAGTTCAGGAAGGTAGTAAAAAGAAATCATTACAAAGACGAAACAATTGAGTCAATCTGGAAAACTTAAGAGTGAGTTGTTTTCATCTGAGAATATCCATCTGATAGCAAAGTGACTCACGAAAGCAACTGGGGATTTCAGTGTGTTTTAAACCGCCATGTTTAGCTTCAATTTTCCACACTCATTTTCATTTTGAAGGCTACAAGTTTTCAATTAATTTCACTGAAGATGTTTGGACGAGTTTGCCCAACGCAACTTTGAAATTACTTATTTTAATTTTCCTGAGATTTTACAAACCTAAATCTTACATATGTCTACTTCTCACTCTGCGCTTAGTTAGTGTAGAACTATGCGGTTAAACTTGGTCACAGTTCATATGAATTTTTTCAGATACTGGTTGGTTTATTATTTAGAAGGCAGTAGGGCTGAACGAAGAGATATGAATTTTTTTCAATTAAGTCCTTATTTGTTTTAAAATTATCATTCTCAAAATGATTTTGCTTTTCCTTAATTACCGATTGCGCAATCACCTTGAACACTCGTTTATTCCTAATTACTATTCATTTTTACAAAATTATGCATTATGCAATCAACTTGTTGTAAGCATTACTACTCTTCATTTGTGTGTATTAATTTTTCTTCATTGAACCCCCGTGAGTAACCTAGAAGACTTAGACTTCGCGGATGATTTATGTTTGATACCACACAAAATCGAAGATTTACAAGCGAAAACCGACAAACTGGTCGAAGAAGCAGCAAAGACAGGACTCCAGGTGAACATAGACAAGACGGAGGTTATGAAAATAACCAACCAACAACAACAGAAACATCCAGTGCCAATCATCATCAACAGGAGAGATTTGAAAGAGGTTACTTCATTCACTTATCTGGGGAGCAATGGCTCAACTACAGGAGGAACGGATGAAGATATCAAATAGAGAATCGGGAAGGCGAGAAACACATTCATCAACCTGAAACCAATCTGGAAATCTTCGTCACTCAGCCTGCATCAACAACAAAATTCGGATTTTCAATACAAACATCAAGTCAATTTTGCTATACGGGTCAGAAAATTGGCGGGTCACAAAGAAAATTTCCAACAGCCTGTTGCAGAACTTTATCAACAGCTGTCTTCGTTCTAGGCTGAATATCAGATGGCCGGAAAGAACAAAACAAGAACCAATCGCTCAACAAATATGCAGGAGAAAGTGAAGATGGATTGGACAGTCGCTGAGGAGGCCGTTGGGTGACATCGCGCGTCAGGCCCTCGAGTGGAACCAGAAAGGGAAGCGGCGAGTGGGACGTCCAAGGGTGACATGTAGGAGATCGTGTGAAGAGGAGTTGAATCAGTATGGATTAAGTTGGATGCATGTGGAAACTACAGCAGAAGACAGAAACAAATGGAGACGTGTAGTTGAAGCCCTATGTTACACTAGGAACACAAGGGAACAATAATAATAATAAATAATTTTTCTTCATTAATTATCACCTGCTTAACATGTTGGTAATTACCAATTATCGCTAAATTACATATCGCCATTTGGTTACAGGATTTCATCATGAGGTGATATTGGTTAAAGTACCATCGCAAAACCTGTGGGTACTGGACGGCTCTTTCGTCTTAGTCTGAGACAAATCTCATTGCCGGAACGTAAGAATTTAGCTAATGCAATAATGGTTGACCCAGAGAAGATAAGTAATTTAGAAAAAATCTTAACGATTGCACTGCATGCATTAACACACAACCACACCATAGGTTTGAAGAGTGTTTCAATTCTAAAACGTTATATAGGCAGGTGGAGAGAGAGAGTGATTACTGAATCCTGCCTGGTTCATCGAGTCTACACTCAACAGGTGTAATAGGAATGACTCATCACTCATACCGGAAATATGGAAAATACTACTACCAATCAAATGAACCGATGAAAAATAAACGACAACTGCAGATTTAACTATCAGTCTGTTACCCGCCTAACCACACTTCTCTGATAGACAGTTAGATTACGTTGTTCTTTTGTGTGATTATGTTTAAGTGAATGAATTTTCGCAAAAGACTATTTTTTTCCTAGATTACACATTTGATGAGGATATCAATGCAAGGATTTGGAAAGCAAGGCAAGATTTTATTACTCGCAAGTCTGTGTGGAGGTCAACAGCATTACTCAGCATGAAAATGGAAATAAGATGCTGATTTTCAACTGCAATGCAATGGGGGCAGATGTGGAGTAAGGTGAAAATGTTGGCTGAGAACCAAACTCAATGAAGGCGTGCAGCTGAAGTCCTATATTCCTCTGGGAATTAAAGTTAACAATAATAATAATACCCAGCCTGACAGTGTCTTGTATTCCAGTTTCAGGTGGATTTCCTTACTATCAAGATTTGTCTTACTTAGGTTAACTGGTTTGAGTCTTGTATATGTGGCTTTATAGTAAATCCATAGCTTTTGTGAAAAGAAGAGAACTAGGGAACTGTGACAGAGTATAATTCCATCACACAATGCATTTATTTCATAAAACCGCACAGTGATACAATAATAATAACTGATCACGTTTCAGACAATCGTATGAAGACACTTTTTAACCGACGGAACTTTTTTATACTCTTTCATTATTTTTAACTTTTGATTTTATCGACAACGATATTTTAATAATAATATTAATAATCTGCCTTATTCCAGAAACAGTATTAGTGGTACAGTGTGGAATTTTCAGCACATATCTACAATATTTGCATATAATTTTATCAAACATTTAAAAGGAGTATTTCAAAAAAATAAATATAAAGACAACAACAGCAAAAAAAGAAACAAACAGGAAAAACACAAAATATTTTTTTTATAAAACAAGGAAAAACTAGCAAGAAGTAGAAAGGAAAATAAACAGCATATTATAATATCTCAGTAATGGGTAGTGGACGCAATGATATGATTATGCATGGTGACAGTAAAGCTCTAGTCATACAAGAAGTTATGAAATGATATTTAAGAATGTTTATCGCCAAGTTGATCAGTTAATTTGGTTGAAACAACTCTAAACAATCATAAAATAACATTTAAGGGTTTTACTATTTTACTGTCATTGGCGTTGCGTCATTCCTGTTGTACATTTTAGGTGTTGTTCGCATGAACAAGGACTCGGTTTTAGAAATGTAACTCTGTCTCACCCGGTTATTTGTCTGTGTATGGATGTATGCATTGTGATTGCTGAGGTTTTCAATAAACCATTCGTTTCCATTTAATCAATCATTCTACTCTCAGCCAGGTCATTATGTTCTCATAATGGGATTATCTCGGATCTACTGGTTTGACTTATATACTCGACCTTACAGTCATTGAAGCGTATTTTATAGGTTTAATTATTATTTTGTCTTATTGGATCAAAAGGGTTCTTTAGCCTACTGAGTTTGTGGCTAAATGAGTGCACTAAGAATCATAAATACTGCTTCATGTGTCTTCTCCTTATATAAGCTGAACTTCAGATGTCTTAAAATCTTTGTTATTTCGGAATGGGAAAAAGCTAACCTGTGCTTGAAATGACCTCAATAGGCAAGAGCGCATCACTGTTTGTGTTTTTCATGAGGTAAATTTATTTTAATGATTGTTTTTGTTAAATTAAATTATTTTTTATTTAATTGGGTCAATATGATTAATAATCGCTTTCTTTGTATACCCTTAGATGATTTATTAATCACGTTACTGGAGTAGGTTAAATGAAAATTCACTCAACGACAAATAAACCGAGGCTCATCAATATAAAATCGCCATATACACCCTTAGAGTATTAATGAGAATTAAGTATTGTGTTTGGCTACAGAGAATTTTCCTAAGCGTAATGCTCTCCGTCAGGTAGAGAAGTCTGAATATTAAACAGTCAACATTATTCCACATATATACAAGCTTATTGTTGCATTCTCATGGTAAATCTTCATTAAAGTGTTTCACCTAACCTCAAAATTCCTGAATAGATTACTACTCGATAATGTTTCATGATTGCTAACAAAAAACTGCGTCTTGTTGGTATCCAAGACCAGTTTGAAAATCTTCTGCACTTAGCCAGCATCGATAACATGATTCAGATTCCGTTCAACATAAATGTAAAGACAGTCACATCTTCTATATTGCTCAGAAATTTGGAGCGTCTCTAAAAGCAATTCTAACAGGCCACCTCATGCTCTTATCAACAGCTGCCCACTTTGATCCAAATGAAATATCAAAAATCTGTCCAGAAAGAATTAGCAACAAGAAACTCTGCAGTGGAAAAAACCACCCAAGAGCTGACTGCTCAGCAGATATGTAGGAGAAAATGGAAATGGATTGTGCCGATTTTTGAGTGGAATCTCAACTGGGAGCGACGAGCAGGTAAACCTACGGTGACCCTGAGGAGATCGCGCAAGGAGGTGAGGGATCATTGGCATTCCTGGACCCAGTCGAAGAGGACAGCAGAAAATAGAAGAAAGCAGATATGTGCTGTCGAAGCCTAATGTTGCAGTCAGAACCCGAAGAGAATAATAATAATTCAGTTATTGTGTAATTTTAATTATCAATATTAATATTCTTATTATGTCATACCTTTTTGCACATTTCTGAATTTACTGTTATTGATAGTCTCATAAAACTTGCTTTTATCATGATATTTATATATACATATATAAATATAGTTATTGGGTAGATAAGATTCGATATTATGGCGAATGCTGAGAATTTTATGTTGTGTCAATGGTACGATTCTGGTATGGAACAAATTATTATTAGTATTATCAACATCACTTCATATAACACTAGCTGAATATACCTTCCGCGTTATATTTCTTTCTCTGCAATTTTTTGACTCTCGTTTCCATAGTATTTTAGGAACGTTTGTGTTTAACTGAATATATTTTGGATGAAAAGGGGTAAATTAATTATTTGAAGTCAACTTCAAAATCGTCATGTTTTCCATAATAAACAACCGAGCTGACATATTAACAAATACAAATGACACTTCAGTTTATATGCTTATAGTTTTAACCGGGGTAATTTCATGTCAGAAAGATTTATCTTATGCAGCCCAATCACTGATACAGTGTTTATAACTGAGTGATGTTTTGAATGTAATTTACTGCTCATATTCATATCAGTGTATTCACACAACATTCTGACTTGATTTCCATTCCCTGTATGACAGTGCCACGTGTTAAGTGATTCACAATGAAAAAATCAGCGAGGCGTTCGTAGTGCTTACAGGAGCCTTAGACAGTGCCACTTACTATCACCGATGATATTTTTAATTGTGATGGACTGGGTTACGTGTCAGACAATGTGTTAAGAGCGAGGAGTCAGGAATACGCTCTAAAAGATCTGGATTTCGCAGGTGATAATGTCTAATTTCACACAAAGTCGAAGACTTGCAAGCGAGAACAGGACTCTAAGTGAACATAGAGAAAACGGAGGTGATGAACGTAACTAACCAACAGTGACAACAGTCAGCACCAATCTCCGCCAGCGGGGAAGATTTAACAGAGGTTGCCTCTTTCACTTATCTGGAAAGCATACTTTCAGGCAGTCGGAACGGAAAATTTCAGGGACAGAATTGGAAGGCGAGATGCACCCTCATCAACATGAAAGCAGTTTAGAAATCTTCTGCTTCACTCACTTAACATCATAAAAAAGAATCGCATTATCATCGCCAATGTGCAGTCGGTGATTGCTTCTATATGGGTAAGATTCTTGGCCAGCATATCACGTGAAGGATTTCCAAGAAGTCGCTGCAGACTTCAATCAACAGATACCCTCCTCGCTGTCTCCATACTGAAAATCAAATGGCCAGTCATTTGACCGGAAAGAATAGGCAACAAGAAACTCTGCAGTGGAACAAACCAACAGGCGAGAGCCGATCGCTCAACAAATATGTAGGAGAAAGTAGAGATGGATCGTACATACATTGAGGAGGCGGTTGAATGACATCACATGCCAGGTCATAGCTCCAGTGGAATCCAAATGGGAAGCGACGAGTTGGTCATCAGTGCGAGGGTGGCAGGGAGGAGGTGATATGAGGAATAAATGAGAGAATTTGGTCAGTCGTGGACCCAGCTAAATAGGACGGCAGAAAACAGAACAAAGTGGAGATGTGTTATTGAAGTCCTGTGTTCCACTTGGAACTCAACGTTATAATTTAAAAATAATAAATATATAATTTCTCTAAGTTTTACTGCAGTTTCCGATATATCAGGGATAGTTTTGGTGTCATATCAATTGTATTTGTATAGTCCTGGTTCGATGAACAAAGATTATTCAAATAATCTCTCTGTCAACCTTATTGCATCTCATTGTATTACTTCTTCCATGTATCAATATATTCTGAGACTTCTTATCAATGAATGTATTGTAATAGTCGAACAATCTTCTTCTTCTCTATTTAGTGTGGCCAATAGTCTAGATTTAGCTAAATTTCTGTAACCTCATAAATTACGCTAAAAGCGTCTTTCAGGTATTAATGCTGTGTATGCGTTACAGCAAACAGACATCTAACGTACAATTATGTTCTTCTTCTAAGCGTAGGATAGATAACGTTTAAGCATGGAATGCAGCCTTTATGAACTTTACAAGAACGTAGGTTGAACAGCGTATACACGAGTTATATTTCACTTTAGCGTTTACGGATGCAAAATAAAATGTATAAACGTATTTCACCGTAAACGACATATTTGAAATCAACTCAAATGAAACAGAAGCGCTATTATATCAGAAGTAATTTTAAAGTGCCCTCAGGAATTTACTTAATCTAAAGCATATGACTAAAGTCAATAGAAAGTAAGTATTTCACTTGCCAAGGTAAGTCAGCTTCAATATAAACTTTATCGGTGAGTTAGTGGACGAATTTTCTCACATACACGTGATGATAACAAAACCTGGTACAAACAGATGATGTAAATCATCAATAGATGTCCTAGTTCATCACATTTGTGTCGTAGAGTTTTTAATTGATTTAAAGTCAAAGAACCATTGAAATCTGTCAAGATTTGGGGAGCTGTTTCCTCCCAATTTGGGACTTTTCATCATTGCATACCTATGAAACCACAGGAGATTAAATTCAACTCATTGGGGTCATGTAAATTGTATCCAGTGTCATCTGGAAGTATCAGTCCTCACGTCTGATATTGCTAGAATACACCAGTTGTAATAGTCATCAGAACTTTATAAGGGATATCCTGTACTTAATCTTCTTCACTGCTACAGAGTCAGAATGTTCAGTGAGAAAGTTGTCCATCACTCCATAACTTTCAAAAGCAGTGCAACTTGTGTAGGTTCGTGTTGAAACACAACAAGAAATCACTCAGCGTCCTAAAGGCCGAACCTTGCAATTAATTCTGTTATTGTATTATTTCCACAGGGCAACCAAGAAGATAAGGAGTTACCTAAAAGCTAGCCTATTTCTTCTACCATTGATGATTATCTTTGCTTTTTTTGCCAAAAAATATTAAAGAGAAACAGAGACGTGGATCTATGGATACAAGATCATGATACTCTCAAAAGAAATAACTCTTTTTCCACTCAGAATCATTCAACTAATCTTTTGATATGCCTTCTTTCGCAAGACCAAATGCTGAAGGTATTAAACTAGAGAGAGTTGATCTTCCAATAGATTTATCAAAGCATTCCCCCGCAAAACATGCGTCTGGTTCAGGCTCAACTCTCATTTCAAGCATTTCTCAACTTCGCATATTTTACCAGGCGACATTAAGCCAGGAATGCAATAAAATGCAATAAAACTCTACCAATAAATTGAAAATGTTGCATTCGTTTCATTTTTTAGAATTTCCATTTTATTCCAGGGCTTATTCTTTTTTTTTTCTTCTTAACGTTGATTTACACTTTTCCCGAACATGCAAACTTCTAGGAAAAGAGAATAGGAGAAGAAGGCTCTTTGTTCTAAAAATACATCTTGCAGAAAAAACTTTCTTCTTACCAGAAAGAAATCGAATGGATTCATGTTAATTTTTTTTCCTGCCATTTCTAATCTTCTCCTTCGATGTAGCGCTAAATGGATGATTGAATATTCGTTATTGTCTAACTGTTGATATATTATTCTCTCATTATTCTCATTTCGACTGATGCATGCTTTTATCTGTTCAGTGAATAGAAGAAGAGAAAACGTGGTTTAAGGAGAGTTATTCTGGTTGGCTTTTGTGATATATAACTGTTCATTCAAACTAAAATGCATCAATGGCACAGTGGTTAGGACTGTCGCCGACCATGCACATGGTCCGAGGTTCGATCCACTGCCGACGCACACCTGATATCTATGGTCGACCTGCAAAATTTGGGCTACAGATATCACATGCTGAAAATTCCATACCTGTACGAAAAATTACGATGTGGAATCAAGCTGTTATCAAAAAGAATATTAGCTAGGCGTATTTATCACTACAGTTTGGGATGTATTTAAATTGTGGTATTACCGCATTCAATGAACTCACAATGTCTCACGTAGTTAAAATAAAATATAAATAAATCAATAAAATTTCATTAGAAGCAATTAAAAAGTAAACAAATCACTTCCTTCAGTTCTATACCAACCAGAAGACTCAACAGCGAAAGAAGATAAAACCAACATCATTTACAAAATAAGTTGCAACAACTACGAAAAAAACTATATTAGCCAAAGTGGACGCCCCTCCTCTTAGTCTTCGTATCCATGATCATAAGCTAGCCATCAAAATACATGACATCCACTCCCTTACTCATATTGGCTCACTGCATACAGACAACAACGGACATCCATTCGACTAAGACTACACTCAAATATTAGATAGAGGAAACACTAAGAATGATGAAGAATTTTTAGTAGGCTGCCTGGTATTCCAGTGAATCATCAATCAACAAACGCCTCGAGATGAATAATATTTACCAACCGATAAGAAAGAAATCTTACACACAAAGGGTTGAAGTTTGAATCGAGGAAACACTCAGTCCCAAAACAAGTAGCCTAGAGGGTGTGAAAACACACGAATACAACCAATAGCGTCCAAGATCACCAGGAGAGATGATTAGTAAGTTCGTGGAGAAGTCTAAAAGCTCACTTCAAATTCAAGTGCATGCTGTGAAGATGTCACCTAGTAGGGCAATGAAAGCTTCACAAACTAAGTGTCCAGCTAAAAGGACATAACCATATCAAAAACAGTTCTTTGTAAATATTTTCGCTATTATAACTCGTGTTACCAGTGAAATGAGATAAGTATTCTGTTGGAATAAAGCTACTTGAGCTGAGGCAGATCTTGATCTGAACACTTATCAGAAACGAAAAGCAATAAGTTATGCAGCTGCATTTTGAAAACAGTATTGACGTACTGAAATCAGCGCTTTGCTACTTCTGACTTCTGAAAGGCTTGAGGTAGAAGGTTACTGACAT
Organism: Trichobilharzia szidati; assembly: GCA_944472155.2. Lineage (NCBI taxonomy): Eukaryota > Metazoa > Platyhelminthes > Trematoda > Strigeidida > Schistosomatidae > Trichobilharzia > Trichobilharzia szidati. The sequence goes on along the minus strand of OX235277.1, from coordinate 64,695,039 downwards.
TACATGTCAACAAAATATGCATAGCGATTTTTCACAACTTCGCTAACAGTGTGGTGAGAGCAAGGTGCTAGCCGATTGGTAGACATTGATCTACGCTGATTGGTAGAAATTAGTCTAGGCTGATTCAACGACTGATCACAGCTGACCTAGACGTGGAGAAATATGATTCGCAGACAAGTGGCTCGCATTTCCGAGAAATATCGAAAACGAGAAAGCAGAAGACTGCGTTTGTTTACAAACAACCAATCAGAAGACCGCCTTCTTTCTGCGGGCAGAAGCCTATTAATGTACGTAAAATACATATAAATACCTGTTGGTTTTCGTAATAAAACTGATCTGTTGCCTGGCCCTTGTCTTCTGTTGTTACATTTGGTGTCGCTGCCTACCGACAAATGGAAAGCCTATGCCCTGCAGTTTTTGATGGAGACATATGGATCTTCGCGCAGGACTTCGAGGCTTCTTCGCAGTTGAGTAGCGTTCAAGATCTGTCAGCGATGAGGCTGCTACTTGGGACGCTGCTGGGAGGTCGGGAGAAAGCAGCATATGGAAGTGTGAGGCGAAATACCTACGAACGTGCGACAGGGTCAGGCAAACAGTTTCCAAAGTGGGAAGGACCATATATGGTCACGTTGAGATGGGGTTACGCAGACACAATCGCAATGGTAAACACCGTTAAACAAGTGGACATCCGCAAGCGCCGAGATTCCAGACAGCAAGATAACAGAGCAAAGCCCCAAGAACCGAGAAGACCGAGCCGAATTCAGTCCAAGCTATTTGACGGGGGGACGAGTGTGGTGAGAGCAAGCTGCTAGCCGATTGGTAGACATTGATCTACGCTGATTGGTAGAAATTAGTCTAGGCTGATTCAACGACCGATCACAGCTGACCTAGACGTGGAGAAATATGATTCGCAGAAAAGTGGCTCGCATTTCCGAGAAATATCGAAAACGAGAAAGCAGAAGACTGCGTTTGTTTACAAACAACCAATCAGAAGACCGCCTTCTTTCTGCGGGCAGAAGCCTATTAATGTACGTAAAATACATATAAATACCTGTTGGTTTTCGTAATAAAACTGATCTGTTGCCTGGCCCTTGTCTTCTGTTGTTACATTTGGTGTCGCTGCCTACCGACAAATGGAAAGCCTATGCCCTGCAGTTTTTGATGGAGACATATGGATCTTCGCGCAGGACTTCGAGGCTTCTTCGCAGTTGAGTAGCGTTCAAGATCTGTCAGCGATGAGGCTGCTACTTGGGACGCTGCTGGGAGGTCGGGAGAAAGCAGCATATGGAAGTGTGAGGCGAAATACCTACGAACGTGCGACAGGGTCAGGCAAACAGTTTCCAAAGTGGGAAGGACCATATATGGTCACGTTGAGATGGGGTTACGCAGACACAATCGCAATGGTAAACACCGTTAAACAAGTGGACATCCGCAAGCGCCGAGATTCCAGACAGCAAGATAACAGAGCAAAGCCCCAAGAACCGAGAAGACCGAGCCGAATTCAGTCCAAGCTATTTGACGGGGGGACGAGTGTGGTGAGAGCAAGCTGCTAGCCGATTGGTAGACATTGATCTACGCTGATTGGTAGAAATTAGTCTAGGCTGATTCAACGACCGATCACAGCTGACCTAGACGTGGAGAAATATGATTCGCAGACAAGTGGCTCGCATTTCCGAGAAATATCGAAAACGAGAAAGCAGAAGACTGCGTTTGTTTACAAACAACCAATCAGAAGACCGCCTTCTTTCTGCGGGCAGAAGCCTATTAATGTACGTAAAATACATATAAATACCTGTTGGTTTTCGTAATAAAACTGATCTGTTGCCTGGCCCTTGTCTTCTGTTGTTACAACAGCACTTGCGACACCATCAACTTAACGGAATGGGTAGCCCCTTGAGACCACTTTTCGCTGACTTATTCTTGTCACGCCTAGAAACAGGTATCCTGCAACAACATATACAAGAAACGGATCTATACCTAAGATATGTTGATGACATTTTTATTGCCTGTGGAAGCAGATCAAAAGTCGAGGACATGCTGATAAAATTCAACTCATGCCATCCAAATCTCAATTTCACAGTAGAACACGAGGAAAATGATACTATTGAATTCCTAGGCGTTTTTCTGGCGAAAATGAATGATGGCACAATCGAAAGATCTATATTTAGAAAGTCCTCATGGATAGGACAGTACATGCATTTCAAAAGTTTTGTTCTAATCCAGTATAAAAAGAACTTGGTCAGAACACTGTTCAATAGAGCACGAAAAATTTGTTCTGACAGTACTGTTGAGTATGAAATAAAATCCATGAAGAATATCCTATCTAAGATTGAATATCCTGAGAAGTTCATTAATAAATACTCTAAAGAAAACGCCCGCCGCAAAACAATCCAAACAGTTCCGAAGAAACCTGTCTATATCAGCTTGCCGTTCAAAGGACATGATGTACAGGAAGTAGTCAAACGAAGACTCGACAAAGCCATCGAGAGAACTTATTATGCTGCAAAACTTGTTTTCCTTAACACCACTAAGCGAGTGCTTCAACAATCTGGGAAAGACCAGTCGCCAATCCTCGACACTTCAAACTGCGTATATCAATTTGAGTGTGTTTGTGGAAGCAAATACATAGGTCGTACGGAAAGGAGATTGTCTACTCGCATGATGGAGCATTTGCCAAAATGGTTGAAAACAGCTGAGTGCCAAATGCCAAAATCCTCAATAACGGGCATGATATCGACGCAGTCAAGTCATTCACCATTGTCAGCAGACAAAGAAACAAGAAGATGCTTGCGATTGCAGAGGCTTGTGCAATTCGCGTTTATAAACCATGTCTCTGTGTACAAAAGGAGATGGTCGTGACTCTGAATCTACCATGGTAATACGTTTTACTTATTGTTCTACCCCTTATTATTATTATTGTTATCATTATTATCACTATTATCATTCTTGATTCATTTAAAACTATCCTTTATCAGTAGCATTATCTTAACTCACTTCAACACTATTATTATTATTGCTATTATAACTATTACTATTGACATCCCTCTGGTTGCAATTCTTGCTAAATTCTCTAATGTCTAATTGTTTATCTAAGTGATGTATTGAAGCGTAATGCAATTTACCTTAATTTTGATCTCCCATACTCTCTCTCCCCTTATCTAATTGAACATGACCTGGAAAAACATTCGCACCTGTCTTTCTGCATGACTAATTCAATGTAGTTTATTTACTTATCAGTCCTATATCTCCCAATGTAATTTCAAAAGTATATATCCATGTATGTAGAGTATTCAGCTGACGAGTTCCACCGAAATTTGATGAATTCATTAAAGCCTGCTTTATTAACCTTTATTGCTTGTTTTAAATTCGTATCGGGAAATAAATGTTTCCAAGAATGCTTCTGTACCCATTATTTTTGTAAATTCAAAGAGTGAATATTGATTTTCAAGTTTAAATCTGCATGCTTCTTACTCTCTATGCGTTTGTTGATGTCAGGAATGATTCTTCAAGAAGGCTTGTTCTAAAGTAGTAGGCCTGTTGATTTTTATCGAAGTGATTTACTACCAGCTACGTGATCTTCATGTCCCATACAGAACTCGAATCTGCCTAAAGTAATGAATAAGAAGGTTATTTCGCTTGAATTTGAGGAAATATTCTGCCTAAATATCACGCCACTTAGCTGGTAATATATATTGTTCTGTTGAAAAGGAGATGTCGATTGAAACTGCGATTAGTTCATATAAGATTATCTAAAGTAAAAGCTCACAAATCCAACTGTAATACTGCAAAATTCATTTTGTCTACGCTTGCTCGGGTTCTCAGTGCAATGAAGGGCTGCATCATCATATCTTCGACGTACTGCGTTCAGTGACAACACTTCCAAATGGTTTCAAGTCTCCCGCTGAGCCTACATTTATTCTTCATATGATATTCTCCAAGTCACCGACGAACAATGCCAAACTCACCCCTTCCTATTTGAGTTCTATTCAAGCGACTGACGTTTGATGTAACTCAACGGTTTCCCCAAAGTTTGTTGAGTGCATCTCCATTTGCCTTTGTATTGTATAAAGGCGACTTTTTCTTGAAGGGTATGTCGTTTATAGGAGTTTCACAATGCTTATGCTTACCAGCCAACTATCTGACCTTCACTATCACGCGAAGTCCTCTGCAGATGTGAGTCCATAGCCTTTCGGAAAAGCTTTTCGTAACAGGCATGCACCAGTTCATTAAACCATAAAAAAGAATGACTTGAGATTATTTTTAAACAAAACAGAGATAATAAACAGAGATGTGAGGCAAAACGAATGGTAAAATGAAAGAAGAATATCGATTTATTCGATAAGTCACAATTAAGAACGATTCTGAGCCATATTCACAATTGTCCCCAGTCCTCAATAGTTCTACCTTCCTTGTGACCCCAATCATCCAGCCAGTCTACACCTCCCTTTGTGGCTTAAACTTACTGTTGTGGACTTCACTGACTTGTAAGTTCGTCTTTTGGTTTGACCACAACTAGCCCACCTTTTTTCCAACCTGATTCATCCTATGTCAACTTACATTACTCGTTGTCGAGGAAGTCGATGGCTAGGAATACGGGAAACATGTTCTCACCACCTCATTCCATGTAAATTCATAACCTCGTCGATTGATTTACCTTCCTATCATTCAACGCCTAACCTCAGTATTGCTCATCCTATTTTCCATTTCACACTGGAGATAGAACACAGACACCTATGATGAAGGACAGCTAGCTAGACTTTTCATGTCCAACAGGTCTCACAACCATAAGGGAGGACAGAGAAAACTGCCGCTGACCATTGCACACGCCCTTTGATCGATAGCCAGCCGGATATCACATCTACGAGATGGTGTAAACTGACATAAAAGAAACGAGCCTTCTGCATCCGTACTGAGATTTCGTCAGTGATCAACACACAGGCGTTGGCCGATGCAACTTCACTTCACTCCCTATTTCGAAGCTACGAGCCATTGTAGTCCAGTCCTGTAGCATCATCTTATATTTGGCTGGAACGAATCACATGCCAAACATTCACAGATTTGCAGCGCACGGAGTTCAGAAGACTCTGTATTATGTCACCGTCCTAACCCAGAAGGACTACATCATCTGCTTATTCTAAGTCAACGATACTATTATTATTCCCTGGTTACGAGTCAATCCTTTAGCCGTTGAAGTCAGTTAGGGTGAATTCGATTACTACATATGGATTGAGTCACATAACTTGTCTCTCTAGGAGCTCGATTTTTCATGGCTTAATAATGATGAAGAGTAATTTTATTTGAAATTATTCGAATTAATGCCATCTCTTATCTAGTTTTAATCAAGTATTGAACTGAAAATAGGTAATTTTTTTAAATATATCAACTGGGCACATTTAAAATGTTACATTACAAATGTAACGTTTCCGAAACCTTTTCAGAAATCCTCTTGAGAGTACGTGAGACAATATGCTTAAATACTGATGATCGCAATGTAACAAAGAACGTTTTCATCGAAGTCACATAGTACGATGAACAAACCCTGGGTCCCCGTTAAAAATCTACTGAGTAATGAAACTAACCGTTGACCTATTTTAGAGAAAACACACGTACTAGTGAGGATTTAAAGGTGAATGGCCAAATTATTCAACTGTATATTTGTACAATTATTTCTCCTTTTCATTTGATATTTATTCAGGTCCTCCTGATGTCAGAAGTTGAAAATGTCAATCTTCGACTGTCTTATTACTGATTGAATGTGTATGTTTTAGTCCACATACCTTGCCAATAACTCACGTCAATCCAAAAGTTTGACAGACTTGGAATTAGGTCACTTCCAATGCATTACTGAAAAATTTACTTTCAACGCAGTGAATCGACTAGGTAAACTTGATATTATGAGAAAACTTTTATCGAACAATCCAATCACACATGTACCCGCCACTGATATTTACTCCAGAAAATAAAGAAGCCTACAGGGTTGAAAAAAAGAACAAGCATCAAGTCAAAATGTTATACTGATTAGGGAAATAGCAATAACAGAGACGATTTGTAGCTCAGGTGGATTATTTGCAACTAATAGTGTTCTCTGAGCTAGTTGGTTTAGTTGCGGAGCTATCGTAGTCCCTCTGGACAACATCTTCAGTGCAGTATTTATCATGAAAAGAAATGATTTCAATTTCTTCATGAGTGATATATGTGAACAAATAAAAGGGAACACCAATGGGATCGCTCATATCAGGATTAATAGCTGAAGCCGTTAGAATTAATAGCTCTACCCATAATTAAACCAAACATCTGGGTGCAATACGTTGATGATACATTTGTAATAACTAAGAGAATTGTTTAAGGATATACCCATAAGTTATTAAACAACATACTTGAAGACATCAAATTCACCACGAGGGAAGAAGAATTAGATAACAAAATCCCATTTTTATTTGTCTTATTAAGGAGAACCAACACAGGAAAATTAGAAACGCATGTATATAGAAAATCAACGAACACAGATCAAATACTCAACTATACTAGGAATAATCCAATTACTCACAAAAGAAACTGTGTGCAGACATTGTTTAAAAGAGTTCAAACATATTGTAGCACTCCATAGTTGAAAAGAATGGAAGAAAAATACCTACAAACGGTCTTCAAAAAGAATGGTTATACACAAAATTTATTCAAAAAGTGCAATCAAAACACCGACAAGAAACCGTCGTCAAAGACCACAAGAAAATTCAATAAAGTGAGTGAATGATCAATAAGCTGGATTTATAACCTAATTGTCATTGATTCGATCATTTTAAGGGTCATTGATGAGTTCCAAGAAAAAGTGGAACAGATCTGCTGTGATGTTTTGTTTTTCATGTTTTTTTAACCGCCGTTATTTCTTGATCAGCTTCCAGATCAATCCAATCCCTGTGAACCTCACTTGAAAACAAAAACAAGATGAAAAAATATCAGGCACTCCTAATACCAAGTAAAATATTGGTACATATCAAGAAAAAACAGTATAAAGTTACATGTTGGGCAATAAAGTCATCAGTGATGCGATTATTTTTCAGCCTCAGGAAACTAATACTGTCCAGCAATACGAAATCCTTTTACAAATACTACCTTCATCTTTAAGTATGTTTTCTTCAGGGATTTATCTGACTTCCAGATGGACTACCGACTGCCTTCAGTCAAAAAATAATGTCCAAGAGCTGATTTCTACGGACTTCGTGTTTTCAAGTTCGACCATGTACGGATATCAATTGGAGAAGCATTTAAAACCAGGGAGCGCTTAACGTAGTCTCTTAGAGTTCCAGTGAGATTTCGAGACCAGTAAGATCCATTCTGTCGGGAGTGAGGACAGATGCTTACCGCTGATAGTGGCTGGCGCTAAAATTAAGAATTAGTAGAAGTGAGGATTCATGGAACATAGAGTCGAGTCTCAGTAGCTAAGTGGTCCACGAGCTGGCCTTGTAACCAGAAGGTCTTGAGTATGAAACACAGTGAGGAGTTAATGGCGACAAATCCCAAACTAAGACGAAACAGAAGTCCAGTACTCCGTGTATTTTAATGGTTCTGTAAATCATATCAGCCCGTAGTCAAACTGGAAATGGTAAGCTGTTTTTTCTCTGTTAGGTACTCTTCAAAACCACACACCAACAAATGATGTTCAGTCAGATTCAGTCCTAGTATCTAAGGGGTCAACGAGCTCACCTTCTAACCAAAAGCCCCTTGGTCCGATCCCACACAACCTTCAGGTAGACTACTGCTGAAGAATTCCAAACTAAGATGAAACAGCCATCCAGTTCACCTTGCTGGTTTTCAATGATTCCTCTACTGAATTCTGTTCGTGATCTTTGACATGAAAAAGGAGCGATTAACACGCATATAGTAAACACCAACGCATTTTCACCTTATCCTAATGACATAAAAAAATGATTAAATAATACTTTTTTTTGACGTAACTAAGCTGAAAAAAAGCTGTTTAATATGCACATATAAAAATCATAATTTTCATATGACTTATGAAAAAACGCATTACATTACGTGCTATTGTTAAGGAAGACAATTACTTCGTGGCGAATAATTAATGGATTCATCTGAACGTAAAAATCAGAAGCAAAATTAATTTCCTGTTGAGAAAAAAAAAGAATTAAAAAAAAGGGATTGAAAATTGAAATAATTTTTATCTTCCAGGATAATGCATCCCACAAGGAGACAGATAAAAAAACCTACCGAAGGTTTTGAGTTACCATAAATTTTGGGAAATTTCACCCCTCAAAAGTGAGTAGGTTCACTAACCAACTTAGGCAAGGCAGGAATTTGAAACCCTGTTTCATTTCTCTTATAGACTGACTACATTTCAATATGATGGGTACAATTCAACAGTTGAAACTCACTGACTATGTGGAAACAGTGATTCAAATTCATTTTATGTTATAGACGAAACCAAACTAATTGTCTCAGTGTAACAGTAGAAGACTTAGTTTATTATGTACGTCTTAATGCGTACAGAAAATATCGGATTTACCTTCGAAGAAAAGGCATGCAAACAAATCGATAGTGTTGAGATGGGAAGCCCTCTTGAGCCCTTTGTTAGCAGGTAAATTCATGTAGAAACTGAAGGAACAAATGCAGGGTATGCTAGGAGAAATTATGCTATGTAAACGTTGTGTGGATGGTACACTCATTATTGGTAATAATAGTAAGTCTATTGGAAACTTTATTACTCTCTTTATTCATATTCATGCAAATATCCGAGCGAATTTCAAACTCTATTCGAAGAACAAACTCGATTTCATGGATATTTCAATGACCAGGAGAGACTGTGGACCGATTAAGCGATCTGTTTTCATAAGTACACATGGAGTGGGCAATATCTCCATTTCACCAGTTTCGTTCCTATACAGTAAAAACGTTCCCTAGTTGAATGTTTGTTTTGAAGAGCCTGCAAAATATGTACAAGCGACACATCGGTGGATGAGTTTTGACGCATATATTCAGTTTTATTAGCAAATTGTTATCTAGAAAACTTTATCACTTGTCACTTTGAGGATAAACCACATCTTGTAAAGACGGCTTCCGCACCAAAGAAAGCCATCTTTGTTAACCCACCATTCAAGGGTGACCAGATTATGCAGTTGACAGCTAGCTCAAATACTTTGGTCAGCCATCAAACGCACATTCTACGCCGCATCTCTTTTTCTCAGATGTTGAACATTTTTGATCTCTCTACCTACCTACGATTAAAGGATGAAATTCTGTGGACTCTACTTCAAACTGTATCTGCAAGTTCACCTGCGGTTGTGGTGACACTAATATAGGTAGAACCAATAGAATTTTCCAGCGTCGTCGAAAAAAACATGTTCCAAAATGGTTATTAAGACGTATAGAAAATCTCAATACAATCAATCTGAATAGAAATCCAGCAATCCAGGATCCATTGCAAATCACTTATTATTATCAGGTCACAAAATCAATATTAATGACTGCTTCACAATTATTTCACACAACTCTTATTCAAAGTTATTGAAGGTGCTGGAAGCACTCCGGACGATTAATCACATACATCGTAAATTATGTGTACAAACAACACTAGATTCCAACCTTCGCCTACCATGGACTACTTGACCTATTTAAATATGATCCGTCATTATTATGTTCTTTTGTTTTATATAACTGAGTAATAGTCTTGCATCTCATTTTATTAATATTGTGAACCTTGTCAATTGTAAAGCGGTTGTAAAGAAACTATGAAATGAAGATTTCATCTCACAATATTTATCTTCTAAATGCCTTCTTCGAAGGAATGTTTATTTGCAATTCGATATCTCTATATCCCAAAAATACGTAGACCTCCTCTTCAGCTTACCACTTGCACAGAGATTCCGTGTTGTGCTACTTCTACTCTGCCTTCATATTGGGCTCCCTTGTGTTCCTTCCGTGTCTTTCATGTATCACTACAACGTTGTATGATTTCCTTTGCCTGACATCAAATCTATCTTCCTGCTACTTGATGCTTTTATGCCGATGAACATGTATTTATACATAGACTACTGATAAATCGTGTCAGTAGCACACGCCGCATTAGCTTTTTGGATGAATGTATGTGAGGTGGCGAGAATACAAATCTCATGCATTCTTTGAAGACATGAGGATTAAAGTCAAGATGTCTTATTCTGAAAAAAAGGAGTTGTTATAAACGCTTGACTGAATGACGTGGGCAGTCGTACCCCACTTAAATCAATCATTAGTAACGCCTGAAAGTTAGTCAAATCGAAGTTATTTAAACACCGGATGGCTGTTACACCTATTCGGAGGCGATGTCATCAATGGTGTAGCAGGTTTGACTCATTCGGACTACACAAATTCTGGCTAACTGCATTGGTGAAGGAGTAATATGTCAAACAGAGTTTGCAGCTTCTGATTTGATTCCCACCAATATATGGAAACGAAGATAGCATGCAACCGATAATTAGCAGAAAGAGTCATTCATCATCCATGGATACCATCTGGATTGCAACTTATGATACCAAACAGGTCACGAAATGTGATTTGATCACAGCCCTTCTGACGCTTATCCTGATTCATATTCCGTCGTTAATTGCTTCATTATAAATCAAAACTTGATTGAATATGATTCACCAACGCTTTGTTTCTGAAGGCGTACTTACGCAATCGTAACAAATGATACCCAAGAATAAATATCAAAATACTGAAAAATACTGATTTCGTGCGTCCAGCACACGAGTTCTAAAGTTTCTGTAATGAATGATGGTTGAAAATAAAACTGAAACTCGAGTCTCAACAGAATTTATATAATAGGCGTGTTGATAAACGGAGTAGCTCTTTATCGACTAAAGTAGGAGGTCCAACTAGGTAGATTTTGTGAAGCATGACAGGGTTATATTTTGAATTTCATTTATCGCTTATTATGTTAATATCAGTCTGCAGATTTAACTGATTTCAACAATAGTCTTAATTCTATTTTATTTATAGTAATAAAACCAACATACTCTAGAGTCTTTATTCTATCGAGTCGTACTAATTTCCTGAGCAGGGTCACAGAGGCACATCATTTGGATTAACTCAAACAAATAGAAATGAGAATCAAACGGTTGCATGAACACATACCGTTGCAGCAAAGAAAATTTTCTATTCCACGAAGTCATCAACTAGACTGTACTTTCGTGTATTTATAATAAATGGGTGGGAAGGTTCCAGAATAATTTTCGGTCAAATGGCAAATGAATAAAATTACAATTAGGAAGGGATTGATGAAGATTTGCTTAATCTCTGAGGAACTTTGATGGAAAACAGTTTTCCGCCAAGGTTTATAGATAAGAATCTCAAATCAAAGGAGACTTCCTAACAAGTCCACTCCGTCCAGAAGAAGATACTTCTGCTTAATCTAGAATTCAAAGGTGACATCAAAGCAGAAGTCCTTCGTAAATGCCTCTGCAAATCTCTGGGGAAAACATACTTCGCCGCGTGCCTACGACTAACGTTTTCCCACAGGAAACTGTTCAGCCAGAATGCGAAAGACAAGCCGTCACATTTGGCCACTTCAACGTGCATATACCAGTTTAATGGTTTGCGGAGCTGAGTAAATTGGCCGTACCATGCACTAACTTGAAAAACGCGCTCGTGAACACTATCCAGTCTGGCTAGTAAAAAGAGAACGAAAACGTGTAGATAATTCAGTGACAGAACATCTGGTCAATTAAGGACATTCTCAGTAATTATAACGCTACTTTTTTAGAGTTTTATCCGTGCCTCTGTTTATTATGGAATTTTAATTCCTAATTGTAACTTTAATTATTTGACCCTTGACTCGAAATTATTCTAGAAACTTCCCACCAATTTATCATAAATACGTGAATGTACAGCCTAGTTCATAAGTTCGTCGAAAAGAAAATTTTCTTAGCTGCAACCATCTTTTTGATACTTCCTGTGATCCAATGTGTACATACCGTATTATTTTATTCTCTAGCTATATGCAAGTGACTGTAATGACCAAGACTGACTTCTTCCTGTTTGAACGCAGGAAATCAATGTTTACGTCCCACTGAATATTTTGCTGTAACTTTCTTCAGACACTCTTCATAGTCACAAAACATCTCAAACGACAACTAAAGAGGATCACTCAGTACTCGAGTTTGTGGTTATATTCAACAAAATTAACATCAAAAACTCAAAATCACCTCAAAAGTGCCGTCAGGATGCTACAGAGTCTAGACACTTCTCTAGTACATAATACAAACTGTAGAACAAAATAAGTTAACGAAAATTCCGAAGTACCTCAGAATCATGTGGAATATACTCAAAAAGGTGGGATCAGAACTCCGCCTACAAGAATCACACAAAACAACTTTCGTGTAGATAATCCAATAACAGAATGAACTTGAATAATTCAAGCAAAATCTCATCATGTAACAACACATTATAAATATGTCACACAACCACAAATAGAAGCATTAAAATAAGAGATTAAACAGGAACAAAGACAAATCATTAGAATCAAACCAAATGATGTTATGTAAATGTCAGACGAATGATACGCAGTATAGGAGACAAATGGATAATAGTCGCAAAGTTATTTGAAACATTCAAATCAGTTCTGTGTTTTGTGGAAATTCATATAAGCCCAAGTAGTGTGATTAAATCATTCAGGAGATATTGCCCAAGAAGGTATTCCTCTCCCAATGGCCTTATACCAATCAGGTGGTTACTCTTTAAGCCAAATAAATGATTTCATATGTGTATTTGGTGTTCTCTTCAACTATAAACGCCTCACTCATTCTCGGTTCATGTAAATCTATGTCAATGAAGTGTAAATAACATTGTGAAAAGATGTTTTACTAGTCACGCCTACTTCAATTGTACTGTGTGCTTATAAGCGTAAAAATAACATGCGTTATTTACCAACTATTATGCGTAATAATGCACACATGACTTGTTAGTTCATCTTGTAAAACACGTTTCATTATCTTTTTTGTTTATCCCTTATGCACATTTTGAGTGAAAGTAAACAAATTAATGAATTTATGCGAGATTTAAAGTTTTGGTTCGTAGGATTTTGAATTACTTCATGTAAGATCTCATCACTCAACAACGGGTCGAATCCAGTATTTTCATGTAACGATGTAAACCTACTGAACATTCAGTTTCTGTTCATTATTGACCAATTCCTGAAAGGAATTTCAAGGGGTTTTTGAGAATCTGTGATTTGTGGCGTCCAGAAAGTTGGATGTGAGGAAATACACTCACAGATGATATTGAATAGCAGTAACACTATATGTAGCGAATCAGACGAAGATGGAGTACATGATTCGACGAATTCATTTATGATGGCAAAATGTTCAGTGAACTGGTTACATCTCGAAAAGGACAACTGGTACTAACCAAGGATTGGAAGGCTCTTTGAATAAACATTATTTATCATAATGGAAAATAACAATAATTGTAATAATCAGCAAGACCAAACTTGGATGAATGTTTCTTCTTCTCAATAAGAGTGCCTATTCCTCTTATCGCTCTTGACCTTTTTGGCTTTGCTTATTATTACAATTATAATTATTAATTGCTTTAATTTATATCCTTCATTCAAGCATTCAGTACTATCGAATTTTTTATTTATACTGTCCGCACTTATTATTAATGATATTATCTCTTATCTCAATATATGCCAACATCTGTTGCATTTCACACATTTGTTATTTCATCATGAACCTCCCAATGCAGTCTTACTATCTCCTGTTTAATACAGACCACTTTGTACTAACCCCTCATCTGACACCTCTGATAACCTTGAACTGACTTTTCAATTCAACCTACCCCACATTCTGCTAATCTATTATAACCAATCAATACCTTCGTCTCCTATTTCACAATACTTTTTTGTTGAATTCAAATTAGCATGCTTGTCACACAAGCAAACTATTAATTTTGACATCCCATAACCACTCTGTTATTCTACTTGAAAAATGTATCTGCCACGTGCCTGGGCAGTTTTGTAACAACAATAAATATTATATTTTATAATTATTAGAACCTGGAGAGAAATTATTGAAGAGAATATTCTTCCTTCAAACTGACTTTTAAGTCGTGCTATGGGAATTTTTCTCACTATTAAATTTTATATAGGAGTTTTTCACGAGTTGATCACGGATTGATATCAGTTAGAAAACCACGGAAAAACCTCAGGGAATACTGGACACCTTTTTCATCCTAGTTTGAGAACCATCGGCAGTAGGCACCCAACACAGGGGTTTGAGCTCCGGACCATCCAGTTACAAGGCAAGCTCGTATGTCATTCAGCCACCGGGAGCCAATTCAATGACCAACACATGAATTCTAACTTCTACTAATTCGTCGATTAGCTCGGCCCCAACCAATGTCATCGGTAGGACATCCATCCTCACACTTGACTGGGTAGACCTCACTGGTCCCGACTTCTCGCTAGAACTCCAGGAAACTCTGTTACGGAGAAAGTCACTAGCGAGCCTCATAATTATTTTCAAGAGTTGGTTTGTAAGGATTGGATTTGTTTTAATGAGTGTGTGCGTACTGCCGATGATTCCCAAACTAGAATGAAACAGTTATCCGGCACTCCCTGGTTTTCAATGGTTTCCTAACTAATATCAATCAGTGATCAACTCGTAAAAGCTAATCTAATCCTTACACGCAAACTGTAGAAAACTATATAGGAGTGTTAAATTCAGCTCAGTGCGAACATTAAAGAAACTTGAGCAACTTGCTAAATACTGCAGAATGATACAACTATCTGCAAACTGTTGACATTACAGAATGCTGAATGTTATCCGACCAGCATAATTGTTGGATATTATTGTCTTCTAACTACAGAAATTGCAATTCTATTGCTTTCAATGATCACATTCGTGGTTTTCAACTGTAGCCATACTGTTGGCTAATCATATCGGGTTTCCGATTGGAATGGTTTAGAAGTTTCATATGGAATGGTGTGGTATGCAAAAGGGAGAGTTGTATTTAAAGATCTGGTGAAAAAATCCAAACACCAATAAACAGCGTACGCAATGCGAATCAAGTGAACATTTCTTCGAACGCTATGTCACTCAATGCATATTGGATTCAATTTCTTTTGAGCACATTTTCTTAATATGGTGCCACATTTCAATTGGTGTTTTTCTTTGTTTTCCTATTCATTGAAAATAAAAAGTTGGTTTTAGCAACGAACAGTGTTTTCGTTTCGAAGTAGTGAGAATTCTCACACACCTTTAAGCCAGGGAGGACAAAGCGTTGTTAATAACGAAATGAATTTGCGTATTAGGAATTCGTACCTATTATACTCCTTTGGTTTCTTAGTGGAACATAGGGATTCAGCAACACATCGCCACTTCATCCTATTTTCTGCTGTCCTCTTCACTGCGTCTACAACTGCTCGTAAACTCATCTACTCCTTCGTAAACCATCTCCTACTGGTCTCTTCTCATTGGGATTCCACTCCAGCAACAGCCTGCATTGTGCGTTGTCATTCAACGGCCTCCTAAGTGTGTACCCGATCTATCTCCATTTTCTCTTACATATTTGCTGAGCGATCCACTCTTGAATGTTGGTATGTTCTTAGCCAGCCAGAGTTTCTTGTCGCTAATTTGTTCTGGCCGGCTGGCCATTTGGTCTTCAGTAGGGAACCGTGACGTGCTGTGCAAGTGTCTAACCTATACAGAAGCAGCGACTGACTGACTTAAAATTAGTAGTGAAAATACGAATCATGTTATTTGTGTTAATTGCAGAAGATTTCCAAACTAGCTTCAGATTGATGGAGGCGTATCTTGCATTTCTGATTCTGGCTTTGATATCCCCAGCTTTTCCGTCTGTATTAGGAATGGGAATATAAGAATAAGTAAACGGTGAGTTCGACTAATGAAATGAATGAAATGGTGATCATTTTCTTGAGAAAAACGTCTGCCTATGATGACTACAGAAAAGACAAGGATTGAATGCACTGATTTTCAATTCATAACAATAGTCTGAACTTTTCCACCGCTAATTTTCCAACTGTGTCCAGATGCCAAGATCCCCTTCCATATGACAGGTATGATCGGACCTTCGCTACCACACCCTGACTAGAATTTTCTATTTGGCCAACAAATAAGAGAGAAGCTGTCACATTGGGCCACATCACCATGCAAATGCTAGTTCACCTGCTCTTATGGAATTTTAGAAAATTAGCTATATTATGGGTTCACTCGATAATGAACACAACCCAACCTATCTACCAAAGAGAGAATGAAAGTGGATATTTAGATAGGTGAGAGAACATCTTATGAACTTATGACGATTAAATTCGATTAAACTTGTCATAAGGAGTGAGATCAAGATATATATAGTTAGAGATATCCGAAAATTTATAGCTAAAATATCTATTCAAAATCAGCACGTTCAATGTTTTCCTTGCCATAGCCATCATAACTCGTCTATTCTCTCAAAAATTGTAACAACAGAAGACAAGGGCCAGACAACAGAACGTTTATTACGGAAAATCAACACATATTTATAGATTTTGATGTACATTATTGTAGGTTCATGTTAATAGAAAATACAGTCTGTTGATTGGTTGTTTCTCACACAAAGTTAACCTTGCATCTCTTGTGGCTGTGTCAGTTCATCTATATGTTAACTGTATCCGCCTGTCCATCTTGACCTTGTTTTCACATTACTGACACTGACCTCAATTACTGTCAACCAATTTGGCTAGCAACCATCTCTCACCACAACATGACTAATATTTGATAAATAAACAATGACCTCAATTACTGTCAACCAATTTGGCTACCAACCATCTCTCACCACAGAATAACTTCATTATTTAATTATATTTGTTTTCCGAATTTCCTATATACATATTTGTATAATTGATATAAGAATAAAACTTGGGCACTGTGGTAGAGTGTAATTCCATTATGGGTAAATTTTTATTTTGATACAGTCTCACAGTGTTATACAGTAATATTTACTGATGACGTTTCGAGCACAATTTATTGCTCATAATCATATCAAGTTACTCACACAACTTCTTTCCTTCATTTATATACATGTGTGGAATCGACTAGATATTGGATTAAAATTCAATATGAGATAATGTACATTCAGAAATAATAGTACGAGTGTATATTTTTTTTTTTGTTTTTTTATTTGTATAAACCCATGTTTCCGCCAATGAACCACTGACACCGTGATGCTTCAGAAGGCTACGAACTGGTAGCCCACGGAATAGATGACCGTAGTTAAAAATCGCAAACATGAATAACATATTTCTAATAGGAATTAGTTCTCATCTGATTTAGAGAGCTAAACACATATTTACAAATAATTTTCGATAAACAGGAAAGAACAAGGAAGATGCATTTTGTAATTCGACTGTTGCAAATCTTGAACAACTCAACATCATATTGTAAAGGTAAAAGACGAAAGAACTTGGTGAAGGAATGTTTGTTAGCAATTAAGTACACCATTCCCAAAGATCTTTCGTGCCGTGCTTTTTCTGCCCTGCCTTCATATTGTGTTTCTTTGTCTTCTTTTCACGTCTCTCATGTATCTCTGAAACTCTGTATCATTTGCTTTACCCTGACATCAAATCTATCTCCTTGCTGTTTGATTTTGTATGTTGATGAACACCTCTGCATGTATATACTACTGGTATATCTTATCAGTAGCAAATGCCATAAAATGTTCATAGATAGTTCTACTATTATAAACGCACTTAAATTTTCTCCTCATCTAAAGTTTGTTAATCTGTTTTGGATGGTACTTATCAACCCACATTGTGTGAATAATAATCCGATTATTTCTCTTTTCAAACGATTAATAATGCAGATATTATTTAAGAGTGAAAAATGATTTCAAATCTGTTTTATTTCATGGTTAATTGGCTCACTGTCTGGATGTGAAACATCTTTGTTACTAGACTAGTTTAATGTTTGATAACCAGTTTTAAATTTGTGTGGTTGAGATGTCATTGTCATTCCTGTGTTTCTCACTGTAAACCATCGCCTAAGTGCGTGTCGATGGCACAGCTGTAGAGTGCTCACCGAACATGCAGGTGGTCCGGCCGATGAACTCCATTCCTTCGGTAGGCCAGTAACAAAACTGGTAAAGATGGAAGGTTGGGCACGAGACTAGCAACTCTATCCTGTAAAAATAAACACCACTGTTACAGGAACTTCAAGCCCCTAACTTGAAGCCCTATGTCCCACTGGGAACGTAAAGGAATGCAAAATAAAAAACCATCGCCTTCCTGATCCAGTAATGACAGGTGACAGTAAACTGTTGTGCAAAGAAATGAAACATGGCCCTACTAAAAGAAGGCATTTATCTATAAATCTTGTGAATGTGAGTTTGAGGAAAGCGTTTAGGTTTGGCTTTAAATAATTCTCAATCGTGCTTTCCCGGATGCCACAAACAATCTTGTTCTTCCGTATACTTTGCATATCTCCCATCCATTTCTTTTTTCTAGATTCTTCTCACTATTTTTGTATCCTTGTTTATTTGTGGTTTCATGAAATATGACAACTTGAACTGCTGCGCTTCGGTGCACAGTTCTATGTGAACAGTTTACGCATCTACATAATGTCTACTGAAGAGAATAGTATTGAAATGAAATGCCTTGTTGAAATTTATAATCTCTTATGGCATATATTTTTCAGTAAGCCTGTTAACTGAACATATTTGGCTAGTATCAAGACCTTTTTAACATTGTGAATGATATCTAAGCATTGTTTATATTTTATATCATGATCAGAGTGATGAAAAATAAGCTTCTTTGATATTATATAGTCATGTGTCGCTAAACTTTCACGCCTCTGTATGAATCATTCACATAAGATTCCAGTGTAAAGAACATTTTGAAACCGAAAGACTGAATCGCTGAAAAATATTTCAGGGCTTACCATATTCTGTATATAATCGTGACTTTATCTATTGGGTTAGTGAAGTGTCACCGGATTGCAGTAACGACGGTGGTTTTATTCTTACTCGGTGCAGTTTGCAACCCATATGCCCAACTTTCGCAGTCTATCTGGGTTTCTACCTGGTTGGTGAGATTTAGATATCAGTCACCCAGATACTGAATCCTGTAAAAAGTGAGTGATTGACAAGTATTCGCTACAGAAGTAATTAAATAGTTTATCTTCTAGCGACTGAGCCGTTCTCTCGAAATATCTTTTATTTTATTTGACAGTAAAATATAAGTCCTTTTAGTCAGAAATAACTAAGTTCGGCAGAGTTCTTCATAACACTATCTGAAGGTTGTTGTTATGATACTACTTCTACATAGAAAACAATAAAGGTAGTTTTATGAAGCACAAGAGATTCTATTATGGATAAGATTTTATTTTGTTAAAATCACACACTGTTATACAGTAATATTAGGTGATGACGTTTCCAGCACAAATTATAACTACTCATAATCATATCAAGTCACTCACAAAACGTTTTACTTCATTTATATTCATGTGTGGAATTGATTAGATATTGGAATAAAAATCAATATAAGATAATGTACATTCAGAAATAATAATATGAGTTTTATTCATCAGATACAATCAGATGGGAAATAAGATAAGTGATTTTACGGTCAAAATAAGTAACTTGTTAGTGTTATGATGTACTTGAATTGAAAAAGAATTTTGAGATTATTTATTATCCTCCTCTTATTTGACTGGTGGCATTAATATTTTCAATATCTCTGGTATTTGCATTGAGTCATTTCTGTTGCATGTATTGGGTGTAGACTCAATGAACCCGGCACGATTCAGTACTCTATCTCTCTCTCCACCTACCCACAACACATTTTAAAATTTTAACCCTCCTCCGCCATATTGTGTGGTTGTGTGTTAATGTGTGCAGTGCATCTGACATGTTTTAGGATTTCATCATTGGTTAGAGAATCATTGGAAAACCTGGGAGTACTGGACAGCTGTTTCGTCCTAGTTCAGGACTATTCAGAAGTATGCACCCACCGGGGTTCAAACCAAGGACCTTTAGGCTACAAGGCGAGCTCGTAGACCGTTAAGCCACTGGAACCTGATCGGATGGCCCATGAATTATACCTTCTGCCAATTCACGCTGAAGACTTGCCTTATTCGGGTAGGTAGTTTCCTGGGGTTGAAATGAAAAGTCGTGACCAGTAGGGTGCATCAAGTCGAGTGTAGGGACAAATACCCACCAAAGACATTGGCTAGCGGTTGCGCTTTGTCGTGATTCAGCAGAAGTAAGAATTCATGGGCCATCGAATCGTGTCCCAGTGACTTTATGCTATGTGAGCTTGGCTTGTAACCAGAAGGTCCTTGCTTCTAACCCCGGTAGGTGTTTAGTTCTGAAAAGTCCCAAACTAGGACGAAACAGCTATCCAGTACCCCAGGTTTTCCAATGATTCTCTAACTAATGTCAGCTCATGATGAAATCCTGTAATTAATCAAATCCCTACAAACCAACATTTGAATATCTGATGAGTCTGTTTTTCTAAGTACTAATCTTCGTGGGATCAACCATTTAGCTAAATTCTTATGTTCTGACAATCTGACTACCTCCGCCCGATCTAATAGTTTTCCCTATGTAGTTAGTTCACCTCACTCGCAGTCATTGCAAGGTATTTTGCAAGTTATATTATTTTTTCTAACTGGGTCAATCCCAAGGGTCTTTTAGCCTACCGAGCTTGTCTCTGAGCGATTTTGCAGGATTAAATGCCACTCTTATTGCTGCTTTGTTTAGAATCCTACTTAAGGTCTCAGGTGTCCCCTCCTTATATGGTAAAAGCGTAGATGTCTTATATTCTCGCTTATCTGTGTCATCATAATTTGTTTCACCACTATTTTTTGTGTGAGTGACTTTATATGATTATAAGCAATGATAGACTATGCTCGAGACGTCATCATCTAATATTACTGTATAACACTTTGTGATTTATCAAAATAAAACCTTATCCATAATGGAGTCATGCTTTGCCACAGTGCTCAAGTTTAATACTTATGAAAAAAGATTCTACATGTCGCGGTTTTTTAGAGAAGAAACGACTGAAGTAGGACGCTGTTTTAATTCAAACTTATTGCATGTTTCATTTCACCAGGAACTATTGTTGACTTGGTCTTCATATTTGCATGGGTGTTTCTTTAAATTCCTACATTCTGCATGATTAATGGTAAACGAGGTGACTGATATGAAGTCACCAGAAAAGGAAAGAAAAAAGCCTACTCAAATGTGTTTAGAAAAATACTGCTGTGTTTTAGTCATAAACATCGTGTGGACATTTCACAATCTTATTTTGGGACAAACAATTGCAGTGAACTGCATGTATTTTTATCTTGAAATTCATACCTCATGCAGAAAATCTTTCAACCAATGCCGGCATCCTTTCACCCGATAGCTGTATATTCACAAAAAGAAGATTCAAACTCCCCTCGAAATAAAATTCATCAAAATTAGTATTCATCAATTTTATCAAAACAATTTGAAAATTATTTCAGTACACATTGTTTTTATCCTCAATATTTTCAGTTTGTTTTCCATGTGAATGAGCTAAGTGTACGAATTCATTACAGGATACGAAATACACTTCACAAAGAAGTCATGCATTCTTTTAAGTAGCTCTGTGGTATAATCTCCATTCTACCCCTCTTCATTCATTTCTCTGACAAATTTGTCATTCTTGCACGAATTATAATTTTGGAGGTAACGCCTAGTTGGAACGTTCAATAATTCAAAAGTATTGATAGTTACTAAAAACTAGAATTACCCATTCATTTTTTCCCATATTTTCATGTAAATATTTGACACAAATAAAGTACAGTACTCCGTAACATATTCAGATGAAAGATGGATATAATTAGCAAAATCAGTGTAATGCCATATTGACTGTTTCAGTCGTCAATCTATCAAGCGTTAGTCAAGTAGCTCAATATCGCGCTTCACCTTATTGATGCTATACAAACAAAATCACAAGTATGATTAATATAGGGAGTAAACAGTATGCTTTAAAACCACACGGAGCGTGAAAGAATTTTAATAATTTCTGTGTCTCCATATTTAGTTGGATTTATAAGTAGTATATAAGCTGGTAAGATAATTAGGCAGTGAATGAAAAGCATTCAATCAATCTGATATCAGCCTTACTAATCAAACAAGTAAAATATTTACACATCAAATCAAGATGATTAATGCACCTGCTATCCAAGCACATTCAGTGCTGATACTTACTTTGAATCAAGGCCCATTTAACTAAAGATGCCTCCATTCAGCCGGTTTCTTTTGACTAATTTTAACAAACGAACAAAAAGAACGAACATATCGGTAGGATAATACGAGATGATTATATTTCATGGATTCATTTTCTTAATTTTTATTATTATTATGGTTCCCTTGGGTTCTGAGTGCAACATAAAGCCTCAAAAACACATATCTACTTTCTTCTATTCTTTGGCGTCCTGTCAGCTGGGTTCACGATTGCTCAAAATCTGTCATCTCTTTTCACATGACCTCCTCCATGTCAACCTGACACCAGCGACTCACTCTACGATACCCATGTGGATTCCGCTGGTGCGCTACGTCATTCGTTGGCCTCTTAGATGTACGCCCCAACCATCTCAATTTTCTCTTGCATATTTGTTGAGTGGTCGGCTGTTGGTTGGTTTTTTCCCAGCCACAGTTTCTTGTTACTGGTTTTCTCTGGCCTATCATTCGATCTTCAGTATGGAGCCAGCAAAGAAGACAACTGTTGATGGAAGTCTTCAACCTGTTGGAAATCCTTTCAGTGACACCCTGACTAGACTTCTGACCGATTTAACGTAGGTGCTGAAAATCCGATTGTTGTTCCTTATTTTAAGTGAAGATGATTTCCAAACTGGTGTCAAGTTGATCAAGGCGTATCTCGCCTTTCTGATTCTGACTGGCTTTGAAATGTTCGTCTTTCCAACCTTCCTGTAGTTGAAACGGTGATTCGTAAATAAGTGAAGGAGCTAACTTGTGTCAAATCTTTCTCGTTGATGGTGATTGGTACTGTTAGTTGGTATTGTTGTTCTTTGGTTATCTTCGGCACATCCGTCTTATCTATATTTACCTGCAATCCTATCTTCGCCACCAGCCTCTGCAGCCAGTTCGTTGATTTTCGCATGTAAGTCTTCGAGTTTGTATGACACTACACTTATATCATCTGCGAAATCTATATCTTCTGGAGTCTTTTTATCGGTGGTCCAGGGTATTCCTGAGCCCTCGCTTCAAAGGCATAGTTTGACGCATAATCCAGCCCACCACAGTTAAGAATATCATCGTTGATAATAGGCACACTCATTGTACTTCTACATGAATTTCGATAGTCTCTCTGAGTTTTCCGTACTGGATCACCTGACAAGTGCAACTGTGATGTAGGTGTTGAATGAAATTGATAAAAACTTGGACAATCCACGCCTTAGTCCTGAAGTAGTTTCCAAATTGGGTCTCGGTCAACGCTGTCGTTCTTCCCGAAGTCGATGAAGGAAGCTGAGGTAGAGATAGGTTTGACTGCCATTGTTCTGTGATGATGATGCGTAGAGCTGCAATTTGATCAGCACATCATTTGTCTTTCCTGAATACAGCTTGTTCCCAGAAGAGTTCTCTACACATTGCATCCTTTATTCTGAACTCTGCCAGCATTCATACTGACCGTGTCTAACCCAAGTAGCATTTACCCAACGTTGGACGATCTATTTGCCACAATGATGGCTTTTGTTGATAGGAAAAACAAGCCACATAATTCCGAAATGATGCTATAAGACAAAATAAATCAGTTTTATAAAACGACTAGTTATTCATTTTATAATTCATACTTAGAGGGGAGTGTAGAGTTCACATTTTGCATGGATAAACGAAATGAAAACAGACGAAATACAAGATAGAAAAACAGGGTGAATTTGTTAATAATATAATGGACAGTCTGTGACGTAGGGTGACGGCTAATATTTCACTCATCTTGATGTGGTTGTGTTCTCTGAGCTGGATAGTTAATTTGCGAAGCTTTCATCACCCTACTGGGTGACATCTTCAGCGCATACTTCAATTTGAAGTGAGCATTTAGATTTCTCCACGAGTTTATTATTCATCTCCCCTGGCAACCTTGGACGTGATTGGTTGTTTTTGTGTTTTCACACCTTCTAGGTTACTTGTATTGGAATTGATTGTTTCTTTGACTTGAACTTTGACCCTTTGTGTCTGAGGTTTCTTTGTTATCGGTTGATAAATTTTGTCTATCTCGATGTGTCTATTGATTGATGATTTACTGGAATGCCAAGCTTCTAAAAATTCTCTAGCATTCTTGTTGCTTCCTCTGTCTAATATTTGAACGTTGTCCCATTCGAATTGATGTCCGTGGTTGTCTGTATACAGTGAGTGATTTGAGGGAGTGGATATCATGTCTTTTGACAGCTAGCTTATGTTTGTGGATACGAAGACGAAGGGGGCGTCCACTTTGGCCAATGTAGTGTTTCTCGCAGTTGATACAATCTATTTTGTAGATGATGTTGGTTTTATCTTCCTTCGCTGTTGAGTCTTTTGGTTGACATAGAATTGAGTGAAGTGACTTTGTTGGTTTGTGAACGACATCAATTCCTAAAGGTTTGAAGAGTCTTGTAGTGATTTCTGAGATGTCCTTATTTATGGTAAGGCGATTTTCTTTGTGCTTTCCTTGGGGGCTTCTGGTCAGCTAGAAAAAACAACGCACACAACTCCACTCTCAAGAATTTAAGGCACTCAAAAAGCTGAAAAATAGGAAGGACATCGTCATTCTACCAGTCGGCAAAGGAAGAACAACAGTAATCATGGACAGAGAAGAATACACCAAGAAAGCTGAAGAACTACTCAAAGACGAGGCTGCGTATCAACAACTCCCAACAAATCCTATACAAACACAGGACAACTGCATCCAAAGGACCTTAAACAAGCTTATCAAAACTGGACAAATCACAAAACAAGGCCAATGGCGAATGAAATCCAGTGAACCAGTCTTACCCGGATTCTACGGCAGACCCGAAATACACAAGCCAAATATCCCGTCAAAGTTCAAGTCAAAGAAACAATCAATTCCAATACAAGTAACCTAGAAGGTGTGAAAACACAAAGACAACCAATCACGTCCAAGGTAACCGGGAGAGATGATTAATAAACTCGTGGAGAAATCTAAATGCTCACTTCAAATTGAAGTATGCGCTGAAGATGTCACTCAGTAGGGTGATGAAAGCTTCGCAAATTAACTATCCAGCTCAGAGAACACAACGACATCAAAATCATCCACGTGAGCTACAAATCTTCTCTATCATAT
Source organism: Trichobilharzia szidati (assembly GCA_944472155.2). Lineage (NCBI taxonomy): Eukaryota > Metazoa > Platyhelminthes > Trematoda > Strigeidida > Schistosomatidae > Trichobilharzia > Trichobilharzia szidati. The sequence continues at coordinate 64,669,727 of OX235277.1, read as the reverse complement.
CTAAATAGTTCAGTCAAATTGTGACACAGAAAAGCACTTGAGTTAATTTAGAGACTTCATATTAGGTTCAAACGAGTAAGAAGGAAAATCGAAATTATTTAAGGTTTTACGCAACAGAATCAAACTACACTATTGTAGTTTTACCTCACATTACTCTGTAAATCTGTTGGTTCTTTCTTTGTTTTTACAGACGTTCTACTTTCAAATACTGATTAAATCCCAGAGTGATTATAAAACTCTCAGAATCAGACTTAAAAGTTTGAAGGATAAGCACTTTTCATTCTCCAATTTTTGTTTTCAGTCTTTGTTTATCTTCGTCCATCACTAATTATTAAAAACAAGTTTTTCTTAAGAGTTTGTTTTTGATAGAGACAGAAAAACAACAACAGAAGTTACTAATAATGATGTTTCATACACTTTCAGTCAAATGTAGTATTGGCGTGTTAATTAAGATGGTATATCTTGAAAGGATATTCTATACGCCCCTGGGGATTCAGTGAGTAGTGATATTGTTCACTGCCTCAATAACGTCACGTCAGGTGTAATAGCATAACTTGTGTTCACTATCAGACAGTCATAACTGAGTTTAATTAAGCTTGACGTGTTATTAATTGACTACACTTTTCAATTAATATCTCAATAAACAATCAGCTTTTAGAGAACTTTTCTGACGTGCAATAATATGACCATCATTTTAAGTGTAAACAGACTTTCCAAAGTTATCAGAAAACTAGCCATAATACAAGTGCATCTACTAATACTTTAAATGGTGTATTCGACACTAAATTCCAAAGAATGTAAACAGGAAAAAGAAACCGTCACACTTAAATGTAGTTTCTTTCAAGCCTCAAATTTATCTTCTCTAACTTCTTGATTTATAGGATTAATTCTCCAGATTCACAACGAAAAGCTCAATGATGCATCTGAAGGCAAGGTTGACTTGCATCACCGTTGAGATCCGTGGTTGTTTTCGAGAGAGAGGTTCGAGAAGACAGAAATACGTTTGATTATAAGAAATACTTTTGCTTTACACAAAAATGTCTGGTAGACGTCAACGTCACGGATGATTTATTTCTAATATCAGACGTACTGAAAGATCGACACCAGAAAACTAACAAGCTGACATACGAAGCAGCGGAACTGCATCTCAAGTGAACACAGAGGAGAGAGGTGATGAAGTTACCTAGCCAACATTAACAAGCAGGAGTCACCATCAACAGAAGAAATTGTTGGGCGCTACCTCGTTCCGCTAATTCATACATCATTGTGTCAATCACGCGCAGCCCGGATTAGGACATCAAATACAGGATTGGAAAAGCAACAGAGAACTGCAACATCACTTCTGCACTCAGGGTCAAGAAAAAGATTCGGATTTTCAACAATTATGTCCAGTCATTAATTGCATATTGTTAAAAGTGTTGTGTCGCGCATTGACGATCATCGACACCTACATTTAGTAGCTGGATATGAAGATTTCATGATCAAAATTGATTAAGACATGGAACTTTGCCAACTTAGCAACCAGGAATCTACTGATCAGCAAGATGGTTTAAGAGGATAGCGATGCGGAAAAGAAAAAATCGGTGGACACAGTTGAGTGACATCACGTTTGCACTCACAATTTCACAAAGGACTAAAGTGAATCTATTGAGCGTTAACCACTGATACTTGATGTGGCTGTCGGTGAATCTGAACTCCTATCAATCAATGACATATATCGTCACTGCCAACCTGGCCATTCTTTCAGAGATATATTATGGTGACCCACTAGTGAGCATTACAATTATATGAGAAGTTCACGAGTCTTTGATTTTCACGTATTACACTGATTTTAGTGAGCTAATGCTCATTTTTTTCCCTCTAATTATTGGATTAAAAGGTTCAACACAGAATGTACAGGTATTGTACAACTAGCAATTTCATAACAAGTTTATTTGATAGCCACTGTAATCTACAATACATAAGCGTCTTATCAAACAAGTTCATGGAATAAATTCTGTGTAAATTCGTGCTAACTACAATTTGTTCTCCTTGTCAAATGAATGTAAATCAATCCAAAGTTGAAGAACAGTAGTTAGTAGTTGATGATTTTAAACTGACAGCGAAAATAACGGTTTTCTTTTTATGTTTATGCCATCAAACACAAGTCTACTGACCACTCTACCTAAATTCACTTAACAGCTGAAATATTAATAACTATTTCTTCATCAATTTCATCAGGTAATCCTTATCCTCATTGAAGATGGCATAATACCTAATAAGATATAATAATAATAACAATAGTGCAAGTGAAAAGCAACAATATGGCGAAAGAAGATGCATCAAGGATAGGACAAAGTTAGGTAAACATAGAGAAAACACAGGTGATAAAGATTCTTGATCAACAACACCAGACAACAATCAACATAAGCGGGAGGAATCTGAAAGACGCAACCTCCTTTACCTACCTACCTTCTGACCTAGGATGCATCGTTTCAACTGCACGTTGACGGAACTGATGAAGATATCGCAACGAGGATTGGGAGAGCAAAGGAAGCTTGCGATACTCTTCAGTCTGTTTGGATATCAACAGCACTACTCATCATGAAAATGAAAATAGGATCCGGATTTTCAACTAGTATGTGAAGTCAGTGCTACGCTACACGGATCAGAGACTTGGTGTCATGTCACGAAGTCCACTTCGAAAAAAACTACAAACTTTCAGCAACAGCTGTCTTCGCTCAATATCACTCGAGATCAGCAACAAGGATCTCTGGCAATGAACGAACCAATGCAGCAGGAACCGATTGTGCAACAAATATGCAGGAATATTTGGAGGTGTATAGGCCATACTCTGAGAAAACAAACGATCAAGTGAGTGACATCACGCGCTTGGCCATCACTCGAGTGAAACCCGACCGATTGGGAGGCGGCAAGTTGGTGGTCAGTGAAAGGGTGAAATGGAAGAGGATGGCATGCGAAGAGGAGACGGAGCCATGTGGACAGACGTGGATCTAAGTGAAAACGTTGGCGAAAAAACGTACCCAATGGAGATGTACTATTGAAGCGTCATGTTCCTCTAGGAACTAAAGGAAACAATAATAATATTAACAGCCTAATAAGACGAAAGCTGTGCAGTTAGAAACATGCAAATGTCACTGATTATTGAATGTTCTTTTGTAAACATCAAATATTATCACTGTTGAAGATCATAATAAATTGAGTAATATAGTTGTTTATTAGTCAAACAGTCCTTCAGGAAACAAGAGAAATCCCCTGAGAATTAATTGAAAGGCTCATTACTGAATAAGGAATATTCTTTCCGATAACGTGTTCCTCTTCCTGAGGTTCTACATCTAAATATTCATTCATAATAATGGAAGAATGATTGCTATTGACAACTTCAGTGATTTTAAAGGGTAACATCGAATCAATTAAATCCGAATTTCAAACGTTATGTGCAAATCGATTGTTGTTAATGGATTATAGTCCCACATATATTCCTGCGTTAATACGTATAATTGTAATACTAAATAGAACACCAATACTGCAAAGAAAATCATTACGAGTGACAACGAATGTATAGTAATAAATTCTCATGAGTCATGTTCACATTAAGTTCCATTTTGATTATAAATTTCATATGGAAAATTTTGTCTGATATCGAACTGTTGATTGTTTTTAACACACCTTTACTCGGCAACACTGGTAGAGATGTTCATGAGCACAAGACATCAAGTCTTCAGAACAACAGCCGATATAACTTCCACAAGCGCAGTTGTAGTGGTAGATACAATTAGAATTGGCTAGTCTAGGTACTTCATCTTTCAGAATTGAGGAATCACAACCAGTCGTGTGGAAAACATGGCTTGTAGTTTACCAGCAATAAAAGTTCTTTGAATACTTGTTAGTAATTTATTCACTAGGTGTGTCAACTTGAATTAAAGTCGTCTATAAAAAGGCTTCTTTTTACAGAACGATTATTATTATTCTTCTCTTGGTTTCCTAGTGGAACATAGGGCTTCAACTACATGTCTCCACTTGCTTCTGTCTTCTCCTGTACTTTTCACTTGCATCCATGTTAGTAAACACTGTTTCAACTCCTCTTCACACGATCCCCTCCATGTAACCCTTGGATGTCTGACTTCCCGCTTCCCTCCCCGGTTCCGCTCGAGGGCCTGACGCAAGATGTCAGCGAGTGTCCAATCCATCTCCACTTTCTCCTGAATATTCGTTTGTTCCCATAGTTTCTTGTTGGTGATTATTTCCGGCCGCCATCTGATATTCAGTATAGAGCGAAGACAGATGTTGATAAAGGCCTGCAACAAGCTGTGGGAAATATTCTTTGTGACCCGCCAAGTTTCTGATCCGTATAGCAAAAGTGACTTGACGTTTGTACTGAAAATCCAAATTTTGCTGTTGATGATGAGTGACGAAGATTTCCAGATTGTTTTCAGGTGGACGAACGTGTTTGTCGCCTTTCCGATTCTCGATTTGACATCCTCGTCCGTTCCTCCTGTATTTGAGGCAATACTTCTTAGATAAATGGAGATGGAGAATAGTCCCTATCCACTTTCTTTGTCGTATTTCTTGACGATCTTTTCTGGATAACTATTTTCATTTAAGGTGTCGTGTGCAACCCTAAGTTCAGTTTCAGTTACGTCTTTTGAACATATGGCTCTGACCCAGAAGCTGACGGTGATTGTTCAATTTTTTGTACTGGTGAGGAACAAGGCTATGAAAATATGTATATTGTGCTGTCCAAGTGCTTTTCCTATGCAAACTGCCCTCCATACTACCATTCAGTCTTCTTGTAAGAAGGACGTTTAGGCGGACTATTCTATTTTGACATTCCTCACACCACATGAATTTAATAGCCAAATAGACTTAATTGAACTGGGTTATTATTGCATACGTATCCAAATCGTTTTCACAAAGAATGAAGGTATCACTCATATACGGCAATAAAATGAGAATTTTTTTTGATAAAGTTGTTCAAAAGACCACTTCCTAGTTTGCGCAGAAGAAATGTGCCACTATGGCACCCAATGGGGAGCCACTTGCCATGCTGTCCACTTGTCTGTAAAGTGTGAGATAAAATTTAAAATAAACATTCTTTGTACACCCTAATAATAATAATTCTTTTAAGATTTATGTTGGAATGTCAATATCAATGAACTTGTTAGACACATGTTCACATATTTAGCTGACCGTTTATACTAGAGGTATATTTGTGAATGAAGATGTTACATCCAAAGATATCATGATTATGTTTGTTTTTTCTACGAATTCAAATACATCTTCGACGCTATGTTTCACTTTTCGCTCATGCGAATGTTTGAGAATATTCGCCAACCACTTTGCTAAAACATGGTAAGGCGAATTTCACATATAAATTGTTGGTCTTAACGGTATCCCTATTTATGTATTTTGTCGGCAGTATAATCTTTGCGTGTATGTACCTGTCTATCTGAATTCTTCAGATAAACTAACGGGAAATGTCTGTTCTTCCCTTTGTCTTTTCAAACGTCTGGTTAATTTGCTCTCTATTTTGTTACTATTTTATTTTTTATTTTTTTATCTTATAATAGCTTGATTCCACACAGTATTTTGGTACAATTATGAAATTTTCAGCATCTGATATCGGTAGCCCAAATTTAGCAGATATCAGGTGTGCGTCGGCGGGAGATCGAACCTCAGGACATGTGCATAATCGGCGAGAGTCCTAAACGCAGTGCCACCGACGCACTGAAATCTTTCTTCTCCTCTAGTCTTGGAACTTCATTTTGTCTTTGAATATATCATTCATCGTTTTTTGATAAAGTCACTTCAGTCGAACAGGACTGTTATTCTGTCATTATTGTGGATACACAACTGTAGGATCTGATGTTGAATTCGCCAATTTGCCCGAATCCCATACTTCTAAGTTCACGTTCATAATCTTAAAAGGAAGATAAATCTGCTATGATGGTGCGAGCTACATCACATTTAATATTCAATACTGTATCATGAAATGAAAATTGCTCAATTTTGTCACCAGTAGTCTGTAAACATCTTTAAAAATACACTTCTTTCTAGTTAAATCTGTGTGATGGGAATACTGACTTTGTAAATGACATGAAATAGAAAGTGTGTACAAAACATTTGGAAACTATTTCAGAAGTGTTTCCACAAACCAGTCAGATTTCGGTATTCTCAAAGTTTCAGGGAAATATATGTTATCTACTCAACGTGCCTCTAAGAGAATTTGGAACGGAAAGGCGTTCAACATTTGGTTTCAAACATCCTGATTTCCGATATGCCCAGTAATAGGTTTTACTGGAATTTGCATGTCTCACGAGTACTGCCACTTAAGGAAGGGGTATCAGGGGCTTAACTTAATATTAAATGATAAGGCTGCCATTACAGAGTGGTATTTAAACCTATCAACAGAATCAGAAATAAACTTTGTCGGCTTATTGACTGAGTAAACTCAGTCAGGCAAAGAAACGTAGTTAATTTAGTGACTGTGAGATTAGTTAATCAGGTCGAACTAATAAACTGAAGTCATTTAAGTTATCAGAGGGTAGAAATTTAGCCAGATTTACAGTGGTTTGTATCCTATCTGTAGGTTAAGCAGCCGAGGAAATGACGCAACTATTGCATTGCATTTACTTGCTAGCAATCACAATATGATAGGGTAGGGTAAGCTGTTTCAAGGTAACAAGGTGTGCGGAGAGTGATTAGTCACTGAATTTCTGTTCATGAAATGAACATTCGTTTGTCTTGCAGTTCATTGCTCTTCAGAACATCCACCCACATTGTAACACTTAATGAAAGATCCATTTCGTAGTAAATTCCTCCAGAATGGAACAGAAACTATTATAGTAATGGTCACTTGCATCATTCACAGTCTACACTGAAGTATCTGTTTCATTAATCAATATTTCTGCAGTATTACGAAACTCTTCAACTCTCACGAATAAATATGAGTTAAGTTTATTTTATAACCATTCAGATTTCTGCCAGAACGAATTTCAAAACCTACGTTGTATAATGTATCGCAATATGTAAATATATTATTATTGGTAATGTAAAATCAATTCAATTCCCATCCTTGAATCAAGTCAGCCTGTCCTGGATCAGCCTAGCATTGCTGCAACCCAACTATCCATGCCTAACGTGTCTATCTCCCCTTGTGTAATGAACTGTGTGTGTAATTTATACATCGATCCGTTTAGTCAGACCGTTGAACTCATGACCCAATCAGAGTATTTTGTGGACTGTTATTTTCGCCGACTCATGTCTTACTTTGTACTACTCTGTCTAGTTTATCTTATTCATTGATCTTCATTTGTATCAGGCTACCTGGTTAAGTAGCCAAATAAATTCTATCTTTGTGCCTATGCTCTATCTATCTCTTAACCGCTCTCTGCTCTATGCCCTGCCTTACTTGGGTTCATTCTTCTACTGACTGCTTACCTGAACGGTCGTGTCTGATTCCGGCTAGTTCGCAATTTTCGCTTTACCGTTATTCCCCTCTGATAGCGGTATCTTGCTTTCTATTAAGCATTGCGTATTGTACTCTTGAAACCGTTAAGTACTGTAAGTGCAATATCACTTAAAATTAAGTCACGCGTAGAAACAGTGACCGGCTTTTTGTTTTTTCGGGACCGGGATAGCCTTTATCTACGCGTGACTTAATTTCAAGCGATATTGCGCTTACAGGTAATATGGAAAATATATTTATTTGAATTTAAGATTTTCCCGTAGATTGACTGAACCGAAGTGCTCGGTCTCAGGTTGACATTTCGGCTTCTTGTGTATATGCTTCAACGATGTCTGAATATATAATCAGAAGTTAACTGGTGGATAGTGACTCGGTGGGAACATCATCAATTATCGCGGAATGCAGGTACATCCAGTTTGACGAGTCGCTAATAGGACGAAATGCGCATCCTGGATTCCACTGCTAGTCACCATCCACCAATTAACATATGATATGGAATATAGTCATGAGTTCATGTGTATTGAAATAGCCTTAAAATTCATTCAGAGAATCAAAGTTTGCTCATAAATATATATATAAAGCCTCCTTTACTGTCAGGTGTTCTCAGACCATATCACAGCAGCTTTGATTTTCTCTCACTCAGTGTTCATTCCGTTATATCGCGCTGATGAAACATTCATGAAATACCCACTTATACGCGTTGCGCTTATGATCCAGTAGCATAGCTGAACAACTCGTTGCTATTTGAGTCTCTAAGCGGTAATTTCCAGTTTTAGTGGGGACGCGGGTGCATCCATATTCTGATGAGTTGTGTACAGAATGAAATTCGCCTCCTCTTCAACTCATCTTTCTCTCCCGCTCTCTCTTCAATGTCGTAAATCAAGTTCAAAATTATTTCTTCACCATCTATCCAACATTTAGGTTACACAAGTGAAATACTTTTTTATTGCAGAGAAGCATTTCTGTAAAACTCAAAGTTTTGTTTCTCTGTAGTATTCGCATATGTTCACTGAAACAGTAATAATGATAATAATAATAAATACTATTTTGTTTACAAAATGAACAATCTTCGGCTCACACGAATGAAAGAGACGTGATGATTTACTTCTTTTGGTATAATGTGATGTAAACAGGAGAGAATTGGAGAGAGAAAATAATCTTATCAACACATACCAATTTCTTTACTTCTCTGTTTTCATTCTCTCCTCCTTGTGTTTTCTCATAAGGTGAGTAGTTTTCCCATCAACAGGGGAAATAAAACACAAAAAAAGAAACAGTGAGTAGTGAGAAGAAAGTAAGAGAGAGATTTCACAAACAGAACCTGCTCGGAAGAAATTAATTCTTTACAGAAAATGAAATTAGGGCGTGCATGCAACACAACAGTTGAATGTAAATACACAAATAAAAGGAGAAAATAGATTTATGTTCATATGTTGATCAATAATAATAATAATAATCTAGAAACTAGCGGAACAAATTGCTTTTATTATTATTATTACTATTGTTATTATTATAAATTCTACGTCTTTTTATATTTCTTTTTCAATGGCTATTCATGTGAGAAGGGAACGACGCTGGATAATAATAATAATTTGCTTTATTCCAAAACAGTACATGCGATACAGAATGGAATTCTCAGCATTTTTACTACAGTATTGCATTCAGTTAGTACATTATCAATAAATAGAATTCTACATAGATTGAGGAAATCTCAGTTCATTATTACAACAACATATTGTCATGTCGGTAGCAAAGGAAAAGCTGAAACAGTGTTTGAAGGTGTTACAAAAGTAGTAGCTGTCATATTTACTGGACTAAGCTAGAGAAAGAAACAAAGCAGCACATAACGGAAAAAGAAGAGAGAGAAAAGTAAAAGAAAGAAAGAAAATGTTGTACCTAATGATGATGTGGGTTGGAAAGACGAGATCCAGTTGTTCTACTGACTATTTAATGAGTCATAGATATCACGCCTAATGCTTTCTTTATCACACAGAACACGAGCTAAGTAGGGTATGGTTGAGTTTTTGTACTTGCTGGTGCGAGCATATAGTTTTCTATATTGGCTTCTGGTTTTACCTGATGAGATGTAAGGGGAGAGTTGTGAGTGAAGAGGGTGGTGTGAGTTAGATAAAATGGACTTAGCCCATTTTTCACATGAGTCCATGTGCCTGTCAACCAGAATATTAGCAAGCTGGTTATGTGGCACGTTGCTCACCCTGCTGACAACCTTTAAGATCTTGCGTAATAAGGCATAGTCTTTCTTCAGTAGCCCGGGAAAAACTAAGGGGGAACAATAGAGAATAATAGGCAGGATGCGAGAATTAACGAGTTCTAGGAGTAAGGGTTGGGTAATACCAGAATGTTTCAACTTCTTGATATAGAAGGTAAGACGGAATATTTTCTTGGAAATTGCTAAGATATGAGACGACCAGGAGAGGTCAGCAGATAAAATGACACCTAGGTATTTCATTTCCGATTTAGTTTCTATTTCAGTGCCGTCTGTGTTGCATACCTCGTGAGAGCCAACCAGTTTGTTTAGGTCGGATTTATGCCTAAAGGTGAAATTCACTGTTTGGCATTTGGAGGGGTTTAGGGTAAGACCATTTTCCTTGGACCACTGGCTGATTTCTGACAGAAAGCCATTAGGTTTACAGCAGTCGCTTTGACATTTGATAGGCAAAGATACAGACAGATCGTCAGCGTATTTGACAAAATTAATGTCATTTGAAGATGGTAAGTCATGTAGAAAGAAAGAAAAGAGAAGTGGGGAGAGTACAGCGCCTTGGGGGACACCGGCTTCAGTGAGTACAGCAGAGGACGATTTACCTTTGTATACGGTGTACTGCATTCTGTTTGAGAAGTAGGAATGCAATCAGTTAGTGACCCAAGACTCAGTTTTCGTCAAAGAGAGCTTATTTAGCAGGAGACATCTAGGAACAGAGTCGAAAGCAGAAGTGAAGTCAAGAAACGTGCAGCGGACGTATTTGGCACCTTTATCTAATGATGAGACGATGTTGTTGTGTAAGACAGCTGCAGCGTCTAATGTACTCCCACCCTGTCTATAGGCGAATTGTTTGGGGTCTTCGAGGTTTTTAAGGGAGGGTTCAAGTTTAAGAAGTATTAGTTTTTCCATAAGCTTTAGAAACGGGGAAGTGATGGCAATGGGTCTGAACTTTACGTTCTTGCCGTTTCCAGGTTTGGGGACAGGGACAATTTTGATGTCTTTCCATGCATCAGGTACGATATTTTTGGAGAAAGAAGCATTTAGGATGCTGGTTAGTGGAGAACACAACACATCTGCACATTGTTTTAGAACATAGGCAGGTATACCATCAGCACCAAGGCTACGTGAGGGTTTGAGCATTTTGAGACATTTTAGAACATCGAGAGTATTAAAGTCATGAAAGTTTTCAGCTACATGATAGGTAACATTAGAAGTAGTTAAAGTAGAAGGACAGCGTATAAAAGACTGATTAAGAGCATTAACATCATAAGAGAGAAAAGCATTACAACGCTTACTATTACCAGTAATTTCATTAAAAAGTTTCCACATGCTGATTGGAGATTTACATGATAAAAGTGTATCATTATAGATAGCATTAAGATTTTTGATTTCAGATTTGATCTGAGCAGTGGTAGTGCGGAATGTAGCAAAGAAACAGGAGACACTTAGCTTTTCTTATAATTTAGATTGTATGTGTTACAGTAGAGCTTTGTTTGCATTCACAATTTTGTGAGATGTAGTTGAAAGTGGCTGGCAAAGAGCTATTTATCTATCTTTTTCGTCCTTGCTGATATTCTTTACTACGGTGTATCTCAATTTCGAAAGAACTAATGTCCACTGAGAGGGACGAATCCAATTCATCCACTGATGGAGTCAAAGACTCGACGGATGAGCTATTCGAGTTCATGATTGACCTTAGTGAGACATATGTACCTACAAACATTGCTTAATTCATACTTCAATGCTGAGTGGTAACATGCACGAAAATGAGGTTGCCTCTAGATTACTACTCATCCACCTACTTTCAAAAGGCGCCCTGAACAGCTAATTGAAAGGATGAGTGCTCAGTTCTAGTCTTGTTGCGAAGAGGACTATTCAGTGAGGATGCTGTCATGTTACACGGAAAACGAAAGAACTACAAAACAGTTGCTTGTCGCAATTCACTTACGTTGGTCTTGAACTCATGAAAATTTCTCCTAATGTGAAAAAATTTACTACTTTTCTGAAGTTAACTTAAAGTTATTTTTTGCACGGAGACACAAGTGTATGCCGTTATATACAACTGACTGATTGACATAATAATAATAATAATCTACTTTATTCCAAAAACAGAAGGGAATTGTCAGCATTTGTCACAATATTGCATCTGATTTACTCAAAATATAAAGAAAATTAAGAATAAAAACAAAATTAATCAGAGGAATTAGTCCACATTTACGACATAAAGTCAAAAATATTCGAAGCACGAATTGAGATTATTAAATATAATAGTAATAATAATAACAGTGAGTTTGTTTCAAACGGCATTGTCGATTCAGTTTGGGAACTGTAGCATATAATAGATTATTGGATCTAATGTTCTGTTGATATAGTATAGTGAGGGGAAACACAAAATTAACAGTTATAATACAGCTTAAACTTTGTACATTTTTATGGGAAAAAAATAAACAAAACAAAAAACTGAGAGGATTATAAATATAAGAAATACAATAACAATAAAGTTTGATGCTTTAAGGGTGGAGGAAATGGTTTATTTAGTGGTGCTAAGAAGGTTAGTTAGTTCATGCCTAACACTATTTTCATCACATAAAATACGTGCTAAATATGGTATAGTGAAATTTTTATACTTAGACGTACGTGCATAAAATCTTACGAAAAGACTTCTTGTTTTACCTGAGGAGATATAAGTTTGGAGCTACAGGTAGAGTGGGTGCTCACGGTCTGACAAAATTCCTTTAGCGAATTTTTTGCATGACATCAAGTACCTATCAGTGACAATGTCAACGATATGGCCCTACGGGATACCACTCGTCCTACCGACAGTCTTCAGAGTTCTGCGAAGTATGATATAGTCTTTTTTAAGTAATCCAGGAAAAATAAGGGTGAGCAGTAAATAAGAATAGGTAAGATGCACGAGTTGACAAACTGTAAGAGGAGGGGTTGAGTTATGCCTGAGTGCCATAACTTCTTAATGTAAAAAGTCAGACGAAATATTCTTTCAGAAATCACTGAGACATGAAAGGACCTGGATAGGTCAGAAGAGAGAATTAATCTAAGATGCTTAACTTCAAACTTGGTTTCTATATCAGTATCATCAATTTTGCAAGGACCATAGGAACCAACGGCTTCATTTAACTTTCATTTATATCGGAAACTGAAATTAACAGTCTGACATTCGGAAGGATTAAGCTTATGTCCATTAAACGAAGACCATTTGCTAATTTCTGACAGAAAGCTGTTCATCTTAGTACAGTCTGGCTAGGAGTTGACAGACATTGAAATAGTGAGATCATTGGCATACTTAACAAAGTTCATTTCATCAGAGTGAGGCAAGTCGTGCAAGAAGAAAGAGAACCGAAAAGGAGAAAGGACAGCGCCTTGAGGGACACCAGGCTCAGTAAGTAATGAAGTGGACGACTTTCCCTGACATACAGTGTATTGCTTTCTTTCTGAGAAATAAGAATGCAGCCATTCGACAACCCAACATTCAGTTTGAGTTTCAACAACTTTGTTTAGTAAAATGTCCCTTTGTATTGAGTCGAAAGCAGATGTGTAATCTAGGAAGGTGCAGTGAACAAATTTAGCCCACTTGTCTAAGCTGGAGACAATGTTATGATACAAGACTGTAACTGCATCTAAAATACTTCTACTGTGTTTACAGGCGAATTGTTTAGGATCGTTAAAGGCTTTAAGTGAAGGTTGAAGATTAATTAAGAGTAACTTTTCCATAGCTTTTAGAAAAGGGGAAGTAATAGCAATGGGTTTAAATTTAAAAGACATGAGTATTTTCATACTGCCCACACCAACTGGTGATGCTACTTAGATAGGCTGAACTAATTCAAACATCAGATGGTCATTTTGATCATCTAGAGCTAATCTCATTAGCGCGATACCCAAAACACTTGATTGGATTACAAAACATCGATGCTTTGATACGTTTCGTATTCACCGGAACTCTTCAAATTTATGCAGAGTGAAATATACAGGCTAAAGAACCATTGGAAACCAGGGAGTACTGGACAGCTGTTTCATCCCAATTTTTTGAGAATCATTGCCAGTACGCAACCAACAATTCGTGAATTGACGCGACACTAACCACGAATTGGTAGAAGTTCGAATTCATCAACTGGTCATTGAATCTGGTCCTAGTGGCTGAATAGTATACGAGCTTACCTTGTAACTGGAGTGGGTTCGAGTCCTTTTAGTAGGTGCGTCCTGCCAATGATTTTGATACCAAGATGAGACAGGACTCCAGTACTCAGGTTCTAGTTTTCAACGGTCCTTTAACTTATATCAATATGTGATCAACTCGTAAAATCCAAACCAATCCTTGCAAACCAACTTAGGTAAATATTAGGGAAGAACCATTCAACAGAATGTCTTCAAAGAGTAAGAGACTCTTTTCAAGAATTTGTAAACTTGATAACATCTATGTATTTGTTACTCTGATTCTTTAATCATTTACAAAGATAACTTGAATTTCCCATATGCTGACTTAATATTATTTTTTTTCCTCTTGGGTTCCTAGTGGAATATAGGGCTTCAACTACACGTCTCCACTTGCTTCTGTCTTCTGCTGTGCTTTTCACCTGCATCCATGTTAGTCCATACTGTTTCAACTCCTCTTCACACGATCTCCTCCATGTCACCCTTGGACGTCACACTCGCCGCTTCCCATTCGGATTCCACTCAAGGGCCTGTCGTGTGATGTCACCCAACGGCCTCCTCAGCGAGTGTCCAATCCATCTCCACTTTCTCCTGCATATTTCTTGGGCGATTGGTCTTTGTTTTGTTTGTTACCATAAGTTCTTGTTTGTGATTCTTTCCAGCCATCTGATATTCCGTACAGAACGAAGACAGTTGTTGATAAAGTTCTGCACCAGGCTGTTGGAAATATTCTTAGTGACCTGCCAAGTTTCTGATCCGTATAGAACAACTGACTGACTTGACGTTTGTATTGAAAATCCGAATTTTGTTGATGCTGAGTGACGAAGATTTCCAGATTGGTTTTAGGTGCATGAATGTGTTTCTTGCCTATCGGATTCTCGATTCGACATCCTCGTCCGTTCCTCCTGTAGTTGAGACTATTCTGCCTAGATAAGTGAATAAAGTGACCTCTTTCAAGTCCCTCCCGTTGATGGTGATTGGCGCTGGATGTTTTTGCTGCTGTCGTTGTTGTTGATTGTTTATTTTGATAACTTTCGTCTTTTATATGTTCACCTGGAGTCCTGTGTTTGCTGCTTCTTCGACCGGTTTGTCGGTTTTCGCTTGTAAGTCTTCGATTTTGTGTGTCATCAAACATAAATCATCTGCGAAATCCAGGTCTTCTAGGTTCTTCACGTCGGTCCAGGATATCCCTGTCTTCTCGTTTCCCACTCTCTGACGCATGATCCAGTCCACCACAATTAGGAAAATCATTGGTGATAATAGACAGTGGCCTTGTCTGACTTCTGTGTGTACTCCAAACGCTTCGCTGAGTTTTGCGTTGTGGATCACTTGACATGTGCCGTTGTCGTACAGCTGTTGAATAAGGTTGATGAATATTTGGGGTACGCCGTAGTACTCGAGTAGTTTCCAAATTACTTCGCGGTCAACG
Source organism: Trichobilharzia szidati (assembly GCA_944472155.2). NCBI lineage: Eukaryota > Metazoa > Platyhelminthes > Trematoda > Strigeidida > Schistosomatidae > Trichobilharzia > Trichobilharzia szidati. The sequence goes on along the minus strand of OX235277.1, from coordinate 64,654,439 downwards.
CTGTCGAAGGCCTTCTCAAAGTCTATGAAGGAAGTTGAGGTAGAGATTTGATTGCCATTCCATGCTTTGTTCGATGATAATGCGTAGAGTTGCAATTTGGTCAGAACATGATTCGCCTTTCCTGAATCCAACTTGTTCTGGTCGGAGTTCTGTATCCAGTGTGTCCTGTATTCTCTTCAGGCGTATACTGAAAAAGCAATCACAAAATCACTTTAGGTGATATGAAATCTATCTAATATATGATTTTTTTAAATTTCGCAGATATTCTGAAAAATAGTCGATTATTACCCTAGTAAAACAATGTGGTAAATAAAAGTGAATAACGGAATATATCGGTCATCGGAGCGTTTTTGTAACTCAATATCACTGGTAGCAAAACATTTCATAGATGGTTCGAAACTTTGGTGAAGACTACTAACACTGTCTATGGTCATTAGGTCGTGATAAAATCCTGCAATCAACCAAACATAAGCCCTGCTCTGATGCTCACTGGCGACTGCCTACATTCAGCCTGTCACCTGAGGTTCTGCTGGGGAGCCGTTAGCAGTAGGGTGCAGCAAGTTAAAAGTGAGGCAGTAACTCATCGAAGAAGGCATTGCGAAGTTGTTGAGCTATGTCATGAATTGTCAGAAGTTAGAATTCATGAATTGGCCCTTGGATCGAGTCTCAGTGACCCCTGAATTCTAACTTCTGCAAATTCAAGACATAGCTCTACCACTTCCCAATGCCTTCTTCGATAAGTTACTGCCTCACTTTCAACCTGCAGCACCCTACTGGTCACGGCTTCTCAACAGAACCTCAGCTCACAGGCTAAATATGGCCAGTTGCTTGTGAGTATCACATCAATTTTCAAGTATTGGATTTTGTAGGGATTTTGTCCTTTTGGTCGGAGGATTTCATCATGACCTGAAGGTGAGGCAGTAACTCATCGAAGAAGACATCGTGAAGTGGTCGTGTTATGTCGTGAATTGGCAGGAGTCAGAACTCACTGACTGGCCCTAGGATCGAGTCCCAGTGCGGTAATGGTCCTCGAGCCTTGTAACCGGAAGTTCCTGAATACGAACCCTGGTGAATGCGCGCTGCTGAAGAGTTCAAAACTAGGATGACGAAACAGCTGTCATGTACTCCCAAGTTTTCCACTGGTTCTCTGACTGATATCAACTCATGATGAAATCCACTAAAACGTCAAACAAAATCCCTAGGAATCACAACATAAAAATAAGTAGGATCGTTTTCAAGAATATCACAAATATTTTTGTGGTATTAGGAAGCATATGCTGTGATAGATTTTACACAGAAATAGGATCTCACTTTGTGAATAACTAGTTTTATCTTACTGCTATGCATAGATCACGTAGCGTAAATACCTTTGAGTGGTTCAGTCATATTCTATTTAGATCTTAATAAAAGAAAAATAATTTAAAACTGTACATTCCTTGTATGTGTGTACAAGTATTTCTGCAGAAGTCCTAATATCATAGCTTGTTTGGGTATGTTGGACTGAAGTGCTTTACATATTTACCATTCTTCTTTATTTGCAAACACTAATTGGCAGAGTTTTCCCGATACACACAATATTTATCGTGCAAGAGTCAGTTTGTCACATATTTCCTTGATTTCTGCATCACAAACTGACGTAACTAAGACGATCACTGAGAACCGACGAGTACTGAACACCTTCTCCGTCCTGGTTTAGACCTTTCCAGTGCTATTAAATCAATTATTGATCCGCAGGGTTCCCAGTAGGTACCGTAGAGGTGCATTTTCGAATAGTTTCAAAGTCTGATCAAACAGCGTTGAGGTATTCATTGGTTTTCAGTAATTCACTAATTGATGTCACTTAATAGACCTGCTCCCAATCGATCAAATCTTTGTAAATCAACACTTGAAGAGCAATCTAATGTTCAATAGCAGCTGACTATATGATAGTGAGAAGTTGTGATCAGTGGTCATCAGCAAGTCTAGTATGACGTCATGGCCAAGTGAAGATTCCACTCCAGTGGCTGCATGGTTAACAAGTTCAAACAGTAGCCTTGAGGTGCTGAGTCTCATCCCTAATGAGGTCACCGATATGTACTGCTGAAAGGGAGCTCCCACTTCCATGAAAAAGATAGGCAGCCTTTGTAATTTCTTTGTGGTTATCGAAGTGATATTGCAACGTTATCATACGTGAAATTATTCAGATAACTTTCAATAGTTGGTTTGTAGGGATTACAGTTGTTTTGTCGTCAAAACAAATCTAGCCCTTACAAACCAACCATTGAAAATTAAACCTGATTCTCACTAGTTACTTGCTACAGGACGGAGTTTCCTGAAATTCTAGTGAGAATTCCTCACCAGTGCGAGGATGGAGTTCACGCTCATAACATTGGTTGGTGATCGCGCTAAATCGGGGATTAGTAGAAGTTCGGATTCATGAACTGGCTATTGAATCGGGTCCCAGTGGCAAAATTGTATACGAGCTTGCTTTGTAACCGAAAGATCCTGGTTTAAAACCCCTGTAGTGGGTGCATACTGCCAATGAGTCGCAAACAACTTTCCAGTACTTCCTGGTTTTCAGTGATTCTGTAACTGATATCAGTCCGTGAGTAACTCGTCAAAACTAATCAGATACCATCAGATAAAAGTTTGAGTAATTAAAGGAGGGAGGGTGGTGCATGCTGATCAGCAGATTTGGTAGTGGTCACAAATGTGAATCGCTCCGATCTGTAGGACAGCAACATGCATTGTTTTGGCAGCTCGAGAATTAAACATGAGTTTAGATACTGAATGTATAAAAAAAATTAGACTTTAAAAAAAGTTTAAAAAACTAAAACAATAATGACTATACAGTTTTAGCTTGTAAAAAAAATAATGCTTTCGCTCCTAACATCTACAAGCCTGCTCAGTTTCTTGTCAAGATGTTATCCCATGGACCATATACAAGTTCGCCAGACATCCTACAGGTCACCATATCAAACAGGTTCTAATCCTTCTAGCCACTTCTCTCTGAAATGTCACTTATATACTTCACGATAATCCTTCTACCTAATTACTATTATACTCTATTTTATCTCAACTTCCTAGGCCTTTAGTTAAGCTGAAATTTACTCTTTTGATTTTCTTTTTTTTTCATTCACACCCTTCTCTCGCATAAAGTTCGGTTGCTCTGATGGTAAAAAAAAACATAACAGCAGCACTTATGTTTGAGAATAACTTTATTTTCATACAAAACGTCATAGTTTTCTACGGTAAGACCAATATGGTTAGCATCATATATTGCAAATGTGCACTATCATATCAAGTACTGTATAGCTTATTCTTGTAATTTTCTTGTAAATATACTTCCAATAATGTATTATTCATGACTGCATTTTATACCACTTTGTAGCTGTGCAGGATTTTCTCCTCTTCCTGAAATAGCGTTCAAGCACGTGGGGTCACAGTACTCAATCATATATATATATTTTGTTTATCGATGGGCCATTACTATCATCATCAGGAAATGGAACGAAGTTCGGGTTGTCTCGCTCAACTTCGATGGAGACCTTCGTGAAAGATTTACAAATTAACAATAATAAGAATCTGTTCCGATTGCTTGTACTATATAATTCAACAATTTGAACTTTAAAAAAAACTGATAATGTATGGTAATTCACAATTGTAATTCGTAACATAATTGATCGTGCCTGTAAAAATGGCATGCATTTCATGTAAACTTACCTGTTTATATGAAATATAAATTATTATTATTATTACTCTGAAAAGTGAATAATTCAAACCATGTGTATAACTCAGTAGTGTAAAATCAAACTTTTATTTTCACTAGACTGGTTCTTAAATACAATTATCAGAAAATATTTCACTGTGATGTCAGTATTATCTATCTTTGAATAAGTACAGCTTACTTTAAGCGTAATGAAATCTCGTGTTCGTTTACTGGATAGATGTCAACATAGAATAGCATGGAATTTCTTGTATTTGCTCAATTATTATTACAATTATTTAAATAATGTATGCTTACTGTTTTTTTTTCCTTTTGGGAAACTAAAAGCTCATCTACGTATTTAACAAAACAAGCATTGTATGAGGACTGAAAAAAACAGAACAGGAGAAAACTTCTGTTTTCTAACAATTCGTGATTTCTATCAAACTAAACTGCGTAATTCCAATCAGTGATATTGATTATTTATAAAGTTTTCATTTGACTAGTATTCGAATCTTACGCATCTGTAGGGAGTTGGATTAATTTCAATGAAGACTTCATCGTGAACCAACATCCCCCAGAGGGATCATTGAATACCACGTCGAGCTGAATTGGATATTCTTCAAAAGCGCCAAATCACAAATCGATTAAAAGTTAGATTCTACAGACTACTGATATTCAGGCGGATAATATGAATGGTTATTGAGCTTGCCATCATAATCAGAAGGTATTCAATTTGATTACTGGCCTGGTCATTATTGTGTAAAGATGAAATATCTCAAGTAGAACCAAACAGCTATTCAGTGTTCTTCGGTTCCAAATGATCTCCAACTGAGGTCTGTTCGTGAATATATTTACATTGCAGCTATTATTATTATTTTTATTCCGTTGAGTTCTGAGTGGAACAAAGGGCTTCAACAACAGGTCTCCACTTTGTTCTGTTTTCTGCCGTCCTCTTTACCTGAGTCAAAGATTGACCAAACTCTTTGATCTCTTCCTGACAGGAACTCCTCTATTTCACCCTAGCACTGACAACCCACTCATCGGTTCCCAATTGAATTCCACTTTAGCGATGGCCTGGAGTGCTATGTCATTCGGCGGCCTCCTCAATGTATGCACAATCCATCTACACTTTCTTCTACATATTTGTTGAGTAATCGGCTCTCGCCTGTTGGTTTGTTCCCATAGTTTCTTGTTTGATCTTCAGTATGGAGCCAGGGAAGCTGCAGGTGTTGATGAAAGTCTGCAACAGGCTGAGCTGACCAAGTTTCTGAAACATTTAGAATAACTGACTGACTGACTTCACATTTGTGTTAAAATGTGAATCTTGTTCTTTTTGCTGAGTGTGGAAGATTTCCAAATTGGTTTCGATGGTTTTTTGATGAAGGCGGCTAGCGAGTATTAAATTGGCAGGAAGAAAGCAACATGTTTTGTGTTAAATTACTTTGGTCCATGTATTTTTCATAGGTTTGATCGAATAAACCGCTCACTGGTAACGTCAGCGACATCGTCACAGGGTGATAAGAATTCAAGTTTAAAAAAGCAAGGGAGTTTCTTTCCAGTTTGCAGATGTAACCTGCTGACAACTGTCAACAAGCGAAAATAGTGTACCTTGGTCTTCTTACCGACTGTTACTTAAGGAGACATACTTAGTCAAAAACTGTCGTCATCACAATGATCTGTTATTCAGACAAAATTATTTTTCATAAATGGTTTCCTTATATGGCTTTTTAAATACCTTTTTCTAATGCTCATTGCACAATGATAATTTATATATCATATGAAAAATAATTATCACAGTTGCTAATAATATCACTGACAGGTCAATAATCCCCAAATGAGTTAAGCACAAGAGATTTGCGTCAGACAATATATATTTAATAATATTGAAATCCATAGAAACACAGTGTTAAAATGTCAGTCTAATTTTCCATCAATATACTGCACATATATCAACCTAGACTAATGATAGGACTGTCGTCCGTTTTCCACTTAATAACCAGACGATGAATATAATTCATTTTAGCATTCGATTGCATTACAGCCTGTATAGTAGATTATTGGATCTTCGTGGACATTGGGGTCGTGAACTAAAGAACACACGAAGAGACTTAGGTTTCAAAGTCTCTGAAATACGTCAATATAACAACCAATATCCAAATATTCCAGTCATGATCGCTGGGATCTAATCGGTGAGTTCTTCTGTTTACCTTGTCACACTTCCGCCTCAGAAATAACAGACTATGTAGAAGTGCAAAACTGCGTCAGCAATGTGGTCTAGACGTCTTTAAGTACAGTAGAAACGTACTATACAACATAGTTATAAATTACGTGATTATTCACTAAACTCTTTCTGCATAGCTCACACAGGACAAAAGCGTTACTCGGGAACACTCCAAGCTCTAATAGTCACTTCATAGTGTGAATTCGACTTCACTCAAACAAAGCCAGAGTCTAAAGACAACCTTTTATTCTCACCGCCACCAGAAAACGGTAAACGAAAGAGGCAAGGAAAAGGGCCAGCCAGGAAGAGACCAATAAAAAAAGATACATGTGAACGATAGAACAGTGATAAACAGATCAGATGAAAAAGGCTAGTAATTACAAAATTAGCTATATTACACAAATAAATGTCAATACGGTGGATGAATTGCTCATGGAAGGATTTTCAGACCGATTAATCTGCTACAATTATGATGCTGATATCCAAAAGGCAAGAAATCTAGCTGTGTGTTAGACGTATGCTGTAACCAAACTCATTTCTTTACATGAAAAGATTTGTTAACCTAAATTTATTTTAAAATATATCAACTTCGATAAGTTTCTTGAACTTCAGAGACATAGATTCATTAGATATAACAGGATACGTTATGATTCCACAATCACACAGTAAAGATGCAGTATGACAGCCTTTAAAACTAATATAGCGAAGTAAAGGGTGATAGTGAAGAAAAAAGTCTGTATAATGGGAGTCATCTGAAACTGCTTGCGGCAGTGATAATCTGACATCTATCCTAGACATCTGGAAAACTCTACCACCTCGATGACGAATGAGAAGGAAACATTAAAACTACAAAACGAAAGTTTCAAAATTATTTAGTAACAACTAACGTGATTATTAACAATCATAGATTAACTTCAAAATGTCATCCAGTAAATATTAATACCGTTTCATCGTCATATATATCCAGTAAACAAATTAATATGTGGTTACACACTACCGCAGTGCATACATTATACAGATATATATAAAGCCTTGTAGTTTCAAAGGTTTTACAGGGACATCAGAACAAAATTCAGTGGTCAGAATATAACTTGCAAATAGTAGAGACTTATAAAGCGGACAGCTTATTAACTTTCACATTTGAGTACCTCTATAAATCAAAGGAAACCTGATCCGTTCACTCAGCTACAGAGTTCGCAGAATTTGCACCCGAAACACCATAGAAGATGAACTGGAGAATCTCAAGAGAATCCTTATCAAGAATTGTTATCCAGAACGATTTATTGCGAAATCCATTAAATCTTAGACCAAAAAAGCCGCCCACGCTTAGAGTCCCAAAAAAACTACTGTACATGAACCTTGAATTCCATGGAGATATATCTGCGGAAGCACTAAAAAATCAACTGTCGCGCTCACTTAAGAAGGTCTTCCTCGCAGCTGAACTACGACTAACCTTCTCCACAAAACCTGTGATTTATATGAACGTGAAGGATAAGCTACCGCTGCTGGCCTTACCAATGTGTATTTATCAATTCACCTGCTTGTGTGGAGCCAGGTATTTCGGCCCTACTCAGTGTTTGCTTTCCAAACGTATCACCGAATACTTACCAAAATGGTTTTACAAAGGATAAAAACGAAGCCGCCCCCAGCTCCATCTTAGAACATCTGATAGAATCCGGACACCAAGCTACACCGCAAACAAACTTCAAAGTCATCTACAGAATACGAAGTAGTCCTCCTGAAGGTGTACGAATCAGACTTCTTCAAAACGGCAGAGGCATCGGCGATTCACTTGCTAAGTCCTGAACTCTGCATACAGAAAAAGTTCGTTCAATCACTTCACTTCCAATAGACGTAATCTATGTTATTACCAAACAAGCGAATTCTACCTAATCTTTTTTTCTGTCTCTTCATTAGTAGTATTTTGTCTTCCCAATAGTAATATTTTACATTTTAAATCCTCCTATTCTCTACCGCACACTCGATTTAATTTCTACACCTCATTACCACTGTTACTGACTTGACCAACGCTCAATTTCTAGTCATTTATGTTACGTCATCCAATTTATTTGCTCAGTTTCAGTTCTACCTAACTTCTACTTAGTCTCCACCTGTAATTACCTCTGTTGCTAACCTGACTCATTTTGACATATTTCAGTTACTTATATTACTTCATCTAACTTACTAACTCAATCTTACTTTAGTTGCTGTCTGATTAACCTTGTTTCTATACTAGATCATACTTGCAAAACATGATCAGTTATCTAAACTTGACAAACCTCATGTACACACACACAAATAATTACATATAAATGTGATTGTACAGCTATGTGAATGAATTCGCAGAAAAGAGTCTCTTCGCTGAACGTATTTTCTTTTGCATATGACTCAATGGGGATTTTTAAGCAACCTATGTAATTGAAAGGATTCTGAAAGTATCAAGCAGGGAAAAATTGTCTGCTGTGTTTTTCACAAATATTCCTAGACAAACCAACAATTTGAATGAAATTATATGAATAGACGCCATGTTATATGCTGCCTTCAAATAGGTAGATGTCGGTCTACAGCAAACGCTTCAAACCACTGTTTACTTCAGTTGTCTAATTTTAATCTAAATACCTTCGTCCACATCAATCGTAACAAACAGACGCGAGAGTCAGCTTCCACGTACGCATATAAAATTGTTTAAAACACCGGAGACAGCGATTTGGTTGAGTAAATGATTTTCTAGCGACAATATTGTCTATTCTAAGTCAACAATGTTATCAGACAATGGGAAATAAAAGGCGTAACCAGAATTATATCAGATAACCGACTGTATTGTGTGGCTGGTGAGTTGAATAGTGTGGCTTTTGAATAGAAAATAGGTGGGGTTGGACTTAAAGGGCCGATAACTTCAGGCAGGAATTTAGCATTATACAGAATGTTGAGCCATTCAATAATGAATGATTGAATGAACAAAGTATTTGTGAATTAATATGAATAAACTCAGAATTTTAATCAAACTGCAGACTGTGGATATATATTATTGTGCAGATAGAGTACGCCTAAGCTAGGTGTTACTGATTAGATGTGATAATAACTGATAGAATATTATTTTGATAATGAAAAATAATTGAAATCACTGAATCAGTGGCACACAGATTACGAGAATGAATTGAGGGAGTGATTGCCTTTTTAACGAACGACTTATATTTACTTTCAGCTTCATAGTTGTAAATTCATGCCGCAAGCAGTCAGAGCATACCAATGACGACATTCTTAAGTGTGGTGAACTGGCTTATTACAAAGAGTTTGTGTGGGAATTCAGCCGACAGGAATACATTGGACAGATGAGAAGATACTAGAAGATCTGAACTCAGCAAATGACTCCTGTCTGATGTCACACAAGCTCTAAGGTGTACAGGCAAGAACCAACAAGATGGAAGATTAAGTGACCAATGAGGAAAAGACTTTAAGTAAACATGGATAAAACGTGGGTATTGAAGATAACCAAACAACAAGAACAACAGGAAGCACTAATCCCCATAAATGGAAGAAATTTGAAAGATTTCACCTCCTTTGTTTAACTACATGTAGTCGACATGGATGACGATGTCAAAATCTGTGTCTGAAAGCCAAGGCAGACCTTTATCTTTCTGAAATCAGTTTGGAAATCAGCTGAATTCAGTATAGACAGCCTGTCATCCTGTATCGGTCATTCCTAACAGTCTGCAGACTTACTTGAACAGTTACTTCTGATGGTTTCATAGTGTAGATAAGACAGTCAGGCAGAAAGAACTGACAACAAGAACTTGGGAACTAGCCGATCAAGAACCCATTACTCAAAAATGTTTCCGAAAAAATGGAGGTGTTTTGGACGCATGTTGATGAAACTGTTGATTGGTATCGCTTTCCGGGTCCTCAGCTAGAACCTGGAAGGGTAGTAACGAGTTTTACATGATTCCGTGGGTGACATGAAGTAGTTCTTGTGCGAAAGAGATAGCATACGATGAGCTTTCGTGCGGACAAATGAACAGGGCGGCGGAGGACACGAATTCAGGAGAATTATGATACAATTGTCGGTGTAAAACATACGATTGATAAGTCTTTTTACGGTTAAATGAAAACCGAATCACACCAGTGAAAGCAGTCATTTATTCGCTGTTAAAGCTGAACCAAATAATAAGAGGAGACATCGGAAACGTTGCAAATGAAGACCGAAAAATATATAAATATATTTGTAAAACTTGGGCACTGTAGTAATAAGTAATTCCATATCATTTTTTTATTAGATATATCACACAGTGAAACAGTATTATTTACTGGATGACGTTTCGAACAAAATTTATTGTTCATAATCATATCAATTGTAATCACACGACTTTGACACTTGAGTTTTAAAGTTTTCTTTGTTTTCTCCAATTTGTCGTAGGGGGAGTAGAATTTTCCATATATCGGGGACAGGTGATGAATCATTCCTATTACATGTATTTGCAGTTGATTCAATAAACAAAGCTTCTGCTATCAATCTCTCCCTATACCCTGTGACATTAGTTTTTAAAACTGTCATCCTATCCCATCCTATTGTATGGTTGTGTGTGACTGCATGTAATGCTATAGCTGAACTATTCTCTAGATTTCTTATTTTATTCGGGTCAACCAATCTAGATTTTGCTAGGTACTTATGTTTTGCTAGCCTGACTGCCTCTGTTCTACTTCTTTGACCTATGTATTTGACCTGACAATCATTGCAGGGTATTAGATAAACTAAATTGTTTGTTTTAAAGGCTCCACAGGACTGATCCTTTAGCCGACAAAGCTTGTTTCTATTTGAGTTTGTGGGTTTGAATGCCGTTTTTATTCCTGCCTTGTTAAGAATTCTGTGTAAGGCTTCCGAGGTTCCTTCCTTGTATGGAATTACTACTGATGATTTAGATTCCTTATTATTGGTGTCGTCATTAATACTATTATTATTATCATCACTATTATTGTTATTATCACTATCGCTACTATCATTATTTACTTTATTTCACATTTCCTTACATTTTTCCTGACTAATTTATCCGAGTAATTATTAAGTTTTGAAGCTTCTTTTAGGTGTATCAATTCCTGTTTTAGATTTTTTGGTATTAAATAAGAGAGAATAAAGAAAAAAATAAAACTCAATTGTCAAAGTCGTGTGATTACAATTGATATGATTGTGAACAATAAATGTTGTTCGAAACGTCATTCAGTAAATGATACTTTTTCACTGTGTGATATATCTAATAAACGAACTAATATGGAATTTGAAATAATTCCTCTCCTTCATTTAACTACTTGTAGTCGACAAGGATGACGATGTCAAAATCAGTGTCGGAAAGCCAAGACAGACGTTTATCATTGTGCAGTTTGTTTTAAAATCAGTTACATTCAGTATAAGCAGCCAATCTTCCTGTATCAGTCAGAAAATTGAAGCTCCACACACAAGCACTTTTAACATTCTACAGACCTACGTGAACAGTTACTTATGATTGCTTCATAGTGAAAATAAGGTAGCCAGGCAGCAAGAACTGGCAACAGGAAACTGTAGGAACTACCCGATAAAGAATGTTTCGAAGAAAACAGAGATGTTTCGGACAAAAGTTGATAAAAACAAGTGATTCACATCACTTGCCGGGCCCTCAAGTAGACGAGTTGGGCATGATTCCATGGGTGAAATGAGGGAGATGGCATACGATAGGCTATCATGAGGACAGCTGAATAGGGTGGCAGAGAAGTGAAATCCAAGAGAATAGTGATAGAGTTGTCAATGTAAGACACACGATTGATAAGTATTATTATGGTTAAATGAATATCGAATCACAAAGATAAAAGTAACGATCTTTTCGCTGTTAATGCTAAACCAAATAGTAAGAGAGGACCTCGGAAACAAGTCAAAAATATGTTCCGTACGCACTGTGTTTCACAAGAAGAATTTTGTCCGAAACACGAGAGTAGATACTGTTAAAGATTTTAAACAATAGTAATTGTGACGGAATAACTGTTAGGAAAATCCCTCTTGAAAGACCTAACCACAATATTGACCGTTATTCGACTATTGCATCTGACTGAGTAACTGACTTCCATACTTCTTCCAGAGGCAATTTCATTTTTATGAAATTTCCATATCATGTGTTGACTCCCTCCTTAATATATATGTCCCTAATTTAATTACTTCTCTTTGTGGTTGTGCGACACATTGTCAATGTGTTGCCTGTCGGTGTGATATTATTTCAGTGTACCGAAGTGATGCTAACCTGCGATAGTCTTCAAGATGCACTTGAGTGTCACTCTTGTGGACAGAGTTTTGATCCCACCTTGTTTGAAATATTCTACCCAATTTCCACGTACTTAATACATCTAAATTTTGGTTAGCTAATTTTGTTGCGCAGTACTTGTCTGGCACTTAGAAAGTCACCTTGTCTGTGTAAATGTTTAATGGCAATTGATTTTGAGTTCTTGACGTTATTACAGTTGAATATAATCATATATAGATTCCAACCTCGAATAATCGTTTTATTTCCATCTTTGAAGCATTTGCGACTATGAGTGTCTGAAGGAAGTCGCGGACGACGACACAGTAGGACGTAGCAGTCATTTTGATTGATTGATTGATTTACAGCTTGATTCCACACCGTATTTTCAGTACAAGTGTGGAATTTTCAGCATGGATATCGGTAGCCCAAATTTCGCAGGCCGACCATAGATATCGGGTGTGCGCCGGCAGGGGATCGAACCCCGGACCATGTGCATGGTCGGCGAGAATCCTAACCACTGTGCCACCTGGAGAATAAAAATTCCTGCAAAACACAAATATTTTTTGACGATTTCGTTCTTAATAACTATAGAGTTTTCATTCGTCCTCATTTTTTTTCTCACAATTAGCACAAATTACCCCAACTTGACAAATTAACAGATGGGAAAATAAAGAAAGATAGCTTTTTCCTCAACGCAAAACAACTGCGCATGTTGCAACAGATGTTAAGTAGTCACAAAAAGCACAGACATCAAAATTATATGGAATTCAAAATATATGCTGTTCTGTCATTTGGTTTCCACATGGAATATCAGGCACGCAATATGTGAAATAGTTACTTTTTTGATTAAAAGAATATGCACGTTGATGTTGTACACACAGCCAGAAAGGAATAATATTTTACAACTTTAGGTATAAATGTTCGAAGAAGACGTTTGAAATCTCAGCACAATCAGAAAACATCATACATTCGATTACTTTGATAAATTTTGACAGAGAAAGAAAGACCAGATTTACAATATAATATTATATCATCGTTTTATTTCACAAGTTATCACGATCTGAAAACTACCTGAAATTACAATGATTATGCATAGTGACAATGTTGCATGCCAAGTAACCCACAATGGGAAACTCACGGAATCCGTCGAAGAAGTGAAAATGGGAGTAAGACAAGGACGGATGGCAGACTGCCTATTGTCTCAAATTATTCTCCTGATTGCGGGCAATAGACTGGGTAATGTGATAGACAGCGACGAGAAACGAGAAGACAGGAATAAAATGGACCCACACAAAACACTTTGAGGATCTGGATGTCACCAACGTGATGTGGCAGATGTCTGATTTCGTACAAACTGGAAGATATGCAAGTGAAAAGCAACAAGTTAGCGATGGAAGAAGCACCAAATATAGGACCAAGTTTGGTGAACATGGAGAAAACAGAGGTGATGAATATTCTCAGACAATAGAAACAGAAACAGCAACATCAATAGACAACGATCAACATGAATGGGAGAAACGCAAAAGAAGCAACCTCCTTCACCTACCGACCTGAGAAGCATCCTTTCAACTAAAGGTGGACGAAACTTATGAGTATGAGGATCGAGAAAGCGAGGCGAGCTTTCATTCCTTTCAAGTCTGTGTGAAGGTCAACAGCTACAACTCAAATGTGAAGTCAGTGCTACTTTATGGATAAGAGACTTGACGCGTCATAGTAAGCACTTCAAACAAGCTACAGACCTTCATCAACAGGTGTCTTCGCTCAATAATCCAGTTCAGATGGCCAGAAAACATCAGCGACAGGGATCCCTGGAGGCGAACCAACCCAGCAGGAACTGATTGTGCAAAAAATACTTATGATGAAATTGACTGACCGTGCTCTGAGAAAACCATCAAGGGACATCACACGGCAGGCTCGCTCTCGAGTGAAACCTGTTCGAATGGGAAGTGGCGAGCTGGTCGTCCAAGAAAGACATAGAGGTCATGTGAAGAGGAAATGAATGCATTTAGAGAGACATGGAGCCAGGTGAAAACTTTGTGAGAGAACCGAACGCACTGGAGACGTTTGGCTGAAGCCCTATGTTCCTATAGGAACCAAAGGAAACAATAATAATACATAATGATATTTAATACTTCAGTGTTTAAACGGTAATAAAGAAAACATTATAAGACGAACGCATCCGGAAAATGAGCACTACAATTCTTAAGTCATTGTCAATGTATATGCTTTCAAACTAGGAAATTAAGAGGGGTGAGTGGGAGAAGACAGAAAAAAAATTTTAAAAACAGTTTTTTTTCACGAGTTGATCACGGACTGATATCAGTTAGAGAACCATTGAAAACCAGGGAGTACTGGACAGCTGCTGTTTCATCCTAGTTTTGGAAATCATCGGTAGTACGCACCCACTGGGATTCGAACCCAGGACCTTCCGGTTACAAGGCAAGCTTGTATACCATTCAGCCACTGGGACCCGATTCAATGGCTCATGAATTCTAACTTCTAACAATTCGTGATTTTAGCGCGACCCCAACTATTGTCGTTGGTGGGACATCCATCCACACACGTGACTTCTAACTGGACCTCACTGGTCACGACTTCTCACTAGAACTGCAGGAAGCCCCAGCCTGTAGCACGTCACTAGCGAGCATCAGAATAATTTTATATAGTTTGGTTTGTAAGGATTAGTTATATTTTTTTACGAGTTGATCACGGACTGATATCAGTTAGAGAACCATTGAAAACCAGGGAGTATTGGACAGCTGCTGTTTCATCCTAGTTTTGGGAATCATTGGCAGTACGCATCCACAGTGTTGGCATGTACGTCTACAAAGCAACTCAACAAATTTAAAGTTCATCAAATTGAAAACTTGATTAGTGAGCTCACCCCACTAATGTGTTCGACTAATCAGTATAATGAAAGTGATACGGTTAACAAGGCAGTGAGAGATTGACTACACTATCATTCTGTCAGCATACGTTTGGTCTAAAACGTTTGATTGCAATTGTATCAGCAAATCGTAGTCAATTCGTTGTCCTTGTTAAGTTTAATTTGTTAAAGTATTTGGAAATCTCGACGAAATGACTTGTGTCCACAAGGTGTCTATTAATTGCATTTTGTAAATATCTGCTTCCTTTAGAGCATATGTTTCTTGGAATATGCTCTGAAAATTGGATAGAATCCCTTATTTCTGTCTTTCTTGTGTATATGCTGCCACAGGTGCAAGCGAATTTATAAGTGCAGTTGGAGGTAACATCAGCAGGGTACTTATCCGTTTACAACAGGCTTATAGAGGATGTGGCGAAATGATCTTTTGAAACACTTTATCCTTCAAGTTACTTTGAAGAGTTTGGCGGTTAAAGAATATCACACTAGGAATCATCGAAAAGAGAGTCTTGTCTAGAATATCCATGGTTCTCTCTCGTATGATGTGATGTTCAATACCACGTCTCTCTTCAAAGCCAAGTTCACCTACAGTTTCTCTCTTTTGCGATGAAGTATTCAATACTCCTTTACTGTACATCTAGCCTTATGAACCTAGGAGACGATGTGCGAAAGAATTATGTCGCTACAGACTGCTCTTTTTTCTATGTAGGTTATCACCCTTCCTAAAGTCATTCAGTGTTGTGAAATAACGCAGTCATCACTCTAAGCCTCCCATATCAAACAATGGGAAATATTATTGTGTAACTATAAAGTGCTGGCTGGTTAATACGTCTTCAAAATCACAAAAAGAAGAAGAATCCATTGTGAAATGCAGGCTTCAAATATATCACTAACTGGAAATTAAGCGTCTCTGCTTTATGACTGAATAGATACATTCAACCGGTTGGTACTTAGACGTCGCCTTCTAGACACTTTCAAACGAGAATATCATTTAACAATGAATGACCCGTTGAGGTTTAAAGTCAATGGTTGTCAGAAAGACGAGACAGATGCAACTGAAAAAAGCATCACAAATGTACTGAGAGATCTTCTAAAGAAGAATTTTATTGACAACAACACGTACAATGAATTGAAACCCCGAGGGTCCCGCTTGCCATATATGTATGGCCTTCCAAAGATACACAATAAAGAAGTCCCTCTGAGACCAATACTTTCGATTATCAACTCTACTCAACATAAGGTTGTTCGTCGGCCTGCGGAGAAGTTGGAACCCATTCGCCGACGGCTAGCCGTGCATACCATAAAAGACTCATTTCATTTCGCCGAAAGCGTGAATCATATGAACGTTTCAAATAAGTTCATGGTTTAATTTGATGCAACCTCCTTGTTCACAATGATCCCAATCAATGAAACCATTGAAATCATTTGTCGACAGTCTGATCTGCTTCCACTACCAGAGTCAGAATTCAAACGCCTACTGCTAATGTGTACCGTGGACGTACAACTCTAGTTTGATAACATTCTTTGCCGACAAATAGATGGTGTAGCCATGGGCAGTCCACTTAGCCCGGTTTTAGCAGATATCTTCATGTCAAACCTTGAGAAAACAAAGTTGAAGCATGCAATCGATCAAACAACTTCCTATTGTCGATATGTCGATGACACATTTGTAGTTTGCAACAACGAAAGTCATGCCTCCTACCTACTCAGCCTATTCAACAAAGCGCATACAAATATTGTATTTAACATGGAGCATGAACATGCTGGGAAGTTCCATTTCCTTGGCATCGGCATGCAACACCTAGAAGATGGTAATCTCCAGAGGTTGATTTACCAAAAGCCTACATGGAATGGACAATACTTACATTTTAATACTTTTTGTCCAAATAGCTATAAACGAGCACCAGTCAAGACTCTGTACTATAGAGCAAGAAGAATATGCTCTTCAGAGAAACTAGAAGAAGAATTTATGATTCTCGAAAAGGTGCTGAAAAACAACGGTTAATCTCATTAACAAATATGGAAGATGTGAAGGCTCAAATACCAAACAAATCACAGTTGAAAAAAGGTTGTCTTCATTCAACTTGATTTAAAGTTGAAAACATTGCAGAAATGGTCAACAGAAGACTGAGAACATCACTGGCCAGAGCTTATCCTGCAGCTTAGTTGGTTCCCGTCCATCGAACAACATTCTCTTCGGTGCAGTCAAAAGTCGGTAGATACCCTTCTCATGTTAACTCCAACTGTGTATACAAATTTAAGTGTATCTGCGGGAGCAGTTACATTGGAAGAACAGAAAGAAAGGCACACTTCCGATTTTCTGAACATGTGCCAAAAAGCCTACGTCTCACGGGAACAAACTCTTATAGCAGCGCTATTACTAGATATCTTCTCGACACGGATCATGAGGTAGAAATCGAGAAATCCTTCAACATCATCAATAGACAAAGGAGTTCCATTCTCCTCACGTTTGCCGAAGCAATCTCTATCAAACGCTTGAAACCAGATTCATGTGTTTAGAGAGAAGCAGTTATTAATCTTTTCTTGCCCTGGTAACTGATTGTCTTTATTCTCCCATCTGATTATGTAATCTTTGTCTTTAACCTCACCCCCTTTTATAATTTCTAATTTTGCTTGTCTCTTGTTTCTATGATTTGAGTTGAACTCAGTATATTGTTACCTAATTTATTAGTCACTCTGTATCTAACGCATATTTCGTCTTAATTACGTAACTCTTTTACCATTGTATGCATACATCTATTTTGTTTAAACTTGAACTGTCTGTGTAAAAACTATATAAGCGCGACTTTCTGAGCACTGTTCACTTACTGTGGAACTTTTTGTCAACTGACAGCATGTAAAATTTGTAAGTATGTTAAAATTTTTCTGTACGCAAATCTCATAATTTATTTAGGTTGTAAGCAGCTGATGAGAAGCCTACGAAATAAATAATGGCACCATATTATTCTTCACAAACCACTGTTGTTCTTGCTTTATTCACATTTAACAATAACTGGAATCGATACAAAGGTCATGTAAAATGTATGCATTAACGTAAAGGTATCCTCTATAATCCAATGTTTTCTCAGTTAAATGAGGCCACGTTCAGTTGAGGTAAACGCTGAATAAACCTGAACAAATTGACGTTATTTTGGCGGTGTGTTCACAGTCTTTCACAAGATAAATACTTGACAAACAGGATCTAGGACGACTCTTTGGTTCTACTTTGACACGCACTCATTAAGAAAAGTACAGTGAGAGCACTTAGTGGTGAGAGCTGTCTGCTAACCAGAATTATCGACAACAATTTACGTCAATGTTTATTTCTCGAATCGGCGTCATGAGAAAAACCAACAACAGACTTTAACTTTGGGGAAGTCAGCAACCAATCACGGTAGACTTAGCGTGTGCAAATACGATTCGCAGATATGTGGCTTATCTTTCTAAGGAACGGTAACAAGCAGTACAGAATAACCTTCTGCAAGAAAACAGCCAATCATGACACGTCGCTTCCCTGCTAACAATAATGTTTATAATAATGTACATAAAAATCTACACATATCTCTCGATTTTTTAATCCAGGATCTGCAGCCTGGCCCTTGTCTTCTGTCGTCAGAATTTGATTTCTGTTCAGTATTTTTAAATAAAAAGTTCATTAACCAAGAGAAGCAGAAAACATCTTCAGCGCCATATTTAGCACAAAGTGAAATGGTTTAAATTTCTTCATGAGTGATATAATTGCGTCTCCTGGTAACCATCTTTACATATGTATTGCCAACTTTCTATTGACTTGGATTTTAAACTTTCTGGTCACCTGATTTACTTTTTATTAGTTGGTATATTTCGTCTATATTAACGTGTTTGTTAATTGCATTTTCATTTGAGTACCAGGCTTCTAGGAATTCTCTGGCAATTTTGGTGTTTCCTCTGTCTAAGATTTTGACATCGTCCCAATCAAAGTGATGACCGTAATTGTCTATATGCATTGATATTTAAGAAAACATATCGTGTCTTTTCACGGCTGATGGAATAAAAATACCTGCAAACGGTCTTCAAAAGATTGGTTATCCACAAAATTTCATCAAAAAGTGTTTAAAGTCGAATCAAAACACTAACAAAGAACCATCATCAAAGATCACAAGAAAATTCATCCTACCATACATGAGAAATATCTCTGAAATAACAGCTAGAATACTGAAACCGTTAGATATAGATATAGCACACAAGCCAGTAAAATCGCTTAATTGGACATTTTTGCAAACTGATAGGTACAACAGAAGAAATGGGTAAAATCAATGCCATTTACAAAATAAATTGTATGAACTGCAACAGGCATTACATCAGCCAAAGTGGGCGTCTCCTTCGAATTAGAATCGAAGAACACAAATCAGCCGTGAAAAGACACGATATGTATTCTTTAGTATCAATGCATATAGACAATTACGGTCATCACTTTGATTGGGACGATGTCAAAATCTTAGACAGAGGAAACACCAAAATTGCCAGAGAATTCCTAGAAGCCTGGTACTCAAATGAAAATGCAATTAACAAACACGTTAATATAGACGAAATATACCAACTAATAAAAAGTAAATCAGGTGACCAGAAAGTTTAAAATCCAAGTCAATAGAAAGTTGGCAATACATATGTAAAGATGGTTACCAGGAGACGCAATTATATCACTCATGAAGAAATTTAAATCATTTCACTTTATGCTGGATATTGTGCTGAAGATGTTGTCCAGAAGGACGACGAAAGCTCCCTAACTAAACTAACTAGCTCAGAGAACACTACTAATTGCAGATAGTTGTTTTGGCTACCAAGAAATGGCAATTACTAATTCACACTGGGGTTATATTTGATAGCATCATCTAGAAAACACTAGAATTCAAACATCTCACCTGGAGAAATCAGCCACACAATGATGCATCTGTCTATTTCAGTTATTAATATTCTTCATCCTTTGACAATCATCTATCTTCGTTGTATATTTTGGAAAATGAATCCGCCTTTGAAAAACAGCAGATCATTCAACTCCTGTACCTCGTATGCAGAACGATGACCAATTCTGCATGCTTTCTATATACAACCGAGATTATCTCCCAGTCAGTCCGAATTTGAAATCTTTACGTATCAGATTCAGCCACTCCCTAGTTTAATTCCGTTCTGAATAAAATTTAGTTTACAAACTTTCATTTCCTATTGTCTGTGAATATTGATATGGTTTTAGTTGTAGAGGTAGTGCAGAGAGTATTATCGAGAACAAATTAACCACTGGACTAATTCTTGTTTTCAGTGTATCTAATATGAATATGTTAACCATCTCCTTTCCTTATTTTCACTGATGATGACTATGTTGGTGAGATTACAACTAGAGGACTCACATCAATGAATTTTTCACCTCTCATCTGCTGACAAAGATAGACAAAACTAAAGACAAAAATACGTCATCTCGCCAGTAGGAACTTCTGATGTTTATGAATATGTGCAAGACCATAGTGTTATAGAAAGTCCATTTTTCAGTAGTAATGATTGCGTGAAAATGAGAGGTGAGAAAATAGACTTAGGTCAAGTTAAAAAGACATATTCAAGGTCAAAATAACAATGAAGACCACTAAACCAAATAGCAGAGGTAATAGCACATGTGCTATGGTATCAAAACAAAATTTACCAAGGGAGGTTTAATGTGATGACAGATTGTTTTTGAACGCATAAAGGTGGCTTAAACTTTCTAATTGCTAGGGCTTTCACAAACTTTAGGATACGCCCCAAACACGTTTTATAGAAAGATAAGTTTAAAAGATGTGTTAACGTCAATTTTATGTCCTGCCTCTTTAATATGTTTCGCAATTTAGGAGCTGAGTATCCTGTTCTAACCATTAATGGGTTCTGAAGATTCCATTTGTTTCTGAGGCCATTTAGGAATATGCTGTGAAGCCCTTACTTGCAGAGAACGATAAGTCCTCCCTATGTATATATGTCCACATGAACATTCAAATTGGTGAATACAGTGGGATGTGACATCATTTTTCGCGCGTTCAAAGGGCTTAGATGGTTGATGTATTGGCTTCACACTCTGAATTATTATGATATTAGCTGCGTACAAATTCCTTTCACGGCAGCGTTCAGTCTTTATCTACTTATCAATCTGCTATGAGGCCCCCTATAGGGTAGCTTCATGTACACGTCTTTCTTAAGGGCAAGTTGAAGAGTGTGTCTTGGTGTTCCACTGACTACTTTATATCTCCTGATGAACTCGTCTGGATAAGTGTTATCAACCAGAGTTTGCGTCAATTTTCTTCCTTATTCATCAAGTGTGTCTTCAGTGCATATTCGTTGGATTCTACTGAAGAGGCATCTTACTGACGCTCTTTTGTACGGAACAGGGCAGAAACTGTGGTTATTTAGAAACTGTTCCGTCCAGGTAGTTTTTCTATAAACGAATCGTTTTATTGACCCACCAAGCCGTAGACTAAGCAATAAATGTTCTTGGAAAGAAAAGCAATTATCTTCCTCTTCTGCGGACGTAAGTGATACGCTATTTTGAACTGCATTCATCGTTCGATTTAAAATTGAGGTGGCAGAACAAGACTTATCACTTATAATTACAATATCATCTGCCTACCTTCTGTAAAAAGGCACATTTTCGAATAAATCCTCCGATAAACTCTCAGTGTATGACATAAAGGTGTCAGCTTAAATAAGCCCTAACGGACTTCTTATTGCTTTGTGCAAATAAAACCGTTGATTTGTTTAGTGATTTCTTAAAGTTTTCTGCGGTACATCTACTTATATTGAGGCTTCTGCAAAATGAACGACACTGCAGTCATTGCATCCTACTGTATTACTAAGACATGTTAATATTTTTCAGCTGACCAGCCTCTACATTGATCATCATGATTGCTAAATTGTCCGTTTTAGAAATTTTAGCAGACTTTTAACTTACGCATTGTTGAGAATTGCACATTTCGGTTGGTTCACGCAGGGAAAAGCTCAGCAAAGCTTTTAAAGTGAAGACAGGATGCAGACAAAGCTGCCTACTATCATCGAAGACATTCTTGACTGTTTTGGAATGAATCATGCAGCAGAATATAGGAAGCTAGAAAACAGGCATACGTTGGACTGATAATAAAACTCTATGAGATCTAGGCTTTGCGATGTTTTATGTCTTTGGTTAAACAAAGTCAAGGATCTGGAGGCGGAAACCTACAAGTTGGAAGAATAAGCGGCAAACATGGAGCTCCAGCGAAGTGATGGAGATATCCAACCAACATCAACAAGTATCAGTCATTGTCTTTTGAAGAGAATCGGAGGAAGTCACTTAATTCACTCATCTAGACATCATCAACTCTATTGCGGTTTGCACTGACGGGAATGTCAAAGCCAGACAGGATGGGAAAAGCAACTCAAAATTTCAATACTCTGAAATCACTGTGGTAACATACTTTACTCAGCTCAACGAACAACCGACTCACACAACGTTTCACTTGATTTATATACATGAGTGGAATTGATGATTGGACATTTGAATAAAATCAATATGGGATAATGAATTTTCAAAAATAATAATATGACTGTTATCAGTCACACACAATCAGATGGAAAATAAGACGAATGTTTTGTAGTCCAAATAAGTTACTTGTTAGAATGTCGTGATGTGCTTGAAACGACATAGAATTTTGAGATTATTTATTATCCTCCTCTGATTTGACTGGCTGTTATAATGTCTTCTATATTTCTGATATTTCCATTGAGTCAAACCTATTGCATGTGTTGCGTGTAGACTCGATGAACAAGGATTCAGTAATCGACCACTTCTCTCTCCACCTACTTATATTACTACTGTGTGATTGTTTGTAAATGCATGCAGTGCAATTGCTGAGCTTTTTTCTTCTTCTCGGGTTCAACCATTCTTGCCTTAGCTAAATTATTATATTCCGACAATCTGATAAACCCTGGTCAACTAGTTTGACCAATATACATAACCTTACAGTCATTGCAAGGTATTTTGTAAATTATATTATTTTGTTTGGTTGGGTCAACCGGGTCTTTGAGTTTGTAGGTTTGAATGCCACCCTAATTCCTGCTTTATTTAGAATCCTACGTAGGATCTCAGATGTCCCCTCCTTATATAGCGTAACAGTGGGTGACTTATATTTTCTATTATTTATGTTATTATTATTAGTTTCACAATTATTTTTATTTTGCTTTTGGCCTTTTTCGATCTTCCAAATGAATTTTATTGGATAGTTATCAAACACAAACACCTGTCCTATGAGCAATTGTGTATTCAACATGAAAGATAGGATTAATCGAGTGAAGTGCAGATGTGCGGCTGAAGGCCTGTGTTTCACTCTGAATTCATTGAAGTAATGATAATGATAACAATAATTCAATGTGATTTCCTATTTTCAATGTTGAATTTCCTATAATACCAACATTAAATACCCAGCAGGTTTCAACCCACTCAGAATCCATCAGTCGGCTTAAACAAAATCTTAGTGACGAGTAGGGATGTTATCATTAAGACTCATTTAAAATATCGAAAGCAACATGATATAAACTTCGCAACATTGATTATATGAAGTAAAGAGAATTTCTACAGTCCCATGTTGCACTATGCAAATAGTCATTCATACTAATTTGATTTTTAAATCTCTGTCGGCATTAATTTATGTAAATTAAACTTTATTTCTTCTGATGTTTATATTATTGAAAAGACAGAGTTTGCAGATGAAATTATTCTCACAGGGTAGACAGTAGACATGATTAAATATGCAAAAGTCTCAATGATATCTCTTATATTACAATAATTATCCAGTTTCAACGGTAGTAATTATTGAAAACTAATTACAGCTTTGAAGTTGAATGCCGAGACAAAATTATATTCCTGTACTAATTATATCGCCTTCAATGAATTGGTGAATTGCGGAAGTCCTATTCACTATGCCACATATAATTAATTAAGAATGCCAAGTATAATTTGTGTTGTCATAACTGTGATGATTTTCTCTTCAAATTTGACAATTTAAATTTCTCCTATCAAAATCAAAATTTCAATGCACAACATAATATTGTATTATCTATTTCCTCGTGTTCAACGTGGAAAAAAGTATTTCAGAGGCACATTGCCATTCCACTTTGTTCTAAGTGGTCTTCCCAGTTGGCACCAAGATATCCCCTTCAGGCTTTAATTTTCATCTAATATGATCCCCATGTCACTCTTAATTCCATGCCGAGCTAGTGGCTCCTTCATTTGTGTTCCATTTTCCGGTGCTGTCTTGTGGTGTTGCTCAACTGTTTTTATGTGATGCTGAATTCCTGCCTTTCTGATCCTACAGATGTGTTAGATGATAGGTTGATGCCTCACTGCAGTTCTGTGTTGCCTATCCTTTCCGTCCATGTGATTTTCTGTGCAGAGAGGAGGAAGTTGTTCATGAAAGTCAACAGAAGCCTTTTAGAAACGTTTTTGACTCTGGGTGACAATGTGCACGTTGACAAAATGCCAGCGTCATAGGCGTACACAAATCTTCAATTCTGACGTTACTAGGACGATTCTGTCTCACGTTCTAGATGACCTTTAAAGATCACTGTCGTGAAACTGTGCGATCTGTGTTCACCAATTGCCCGAGAATTTGGCTGGTAATTATCTTACATTGTCCCTTTGCTAACGATGCAGGATGATGTTCATGGCAGCGTTTGGAGCGGCTAGTATAAACAAAAATGTGTGTAAAGAAAGTATTTATTAAGTCTGTTATTCTACCATAGTGTAAATTCCACTCGTAAACACTGGATATGTCTTTAGACATGGTAGTATTATATGTGGTTTATTTGTAATTATTACATAACTCTTCACTACATCCATTCTTAGTCTAATAATGAACTTTAGGAGCATATCTCTAATGTGGCAGATTCGCTGATTTACTTTAAACTGGTTTTACACCCAACTGGCTACTAGCATTTTTCAGATGATCTAGTCAATATCACCTTCGGATGATGAAGTCATCGCTTTCTTATCCGGGAGTTATTGATCCGAAATCTAATAAATGCTTCCAGAGTTGAAAGACCTAAGTCCCTTCTGCTGAGCGGCATTTGAATGCTAAGATGCCAGATGTTAGATTACTGAATAGGTTTTTGTGTTTCAACCTGCTAAATGGATATTTTGTGAGAAACTTCCTCAGCGTAATCAATTGATGAGTAAAAGGAGTGCATACAATTCATTCCTATCTGACTGTGTCTAAGAGGCTTACAGGTCAACAGGCTCACCTAGTTAACTGCGTCAGTGATTCAGCGGAAGCATGTTCACCAACTACACACGCGAGTGGGGCACGATTACTGACACACTCATACTTAAACATCACCTAGTTGGCAGTTGAAGAAGATAGGAAGCAAACGTCACGTATGAGGCTAACAAACTCACCCGTAAAAGAAACCACACCATAAGAGCTGAAGCCTGAAGCTCCATGTTCCAGTTGAAACTTGAAGGAATAACGGATGCAATGTTAAACTGTTTTTCACTTTACAACATCCATCCAAGTGCTGAAAAGTAGAAGCACACTAGTTCTGTTAGCAATCTTGAATCAAACTAAATGTTGTACAGCTTCAAGATTAAATCTACTACAGACCAAAGCTTTTATGGTTATTTCGTAGTTCACAGAAACTGTGCTTTACATACATTCAGCGTTTGTAATCAATCTTATGCAGATACTCAGATCTGCTATAGATTACCTTAACACAAAACTGAATGTTTTATAGCATGTGTTTCCATTCAATCCTGACTCCATGTGTTATTTACTTGGCGACATGGAAAATGAAAACTTTAGGTCCAGTTTTTTTCAAGAATAACTCGAGGAAACGAAACTATCAGCTGTAAATAGTGATCTTCATCAAGCACATTTGATGACAGTGAAGATATATGGCCAGTTGACAAAGGTGACGATTCATCAACCATTTAACTGTGATTTAGCACCACATAACCTTTTGACCATGAGTTCGATCCTCGGAGACATTATGGATACATACTAAATAAAGATTCGTAAACTGGGATAAATCTCATTCCCAACTGGTCATCGTGCTGAATGTGCTTCAAATGATGAGTCCGTTTCAAGAAATTAAACTTTCAGAGAATCAAATTGAGCACTGTATGATTCTCTGCAATATTATGTAATACTTCACCAAGAGACATTCACTTTTGAGTTAAAACTAAATATCTGCGATTTTGCAGTAGATATGAACACATTTTTTTCTATATGATTCACAAATAGAGCCAGTTTGCACTAATTTTTTACTCAAAATGCTACAAGTAAACAGTTCACGGAATAAATTTCTCAAAAGGATAAAATTAAGTTAATGTAGATATCTCCAGTGTCCAGAGAGAATAACTAATGACGTATGTGCTATTCTGATGGAAAAATTAAATGGTTTGCAAAATAACAACTCAAGTTTCGAAAACATAAAATTTTAACAAAGAATAAACTTGACTAATATGTGAAACCTGAATATTCGAAGATGAAACTCGTATCCTGTCTTAGTCAGTGAACGTTCCAACGTTCCAACGACGTTCTAATGCGACGTCTTCTTCTTTTAATTTTCCGAATCATATTTTAACACGGCACTCTACCTTGCATATGAGGTGAAATTAAAGCAATGAGGATTAAGGACGTGTATTACCCACCACAATTAGGAATATCATTGGTGATAATAAGCATCAGTGTCTAACTCCTGTGTTTACTCCAAACGCCTCGCTGAGTTTTCCGTTGTGGATCACTTGACATGTGCCGTTGTCGTACAGCTGTTGAATAAGGTTGATGAATATTTGGGGTACGCCATAGTACTCAAGTAGTTTCCAAATTACTTCGCCGTCAACGCTGTCGAAGGCCTTCTCAAAGTCTATGAAGTTGAGGTAGAGATTTGATTGCCATTCCATGCTTTGTTCGATGATAATGCGTAGGGTTGCAATTTGGTCAGAACATGATTTGCCTTTCCTGAATCCAGCTTGTTCTGGTCGGAGTTCTGTATCCAGTGCGTCCTTGATTCTCTCGAGGATGACGCGACTCAGGATTTTACTTGGCGTCGACAGGAGCATGATACCTCGCCAGTTCTTGCAGAGTCCCAGGTCGCCTTTCTTTGGTAGTTTCACAAGGTAACCTTTTCTCAGTCAAATCGAGAATCGAGAAGGCGAGAAACACATTCATCAACCTGAAACCAATCTGGAAATCTTCGTCACTCAACATCAACCACAAAATGTGGATTTTCAATACAAACGTCAAGTCAGTCAGTTTTGCTACACAGATCAGAAACTTGGCGGGCCACAAAGAATATTTCCAACAGCCCGTTGCAGACCTTTATCACTAGCTGTCTTCGTTCTATACTGAAGATTAGATGGCCGGAAAGAATCACCAACAAGAAGCTATGGGAACAAACAAAACAAGAACCAATCGCTCAACAAATATGCTGGAGAAAGTGGAGATGGATTGGACATTCGCTGAGGAGGCCGTTGGGTGACATCGAACGTCAGGCCAGTGCTCGAGTGGAACCCGAAAGAATAGCGACGAGTGGGACGTCCAATGGTGACATGAAGGAGATCGTGTGAAGAGGAGTTGAAACAGTATGGAATAACATGGATGCAAGTGAAAGGTACAGCACAAAACAGAAGCAAGTGGAGACATGCAGTTGAAGCCCTATGTTCCACTAGTAACCCAAGGGAACAATAATAATTCTGGAGCTCATCTCAGCACCACTTAACACGAACTACTGCACTTAGTGTTGGTAATGAAACAGTGACACTGATGATAAAATGAAGATTTGTAATACCTACAAGTACTTTTTCGGTGATTACATAAAGTAAATTTAAACATGAAGTCAGCACAGAATAATCACAAATTGGTAGCCAGGATTAATCTATGATGCGGTCGTAAACACTTTTTGGTCTCATAATAAAATACAGCATAAATGGCGATTGTAGTCATTGATACTAGACAGAAGACAAGACGATACAGCTCATTTCTAATAATAAAATAATTTGTATCAAATGTGATCCGGAAACATAACATCATCGTTCTTTTCAATATTCCGCCAAAAGTTCAATGTTACAATTAACAAACAGTCAATTAGAAATACTGTTGTACTCACAATTTAAATTTGTTCTAGGCATAATCTGTGAACGTGCCACTTACCACAGAATTTCTTCTCACTGCCATAGGAGTATCAGTAGTGGCGGTAATGGGTTTGTAACGTCTTCTACAGAATGGTTTGAGGCAACAGTGGAGTAGGATGATGATAGAGGAGGAGATGCAGCACAGATGTGGAATAATAAGAGTGAATAAAGGATCCATGCCATGGATCTTAAATCTCATAGCTACGAGCATTCCGTTCAACTCATGACACAATGGAATGAGAAAGGTCTGTTCTCTAAGATAAAGAACACACTCCTCTCTACTCAGCCTCATTTGTTTTCTTATTTCATTGATTTATCACATAATTAGTTTACTCAGTATCATTTCACTGTAGAAAAATTTTCATTTTTGTTCTGTCTCACACTCTAATCGAAACAACATGATACGGAAAAAGCCTTCAACTAATACAGACATACACAATGATAAAAAATTGGAACTGATTAACATTTTGTTTTTCTCAAGGTAGTAATTAACTGTTTTGTTTTGATTAATTAATCCATAAATTTCTCCGTTTTAATTGAATGTTAATGCGTTTTAATTCATTTAAACAAATCGATTTGAATTGAAAACATTGTACATGGATTTATTATCTTTGAAACATTCAGGAAAACAAAATCACAATTAAGAGTAAAATTGTTTTGTTTTTTTGCTTTAATTTTGTGTTGAGAAAAATGAGCAATTAACTCTTACTTCGTATGAATGATGTAAACATGGTAAGGAAACGTGTTCAGTAGGCTTTCAGTTAAGAAAAAACTGAAAATCATTAAAGATACTTTACAACGGAAAACTCACGGAATCCTTCGAAATGAAAACAGGAGTAAGGCATAGATGGAAGGCTGGCTGGCTACTATCTCCAATGATTTCCCTGATTACGGTAGACTGGATAATGTAACAAACAGCTGCAGTCAACGAGGAGAAAGGCATAAAAATGACTCACACAAAAAATTGGGTGATCTGGATTTCGCAGATGTGATATATGTCAGATTTCTTATAAACTGGAAGATATGCAAGTGAAAAGTAACAAGCTGGCAATAGAAGAAGCATCCAGAGAAGAGAAGACAAAGATAGGTGAACACAGAGAAAACAGAGGTGATAAAGACTTCCGGCCAACAGTAACAGCAACAACAGACAACAATCAACATAAATAGGAGGAATCTAAAAGAAGCAACCTTCTCCAGCTACCGACCCGGGAAACCTCGTTTCAACTACAGGCTGACGGAACTGATGAGAATATTGTGCGTCGGTGGCACAGTGGTTAGGACGCTCGCCGACCATGCACATGGTCCGGGGTTCGATCCCCTGCCGACGCACACCCGATATCTATGGTCGGCCTGTGAAATTTGGGCTACCGATATCCATGCTGAAAATTCCATACTTGTAGTGAAAATACGGTGTGGCATCAAGCTGTAATCAAATTAAAAATTTAAAAAAATAATATCAAAGTGCGAGGATCAGAAAAGCAAAGCAAGCCTTCACTACTCTCAAGTCTGTGTGGAGATCAATAATCAACACTCAGCGTGAAAATGAAAATAAGATGCGGATTTTCAACACCATTGTGAAGTCAGTGCTACTTTATGGCTCTGCATCGCGTGAGACGCTTCAAACAAACTAAAAACCTTCATGAACAGCTGTCTTCGCTCAATACTGCTAGAGATCAGATGGTTGGCCAGAGAAGATCATCACCTCGATCTCTGGGAGGGAACCAATGAAGCAGGAAACAAGTGTGCAACAAATATGCAGGAAGATTTGGAGGTGGATTTGTAATACTTTGAGGAAATTAACCATCAAGTGAGTGAAATCACATGCCAGGACATCGGTCGAGTGGAACCCTACTGAATGAGAATCGGCGGGTCGGCCTTCAATGCAAGGATGAAATGGAGAAGAATGTCATGTGAAGAGGAGATGTAAGCATGTGGGTAGACGTGAAGCCAGGTGAAAACGTTAGAAGAAAACCGAACGTAATGAAGACATGCGACAGAAGCCCTATGTTCCTCTAGGAATTGAAGGAAACAGTAATAATCATATCACATGACTCAGTTAAATCTTCGAGCTAAATCGATTAGTACCTCAGAAAATAACGTTGGTTACTTAAATCTGAAAAACAATCAGGAATCTATGAAGTTCCTTATTAGAATGGTGGCGTTTGTCAGCTTTGAATGTCACCTTTAAATCGACACAGTCTACGGAACCAATTGAATAAGGAGTTTGGCAGACGCTTTAGTGCCAGTTTAATAAACGATAAGGACATCAGACAGTTATATTTTTCGAAATAATAATAATCAGCCGTGAAAAGACACGATATATATATTTTTTAGTACCAATGCATATAGGCAATTACGGACATCAATGTGATTGGGATAATGTCATAATCTTAGACAGAGGAAACACCAAAAGTGCAGTCAGGGAATTCCTAGAAGCCTGGTACTCAAAAGAATATGCGATTAACAAACACGTTAATATATACGAAATATACCAACTTATAAAAAGTAAATCAGGTGAGCAGAAAGTTTAAAATCCAAGTCAACAGAAAATGGTCAATACATTTGTAAAGATGGTTACCAGGAGACGCATTTATATCACTCATGAAGAAATTTAAATCATTTCACTTTGTGCTAAATATGGCGTTGAACATGTTGTCCAGAAGGACGACAGAAGCTCCGCAACTAAACTAACCAGCCCAGAGAACACGATTAATCCACCTGTGCTACAAATCTCCTCATTCATTCACTGGGAAATACAAAAAACCTTTATCATAATTAAAATCATATACACAATGCCCAAATGTTTTCAAGCTGCTAAAGTGAACTTGGTTTGGACATATATATTTACATACCATAAAATAAAGGGAGACATGAATGTGGAATATTCTGTTCAACTAAGTGTCTTCATGTTCTTTCAATTATGAAATAAGGACTATACCAACTAAATATTTAAAAATACTTACTACTGAGCTATATATTGAAATGTGGAATTTACGTCCAATAAAACACTTTTAACACAAGAAGACGAATCACCATTGTAACTTTTTTTGGTCAAATTCTTATAGATTGCTTTATAGTTAGTCAAGAAAATGATCAGCTGCAGATGATAATCCAGGAGTTTCATTTAAATGAAAGGAATATGGACTTAATTTTCCTGACTGAAATTTCACTTCATCGAGAACCGACCTCAGTTACGGAGATCACTGCAAAACCAGGGCATAGGCAGTTGTTTCATCGTATTATAGGGGTAGATAGGAGTTCGCACGCACGACTATACTGACGGTTGAACCTGTGATTTTTCAGGCTTCAAGACTGAGTCTCTTGGCCTTTCAGCTAGTAAGGCCGGAATTCACAGACCAGTGGAATCTAGCTATGTCATTTTATGGAATGGCGCGTCTCTCACCAATGCATTCGACAAGCATCCACTTCACTCTGATATGGTGGACCTCAGTGGTCAGAAATTGTCACTACAGTATGAGTACGTAAATTCATTAGCCATCAGTGTAGTGGAGATTTATATTAATAATTTTTTATGATAACTGTAAAATGAATCAAAGGCATTTAGTGATTGCAATCTGACTAACAAATTCAATCTTGATTTAGTGAATGCTTCGAACATTACATTTCTTGATGTGGATCTATCAAAGATGTGTGATAAGACTTCTAGAAGATCATTAAGACGTGAAATGACAATTAATTTTCAAATAACAGATGAATTGAGTTGTATAACTCGTCACTCACATTCAATGTATAGTCCAGTTCTGATGCCTTTGAAAATCACCTATTATTAGAAACATACATCAATCTCCATTCATAAATAAAAATCGAAAATTTATCTCCTGTATCCAACAAAATGCAATAAATTAGGTGCACATTCGAACGTGTTCTAAGTACCTACTTGCGTGTCTGAAAGAAGGATTGAACCTCTTTAAAAGGAACTTTTGTTTTGTGATCAATGCCTTCAGTGGTTTTTGTCCAACAATTAATTTCTGAGTGAATCGTGTGCGTATGCAGTTCACTTGCTCCTGTGAAATACGTAGGACGTTCAAATGTGAGCTATATTGAAAAGGGTGCGCTGTTAAGAAAAGGAGAAATTGTATTTATAAGAAGCACATAGATTAAGCATTTTCCTATAGTGGTCTTAAGAAGCTTCCCCTCCAAAGTCGTCTACAGGATGAAAAATACACTTTTTTTGATATCAGTAAACGCCCATGTTTTGTGAATTATTGAAGCCTTAACTATCGAAACATGTACTCTGGAACATTGCATACAAAGGAAATTGATTCAATCACTCGGCCTTATTCCCAGTTACCTGATGTTCGGATTGCTTTAAGGATGATATATATACATATATATGTACATTAAAATTTGTCGAATTCTTTCAAATGAATTAATTCTTAATT
Source organism: Trichobilharzia szidati (assembly GCA_944472155.2). Classification (NCBI taxonomy): domain Eukaryota; kingdom Metazoa; phylum Platyhelminthes; class Trematoda; order Strigeidida; family Schistosomatidae; genus Trichobilharzia; species Trichobilharzia szidati. The sequence goes on along the minus strand of OX235277.1, from coordinate 64,621,827 downwards.
GATATGCGTCATTTTTTCTATCTCAATGCTCATTTTATTAATTATCCACACGCAAATTTTTTTTCGTCTGATTACGCATCTGTGAGACGAAAACCGTTCGTCTTCACTATTGTCTCCATGCTAATCTGATTAGCTCTCACTATTCATCATTCAATTAACATTCATCTTCTTAGTTTTCAAGGGACAGATTTATGAAAAAAACATTTTTCGTAGTAGCAATTTGAAAAGAAAACAATTCCTTACAAGCTTTCTCCTTCCTTTCCCAGGAATAATAATAATATTTAAGTATGCAGCAAATATGCAGTGCAAATGGTGATATTAAAAGCATATACGAAAATTAGTTTGCGAATCGGCTGAACTTATCATAAAGAACGAGGTTCTGATCATCAACATTAATGCCAAATCAATGTTTCTATGTGATTCGAGGTCCTTCTGAGCACTTTTTAACTAGCAGTTTCAACAGGCCGATATTTCTCGTTAACAGCTGTTTTCCCGCCATACAGAAGATAAGATGACCTGAAAGACAGGATGAGCAACAATGAGGAGACCGTTCAATGACATCCAGTGCAAGGTCCTTCAGCGTCTCCCAAGTGGGAAACGTCACTTCAAACGTGGATGCTAGGATGACAGAGGGCTTCATTCCGGGAGGCGATGGAGACTTATAAAGATTCAGAAAACCAGCTTTAAAGGACTGTAGAGAACGTAGTGAAGTGGAGATCAGCTGTTAAAGCTGTGCTCCTCGAGGAACCAAAGGGAATAACTATAATAATATATAACTGTAATACTATAAATATTTGAAGAATCACGACTTAAGACTGAAATTCAGATTATTTTCATTTTTTTCTGGTGCTAAGATGAACAGCTCCCTTGTGCAAAAAATGCAGTGAGCTGAATTCGTCTATAAAATAGTATGAAATTCATAATATTTTTATTTTCATTCCTTTACGTTCTCAGTGCAATATAGGGACACAAGTTACAGGCTTAAAAGTTTCGGTAGGAGTGGTGTTTAATTTTCGCTGGATGGGGGTGCTAGCCTTATGTTTAACCTTTGAATAGCAATAAAACCCTGGACTACCTGCCACTGTGCCTCCGATGCACATAAAATTCATATAGTTAAGGGAAATTAACAATATAATTGGAGGTTGTTGAATATGTTGACTAAGTGTGACCAGTGCAAAGAAGGTCCGCACTGATGACAAAATCTTACGACAGAAGTGGAAATTCCTTCATGTAGTATTCAGTGACTATAATTTTAAATGAATAATAAAATTTGTCAAGAAAGTTTTATTTTTTAATGTTAAGGGAACTTATTGATATAAGTTTAAAACTTGGGCACAGTGATGGTAAAGTATAACTTCATTATGGATAAGATTTTATTTAGTTAAATCACACAGTGTTATCGAGTAGTATTAATTGATGACGTTTCGAGCACAAACTATTGCTCATAATCGTATCATACTTATTTCACCAAATTTTAAAAGTCATATTCTTCTCTTTAGAAGGTAAAGTGAAAACAAGCAGTAGGACTTCAAGCATTTCATAGAAAAAATAAAAGTAATATTCTGTCGAATTTAAAGGCTAGTTTTGATAAGTCAGAAATGAGCATTTACTCCAGTAATTCAGTTCTCAAACGACAGACAATTGAACTAACAGTTGCTAAAGTGTGTACCCTATTTACTCAAAAAATAACCCATAAAAAATCAATTTTTTGACCTCTCAGTTACGTTTTTCAGTCTCTATGATGGCAGGAATATATTAACCTTCTGCATAAAAAGTGACGTTACGCCAGTAGCTTTAAATAACTGCTGGCAAAATCAACCAACCTGCTGATAGGACTGGTTATATGCAAATAGCAAAACACCAAATGGTCTTTCTTTTTCAACTGCACTTAACCACATCGTGATTTATTATCCTGTGTAGCTCGTATTTTTTATTCCTTTGCATTTCGAGTGGACCACGCAGATAAGAGCTTTTGAATTTTCAGAAGAAAGGATGTTCTTTTTACGAGGTAGCATTGCTTGCCTCAATATGAACCTCTACTGTACTCCAAGCTCACAACCAGCTCATAAAAAGTGCGATTTAAAGGAGTATGTTGGACTAGGTACGTGCCTGTTGAACATTCTAGCAGTGAACAATCAATGAATCTCCAGTATTAGTTTACCGATTTCCACTATGTCTTGTAACTTGTTGCTCTGTTTGTTTATTTATGTGTAACGAACGACCAGTAGAATAAAACGTACTTCGTTTTCAAGGAGTTGCACTTTCCTGAACTATAGTATGAATAAACTTTTTAAGCATTACTCCTCTTATATAATAGAAGAAGGTTACTTTTGCTTATGAGTACTGAAGAAATTACAAAAGGCATAACAAGTATTAAGCATACTTTTTCATATGAAACGTTTATTCTTTTATGTTTAGAAGAATGGCATTATTTCATTTCCGTTCCATGATTTTAGTACGTACACCACGTAAAAATGTTGTGTGTCTATGTAGTTCGATTTCGCTTTGCATTGAAAATTCTGTTTGTTAAAACTCACACCTCTTAATGAAATCGAATTTGCTGTTTTATATTTTGATTCATATTTCAAAGCTCTAGGTTTCCATTAAAATAATAAAAAATAAAAACTTCTCACGTGATTAAATTCATAAAATTTGCTTTCCATCATAACTCAGTTTATTTGTAAGCTTACCATGAATAGGGTTATCGAATCATTTGACTGATGGCAATTTTTAGAACAATTTATATTATTAATTATTGTTCCCTTGGGTTCCCAGTGGAACATAGGGCTCCACCTGCACGTCTACAGTTGTTTCTGTCTTCTGCTGTACCTTTCACCTGCATCCATGTTAGTCCATACTGTTTCAACTACTCTTCACACGATCTCCTCAATGTCACCCTTGGACGTCATACTCGCCGCTTCCCTTTCGGGTACCACTCGAGCGTTGGCCTGACGCTAGATGTCATTCAGCGGCCTACTCAGCGAGTGTCCAATCCATCTCCACTTTCTCTTACATATTTTTTGAGCGACTGGTTCCTGTTTAATTTGTTCCCATAGTTTCTTGTTGATTCTTGTTCTTTCCGGCCATCTGATCTTCAGTATAGAGCGAAGACAGTTGTTGATAAAGGTCTGTAACCTGTTGAAAATATTCTTTGTGACCCACCAAGTTTCTGATCCGTATAGAAGAACTGACTTGACGTTTGCTTTGAAATTCCGAATTTTGTTGTTGATGCAAGCTGAGTGACGAAGATTTCCAGATTGGTTTCAGGTTGATGAATGCAATTTAGAACAATTTATTGCTTATTAATACATCAAGTTGCCTGCACACACAAGTTTGGCATTAATGTACCAGTCAACTGAAGAAAATACATCTAAAGCTGAATTGTACTTTACTAAAATGCTCAAGCCCCCGTGTAAATGCCATGTTCCAATTTAAAAAACTCCCTAGTGCCGGCCGTGTCCTCCTCATTTGTTATTTGCTAAGCATGAATTTCACCTCAACTTAAGTGGAAGTACTTATGTCACTCACTTTCATTATTGTCCACAGTATCATACAGAGAAACAGCAGATTTTTTTAGGGTCAACACTTTTCATGAATAGGGTGGATAGGTTAAACACTGACACTTATACTGCTTTGAACGCCGTAGGGGAAACAGTATTAAAATACAGCTTCCAAGTGTTGACTTCAAAAGGGTGTAAATGATTTCAAGATTGATCATCAATTGACTTCAACTAAGAGAAGTGTTAAGAATCAGCCAGTAGTGGAGGACAGCTTCGCCTTTATTTGAGACTATTCAATAGTACGTCAGCGATCGAACCCAGGATCCTCATAGTGTGGGGACAAATACTGGAAGTTGGAGATGAATGGCGGATGCACTGTGTATCGTGAATTGGTGATAGTTATAAATAATTAGGCGATTTAATCCTGTCTCAGTGGCTGAACAGTCAACCATCTCATCTGCAGCCTGAAGGTTCTGTGTTTTATTATAAGGTGGGTCGAATAAGGGTTATTTAGTAAGTTGCTGTCTAGCTACTTAATTTGTAATGTATAATTCCTTCTGAAGAGGAATTTGAGAGATAATTATGTTTAAACAGAGCAAAAAAGACAGATTTCAAAGCTTGTTAAACAAAAGTGTCTAGGAAGTGAAGAAAAACTGTTAAAACATGTTTAAAATTAAAAATAACTCGTGCGGGAGAACAGATATTGCGTGACTACATGAATATGCCATGTGAAGAGAAAAAAATGAAACGAAGCATAAAGATCAGTCTAGACATAAATTTATCTCTCACTTATTAGTTTCCGGTTGACTTACATCTTAAAGCTTTGAAAATAGTTTTAATTCAGTTATATAAAAGGAAAGAAGACGTTCAGCGAAGAGACTCTTTTCGGCGAATTCATTCACTGAGCTGTACAATCGCATATTTATACAATTTTGTTTGTGTGTGTGTATATTAGGTTTATAAAGTTTAGATAATTATGTAATATAAGTATTTTTTGGCTTGGAGACAAACGTTAAGATGGAAAATAATATAGAATTGATTAAGTGAATTGGATGACGTAATAGAGTTGAGTAGAATTCAGATTAGGTCAGGTTAGCAACATTGTTAATGAGTGGTGTTTAAAATCAAATAAGGGTGGGGTTAGAGAATAATACAGTTAGTAACATTGTTATTGAGGGTACAGATTACAAAAGGGTGGGGTAGAGAATAATATAAATGAAGATGTGAAATAATAAAATGCAAAAGACAAAATAATACAATTAGTAAGACTGAAATTAAGAAAGATTACGTCCATTGTAGATTTAATGAATGAACGAAGTTCTTTTGTATTCAGAGTTCAGGATTTAGCAGATGAATTGCCGTTGCTTCTGCGATGTGGAGAAGTTTGATCCGTACACTTTTAGCAAGATTGCCTTGTATTCTGTCAGTCAAAAGAATTGTGGATAGCTTTTCGAAGACTTATTTCTCCTTCAAATTTGCCCACTCATTGATGTCACTTAGAGAGCCATGAAAAACAAGGCAGTACTGGGCAGCTATTTTGCCTTCGTTTGGAACTCATTGGAAGAACATGAGTATCGCATTTTGAACTAGGGATTTTAAGTCTACAAGACAAGCTCATAGATCTCTTAACCACGGGTACTTGACTCACTTACCAGCCAATGAATCCTAACCCGCACTGATTCTTGATTTTAGCGCAACCACCAGCCTATGCTGTCGGGGAGTATTTGTCCTCAGTACCCATTGGGTGGACCTTACTGGTCACAAATCGTCACAAAATTTCAAAGCCCTGCAGTTCCCTGTGATTTTCAATGGATCTGTAGGTGATATCCATCAGTGCTAAGACTTTAAACAAATCAAAACTCCAAAGACCAACTATTTTATATAGTATATCCATATTCAGAAAGAAAACCCACTCCAATAACAAATATTTAGACTTCAAATCATCACACCCCATCAGCGCAAAGATTTCAGTTGTTTCAAGTCTTCTTAGACGAGCACACCCTCTGATAACGGATGAGAAAGAAAAAGATAAAAGAAATATCAAACATTACTGAAACCCTCAAGCAAAACAACTACCCAACAAAATCAACACAGATATTAAGTATGGCCGAAAACGCATTCCGAAAACATGGACCTTGACAGTCGTCATTACATATAGAGCAGAGATGTAAGATGATATCAGGAGAGTACTCAATCAGCTCAAGATTAGAGTTTTCGTTAAAATATCGGACACACTACGAAACAACCTTGTCCATATAAAAGACCCAATCCATAAAGATTCTCTATCTAATTGTATCTATAAAATAAAATGCTTGGAATGCGATGCGAAATACATCGGACAGACATCTCGAGAAATCAAAATCAGAAGAAATGAACTACGTAGAGCATCTGTTCGACCACCACCGAGAAATTCAGTTGAACTAGAAAAGCTTGAAAAATCATCAGCCATAGCTCATCTGCACGCTATAGAATCAGATCACAAAATTGACTTTGACAATATTGAAATAATCCAGAAAAACTTCAGAAATTACAAAAAGCGTCTAATATCAGGAGCACTTCATATCAATGGGAATCCAAATTGCCTAAATAGAAATGAAGGACTAAAACAGAATCTGACCTGACCCTCCCAACCCCCATGAAGTGACAAAATCAAGACAAATGCGATATGCAAGTTCACTATGTAGACACACACGTTCCTTATAATTTTAAACACTGATCAAATCCAACAATCCACACGTGATTTTGTTATCTTTACCAACTGACCAACTTGACAACGAAAAATGCCCCCAGACAGACGAACGATGATCAAGTTAGTGAACTTTGTTTTGATATCATAGCAGATGTACCATTACCTTTGTTATTTGGTTTAGTGAGCTTCATTATAATTTTGACTTTCAATATGTCCTCCTTTTAACTTGACTTTAGTCTATTTTCTCACCTCTTACATCTTCGATATATGTATGCTGAGATTTGGTAAATTTTGGTTTAATATTACTACTTTGATAAAGCTATTTGCAGTACTAAATAGCGAAGCGTCAGTAAAAACAACAACATCGTTTTGTTTTTCATTCATTGAGAAATACAAGAAAACATTTATTATAATGAATATCATATACCCAATGCCCAAATTATTTCAAACTGTGAAAAGTGAACTTGGTTTGGACATTTATGTGAATTGAACCTTGGTTCTCAGTTGGATTACGAAGGCAGTTTCAGATTAAAAACAAACAATTTGTTGATAAATGTGACGAATCTATGCCATTTGATGGCCAAGGCTTCCACGGACTTAAGTATAAGACTCAAACTTCTTTCATGTATGCGTTTAAATCCATTATTAACATAAAACTTGTGATCCGTTTCTATGCTGGGCTTCGCGATAGATGATGCTGGACATCTCTGTGCGTCGGTGGCACAGTGGTTAGGACTCTCGCTGACCATGCACATGGTCCGGGGTTCAATCCCCTGCCGACGCACACCCGAAATCTATGGTCGGTCTGCAAAATTTGGGCTACCGATATCCATGCTGAAAATTCCATACTTGTACTGAAAATATGGTGTGGCATCAAGCTGTAATCAAAATTTAAAAAAAAATTTTAATTTTTCTAAGATCAGTTGTATCCGATGATTTGCTTGTCGTTGCAACCACTTTTAAATATGTTCTGTGGCCCTAGCCTGCAAAGACCATTGCGTCCCCTCTATGTACGTATGTCCACATACACACGCATATCAGTAAACACAATACGATGTGTGAGGGTTCACAGGACAGCATACATCTCATTTTCTCTATGCAGGTAAGTTTAGCTGCACAATAAAAAACATTTACTGGCTCCCTGAATCTCTGTTTAGTGATCAGACTTTTTTGACCACCCTTGGATGGCAGGGATATATAAACATACTTCCTAAGAGCTAACTGGACTGGTAGAGGCTATTATGCTGTTACTGTTTACCATATTTTTGAACTACAATGTATTTAGCAGTTATAATGGATGAGTGCGTCCTCATGTGCTTTTGGAGACTTTATTGCTGTGGGATTATGAGGTACATATCAGGTCACAAATAATTTCAGCTGCATGTAATATCATATTTCCATGTTATTATATGAACAGCATTCAATGAATGTCCTTGCTGATAAACGCCACTGACTAGTCACAGGATGAAGTTGTTTGGAATTAAAGCGAGATGCGGTGACCAGTGATCTCCTCCAGGTTGGGAATGAGGACGAATACACGCCGATGACATTGGATGGTGGTGGCGCTAAAATCGGGAAAAAACAGCTGAAAGTTAGATTGTAGCCCTCATTCTGTTGTGTTTCAGTGGCTGACTGGTCTAACACCTTGACTTGTAACTGGAATGTCCTGGGTTCCAATATCGGTGGTTGTATACTGCCGTCGATTTCTAAACTGGAACGAAAAAGCCATCAGGTACCCTCTGTGGGTTTAAATGGTTCTCTAGCTTACATCATTCCATGGTTAAACTGGAAAGAAATGGAATTCTTACACAAAAACTCATCAAAATATTTCTGCAGACTATCTGTTTAAGTATGGATGGTGCTAGAATAAAACATTTGGTAGAAGACTGATTATTTAACTTTGTGATGTTTGTATATTCTTGCTAATTTAGTTATGACATCTCTCACAGTCAAATAAAAAGAAGTTGCTTTCAGAAATTTCATACATTTGTTCCCCTTAATGAATTTAAACAAAGCAACAACTACAGATTTTGCAGAATAAAATGGTACCATATATTATTTCGTCGCCTTCTCTTCAGCTGCTTACAGGGCAAAAACATTATTAAATGTATCTACAATAACAATTTAACATACTTACACAGAGTTCATTTTAAACAGAAATCAATCGATCAATATACACATACACTAATAATATATACATATATATATATGCAATACTGAACACAATTCCGAGCAATAATAATCATACAAAATGAAAACTTTTCAGTATCTCTCATTAGGATGAAAAATATCCAGTTACCAGGGCAAAGAAAGACTGATAACTGCTTCTTTCTGAACGCACAAATCAGGTTTTAAGCACTTGATGGAAAAGGCCTCAGCAAACTTAGGGAGCATTGAACTCTTTTACTTATTGATAATTTTGAACGACTTTTTGACGTACACCTCATGGTACCATTTTATTCTGCTAAATCTGTAGTTGTTGCTTTGTTTAAAAATAGGTTGCTCTACTCACCTCCTTTGTCCCCAGTCATACGTTCGCATTTTCCTGCAATTAGGAATATCACAGGTGATAATAAGCAGTCTTGTCCCATTCCAGGCTCCACTGCGAAAGCTCCACTGAGTTTTCCGTTGTCTAGAACCTCAGACGTGAAATTGTCAAATAGCAGTTGAATGAGATTCATAAAGATTTTGAACCCTTCATAGGGTTGAAGTAACTTCCATATTCGCTGTCATTGCTGTTGAAGGGTATTTTCACAATCGATTAACCTGAGGAAGAGGTTCAATTACCACTTGGTGACCTATTCGATTATGCCTCGTACAGTTGCAGTTTCATACTTTGACTTTGAGATATTTGTGTCTTTAGGCTCAGTTAAAGGTTAATTTAGTTATTCAGTTTCTCACTGTCTAATAAAATGCAGATGCTCCGTTTTTATTCTTCAACTCAAGTCACATTGTCTGCAGTTCTCTTTCTCATAGAACTCTCTGGATTCCAACCCGCACCACCCAGTGTTGCAGTCTGAGACGTTACTACTGAGCTATTCAGGCTCGCGTTTGACCTCCTGTTGGATGTCGTTGTATATTTGTTTGATTGGACACTAGTTAGTTACTAGTGCAATGTGTGTGTCTAGTGCTTCGTTTGACACAGACTGAATTCTATTAGCCGAGTTTGCAATGTGGCCACCATGCTACCAGGTGGCAATTGGAGTGCAGTTGAGCACGCGTTTCCATTAAGTGTGCAGTGTACTCATCATATTTACCTAAGAAGGACATTCAGGGGACCCTACGTATCACAGAACGTCTTTTTTCTCAATCGATAAGTTCTTTTACTTTGGAAAGAAAAATTTGCCTGTTATTAAAATACTAGATTATGCGATAGGTATTAACAGAGGTCTTGGCTGTGTCTTCGCTATTCACAACTGTGATTAAGCCTTCTGCTATGGTGGCCTACTTAAATCACTAGCGTACCTTAATTCCGCTCCAGTATAATAAATGAACACTTCTTTATTTCTGAAGGTTTTAATCATCTAATTTTGTTTTTGGATCGCCTTCAAAGTGATGCAGAACAGTTTTCTTTCTTAACTCCCTACCAAGATGTGCGATTCCTTCATTTTTCCCGAATTAGTTTTTGACACGATGAACGGCAAAATACTCCTTCACTTATAAATATTGTACGAAGAGTAAGAACTCTGCACCACGTATTAATATGTTGTCAAGACCAAAGCCGTTATTCAGGTATTGGTTTTTAGGGATTTGACTGATTAGTTAAAGGATTTCACCATGAGCTGAAATTGTTTAGAGAACCATTGGAAGCCATTATTATTATTCATACTTAATAGGTCCTTATCTGAGTGCGGAAATCCATCTGCAGTTCTATCGAGGTGACAAGTAACTGTTAAGCTTCAAATAATTGATTCTCACATGCAACGACTTTTGAATCTCACCAGAATCATAATTTTAAGAGCAGCACGAAAGCAAATTTATTTTGTGATATTAGATCGTTGGAGGCAATCGGCGTGAAGCCTTACATGACCCAGGTTTCGTGCTAGTTGGCACTTTCCAGTCAGCAAGGAATATCTGCAACATTGAAGGAATTTATGTTCCTTCTTAGATTCGAACCCACGTCACCCAGTGCTTCAGTCAGAGTGGTTACCACTGACTTATTAGGACTTGCGTTTGACCTTCTGTAGTATTGTAGTGGATGCTTTGATTGGACACTAGAAACTAGTGTGATGTGTCTAATCCTTTTTCTGATGCAGACTGAATTCTATCAGTCAAATTTGCATTGTGGCCGCCATTCTAGGTAGCTCGTCGCCACGGTGAACATTGATTTGATGATATTAAATGATCGTCAACTACGAATGCCAGCTGGCACGAAACCTAGGTCCAAGGCTTCCTGCTGATTGCCTCCAACCACCTAATATCATTTAATCAATGTGCACCCTGATGGCCAGCTCCCTGGAGTAGTGCCCGCATTGTAAACCGAACTGACAGAATTCAGTCTGCATCAAAGAAAGGATTAGACACATCACACTAGCTACTAGTGTCCAATCAAAGCAACACGAAAGCAAAAATCTCTACTATTTTTTTGCCTCGCTAAAAAAACATCAACAAACTTCTATATAAATAATAATAGTAATAAAAACAGCATGAAAACGAAATCGTTTATTTTGACAAAAACGAAACAATTACGATACGAATGTCTCAGTGGTTATTTTGTCAATTTAATCACACGTATTTATGTCACTATGGTGATGAGTTATCCTTTGGAATCGACCGAAAAGACAAGTTTAGAATAGTGCTAGAGGCAATATATACTACTGACTAACTTTCTTGAGTAGTAGGATATTACTCATATCAATCAGCAGTGATACATGTAGGACAGATTAGCTCAGCCTAAGCACCAGAATGATGTTACGCTCACTTGAAGTTGAGCAGCTTTTTGACCTGAATATACTCATATCGCCTCACTTCTGTCTGGCTAGTGAGCTCAGCCGGGAATAAATTAAATCCAATTATTAATTTGTAAATTACAAAGTTTGAGGTCAACTTTCCCCCGAAATTCCCTTCAGAAATCATTATTATTGTGGACACAACATAGGATGTGTTTGATAACATCAAAGAAAATCAAGCGAATAAGGATGAATGCATCGTGTTATAAACTGCTTGTAGACTTCTTGAATCACTGAGCTACATGAATTTCCATGCAACCATATGTATCATATTTTATGTAATTTTTATTGTTTTAACCATGCAGTTAATTTTTTCAGTTGCTAAATGCATTCATACACATTTTTTCGTTGGCTTTCAGTGCTCCAAATCGAATACTATCGCGTCAGATGGTACATTACAAATAATTGTATTGCCTGGAGGTCCTGTTTGATGAGGCAACGGTATGTAAAATGTTATGCAGCGAATTCACTTTGTTAGTGTAGAAAGCTAGCGCACTCTCGTTCATTTTATCTTTTCCTATCTCCAGGATTCCCTAAATTCTTTATGAACTCCATTTATTCTTTCTTGAGCTACTTGAAAATATCTGCGTTACACTGAGAACTCGAAGAAGCTATCACAAGGATGAGTAGTATGCACCTAGAACAAAGCTTTGATATCGCTATAGATTGACATTAGAGATCAAGCAGGAAATTCTCGGCAGTCCGTATCTTCACGAGTTTCTCTTTTCCTCTGTCAATCTACGACAAAAAGCGATTTTGAATGAAATCATGCTCGAATGAATGAATACAAGATCTCTAGCTTGAAGGCCTATATTCCACTTGGACCTCAGAGAGAGAGAGAGAAAAATCATCAAGAGAAACGGCCTAATTTTTGTAGTTAAAAATATTCTAAAACAGACAGGAAATGAATGTCGGCATATTTCAATAATAGTACTACACTCACTTTTATGTCTATCCAGTTCACTCCTGCCTCACTGCTTCATTGAGTTCGGTTTTCCGCCAACGTTTTCATCCGCTGGTTCCACGTCTGTTCATATGCCTTCATCTCCTCCTTGAATGATCTCCTCCATGTCACTCTCTCACTGACGACCAATTCGCCGCTTTCCGTTCGAGTTCCACTCGAGCGATGGCCTGGTGTGTGATGTCACTCACTTGATGGTTTGTTTTCTCAGAGTGTGGCTAATCCACCTCCATTTCTTTCTGCAAATTTCTAACCAGCCATCTGACCTTGAGAAGTATTGAGGGAAGACAGCTGACGATGAAGGTCTGTAGTCTGTTCGAAGTGACAAGCGTGACGCGGCTTCAAGTCTCTAATCCGCGTAGAGTAGCAATGATTTCATACTGGAGTTGAAAATCCGGATCTTATGTTGATTTTCATGCTGAGAAGTAGCGTTGATCTCCACAGGGACTTGAGAGTAATTCAGTTGAATCAACTGCATATACATGTAATAGGGATGATTCAACACCTGTCGCAGATATCTGGAGAATTCTACCAACCCTATGACAAATAGGACAGAACAAAACTAAAATTTCGAAGTCGCTTGATTATTATTGATACGATTATGAACAATTAATTCTGTTCGAAACATCATAAAGTAAATAATACTGTTTCACTGTGTGATATATCTAATAAACAAACTAATATCGAACCTTTTTTGATTTCTTTGAGCTAGGCAAGATTCTTGGTAGTACGTATAAGAAGAATCGAACGCAGAATTTGGGCGTAACTCGAGAGTATTATAATCTTGAACCAAAAAAGAGCAACCATTTCATATAATCTCAACAATTTATGCTTTCGTGAAGCGTTACATATTAGCATATCTTGTACTGGTGGCCTACCAAATCCATGAGCTAAATAATTCCTCATAAACCTTCATTTTTTCAATTTACTTAAATTCGTTTTTCTGCCCAATTTTTCAAATTCACCATGAAGGATTAATGATCATGCATATATAATTAGCTTTCAGCATTCAGTTAGGTATGTTTTGAAGGTATAAAACTATTAGGGATGATATACTCAACAATATTTCGTTGAATGACATCCTATAAGTTTCTGCTTCCTAGCTTTCATAATAGTTCTGTAACTGGCATCAGTCCATGGCCAGATATGAAATAACATCACAATCTCTGAATAACTAGAATTCATCTTAGAGTACGTTTTCACATCTAGCTTCACTTGAGAAAATAAAATAAGTGAAACATTGGTTTAATGTTAGCGTAATGCGTTAGCAGTGTAGTAAATTCAAAAAGAGTGATGATTTAAAAGTTTGGGATTGATGGGTGGACATGTGAATTGACAAGTAGGTCGTCTGAGGGTAACATGGAGGAGATCGTGCTACGAGGAGATGAGAGATTACGGGCATTCGTGGACCCAGCTGAAAGGGACAGTGCTAAATACAAACAAAGTGGGGATGTATTGTTGAACCCCCACGTTCCACTGAGAACACAAGGGAATAATAATAATATGAGATTTTGTCGGAGTGTGCCTTATCGCTTCTCGGCTCTCTCAGCTAAGATCACGTGTAGTACCTCTTAATTACAGTGCTAAAATTAGTTTCATGCAGCGAAAGAAACGTTAATTTCGACTAAGGACTGATAAGAAAAGAGGGTGAGGTACACATGTGAAGTTTAGCTATTTATACTCGGTTTAGTGGAACACTTTTGATGTAATATATATCTTAACAGTCATTCAAAAAATCCTTTGAAAAAATCATCTCCCTGTACTTCGCTAATTTAATGAGATAAGAGTGTTGAAAGACCGTTAATCCTGATACTAATTAAAATTAATCACATTCGAAAGTTCTGTATTGAAAGTCATAAGAAACATTTTTCCGACTGAATGAGAAAAAAGTTATATATGTTCATACCAAGTTCACTTTTAACAGTTTGAAATAATTTGGGCATTGGTATATGCTATTCATTATACTAAAGGTTTTGTATTTCCCAATGAATGAAAAACAAAACAATATTGCTGTTTTTACTAACGTTTCGCTACTTAATACTGCTAATAGCCTTATCAAAGTAGTATTAAACCAGAATTTACACAATCTCAACTTGTATATATATACATGCACAACAATTCATTCATCGTTCCCCAGCATGGGGTCGTTTCCGCGCTGTCAAATTGGCCAGTTGGTAAAGATAACAAATCGAGATGTAGATTGTTGGATTTGATAAGTGTATGAAGATGTAAAAGCAGCGTGCGTTTGCAGATTGAAACTGCTTATCGCATCTGTGTTGATTTCATTATTCCAGGAGGGTTTTGGAGGGTGTTGCAACCATGCCAGATTCTGTTAAACTCCATCATTCCTATTCAGACAATTTGGATTCCACTTGATATGAAGTGCTTCTGATATTAGACGTTCTTTGTAATTTCTGAAGTTTTTCTAGATCATTTCATTATTGTCAAAACCAATTTTGTGGCCTGATTCTATAGCGTGTAGACCTATGTCTGATGATTTTTCAAGTTTTTCTAGTTCAACCTGATTTCTCGGTGGTCGAACATATGCTTCATGGTGTTCATTTCTTCTGAGTTCGATTTCTCGCTGGTGAGGTTTGTCCAATGTATATCGCACCACATTCGAAGCATTTCATTTTATAGATATAATTAGATGGAGAATCCTTAGGGATTTGGTCTTTTATATGGACAAGGTTGTTTCATAGTGTGTCCGATGTTTTGAAGAAAACTCTGATGTTGTGCTTACTGAGTACTCTTCTGATACCGTCTGACGTCTCTGCTCTATGAATAATTTGTTATATATAAGCTGAGATTTTGTAAATTTTGGTTTAATTATACTACTCTGTTAAAGCTATTTGCATTATTAAATAGCGAAACCTCAGTAAAAACAACAATATCGTTTTGTTTTTCATACATTTGGAAACACAAGAAAACCTTCATTATAATGAATAGCATATACCAATGCCCAAATCATTTTAAACTGTTAAAAGTAAACTTGGTCTAAACATATATAATAATTAAATAGTCACTATAAGACCTATAACAACAGAAACGCTGGTGATCATAGAATGCAGAAAATGTACGATTACTACATGTAAATTCAAATCAACATGCAAACAGTTATATGGGTCCACATATCTAGAAACTTTGCTCATGGACAACGAAGATAGGTTTGTTCAGAAAACAGATAATCCTTTTCAGGGACTCTATTATCAAGTTGTTTTTACTCAAGTGGTTATTCACACAAAAATTCAACACCCGATATAGAAATACTGGATTGTGGATTATATGTGAAGTGATCGACGTGTTTGAAACACATAGCTAGCGAGCCAGAATGTGAAAGGCAAGATACGCCTTCATCAACCAGAAGCCTATTTGAGTATCTTTTGAAGTCAGTACAAGGAACAAAATTCTGATTTTCAACACTAATGTGAAACCACTTCTTCTGTATGGGTCAAACACCTGCACTGCGCGTCATAAAAAGAGGTTTCCTAGAGCCAGTTGCAGACATTTATCGAAAACTTTCCTCTTTCCTGGTCCCATACTGAAGATCAAATGGCAGACCAGAAAGAATTACCAACAAGAAACTCTGGCGAAAAACCAACGAAGAGCCGATTGCTCAACAGATATGTAGGACAAAATGGAGACGGATCGGGCATACCTTAAGGAGGCCGTCAAATGAAATTGAGCTCCATGTCATAGCTGGAGTGCAATTCGAATGGGGAGCGACGAGTAGATCGTATGCGACCGTTGTAGATGACGAATTGCTAAGGGTAAAACTAAATAGTGTTTGTAAGATGTCAGGCTCCCTATTTATGTTTAGCCCCACCAGATATACTTCAAAAGGTTAAAAACAGGAGTTGCAGCGTTTCACCTCACAAAATATTTGCAAATGACTGATTATATTATTCTACTTCCAGGCTTCCAGAAAATCTGTTCATGAAGTCTGGTTGACTCTTTTTCACAAGAACACGAAATATCATGATTATATTTGTAGATGGACCACATATTAACCTAATTTCAAATTCATCTGAGAATGCAGACTATTTTAGACACAACAAAAACATCAGTCAACATCATCAGCAGGAGATATGTGGAGGAAATCACAACAAGAAGCACAACAGATGATATCAAATTCCGGCAGTAAGAAGAAATCAAAACAGATCCTTAGTGCTCTGAAAACATTGAGGAAATCTGGGAAACATAGAACCAGAAAAAAAAATCAGTATCTTTATCATCAATGTTCAATCAGTACTTCTACATAGTTTAGAGGCTGTGAGCGTTATCAGTTGCATTCGTTCCACACCGAAGATATGATATCTACAAACAGTAAGCCAAAAGGGACTCGAGAAATGAAATAACCAAAAAGCTGTTGCTAATCAAATAAGCATGAGGAAATGGAGGTAGATTGGGTATATACTTAAGGGACTATTCAGCGATATCATACTGTGAGCTAATGAGTGGAATCCAGAGAAAAAAAGGCCATTTGGGTGTGAATCCAACAGTACCATGGACAACAAGCAGGAGAAAGAGGTGGAACCTTATTAGCGATCATTGCACCTGCTTAAAGAGACTGCATAAAACTGGGTAAAATGGCCATGTACTGCTGACACCCTATGCTCATCTTGAAACCCAAGAAAATGATGAATTTTACGAAGGATTTGAAGTAGTCGTGTGATGAGTAGCCTTATAATCATACCAAATTTAAGGAAATCTGAATGCAGTGCGGCAGTTTAAAATTCTTGTTTACTTTATAATGCTGTCAGTGGATACTAGTAAAATACAAAAATGCAATTCGTAATCAATTTCTGAGGGTTTGATATCGTTTAGATAACTGGACAGCTGTTGCATCCTAGTTTCATAGTAATCACCCACAGTTCACACACCTACTACAGGGGTTAAACCTAGGACTTTTCAGTTACAAGGCAAGCTCGTATACCATTCAGCCACAGGGATCTTTTTCAATAACCAGTCCATGAATTATAAGTTCGTAAATTAGCGTGGTCATCAGACAATGTCATCTGCGGGACATCCATCCTCACACTTGACTGGATGGGCCTCACTAATGACGACTCCTCACTAGAACTCCAGGAAACTCCGTCCTGTAGCAAGTCACTAGCCAGCATGAGATTTTGTTTCAAGAGTTGGTTTTCAAGGATAAGATTAGTTTTTACAAGTTTGACCGCGGATTGTTATTATGTCTCTTTTTACCACCTTCGGATCAACTATGTGAATTAAGCAAGACTACTGATTCTGACAAGAACTGGTAACATAAGAATAGAAATAGCTTCATCCAGTCCTACACATTTTATCTTTCTCAAATGCTTTTATATTGCAAAACACATTTCCTTAGAGACAAGGAGAGAGAGAGAACTGAAACAGGAGGAACTCGTGTTTTTTTTCTTTGAATAACACTTCACACAACATCTCAAGAGTTGGTCTCTAGGGATTATATCTGTTTTTACGACTGTGACCGCGGACAGATATCAGTTAGAGTGGCGCTAAATCACAAAAATTGGTAGAAGTTCGAATTCATGAACTGGCCATTGAATCGGGTTCTATTGGTTGAATGGCACACGAGCTCGCCTTGTAACCTGATGGTCTTGGGTTCAAACCACTGTACTGAGTGCGTATTGCCGATGATTCCTGAAAAACTACGAAGGAACACCTGGCTCTCCGCTACTCCTTGATTTTCAGTGGTTCTCCGACTGATATCAGTCCGTGGTCAATTTCGTAAAAGCAAATTTAATCCTTAAAGACCAACTCTTGAAAAATCCTAATATTGACAACAAATTTCAATTAGTTTTGACTAATCAAGTGAATTCCACTCTCTAGTCATTCATGTGAGTGAAATTTTTTTCCTGTTTGTGAGGAATTTGAAATAAATTTTATCTCACAAAAAGAGTTCTTAAGGGTATTGAGTTAATTCAAGCAAATAAAATTGTTTAAGTCAAACAAGTTGGTGTACTTAGACACTACTTCACTCGTTAACAAGTATTTTTGATATTTGGGAATGAAAGACAAAATATCGTTGAAGTGTAATAGTGTTAAACTTTTGAAAAAATGGAGTACTTCAGGAAATTAGAATAATTTTCAAAGTAGATAATTAGAATGTGAGATGAACTGAATATTGAATGGGTTCTGTGGATTTTACAGACTGTGTTTCTTTACTCAGAGACTTTACTCCCAGAAAGGATATGATAAGACGAATATTATTACTATTGTTTTTGTTAGTTCCCAGTGGACTAGAGTGGTCCAGCAACACACCTTTATGGGATTTCGTCCTCTGTTATGAGTTAAAAAAACTGGAAACAGGCATTAATCGTAAATTGACACCAAATCCTGTCATTCACCTTCATACACCCAAACCATCGCTTCCTGCTTGGATTCCACTTGCCCAGTAGCCTAAAGCGTGACTCTACGCGATTGTTTCACAATAATAATAATAATCTACCTTATTGTAAAAACAGTACTTATAATACAGAATGGAATTCTCCGCATTTGTCACAACAAAGCATCTGATTTACTCAAAATATAAACAAAATTAAAAATTAAAACAAAATTAGCCAGAGGAATTTGTCCACATTTACGATATAAAGTCAAAATATTAGAAGCACGAATTGACAATATTAAATAAAATAATAATAATAGTGAGTTTGTTTCAAACATTATTGTCGATTCAGTTTGGAAATTTTAGCATGTGATAGATTATTGAATCTAATGTTCTGTTGATATAGTATGGTAAGGGAAATTACAAAATTAACGGTTATAACACAGCTTAAATGATGTTCACACTTATGAAAAAATAAACAAATAAAAATAAAAACAAAAAATTCAGAGCACTATAAATATAAAAAGTACAATAACAATAAAGTTTGTTGTAAGGGTGGAGGAAATAGTTTATTGAGTAGTGAAAAAAAGGTTAGTTAGTTAGTTCATGCCTAACACTATTTACATCACATCAAGTATTTGCCAAATATGGTACAGTGGAATTTTCATACTTAGACGTACGTGCATAAAGTCTTCTGAAATGACTTCCCGTTTTACCTATTGAAACACAAGGTTGGAGCTGAGAGTAAGTGGGTGCTCACACTCTGACTAAAATTACTCTAGCAAATTTGTTGCATGACATCAAGTGCCTATCAGTGACAATGTCAACAATATGGCTCAATGGGATACCACTCGTCCTACTGACAGTCTTCAGAGTTCTTTGAAGTATGACATAGTCTTTTGTAAGCAATCCAGGAAGGAATGAAGCTGAACAGTAAGGAAGAATAGATAAGATGTACGAGATGACAAATTGTAAGAGGACGGATTCGAGTTATGCCTGAGTGCCTTAACTTCTTAATGTAAAACGTCAGACGAAATATTCTTTCATAAATCGCTACTACATAGGAAGATCATGATATATCATAAGAAAGAATTAATCCAAGGTACTCCATTTCATACTTGATTTCAACATTAATATCATCAATGTTGTAACGGTCATGGGAACCAACAGCTTTATTTAACTTTACTTTAAATCGAAAACTCAAAGTAACAATCTGACATTTGGAAAGATTAAGTTTAAGACCATTAGACGAAGATCATTTGCTAATTTCTGATAGAAAGCTGCTCGTCTTCGTACAGTTTAGCTGGGATTTAACAAACATCAAATTAGTTAGATTGTCCTCAAACTTAATAAAGTTCATTTCATAAAAGTGAGGCAAGTCGTGCAAGAAGAAAGAAAACCGAAAAGGAGAAAGGACAGCGCCCTGAGTGACACTAGCATCAGCGAGCAATGAAGCGGACGACTTTCCCAGACATACCGTGTTCTGCTTTCTTCTTAAGAAATAAGAATGTAGCCTTTTTACAACCTAACAGTCAGTTTGAGTTTCAGCAGACTTATTTCAGAAGATTTCCCTAGGCTATTAGTCGAAATGTAGCAAAGCGATCAAAATTCTGGGACTAAAAAGTAAACTAATTAGGTGGAGATCAAATAAGGATTCAAGGTAAAATAAGGTCTTTATAGTTTATAGTTTATAGTCTAGTTTATAGTTTCAGAATGTCAAAGTTTACTAAAGGATGCGTAAACCGTCACTTCCCACTGTGATTCCACTTTTGCAGTGGCCTAGAGTGCGATGCTACGCGACTGTTTTATCAAAGTGTGTTAGAACCATTTCCAGTTACTTGGGGATATTTCTGGAATGATATTGGTTCTTTATTGGTTCATTCCCAGAGTTCACTACTTCTAATTGTTTCTGTTCATTTGATCTACAAAAGGAAGGCACAGAAGGCAGATATCTACTAAAATCTACAATAACCTGTTAGAAATGTTTTCCGTGACATGGGTGCCAAGCATCAGGACTATATAGAAGGACTAACTGATTTAATATCGGTGTTGAAAATAAAAGAATTTTCTTCCTTATGCTGACTGCATCATATTTTGAAACTGATTTCAGAGATTCGAAGGTGTGTCTCGCCTTTCCGATTCTGGTTTTCACATACTTACCGGTAAAGTAGCCTCTAGTTGCAATGACGCTGCCTAGAAAACATAAGAATTTGACCTCATTCAAATTTCTTCGATCGGTTCTTGTTGTTGGCGTTTCGTTATGTGTGTCAACTACGTCATCTATATTTTTGCTTAAGGTGCTGTCTTCGCCGTTTCTTCTGTCAACCAGCTGATTGTCACCTACAATTCTTCGAGGAAGATGGGGATAGTTGGGCACCTGGCTAACGACACTACATGAGGAAAATAATCCAATCTGTACAGAAACTTCACATAACAACAAAAATATATAAAAGATAAGTTCACCGGTGAATGAATCAAACAAATTTCGGTACTGACGTGAATTTGCTCAACTTTCCACTTCACAAGATTAATTAATTTTTTAAGACTAATAACATGCTTCAGTGAATCGAGAAACGTAGCAAATGTCTGGGTGTTTTTTATGTTGTTTTTTTTAAATTGAGGCTGAATATTCTCTACATAACTGAATAGGTTGCTCCTCAGGAAAAAGGATGGCAGCTTGTTCTTACAGGGACTGAAACTTATTTTTAATTCAACCTTTTCTCCTCGAGAGATAGGACTGTTTACAAAGATGAAGGGAATATTACTTGTAGACACGGAAGAATCTTCGCTTCAAGAAAAGAAGAGCGTTCGGAGCATCTGTGACTCATGTAAGTCCTTTTTCTTTAAATAAATAATAGACACAAAACGCTTAATTTATTTCCAGTGTTTTCGGAAAATGTTGACGTCTTACGGAAGTTTATTCATTCAGCTATATCCGTATAAATTTAGCAAACAGTTTCAATGTGCGTAGGTGGCATAGTCGTTAGGACTGTCGCGGACTATGCGCATTCTCAGGGGTTCGATTGCCGACCGATGAACACCTGACATCAATGATCGGCCTGCTACATTCGAGCTACCGATATCACATGCTGAAAATTCTATACTTGTACCGAAAATATGGTGTGGAGTAAAGCTATAAGCAAAAGTAAAATAGAATATATATATATAATTTAATAGTTCTCATTGTAGCATTAAGAACACAATATTCAGCGAAGAGACTGTTTTCAACAAATTTATCACCAAGCTGTACAATCGTATGTATATTATTTTAAGAAATTATATCCGGTGAGGGAATTAGATCAAAGATGTGAATACATGAAATAATAATAATAGTAGTAGTATGAAATGCAATTAAATTTTGTGATTATAATCATAGTTAATAAAAGGGCGGTTGTAGTGAAGAAAATTTTCTTTTCGACAAACTCATCAACTAGGCTGCACATTCATCTATCTATAATAAATGGATAGGAAAGTTCAAGAATATTTTTCGGTCAAGGGTCCAATTAATAAAATTACAATTAGGAATCAAAAGTGTCACAATAAACAGAGGGGTGGATACAGCTCAAACAAAGTAGCATCATAATTACTCAGAAGATTGACATATTGTGCAATTAGGTGTTAGAAATGTAGAAATACCAAAAATAGACAGGATGTTTCGATAAAAAATCTAGTGGGATCACAACTAATGTAATGAATAATTTTTCATGCAATAAGGTATTATATGTGTAAAAATAATAAATTGTTAAAGCAAACGAGAAGTTTGGATATGAAAATATGGTATTGCAAATAGGGGTTAAGAAAAATTAAAAATAACATGAATGAACAGCAAGCTTGGATAAGAAAGGCAATAGGATGGTTATTACTAAAAGAATTACCTCTTTATGATAGCCATGGCAGGGACAAATACTGGACGTACTTCCTTTGGTTACTTAGCTTGGGTTTGAGCTCCTGGATAGCTATTGACTCATATATGCCCAGATGTCTTAATTGTATCCCCTTTTGTAGGTTTAATCGAATCTTGTATATGATTTTGAAGGATTTTTCGAATGGCATTGAACGTCCTGAATTGACCAAATGTTCTGTCACGTTTTCGATCTCCTTTTACTAGGCAGGCTGGATAGTGTTTGCGAGCGCGTTTTTCAAGTTGGCGCATGTGTTTTCAGCTCCCCAAGAACAAGGAGACTGTCTTTCGCGAAAGACAAGCTGTAAAATTTATATAGACAAATCGATGCTTTGCAATGAAGTCACCACTAGGACCCATTCTAAACGCCATTTTCTTTGCAAAACTAGACTATGCGTCTTTGAAATATGTAATTGATGAACTTGAATTTTATTTTCGGTACATGGACGATATATTTTTGACTATGGAAATTGAGAATGAAGCAAAGAAAATCTTGAACAAATTTAACGATGTGCATCCTGCAATAAATTTTGCCATCGATAAAGAAAGAAAAACACTCTAGGATTTCAGTTCTAGACGTCCTTATGACCAGAAAAGAGGATGGCACAGTAAGAAGAATTGTACGTACAAAACCCACACCAGCTGTTCAGTATACACATATTTGAGCTACATTCCTTTCAAAGGCAAACGCAATGTGATCAAGTGCCTGGTCAATAGAGCAAGAGCAACCTGCTCGGATGGATGTCCCGATTAGGAACTTAATAATATTAAACGGCTGGTGAGTGAAAAAAGTTATCCATAAAAATTCATTGATAAGAATATGAATGTAAAATCAAAGCAGCCCAAAGTACCATTAGTTTCTAAAAGGCCTTATTCTTACAAAATCGTTTCTTCCGAAAAACCATCAGCGAGATACTAAAACAGAGTCTTAAAAATGCGGAAAAAAGAGCAATTCCTGCTGCTGCATTACGCTGTGTCATCAGGAGTAAAGGATACACTGAGTAATTTCCTGCTTCCATTTGCATCTATCAATAAAACTGCTCCTGAAGAGACAGTTACATCGACCGTACAAGCAGGCATGTTTCTCATAGGATTTCCGAACATCACTTTGCCTCGTTGGTTAAGTAAAGGATAAACAAAATATATTCTTAGCGCCATTTTATCTCTTCTTGTGGATACAGTATACAAGATTGATGTCAACGAGGCAGGCTTTCAAAGTCATTTACCGAATAACAACTGTAATTCCATTGTGATGTTTCTTAACGAATCAATATTATTGAAAAAAATTATTATTGTTCTTGAATACTATTCTGGAATATTCTATGTATATAAACATATATACGCACAAATGTAGACGCAGAAGAGGAAATTATCTAAAACGACATTCTTTGCTCAGTTATTTTGTTTTTCACATCTGCTCAAGTGTTCCAGAGCTTGTCATACACTGATTGCAGGTAGTTTATGATGTTTTGCCTCAAATCTTACTCACACAGCTGCGAAAGACACCAAAGAGTTGTCTTCTTTTGTTTCTTCCTTGTCTCATACTAAACAGCAGACCAAAGTAATCAAGATCTTACCAGGAAATCATGTTATGAGATGCAAGCATTTGGTCCGTGAATTTCAATTGCATATTTCAAACTGCTTTCTGAAAACATAAATGCTTTTTTATATGGTTTCTCAACCAAAAGTAGTTCATGAGAAAATTTACCATTGAATCTCGGTCACATGCTGAAGAATTAAAATAAGGCTGTTTGGACATATTTAATCGTTAGAAGCAATAATTTCCACCCTCATATATATATTGCTTGCTTTGTTCTATGTAATGCGAATTTTCACCTCAGCGCGCTGGACTTATCGTTATCATAATTATGATTCGCTTCGATTATTCCTAGTGTAATACCAAATTTAGGCGAAAATGTCTGTTTCACAAAAATCTCTTCAGTCTTCCTTTACTTACTGTCCGACCGCCCTGAATACTTTTATCTTTTCCCTATACGATCGCTCAAGGGCAGCGTCGGATGCTCAACTTCTCGTCTCACGCGACGGTCTCCTCAGTGAATGTGTAACCCTACTCCATTCACTTCAGAATTCAGATGATAACTTTTGAGGTGGATTCATTATCAGAATTTCCTTGTCACTTGCCATTTCTGACCGGCTATCTGATTTTCAAATAACGAACGGAGAAAGAGGTTGACGAAAGTCCACAGTGGATTTATAGAAAAGCTTTTTGTGACGCATCAAGTCTCTAACCAATGTAGGCGTTTTGATGTGGTTGTGTTCTCTGAGCTGGATAGTGTATTCGCAAGGCTTTCATTGCCCCCTACTAAGCAATATCTCAAGCTCATACTCCAATTTGATAACTTGCGCTTTCAGATTTCCTTACGAGTTTGTTAGTCATCTCTCCTGGTGCTAACCCGGAACGTGATTGGTTACTTTTGTGTTTTCTTACCTTCTAGGCTACTTGTATTGGTAATGGTGTTGGTAAATTTATTTTATGTCGATGTGTCTATTGACTGACAATTCACTGGAATACCAGGCAGCGTTCCAGAAATTCTCTAGCATTCTTGGTGTTTCGTCTGTCTAATATTTGAACGTTGTCCCAGTTGACTTGATGTCCGTGGTTGTTTGTATGTAGTGATATGAGGCAGTGTGTGTGATGTCTCTTGACGGCTAGCTTATGATCATGGATGCTAAGACGAAGGGGATGTCCATGTTGGCCAATGAAGTGTTTTTCGCAGTTGTTACAATTTATTTCGTGGATGATGTTGGTTTTCTCTTCTTTCGTTCTTGAGTCTTTTGGTCGACATAAGGCCAGCTGAGTGAAGTGACTTTGTGGGTTTGTGTGCTACAACAATTCCTAAAGCTTTGAAGAGTCTTGTACTGATTTCTGAGATTTCCTTTATATATGGTAGAAAGATTTTTTTTTGTTCTTTCCTTGAGGGCCTTTGATTTGATATGTTGGCTTGGGGGTATATGTATTTTGATCAGGTTCCGTTGGTATTCATTCTTTTGATAGGTCACTAGTAGAGATGATTAATAAACTAGTGGAGAAATGTAAAAGCTCACTTCCACAAATTGAAGCATGTGCTGAAGATGTTGCTTATCAGAGGGCAATGTAAGCTTCACAAATAAACCATCCAGCTCGCAGAACACAACCACATCAAATCATCAACCTGAGCTACTAATTTCCTACATCATACCCAATATAGTAGTGCTAACTAAGTTAACATCAGTATGAAACATCGTGTTTGGTTCTTCATTCCAAATGAATAAGATATCCACATTGACTGCACAGCACAATAGGCATGTCCTGCGTTCCTTAGAATGGCCGTCTTTAACACAATCATATTTGTCGGTTGTAGTTGTGGTTGCTGTCTACATAAGTAAAAGAGATAACATCGTTTAGACATTTATTATGTTTTACTACCTTCTCGCCAGTTTGCTGGTTTTCCTCTGTACATCTTAGAGGTTGTGTATCACTAGACAATAGTCATCCGCACACAGTGTACATAGAGGCAGTGAATATGAAATTGAAAACGAATTTCTTGCATATAATACGAAAAGTATACAGATACAATATTTCCTCAAACTTAATGTGTAGTTCGGCATAAACTCCTACTTTTCATTGCTAAACACATGAAATATGTATCTATTTTTGTTATTTTTGCGAAAAAAATGAAATCATTTTATCAAAATAAGATAAACAGTGATATGAAAAACATGTTAGAAATGTGAACAACAGAAAAAGAAATAAACAGCATAGGATAAACTAATCAAATAGTTATCTTGATCGTACCCTGATAAGGAATTTGTTTGTCAATTTGATTCTATTTGCCATATCAAAATGAAATGACAAGTACTCTTCGGTGTCTTTCCCAACTCATTCCCCCCTAGTAGGTAACGTTTTTAGATCATAATTCAATTTGAAGTGAGCGTTTTTCTTTTCTATAGAGCCACTGTAGACTTTCGTCAACCTCTTTCTCCGTTCGTTATTTGAAAATCAGATGGCCGGTCAGAAATGGCAAGTGGCAAGGAAATTCTGATAATGAACCAACCTCAAAAGTTATCATCTGAATTCTGAAGTGAATGGAGTAGGGTTACACATTCACTGAGGAGACCGTCGCGTGAGACGAGAAGTTGAGCATCCGACGCTGCCCTTGAGCGATCGTATAGGGAAAAGATGAAGTCATTTAGGCGATTGGAGAGTAAGCTAAGAAAAATGAAGAGATTATTGTGAAACAGACGTTTGCGACTAAATTTCGGTATTACGCTATGAATAATCTGTGGTAATAATAATTATGATCACAATAAGTCCAGTGTGCTGAGGTGAAAATTCGCATTACATACAGCGTAGCAAACAATATTTGTATATCTGAGGGTGGAAATTATTGCTTCCGATGGTTAAATATGTCGCAACAGTCTTATTGTAATTCTTCAGCATGTGAACAAGATTCTATGATAAATTTTCTCATGAACTAATGTTAGTTGAGCAACCATATAAAAAGTGATTTATGTCTCCAAAATGCAGTTTGAAAAATGTCAATGAACTGGAGTTGACATTTGTGGACCGTAAGCTTGCATCTCATAACATGATATCCAGGTAAGATCTTGAATCCTTCGGTCTGCTGAAAAGTATAAGACAAGGAAAAGCGGAAGATGACTACTCTGTGGTGACTTTCACAGATTTGTGAATAAGATATGTGGCAGAAACGTCATGAACTATTTGTATTCAGCATGGAAAAAGCCCTGGAGCTTTTGAAGATGTATATTGAATACTAAAGCAAGATCACAATGGAATTACAGTTGTTATTCGGTAAAGTACTTTGAAAGCCACCTCACTGACATCAGTTTTGTTTTCTGTATACACATGAGGAGTTAGAATTGCGCTATGAATATATTTGTTCGTCCAGTACTTAACCACACACTCTTATTTTCGGAAATCCGATGAGAAACACACCTGCTTGTACGGCCTATGTAACAGTCTCACGCTACAGGAGCAGTTAAAATTGCTAGATACACATGAACCTGCGTGGTTTAGCAAAATGAAATATAAATTTCATTCATAGCACTATTCTTTCTCATCTTGTGGATACAGAACACATACTGTAACAACAGAAGACAAGGGCCAGGCAACAGATCAGTTTTATTACAAAAACCAACAGGCATTTATATGTATTTTACGTACATTAATAAGGCTCTGCCCGCAGAAAGAAGGCGGTCTTCTGATTGGTTGTTTGCAAACAAAGGCAGTCTTCTTCTGCTTTCTCGTTTTCGATATTTCTCGGAAATGCGAGCCACTTGTCTGCGAATCATATTTGTCCACGTCTAGGTCAGTTGTGATCGATTGTTAAATCGGCCTGGATTAATTTCCACCAATCAGCGTAGATCAATGTCTACCAATTGGCTAGCAGCTTGCTCTCACCACAATACTACTGTCAGCGAGGTTTTAAGTGTCATTTACCACATACCAACAAATCTTAACTTTGCCTTAAAAGTTCGTCTACTACACATATTACTGAGTCCCTTGGGATGCACATTAGGAAGCCTGATTTTTGTGTCCAAAAAGACCTGATTCAGACACTGTTTTTACCTTCGCCATCTAGATTTGAATGATCCTTAATTTGTTTATGTAGAGATTTCCTTAATTCATTTGATAATGTATTTGCTAATATATCATTATCTTCACATTATCTTTATTATTATCTTACTTAGCAAATCGATATTATTTAAAATGCACTGATATTGTTACTGACTACTAATCTAGATTATTTTAGGCATATAAACATATATATATGCATTAATGTAGAGCCAGAAGAGGAGATTATCGAAAAGGATATTCATTGCTAAATAATTTTGTTTTTCATAGATGTTTGAATGAATATTTTCTCTAGATTATATCTTTATTAGTATAACTGCTATATGCTTAAACTAAGTCTGTTGAAGCAACCTAAACAAGAAATTTTCATAAATTTTAAGTTGAATGCTATTCATATTTTGTTATGCCGAGTGCAGATTGTTTAAAATTATGCCTACACTCGAAGGATTTCCTCAATTTTATTTACGTAAGACAAGATGAGTGGAGTGTACTTAAAAGTTTTCTTACGTGAAAGTTAACCCTACCGGGAACAGAGAAAATGTTCAGTCAGATTTTCTGAGTGTGTTTTTCATCGCTTTAATGACATGAATCAGACTGCAGTTATGTCATATGCTGATAATAAACTTTTGAATGTAGGATGAAATACTGCGTCAGGCGTTCGCATTCAAGGTTATATAAGGTGTTTTTCAAACAAAAAACATACATGAATTCCTTCTGTTTCAGTTCTTTCTCCCCGCCTCTATCTAAGGAAATATGTTATGCAATAAAAAAGATAAAATGCGTAGGATTGGGTGACATTATTTATGTTTTATGTTCCTACTTCTTTTCAGAATTATTACATGAAAATAGTCTTGTTTAATTTACATGGTTGATCTCAATGTGACGGTATTACGTAATCAAAGAGTCACATTATAGAATTCTCAACTCTTCTAGAGATATAAGTTTGTATGACGAACATTAACTACTTATAATCCAACTTCTTTGTATTCCTTCTATTCTTATGGGGGAGTATTAATATCGCAGCTTGATAACTTAATCCTTCTTTTATAGTGGCTTTGCGTAATAGTGTTGCATTTTCGTCTTCGAGTTCTAAATCATGTGAATGTTCTGATATACCTTCCAGTATTGAGTTATTTTTCAAGCTTATAACCACATATGACTAATTTAATGAGCTTCTTTTCAACGTCAGTTACTATTTTTTATTCTTTGAGGTTTCCAGGTGGAACATAGGGCTTCAAGCTAGAGGCTTGAAGTTTCGGTAGGAATGGTGATTATTTTTGCAGGATGAGGTTGCTAGTCTCATGTTCAACCATCCATCTTTAACAGTCTTATCAATGAATTAGTGAGGTGAAGTAGTGCTTCAGTGGCCGGGGACCGAACACCTGAACACCTGTGTGGTCAACTAGCATCCAACCGCTGTGCCACCAACGCACATTCATTAGAGGCATTTAAATGCACCAAACTGTAGCAAGTTTATGCGATAATTCTGAAAGTGAAAACTCATTCTAAAGACTTCCTGAAACTCTCTGTAGAAACTGAAGTGACAGAAAATCCTCAAATGAAGTAACAATGCTCTAACGTCATGACGGTTGGGAAAATCACGCCCTGAACGATCTAATTACAATATTTATAGTCATTTCGAAGTTTCAACGTTGAGAGTGTTATTCTTTATCTTTCAGAACGTTCTAACATTTGCGTATCATTTGTTGACTTGGTTCGCATTATCTATCTTTGTCTTTACTCAATCCTTAGCTTTGGAGCTTCTCTTTATGATTGTGCGATACAATGATCAAGTGTTGCTTTGCGATTTGATTTTGTCTAATTGAGTCATGATAATTCTGACACTGTGCGATTTGCTTGTTGTACGATTCTTGTGAAAAGAATTTCGAAATAAGAATAATAAAGAAGAAAATCGGTAGGATAATTATTCACCTGAGAATTCAAATGATTTCTGGGAGTAATCTCCCTAGAAATTGGGTATTAAATGCTTCATGAAACAATGATAGATCTGAAGTGGATTTCTTTTCTTTGACACACTGGACACTTGTTGAAACTGTGACTAATAGAACCACTATAGTTAAAGCAACTTTCTCCGAACATTTCAAATGATTAAAAATGCCCAATAAAACTTTTCAAACGAATAGATACTGAAAAAAGAAAATTCTCTTCGATAACTTTATCATCAGGTTCTGCAGATGTATATACATTTATATAAATATGTAAATAATAATGGATGAATTAGTGTTATTATCAACATTAATGTTGTTTAAATAACATCAAAGCAATAATAATACCAATAGCTTACAGTTCAATAGCGTAAACATAACAGTACACACTGAATATCAGAAAAATTAGGAAGGATAATAATACAGTTTCATGAATTTATAGTCTCTACTGAAGGCTGGTCAGAGTAGTATTAGTTGCTGGACTTGCTTCTTTTGAATGCAGCACACTAGTTGTTCGAGGCGAATCACGATAGTCTCTGATGTTTGGCGTATATAGTACCTGTATGCTTTTGGCACTTTGTTTGGTAACCGGTAAATGATAGAGAAGTATTCTTCAATGCTGGCTTTGCGGCCAGTTTCAACTTAGTGGTCAAATATCGAACTTTTGATGGTTTTCAACACACCTTTACTCAGCCACACTGGTAGATGTTCCCGAGCAGGCACGAGAAATCTATTTTCTAGAGCGACGGTCAGCATAACTCGCTCCAGGAGCACAAGTGAATTGATAGGCTCATTTAGAAGTGGCTAGTCTAAGTACTTCATCTTTCAGAATTGAGGAATCGAAACCGGTCATTAGAAAATATGATTTGTAGTTAACCAGCATTAGAAGTTCTTCGAATACATTTCCTTACCTTGTTACTAGTTATTTCGCTAGGTACGTCACCCTTGAATTGCTGTCGTATATAGAAATGCTTCTGATTTACAGATGGAGAACAGTCCTTTCGGACTATCTTTGTCATGCGTTTCTTGACGATCTTGTCAGGATAGCTAATACCAATTAAGGTGTCGTATACAGTCCTAAGTTCATCTTCAATTACCTCTTCTTAGCATTTAGCTCTAACGCTGTGGCTGAGGGTCCCTACTAAATTTTTCTTGTACTGTAGAACTAGAATGAAGCTATGGAATTGTGTGTCTTGTCCATGTACTTTTCTTATGCAAATTTCTCTTGTTTTCTCGTAAGAAGGACATCTAAGAAGGTGATTCCACTTTGGGATTTCCCTTTACATGTAAGATTCGGAAATGAATTTCTAAGTTCATGCAATGAGAAATAAGTGATTTATCTCTAAAGAAACTATTTCTGATTATTGGAAACCTATCTAAATCGGAATGTTTTAATTACCTTTAAAATGAGGCGAAGTAACTGTGAACACTTATCCGTAAGTATTCAAAGAAATTTTATTTAATTTGACAGACAAGTTTAATTTGTTACTGATTTCTCCATCATAGGTACATAGTTACATGTATCATGTACAGATATTAAATGGTAAGAATGACACACAGCGAATTGTTCATTGCAAAAAAGACATTGTATGCAAAGAAAAGGCCTTCTTTTTCAACATATGGTAGACGTTTCATGAGTGAATAAAGTATATTTTCTTTTCGGTAACTTTCCGTTCTCCAGACTCCACAATTTCATACACATATTTATAAGAGTTGAAGTGCATTTGTTATTGACAGTGTTAATTTTCATTTTGTTTGAATCACATTGAATCGCTAAGATCAGAAATCTAGATTACATTTTGAAAACTAGCCTAAATGTATAGTGAGTACTAAACTGAACATATCAGAGATATTTGATGTTATCACAAACTTCATATCTGAATGAGTAGATACAATAAAAACATGGAGGGAAATTGAGGCTAACTTATGTGTGCGTGTGTGTGTTAATGCTTAAGTGAAAAATGTAATCACATGTTTTCCTAAAGGAGTATATATTTACTTAACATCGTTTTTAATACCTAAAAGTTCGTGTTTAGAATTAATTTTCATTCACGGCATGTTCCGGTATTCCAATCGCAAAATTATGTTACATTATGAAATTGAAGTGTAAGTCAAGCTCCCGAAAATGATTTTCATATATATATATATATATATATATATATATACATATATTTTCAGGCGAAGTTCAACAATAGAGTCCCAGGATTGTAAATGTTCCAATGTCCTTGTGAATGTTCCAATGACCTTGAACGCATGCTAGTTATTGTTTTAGGGAACTTACCATTATTCTACCGCGAAAATGAACGCTGTTCATCTACTGAGATGCAAATTTCACCCAGATGACGTTTTTCAGTACTGTCTGGAAAATGGATTAATAGCACGTACACGGATATGTACTTGTGGTGCTTCTATGAACCTGCAATCGTGTTCACAGGTCATTGATCGATATGTCTTTAGATGTACACAGTGCATAAAACGAATAAGTGTTCGTAATGGTAAGTGACAGTCTCAGTTAATTGTCTTCTAGGGATTTTCTTTGAAAAATCGAAACTCCCGTTGACGAAAATCCTGTTTATATGCAATTACTGGGTTTTTAAGTCCGGAGTGAGGTCAACAGCCGCTCAGACAGAAAATACTTTGGCATCTACTGTTAAGTGGTTTCAGTTTTGTAGAGATTTAGCATCATGGAAAATGAATAATATTACTCAAGTATTGGGAGGAGTGGGTGTTATCGTTCACGTCGACGAAACAGTGCTGATAAAGAAGAAATACAATCGTGATCGTGCTAGAGCGAACAGCGTTTGGGTGTTGGGAATTTATGATACCCAAATTCGCAAAGGATTCATTGAACTGATTCCAGACAGAAGTGCCGACACTCTGCTGCCTATTATTCAGAGGCTTGTTTTGCCTGGCACTACCATACACACCGATTAATGGGCGGGATATAACCAGTTATCCCAACTCGGGTATATACATCATAGAGTTAACCATTCGCATGATTTCTTCGACCCTGTCACCGGAACGCATACTAATTCCATCGAGCGTTTTTGGGGAAGACTGGAAAATCGAATCCAAGCCATCAATGGATCACAAAACGAAGTCATTTTCAGTCATTAGGATGAATACAGGTATAGAAATTGGTTTCATTTCAAAACTGAAACTCCTATTAATAATTGGAACATTTTTTTAACTCACATTAGAGAAAAGTACCCTGTTTGATCTTTTATCATGCTTATTTATTTAAAAAATACGTAAAATTTTATGCAAAAATCATCCCTTTTTCTGACTGGTCGGTTCAAGGTCACTCGTGCGTTCGTTCCTTGGGATTCTATTGTAGAACTTTGCCTATCTTTATGCTTCATGAGTGATTATCAATGTCTTATCACGAAAGGAAGACTCAGAAAGACGTTTATTACAACTAGTGGGGAAAACGAGGTCATTTTTGTTTTTCAAGTGTTGGTTTGTAGGAATTTAATTGGTTACAGGATTTTCATCATGAGCTGACATTAGTTAGAGAACCATTGAAAACCTGGGAGTACTGGACAGCAGTTTCGTCCTAGTTTGGGAATCATCGGCAGTACGCACCCACTGGGATTCAAACCAAGGACCTTCCGGTTACAAGGCAAGCTCGTATTCCATTCAGCCATTGGTACCCAATTCAATGGCCAGGTCATGAATTCTAAATTCAACCAATTCGTGATTTTAGTGCGAACCCAACCATTGTCGTTGGTGGGACATCCATCCACACACGTGACATCTAATTGGAACTCACTGGTCACGACTTCTTACTAGAACTCCAGGAAGCTCCATCCTGTAGCAAGTCACTAGCGAGCATCAGATTAATTTTCTATAGTGAGTGCGTACTGCCGATGATTCCCAAACTAGGATGAAACAGCAGCTGTCCAGTACTTCCTGGTTTTCAATGGTTCTCTAACTGATATCAGTCCGTGATCAACTCGTAAAATATATATATATCTTGTCACAGAAAATTTTCTTGAAAGGTTGGTGATGTAATACAGCGTCGGTGGCACAGTCGTTAGGACTCTCGCCGACCATGCTCATGGTCCGGGGTTCAATCCCCTGCTGGCGCACACCTGATATCAATGGTCGGCCTGCGAAATTCGGGCTACCGATATCACATGCTGAAAGTTCTATACTTCTGTCAAAAAGTACTGTGTGGAATCAAGCTGTAATCAAAAAAAGTTTAGAAGATCGAGAAAAATTGTCTCTTAAGAGAGTCAAGCGAAAAATAAAGGAGGGGAGTGAAAAGTAACTTAACAAAACTAGAGAACAAAGAGTTACTAAGAAGTGAGTCACTAGGGTAGTTAAAGTCCAACAGGAATGCAGGCACATCAAGATGACGAGTCCCAGATAGGACGAAACGCGCATCCTGTATTCCATTGCTAGTCACCATCTACTAATTAACTTATAATGTTAAATTTTGGTCAAAAAAATGTCACTTAGTGAATTGTACTCCAACCCATTTATATGACAGTTAGGCTACTTAGAACTGGAATAATTGGAAGCAACAACTGTTTCTAGTGACTTCAATTGTTTCTCACTTTGTAAATTCAGTAATATTGACATTTACAACAGTAAAACTTAAGAATGAATCACCGGAAACAATACTTCTTGTTTACTATTCTTGTTCTGCATATACTCTGAAGATATTTAAACTTTCAAAATGAATTTTGCACTTAATGCTGAAAAAGTCTGTTGTGATGAAACAATTCCATATGTTGTCGTGTGAATGTGAAGTGTATTAACACGAATAAGATTTATTACCATAGAATTTTATGTTCTATAAAGCGTAGGTGTTACCTAAGGACCCACTCTTAACTCGTTATTGCCTCTTCGAAACCTGCTCATGTGAAATCCCTTAACATTATCATCAGAATGTGCTCAGTATGTCTACATTTTCTTCTGCATACTTGTTAGGTGATAGGTTGCTGACTGATTCGTTGACAGTATTCCTTATTGTTTATCTTTTATGGTTGGGTATCTTATCTTCAATATGAAGCAAAGGCAACTGTTGATGAAGATATCTCAGCATGAACAGAGAAGGCTTGTTCAGCATACACCAACTTACGCCATCTCCAGCTCAGTGGATGTGACATCCAGCTGGCTGTCTACCAAAAATGTGCTTACCGTTCAGCAGCTCACTTTGTCCTGTTTTATGACTGCCTGTGAGACATGGCCATTGAAGGTGTAAAACATGAAAGGTCTAGCCAACTGTCTTTGATGATAGGTGCCTGCATTCTATATCCCGTGTTAGATAGTATAATAGGGTGATTAATATAGACGTGGGACCTCAGCCAATTCCCAGTTAGGAAAGGGGAACCAATCATAGAGGTTGTGAGAGTGAACTGATTGAGATGGCTAGGACATGTGTTACGCCTGCCCAGGCTAGCCATCATATCCCTCGACAGCGAAAAATATTAGCTGACAAAGGATCGGATCGGAAAAGAGCTAGTGTTCCTGGTCAAACCAAAACTTGGTCTCATCAGTCAATGAAATCCACAACAGTTATTCTAAGTCGTGTGGGGAACTGAAGACTTCGTGAGTGGCTGGTTGGGGTCCTCGGGATGGCAAAAATCAGTGAAGGCTAAAGAGAATTGGTGATGTGCCTCAAAATCGTTGTCAATAACTGGTGCAGCAACATTAATTCTTCGTGATTTATAATATCCAATAAAAGTGTGTTTTTCTTCCATTAAACTATTCTTTTTGGCTTATATTTCTGTTTATCATCTCTCTTTAATCTCTTCTCTTGCTTTCTGTGCCGCATGGAGGGAGATTGGCAACTGAAGATGATGTATATCTGTGCAAAGGGCTTCGTTGAAACCAGTTATTCAGTCCATAAGTCTGTTGAGAACGCTCTTTGTGAAGCCTGTGTCAAGTCCCTGATTAACATAGAAGCAGTAATTACAATTTAATGTTGAAGATTCATTATTTGCAGCTAATTAGATCATTCAAACACAATTATTGGAGGCTGTAACATACGGTAGGTGGCATTTTATCACCTAATTTAATCGCAATTGATTTTGTTCTCAGTATATGTTGAAATATATTGATCAAGTTTTGAAACCTGTAACGAATTTAGATAATACAAAATTGTTCTGCGTATCAACAACATGTTATGCTCTGTTTGACAGGAATCCTTCATTCTTATTGCTGACTCTTACCTGAGACCTACAAGATATACTAAAGTGAAACAACTTTTTTATGATCTCTCATTCATGAGACAGCGAATGCAATTAATGTATGCTAACTTTCAACAAAATGGCATGTATGACGATTTAGGATAATATGTTGGGGGAAGACTTCATTTTACCAGTTATATTTTCTACCAAGTGAAATATAGAGCTTTGGCTTTAGGACGCGAGGTTTACAGACACACACCAAACCGTGGTGATTGACAACTTCTATCACTCTATTGTTTAAAAACTTACTATTGTCTGTTGATGTTTATTATATGAACTACAAATAATTCCGCCAGATTTTTTTTATCCTTCACTTTCCCCAGTGGAACACAGAGCTTCAAGCTAGTGGCTTGAAGTTTCTGTAGCAGTGTTCATTTTACAGGATGGGGTGGCTAGCCTCATGCCCAACCTTTCCTCTCCAGCAGCATTATTTCTGGCTTAGCGAGGTAAAGGAGTGCGTTGGCCGGTGATCGAACCCCAGACCATGTGCATGGTCGGCGAGCGTCTTAACAGCCATGCCACCGACGCACCATTCCGTCAAATACAAGTTCCTAAATTTATCCGTTTCTGTGTTGTTAGTTGATTTCCTGTAATTCAGTCGTTGAGAAATACTTATATTACAAATAATTATAGCATCTTGGCGTCTCTATAGAATTAAATTATCTTGAAAATCTTTCTATGAATGGTTCACCTTAGGGAAATCACCGATTATCTTGAATACTTTGACGCATGGTGCATGTCGAAAAATGTTCGTGATGACAAAATTTCAGCTCATTTCATTACTGTGATTGGGCTAAATGTGTAGAGCCATGTGGAAACTCTGCCATTTCCAGATAAACCAATTTCGCTGTCCTATGATAAACTCCGTGGACTGAGAGGGCTCAGATGAACAAACTTGTTCGTGCTTCCAGCCAGAAGATGAGAGACTTTATTCTTCAGCTTCAGATACAAGCTTCAAAGTCCAACTTTGGATACAAACTCGCCAATCTCTCAGTAAACTGTGCTGGTTGTAAGACTGCGTCAGTCAGCTATCAATTATAATGCACAAAACACTTGGAAACAAATATCCAACTACACAATGAAAGGCATTCACGACAACAAGAAGTGAATGCTGATTATACAAAATCGATTTTGATACAAGTCTCATATAGTTGTATGAAGCATAAATCACAATTTTACGTTGGGAAGATTTCAAATACCGTTAAACTTACCATTTAGCCCTAACGAAATGTCGCCAGTCGTAAAATAATACTTTGCAAGTTACATCACCAGCCTACTCACTTTATTCCAAACAATAAAAATCATTCAGAATTGTATTCTGATGATTGTAAGCATCGCTACAATTTATCATCTTGACACATAAATCAGTAATGTGACAGAAATAATAAAGCTGCCATCAGTTAAGGTAGTAAAAGAATACTGTATGTAATACTAATGCTGGTGATAAATTGCTATCTGTTTGCAGATTATAAGGTAGGTTCCTAATTTCTTTTCTGACACTTGTATCTTCCAATAACACTTACAATAAACTAGTCATAGTTGAGTTTATGCATTTAGCCATGCGTGTAAAAACACTTTAGAAATTCCTTCTGGCTTTACTTGAAGAGGTAGAAGAAGAAAGTTGCGAATAACGGAGAGGTGCAGCATCCAATAAGATGACTTTAGGCAATTATTTGCAAGAAATAAAGTGAACCTACCAACAACAATTTAAGTTAGTTGAGTTTATGTCACACAGTGAAGATTATTCACAAACTTTAAGGTCCTATAAATTATAACAAATTCCTTTATGTGAAGCTCACAGAAGAATAAATTAGAACAATATAGAAGTATCGTTATAATACGTGGATTAATAAATCGTAGGAGAAAAATTTCACTTATGACAGAAAATCTCAACCACTTTGTGGAGCTAGTCAGACAAAAGAGATTTTAGAAATTACGAATTCACGACATGTCTAATAAAAATGCCGGAGAAACTGATACACCTCTGCTTAACAGTCAACATTATTAGCGCTAAGAGCAAAGCGAAAGTTGCGGGAATCGGAACCGAGTTGTAGCAGGCTTTGTAATGATATCAACTTACACAATTTGATGAAGAAAACTATCTGATACTGAAACAGTATAGTTTCAAGTCTATTCAATTTTTTAACACCTATTTAAAACTACATCGATGTTCCCTCAGGGTTTCTGGTTGAATATAGAGCATTAACAGCACATCAGCATTTCATCTAATTCTCTGCAGACGTTTTCAGGAGGGGCCTAAGATAACTCATAGTCAGTCATCTTCTCGCATGATTGCCACTGTGTCACCCTCTAACCAACGTAGAACTCATTCTTCACCATTCGGGCTTTACTCCAGCTATAGCTGAAACGAAGCTGCCTACAGAAGTGACGGAGTTCACCTCTATCAAATGTTTTCCACTGACAGTGATTGGAGGATACTTATTTCCATTACTTATGTTTTCTCTACGTTTAGTCAAAGTCCAATCTTAACTGCTTCTCCAGCTAGTCAGTTGGTTTTTGCTTATAAGTCTTCGACTTTGTGTGACAGTAAACATAATTCGTCGTCGAAGTCTAGATCTGTTCATTGTCTTCATTATCGATCCAATGTTTTCTTCCGTCTTTTCGCTACCTACACTTTGACGCAAAATCCAGTACAGCACATCTACCTACTTCAAAATAATTAATCAGCCAACTGCACAATTTTCAAAAACCTGTCATTTTTTTGGATCATGTGACAGGAAACACTTAGAACCTTTAGCGAAATCTTGGATTTATTTAGGCCGTGGAAATATTAAGTTAACCACTAACATAGAAGTAATTTTACGAGTATTAACAGTCCGTAGAAATATGATGCATTTATTGTTCTCATCAGCCAGTCGTGTCTTACGAATCCTTCTTAGGTTCAGTCAGTGGAAATTTATTTGATAGACAACGATAGTATTCACTTTAGTTGCCTTTCCCATTTCAGCATCCAATTTTAATTCTGATATTATAATCCTGAGTTAAAACATTTGTTTTTCTTTATGTTCCCAGTGGAATATAGGGCTTCAAGCCTCCAAATTGAAGTGTTTATTTTTACACGTTGGAGTTGCCAGCCTTATGCCTAACCTTTCCTCCTTACCAGCTTTATTTCTGGCTTAGAGAGGTAGAGTAATGCGTCGGCC
The DNA here is from genome assembly GCA_944472155.2 of Trichobilharzia szidati. Classification (NCBI taxonomy): domain Eukaryota; kingdom Metazoa; phylum Platyhelminthes; class Trematoda; order Strigeidida; family Schistosomatidae; genus Trichobilharzia; species Trichobilharzia szidati. Next base: position 64,582,593 of record OX235277.1, on the reverse strand, counting down.
GGGGATCGAACCTCGAATCATGAGCACGGTGAGCGAGCGTCCTAAATGCTGTACCAGCGACTCACTAAAGATATAGAATTAACTCAGCAAAAATTTAAATAAAGTTTTCTAACAATTTTGTTGACATACATCTTGATAGAGGAATCCAGATAAAATAATTTTCTCGTTATTTTGCATTCCCGGTAGAACACACAGCAGCATGTTTGTACTTGATAATTGCAGTAGAAGTTGCCGTTTTCTCGTAAAATTGGGTTGATTGTCTCAGTTCCAGCCTCCTCCCTTCGCCGGACTTACTACTGCGAAGGTCAGGCTTAGATTAATATTATTATTGTTCCCTTGGGTTCCTGGTGGAACATAGGGCTTCAACTACGCGTCTCTACTTGTTTCTGTCTTCTGCTGTACTTTTAACTTGCATCCATGTTAATCCATACTGTTTCAGTTCCTGTTCACACGATCTCCTCCATGTCACCCTTCGACGTCCCACTCGCCGCTTCCCTTTCGGGTTCCACTAGAGCTATGGCATGGTGCACCATGTCACCCTGCGGCCTCCTCAGAGAGTGTCCAATCCATCTCCTTTTTCTCCTGCAAATTTGTTGAGCAATTGGTTCTTGTTTCGTTTGATCCTATAATTTCTTGTTGCTGGTTCTTTCCGGCCACCTGATCTTCAGTATAGAACGAAGACAGTTGTTGATAAAGGTCTGCAACAGGCTGTTAGAAATATTCTTTGTGACCTGCCAAGTTTCTAATCCGTATAGAAGAACTGACTTGACGTTTGTATTGAAAATCCGAATTTTGTTGTTGATGCTGAGTGACGAAGATTTCCAGATTGGTTTCAGGTTGATGAATGTGTTTCCCGCCTTCCCGATTCTCGATTTGACATCCTCGTCTGTTCCTCCTGTAGTTGAGACAATGCTCCCTAGATAAGTGAAAGAAGTAACCTCTTTCAAATCCCTCCCGTTGATGGTGATTGGCACTGGATGTTGCTGTTGTTGTTGTTGTTGTTGGTTGGTTATTTTCATAACCTCCGTCTTGTCTATGTTCACCTGCAGTCCTGTCTTTGCTGATTCTTTGACCAGTTTGTCGGTTTTCGCCTGAAAGTCCTCGATTTTGTGTGGCATCAAACATAGATCATTCGCGAAATCCAGGTCCTCTAAGTTCTTCACGTCAGTCCAGGATATCCCTGTCTTCTGATTTCCCACTGTCTGAGGCATAATCCAGTCCACCACAATTAGGAATATCATTGGTGATAATAAGCCCTCTTGTTTGACTCCTGTGTTTACTCCAAACGCTTCGCTGAGTTTTCCATTGTGGATCACTTGACATACGCTTAGACAGGAATGGCAAGTGTCCTACAAATGAACCATTGATGCAACCTTGAATGATAGACCAAACAAATTCTTCCGAATATACGATATCTCCAGAAAGACATGCCTTCAATAAATATTGCTTCCTCGGAATTTAAACTATATGTTTAATGATCGCAACTTAACGCATGCAAACAAGCAAAAACATAGACACTGCTATAAATCAAAAAGGCGTCTTCATTTGTCAGCCATGCAATGGGATTACATCTGATGTTAGCCAAATATGCACGTTTATTACGATAGCAACTTTGTTTTGATATAGATACAGTTTCATTAAAAATAAAACATTTTCAACAGAAATGACTCTTATAACTAGTGGGTAGGTAGTTAGGTAGGAAGTACTTCCAACACTCACTGTTGATCTAATCTCAAGATAATCTGTCAGAAAGGCGACTTTTAGGAATACGAGAAAGAACATTCAAATGCACGAATTCTGTTATAAAAAACTGCGCACCATACTGATGTTTTATTCTGGAAAAATTTGTAACTGATCATTAGGTTAAATTGGCAGGGAAATGTTAATTTCTTAAGTGATCATTGTTTATGGATGATTTATGTTAAAATATCGTGAATTGGTTTTACAACTAAGATCATATTGAATTTTTGTAGGTTCGTTATACCATTGCTGTGACACACTAACAACACACAGCTCATCACTAGACATCTATACCAGCATTGGAAATAGGTAGAACGCTAGGATAGAATAAAACATTTGCTTCTCAGTACAGAAGAATTCTCATTAGAGAATGCAACTATTAAGGTGGTTGTCTGACATAAACAATAAATTCCTAGTTCAAGGTTATACACTCTGTAACTGATTAAAATGCCCATTAAAATTTTCAAAAGAATGGTTTCTGAACACAGGATACTCTTTTCGATAAGTTGTGGAGTAAGTAACCATATGATTGTATACGTTTTGGTTAGATGTTGAAATTAGAAACATTGTACATGACTCTTGTTTGAAACGATTTATGATTAAATGCATATAACTTCCGAGTGCAATTTGAAATACACTGTACTGTTGGTAGCTTCGCCTTTTCTCTGGCCATTTCTGTCTACTCGCTCCACTCTAACCGTGTTGTATACTTTGGATTTATTGCAGGAACCTATTATCCTTATCCGAAGACAACTCTACAACCAGAACACAGCTTCTATCAGTAGACACGATTCCAACAGTCAATGGTTCTGTGGATTATATGAATAATTTGTAGCAGTGGACTTTACCAACGTATTCAAGTAACCTATTTATTAATATAACTCATTACTGCATTTTGATAATATATCGTTGTATTGCACTTTCATTGACTTGGATATTTATTCGCATATTTTTTATGTTAATGAAATTGCTCTATAGAATCCCTTACAACGGTAGCGCTTCTGACTCCAATCAGAAGGCTGCGTGTTCGGATCACGTCAGGCTCATCAATTAATTTGTAGGGGACTAAAGTCCAGGGCAGCCAGAGTTCCTAGCTAAACTGGTATCTTCACAGAGCACTGGTTATTTTGCACGAATCGTGATAACCTCTACTGTTCGGAATATACATTTAGTATCCCGTGGATGATACAAAAGGATTCTTCAATGCTAACTTTGTGGCGGGTTTGCACCAGGTGGGTTATTATCAAACTGTTGACAGTGTTTACCACATTTTTATTTAGCCATAACCCTCTGGTAGATGTCTACGAGCGTGAAGAATCAAGTTCCTAGAGGAACGGTGAATATAACCCGCTCCGCAAGCACAGTTGAATTGAAAGACACAATTAGAAGTGGCCAGTCTACATACTTCATCTTTCAATCTAGGAATCACCATTAGTCATGCAGAGAATAAGAGGTGTAGTTTTCCAGTAACCATTCTTTTGTAAATAAAAGTTGTGTTTAAAATTGTTAGCATGTAAGGAGAAAAATCCACAGACCTACATTGTGGGCGGACTTCAGATACCAAAATGCTGCCATGCCTCATTGCATATATCCTCTCTCGTTCTGTTTGTTTTAACTGATTAAGGTGTGACCTCTTTTAGGATTATCTACTTTTGCTTGTATCAAAAATGCTTACAAGCTTCTGATTAGGAAGTTTGATATTAGACAGCATTCACGTACCACGTATCATGCAAAGTAAAATGTATAAGCATCGCCACATAGGATATCTGTCACATAATATACTTCTTCAATGATATTCCTTCCGTTTTTGCTAATTCGCTTAGCTGTTGCACACGGTGAGTCAGATACTATATATATAAATATATATATGTAGTGTAAGCGCAATATCGCTTGAAATTAAGTCACGCGTAGATAAAGGCTATCCCGGTTCAGAACAAACAAGAAGCCGGTCACTGTCTCTACGTTACTATTGATAATCAAATCACTAATTATATATACAACAAACCTTGACGGTTTCAAGAGTACAAAACACAACGCTTAACAGAAAGCAAGGAACCGTTATCAGAGCGGAATAACGAACTACCCGGATCAGACACGACCGTTCAGGTAAGCAGCCAGTAGAAGAATGAACCCAAATAAGAGATAGACAGAGCATAGGCACAAAGATAGAATTTAATTGGCTACTTAACCAATCAATAAATAAGATAAACTCAACAGAATAGTACAAAGTAAGACATGAGTCAGCAAAATAACAGTTCACAAAAATACTCTGACTGGGTCATGAGTTCAACTGTCTGACTAAACAGATCGAAGTAAAAACACAAACTGTTCATTAAACAAGGTGGGAAAGACACATTAGGCATGGGTAATTGTGTTGCAACAACTCTAGGCTGATCCGGGACAGGTTGACTTGATTCAAGGATGGAAATTGAATTGATCTTACATATAGATAGGTGATAATTTTTCGAAAAGAGGCTATCAAGAATACAGTCAAGATGGAAACTAACGACGTTTTTATTTACGCATTCAACAGCTGTACGACTATGCTGCATGTCAAGTTATCCACAGTGGGAAACTTACGGAATCCTTCGAAGAGAGGACAGGAGTAAGAGAAGGCTGTCTACTATCGCCAATGATTTCCCTGATTGCAGTAGACTGGATAATGCGACAAACAGTGGGCAATGAGGAAACAGGCATAAAATGAACTCACGCAAAAAACTTGGAGGATCTGGACTTCGCCGATGATATATGTCTGATTTCCCACAAACTGGAAGATATGCAAGCGGAAAGCAACAAGTTGACAGAAGAAGCATCAAAGTTAGAAAAGACTTCAGGTGAACACAAAAAGACAGAGGTGATGACGATTCCTGGGCAACACCACCAACAGCAACAACAACTACAGACAACAATCAGCATAAATGGAGGGAACCTGAAAGAAACAACCTCCTTTACCTACCTGGGAAGCATCGTTTCAACTACAGACCAGCGGAACTGACGAGGATATCAAAGCAAGAATCGGAAAAGCAAGACAAGCTTTCACTACTCTCAAGTCTGTGTGAAGGTCAACAACTCTTAGCATCAAAAATAAGATCCGGATTTTCAATTCCAATGTATAGTCAGTGCTGCTATACGGATCAGAGACTTGCACTGCGCGTCATAAAGAGCACATCAAACAAACTACAAACCTTCATCAAAAGTTGTCTTCGCTCAATACTCAAGATCAGATTGCCAGACAGAAAAGATCAGCAACAGAGATCTCCGGGAGCGAACCAATCCAGCAGGAACCGATTGTGAAACAAATATGCAGGAAGAAATTGAGATGGATTGACCATATTCTGAGGAAACCATCAAGTGACATCACTATACAAGCCCTTGAGTGGACCCCGAAAGAGAAACTGGGAGTTGGTCGTCAGTGCAAGGGTGATTTGGAGGAGGTTATGTGAAGAGGAGATGAAAACGTGTAGGCAGACATGGAGCCAGGTCGAAGACTCTATCAGAGAACCAAACTCAATGAAGACGCACGGCTAAAGCCCTATGTTCCTCTAGGAATCAAACGAAACACTGATATAATAATTAGCTCAGTGGCCATTGTGTCACAGGATATACTGCTGTCAATCAATATTTTACGTGAAGATTTCTACGAAGGGAAAATATCATGCTATAAACTCCTCTGAAAATTCTGTACATTTTATAAATACTCTCCAAAATAAAGATATTATTATCATTAGATATCTGGTTCATTGGCCACCCAAACAGTGAGTTACAATATGTCTCTTCCTGTCCTAAAAATTGAAGATGAGAAAGATCTTTATTTCATTAGATTAGGCGACACAAAGAAATAAATACAAACTAAATTGTTGCATTTTCTGCTTTGGAACCAAAAGGAAATATTTCAAAACTGCAGTTAAAAAAAATTTAGAAGAGATTTTGAAAAACCACAGCCGCATCCAAAATTAGGCCTGTTCACTTAAGCATATTGATGGTGTGTTTCGTTACGGCTGTGCCTCATCTGCGTCTTTCACTGGAGAGTCATTACCTTCCTAAAGACAAGTGGTAGAGTGTAACTCTTTTGATATGAATGCAATTGGTAATTCCTCAAGTACAATCTACTCAATGTGTTTGCTTTATTACACTCTATATGAGTCGTCACAGGAAATCACAAAGCCGCACATTTTTAAAATGCTCAAGTGAGCTAATAAAATACCCAAATCTCGAGAAGTGTTTTTTTAAAACCATTTGTTATTATGAACGTTTTCTTTCTCATACCTTGACGACTTTTAAGAAAATATTCCTTCTTACCTTCTACATGGAGAAGTTAGGACATTCTGGTATAATTCAACCATTACTCCTACAATTCATTAACTCTCGCATTCTGCCTATTCTTCTCTATTGTCCCCCTTAGTTTTTCCTGGGCTAATGAAGAAAGACTATAACATATTACGCAGGATGTTAAAGGTTGTCAGCAGAGTAAGCAACGAGCCACTTTATTAGCTTGTTAATATTCTGGTTGACAGGCACATGGACTCATGTGAAAAATGGGCTAAATCCATTTCATCTAACTCACAACACCCTCTTCATTCACAACTCTGCCCTTGCATCTCATCAGGCAGAAACAGAAGCCTACAAAGAAAACTATATGCTCGCACCAGCAAGTACGAAAACTCAACCATACCCTACTTAGCTCCTTTTCTGAGTGATAAAGAAAGCATTAGGCGTGATACCTATAACTTATTAAATAGTCAGTAGAAAAACTGGATCTCGTCTCTCCAACTCATATCATTTATAGGTGCAACATTCTCTTTCTTTCTTTTCCTTTTCTCTCTCTTTTTTTCTGTTATTGTGCTGCTTTGTTTCTTTCTTCCGCGTAAGCCAGTAAATATGACAGCACCTACTTTTCTAACACCTTCAAATACTGCTCAGCTTATCCTTTGCTACCGACATGCCAATATGTTGTTGTCATAATGAACTGAGATTTCCTTAAACTATGTATAATTTTATTTATTGATAATGTACTAACTAGATGCAATACTGTTGTAAAATTGCTGAGAATTCCATTCTGTATCACAGGTACTGTTTTGGAATAAAGCAAATTATTATTATTTATTACCTATAGATAGATTTCACGTATATTATGCGTATATTTATACACTAAAGTTTATAGAGTGTAGAGGAACATCGCCATCACACTCTTCTGTCATCGTTTCTCTTAAGCTTCCTGTACGCCTCCTGCTATTAACTGTTGCCCTTGGGACAACTGCCGAATCCTTGTTTCTTATTGGAGTTCCACTGGAAGGTCTGGTGGATGATTTCATTCAACGGTCTCTACAGTGTATATCCAATCTTTCACAATTTCCTTCTCAATGGCTGTTAGGCAATTGGTCCTTGATAGGTTCGCTGAACGTCAGAGTTTCTTGTCGCCAGTCATTTTCGACAAGCCAAGTTATTTAGTATAGATCGAGGGCAGCAGTTGATGGAAGTCTGCAATATCCCGTTAGAAATGATTTTGGTGACTTTTCAGATTTAGACGTGTATGCTGTATACATGTTCATGTAATTTGATGAAAACAAGCGATAGGTTTTGAATAAAAACGGTTATATTAGATCAATTAATTATACCAAGACCAATGAATCCAACTGAATATAAAAGTGAGTCTTTTCGAAAACTTTCAGCCACACACACATAAAAGGGAAACTCCAGGGTAACTCAACGGTATATATCTGAAGGCGTGGTTTTCGCTTTTCTCATTCACTGCTTAACTATTTACCAGTAGTGTATGAAATTATATAATTTACTTGCAACATTCGGACTGACTGTTAAGTTCAGACATATCGCATCACCTTACTTATTTTTAAAAATAATTCAAAGACTCCTTCTACTTCAACTTGAACCTTCATTGAAGGCTTTTAACGTCCCTAATGGATATGTTTGTGAACATAGAAGGTGAACTTTAGATGCCACTAACGTCTTATGTTATAATATTGACTCTGGTTGAGATAAAAGTGTGTCTTCATAGATTGCACATCTGCATTTGATCCTATACCTAGGTCTTTTTTGTTAAATAAGGTTGCTGCGCCACAACCACAGTGCTAGACTATTCAGTGGTTGAATTTCTATTTTTCTTGATTAGAGGTAGTACACTGATTGTAATGAAGAGTTTTGCACTGCTCCACTCACCCTAGATGATGTTCCGCAGGGAGCTGTTCTTTCTCCTTTTCCGTTTTCCTTGGGCATTCGGTATATGATATTCATTATAATAAAGGTTTTTGTATTTCCCAATGAATGAAAAACAAAACAATATTGCTGTTTTTGCTGACGTTTCGCTATTTAATGCTGCTATTAGCTTTATCAAAGTATTATTAAACCGGAATTTACAAAATCCACTCAGCTTATATAAAACGAAGTTAAGAGGTGAGAAAATAGACTTAGGTCGAGCTAAAAGCACATGATGAAAATCACAATAACAACGAAAATCACTAAACCAAATAACGAAGGTAATAGTACATCTAAAACAAGCAATAAAGGTTAATAAAGCGGGATTTAGTGATTTCATCAAATTTCGGTAGAACTCGTCAGCTGAATACTCTACATACACGGATATATATACTTTTAGAAATACATTGGGAGATATAGGACTGATAAGTAAATAAACTACATTGAATTAGTCATGCAGAAAGGCAGGTTCGAATGTTTTTCCAGGTCATGTTCAATTAGATAAGGGGAGAGAGAGTATGGGAGATCAAAATTACGTTATCACATTCTAACACTGTACTTATTTTGCTTTATTAACTACAGAGTACGTATCCTTTTTTATTTACATTCTTTTGCTTCTCAACCTGACAGATACAAACAGTCACATGTCCAACTATTTAGTGATTCGTAATTACCCTTTCAATCTCAAATATTCAATCAGAATTCAAAATGGCTGACTACAATTGAGCAGGTGGTTGTCAAAAATGCCATAATCGCTCTGCGAATAATGGTCTAGAATTAAGAACTATGGGTAAAGATTTTGAGGCTCACTGGCATCAGCGCTGACCAAAAATAGATCAGAAAAATCTTTAGATATCGCCAATTGTCCGCGAGGTCTCTATTGGACACAGGTTTGATAACTAGCTAAGAGACGTTCGTGAAGCACTACAGAAACCAAGACTTTTGATTGTAGCTGTGCTATATATCGATATTCAGCTAATGTTGGAGTTCAACTGCTGCTTGGTCCCAATGGTCTACCAGGTCACCTGCCAGCAGCAACAGCGAAGATTCGATTTTCAGTCTCCAGTAATTTCTGTTTTTCTAGTGGTCATCTAACAGTTGTCAGTCCTTCATCAAACCATGAACCATGCATTTCCGTCCAGTGTAATTGGTCACCGGGAAGTACAAAGTGCCTTGAGAAATTGATAAGGAATAAGAAATTTGAAGTCATGCTGCTTTGCTCGGATTTATCCATATCGCCTATTATTTTGTACAGTGTTTAACTATATTCATATTTTTTTCAGATTTCCTTGCAATCATCTGTCATGCATACAAATAAATATATCATCATTCAGGATGGTTGGGAAACAAACAATTACAATAAATAACCTTTTCTTTAAAGGGGTAGATTATATCTACAGGATTAGAAAGAAATATAAAAGATTTTGATATGGTAAATAGAATCAAATTGACAAAGATTTTCCCTATCAGGATACGTTCAAGATAACTATTTGATTAGTTTGTCCTATGCTGTTTATTTCTTTCTCTGTTGTTCACATTTCTAACATGTTTTTCATATCGTTATATATCTTAAATTGATAAAATGATTTCATTTTTTTTGGCAAAAATAACAAAAATAGATACACGTTTCATCTGTTTAGCAATGAGAAGCAGAAGGTAATGTCGAAGGACACAGTAAATTTGAGAAAATCTTGAATCTGTATACTTTGCGCATTGTGTGCAAGAAATCCATTTTAAAATTCATATTCACTGCCGCTATCCAGACTGTGCACGGATGACTGCTGTCTGGTGTTACACAACCTCTAAGATCTACAGATGAAAACCAACAAACTGGTGTGAAGATAGTAAAAGTTAAGAAAAGTCTAATCGAAGTTATCGCTTTCACTTATGTAGACAGCAACTACAACTACAAGCGACAAAAATGAGTGTGTCAAAGACAGCCATGCTCACGAATGCAGGACATGCCCAATGTGGAAATCTAATTCATTTGGAATGGGGAACGAAACAGAATGTTGTAATACTGAAGTTAATTTAGTTAGCACTTCTATATTGAATATGATGGAGAAGATTAGTAACTCAGGTTGATAATTTTGATGTGGTTGTGTTCTCTACGAGCTGGATAGTTAATTAGCGAAGCTTTCATTGCCCTACTATGTAATATCTTCAGTGTATACTTCAATTTGAAGTGAGCTTTTAGAAATCTCCACGAGTTTATTAATCATCTCTCCTGATGTCCTTGCAAACGAATGGATATCCATGGAACTTCATTAAAAGACATGTACCTCTAAGCCAACCTATCAAATCAAACGCTATCAAGGAAAGCACAAAGAAAGGAAAGGAAATCCTAGAAATCACCGCAAGACTCTTCAAAGCTTTAGGAATCGAAGCTGCACACAAACCAACAAAATCACTTCACTCAGCTGGCCCTATGTCGACCAAAAGACTCAACAACGAAAGATGGTAAAATCAACATCATCTACAAAATAAATTGTAACGACTGCGAAAAACACTACACTGGTCAACGTGGACGTCCCCTTTGTCTTTGTATCCATGATCATAAGCTAGCCGTCAAAAGACATCACATACACTCCCTCATATCACTACATACAAACAACCACGGACATCAAGTCGACTGGGACAACGTTCAAATATTAGACAGAGGAAATACCAAGAATACTAGTGAATTTTTTTGAAGGCCGTCTGGTATTCCAGGGAATCGTCAATGAATAGACATATAGAGATAAACAAAATTTACCAACCGATAAGGCGGAAATTTCCCACTCAAAGGGGCAAAAATCTAGTCAAGGAAACAAGCAGTTCCAATACAAGTATCCTAGAAAAAGTGACAACACATGGAAACAACCAATCACGTTCAAGGTCACCCACCAGGAGAGATGACTAATAAACTCGTGGAGAAATGTAAAAGCCCACTTCGTCAAATTTGAGTATGTGCTGAAGATGTTGCTTAGAAGTGGGTAATGAAAGCTTTGCAAATAAACCATCCAGCTCAGAGAACACTTCTACATTGCTTAAACACGTGAAGCCTCGATAAAAGCCTTTCTATAAAGCCAGCGTAGACTTTCATCAACCCCTGCACCTATTCGTCATTTTATAAAATCAGATGTTTGGTCAGATATGACAATCGACAAGGAAATTCTAATAATGAATCAACCTCCAAAGATGTCATCCATATTCTGAAGGGAATGGAGTAGGGTTACACATACACTGAGGAGACCGTTGAGTGAAACGACAATTTGAGCGTCCCTTATTGTAAAACAGACGTTGACGACTAAAGCTTGACTTTCCACTAGGAATAATCTAAAAGAATCATAAATATGGTAAGAATAAGTCCATTATGCCGAGGAGAAAATTTGCACTACATACAGCAAAGCAAACAGTACATATATATGTGGGTGGCAATTATTCCTTCCAACGAATAATTATGTCGCAACAGGCTTATTGTAATTCTTCAAAATGTGACTAGGATTCTATGATAAATTTTCTCATGAACCAATGTTAGTTGAGAGACCACATTAAAAGCCATTTATTTCTCCAGAAAGCATTATGAAAAATGCAAATGAACTGGAGTTGAAACTCATGGACCGTATGCTTGCATCTCATAACATGATTTCCTTGTAAGATCTTAAATGTTTAAGTCAGCTGAAAAGTATAGGAGAAAGAAAAAAACAAAAGATGACTACTCTATGGTGACTTTTGCAGATGTGTGAATAAGATATGTGGCGAAAGCATCATGAACTATCTGCATTCAGTGTAGAGAAAGCGCTGGAACATTTGGACACGAGTAAAAACAAAATAACTCAGCAAATAATATCCTTTCCGATAATTTCCTCTTCTGCCTCTACATTTATGCATATATATATATGTTTATATACATAGAATATTCTAGAATAGTAGTCAATAACAGTATTAGTGTGCTTTTTAAATAATATCGATTTGTAAAGTAAGATCACAATGCAATTACAGTTCATTGAAGATGCTTAAATTCTAATTCTAATGTTAAAGGTATAGTAGCGAATAGAATATCCACTAAAATTGTTTTGGAGACACTGCATAATTCAGCAGAAACGAATGGTCTTTTTGCCGCATTCTTAAGACTTTGTGTCAGTATTTCTCTGACGTTATCCCAGAAGAAATGAATTTGCAAAAATAAGGCTTTTTTAGAAACTGCTTGTACCTTGGACTGCCTTGATTTTTGATTCATATTCTTATCAATGAATCCATCTGGATAACCATTTTCATTCAGCAGATGTTCAATAATGTTAATTTCTTCATTAAGGCATTCATCAGAGGAGATTGCTTTTGCTGCTAAGGTGTCTTTGAAATCATCTCTATTTGGCATTCAGGAGTAAAGGATAAACTGCATAATTTCGCCTCTTCCGTGTGTATCTACCATTTTAATTGCTCCTGTAGAAACAGTTACACAGGCTGTACAATTAGGCGTGTTTCTTGTCGGATTTCCGGACATCACCCTGCCTCGTTAGTTAAGTAAAGGACAAACAAATACACCCATAGCGTCATTCTATCTCATCTTATGGACACAGAACACAAGACTGATATCAACGAGGAGGCTTTCAAAGTCACTTACCACATACCAACAAATCTTAACTTCATCTTAAGAGTTCGTATACTAAGTATTCCTGAGGCTTTTGGGATCCGCATTAAGAAGGCTAATTCATATGTACAAAAGAAGCTAGTTCAGACATTGTCTTCACTTTGACCATTCACGTCCGAATGATCCTCGATATTTTTGTAGAAATTTCTTTAATTTCAATTGATTTTTTATTTGCTAATATATTTTTGTTATTATTATAATTTAAGCATGTTTAATGAAACACTAAGATTGTTCTTGACCACTATTCTAGAATATTCCATGTATATAAACATATATATATGCATAAATGTAAAGCCAGAAGAGGAGATTATCGGAAAGGATATTCTATGCTAAATTATTTTAGTTTTTTAACAGGTATCTGAATGAATATTTTCTCTATAACTTGAAAATATATTAAAAAATGCAGGAGTAGGGATTAAATCGTCTATTTGTTTTCTTTATTTCCTTTGTAATCCCAGTTCAAAATGAAGAATAATAAACTTTTAGTTAAGTACTTATAAAAGCAGGATTAACGAAGTATAAGTCACTCAATAAATAGTATAGGTGAGCAATAATAATTATAATCGCAGTAACTTCTTCAAAAACCTTCAGAAACTAACAAACACATCTACCCTTTATTATTTAGGAAAAGTTTCAATAAATAAAGGATTGAAATAAAATGTGACCATGAACAATAGGCTTTGTTGTAAGAAAATCTGAAAAACCATTTGACCTACTCTACTGCACTAAGGTCAGGCTAAATGTTTTCATAGGCATTCATTGTTTTATTGTGTATGAAGGAAAGCACGTTTAGTTGAGGGAGCAGATTAGAAGTTTTAAAAAGAAATCTCATTAGCAATGAGGATAAAGTCCACTCACTGAACAAACTATGTATCGCAGAAACGTTTTTTTCATTATGTTATAATATTTCTAACCAACTTCCCTAGTGTTAATTGTCCCCTTCAGTTTTGAATGGGAAATGAGGCTTCATCAGCAAATTTCCATGATAATAATAATTTGCTTTATTCCAGAAACAGTACTAGTGGTACAGTGTGGAATTTTCAGCACATATCTACAATATTTGCATCTAAATTTTACCGACATTTAAAATAAGTATTAAACAAACAAAAAAATAAATCTGAACACACCAACAGCAAAAAAAACAAAAAAACAGGATAAACACAAAATAATTATAAATGTGAAAAAGTACAAAACTCTACCAAAGTCTAATGCAGTGTTTGTGGTGGTAGTGTGAGTAATCCTGAATAATACAAAATTTTTTGAGGTGGTGACTATGGCGTTCACAACCAATGATTGTCAGTTAAATATTGCCGAAAATTATAGAAAATAAGAAAACACAGCCACAAAACTAATATTACATGCTGGTTAATGACAAAACAATTTTGTAATACTCATAGTGCTAATAGAGTCGGAACCAGTGAATACACAATAGCAGGAATATAGTAAAGTACAAAAAAGGAAGCCAATGTTAGTATTTTAGGTAGCTAAGTATGTTTGAGGAGTTCACTAAAGAATACAAAATAAGAGAGAAATAAAAGAGCCTAAAATTATGTTGTTAATAACAGAGCAAGTCATAATTTTCACGCTTAACATTGTCTCTGTCGCTTAGAACACGAGCCAAGTATGGTATCGATGAGTTCCTGTACTTGGTTGTACGAGCATAGACTCTTTTATACTGATTTCTGGTTTTACTTGATGAGATACAAGGAGAGAGTTGGGGATAGAGGCGGTGTTGGGGGTCTGAGAGTATGGTTTTAGACCATTTTTCACATGTATTCAGATGCCTATCAACTAAAGTAGTCACGAGCTGACTGAGTTTTACACCACTAGTCCTACTAACTACCTTCAACATCCTTCTCAGGATGGCATAGTCCTTTTTCAATAGACCAGGAAAGACTAACGGGGAGCAGTAAAGTAGAATAGGTAAGATACAAGAGTTGACAAATTGTGAAAGTAGAGGTTGGGTGATTCCAGATTGTCTAAGTTTCTTAATGTTTCTTAATGTCCTATTCCCTGAATTCTTCTTCATGTGGCTCCAGGATTGCTTATCAGCTTCCATCTCCACCACCTCATCGAGTCGTCACCTTCCGGTCGAGTTCCACTGGAGGGATTAACACGTGGTATTAATCAACAACCTTCTTCGTGTGTGTCCAACCCAGCTTCATTTTTATTGCCATATTTGTTGAGTGACACCTTCTTGATTGATTTATTTCCAGAGTTTCTTGTTGCTTATCATTTCTGGTTAGACATCTGAGCGTCAACACGAAGCGAAAGCAGCTGTTGGTAGAAGTCTGCAACCTGCTAGAGATCCTTTTCGTGACGCACCAAGTTTCTTGGTATTGAAAATACGAATCTTGTTATTTATGCTGTGGAGTGCAGAGTATTCCCAAATCCATTTCAGGGCAATGAATGTCTGTGTGCATTTCTGATTCTGGTGAAGAAAATGACCTCCACTGATAGCGACAGGTTCTCGTTATTGTTAGTTGATGACCCTCGTCACCTCCATCTTCATAATGTTTGCCTGAAGTCCAGTCTTTTCTGGCTGTTTCTGCTCCCAACTTTCGGGTTTTCACCTGCAAGTCTTCGAATATCTCTGATATCAGTCAACACTTTGATGAACTCAAATAACTTCACACTGACAGCTTAGTTCTAAAGGCTTGTTGTGTCTTTCTTCATGTCATTTGACTACTTTCTCAATATGTGAAGCTGAAGAGACAGGTTTGGTTTCAACTAAGATACACCTAATCAGGTATTTAACCTTTCTATAATTAGTAAATCACAAGCTTTTTGCATTATGAGCATCAGCAGATGTGCTTCACGAAATCTCATAGTTTGTGAGAGTACTTCAATACTAAGCCAACGGCTATCCTCCAAGTCTTTGTTTTGCCGTTTTATCCACAAGGCGGAAAATCTGTGTCATGGCAACATTTCCATGATTGACAGTGACCAAAACAGGTTAATATGCCATCCAATTTGATTGTATTTTGGAACCCATGCACACCGAAGGTCTGGTTTTTCCAGATTCTTTACGTAGACCACCATGTGAACCAGTCGGTTTATTGGGCGCCAAACGCTAGCATTCTTTCGTTTATTTTCGAGAAAAACACCCCTGGAGCGTGAACGAAATGAATAGGACTAACTTGACAAACGTTACTTACACCTAGAGACAAAAGTCCATCCACTCTAACCCATTGCAGGTTGTGTGTGGTAAATTTGTATAATTCTTAGACAGTATCGCGCAGTGGAATCATAAGAATTGTGTCTCCGAGGACATTTCAAACCTTTGTGTATCGTTATTTATCTAGTTAAGACTTTTAATGCGCGTCGGTGACACAGTGGTATGATGCTTGCAAACCACGACTCATGTGGTCCGAGGTTCGATCACCAGCCAATGCAGTCCTTCACCTCGCTAAACAAACAATTAGACTGGTGGAGATGGAAGGTTGGACATGAGGCTAGCTACCCTATCTCGTAAACATAAACACCACTGCTATTGAAACTTTAAGTCTCTTACTTGAATCCCTATATCCCACTGGTGTCACCTTATGATGAAATCCTTAAACCAATCAATAGAACCCCTACAAACTAATACTTGAATATCAGTGAGATGCTCACTAGCGACTGGCCCTACTCAGGTAGGTATTTAACTATATTCTATTGTGAAGTCATGACCAGTAGGGTCGGGTGTAGGGACAAATACTCCCCAAAAGACACTGACTAGTGGACGTACTATGTTGTGAATTGGCCGAAATTAGAATTCATGGAACGGCCATTGGGTAGCATGGCAGTGGCTGCCGAATGGTCTAATAGCTATGTAACCAGAAGACCTTGGGTTTGAACTCCGGTGGGTGCGTTCTGAAGTAGAGTCACCGAGCAGAACGAAACAGCTGTACACTACTCCCTGATGGTTTTCCAATGGTCCTCTATCTGATGACAGATCATGAGGAAATCCTGATAGCTGAGGTTTAAGTGGAATTAATATGTGGTTTTTTGAAGGCCTTCTAGTCAGCATCCAATCAGCGAATATTATCAATAATAATAGTGATGACAGCATTTATAATTAAACAAGCGAATTATTCGTTCATTTGTAAAATTGACAAGAATGTGCTAAACTTTCGCTGAAAATTTTGAAAACGTATACCGCAAACAACAGAGATGGAATAAATAATGGCTGATGTGATCATTGAGTAACAGACAGCACCAACTTAGAGCTCCAAATGAAACCAAATTGAAAGTAATGAGACTCAGAACATCGGACAAAATGTTACATGGTATAGATCGTATGAGGAGGTGGGTAAAGAAAGCTTATGGTTCATCGTGGAGATAACTATAAATACACTGGGGAGCAAGGAAACTTGGTGGTGGGCTGCAGGAGTCATGTATTCCACATGGAATCCAGGAAAATAATAAAAATATGTAATAAATATTATCAGGTTAAATATCTGAAAGTTAATTTTTCATTTCTATAATAATAATAATAATTAAGGGAGTCACGAGACTACATGATTTCATTTCCCTCCTACGTCATTTCTTCATATCCACTCATGAATAGCTTCATTCAGCCCACGCTTGGGCGTTACACATTACTTGAAGATAAATGTTTGATATTTACAGCCATCTGTAAAGGTGAGGAAGCGAGATAATTACGTGAAACATAACTAGTGCTAACAAACTTGTTGCACACAAGAAATCAGAAGGTATGATTGACAGCAGAAAATAAAATCAAAATTTCGAATTGTTTAGGGATGTGCGTACTGACCAACTTAAGCATATGGTGGTGGTAAAGCAGATAGTCGGTAGTGTACACAATGTGACAATACATCAGGTGAACTAAGTAAACGTTATTTCATGTTCATATAGCCTACTTTATGCCCTGCCTTAAATACATGTCTTACTGGTCAATGAAGCCAGTGAAACATGATGAGTTTAAATAGGCAGAATTCTGTGTTTATTCGCACAGAAGTCACCAGAAATATCAATATGGAGAATTATTAAACAAGAATATCATGTTCAAGTGTTTGTTTAGTTCAGGGATATTGGAAACGCATAACACAAATCACTTCCGACAGGCTATAGAATTTCATCAACATACACCATTACTCTTAAATGAAGATCAGATGGTCTGTCAGAGACCGTAATCAGCAATCGAATCTGGAAGTTACGAACCAGCGAAAACCCTGATGAACAATAAATGCACAGGCAGAAATGCCGAATAATCGATCATATGCTGAAAGGAAATTCAAGCAAAAACGCTCTCTACACCCCAGAGTGAAACCACGACCGTTAACCAGAGTTAGGTATCCTGTGGTGACATAGAGAACACATTATCAGTCAATAGATGTTTACGGACTTTCATATAGTCACTCAGAAGTGACAGCAGAGGTTTAAGTGGAATGAATATGTATTTCTTTGACGGTGCTCTAGTCGGAATGCAATCAGCGAATATTGGTGATAATAATAACAGTGACGAAGGAGTTTTTATTCTAGCCAGCAAATTATTTGTTGACAAAAGTGTGTTATAATTTTGCTGTAAATTTTGAAAAAGTTTACCGCGAAAAATGTGGATGGATTAGACATTGGCTGTGGTGATCTTTGAGTAACATACAGCACCAGCTTACAGCTCCAAATGGAACTAACTGAAAAGTGGTGAGCGTTGAAGCATCGGCCCAAGCGTGATATGGCGGAGATTGTGTGGAGAGGTTGGGAATGAAAGCTTTTGATTCTTCTTGAAGCCAAATAAAAACTACACCGGGGAACATGGTAAATTAGCGATGGGTTGAAGGAGCGCCATATTTCACCAACCTCAAAAAATAATAATGATAAAGAATATATTATGACTACATATCTGTAAACTTAGTTTAATTTTAATCTTTCAAGTGTCTTATAATGATTAAAAGGTATCACGCGATAATTTGACTTCATTTTCCTCCTACGTCATTTTGTAATACCCACTCATGAACAGTTTCATTCAGCCCACGCCTGGGCGTTACACACTACTCGTAAATAACTAAATATGGAACCATCTTACTTTGTTTTACTAAGTATAACTAAACAGGATGCCGTTAGATTATTTCAGTAATTAAAATGACCGTAAAGTGACAACTTTGTTCCAGAAAAACCATGCCATCTGAATGTATACATGTATCAGTCAATATATGAAATAGAGAAATGTAATCGAACGTCAAATGAAGCGTGTTATTGTTTATTTGATGGTAAATTCAAAGATGTACAGTGTTCATTCCATTAGTGATACTCACTTGTTCATTGAGAGATGATGGTGTTTCTACTGAGAGTCGAACTAAACAAAAGTTTTCTCAAAAACTAAACTGATTCCCATCAAGTCTTTAGGCTACAACCGTTGAATTTTGTACATCGTTATCTCTTCAATTTCTAATTTTATTTTGTTTCAATTGACCGACTTCAATGGATAGAAATGATTGGAGAGCGAACAGTGTAATGTGACAAATAACCAGTTCCCTTGATTAGTTTGAGCAAAACAAGAAAAAATACATTTGCAGGGTTGAAAAAGAAGTCATTTCTTAACAGTCTTAAAACTATATAATAAACCTGTATGATTATAAGGGTTCAACATAATTTTGCTCGACGAAACTGCTTATCTCATGCTCTTAGAAATTTGACTGCATTCAATATATTGGCTCATTCCTAAAATCTTTGAGGTATTTCACTACGTAAAATTAATGAATTTGCTTTACAAAAGAGGACTGTTGTTTGCTACATTATGGCAGAAAGCAGCCCAGTAAAATATTATCAACTCAATTAACAAATAGCAACCGCAAGTCTCTCCAGGAGTTCCATATTTGTATTGCTGCTGGGTTTCGGAGCAAAAGACTGATAACGAAACTTCGACATTCAGAATTCCATTAAAAATTTTACTTCAATTATCCAGGTATTTGTACACTGATCACTTAGCGTAGATGGGAAAGTTGCTACTTCAAATATTTTCAACTCAATCTATGTGAATAGAAAGGTTTTTCATATCACCTGACTCCTTAACTCCTTGTGAAGAAAACACTTTTTATGCCCTAAGGACGCGAAATAACCATAATTATTTTCTTCTTTTCTCACACTTTTCAATCTCCCAGTGATTGATGAACAGAATGATATTGGTTTATTGACACTTCAATTAAAATTTCTAAGCTTATATAAATCAACCGAATCATCAGTTTTCATTATGAGGCAGGTTTTATTTTGTTACGTTGATCAAATGTTAGAGTTAACAAAAACAATTTGTAGTTTACTGGGTTCGATTACCGTAAGTAATTCGAAAATAGTGTGGCTCTTGTAAGTTTTGGAACCAGATTCAATAACACGCTATTTGATTTCCAATTGACGTGAATTGTTTCCGATGATACAAGACGTCCTCTGTGATCTATGAGATTCGTCTGTATGAGTCCAGAGTTATTAAAATCAGTTATGTAGTCGATTGCTTTGGGATGTGGACTTATGACTGATGCTCTTTGCAGCATTTCAAGTGGATTTATCGATTGACGAACATATCCTCTACAGTGTTTATTCCTTCTGGTCTTGATTTCTCTATGCAAATATTTAGCTGAGGTTTATCGAATCACATTCCAACCATTTTATTTCGTAGACACTACTGGATTGAGTATCCTTCGGAATTTAGTCTTTCAAATGAAAAAGGTTGTATTTCAGTGAGTCCGATATTGCGGTTTTGTTTATTCCTTCTCGTAAAAATATCCTGGAAGTATGAGTTGCATGGCGAAGGGATTTGAGAAAATATCTGAGAGCGTTCATCGGTAGAGATTTTAGATTCATTTCAATCTGCAGACATGTGTGGGTACACGACGTAAAAACTACCTCATGACGGAGAATGACGATTACGTTCACTTTTTATATAAACTGAAATTTTGTAAATTTTCGTTTATCGATACTTTAATTAGGCTGTTATTAGCATTTGACAGCGAAATGTCATTCGAAACAATATAGTCTCGTTTAACGTTCATTCATTGGAAAATACAAATAACCTTTATTACGATGAATATCATACATTTTTGTTTCAGTCTTTGGGACATTATTCAAGTTAATAGGTTTTCTATGTTTGATATTTTCATCCACCAGTAAAGGTGAGGAAGCGAGATAATTACGTGAAACATGACCAGCTTTAACAAATATGATGCACAGAAGAAATCAGAAGGTATGATTGACATCGGAAAATAAAATCGAAATTCCGAATGGTTTAGGGATATGCGTACTGACCAACTTAAGCATATGATGGTGGTAAAGCAGATAATAGGTAATATTAACGAAGTGACCATACAACAGATGAACTAAATATATATTTTCTTTCATCTCAATAAAGTCTACATGATGCCCTGTTTAACATACATGTCTTGCTGGTCAATGAACCCAGTGAAATAGGATGAGTATTTATTATTCAGAAATCCATGTAATTACACACAGAAGACACCAGAAAAATCAACATAGGGAATTATTAAACACGAATATCAAGTACCTGTTTTTGTTTAGTTCATGGATATCGGTAACGTATAACGCCCATCATTTCTAACAGGCTATAGAATTTCATCAACACTCACCGTCACTCTTAACTGAAGATCAGATGGTCTGTCAGAGACTGTAATCAGCAATCGAATCTGGAATGTACGAACCAGCGAAAACCCTGATGAAAAATAAATACACAGGAAGAAATGCAGAATAATTGATCTTATGATGAAGGAAACTTCAAGCAACTACCCAATCTAGGCCCTAGAGTGAAATCCGACCTTGAAGCAATTAGTTAGGTGTTCTGTGTTGACATTGAGAACACATAACCGAGGAATATAATTAACAAATCTAAGTAATAATAATAAAAATAATCACGACATTAATAACATTCTCACCAGCAAATTATTCTTTGATTTTTAAAATTGACAAATATCTGTTACAACTTTACTGAAATTTTGAAAAAATATACCACTGAAATAAAAATGGATTACATATTAGCCAAGGTGATCACTGATTAACATACAACACCAGCTTACAGCTCCAGTTGAAACCAACTGGAAAGTGATGAGAGTTAGAGCATCGGCCAAAATGTGACATGGTATAGATCGTATGAGGAAGTGGGGGATGAAAGCTTATGGTTCATCGTCGAGCTAATGAAAAAATGCACTTGGGAACAGGCTGAATTTGAATTGTGCTGATGAATCCCTATATTTCACCGAGGACCTAAAAAAATAATCATAATATAGAATATATATTATGGTGACGTATATGCAAAATTATTTTTTATTTTTATGTTTTAAGTGTCTAATAATAATTTAGGTGTATCACGCGACTTTATGACTTCATTTCCCTTCTACATCATTTTGTTAATATCCACTCATGAAAAGTTTCATTCAACCCACGCTTGAGCGTTGCGGTAGTCCTCAAGATAAATAAATATTGAATCCTGTTAGTTTATTTTGCTAAGTATGATGAAACAGTATTATAAACAGTTGTCCATTGGCATTTCTGTAACAAGACAATCATGCTATCTGAATGTATACATGTATTAAACGAACAGTCAAATTATGAAGTAAATAAATGTAGGTAAAAGTCATATATTGTTTTTTTCTTTGATGGTGAATTTAAAGGTGCATAGTGTTTAGTCCGTTTATTATACTAACCTGACCATTGAGTGATGATGTTGTTTCAACTGACACTCGAACCAAACAACCATCTTCTTAAAAGGTTAAGTGATTCCCATCAAGTCGATGGGCTACAACCGTTGAATTTTGTACAACGTTATTTCTTCGATTTGTTATTTTATTTTGTTTTACTTGACCGACTTCAGTGGATAGAAATGATTGTAGACCAAACAGTGTAATGCGACAACCAAACAGTTTCCTTGATTAGTTTGAGCAAAACACGAAACAAAAAATTTTCAGGGTTGAAAAGGGAGTCATTTCTAAACAGTCCTAAAACTATATAATATGCAGGTATGATTATATGGGTTCAACATAATTTTGCTTGACAAAACTACCTATCTCATGCCTTTAGAAATTTGACTGCATTCAGTGTATGTGCTCATTCCTAAATTCTTTGAGGCATTTCACTACGTAAAACAAAGAATTTGCTCTATAAAGGAGCACTGCTGTTTGCTACATTATCGGCGAAAGAGGCCCAGTCACATATAATCGACTGAATTAACAAAAAGCAAACGCAAGTCTCTCCAGGAGTTCCATATTTATATTCCTGCTAGGTATGGAGCAAAAGACTGATAATGAAACTTCGACTTTCAGAATTCAATAAAATATTTCCCTTCAATTATCTAAGTATCTGTGCACCGATTACTTAGCGTAGATGGGAAAGTTGCAGTTTCAAATTTTCAATATAATCTATGTGAATAGAAAGGTTTTTCAAATCACCTGACTTAACTCCTTGTGAAGAAAACATTTTTTATGCCCTAAGGACGCGAAATAACCATAATTATTATCTTCCTTTTTCACACTTCTATCTTTAGTGCTATAAAAGCTTTTAAATCTCCCAGTGAATGAAGAACAGAATGATTTCGGTTTATTGACACTTAAATTAAAATTTCTCAGCTAATATAAATCAACCGAATCATCATTTTGTTAGGTTGGTCAAATGTTAGAGTTAACAAAAACGCTTTGTAGTTTACTGGGTTCGATAACTGTGAGAAATTCGAAAATAGTGTGGATCTTGTAAGTTTTGGAACCGGATTCAATAACACGCTATTTGATTTCCAATTGACGTGAATTGTTTCCGATGATACAAGACGTCCTCTGTGATCTATGAGATTCTTCTGTATGAGTCCAGAGTTATTAAAATCAGTTATGTAGTCGATTGCTTTGGGATGTGGACTTATGACTGATGCTCTTTGCAGCATTTCAAATGGATTTATCGATTGACGAACATATCCTCTACAGTGTTTATTTCTTCTGGTTTCGATTTCTATATGCAGATATTTAGCTGAGGTTTATCGAATCACATTCCAACCATTTTATTTCGTATACACTAGTGGATTGAGAATCCTTCTGAATTTAGACTTTCCAATGAAAAAGGGTGTATTTCAGTGTGTCCGATATTGCAGTTGTTTATTCCTTCTCGTAAAAGTATCCTGGAAGTATGAGTTACATGGAGTAAGCATTCGCGAGAATATCTGAGAGATTTCATCGGAAGATTTGGATTCTTTCCCATCGTCAGACATGTGTGGGTACACGACGTAAAAATTACTACATGCCGGAGAATGACGATTATGTTTACTTGTTATATAAACTGAAATTTTATCAAATTTGGTTTAGTAATACTCTAATTAGGCTGTTATTTGCCTTTGACGGCGAAACGTCATACAAAACAAATCGTTTCTTTTATCATTCATTCATTGGGAAATACAAAGGACCTTTATAATATTCAATATCACACATTTTGTGTCAGTCGGTGGCACATTAATCAAGTTAATAGGTTTTCTATGTTTGATATTCACAGCCGCCAGTAAAGGTGAGGAAGCGAGATGATTACTTGAAACATGACCAGCTGTAACATTATTGATGCACACTAGAAATCAGTAAGGTTTTATTGACAGCAGAAAATGAAATCAAAATTCCGAATTGTTTAGTTATACGCGTAATGACCAACTTAAGCATACGATGGTGGTAAAGCAGATAATCGGTAATATAAACGATGTGGCCATACATCAAATGAACTAAGTATATCTTCCTTCATCCCAATAACGCCCACTTGATACCCTGCATGTCTTACAACCTAATGAAGCCAGTGAAATAGGATGAGTATTTATTATTCAGAAATCCATGTAATTACACACAGAAGACACCAGAAAAATCAACATAGGGAATTATTAAACACGAATATCAAGTACCTGTTTTTGTTTAGTTCATGGATATCGGTAACGTATAACGCCCATCATTTCTAACAGGCTATAGAACTTCATCAACAGTCACCGTCACTCTTAACTGAAGATCAGATGGTCTGTCAGAGACTGTAATCAGCAATCGAATCTGGAATGTACGAACCAGCGAAAACCCTGATGAAAAATAAATACACAGGAAGAAATGCAGAATAATTGATCTTATGATGAAGGAAACTTCAAGCAACTACCCAATCTAGGCCCTAGAGTGAAATTCGACCTTGAAGCAATTAGTTAGGTGTTCTGTGTTGACATTGAGAACACATAACCGAGGAATATAATTAACAAATCTAAGTAATAATAATAAAAATAATCACGACATTAATAACATTCTCACCAGCAAATTATTCTTTGATTTTTAAAATTGACAAATATCTGTTACAACTGTACTGAAATTTTGAAAAAATATACCACTGAAATAAAAATGGATTACATATTAGCCAAGGTGATCACTGATTAACATACAACACCAGCTTACAGCTCCAGTTGAAACCAACTGGAAAGTGATGAGAGTTAGAGCATCGGCCAAAATGTGACATGGTATAGATCGTATGAGGAAGTGGGGGATGAAAGCTTATGGTTCATCGTCGAGCTAATGAAAAAATGCACTTGGGAACAGGCTGAATTTGAATTGTGCTGATGAATCCCTATATTTCACCGAGGACCTAAAAAAATAATCATAATATAGAATATATATTATGGTGACGTATATGTAAAATAATTTTAATTTTTATGCTTTATGTGTCTAATAATAATTTAAATGTATCACGCGACTTAATGACTTCATTTACCTTCTACGTCATTTTGTTAATATCCACTCATGAAAAGGTTCTTTCAACCTACGCTTGAACGTTGCAGTAGTCCTTAAGATAAACAAATATTGAATCCTGTTAGTTTATTTAGCTAAGTATAATGAAACAGTAATATAAACAGTTGTCCATTGGCATTTCTGTAACAAGACAATCATGCTATCTGAATGTATACATGTATTAAACGAACAGTCAAATTATGAAATAGAGAAGTGTAGACGAAAGTCAAATATTGTGTGTTATTTTTTGTTTTAATGCAAATTCAAAGATGCATATTGTTCATTCCATTTGTGATACTCACTCGTCCAGTGAGTAATGATGGTTTTTCTATTGAGACTCGAACCAAACAACCAACTTCCAAAAAGATTAACTGATTTCCACCATGTCATTGGGCTAGAACCATTGCATTTTGTACAACTCTCTTCCTTCGATTTGTTTTTTATTCTGTTTCACTTGACCGACTTCAGTGGATAGAAATGATGGGAGAGCGGACAGTGCAATGTGACAAACAAACTTTTTCCTTGATTAGTTTGAGCAAAACACGAAAAAGCACATTTTTAGGGTTGAAAATGAGTCCATTTGATTTTATTTCATAGTTACCTGTCATCTGTTGACAGTCTTAAAACTAAATAATTTGATTGATTGTACCGAAGATTTTGGCTTCTATGGAAATGTCAGCTTCCTGTACAGACATCGGAACCATCTCTGAGGATTAACTTGAAGTAATGTTGGTGGATGGTGACCAGCAGTGGAAATCAGTAGCCGAAATGTTCTCATCTAATCTATCAGTGGTAAAATGAATCTTTCAACAAATGCGACTGGTGTGTGCTGCAAGAGATGTGACTCTCGTGGTCCAGTTGGTTCAGTGGACGCAATAAATGTTTCTATACACAAGTTAAATTCAATATGGCTGCTGATTTATTTAAATCTGAAAAATTCCTTTTTAGTCTGCAAGTAGCAGTAGGCAAGAAAAGCGATGTGAAGGACACTCGCTGTGGAGAATTTAGTGTGATACCGCAATCCAGGATATTTGTCAATTTGAACCTGGATGCGAAACGATGAATTGGTCGTCCGAGAGTGAAACTGTGGAGGTCGTGTGGAGAGATGGAAGCTGATAGGGAACCATTTGTCCAATTGAAGAGGATTTCTAAGGTCATGACGAAATGAATATGTGCTGCTGAACCCCTATTTCCCCCGCCAAACTCAAGGGAGTAACGATATCCATGAGTTTGTTTGCAGGGACTTGATCATTTTCAAGTTTGGTCATGCGTTGATTTCAGTTAGAGATTCATTGAAAGCTAGAGAGCACTGAACAGTTGTTTTGCCTGCCAGAGCGTTTTAAGTGGGTATGCAAGGAACGAACAATAGACTCAACTCTTAAATAGCAAGTGAATCGACACATTTGCATGCTGATGTGGCTCAACGCGACAGTATTTCTTCCACATAATGACGGAGAAACTAATTTATACAGAAACCAAAGATAACAAATTTTGGAAGATACCCAACTGTTTACACTTATAGTCAATGCGTCTAACAATGCCTGATAAAAGTGATTGATGCACTCTACGAAATATATGATTTACCGAAATAAGGTGATGTATATATATATATACATATATAAATATGCTTCTTGTGTTTTGCAAAACACATTTTGCATAAAGGCTTTTAATTTATTCCGATATATATATATATGATTATGTGTGTTCAACATAATTTTCCTTGACAAAACTACTTATCTGATGCCATTGGAAATTTGACTGCATTCAATATATTTGCTCAATCCTAAAATCTGTGAGGTATTTCACTGCGCAACTTTTATGAATTTGATCTGTAAAGGAGCAATGCTGTTTGCTACATTATCACTGAAAACGCCCCAGTGACATAAAATCAAGAGCAACCGCAAAATTCTTCAGGAATTCCATATTTGCATTCCTGTTGGATATGGAGCTAAATAATGCATTCTACACACATTTTCAATTCGCTTATCTAGGTATTTGTACAGCAAATAATAAGCATAGATGAAAAAGTTGCCATTTCAATTTATAAAACTAATCTGTGTGAACAGAAGAGGTTTTCCAAGTCACTTGAATTAACTCCTAATAAAGAAAACATTTTCATGCCATAAAGACAAGAGATAAAATTAACTGTTATTATTTACAGGATTTCATCATGAGCTGACATCAGTTAGAGAACCATTGGAAAACCTGGGAGTACTGGACAGCTGTTTCGTCCTAGTTTGGGACTCTTCAGCAGTACGCACCCACCGGGATTCGAACCCAGGACCTTCTGGTTACAAGGCGAGCTCGTATACCATTAAGCCACTGGGACCCGATCCAATGGTCCATGAATTCTAACTTCTGCCAATTCACGACATAGCGCGACCCCTAGCCAATGTCTTCGGCGAGTATTTGTCCTCACGCCCAACCTGCTGCACCCTACTGGTCACGACTTCTCACTAGAACCCCAGGTGACTACCCACCTGAATAGGGCAAGTCACTAGTGAGCATCTCATTGATTTCCAAGTGTTGGTTTGTAGGGATTTGATTGGTTACAGGATTTCATCATGAGCTGACATCAGTTAGAGAACCATTGGAAAACCTGGTAGTACTGGACAGCTGTTTCGTCCTAGTTTGGGACTCTTCAGCAGTACGCACCCACCGGGATTCGAACCCAGGACCTTCTGGTTACAAGGCGAGCTCGTATACCATTAAGCCACTGGGACCCGATCCAATGGTCCATGAATTCTAACTTCTGCCAATTCACGACATAGCGCGACCCCTAGCCAATGTCTTCGGCGAGTATTTGTCCTCACGCCCGACCTGCTGCACCCTACTGGTCACGACTTCTCACTAGAACCCCAGGTGACTACCCACCTGAATAGGGCAAGTCACTAGTGAGCATCTCATTGATTTTCAAGTGTTGGTTTGTAGGGATTTGATTGGTTACAGGATTTCATCATGAGCTGACATCAGTTAGAGAACCATTGGAAAACCTGGGAGTACTGGACAGCTGTTTCGTCCTAGTTTGGGACTCTTCAGCAGTACGCACCCACCGGGATTCGAACCCAGGACCTTCTGGTTACAAGGCGAGCTCGTATACCATTAAGCCACTGGGACCCGATCCAATGGTCCATGAATTCTAACTTCTGCCAATTCACGACATAGCGCGACCCCTAGCCAATGTCTTCGGCGAGTATTTGTCCTCACGCCCAACCTGCTGCACTCTACTGGTCACGACTTCTCACTAGAACCCCAGGTGACTACCCACCTGAATAGGGCAAGTCACTAGTGAGCATCTCATTGATTTTCAAGTGTTGGTTTGTAGGGATTTGATTGGTTACAGGATTTCATCATGAGCTGACATCAGTTAGAGAACCATTGGAAAACCTGGGAGTACTGGACAGCTGTTTCGTCCTAGTTTGGGACTCTTCAGCAGTACGCACCCACCGGGATTCGAACCCAGGACCTTCTGGTTACAAGGCGAGCTCGTATACCATTAAGCCACTGGGACCCGATCCAATGGTCCATGAATTCTAACTTCTGCCAATTCACGACATAGCGCGACCCCTAGCCAATGTCTTCGGCGAGTATTTGTCCTCACGCCCAACCTGCTGCACCCTACTGGTCACGACTTCTCACTAGAACCCCAGGTGACTACCCACCTGAATAGGGCAAGTCACTAGTGAGCATCTCATTGATTTCCAAGTGTTGGTTTGTAGGGATTTGATTGGTTACAGGATTTCATCATGAGCTGACATCAGTTAGAGAACCATTGGAAAACCTGGTAGTACTGGACAGCTGTTTCGTCCTAGTTTGGGACTCTTCAGCAGTACGCACCCACCGGGATTCGAACCCAGGACCTTCTGGTTACAAGGCGAGCTCGTATACCATTAAGCCACTGGGACCCGATCCAATGGTCCATGAATTCTAACTTCTGCCAATTCACGACATAGCGCGACCCCTAGCCAATGTCTTCGGCGAGTATTTGTCCTCACGCCCAACCTGCTGCACCCTACTGGTCACGACTTCTCACTAGAACCCCAGGTGACTACCCACCTGAATAGGGCAAGTCACTAGTGAGCATCTCATTGATTTTCAAGTGTTGGTTTGTAGGGATTTGATTGGTTACAGGATTTCATCATGAGCTGACATCAGTTAGAGAACCATTGGAAAACCTGGGAGTACTGGACAGCTGTTTCGTCCTAGTTTGGGACTCTTCAGCAGTACGCACCCACCGGGATTCGAACCCAGGACCTTCTGGTTACAAGGCGAGCTCGTATACCATTAAGCCACTGGGACCCGATCCAATGGTCCATGAATTCTAACTTCTGCCAATTCACGACATAGCGCGACCCCTAGCCAATGTCTTCGGCGAGTATTTGTCCTCACGCCCGACCTGCTGCACCCTACTGGTCACGACTTCTCACTAGAACCCCAGGTGACTACCCACCTGAATAGGGCAAGTCACTAGTGAGCATCTCATTGATTTTCAAGTGTTGGTTTGTAGGGATTTGATTGGTTACAGGATTTCATCATGAGCTGACATCAGTTAGAGAACCATTGGAAAACCTGGGAGTGCTGGACAGCTGTTTCGTCCTAGTTTGGGACTCTTCAGCAGTACGCACCCACCGGGATTCGAACCCAGGACCTTCTGGTTACAAGGCGAGCTCGTATACCATTAAGCCACTGGGACCCGATCCAATGGTCCATGAATTCTAACTTCTGCCAATTCACGACATAGCGCGACCCCTAGCCAATGTCTTCGGCGAGTATTTGTCCTCACGCCCAACCTGCTGCACCCTACTGGTCACGACTTCTCACTAGAACCCCAGGTGACTACCCACCTGAATAGGGCAAGTCACTAGTGAGCATCTCATTGATTTTCAAGTGTTGGTTTGTAGGGATTTGATTGGTTACAGGATTTCATCATGAGCTGACATCAGTTAGAGAACCATTGGAAAACCTGGGAGTACTGGACAGCTGTTTCGTCCTAGTTTGGGACTCTTCAGCAGTACGCACCCACCGGGATTCGAACCCAGGACCTTCTGGTTACAAGGCGAGCTCGTATACCATTAAGCCACTGGGACCCGATCCAATGGTCCATGAATTCTAACTTCTGCCAATTCACGACATAGCGCGACCCCTAGCCAATGTCTTCGGCGAGTATTTGTCCTCACGCCCAACCTGCTGCACTCTACTGGTCACGACTTCTCACTAGAACCCCAGGTGACTACCCACCTGAATAGGGCAAGTCACTAGTGAGCATCTCATTGATTTTCAAGTGTTGGTTTGTAGGGATTTGATTGGTTACAGGATTTCATCATGAGCTGACATCAGTTAGAGAACCATTGGAAAACCTGGTAGTACTGGACAGCTGTTTCGTCCTAGTTTGGGACTCTTCAGCAGTACGCACCCACCGGGATTCGAACCCAGGACCTTCTGGTTACAAGGCGAGCTCGTATACCATTAAGCCACTGGGACCCGATCCAATGGTCCATGAATTCTAACTTCTGCCAATTCACGACATAGCGCGACCCCTAGCCAATGTCTTCGGCGAGTATTTGTCCTCACGCCCGACCTGCTGCACCCTACTGGTCACGACTTCTCACTAGAACCCCAGGTGACTACCCACCTGAATAGGGCAAGTCACTAGTGAGCATCTCATTGATTTTCAAGTGTTGGTTTGTAGGGATTTGATTGGTTACAGGATTTCATCATGAGCTGACATCAGTTAGAGAACCATTGGAAAACCTGGGAGTACTGGACAGCTGTTTCGTCCTAGTTTGGGACTCTTCAGCAGTACGCACCCACCGGGATTCGAACCCAGGACCTTCTGGTTACAAGGCGAGCTCGTATACCATTAAGCCACTGGGACCCGATCCAATGGTCCATGAATTCTAACTTCTGCCAATTCACGACATAGCGCGACCCCTAGCCAATGTCTTCGGCGAGTATTTGTCCTCACGCCCGACCTGCTGCACCCTACTAGTCACGACTTCTCACTAGAACCCCAGGTGACTACCCACCTGAATAGGGCAAGTCACTAGTGAGCATCTCATTGATTTTCAAGTGTTGGTTTGTAGGGATTTGATTGGTTACAGGATTTCATCATGAGCTGACATCAGTTAGAGAACCATTGGAAAACCTGGGAGTACTGGACAGCTGTTTCGTCCTAGTTTGGGACTCTTCAGCAGTACGCACCCACCGGGATTCGAACCCAGGACCTTCTGGTTACAAGGCGAGCTCGTATACCATTAAGCCACTGGGACCCGATCCAATGGTCCATGAATTCTAACTTCTGCCAATTCACGACATAGCGCGACCCCTAGCCAATGTCTTCGGCGAGTATTTGTCCTCACGCCCAACCTGCTGCACTCTACTGGTCACGACTTCTCACTAGAACCCCAGGTGACTACCCACCTGAATAGGGCAAGTCACTAGTGAGCATCTCATTGATTTTCAAGTGTTGGTTTGTAGGGATTTGATTGGTTACAGGATTTCATCATGAGCTGACATCAGTTAGAGAACCATTGGAAAACCTGGGAGTACTGGACAGCTGTTTCGTCCTAGTTTGGGACTCTTCAGCAGTACGCACCCACCGGGATTCGAACCCAGGACCTTCTGGTTACAAGGCGAGCTCGTATACCATTAAGCCACTGGGACCCGATCCAATGGTCCATGAATTCTAACTTCTGCCAATTCACGACATAGCGCGACCCCTAGCCAATGTCTTCGGCGAGTATTTGTCCTCACGCCCGACCTGCTGCACCCTACTGGTCACGACTTCTCACTAGAACCCCAGGTGACTACCCACCTGAATAGGGCAAGTCACTAGTGAGCATCTCATTGATTTTCAAGTGTTGGTTTGTAGGGATTTGATTGGTTACAGGATTTCATCATGAGCTGACATCAGTTAGAGAACCATTGGAAAACCTGGGAGTACTGGACAGCTGTTTCGTCCTAGTTTGGGACTCTTCAGCAGTACGCACCCACCGGGATTCGAACCCAGGACCTTCTGGTTACAAGGCGAGCTCGTATACCATTAAGCCACTGGGACCCGATCCAATGGTCCATGAATTCTAACTTCTGCCAATTCACGACATAGCGCGACCCCTAGCCAATGTCTTCGGCGAGTATTTGTCCTCACGCCCGACCTGCTGCACCCTACTGGTCACGACTTCTCACTAGAACCCCAGGTGACTACCCACCTGAATAGGGCAAGTCACTAGTGAGCATCTCATTGATTTTCAAGTGTTGGTTTGTAGGGATTTGATTGGTTACAGGATTTCATCATGAGCTGACATCAGTTAGAGAACCATTGGAAAACCTGGGAGTACTGGACAGCTGTTTCGTCCTAGTTTGGGACTCTTCAGCAGTACGCACCCACCGGGATTCGAACCCAGGACCTTCTGGTTACAAGGCGAGCTCGTATACCATTAAGCCACTGGGACCCGATCCAATGGTCCATGAATTCTAACTTCTGCCAATTCACGACATAGCGCGACCCCTAGCCAATGTCTTCGGCGAGTATTTGTCCTCACGCCCAACCTGCTGCACTCTACTGGTCACGACTTCTCACTAGAACCCCAGGTGACTACCCACCTGAATAGGGCAAGTCACTAGTGAGCATCTCATTGATTTTCAAGTGTTGGTTTGTAGGGATTTGATTGGTTACAGGATTTCATCATGAGCTGACATCAGTTAGAGAACCATTGGAAAACCTGGGAGTACTGGACAGCTGTTTCGTCCTAGTTTGGGACTCTTCAGCAGTACGCACCCACCGGGATTCGAACCCAGGACCTTCTGGTTACAAGGCGAGCTCGTATACCATTAAGCCACTGGGACCCGATCCAATGGTCCATGAATTCTAACTTCTGCCAATTCACGACATAGCGCGACCCCTAGCCAATGTCTTCGGCGAGTATTTGTCCTCACGCCCGACCTGCTGCACCCTACTGGTCACGACTTCTCACTAGAACCCCAGGTGACTACCCACCTGAATAGGGCAAGTCACTAGTGAGCATCTCATTGATTTTCAAGTGTTGGTTTGTAGGGATTTGATTGGTTACAGGATTTCATCATGAGCTGACATCAGTTAGAGAACCATTGGAAAACCTGGTAGTACTGGACAGCTGTTTCGTCCTAGTTTGGGACTCTTCAGCAGTACGCACCCACCGGGATTCGAACCCAGGACCTTCTGGTTACAAGGCGAGCTCGTATACCATTAAGCCACTGGGACCCGATCCAATGGTCCATGAATTCTAACTTCTGCCAATTCACGACATAGCGCGACCCCTAGCCAATGTCTTCGGCGAGTATTTGTCCTCACGCCCGACCTGCTGCACCCTACTGGTCACGACTTCTCACTAGAACCCCAGGTGACTACCCACCTGAATAGGGCAAGTCACTAGTGAGCATCTCATTGATTTTCAAGTGTTGGTTTGTAGGGATTTGATTGGTTACAGGATTTCATCATGAGCTGACATCAGTTAGAGAACCATTGGAAAACCTGGGAGTACTGGACAGCTGTTTCGTCCTAGTTTGGGACTCTTCAGCAGTACGCACCCACCGGGATTCGAACCCAGGACCTTCTGGTTACAAGGCGAGCTCGTATACCATTAAGCCACTGGGACCCGATCCAATGGTCCATGAATTCTAACTTCTGCCAATTCACGACATAGCGCGACCCCTAGCCAATGTCTTCGGCGAGTATTTGTCCTCACGCCCGACCTGCTGCACCCTACTGGTCACGACTTCTCACTAGAACCCCAGGTGACTACCCACCTGAATAGGGCAAGTCACTAGTGAGCATCTCATTGATTTTCAAGTGTTGGTTTGTAGGGATTTGATTGGTTACAGGATTTCATCATGAGCTGACATCAGTTAGAGAACCATTGGAAAACCTGGGAGTACTGGACAGCTGTTTCGTCCTAGTTTGGGACTCTTCAGCAGTACGCACCCACCGGGATTCGAACCCAGGACCTTCTGGTTACAAGGCGAGCTCGTATACCATTAAGCCACTGGGACCCGATCCAATGGTCCATGAATTCTAACTTCTGCCAATTCACGACCTAGCGCGACCCCTAGCCAATGTCTTCGGCGAGTATTTGTCCTCACGCCCGACCTGCTGCACCCTACTGGTCACGACTTCTCACTAGAACCCCAGGTGACTACCCACCTGAATAGGGCAAGTCACTAGTGAGCATCTCATTGATTTTCAAGTGTTGGTTTGTAGGGATTTGATTGGTTACAGGATTTCATCATGAGCTGACATCAGTTAGAGAACCATTGGAAAACCTGGGAGTACTGGACAGCTGTTTCGTCCTAGTTTGGGACTCTTCAGCAGTACGCACCCAACGGGATTCGAACCCAGGACCTTCTGGTTACAAGGCGAGCTCGTATACCATTAAGCCACTGGGACCCGATCCAATGGTCCATGAATTCTAACTTCTGCCAATTCACGACATAGCGCGACCCCTAGCCAATGTCTTCGGCGAGTATTTGTCCTCACGCCCGACCTGCTGCACCCTACTGGTCACGACTTCTCACTAGAACCCCAGGTGACTACCCACCTGAATAGGGCAAGTCACTAGTGAGCATCTCATTGATTTTCAAGTGTTGGTTTGTAGGGATTTGATTGGTTACAGGATTTCATCATGAGCTGACATCAGTTAGAGAACCATTGGAAAACCTGGGAGTACTGGACAGCTGTTTCGTCCTAGTTTGGGACTCTTCAGCAGTACGCACCCACCGGGATTCGAACCCAGGACCTTCTGGTTACAAGGCGAGCTCGTATACCATTAAGCCACTGGGACCCGATCCAATGGTCCATGAATTCTAACTTCTGCCAATTCACGACATAGCGCGACCCCTAGCCAATGTCTTCGGCGAGTATTTGTCCTCACGCCCGACCTGCTGCACCCTACTGGTCACGACTTCTCACTAGAACCCCAGGTGACTACCCACCTGAATAGGGCAAGTCACTAGTGAGCATCTCATTGATTTTCAAGTGTTGGTTTGTAGGGATTTGATTGGTTACAGGATTTCATCATGAGCTGACATCAGTTAGAGAACCATTGGAAAACCTGGGAGTACTGGACAGCTGTTTCGTCCTAGTTTGGGACTCTTCAGCAGTACGCACCCACCGGGATTCGAACCCAGGACCTTCTGGTTACAAGGCGAGCTCGTATACCATTAAGCCACTGGGACCCGATCCAATGGTCCATGAATTCTAACTTCTGCCAATTCACGACATAGCGCGACCCCTAGCCAATGTCTTCGGCGAGTATTTGTCCTCACGCCCGACCTGCTGCACCCTACTGGTCACGACTTCTCACTAGAACCCCAGGTGACTACCCACCTGAATAGGGCAAGTCACTAGTGAGCATCTCATTGATTTTCAAGTGTTGGTTTGTAGGGATTTGATTGGTTACAGGATTTCATCATGAGCTGACATCAGTTAGAGAACCATTGGAAAACCTGGGAGTACTGGACAGCTGTTTCGTCCTAGTTTGGGACTCTTCAGCAGTACGCACCCACCGGGATTCGAACCCAGGACCTTCTGGTTACAAGGCGAGCTCGTATACCATTAAGCCACTGGGACCCGATCCAATGGTCCATGAATTCTAACTTCTGCCAATTCACGACATAGCGCGACCCCTAGCCAATGTCTTCGGCGAGTATTTGTCCTCACGCCCGACCTGCTGCACCCTACTGGTCACGACTTCTCACTAGAACCCCAGGTGACTACCCACCTGAATAGGGCAAGTCACTAGTGAGCATCTCATTGATTTTCAAGTGTTGGTTTGTAGGGATTTGATTGGTTACAGGATTTCATCATGAGCTGACATCAGTTAGAGAACCATTGGAAAACCTGGGAGTACTGGACAGCTGTTTCGTCCTAGTTTGGGACTCTTCAGCAGTACGCACCCACCGGGATTCGAACCCATGACCTTCTGGTTAAAAGGCGAGCTCGTATACCATTAAGCCACTGGGACCCGATCCAATGGTCCATGAATTCTAACTTCTGCCAATTCACGACATAGCGCGACCCCTAGCCAATGTCTTCGGCGAGTATTTGTCCTCACGCCCGACCTGCTGCACCCTACTGGTCACGACTTCTCACTAGAACCCCAGGTGACTACCCACCTGAATAGGGCAAGTCACTAGTGAGCATCTCATTGATTTTCAAGTGTTGGTTTGTAGGGATTTGATTGGTTACAGGATTTCATCATGAGCTGACATCAGTTAGAGAACCATTGGAAAACCTGGGAGTACTGGACAGCTGTTTCGTCCTAGTTTGGGACTCTTCAGCAGTACGCACCCACCGGGATTCGAACCCAGGACCTTCTGGTTACAAGGCGAGCTCGTATACCATTAAGCCACTGGGACCCGATCCAATGGTCCATGAATTCTAACTTCTGCCAATTCACGACATAGCGCGACCCCTAGCCAATGTCTTCGGCGAGTATTTGTCCTCACGCCCGACCTGCTGCACCCTACTGGTCACGACTTCTCACTAGAACCCCAGGTGACTACCCACCTGAATAGGGCAAGTCACTAGTGAGCATCTCATTGATTTTCAAGTGTTGGTTTGTAGGGATTTGATTGGTTACAGGATTTCATCATGAGCTGACATCAGTTAGAGAACCATTGGAAAACCTGGGAGTACTGGACAGCTGTTTCGTCCTAGTTTGGGACTCTTCAGCAGTACGCACCCACCGGGATTCGAACCCAGGACCTTCTGGTTACAAGGCGAGCTCGTATACCATTAAGCCACTGGGACCCGATCCAATGGTCCATGAATTCTAACTTCTGCCAATTCACGACATAGCGCGACCCCTAGCCAATGTCTTCGGCGAGTATTTGTCCTCACGCCCGACCTGCTGCACCCTACTGGTCACGACTTCTCACTAGAACCCCAGGTGACTACCCACCTGAATAGGGCAAGTCACTAGTGAGCATCTCATTGATTTTCAAGTGTTGGTTTGTAGGGATTTGATTGGTTACAGGATTTCATCATGAGCTGACATCAGTTAGAGAACCATTGGAAAACCTGGGAGTACTGGACAGCTGTTTCGTCTTAGTTTGGGACTCTTCAGCAGTACGCACCCACCGGGATTCGAACCCATGACCTTCTGGTTAAAAGGCGAGCTCGTATACCATTAAGCCACTGGGACCCGATCCAATGGACAAATACTCGCCGAAGACATTGGCTAGGGGTCGCGCTATGTCGTGAATTGGCAGAAGTTAGAATTCATGGACCATTGGATCGGGTCCCAGTGGCTTATTGGTATACGAGCTCGCCTTGTAACCAGAAGGTCCTGGGTTCGAATCCCGGTGGGTGCGTACTGCTGAAGAGTCCCAAACTAGGACGAAACAGCTGTCCAGTACTCCCAGGTTTTCCAATGGTTCTCTAACTGATGTCAGCTCATGATGAAATCCTGTAACCAATCAAATCCCTACAAACCAACACTTGAAAATCAATGAGATGCTCACTAGTGACTTGCCCTATTCAGGTGGGTAGTCACCTGGGGTTCTAGTGAGAAGTCGTGACCAGTAGGGTGCAGCAGGTCGGGCGTGAGGACAAATACTCGCCGAAGACATTGGCTAGGGGTCGCGCTATGTCGTGAATTGGCAGAAGTTAGAATTCATGGACCATTGGATCGGGTCCCAGTGGCTTAATGGTATACGAGCTCGCCTTGTAACCAGAAGGTCCTGGGTTCGAATCCCGGTGGGTGCGTACTGCTGAAGAGTCCCAAACTAGGACGAAACAGCTGTCCAGTACTCCCAGGTTTTCCAATGGTTCTCTAACTGATGTCAGCTCATGATGAAATCCTGTAACCAATCAAATCCCTACAAACCAACACTTGAAAATCAATGAGATGCTCACTAGTGACTTGCCCTATTCAGGTGGGTAGTCACCTGGGGTTCTAGTGAGAAGTCGTGACCAGTAGGGTGCAGCAGGTCGGGCGTGAGGACAAATACTCGCCGAAGACATTGGCTAGGGGTCGCGCTATGTCGTGAATTGGCAGAAGTTAGAATTCATGGACCATTGGATCGAGTCCCAGTGGCTTAATGGTCTACGAGCTCGCCTTGTAACCAGAAGGTCCTGGGTTCGAACCCCGTTGGGTGCGTACTGCTGAAGAGTCCCAAGCACTAGGATGAAACAGCTGTCCAGTACTCCCAGGTTTTCCAATGGTTCTCTAACTGATGTCAGCTCATGATGAAATCCTGTAACCAATCAAATCCCTACAAACCAACACTTGAAAATCAATGAGATGCTCACTAGTGACTTGCCCTATTCAGGTGGGTAGTCACCTGGGGTTCTAGTGAGAAGTCGTGACCAGTAGGGTGCAGCAGGTCGGGCGTGAGGACAAATACTCGCCGAAGACATTGGCTAGGGGTCGCGCTATGTCGTGAATTGGCAGAAGTTAGAATTCATGGACCATTGGATCGGGTCCCAGTGGCTTAATGGTATACGAGCTCGCCTTGTAACCAGAAGGTCCTGGGTTCGAATCCCGGTGGGTGCGTACTGCTGAAGAGTCCCAAACTAGGACGAAACAGCTGTCCAGTACTCCCAGGTTTTCCAATGGTTCTCTAACTGATGTCAGCTCATGATGAAATCCTGTAACCAATCAAATCCCTACAAACCAACACTTGAAAATCAATGAGATGCTCACTAGTGACTTGCCCTATTCAGGTGGGTAGTCACCTGGGGTTCTAGTGAGAAGTCGTGACCAGTAGGGTGCAGCAGGTCGGGCGTGAGGACAAATACTCGCCGAAGACATTGGCTAGGGGTCGCGCTATGTCGTGAATTGGCAGAAGTTATAATTCATGGACCATTGGATCGGGTCCCAGTGGCTTAATGGTATACGAGCTCGCCTTGTAACCAGAAGGTCCTGGGTTCGAATCCCGTTGGGTGCGTACTGCTGAAGAGTCCCAAACTAGGACGAAACAGCTGTCCAGTACTCCCAGGTTTTCCAATGGTTCTCTAACTGATGTCAGCTCATGATGAAATCCTGTAACCAATCAAATCCCTACAAACCAACACTTGAAAATCAATGAGATGCTCACTAGTGACTTGCCCTATTCAGGTGGGTAGTCACCTGGGGTTCTAGTGAGAAGTCGTGACCAGTAGGGTGCAGCAGGTCGGGCGTGAGGACAAATACTCGCCGAAGACATTGGCTAGGGGTCGCGCTATGTCGTGAATTGGCAGAAGTTAGAATTCATGGACCATTGGATCGGGTCCCAGTGGCTTAATGGTATACGAGCTCGCCTTGTAACCAGAAGGTCCTGGGTTCGAATCCCGGTGGGTGCGTACTGCTGAAGAGTCCCAAACTAGGACGAAACAGCTGTCCAGTACTCCCAGGTTTTCCAATGGTTCTCTAACTGATGTCAGCTCATGATGAAATCCTGTAACCAATCAAATCCCTACAAACCAACACTTGAAAATCAATGAGATGCTCACTAGTGACTTGCCCTATTCAGGTGGGTAGTCACCTGGGGTTCTAGTGAGAAGTCGTGACCAGTAGGGTGCAGCAGGTCGGGCGTGAGGACAAATACTCGCCGAAGACATTGGCTAGGGGTCGCGCTATGTCGTGAATTGGCAGAAGTTAGAATTCATGGACCATTGGATCGGGTCCCAGTGGCTTAATGGTATACGAGCTCGCCTTGTAACCAGAAGGTCCTGGGTTCGAATCCCGTTGGGTGCGTACTGCTGAAGAGTCCCAAACTAGGACGAAACAGCTGTCCAGTACTCCCAGGTTTTCCAATGGTTCTCTAACTGATGTCAGCTCATGATGAAATCCTGTAACCAATCAAATCCCTACAAACCAACACTTGAAAATCAATGAGATGCTCACTAGCGACTTGCCCTATTCAGGTGGGTAGTCACCTGGGGTTCTAGTGAGAAGTCGTGACCAGTAGGGTGCAGCAGGTCGGGCGTGAGGACAAATACTCGCCGAAGACATTGGCTAGGGGTCGCGCTATGTCGTGAATTGGCAGAAGTTAGAATTCATGGACCATTGGATCGGGTCCCAGTGGCTTAATGGTATACGAGCTCGCCTTGTAACCAGAAGGTCCTGGGTTCGAATCCCGTTGGGTGCGTACTGCTGAAGAGTCCCAAACTAGGACGAAACAGCTGTCCAGTACTCCCAGGTTTTCCAATGGTTCTCTAACTGATGTCAGCTCATGATGAAATCCTGTAACCAATCAAATCCCTACAAACCAACACTTGAAAATCAATGAGATGCTCACTAGTGACTTGCCCTATTCAGGTGGGTAGTCACCTGGGGTTCTAGTGAGAAGTCGTGACCAGTAGGGTGCAGCAGGTCGGGCGTGAGGACAAATACTCGCCGAAGACATTGGCTAGGGGTCGCGCTATGTCGTGAATTGGCAGAAGTTAGAATTCATGGACCATTGGATCGGGTCCCAGTGGCTTAATGGTATACGAGCTCGCCTTGTAACCAGAAGGTCCTGGGTTCGAATCCCGTTGGGTGCGTACTGCTGAAGAGTCCCAAACTAGGACGAAACAGCTGTCCAGTACTCCCAGGTTTTCCAATGGTTCTCTAACTGATGTCAGCTCATGATGAAATCCTGTAACCAATCAAATCCCTACAAACCAACACTTGAAAATCAATGAGATGCTCACTAGTGACTTGCCCTATTCAGGTGGGTAGTCACCTGGGGTTCTAGTGAGAAGTCGTGACCAGTAGGGTGCAGCAGGTTGGGCGTGAGGACAAATACTCGCCGAAGACATTGGCTAGGGGTCGCGCTATGTCGTGAATTGGCAGAAGTTAGAATTCATGGACCATTGGATCGGGTCCCAGTGGCTTAATGGTATACGAGCTCGCCTTGTAACCAGAAGGTCCTGGGTTCGAATCCCGGTGGGTGCGTACTGCTGAAGAGTCCCAAACTAGGACGAAACAGCTGTCCAGTACTCCCAGGTTTTCCAATGGTTCTCTAACTGATGTCAGCTCATGATGAAATCCTGTAACCAATCAAATCCCTACAAACCAACACTTGAAAATCAATGAGATGCTCACTAGTGACTTGCCCTATTCAGGTGGGTAGTCACCTGGGGTTCTAGTGAGAAGTCGTGACCAGTAGGGTGCAGCAGGTCGGGCGTGAGGACAAATACTCGCCGAAGACATTGGCTAGGGGTCGCGCTATGTCGTGAATTGGCAGAAGTTAGAATTCATGGACCATTGGATCGGGTCCCAGTGGCTTAATGGTATACGAGCTCGCCTTGTAACCAGAAGGTCCTGGGTTCGAATCCCGGTGGGTGCGTACTGCTGAAGAGTCCCAAACTAGGACGAAACAGCTGTCCAGTACTCCCAGGTTTTCCAATGGTTCTCTAACTGATGTCAGCTCATGATGAAATCCTGTAACCAATCAAATCCCTACAAACCAACACTTGAAAATCAATGAGATGCTCACTAGTGACTTGCCCTATTCAGGTGGGTAGTCACCTGGGGTTCTAGTGAGAAGTCGTGACCAGTAGGGTGCAGCAGGTCGGGCGTGAGGACAAATACTCGCCGAAGACATTGGCTAGGGGTCGCGCTATGTCGTGAATTGGCAGAAGTTAGAATTCATGGACCATTGGATCGGGTCCCAGTGGCTTAATGGTATACGAGCTCGCCTTGTAACCAGAAGGTCCTGGGTTCGAATCCCGGTGGGTGCGTACTGCTGAAGAGTCCCAAACTAGGACGAAACAGCTGTCCAGTACTCCCAGGTTTTCCAATGGTTCTCTAACTGATGTCAGCTCATGATGAAATCCTGTAACCAATCAAATCCCTACAAACCAACACTTGAAAATCAATGAGATGCTCACTAGTGACTTGCCCTATTCAGGTGGGTAGTCACCTGGGGTTCTAGTGAGAAGTCGTGACCAGTAGGGTGCAGCAGGTCGGGCGTGAGGACAAATACTCGCCGAAGACATTGGCTAGGGGTCGCGCTATGTCGTGAATTGGCAGAAGTTATAATTCATGGACCATTGGATCGGGTCCCAGTGGCTTAATGGTATACGAGCTCGCCTTGTAACCAGAAGGTCCTGGGTTCGAATCCCGTTGGGTGCGTACTGCTGAAGAGTCCCAAACTAGGACGAAACAGCTGTCCAGTACTCCCAGGTTTTCCAATGGTTCTCTAACTGATGTCAGCTCATGATGAAATCCTGTAACCAATCAAATCCCTACAAACCAACACTTGAAAATCAATGAGATGCTCACTAGTGACTTGCCCTATTCAGGTGGGTAGTCACCTGGGGTTCTAGTGAGAAGTCGTGACCAGTAGGGTGCAGCAGGTCGGACGTGAGGACAAATACTCGCCGAAGACATTGGCTAGGGGTCGCGCTATGTCGTGAATTGGCAGAAGTTAGAATTCATGGACCATTGGATCGGGTCCCAGTGGCTTAATGGTATACGAGCTCGCCTTGTAACCAGAAGGTCCTGGGTTCGAATCCCGGTGGGTGCGTACTGCTGAAGAGTCCCAAACTAGGACGAAACAGCTGTCCAGTACTCCCAGGTTTTCCAATGGTTCTCTAACTGATGTCAGCTCATGATGAAATCCTGTAACCAATCAAATCCCTACAAACCAACACTTGAAAATCAATGAGATGCTCACTAGTGACTTGCCCTATTCAGGTGG
This sequence comes from Trichobilharzia szidati, assembly GCA_944472155.2. NCBI lineage: Eukaryota > Metazoa > Platyhelminthes > Trematoda > Strigeidida > Schistosomatidae > Trichobilharzia > Trichobilharzia szidati. The sequence goes on along the minus strand of OX235277.1, from coordinate 64,539,648 downwards.
GTAGTCACCTGGGGTTCTAGTGAGAAGTCGTGACCAGTAGGGTGCAGCAGGTCGGGCGTGAGGACAAATACTCGCCGAAGACATTGGCTAGGGGTCGCGCTATGTCGTGAATTGGCAGAAGTTAGAATTCATGGACCATTGGATCGGGTCCCAGTGGCTTAATGGTATACGAGCTCGCCTTGTAACCAGAAGGTCCTGGGTTCGAATCCCGTTGGGTGCGTACTGCTGAAGAGTCCCAAACTAGGACGAAACAGCTGTCCAGTACTCCCAGGTTTTCCAATGGTTCTCTAACTGATGTCAGCTCATGATGAAATCCTGTAACCAATCAAATCCCTACAAACCAACACTTGAAAATCAATGAGATGCTCACTAGTGACTTGCCCTATTCAGGTGGGTAGTCACCTGGGGTTCTAGTGAGAAGTCGTGACCAGTAGGGTGCAGCAGGTCGGGCGTGAGGACAAATACTCGCCGAAGACATTGGCTAGGGGTCGCGCTATGTCGTGAATTGGCAGAAGTTAGAATTCATGGACCATTGGATCGGGTCCCAGTGGCTTAATGGTATACGAGCTCGCCTTGTAACCAGAAGGTCCTGGGTTCGAATCCCGTTGGGTGCGTACTGCTGAAGAGTCCCAAACTAGGACGAAACAGCTGTCCAGTACTCCCAGGTTTTCCAATGGTTCTCTAACTGATGTCAGCTCATGATGAAATCCTGTAACCAATCAAATCCCTACAAACCAACACTTGAAAATCAATGAGATGCTCACTAGTGACTTGCCCTATTCAGGTGGGTAGTCACCTGGGGTTCTAGTGAGAAGTCGTGACCAGTAGGGTGCAGCAGGTCGGGCGTGAGGACAAATACTCGCCGAAGACATTGGCTAGGGGTCGCGCTATGTCGTGAATTGGCAGAAGTTAGAATTCATGGACCATTGGATCGGGTCCCAGTGGCTTAATGGTATACGAGCTCGCCTTGTAACCAGAAGGTCCTGGGTTCGAATCCCGTTGGGTGCGTACTGCTGAAGAGTCCCAAACTAGGACGAAACAGCTGTCCAGTACTCCCAGGTTTTCCAATGGTTCTCTAACTGATGTCAGCTCATGATGAAATCCTGTAACCAATCAAATCCCTACAAACCAACACTTGAAAATCAATGAGATGCTCACTAGTGACTTGCCCTATTCAGGTGGGTAGTCACCTGGGGTTCTAGTGAGAAGTCGTGACCAGTAGGGTGCAGCAGGTCGGGCGTGAGGACAAATACTCGCCGAAGACATTGGCTAGGGGTCGCGCTATGTCGTGAATTGGCAGAAGTTAGAATTCATGGACCATTGGATCGGGTCCCAGTGGCTTAATGGTATACGAGCTCGCCTTGTAACCAGAAGGTCCTGGGTTCGAATCCCGGTGGGTGCGTACTGCTGAAGAGTCCCAAACTAGGACGAAACAGCTGTCCAGTACTCCCAGGTTTTCCAATGGTTCTCTAACTGATGTCAGCTCATGATGAAATCCTGTAACCAATCAAATCCCTACAAACCAACACTTGAAAATCAATGAGATGCTCACTAGTGACTTGCCCTATTCAGGTGGGTAGTCACCTGGGGTTCTAGTGAGAAGTCGTGACCAGTAGGGTGCAGCAGGTCGGGCGTGAGGACAAATACTCGCCGAAGACATTGGCTAGGGGTCGCGCTATGTCGTGAATTGGCAGAAGTTAGAATTCATGGACCATTGGATCGGGTCCCAGTGGCTTAATGGTATACGAGCTCGCCTTGTAACCAGAAGGTCCTGGGTTCGAATCCCGTTGGGTGCGTACTGCTGAAGAGTCCCAAACTAGGACGAAACAGCTGTCCAGTACTCCCAGGTTTTCCAATGGTTCTCTGACTGATGTCAGCTCATGATGAAATCCTGTAACCAATCAAATCCCTACAAACCAACACTTGAAAATCAATGAGATGCTCACTAGTGACTTGCCCTATTCAGGTGTGTAGTCACCTGGGGTTCTAGTGAGAAGTCGTGACCAGTAGGGTGCAGCAGGTCGGGCGTGAGGACAAATACTCGCCGAAGACATTGGCTAGGGGTCGCGCTATGTCGTGAATTGGCAGAAGTTATAATTCATGGACCATTGGATCGGGTCCCAGTGGCTTAATGGTATACGAGCTCGCCTTGTAACCAGAAGGTCCTGGGTTCGAATCCCGGTGGGTGCGTACTGCTGAAGAGTCCCAAACTAGGACGAAACAGCTGTCCAGTACTCCCAGGTTTTCCAATGGTTCTCTAACTGATGTCAGCTCATGATGAAATCCTGTAACCAATCAAATCCCTACAAACCAACACTTGAAAATCAATGAGATGCTCACTAGTGACTTGCCCTATTCAGGTGGGTAGTCACCTGGGGTTCTAGTGAGAAGTCGTGACCAGTAGGGTGCAGCAGGTCGGGCGTGAGGACAAATACTCGCCGAAGACATTGGCTAGGGGTCGCGCTATGTCGTGAATTGGCAGAAGTTAGAATTCATGGACCATTGGATCGGGTCCCAGTGGCTTAATGGTATACGAGCTCGCCTTGTAACCAGAAGGTCCTGGGTTCGAATCCCGGTGGGTGCGTACTGCTGAAGAGTCCCAAACTAGGACGAAACAGCTGTCCAGTACTCCCAGGTTTTCCAATGGTTCTCTAACTGATGTCAGCTCATGATGAAATCCTGTAACCAATCAAATCCCTACAAACCAACACTTGAAAATCAATGAGATGCTCACTAGTGACTTGCCCTATTCAGGTGGGTAGTCACCTGGGGTTCTAGTGAGAAGTCGTGACCAGTAGGGTGCAGCAGGTCGGGCGTGAGGACAAATACTCGCCGAAGACATTGGCTAGGGGTCGCGCTATGTCGTGAATTGGCAGAAGTTAGAATTCATGGACCATTGGATCGGGTCCCAGTGGCTTAATGGTATACGAGCTCGCCTTGTAACCAGAAGGTCCTGGGTTCGAATCCCGGTGGGTGCGTACTGCTGAAGAGTCCCAAACTAGGACGAAACAGCTGTCCAGTACTCCCAGGTTTTCCAATGGTTCTCTAACTGATGTCAGCTCATGATGAAATCCTGTAACCAATCAAATCCCTACAAACCAACACTTGAAAATCAATGAGATGCTCACTAGTGACTTGCCCTATTCAGGTGGGTAGTCACCTGGGGTTCTAGTGAGAAGTCGTGACCAGTAGGGTGCAGCAGGTCGGGCGTGAGGACAAATACTCGCCGAAGACATTGGCTAGGGGTCGCGCTATGTCGTGAATTGGCAGAAGTTAGAATTCATGGACCATTGGATCGGGTCCCAGTGGCTTAATGGTATACGAGCTCGCCTTGTAACCAGAAGGTCCTGGGTTCGAATCCCGGTGGGTGCGTACTGCTGAAGAGTCCCAAACTAGGACGAAACAGCTGTCCAGTACTCCCAGGTTTTCCAATGGTTCTCTGACTGATGTCAGCTCATGATGAAATCCTGTAACCAATCAAATCCCTACAAACCAACACTTGAAAATCAATGAGATGCTCACTAGTGACTTGCCCTATTCAGGTGGGTAGTCACCTGGGGTTCTAGTGAGAAGTCGTGACCAGTAGGGTGCAGCAGGTCGGGCGTGAGGACAAATACTCGCCGAAGACATTGGCTAGGGGTCGCGCTATGTCGTGAATTGGCAGAAGTTAGAATTCATGGACCATTGGATCGGGTCCCAGTGGCTTAATGGTATACGAGCTCGCCTTGTAACCAGAAGGTCCTGGGTTCGAATCCCGGTGGGTGCGTACTGCTGAAGAGTCCCAAACTAGGACGAAACAGCTGTCCAGTACTCCCAGGTTTTCCAATGGTTCTCTAACTGATGTCAGCTCATGATGAAATCCTGTAACCAATCAAATCCCTACAAACCAACACTTGAAAATCAATGAGATGCTCACTAGTGACTTGCCCTATTCAGGTGGGTAGTCACCTGGGGTTCTAGTGAGAAGTCGTGACCAGTAGGGTGCAGCAGGTCGGGCGTGAGGACAAATACTCGCCGAAGACATTGGCTAGGGGTCGCGCTATGTCGTGAATTGGCAGAAGTTAGAATTCATGGACCATTGGATCGGGTCCCAGTGGCTTAATGGTATACGAGCTCGCCTTGTAACCAGAAGGTCCTGGGTTCGAATCCCAGTGGGTGCGTACTGCTGAAGAGTCCCAAACTAGGACGAAACAGCTGTCCAGTACTCCCAGGTTTTCCAATGGTTCTCTAACTGATGTCAGCTCATGATGAAATCCTGTAACCAATCAAATCCCTACAAACCAACACTTGAAAATCAATGAGATGCTCACTAGTGACTTGCCCTATTCAGGTGGGTAGTCACCTGGGGTTCTAGTGAGAAGTCGTGACCAGTAGGGTGCAGCAGGTCGGGCGTGAGGACAAATACTCGCCGAAGACATTGGCTAGGGGTCGCGCTATGTCGTGAATTGGCAGAAGTTAGAATTCATGGACCATTGGATCGGGTCCCAGTGGCTTAATGGTATACGAGCTCGCCTTGTAACCAGAAGGTCCTGGGTTCGAATCCCGTTGGGTGCGTACTGCTGAAGAGTCCCAAACTAGGACGAAACAGCTGTCCAGTACTCCCAGGTTTTCCAATGGTTCTCTAACTGATGTCAGCTCATGATGAAATCCTGTAACCAATCAAATCCCTACAAACCAACACTTGAAAATCAATGAGATGCTCACTAGTGACTTGCCCTATTCAGGTGTGTAGTCACCTGGGGTTCTAGTGAGAAGTCGTGACCAGTAGGGTGCAGCAGGTCGGGCGTGAGGACAAATACTCGCCGAAGACATTGGCTAGGGGTCGCGCTATGTCGTGAATTGGCAGAAGTTAGAATTCATGGACCATTGGATCGGGTCCCAGTGGCTTAATGGTATACGAGCTCGCCTTGTAACCAGAAGGTCCTGGGTTCGAATCCCGGTGGGTGCGTACTGCTGAAGAGTCCCAAACTAGGACGAAACAGCTGTCCAGTACTCCCAGGTTTTCCAATGGTTCTCTAACTGATGTCAGCTCATGATGAAATCCTGTAACCAATCAAATCCCTACAAACCAACACTTGAAAATCAATGAGATGCTCACTAGTGACTTGCCCTATTCAGGTGGGTAGTCACCTGGGGTTCTAGTGAGAAGTCGTGACTAGTAGGGTGCAGCAGGTCGGGCGTGAGGACAAATACTCGCCGAAGACATTGGCTAGGGGTCGCGCTAGGTCGTGAATTGGCAGAAGTTAGAATTCATGGACCATTGGATCGGGTCCCAGTGGCTTAATGGTATACGAGCTCGCCTTGTAACCAGAAGGTCCTGGGTTCGAATCCCGGTGGGTGCGTACTGCTGAAGAGTCCCAAACTAGGACGAAACAGCTGTCCAGTACTCCCAGGTTTTCCAATGGTTCTCTAACTGATGTCAGCTCATGATGAAATCCTGTAACCAATCAAATCCCTACAAACCAACACTTGAAAATCAATGAGATGCTCACTAGTGACTTGCCCTATTCAGGTGGGTAGTCACCTGGGGTTCTAGTGAGAAGTCGTGACCAGTAGGGTGCAGCAGGTCGGGCGTGAGGACAAATACTCGCCGAAGACATTGGCTAGGGGTCGCGCTATGTCGTGAATTGGCAGAAGTTAGAATTCATGGACCATTGGATCGGGTCCCAGTGGCTTAATGGTATACGAGCTCGCCTTGTAACCAGAAGGTCCTGGGTTCGAATCCCGTTGGGTGCGTACTGCTGAAGAGTCCCAAACTAGGACGAAACAGCTGTCCAGTACTCCCAGGTTTTCCAATGGTTCTCTAACTGATGTCAGCTCATGATGAAATCCTGTAACCAATCAAATCCCTACAAACCAACACTTGAAAATCAATGAGATGCTCACTAGTGACTTGCCCTATTCAGGTGGGTAGTCACCTGGGGTTCTAGTGAGAAGTCGTGACCAGTAGGGTGCAGCAGGTCGGGCGTGAGGACAAATACTCGCCGAAGACATTGGCTAGGGGTCGCGCTATGTCGTGAATTGGCAGAAGTTAGAATTCATGGACCATTGGATCGGGTCCCAGTGGCTTAATGGTCTACGAGCTCGCCTTGTAACCAGAAGGTCCTGGGTTCGAATCCCGTTGGGTGCGTACTGCTGAAGAGTCCCAAACTAGGACGAAACAGCTGTCCAGTACTCCCAGGTTTTCCAATGGTTCTCTAACTGATGTCAGCTCATGATGAAATCCTGTAACCAATCAAATCCCTACAAACCAACACTTGAAAATCAATGAGATGCTCACTAGTGACTTGCCCTATTCAGGTGGGTAGTCACCTGGGGTTCTAGTGAGAAGTCGTGACCAGTAGGGTGCAGCAGGTCGGGCGTGAGGACAAATACTCGCCGAAGACATTGGCTAGGGGTCGCGCTATGTCGTGAATTGGCAGAAGTTAGAATTCATGGACCATTGGATCGGGTCCCAGTGGCTTAATGGTATACGAGCTCGCCTTGTAACCAGAAGGTCCTGGGTTCGAATCCCGGTGGGTGCGTACTGCTGAAGAGTCCCAAACTAGGACGAAACAGCTGTCCAGTACTCCCAGGTTTTCCAATGGTTCTCTAACTGATGTCAGCTCATGATGAAATCCTGTAACCAATCAAATCCCTACAAACCAACACTTGAAAATCAATGAGATGCTCACTAGTGACTTGCCCTATTCAGGTGGGTAGTCACCTGGGGTTCTAGTGAGAAGTCATGACCAGTAGGGTGCAGCAGGTCGGGCGTGAGGACAAATACTCGCCGAAGACATTGGCTAGGGGTCGCGCTATGTCGTGAATTGGCAGAAGTTAGAATTCATGGACCATTGGATCGGGTCCCAGTGGCTTAATGGTATACGAGCTCGCCTTGTAACCAGAAGGTCCTGGGTTCGAATCCCGGTGGGTGCGTACTGCTGAAGAGTCCCAAACTAGGACGAAACAGCTGTCCAGTACTCCCAGGTTTTCCAATGGTTCTCTAACTGATGTCAGCTCATGATGAAATCCTGTAACCAATCAAATCCCTACAAACCAACACTTGAAAATCAATGAGATGCTCACTAGTGACTTGCCCTATTCAGGTGGGTAGTCACCTGGGGTTCTAGTGAGAAGTCGTGACCAGTAGGGTGCAGCAGGTCGGGCGTGAGGACAAATACTCGCCGAAGACATTGGCTAGGGGTCGCGCTATGTCGTGAATTGGCAGAAGTTAGAATTCATGGACCATTGGATCGGGTCCCAGTGGCTTAATGGTATACGAGCTCGCCTTGTAACCAGAAGGTCCTGGGTTCGAATCCCGGTGGGTGCGTACTGCTGAAGAGTCCCAAACTAGGACGAAACAGCTGTCCAGTACTCCCAGGTTTTCCAATGGTTCTCTAACTGATGTCAGCTCATGATGAAATCCTGTAACCAATCAAATCCCTACAAACCAACACTTGAAAATCAATGAGATGCTCACTAGTGACTTGCCCTATTCAGGTGGGTAGTCACCTGGGGTTCTAGTGAGAAGTCGTGACCAGTAGGGTGCAGCAGGTCGGGCGTGAGGACAAATACTCGCCGAAGACATTGGCTAGGGGTCGCGCTATGTCGTGAATTGGCAGAAGTTAGAATTCATGGACCATTGGATCGGGTCCCAGTGGCTTAATGGTATACGAGCTCGCCTTGTAACCAGAAGGTCCTGGGTTCGAATCCCGGTGGGTGCGTACTGCTGAAGAGTCCCAAACTAGGACGAAACAGCTGTCCAGTACTCCCAGGTTTTCCAATGGTTCTCTAACTGATGTCAGCTCATGATGAAATCCTGTAACCAATCAAATCCCTACAAACCAACACTTGAAAATCAATGAGATGCTCACTAGTGACTTGCCCTATTCAGGTGGGTAGTCACCTGGGGTTCTAGTGAGAAGTCGTGACCAGTAGGGTGCAGCAGGTCGGGCGTGAGGACAAATACTCGCCGAAGACATTGGCTAGGGGTCGCGCTATGTCGTGAATTGGCAGAAGTTATAATTCATGGACCATTGGATCGGGTCCCAGTGGCTTAATGGTATACGAGCTCGCCTTGTAACCAGAAGGTCCTGGGTTCGAATCCCGTTGGGTGCGTACTGCTGAAGAGTCCCAAACTAGGACGAAACAGCTGTCCAGTACTCCCAGGTTTTCCAATGGTTCTCTAACTGATGTCAGCTCATGATGAAATCCTGTAACCAATCAAATCCCTACAAACCAACACTTGAAAATCAATGAGATGCTCACTAGTGACTTGCCCTATTCAGGTGGGTAGTCACCTGGGGTTCTAGTGAGAAGTCGTGACTAGTAGGGTGCAGCAGGTCGGGCGTGAGGACAAATACTCGCCGAAGACATTGGCTAGGGGTCGCGCTAGGTCGTGAATTGGCAGAAGTTAGAATTCATGGACCATTGGATCGGGTCCCAGTGGCTTAATGGTATACGAGCTCGCCTTGTAACCAGAAGGTCCTGGGTTCGAATCCCGGTGGGTGCGTACTGCTGAAGAGTCCCAAACTAGGACGAAACAGCTGTCCAGTACTCCCAGGTTTTCCAATGGTTCTCTAACTGATGTCAGCTCATGATGAAATCCTGTAACCAATCAAATCCCTACAAACCAACACTTGAAAATCAATGAGATGCTCACTAGTGACTTGCCCTATTCAGGTGGGTAGTCACCTGGGGTTCTAGTGAGAAGTCGTGACCAGTAGGGTGCAGCAGGTCGGGCGTGAGGACAAATACTCGCCGAAGACATTGGCTAGGGGTCGCGCTATGTCGTGAATTGGCAGAAGTTATAATTCATGGACCATTGGATCGGGTCCCAGTGGCTTAATGGTATACGAGCTCGCCTTGTAACCAGAAGGTCCTGGGTTCGAATCCCGGTGGGTGCGTACTGCTGAAGAGTCCCAAACTAGGACGAAACAGCTGTCCAGTACTCCCAGGTTTTCCAATGGTTCTCTAACTGATGTCAGCTCATGATGAAATCCTGTAACCAATCAAATCCCTACAAACCAACACTTGAAAATCAATGAGATGCTCACTAGTGACTTGCCCTATTCAGGTGGGTAGTCACCTGGGGTTCTAGTGAGAAGTCGTGACCAGTAGGGTGCAGCAGGTCGGGCGTGAGGACAAATACTCGCCGAAGACATTGGCTAGGGGTCGCGCTATGTCGTGAATTGGCAGAAGTTAGAATTCATGGACCATTGGATCGGGTCCCAGTGGCTTAATGGTATACGAGCTCGCCTTGTAACCAGAAGGTCCTGGGTTCGAATCCCGTTGGGTGCGTACTGCTGAAGAGTCCCAAACTAGGACGAAACAGCTGTCCAGTACTCCCAGGTTTTCCAATGGTTCTCTAACTGATGTCAGCTCATGATGAAATCCTGTAACCAATCAAATCCCTACAAACCAACACTTGAAAATCAATGAGATGCTCACTAGTGACTTGCCCTATTCAGGTGGGTAGTCACCTGGGGTTCTAGTGAGAAGTCGTGACCAGTAGGGTGCAGCAGGTCGGGCGTGAGGACAAATACTCGCCGAAGACATTGGCTAGGGGTCGCGCTATGTCGTGAATTGGCAGAAGTTAGAATTCATGGACCATTGGATCGGGTCCCAGTGGCTTAATGGTATACGAGCTCGCCTTGTAACCAGAAGGTCCTGGGTTCGAATCCCGGTGGGTGCGTACTGCTGAAGAGTCCCAAACTAGGACGAAACAGCTGTCCAGTACTCCCAGGTTTTCCAATGGTTCTCTAACTGATGTCAGCTCATGATGAAATCCTGTAACCAATCAAATCCCTACAAACCAACACTTGAAAATCAATGAGATGCTCACTAGTGACTTGCCCTATTCAGGTGGGTAGTCACCTGGGGTTCTAGTGAGAAGTCGTGACCAGTAGGGTGCAGCAGGTCGGGCGTGAGGACAAATACTCGCCGAAGACATTGGCTAGGGGTCGCGCTATGTCGTGAATTGGCAGAAGTTATAATTCATGGACCATTGGATCGGGTCCCAGTGGCTTAATGGTATACGAGCTCGCCTTGTAACCAGAAGGTCCTGGGTTCGAATCCCGGTGGGTGCGTACTGCTGAAGAGTCCCAAACTAGGACGAAACAGCTGTCCAGTACTCCCAGGTTTTCCAATGGTTCTCTAACTGATGTCAGCTCATGATGAAATCCTGTAACCAATCAAATCCCTACAAACCAACACTTGAAAATAACTGTTATTATCTTTTTTCACACTGTTATCTTTAGTGCTATAAAAGCTTTTAAAAACCCCAGGGATTTAAGAACTGAACGATATTGTTTTGTTGACGCTTGAGTATACAATTCTCGTAGGTTTGTCAAAGGCACATTCAACTGGAATTTAAAATATCTCAGCTTATATACAGCAACCTAATAATCATTGTTCAGCATGAGGTCAGTATTATTATGTCAAGATGGTCAAGATGTTATAGTGTTAACAAAAGCATTTGTAGATTGCTGAGTCCTACATCTGTAAGAAATTCAAAAAAGGTTTGCTTTTGTAAGTTCGGGAACCAGGTTCTATTCATACAACTTGATTTTTCTGATGACATGAGACGTCCTGTGCGATCGAAGAGAATTTCAGAATTGTCAAAATCAGTTTCGCGGTTGAATTCTCTGGGATTAAGAACCATGACTGATGCTTTTCAAGGATTTCAACTGCATTTATCGATTGACGAACGAATCCTCTACGGTGTTTATTTCTTCAGATCTTCATTTCTCTCTCGTAATATTTACCTGATGTTTACCGCATCATATTCCAAGCATTTTATTTTGTTGACACAACTGCATTGAGAATCCTGTGCAATTACGTTTGCATTATGTTTAAACTAAAAATTTTTCAATCTTGGTTAAAAACTACTTTGATGCAGCTGTTATAAGCCTTTGATAGCGAAATTTCATTCAAAACAATTTCGTTTTATTTTTCACTTATTTATTGGGGAATGCAAAAGACCTATATAACAATGAATATCTCTACGTTTGATATTTTCAGCTATCTATAAAGGTGAGGAGAGGTAGTACATACGTGAAACATGACCAGCTGTAACAATATTCATGCACACTAGAAATCAGAAAGGTATTAGTGACAGCAGAAAATAAAATTGAAATTCCGAATTGTTTAGGGATACGCATACTGACGCGTAACGGAAAACTTACGGAACCCTTCGTAGTGAGGACAAGTAAGACAAGGCTGCCCACTATCGCCAGTGATTTTCCTGATGGCAGTAGACTGGATAATGCGACAAACAGCGGGCAATGAGGAGACAGGCATAAAATGGACTCACACAAAATACTTGGAGGATCTGGACTTTGCCAATGATGTATGTCTGATTTCCCACAAACTGGAAGATATGCAAATGAAAAGCAACAAGTTGGCAGAAGATAGGACTTCAGGTGAACATAGAGAAGACAGATTAGATGAAGATCCCCGAGCAACAACACCAACAGCAGCAACAACAACAGACAACAATCAGCATAAATGGGAGGAACCTGAAAGAAACAAACCTCTTCACTTACCTACCTGGGAAGCATCGTTTCAACTACAGGCGGAACTGACAAGGATATCAAAGCAAGAATCGAAAAAGCAAGACAAGCTTCCACTACTCTCAAGTCTATGTGGAGGTCAACAACATTCAGCATCAAAATGTAAGATCCGGATTTTCAACTGCAATGAGAAGTCAGTGCTACTATACAGTTCAGAGACCTGGCGCGTCATAAAAAACATGTCAAACAAACTGAAAACCCTCATTAACAGTTGTCTTCGCTCAATACTCAAGATCAGATGGCCGGCCAGAAAAGATCAGCAACGGGGATCTTTGGGAGCGAACCAACCAGGAACCGATTGTGAAACAAATAGGCAGGAAGAAATGGAGATGGATTGGCAATACTTTGAAGAAACTATCAAGTGACATCACTAGACAAGCCATTGCTCGAGTGGAACCCGAAAGGGAAGCGGCGAGTTGGTCGTCAGTGCAACGTGGAGGTTACTTGGAGGATGTCATGTGAAGAGGAGATGAAAGCGTGTAGGCAGACATGGAGCCAGGTGAAGACTCCAGCAGAGAACGGAACTCAATGGAGACGCACGGCTGATGCACCATGTTCCTCTGGGAACTAAAGGAAACAATTATAATAATATACGCGTACTGACCAACTTAAGCATATGATGGTGGTAAAGCAGATAGTTGGTAATATGAACGATATGATCATGCATCAGATGAACCAAGTTTATCTTCATTCACTCAAATGAGGCCATCATCATGCCCTGTTCAACATACATGTCTCAATACCTTATAAAGCCGGCGAAATATGATGTGTATTTGTTAGTCAGAAATCCGTGTAAAATCGCACAGAACATCCAAGAAGGCTTCGTATAGGGCTTTTTTTTAACAAGAATATCAAGTCCGCGTTTTTGTTTAGTTCAGTGATATCGGTAAAGCATAACGCAAATCATTCCTAGCAGCCTATAGGATTTTATTGACGTTTGCTTTCACTCTGAAAGTCAGATGGTGTGTCAAAGACTATTATCAAACAAAGACTCTGGAATAAACAAATCAGCTAAAAATCTAATTAACACAGGAGGAAATGCAAATTAATTTATCATATGCTGCGGAAGGCAAAGTGTTTGGGATCCTGCGTGACAGAGAGAACGGATAAATAGAAAAGAGAAGTCAATGGACATTCATTTGACCATTTGGAAGTGATAGCAGAGGTCTAAGTGGATTGAATATGTTGTCGTTTGAAGGTGTTCTAGTCGGAATGCAATCAGCGAATATCAGTAATAATGATGATGATAATAATAATATTGACGACAGCATTTACATTTTTGCCAGTAAATTATTCCTAAGTTTATAAAATTTGACAGGTATGCATTTAATTTTCGTGAAAATCGTTTGAAATTTGAGTGAAAAATATCTGAGGCTGCAACAAAAATGACAGACGAAAATATACTCAGCAATAAATAAGGATAGATTGAATATCGGCTGATATAATCACTGAGTAACATACAGCACCAGCTGAGATCACCAATTGAAACCAACTGGATAGTGATGAGAGTCAGAGCATCGGCTAAAATGTGACGTAGTGTAGGTCGAATGAGAAGGTGGGAAATGAAAGTCTATGGTTTATCGTGGAGCTAACTAAAAAATACAGGATAAAACAAGGTAGCTTGAGGATGGGCTGAAGGAGCCCCATATTCCACATGGAATCGAAGAAATTAATAGTAGTATAAAATACATTATCGCGGTATATATGTGATCTAACTTTACTTTTATTCTTTAAAGTGTCTTATAATAATTTAAGTGTTTCATGCGACTTTATGACTTCATTTTCCTTCAAAGTCATTTCGTCATATCCACTCATGAAAAGTTTCATTCAGCCCACGCTTGAGCGCTACACTAATATTGAAGCTTCTTAATTTGCTTTACTAAGAATAACCAAAACGGGATGTTATTAGATTATTTTATTCATATAAACAGCTGTCAGGTGACATTTTTGTTCCAGAACAACCATGTCATCTGAATGTACACATGTATTACAGGAACAGTCGATATATGAAATAAAGAAATGTAGGCAAATGTCAAATATTCTCTGATACTTTTTATTTGATGATAAATTCATTCATTTAATAATTTCCATAGTAGCATTAAGAACACAATATTGAGTGAAGAGACTCTTTTCAACAAATTCATTATCAAGCTGTACAATCGTGTATATATAAATGGTTTTTAAGAAATTATATCCGGTGTGGGAATTAGGTCAAAGTTGCGAATACATGAAATATAAATAAAAATAATAATAGTAGTATGAAATGCAATTGAAATATTTGTGATTATAATCCTATTTAAATGTCAAGTAGCAAAAGGTTCTTTTAGATATCTCCCTGTATGTACTTATAATCAAAGCGTCTAACCATGCCTGAGAAAAGGGAATAATGAGCTGTATTGAAAATTCGGTCCGCCAAAATAGGGGTGATTTATGCATGTAACTTATGTTTTGCGAAACAGATTTCGCTTTCGGCTTCTGCTAACAATGGAAATAGCGATCCTGAAAGGCCTGAAAAGCTTATTCATTGGATATAATAGGGTTTTCATGAGAGCTTTTAATTTATTCTTACATATATGTATATATATATATTCACAGATTATGTGGTCTCAATGTGATTTAGCGTGATAAAACTAGTTAAATCATGTTATCAGAAATTCCACTTCATTCTACTAACACAATTCTATGAAACATTTCCCTTCAATTATCCAGGTATTTGTACACCGATAGCTAAGCGTAGATGGGAAACCTGTTATTTCATTTTGTTAACCTAATCTATGTGAACAGAAGAGGTTTTCACAGGCACTTCAATTAACTCCTAATAAGGAAAACATTTTTGATGCCCTAAAGACACGAAATAACCATAATTATTTTTATTTTATTTTTTCATACTGTTATCTCTAGTGCCAAAAAGGTTTATATATTTCCCAGTGAATGAAAAACAGAATGATATTGTTTTATTGACGTTTCATTATCTTTTCTCGCGGGTCCATCATAGGATTAATAAACCGGAATTTTTTAAAATAAATCAACTTATATACAGCAAACGAATCATCATTGTTCAGCATGAGGTATGTTTTATGTTGTCAACTTGGTCAATTGTTAAAATTAGCAAAACAGTTTGTAGTTTACTGGGTTCAATAACCATAAGAAATTGAAATAAGTGTTGCTCACATAAGTTTTCAAACAAGGTCTGTCCACGCTCATCCTTTTTATTCATACAATTTGATTTCGATTCGAATTTTATACTGGATTTCAGAATTGTTAAACTCAGTGTTGCAGTAGGATTCTATAGGATGTAGACCGATGAGTGATGCTCTTTCAAGGATTTCCGATGGATTTATCGATTGACGAACGAATCCTCTACGGTGTTTATTTCTACTGATCTTGATTCCACTCTGGAAATATTAATCTGATGTGTATCACATTATATTCCAAGTATTTTATTTCGTAGACACATTTGAATTGAGAATTCCGTCGGAAATAAGTCTTTCAAACGGACAAGGTTGCATTTCAGTGTGTCTGATATTTTAATTGTCAATTGCTTCTCGTAAAATGTATCCTGAATGTTTGAGTCACATGGGATAGTGATTTGTGAGAATATCCGAGAAATTAAACCTGTAGAGATTTTGGACTCATTCCACTGTGCAGACATGTGTGGGTTGACGACTTAAAAATTAACTCATGCCGGGGAATGATGATTACGTTTACTTCTTATATAAACTGAAATTTTTTTCAATTTTCGTTTATTACTACTTTCATAAAACTGTAATTGGCCTTTGATAGCGAAATGTCATTTAAAACAATTTCTTTTCATTTTTCACTCATTTATTGGGGAATGCATAGGACCTTTATAATAATGAATATCACATATTTTTTGTGTTTCGGTGGCACATTATTTAAGTAAGTGGTTTCTCTATGTTCGATATTTTAAGCCGTCTGTAAAGGTGAGGAAGCGAGATAATTACGTGAAACATGACCAGCTTTAATAAACTTGATGCACACAAGAAATCAGAAAGTATTACTGACAGCGGAAAATAAAATCAAAACTTCGAGTTGTTTAGGGGACATTCCTCCTGAACTACTTAAAAATGTGAAGGTGGCAATGCAGATAATGGGTAAAATAAACAATGTGATCATACATCAGATGAACTAAGTATATCTTCCTTTCATCTCAATAAAGCCTACATGATGTCTTGTTTAACATACATGTCTCACTGATCAATGAAGCCAGTGAAATGGGATGGGTATTTGTTTTTCGAAAATCTAATAAATGCGTGCAGGAGCCACCAAAATACTCAATCTAGAGAGATATAAAACACGCATATCAAATCCGCGTTTTTGTTTAGTTCGGAGATATTGTTAACGTGAAACGGAAACAATTCATAACAGACTATAGAATTTCATCAACACTCACCATCACTCTTAACTGACGATCAGATGGTCTGTCAGAGACCGTTATCAGCAAACCACTCTGGAAAGTACGAACCAGCGAAAACCCTGATGAACAATAAATACACAGGCAGAAATGCAGATTAACTGATCATATGCTGAAGAGAAATTCAAGCGACAACGCGCTCTAGGCCAGAGAGTGTAACCTGACCAGGAAGCCAAGATTAAGGTATCCTGCGATGACAAAGAGATCACATAGATAGGGAATAGAAGTTTATGGACTTTCAAATAGCTATTCGAAAATGATAGCAGGGGTAAAAGTATAATGAAAATGTGGTTGTTTGGAGGTGTTCTAGTCGGAATGCAATAAGCGAATATTTGTATTTATTACAGTTATAATAATAATACTGACGACAGCATTTACATTTTAGACAGTTAATTATTCCTCCATTTATAAAGTTTGAAAAAATGTATTACATTTTGCTGAAAATTGTTTGAACTTTGAGTAAAAATATCTTTGGTTGCAACAATAATGAGAAACGAAAAAATGCTCAGCAAGGAATAAAGATGGATTAGATATTTGGTGAAATACAGCAGCAGCTTAGACCTTCATTGAAATCAACTAGAAAGTGGCAGTGTATATCGTATAAGACAACGGGAAATGAAAGTTTATGGTATATTGAGGGGGTAACTAAAAATTGCACTAAGGAACAAGGTAACTTGAGGTTGGGCTGCAGGAGCTCTTTATTCTATATAGAATCAAAGAAAATAATACTAATATATTACATTATCATGGTATATATGTGAACTTAATTCAATTTTAATCTTTTAAATGTCTAATAATAATTTAAGTGTATCACGCGACTTTATGACTTCATCTTCCTTATACGTCATTTCGTAATATCCACTCATGAATAGTTTCATTCAGCTCACGCTTGACAGTTTCACTATACTTGAAGAAAACTAAAAATATGGAACCTTCTTAATGTATTTTACTAAGTATAACTAAACAGGATGTTATTAGATTAATTGAGCAATATAAATGACTGTCAGGTGACATTTTTGTTCCAGAACAACCATTCCATCTGAATGTAAACATGTATTAGACGAACAGTCGATATATGAAATAAAGAAATGTAGGCAAATGTCAAATATTCTGCGATACTATTTATTTGAAAGTAAATTCATTGATACAATAGTTTCTTTTGTAGCATTAAGAACACAATATTGAGTGAAGAGACTCTTGATCCTGAAAGGCCTGAAAAGCTTGTTCATTGAATGAAATAAGGTTTGTATGAGAGCTTTTAATAAATATGTATATATATGACTATATGGGCTCAACGTGATTTCGCGTGATAAAACTATTTAATTTACTCAGGTGTTGGTTTGTATGGATTGGATTGGTTACAGGATTTTAATCATGAGCTGACATTAGTCAGAGAAACATTGGAAAAACCGGGGAGTACTGAACAGCTGTTTGGTGCTAGTTTGGGACTCTTCAGCAGTACGCACCCGCCGGGATTCGTTGTTAGAAATTCCACTGCATTCAATGCATTTGCTCATTCCCGAAGAATGTTGGGTATGTAATCAAGCAGCTTTAATGAATTTTCCATTGCGAAGAAGCATTTCTGTGTTCATTATTATCTCAACAAACAGCTCAGTAACATAAATATTAAATTGAATTCACAAATATCAACCGCAAGATTCTCCAGGAGTTCCAGATTTGTGTTCCTAGTGGGTATGGTGCAAAAGACTGATAATGACAACTTTTACTAAAACAAATTCTATTAAAAATTTCGCTTCAATTATCCAGGTATTTGTACACTGATTACTTAGCGTAGATGGGAAAGTTACTATTTCAAATATTTTCAACCTAATCTATGTGAATAGAAAAGGTTTTTCCAATCACTCGAATTAACTCCTAATAAAGAAAACATTTTCTATGCCCCAAAGACACGAAATAACCATAATTATTATTTTCCTTTTTCACACTGTTATCTTTAGTGCTAAAGTGGTTTTTACATTTCCCGATAAATGCGAAACAGAACGATATGGTTTTATTGACGTTTCGCTAATTAATTATCGTGGGATCGGCAGTGGATTAATAAAAGGGAATTTTTAAAAAATTTCAACTTCTATATAGCTACCTAAACATCAATTTTTCATCATGAATTAAGCTTTATTTTGTCAAGTTGGTCAATTGTTAGAGTTAGCAAAACAAATTGTAGTTTAGTGGGTTCGATAGCTGCAAGAAATTCAAAAAACGTTTTGCTTATGGAAGTTTTGGAACGAGGTCTCTCCGAGTTCATCGTTTCTATTCATACAATTTGATTTCCATTTGATGTGAGTTCTTTCCGAAAACAGAAGTCCTTTGTGATCTATGGGAATTTTCTGGAGGATTTCAGAATTGTTGAAATCAGTTTTGCGGTTGAATTCTGTGGGATTAAGACCTATGACTGATGCTCTTTCAAGGATTTCAAATAGATTTATTGATTGACGAATGAATCCTCTAGGGTGTTTATTTCTTCTGATCTTGATTTTTTACTCTGGTAATATTTATCTGATGTAAACCGTATTATATTCCAAGTATTTTCTTTTTTAGACACAGTTGGATTGAGAATTCCTTCGGAATTTATTCTTTCAAATGAATAATTTTGCATTTGAGATATGTCTGATATTGCGGTTGTCTATTCCTTCTCGTGAAAATATCCTGAATATATGAGTTACAAGGAGTAGGGTTTCTGAGAATATCCGAGAGAATTCACCTGTAGAGATTTTGGAGTCATTCCACTCTGCATACATGTATGGGTACACGACGTGAAATTGCCTTATGCTCATGAGTGATGATTACGTTTGCTTTATATATAAGCCGAAATTTTGTCAATTTTGGTTTAATACTACTTTGATAAAGCTGTTATTAACCTTTGATACTGAAATGTCATTCAAAACAATATAGTTTCGCTTTTCATTCATTCATTGTAAAATACAAAGGACCTTTATAATAATGGATATCATACTTTTTGTTTCCATCGATGGACCAGGAGTAGGTTGCTCACCAGCCATGCATGTGGTCTGAGGTCCGACCCATGGAGGACTCACTCCTTTACCTCTCTAAACCAGTATTAAAACTGGTAATGAGGAAGTTTGGGCATGAATCTAGCGACCTCATTCTGTAAAAATAAACACCACTGTTATCGAAACTTCTAGCTCTTGGCTTGAAGCCCTATGTTCCACTGGGAACGTGAAGGAATCAGTGAATATCATATACCCAAAGTTTAATTTTTTCAAACATTTTAAAGACAACTTGATTTGGACGTATACACAGTTTTATTTATTTTTACGAGTTGATCGTGGATTGATATCAGCTAGAGAACTATTGAAATCCAGCACCTGAGTACTGGACAGCTGTTTCGTCCTAGTTTTTTAGGAATCATCGACAGTTCGCACCCACTACAGGAGTTTGGACCCAGGATCTTCCAGTTACAAGGCAAACTCGTATACCATACAGCCAGTGGCTCCTTATGCAAAGGCCAGTTCATGAATTTGAACTTCTACCAATTCATGATTTAGCGCTACCACAAACTGATATCCGTGGTCAAACTCGTAAAACAAATTTAGTCCTCACAAACCAACTATTGAATATTTTCTTTATCTTAATAATTACCGTAAACTTTTAATTCTTTACGTTCTCCGCAGAACAAAGGGCTTCCAGCTGGAAGCTTCAAGTTTCAGTAACAGTGGTGTTTAGTTTTACGGGATGTGGTTGCTAGTTTCATGCCTAAACCTCTCTCTTTGCCAGTTTTATTACCAGTTTCGGGAGATAGAGGAGTGCGTCATGCTGTGCTGTAATTGCATATGCTTTATTCTTACTTTTGTATTTTTCAAAAAAAACCAAAAGTTATTTAAAAGCCATAAGACAGGAGTTAGTTTCACTCTCTGCCCCGTAAAGTATACACATTTTCGCTTACACATTCACAATGACTAAATGTTAGGAGTGGGTTTACCATGGAAATTAAATAAATTACAAAAGCAGCTGTTATATTTTCAACTTCTGGCCTACTGCATAAGACGTTGATGAGCAAAACGTTATCTTCTGGTTTCAAATTTTACTATCAGAAGCATCACCCAGTCAGGGTGCAGGCACACGCGACAGAAGAGTATCTGAAGTAAAAAGAAATGTGCATCGTGGTTCTCAATATGAGGCATTATCGATAAAACTAGATAATGTGAATTTCTCGATATTGTTGAGGTTTCAACAATGAGAGTTTGAGCATTTCGGTCGAGTATTATCATCAACCAACGTGCGATACATACTAGCGTAAGCTAAAATGGTGTACTCTGAAGAGACTAAGTAACTAGGTATATATATGAACTTCACAACTGTCTCCAAACTTTTACACTTTTAAAAGTAGGCTTCCACATGCATGGTCATCGAACAAAGCATGAAATGGCAGTCAAACCTCTCTCTACATCAATTTCATTGACTTCAAGAAGGCCTTCGATAGCTAGTGTTGGCTGACAAGCAATTCGGAAACTACTTCAACACTACTGCGTGCAGAGCCTAAGTCTCTATCAAATTCATTCAACGGGTGGGAATATGACAGTGCCGCCTGCCAGGCGATCCACAACGGAAAACTCAGGTAGGTGTTAGAATTCCAAACAGGAGTGAGACAAGGCTGGCTGCCTATTATCACAGATGATATTCTTAATTGTGGTGGACTGGGCTATTTGTAAGACTGTTGGGGTTGAAGAGTCAGAAATACGCTGAACGACTGATAAGAAAACTCTAGTAGATGTTGATTTCGCGAAAGGATGATTAATGTCTATGTCACACAAAGTCAAAGACTTACAAGCGAAAAGCAGCAACTGAATAGAGGAATCAAGGCGAACATGAGGAAGTCGGAGGTGATGACGCTAACCAACCAACAGCAAGAATAACAAGAACAGCACCAATCACCATCAACAGGAGGGATTTGACAAAGGTACCTCCTTCGCTTATCTGACTAGGAAGCATCGTTTCAAATACAGTTGGAAAGGATGCAGATGTCAAGGGCAGCCAGCCAAAATCGGAAAGGCAAGATACGTCCTCATCAACCTGAAACCAGCCTGGAAATCCTCTGAACTAAGTCATTCAGCGCAAAGAACAAGATTCAGAGTTTCAGCACCAATGTCAAGTCAGTCAGGGCTTTCTATAAGAATCGAAAACTTGGCCAGCGTGCTACGAAAAGGATTTCCAATAGGCCACTGCAGACTTTCATCAACAACTCCTCGCTCCGCTGACTCCATACTGAAGATCGAATGATCAGTCGGCCAGAAAGAATAAGTAACAAGAAACTGTGGCTGGGAACAAATCAACAGGCTTGGGCTGATTGCTCAACAGATATGAAGGATTTAATGAAGACACTTTTGGCAGTCGCTGAGGAGACCTTTGAATCAAATCACGCACCAGGCCATGGCTCGAGTGGATTGTAAATAGAAAATGACGAGTAGATAGGCCAAGGATGACATGCAGGACATCATGCGAGGGGGAAGTTTGGGCGATCTTCGACCCAGTTGAAGAGGGCGGTAGAAAATAGAAGAAACCGAAGATGTGTTGTTGACACCCTATGTCCCCCATGGAACCCAAGGGAAGGTGGATAATTATAATACACGTGGATGTTTACTGTGATTCAGAGTTTAAACTTCATATTTCAATTGTTTACTAGTTTTGAAAGTTGAAATTAGATAACATCTAAAAGAAAAATCACTTTCATTGATAGAAAGATTGAATGTAACTTGTAAATATGATAATTAATTACAACTAATAGCGTATTATGGCTTAGATGTATTTTTGAATAGATAGAGCTGACAAACGTTATTCTGATACTGTAATCTGATGTCATTCTCTGTGGTCAGTGTCACATTTTAGAATATATTCCCTAGAAATCATCAAAAGGCGTTTGAAAAATGCCCGAAATATTTGTTCAGTATTGGGAAAAATTTGCAGTCGCTTCAATCAGGAAAAAATCCCAATAGGAAAGGAAAATTTTAGCGTCCAAGATTGATATCGAGAAGAAGATGTGAGGAGGAGGAGATGAGAGCTGATGGACAATTATTCCGCAATAATATGATGACTGTAGGGGACAGGCTGACATGGTGATGTTTTGTTGAATCCCTCTGTACCACCTAGTACCTAATAGAACAATAATAATAATAATATTCAGGTTTTAAGCAGTTCCGTACTGATTGGTCACTAACTGACGCATAAATTTGATACCTTTTTATTTACACTACCGACTAATTCCCACTGGTCATGTTTGTGATATATTCGTCAACCTAGGAGAACGTTCATCAATAATCCTTTCTGAAGTCAAATAAGACTATAGGAGGGCTGGTCTTCAATCTCGCAGATGGGATCTAGTTCTAACAACTTGCGCATATGTTTTCATGTTGGGGAAGAAGGGAGGTTCAAAAGGTACACCCGAGATACCACTTCTGTTGGTATTAGATGGTTGGAGGCAATCGGCCACAGGAAGCCTTGGACCTAGGTTTCTTGCTAATTGGCACTCATCAGCAAGGTGTATCTGCAACTTTGAAGGAACTGATGTCCCTTCTGAGATTTGAACCCGCTTCACCCAGTGCTGCAGTCATAGACGTTACCACTGAGCTATTCAGGCTTGCGACTGACCCCTTGTAGGACTGTATTGGATATTTTTGATTTCTGGATGATGCGGGTTCGAATCTCAGAAGTTCCTTCAAGGTTGCAGATACGCCTTGCTGATGAGTGCCACCTAGCAAGAAACCTAGGTCAGGCAAGGCTTCCTACCGTTTGCCTCCAACCATCTAATACCAACAATTCATGGTGCACCGTAATGGCGAGCTACCTAGCATGATGGCAACATTGCAAACATGACTGATAGAATTCAGTCTTCACCGAAGATATTATTATTAGTATTGTTCCCTTGGGTTCCTAGTGAAACATAGGGCTTCAACTGCACGCCTCCACTTGCTTCTGTCTTGTGCTGTATTTTTCACCCGCATCCATGTTAATCCATACTGTTTCAGTTCCTCATCACACGATCTCCTCCATGTCACCCTTGGACGTCCCACTCGCCGCTTCCCTCTCGGGTTCCACTCGAGCGATGGCCTGACGCGCGATGTCATCCAGCGGCCTCCTCAGCGAGTGTCCAATCCATCTCCACTTCCTCCTGCATATTTGTTGGGTGATTGGTTCCTGTTTTGTTTGTTCCCATAGCTTCTTGTTTGTGATTGTTTCCGGTCATCTAATCTTCAGTATAGAACGAAGACAGTTGTTGATAAAGGTGTGCAACAGGCTGTTGGAAATATTCTTTGTGACCCGCCAAGTTTCTGATCCGTAGAGAAGAACTGACTTGACGTTTGTATTAAAAATCCGAATTTTGTTGTTGAAGTTGAGTGACGAAGATTTCCAGATTGGTTTCAGGTTGATGAATGTGTTTCTCGCCTTCCCGATTCTCGATTTGACATCCTCATCCGTTCCTCCTGTGGTTGAGACAATGATCCCTAGATAAGTGAATGAAGTAACCTCTTTCAAATCCTTCCCGTTGATGTTGATTGGCGCTGGATGTTGCTGTTGTTGTTGATAAGAAGATAAGACTAGACAAATTACACTAGTTACTGATTAGTGTGCAATCAAAAATACCACTTCTGTCTTTTTTTCGATTATAATCCAGAGTTATTAACAAACTTTTATTATTATTTCTTTGATGATTGAGGCAGAGTAAAGGATACTATCAGACGCCAAACTCTTTCCTTGTTTTGAAGGTATGCAAATTGACTATTATTATTGTTGTTGTTGTTATTGGCGATGATTATTTTGAGTCTACTGACGTTTAGTCTCGCAAGTTATTGATCAACACACACACCGAAATAAAGACAGAACCATGTCATCTCGTCTATCCAAGCCGTTTTTCTTTTAACAGGTATGTTTTAGTTCATAATAGTAGTCGCCAGGGTTATTTGAATGACAGAGAGACGTTTTTCAGTAGTAATGAGTACACGAAAGTCAATTCTATTTGTTATGTTTGTTGATATGACGTAAATACAACCACTGCTTTGTTTACTGTTCCCTTGAAGTGTTCGGAGTTGTATGAAATTAGCATTCAGACAAAGACATTAATTGTGTAGAAGGAGATGAATATACGCTGTATATCAGCTGATGAGACCATTAGGTAAAATCACATACTTGACTGAAATCCCAATGTGAAACGGCAAGTTGGGAGTGAGGTGCAAGATATCGTGTGAGGAGCGAATACAGGAATAACATGGACAACAATAGAGGCAGTTTTCATAGCATACGGAGAACAGAGTCAAACAGTGTGAGGTTAAGTCTTCTATTCCACTACGAATATAAGAATATTATACTAATACCTCATATAAAAAATCAATTCATAGGCATAGATTATATCCAACGGCTAATCCAGTTGGAAACTTATACATCAAATAGCTGTCATGTTTCTCAAACTTTTAGTTCACTAATTTCAACGGATTCACATAACCCGCATTCAGGTATATGCCGGCGGAGTCTAAATTCATTTATTTGTTCTAATTTATCGAATCTGTCGTCTTCAAAATTCAGGCAGAGAGATGTCCTCTTCTGCATAATTCTACTTCAATAAGTAACCTCAATGCAAAGAAAAATCATTTTTATGAATATTCTGAATTATGGCTTTGCCATTAATTTAAACGAATATATTTCACAAAACTAAATACACAACAGACACCGCTTTGGATCACTGTGTTCCTTTGCTCCTTAGTCGACTTCCAGAGAAATGTGAGTGTCCTTACAAGGTTTTTTTTTCGTTCAACCTTGCACAACTAAAAATAGATTACGAATATCTGTGAATAATCCTTATCCAGACTTTATTAAAAACAAAAGACGTAGTTCAGCAGAGAGTTGCTTCACGCCGGTGGTTTCATTCACTCAGCTGTAAAATCTTAATTATTTATTCTCATTTTTGTATGTATGTGTACATTATTTAATTCCCTTTTAGATTTTTCCGTCGATTGATTGGACCAAAGTCTCAGGTTGACATGTTGACTTGTTGTGCAGATGCTTCGACGATGTCTGAGCATGTAATTAGAATTTAATTGGTGGATGGTGACTAGCAGTGGAATCCAGGACGCGTATTTCGTCACACCTGAGACTCGTCAACTGGATTCACATGCATTCCGCAGTGAGTGATGATGTTACCACTGAGGCTCGTATCCAGAGTCCATAGTTTGAAGCGTGAAAGTGTTATTGACTAGACCACTTGAGCCACTGGTCACTGAACAGTGGGTTCGAGCCTCGGTGGGAAAATCATCACTCACTGCGGAATGCAGGCGCATCCAGTTGACGACTCCTAAATGTGACGAAATGCGCATCCTGGATTCCACTGATAGTTACCATCTACCAGTTATGTGTACATTAGGTTAGTGATATAAGAATAAAAATTAGTTAGGGTTATTGTTGTCAAAACATTTCAAAACTGTGATTATTAATCAAATTGTAGCTAGGGGGTGGGTGAGGTGAAGACTGGTAAAAGGGAATTGGTGTTGTGTTGGTAAAAACCATAGTTAATAATGTTAATCAACACATACGAGAATTTGAACAAGCGTAATACAGTTACCTTTTAAGGTGCATAGTTTAACGAGCGAGTTGTGATTAGGATGCACGCGGAAACAAAGGAAAATATGGAATTATCTAAGAGTTCTACAAATTACAAATGCTATAAAGAGTTAGTAAAATACGAACAAAGCACACGAACATGAAGTTAGTAGAAGTAAACACTGTTGTCACTATGATAGTGAGAGTGGTTGGACGATTTTCTTTATGTATACATAACTCTTGTTTCTCCAAATGAAAGGCTAGGAAATCAGCAATACAAAGTATACGAAAGAGTGTTGCCTTTGATAGGTTGTTCTTCACTTTGTAGATCACTTTAAAAAGAGGCATTTGTTGGGATAGAATGACCAGTGTTGACAATATTTTGAAGAAGCCACAACAACCGAAAAGTTACACATTGAAACATTGAAAAGAAAATAGCGCGTATTTCTTTTATTTACCTCGTGTTTTCCACTGACAAATTCTTAAAAGTAGTTGTAAGCTTGCGTGAAATTGATTGGTTTCCACCCAGATCACGGATTGATATCATTTGGCGAAACACTGAGAAGCAGTTAGTAGCGGACAGGTGTTTCACGTTAATCTGCAACTCTTTATCAGTATGCAAGCACAACCTTGCCAGGGAATAGATCCAGCTGATGATGTAACTTTGCTGATTTTTACTAGGCAAAAATACTATCTTTCTTTTTATTACTACTACGATTATTCGTTTTGGTGTGTAGAATACAGGGTCACAGAGGTACAACATCACTCCTTTAAAGTCTTCATCACCCATTACTGCCTACATTCTTTCATTTTCTGCCTACTTGGTCTCTTGTGTGGCACCTTTGGGTACCAAACTCGTCATTTTAACTCAATCACATTCAACTCAATGGTTTTAAGCGTCAGGCCAGTGTTATGCACGTTTCCTCAGTATATATCTCATTCATTTACGTTCTCTTCTGTGTGCTCGTTGTAATAAGTATTATTGATGCGTCTTAGAATCCATTAAATTCCACTTCTATTTGCTTGCCACCAAGGTGAAATCTACTCATACTTCATTTTTACTACATATTTGTATTATGATATAATTAATCCTGCAGATTCTGAATGGAACATAGGACTTCAGCTGCACACTTCGTCCCCACACTCTCCTCCACTATCGCTTTAGTTGCCAACATACTTTCTTCCCCAACCTAAAACGGTCTGAATTATGTCATCCTCCAATATCATACTCGCTATTCGCCTTTTTGAATTTCAGTGAAGAGACTGACGGTCAACATCATTCAACAATCAAATAGATTCTGGATTAGTTTCTTCTCAGGGTTCCTTGCAACTTATCCTTTCTGGTTGGCTACGTGATCTTCATTAACGAGAGACGTTAGCTGCTGACTGAGGTCTACAATACCCCGTTGGATATATTTTTCGTGACGTATTCGCCATATCTCTGAACTATATATCATCACTTACTTGACACTATTGTTGAATTTCAGGTCACTGTTCATTTCCATAGTGATTTCAGAGTAAAGAACGTCCATCTCACTTTAACTACCCTACGCATTTGCGAATAATGATAGTAATAATAATAATATTCATTTGCTTTATTCTAAAACAGTACTTATGATCCAGTGTGGAATTCTGATAATTTCGTTGAACATTACATCTATTTTACTCAATAACAGTGAAAACAGATAAATATAATGCAGCGTATATGTCACTTAATTGATAATAGCGGCTTCTCAGTAATACCTGTAGCAATAAAGTCAAAAATGTACAAAATGCCTTAAATGCTGACAATAACTTTGATAACTGAAACCAGAAGATAATTGAAATACTGTCCCAATAAATTACAAATTGGAGAGGATAAATAAAGAACCACTTAGTTTGTTAATTACATAGCAAATTGTAAGTTTCACGCCTAACACACATACGCATTGGGCATATCTATCAGGAAAAATTATATAACTGCATTTGTATACCTAGTAAAATGCACTGGAGGACGATTCTTCTTTTCTCTTTACTGCTAGTTAGGAAACAGGTATGGATTATTCAAGTAAATGTGAGACATCGTATGACAGTTCAGTTCTACTTCTTTTACAGAAGATTAAGCTGATTCCACTTAGCTTCTTTTTCATAGCACCACTTCAACACGGGATAGGAGGCTGCTGCCGTCATTATTAAACTCTAACCTGATTTGTACTTGTGCATTGTGAACTACTTTACTATTAATAATAGTGGGTTTTCTTATTTAACTTCCCAATAACTTCAAACGGGCACCATTCAAGACAGTATTTCACAGAGTGAGAAAAAAATGCTGCAGTGGCAGATTGTAGGAAGAGCTGCACATCAACAGATATCCACAAAGATTTATCCATTGAGTTAAGAAAATTGAAAGCACTGGAATAAAAGTACCATAGTGAATAAAAAAACCTGAACTCATCCACTTAAACTTTAAGGGAGACAAGATTGCAGGGTTAATCGATGGATGAATTAAGGTATCATCTTTTCATACAGCTGGTTCTCATTAAAAAACTTTGACCCAATCTATGATTACAGAAACAAAGTGTGACTGACCTCTTACTACCCCGGTAACCAGAGTTGTTTAGTTCGTGTGGTTTTATGTTTTGTTCTGTGGCATAACAATCCACTCAATCTTGATTTGCATTTTCCCTCACTGAGTTAAACTCACTATTAAGGTTCCGAATCTGCTAAATTAAATTATTTTATTTGATTTATGATATTACTTCACTATTCACCCATCACCCTCCTGAACTTTACCATGATATATATATAGATATAGATATAGATATAAATTAACTATGTTGTTCTGTCTTGTAGTTTGTCTCTAGTGTACCCTAGTTTCCAAGAGAAATCAGAACTACACCCGTTTGTCTAATTATTATGTAAATAGTTACTCTTTTAACACTGAAAAATTGTCAACTTACATCATGTTTGAAATTATGCTGGTTGTACTTTCTATCTTTAACTTAAAACCATTGTAACAAGTATGTTCAAAAACCATTTTGTAAAATATAATTGATTTACTTAGAATGTTTGCAGGTGAAGAGACAGAATCCACAAAATAAGACATCACTGTCTAGGATTTTTCCTGTATCTAGACTGATGCCTGGATAGTAAACATCATGTTCATCAGCTTTGACAAAATTTGACAGGTAATTTTTCTTTGTCAGCTGCTACTCTGTATGTCAATTTACGTATAGCTGACAAAGCAGTTACACTGGATTCACAGAAAAAGGGGGGTTAATATTAGATTTCCTGATCACACACTAAAACGTCTGTGTTAAGGGGACAATCACAGTGATAAAGCACCACACTGACCCAAGACATCAAGTAGACAGTTTTGATTCTTTCAGAATAATAAATAAGCAATGAAATTCATAGGAGCCAATGCTATTAAACGATTATTACATGGCTTATACATTCAAAAAGAAGCTTTCAGAAGTCTTTCTATACCATTGTAACTCTTATTTGAACCTGTAACTGATACCTTACATCATCTTTTATTGAATAAAGACTTTGATTTATTTTCAATTTCACTGAATTACATCATCACCTAACCAACATCCCGCATCAAATGTTCTAAATCTAACCAAATGATTTTAACTCACAATATTTGTTTTCGTAACTCATTTATACATGAACAGTTTCATAGTGAATTACGTCGCCTTACAATTTATGCTAACTTCTCCTTCCAATTTTTGAGAAACTTTGCTAATACTACACATATAAGTGCAGTAATATTCTACTAACTGAACACTTCTATTCATCTATATACCGTGATCATTCGCATTTACTGTTCAATAATTAATCTCAAATGTACTGACGTATGTTAAAACTCCATAATAGAACAATCAAATTTTATTTCCAGGTTTTGTGGAGATGAAAAGAGGCTCTAGACCAAAGGGCGTGTGTACTGCTCAGCAGTTTGCAATGTCCTCCTTTATGGCGGGTTGTGAGACATTGACATTGAAGGCAGAAGAAATGACAGGTCTAGCTAAGTGTCGTTGATCATAGGTGTCTGGATTCTATATCCTGTGTTAAGTGGTATAATAAGAAAAGTAATGTTGAGGTTAGGCACTGAGTGCTGGGTAAGGAGGTAAATCAGTAGGGTGACTGTGAAGTTACATAGATTGAGATGGTTAGGACAAGCCTAACACATGCCCAGCCATCGCCTTCCTCGACAACAGGAAACGTTAGCTGACACAGAATCAGATTGGAAACGAGCTAGTGGTGGCGTTTAAACCAAATACACAACACTAATTCTAAGCCACATAGAGAGGTGTAGACTTTCTGAATGTTTGGAGTTCTCGGGATAGTTGGAACCAATGAAGACTGGAGACAATTGGTGATATGACTGAAAATCGTTCTCAATGATGGTGCAGATGCATCCACTCTTTGTGATTTATAATATTCACTAAAATTCTATTGTTCTTCTATACTACTATTCCTTTTGCCTCAAATTTATGTTTATTATCTCTTTCGCTTTTAAATATCTCTTTACTCTCTTTCCTTGCTTTATGTGCTACACTGAGGGAGTGTGGCAACTCGAAGATTGTGCAAAGTTCTACGTTGAGACCAGCCGACAAAGTTAACAATGCATCCAATTAATCCTGCACCATGTGGTGTTATTGCCTTTTTTAAACACTAGCCTTCTGTTCTGAGTGTGAGCTGGTATTTGTACAACAATCTCATGTATTTGTAGTATTTGATACCATACTGGGGGCTTGCAATAAATCCAATTTCTACCAGTGTCAGAAAATTTTTTAGACAGCTATGTTTGTGTTACTCCACGTGAGAAAAGAGTGAAACATTTCGGAGAGTTAGTGTTAAACGAATCCTTATTTAGGTGACAAAGCAGATTGAATAAGACCATTATGAATAAAATAGTAATCTACAGTAAATTGTTCAATATAATATTAACTGGTCTGCAGCATGTGATGTATTGTTTCTTTCGGTGGTTTGTTTAAGTCACTGAACTTTAGAAATTCCTATCAAGCTCAATGAATCTACCCTTAGGGATCTGATTTGTTTCATGTTTGACCATTGAAAGGATAACTACGAAACACTGTACAGATATTTATTCCTAGTTTGTGACTCATAGGCAGTACGCACCCACCGGGGTTGAAACCTCCCGGTTACAAGGTGAGATCGTAGACCATTCCAACACTGGAACCTGACTCAGTGCTCAGCCCTTACCTGCACCTCCCGCAAATGTTTGATATAAATCCTTGGTCATTCTGAAACCAGTCTGCTGTCTTCTTTTCCTGTTGACTGAATCTTCCAAATTCGACATTGGATTCCAACACGAACTGATGTAAGCTGATGACTGACTTCCAACCTGCCGCTGTGCTTCACAACACGAAAATGCAGGAGATACTACGTAGAGGACTGGGATTTGCCTCAGGTAGAACAGCGTTACTTCACACGGTATACTTGAGGATTCTTAAAGAAGGGTAAACATTTTGCAATAAACAACTCTAAGATTTCTGTATTATGTTTGAACATGATTTCCAGAATGAAGGTGATATGCTTTTCCTTAATATTATCATCCTAAAGAGCAGGTTAGTACAGACTGTTCTCGAAGGACTTAATTAAGTGATTAATACAAAGGGATATTATGTGAATTCCACGCATCAAGCTTTACAGAAAATTAGGTAGACTAATAATAGCTGGTACACCATCTAGACCCAGCAACGGGGTAGGTTTCAGGGATTTAATACGCTTGAAAACATCGTTAGTCTTAAAACCAGAGAAACGCCATTATTTGCACTTGTAGCATTTGAGATCATAAGATCAACTGAACGTATGAAGGACTTATTAACAGTGCCAGTATCAACTGAAGAAGGATCATTATTTATGTGCCTACCGTCGGTCTTCTTCTCAAGCAGCTTCCACATATCCGATGAGGTTTTGCATAGTAAGAACTTTTGGTTATAGATCGTATTTATTCTCGATAACTCCGATTCCGTTAACATGTTCAGTCTCTTTCCTTAGGAATTGTCTTTCATTCTGTGTAACCTTTCTTTTCTTCGGCAAAGCAATTTGAGCTGAAAAGAGAGCAAGTGATCAGATCTTAAGAAGAGTGTCTCTTTTGGACAACAAACATCAAGACAGAATTTGAGATAACATGTTACGTTTGCGATTGTGTTATCTGGAACTTGTTCCCTAAATATGTCCAAATTTGTATCATTTAACATGTTTTTATGATTCCGTATATTGTGATGAGCGTAAAATCTATGTTGTGTTTTCTTGCCAAGGTTCGAGAAAGTCCTACTGCGCAGTTCACCATATATTTGGGGCAACATTCGTTTTATACAATGATCAGAATTAAGTAGTAGGGGTTTTTACCAGCTTCAAATATGCTGAAGTCATTTGTAAACACCAGATGAAGAGTATTTTCTAGTCGTGTTGAGAAGTTGACAATATTTTCATAACCTGATGATGCAAGAAAACTGTAGCCACAATAATTGAAGTCACCAGTAACTACAGACAAGGAGTTTCAAAGGGAGGTGGCAGCAGAGGAGAGGAAATCATCAGCAAATAAAGATAGTTCTCAGTGACTACATCCAAGCGAAATATAAATGCCTGAAATGTTATTATTATTATTCTTTCCTTTAATTCCTAGAAGAACATAGGGCTTCAACCGTGCGTCTCTTCTAGAGTCTTCACCTGGCCCCAAGTCTGACCACACGTTTTCATCTCCTCTTCACATCACCTCCTCCAAGTCACCCTTGCACTGATAACCAACTCACCGCTTCCCTTTCAGGTTCCACTCAAGGGCTTGTCTAGTGATGTCACTTGATGGTTTCCTCAGAGTATGGCCAATTCATCTCCGTTTCTTCCTGCTTATTTGTTGCACAATTCGTTCCAACTTGGTTGGTTCGCTGCCAGAGATCCCCGATACTGAACTTTTCTAGCCGACCATCTGATCTTGAGTTGTATTGAGCGAAGACAGCTGTTGATGAAGGTCTGTAGTTTGTTTGAGATGCTCTTCATGACGCGCCAAGTTTCTGATCCGTATGGTAGCACTTACTTCACATGGTGTTGAAAATCTGGATCTTATTTTCATTTTCATGGTGAGTAGTGCTGTTGATCTCCACACAGACTTGAGAGTAGTGAAAGCTTGTCTTGCTTTTCCGATTCTTGCTTTGATATCCTCGTTGTTCCGCGTGTAGTTGAAGCGATGTTGGCCAGAAACCTTCATCACCTCTGTTTTCTCTATGTCCACCTGAAGTCCTATCTTTGATGCTTCTTCTGCTAACTTGTTGCTTTTCGCTTGCATATCTTCCGGTTTGTGGGAAATCAGACATTTATAATCTGAAATGTACAAATGGTTTTTTGGACAGGTGTTTCGGTGGACAGTTGACAATGAGGCAGTCCATTTTGTCACTAGAGAATCTATTTGAAGTACACCATGCAGTATTGATGAAGTCTGCGACGCCAAGTGAACACGTGAAATTAAGTGCAATATTGTGATGGATGGATTTTTTGAAGTGTTCTTGTTCTATCTTAAGTATGCTCCTTACTTCCACGACGTTTTCGTTCAATTTACCTTAATGAAGTTGTAGTGGTAGGCTTATAACTATCTGATAATGTGCGTGAGTCTAAGTTAGGATTCCTACACCTAGTTGGATAGTTGAAACGATAGGTAGGCTTGATGCGTTTTTATGAACGGGAAAAAACCTTTTTAATGGGCATTTCATTTAAGTGGGTCATCGTAGTCTCTTAAACAAAAAACATTTTCATAAATTTCACTGAATTTCATTCACATAAATCTTCTGTCAACGAAATTACTACTTTACATCACACCGCTGTTTTCTTGAAAGGAGTTTTGAAATGAAATCAGTATTTACGCCTTCATGTTTCTGCGGCACTTCCCCGAATCGCTAAAAATAAATGTATTAATGTCAATTGGTGAATTCACTACAATGTTTAAAATCCCAATGTTATTTGTACAGATGTGACATTAATGCCATTACATTCACTACTGTAATGTAGAATAATAAATAACTGAAACAGTGTGAAATTAAAGTATTTCGTCGGCGAAATGTTACAAAGAAAACAATATTTGTTATCATGTATATGCTTTGTGTGTCGGGCTCTCAACTGTCAAGGAAACAATAACTGCTTTTACAGAACAGGGATAAGAGTGACACCGTATAGTAACGAACACCCTTTTCCCAATTCTTTTGCTTGAAATACGAACAAAAATATTACAGGTACACACAACTTTAATTGAATTAACACAAAATGGTTATCATTTTTATCAAAAGAAATGGACTTGAAAGGTGGAATGAAGATTTATAAGTATGATAAAGGCATTATTGGCACTAAAATGATTTTCTGGAAATCTGCTAGTCTAGTAAGCAAAGAAATGCGACCAACATTGACTCCTGTACAACTGGAGGCTTCATCGTTTGTCGTGCGAAGTTCTGTGACATTTCGACTGGATATGAAAGTTCAGTTTTAAGCACTTATCCATCAGACAATTGATCTTCTCAAAGTTTCAAATATATCAATATGAAAAATTTAATTATAATAAAGGTTTTTGTATTTCCCAATGAATGAAAAACAAAACGATATTGTTTTTACTGACGTTTCGCTATTTAATGCTAATAGCTTTATCAAAGTATTATTAAATGAAAAATTTAAGTTTAAAATATTAAATAGCTCTCATCAGTATGCCAGTACTAAGCCAGATGTCAAACGATTGATCTGAGCTGAACACAGAAAGCAACTGCGTGAGATTTTAAGTAAGAAAGACTTGGTGCTGATCCGTTCAGATAAAAGTGCTGGAATCGTCTAAACGAATTGCTGAGGAGCTGGTTATATTGGTCACACAAAGTGCACACAATTTCCAAACACATCTCTGAAATTTATCCGGCATGGTTAGCGAAAGGATAGTGGAAGACAGTTTCTAGCTCTATTCTCGAGCGATTGGCCAATACAATCAAGAATCCTATATACAGAAAAGGTTTGTTAAATCCCTTTTTCTACAATATTCTTAATCTGTTGATTAGTCGTTCCCTGTAATTGTTTCAATGATTACTTTGCTTTTAATAATTAATTCATTTTAATCACTCTAACACTTTCCTTTCCTACGCTTTTCCACTCTATTCACACTTGTTAAACTGACACTGAACTACCTTTCTTCTCACTAAATGACAATTTCAACCTTATCAAATTTTTAACCCGTTCTTCCTTTGTAACGTTGAGTGTTATGTAATTGATAACCTTTATTTTTGCTTTCGAAGCCACTTCTGAGTAATTATATCAGTTTTATCACCCCCACGGGTAAGTGCTCGATTTCCAGAATTGACAAGGTGTTCAAGAATGGAGCTGCTTCTATTCTTCTTTTCTTCTCTGACTAGCCAAGCTGGACAGTATTCTAGAATAAGTTGGTGAACTTTACGTTGTGTAAGGCCGATATACTTTGCTCTACATAAACAAGTAAGCTGATATATGCAAACTAAGGTTGCCAGAAGTGACATCTTATCCTTAACGTTAGACTGGGTAAATTGTCTGCGTAAGTTGGTTGCTTGAAATATCTTCTCCAGACATTTAGAAAGGCAGTTTCTAAAAATGTCAGCTTCCATGTCACCTTTGACTTCCAGGTTCATGGAGAAAGATTTAAAGGAACAGTTGTGACTTCCAAGAATGGGGGCTTTTCCACCATGTTTTTGTTAATGAATCTTAATGAATACCCCTTACTTGTACTGTTTAATGTAATGGATTTAACCCATTCTCTATAGCGTTGTCCGGACAGATTTTTCTAATCCTTGAATTTAATTTACGTACTAGGTTTTGCTTTCGGATCAGTGGGACGATGCTCTTGAAGTTGATGAACTTCGCCGTTTATGTTGGCTGGCAATATATTGACCTTCGGATAATACAGCCTTGTCATCTGGTTAGCAGTACATAAAGGTATGGAAATGCCGTGTTTATTTTACGTTCTAAAGTGAACTTTATTGATAGGTGTGCTGCATTGAAAGTTTTGAGCAGATACTCTAAATCAACTTCTTATTCAAGAATTATAAACGTGCAGCTGACTCACCAAAAGATTTAGGATGTTTTTTTGAGACTCGGTATGAAGTAGTCAGCTAGCAAGGATCTTAGAAGAGACCTCATAATAACACAATCTTTCTGCAAATATAACTGTTCATTGAATCTGAAGTGGATATTAAACGTACATCTAAGAAGTAATTCCTTCAGGTAGTTGATGGGAAGAGAAACTTCTGTATAGTCACAAATGAAGCATATTGTCTCGGTCACTGTGATGCTTGTGAATAGAGAGATAAAACCCAGTGAAAGCATCTGTCTTTCAAAAACGGTGAACTCTTTCACTAAATCGATGAAATCAAATGTACAACTAAGGCTACACTTTCTCATATGTCTTCTTACCGGTTCGAGGATATCAGCTAGCCACTTTGCAATCCGATGACATGATGAGTTGACAATGTCTATGAAGTGAAACATCTTTCTCATGTCATTTAGGCAACCCATATAGTCTCGGAATAACTGAACTGCATGGTTTCGATTTGTTCATATATCCCCAATGTTATGACTGGATCTTCTTCCATTTACTTCAGCGATTTTGTTAGGAGGTTTCCTGTTCTTTTCGTTGTGTCTTTCTGGTTAGGTGGTTTGAAAAATTTGGTGCTTTTTGATAGTGTGTTTGTTAATTTCTTAATATAGTTGGATCTGTTCATCACCAAAATCCCATTGACCTTATCAGGATAGACGAGGATTATTTCTTCATTCACTTGAAGGTGTTCAAGTTGTTTTCTGTGTTCTTCAGTCAACAGATAACGATGAACTTGTAGCCGCTATCGAAAATTGAATCTTTGAATTGTTCAAGATCTTTTTCAAAATAGGCAACAAGTTCAATGTCTGTGATACTGAATTCTCGAACTGGCCCTTGGTTAGTAATTCGTTGATTTTACTTGATACATTGCAGCATTCGAGACCAAGTAATGGGACTTGGATTCGAATAGGAGTCAGAGGGAAATTCCAGAAGTAAAAGACATGGTTTTCAGGCTTCTATGCTTTGGCAACTAATTCGCTACTACGGAGTGCCACCGACAATTATACACCTCATCCAACAGCTGTACGACAATGCTGTATGCCAAGTAATCGACAACGGGAAACTCACGGAATCCTTCGAAGTGAGGACAGGAGTAAGACAAGCTGGCTGCCTACTATCGCCAATGCTTTTCCTGATTACAGTAGATTGGATAATGCGAAAAACAGCGGGCAATGAGGAATCAGGTATAAAATGGACTCACACAAAAACTTGGAGGATCTGGACTTCGCCGATGATATATGTCTGATTTCCGACAAACTGGAAGATATGAAAGCAAAAAGCAACAAGTTGGCAGAAGAAGCATCCAGAGAAGATACGGCTTCAGGTGAACATAGAGAAAACAGAGGTAGGTAATGAAGATTCCTGGGCAACACCACCAACAGCAACAACAACAACAGAAAATAATCAGCATAAATGGGAGGAACCTGAAAGAAACAACCTCTTTTACCTACCTATGAAGCATCGTTTCAACTACAGGCCGGCGAAACTGACGAGGATATCAAAGCAAGAATCGGAAAAGCAAGACTAGTTTTCACTACTCTCAAGTCTGTGTGGAGGTCAACAGCACTCAGCATCAAAAATAAGATCCGGATTTTCAACTCCAATGTGAAGTCGGTGCTACTATAAGGATCAGAGACTTAGTGCATCATAAAGAGTACCTCAAAAAACCACAGACCTTCATTAACAGCTGTCTTCGCTCAGTACTCAAGATCAGATGCACAGAAATGATCAGCAACAAGGATCTTTGGGAGCGAACCAACCAGGAACCGATTGTGAAACAAATAGGCAGAAAGAAATGGAGATGGATTGGCTAGTCATACTCTGAGGAAACCATCAAGTGACATCACTAGACAAGCCATTGCTCGAGTGGAACCCTAAAGGAAAGCGGCGAGTTGGTCGTCAGTGCGATGGTGGGTGACTTGGAGGAGGTCATGTGAAGAGGAGATGAAAGCGTGTGGGCAGACATGGAGCCAGGTGGACTCTAGCAGAGAACCGAACTCAATGGAGACGCACGGCTGAAGCCCTATGTTCCTCTAGGAATAAAAAGAAAACAATAATAATAATGGAAACGATGAGACATTTTCAGATGTTTTCAGGCTTTTTATTAGTCGCAAAGTAGTATCGTCACAACGTTTCCGTATGAAATTGAATACATAATCCTGAAATGTTCTTTGTTCGTCATCAGATATTTCATTCAAAGGATGAGTTTTTTGTGATTTGTTTCACTCAAGTTCGGGTAAACTAAATACTACTTAAAATACTACTTAGATTTTATTAGTTGGAGGTTGATTTGAAATTGTATTGGGATGTTGAAACACAGGAAAAAGAAATGAAATCATAACACCTTTTTTATGTGTTAACAGATTTCCTTCCTTAAGGAAGACTGTTGTTTAAACTCTTTTTAAAGCTTAACTGAGACTTACTGACATCTTTTTTCTTCGACTTTATAAGCTTAGTGATTGCTTTTATTTGCATAACTGACAATTACTCTCGTCATACAACGACAAATATACCATGCCAATGACAGTTACTATTTATGGCTGACATTTCTGTTGTTTATGTAAAGAAAAACTGACATGTCAGTAAAAATATGTCAGTGAAAATAGGATTGGTGAGATGTTTAAGTGACAGAGCACAAAAACTAAGTAGTACCAAGGAAAATCTAAGACAGGAAGTGATACACAAAAAAGAAGCTTTGAAACTTAATAATTACCCTGACAAATTAGTCAAGAAATATGTAGGGAAATGTAAAAATAAATAATGATAGTAGTGATAGTGATAATATTAATAGTAACAATAATAATATTATTGACGACATGCATGTCAAATATGTGCAAGACAACACCAACAATTCTTAACAAGGCAGGAATAAAAGTAACTGGCATTCAAACCCACAAACTCAATTAGAAACAAGCTTTGTCGGTTAAAGCATCAATCCTGTGGAGCCTTTCAAACAAAACAATTTAGTTTATCTAATACCCTGCCTGCAATGATTGTCTGGTCAAATACATAGGTCAAACTAGTAGAACAGGTGAAGTCAGACTAGCTGAACATAAAACCTAGCAGCGAAATCTGGATTGGTTGACCCGAATAAGATGAGAAATCTAGAGAATAGTTCAGCTACAGCACCACATGCAATTACACACAACCATACAATAGGATATGATAAGATGACAGTCTTAAAATCTAATGTAACAGAGTGGAGGGAGAGATTGATAACAGAAGCTTTCTTTATCAAATCGACTGCGAATACGTGTAATAAGAATGATTCAACACCTGTCCCAGATATCTGGAAAATTCTACTACCCCAACGAAGACAAATAGGAGAGAACAAAGAAAATTATAAAACTCAAGTTTTCAAAGTCGTGTGATTATAATTGGTGTGAATATAAACGATGAATTTTGTTCGAAAAGTTATCCAGTAAATAATACTGTTTCACTGTGTGATACATCTAATAAACAAACTAATATGGAATTAAGTGTCATTCATCAAACAAAAGGCTCACTACATTTTGCCTTCAGCGGGTTCAGTTCCCTTATGGAATATATAAAGGTGTCACTGTTGTGAACGAATAAGGCATCCTGAAGTTCTCTTCATTACCACATTTCGATCAGAAGGCTTCAAATAATATATTAGTCACTACTGAGAACAAGACATCTCTACACATCTCAGTGTATATTAATTTTAAAGTTTTGGTTTTGCAGGCTTTTTGTTTGATTGCATGGAGGATTCCATCATGAGCTGACATTAGTTAGAGAACCATTGGAAAACCTGAGGGTACTGAACAGCTGTTTCGTGCTAGTTTGGGACTCTTCATCAGTACGCACCTACCGGGGTTCGAACCCGCGAATTTCTGGTTACATCGGATTGGATTTCAGTGGCTCAACGGTCTACGAGGTCACCTTGTAACCAAAAGGTCCTTAGTTCGAACCCCGGTGTGTGTGTAATTATTTAGAATCATTCTAACAACAGTGGAATTCTGTGATTCAAACGGTGTCGTACAAATGCACAAATCCTCATATATTAGGTGTGTGAGTCACTAGGAAATAATGAGACTTGCAATTTGATAAGTTGACGTTGATAAGTTAAGCTTTTCTCTACAATGTTATTATTACAAATATGTCCAAGTAAAGAAAATTACACACAAACTGGAAGCACTGGTTGTGTATTAGTTTGTAATATTAGTCTAAGGAAAAGTAGTTATCAAGCTGGAGATATATGAAACACAATAGAGCAACGCATATATATTTGATGGAACTCTAGATACAACAGTGATAAATGTAGTAAAAAAAATTATTCAACCACTTCTACTATCTTGGTAGCAACTCTGTTGATTTGACTTAACTTTTGCTTGTATGCTTATTATTTCTAACTACTTGAAACTCTTGCGTAATTCCGTTTTTTATTTTTTTCCATGAACACCCTAAGCACAACTCTTGAACCAACCTATTCATGCTATTACGTAAGTCTTTCTTAACAATCGCTTGTGATAACTCATCACTTTTGTTACTATCCTACTATACCAACATCCAATTCATCTGAACTTACTAAGTCTATTTTCGTTTGGCAAATTGAATGTACCTACACACATACAAAACAACCATACATATTTGCGATTGTACAGTTATGAAAATGAATTCGCCTCTGAAAAAACAGACTTTCCGCTGAACTACTGGTGTTCTGTCTATTACATGTAGCAGCGTTGATACATATGTACAGTGTTACTATGATGCGTTTGCCTTCCAAACAACTTTACCTCATCGAAAGATTTTCCTAAGAGTCGGAATTATTTATAGAAACACTGACAACTAAATGGAATCGGCCTGTACCTGTACCAAAATACTCTAAGGAATCAAGCTGTAATAAATTTTTGAAAAAAAATATATATGACATCTTACGAATCTAGTGATATCTGAAAATTTCACTCTCTTTTTAACCTTTTTAAACTTGACAATATTACCGACACATTTGTAAAGTTTATATTTGCAAAATCTCAGAGAAATTGAAATGATATTCAAGTGTTGGTTTGTAGGGATTTGATTGGTTACAGGATTTTTATCATGAGCTGACATTAGTTAGAGAACCATTGGAAAACCTGAGAGTACTGTAAAGCTGTTTAGTGCTAGTTTGAGACTCTTCAGCAGTACGAACCCACCGGGATTCAAATCCAGGACCTTCTGGTTACAAATGGGTTATTCCAACGTTTCGTTTGGCAAACTGGTCTGCACGTCTTCAGTGAAACTAATAAAAATTAAAATAACGAAGGTTTATATATAAAAAAGACGTCTCGTTTTTTTAATAACTTTGTCCAGTCATATGAATCATGAAACAGAAACCAAAGTATACTAAACACAGTTGCATGAGTTGTGATCCAAATTCGAATTGAGACTTGCAAATATTAGTCTACTTTTGTTAAACACTGTAATTTGCGTATAGTTTTCCTGTCAGCCTTGTTCTGATCACTTTTGGCCTAATTTCGTGGCAAAAGATAACTGCATATGAAAAATATGTTTATGTATATATGCGGTTTACAACAGTGTCTGTGCGCGGTTGTGTATACGGTAACATTTCTAAGTCATTTGTTAGCCTCTCCATAAGAAGACACAGACAATCCGGAGTTTAGATCAAGTGTGATTAACTAGTGATACATATCCATTTTTTTATTTATTAATCACGATTTTCCATGCATCGACAAACACCACAGCTTCAAGTCTGTTCAAACTGTTATGATTCACCCATGCATGCAAAGCTTATGCAATCAGTCTTTCTTTATACGAAGCAAAACTTTCTGTAGAACCTAAGTCCCACAAAAGTCAATTTTGTGTCCCGTTTCCATCGAGCACAGGACAATGGCTGATCTGTTTTCTAGCTTCTTTAAGGCTGCCGATAAGTTATTTCAGGGGACTAACTATTTCAATCGATATAACTGAAAGTCATCGTACGATATCACAGACGCTGAGATTTTTTCCAAATGTTTTCTTTAAATACGAGTCTTTAGTAAACCTTAATTAGTTCACAAGGTAGAATAAAGCCTGACATGAGGCCGGAAACTGGAACCGTTAGTAAAACCACTACAGCTCCTGAAATTGCAAATGCTGAAACTGTCTGTCACAGTCGGAAAGCGAAGAATGGGAATTGAAAACATTTATTTCCCGATACAAATTTCAAAACAGCAATTAAGAGTAATAGAGCGGGATTTAATGAATTCATCAAATTTCGATCGAACTCGTCAGCTGAATCCTCTACATACACGGATATATATACCTTTGAAATTACATTGAGAGATATAAAACTGATAAGTAAACAAACTACATTGAATTAGTCATGCAGAAAGACAGATGCGAATGTTTTCCAGGTCACCTTCAATTAGATAAGGGGAGAGAGAGTATGGGAGATCAAAATTAAGATAAATAGCATTACGCTTCAATTACATCACTTTAATAAACAATTAGACATCAGAGAATATAACAAGGATTTCAAACAGAGTAGTATCAATAGTAATAGTTATAATAATAATAGTGTTGAAGTGAGTTAGGATAACCTTACTGATAAAGTATAGTTTTAAATGAATCAAGAATAATAATAAGAGGTAGAATAATAAATAAGACATATTACCATGGCAGATTCAGAGTCACGACCATCTCCATCCTCGACGCTTCAATCTGCGTATATCAATTTGAGTGTGTTTGTGGAAGCAAACACATAGGTCCTACGGAAAGACGACTGTCTGCTCGCATGATGGAGCATTTGCCAAAACGGTTGACAACAGTTGAGTGCAAAGTGCCAAAATCCTCAATAACAAAGCATATTGTGGATTACGGACATGATATCGACGCGGTCAATCATTCACTATTGTCAGCAGACAAAGAAACAAGGAGATGCTTGCAATTACAGATACTTGTGCAATTCGAGTTTGTAAACCATGTCTCTGTGTACAAAAGGAGATGGTCGTCACTCTGAACTGCCATGGCAATACGTTTTACTTATTCTTCTACCTCTTATTATTATTATTTTTATTATTTAATATCATTATTAGTATTCTTGATTCATTTAAACCTATCCTTTATCAGTAGGATTATCCTAACTCACTTCAACACTATTATATAATTATTATTATTATAACTATTACCATTGATATTACTCTGTTTGCAATTCTTGTTATATTCTCTAATGTCTAATTGTTTAATAAAGTGATGTAATTGAAGCGTAATGCAATTTAACTTAATTTTGATCTCTCATACTCTCTCTTCCTTTTATCTATTTGAACATGACCTGGAAGATATTCGCATCTGTCTTTCTGCATGACTAATTCAATGTAGTTTGTTTACTTATCAGTTTTATATCTCTCAATGTAATTTCAAAAGTATATATATATCCATGTATGCAGAGTATTCAGTTGACGAGTTCTACCGAAATTTGATGAATTCATTAAATCCTGCTCTATTACCCTTTATTGCTTCTTGTGAAGAATGGGAAATTAAATGACTGGGAGTTTCATTTTACAGTACACAGGAGGAGGGGTTCTAATTTGCATCAGTTATCCACTACGAATACGCTTTTTCTTCTTACTCTGCTCCCTACTCGGTAGGTGAAATTTAATAAAATCTGACATAATTATTAATGGAGTGCACTAAACTGATGAAATAATTTCTACAATTGATGACGTCAAATTGATTTGCAGACATGTTTTGTTTCTCACACAAAAAATAGTCACAACAGGAGTCATTTTTCCTTTTATTCCTGTTTACGGATTTGTTTACCCGAGGAAGATTCTGTTTTCTAAAAAACAATTGCTTACGCCAGCTAAATTTGCACTCACTCACCCAATCAAATCAATAATTTTTCGTTAGTTTCGTGCTGTTGAGATTTCTTTTAATTTATGTAATTTGATAGCATTCGCTGTATATGACAGTGATATGTTGTGACAGTGACAGATACTATTTTGGTCAAAATTTGTATCGTTTATGTAAAAAACATTTGACAGATAACCTCTTAGAATTTTATATTCTTCTAATATTTTAATAGCACTATGAAGCCTCAATTTATAGATGCTGTTTGACAGGCGTAGATGACATTTCTAATTTAGCCTGCTAATTGCAATTAACACAGCCTGTAAAATGTTGAATTTTATGGGAGTTATAAAATTATGGAGTATATAACAGGAATTTATATTACAAATTTAGACATTTTTTGCTAATTTCTAAATGTTTACTCTACGTGATATTATGATCACTACCGCTTCAGTGTTCCGTATCAAGAGGAACTTGAATTAAAAGATTTGAAACCATGACCTTCGTGGTCACAGTTTACCATTTGGTCAAAAATACCACTGCCGAAGACTTCAGAATCTTTCCGTCACAATTTTCTTGTAATGTGCTTAAACATGAGGAGAAGATTGTGATTTTCTGTTTATCTGCTATATGTGCACTCTAGTGCATACTCTTTAAAGGTAACATATATGAAAAACATGATTTCAAGTGACTTTTTCCAGTCCATTCGAACTTTAATACAATAATGTTCAAGTATTGGTTTGTTTAATTGGATGGAGGATTTCATCATGAGCTGACATCAGTTAAAGAACCATTGGAAAACCCGCCTGGCAGTACTGGACAGCTCTCTAGTCCTAGTTTGGGATTCTTCATCAGCACAATACCACCGGGGTTTGAACCTAGAACCTTCGGATTACAAGGCGAGCTCGTAGACCATTAAGCCACTAGGACCTCACTCAGTGACCCATGAATTCTGACTTCTACCTATTCATGGCAAAGCACAGCCACTTCGTCGTTTCTTCTTCGATGAGTTTTTGGCTCACCTTCAACATCCTGTACTTTGTGGGTCACGGCTTCCCAATAGAACTGCAGGTCACTGCCTGAATAGAGCCAGTCGCTAGTGAGCATTAGATTAATTTACAAGCATTGGTTTTTGGAGGTATTTTGCTTGATTGATTGGAGGATTTCATCATGAGCTGATATCAGTTAGAGAACCACTGGAAAACCTGGGAATAATGGTCAGCTGTTTCGTCCCAGTTTGGGACTATTCATCAGTAGACACCCACTGGGTTTTGATGTTCATATTTCATAGAAAGCTCCTTGTGGAAGTATTTAATATATCTTATGCATTCAGTGTTATACAAACCCACTTCCATACATACATTACTTGAAAGATACAATAAGGCTAATCGTATTTCTGGTAACCAGTCGTCCAACTCTTAAACCATACATGAAGATTATTTAGTTATAATAAATTTGGCTGTTATTATCAACCTCTTCGACTTCAACAGTGCGTTGCCAGGTCACTCTCAAATCAACAA
This sequence comes from Trichobilharzia szidati, assembly GCA_944472155.2. Classification (NCBI taxonomy): domain Eukaryota; kingdom Metazoa; phylum Platyhelminthes; class Trematoda; order Strigeidida; family Schistosomatidae; genus Trichobilharzia; species Trichobilharzia szidati. The sequence goes on along the minus strand of OX235277.1, from coordinate 64,494,687 downwards.
CTGACTAGTCATTCACTGTTGAGGTCCTACTTATCAGCTGGCTTGGCTTGTGATGGCACTTAACGGCCTCCTTAGTATATTTTAATATCTTACTGCATTTGCTTATGCATACTTATCGTTGCTAGAGTTGCTTTTTGCTTATCAACACTGTCAAGCCATCCGATCTTCACTATCGAGTGTATGCAGTATCAGATGAAAGTCTGTAACTGGAAGGTGTTGTACCCGACATGGATATTCTCCGAACAATATGAAGGCAGTGACTTGTGTAAGAGGAAACCCGATTGATGATGAAAGAGTTATATAGACTTCCATACACTCGAAATGCACTTTAAGAAAAGTACTATAATTACTTCGTATAACATTCCTTGTGAGAATATGTAATTTCTGGTCTGCAAGTAGTATTTCGGTGAGAGCTGGCTGCTAGCCAAATTGGTAGACAGTAATTTACGTCAATGCTTACGTTCCCAATATTGGTCGTGAGACTTTGCGTAGGCGGATACAATTTACAGATAGATAATCTGAACTTCAATAAACGGCCACAAAGAGATGAAAGATTAACGTTCAGCGGGAAACTACCAATCAGATGACTGTGTTTGTTTGCTTAACTAATCTATGATAATGTACATGAAAATATATAAATATATGTTGATTTCTTAAATAAACGATCTGTTGCCTGGCCCTTGTCTTTTATTGTTATGGTGTAACTTACTACCCATGCCCACCAATTATGTCCCATATATGGACTTATTTTGGCTAAGTTCGTTCGTGATAACTTCATCGGACTTTCCAATTATAAATGAAGATCATTCAAAACTGGTTAATCTAGTCGGTAAAGGTGATAAATATCTTGGGTTCAAGGTCCAAAAATAATAACGTCACTGTAGAAGATTTTCTCCAAATGCTTTACTCCTTAAGTGCATTTGAATTCAAGTGCTCATTCCTAAATAAAAATTTTATAGCAAATACATAGTTTAAATTTTATAGTGGAAACTGGATAAAATTATCCCTACATTCATATATTGATTTCGTGAATTATCGCCTATATAAACTTTTGATAATTGAGGTGTTTATTCAGCCTTGCTAACAGAAAGTCGTTTATTTCCAACCTGTAACACTTGAAGGGAGCTTATCAACGCTCCAACCATAGACTCACTACGGAATCTTTACGTTAGGACTTCTATCCGGCTCACGATTCAGCTACAAAGCGTTAAATTTAATGACTTCTGATTCCGAACATTTGTTAATTGATCATATCACACCACAAACAACTAAGGGCTTCTAGGAACACTCACTTCACCTTCACTTATTGGACCCCACTGACCACCATTTTTTACTACAGCTACAGGATGTCCAATCAGTAGCTCTTATTGAGCTAGAGATTGGTATTTCTACCATGGATTCTCATACGGGGATTCAGCATACACTCAAAGAAGACTTCATCACTAATCAGCATCCGTTAAACGGAAATGCGTTATTAACTCACGTAATTTTGATCTCGTGTAGTTTACTCTATATTCGTCAGACAGGCATACATCATTCATGCCATATATTTTGTGCTTTCATCAGATAACATCAAAATAGTTTATTTAAATGCATATTTGTATTGTCCGCTATGTTTGATTAAATGATACTAAGGCGATGTAATCGGAAACTGAGTTAAGAGACACATTTTTCTAGGATTGTTGTGGCATACTTACAGAAACTCAGAATCAAGTGGTGATTCCAGAGTTTTATTTATGAAATATATTTGTAATGGACAAATTGTTTAGATATTTTCAACTATTTTTTTCTTTAGTGATAGGTTTTCATTATGAACTGATATTGGTTACAGCAGAATTGGAAAACGTAGGAGTACTGCACAGCATTTCGTTCTGACTTCGGAATCCTCTGCAGTGCCCACACACTGCTGAGATTTGAACCCACCACCTTCTGACTAAGAGGTGAGCTGATAGACGATTCAGCCAGTGTAACCTGACCCCCTGGCTCATAAATTTCAACTTCTGGTAAATCATTATAAAGTTCGACAACCAGCCACTATCATCGGCGATTATCTTTCATCACACCTGATCTGCTCTAGCTAACTGGTTGTGACTTCTCACTGGAACCCAGGTAACTTAACTACCTACCTGAATAGGTCCAGTAAGTACAAAAAATCAGATTGATGTTCAGCTGTTTGTTTGCAGGGATTTGATTCGACTGACAAATGTGGGAATTCATGGTCCATTGGATTGAAACATAGTAGCTTGATGACACACGAGTTCACCTTGTAACTGGGATGTCCTCAGTTCAAACTCTGGGGGCATCTGCGCACTGGCGAAGAGTCACAAACTAGGACTAAACATCTCTCTAGTACTCACAGGTTTTCCAATGATTCTCTCACCAATGTCAGCTCATGATGAAATCCTGTAACCAATCGAATCAAATTCCTGCAAACCAACATTTGAACTTTGTGAATAATATAAGTCCTCCTCCTGAACTGTGTATCATTTATTTGAAATCTGCATTTTGAATGTTCAACATTCGATGTGATTTTTGACCTTTATTATTTCCATTTGTTCTTGTCCATTCTTTAATTGTAATAATTATCTTTCTGGTGGTGTGTATCGATTTGCAGTGTGTAATTAAACAATATGAGTTTGTTTTGAGTGAATTAATGCCATTCTGACTTGAGACTGTCTGTGTGAAGCGCTGATGTGTGATTCTTGTAGACAAAGATTTTGATCCAACCTCTTTGGGACTTTACTTCTCAGCTGTAAGGCGTATTTTACAGTTCAACTCCGGTTAATTGATTTTATCTTACTGTACTTGTTTTGTATAGCTGCCTCATGCAATGCTAAGGTAAATTTAGGTTCTGATGTTGTTAGTCTTTACTAGAATCACCAAAATATTGATGGAACATTTCGTCATAGCACGCGTCTCAATGAAGAAGCTTTATCAGTAATAACTTAACGTCAATGGATACTGCAAATTACGAAATATGTATTCACCTGAGATATTCTTTTTTGTTAATTCTTGAACGCCAGATTATTAAATACCTGTCACCTTATTTAGATTATTCTGGTGGTTTTACTAAAATGTAAACCATAATTTCTCAGGTAGAAGCGAAAATGTCTGCACTCAAGTTTCAGTAGTCATTAAATGTTGTACTTAAGCATCAGGCTTCATAATATGTTACTGAACAACAGAAAGCGAATTTCCAGTATCACTTCGTGAAGATTTGACTGACTGATCACAAGATTTCATCATGAGCTGACATCAGCTAGAGAACCACTGGAAAACTTACAGGGAGTACTGGACAGCGTTTCGTCCTCATTCGGAACTTTTCGTTTGTGGGCACTCAGAACCTTCTGAGGACAAATACACGCAGAAGAAATTGACTAGTCATCGTGCCATGTCGTCAGTTAACTTAAGTTGGATAGGATCTCTGTGGGTTGATAGTCTACAAGCTCGTCTTGTAACCAGGAGGTGGTGGGTTCAAATCTTAGCTGTGGGTGCAGTCTGATGGAGAGTCCCAAAATAGGCTGATGAAACAGTAATCGAGTTGTCTCAGGTTTTCCAGCGGTTCTCTAACCGATGTTAGCTCATGATGAAATCCCATAATAAACAAAATTTTTTCAGACTACTTTGTGTATTTTCACAAAAATTCCATATGCAAATTATTGTTTGGAATTATCAATGAATAAATAAATACTACGCTTTGTTCTAAGTTCAAGAAACGTAACTGTAGATTTTCAATCGATAACTATACTTATTAGTGAGTTTACAAATTATATTGTCCTGTTGTAGAATGAACATATGTTCATTCCCATAGCCTTCTACTAATCGAATGTAGTTTTTTTTCCCGTCCTATATATCCAATCTAAGAAACGTGTGTCCAAAGGAGAACTTTAATTTCACAGCTTTATAAATCTCTGCTAAATACGTCGACTAACTTTGTAAGTATAATCTGTTTTTTTAAGGCACGTTTCTTATTAGAAAAACGTGAAGGAACAGACTTTCAGCCAAAAATTACTCCTTTTTAACGATTATGTGATATAGAAACTAAATAGAAGTAAATAAGTAAACTCAGAGATGTACCACAATTAGTAGGACTAAGTGGAGACAAACTGGAAAAAAGGATACCTTGTCAAGCTATCAAAGAAGAGCAACAACAGGTGAGTTAACGCCCAATAAAACAATAAACTGCGTCATTCTGGAGGGAATACAGGAGGCACTTGATGCAGAACTCCATCCCATCAGAAGGAGCTGGATTCAAGAAATGTAAATCATGTGCTGATCAAATTGCAACTCTACGCATGGTCATCGAATAAAGCAGTCAAACCTCTATCTCAACTTCATCAACCTCGAAAAGCCCTTCGACAAGTCAGAGTAGACAGAGAAGTAATTTGGAAACAACTTCAACACTATGGGGTACAGTGCAGAAATTGTTATCAACGTCATACAACAGATGGCTATATGACAATATCAAGTGTCAGGTGATCCACAATGGAAAAGTCATCGAGGTGTTCGAAGTGCATACGGGAGTAGGACAAGGCTGGCTGCCTATTATCACCGATGATATTCGATCAAGATGTTTTTAGGTAGATTTTCGATGGAGGACGCTTCATATTATTACTAATCTGTTTAGATTATGTGCAAGTTTAGTGGTCTGTAAACTCATAAATATATATTAAGATTTGTTTTCAAAATCAAACGAGAGTCATTGCTATTTCTTAATCAGATAATAAAGATATACTTTGATAATGAAAATTTATGTTTTTTTATGAATTCTGTCTTTGCTATGAATTTCAAAACGTTATTGTGATATTTTCTTTAGGTTTTACAAGTATTTTCCACGTGGATAAGTATTCCATACACTCGATTCTAAACTAGTGTAGAACACGTTAGTGGTCTCGTAACACGCAGGTCTTATTTCAGAGGAATTGACATATAGTAGGGAACCGTTACTAGTAGGATGCAGCAGGTTGAAGATGAGGCAGTAACTCATCGAAGAAGACATTGTGGTCACACTATGTCATGAATTGGCAGAAGTTAGCATTCATGGACTGGCCATCGAATCAGGTTCCAGTGGCTGTTGAATTGTCTGCGAGCTCACCTTGTAACCAGAAGGTCCAGGGTTCGAACCCTGTCAGCAGTGTGGGTGTGTACGCATGAAGGGTCCCAACCTGGGTCGACAAAACAGCTGTTCAGCACTCCCAGGTGGTATTCCAACGGCTCTCTACCTGATGTCAGCTGACGATGAAATCCCCCAACCAACCAAAAAATTCCCCTTAAATACCAATAGTTGAAAATATACCGAAAGATCACAAGTTTGTGGACAATGCATCGGATTGGTGTCGAATTTTAGATTTTAGAAGATCTCTACTTCCACTAAAAAATGCGTTAGATTACAGAATGACACATAGAATGTAGAGAAAATCTCTGACTTAAGCGTTAACAGATTGCCACTTTTTCTATTCTGTCTATGCTCCAATCCCTGCGGAGGTATTATATGATAGGTAGTACACAGTATACTACACACGTGATAAAAGTGAATCCAGAGTACACTATTAAAACGATTGAAACAACTTGTGAGCCCGGGATATGGTTTTGGTCAGATACCAGTTGTAGAAGTATTGGAGTGATCTTAATATAGTTTGGCCACTAATAAACATGACTGCTAACGAGAGGAATGGCCGACCTCTGTTAAGTTCACTTCAGTCTTCATACCAAGACTAAATAGGTGTAAGAAGTAACCTCATCACAGACTGATATGTGTTCAAGAACTATGGAAAACAAGGGAGTGCTGCGCAGTAGTTTCACCCCAGTTTGGAACTCGTCGCCAGTACGCACCCAGTGACGTTCTTAAAGAGGACCTACCAATTACGAATCAAGTTCTTAAAGTATTCAGACACTGGAAACCAGTCACTGATGACACGAGCAAGTGGTCACATGAAAATCACGAATTAGTAGAATTTAGAATTCGTGAGCTGCCCGCTGAATCGAGTCTCAGTGGCTGAATTGTCTTCAAGCCTTCCTTGTACAAGGAACGTCATGGATTAGAACCCATTCAGATGCTTGCTTCTGATGACTCGGGAACTGGGACAAAACAAATGTCCTGTACTCCCTTGTTTTCAATGGTTCTCTAACTGATATCAACCGTAGGAGAAAGAGTGAGATATTTCTAGAAATAATAATAAAGCAATGTAACTTCTGAATAAATCCTACACGAGTGGATCACATGCTAGCGAAATGTCTCGTGATGCATATCAGTTTCTGTAATCTTTGACATATTACTGATAATGAAAAAAATAGCCTGTCTGTTGTAGTTTTCGAACTGGTCACTCACAGCAGTCCTGTCCAAATAATGCCTATTTTTGCCATAACTGCAGGATTTATCAAATCATTATTTTTTGAATTTGTCATCTATAAAAGTATAAAAAAGTCAATACAACAATACTTCTATGTCAAAAGATGACAGAAAATAGGAGAAAGGAGGAGAAAGGACTCTGTTTTTTATTTTTTTATTGGTGATCTTACTGTCAAGTCATCAGATAAGAAACAGTAGTCTGTTGCAAGGGCAAATGCAAACTACGCATATGCAGGCTAATCTCAACACTGTTTGCACTGTATTTATGTACAAAAGAAATTAAATCAGAGACATTCCCTTCCATCAAGTTGCTTGATGAACTGTGATTAATGATGGGAAAAACAGTATACGACTATAAGCAATACAGCTGATTTATACCCATATTATTATTATTGTTCCCTTAGGTTCCTAGTGGAACATATGGCTTCAACTACACGTCTCCACTTGCTTCTGTCTTCTGCTGTACTTTTCCTCTGCATCCAAGTTAGTCCATTCTGTTTCAGCTCCTCTTCACACGATCTCCTCCATGCTACCCTCTCACTCTCCCGCTTCCCTTTCGGGTTTCACTCGAGTGATGGCCCCAAGCGCTATGTCACCCAACGGCCTCCTCAATGAGTTTCCCATGAATCTCCACTTTCTCCTGCATATTTGTTGAGCGATTGGTTCTTGTTTTGTTTGTTCCCATAGTTTCTTGTTGGTGATTCTTTCCGGTCATCTGATCTTCAGTATAGAGCGAAGACAGTTGTTGATGAAGGTGTGCAACAGGCTGTTGGAAATATGCTTGGTGACCCGGCAAATTTCTGATCCGTATAGAAGAACTGACTGACTTGACGTTTGTATTGGAAATCCGAGTTCCGTTGTTGATGCTGAGTGCTGACAAACATTTCCAGATTGCTTTAAGTTTGATGAATGTGTTTCTTGCCTTCCCGATTCTCGATTTGACATCCTGGTCTGTACGTTCCTCGTGTAGTTGAGACAATGCTCCCTAGATAAGTGAATGAAGTAACCTTTTTCAAATCCCACCAGTTAATGGTGATTGGCACTGGATGTTGCCGCTGTTGTTGGTATTGGTTGATTATTTTCATAATCTCCGTCTTGTCTATGTTCACCTGCAGTCCTGACTTTGCTGCTTCTTCGACCAGTTTGTCGGTTTTCGCTTGTAAGTCTTCGATTTTGTGTGACATCAAACATAAATCATCCGCGAAATCCAGGTCTTCTAGGTCCTTCACGTCGGTCCAGGATATCCCTGTCTCCTCGTTTCCCACTGTCTGACGCATGATCCAGTCCACCGCAGTTAGGAATATCATTGGTGATAATAAGCACCCTTGTCTGACTTCTGTGTTTACTCCAAACACTTCGCTGAGTTTTCCGTTGTGAATCACTTGACATGTGCCGTTGTCGTACAGCTGTTGAATAAGGTTGATCAATATTTGTGGTAAGCCATAGTACTCGAGTAGTTTCCAAATTACTTCGCGGTCAACGCTGTCGAAGGCCTTCTCAAAGTCTATAAAGTTGAGGTAGAGATTTGATTGCCATTCCATGCTTTGTTTGATGATGATGCGTAGAGTTGCAATTTGGTCAGAACATGATTTGCCTTTCCTGAATCCAGCTTGTTCTGGTCGGAGTTCTGTATCCAGTGCGTCCTTTATTCTCTCCAGGATGATGCGACTCAGGATTTTACTTAGAGTCGACAGGAGCATGATTCCTCGCCAGTTCTTGCAGAGTCCTAAGTCGCCCTTCTTTGGTAGTTTCACGAGGTAACGTTTCGTCCATTCAGTAGGCACCTTTTTCTCCTTCTAGACATTTTGCAATAATGGACTTAGCATATCTGCTGTCGTCTCTGGGTCCGCTTTCAGTGCTTCAGTGGGTATTCCATCTGGTCCAGCTGCTTTTCCAGCTTTCAGAAGCTTGATTGCATTCAAGACTTCAGCTTTCGTTGGAGGATTGGTGTCAACTTGCATTTGTGTACGTGCTGTTGTTGGTATTTCTGGACGGGTTGCAGGTGGTGGTCGGTTCAAGAGTCCTTCGAAGTGTTCCGCATATTGTTTAATCTGTCTTTCTTCTTTAGTAAATAGGTTCTTTTGACTGTCTTTTATAGGTTTCAATTGTGTTGATCTCTTCCTGGATAGAAACTTGGTTATCTGATATAGTGTCCTCAGGTCCCTTTCGCCTGCTGTCTTCTCAGCTTCAGTGGCCAGATTGTCGTAGAACTGTCTTTTGTCCTTCCTGGCACTCTTCTTCACTTCTTTGTCCAGTGCTGTGTAAGTTGAGCTCAGGGTCTCTTTCTTTTGTCCATCTTTGAATTGAATAATTTTTTCTTTCACCTTTCTCTTCTCATCTATTAGTTTCCAAGTGTCTGTTGAGAGCCATTCCTTGTCTTGTTTCTTCTTTCTTCCTAAAACCATTGAACACGTTTCGTTAAAAACCACCTTCAAAGAGTTCCAATGGTCTTCCACGCATGATTCTTCCGTGATATCACGTAGTGTTTCCTGCTTTGCTCTGATATTTGCAGTGAAAGCGTCCTTTGTGGTTGTGTGCTTCAGTTTATGAGTGTTGAGCTTGCATTGTGGCCTATCGTTAGCTATCCTCAAGGCTTTTAGCTTCACCTTGAAAGTCCCTTGTATTAGATAGTGGTCTGAACCCACATCTGCTCCTCTCCTCGACCTTGTGTCCAGTAGGCTCCATCTCCACTTCCTTGAGATTGAAATGAAGTCCATCTGGATTTCGGTGTGTCTATCCGGTGAAATCCATATCGCCTTGTGTATATCCCTGTGTTTGAATACTCTGCCACCAATCACCAAATCATTGAAGGCGCAAAAGTTTGAGAAGAGTTCACCATTTTCGTTCATTTTACCGAGGGCCTCACGACCCATGGTGAGTTCTCTTCCAGTATTGTCTCCTCACAGTTTCGCATTCATGTCGCTCATCAGGATTTTGATATCGCTCTTTGGGACGTTGTCCATTACTGTTTGTAGTTGACTGTAGAAATCCTCCTTCTTCTCATGTTCTGAGGCGTTTGTAGGCGCGTAGCACTGAATGATTGTAACCTTTTTTCTTTTTGAGTTGAACCTGGCTGTCATTATCCTGGAGGAGATTGGTTCCCACTGCATGAAAGCTTCGGCTACTGTTGGTGACATCATGATGGCTACTCCCTCGGTGTGCTCGTGGTTGTCCTCTGGGTGACCGGAATAGATTATTGTCTCTCCACTTGGTAGTTGTAGTAGTTCTATTTTATATCTCCTCATTTCTGCGGCTACCTGAGCAGCCTTCGCAGCTTCGTACATTTTACGAACATTCCAAATCCCCATCCTTATTTGTACCCATAAGTAGAAACAATGACAACCACATAATTAGTACCTCTTCAAGTACAATTCCCAAATTAAAAACGAAATAACGATAATCATTGGATGAATTCTGAGCAGTTAAACGTGGATTTATATTGCTGATTTGTAGAAGAATCATCACTAATCAAGAAGCTGTTGCTGAACACACGGAATAAAAAGATGTCGATGGAGTGGACCCACAATTATGGGACCGTTCATTAACATCACGGGTTTAGGCTCTCAAATGAAATATGAGTGGGAATCGACCAGTTAGGCATCACTTATGTGGTGATATGGAGGCAATTCTGTGAGAAGAGGATGACATCGTGGAGCAGATTGTGGAGTATTACAGAAAACATGAAGAAGTAGTAGTTTGTTAATGAAGCCCTATGTTCCACCGGGAACCAGAAGGAAGAATATTATAACGATAAAAAATGTGAGAAATCGGATAATTCTATTTTAGAAATTATCACTGATTAACATCAGTTAAATAATCGTTGAACAGCATTGAGAACTGCACATTTATTTCGTCTTAATTTCAGACTTTTTAGGAGTAACAATCATGACCCTTCTGGGGATCAAATCCTGGACCTTCAGGCTGCAAAACAAGATAGGTGACAATCGGGATTCATTATCCTATGAAATATAACTCGTGTCATTTGAAGAAATACAGCGTCAGGGCCAGCCAATATCATTAGCACACTTGTTGGTTTTCTTGTATGTTATCCCAAGTGAATTAATAAATGCACCATCTACAGATGACCTGAGCAACAATCTGCTGGTCGAATCATTTCCATCTGATTGAAAAGTACCACTTGTTGCCTTGTATATCTTTTAAAACTGCCCACATAAAGTAATCATAACAGCATTATAATTAGGAATTCATATTTGCTGTTGATAGCGATGCTTAAACAGTGTGACTAATATTTCAATTGAATTCAGATTAGAAAAAATGCAAATTTTATGAAGAATTCAAACTTTGATATAATATTGTCATATGACGTTTATGAAACGGGTTGTGAAATAATAGTAATTTAGTGTTTCTGTCCATAATTACATCATACATGATTCTTATTAATTGAAATAAACGCTGTTAAATCTCTGACTTTATACCAAACATAAGAGATGAATGAGAGTAAGCTGAGTTCTCTAATCATCTCGACGTACAGTACGAAGATGACAGACAATCAGAGAGATTTCCACTTTTATGAAAAACAAAAGAATTGAGCAAAATATATCATTTTTGATAATTTCCTCTTCTGGCTCTACAATCATACATATGTATATGTTTATATAGAAAGAATATTCTGGATATGTAGTCAATGACAATATTGGTCATTTTGAATAATATCGATTTGTTAAGTAAGATCTCAATGGAATTACAATTCATTGAAGATGCTTAAATTACAATAATAATAACGATATAATGCCAACTAGAATAACAACTAATATTAAAGAAATCTCTACAATATCAAATTAAGGATCATTCAAACTTAGATGGTTAGGGTGAGGACAAAAGCTGAACCAGCATCTTTTGGCTTGTTAATGTAGATCCCAGAGGCCAGTCTCAGCAATATTTATTAATCGAACTCTTAAGGCAAAACTGAGATTTGTTGGTATGCGATGAATGACTCTGAAAGCCTGGTTGACAACAATCTTGTGTTCTATATGCACAAGATGAGACAGAATAGCACCACAAATAGATTTAGTTTGTCCTCTGCTTAACCAACGAGGCAGGGTGATGTTCGAAAATCCGACGAGAAACACGCCCAATTATATGGCCTATGTAACTGGCTACACAGGAGCAGTCAAACTGGTAGATACACATGGAAAAGGCGAAATTGGGCAGTTTATCTTTTGCTCCCGAAAGCAAAATAGGAGTTGTCATGAAGGTACAGGGCAACTCAGCAGCAGGAAATGCTCTTTTCACCGCATTTCCAAGGCGTTGTGCTAGTTTCTCTTTGATGTTGTCCCTGAGGAACTGCATTAGTGAGAATAAGGCCTTTTAAGCAACTGTTGGTACTTTGGACTGCTTTGATTTTAGATTCGTGTTCTTATCAATAAATATTTCTGGATTGCTCTTGCTCAGTGAAGTGCTTGGTTCACAGAATTGCTGAATTGCTTATATTGCAGCTGGAACCCACAGGATTTGTAATACTGCTAAATAATATAGAATCACTGTCATCGAAATTACAAGAGGTATATGCATGTGGATTGTTAACTGATAACATAACAGAACATGCGTGTACATATGATAATATGAGTGAACATAGTGTCAGACTCAACGTCAGACTTCAAAAGTTATTAATCGCGAATAACAATACGCAAATAGTAATTGTAAATCCCCAACATTTCGATTTTTATTCAGATTGATGCTAAATGTTATACGAATAAATTTCAGTATCAGAAACATGGTGGTATAAAATGCAGCAGAAAGCCATGTATGCGTCTTTCACTGTGGAAAGGAATAACCAAGAACTCACGAGTGGTAAAAATATCCCGTCTCACTCTGTGTGTATCTCACAGCATTTGAGAAAACATGACCATATTGGACCAAGAAGTAGATTCTAGAAGATATGGAATTTCCTGACGGTTTATGTCTCATTTCACATAAATTCGAAGACCTACTGGTGAAAATAAACAAATGGGGAGAGGAAGCAGCCAGCGAAAACAGGTCTTCAGCTGAACAACGAGAAGATAGAGATGATGAAAATAACAGACTAACAACAGCATGCACTGGTTACCATCAACGCGAGAATTCTGAAAGGGGTTTCTATTTTTTTTCATTAGACAGCATTGTTTCAAAATACAGGTGACATAGATGCGGATATTAAAGCCTGAATATTTGTCAGCCCAAAGCAGAGTTTTATCAACACCTGACCTTACTCGAGATTGAAGGCTAAACAGGCAAAGCAAATTAGTAACAAGAGGTTCTAAGAACGACTCAACCAAGAACCTATTGCTCAAGAAATATTCTCATGAAAATGGAGGTGTTTTGGGAAACACCAAGGAGAAAGTTGGAGGATATCACACTCCAAACTCTCAAGCTGAATCGAAATGAGGAGAAAAGAAGACTTTGTCTAGGGTTCGAGAGTGACATGGTGAAGATCATATGAGTAAGAGCCTAAAGATTGTGGACAACGGTACTGTAGACAAGGAGGGCTTTAGAGAGAGGGGAAAATGGAAATGTGTTGTTGAAATCCTATTCCCACTTCAGAACTGAAAGGAATAATAAGTAAATTAATTAATAAAATGCAATTCAGTTTAGATTCATATTGAAGTGCTTGGTCTGAGGCTGACATGTCGGCTACTTGTGTACACGCTTCAACGATATCTGTTCATGTAGCCTTAAGTCATTAGATGGGAAAATATAAATTGAATTGCATGAAGGATTTCATAATGAGCTGACATCAGTTAGCGAACCACTGGAAAACCTGGGAGTACTGTACGCGCTATGTCGTGAATTGGCAGAAGTTAGAATTCATGGGCCATTGGATTGGGTCCCAGTGGCTCAATGGTCTACGAGCTCGCTAGCCTTGTAACCAGAAGGTCCTGAGTTCGACCCGCGGTGGATGCGTACTGCTGAAGAGTCTCAAACTAGGACGAAACAGCTGTCCAGTACTCCCAGGGTTTTCCAGCGGTTCTCTAACTGATGTCAGCTCATGATGAAATCCTCTATGCAATCAAACAAAAAAGTCCCTACAAAACCAATACTTGAAAAATAAATTGAATTAAATAATTGATAAGACCCATTCCACAAGAGGTGGCTGTCATCATCCAAGTGGTCTAGGGGATAATGCTCTGACATTGGAAACTATGAGCACTGGTTTCACGCCTCGTTGGGAACGCCATCAACCACTCACTTTGGAATGCAGGTACATCCACTGGCTGACGAGTCACAAACGGGACGAAACGAGCATTTCAGATTTCACTACTAACCACCATCCACTGATGTATAATACTATGTTTTTAGAGTACATACTAAAAATCACAATTTGGTGTTGCATCAGCCAAGTAGCTTCCGTCTAGGAAATACGCACGGGAAATGCAGGTTGATTTGACATACTCTTAGGACGCCATTGAGTGATATCACTTGACAGGCAAACCTTGAGGTGAAACCTGTATGAGGAATATCGAGTTGGAAGAGATAAAGGTGAGATGGTGTATAATATGTGAGGAAGAGGTGAAATCTAGATATGATGGAGAAGATTTGTAGCTCAGGTGGATGATTTTGATGTGGTTGTGTTCTCTGAGCTGGATAGGTGATTTGCGAAGCTTACATCACCTTACTAGATGACATCTTCAGCGCATACTTCAATTTGAAGTGAGCTTTTAGATTTCTTCATGAGTTGAATAATCATCTCTTCCCGTGACCTTGGACGTGATTGTTTGATTTTGTGCGTTTTCACACCTTCTAGGCTACTTGTATTGGAACTGATTGTTTCTTTTACTTGAACTTTGACCCTTTGTTTGTGTAGTAGATACTTACTTACATAGAGTATATACTAAAAATCACAATTTGGTGTTACATCAGCCAAGTTGCTTCCGTTTAGCGAATACGCACGGGAAATGCAGGTTGATTTGACATACTCTTAGGACGCCATTGAGTGATACCACTTGACAGGCGAACCTTCGGATGAAATCTGAATGAGAAATATCGAGTTGGAAGAACTATAGATGAGATGGAGTATAATATGTGAGGAAGAGGTGAAATCTTATGTACAGTGTTGAAGCCAATCGATAAAAACAACAGTACAGGGAATAGGGTTGAAATCGGGATGTCCCAAAAGAATAATAAAAATAATTGACGGGATATTATGCAGAAGATTATGTTTATGTTTATCTAATAGGAACATACATGTCCAATAGAAAACCACTTAGGATCTATTTTCACTAATGACGCGATGTTTGCATAAATCTTACAAACAACAACAACAATCAATCAGGAATGCCAAGCATGTCACTGAAATGTCATCTTTGCAAACTTCTGTCATGCATATTAAAAAATTAATTTCATCTTAAGTTGATCCCGATTTCTGTATATATATTTGAGAGGCTGAAAATTCCTATAGGTCACTTGTCAAATCATTTTCAGATAAACAATACAAATATCATCCAAAATGGTAACTGTCACTGTCAGCATTTACGAACTTCTTATAAAAACACTGATATCATATTACTTATATGAAAAACATTCTCAAGGGTATGAAATCGAGAATAAGTATCCATCTGTCAGTGAATTTTTCACTGTGTTAACAAGTGTTTCAGAAATAACATTCATTTCAGAAGCTGAATGCAAACGTAAATCACCTTGTAACCACTAAATATCTATGGTACGTTATGACTTTCTTGTGTCTTGTGTTATATTGCAACATAAAAAGGAAAGAAGATGGGAAGTTAAACACTAGTGTGTGCTTACAGGAAACCCGCACATTCAAACAGATATTTAAAGTTCCGATCATGCCATCCTATGTCAGTAAATATAGGATTGGTGAAATGTTTAAGTAATAATAGAGCACAAAAACTAAGTAGTACCAAGAAAAATCCAAAACAGGAACAGATACATATAAAAGAAGCCTTGAAACTTAATAATTACTCGGATAAATTAGTCAGGAAATATGTAAGGAATTGTAAAAATAAAATACATAATGATAGTAGTGATAGTCATAATAATAATAATGATAATAATGATAGTGATAATAATGATAATACTATTGATGACGACACCAACAATAAAGAATCTAAATCATCAGTAGTAATTCCATACAAGGAATGAACCTCTGAAACCCTACGCATAATTCTTAACAAGGCAGGAATAAAAGTGACTGGCATTCAAACCCACAAACTCAATTAGAAACAAGATTTGTTGGTTAAAGCATCAATCCTGTGGAGCCTTTAAAACAAAACAATTCAGTTTATATAATACTCTGCCTGCAATGATTATCAGGTCAAATACATAGGTCAAAGTAGTAGAACAGGAGCAGTCAAACTTGCGGAAGACAAAACCTAGCGAAATCTAGATTAGTTGATCCGAATAAGATTAGAAATCTCGAGAATAGTTCAAGTATAGCACTCAATAGATGCAATTACACACAACCAACCATATAATAGGATTGGATAGGATGACAGTTTTAAAATCTAATTTAACAGGGTGAATGGAGGGAGAGATTGAAAGCAGAAGATTTGTTTATCGAATCAACTGCAAATACATGTGATAGTAATGATTCATCACCTGTCCAGCCAGATATCTGGAAAATTCTACTACCCCTACGACAAATAGGAGAGAACGAATAAAACTCTAAAACTCAAGTTTCGAAGTTGTGTGATTATAATTGATGATATGATTATGAACAATACTAGATTGTGTCCAAAACGTTTTCCAGTAAATATTACTGTTTCACTGTGTGATATATCTAATAAACAAACTAATATGGAATTACTTGTGTCTTGAAGTTTCGTTGACGATTAGAGTGATTTTGTAGAACTGAGTCGTAAACCCAACATGAAACCTTCGCCCATTTCCGGGGTTCAGGAGCGGCTGGGAAACTTGTGAACTAGCAGTGTCACAGAAAATTGGAGAGATACAGGAGTAACGCAGCCAGCGAAGACTGGACTTCCGAGAAGATGAAGGTGGTGAAGATAATCAACTAACAATAACAACAAGCACCAACCGTTTTCATAGGAAGAAACCTGAAAGACATCACGTTCTTCGAGCATCTAGTCATCATCACTTCGACCACAGGCCGAACGGATGACAATATCAAAACCAGAATTAGAAAGTCAAAGTGTGGCTTCATCATGCTCAAATCACTGTGGAAACCTTCTACACTCAATATCAAGAACAAAATTTGGATTTTCAATGTTAGATTAGTTATTCTGCATGGGTCAGAAAATAAGCGCGTCATAAAAGGCGGTTCCAACAGATTGCGGACTTCTATCATTAGTTGCGTTCGCTGGCTTCATAATGAAGATTAAATGGCCGTCCAGAAGAAATTTGTAACAAGACATTCTTGCAACAAACCGACCGACAACAAATATCCGCAAAAAAAAGGAAATGAATAGGACATGCTCTCAAGAGACCGTTGGGTGCATAGCACGCCAAACCACAGCTGTAATGGAATCCTAGTGGGGAGATAAAAAAAGAGCCTGATTCCAAATGTGAAATGGTAGAAACCATGTGGGTAGGAGAATTAATCCTATTTGTGTTTTGCTGAAGCCCTGTACCAAACTCAGAACTAGAGAGAATAGTAATATGATGATTTGTAGATGAACTATTAGAAATTCGCATAGTGTAAATTATTCACCCTACGTTAGATCGATAAATTCCATGATTTAAGTAATGTCTTATATCGTATGGTGACGTGGCTAATGAAGTCTCACGTCTAAGATTGTCGAGAGCAATATAACGGACTTATACTGTCGCCATCCTTTGTTTGTCATTTTCCAGCGGACCAATTATGATTACTCAGGTGAAATACAAGCCATCTATCTGCTCCACTTCTATATGTATCTGCAAATTTAGTTCCTCCTTTGGAGCGAGCTATATAGGACGAACAACTAGACAGCTTAGCAAATGTATTATTGAGCATCTTTCTTCATGGTTCGGAAAAGGCAGAATAAAACCTATAAAGAGTTCTATTTTGACTCATTTTAAATAAAGCAAGAACAACAGTGGTTTGTGCAGAAAGATGTGTCAAACGACCCGTTGAGGTTCAAAGTTGACAATTACCAGAAAGACAAGACTGATGCAGTCGAAAAACGTATCACAAACGCATTGAGAGATCTTCTAAAGAAGAAATTGATTGACAACAATACGTACAATGATTTGAAACCCCGAGGGTCCCGCTTGCCACACATGTATGGCGTTCCGAAAATACACAAAAAACAAGTCCCCCTGAGACCCTTCTGCACAAACCACTGTTGTTCTTGCTTTATTTAAATTCATCAAGGGGAATAAATGCATGAAGTTTGATTCATTTGATTGATAATGGTCAACAAGTGGGCAGAAGAAGTGTCCTCAAAGTTATCTATCGTATTCCATCGAGCCTTTTGAACGGAATTTAGCCCAACTTTTATGCACAGCCGAAGCTACGGGAATTCGAGAGGACAATCCTAGTCTTTGCATACAACAAAAGAAGTCTGTTCTCCCATTGTGTCTCTCGTGGCCTGGGTGCATTCTAATCAACAAAACCTCCCACCCTTTCTTATATCTCATTTCCTTCGTAATTTTATGATATTTATATCTAGTTAAACTCTGAGTATCTGTCCACTTCACCTTAAGCGTAACGTAACTTTTCAGATTTGACCTTATTTATTTATTGAATTGTCTACATATACACATATTTAGAACAACACATTTAAGCGAACAATATTGTTTTCAATTAGATCTCATCAGGCTTAACTCAAATATATATAAGTTTACAAATAAAAATTCAAATATAAACCAATCATGGTGTTTTCTCTATAGGAAAATACGATGGTGAATATAAATTGTGCAATTAGTCATAATAGTAGTAATGATAATAATAATATTAATAGTAATAATACAAATGGTCTTATCAATAACAAGGATGAAAAAGTGAGGCAATCTGTGATAACACGAATAATGAAAAACAGCATGATTAAACAAACAACTGTTCAGGTGGAAGTAGTCAATAAATGCTAGTAAAAACAAATGAACCGATTAAGTAATGTTAGATTGTAGGGGAAGGAAATGAAACAAGTTTATATTGAAGATAAGATTAAAGGATGATAAGAAAGGGTTGAAAATACAAACAAAGGGTGGTGTATTACAACCTTCCTTATTCTTATCACCACCTGCATAAACCTTATTATCATTATTTTGTTATCATTATAGTCGTCGTTATTACTGACGTTCAAAACACTCAACACATTATTATTATTTGATCGAAAAAATCATCGTCATTGGTTAAAATTGTTATATATAAATCTATGTAAATAAGAGTAAATTTTCTATAGTTTGGTTTGTAAGCATTAGTTATGTTTTTACTAGTTGATCATGGATTGATATCAGTTAGAGAACCTGGTTTTGAATGGTTCCCTAACTGATATCAATCCGTGATCAACTCGTAAAAACATAACTAATCCTTACAAACCAAACTGTAGAAAATTAATCTGATGCTCACTAGTGACTTGCTACAGGATGGAGTTTCCTGGAGTTCTAGTGAGAATTCGTGACCAGTGAGGTCCAATTAGATGTCACATGTGTGGATGGATGTCTCACCAATGACAGTGGTTAGGGTCGCGCTAAATCACGAATTGGTAGAAATTAGAATTCATGAGCCATTGAATCGGGTCCCAGTGGCTGAATGGTATACGAGCCTGCCTTGTAACCGGAAGGTCCTGGGTTAGAATTCTAGTGGGTGCGTACTGTCGATGATTCCCAAACTAGGATGAAACAGCAGCTGTCCAGTGCTCCGTGGCTTTCAATGGTTCTCTAACTGATATCAGTCCGTGATCAATTCTTAAAAAATAAGAGTAAAGCCTGAAGAAGATCTAATTGAAAACAATAATATTGTTCGCTTATATGTGTCCTGTTCTAATACTGATAATGGGAATATTCAAAGAATGTTTAAGGTAACATTCCGATTTTGAATTTTGTTGTAAATCCACTAATTAAATCGAACAATTAATTATCTTAAAAACATGACGCAACAATTCGGATTACTTTATAAGTTTAACATTTTAAAACAGCTGTGCAATGTCTGCTAAGAAAACATCCATTTTCACCTAAAGTAGAAAAAGCATTTAGGCAAATGTTATTGTGAAAATGTTATTCTGCAGTTGAAAAGCAATTTTCACCTATTTGCTTTCATACATGAGTGTTTTCCTCGGTGAATTTAAAGGAAAAGCAATAAATTGCAACACACATGGTGTAGGATAAAAAAATCTTGGTGTGGTTGTGTTCTCTGAGCTGGATGGTTTGGTTGCGAAGCTTTCATTGCTCTACTGAGCAACATCTTCAGCGCATACTTCGATGTGAAGTGAGCTTTTAGAATTCTCTATGAGTTTATTAGTCATCTCTTCTAGTAACCTTGAACGTGATTGGTTGTTTTCGTGTGACATTTCATCCCCTAGTTTGCTTGTCTCGATGCTGGCTGCTTCTTTGGTCTGAATGTCGTTAGTCATTCCTTCTGCTAACCTTGAACGTGATTGGTTGTTTTTGTGTGACTTCTCACTTTCTAGTTCACTTGTTTTGGTGTTGACTGTTTCCTTGACCTGAAGTTTGACTTTGTTTTTGTGTGAATTTCTTCGTATGGATTGGTATATTTTGTCAATCTCTATGTGTCTATTGATTGCTGATTCATTTGAATACCAGGCCTCTAGGAATTCTCTGGCATTTTTGCAGTCCCCTTTGTCTAAGATTTGAACATTGTCCCAGTCGAATTGGTGCCCGTGGTTGTCTGCATGTAGTGATATGAGGGAGTGTATGTCGTGTCTTTTGACAGCTAGTTTGTGTTCGTGAATGCGAAGACGAAGAGGGCGTCCACTTTGACCAATGTAATGTTTGTCGCAGTCGTTGCAATTTATCTTGTAGATGACGTCAGTTTTGTCTTCTTTTGCCGTTGAGTCCTTTGGCTTACATAGAACTGAGTGTAGTGACTTTGTTGGTTTATGAGCGACATCAATTCCAAAAGGTTTGAATAGTCTTGCAGTGATTTCGGAGATATCTTTTATATATGGTAGGACGACTTTCTTTGTGTTTTCGCTGGTGGCCTTTGATTTGGTTGGTTGAGCTGGGGGTAGATGTTTTTTGATGAAGTTTCGTGGGTATCCATTTCTTTGGAAGACGTCCATAAGATGATTTTCTTCAATTTTCCTCAAGGCGGGAGTGCTGCAATGAGTCCTGGCTCTCTTGAACAATGTACGTATGCAGCTAATTTTGTGTGATGTTGGGTTGTTACTGTTGTAATTGAGTATTTGATCCGTGTGCGTTGGTTTTCTGTATACTTGGGTTTCTAATTTTCCTGTAGTTGTTCGTTTGATTAAGACGTCTAAGAAAGGGATTTTGTTTTCATATTCTTCTTCTCTTGTGAATTTGATGTCGTTGAAGGTGTTGTTTATTATGTTGTGGGTATTGTCTAAGTTTTCTCTTTTGATTATCACGAATGTATCATCTATGTAGCGTATCCAAATTTTCGGTTTGATCTTTGGCAGAATTATGTTTTCCAGTCTTTGCATGACGGCTTCCGCAATCAATCCTGATATGGGTGATCCCATAGGTGTCCCTTGAATTTGTTCATACATTTGGCCGTTGAATTGGAAATAAGTTGTGAGACACAAGTTTATGCATTCCATCCAACTTGAATGCTGCATTTTTGATTGTTGTATGTGTTCGTCGTTGTTGAGTAGTTGTTCCATGGTTTCTTTTGCTAGTTTTAGTCCAATCGAAGTATATAATGCGGTGACGTCGAAGGATACCATTATTTCTTGGCTGTCTATTTCAATGCCTTTGATTTTCTCTAAAAATTGGGTCGCAGATTGGATGGAGTGATCACATGATTTCGTCAAGTGTTTCAGTCTTCTGTATAGTTCTTTGGATAAATTGTATGTTGGGGTTCCTGGGAGTGATACGATTGGTCGTAGAGGTATATTTGGCTTGTGTATTTTTGGTCTACCGTAGAATCGAGGTATGACGGGTCCATTGGATTTCATTCGCCATTGATCTTCTTTTGTGATCTGACCCGTTTTGGTGAGTTTGCTTAGGGTTCTTTGGATGCGGTTGTTTAGTGTTTCGATGGGGTTTGTTGTTAGTTGTTGGTATATTGTTTGATCTTTGAGTAGTTCTTCCGCTTTTGCAGTGTATTCTTCTTTGTCCATGATTACTGTAGTCCTTCCTTTGTCAGCTGGTACTATAACGATATCTTTCCTGTTTTTCAGTCTTTTGAGGGCATTTTGTTCTTGTGAGTTGAGTTGTGTGTGTCGTTTTCTTTGTTTAACTATAGGCACTATTGTTTGACGTATCTCTTCTTGTGTTTCTTCGCTTAATTTTGATAATTTGAGTGTTGATTCAAGAGCAACGAAGAAGTCTGTTTTCGAGGCGTCTTCAGTGTTGTAGTTTAATCCTTTTTGAAGTAGTTGTTGTTCCATTTTTGACAGCGGCTGTTTTGATAAATTGACTACGCAATCAATTGGTGTATTGTTCGGCTGTTGTTTTTTGATTTTGGCTAGCTTGGTTCTGAGAACTTTTCGTCTACGTTCTCTGTGTCTACTACTTGTCAGTGCAATTGCGGTGATCATTGTTGAAAGGTGTTCTTGGCTGAGGATTTTCTCTAGTTTCTCTTTTTCAAAGTCCATTATTTGTTGATATTTCTTGATTCTATAATGTGCGTCCGTAATCATTAGTTTAACCATTTTTCTTCCACATTGTTCAGCTAATTTCCATCCCATTGGGCAGTTGATTGGTGGCTTATATCTCACGCTGGTTGGTAGAATTTGATGACGAAGGCACTCATGGAGAAAAAATAGTTGTTCTCTCGTGGATCCTTGCCGTTTGGCGAAGTCTTCCCACTTTCGAACAGAAAGAAGCGTGTTCCGCTCGTATGATTTAGATATAATAGAGAAGATTTGTAGCTCAGGTGGATGATTTCGGTGTGGTTGTGTTCTCTGAGCTGGATGGTTTGGTTGCGAAGCTTTCATTGCTCTACTGAGCAACATCTTCAGCGCATACTTCGATGTGAAGTGAGCTTTTAGAATTCTCTATGAGTTTATTAGTCATCTCTTCTAGTAACCTTGAACGTGATTGGTTGTTTTCGTGTGACATTTCATCCCCTAGTTTGCTTGTCTCGATGCTGGCTGCTTCTTTGGTCTGAATGTCGTTAGTCATTCCTTCTGCTAACCTTGAACGTGATTGGTTGTTTTTGTGTGACTTCTCACTTTCTAGTTCACTTGTTTTGGTGTTGACTGTTTCCTTGACCTGAAGTTTGACTTTGTTTTTGTGTGAATTTCTTCGTATGGATTGGTATATTTTGTCAATCTCTATGTGTCTATTGATTGCTGATTCATTTGAATACCAGGCCTCTAGGAATTCTCTGGCATTTTTGCAGTCCCCTTTGTCTAAGATTTGAACATTGTCCCAGTCGAATTGGTGCCCGTGGTTGTCTGCATGTAGTGATATGAGGGAGTGTATGTCGTGTCTTTTGACAGCTAGTTTGTGTTCGTGAATGCGAAGACGAAGAGGGCGTCCACTTTGACCAATGTAATGTTTGTCGCAGTCGTTGCAATTTATCTTGTAGATGACGTCAGTTTTGTCTTCTTTTGCCGTTGAGTCCTTTGGCTTACATAGAACTGAGTGTAGTGACTTTGTTGGTTTATGAGCGACATCAATTCCAAAATAGATAAAAAAATCCAT
Source organism: Trichobilharzia szidati (assembly GCA_944472155.2). NCBI lineage: Eukaryota > Metazoa > Platyhelminthes > Trematoda > Strigeidida > Schistosomatidae > Trichobilharzia > Trichobilharzia szidati. The sequence continues at coordinate 64,471,643 of OX235277.1, read as the reverse complement.
TGTCTATTTCTCTATCAGCTGTATACAGCCTAAATAATGAAAATTCACAGGTTCGTTTCAGTTTCAACCTATTCTAGTTCACGGGAGACAAATTGTGGAGTAATAATTAACAATGATTATGGAATGTAGATGAATCGAAATGTTAAATTATGGATATATTGCTGTACTTTGATTTGACACTAGTAACTAGTGTGATGCATCTTGTCCTCTCTTTGGTGCAGACTGAATTCTGTCAGTCAGGTTGTATTGTGGTCACCATTCTAGGTAGCTCGCCATCACGGTGTACATTGTTTGTGATGATATAAGATGGTTGAAGGCAGTCGGCAGGAAGTCTTTGACCTGGGTTTCGGGCTAGTTGGCACTCATCAGCAAGGCGTATCTGCAACCATGAAGGAACTCATGTCCCTTCTGAGATTCGAATATGCGTCACCCACAAACATCATCACAAACAATGTACACCGTGATGGCGAGTTACCTAGAATGGTGACCACAATACAACCTGACTGACAGAATTCAGTCTGCACCAAAGAGAGAACTAGATGCATCACACTAGTTACTAGTGTCAAATCAAAAGATCCACTACAGTCCTACAGGAAGTAAATCGTGAGCCCGAATAGCTCAGTGGTAACTTCTTTGACTGCAGCACTGGGTGACGCGAGTTTGAATCTCAGAAGGGAAATGAGTTCCTTCAAGGTTGCAGATACGCCTTGCTGACAAGTGCCACCTAGTACGAAACCTAGGTCTAAGGTTTCCTGCCGATTGCCTTCGACCATCTAATATCATATTGCTGTACTTCCATGTGTAATGTAATTGAAGTTTAAACTGCATACGGACATCTACGGATATCAACTGAACTGGGACGACGTCCAGATAAAAGACAGAGGAAGCATCAAGAATAATTGTGAATTTTAAGAAGCCTATCTGGTATTCCAGTGAATCGTCAATCAATAGACATGTCGACTTAGACAAAATTTTACAATCGATAAGAGGGAAATCTCGCACACATAGGGTCGAACTTCAGGTCAAGGAGACAATCAGTACCAGTAGAAGTACCTTAGAGGGCATGAAAACACACAAAGCACTCAATCACATTCAAAGTCGCAAGGATATATGACTATTAAACTCACTTCGAATTGAAGTGTACGCTTAAGATGTTGTCTAGCTGGGGGCAATGAAAGCTTCGCGAATTAACTATCCAGCTCAGAGAACAGTACTACATCAAAACGTGATGTGTTAAGCATTTCCTCTGAGGAGCTTTTCAATACCCACTAACTTTTAAATCAGTTGGACAACGGGGGGTACTTCAATGTAAAGTTGCGTGATTGAGAAGAACGGGAATCACTTCTCCCGAATTTATTACATAACAGTGATTATTTATTTCAAAAATGGTATGAAAACTTTCGTGAGTTTCATTTCATTGTCAGAATATGAATTTCATGAGGCTAATATAATTTAGAGTAACTTCCGGGATGGATAATTTTATGTTACGGAAAAAAGTTACATTCTGTTTTCTAATTGAGATTCATAGCCAGCCTCATCTTATAATTAATTATTTAGCAAGAATTGGTTTTACAAACATGTTCGTATTCTCAATATATATATCAGGATGCATAAGAACAGTTTTCGGAATGGAGAATGAAAAGCTCTTATTTACCAAAAGACAACATTATATCCAAAAGTGTTGCAGTTTCGCCTCGCTTCAGTAAACTATTCCATTTTCAAGAGTTGGTTTTGTGGGGATTAGATTTGTTTTTATAAGTTTGAACACGGACTGATATCACTTAGCGAACCATTGAAAACCGCCAGTGACACTGGCTGGCTTTGATTTTTATTCCTATACGTTACCAGTGGAACATACGGCTTCAAGCTAGAGTCTTGAAGTTTCAGTAGCAGTGGTGTCTATTTTTACGGGATGGAGTTGCTGACCAGCCACATGCTCAAACATCCATCTTCGCCAGTCTTATTACTGGCTTAGAGAGGTAAGGGAGTGCATCGGCCATGGTCACGTTACTACTTCTTGTCAGGATCATTACATGAAAATAACCGTGCGTAATTTACACAGGTGATCTGAAGGTGGTAAAAAGAGACATAATAACAATCTATGGTCGAACTCGTAAAAACAAATCTAATACTTGCAAGCCCACTATTGAAAATTAATCTGTTGCTCGCTAGTGACTTGCTACAAGAGGGAGTTTCCTAGTGTTCCAGTGAGGTCCATCCAGTCAACTTTAAAGTTGGCTTTCCCACCGATGACATGGGTTGATGATCGTGCTAAATCACGAATTGGTAGAAGTTCGAATTCATGAACTGGTCATTGAGTCGGGTTCCAGTGGCTGAACGGTACACTACCTAGCTTGCCTTGTAACCGGGAGGTCCTAGGTGTGAACCCCTGTAGTGTGTGCGTACTGCCGATGATTCTCAAACTAGGTTGAAACAGCTACCCAGTGTCGTTTTTTCAATGGTTCTCTAACTAATATCAATCCGTGATCAACTCGTAAAAACTATTCTATCACAGTTACTCTTTCGTGTTAACGATATTAAACGTTAATTACATTTTATGAGATCCCTCCTACCGGAGCTTATAACGTGGTATTTTGACTACGAATGAAGGACTATGACACAGCCACATCCATTCAGAATCATTCACATTCGACTCTACCAAAGCTTAACCGATATCTACAACGAGGGAAATTTCAAAGAGTTTACCTTTTTCACTGAATGAGAAGCATCGTATCTACTACAGGTGACATGGACATATATGTCGAAGCCAATGTAGGAAGAGCAAGACAAACCTTCATTTCTGAATTCAGTGTAGAAATCTGATGTATTTAGTAAATATGACGGGATCTGCATTTTCAAAACTAATATCATGCCACTCCTTCAATAGGATTTAGAGACTTGATATATGTGTGAAACTTGACCACTGTGGTAGTAAGTAATTCCATATTAGTTTGTTTATTAGATGTATCACACAGTGAAACAGTATTATTTACTGGATGACACAGTTTCGAACAAAATTTATTCTTCATAATCGTATCAGTTATAATCACATGACTTCGAAACTTGAGTTTTACAGTTTTCTTTGTTCTCTCCTATTTGTCGTATGGGTAGTAGAATTTTCCAGATATCCGGGACATGTTATGAATCATTGCTATTACATGTATTTGCAGTTGATTCGATAAACAAAGCTTCTGTTATCAATCTCTCCCTATACCCTGTGACATTATATTTTAAAACTGTCATCTTATCCCATCCTATTGTATGGTTGTGTGTAACTGCATGTAGTGCTATACTTGAACTATTCTCTAGATTTCTTATTTTATTCGGGTCAACCAATCTAGATTTTGCTAGGATTTTATGTTCAGCTAGTCTGACTGCCCCTGTTCTACTAGTTTGACCTATGTATTTGACCTGACAATCATTCCGTCAGGGTATTATATAAACTAAATTGTTTTGTCTTAAAGGCTCCACAGGATCCTTCAACCAGCAAAGAGAGACTTGACACATACGTCACGTAAATCACTTCTAACAGGCTATCGGAGATTTTTGATATAAGAATAAAACTTGGGCACTGTGGTAGAGTGTAATTCCATTATGGGTAAATTTTATTTTGATAGAGTCTCACAGTGTTATACAGTAATATTTACTGATGACGTTTCGAGCACAATTTATTGCTCATAATCATATCACCTTGATATGATTATGAGCAATAAATTGTGCTCGAAACGTCATCAGTAAATATTACTGTATATCGGAGATTTTCACTATCTCTCAACAGTGAAGATCAGATGGCTAAATAGGAGGGATTTTCAATAGTGTCAATCTGACTAATAACCCGCTGACAACTTATCGTCAAACACATATGCAAGACGAAATTGAGTAACACCAAATGTCAGATCCCCAATTGGATCCAGGATGGGAACAGATGAGTCCGTTCTCCGAGATGGATTGACATGCAGGGCGCCATGTCAGGAGGAGATTGAAGTTTATGGGCGATTGTGAGACCACCTAGGTAGAAATAAAGGGATCAGGATGAAGCCAAATGTTACACTCGGAAGGGAGTAATAACATTACATCTTCCTTTAATTGCATTCTTTTCTTTTCTTCGATAACGCATAAAATTCATTTCGATAAAGTCACATAGTGTTATACAGCAAGTAATCTTTAGTGATGACCACATTTCCAGCATAATTTATTACTGCTCATAATCAAATGAAGTCACTCGCATAACTTTCCAACCTCGTTTACATGGTTCTACTATTTCTTTGGTAGTAGTGTTTCCTATGTATATGGTGTTGGTGATGCGTCACTACTATTGCACATGTTGGGCGTAGATTCTATGAACAAAGATTCAGTAATCAAACTCTCTCTCCACCTACCCACATTACTGATCAGAATTTTAACTCTCTCCCACCCTATTGGGTGGTTGTGTGTTTATGCATGCAATGCAACTGCTCAGCTTTTTTTGAAGTTAATTATCTTCTCGAGATCAATCATTCTACACTTAGCTGAATTCTTATGTTCTAACTATTTGACTACCTCCGATCTGCTAGTTTGACCTATGTGGTTGACCTCATTGTCACTGCAAGATATTTCGTGAATTATATTATTTTGTCTAATTAAGTCAACTGGGTCCTTTAACCTTTAACAGAGGTTGTCGCTGAGTAAGTTTGTAGGTCTAAATGCCCCCTTAATTTCTGCTTTATTGAGTATCCTACGTAGGGCCTCCGATGTCCCCTCCTTATCTGGTAAAATCACTGTAGATGCCTTATATTCGCTCTTATTTATGTTACCATTATTCGTTTCTCCATTAATTTTATTTTGCTTATGACCTTTTCTGATATTCCCAGTGAATTTTATGGGATAGTTATATAACACCAACGCCTCTTCTATCTGTTTAATTTCATTATTTTAGTTTTTTTTATGTACTACTTAGTGCTATTTCTCGATTTGTTAGACACTTACCTGAGCCAGCCTTTTCAGATAATGGATGAGATAAATTAAATTCTAAATATATACTAGTAGAATGCGTTGGTTTTTTTTAAACACTAGCTAATGGTCTACCATCTTCTGTTCGTTTTATTTTACAATCTACCGTGATAGCTAATTCTCCTTTTCTTTTCCTAATGACCACTGCTTACAGTAAACATTTTTCATTCTTTAAAAAATGGAGACAGGAAAACTGAAGGTCGTTCCTAAAAGACACTTAAATAGTGTGACAGGCTACTGAGATTCAAATCTTTAGATTTAATCAATTTGTCATAAATTATTGAAAATAGTGTTATAATGCCTGATTTGCAAAACACACACACAGCTGTTCCAGCTCCTGCTGTGCGAAAATGATCACTTTAATTATAATGGGTGGTCTTCAATGTTATCCGTCGTTGCAAAAAACATCGCTGTAGGCCTTCATACTGTTATACTACGCATGTGTGTAATATACTTTGTTATTTCTTTCTTGCTTCAGAGAAACTATTCATATTTGACACAAATATGAACATTTCTCGTTACAACAAACAGATATGTTACCAATCTGTGTAGTAAATATCACACCATGCTGAAAAACCCTATTTGTCAAAAAATATTTAAAGTTATGATCATTTTTGCAGTTATTCAGTGGATATTTTAAACCCATCTATTTCCAACTCGACAGTATTAAAAGTCAATCTGAACAAAGAATATTGTTTTCAATAATTTCCCTTCAGGTTCTTACAATTATTATTGTATTTTTATTATGCTTCCCTTGGGCTTCAACTACACGTCTCCACTTGCTTCTTTCTTCTGCTGTACTTTTCACCTGCATCCATGTTATTCCACACTGTTTCAACTCTTCTTCACACGATCTCTTCTATGTCACCTTTGGACGTCTCACTCGCTGCTTCCCTTTCGGGTTCCACTCGAGCGTTGGCCTGACGCGCGATGTCAACCAACGGCCTCCTCAGCGAGTGTCCAATCCACCTCCACCTTCTCCGACATATTTGTTGAGCGATTGATTCTTGTTTTGTTCGTTCCCATAGGTTCTTGTTGGTGATTCTTTCCGGCCATCTGATCTTGAGTATAGATTGGAGACAGTTGTTGATAAAGGTCTGCAACCTGTTGTAAATATTCTTTGTGACCCGCCAAGTTTCTGATCCATATAGAAGAAATGACTTGACGTTTGTATTGAAAATCCGAATTTTGTTGTTGATTGTAGCTGGGTGACGAAGATTTACAGATTGGTTTCAGTTTGATGAATGTGTTTCTCGCCTTTCCGGTTCTCGATTTGACATCCTCTTCCGTTCCTCCTGTAGTTGAGACAATGCTCCCTAGATAAGTGAAAGAAGTAACCTCTTTCAAATCCCTCCCGTTGATGGTGTTTGGCGCTGGATGTTGCTGCTGCTGTTGTTGTTGTTGGCTGGTTATTTTCAGAACCTCCGTCTTGTCTATGTTCACCTGGAGTCCTGTCTTTGCTGCTTCTTCGACCAGTTTGTCGGTTTTCGCTTGTAAGTCTTCGATTTTGTGTGACAGCAAACATAAATCACCCGCGAAATCTTGGTCTTCTAGGTTCTTCCCACAATTATAAAATATAATATTTGTTGTCATTAGAATAATAGCCAGTTATGCGGCGGATACACTGTTTACGTAGAATAACAGATTAATTAAGGGGAGTCAAAAATTAGTTGCATTTGTGTGTGACAAACGTGCTAGGCTAAAATCGACAGTATAACGCTGAGTGATAAAGCGTACACCAGCAGTTGAATATATTTCACTGTATGAATGTTTCAACCTCTGAAAAAATTGTGACTGAACCTATAATGTCCGATCTTCTCCGCAATCATTTGAAGTCCCCTGTTAGCTGTCCATGTTTCCTGACATTTTGTTGCCTTTTGCCTGTAAGTTTTCCAGTTTGTGTGGCATTAGACATAAATTATCCTCGAAGTCGAGAGCATCTTGTTTGATTTACTTATATCTGTCTCCTCGCTCCTGCAAATTGAAATCGACTAGAGTTAGGAGTACCATGGGTGAAAGTAGGCAGCGACCTTGTCTCACTCCTGTTTCCAGTTCAGGATCTTCACTGGGTTTTTCTTTGTGGATCATTTGGCACGTGGCATTGTCAAACAGCCGTTGAATGAAGATGATAACAGTTAGGACACCTCATGATGTTAAAATTGTTTTCAAACTGTTTTGCGTAGAACATTGTCGATCGCCTTTACAAAGTAGATGAAGTTGAGGCGCAGGTTTCACTGTCAGCCTATGCTCCGTTGGATTTTGATGCTTAGTGCAGTAATTTGAACTTCAGACGACTTGCGTTTCCTGAATCTGGCGTGTTTGGAATAGAGTTCTGCATCCAGTGTTTTTATAGTCTCTCCATAACACAATATGTATCAGTAACGCAATCCACGACAGTACTTGTTCTCAGCAGCTTAAATCCAGAGGAGAACAGTAGCAAGAACCATAATTCTATTTGTCTATGTTCAGGATAAATGAAAATTATCAGGTTATAAAACATTGTGAATGTTCACAGGTTTTATTTTTTCACTGACCGGAAATGAATAATGGAGAATACAGTTTGTTCTTAATTATATTTTGGGCATCAGGTCATTTATCGTTACGTGATTCATCTTTTAAAGTTATCTACAAGCCTACATTGAACTACAGCTAGTTTGTTTACCATCCTTTGCTTGTCATTATAGTATTCCTTTTTTAAAAGAATTTATGTTACTTTTTAACTTTATTTTCTCTTGTTGCACGGATGCACACTTGTACAGCTGGAAAATTATGTCAATGAAGAAACCTTCTTTTCTTCGGGATAAGCCATTGCTTATTTGATTGTACTTTGCAAAGCCATTTCCACTTTTTTGATATAAAGTATTTATACTAAATGGTAGGAGGCAATCGGCAGGAAGCCTCGCACCTATGTTTCGTGCTGCCGATAGCACTCAGTCTGCACCAAACAGAGGACTAGACACATCACACTAGTTACTAGTGTTCAATCAAAGTATCCAGTACAGTCCTACAGGCGGTCAATCGCGAACCCGAATAGCTCAGTGGTAAGGTCTCTGACTGCAGCACTGGGTTCCTTCAAAGTTGCATATAGGCCTTGATGACTGGTAAGTGTCAACTAGCACGAAACCCCGGTCATGTTAGGCTTCCCGCAGATTGCCTGCAACCATCTAATATCATCAAATCAATGTGCCCTGTGATGGAAAAATACCTAGAATGGTGGTCAGATTGCACACCTGACTGATAGAATTCAGTTTGCACAAAAAAGTACTATTTAATACTGTCCAATCAAAGTTTTTATGCGTTTATTCCCCTCATATGAATTCGATTCAAACAAGAACAACAGTGGTTTGCACAGAATAAAAAGGACAGCATCATTGTTTATTTCGTCGGCTTCTCATCAGCTGTCTGTAGCCAAGAAGAATTATTAAATTTATGTACAGAACAATGTTAACAAGTGAATTTTACATGATGTCAGCTGACAGGTGGCTCCAGACGTGATGAACGCTACAAAGACACTTATACTCGTACAGCTTTTACTCATAGAGTTCAAGTTTAAACAAAAATTAATATATACATACAATTGAAAAATAGTTATGTAATGAAGACAGAGGATGTATAGGAGGATTAGTAACTCATAAATTGAGTTACCATATAGTGAGTTCACCTCAGATCATAGAAGGAGAGAGTGAGGCAGAGTTACACTATATCAAAAGGAGTAAGCGTTAAACCCAAAGATTGCTTTGTCAAATGAAAGAGAGAGTGTGAGGGTATCTAGTTTTCAGGGCCAGGAAAGACCTATAACTGCTTCCTTCTGGACACGTAAGCTGGTTTACAGGCGTTTGATATTGAGTGTTTTGGCAAGCTTTTTTTTATTCCTTCACGTTCCCAGTGGAACATAGGGCTTCAAGCTAGAGGCTTGAAGTTTTTGTAGCAGTGGTGATTATGTTTACAGGATGGGGTTGCTAGCCTCATGCCCAACCTTTCCTCTTCACCAGCATTATTTCTGGCTCAGCGAGGTAAAGGAGTGCGTCGGTGGCCGGGGATCGAACCCCGGACCTTGTGCATGGTCGGCGAGCGTCCGAACCGCTATGCCATCGACGCACGCAAGCTTGTGGAGAATTGAATTATTTTGTCTGTTGACAATTTTAGAAGATTTCTTGGTGTCCACCTCATGACTCCTAGTAACGAGATGACTAGCGACAACACTATTAAAAGCGTCTGTTCCCTTGAGACGTCGACTTTTTGGTGCATGTTCAAAAATTTGTAGTATGTGCCCTTCTTTCTGTTCACCCAATGTAACTACTAGTGCAGATACACGTTAATTTGTGTACACAATTAGAAACACAGTTTTTGTTCAGCGAAGAAATTTCTTTTCAACGACTTCATTTTCAAGCTGTACAGTCGTATTTATATTACAGAAAAGGTCATTAAGTGGCACTAAATAATTGCTCAGTCAATATACATATATGTGATAAGAATAACGATTATTAAAATGTTATAAGGGGTAGAGTTGAAGTGGATAAATTACAAAATTATTAAAGATTGTTTTATAAGTGAATTGAAAAATGTTTTAAAAAAGGTCAAGTGTTGTCTAAAAAATTTTATAAAATAAAAGTACGATTACGATAAGAATGAAGATGTGAAGTGAAGTGGAAAGAATTCAAGTGGTAAAATAAAATAAAGTAAAAACTAGAAAGAACATTACTATGAACAAGGTAAAGAAAGGGGTTTGACAAAACGTTTTTGAACACATAATTTAGGTTTCTGTTCATGTATAGCTAAAGCTTCGGCTATGCATAAGTGAAGACAACGTAAACTTTTGGATCGATTCGGTTTTGCCATGTAGATAACTTTGAAAGATGAATCACGTGGGGCTAAATGACCTGACTCTAACAGGTGATCACAGATAGACGACTTCGCGGTTCTACGTTCGCCTTTCATTAACCAGACTGGATAGTGTTCAGCTACACGTTTTCGGAGATTACGCTTACAACGTCCAATATAAACCGCTCCACAAGAGCAGGTAAAAGAGTAAATACACATGGATGTGGACAAAAGCGGTAATCTATCCTTGACGCATTGTCTAATCATATTTCGGCTGGTAAAAACAAGTTGTAAATCAGGTGCAGGAAAAGTACGTTTAATACATTTAGATAAACGATTTTTAATCAATTCTGAAATGGTGTCAATTAGAGTTAGCATGAGAAGTGTATTTTTCGACTTCTGACTGCACCGAATAACATATTGTCCGATAGACGCGAATTGACTCAGTTGTTAACCATTTTCGCAATTATAATAACTTAAGACTGAGTTGAATGAGGACAGGTTTCTTTCACACTGCAATTTGTTTGCCATTTGGGCCTTCATATCTTCTGTACTTGTCAAGTATTAAGCTTAATTGCGGAATATAAAGAAACACACTTCGAGAGATTCCCTCCAGTAAATCTTGGTAAAAATGATGGTTATCTCCAAACATCGTAAAGGCATCCGTATCCGGAGCAAGGATAACAACAGTCAGTGAGAAATTCAAGGCCTGACTTAAAAATAAATAGTGTTAATCGATGTTCGTTGTACAAGAGATGATTGTCATGGTTTAAGTGATCTAATGTATAACTCTATGGCATTTAAATAATAGGTACTGGGTTGGAATGTCAGAGAGTGGATTGAAGGCATATCCGGCTTGTAAATCCAAAAATGGAAGCGATGTACATTCTGGATTTCAATGGAACATGGGGCTTCAACCACACATCTACACTTTGTTCTATTTTCTGCTGTCCTCTTCTACTGGGTACATGATTGTCCACATTTTCTCATCTCCTCCTTGCCATACGATCTCCTGTATGTCATACTCACACCAATGACCTACTGGTCGCTTTCCATTGGTATTCCATTCGAGCGATCACCTGCATTTAGCGCGATGTCATTCGACGGCCTCTTCAGTGTATCCCGATCCATCTCCATTTTCTCTAGCATATTTGTTGAGCAATCAGCTCTCGCCTGTTGGTTTGTTCTCACCCAGAGTTTCTTCTTGCTAATTCTTTCTGGCCCGCCGCCAATTTTATTTTCAGTATGAGGCCAGCAAAGGCGGCAGCTGTTGATAAAAGTCCGTAACTCATTGAAGATCCTTCTTGTAACACGCAGTGAAAGTTTCTGACCCGTATAGAAGGGCCGACTTGAAATTAGTGTTCAAAGCCTGAATCTTGTTGCTTATGCTGGGTGTGGAAGATTTACAAACTGGTTTCAGTTTGATGAAGGCGTATCTTGCCTTTCCGATTCTGGCTGGCATTGTCATCTTCGTCCATTCCGCCTGTAGTTGAAACTATGCTTCCTAGACAAGTGAAGGAGGCAACCTCTGTTTAGTCCCTCTCGTTGATGATGATTGGTGTTGGTTGTTGTTGTTGCTGTTTGTTGGTTATCTTCATCGCCTCCGTCTTCTTTCTGTTCATCTGCAGTCCTGTTTTCGCTGCCTCTCCAGCCAGTTTGTTGGATCTCGCCTGCAAGTCTTCAAGTGTGTGTGACATTAAACAAATATCATCTGTCGTGAAATCCAGATCTTCGAGAGTCTTCTGATCGGTGGTCAAGCGCACTTCTATCTTTTCACCTTCATTGCTCATTCTGATGCATAGTCAAGTCCACCACAATTAAGAATATCACCATGGGTGATAATAGGCAGGCAGCCAGCTTATCCTGCTCCTGTATGCACTTCAAACGCCTCGCTGGGTTTTCCGCTGTGGATCAACTGACCTGTGGCATTGTCGCATAGCTAAATGAGGTAGATAAAGACTTGGGACACGCCATTATGCCGTTTACTATCCACTAAAACAATATCAAAATATCTAAACTTTACCAACGTTATGAAAAGGAATCCATCAATAAGGAAATTATTCCACTCTCTTCTGTGCACTTCTAGATATCCATCGTATAAGCAGTTCATATTAAAACTGACTTAATAAAGTGTGTGGAAAATCCATGGCAATGTTTCAGTGATGAGATACGAACCTGTTTGTTGAATTCAAACCTACATTTTGAGTAGGTTAAATTTTCAAGGCAATAATCATCTTTCAATGCTCATTCACAGAGATTTCGTGGATATCAGTTAGAGAACCTCTAGAATCCCTAGAGAAGTGGATAGCTACTACGTCCTAGTTGGACATTCTCCATGCACATACAGTAGTAACAACATTGGCTGATTGAACCCAGCAGCTTCAGAATACGATTTGAGTGCGTTGACCACTCAGTCAGTAAAACAGAATCCAACAGTCGATGGATTCTACCTTCTTTGAATTTGCCGTGTTCAGCATCACTGTACGCCGACGTCATTAGAGAGTATCAATGCAATACAGCCTACTTAATGGATGTCACTGGTCACGAATTCTTACTGGAATTCACAGGTAACTTCACTCTGTAATCAGTTATTTGTATGCAATCAGAAAAATAGTAGCAAGAATCAGTAGAAGGTTAAATTCACCTTCCATCAAATTCTCTCCCAATCTATGAATGGTCAATGGGCTTGTCACTCAATTAATGATTAAAAAATTCCTCTCAATTAAAAGAAACTAATCCCTCCCCACCCACCTCCATGACAGAAAATTTGACCATATGACCTGACTTGTCTCATCATTTAATTTTAGATAAAATCCAACCGGAAATATTCTACAATTTATTTTAACTTATTAAAAAAAATTGGGTTATTCATATCTGTTCATATCAAAAATAAATGGGAATTTGATTGGTTAAATGATACGATGTAAAATTTACAATTTTCCCATTGATAAACAACCAATCTGGTGAAGGATCAAATCTTATATAAAGGGATTTGAGTGAAATGTACACAGTTATAAAGTATGAAATTATGGAATATTGTTCTATATGAATGTAAGTTGAAGATGTTTCAAGGTTTATGTCGGGATATTTGTTCATTTTCCTTAACTGTTTGTCCATTATTATGGTCTTTCTGTGAGTATACACAGGTTGAAAGTAAATTCTAAACTGATAACCTCAGACCTAAATAAGGAAATCAAAGATTTGTTGAGAAGAGGTTAACATGCATGTATTTTAATTTGTGTGTGGTGACTAGCAGTGGAATCCAGGATGTACCTTGCGTCCTATTCGGGACTCGTCATCTAGATATACCTGCACACGGCAGTGAGCGCTGATGTTCCCACCAAGGCTCGAACCCAGTGCCCATAGTTTTGTTGACTTCAGTTTCAAGCTGTACAGTTGTATTGACATTAAGGTAGCAGTAATAATAGTTTCCCAATAATTCGTTTATTAGATATATTACACAGACAATGAAACAGTATTATTATTTACTGGATGATGTTTCGAAGAAAATTTATTGTTTATAATCATTTCATCAATTATAATCAAATGATTTAGAAACTTGAGTTTTACAGTTTTCTTCATTCTTTCCTATTTGTCATAGAAGTAGTAGAATTTCTCAGATATCTGGTTGTACTCGTGTTGATTCACTCCTATTACACGTGTTTGCCTTCGATGTGATAAATATAGCTTCCGTTATCAATCTCTCCCTCCACCCTGCTGTTACATTAGATTTTAAGACTGTCATCTTATCATATCCTTTTGTATGGTTGTATGTAATTGCACGTAGTTAGCCGTATAGCTGAACTATTCTCCAGATTTCTTATCTTAGTTGGGTCAATCAATCTAGATTTTGTTAGGTTTTTATCCTCGGCTAGTCTGACTGACTCCGAACTACTACTTTGATGAATGTATTTGACCTGACAATCATTTCAGGTTATTAGATAAACTAAATCTCTTTGTCTAATTTGCTCCACATGATCCTTTAACTGACGAAGCTTATTTCTAGTTGAGTTTGTGGGTTTGAATGCTACTTTTATTCCTACATTGTTAAGAACTCTCCGTAAGCTGATTTCCGAGGTTTCTTCTTTGTATGGAATTACTACTGATGATTTAGATTCCTTATTGTTGGTGTTGTCATTATCTTGCGCATGTTTGACATGCATGTCATCATTAATATTATTATTATCACTATCACTACTATCATTATTTATTTTATTTTTATATTTACATTTCCCTACATACTTTCTGACTAATTTATCAGGATAATTATTAAGTTTCAAAGCTTCTTTTAAATGCCTCACTTACTGTCTTAGATTCGCCTTAGTACTACTCAGATTTTATGCCCTATTATTTCAACATTTCACCAATCCTATTTTCACTGACATCGGGAGGGATGATCGGAAGTCCAAATATCTGTTTGAATGCATGGGTTTCCTGTAAACACTAGTAGTTAACTTCCCATCTCCTTTCCTTGTTACGCCATAATCTAACAATGGAAGTTCCCCTTCCTGACTTTCCAATTCATAAGTGAATTGAAATGCCTCCACCTTTGAGTTATTGTGTTCCAAAAAACCTATCTATATCCTGTGTTTTAAGTACAGTGAATGTATCATCTACATACCTCCACCATACTTTATGAGTGAGGTTGAACGTTTCAGTCACTATTTTTTTCCACCTATGCATGAATATATCTTCCACAACTGGGGATATTGGTCACCCCATGGAAACTCCCTCAATTTGTTTGTTCATATTCGCCTGGAATTTAAATACGGTGGAAGTCAGGCATAGCTGCACTCCCAACATTATGTCCCAAAGTGGCACTTTTATCCTAAGTTGACGGATTTCTATCTGTTTATTTCCTGTGTTCTAAATGTACGGTGTAGGTGTTCATCTACATACCTCCATCATACTTTTGAGGTAGGACTGAACGTTTTATTCGCTCAATTTTCCTACCCATCCAGATATATTATTAATAATAGATTTATTCTAAACAGTGTTTGTGTAGTCTTCAGAACTGTCAACATAGTTTATTCCATGATATTTTCGCTTCGTCCAGAATCTTCAAATAAAATATTAACTCAGAGTAGATTGTATGACACAGTGCTGTCTGACTTGAGAAACGCACGACACTTGGTTGAATGGCAATAACAGAATGTTTGGGAGTACATCGTGAGAGCCAAGCTCACTCAAAAACATGATCTTTATCAAGTTCAATAGGAACTAGTGAATTAGAAAGTTTTACATGTTTTAAATACTCACAGGAGTGAATGTGATACTATAAGAGGTAATATTTCTTCAAATTATATGCAGCAATATATTGATGGAGGTTCCCGGTAGCCAACCGGTAGCTGCTCGCACTGTAATTACTATGTAAGCACGCATCTGATAGAAGTTAATATCCCGAATAACCACTTGAGTAAGGCTATATATATTTATTTAAAGCAATTAGTTTCACTAAAGACAATCACTAAAATTAATTGACCTGAAATGTCCAAAATTTTAATTTTAAAACATGTCCTGAACATTCTGTTCACATAAATATTTATCACGCACATTTATAAAAATGCTAACAGAGTACGAAACGTTAAAAACTGAGTAGCTGTTTGAAGTCAATTCGTGGATGGTGGCTAGCAGTGGAATCCAGCAAAACGCTCATTTAGCCCTATTTGAGACTCATCAGTCAGTGGGTGTATCTGCATTCCCCAGGCAGTGAGTGATAATGTTCACACTGAGGGTCGAACCCAGTTTGCATCGTTTCACAACACGACAAAGCGTTATCCACTTGACCACTTGGGAGACGACAAACATCTCTTGGGCAAAGGGTCTTATTGATTATTTATTTCACTTTTAGTTTTTCCGCCAATTTCTGTGAATTAGATCAAAATGGTCATTTAAAAGTCAAATTAGTCATACAAACGACACTTGGTTTCACCTTGAGAGTAAAATTTTGGGCGTTTATTGTCAAGACAAATAAAAGAGTTCAAATCTATATTTGACTAGAAATAAAACAAATTCAAACAAGTAATCCAAAGGCATCTATTTCCAAGACTGGATGAGCTTGATAACTTCAGCTGCCGTTTTGGACACTTTGGAACATGCTGTTCAACTTCTCTACCTATGTTTCATCATACATAAATATTTGTTAACTGATAGACAGAGTTGGATCTCCTAATATCATCTAAATACTTCAAAGGAGTATAGGAATTATTCGTTTTTGGTTTCTTTCATAAAAGTAGACTTGGTTGCACCTTTGACTCCCCTGAACAGTTAAGATATCGAAGCCTTCTGTCGAAATCAGATATCACCTGACTAATTTTTAGAGATGTTTGGAGCTCCTTCTCTTGAGTGGCTTGCACAGTACAAGTGGGTGTTCAATATGCCTGAACGAACATTTTAATTGATGCTTTGTTTCCTGCTGGAGTGATTTATATATATTATCGCGTCCAATGAGAGCTTCCTGTAGGCACACTGTCTCACAGATGCATCATGTTGACCAGCTATGAGTACGTCTTAAAATGGTGGCGGTATAAAGTTCTTTGCTGTATATGTTCTATGTGTTATCTAGATCTTGCATAATAGCTTTTGGTATTTTACATATAACTATGATAATATTCAAATATTCCTTTCAAAAACAGCGTTTTCTCACCACTCTATTGTGCCACTTAACAGACAGTAAGTATTCAGTATAATTAGACATATATTCTTTGAAATGCCACTTATGTCAACTTTATTCTTATTCGAAACGAATCTTAAGAAAATCTAATTCTGATAGTTTTCACTACGCACACGGACTATATAAATCATTGGGGTATAGACCTATTTCCTAAAATACTTCACAATGACAGCTTGTCATTATTGTTATTATTTCCTTTTCTTCCAAGTGTAGCACAGTTTTTCAACAGCACTTCTCGACTTCGTCCTATTCTCTTTTAGTCTACTTGAGCTGGTCTCAAGACAGCCCATCAGCTCTCATCTCCTTCAGTTTACCCTTAGACACCTAACTCGTCGTTTTCCTTTTTCAGCTTGCCCTTATGGGCCTTGTGCCAGATATCACCCGGTGATATCCTCAGAGACTTTTTCAGATCGCAGAGTTTCTTTTGTTGCAAATTCTTTCTCGTTACCCGATGCTCAGTTTAATGGAGCGAAGTTGACGAAAGTTTAAAGCCTGCAAAAAATGTTTTTCTTCTTGACGCGTCTGTCAATTTTTTTAACCCATATAGGAGAAGTCTTGAAAATTCCAGCTTAAGTTGTTGGTGCTGAGTGCAAAAATATTCCAAAATTGATTTCAGAGTGCTTGTCAATAAAGTGACACTATCAGCTATAGCTGAAACGATTTCTACGCCACTGCGCAAAATAAGAACCTACCGACTTCTAAGAAGAGACAAGATTATGCTTCCAAATATATTTAACCTTATGTACAGCGTACCACACAGAATTTATAATCTCGAAACTGCATTCAGATTTACCATAAATGTTGTGCTTGACTTCAATTTATGCCAAGAAAACATAATCTGATAATATTTTTATTAGATGAAGGATTTCATCATGAGCTGACATCAGTTAGAGAACCACTGGAAAACAGCGTACTACTGAAGAATCCCGGACGAGGACGAAACAGCTGTCCAGTACACCCAGGCTTTCCAGTGGTTATCTAAATGATGTCAGCTCATCATGAAGTCTTCCATCCAATCAAACAAAATCCCTTCAGAGACCAATACTTGAAAATAATTTTATTTTTTGAAACCTCGAATTTATTTTGTTCTCTTTCATAGAGAATATAGCGAGTATTTCAATAAATTTCTGGCACTGATTATTATTTGATTCAATGAAAGATAATAAAATAGCCAGTAAATAAAGTAATAAATTTTCATTACATATCTTGAACACTTTTCATACGGTGAGCAAAGCTACAATGTTCTTTCATTTCCATGAAATATGTACATACTTGAATAAGACATTTAGAAGACAAATTCTGCGAGATGATATCGTCATTTCGTAGTTTCTTTGCAATCGCTTTAAAACGAACATGGTTCACAATAATAAAATAAAATGAAATGCATGACAATTTTTTTTGTATTCCTTCAAGTTTTCAGTGGAACATAGAGCTTCAAGCTAGAGGCTTGATGCTCTATTAGCAGTGATGTTTATTTTTAGGGAACATGGGTTGCTTGCCCCATACCCAACCTTCCCTCTTTACGAGTTTTATAACTGGCTTAGCGACGTGAAGGAGTGAGTGGCCGGCGAGCATTCAGGCGCTGTGCCTGACAATTACTCAGTTATATAAAACAAAAGTACATCCTAATGACCAATTTTATTTAAATAGGTCAAATGGTCCCCGGTAAGCGATATTAATTGAAGTCTATGGTTTTTTGTACACATAGTTTCAAGGTGTATGTGATTAATCCAAAGTGCTTCCATCACCTTTAATAATCAGCCTTGAATTAGAGTTATGCGAAATATTTGTGAAGCAGTCATTACTATTGATTTTGTGACCTGATAATAATAAGTGCTTTACAATGGATCCTGGACTGCTGGATTTCAATTCAGATTAATTGTATTGGGATTTTCTATATGTCTTAATAATCATTTTGGAACATGTTCTTTTCGACGACGCTGGAAAATTCTATCGGTTCTATTTATATAAGTGTCACCGCGACCGAAGGTGAACTTGTAGGTACAGTTTGCTGTAGACTCCAGAGAATTTCGTCCTTTAATCGTAGGTGTAGGTACAGGAATCAAAAATGTTTGAGATGTTAGGGAATGAGATGCTGCATAGAATGTGCGCTTGATGGCTGACCAAAGTATCTGAGCTAGCTGTGAACTGCATAGTTTGATCACCCTTGAATGGTAGGTTAATAAAGATATCTTTTGTTTGTCTTTTCAAGATCTGGTCTATCCTTAATGTGACAACTATAGGGCGACTGTAGACAGACTACGAAATCATATCACCTCGCGAAATTTCGCTTTTGAAAGTTTTATTCAAAATTATCAAAGGGACTAATTGTTTTAAATGTGTATTTACAGCGTTATTCAGAATAAAACTAGAGTGAACAACTGTCGGTGGCACCGCAATTAGGACGCTCGCCGACCATGCACATGGTCCGCGGTTCAATTTCCAGCCGACGCACTCCCGATATCAGTGGTCGGCCTGCAAAATTTGGGCCACCGATATCACATGCTGAAAATGTCATAATTGTATCAAAAATACTGTGTGGAGTCAAGCTATAATAAAATATGAAAAATATAATATACATACCTCTTCAGGCTCTACAATTATAAATCCATTAATTTACTTTAGGCCTAAAATGGCCAGACAGCAAGTAAAAGGCAAATAAGAATCAAATCAGAAATGCGTATTTTGGAACAATAGTCAGTTTTTAATATTTATGGTCAATGAGAACATGAGATAAAATGAGATGAAATAATTTAATGATGTTTCGAGGGTGAGTTTAACCAGTGGTGTGTGAGACAATACGAATGCTACAAAAAATTAACCAACGAATGGAGTGAATTATACATAAGTTCAAGGTTGAAAATAACGACAATAATAATGATGATGTGGCGCAAACTTAAAAGAACTACTCAATAATAATGAGTTTAGTGAGGTGAAATGAACAGGATTTTATAAATAAAATAGCAATTTAGAACAATTTAGAAAAGCATTACTTAAACCTAAGCTAATAGAAATCATATGAAAGGTCAGAGAGGTCAGAAATGAACGTTTTTCAATGAAACAAAGGAGTAGAAGAAGAAGAAAAGAAAACAATTGTGATAGGAAACTAAAGTGCAAAGATTTATGGAAGATTTGTCGGCCTTATTGTAGGTCAAGGTAAAAATAGCGATTGAACATATTAATTCTGTATACAAACAGTCGGCCTTCTGGTATTGATTACAACCGCCTCAGCCACTGGTAGAAGACGTGATCGAGCTCCTCTAGATAGATTAGCAGGAACGCAGTAAACAACTGAGAGTACCTGCTCAGGTTTCATCGAATGTCTAATATCTACCAAGCGGGCTAAGAATGCAATACTAACGCACATCGTTACCCCTTTACTCGACCGTAAACGTACATGCTCACGTGCGTGCATAGATAAAGCTCAGTGAGTGTACAGCCAATGCAACTAGCTCCAAATGAGTAAGTGAAATCATAGATACACATTGATGAAGCCATCTTTGGTAATTTATCCTTGACTCGTTGTGTGAGTACTGGTTTGGTTGAGAAGCTGAGTACCAGTCTAGCTGCTGGAAATATTCTCTCTACTGCTCTATTAAGTCGACATTTTAGAATGCTAGCTGTGATTTCCGCTGCGTAACTTAACTTAAGATTCAAAGGTTCTTTTTTCTACGGTATCCATCATTACCCTATCTATAGGTCTCGGTATATACTTTTTATAAAGCTCTCAGGATACCTAGACATATTAAAAAAATTATATTTGTAAAATCTCAGCAAGATTGAAATGAGTAATTCCAACATTTCGTTCGGCTAGCTGGTCCGAACTTCTTCAGGGAAATTAGTCAAAATCAACATAACAGAGGTTTATATATAAAACGAACATCACTTGTTTTTAAAAACTTTGTCCAATCATGAGTCATTCAACAAGTATAATAAACAAAACTTTATGAGCTGTGATCAAAATTTGACCTCGGAATTACAAATATTGATCTACCTTTGTTAAACACTTTAAACAGAGTGTGTAGGTGTGTGTGGGCAAACAGTTGTAAAACATTTCTTAACGTTTCCATTTTCTTGTAGTGTAAGCTTCAGTTCACACATTTCTTCCTTAATGCATTCCTCTGAATATATGCGTTTTATACTACAGCTAAGAAACTTAACTAAGTTTCTTTTGTACTGAATCGGTGCGAAGCTATGGAAATGGGTGTACTGACCCGTCCAAGTTTTCTTTCTAAATAGTTTCCTTTGTAGATACCCGTCTGTCTTCATGGTAAGGAGGACGTCTAGGAAAGGTAAACTGTTATTTTCTTCTTCCTCACATATCAACTGTGAAGAGCTTAGTGAACACTATTAACAGAATTCAGAAGCTCTTTTTTATTAAGATTTCTATCACAAACGATGAAAGCAACATCTACGTATCTACAATAATAGTCAAGCTCCTTAACTGTGTCTTTGAAGTGACTATTTTCGAGCTTTGTCAGGAAAACATCCGCTAGCTTAGGGTACAGAGGGGATCCCATGGCAGTTTCGAACAATGGGACGTTGGTAAATAATGATGCTACATCCAGTGATATCACTTTCTTTCTCTTTACATTCAGGCTTTTGGCAGTTTCTATAAAGCTAAATAAGTCTTTTACTCTGAATTTCGGTAGTTTACGATGTTAACTGAATGATAGGCAGACTGACACATATCTAGGTTAGGATATAATGGTGTTACAGGCTTGTGGACTTTCAGTAAACCATAAAGTCATGATGTGTACGTGTCCGAGGGTTTCAATTCATCGAGCGTACACTTAGGAATCAGATTTCTCTCAACTGGTGATTTTAGTTTCTTTGACATCTGGCGTTAAGTTGACTGAGCTGTGTCTTTACAACTATTCAGGTTTTGAAATTTCTTTTGTTCACTTAGAATGTGATTCATTTGGTTTATATAATCACTCTTATTCACGATGAGGCATTTAATTCTAATCTGCTTTTACTGGCTACTGTATGCTTATTGATATAAGTATGGAACTTGGACAATGTGATGGTAGAGTATAACTCCATTATGGATAAGATTTTATTTTGAAAAATCACACAGTGTTGTACAGTAATATTAACTGATGACCACGTTTCGAGCACATACTATTGCTCATAATCATAACAATTTGATTATGATAGAAACCAAATAACCTCACAATGAACGCTTAGTATAATTTCCAGTCACAGGATTTCATAATAAGCTAGCACCGGTTATAGATCCATTGGAAATCCCAGCAGTACTGGTGGGTGTTTCGTCCTAGTATTTAACTCTTTGTCAGTAGGCACCCACCAGGATTATCTAGTGAAAAGTACAGCTCGTAGACTAATCAACCTCTGAAACCCTTTCCAAATGCCCATGAATTTCAGTTCTGACAATTAGCCATGAAGCGTGACCACTAGCCAGTATCATTACTGGCGAGTATTTGTCCTCGCACCCAACCTGCTGTAATCCACTCGTCATGGCTTTCCACTAGTTCACATCTCACAGAAGAAATGTGATCAGTTGACGTCACGGGTGCGTTGTAACTAATAGTTATAAGCCAGGATGAGACAGTAGTCAGGTATTATCTTGTTTTCATCGGTTCTATAACTAGTGATGTAGCTTAAAAATGAAAATTAAGTTTTATTTGAATTGGTTCTCAACAAACAAACATGCTAAATTATTACTACTATTATTTTTCCCATTGGATGTCGAGTAGAAAATACGGCTTCAGCAGAGCACAGACATTTCACTCCGTTCTCTACAAACCTTATCAACAGGCTCTATCAACACCTCCTCCTCACACGATCTCCTTCATATTAACTATTGATGAAGGTCTGTTTTAGCCTGTTGGAAATGCGTAACGTGAACCCTCTAGTATACCAGTAGAGTGTATATGAAGGCGTCAATCCAGTCGCTAGTGAAACTTTAAAACACAAAAGAGATAGGTAAATAAATGAGGTTACAAAATCTTCACTTTATGTTTGTGGCACTGCAACAGGAGAAGATGAGTGACTTATTTAAGAGATGCTTATTCGCATTTTGGAATCTCTATATAGCCAAATCGTGTACATCTTACCTTCAGATCACCATTTGCACTAAGATTCCATGTTGTGGTGCTTCTGGCCTTTATATTGTGTTTCTTACACATTTCCTATGTGTCTTCGCAATCCTATGTCATCTCCTTTCTCTGCCATCAAATCTATCATCCTGCTGTTTGTATATACTACTGATTGATGTTATCAGTAGCACACGTCACAACACTTTTGTCCAGTAAGTGAACCTATAGAATTCTTTCAATTTTATAAGATAGGAATGTATTTCCAACTATAAATAGATTTAATAGGCCATTGATGGATGATTGCCCATTGCTTTCACCTTCTACTTTGAAGGTTTGGGATCCAACACCTACGCGCATTCTGACGAAGAGACCAGGACGAGAACGAAACAGCTGCTTGATATCATCTGTTTTCCACAGTTCTCTGAATGAAATCGGTTGAAAACCTTTTTTCCATTTCATTCAAATCCTTGCTAATGGAAATTAGAAATTAAATTTTTTAAAGAATTGGTACAGTCCATGTACAATTTTAGAATTATTTCTGTTCATGAAAGCTTTAGAAATACTGTTCTCTTGAATTATTTGAGAAGTTTATTACAAGAACTCATAATAAATTATTAATTTCGTGAAGGTGAATACACTTCAGTGAGGTCCCTTGGGGTGTACTAATGAAGAGTAGCGAATCAGTACGAAATAGCTCTTCAGTACTAATTTTATTTCAAATATGTTCTATAAGTGATAAAGAAGCTTCTTAATAAAAAGTAAACTGCATGATAACAAACCAACACTTGAAATAGTTATAATTTTTCCTAAGTGGGTTTCAAGTCGAACATAGGGAGTGCTTCAGCTGAATATATCCATTTCACTATGATCCCCACAGTCCTATTATTATTATTATGGATTCACAAACGCCCATGAACTTTCACTTCATCTACATATGATCTCCTCCTTATCAGACTACGATTTAAGTCAAACAGGTCGCCTCATACCTAGGTTCCACTCTAGCGATGGCCTGGTGCGAGATGCTACTCAATGATCCGCTTGGTGAATGACCAGTCCATCTTAATTTGATTCTGTACATTTTTTGAGCTAAACAGATCTTGGTTGTTACGTCGCCAGGCTTTTTTGTCGGTAATCTCTTCTGCTTAGCCATCTGTTCTTCAGAATACAATAAATGAAAGTGTGTAGCTTGCCTGAAACACCTTTCTTGACGCGCATAGTTAACGACCCTATGTGAAGTGGTCAGTCAAACCTGAACAGAGGTTTTGTAAGAAGAATAAATGTAAAAAATGAACTTTACTTGACACGTTTTAGTAGGTTAAGTGACGTTTTCAAGTTGCATGTTTTTCATAGCAAGTTAGAGAGGCAGCCGAAACTACCAAAAACCAGGGAAATAAATCCAAGATAACTGCGAAAATAAATCCATTTTAGTGCCGTATTCATGTATGCTTGTACATAAGTAGTTTTCTTCTACAACTCCATGAATAATTGAAATCTAATATTTAAATGTTTCTATAGTTGGTTTGTAAGGATTAGTTTTGTTTTTACGAGTTGATCACGGATTGATATCCATAACGGAGAACAATTGAAAACCCTCACCAGAGTACTGGGAATCATCGGTGATACGCACCCACTACAGGGGTTCGAAACCAAGACCTTCCGGTTACAAGGCAAGTTTGTATACATTCGGCCACTGGGACTCGATTCAGTGACCAGTTCATCAATTCCAACTTCTACCAATTCATGATTTAACACCACCACCAACCGATGTCATCGACGGGACATCCATCCTCACACTTTACTGTATGGACCTCACTGGTCACGACTTCTCACTAGAACTCCAGGAAACTCCGTCCTGTAGCAAGTCAGTAACGATCATCAGAATAATTTACTATGCTTGAAACGACTTATGTTCGAACCCCAGTGGGTGCGTACTGCCGATGGTTCCCGCAAAACTAGGATGAAATAGTTGTCTAGTTCTCAGGTGCTGGTTTCCAATGGTTCTCTGTTATGGATATAAATCCGCCATCAACTCGTAGAAATAAAATAAATTATACTGCAACTTAAAATGAAATTTCTTTGCGTAGCTGTGATGTATTGACAGTTCATTTATGTAGCTGAGGAAATCTGAAAAATCAGTCCATTTCTGAGGTCAATTCGGTTTCAGCTGGTAAGCACCACTGTTTAAGGACTTTTTTTCCATATACACCTACACCAAACGATGTCATGCACCATTCTGTACGGTGATAACTTGTCTTTTTCGAGGTATTTCAGTTATTTTTGCACTGAAGCAAAATACAACGGTTTATTTTTTAGTCGGCAGAAGACATCGAATGAACGTTCGACTTGATTGCATTCTTACTTCACCTGAAAAACAACTACCTATTCAATTTCCCCATGAATACACTTTATATATAATGAGGTTGAAAAAAAACTCAGCAAAGTAATGTGAAATCATGTGTGTTTTCGCCAGAGAACATTTAAACAAATTTGTTACACCCTACTTCAAGACAAAAAAAGTCATATTGTTACGTAAACCACTAGGAAAAAGGGATTAAGTTATTATGCTAGCCTGCTAATATTTCCCCATGGGAATTGATAGAATACAAAAGAAGTTGAAGGATATGTAGGGATTATTTGTTAGACAAACTAATATCTCTTTCGAAAAGACAAACATCATTCTTTTATTCGATTCTTTGATTACGTAACATATTATCATGCCACTTTTCAACTTTTAAGTCAACTAATTATTGTAAAGTAAACAAAAGCATCTTCATGCATTTAATCTGATATGAAAAAGGTTCAGGTTGACAAGAGCTAATGGCATGAAAAAGAAGAAAGGAAACAGATGACGTCATTCAATCGTATTGAGCAGATCCATCTGAGATTTATTTCTTGCCGTAAGTATCCCCTTAGATAAACAAAGAGAAAGTTAAAATGGCGGAAATTTAGCAGTCACACCTTAAAGAACAAACGTCTGACGCAGTAGTTCATTCGACAACCAAAAGTTATTTGCTTCATATTCACCTGTGATTTGTTAAAGGCATTAAAGCATTGAAACCTAAATGAAAAAAACACACATAAATCACTAATGTAGTACCACAGAAAATGGAAAGTGAAATTCAAACATTTGAATGAACATTTCCTTCACTTTGGGTAAGAATAACTTTCATACTTTAATGTAATTAAATGCGAATTGATCAAGGTTTATTTTCAGTTAGAGGAACATTAAAAACCCGCAGGGAGTACTGGACAGCTGTTTCATCCTAGTTTGGGAATCACTGGCATTACGCACACACTGCGGTGTGAACCCAGCACCTTCTGGTTACAAGGCAATCTCGTATACCACTGGTTGGGGTTGCGCTAAATCACGAATTGGTAGAAGTAAGAATTTCTGAGCCACTGAATCGGGTTCCAGTGGCTGAATGATATACGAATTTGCCTTGTAAGCGGAAGGTCCTGAGTTCGAACATCTGTAGTGGATGCGTACTGGCTATGATTCGCAAACAAGGATGAAACAGCTGTGCAGTACTCCAAGCTGGTTTTCAATGGTTCTCTAGATGATATCAATCCGTAATGAACTCGTAAAAACAAAACTAACCCTTACAAACCAAACTATAGAAAACATTTAAATGCGTTGGCTATCGTAGGGTTTTAATGAAGACACTGAGACATTTAACGTGTCTGGCGATGCAAAGAAAATCAAGTAATTCCTCTCAGTTTAACCGATAGTATAAGTAAACCAAACTCGGAATGACAAAGCCTGGAGAGTGTATACGTTAAAATGGTGTTGAAATCCGTTGGTTTGATTCGTTTCAGAAGACCACTATATTAATCTTTATCGAAAACCAACTCTCTCTCATACATTTTTGTACATATTAGAAATTTTTCGAATCGGGCATGTTAAAGTGACTTAAGATTTCAGCCATGATTTTAGGCTGGTAGTCTGATAAGTTTTAGTAATTGAAATATATTCATGAAAAACACGCAATTATTCTCTCTTATCTCTGAAAAATTTTAAAATATCTTTTTTAGAAAAAAAATGAAAAATAAGGGAAACTCTGGTTGCAGCATTTTTAGGACAGAGTTCATTAATCTTTCGGTGTCGCTAAATTAAAATGTAAAAGTTGAAAATTATGCATAAGATTCACTAGTGCTGCAATACAAGTTCAATCGAGCAGTTTAGTTTATTCAATACAATTTGAGATTTCGAATAATTGTGATCAAGATTTAACCGAATAGCTTCAATAAAACGGTTCGCCAAGTAAGAAGTAGACATTTGTGAAAAACTATATTTGTAAAATCTCAGCGAAATTGAAATTACTAAGTCCAGTGTTTCGTTCCGCAAACTGGTCCAAACTTCTTCAGGGAAATTAATCAAAATTAACATTACAGAGGTGAAACAGGGGTTAGGACGCTCACCGACCATGCACATGGTCTGGGGTTCGATCCCCTGCCGACGCACACCCAATATCAATGGTCTACCTGGGAAATTTGGGCTACCGAAGTCACATGCCGAAAATTCTATACTTGTATCAAAAAATACTGTGTCGAGTCAAGCTATCAGAAATCGCATTTACACATAATTATTTTTCTGTGTATGTACATGCGGTTTGTAAAGTGTAGATAATTAATCAGGTAATACAAGAATGATCTAATATAGAAACAAGATTAATTAGACAGCAACTAAAGTAAGATTGAGTTAGTAAGTTAGATGACGTAATATAATTGACTGAAATGTCATGACATAGGTCAGAGTAGCAACAGAGGTAATTACAGGTAGATACTAAGGAGAGGTGGGGTAGAGAATAATGCACTTTAAATTAGGACCAAAATTGAGCTAATATATTGGATGGTGTAACATAAATGACTCGAAATTGAGCGTTGTTCAAGTCAGTAACAATGGTAGTGAGGTGTACAAATTAAATAAGTTGGAGGTAGTGAACAAGAAGGTTGAATATGTGAAATATTACAATTGTAAAGACAAAATAATACTAATGAAGAGACAGAAAGAAAGAAATAGAATTTACCTGTCGGGTATTAGGACAGATTACGTCCATTGCAAGTGTATTGATTGAACGGACTTCTTCTGTATGCAGAGTTCAGGACTTAGCTAGTGAATTGCCATTGCTTCTGCAGTTTCAAGAAGTTTGTTTTGTACACTTTTAAGAAGACTGTTTCGTATTCTGTAGACGACTTTGAAGTATGTTCGGGGTGTCATTGATATAAGAATAAAACTTGGGCACTGTGGTAGAGTGTAATTCCATTATGGGTAAATTTTTATTTTGATAGAGTCTCACAGTGTTATACAGTAATATTTACTGATGACGTTTCGAGCACAAACTATTGCTCATAATCATATCAAGTTACTCACACAACTTCTTTCCTTCATTTATATACATGTGTGGAATCGACTAGATATTGGATTAAAATTCAATATGAGATAATGTACATTCAGAAATAATAGTACGAGTGTTATTAATCCATTGCAATTAGATGGGAAATACGACGAGTGTTTTTATAGTCATAATAAGTTGATTGTTAGAATGTTATGATGTGCTTGAATGGAAATAGAATTTTAAGACTATTTATCATCTTCTTCTGATTTGACTGTCGGCAATAATATCTTCCATATTTCTGGTATTTGCATTGAGTCACTTCTGTTGCATGTGTTGGGTGTAGATTCGATGAACAAAGATTCAGTAATCAACCTCTCTCTCCACCTACCTAGATTACTTTTTAGAATTTTAACCCTCTCCCACCCTATTGTGTGGTTGTGTGTTAATGCATGCATTGCGATTGCCGAGCTTTTTTCTAAATTACTTATCTTCTCTGGGTCAACCATTCTTATCTTAGCTAAATTCTTATGTTCTGACAATCTGACTACCCCTGACCTACTAGTTTGACCTATGTAGTTGACCTCACAGTCATTGCAGGGTATTTTGTAAATTATATTATTTTGTCTAATTGGGTCCACTGGGTCCTTTAACCTACAGAGCTTGTCCCTGAGTGAGTTTGTAGGTTTAAATGCCACCCTAATTCCTGCTTTATTTAGAATCCTACGTAGGGTCTCAGATGTCCCTTCTTTATATGGTATAACTGTAGATGACTTATATTCTCTCTTATTTATTTTATTACTACTAGTTTCACAATTCTTTTTATTTTTCTTTTGGCGTTTTTCAATCTTCCTAATGAATTTTAGAGGATAGTTATTTAAAACCAACGCCTCTTCTATCTGTTTTATTTCATCATTAAGGTCTTTTTTTGTGCTACTTAGTACCATTGCTCGGTTTGTTAAACATTTAACTAAGCCTGCCTTAACAGTTACAGGATGAGATGAATTAAAGTCTAAATATCTATTAGAATGCGTTGGTTTTCTATAAACACTAGTTTGTAGTTTGCCTTCTTCTATTCGGGGTGTAGCTTGATGTCCGGAATCTATCAGATGTTCTAAGATAGAGCTGCTGGTAAGTGTTTTCACCTCACCCAAGACTCATCGACAGTACGCTCCCATTGGAGTTCTAACCCAGAACCCTCCAGTTACGTAATAACCCGCTAGTAACTTGTTGCCTGAAGTTCCAGTATGAAGTCTTGGCCAGTGGGATCTAAGTAGTTAGGATTCAAGACAAATACTCGCCGATGACATTGACTAACCACTGAGTCATGTTTCAGCATATGAATTGTCTACGAGGATTCCTTATAACCGGAAGGCCTTGCATTCGAGACTAGGTGGGTGTGTTCTTTCGATGAGTGCAAACTAGGAGGAAACAGCCCTCCAGTACTTCTAGCTGGTTATTAATGGTTTTTTAGGTAATATCAATCGGTGGTCTACTTTGAAATACAATTTAAATATTTTAAGTTGAAATTCTTCAATGTAGTCGACGAAGATTAACCTAATTATCTTGAGACGAGTAATGCTTATTTCATCTAATAATTTCTGAAGCTATTTCAATATACTGTTATGATAATCAGACCAAATGGAGGGGCTGAAGGATAATGCTGCTATAATGCACAACTCAAAGTGAAATGAAAATGAGTTTCAGTCAGACATTTGTCAACATATCTTCTGAATAACCAATCTGGAGGTATATACAGTAACAAAATCCATTCACCATAATGGCTTTTTTATTCGTCCGGAGAAGTGCAGTTTAATTTACTGCAAAACCATTATTATAGGTAATATTCTCTGCAGAGGTCTTCAACAACACTTCTCCTCTGAAGCCTGGTGTATGAGACCCGTTTAAGCTGGTTTCATCATTCCTCATAAGCCTTCATCCGCCTTCAGCACACGACCTCCACCGTATCACCCTCAGATGGCCTCTCTTTTGTTTGCCAGTCAGATTCCAGTCTTCATTTGCTTGTGTTCGAACTGGAACGAGAGGGTTCAAGCTGTTACTTTCCAAGTAAAAATAGTGTAGAGCTTTTGTTTCCACGAGGTCGGTTTGCTAGCCTCACATCTAATCTTCTGTCTACAGTGTTGACCAATAAACTAGGCGAAGTTTCTGAGTGTGCAGTCTGATAATCGGACCAGGATCATATACGTGGTTGGTGAGCATTCTTCATTGAGCCGTT
Organism: Trichobilharzia szidati; assembly: GCA_944472155.2. Classification (NCBI taxonomy): domain Eukaryota; kingdom Metazoa; phylum Platyhelminthes; class Trematoda; order Strigeidida; family Schistosomatidae; genus Trichobilharzia; species Trichobilharzia szidati. The sequence continues at coordinate 64,441,529 of OX235277.1, read as the reverse complement.
GATTATATGACTCAGTGAGATTTGCAGTAACTAACTAAGTACTTACGTTACACACTAATGTTGTTTGAGTGCTAGAGGAAATCGGTCGGTCAACGTTAACTCTAAATATACGAAGATGATTCACATTTACTGGTACAAAGTCTTACAGACGGCCTTGTTTACAGCACTCACTAAATCATAATTTTAAAACACTATAACGTCCACCGATGTCCTTCTTAATGAAATGAAACTCTGTGTCAGGGACGACTACCCCCCCCCCCATGGATTATTCAAAAAAGGTTGAATATTACTGTTGTTGGCTGTCTTCTTTGTCTGTTATACAAACACTGAGTAACTGATTCACAGAAGTTGTAGGCGATACCGTGGAACGAAATTCCACATTCTAGATTATTTCTAAGCAATGCTGTTTTCTCAACAGTCATCTAAAATTACTGATTAGAGTATATAATCATTCCGTCCTTGTTATTCACATTCACTATTTTTGAATTCAAATTAATAAAAATAAAATTTCAAGTATGTTTATGCAGACAGAGATATTTTTAAAACGTTATGAAATCCCCCTATCGTTTCGTTTATTTTTATTTAAATAAAACGCCTCTTTAAAATTGTTTTTGAAGTTTTGCGAATAACTGAATGACTAAATATTCCTGAGAGGTGGAAATTTTCTAAATAGCAAAGATACATTTTTCTTTTTGTAGAAAGTTTATTGTATATTTTCCCATGAAGTACTTACGTCAGTCCACACCTGCCCTAAACTATCGCTTTCTTTTGCTGAAAATACATTGGTTTCTCAAAGTACTATTCACAACAAACTCGTAGTCAATCCCATCTTTTACTTTTTATCTCAGTATTGTTTTTATCTCTGTGTTCTAAGACTTTTTCCCAAAAATAGTAAAAGTACCCAGCTGAACTTAAACTTCAGGCGTCCAACAGGTGTTACTGCACCGACGACCTTAAGGTGCTGAGTTAGTGTGAGACCAATCAATTTGGTAAATACCAGCATACCTACGAGAAAATGTTGAGTGAGGTTTCATGGCACTAAGCAGGCTACTATTATGATTATTATTGTTCCCTTTAGTACTTAGAGGAACAGAGAGCTTCAGCCGCGCGTCTCCATTGGGTTTGGTTCTCTGCCAGCGTCTTCACCTGGCTCCACGACTGCCCACGTGGTTTCATCTCTTCGTCATATGATCTCCTCCATGTCACCCTGGCACTTGCTACCAACTTACCGCTTCCTGTTTGGGTTCCACTCGACAGCCTGTCTTGTGATGTCACTTGATAATGGTTTGTTTTTTCAGAGTATGGCCAGTCTAGGAGTTCACAAAGCAAGATACCTAATTAGTTTAAGGTTATGTTTAGGGAAGTGACAGATTAGGATTAGGTTTGTCTAACTGAGGTGATATTTCGGTTGGTCGGGTACAAATTAGAGTTCGGTGTTGATTTGGAGACGAAATTTACTTTTGAGTGTATCTTTAGTTTGTTCATACCTTTTGATTATCTTAAGTTAAACTATGCTAAAATCTGGTCGAGTCTCGTACATACAACTTCAATTCAACTTATATATAAAAAAATAGAAGCAGTGGTTCTTTTTTTCCTGACCCCGTGGGTCAAACATACTATCAGTTCTAGATAAATTATTTTGTTATGCGTTAGGTGGATAAAATTCATGTTAACACCATATTTTATATGATTATTTTAGAAATAGGATTATGACAAATAAACTTTGTGTTATTATGAATGATAATAACGAGTTTTGTGAGAAAAGTTCGGTAGTGCTTTTGACATATAATGGGCTCACAGAGTTCAAATAAATAAGTTATGTTCAGGTAGTACGCACTCACTGGGGTTCGAAACCAGGACCTTCCGGTCGCAAGGCAAGCTGGTTCAGCATTCAGCCACTGGGACCGCATTCATTGGCTCACGAACTCTTACTTCTACCAATGTGTGATTTAGCGTGACCCCAACCAATGTCGTAGGTGGGATCTCCATCCTCACAAGTGACATCTGGTAGAAGTTAGAATTCATGAGCCATTGAATCGGGTCCCAGTGGCTCAGTGGTATACGAGCTTGCCTTGTAACCGGAAGGTCCTGGGTTCGAATCCCATTGGGCGGGTACTGCCGATGATTCCCAAAATACCAGGATGAAACAGCTGTCCTGTACTTCCTGGTTTTCAATGGTTCTCTAACTGATATCAATCCATGATCAACTCGTAAAACAAAAAGCAAAACAAACCTTTACAAATCAAACTATAGAAAATATTCAGGTAAGCCCTTGAATTTACTGATTTCGTCAGAACTCATTAGTCGCACATAATGAATCTAATTCATGGATGGTATTTCCATCAATACTTTGACCGAGTTCTCATATATGTTCTTGATACCTATATATTTCAATTTATACTGTCTACTCACTGACGGAACTAATACGTTTCAATGATAATCCACAGCAAATATATTTAGAAAATTTTACGCATTTTAGGTAGATGTAAGTGAACTAAAATGTTTAGTTACTTCACACTATCATGGGTGACATGGATTCATCCACAGGAGGTATTAATGAATATGAGAAATTCAGGTGATAATGTAATACAGGCGTTCATGAAGCAAAAGATCTAGCGTGAAGAACAAAACATTGGCTTTTTACACTTACAGCACCTCAGTTGTTTGTCTACAATTTTCAGACTCGAAACTGTGGATTCGATGACGACTCATGTAGCCAGTCAAACAAAACCCTTTATTCAGAAAACTCGAAGATGGAAATAGAGACATTGTAAATACGTTGAGGAGATTTTAAGTGACCTTACACATCAGGCTATGGCATGTAGCCTGAATAAGAACCGACAGTTTGGGTACTCGATGGTGAATTATAAGATATGCTGTGAACAGAAGATTAATACTTGTGTTCACTGGTGGAGCCGTTTATAAGTGATAACAGAGAACGGCATCCCACATAGATGTGTCGGTGAGACCTGATGGTCCACTAGGAAAACATGAAACCTACATAGATAATAATCTTTGTCTTATCTTATCGTTTCTGTAAGTTCAGTCTGTGTGTAAAGAAGCATAGTATGTGATACTTCCTGAACGTGGACTATCCAGTTTCATTCACAATGTCTATTGTAAAAAAACATTCTTATTTCCTCGAGTGTACTTCATTTGTTATCTGAATGTCTGAAATTATTTACGCTTCAACGCACTTTTAATTTTCTTCAACAAATTACCAGAAGAAAAAAAACTTGTGAACAAGTGGAAAAGTGTCTGAGTAGCTCCACTTGTTTTCTCCACTTGTTAGTGAAAATTTAGATATGAATAAATTTATTTGCTTGAGATCATTTCCTTGGGATTAATTTTTTTTGTTGAAACTCAAATAATTTTAAATTCATTATAAAACTGAGTGTGAAAGTCTACATTCATTTGAATGATTATTTGACACAACATAATTCATAGACATGAAATAACTCGAAATTTATTGTTTATATTAGGAATTTTCTTTTCTTTTGCGCCATTAGGGGTGCCAACACTAATAAAAAGCTACGGTATTACACTGCAGTATTCCAATTAACTTTCATCGAATAAGATAAACGGATAAGGTTATATTATTTTGCCCAGTTTATGTCAAACGCCAGACTTTAAGAACTAATGAATCTACTTCAAAGTTTTCATGAAAAATATTATTTCCTTTTGGTTCCAAGTGCAACCTTCAGAAGCATACTGCAGTTTAACTCTGTTCTTTTCAGTCTTCTTGATTGCTCATGAGCCCTCATCTCCTTCTCTCACAACTTCCTCGGTGTCATTCTTGGACTGTCACTTTCCTGTTTCTAATTTGGCTCATACTCGACGGCTTGGTCTGTTATATCTATTCTAGGTATCCGCAGTATTCATCACATCCGTCTCCATTCCCTTCTGAATATTTGTTTGGCAAGAGGTTGTTGCCTGGGTCACAACCTGGCAGAGTTACTCATTTCGTATCCTTTTCAGCCGCCGATCAGACTTGCAATGTCAGTCGAAGACTAATGATGGTTAGGATTTGAAGTAGCTTGTTGAAAATGCTTTTCGTCCTCCATGCTCCATGAAATCAAGGACTGATTTTACACTACAGTTGAAGAACCATATCTTGTTTTCTTTGCTTAGTGTAATCGATTTCCATAATTATTTCAGTGTGGTGAAGGTCAATCTTGCTTTTTCTATCCTGTCTACCATTGACATCCTCATCGGTGATAACTGTTGTGAAAAAGATGTCACCTAGATAGATGAAAAAAGTAATTTCCTTTAGATTTCTCCTAGTGATGGTGAAAACATTAACAGTATATATTCCTAATTAGAGTTGAATTGGGGCTGATTTGTGCCACATCTTTAAACATATTTTTCACTCCCCATCGTTTCGTGGAAATGATTTACTATGACTGCCAACTGTTTATGAGCTTGAGTGTGAAACTTGATATTAAAGTCGCCTAAAATATATATCTCCTATTTAATTCAATTTCGACTTCCCCGTCGATTGATTGGATCGAAGTGCCCGGTCTCAGGCTGTCGTGTCATCTCTTTGGGCATTTCGATCATTTCAGTTAACAGGAGAATCTACACGAATTTACAATTGAGACAAATAATCAATAAAACCGGTTGTACAAGAGGTGGCTGTCGTGGCCCAACTGGTTTAGTGGGTAACGCTTTGGCGTATATTTGTTTAGCTTTTCGTGAGCAATCTTAAGCTTACTTAAAACGTTCGTGCTTCGATATGTAATCGTATAGATTCACTTGTAATCGCACATTTCCTGCGTACCATTATACGTATGACCATCAGTGCTTATTTCCTAGATAACCCTTAGAGTTAGTGTCTCTTTATTACATTACAAGAAGCCAATATAGAAAACTATATGCTCGCACCAGCAAGTACAAAAACTCAACCATACCCTACTTAGCTCGTGTTCTGTGTGATAAAGAAAGCATTGGGCGTGACACCTATAATTCGTTAAATAGTCATTAGTACAACTGGATCTCATCTTTCCAACCCACTTCACCAATAGGTACAACATTTTCTTTCTTTCTGTTCCTTTTCTCTCTCTTCTTTTTCCGTTATGTGCTGCTTTGTCTCTTTCTCTCGCTTACGCCAGTTAATAAGACAGCTCCCACTTTTCTAACACCTTCAAACACTGTTTCAGCTTTACCTTTGCTACTGACATGCCAATGTATTGTTGTAATAATGAACTGCGGTTTCCTCAATCTATGTAGAATTCTATTTATTGATAATGTACAAACTGGATGCAATACTGTAGTAAAAATGCTGAGAATTCCATTCTGTATCACAAGTACTGTTTTGGAATAAAGCAAATTATTATTATTATTTATTACATTTCAATATTTTCAGACATTTGATAACCCTGAATTGTTTCTTTAAGCTGATAAACTATTTTATAACTTCAAACAACTAGATTCATAAATATGTTTGTATATGTTTATGCATATGAATATATATATGTATATTTGGTAAGATAGAGTTAAATATTGTAAAAAAATTCGCACCATATTATGTAAAATTTTATATTCGTCTACTAACCCTATAATTATGCACCCCTTTGCAACATCTATACACCTTACGAATTATTCTCTATATGACACTGATTGTTTTACCACTTGATACTTGATATTTAACTATGATTATAATCACAAATATTTCAATTGCATTTCATATTGCTACTATACTTATTTCATCTATTCACAGCTTTGATCCAATTCCCTCAACGGATATAATTTCTTTAAAACCGTATATATACGATTGTACAGCTTGAGAATAGATTAGTTGTTGAAAAGTGTCTCTTCCCTGAAAATTGTGTTCTTAATACTACAATAGGAATCATTAAATTGATTAAAAATGCCCATTAAAATTTTCAAAAGAATAGACACGGAACAAAGAGAACTCTTTTCGATAAATTCATCATCAGGTTCTACAATTATATATACATTATAATGAATGAATGAATTAGTCTTATGAACGACATTAATGTTTAAATAACATCAAATCAATAATATTGATAAATTACAGTTGAACAGCATCAACATCAAATAAACTGAATGTCAGAAGAATTAGGAAAGTTAATGGTACAAATTCATGAGTTTATAGTCTCTACTGAAAGCCAGGGCAGTAATAGGGGCTGGACTTGTTTCTTTTGGACACAGAGCGCTGGTTATTTGAGGCGAATTACAATAGCCTCTGCTGTTTGGAGTAAGCGGTGCTTCGACGACTTTGGTAGTTTGTTAGGCACCCGGTATATTATGGAGAAGGATTCGTCTACGCTAGCTTTGTGACCGGTTTGCACCAGATGGTCTAATATCGAGCTGTTAATACTTTTAACTACACCTTTACTTAGCCATAGTGGGAGATGTTCTCGAGCATGAAAAATCAAGTTCCTAGAGCAACGGCCAATATAACTCGCTCCACAAGCGCAGTTGAATTGATAAATACAATTTGAAGTGGCCAGTTTAGGTACTTCATCTTTCAGTCGAGGTAGCACCATCGGTCTTGTAGAGAATAATATGTGTAGTTCGCCAGCATTAAAAGTCCTTTGAACTGCTTTTCTTAATTTCTTTGTAATTAACTCACTTGGTTTATCGCCTTTGAATTGCAGTCGTATATAAAGGGGCTTCTTGTTTACAGATAGTGGGTAGTCCTTTTCGGCCTTCGTCATATGTTTCTTGATAAACTTGTCAGGATAACCATTTTCAATTAAAGTATCATATACAATGTTTAATTCATCTTTAATTACTTCTTCAGAGCATATAGCTCTAACTCTGTGGCTAAGAGTCTTCACCAAATTCCTTTTGTATTTGATGGGAACGAAGCTATGAAAGTGTATATATTGTCCCGTCCAAGTACTTTTTCTACGTAAATTTCTTTTTATGCTTCCGTCTGGTTTTCTTGTAAGTAGGACATCGAGGAAGGCAATTCCGTCTTGAGATTCCTCCTCACATGTGAATTTCATAGCCGCATGTACTTCTTTGAATTCGCTAATTATTGTACTTCTATCGGAACCATTATCACAAAGAAAATACAGAGATTCAACAAGTAAATTGGATATCTATAGTATAACATACGACGAGAAATTGTTTTATCGTAGACGATTTTGTACTTCGAAAACAAACTTAGCATTAAATTAAACGCCATCTTAAAAATGCACATGAGTCCAGATTTTTCTTCAACAAAGCATTCAATGAAATTAACTAACTTAAAGTAGGTGTATAGTGCAAGAACAATTAATTCTCAACTAAAAGTGAAATCTATTTTGGTGAAAAGAGAAATTGATCAGACTAAATGAGATAGTAATGGATTGGTAGTTCAAGGATGTGGTGCTCTTTTGTCATGTGGGTAATTTAGGTTTGACTACCCGCCGACACATTAACTAAACCTTTCCAACCAACTAAGCAGCCCTAGATAACAGGGGAAGTTAGGCGGGAGTCAGAAAAACTCCACCCTGCCAAAAAGCCTCGCCGCTATGGAAACCACAAAATCCTTCAAACATGAATCCTTATCTTTCAGATGCAGGAAGTTGAATCTAGACTCTCTGTGATAGTCTTTGGTAGACGATTGTTATTTATCTGGTAAGTTATGGCTGAATGTAAAAAGAAAGTCTGGGTTTTGGCAGAGGATGAAATAGTGACGTCTGAATTACTAATCTTTTATTATTCAACTTTTACTCAATTTTCCCTGAGTCCACTGGCTAGAAATCGAAATACGTAAATTGTTATTAACACATACTGTGTAGTGTCCATTAAACTGAACAAATATTCGCTTACATTTTTAATTTATTTTAGAATATTCATCTACCAAGTATAAATTCACTTCACTTGAAGACAGTCTGCTACAATCCTGATTGTACTATCATTATCAACATTCTTGAATTATGAATGGCACTGTGGTCAGTGTCAAATCGCTAACTCCAACATGGAATGAAACAAGACATAAATTTCTATTGGTGCTGATCACTTTTGGAATTATTTCAAATATCATTTTGCTGGTGATTACATTTATTACAAAGAATTTAATCAGAAGGAGTCTTCAACATTCAACCTCAGCGACATCGAAGTACAGTAAGTGTGTGTAACACCTTTTTGTTTTCATTACACCCACTCGCATAGTTATGTTTGATAATTATGACAATAGTAATAAAGAAGGCTTCATTCGAAATCATATTTTTGATGCAATGTGGAATTCTCTCTATATATTACAATATTGAGCTTATTGTTCACTTTATATTACAGGATAAAACTGAGATATTTAAAACATTTAGTTCCCTTTCTGGATTTCGATAAAGGAATAAGAAGACGTAATTACTCTGAATCGTGTAATGCATTCGCACAACACATTTTGAACAATCTGATCACACACGGACTTGTTATAGGAATAAATATGAAATTCATAAAGAGTTAAGAGGTGAGAAAATAGACTGCTTAGGTCAAGTCAAAAGGACACATTCAAGGTCAGAATAACAATGAAGACCACTAAGCCAAATAAGAGAGGTTATAATACGGCTAACTTGGTTGGTATCAAAACAAAGTTTACCAAGGAAGGTTTAGTGTGACGACAAATTGTTGCTTTGATCACATAAAGGTGGTTTAAAATTCCTAATTGCTAAAGTTTCCACACACTTTAGAATACGCCGCAGACACGTTTTATGGATAGGTTTAGAAGACGTGTAAACACTTGTTTGGTAAATTGTTGTGTATTGTAAAAAATGTTATATCTATTAGAGTAGAGCCAGAGATGAGGATCTGATCGAAAAGTAAATATTTCTTCGCTCAATCTTTCTGTTTTCCAACAGATATTTGTCCCGTCTCTATAATATATTTCGCAATAGAGGAGTTAGGTCACCCGTTATCACTGTTATTGGGTTTTGTGGATTCTACTTGCTTCCGAAGCAATTTAAAAAGGCATACTGAATTGAAATAGTTATTTCTCACATTATTATTTGTGTAAAACTTGGGCACTGTGGTAGTGATAATAAAACAATCGTTTTGATACCATAGCAGATGTACTTTTACCTCTGCTTTTTGGTCAAGTGGTCTTCATTGTTATTTTGACCTTCAATATGTCCTTTGAACTTCACCTAAATCTATTTTCTCACCTCTCACCTCTATTAATTTCATTGATATTCATGTGACAAGTCCGTGTGTGATCAGATTGTTCGAAATGTGTTGCGCAAATACAAAATTACACAAGATTCAGACAAATCACGCCTTCTTATTGCTTTATCTAAATTCATAAAGGGAACCAATTGTCTTAAATAAAATTATTAATGATGACACGCATGTCGAACATGTACAGGATAATGACAACACCAACAATAAGGAATCTAAATCATCAGTAGTAATTCCTGCCATACAAGGAAGGAACCTCGGAAACCTTACGCAGAATTCATAACAATGCAGGAATAAAAGTGACTGGCATTCAAACCCACAAACTCAATTAGAAACAAGCTTTGTCGGGTAAAGGATCAATCCTGTGGAGCCAATTCAGCAAAATAATTTATTTCATCTAATACCCTGAATGATTATCAGGTCAGACTAGTAGAACAGGGGCAGTCAGACTAGCCAAGCATAAACACGTAACAAAATCTAGATTATTTGTGAACCGGCACTAGAATTAGAACTCCAGACAAATGTTCGGCCATACAGCTAACTACTTGCAATTGCACACAACATTACAATAAAAATGGGATAAGATGGCAGTCTTAAAATCTAATGTAACAGGTTGCAGGGAGAGATTGATAACGGAAGCTTCATTTATCAAATCGACAGCAAAATCGTGTAATAGGAATGAGCCAACAAGCGTACGACCGGACATCTGGAAAATTCTACTACATCTATGGCAAATAGGAATGAATAAAGTAAACTATATAACGAAAGTTTCGGGGTTCTGTGATTATAACTGATATGATTAAGAACAGTCAATTTCGTTCGAAACGTCACCCAGCAAATAATACTGTTTCAGTGTCTGTGTGATATATTTAATAAACAAATCAATATGGAGCTATTTCTCACACCTAACACTTTAAGTTCTCATATTTAATTGTCCAAGGATGAAGTTATGTATAATTTCGTGTTATACCTTAACAGTTGCAAAAGGTAATATGTGAATAAAAACAGTGTTGAGAATCCCATTTAATTACTTTTGGTTACTTCTGACGGGATTTTAAATGTTTGTCAACCACCGATATCAAAGCGTTGGTCTAAAGGTATACTACTCATAACTTGTGGCAGCTTTCTCGACTTCCTCATCTGAAGAAATAGTTTGAAGTAGTTCACAAAAGTGCGTCGGTGGCACAGGGGTTAGGACTCTCGCCGACCATGCACATGGTCAGGGGTTCGATTCCCTATCGACGCACACCAGATATCTCTGGTCGGCCTGCAAAATTTCGGCTACCGATATCCATGCTGAAAATTCCATAGTTGTACTGAAAATACAATGTGGCATCAAGCTGTTATAAAAATAAAAAAATAAAACAATTAGGAGTAGGCTGAATACGGGAGATAAGGATCTGTAAAAGTTGAAGCTAAGCTAAAGGAGATTGTCTTAAAATTCCTCTTAAGTAGGAAGTTTGAAGAAACATTTTTCTACGAAAAAGTTGGATGGGGATGAATAAGAAAAGAAGAAAGACCACCTACGGTATTTAGTGGTTACTTCTATCTCAGTCTCTGCTATCTTACAAAATCCACCTACATCATGTACTATGCCCCGTTAATGTCTGAAATTATAACCTACAGTTTTGATATTTAGAAAAATTTATTTTGGTCTAGTTGTGGTCTCCGAGCTGGAAACTTTATTTGCTAAGCTTTCATTGTCCCTTCGTCTTCTTATTCATGAATATAAACTAGCCATCAAAAGACATGACATCCACTCCCTCATATCGCTGCACACAGAAATAACCACGGACATCAATTCCACTGGGACGATGTTCAAATATAAGTCAGAGGAAACACGAAGAATGCCAGATAATTTTTAGTAGTCTGGTGTTCCAGTGAATCATCAATTAATAAACACATTGATATAAACAAAATTTACCAAACGATAAGGAGGATCTCATACACAAAGGGTCAAAATTCAGGTCAAAGGGAACAAGCAATACCAACAGGAGTGTGTGTGAAAATACATAAAAACAGCCAGTCATGTTCAAGGTCACCAGTAGAGATGACTAATAAACTCGTGGAGAAATCTCAAAGCTGACGTCATCAAATCGAAGTATGCGCTGAAGATGCTGTTTAGTAGGTGGTAATGGAAGCTTCACAAATAAACTATGCAGCTCTGAGAACACTTCTTCAAAATCACTCACCTGAGCTACGAATCTTCTCAATCATATTTAGGAGAATTTAGCGAGAACTGATCGACTGCTAATAAAAGGCCATTTGTTTGGGAAGAACATAACTGGAAAGTAACAGCCATTGAAACGGTCATTTAATCGACGAACATAACAATCATCAGACTACAGGCAGATGTGAGTAATTTCCTGCTACTTGTATTAACGTATCAGTAGTGTGTGACATCAAGCAACTCTAATCTGGTCCATGTTTACCTCTGTCACTGAAACGAAAGCTTCTTAAAAGAAGATAAAACATGACAGATCATCATGGTTTTCATATATACATGTGACGAAATTAGTAAATACGACTACTGAGCCATTCTCAACGTAGTCACCTTTCTTCACAGAGTAAACAATTTTGTTTTCATGCTGTTTGTATGATTATTATCAATATAAACGTTTGGTGATTTCTTTCTAATAGAAAAAATTATTTATCCTTCATTTATATCTGCTGTTTTCGCTTTTAAACAATTAAAACGTTAGTGAAATTTCAAATGTAACTAATGATGGAAGTGTCACATGATTGTTTCAAGCTCAACTGTTATTTCCCCCTCCGGTAAAGCTGTAGATGAATCTCTTTACTCCGAAAAGTCCTCATTAAGGCATCACAGCAACAGTTTTATACAAAACAACGTGTTAACACATGGTACAGAAAGTTTAGTCTATTTAAATAGCAAAATATTCACCCTTCTTGCAGGATCGTGTCAGACTCGAATCTGTTCCATCTCAAGCACTCGTGTATCTTGTAGGAAAATTTTTATCCCATTTCGTTTCAGTACCGCTCCGCAGTACATTGACTGCAAAACTAACGATGTGTTTGACTTCATGTAGCTATCCGGAAGCATACTTAGATGAATAAAACGTTAAGGAATGTCGAAGTGCATACTGAAATGAAATTTAAGTAACCCAGAAACTGGGACTCTCAGCGACCATGCACATGGTTCGGGGTTCAATCATCAGCCGACGCACACCTGGTATCAATCGGTAGGGCTGCAAAATTTAGGCTAACTATATCACAGGCTGAAAATTCCATACTTGTACCTAAATACAGTGTGAAATCAAGCTGTAATCAAAAAGTACTCCCAACTTCCCCTCTTTATGGGGCTTCCTACTAGCTTGGGAATGCATGGCTTGAGAATCAGGCCTGAACTGCATGAGTAACTGACGATAGTTTAGTCACTTAACCAGGTACGCCGCGTACTAGGGTGTTATTATTCTTCAAAACGGTTGAAGAACATAAGAAACGCAGCAAAAAAGGGGAAAATTTATCCCGAAAGCATATATTACAGTCGCCTTATGGCAATTAGAATTTCCTTAATATATCTGTTTCATAACTTTACACAATAACTACTAGAATTTACTGGTGATATTTAAGTGTTAATGAAATTACAACGGAGGCGTCATCCAGACGAATAGTTGCCTTTAAGCAAAAGTAACACGTTTAAGGGATGAGTAATTATCACAATGAGTAATCAGGCAGAAAAAATGACGCATATCATATTAGGAATTAATCCATTCGAAAGAATCGCACACGTTGCGAAATATGCGCATATTTTGTATTTGATGATTATGTCTAACGTGAATGAATTGGGACTAAGAGGGAAGAGTGGCTGAATGAATTTGTTTTGCATGCAAGGCTCCGATGTTTCTGTTTTAATGTGTAAAAAAGCGTCAACTCTTGACATATGGCGCGCCCGTATTGATTTGTCGGAAAAAGTTTTTCGTCAAATAGACAACTGTGAAAGAATGGCTTCTTGAGAAAGGTGGCCAGTATAGAGATGTTCAGCAATTGTGCTTCTTAAAGATACAGTCCTCCTTTTTGCAACTATGCATTGTTTAAATCAGAACTTATAACCTATGAAACTAGGTGGATATTCATCTCTGATAAGAACTTTTCTCAGGTTTTATTCTTCCTCTTCTTAGGCGTCACAGCTGCGAATAAACCGAACGAGAACAATGACCAGTAGATAGCATTCTTGACAGTTTTTGTGTATTTGGCTTCGGACCGTTGATTCACTCTTCCTTGACAGCTTAACATCAAGAAAGGGAATTTTTAAAACAATTACTTCCCTTTATGAATTTAGATAAAACAATAAGAAGACGTAATTTGTCTGAATCGTGTAATGTATTTGCGCAACACATTTCGAACAATCTGATCACACATGGACTTCTCATAGGAATATATATGTAACCAATAAAGAGTTAAGAGGTAAGAAAATAGACTTGGGTTACTCTTTTGCTGTAAACCCATTATTCAGTAGTGCGCCTTTGCTCGAAACAGTTGACATTTTGTGTGATTACATTTCCACAAACAATCTTTCATCTTGTTCCTTATATCTTATTTAGGGGATTTATTACTTCTATGTACCAAGAATGTTAGGTTTACATTTGAAGGCGATTGTTTCCACCAAGTTGTTGGTGTTGCTATGGGAAGTCCGCTAGGGCCCTATTTAGCAGATATTTATATGTCATACACTGAGAGTTTATCAGAAGATTTAATCGAAAATGTGCCACTTTATAGAAGGTATGTAGATGATATTGTAATCATCAGTGATAATTCTTGTTCTGCCACCTCAATTTTAAATCGAATGAATGAAGTTCAGAATAGCATATCACTTGCATCTGTAGAAGAGGAAGATAATTGTTTATCTTTCCTAGACATTACTTAGTCAACGGCTTGGTGTGTCAATAAAAAGATCTATTTATAGAAAAGCTACCTGGACAGGACAGTATCTTAATTACCACAGTTTCTGCCCTGTTCGGTACAAAAGAGCCTAAGTGAACGAGGTGCCTCTTCAGTAGAATCTAACAAATATGCACTGAGGACACACTTGATGAAGAAGAAAGAAAGCTGACACAAACTCTGTTTGATAACAATTATCCAGACAAGTTCATCAGGAGATATAAAGTGTCCAGAACACCAAGACCCACTCTACAACTCGCCCCTAAGAAAGACGTGTACATCAAGCTACCCTATATGAGGCATCATAGCAGCTTCATAATTAGGCAAAGATTGAACGCTGCTGTTAAAAGGACTTTCTATGCAGTTGATATCATAATAATTGAGAATGCGAATCCATTATCTCTATCTAAGCTCTTCGAACATGCGAAAAATGATGTCACATTCCACTATATTTACCAATTTTAATGTAAGTGTGGACAAACATACATAGGGAGGACTCATCGATCTCTACAAGTAAGAGCAAGCTTCAAAGCATATTCCTAAATGGCTCCAGAAACAAATGAAATCTTCTGAACCCATCAATGGTGAGAACAGGTGTCCTAGCTCCTCTATGGCGAAACATATTATAGAAACAGGACATAAAATTGATGTTCACACGCCCTTTAAACGTATCTATCTATGAAACGTGTTTGGGGTGTATTCTAAAGTGTGTGGAAGCCCTAAATGGCAATTAGAAAGTTTAAACCACCTCTTTGCGTTCAGAAACAATTCGTCATCACATTAAATCTTCCTTGGTAAACTTTGTTTTGATACCATAGCAGATGTAATATTACCTATGCTATTTGGTTCAGTGGTCTTCATTGTTATTTTGACCTTGAATATGGCCTTTTAACTTGACTGAAGTAGTCTTTTTTCTCACCTCTTACCTCTTTATTAATTTCATACATATTCCTATGATATGTCCGTGTGTAATGAGATTGTTCGAAATGTGTTGCACAGATGCATTACACGATTCAGACAAATTACGTCCTCGTATTGCCTTTCAAAGAAAAGGGAATGTCTTTTTTGGTTCTTTATTTCAAGTGTGAATTTGACAACCGTTTTTCAGCCTCTACTATATTTAAGATACATTATGATCCTCATAAATAATTAATGTTAATTTCCAGTTCATATGTGACTATTAAATGGATGTCCTCGAACTGTTCTGAGAAGTCCTCATCAGTGCGCTCTTCCTCGTCACAGTGACTTAAATGCCAGTCGACGATACTGGTAAGGTTAGCTCTGTATTACAAGCTGACAAAGTTAGAAAATCGGCCCAAGTGTCTGATTGGTTGACAAGTTTATTAACCTTAAGGTTCAAGGTATGACCCCTAGTAATGTCATGGATGGGTACCTGAGGAGTCTTATAGCTGAACGGCATAACTGCACAGTGACCCCTCTGGTCTTCAAAGATTTCCATAACGGATGCTGGTTAGCGACAAAGTTTAACAAGTGAAATGAAAATAGGAATATGGTTCACATACCTTTGAAATAAATGAAATTCCTCGATTTTCAACTGAGGCTGGTCACTTTCTTGAGTTGCTATAAAGCCTCTTGCAAGGAGTGGAAGTGAAGCGGATCCCATGAATTATGATGCAATATTCTTGACTAAAAATTGTTTTAATAAATGTAAATTGAACATTCACTATGTAGCTCAGTAGTAATTATGTTAAGGAATTCAGTTAGTATAATTATTATTACAATGATAATCACAATTTCCCTTTATAAGTGTAAGAACATGAAAATAATTAGTTGAAGAGAACATTATTTTTTCAAATCATGGAAGATACTGCTTTTAATGATTCAAATGAGGATAAAAGTGGTTAAAAAGATTAGGAATGATGATATCGTTAAAAACTGCCACAATTCTTCGAATATCGTTATTTTCTCAGAGGCACCTTCTTCATAGGTTCTGAGGAACTATCTGGTGTACATTCTAGTTAACATAGTAATTAAACCACCTTCAGAAACAGAACTTGAGAAGAAATCTTAAATTCTTCACTTAAATGTTCATTGGTTTGTTGCCATCCTCATGCGTACTTTCATTTCGAGTTATTTCTTTTGTTTCCAAGATCCAAAACAGTAATAAGTGAACCGTATGAAAGCTGTACTGTGTACTGGAATTTTTCTCCTATGTAGGTATAGACTGATCCACTTTTCTGAATGATTACAGCCAAGAAAAATTTAGAATATACTTCTTTATGATTTTAGAAATTGAAATCCTCTCGACTTCGAGATGAGGTTTCTTCAGTGAGTTTTCCAGGGAAGGGTCGTTAGACTCCCGCCCAACCTTGCTTCTTTCTATAGACTCAGGATGGGCTGGCAAACTAGCATCAGTCTTTCTCATCTGTAGAAGAACTCTAGAGAAAGGCAATCTCTTCTCGTACCTAATCAACATAGCTTCAGCTGCGCATGCTACAGATAAGGACTTTATTAATTTGTTATACTCACCATTATCATTGCTTTTATTATCGCTATTTATTCGGAGAGTTTTCTAGGCTGCTGTAGTCACTTTAACATACTTGAGATAGCATCAAGAATTGACCCAACAGTTTCCAAACAAATGCACATTGAAACGTTGATTGGAATGAGACACATACCGGCAAAGATAAATTCTGTATTAAATGTTCTTGTCCAGTCATTTCAAGGCTGTGCGTTTGTCGACGGCAAAAGATTATTAGTCCTCATTACGGATTGTCAGACGGCACAGATGAATATGTCAACGCCATGGGAGATCGAGAAAGCAAGTCAAGCATTCATTACTGTGATATCAGAGTGGAAACCGGCTGCACTCGGCTTAAGTAACAAGAACTGGATCTTCAAATCTGATATCAGATCACTGCTTCTATACGGTTCAGAGACTTTATAATGAAGCCATTTACAACACCTCACTTTTCTGTCTCCATAGAAAATCTCGAGTGATAGGAACGGTTGCATAACAAGAAACTTTGACCATAAACCAACGAGGAACCTGTCTTCTAAATAATGTGCCGAGAAAAAGAAGATACACTGAGCAATTACTGTGGAGACCACTGGGTGATATCTCGTGCGTTTATGCCTGGTAAGACAGATTAGGAAACGACCAGTTCACGATCTGTGGGTGTTATGAAGAAGATTGTCTAAGCAGCAGGAAATTTAAACTCATAAGTTTTTGTAGAGCCAGCTCAATGCAACTCCAGTGAACACTGTGAAATAGTTATGTTTCACTCGAAATATCTTTAAAAATCTCTTTCACGAAAGTTCACATGATCGGTCTGACAGTTTGAATAAAGTTGTGTGGTAGGTGTATGAACTGTAACTTCTCCTAGTTTTTCATAAATAAAAGTTCGAAGAAAACACCTTTCTTATTCTCCTTCCTCATGTAAACATCATTTAAAATGACAGAGAGAGAGAGTTAGTCGCTCGTTTTTAAAAACGCAGAATTAAGGAAAACAGCATGTTCACTCTAGTTGTGATTTTGTTTTCCGGAATTTTTTAAAAGCAACAAATCATGTTCACTGTTCAACTCAATTAGTTTATTTCAGTCAATTGCTGCTTAAGAAAGAAAACAGTTAATTGCTACACTGAGGAAAACAAAATGTTATTCTGTTTTTTTTATAATTTTGTGTTTTTTCCTAGTCACGAAAACATCACTTTTGCGTGTTTTTGATTAAAACGTACGATTAAACAAACGTTTTCTGTGACGAAATCAAACGGATTGAACCAATTATGAGATAAATCAATTAAATAAAAAGAAACCAGTCTGAATAGGGGACTTCATCTAAGAGAATGAAATCTTCTCATTCCACTGCGTTCTGAGTGAAACGTAGTGCTTCAAGCAATGAAATTTCAGCAGTAGGTGTTTCCAGTTTTACGAGATTAGCTTTCTAGTTTCACATCGATTTGTCCCTAGTTTCTGGTTTCGCCAGTGGCTAGTAGATTAGGCAGGGTTTAAGGACCTTTGACCTTTTTTTAATCTGTGATCACAGTGAGGTACTTTTCACCAGGTTGTATTTTCTGGAAAGCCTTCATCAATATTAAGGTGAAACAAGAATCCGTCTGGGCGAGAAATCGCATTGCACTTAGTTTTGTAAATTTATGTTTACTCAATCAATAATAGAGAAGGACTGTATTTCAAATGACTGGTTTCCTTGACCGGTCATTAGTGGGTAAACACTCATATTCTGTCTAGTCTAGACCTGGTGATATGGGTTCGAATCCACTATTAGTAAATGCTTTCCACGAGCTCGTAGATATGCTTCTTGCGAAGTGTATAGTATGATGTTCCTCTTCAACCTAATCCAAATATTCAAAATTAATTTGCGACGGTGGCACAGTGGTTAGGACTCTCGCCAACCATGCACATGGTCCGAGGTTCGATCCCCTGCCGACGCACACCTGATATCTTTGGTCGGTCTGCAAAATTTGGTCTACCGATATCACATTCCATACCTGTATCAAAAATACGCTATGGAATCAAGGTTTAATCAAAAATAAAAAAAATAAAATACGTGTTTTGGTATTACATGTTGTCACTAGGACGAGTGGTGTGGCATTAACTGAGCTAGTTAACACTGTAGTCGATAGACACCTGAACTCATGTAAGAATTGGTCGAAATCCATATTGTTTGACTCTCAACACACCCACTATTCTCAACTGTCATCTTAAATTTCATCAGGCAGGATTAGACGCAATTCTAAAAGATAGATAATACGTTCGTACAAATAAGTGCAAAAGCTCAATGATACCATATTTGTCCCGTGACCTATGTGATAGAAGGAATGCTAAGCGTGAAATCTACGACCTGCTTTGTTATTAGCAAAATAACTGGTTGTATTACTCTCTCCTATTTGTAATCTATAGGGACACTATTTCCTTTATCTTAAAATTTTAGCTGTTAATATAATTATCACTATGTTACACTTTTCGTGCAGTTTTGACTTTATTGTCACTAAAAATATCAAGAAATCTGTTAATAGAAATCTTGTAATATTATTTCTATTTTCGTTTTTGCCAGTGTCGAGTAATTTAGCTGTGAAAGTGTACCAAACTCTAGAAATTCCTTTGCTGTACCATCAGTTCTATTTCGGAATGAAGCAAATTATTATTTATTTTACGTAGACAGAAGGACTTTGTATCAGAAACACTTTAGAAATGTTGATTTTAAGACTTCCGGTTTCAATGTACTGAAGTGTCCATGTTTTAATAGGCAATTAAAGACTTTTAAAATGGAACACGCTTTTCGTTTCATTTGTTCCTTAGTGATATTGGTCTGTTTCTATATTGAAATTTTCTGTCTGTTTATTCTGAGGCACCTAATTGAAGCTAAAACTGTTCTTATCAAAGGAATATAATCTGTTTATATAATGACATAGGGGTTTCCTGCAATAGAACACAGGTTTCCTGACATTCCCAATGAGTATCATTACTATGGCGCCAATATGTACACCATTCACCGAGTAATGAAGCGAATTTCACGCAGATCACGTTTTAAGTACTGCTTGAAGAGTGGATTTATAGTTCGTAGCTGTAAATCTTCTTGCAGTGCTTCCATGTACCTGCAGCGGTGTTCAGAAAGAGGTGATACACTTATATTTAGGTGTACACAATGTAGGAAACGAATGTATCTTCGGAATAGTAAGTTACAAAGACAGTTTGTTGTTCTTTTGGGGCTTTCTTTTCTACATCGAAGTTTTTTTCTTCCTTCACGTTCCCAGTGGAACATAGGGCTTCAAGTTAGAGGCTTGAAGTTTCTGTAGCAGTGTTTTTTATTTTTACAGGATGAAGTTGCTATCCTCATGCCAAACATTTCTTCTTTACCGGCTTTTTATTACTGGATTGGCGAGATAAAGGAGTGCGTCAGTCGGGGATCGAACCCTGAACCATGTGCATGGTCGGCGAGCGTCCTAACCACTGTGCTACCGACGCACAGCGTATCTGCAGCCTTGAAGAACTCACGTCCCTTCTGAGATTCAAACCCGCGTCACTCAGTGCTACCTGCAGTGAGCGACGTTACCACTAAGTTATTCAGGTTCGCACATTGAAATTACTGCTGAAAAATATTCTCTCCATGTACCATTATTGGATATTGATGCTGGAGTGGTTGTGCAGTGTTTCCAGCATTGTAGAGATGTAGCGTATTCGAAGATGAATACAGTCACATAGCTATTGAATGGTGTTGGTGTGACTGTTCATACCTATGAAGGCGTTCTCATAAAGAAGAAATACAACTGTGGTCAGAAGTAAATTGTGGAAGTTATTCGAAATCCTAGAGCTGACACACTATTCACAATGACGAATGGGCAGCTTGCGACCGTTCACCAGATTTCGGATATATCCATTATCGAGGGAACCATCCTAATGGTTTAGTTGACGCCATAACTAGCACTCATACCAGTTAATTCAATGGCTTCAACAATAAATCGAAATAAAGGGAAAAGAGCAATTGATGGCTGGCAAAATTAACCAGTAATATATGTTAACATCACATTAGAAACAAAATACTGCAAGGGAGTTAGACAGTTGACGATAAAACAAACCCAGCAAAGTGGAGCCAAGAATAGTAGTGACTAAATTTCATTATCATTTTTACGTAAAAGCTGATTCTACTGATCCCGTGTTATTTTAATTTTTCCTAAATTTTTTTAAAACTTCAAGTGTTTTTTATTCCATATTTTACAGACAAGCTGATTAGGAATTTGGCGGACAGATCTCAGTCAAACAAGAACACATTCCCGGCATTCTTCTTATCAAAGTGTTGTGTAACTTCGAATGATGACGATCAGATCATCACTCCACCCAGCTCCGCATATTCTTGTTGTGAGTTTGAAGTCAACTGGGGTTGTTGTATTTACAAGACTGAGTGTCAGTCTCGATGTTTTACAAAATCTTCCAACAGATCTCCGGTTGCAACCAACATTGAGCTAGAAAGGCTAAAAAATTATTCGAATAGTGATATTGATGGCAATTCTGTCAACGTGATCGAAGATTCTCCCAAGAAGATTCAGAAAAATCCCACTATATGCATAAACAATTACTCCATGACGAAAACGCTTGCAGATCAATGTGAAAGTTCGTCAATTTCTCGAAATTCGACGAGACAATCACTTAAATGTGACCATTTATACACTGAGGTACACAAAAGTAGCGAGTACACAAATTCAAATTCCTCAATTGCAATGACAGGACCGCCAACCAATTTTCGAAGCTTGTCAACATCCCCACCAGCATCTCCACCAAAGATCATCACAGAAAATAACAGCTGCACCCTAGAACATACAAACTGGCACATTTTTCGTTTTTTAACACAAATTTTAGCATTTGCTCAAATTGGTTATTTGATATTTGAAAACCTCCTACCGTGGATATCAAATTTACTAATCCTCTACCTTGGATTTGGTTTGAAACTGAAATTGAATATCAACTGTCGACTGAAACGTATGTTCGGTGCATTTTTCTTACTATTCGAAGAATGGAGCTTGCTGTTATTTGGGATTGAACGTGTATGCAAAGTGCTGTTCAGTGTACACTCAGTCAACCGGAGCTGTCATCCAGCAAACCTTTGTCTCATCGAGCATAACAGATGTAAATTGCATTCATTATGCCTAAAAATTAGTACAGGATTATTTATAGCGTTGATCTTTGCTGCCTTGTGTAACTATCTATGGGTTTTTGGTCAATTCCACTGGATCAATACTGTGAAATATGTCGACTCAACAAAGAATATCACTCAAGTCGAGACTGTCAGTTGTGATGTCAGATCAGAGTATTTCAGATTCTATTATACCTTTTTAATTTACATGGACCCGTTATTCACTTTTATTATTCCTCACTTGTGTTGCATCTCTTTCTCTATCATCATCCTGCTCCACTGTTGCCTTAGACCATTCTGTCGAAGACCTCAAACACCGACTAACACCAACACTCCTAATACGGCAATGGGAAGCAATTCTGTGGATGGAGCACCTGTACAGATGATGCTCAGATCGAATTTAAATCGTGTGTATAATTTAATTGATTATATGAGTACAACAGTATTTCTAATTGACTGTTTATTAATTGTAACATTGAAATTTTGGCGAAATATTGAAAAAACAATGATGGTATTTTTCCGGATCACATTGGATACAAATTATTTTATGATTAGAAATGAACTGTATCACCTGGTCTTCTGTCTAGTACCAATAACTACAATCTCCATTTATGTTGTATTTTATTATAAGATCAAAAAGTGTTTACGATCACGTCGAAGATCGTTAGATATTTAGCTGACTACTTTCGTTTATGTGTGTGTGTTAGTGAGTTGTTTGCATAATAACAAGAACTTGTAGGAGTTAGTTCAATTTTCAGTGGAAGTTGTGAAGCATTTTCGTATATTTTTTTCAATGTACATACGTATGCTAAATTGATGTCAGAATACAGGTATTTTTTCTATGTCGTATACTGTAACTTGTTCCTTTTTTGTAAATAAACCATATTGGCTTGGATACCTAATTTCATTTACAATGATTGCAAAGTAATAATTTGCGGGTGCCACGTTACTTATTGTCATTATTCTCTTCTGTTCCGAGTGCGAAATTGGGCTGCAGTAGCGCACTCTTACTTCTTCATATTTTCTGTGTTCCTGTTCACCTGGCCTCACGATTGTCTGTAGTCTGTCACCTTTTACTAGAACAATCTCTTTCATGTCATCCTTGGATGCCACAGTCGCCGTTCTTGAATCAGTTTCCACTCGATCAATAGACTAGAGAGCGAAATCACTCAACGAATTCCTCAGCGTGTATGTTATCTGTCTTCATTGTATTCAGCATATTTTTTGTGCCATCTTCATCGGTAATTTAATAGCAGAACGGTTTGCAGTCATAGAGGAGATCCGAAATGGATTTCCATCTGCCTCACTCGTATACCATTCCCGGTTTACTAAACGAAAGTAATTCAAAAGAGTGAGAGGTCTGATTGTGAGAATAGCAGTCTTATAGCGTGGAAACATATACCTGTTCTGAAAAGTAAAAGGGCTGAAGCCCTACATATCATTCAGAAAACAAGGAATAAAAATAACTTCTATGCATGAATGGTCTTTGGTCATTAGTAACTTCGTATCACTGAATGATGGAAGTGATCTTTGTTGTTGAAATATAACTTGGGATGTAAGATAACGCAGAGGGGACACTGACAAACGTTCCTAACTTCACTGACTAGGCCAGCCAGGATAGGATGTAGGGTTGCTAAAACACTGATTTCCATTGCTAGTGATGTTAGTTGGTATTAAGAGAAATGAAAGATAGGGTTCTCCAATGATTCGTTTGCTAAGCATTACAAGTTTTGAATGTTCTTGTGTAAGATGCGTTCGTATTTCATGAAAATGTCTTGTACATCTGTCCTGGTGTGGGTGAAATCTCTCTGAATAATTCATCTTATACCCACTTAGCTGTAGTATCATTAGGAACAAAATACTGTGAACAGCCATTATATGTAGATTAAATGAACAATGGTCTTCAAGTCTTGTGACAAATTAAAGACATTTTCATTTAAGTCGTACTGTGTAACACTGTGTGATTTTATCGAAATAAAATTTTATCCATAATGTAATTATGCTCTACCATAGTGCCCAAGTTTTACCCGTATAACAATTATCAAGTGTTAGTGCATAGGGGTCTGATTCACTAACGCCCATCAGTTAAAGCAACTCCGAGAATGACAGAGCACTGGAACACAGATTTCCTCATTTGAAATGCTTCAATTGCACACATATTAGATAACATTAGAGATCGAACTCATGATAATAGGATTATGCAGCAACCATACAGTGAGTAATTCGGTGGGACGAGATTCAATGGTTGGTGAATACTGATTTCGTCGTTACAAAACTCTCTACATATGAAAAAGAGAAGACGTTCAGCGAAGAGACTCTTTTTGGCGAATTCATTCGCATAGCTGTACAATCGTATTTATATATAATTATTTGTGTGTGTACATGAGGTTTGTCAAGTTTAGATAATTGATCAGGTAATACAAGAATGATCTAATATAGAAACAAGGTTAGTTGGACAGCAACTAAAGTAAGATTGAGTTAGTAGGTTAGATAACGTAAAATAATTGACTGAAATGTCACGACATAGGTCAGAATAGCAACAGAGGTAATTACAGGTAGAGACTTAGTGCAGTTGGGGTAGAGAATAATGCAATTTAAATGAGGACTAAAATTGAGCCAATATATTGCATGATGTAACATAAATGACTAGAAATTGAGCGTTGGTCAAGTCAGTAACAGTGGTAGTGAGGTGTAGAAATTAAAACGGGTGCAGGTAGAGAATAAGAAAGTTGAAAATGTAAAATATTACAATTGAGAAGACAAAATAATACTAATGAAGGGACAGAAGAAAAGATTAGGTAGAATTTACATATCGGCTAATAAGATAGATTACGTCCATTGCAAGTATAGTGATTGAACGAACTTCTTTTGTATGCACAGTTCAGGGCTTAGCAAGTGAATGGGCATTGCTTCTGCAGTTTGAAGAAGTCCGATTCGTACACCTTTAGGAAAACTACTTCTTACTCTGTAGACGACTTTGAAGTTTGTTTGCGGTGTACCTTGGTGTCCGGACATGACCAACACTCAATTTCTAGTCATTTGTGTTACATCATCCAATATATTAGCTCAATTTCAGCCCTCATTTAAATGGCATTATTCTCTACCCCACCTCTACTTAGTCTCTACCTGTAATTACCTCTGTCTACCCTGAACTAAGTTGAAACATTTCAGTCAATTATACTACGTCATCTAACCTGTTAACTCAATCTTACTTTAGTTGCTGTCCAACTAACCTTGTTTCTAAATTAGATCATTACCTGATCAATGATCTAAACTTGACAGACCTCATGTACACACACACAAATAATTATATGTAAATGCCATTGTATAGCTATGTGAATGAATACGCTGAAAAGAGTTTCTTCGCTGAACATCTCTTTTTTCATATGACTCAAGGGGGATTTTCAATTCCTTTTATACCATGTATTTCTGTTACATTCGCTTCTTTTTTTTTGAGTGTTTTATGCTAAAAGCTGGCAGGTTTCACTTTCTCTGCTGTCAGGCGAAATCCCACTTAAATAGTGAGAAATTCCTTAAGAAATTAGCTTTTTGTAAAAATGCAGTTGTAGTGCGTTGGTAGTACAGTGGTAGAATGCTCGCCAACCACGTATGTGGACCAGGGTTCAATACCCGGCAGATGCACTCCTTTACTTTGTCAAACCAGTAATGAGACTGGTAAAAACTGTAGGTTGGGCATGACACTAGCAACTCCAACCCCTAAAAATAAACACTACTGCTATAGGAACTTCAAGCGTCTAACTTGAAGACCTATGTCCTACTGGGAACGTAAAAGTATAATAAAAATAACTAAATAAAACTGCAATTTTGGATTACATAAATCTGAAGTGAAGCTTCTTAGTAACTTATCGTTTAGCACTCAATTGTAATATTTCAAATTGCATTCAACAGATTATAGATAAGACTGATTTTTCTAAAGGTCAAATAGATATATGATAGGTAACTTCGCGATTAGAAAACGATAGGTTGATCATCTAAACATGACCTACAGTAGATCATTTGAAAAAAGCAAGTGGATAACGTTGAAGTCAGCTGAAAGTGATTGCAGGGAATCTCAAAACATGCCTTATGTCATACAAACTCAAAATCATTTCAAATAAGCTTCAATCATTCATCACCAACTGAAGATCAGTTGACCGTGAAGGATAAGCGACAAGAAAGTATGTCAGTGAGCCAACCAAGCACCTATAGTCAAGCAAATATATATAGAAGAAATGGAGATGGGTTTGATACTCTGTGCAGTCCGTAAATTCGAAACTGCTCTTCTTGCGGCTATATTAGACCTGAATCGGAAACTAAATGTTCAGTGTAAGGTCTACGCTGACATGGAATAGACTGCGTGTGAAGTTAACGAGAGCTTGTGAAGCATTATGCAGCCAGGTAGAAGAGACTTGAGAGGGAATATAGTCTAGTGGCTATGTGTTGCTGAATCTCTTCGTTCCAGTCGGAAACAAGGAGTATAATAATATGAAAATATACCTACTAATAGCAGTTATGAAAACAGTCATTTTGACTGTCAAGTTTATATTGAAAAACTTCATATTTGTGATGATAAAAATTACAATATACATCCCTAATAAGATGCTGCATTATGCAAGGGAATTCCGCAATTCAGCAACTTGTTACAGACGATATTACTGGTAAAGGAAGATAATTTTGTTTCAGTAATCAACTTCAAAGCACTAATAAGTTTTCACTAATTACAGCAGTTGAGAGAAACACAATTTTTCTTATAAGAGTAATTGGATACTTATCCTTCTCTGCTGCTTTCTGCTGTTGAGAATAGTTTCATATGAAATCGCTATCTCTTTGATTACATAAACATCAGGAAAATGGGATTTAATTTACATAAGTTAATATCGAAAGAAATTTAAAAATTTGATAAAAATTAATGACTATACAAAATGGTGTTTTTGGGACTGAAGAAATTTCTTTTTTACTTCAATTAATCTGTTGTACAAAATTTATCGAACTACGCTTTCCATGTTTTAAACGAGGCTTGCTAGGTATGAGTCTGAGTGAGCATATCCCTACTCACTGAGATTCGATTGCATCCAGAGGATGGATTCTGATTGGGCTGAAACTTGCTGACTATCCAATTAAGGTACTACGGAAAATGGGGGATAACAACGTATTATTATTATTGTTATTTCATTGAATTCCGAGTGAACCACAGGCCTTCAGCAGGACCACTGCATCTCACAATGCTCTCTATTATCATTTGCCTTAAATATACTCCAAAATGACTCTATTATTGTTTTTCAACAAAACACCTATTCAGAATATTACTGTTTAATTTATTCTAAGCTCAATTACCCGGAAAATCAGGCATCAAGCCAAAGCCATACTCATATTCTAAGGGCTTGTTTTATGTTTCTTCGCGTTCCCAGTGGAACATAGGTCTTCAAAATTGAGCTTAAAGTTCCAGTAACACTAGCGTTCATCCTAACGCCCAACGTTCCTCCTTTACTGAGCTTACTGCTGACTACACGAGGCTAAAGAGCGCATCGACTAGGGATCGAACTACGAACCACGTACTTAGTTGGCAAGTATTATACCACTAAACCACCAGCGTACAATTTTCTGAATTACCTAGACAGTTTTTATTCGGTACCTGTGGTGTTGCTTCAGTAAATCACCGTGAGAGCTTCACGGGTAACTCATGGAAAGAATGCAAAACCATCTTCGGCAGTGATATACAAATATTTCTAGAGATATGATAATGCTGATTGGCTCAAGCCTCATTAAGTTAGATCGACTTTAAAAGTGTATGCATCCATTGGGAACCCAGCTACCCTGAGCAGATTTTTCAAATGTCAGTCTATGAGCCGCACTTATTGTGTGAGGGCTGATGACAGTAATAACCAGTTGCTTAGGCTAAATTCGACTGAGGCGAAGTAATACCTATTGACTGAAAGTTTACTGGTGCGACCGGTGAGCGTACTCAATTATTATAATAGTAGTCTCTATGCTTCTGTTACAGACAATCTACTGAACTAATGATCCGTGCGTCAGTGGCACAGCGGTTAGGACTCTCGCAAACCATGCACATGGTCCGGGGTTCGATCCCCTGCCGGCGCACACCTGATATCTGCGGTCGGCCTGCAACATTTGGGCTACTGATATCATATGCTGAAATTTCCATATCTGTCCCAAAAATATGGTGTGGAATCAAGCTGTAATAAAAAAAGTATATCTCCTTTATTGACTAAACGATGTCTTAAAAGCCTTCATTCCCTCTTCACGCAATCGCTTGTATATCAACCATGAATCCATATCGAACTAGATGTTTACCATTCAGATTCCAAACCGCGTGAGGCCACTCAACAATCTCTTCAACGTGTGTTCGATCCATAGCAATTTCTTACGTTGTCTATATTAGTGTTCTTGGTTGGTTCGAGGCTGAATGTTATTATTTCCAATCGTTTATAAACGGTCACCGGCTGCTCAGTGTCAAGTGAAACCAGTTGCTTTTATGAGACTCTACAATAGCTCTTTGGAAATACTTTCAGTCTCTGGACTACATAGAAGAATTCGTTTATCACTGTTGTGAGAAATCTGAATTTTGTTTCTTATCCTGACTGCAGTAGATATCCACAGTGATTTCAGTATAAAGATGTTCTACTTTGCTTTTTTGGTCTTTTCTGGATTTTAAATTCTCGCCAGTGATACCCGTACTTGAAACGATGTTTAGTAGATGAGTGAAGGAAGTTACTTGCTTCAATTTTCTGCCATTGGTGCTGATTGATGCTTTTTGATGTTGATTAGGTACCCTCATCACCATTTGAACCGCTTGTTTTTTGCTGCTTATCATATCAAACCGTTTGTTTTCGCCTGCAGAACTTCGAGTTTGTATGACAAATCATAAAACATTATGGGAAACCAGATATCATGAAATTTCTTTTAAGTTCAACGTATGCCTGTCCGCTTGCTTGCTGTGATCAGTTACTTGATCTATTCCATCACAATGCAGAATGTCTTTGAGATAGTAAGCAGCTTTGTCTTCTCCTTGTCTTCACCTCAGAGGCTTTGTTGACTTTTGCATTGTCAATTAATTGAAATATGCCGTCATCAGTAAAGATAAATAGTTCTTCCGTGAGATTTTTAATAGAAATAATCAGTAATTATTGCATAAGTCAAAAGTCTGCTAAAAAAACAGAAAAAATTAGGCGAAGAAATATTTACTTTTCAATTAGATCCTCATCTCATCTCACTCTGGCTCCACTCTAACATATTTCCATAGCATTTTTATTACAATACACAACAGTTTACCAATCAAGTGGCACTGATATGTTTGTTAACGATAATTACTCAGTGTCAAAATCTCAGTGGGTTGATAATAAATGAAGAAAATCAATACACAATTAAAAGGTAGAAATGGTTAGAATAAATTAATTTTACAAAGATAACACGTAATTAGAGATGAAGTGGTCAGAAAAATAAAGTAATTTGGACAATTACATTTCCGAAAAACCAATGCTAATAAAACTGCAGTTCCTCGGTGACAACATCAGCGAAATAATAACACAGTGCCTGAAGAATGCAGTTAAATTATGCAGCAGAGGTACGTTGTCTCTTCACAACCACCCCTACTATACGTTCGAGAAATAAGGATAAACTACCTAAATTTGCCTCTTCTATGTGTATCTACCTGTTTGACTGCAGCTGCGGAGCCAGCTACATTGGGCGTACAATCTTATTTCCGAACATAATCCAACATGGTTAAGCAAGGGACAAACAAGATCTTTTCATAGCTCTATTGTGGCACACCTTGTAGATACTGAGCATAAGGTTGACGTTAATACTGCATTTAAAATTATTTATCGCATTCTTACTAATCTTAATTTTGCTCTACGAGTTAGTCTTCTACATACAGCCGGAGCAATAGGAATCCACCTGAAGAAGCCAAACCTGTGTGTTCAGAGTAAATTTGTGCGGCCACTTTCCTTACCTTGGCCATCGTTACATGAATGTATAAATTGGACAAATTCACCCCCCTCCCCCTAAACCTTTAAAATTATAAAAATTGTAATTGTCCAAATTATTTTATTTTTTCTGACCACTTCATCTTTAATTACGTGTTATCCTTGTGAAATTAATTTATTCTAACTATTTCTACCTATTAAATGTGAATTGATTTTCTTCATTAATTATCAACCCATTGACATTTTGACACTGACTAATTATTGTTAACAAACATATCAGTGCCACTTGATTGGTAAACTGTTGTATATTGTAAAAAAATGCCATATGTATATATATATATATTAGAGTAGAGCCACAGAGAGATGAGGATCTAATTGAAAAGTAAATATTTCTTCGCTCAATCTTTCTTTTTTCTGAATGTCTAAATGGGGATTTTTTCTATATTAAAAATTTAAAGACGAACAACCAGCATTCATTATGATCAATTCAGGGTTAGGTTTCTCGCCGGCCATGCACATAGTCTTGGGTTCGATCCCCTACCGACGCAAACCTGATATCAATGGTTGGCCTGCAAAATTAAGCTACCGATATCGCATGCTGAAAATTCGATACTATTATCAAAAATACGGTGTGGAATCAAGCTTCAATCGAAAATACAAAAAAATAAATAAAATAAAAATAAAGTGGGATACTTTGACTTTAGGAAGAGCTACAGGATAAGGGAACCGGAGCCTGGAATGATGTTTTATTACTAAACGCTTAGAATGCAGGTGAAATAAAAAGATCCTTAGACAAATCAACGATTGTATTTTCGCCACTTCAAAACATTCTCAATCAAACTGGCCTCCATGTAACAAATATCATTGAAAAATTCACTCTGCGTCATACAAAATATATTTCTCACTACTATGACCTTGCATATATTCGTAAACACGAGACGAGATGACATAGTTTTGTCTTTAGTTTGATGAGTTTTGTTCAACAAGTGATAGGCAAACCGTTATCGATCTGAGTCCTACAATTTCAATCTCATTAGCATCGTCTTCATCAGTAGGAACAAAGGAGACAGTCGATTTATATATATTCAAAACAAAAAACATTTGAGCAAACAGTTGTTTTCGATAATACTCTCTATGCTGACTCTACAACGATAAGTCTATCAATTTTGACAGATGATGGGAAATAAAAGTTTGTAAACAAAATTACATTAGAAAGTGAATTTAACCGGGGAATAGCTGATTTATATTTTCGACGGGCAGGCAGATAATCTGGTTTGTATATCGAATGTTTGCAGAATGAACCATCGTTTGGTATATAAGATACAATGACTAATTGATGCGTTTTGTGTATATGTATACAGTAAAATAACGGAACCAGAATATAACCAAGATAAATCATTGTCAAACAATGAACAATATTCACTGCTTAGGTGGATAGATATAGCACAGTGTTATTCAGTTCTGTGGGGTAGATGTTTTAATTGCAATGTTTTCTAGATGATGACATCAAATATGCTGTCATTATGGAATGTGCTTTCTAAATTCCTGGTGAAATATTCATCCATCTTTTATGGTGTGTTATAACGAAATATGCTGACAGATATACTGTCCGTTCTTACTAGTTAAGGAACGTTTTGTCCAAAAACACGAGCGAAAACAAAATGATCATAAAACATATTTCTTGTCGAATCAGATTCAAAGAAGACCTGAAGACTTATGGTGAATTCCTATTTGTTGGGTGTCGTTTCGGGAGCACGAGACCTGCATAATGCCAGTAAGATTATTGCTTATTCAGCGTTCATGTCAATGAAAGGTAGTCTCGTTTCTTTGCTCATTGCCAAATGGAGTAGCTTGAGTCGAATAACCTCCTACCGACAAAATCAATCTGAACGAAGAATATTCTTTCCAATAATTTCTCTTCAGGTTCCTACAATTATAAAATATAATATTTGTTGTCGTTACGATAATGGCCAGTTATGCGGCAGATAAATTTTTTAACTGAGAACAACAGATCAGTTATGGGGTGTCAAAATAAATAGTCATATTTGTGTGAAAAACGTGCTAGAGTGAAATCGATTACAAAATATTGTAAAATGGGAGACATTGCTGGTGATTAGTCATGAAAGATTCGTAGAATGTGGAGTTCAAAGTTATAAAAGGTATCACGTGAGTGAGTGGTTAGTACAAAGTGGTATGTATTAAAGAGAAGATAGTAAGATTGCAATTAGGGGTTCATAATGAAATAACGAATGTGTGAAATGAAACAGGTGGAGTCATACATTGAAAAATGAGATAATATCACTATTAATAAATCCTGATAGGATAAATGGAAAATTCGATAGTATTGAGAGAATGTCTGCATGAAGAGCATAAATTATGACGAATAATAGTATTAATTGTAATAATAAGTAAAGGAAAGAAATAAAAGAGGGTTAAGGGGAAGAGGTACTCTTGGTGAGAAGAAGAATCATCAATCCAAGTTTGGCAACGGTAGGAACAGCGTCTGCACGTGTTGTTTTTGGATACAAATAGGAATATCAGTGCACAGTTTCCTTTCTATAATCTCTGTGCAGATATAATCGATGGTTTCCGCTAGAGGCACATGACTGAATAGAGATGAAACATCAAGTGATGCCGTGTATTCGCCAATTGCCTTCAAGCTTTTAATCTTCTTCAATAAATTGAAAGGTATCCTTGACGCTATGCTTCACCAACTTGTCATGCAAAGGTTGAATTACCTGTACCAGCCAATTTGCCATCTCGTGATAGCGTGAATGATACATGTCTAGTATGGGACGTAGGGGAACTCCTGATTTATAGGATAGCTGTCTAGGAGAATGAAGTCAAAATTTTATCTCTTCTTTGTGTCTCCGGAAAGCTACTTAAATTACTGCACTAACTACTGTAGTGCTTAACATAATGTGTAAAAATTCAATGTATTTCGTGAAATGCATTTGAGCAACACATTTCAAACAGTCTCTTAAGAGATGATCCAATGGACTATCTCGAGTTAAACGAACCAACTAAGAGAGATATTAGTACATCTACGCTGGTATCAAAACAAAGCTTATCAAGGTAGGCTTAGTGGGATGATGAACTGTTTTGATGAACGCATGCAGCTGGTGTAAACGTCCAAAAACTTTAGGACACTGCCAAAACATGTGTCATAGAAAGGCTTAGAAGACGTGTAACCATTAATTCTATGTCTTGTCTCTATAATATGTTTCACAATGCGCTGCTCAAATACACATTACACGATTCAGATGAACAACGTCGTCTGATTGCTTTGCTGGAGGATAACTAGTCAACATCAACCTTTTGATCGAAATACTGTTTTTTTAATGGTTTTCACCTTTCTAAGTCAAAGTGAATCATACTTCAAGCTGTGAAGTTTCAGCAGCGATGAATTTGATTTTACGCGATCTGGTTTCCAGGCAGATACCAAGCATTTCACCTTTTTTCCGGGCTTACTGTGAGCTAGCTAGCTTAAGTTCAAGTGTTCGTCGGCAGAGATTTGAATTATTCTGCAAATAGTGAATGTGTGGTTGTCAAGACTTAGGAGGGTGTAAAATTTAGTTCCGGTGTATAAGGATACACAGCTTGCTACACCTACTTTCGTACATGAAGAAATCGTTTTGGTTTTTATCTGCAGACTGCCATTGCTTTCACTGTATCCTTTTTATGGAACAATGAGCATCATTGTCAATACTATTAAAATGCTACCTTCCAAATTAATACTGACTTGATTCGATCTTTACATAACCAATATTATTCACTGTTGAAATAATAATCAGGAACTCTGCGTCTTCAATTGGCTATCATACTGAACCTCTGTTCGGCGTGGATTTATAACTGGAATGCCGAAAGAGAATGTAAGTCGATCACAAGTAATGACTTTTTAAATATTCTTTCTTTGAATCTGTGTGTCACTTACTCTCCCCCCCTTTTAATCGTGATTCATTACATCACTGTCGGACAGTAATTATCACACTTCATCAGTAAAACCTATATAAAAGGATTAATCTTTTTCTCAATTGTTTACGTTCCCAATGGAACATACGGCTTCAAGCTAGAGGCTTAAAGTTTTAGTAGCAGTATGGTGGAGGTACGTAGATGACACATTCACTGTACTTAGAACACAAGAAATAGATAGGTTTTTCGAACACATCAACTCGAAGGTTGAAGCAATTCAATTCACTTATGAATTGGAAAATCAGAAAGGGGAGCTTCCAATGTTGGATTGCAACGTAAAATGGAAAGAAGATGGGAAGCTAAACACTATTGTTTACAGGAAACACACTTCCAAACAGATATTTGGACTTCCGATCATCCCATCCTATGTCAGCAAAGATAGGATTGTTTAAATGTTTAAGTGATAGAGCACAAAAATTAAGTAGTACCAAAGAAAATCTAAAACAGGAACTGATACACACAAAAGAAGCTTTGAAACTTAATAATTACGCGGATAAATTAATCAGGAAATATGTAAGGAAATGTAAAAATAAAATAAATAATGAAAGTAGTGATAGTGATAATAACAATAATAATGGTAACGATAATAGTGATCATAATAATAATATCCATGACGACACCAAAAATGAGGGAATCTAAATCATCAGTAGTAATTCCATACAAGGATGGAACCTTGGAAGCCTTACGCAGAATTCTTAACAAGGCAGGAATAAAAGTGGCTGGCATTCAAACTCACAAACTCAATTAGAAACAAGCTTTGTCGGTTAAAGGATCCTGTAGAGCCCTGAAAACAAAACAATTTGGTTTATCTAATACCCTACCTGCAATGATTGTCAGGTCAAATACATAGATCAAACTAGTAGAACCGGGGCAGTCAGACTAGCCGAACATAAAAACCTAGCAAAATATAGATTAATTGACCCGAATAAGACAAGAAATCTAGATAATAGTTCAGCTATAGCACTACATGCAGTTACACACAACCATATAATAGGATGGGATAGGATGACAGTTTTAAAGTCTAATGTCACAGGGTGCAGGGGGAGAATGGTGAAAATGGAAGTTTTGTTTATCGAATCAACTGCAAATACCTGTTATAGGAATGATTCATCAGCTGTCCCCGATATCTGGAAAATTCTACTACCCCTACGACAAACAGGAGAGAACAAAGAAAACTATAAGACTCAAGTTTCGAAGTCGTGTGATTACAACTGTTATGATTATGAACAATAAATTTTGTTCAAAACGTCATCCAGTAAATAATACTATTTCACTGTGTGATGTATCTAATAAACAAACTAATGTGGAATTTCAGTAGCAGTAGTGCTTATTTTTACGGGATTGATTTTCCTGCCCCCATGCCCAACCTTTCCTCTCTATCAGTCTTATCACTAGCTTAGCGAGATGAAGGACTGAGTCAGTCGAGGATCGAACTCCAGATCATCTGCATGGCTGGCGATATATATATATATATACATATATATATGTATATGTATATATGCATTCACATTTTGTTTCATCACAGTGACTAAAACTCAGGACCTTATTAAATTCCTGCGTTTAATCATAGAAATTCACAACTGCTTCATTCATCCCTTAATTCCTTTTGTCGCATGCACTTTATTGGCTCGACATTCAGTATAGGCTTCATTCTCGCCCTTAAATCCAAACGCTTTCTCTTCATTCAAACTCACTTGATTCAGCTACCATAGAATACCACAATACAGTCAATATCTGATAGAATTTTAGTTACGCCCTCTTAATTCTCTATTGTCTGA
The DNA here is from genome assembly GCA_944472155.2 of Trichobilharzia szidati. Taxonomy (NCBI): domain Eukaryota; kingdom Metazoa; phylum Platyhelminthes; class Trematoda; order Strigeidida; family Schistosomatidae; genus Trichobilharzia; species Trichobilharzia szidati. The sequence continues at coordinate 64,406,195 of OX235277.1, read as the reverse complement.
TAATATGGTTGACTCAGAGTACAGAATGATAATATCGCAGAAGAAGAATCCTTCACTCAGCCAACTGCCTCTCTCTTGTGTTTTGAACATTGTTATAGGCATAAATGGAAATTGACTGTCGCTTTTGTTGATTATGATTGATGACGAGAATGGCATTGATACTAAAGTTAGATAAGCGACATGAATATTGTTTTAGAGGCTTCATTGTAAACCAAAACCTGCTTAGCTGAAGACAATAAACACCACATTGTCTATTTATTTATGCAATCAAATTGTTGATTTATTGACGAGCATTTGAGAAAAGCACAGCAGACAACTTTTCCTTGTATGAAACAAACTATTATTTTATCTATAACTATGATTTTGTAAGGATTATTTCCACTGTATTTACTGTTTCATTTGAACGCGAAATTATCGCTGATTTTTTCTTGTGGATTCCCTGAAATTCTCTGATGTTTAAAGGTTTATCTTGGGATGCAATTTCATTCTCTGTATATTCTGCTACCTTTATTGTCACACTGTAAATACCAAGATCTCATCCACCATATGAGTCTCACAAATGAGTTCTGCTGAGCTTATTAGACTTCGTATCGTTATATTTGGTCGACACTTTCAGTGACTGACAATGAAATGAGGAATTCAAGACTAGTTGTGTTTGAAAGTATGGATTATTCCCTCAATAAATAAATAGTCAACAAAGGACTGTATAAATAAACTATATGTCTACGAAACATAGAAATACTCCACTTTGCAGATTGAAATAGGGAAGCCGAGTTGGACATAGATGCACAGATCACGACTATCCATTGACCTAGCCAGAGATATTAAACAACAACTACCTGATTTCTAAGTCTGAGATACTTAAATGAGAGCAAACAGTGACGTAAGCCCCAAAGTAAACTTTACACAGCTTGCCACTCAGAAAGACGCAGAGATATGTCTGAAATCATTATCAGTAAAACTTCAGCTTTATTTTACATTGACCGAATTCTGAAAGTCCAATTTCCTGACCGGATATTGACCACTAGCTAGAGTCATCCTGTGACCACACCGTAAATTTTCTGCACTTGGCTGACCGACGATGAGAGAGGGGTCTGTTGTTTATTGGAAGTTCTGAAGGGTTTTCGGGCTTCTTCCTATCAAAGCATGAACTTTGAAGCACTCGCAATGAAATTGGCCTTTAAGACGGGAGAATTTGACGTCTATTGTGGAAATGAAACAGCTGGTTTAGGTTCCTTTGTTTTTGGAATAGGCGTGGCGCCACATACGTTACTAAGAGCCCAATAACTGACGAATCTTATCCTGAGTAAGAATACGAGCAGATGTCGATTAGTAGACTAAAGAAATCCAGAAAGTAGTGGATGGTTGCATTCTCATTTCCTCTGGTTGAAAGTTATTCGGTCTTGATCATGAATAACTGGATCAATAGAAATTCGGTGGAAATTATTTCCAAAAGCTAAAGTGAAATCAGTCGAATTAGAAACAAACTGAATATTTGAATGTAATTCTGATGAAATTTCCACTTCATTTATTTTCACTGACTAATTTTTGTGTTATATAGCTAGAGCCTTTCATGTTAATTATATATTTAAAACTTGGGCACTGTGGTAGCAAGTAATTCCATATTAGTTTGTTTACTAGATATATCACACAGTGAAACAGCATTATTTACTGGATGACGTTTCAAACAAAATTCATAGTTTTATAATTTTATAGTTTTCTTTGTTCTCTCCTATTTGTCGTATGGGTAGTAGAGTTTTCCAGATATCGGGGACAGGTGATGAATCATTCCTATTACATGTATTTGCTGTTGATTCGATAAACAAAGCTTCTGTTATCAATCTCTCCCTCAACCCTGTGACATTAGATTTCAAAACTGTCGCCTTATCACATCCAGCCTATTGTATGGTTGTGTGTAGTTGCATGTACTGGTATAGCCGAACTGTTCTCTAGATTTCTTATCTTATTTGGATCAACCAATCTAGATTTTGCTAAGTTTTTATATTCTGCTAGTCTGACTGCCCCTGTTCCACTAGTTTGACCTATGTATTTGACCTGAAATTCATTGCAGGGTATGAGATAAACTAAAATGTTTTGTTTAAAAGGCTCTACACGATCCTTTAACCGACAAAGCCTGTTTCTAATTGAGTTTGTGGGTTTGAATGCCAGCCACTTTTATTCCTGCCTTGTTAAGAATTCTGCGTAAGGTTTCCGAGGTTCCTACAAACAACTCAGGTGATGGGAAAGAAGAATTCTGCAGACGACTGTAAAGAGTAGTGGATAAGACACCAAATGACAATACTATAATTCTAACGGATGAGATCAATGCTGAAATGATAGCAAACAATACAGTATGACGCCACTACTGAAGAAGGTGTGGAAAGAAGGCAAGTACACGAGGATTGGAAGAAAGGATGCTTATTCAAACTACCAAAGAAAGGAGATTAAAGTCAATGCAAGAACTGGCGCGGAATTATGCTCCTGTCCATCCCAAGCAAAATACTAAGCCCCATCATCCTGGAGAGAATCAAACATGCCCTGGATGAAAACCTTCGACCGGAACAAGCTGGATTCAGGAGAAACAAGTCATGTATTGATCAGATCGCCACACTACGGATCATCATTGAACAAAGCTTGGAGTGGCAGTCACCTCTCTATGTCAACTTCATCGACTTTGAAAAGGTTTTTGACAGCGTCGATCGAGAGGTGCTCTGAAAACTACTTAGCTACTAGGGAGTGCCACCGACAATTATACATCTCATCCAACAGTTGAACGACAATGCTGCATGCCAAGTAATACACAACGGGAAACTCACGGAATCCTTCGAAGTGAGGACAGGAGTAAGACAAGACTGCCTACTGTCGTCAATGATTTACTTAATTGCAGTAGATTGGATAATGCGACAAACAGCGGGCAATAAGGAAACAGGCATAAAATGGACACACACAAAATATTTGGAGGATCTGGACTTCGCCGATGATATATGTCTGATTTCACACAAACTGGAAGATATGCAAGCGAAAAGCAACAAGTTGGCAGAAGCATCCAGAAGATAGAACTTCCTTCAGGTGAACATAGAGAAGGCAGAGGTAATGAAGATTCCTGGACAAGAAAGCCAACAACAGCAACTACAACAACAGACAACAATCAGCATAAATTGAAGGAACCTGAAAGAAACAACCTCCTTTACCTACCCAATTGGGAAGCACCGTGGTAACTACAGGCGGACACTACTGACGAGGATATCAAAGCAAGAATCGGAAAAGCAAGACAAGCTTTCACTACTCTCAAGTCTGTGTGGAGGTCAACAGCACTCAGCATCAGAAATAAGATCCGGATTTTCAACTCCAATGTGAAGTCAGTGCTACTATACGGATCAGAGACTTGGCCAGCGCGCCATCAAGAGCATCTCAAACAAACTACATACTTTCATTAACGGTTGTCTTCGCTCAATACTCAAGATCAGATGGCCGGCCAGAAAACATCAGCAACCGGGATCTTTGAGAGCGAACCAACCATGAACGGACTGTGAAACAAATAGGCAGGAAGAAATGGAGATGGATTGGCCATACTCTGAGGAAACCATCAAGTGACATCACTAGACGAGCCCTTGAGTGGAACCCGAAAAAAGGGGCGGTGAGTTGGTCGTCAGTGCAAGGGTGACTTGGAGGAGGTGATGTGAAGAGGAGATGAAAACGTGTGGGCAGACTTGGAGCCAGGTGAAGACTCTAGCAGAGAACCGAACGCAATGGAGACGCATAGCTGAGGCCCTATGTTCCTGTAGGAATTAAAGGATACAATAATAATAATACAGTATGATAACTAATTATGAATCAGGAGTCTTTCGTCTAAATGAATGAACACGGAGATCTTTCCTCAGACTTCTGAGTAGTCTTTGATTAGTGACTGGATGTGACGTGTACAAGAATAAGCATCAAAATTTAAGTTCAACTCTTTGAAATCGAGAAAACAAACAATGAAAGAGTGAATCTATCAGGTATAAGTTAGATATTTTAAACAGAATCACACAAGTCACGAGATTGGAGGAACACGAGAACAGTCTGCAAGTGATACGTAAGGAAACCAATAAAGCCGTTTTAGGAAATTAGAAGAGGCAAGACAAGGGATGGCTTCCTACAGACAAGCACACCTATGGACAACAAAAAGAGAACTCAAATTCAGTCTACAGCGTACTGAACAAATAAATGAAGAAGAGCGCCAAAAATGCAAAAACAGTTCAGAAAGACGCTGGTAACTGCAGGTAGGAGAGATTTTTGATCGCTAGCCTCAAATAACCCGGTGGCCTTCCAAGAGAGGATCAGTGCAGATTAAACCATTGGAAGACATAGAAGGGTACCTAATAGCCGAAGAGCAATGCAAAGGAAATAATGAGTAGGCTGATCACTTCAAAAGGCTCCTGAACCGACTATCGCCCACAGCTCATTCAGAAATATAAACAAAAGATATAGAGCTGTCAGTGAACAACAGTCCTCCGAAAAAGCAGAAAACTGGACTGGAATCAAGCTACTAATTGCCAAGTATGCAGCATGGCTGTACAGAACTCCTCATGAGACTATGTAACGCTAGCAGACGAAAGACTTGACAAAGAAGGGTTTATTTGCAATTTGGTATAGCTATGTAGCGAAACTATGCACACCTTGTCAATAACGCACCGTTTGCACAGGAAATTATTCTGGAAATTCCCCACCCATTTATGATAAATACACGAATGTACAGCCTAGTTGATAACTTTGTCGAAAAGAAAATTTTCTTCGCTGCAACCGTGTTTTTTTATTGACTCCTATGAACTAATACTCATTCCTCTCCACTTATTCTATGGCTACAATCTTACTGTACCACGGCAGAAGGGGAAAATAGTTATACAAATAAGAACTCAAAGAAAGCGAATCACACCGTCAATTCATACCACAATGCATAAGCCACTAAATTCACGGAATATATTTTGTATAAATTCTTGCATCCCTCAGTGTTTGCATATTATTATTTGTTATTTCAAATACGTGTACGTAAATCATTAGCAATTGAGCAATTTCACTTCACTGACGAACATTATTTTGTAGATGATGACATGAAAGTGACAGCGAAAAAAACGGATTTCTGACATATTTTTACCATCGAAAACAAATGCATTCACTACTTGAATATGGTATGTACTGCTTTATAGAATTTAATCAAGCTATCCCTGTCATCAGTGAAGAAGCGATAATTATTCACCGTATGTCAAGTTATTAGATGTTTACCAGTTGAGACAAATAGGGTATGCAACTGTAAACATCGAAATGTCATTTATTAGTATACATTCTCTTGTAAACATCATATAACCATCAATGTAGAAGACGATAATTAATTTAGAAAGGAAGCTTTTTATTATTTAGTCAATTCTATCGAAAAACAAAAGAAATTCTTCTGGGAATTACTCATCTTTACGTCATGTTGATAAGTCCATGTTAATATTCATAAAGAAGACATATTTGTCATGTTTGGACAGTATACAATTTATCTGAGATTCAAACCTGCCACTATCAGGGAAAGCAAATTACTCAATTCTGTCATCAGTAGTTAGTGTACATGTTATCAATTAAAAAGAAGATATATTTTCCATATTTTGCCACTCTACATTGTATCTGAGATTCAAGTCTGTCAGAACTAAGGAAAGCAAATTTCTAAGCACAGTCATCATTAGCTTGTAAACATTTTAAATTCAAAACAAGCAGAAAATCTCAAACATTTCATTCAAAAAATTGTTTCGAAAGATCTTAAAAATCTAAAATAACTAGTTTTGTAATCTATACAACCTGTGTCTGAGGGAATTCGGAACAACAATCCTTTCACTTGATTTCATTTGCCTTTGTTTGATATAATCGTTCTAGTAGACTGTGAGCTGCGAAATCAGAATAATCATCGTAAACTCCTGGAATTGCTGATCGTAATCTCAGTGACAACACCACCAACACGTGAACTTCAGACTGAAGAACGATAGTTGATCAAAGACATTCCACTCTCTCAAATGACTCACACAAACACTTAGTTCATGAGTTAGTTAAAGGTGGGGTCAATAATAGTTGGGATACAAAATATAACCTAAACATAGTGGGCTGAATAAATACTGACAAAATGGTTTCAAGTATTCCCTGTTCTCAATGGTTCTCCAACTGATATCACTTCACGAGTTAACCTGAAACAAATGAACTCCCTGTACACAAAAATCCGGATGTATAATAGATGCTCCACTCAGAAAAGAGAAATATTTATAAACTACATTATCAACTAATCATGGAGACTAAACTGTCCGTTCTCTTCCATTTTTTCAAATTTCCCGATAAAAAAAATATCGTGCTACGGTGTGAATAAATATCACATCTGCGAATAAATGGAGTATCTGAGTATTTGATTATCTTGACGAGTTTGTAGTTCATGCTACACTGAAGGTCATCAAAGAGTAAATTTGTATGAAATAAATTCGGATATGTCCCTGCGTTCGTTTGCAAGGATTTAACTGACTTCAAGTTAGGCCGCGAACTGACACAACTTGAACAAACCATCGGAAACAGGAAGTACTGGATAAACGCCTTACATTATTATTTGGGACTTTACAGTTATAGACATCAATAATCTCACCACCAGTAGCCTTCACGCTACAAGGGGAGATCGTGGAGACCACAGTCCCTGATTTTACACTGGTGCAAGTATGAAGTAAGTTTCTGTGTTCAACATTAAATGGAATAGGTTGTCGTTCGTTACCAGACGCAATTATCTCTAGGTAGCATATATGTATTGTACAATTACAAGTATTCATCACACACCCCTCCTAAATTATATTAGTTAATTTGAAATAACACGCAAAGATATTACATTATTAATAGGATAAAATGCTGAGAACCCTGGAATTTCCAATGATAATATCAGTGTGTCTACAAGCCATCTAACTTAGTTTATGCAGTTTCCCTCCCTATTGTGTTTCGTTCAAATTCCCTATTTATCAGAACACGTATTCAAACATTTTGCGTTTCGTGTATTTCATGAGAACTCAGTGAACAGTGGTTCGGTGACTCACCTCTCCTTTAATCTGAATGTATTGCTTTTTAAAAAATGTTTTGCCCCATTACTAATGAAATCAAAGAAATAAGAAATTATTATCTACAAGAATTAAGTCAAAAAATCATAGGAATGCTTACAGTTGTATGTTAATTAACATTGATAATAAGAAATTTAATTACCTTGATAGTACTGCAACATAAGGAATGCATGCGAGAACCCCTGTGTGGAATTATTCATAAGACTGCAATTAGAGTGGCATTTAAAGCAATCAGAGATGAAGTTTCCCAGCTCATGCATCGAGTAAGCCAGGTCACATAAATTTTTCCAGTGTACTGAGTGACATTTAATGGTTGTGTGACCGGTTGAGCTAATGGATCGGTGTCACTTAGGTTATCGGAACATATAACTTTAACCAGATGCAAAATGACTGATATATTCACTATGTGTCAAGTAATATAGAAAACGAATCTGCCAGTGCACTGAATGTACTTGCCTGTCATCAAAGCATCAAGTGATAAGATTAGGTAATAAAGGTAAATGCAGAGGAGGGAGAGAAGTCACCAGTGAATCTGTATTCAATGAGTCAACACCAGTTTTGAGATTTTCTGCAACAATATCTAAAACACTCATGCGCTCTGTAACATTCAACGATGATGAGCCTCCTTCCTGATGAGAAGACTTATAACTCAGCTTTCTCATGTGGAAATAGTGTTATCAAAGTCGTACCATCTTCTTTATGGGTATCGGATCATTGTACTGTTAACATTGAGGTAAATGTTTATTATGCCATTGTCCATTTTCCAAAAATGAAGCAGGAATTCTAGCTTCTTTTGAACAATCGCAGAAGTAACCATTGGCATATTTCGCACTCCACACTGAGGAATCTATTTGATAGTCCAATATTTCTGCATGATTCACAAATGCATTCACTGCTCACTTGTGAATAATAATTAAGATTAAATAAAGCAAGAACTACAGTGGTTTGTGCAGAATAATATGGTACCATCATTTATTTCGTCGGCTTCTCATCAGCTGCTTACAGCCTAAATAAATTGTGAGGTTTACGTACAGAAAAATTTTACCATACTTGCAAATGTTGCATGTTGTCAGTTGACAGAAAGTTCCACAATATAAGCACGATTTTCTGAGCATTTTCACTAATTGTGGAACTTTCTGTTAACTGACAACATGTATTGGCTTCTTTAGTATTTTCTTTTCAAAGCCAATTATTCAAATATTTGTTTGCAGTTATTTAATTAGTTTCAAATTTGACCACGAATTGAGATATTTTGGATAACCATTGGGCATTTAGGAATGCTGAATGTTTGCTTCATGGTAGTTATGGTCTCTCCTCCAGGTGCAGGTAACCCTGGCCTCACTAGGGAGGGAAGTGAGAACCCCATGGTTACTAACTGAGCCTGTTGAACATAGAGACACTACAGTAGAATCCTCCTATGACAATGACCTCATCGTAAACATGTTAATGTTCACTGATAAGGACGTCTCATTATAATCCCAGACGCACTTTTCAAGTGTTTTTCTTGATTTCAAGCAAGACCACGAATTAACACCAATTGGTGAATTACTGAAAAATATTGACCACTTGACTGTCGTTCATTCTGACTTTGTGACTTCTAATCAGTACACATCTATGGCCCCTATTCAGATTTCTGCTAATCCGCAGTGATAAATCACTGTAAGCCAGGACGAAATAAATGCTCAGTACTCCTTGTTTTCCTATAGGGGTCTTAACTTTACCATCTTGCGGCACAACAACGAAATAATTACGTGACAAAGGAGGCCATCCTGCAGTTAGAATGTAATTTTGTCTCTTCAGTTTTTGACTTGAGTTGAGTTCACCACATTAATTTTTTTTGTTAACCTTTTTATTTTTTGTTTTCGTTCTAACCACGACCTTCTATGCATAAGTTAAGTAAGTGTAAAATTTTGAGCACCATTTATTAACTTTCGAGCATCCTTTAAACTGATGCCTTGTCACATTCAAAATTACATTAAAATCACTCTGTACATATAGTTAATTTTGATTCTTCAGGTAGTATTACAGGTGATAAAAAGCCAACGAAATAAACGATTATTATTATGATTCCCTTGTATTTCGAGTGAGCCATGTGATTTCAACAGCACATCTCCACTTTATTCTGTTCACTGTGCTCTCCTTAGGTGTTCCTACGATTTCTCGCGGGTTCTCTTATCCTCCTTGTTTGATCTCTTGCATATCGCTGTCAAAGTAATTATTGTATCCATCTGAGGATTCGGCGGTCTTTTTCGAGTTCTGTCCTAACCATCTCCATTGCCTTCTGCATATTTTCCTGATTAATAGGTTTTTGGCTGATTCGTTCTCAGAGTTTCTTGTTCCTAATTCTTTCTGGCTGGTCATCCGATATTCCTTCTGGAACCGGTGAAAGCAGTTGATGAACGTCTTCAGTAGCCTGTGGAAATGCTTTTCATGACACACCTGCCTTTGTTTTTACCCGTATAGAATAACTGACTTAACTGTGGTGTATAAAATCACAATCTTGTTCTTTATGCTGAGTGGAGAAGATTTCCTAACTGATATCAGAGTGACGAATGTGTGAATTGCTTTTTCCATTCTACTTTCTACGTGCTCGTCCGTGATGAACGCCTGCAGCTGAAATGCTCATGCCTAGATAAGTAAACGAATTAGTCATTTTCAAATTTGTTCCGTTGCTGTTTGCTGGTAGATTATTTTGATCGAATGTATTTTTTCTATTATTACAGGAGAAACTTGTCTTTGCTACTTCTCCTGCCAGTTTGTTAGTTTCCGCCTGTAAGTCCTGATTAAGGCGCTAGATCACGAATTGGTAGAAGTTTGAATTCATGAGTCATTGAATTGAGTCCCAGTGGCTGAATGATATACGAAATTGCCTTGTAACCGGAATGTCCTGGGTTCGAATCCCAGTGAATGCGTACTACCGATGATTACTAAACTAGGATGAAACAGCTGTCCAGTACTCCGGTGGTAGTTTTCAATGGTCCTCTAGCTGATATCAATCTGTGATCAACTCGTAAAAGCAAAATAGACACCATTAATTTTTTTCATTCCTTAGCGTTCCCAATGGAACATAAGGCGCCTTTAAGCTAGAGCTTCGAAGGTTCGTCAGTGGTAGTGTTTTTTCTATTGGATGCGATTTGTAGCTTCATGCCCCACCTTCTCTCTTTGCCAGCATTATGACTGGCTTAGGGAAGTAAGGAATGCTTCGGCCGGAGATCGCCCCAGACCACATGGATGTTTGGCAAGCATTATACCTCTGTGATACCGACAAACAAGACACCATCCATGGTGAATTTCAATTGTAGCGCATCTTCACTGTATGTTAGGTGGTCAGCACGTAGTCTATAGGAAGCCATGGACCTATGCTTCGTGTATGCCATCACTGGTCAACAAGGCTTATCTGCAATCCGTGACGAATTAATCTCTCCTCTGAGGTCAGTCATAACCCTGAAAAGCTCATTTGTAACTCTCCTGATTTTCAGTACCAGCTAGTGTGGGCTTCAAATTTTGAAGGGTTATTAAATTCATATTGATGACTATTGGCAACAGGCACGCTACTTTGACTTGTGGTTCTCACCCGCGTAGCAGCAAGAAGATAATATATGTGGTGATAAAACAGACCAGGTCCATTGTAGGTTCCGAGACTGAAGAAATCTCTTCTGTATAAAGAGTTTGGGATCTAAACTGTGAGTTGTTATAGCTCCTGCGGTTTGAAAATCTTTGACGAATACAACCGTGTATTCTGTAGATGAGTTTGAAGTTGGTTTGCAGGATTGCTTGATGTCCAGAATCTATCAGGTTATCCAGTAAAGTGCCAATTGGGTTTTTCTTTCTCCTTTATAAAACCATAAGGTTAAGTATTCGATAATCGGTTTGTTTAGAAAAATCTGAGTACAGACGAAATGCGTAGATCCACCGGAGCAGATGATATATGCACGTTGATGAAGCCGACAGTAGTAGCTTGTTCTCCACCTTCATGTGAATCTTTGATTTTGTTAAGGAAGTGAGTCGAAGTTCAGCTGCGAAGAAGGTTTTCTTCTTTGAAAGTAAGTAAGTCAGATTGTAGAGGTTGAGAATGATATCACTGAAAGGAGTCACTCTTCAATAAACCGTCAATTTTGCATTGCTCAATTTATCACACAATAAAAAATTACAAATGTTTCGCTAGTTTATGAATTCTGATTGTTTATTTACACACGAAAATTAGCCCGTTTTGTTTCATTTGTGTATTTAGAAAATGTTTGTATATTTGTATTCAAATATCGTGATGCATGTATAACTTTGATCAATCGCTTCGCCTTTCTTCTTTTTTAGTGAAAATTAAAGTTTTAGAAAAGTTGTTGTTTGTGATATTTCCCCAACCCAATTACTCACAACAAGTTTTCCTCTGGCTTTATTTTCCCCGTTGGTGCGAAAACTATTCATCTTATGATAAAACAAAGAAGAGGAGAGAAAAGAAGAGTAATAGAGTAATTGGTTTGTGTTCACGGAATTTTATTCCTCTCAAATTCTGTTTTATTTACTGAGTACACCGATGAGGAGTAAATCGTCACTTGTATCAACATCACCGTTTCCTTCAAGCGTCAGGTGGCTTGTTTTGTAAACAAAATAATGATAATAAACACTATTATAATGATTATTACTAAACATTCACGAACATGAAAAAGAAACAAACCTTTGAGCTTTCAGGAAGTGTTTCTGTGAAACAAAGAAACAGCTTTTCGGTTTAACCTTAATTCTGGAAAAAAGGTGGGGAGAGAAATGTGAACTAGATTTGTGACATCAAAGCGAGAAAGCCACTTGATTATTGTTGACCTACGGTGTAATCAAGGAGGTCCATCTCATCCCATTTTGGAGCATATCAGCTGGTAGATGTGCATTCATTCTTACTGAGAATTGAAAGCACTTATTCGACTCAAACACCGGTCTTCAGTAGACACTTCATGTGAAACTTCAATCTAAATGAAACGTATATTTCACAAGCTATGTTTGTATAATACAACAGAATGAATATTTGGTGAGGGAAAACTACAGCTGCTGTCATGTACTCAAAGATCACCCCACACGGATGCAGGGATAATGTGTTGTCACTGTCATCATAATTCTGTGCATGTACCTTAGGACCATTCCGCAGATATTTATGAATGAGTGAATGAAGTGCAAAAGTCAAAACTGTACTCCACATCACCTCCAATATTATATTTACATATTATGATTCATTCCACTATTCGAAACTATTTTCACGGAAATATGAATAGTAAAACAAAAAACTTAATTAACATTCACTAGTGAGCGTTGACTACTTTAGCAAATCATCCAGAAATATCGGCTTATCAAATAGATTCCTCAGTTTGGAGTATGAAATATGCAAATGTCCATTACTGCAATTGTACAAAAGAAGCTGAAGTTGCTGCTTCATTCTGAGAAAATTGGTCAGTGTACAAAAAACATTCGGCTAATTGTTCACAATACATTGAACAGATACTCATGAGGAAAGGCATCTTGTAGTTCATCTAAATCGTTACAACAGCTCCTTATCCAAGCACCTATTTGAATGATATATTTAGAAATGCTAAAATTGATTACAATGACCGACTCAATTTACGGTGACAAAATTCACACGTTCTTTGAACAGAATGCGTTTCCTTTTGCAGTGCACTTACAGTGGTTGTTTCCTAAATACGGAAAAACGCTGTCAGTTTCACATGATTAAATGAAATCAGAGTAAATTATCGAAATAGAATCAGGGAAAATATTTAGCGATTCGAAACCATTTCAGGCTCTTAAATAGTGTCATTTGTCGAGTAAATGCAAAAAAGATATCGTTTCACTTTACAGATACAGCATTTATTGCAGACATAATACATTTACGTCACAGTTCAATAATGTTTATCATGAAATTTGAAAATGAATGAAGATGGACATCTTAGTTTCCTCATGTAAATATTAAACTAGTTTGTCATTTTTTCTATTTTCAGCGCGAACCGTCTAATATATACGTTAATTTCTCTTTGGACGCAGTTGATTAGTTTCAACTTAACTTACTAAGTTGTATCAGTTGCAGAATCATGGAGAACCAGGGAACACTTGAAATCTTTTCGTCAGTGTTATTTTTTTTTCATTAAGACATCAAATATGCAACCCACTGCCTTTAGGTTATATTTTGTATCCCCACTTCTTTTTGCAGGACGGACTCTCTTTGTCCATGCCTTCAACTTATCCGTTAATTTAGTGTACATCTGGGTCATTTGAGACAGTGAAAGCTCCCTGACCTACCGCTTGTCTCCGGTCCTCGTCTCGCGTGTCGCTGGAGTTGATGTTGATGTGGCGTATGGTGTTTGTGCAGGTCACAGTCTACTAAAATATATTAATTGTCACATCAAATAAAGGTATCTGAAACCAAAAGAGAGTGCTTCTGTTCCAAACTGACTCGCACACAGATTAAAGTGGACTCCATAGACAATTCCCTGGATTTCCCAAGATCTTTCGAAACACTTTTTGCAAACAGTTTCACAAAATATTTCACTTGCTTCGCATTTCATGTCATACATAAAATATAAAATAAGAATGATTCAGCATACTTGAATTTGCCTTGTGTACAAACTCTTGATGACAAAATAGAATAATTTTCTTCCCAATATCTCAGATATGATGTGACCTTTCCCAGCTTGACAGATATATCTTCTCTTCGAATTGTTTACAAAAATGGAATTGACGACTTAACATGCAGACAAGCTATCTTCAGTAGGTTTCTCTTGTTTTTCTGTAAAAGTTTTGTAAATAATAAACAGATATATTGCTAAATTAATTACGACCTTGTACAGTGATGATAATATGATGTTTACAAGAGAATGTTTATTAATAAAATGACATGTGAATGTTTACAGCTGCATATCTTTTTCGTCTCAACTGGTAAACATCTAATAACTTGGCATAAAGGGAAATGATTATTTCTTCCTAAATAATGACAGGGATAGCTTGATGAAACTTATAAAACAATATGCAGCTCGCAGTTTACTAGAACACATTACCGATCATGTTAAACAAAGGCAAATGAAATCAAGTGAAAGGATTGTTGTTCCGAATTCCCTCAGACACAGGTTGAATAGATTACAAACATAGTTTTTTTAGATTTTTAAGATCTTTCGAAATAATGTTTTGAATGAAATGTTTGAGGTTTTCCGCTTGTTTTGAATTTAAAATGTTTACAAGCGAATGATGACTGTGCTTAGAAATGTTTCTTTCCTTAATTCTGATAGACTTGAATCTGAGATACAATGTAGAGTGTCAAAATATGGCAAATATGTCTTCTTTTTCATTATTAACATGTTTACAAACTACTGATGACAGAATTGAGTAATTTGCTTTCCCTGATGGTGGGAGGATTGAATCTCAGATAAATTGTATACTGTCCAAACATGACAAATATGTCTTCTTTATGAATATTAACATGGACTTATCAATATGACGTAAAGATGAGTAATTCCCAGAAGAATTTCTTTTGTTTTTCGATAGAATTGACTAAATAATAAAAAGGTACCTTACTAAATTAATTATCGTCTTCTACATTGATGACAGTATGATGTTTATAAGAGAATGTTTACTAATAAATGACATTTCGATGTTTACAGTTGCTTATCGCTTTTGTCTCAACTGGTAAACATCCTATAACTTGACATACGGTGAATAATTATCGCTTCTTTACTGATGACAGGGATAGCTGGGTGAAACGTATATGGCAATATTAACTTCATTTCAGTTGTCATCTGAAAATGAAGTGAGAATTGTGAAGAGATTTGATTTCGATAGTATAAGCATATAAAGAAAATCTTTCTTTTTACTGTCAATTTCCTATCATCGTCCACAAAATAATGTTCTTCAATGAGGCATATTATTTGACCTTTTTTGAATGTTTTATCCTAATTGTGAAGGATGATCAGAGAGAAAAAATTAAAGAAGACAAGAATTTGTACAAAATGTACACCGTGAACTTAGTTTATAAGATGCTCAGACATTGCGGATAACAGTGACTTTGAAATAAACTTTCTTTCAGTTATCAACTGTTTAAATATTTCGCCTATTCTTTTGCACTACAGTGAGAATTCAGCCACAGAATTAGTGAAGAAAGAATGAGCATGAATCCACTTCAATCATTGGAATACATGGAATCCTCTAACTTAAGAATTTCCTTATATGTATCGTAATGCTCACTAGTGAGTCACCAAAATCTCTCTGGGAAAGAATGATCTGACTGGTGGTAACTGTGTGCCCTAAGATTCATTACCAGTGTCTGAAGGGTCGATAGGCAATTCGTTCTCGTCAAAATACTGCAACCCGCATCCAAAATCGCCAATAAGCCTGCATCGTCTCGTAACATAACCTTCTCTATGTCACTATCGGATCAATGCTCACTCATGTTCCATTTGATGGTGTTCCTGGTGCGATATGTTACTCGATTGTCTCCACGGAGAGTACTCCACCCATCACTATTCTCTCCATCTTTGTTGTTGGGCAGTAAATTCCTAGTTGTTTCGCTGTCACGGTTCCATGTTCCCATTTCTTGCAGTCATCAGATTTTCATATCGAGCCATTGAAGGCATGTGTTTTGAGAAAAGTACACAGTGGCTGGTAGGGATTAGTTCTGTTGACTTTCCCGATGACACTTTGGAACCTACACAATCATTGAATTGATGTTATTGCTGAAAATCTGAATGTCCGTCTCTGCGATGAATTCAGCAGATTTCAAGGCTGATTTTAGAGGTATGACAGTCTGTGCTGCTTTTCACATCCTTCGTTGACATCCTTATCCGTGTTGCATTTGATGAACACTACGTTGCCGAATTAAACGAAGAGAGGCATTCCGTTCAAATTTCTTTCATCAATGGTGATTGGTGCTTGCTATTGTAATTCAGGTAACCTCAGTGCCTCTGTCTTCCTCGTGTTCATTTGAAGTAAAGTTCCTGTGCTCTGCCTGCCATCTACTTGATCCTCTCCTGTAGATCTTTGAGTTCATACGATATCGGAAATAAATCGTCCGCGACGTTCACATCTCTTAGATTATTCCGATCGAGCAGACGCCTTCCTTAATTTGCACACTCCGTGCTCCCTGGTATGATTCAGTCGACCACAGTGCAGGATTTCAACGGTGATGCTAGTCAACATAGTCTTATTCATCATTTCACTTCACAGACATCGTTGAGTTTTCCGAAGTGAATCGGGAAAATTAATCCGATAACTTCGGAAATTAATATAAAATAAATTAAACGCTTAAGAGACACTTATTTTTAGTATGACGGTTTCGTTTTCTTTGCAATTTAGTGTTGAATGCGCGATTTGAAGAATTAGTAGGTACTTTAGTAGTATGACTTATTTTCGTATGATTTTTGAAAGTCTGTTTACACAAGAAGTTGTGGTCACATTATTCCACTTAAGACCACTTCACTAAGAGCTGATTGTTTTTAAAGGTATTAATGGAAACTTGTAGTCAATTAATAACACGTCAAGTTTAATTAAACACAATTATGACTGTCTGATAATGAACACCAACTGAGCCATTACACATGATATGATGATGTTTATGCAGTCTATACTGTCATCGTTCACTGAATCCGGTGAAGAGTAGAGAATATGATTACACGAAATTCGATTATAAATAACGGACCAATAACACAGTCATTTGGAAGTTTATGAAACGTCACTGATGGGAATGTCGTCTGCTTTTCTGTCTACTGGCAACCAAGTCTTATTAAAACTAGACAACAGTCGACAAAGTGATTTAAATTAAAAACAGGGAGATGAGAAGTGCTTTTTCTCTGGACGTTCTAGGCCGATGTTAATTAATTCATCATTACCCTGTGAATCAATCAGTATTGGAAAGTCAGGCTTTTTAATACAGAGAAAGAACGGACACATTTAGGGGGTTAATTCTACTGTCCTGGTAAAACTGCACTTGTTTTTTCTGGTCTTGTTGCGTAAAACTTTACTTAGTTTTGATTTTCACTCAGTGAGTTGAATTTAGTATTAAGTTTCTAAATATATTTAACTGTTTTCCTATTTAGTAATTTTACTTCACTATTCACTCCCACCATCTTGAAAACTCCACTATAGAATGTGCAAATTCACTCCGTTGTTCCATCTTGCATTTTGTCTCTAGTGAGTCCATGTTTCTACTCAAAGTTTTAAATCTGCACCTCCTTATCTCCAAGTTTAATTCTACAATAAACAGTTAGTCCCTTTTAATAATAAATAATTTGTCTACTCACCTAATATCAAAATCATGCTGCTTGTACTTTCTATCCATAGCCAGACATCACCGTGATAAATGTATTTTCCGAAGTCGGAATCCAAGAATCCATGAAATAAGTCTAGCTCATATTGTTCAGTAAAATCAGAGGAGTCTGTGGGATAGGAGCATTTTTGGGTTAAATGAACGTTGATGCTAAATGTTTGCCAGAAGTGATCGTGCTTGAACAGCGAACTGTGTTTTAGAGAGCTCATCAGACATCGATCGTTTAATTTTGCGAGATACATAACCTTGTGTTCTGTACAAATTGGAAGGCTTTTAGCATTTTTTGCCAGGTGTTCATCATTTTCAAAATCACCAACGTGTCAAAAGCAGCTTCATCGGGAAATGTCATTCTTTCAACATTCTCCTCACGCCTAAGATTTCATTTTCACTGAGAAATAAAAGACATCTGATATTTTAGTATGGTTTTTGTGATAAATAGAACAGCAAAATCTTCGTCAGTCAAACTGTTAGTCAAGAAAGATAATTGGTAATTTGTATGTGCTGTCACATCATAAATAAATCTGCAAAACACGTTCATGTGACAAGCAAATCAACCACATTTCTGGTTACTAAGTATTCTAAATCAACCAATTGATTGAAACTGCCTTGGCAGTCTTCACTATCCGAAAGCTATAGTAAAACCACACCAATTTGGTTAAATAGCTCACCCTTATTAGTCATGAATTTAGTGTAATGGAGTTGTTATGTTGTTTACTGGTATTCAAAAATCGATGAGAAGTGCTTTATCTAGCTTGTTGAACATATTCCAAACATAACCGATCGAATATCGTCAGTATCCAGGACTGAACAAAAAGGAACTGGTCGCTTTGTTGTGTATTTTGTGAACACACTCATGAAAGTATCTTGGATCAAACGACATTGTATCATCTCAGTCAAGTGCATATTTCACTAACTGTTCTAATGGAAGGTAGAATCAACAGAACTAAGTTTTCTATTTATCAACAATTAGTCGTAGAATACCCATGGAACTCCACTGTTTCAGAAACTTCCTGTATACTGGCACAATACTTCTGCAGCACAACACTTTTTATCCCTGAGAGTGTCAAAATCGGAAAAAAGACAGAAACACAAAACACGGTAAGAGTGTTATAAAAATAACAATCCAGAGTGTACTTTTAGGCTGTATGTTAATATCAAGCGACACTCAGACAAATTTTTTGGTACGAAACACGTTGTAACATACTGCAGTGAAGCATTACCTGATCCTGACTCTGTTTGATGTAGTTTCAAATCTCAAAGCAACAGCAAGTTTCTCGAACTTCCAGATATTTCATTCTGACAAGTGGTACTATGGACAGAACGTATTCCTAACGCATGCTCATTTATTTTTCTTTATCTGTCTCTAAAAGTGAAGCCTCTTCATTCAATAGTACAACGAATACAACAAGTTATCCCTGAAACTAAATAAACATAAGTTTCACTACATCATGCACTAGTATTTTCTCTCTGACTAGACAAACAAAAGAATATAGGTCAGACTATCTCAGATCGTTTCTGGGTTAGCGGATGTATTGGGTGGTTATTGATGGTGAGATAAAAATTTTTGTCATGCCAGGATACGAATTACAATCTTTGCAACTACCAGTCAGGTGATCTATCATCTGTACTGCAGGATTTAACTGGTAACCAGGTCCGAATTTGACTGCAGTAATAATGAAGCTAGTAATGTTTCCATTCCGAACAAAACATTTGATACATTGTGGAATTCAAAGCATGTAACAGCATATTTCACCTTGTTTCCTGATTATAATACAAAATTAAGGGTGAAGTTATTAACGAGATATTAACATTGGTAAAAGTGTGAATAATCATATGAATATAGAGTTAAAATTAAGCATAGGTACTGACCACAATATGTTAATAATAAAAAGAAATCAAAGGGGATAATTAGCGTTTCCTGTTTCTCAGTAATTCAGTAGTCTCATGCCTGACACTTTTCGCATCACATCAAGTAAATGAGAAATAAGGTATGGCAGAATGTTTACACTCAGTCGTCCAACAGTAAAGTATTTTGATAATTTCTGCTAGTCCTACCTCATGAGATACAAGTGCGACATTGTGTATAAAGAGGATACATAGAGTGTGGTGAAGTGATTTCAAGTGTTTGTTGACAACAGTTGTACCAAGTTGACCTAGCGCTACCCAAATAATCCTACTGATGTGGTGCTGTGATACAGACGATGGGTTCTTACGGAATATTATTCTCATATGATTGCACACTTCAGTACTGCATTAGTAACAGAATACTCTGTCTATTTGAACATTCTATTTCATGTCGTTAATTGTAAACTGAAATCACTTACTCAGTGTTTGGTTGAAGAATATTATATATATATACAGAGAGAGATGTCTGATGAGTGGAAAAATTACCGTTGCTTTCGCATCTTTCCCTCTGCTGTAACACTGACATCTTTCACTGCCCTAATCTATGTAACAATATCTTTCTTAATAAACCCAGGTACAACTAAAGAGGAGCAACAAAGAAAGATATGGGTGGAATAACCGCATTAGTGAAACTGTGGAAGTGGAAACTGAACGATACTAGATTGTCATAACCTCTTTATGTAGAAAACAAGAGGAAATATCTTTCTGGAAATTCACATGCTGGAGGACCAGGAAGGATCAGAAAAAAGGAATAATCTAAGGTATTTGGTGTTCAACGTAGTTTCAAATTCAGTGATTTCTGTGATATAAGAATCATGAGAACGAGCCAGTTCATGTAAAATACGTTTATTTGCAAAGGTCTAATTCTAAATTTTAGAGGGATTTAGCTTAAAAACACTTTAGAAGAACTAGCGACTATTTCATGACAATAAAGCTACTCCTTGTGGAACAGTCTGACTGAGAATTAATCCCTCATGGAAATAGCAAGATCATTGGAATATTTAACAAATTGGCTGCATCAATATGAGGAGAGAAGAAACACAACAGATGTAATGAACAACAACTAAAGGGACACTGGCTACCAATAGTGGTCATGTAAATAAATGATAGGTTGATATATCTTACCTTATAGTCGTGAGTGTTATTCAACAAGTCCTAGTTTGAGTGTTTTTAGTTATTAATCTAAACTTTCTTTCAATAAATACATTCAGTCGAATATCTTAACAACTAATAATCCAGTGCTCATTTCATTCCACAAAAGGAAAAATCGAATAAATTCGACCTGTTTTCAACAATGCATTACATGTCTTCAGTTGTCAATAAATGGACACCTCTATTCATCCACTAGTCGAATGATAAATTGAGTAATGCTCAGCTAATTTAGGAAGATTTAACCTCGCCTAGATTACTAGTTCACTAGTATTCTAGCCGGTCCCAAGCCCGGATAAAGAGGGAGGGTTGGGGCGTGGTGCTAGCAACTCCACCCCCAAAACTTAACCAAATTGCATTATGGGTAGATTTTATTTTGATAGAGTCTCACAGTGTTATACAGTAATATTTACTGATGACGTTTCGAGCACAATTTATTGCTCATAATCATATCACGTCATCAGTAAATATTACTGTATAACACTGTGAGACTCTATCAAAATAAAATCTACCCATAATGGAATTACACTCTACCACAGTGCCCAAGTTTTATTCTTATATTAACCAAATTGCTACTAAAACTTCAACGCACAAATATATTTTCAATTCTAAAAATACAAACAATGACCTTATTTTTCGCTGGAATCGGGGAAGTGAAATGACGCAGGCTGGTGAAAGCCTTTGGGAAGCCAGTCAGCCGATGTGTCTTCTTTCGATGAAAGCAAAAATAAGGATGGGGACGTGGAATATTCGTACAATGTACGAAACTGGGAAGGCTGCTCAGGTAGCCGCAGAAATGAGGAGATATAAAATAGAAGTGTTGGGAATCTGCGAGAGCAGATGGAACGGATGCGGAAGGTGCCAACTACCAACTGGAGAGACAATAATCTACTCCGGCCACCCAGAGGACGATCACGAGCACACCGAGGGAGTAGCCATCATGATGTCACCAACAGCGGCTAAAGCTCTCATGCAGCGGGAACCAATCTCCTCCAGGATAATGACAGCCAGGTTCAACTCAAAAGGAAAAAAAGGTTACAATCATTCAATGCTACGCGCCTACAAACGTCTCAGAACAAGAGAAGAAGGAGGATTTCTACAGTCAACTACAGACATTAATGGACAACGTCTCAAAGAGCGATATCAAAATCCTGATGGGAGACATAAATGCGAAACTGGGAGGAGACAATACAGAAAGAGAACTCACCATGGGTCACGAGGCCCTCGGTGAAATGAACGAAAATGGTGAACTCTTCTCAGACTTCTGCGCCTTCAATGATTTGGTGATTGGTGGCAGTGTGTACAAACACAGGGATATACACAAGGCAACATGGATTTCACCAGATGGACACACCAAAAACCAGATAGACTTCATTTCAATCTCAAGGAAGTGGAGACAGAGCCTACTGGACACAAGATCGAGGAGAGGAGCAGATGTGGGTTCAGACCACTATCTAGTACAAGGGACTTTCAAGGTAAACCTGAAAGCCTCAAGGATACCTGGGGATAGGCCACAATGCAAGTTCAACACGCAAAAACTGAAGGACACAATCACACAGGACATTTTCACTGCAACTGTCAGAGCAAAGCAGGAAACACTACGTGGCACCACTGAGGAATCATCCGTGGAAGACCATTGGAACTCTCTGAAGGTAATTTTCAACGAAACGTGCTCAACGGTTTTAGGAAGAAAGAAGAAACAAGACAAGGAATGGCTCTCAACAGACACTTGGAAACTAAAAGAGGAGAGGAGAAAAGTGAAAGAGAAAATGATTCAATGCAAAGATGGACAAGAGAAAGAGACGCTGAACTCAACTTACACAGCACTGGACAAAGAAGTGAAGAGGAGTGCCAGGAAGGACAAAAGACAATTCTACGACAACCTGGCTACTGAAGCTGAGAAGGCAGCAGGCAAAAGGGACCTGAGGACATTATATCAGATAACCAAGTCTCTATCCGGGAAGAGATCAACACAAGTGAAATCTATAAAAGACAGTCAAGGGAACCCAATTACCAAGGAAGAAAGACAGATCAAACAATAGGCGGACCACTTCAAAGAACCCTTGAACAGACCATCACCTGCAAACCGTCCAGAAATACTAACAACAGCACGTACACAACTGCAAGTTCACACCAATCCTCCAACGAAAACTGAAGTTACGAATGCAATCAAGCATCTTAAAGCTGGAAAAGCAGCTGGACCAGATGAAATACCCACGGAAGCACTGAAAGCGGATTCAGAATCGACAGAAGATATGCTGACCCCATTATTGCAAAAGATCTTGGAAGAAAGAAAGGTGACTACTGACTGGAGGAAAGGTTACCTGGTGAAACTACCAAAGAAGGGCGACTTAGGACTCTGCAAGAACTGGCGAGGAATCGTGCTCCTGTCGACGCCAAGTAAAATCCTGAGTCGCATCATCCTGAAAGGATAAAGGATGCACTGGATACACCAGAACCAGCTGGATTCAGGAAAGGCAAATCATGTTCTGACCAAATTGCAACTCTACGCATTATCATCGAACAAAGCATGGAATGGTAATCAAATCTCTACCTCAACTTTACGGACTTTGAGGAGGCCTTCGACAGCGTTGATCGCGAAGTGATTTGGAAACTACTCGAGTACTACGGCGTGTCCAAAATATTCATCAACCTTATTCAACAACTGTACGACAACGGCACATGTCAAGTGATCCACAACGGAAAACTCAGCGAGGCGTTTCGAGCAAACACAGGAGTCAGACAAGGGTGCTTATTATCACCAATGATATTCCTAATTGTGGTGGACTGGATTATGCGTCAGACAGTGGGAAACGAGAAGACAGGGATATTCTGGACCAACGTGAAGAACCTAGAAGACCTGGATTTCGTGGATGATTTATGTTTGATGTCACACAAAAACGAAGACCTACAAGCAAAAACCGACAATTTGGTCGAAAAAGCAGCAAAGACAGGACTCCAGGTGAACATAGACAAGCCGGAGGTTATGAAACCAATCCGGAAATCTTCGTTACTCAGCATCAACAACAAAATACGGATTTTCAATACAAACGTCAAGTCAGTTTTGCTATACGGATCAGAAACTTGGCGAGTCACCAAGAATATTTTCAACAACTGTCTTCGTTCTATACTCAAGATCAGATGGCCGCCGGAAAGAATCACCAACAAGAAGCTATGGGAACAAACAAAACAAGAACCAATCGCCCAACAAATATGCAGGAGAAAGTGGAGGTGGATTGAACACTCGCTGAGGAGGCCGCTGGGTGACATCGCTCGAGTGGAACCCGAAAGGGAAGCGGCGAGTGCGACGTTCAAGGGTGACATGGAGGAGATCGTGTGAACAGAAACTGAAACAGTATGGATTAACATGGATGCAAGTGAAAAGTACAGCAGAAGACAGAAGCAAGTGGAGACGTGCAGTTGAAGCCCTATGTTCCACTAGGAACCCGAGGGAACAATAATAATAATTTAGGAAGATTTAAACTTCCACAAAACTCATCGTCCATTCAAATTACTGTCCATCAGGTGTACTGAAACAATTTTGAATTTATACATACTTTCACCTATATTATATCACCTATATCATTACACTTGATTGATTTATAATCACAAATTCATAACAAAAAAACGAAGGAAACTTTTTGAAGAGGTCATGCATCTATCTGAGTAAACCTGTGGTAAAACCTATATTCTTTCTATCCCATGTATTCGAATAATTCGAGAGAAAAAGTTCATTCTATAAGTCGCATCTAGCGTGGAAGTTAAACTGTAGAGTTTTCATCCCAAATATCTTGAGTTTGTTAGTTTTTAGATTTCTGATTTATTTATGAAAAGTTATTGCATTTTTCATTTTATGTAGGAAAGTAGATCTTACGACATCTGATGACATTGAAATCGTCCAACTTGCGTGTTGTTAGTGCGCAGATGTCAATAATTCGGTGGATTCTCTTTGTTGTTAACTGAAACAAGTCACGTACTCACCTCAGATAGAAGACATTTTGAAAACGGGAGAGTACTAGACAGATATTTCTTCCTAATGTGAGACTATTCAACAGCACGCGGACACCAGAGCTCGAACCTAAGACCCTAAATTTTGACGAAGGTCTAACATAACAGGTAAGAAAATGCTTATTCACCTACAATATTGGCTGGCAGTTACAATGTATGCAACGCGAATTGACAGCAAGTGAAAGTTTTGGGTTATTGGATTAGGTTCAAGTGTCTGAATGGTCCACTAGCTCGCCTTGGAACCTGAAGATACTGGATTAGATCGTCAGGGAGTCTGTATGCTAATGAAGAGTCTCAAACAAGGGAGAATCACCTGTCCACTACTTTTGGGTTTTTTCAAATGGTTATTGAACTGAAGTTTGATTGTGGTCAAATCTGTGACTAATTCCTGGGAATAAGCACTTCAATTACGTGGCCCAATACTCTGCAAACCGAAGCCTAGTGAATTGCTATTCTGACTTATTTTAAGATTTTTCATCGCCATGTAACTTAAGAACATGGTAGAAATGGAATCAATGGCAACCAGATTTCTTGACCTCCAGGTGGCAGTTTAGAAAGGAAGTTCCAAGTTGATACTGTGCCATTTCAGCTTTTTCTAGTCATAGTTTTCATTCGGAAGTGAAAGAAATGTGTCAGGATATTGAAGGATTATGAGCTTGGCAGTTGTTTGGAGCCAAGACGAAAGGTTCTTTCGGTAATGTTTACTAACACATTCTGAGTCACAGTTATTAAACGCTAAATATGAAAGTTGTCGGTATGCAAAACAACCAGTTGAAGAAATGCGTCCTTTCTTACAGTAAATTGTGTGTTTAGCTGCTGGTTTTTCTGTATTCGACTTGTCATTTATGTATCGTCTTGCTTTGACATACCGCCGACGTTTTT
Organism: Trichobilharzia szidati; assembly: GCA_944472155.2. Taxonomy (NCBI): domain Eukaryota; kingdom Metazoa; phylum Platyhelminthes; class Trematoda; order Strigeidida; family Schistosomatidae; genus Trichobilharzia; species Trichobilharzia szidati. Next base: position 64,380,869 of record OX235277.1, on the reverse strand, counting down.
AGTGCACCAGCAATTAGACAAAATAAATCAAAAACAAATTATTATCCAGTAACTTCAACGATATCTCCAACATCTCTTACTTCCAACACCACCTTCCTATAATAATCTTTCACTCCCGTCAAATGTCACTGACAGAAAGTTTCACCTGATTAAACATTGTGTATCCAGTACAGAGACATTACTAATTCGTTTTTACGTCCCCCTGTGCATCACAAAAACACACTTGTCGTTTTCTGTGCAGAAGTAATTTAACAAAGACATTCTCGAGATAAGGATAAGAATAATTAATATGAAGTTAGTTATTTCTTTTCAAAAGGAGTTTAATGTTACTGTTAAGTAGAACAAATTACTTTCCCAGATTACAGCCAATTCGCTAGAAGATGTGCCATTTCATTATTTCAGTAGTAAAATACTCGCCATCGACTCACGTGACATGGCTTCTGATACCTGGGTGACGCATTCCTAAACTCCGTTTGTCGAATAGTCAGACAGATAACGAGAGGGGGCTAAGCTTGCTGGTAGCAAACCGCAATGTGTGTAAGAGTAACAACACCAAGGAGAATGAAACTTCCAAGACTGAAGTCATATTGTGACAACAGAAGACAAAGGCCAGGCAACAGAACGCTTATTACGGAAAATCAACACATATTTATAGATTCTGATGTACATTATTGTAGGTTAATGTTAGTAGAAAATACAGTCTGTTGATTGGTTGTTTCTCACACAAAGTTAACCTTTCATCTCTTGTGGCTGTGTCAGTTCAACTATATGTTAACGGTATCCGCCTGTCACCCTTGACCTTGACCTCAATTACTGTCAACCAATTGGCTAGTAGACGGCTCTCATCACACTAGTACCTAGTAATGGTCAGATCAAATAAAGGTTTCTGAAACCAAAAGAGAGCGCTTCTGTTCCAAACTGACTCACACATAGTTTAAAAAGACCACATAGATAATTACCTGAATTGCTGAGATCTTTCGAAACACTTTTTCAAAGAGTTTCACAGAATATTCCACTTGTTTCTCATCGAATGTCATACATGAAATTTAATAAGAATGATTCAGCATACTTCAATTTGTCTTGTAGACAAACTCTTGATGACAGAATAGTATAATTTTCTTCCCCATAATGAAAGCCAATATCTCAGATATGATGTGACCTTTCCCAGCTTGACAGATATATCTTCTCTTCAAATTGTTTACAACATGGAATTAACGACTTGACATACGCAACAAGCTATCTTCAGTAGGTTTCTCTTGTTTTTCTGTAGAAGTTTTGTAAATAATAAACAGCTATATTGCTAAATTAATTACGACCTTGTACAGTGATGATAATATGATGTTTCCAAGAGAATGTTTACTAAATAAATGACATTTGAATGTTTACAGCTGCATATATTATATGTCTCAACTGGTAAACATCTAATAGCTTGACATAAGGGGAATGATTGTCGCTTCTTAAATGATGATAGGGATAGCTGGGTAAAACGTATATAGGAATATTAACTTCATTTCAGTTGTCATCTGAAACTGAAGAGAGAGAATTGTGAAGAGATTTAATTTCGAGGGTATAAGCATCGTCTACAAAATAGTGTTCTTCAATGAAGCATATTATCTGACTACTTCTGAATTTTCTATACTCATTTTAACAGGTGGGCAGAGAAATAAAAATTAAAGGTAAGCAGAATTTGTACAAAATATACACTCAAATTTAGTTTATAAGATGCTTAGGCATTATTCCAAAGGATCTGAATTTATGGCCTGCCTGTGACATTAGCGGGTCAGGAGTTAGGCTGCAGAATGGTAGTCATCCTCGCAGGACTTCCGGTTTCGATTCACAGGCGACTAACTAGATCACAATATGGCAGTCAGACTAGAAACAACAACCAGCACGTAGAAAGACGATATCATAGTTATTGGACTTTCAGAGCTTCTACATCAGTGTTCCATTCGAAACGCAAGGAATGAAAACAACTTGAGGCCGGATATGCTTTTTACTGCAGTCTGATGAATGATGCAATTATGTTATCCATTCAAGACAATTCAATATTGTGGATTCCATCAGAAAGATCTGTGATGCATGCGATGCTGTGGAAGTATTTAATAAGACTATGAAATCTTTAAAATAACAACATATAATTTGACTAATTTTAAAGCCGATTAATCTGCAATACTGATTATTTATTTAGAACTGAAATGAAAATAAGACCACAGACAAACAGGGGACACTGCACTTCCTAACTTCATTAAGTATACTAGCCCACATTAAATGCAGAGAAGAAGGAAGAAAGAAAGAAGCACCGGAAAACTCAACTTCTATAAACAATACCAACGCTTCTAAAACTTGAACAAAGCACTGACACATAAGTTGCAATTATGAGAATATCCTGTATGAAGTCTGTTTGAAGAACCTGCATCTTGTGCATCCATGGAAACATAATGCAATGAAAGCATACATGAATAAGTACCCTGTTATAATATTTCAAAATTCAATTATTATTCCAAGATCTTCTTTAAGAGTACGAATTAGGTATTTTCAGTGAAACTGTGAACATATTTCCGCTGTTGTATTTCATTGTTTCAATTTCAACTCAATGGTTGTGAGAAGGAAGCGAGCGTAATTCTATTGGAAATTATTTGTTTCAAATGCGAAAAAGCATTGTGTGGTCGTTTGAATGCAGTTTAAATGCTGTTTTTATGCAAAGAAGCTTCAGGAACAACCAATCAGTGGTGAGTATCACGTGAATCGGGTTATAGTGTGTTAATAACAGAAAAACGCCGAAATTATTGGTAGGTAAGAATTTGAATTCATGAATGCCAAGTAGTCAGATGTCAGTTTTGTGGATTAGCCATGCACAGAATACGCTGAGCTAGACGTGAAGATTGGATTAATCCTGTGAACGATGGGGTACTTACTGGACATCTCTTCCTCTAATTGTGATCACCATTTTTAGTGATAACCGTTGGTCATTTTTTACCCAGTCCAAGCTGGAGTTTCCGAATACGAAAGTCTATCCTAGTCACTTTTGGAAATACTGAATTCGTAAAATAATTTACAAAATGCATGATTCGTTAATTTATACATAGCTGCACTAATTAATTATGAAAAACTTAAAAACATACCCCACTGTACTAAACACTGCTGATTGTGCAGACGCTGATAACAGGCCAAAATAATCAGATATTTCCGTTGCTCATGTGTTAACGTTGATGTTGAGATGGCCAAGTTAAACTTTAGACACCAGTAACTACCAATCAGCGAACGACGCCGAATTATCCAATGAGATTCACGAACGCGGTTCAATATTGTAGAGCGCTTGATTCATTTCACTGCGTACCCTTACAAGGTTAGGTTTGCGATTCGAGGAGGATAGTGTCCTTCAGTATTGCCTGGACTTAGGCTAGCTTCGAGAGGAGAGAAGTTGTTCGTGTGGTTGTGTAGTGACTCTAAAAGAATTACTAGGTCAACTGATGGTTTTGTACATCGTTGGGGAATATGCTGGAAGCGAGTTAGGAATAGAGAGGGTAATATTTCGTAGGAACTTTTTTGCTAGGTCGCATCTCTCCCTAACCCAGATTTTGTACATTTACAATTACTGGGTACTGAAACAGTCCGTGAGAGCCGCTGCTACCGAGACGGAGAACAGCATCGTTTCAACAGTTTAGTGGTACCAGCAGTGCAGAGACATCGCCTCGTGGAAAATGTACAGAATTACTTCGTTGTTAGGCGAGGACGACGTAGTAGTCCATGTGGATGAGACAGTGTTGTTGAAGAAGAAATATAACCACGGTCGTCAAAGAGCGAACAACATTTGGGTCATAGGTTTATACGACACGTCCCTCCGAAAAGAATTTGTTGAAACAATAGCAAACAGGAAGGTGACTACTCTGGTAACTATTATGAAGCGACTTGTGAAATCGGGATCAATTGAACATACCGACGAGTGGAAAGGCTATGATTCATTGTCATCCCTGGGATACATTCATCACAGAGTGAACCACTCTAGTGATTTCGTGGATCCAGTTACAGGGACTCATACAAATTCCACTGAAGGATTTTGGGCTCGTTTGAAAAATAGAATAAGAACTATAAATGGATCTCAAAAGGATCTCATTTATAGTCATTTAGATGAATAAATGTAGAGAATGTGGTGCGACTTCTCTATTGACAGTGCCATGCTGAATTGGGAAATGTTTCTCTCCCATGTTCGGGAAAGAAACCTATTGTAACCGTTTTATCATTTTTTATGCATTTTTCTATCAATATAAGTTTCCGCTTATCATAAACGGCTCTTTCATGTGATTGGTCCGTTCAAGGTCGTTTGCTGATCGGTAGTTACTGGTGTCTAAAGTTTAACTTTGCGTTGAGATTAATAAAAAAAAAATGGTTTCAAATGCATCAGTGTTATTATTTTAGATACACTGGATAAAATGAATTCAACAGAGCATAAGTGTAGCGAATGCTGTTCTTATCGTCTGAAGAACTTTGCAAAACACCGAATAAAAGTAGTGGAGAGGAACTAATTTCTATGGAATAAGTAACAAAGCCTGTCATTTACCACCAGTCCATCAATTCCCATTTCTTGAGGGGAAGCCAACATGTAGGGAATCACTGGAAACAAGTACTGTTGTTTTCGACAGCTGTATGTCCTTTTGAACGACTGTCGACGACTAGGTTTTGAAGCCAGCACAATGAGGGTTCCGTCGCTGAACCGTAACGTGGTAGAGCATGAATCATAGCTGCTGCTAATTTGACACTATCAATCACTGTCAACTTCTCAAGTGAACTCCTGAAATTCCATCCTGTATTTAGTCAGCAATAAGCAACGCACTGTAACCTGAACATCCTGGATTTAACTTTTCGGTCAGTTCATTCCTCTATAACACTGAAAAGGCCCTAAGAAGTTGGCCATTAGTCTCTGGTGTTTCGACAGTTCCCCACTTAATGTATGTTCGCAATCAAATCTCGCCTCAAATTAATCAAATTCCTGGAAAGCAATAAATAAAAAATTAAATTTATACTCATTGATATTGTTTCCTGTTACTCAGAATAAATAAGAAGCTAAACAAGAAAGGTAATGACAAGAGCAACGATACATTGTGACTCAACAAATCGTGTACGATTAGGAAGTTTAACAGTTGCTAAATAACTCACGTTAAGCTCACGCTTGAAAGCATATGGTGCAATTGCAGAAGACCTTAGTAACAAACATCAGCATGTTTTGACAATTTGAACACTAAATATTGTTTCTTCCAATGTTACCAATGCTCTGCTGACAAATATGTGAACGCATAGTGAAGGGTTAAATGAAAGCGCTGAGCATTTGATCCATCCTGTGGAGAAAGCCAAAATTGCAGACAACAATTCGCGTCAGTGTTACGTCTGGAATCAGGGTCATGAGAAAAAGAAATAACAAATCTCAACCTTGAGGAACTCACAAACCAATCACAGCAGAACTATCTTGTGCGAATACGATTCGCAGATGTATGGTCTGACTTTCTAAGAAACGGCTATCAAGCGATGACAGAATAAGCTTCAGAAAGAAAACAACCAATCAGAAGACGCTGCTTCTCCACAGACAGTGATGTACCTAAAAATCTTTAAATATCTCTTGATTTTCTTAATAAATGATATATTGCCTAGCCCTTGTCTTCTATCGTGACATTTAGTCTCGTTGGCTGTCAAGAAGTGAAAGAATATCCCATGGCCTGCTGTTTTTGAAGAAGGAGATATATGGATCTTCTTGAAGGACTTCAAAGCTGTTGTGGAGTTGAATGTCGTTCAAGAGCTGTCATTGAAGACGCTTTTACTAAGGATGCTGATGAGAGGTCTGGCGAAGACAGCTCGTTGGATAGAGAGTAGGAGATGCAGGAATTTCGTACCACGAAATTGGGAGTCGGTGATGATCCTCATGTATGGGCTCTGACCCTGACAAACCTACTGTGTCGCGCTCTGCCAACGTTGAACGAGGATTATGAAGCACAATGATGGCGTCTCAATCCCAATTAAGGACTCATAGTCAGCAAGCACTCGCCAGGATTCGAACCTAGCACCTTCTGGCCAGAAATATATAAAATGAATTATGATTTTATTTGAACACCTTGATATAAATATGAACACCAATTAGTTGTGCTATTATGAATACTGTCTTAGTGTGTTATGTTCGATGAATTTATGTAATATGCAATCGCATTCTAACACAGTGCCAACATTACACAACACACTCACCATGATAGCGAGTACAATAATTCAGCATATATGTGACTGCTTGATTTCTAATTCTCTTTGCTTTAATTTGTATTATTTTTCTGCTGAAATATATTTTCCCATGGAATATACTGAAAACACATTATGAAAACCGAAGTTTAAAAGTTTTTCAGTGTGTGGTTTGGCGTTCGTTGTCATGGATGAAACATAAATTTATTAGTGCGGACACTCATTGCCACTTTGGAGCAACAGACTGATAATTCCGAAATATGTGAAAAATGAAAGTGAAATGAAGTCTTGACATTTTCTGGGATTCAACTAATTCGAATTTCTTGCTTTGTTTGGTAAACAGCTATTCCGGTTATTCAGATACTTCCTGTTTTGAAGTCTGCCTGCATGAAACTACATTGAAATTTGAGTGCAGGAAGCGTGATATGAGTATTTTTCGAATGAACGCGTAGCGTAAACTTGTGCAGATTATTTGATTTGGTTTTGTGAACAGACCTTCAAAAATGAACAGTTATTGAATCGTAGCGAATAAAATTCTGGACGGAAAATGAGGTATTTTAAGAAAAAATGAAAATCTGGATATCAACAGGAGTCGAACAAAGAGCTATGAAAGCGATATAACCCGAAACCAACATAGACACTTTATAAAATAGGATTAATTTCTACTTGATTTTAGGTTAATTTGAATTTCCCATCAATTGATCATGTTGAATTGAAATACGTGACGTGGCTAATGTGGCATATTGCACAATGCTTTTACATTTAGAACTACAGGTGCAGTACTCAGGTCTCAGTGAGAACACCATCACTCGCTAAGGATAGCATGCACATCTGGCTGGGGATTCCTAAAAAGGACTAAATGCGCATCTCAAATTTCACCGCTGGTCATTATCAACCACGTTTCTGTTGGTGTGAATGAGACATCTTGGCTTTATTCTTTATACTTTCAAAGAATGCATTCGATTCGTATTTTCGTCACCTCATAGTCATTTATCGAAAATCTAAGGCAATCAGCCATTTTTCCTTTGCATCATAGAAACAGTTTGGCTCCTTCTCTTATCATATGGAGTCACGTATAAGAAACATTCTAAAACACAATAAGTTTAGATTCCTTATTGGAAGCATTATATTGAAACTTGGACAGTCTCTACTTACTATGAGGGAATATTTCCCAAAATTTAGTGTAATTCAGCATTTATTGGAGTCAATTCTTCTGAAAAAATAAATTGTTTCAATGTTTCTTCTTTTTATTCTTTCTAACAGGAAATTAATTCTGTTTCTGTTCTACGTTTGAATGAATTCATCTATTGTTCACCGCCAGGGCAATGTCTTTTTTAACAATACTACTGACTACAATCCTGTGTTAACAAGCCATATGGTAATCATAATTTATATTCTCATCTACTAACCAATAGTTTTGGTTCAATTAGTGAATCACGTCAAATTTAATTTACTAATGGAATGAAACTATTATTTGAACATTCCTATTGCTTTAGTAAGGAAAGATAAAACGAATTTACAGTGCTAAATTGACTTGACGAGTTATGCTTTCCTTCTTTATCAGAAACATTGTAAACAAGAGAATATTGGATAGTCATTTCGTCCCAGTTTGAACGTTTTCATGAGTAGGCACCCTCAACTGAACCAGGAATCAAATCAAGGAGCAACAGGTTAAATGGAAAGCTTGTTCACTAATGAGCCAGTGGGATGAATTCAAATGGTGTAATCGCTTCAACTTCCGTTAATTCTACCATTGATGCGGCAATTGATGCGTACTGTGAATGAGTCCCAGACAAAAATTAAAGGTCTATGCAATACTTCCTGTTTGGGAATTATTCTTAAACTGAAGTCTATTCATGATCGACTTAAAAATTAATCAAATTTTGAAGGAAAACACATAAAGACAAGGTCAATATTCTTGTAGAGGATGAAGTACAGTTAGATAGCACCAGCTTCCTGAAGCTATAAAACGTCTGCCTTATCAACTGCTACATTATCCTACATACTTTTTTACTGTATCTCTTGGTATAAATGGATATCTTATTAATTATTATGATTGCTTGATATTTTGACTACCATTTCTGTTTTAAAGTGAAGTTTTACAGAAATCTAAATAATCTCAGAAGTGATCATGAATTTACTTCAGTGAGAAGCCCACTGAAAAGTAGGGAGTACTGTAGATCTATTTTGTCTTTGTTTGGTACTCCACCATGCCACCAGCAAAGTTCGAATGTAGGACCTTCAGCTTAACAGTCACAATGTCTACCACTCAGTCGATGTGATGACATCCAATGTTCCATGAACCACAGTCTAAGTAGATTTGTACGTAATAATAGAATTGTTATGCAGTAAGCTGGATGCGTTGATATGATTGTGTTCTCCCACCTGTGTGGTCAATTATTATGATTATAATTCCTGCTAGTTCTCAAATGAAATTTGTGACTTCAGTAGCACACTGCTATTTGATAATGTTATCTGATGCGGCGACCAAATAAAGCTCTTCTGACTGAACTACTCCCGCTTTTTGCAGCCATGTCCGCCAGTTTTATATGAAATTATGTGTAAAAAATGTGATGATACAGCTGTCAAGAGTTAAAACGTCGAAAAGATATAAGTGCTTAGATTTCTCTTCTTATTTCCCTAATTTCTTGGTGATTGTTTTCCAGGAATATTCCCTTTGATGATTTTGATGACTGTAGTTGTCCATATGGAGTGATACGGATGAAAGTGTGCCATGTACTCTAACTGCCAGTTTATGCTCTTAGATGTCAAGTGTAAAAGGGTGTTTAATTCTGTTTTTTCCAGCGACAATACACTGTTGTCTTCGTTCGCAGTAAACGTTTTCGTTCTGCATAATGTGAATTGGAGTGGCTGAGTTGGTTTGTAGGCAACGTTTATTCCACAAAAGTTGTAAAGTCCTTGTGAAAACTTTAAACACGTTTCCCGTATATACGATAAGATTGAAATTGTATTCGACTGAAACTTTTACCATAGTGTAATATGGTTTATCCTGATGTAATGGAGATTTCCATTAAGCAACAACAAGATAATACATACGGTGAAAAAATAGACCAAGTTCATTGTAGGTTCCGTGGCTGAATTTATGGATGTATATGGAGTTTGGGATCTAAACTAAGAGTAATTATCGCTCCTGCTGCTGAAAAATCTTTGACTCATACACCTTAAGCGCTATTCCCGTGTATTCCGTAGATGACTTTGAAGTTGGTTCATGGGATTGCTTGGTATCCAGAATCTATCAGGTTATCCAGTGAAGTGTCAATTGGGATCTTTTTCTCTCCTCTATGAAACCATAAGATTGAGTATTAGATAATATGTTTGTTTAGAAAACGATGAGTACAGACGACATACCTAGATCCACTGGAGCAGATGAAATGATATACGTACATTGACGAAGCTAACAGTAGTAGCTTGTTCTTCACCTTCATGTGAACCTTTGATTTTGTAAAGGAAGTGAGTTGAAGTTCAGCTGCGAAGAAAGTTTCCTTCATTGAACCTGACAGGTTGAAAGTAAGTAGGTGAGATTGTAGAGGGTGAGAATGATATCACTGGAAGGAGTAACTCTTCAATAAACCGTCAATTTTCCATTGCTCAATTTATCACACAGTAAAAAATTTACAAATGTTTCACTAGTTTATGAATTATAGTTTTTTATTTACACACGAAAATTAGCCCGTTTTGTTTCATTTGTCTATTTAGAAAATGTTTGTATATTTGTATTCAAATGTCATCATGCATGTTTAATATTGATAAATTGCTTCGCGTTTCTTCTGTTAAAGTGAAAATTTTAAGTTTTCGAAAAGTTGTTGTTTATGATATATCTCCCTCCCAATCACTCACAACAATTTTTCTTCTGGCTTTACTTTTTTCATTGAGGCGAAAACTATTCATCTTATGGGAAAACAAAGAAGAAGAGAGAAAAGAAGAGTAACAGAGTAATTAGTATGTGTTGGTGGAATTTTATTCCTCTCAGATTCAGTATTATTTACTGAGTATACCGATGTGGAGTAAATCATCACCTGTATCATCATCGCTGTTTCGTTTCAGCCTCAGGTGGCCTGTTTTGTAAACAAAATAATAATAATAAGCATTATTATTATTATTACTATTTCAACAAACATACACGAACATATGAAAGAAACAAAACTTTGATCTTTCATGAAGCGTTTCTGTGAAATAAAAAGACGCAGATTTTTGATTCAACCTAAATGCTGGAAGAAAGGTGGGGAGAGAATTGTGAACTAGATTTGTGACATCAAAGCGAGAAAGCTGGTTGATTATTGATGGACTACAGAGTAGTCAAGGAGGTCCATCTCATCCTATTTTAAAATATATCAGCTAGTAGATGTGCATTCATTCTTCCCGAAAACTGAAAGCAGTTATTCGACTCGGACACTGATCCTCAGTAGGCACTTCATGTGAAACTTTAGTCTAGATGAAAAGTATATTTCACCAGCTCTGTTTATATAATACAACGGAATGAATATTAGGTGAGGGAAAACTACAGCTGCTGTCGTGTACTCAAAGATCACCCTACATGAATGCAGGCATAATGTGTTTTTACTGCCATCATATTTCTGTGTATATTTTAAGACTATTCCACTACACTCCAATGATATTTATGAGTGAATAAAATGCAAAACTCAAAACTATATTCCATATCACTTGCAATATTACATTTACATATTGTGATTCATTCAAGTATTTGAAACTATTTTCACGGAAATATGATTAGCAAACCAAAAAAAAACTTAATTAATATTCACAAGTGGGCGTTGACTACTTTTGCAAATCATGCAGAAATATTGGCTCATCAAATAGATTCCTCAGTGTTGAGTGCGAACTATGCAAATGCTCATTACTGCGGTTGTTCAAAAGAAGTTGCTGCTTCATTCTGAGAAAATTGATCATTATACAAAAGAGCATTCAGCTTATTGTTCACAATACACTGACCAGATACTCATGATGAAAAGCATCTTGTAATTCACCTAAATCGTTACAACAGCTCATTATCCAAGCACCTAGTTGAATGATAACTGTAGAAATGCTAAAATTCAATAGACTGAAAGACTCAATTTACGGTGATAAAATTCACACGTTGTGTAAAACAGAATGTATCTCCTGCTGTGTACTTTTCGCAGTCCGCTGAAAATGGTAGTTTTCCAAATACGAAAAGCAGCTTTCAGTTTCACACGATTAAATGAAGTAGGAGTAAATTGTAGAAATAGAAAAAAGGGGAAATATTTAGCAATTCGAAACCATTTCAGGCTATTTTATAGTTTCATCCTTCCAGGAAATGCACAAAAGCTAATCGTTTCACTTTACAGACATTAAATTTATTTGCAGACGTAATACATCTAAGCCACAGTACAATAATTTTAATCATGAAATTTGAAAATGATTGAAGATGGACATCTTAGTATCCTCAAGTAAATGATAAACTAGTTTGTAATTTTACTTTTATTTTCAGCGCGAGGCATTTCATATGTACGTGAATTTTTCTTCGCACGCAGTTGATTAGTTTCAACTTAACTTGTGAAAGTGTATCAGTTGCAGATCCACTGAAAACCAGGGAATACTTGAAGTCTTATATGTGACCCACTATCTTTAAGTTATATTTTGTATCCCCACTCCTTTTTCAGAAGAAACTCTCATTGTTCGTGTCTTCAACGTATCCGTTAATTTAGTGTTCACCTGGGTCATTTGAGACAGGTCACAGTGCAGGTCACAGTCTACTAGAATATATATTAATGGTCGCATCAAATAAAGGTATCTTAAATCGAAAGAGAGTGCTTCTGTACAAAACTGACTCAGACACAAGTTAAAGTAGACTACATAGACAATTTCCTGGATTTGCTAAGATCTTTCGAAACACTTTTTCAAAGAGTTTCACAAAATGCTTCACTTGTTTCGCATCGGATGTCATACATAAAATAAAATAAGAATGATTCAGTATACTTCAATTTGTCTTGTGTACAAACTATTGGTGACAAAATTGTCTTCCCTTAATACAAAGCCAATATCTCAAATATGATGTGACGTTTCTCAGCTTGACAGATATATCTTCTCTTCGAATTGTTTACAACATGGAATTAAATGCTTGACATACAGACAAGCTATCCCCGGAAGGTTTCCTTTGTTTTTCTGTAGAAGTTCTGTAAATAATAAACAGCTATATTACTAAATTAATTATGATCTTGTACATTGATGGTGATATGATGTTTACAAGAGAATGTTTACTAATTAAATGACATTTGAATGTTGACAGTTGCATATCCTTTTTTGTCTCAACTGGTAAACATCTAATAACTTGGCATAAGGAGACTGATTATCGCTTCTTAAATGATGACAGGGATAGCTGGGTGAAACATATGTAGCAATATTAACTGCATTTCAGTTGTCATCTGAAACTGAAGAGAGAATTGTGAAGAGATTTGATTTCGATGGTATAAGCATATAAAAAAAATCTTTCTTTTCACTGTCAATTTCCTATCATCGTCTACAAAATAATGTTCTTCAATGAAGCATATTATCTGACTACTTTTGAATGTTCTATACTCACTTTAACGGATGACCAGAGAAATAAAATTTAAAGGTAACAAGAATTCATACAAAATATACAACGAAAACTTAGTTTATAATAAGCTTAGGCATTGCGGATTACAGTGACTCTGAAATAAACTTTCTTTAAGGTATCAACTGTTTAAATATTTTGCCTATTCTATTGTAGTACAATAAGATTTCACCAACAGAATTAGTGAAGGAGAATGAGTATGAGTCCACTCAAATCATTGGAACATATGGAATCCTCTGACTTTAGAATTTCCTCATATGTATCGTAGTGCTCACTAGTGAGTCACCGAAACCTGTCTTGGAAAGAATGATGTGACTGGTGGTATTTGTGGGCCCCAAGATTCATTACCAGTGTCTGAAGGGTCGATAGCTACTATGTCCTCATCAAAATACTGCAACCTGCATCCACAATGGGCAATAAGCATTCATCGCCTCCTACATGGCTTTCTCTATGACACTGTCGATGCCATGTCCACTCATGTTCCATTTGATGATGTGCCTGGCGCGACATGTGACCCAATGATCTCCATGGAGAGTACTCCACCCATCACTATCCTGTTCTTCTTTCTTGTTGAGCAGTACATCACTGGTTGTTTCGCTACCATATTTCCATGTTCCCATTCCTTCCAGTCATCAGATCTTCATATCGAGCCACTGATGTCAAGTGCTTTGAGAAAAGTACACAGTGACTAGTAAGGATTAGTCCTGTTGACGCATTCGATGAAACTTTGAACTATATACAATCATTGACTTGACGTTATTGCTGAAAATGTGAATGTCAATCTCTACGCTGAATGCAGTAGATTTCCAAACTGACTCTGTAGGGAAATAAAAGTCTTTGTTGCTTTTCTAATCCTTCGTTGACAACCTTATCCGTGTTACATATTATTGACACTACGTTGCCGAAATAAACAAAATCGGATACTCCCTTCAAATTTCTTTCATCAACGGTGACTGGTGCTTGCAGTTGTTAACCAGATAACTTCAATGCCTCTGTCTCCCTTGTGTTCATTTAAAGTACAGTTCCTGTGCTTGCAAGCCATCTACTTGATCCTCGTCTGTGGATCTTTGAGTTCATGCGATATGAATAATAAATCGTCCGCGTCGTCTCCACTTGTTTCTGTCTTCTGCTGTGCTTTTCACCTGCATCCATGTTAATCCATGCTGTTTCAACTCCTCTTCACACGATCTCCTTCATGTCACCCTTGGACGTCCCACTTGCCGTTTCCATTTCGGGTTGCACTCGAGCAATGGTCTGACGCACGATGTCACCCAATGGCTTCCTCAGCGAGTGTCCAATCCATCTCCACATCCTCCTGCATATTTGTTGGGGGATTGTCTCTGGTTTTGTTTGTTCCCATAGTTTCTTGTTGGTGATTCTTTCCAGCTATCTGATCTTTAGTACAGAACGAAGACAGCTGTTGATAAAGGTCTGCAATAGGCTGTTGGAAATATTCTTTGTGACCCGCCAAGTTTCTGATCCGTATAGAAGAACTGACTAACTTGACGTTTGCATTGAAAATCCGAACTTTGTTGTTGATGCTGAGTGACGAAGATTTCCAGATTGGTTTCAGATTGATGAATGTGTTTCTCAATTCGACATCCTCGTCCGTTCCTCCTGTAGTTGAGACAATGCTCCCTAGATAAGTGAAAGAAGTAACCTCTTTCAAATCCCTCCCGTTGATGGTGATTGGCACTGGATGTTGTTGTTGGTTGGTTATTTTCATGACCTCCGTCTTGTCTATGTTCACCTGCAGTCCTGTCTTTGCTGCTTCTTCGACCAGTTTGTCGGTTTTTGCTTTTAAGTCTTCGATTTTGTGTGACATCAAACATAAATCATCTGCGAAATCCAGGTTTTCTGGGTTCTTCACGTCGATCCAGGATATCCCTGTCTTCTTGTTTCTCAGTGTCTGACGCATAATCCAGTCCACCACAATTGTGAATATCATTGGTGATAATAAGCACTCATGTCTGTCTCCTGTGTTTACTCCAAACTCCTCGCTGATTTTCCCGTTGTGGATCACTTTACATGTGTTGTTGTCGTTCAGCTGATGCCCGATTCTAATTCTACTATAAATAGTCAGTCCTTTTTAACATCAAATAATTTGTCTGCTCATTTAATTTCGAAATTATTTTGCTTGTACTTTCTATCGACAGTCAGAGATAACCGTGATAAATGTATCTTCCGAAGTCGGGTTTAGTGTTGACAAGAATCCATGAAATTAGTCCAGCTCGTATTGTTCAGAAAAATCAGAGGAGTCTGCTGGATAGATGCATTTTAGGTTAAATGAACGTTGATGCGAAATGTTTATCAGAACTGAAGTGCTTGAACAGCGAACTGTGTTTTAGAGAGCTCATCAAAATTGTAGATCGATTAATTTCAAGCGATACACAGTCTTGAGTTCTGCACATTTTTGAAGATTTTTAGGATTTCTTGCCGGGTGTAAATCATTTTCTATCTAGATGCGAAATCACAGACTTGTCAAAAGCAGGTTAGTCGGGAAATCTCATTCTTTCAACATTCTCCTCACGCCGAAGATTTCATTCTTACTGCGAAATAAAAGACATCTAATATTTTCATACGGTTTTTGTGATACATTGAACAGCGATATCTCCGTCAGTCAAACTGTTAGTTACGAAAGATAATTGGTATTTTGTATGTGCTGTCACATCATAAGTAAATCTGCAAAACACGTTCAAATGACTAGTAAATCAACCACATTTCTGGTCAGTAAGTATTCTAAATCAACCAGTTGAGTGAAACTCGTGTTAAGTAGTCCGCCTTGACAGTCTTCAGTATCTGATAGCTATAGTTAAACCACACCAATCCAGTTGAATAGGATGCTCGTATTAGTCACAAAGTTGGTGTAATGGAGTTGTTGTTATGTTTAATGGTATACAAAAATCGATGATAAGTGCTATATCTAGTTTGGTGAACACATTCCAAACTGAACTGATCGAATTTCGTGAGTACTTAACACTGAGTAAAAAGGAACTGATCGCTCCGTTGTGGTTTGTGAACATACTCATGAAATTATTCCTGATCAAACGACTTATTTTATCAAATTGTATCTTCACAGTCAAGTGCATATTTCACTGACTGTTCTAATGGAAGGTAGAATCAACAGAACTAAGTTTTCCATTTATCGACAATTAGTCGCAGAATACCTACGGACCTACACTGTTTCAAAAATTCCCTGTGTACCGGCACAATACTTCTGCAGCAAATTGCTTTTTATCACTGAGAGTGTCACCTTCGGAAAAAAGACAGAAACACAAAAGACGGTTAGTGTTATAAAAATAACAATTCAGAGTTAATGTTTAGGACGCAGATAAAAGCAAACGACGTTCAGACAAATTTATTGTTGCGAAACACGTTGTAACATACTGGAGTGAAGCAGTATCTGATCCCGAACGTGTTTGATGCAGTTTCAAATCGCGTCGAAGTGCTGCATTTCATGCTGCAACATTTCATGAAGGCACACTCAAACTGCAGCAAATATAGAAACGGAAATTAATCGGCGATTTAAAGATCCCAATGGAAGCGGAAGTTTTTTATGATATGTGGGAAAGTGCCAGCTAGAGTGAACTCGAACCATATCACCAACAACTCCGAAACATGGTTTTCTAGCCTGTCAAAGATCACAATGAAGCAGTCTACACCCGCATACTTGGCTCAAACTGACAGTAAGTGACATTTCAAGATTGATGCTGTGTTTTGGTTTGGCCAGCTTTCACTTCCGTTATCTGAGATTGCTGCATCAAGAAGGCAGTGGCGTAAAACATGAATAATCGGTGTCCAACAACGGCAACTTGACTATCCAAAGTAAAGTTTAGTTATCAGACACCAGACTGGTCAATTATGGAAGAAGTTTCGTGCTAATATAGTGAGTTATTTGAAAATAAAATAAATAAAACGAAAATATTTTATCCACTCAGAAATAAAATCCTCATAAATAGTCTTTAAGTAAAAAAGTAATCGGATTAACTTTCAGACAGTAGAGATATAAAAAAAGAATCCATAGCAATAAACAAAATTTAGACAAAAATAAAATTCCAAGTACATTTCTGATGCTAGAAATACCCATGAAAATATGTTCCTGGGATATAGAATGGTCGCTTTATCTTAATAGGCATATAGTGTCGATGACGTCTTAGTATTGCACTTACCTAGTGACACAATACTCCATATCGCTTTCGCAGTCGCTAGAAACCCTGTGGAATCACATACCTTAACTTATGAAAACATTCTCAAGAATAAACAAACTTAACGCAGGAGTCTATGAACAGTCAGTTTACAATATTGATGGTGATTTGAACATTTGAACTCGCTCTGTATTAACTACCATCTTTCTGCTTACGTCAGTGTTCATATATTTGTGTATGTCATATTGATTTAGGCTGCGATATTTACATCTGTTTTCCATGAACCAACCTACTCTAATGCTGCTGTTTGCTTTCATGTGATGATATTTGTAATGAAGTTCTGTTAAACTACTGCGATTTAATCTGAGATTCATTCATTCAGGAAGAGTTTTGATCTCCTCATTTTAAGAAATATTCCTCTTCATTTTCACTACGTATTTTGCACCAGAGACACTTTTCGATTTTGCATAGGACTTACGGAATCGTTTACTACCTGAAGAAACCGTCTTTTGATATTTCTAAATGTGCGTGAGACGCAGAGATTTCTGAAGAGCTTCAGAATCACGCATCGATTGTCCCTCTTCTCCTAGATAGAATAACATGGATTAAGGTCGTGACCTACTATTCTAGTTTTGGTTTTTCATCACAGTTTGTGGCTTAGATGTAGTGTGTTAGGTCAGAAACCAAGGACAACTCAACTTTTGAATAATGTTTTGAATCTGCAGGATGTGCTAGTTATCCTAATTTCCTAATCTAGCTATCTCAAATGACCTAGGACTGCACTGGTTAAAGATGAAACGTTGCCGGGTGAAAACGTCACATAAATCTAAAAAGTCACCAGATTTTGATTTGAGTCAATTATGTAAGCAAAGAGTGCATGGTGGTTAGTAACAGTCTGGAACCTATGATTTTCAGTGGTGAAGAAGTATAATAAGCCCTCACTTTCCTCCATTTTGCTTTTTGCTGCCATTCGCTCACATTTCAATTATTATTATTCCTTTGCATTCTGAGTGGAACATATGGCCTCAACGACACATCTCCACTTTGTTCTGCCTTCTGCCATCCTCTTCAGCTCGGTATACGAATGACCGAAGTCTCCCATTCCCTTCTCACATGACCTGCTACACGTCACCCCAGCACTGACGACCCACTCATCGCTTTCCAACGAGAATTTCATTCGAGGCATTACCTGGAATTCGATTTCATTCGGCGGCCTCCTGAATATATGCATGATCCATCTCAACTTTGTCCTACATAATTGGTGAGCAATCGGCTCTTAGTGTGCTGGTTCTATAGTTTCTTGTTGCTTATTCTTTCTCTCCGACCATTTGATCTTCAGTATGCAGTCAGCGAAGCTGGCAGTTGTTGATGAAAGTCTCCAACTATTCAGAAATCTTTTTCGTGACACGCACTGCAACTTTCTGGGCCGTAAAGAAGAACCGACTGCACATTGATCTTGAAAATGAGAATCTTGTTCCTTAGGCTGAGTTCGGAAGATTTCCAAACTGGTTTCCGGTTGATGAAGGAGTATCACGCCTTTCCGATTCTGACTGGCTGGCTATTGTTAGTGCTTTATTCATTTTCTAGGATATTCCATTAAAGTGAAAGTTAGGTTTTTTCAGTGAAACTATGAACACTTTTCAATTGTTGCATTTTATAGTTTCAAATTCAACTCAATAGCTTTGTGAAGGAAGAGAGTTATTTCTAGAGAAAACGATTTGTCTCAAACACAATAGTAGTATATTATAGTTGCTTGGATGAAGTTTGTATGTTGTTTTCACGGAAAGAAGCTTCGAGAATAACAAATCATAGTTGACCATCATGTTAATCGGATATCAGTCTGGTAACGATAGAAGGATGCTAAAACTGCGGCGAGATAAAAGGTTCAGTGATAGGTAGTCAGATGTCAGTTTTGAGAATCAAGTAACTGCAGAAAACTCTGAGTTAGACATGAAAACATGAATAATCATGTGAACGATTGTGTGTTTATTGGATATCTTTTCGTCAGTTTGTGATTAACATTATCAATGATAAACCTTGATCAGTTGGTACCTATTTCAGGCTAAAGTTTCGAATTACTAAAGTTTGTTGTCGTCGCTTTTATAAAACCTTAAATTGTAAGGTGATTTGCCGGCTGCGAAAATCTCTAGTTTCGCTATTTTTTATCATAACTCAATGAATTCATGCCGAAAAACTCAAAATCATACCCTACTGTAATTTACACTGCTGAGAATATCTAGTAATTACGAGCAACAGTTTGTAGAGACGTTATTACAGGGCTAAAATAATCAGATGTCTTCGTTTCTCTTGTGTTAACTGCAGCCTTCCAAAATCTCGAAAAAGTGGAACACGGTTTCAAATGCAGCAGCGTTAACATTCAAAAAACACAACTGTAGCAAATGTTGTTTTTATCGTCTGAAGAAATTTTTAAAACACCATACAAAAATAGCGAAGAGGGAAATTATGTTTATGAAATTAGTGGAGTGAGACTCATATTTTAGGCTGTCATTTAACAACAGTCTGTCCAATTACATTTGAGTAGGAAAGGACAACATTAAGGGAATCATTCGAAACAAGTACTGCAGTATTTGACAGCTGGTTTGTCTTTGCGAAGAACTCTCGACGACTAAGATTTTTTAGGCAAGAACAATCAATGAGTGTTCAATGACTGCATCATAATGTAAAGGAACATGAATTCTAGCTTCTGCTATTTCGGTACCGTCAATCACTGTCAAATTCTCACGTGAACTCCTGAAATTCCATTCAGTAGTAAGTTTTAGTAGTCTACAGATCCACACTGTAATCTGTGTGTCCTGGATTCAGTTTTCAGGTCGGGTCATTCGTCGGTAATGCTGAAAAAGCCCGAAGCAGTTATCCATTAGTCTCTGATGTTTCGACAGTTCCAAATGAAATGTGTCAACAAATCGTATATTAACTATTAATCATAGTTGTTGTTAAATAACGCCTGTTAAGTTAACACCTGATAGCACATTGTACAAGTGAGGTAGGCGTTCGTCATTTACATCAACATTTGAACTGTTGACAATTCGACCACTAAATGTTATACTCCACAATGTTACTTATACTCTGCTGACACAGATGTGCATGTATCGTGAATGTTAACTATGAATGCTGGGCAGATATTTCATCCCAGTTTGGTTCTCATAGTCAGTACGCACTCACTGAGATTCGAACCTAGCACCTTCGGATCAGAAATATTCAAAAGAAATTATGAAGTCATCTGAACACACTGATATAAATATGAACAGTAATAAATTGTGGTAGCAATGACACCCTGTAATGAATACTGTATCACTGTGTGTTATATTAGATGAACGTCTTTAATATGGAGTTGCACTCTATCACAGTACCCATGTTATACCCTTACACCTACATCATGATAGTGGATACAATAATTCAGCAAATGTATGACCACTTGATTTACAATTCTCTTTGCTTGAATTTGTATTTTTTTTCTGTTGAAAGATATTATCCCATAGAATATATGGAAAACATTATCAAAATCGAAGCCTTATTGTTTTTGAGCCTGCAATTAAGTGTGCTTTGTCACGAATGAAACATGAAGTTGTTAGTGAGAATACTACAAACACCCTTGGACCAACAGACTGATAATGGCGTGAAAGTTGATAAATAAAGTTGAAGTGGAGTCTTGACATTTTCCTACATTCAACTTATTCGGATCTCTTACTTTTGTTTGTTAAACAGCTATTCTAGTTATCCAGATGGATCTTGTTTTGAATTCTGCTTTCATATAAGAGGTTTAAAACTCGGGTGATAGAAGAGTGATAGGAGTATTTTTCCAGTGAACACTTAGTGTACATTTGTGCAGATTGTTTGATTTGATTTTGCAAGGACACCTTCGAAAGTCAATTGTTCTTCAAACGAAGGTGAGACAATTTCTAATGTGAAATGTGGTAGATAAAGAGGAAATAAAAATCTGGACATCAACAGGGGTTGAAAAAACAGTTACTAAAGAAACACAATCCAAAAACAGCATAGACATTTTTTAAACAACATTCAATTATTACTTGTTTTTAGGTTAATTCGAATATCCAAGTAATTGATCATGTTGGACCGTGGATGATGTGGCCAATGTGGCTTGGTGTATCATCCTCTGACATTTAATACAACAGGTGTGCTATACAGGTCTGGGTGAGAATATCATCACTCACTGAGGATTACAGGTACAGTCCTCAGTAGGACCTAATGCGTACGCATCACGGATTTCACCACTAGTGATAATTAACCACGTTTCTGTTGGTGTGAATAAAACATCTTGGCTTTATTTTAAATAATTTTAAAGAATGCATTCAATTGATATTCTCGTCACCTCATAGTCATTTATTGAGAACCGAGGGCAATCAGGTACTTTTAGTTTTCACCACAGAAACAATAAGGCTCCCTCTTTTATCATATGGAATCATGTATAAGCAACAGTCTATAACACAATAAGTTTACTTTCCTTATTGGAATCATTATAATGAAATGTGGACAGTCTCTATTTACTTATGTGGTGGGTTAAGGGGAAAATTTCCCAAAATATAAAGTGATTCAGCATTTGTGTGATTTTCTTCTGTCGCCTTATTGGAATATTTATTCTGGAAAAAATAGATTATTTCAATTTCCTCTCCCCTTTTTCTTCTTTTTTGTAACAGGAAATTAATTCTGCTTCTGTTTTACTTTTGAATGACTTCATCCTCTGATCATCGCCAAATTATTATTTTCTTAACAATACTACGGACTATAGTGTTATGTTAACAAGACATGCTAATCATATTATATATACATATACATATATGCCTCTATTAAACAGTATTTTTGTTCAGTTAGTTACTCACGTCAAATTTAATTTACTAATGGAATGAAACTAGTATTTTAACGTTTCTCTTGTTTGAGTAGGGCGAAAGAAGACGGAAGTACATTAGTCTTGCCTTGATGAATTTTGCTTTCATTCTTCAGATGGAAGGCGAAATCAAGACTGATTATTGACAGACTGATTTCAATCAGAGAACCATTGCAAACGAGGTGATAATTGACAGTCATTCCGTCCAATTTTGAACACATTCAGTTAAAGGCACCCTCAACTGCAACAGGGATCAAATCAAAGTCCTTCAGGTAGAGGGAAAGCTTGTTGACTAATTAGCCACTGGGACGAAATCTAATGGTGCATTAGTTTCAACTTCCTTTAATTCGACCATGGATGAAAAAAAATTAAATTATTTCACTGTCACCCCCTTTTTTCTTCTTCTTTTAACAGGAAATTAATTCTGTTTCTGTTTTACGTTTGAACGAATTCATTCGTTGTTTACGGCCAGGGTATTGTCTTTCTTAACAATACTACTGAGCACAGTATAATGTTAACAGCCAATACAATAATCGTTATTAATATTTGTTCCTCTTAAACAGTATTGTTTGCAGTCAGTTACCTCTTAAATTTATTTTACTGGAAACATTCAAGCATTATTTTAACATTCTTATTGTATCACTACGAGAAAATGTAGAAGGACCTACACAGGTCTTTCACTCACCGTTCTGTGCTTTGCTTCTTCAAATGAACCATTAAGTCAACATTTATGACTAACTGGTCTCAGTTAGAGAACCAGTGAAAAACAGCAAGGAACACCGGACGGCTGTTTCATCTCAGTTTCTATTTCTTCTGTACTGCGAAGCCTTAACCACACCAGGAATCAATCCAAGGACCTTAAGATTTCAAGGCGAGCTCTTTGAGTAGTTGTCTGTTAGGATGGAATCTACTGGAGAGTCAGTTCCAACTTCTATTAATTCCATAATGAATTTGGCTTTAGTACGTACTTATGAAGAGTTTCAGAGAAAAAGGAAACAGCTGTTGAGTATTCTCTATTTGGATGTTATTGTCTAACTGAACTTATTTCGTGACCACCCTTGTGATCAATGAAATCTGTGAAAAGTGATACACTCAGAGATGAAGTCACTGTTTCCGAAAAGGATTCCATACAGCTGGACAGCAAAAGTTTCTTCAAAAGTAAAAAAATCACTCTAAAAATAACTGTATTACCCAGTTTGTATCTGTTTACCCTTTCTCATGGTTTAAACGAATATCGTAATTCGTATTCCGATTGTGTCACATTTTCCCTCTTACATTCATTCTCAACTGTTGGCTTACAGAGGTTTTATTGACCTCGAGATTGATGACGAACTGACTTCAGTTAGAAAACTAACGAAAACAGGGGAGCATTGCAGAGCTGTTTCGTTTCAATTTGGGAACACCACGGCAGATGGATACAGGACTTTCACTTTACCAGTCAACATGTCAAATATTCAACCACTGTGTCGAGATCGAATGTCCTATGAATTTCAACCTAAACAGATTCGTCCGTAATAGTGGAATATATATGTAGGTCAGCTGGATGCATTCATGTGATTTTCCTCTTTCAGTCGTGCCACTTATTTATTACTACTATTAATACGATTAGTTTGGTTGCCTATTTAAATGTAGACTTTAAAAGTCACACGTTCACTTTGTCATGATTTCTGACAAGGTATTCGATTGAAGGACTTCTGATTGAACTAGTTCCACCTTTTTGCAGCCTTGCTGGCTTCTACTTTGTGAACTTATGTATAAATAAGTGGTTACACTGTAGTTAAGGGTGAAAACACCGAGAAGATATCGTTAATTAGCTTTTTGTGTTTTTCTTTCTAATTTCTCAGTGGATATTATTCATGAATATTCCCCTGATGCCTTTGACGCCCATAGTTGTCTGCACCTTTTGTTATATGTGAACGTGTACCATGTACTCTGACTGCCAGTTTATGTTCACACATTTCAAGTTGAAAAAGGTGTGCAGTTCTGTTGATTTCATTTTATGCACAGATGATGCAATTTTTGCTGCATTCTCAGTAATTATTTTCGTGCTGAATGATACTAAGTGAAGCAATCACTTTGTGTTTTCAGCAACATTTATTCCACAAAAATTGTAAAATTCTGGGAATGACTTTGAAAACATTCTTCGTATTTACGGTAGGAATGAAATTATGCGACTGACTCCCGTAACATTATGTAACATGGTTTGTCCTGATGTAGTGCAGGAAATCTGTATCTTAGATAGAAGTCCGTTGAGTTCCTAATTTCTTATTAAATATTATGCATTAATGTACGAATTTTACACAGAGTTTTAATTGCCTCTCAAAACACTGCAGTACATTTTTTCACTGGAGATGAAGGAATAATACATCTGTAGACTGAACCACATTGAATTATTTTTATTATTATTGTTCCCTTGGGTCCCTAGTGGAACATTGGGCTTCAACTGCACGTCTCCACTTGCTTCTGTCTTCTGCTGTACTTTTCACTTGCGTCCATGTTATTCCATACTGTCACACTTGGACGTCCCACTCGCCGCTTCCCTTTCAGATTCCACTCGAGGGCCTGACGCGCGATGTCACTCAACGGCCTCCTCAGCGAGTGTCCAATCCATCTCCACTTTCTCCTAAATATTTGTTGGGCGATTGGTTCCTGTTTTGTTTCTTTTTGCATAGTTTCTTGTTGGTTCTTGTTCTTTCCGGCCATCTGATCTACAGTATAAAGTCAGCGAAGACAGTTGTTGATAAAGGTCTGCAACAGGCTGTTGGAAATATTCTTTGTGACCCGCTGGCCAAGTTTCTCATCCGTATAGAAGGACTGACTTGACGTTTGTATTGAAAATCCGAATCATTTTGTTGTTGATGCTGAGTGACGAAGATTTCCAGATTGGTTTCACGTTGATGAATGTGTTTCTCGCCTTCCTGATTCTCGATTTGACATCCTCGTCCGTTCCTCCTGTGGTTGAGACAATGCTCCCAAGATAAGTGAAAGAAGTAACCTCTTCCAATTCCTTTCCGTTGATGGTGATTGGCACTGGACGTTGCTGCTGTTGTTGTTATTGTTGGTAGGTTATTTGCATAACCTCCGTCTTGTCTATGTTCACCTGGAGTCCTGTCTTTGCTGCTTCTTCGACCAGCTTGTCGGTTTTTGCTTGTAAGTCTTCGATTTTGTGTGACATCAAACATAAATCATCCACGAGCGAAATCCAGGTCTTCTAGGTTCTTCACGTCAGTCCAGGATATCCCTGTCTCCTCGTTTCCTACTGTCTGACGCATAATCCAGTCCACCACAATTACGAATATCATTGGTGATAATAAGCACCCTTGTCTGACTCCTGTGTTTACTCCAAACGCCTCGCTGAGTTTTCCATTGTGGATCACTTGACATGTGCCGTTGTCGTACAGCTGTTGAATAAGGTTGATGAATATTTCGGGTACGCCGTAGTACTCGAGTAGTTTCCAAATTACTTCGCGGTCAACGCTGTGGAAGGCCTTCTCAAAGTCTATGAAGGAAGTTGAGGTAGAGATTTGATTGCCATTCCATGCTTTGTTCGATGATGATGCGTAGAGTTGCAATTTGGTCAGAACATGATTTGCCTTTCCTGAATCCAGCATGTTCTGGTCGGAGTTCTGTATCCAGTGAGTCCTTTATTCTGTCCAGGATGATGCGACTCAGGATTTTACTTGGCGTCGACAGGAGCATGATTCCTCGCCAGTTCTTGCAGAGTCCTAAGTCGCCCTTCTTTGGTAGTTTCACGAGGTAACCTTTCCTCCAGTCAGTAGGCACCTATCCCTCCTTCAAGGCCTTCTGAAATAATGGAGTCAGCATATCAGCTGTCGTCTTTGGATCCGCTTTCAGTGCTTCCGGGGTATTCCATCTGGTCCAGCTGCTTTTCCAGCTTTCAGAAGCTTGATTGCATTCAGGACTTTAGTTTTCGTTCGAGGATTGGTGTCAACTTGCAGTTGTGTACGTGCTGTTGTTGGTATTACTGGACGGGTTGTAGGTGGTAGTTGATTCCAGAGTCCTTTGAAGTGGTCCGCACATTGTTTAATCTGTCTTTCTTCTTTGGTAATTGAGTTCCCTTGGCTGTCTTTTATAGGTTTCAATTGTGTTGATCTCTTCCCGGAGAGAGACTTGGTTATCTGATATAGTGTCCTCAGGTCCCTTTTACCTGCTGCCTTCTCAGCTTCAGTAGCCAGGTTGTCGTAGAATTGTCTTTTGTCCTTCCTGGCACTCTTCTTCACTTCTTTGTCCAGTGCTATGTAAGTTGAGTTCAGCGTCTCTTTCTCTTATCCATCTTTGCATTGAATCATTTTTTCTTTCACCTTTCTCCTCTCCTCTATAAGTTTCCAAGTGTCTGTTGAGAGCCATTCCTTGTCTTGTTTCTTCTTTCTTCCTAAACCCGTTGAGCACGTTTTGTTTAAAATTACCTTTAGAGAGTTCCAATGGTCTTCCACGGATGATTCCTCGGTGGTGGTAAGTAGTGTTTCCTGCTTTGCTCTGACAGTTGCAGTAAAAGTGTCATTTGTGGTTGTGTCTTTCAGTTTTTGCGTGTTGAACTTGCATTGTGGCCTATCACCAGCTATCCTCGAGGCTTTCAGCTTCACCTTGAAAGTCCCTTGTACCAGATAGTGGTCTGAACCCACATCTGCTCCTCTCCTCGATCCTGTGTCCAGTAAGCTCCGTCTATACTTCCTCGAGATTGAAATGAAGTCTATCTGGTTTTTGGTGTGTCCATCTGGTGAAATCCATGTTGCCTTGTGTATGTCCTTGTGTTTGAACACACTGCCACCAATCACCAAATCATTGAAGGCGCAGAAGTCTGAGAAGAGTTCGCCATTTTCGTTCATTTCACGGAGGGCCTCGTGACCTATGTTGAGTTCTCTTCCTGTATTGTCTCCTCCCAGTTTCGCATTCATGTCACCCATCAGGATTTTGATATCGCTCTTTGGGACGTTGTCCATTACTGTTTGTAGTTGACTGTAGAAATCCTCCTTCTTCTCATGTTCTGAGGCGTTTGTAGGCGCGTAGCATTGAATGATTGTAACCTTCTTTCCTTTTGAGTTGAACCTGGCTGTCATTATCCTGGAGGAGATTGGTTCCCACTGCATGGGAGCTTTAGCCGCTGTTGGTGACATCATGATGGCTACTCCCTCGGTGTGCTCGTGATTGTCCTCTGGGTGACCGGAGTAGATTATTGTCTCTCCAGTTGATAGTTGGCACCTTCCATATCCGTTACATCTGCTCTCGCAGATTCCCAACACTTCTATTTTATATCTCCTCATTTCTGCGGCTACCTGAGCAGCCTTTCCAGCTTCGTACATTGTACGAATATTCCACGTCCCCATCCTTATTTTTGCTCTCATCGAAAGAAGGCACATCGGCTGACTGGCTTCCCGAAGGCTTTCACCAGCCCGCGTCATTTCACTTCCCCGATTCCAGCGAAAAATAAGGTCACTATTTGTAATTTTAGAATTTTGAATATATTTGTGCGTTGAAGTTTTAGTAGCAATTTGGTTAAGTTTTGGGGGTGGAGTTGCTAGCACCACGCCCCAACCCTCCCTCTTTATCCGGGCTTGGGACCGGCTAGAATACTAGTGACCTAGTAATCTAGGCGTGGTTAACCTTATTGAATTACATTCTATGAATTATTATGTTACTTGAAGATCCAGTGTGATGAGTGTGAAATGTGCAATAAAATACGCTGCCAATGTTTACACTATGTAAACATTTTTTCCAGGGTAAATCTGTTATTATT
This sequence comes from Trichobilharzia szidati, assembly GCA_944472155.2. Taxonomy (NCBI): domain Eukaryota; kingdom Metazoa; phylum Platyhelminthes; class Trematoda; order Strigeidida; family Schistosomatidae; genus Trichobilharzia; species Trichobilharzia szidati. Next base: position 64,353,297 of record OX235277.1, on the reverse strand, counting down.
ATCATTATTAATTCTGTTCACATTATCAACCTTTTCACGGGTATGCATATACTCTTACCTCAACTAACTTAACTGTCATTTTTAAATGTCAGGGAAAGGTGTCTACTAATTACTCTAGGGATGATGTGGTGATCTCGTTTGGTAGACAAAAACATACGAAAGTATAGAATAACTGTCAAAGACAATCAACTCTTTATTCTGTATATACTTGTTATAAAGGTACTGATTACTGTTAACAAGAATTTCATCAGATTAGAAGGCTAATCAATGTCTATCTAAGCGCCATATTGTTCGACCAAAATTCGATACCTTCTTGATAAATAATATTAAGATGTTTCAGTATCATTGCAGAGGAGTCACCTGTGCTTACAATTTGACTTTAGTAACTACATCAATGCAAATAGTTTTTCAGTAGGAATTCTATTAAAAATGGATACCAGTTCCTTGTGTTTACGCATACGTAAACTATACGATTCCAAGGCAACGTATTTCTTATTGTTTCACTTTGTTTTCAGTTGAACCATAAAATCAACACAGGACTGATATCTGAGCATTTTGATTTAGAATTCTGAAGACTGAATTGATTATAACTGCTACTATTATTATTATTGTTTCCTTTAATTCCTAGAGGAACATAGGGCTACAGCCGTGCGTCTCCATTGCGTTCAGTTCTCTGCTAGAGTCTCCACCTGCCTCCAAGTATTCCCACACACTTTCATCTCCTCTTCACATGACCTCCTCCAAGTCACCCTTGCACTGAGGACCAACTCGCCGCTTCTTTTTCGGGTTCCACTCGAGCAATGGCTTGTCTGTTGATGTCACTTGATGGCTTGTTTCCTCAGAGTATGGCCAATCCATCTCCATTTCTTCCTGCCTATTTGTTTCACAATCGGTTTCTGCTGGGTTGGTTCGCTCCCAGAGATTTCTGTTGCTGATCTTTTCTGGCCAGCCATCTGATCTTGAGTATTGGGCGAAGACAACTGTTGATGAAGGTGTGTAGTTTTTTCAAAGTGCTCTTCATGACGCGCCAAGTCTCTGATTCGCATAGTAAGTGGCACTGACTTCACATTGTAGTTGAAAATCCGGATCTTATTTTTGATGCTGAGTGCTGTTAATCTCCACATAGACTTGAGGGTAATGAAAGCTTGTCTCGCTTTACCGATTCTTGCTTTGATATCCTCGTCATTTCCGCCTGTAGTTGAAACGATGCTCCCCAGGTAAAGGCGGTTGCTTCTTTCAGGTTCCTTCCATTTATGCTGGTTGTTGTCTGTTGTTGTTGTTGCTGTTGGTGTTGCCCAGGAATCTTCATCACCTCTGTTTTCTCTATGTTCACCTGAAGGAAGTTCTATCTACACTGGATGCTTCTTCTGCCAACCTGTTGCTTTTCGCTTGCATATCTTCCAGTTTGTGGGAGATCAGACATATATCATCCGCGAAGTGCAGATCTTCCAAGCTTTTTGTGCGAGTTCATTTTATGCCTGTTTCCTTGCTGCCCACTCCTTGTCACATTATTCAATCTACTGTTATCAGGAAAATCATTGGAGATAGTAGGCAGCCAGCGAGTCTTGTCTTATTACCGTCTTCACTTCGAAGGATTCCGTAAGTTTCCCGTTGTGGATTACTTGGCATGCAGCGTTGTCATACAACTGTTGGATGAGATGTATAATTGTCGGCGGCACCCCGTATTAGCAAAGTAGTTGCCAAATCACCTCTCGATCGACGCTGTCGAAGGCCATTTCAAAGTCGATGAAGTTGAGATAGAGAGGTGACTGTCATTCCAAGCTTTGTTCAGTGATGATCCGTAATGTGGCGATTTGATCAATACATGACTTGTTTCTGCTGAATCCAGCTTGTTCCGGTCGAAGCTTTTCATCCAGGGCATGTTTGATTCTCTCCAGTATGATGCGGCTTAGTATTTTGCTTGGGATGGACAGGAGCGAAATTCCGCGCCAGTTCTTGCATTGACTTAAGTCTCCTTTCTTTCGTAGTTTGAATAAGTATCCTTTTTTCTAATCCCCGGCTACTTTGCCTACTTTCCACAACCTCTCCACACCCTTTAGCTAAAAGAATTTGCTTCTATATTCGAGTGTCAACTGGAAAACCATGAATAAAATGAATGCAAGTTAATCCGGCTGATGATTCGCAGATCAGAGACGACATGATTCATAGTTAATAGAAATTCAAACAATAAATCAAGTTGATAGAAGACAACAAACTTGTTACTATGATGAAGGATATTGTAAAATATTTATTCCGGAAATTCAGTAGTACAGAGGAAACGGAAGTATGATCCAGTTTCTGTAGGGCCAGGTGTATTTGTCGCTTGACGCGTATCCTGTTTCAGACGTTATTACGCATTCATATTTTGACCGACTTTACTTGTAATTTTCCCATATCCTATAAAATTTTAACTTGGTGTTTGCTTGTTATCTCATCCCTTGAGGCATTTCACTTTTCCAAGGAAATGGCGTTGACCATTAATTATGCGATCAGGTTGCTCCAATTGTATAGAATAAACAAATTATATGACTTAATTAAATGTATGTCATTTAAACCATTCTTGTAAAAGGCTTATATCAATTCTCCCCCTATATTTAGAGAGACTAAACTTTATCAACTAAGTGACAAAAATAACAGCAAGATGTTTAATTCGGATACAAAATCACACCATACCAGGGATTTTCAGGCCGTCTCACCCGGTTGAAGGAAAAGTGGCTAGTAATACGTTAGAAGTAAAGCAATTCAATCGTGTGAAACACATCAAACTATCAGATTTCTGGCTAACTGTTCGAGATGTTCGGTAACGCCTGGATTATCAAGCGTTATTCGCGAAGTTCATGAAGTGAAAGCAAACGCGTGTGAATAATAATTGTCATTTAACCCATATAACATCAGAAAAGTTATAAGAAATGAAGCACGACACAGAGGATTAATTATACACATATTCATTTGAATCATTTTGGGTAATCGCCTTCAAAACCTGAGTAGTTGTTATTTTTTTTTTTTAGCAAAAAATGGCTGACGAGGATTTTTACTGTTCAGCCCATTTGTGTCAACCATTTTTGTTTATGACCATATTTAACGTCGCTTAAACAGTTCATTGTTACATTATATATGAAGCGATTATCAGGACAAACAGTGGCTCTCTACGGACACTTGGAAACTAATAGAAGAGAGAAGGGTGGCGAAACAAAAGATTATCCAGTGCACCGACGAGCAACAGAAACAGGAGTTGAATGCAAGCTACAATGCACTGAACAAAAGAGTGAAGAAAAGTGCCAGGGAAGACAAAATGAAATATTGTGAAACCATGGCAAACGAAGCAGAACAAGCTGCAGGCAAAGGAGACCTCGCTACACTATACCAAACAACTAGGCACCTTTCGGGCAAAAGTTCGACACAGATTAAGCCAATAAAGGACGACAATGGCAAGTCAATCACCAAAGAGGTGGAACAGAGGAAGCACTGGGCTGAACACTTCAAAAGACTTCTAAATCGTCCGCCACCTACAACGCGTCCACCAATACCAACAACGGAAGCAGAACTACCAATGAACATCGACCCTCCGACGAAATCCGAAGTCCTGAATGCCATCAAGATGCTAAAAGCTGGGAAAGCACCAGGACCAGATGGAATCCCAGCAGAAGCTTTGAAAATAGACCCAGAGACAACAGCGGACTTGATGACGCCACTACTAGAGAAGGTGTGGAAAGAGGGCAAAGTACACGAGGATTGGAAGAACGGATATTTATTCAAACTGCCAAAGAAAGGAGATTTGAGTCAATGTAAAAACTGGCGTGGAATTATGCTTCTGTCCATCCCAAGCAAAATACTAAGCCGCATCATCCTGGAGAGAATTAAACAAGCCCTAGATGAAAACTTCGTCCGGAATAAGCCGGATTCAGGAGGAACAAGTCATGCATTGACCAAATCGCCACCCTACGGATTATCATTGAACAAAGTTTGGAATGACAGTCACCTCTCTATCTCAACTTCATCGATTTTGAGAAAGCCTTCGACAGCGTCGACTGAGAGGTGATTTGGCAACTACTTTGCTAATACGGGGTGCCGCCGACAATTATACATCTCATCCAACAGTTGTATGACAACGCTGCATGCCAAGTAATCCACAACGGGAAACTTACGGAATCCTTCGAAGTGAAGACGGTAATAAGACAAGACTCGCTGGCTGCCTACTGTCACCAATGATCTTCCTGATTGCAGTTGATTGGATAATGCGGCAGACAACGGCAACCAACGAGGGAACAGGCATAAAATGGACCGACACAAAAGCCTTGGAGGATTTGGATTTCGCCGATGATATATGTCTGATTTCCCACAAACTGGAAGATATGCAAGTGAAAAGCAACAAATTGGCAGAAGAAGCAGCAAAGATAGGACTTCAAGTGAACATAGACAAAACAGAGGTAATGAAGATTCCTGGCCAACATCAACAGCAACAACCGACAACAATCAGCATAAATGGGAGGAACCTGAAGGAAACAACTTCTTTCACCTACCTGGGAAGCATCGTCTCAACTACAGGAGGAACTGACGAGGATATCAAAGCCAGAATCGGAAAAGCAAGACAAGTTTTCATTTCTTTCAAGTCTATGTGGAGGTCAACAGCATTCAGCGTCAAAAATAAGATCCGTATTTTCAACTCCAATGTGAAGTCAGTACTACTATACGGATCAGAGACTTGGCGTGTCACAAAGAACAGCTCAAACAAGCTACAGACCTTCATTAACAAATGCCTTCGCTCAATACTCAAGATCAAATGGCCGGAGAGGATCAGCAACAAAGATCTCTGGGAGCGAACCAACCAGGAACCGATCGTGAAACAAATAGGCAGGAAGAAATGGAGATGGATTGGACACACTCTGAGGAAACCAGCAAGTGACATCACTAGACAAGCCATCGCTCGAGTGGAACCCGAAAGGGAAGCGACGAGTTGGTCCTCAGTGCAAGGGTGACCTGGAGGAGATCATGTGAAGAGGAATTGAAAGCGTGTGGGCAGACTTGGAGCCAGGTGAAAACTACAGCAGAGAACCGAACGCAATGGAGACGCATGGCTGAAGCCCTATGTTCCTCTAGGAATTAAAGGAAATAATAATAATCATTATTTTGAGCATACTGTCCATTTTGTATTCATGGGGATTACTGAAAATGTACTGAAAACGTTACATTTTGCAGTGTAACATTTCACTTTTAATTCGCCTAGTTTATCTGAGAGGAAATCGCCCATTTTAAGTTCACTAATATATTTAAACTAGATTTGACATTACATTTTTTTCTCATTTCTTTACGTTCCAAGTGGAACATTGGACTTCAGGCTAGAGGTCGGAAGTTTCGCTGGCAGTGGTGTTTATTTTTATGGGATGCAGTCGTTAGCCTCATGACTAACCTTCCTTCTTACCAGTCTTATTACGTACTTTGAAAGGTGCATGAATGTGTCGACGGGGGATCGAACCCTGAATCACATTCATATTTGGCGAGCACTCTGCCTCCCTTCCACTGACTCAATGAGATTACATTACTTTGAATAATTTCAAATCCGTCAATTTATCACTATTAGTAAGCCGTATAATGAGCATACTTCAGATTTCCTCTTGTTAGATCTTTATATTCCAAAAAGCTTTGCTCCTATCGGCAATTCATTTCGTAGTATGAGTGCTTCCATGATGCCTAAGCAATTAGGCTCTTAAGCTAAAAGCAGTGGGTTCTATATTCGAGTCTCAACTGGAAAACCATGAATAAACTGAATGCAGGTAAATCCGGCTGATGATTTGAAGATCAGAGACGACATGATTCCTAGTTAATAGAAACTCAGACAACATTTATCTCGAAAATTCAGCAGCACAGTGGAAACAGAAGTATGATCCAGTTTCTGTAGGCCATGTTTATTTGTCACTTGACGCGTACCTTGTTCATTCGTGTTCAAACACAATATGCAAATAAGCACTAGTGGCTCTGTAATGAGTGCGGCAGTTCCAAGCACTGGTCATCATATCTCGACAAATTAATCTTTCAAAGTAATCTACAAAGTGGATGACAACCTGTTAAAGATAATACGCTTTCACCTCAGTCGCGTTACTGGAGCTCTAGTCATTCAGACAGAGAAACCTGAGTTATGTTTAGGAAAGAAAATTACCCAACCACTTCTACTACCATGGGTACAATCGTGTTGATTTTTACAGGCCTGAATTTTTTGTTTGTTTTTTTAATCCCTTGTAACTCTTGTATTTCTTATGAACTCCTCGGTTACTCCACATTTTCCTTAGTTTTTATGTGCATCGTGATCGCAACTCATCAACTAAATTATGTTTCTTATTATCTAATCCCATTACCTTAGTTTAACTGCATTGATGCATTGATTAACATTAGCAGCTAAGATTGTGACAACTCATCATCACGTTTGTCACCACACTCGTCCACGAAAACACTTTTGCTGAAGAATTAGAGTCAAAGTTCACCTCAACTCCAGTAGCCCACCTACTTCAAATTACTTGTCTCCACACTGGAAAAAACGAGTTATATTAAGGAAAAATGCTTACTTCCAAAGAACAGTAATTTCCCCTAATGAACCTCGCACGATAAAATTTTATTTTACTTAAGTAAGTTATCTGGAGTTCATCGAATGTGGAAACATCACAGCCTAAATACAGCCTAAACCATAATTATAAATAGGCCTAGCTGGTATGGAACATTTTAGGTTGTATGAATAGTTTAATATCACATAACTAAGCAAACTGGTTGCCTTAAAATCACTTTTCACTTCTACTATTCACTTAACAGATAAATAAACGTCTGTGTAAATCAGAACACTGAGGGAATAATGTTACAAAAGATAAACAATGTGGAATAGTCACTCATCCAAATGGTGTCACATTGAAAGGAAAAATTAAGATTGGCAGGGCAAAACATAAACATGTATCCATTCGATTTCTCTGTGGAATATAATTTCTTTCGAGATGGATTTCCAGAACAAATAACTTCCTTCTCCTATCCTCTTATCCTCAAAGATTTTACGTTCGGAAAACGTTTGAATCAACCTGAAGAGAATAAGCAGGATTTTTCGCCAGAGTAAACAGAAATCGTAAAATGAAACTTCAGTAGTATTTCCCATATGTTTACCTTATTAATGAAACGTTAGCATTTTCTGGTGTTTTGAGTGAAATGTAAGGCCTCGAACTTTTGAAGCGTTGTTTATACCAGCTGAGGTTGCTAGCCTCATGCACACTTCATCTTCACTAATCCCGGCTTATTGAGGGCTAGCAAACTAAGCCAGGGTGAAGAATAAGGCCGTTAGAAATTGAACATGGATCACATTCATGCCTCGTGGGTATTCTACGAATAAAACCACTGGCGTAACGTATAATGTTTGCTCTTAAATGTATGAATAAACATTAGGAGATGAATCGTCTTATGTTAAAAAAACACAGCAATTGGCTTTGCAAGAAGAGACGAATCGGCACATTATCTGAATGATTTTAAATAGACAAAACGTCAGCTTTGTTGGGATTGTCCTGAAATTACTTCTGTAGAACCACCTCACTGTTTCTCCCAAATATTCTTTAACAAAATAAATAAGCATGATTATCAATCGGCCAGATAATAGACAAGTTGTTGATTATACCTTTTCTTCCTGGTTACTTTGTGCGCATATCACAGCATCAGAATATAACTCTAGCGCCTATGATTAGTAATTTGATTGTTTTGAAGTTAAGTTCTACCACGAAGCCAAATCAGTTACACAGCTGTTGAGGATCTTCGGATAGCAGACAGTTTTCTAGTCTAACTCTAAAACTTCGCGACAGTGAAAATTAGTCCACTGTTGTTTAGTTCATAATGGTCTAGGGATAAGTCTCAACTCGTGGATTCCAGCTTATTAGATATAAGGACACATATCTGCAGATGATATTGGGTGAAAACAACTATAGACATTTATATATCCTCATGGATCCTTGAATAGCCTCGTCTCTAGTCCACACAACCTTGAGCTATGTCATTATCAGTCTCAAGGCATTGGTTACGTTTCAGTGTTCTAAACCAGACAATTTACACGTATTTACGTGGCTCGGACTAACATTCAAAGACTTCATGGACTGAACACGTTTGACCATTTTTCAAAACACCCCATATCAGCTAAGCCTGTGCAACTCGTCTTTCGATCATCACAATCAGTGTAGCTTCACAATCTTTTTCGGTGAATTGCCTTCGTTGCTCAAAACTCTACGCCTGAAATCAACATAACACACCGTATTAAAGCACACAGCACGAGAGAGGATGTTGAAAAAAGCTAATCCGAGAATATTCACCACAAGAATTCCTAACAATCAGTATCTCAACATTATTTATTTTTGGCAACCAATTCTATCATTTATTTAATGAAGGTATTTTATTCGCCCGTATCCAAAACCGTATACGTTCGAAATAGCGCATGTTTTCACTTGACAACACTTGTAAAAGACTGACATTCTCAGAAAACAACCATATTTTTATTGAAATGCATTACTTCGCCCTCAGGAGAATGTAATACACTGAATGTAATTCTTCTGAATCTGAGTTGGATTGGAGTCTATCACAGTGGATACAGTTAATTCCAACTGACAGTTCCTCAAGAAAAATATATACTGCTTCTAAGCCACATTCAAACAAGCGAGTTTAAGTTGCTATCATGTCGAAACATAAAGTTAATATTCGTTCAACTAATCCGTAGTGAAGTGAATCACTTCAATCCAGATATGCCACAAGCATGAAACCATAACCATACTTATGTTTAACACTGTCAACTGTTTTGACCTTTAAAGTTCCGCAATTGACGCACAGTAAAATAATTCATAAAGTTTTCTGTAGTTAATCATAATATTTAATCTTCTTGAATATTCTAAGAGCGCATACGACAGCTCACTGGCGATGCTCTGAACTGGCCAGAAAGATAGCATTGAACAGTCCTTGCCAAAAACATCCATCTACCTCCTAATCCAAACAGCAGAGGCTTCCACGATTCGAAAGAAACAACCAGTGCCTTGTGTGCAAAAGAAGCAACTTCAGACACTACTACTGACCTAGAGAACCCTCAGTGGAGACAATAAATCAATGAATTTGCAGTATATATTTCCTAATTACTATGATATTCATTGTGAAGTGCTATGTAGATGCTATTAAACAGTAATATATTGATATGATTGATTCGATGTTATTCATACCACATTTGTGTTGTTAATAAAACTAATTCATTCATTCACTATTATGTATAAATAACTGTAGAACCTGATGATGAAGTTATCGAAAAGAATATTCTTTGTTCAATAACCATTCTTTTGCAAAATCTTCAAATATCCTGGAACATTTAATACCAATTTCAAGTCACTCAAAGGTATAAAAGGAAAAGAATTCTGAATCAGATTGACCCAGTTAAACAAAATAATTCAATCTACTAAAAACCAACACAGAAATAGAATTATTTAATTAAAAACGGGGTCAGTGCCATTCATCCATTGTTTATAATTGAATCAAAGCACTTAAGTATTGACCACACAAAATGAATAAGGAAAAATCTAAGGGACACATGAAATCTGCAGAATACCCTTCAGTGACTGTGAGGTCAGCTACATACGTCAAATAAACGAGTAGATTTGGGTTAGTCAGTTTATTGTTACGTGATAATCTAGCTAAGTGTAGAATCACTGACCCCGCGAAAATAAGTGATTTTGAAAAAACCCAGCAGTGACAGTATATATAACACGCAACCACACAGTATGGCGGGTGTAAAGTTACAATTCTGAAAAGTAATAGAGATAGACATGAAGAGACAGGTTTGTTACTGAATCTTTGTTCATTCGTCCTGAAGCTAATATGCGCAACTTGATGACGCAACTTCAGTACCAGAGCTAGAAAGAATACTGATACCAGTAAAATCAAAAGATACGAAATAATTGGATTATACAACCGAAACTGCTGCTGAAGTAGGCATATTTGTGGAACAAGTGGTATGAATACAAGACATTTAATAATCTCGCAATCAGATTAGACGTACACAAAATGTGATGGAGAGTTCAAAATATGAGATTGCGACTGAGAAGAAACAGTGGGTGAAAGTAAAATTACTATGTGAACAAACAATCAAACAAGTTAGACGAACAATAATGGGTCCAACTCAGTGACTTGTAATCGAAAAATCGCACTCTCTTTTGTGAAATACCCCATTCTTAGTGCAAAATGCATTCTGGTTGTCAGAATATCAACTGTCTTGCGTTTATATCAGCTGTCTCAAAAATATGCCTCTTTGAGTCGAAATAATCTTTGAAGTATGTTATATTTGAATGCATTTTTAATATTTAATGTCGATTTTCAGGCTGTTGTCAAGTGAAGAAAAACTAAGTAATGAAGTGAAGACATGAGCTCTTTTCTATCTTTGAGATTATGTTTGTTCTCAATTTATTCAGATTATCTTCCTTTCATCTTCTGTTTCAGAAAAATGTCAGTTTGATAAGCAATTCATATGTGTGTTGAGACTCTCTATTTAAAGACTAACATGTTTATATTCCATGTCTTATATTTCGGATAATCTTAAGTGACATTTCATAAGCAGGAAAAGACGTATTTGTGGTATACAGATGAGCTAAGAGAATTTATTTACTATCATGGTTCGAATACGATTTTAAAGCAATTTCAAAACAATGACTGCACTAGTGTAATATCCACGTGAATAATCGAGTCAATTTTAAGTAAATCAGTGTGACGCAAGGCTGACTAAGATTACAGATTACATTTCTGAATGTGAATAGAGCAAAAGCATCAGATTTTGTAAAATAAAATGGCGCCATCTTTTATTTCTTTACAGATTTACATATATCTTAAGAAGCACTTACATTGGAAGAGCAGAAAGAAAGGCATTTCTCCAATTTTGTGAACATATACCAAGACTCCTATGTTTTAAACAGTGCCATAGACAGGCATCTTCTTGACATGAGTCTAGAGGTCGACAGGGCAAGGTCGTCCAAAATTATCAACAGACAAAAGAGTTCAATTCTGCTTAGGTTTGCCAAAGCCATCTTCATCAAGCGCCCAAAACACGACTTATGCTTTCAGAAAGAAGCGATTGTCAGTCTTTCCTTGCCTTGGTAACTGCATATTTTTATCCTCTCTTTCATCTGATTACGTAGTGCCGGAAGGTTCCATTGTGTATGATCACTGTTGTTAGGTAAAAAAGGATTAATATTATTATATATATGTTACTATTGTGTACATACATTGATCGATTGATTTTTTGTTTAAAAATGAGCTCTGTGCAAGTATTCGAAAATTGTTTCTGTAGATGTACTTCAAATATCTTCTGGAGGTTAGCGGCTGAAGAAAAGTCAACGAAATTAATGATGGTGATATTTTATTCTTCAAAAACTGTTGTTGTCGCTTTACTCAAAAATGATAATGTTGAATAAATGTATGAAATCACTGATTGTGTTTGCCTACAACATACAACAAACCTTGCAGGGCAAGAGGACACGAACACGCTGGTTCCTCAGAAGTACTCTGAAACATTCAGGCTAAACGCATGACTTATCTCGAGTGTCACACGAAACCATAGAGCAGCGGATGAAAACTAGCAAGTTGACAGAAGAGGCTGATCGCAAAAAAAAGGCTTCAGGTTGACATAGAGAAGACAGGGATGGTAAGTATCGCCTATCAACAACAAAAAACACCAAAGAGTATCAGTAAGAGGAATTTGAATACGGTCACTTCTTTCACTTATCTAAGCACAACCAATTCAACTACAATCACTCAGCACAGATGTGGTTGTCATGATTAGAATCGCAAAGGCAAGGGACAACTTCATCATTCTGAAATCAGTTTGGTAATCTGCTTCACTCAGCATGAAGAACAAGATTCAAATTTTCAATACCAGTGTTAAGTGAGAGACTCAGAGATTAGGCTCACACTGAGCGTTTAGCACAAGCAGCAGTCGTTTTTTAACGGCTGTCTTCGCTTCACATTGGACATCAGATGGCCAGTCAAAAACGATGAGGTGAATAGATTTCTAAGAACAAATCAACGAAGAGTCTATTGCTCTAGAAATACGCGGAAGGAAGTGGAGATAGACTGAAGGCACGCTAAGGGGACTACTCAGTGACATCGCGTGCCACGCTCTCAAGTGAAACTCAAAATGGAAACAGTGAGTCCGTCGTGGGTTAGAGAGCGATTTAAAGTAACACTGGCTACGAATCAGTTGGCAGACTATCACCGAGAGGATATGAAGAAGGAACTGTAGATGAATTAGTCAAAGAAGAAGGATTATGGGTAAAAGACAGAGTGAAGGCCATGTGTTTCACTTGAACCTGAAGAAAATAATAGTGATATTAATAATAATGATTCACAATAAGAAATTATTGTGCTAGGTAAGAATATCAATTTTTGAGTAAATCTTTGGTTTCATAATTCTTTTTGAGTGAATATGCTTCAAAAAACATTCGTTAATAGACGATTGACACATTTACGTTCAGAATATATGTCCAGTAACTCCTTTTGAATTTTGAGTTCGATTTCAATAGAAGCTGCAAATAATACTTACAACACTTATAAATTTCAAACTGACAGTGAAATCGATCTGAATTAGACCTACATGAAAGATGACGCTTTCGATTTCAAGGTTTTCTGTTTATGCCACCAGGTTGTACTTTCATCCTTCGAGGAATCGATACATCTCCGTTGATTCTGACTCACGTCACCTACTGCTGGAAGAAGAAAAGTAAATAATACGATTTCGGACTCAGGATCGACCAGCTGTAGAGCTAAAATGGATACTTCTATTGTTCACTTGGTAGTAACTAACATCATACAACTGGATCTTAATGTTAATCTTAGCTGAGTCAATACTCATCAGTCGATGTAACTCAATATTCGATAATGCTTACTGATAAATAGTCTACTTTGCAGCATAAATACAGTTTCCAGAGCTTTCTATGAACATCTGATTAAAGCTTTATGTACATAAATGTTATGTCCATTGTCATTCAATGATTTCCTATCTTTCACGATTAACAAATAATCTGTTAAATCTTTTAAACCAGATATTAGAAGAGATAAGTTAATAAATAAATAAAAATTTAAACAGAAAAGCAGTGTTCATCTTTAATTACTTAAAACTCAATATGTCAAGATTTCGATAACGAATTCCAACTCCATATTAATTTTTATCTTTTTTAATTCTTTGGTTGTAAGCCTTACTTAAGGGATTATTATAAACATATGTTCATGCGACTTGCAAAACACATACGAATACCTAAATAGTGTTGAAGAAATAACCTTATGTAAATAACCCATAATTTAACAAGATAAATCAGTAGTCATTTGTGTGAAGACATAAATTGTGCATATTTCTTCTAATTATTCTTCTCATTTTGTAACGTCGTTTAGATAACAAGACAGTCCCGATTGCGGAAAGACAATGAGCACCAGGCAGTCGAGTGGAACCTGAATGTGTGTCCAAGGAAGACAGTATACTTGATCGTGTAGAGAGGCGACATGAGATTATGGTCATTTTCGGAAGCAGCTAATGACGATAACAAAGAACAGGATGAAGTACGTGGAATTTGAGCTTCATATTTGCGGTCTCACGGACCCTTTGTCATCAAAATTTTGTATAATAAGAGCGTTGTTCATCGACTACTGAAGATTGAATAAAAACTTAGGCTTTCATTTCTATACCGAATTAAATTCAACTATACTTGGAATCTCCATAGATTGAGGCTTTCGGTACAAAATATTATACAAATCTTTGATTACCTGTTGTATGTTCGGTGTACTTATATTCATGCACGATTGAGATACCAACATTTACTAGGTATCATTTAATCTATTCTTCAAGGATGCAGATACTTTCTGACATAAATGCATTGAATTACAACTAAGTGTCTGAGTGCGTAACGACTTCAATTCGTAACGTCAGGAATTCGTAACAGCAGGAATAACCCAGCAGTATTTGGAAGAATCTATGTACAAACATTATTCAACAAAAGCAAGAATACACCTCAGTAATTCTATCTTCAGAAGTAATCCTTATAGAAGGAATGGTTTCAAAATCACTGCTTAGATGCCTTCAAATGTTTTTGAATATTTATCGCTCGCAAATCAATACTGATTGTTTACTTGAAACTATGTAAGCCACAATACCTAATGAAGAAACTAGACATAATCAACGTCACAATAGCGCGTCCTACTGATGAGATTTCCTAAATAGTATATTGACAAGTGGTGCCTTCTGAAAGAATTTTGAGCGACAGAACAACTGATTGAGTTAAAAAGTGAGTGACTTACGGCCACACGGGGAACAATATAGCACACAGAAGAGGAGGACAGTCGAGGCACAGAAAAAGAACAGTATATATGCCTTTCATCAACTAAAATATCCAAGTTCAAATTTTAATTTGTAGGAAATTGACTGGTTTCAACTTTGATCGCAGATCGGTATCACTTATAGAACCATCGAAAATCAGGAAAGACGCCTAAGCAGTGCACGCTTATGACGACACCATGCAACGAACCTAGGAACTTCAGGATACGTGGTGGTCTCTCACTGGCTAGTCAGCAGCTAGAAAGTAATCCAATGCAGCTAACATTCTACCTTCATTCGATCCATTATATTTTGTTGCTACCACCAGCTAATTTACTTGGCGACAATCCGCCAAAACGCCTAGCCTTGTCAATCAAACTTGTTTTAAATTCTAATTACCTAACCTCATAACAGTAAGGTCCTGGTATCTATCCGATTGTGAGTCACTGGTGCTAACTTAATTTTTTTCATTTGGGTGCTTGTTTATACGAAACGTGACTTGATCCGTTCACACAGCAATGGGACACACAGGATTTCTAGCCTCGATATTATGAAAGAGAGAATTAACACTCAGAAAAGAATCCTTATTAAAAATAGCCACCCAGAGCATTTCATCACGTAATCCACGAAACTCAGACCACTTAAACTGCTCACAACTTCTTCTTTCAGAAAAGCGTCTTTGCTTGAATCTAAAATTCAACGGAGACTCATCAGCGAGAATACTGAGATGCTGTCTGCCCAGCAGAATAAAGAAAAGGTTCTCTAAGGCTAAATAAGCATCGAATAAATTTCTCGACGAAACCAATGATTCCTATGAACGCGAAGGATCAACCACTAATGTTGGAATCATCAATTTGTATTACCAATTCACCTCCTCTTGTGGATCAAGGTTTGCCGGAAGTACCCGACGTTCGCTATTCAAAAATATCATCAAACACTTACCGTCATGGTTTTATAAAGTCGAAAAAAGATCCTCTCACTTGCAACTCTATCCTGGAAAGCCTGATTGATTTTGGACACCAAGCAAACCGACAAAGGAACTTCAAAGTCATCTACAGAATACTCTGGAATCCCACTAAAACACCACGAATCAAAATTCTTCAAACTGGAGAAGCGATGTCGATTCATGTGTGAAATCATGAATTCTGCATTGAAAAGAAATTCGTTCAGTCAATAAAAATAAAATGAATCTGATCTATCTTAACACCAAGTACGTGTTTTGTGTTTTTCTTTTCTTAATTTTATTATTTCATTCCCTGCCTCCAAATAAATCTTTTCTTAATTACAACTCTTGAATTCTACTCAACTCCGTCGCGTATATTATGCCACTTGGCTTAAACACTTAATTTTATTTCAGTTAAGACCCGAGTAACGCTTTCTATATTACGTAATTCGTTATCTAAAACGTACAAATTGAATGGCAAAACTTTGGAAATATTCCTTTTGTTGCTAAAAAACGTACTATGCGTTTTATATGCGACTCTACAGCTTGAGAATGATTTACCCGAAAAGAGTAACTCTTTGCTGAAGGCCTTTTCTTTCAGGTGACTTAATAAGGATCGTCCTGTTGAAGTGTCAGTGATCCTCAAGATGATATCAATCTCTGATCAAACTTGAATATATTCTACTACCACTACGAAACTATGGCACATTCTGATGTTAGAGTGGAGCAAGCTGAATAAATCCATTGTAGGTCATAGTTCAATATCGATAGTGAATTTCATAAAGAATATGGTGGTGGGAAATTTTGAGCCTTAAAAGCGGATGAACAGAGGGAATTTGTGCATTAATTAGAATAAAATAATGGTGTGCACAGATAGACAAGTAAACTCTCGGTGGTGATAGTTAGTCAAGATGAATGAGAGAATTATAAGAATAATAAGAATAATGACGCAATCGAAAATGGAAACAAAAAGAGAACTGTCTACCACAGTAGTGTGACATGAATCAACATTATGCTTCTGTCTTTATGTTCATTTAGATGTTTAGTAGGGGAATCAATATCAAGTTTTCATTGATAATTATCTGATATATTTCATTCTTTGTTTTTTACAATATATTAATTGTTACGAAATAGGAGTATAATTACGCAATGACTTGTTAACTAAAAATAGATCGACATTAATGGATGTGATATGCATCGACGATAAACAGAAAGCCCATTGACTAATCAAGGCAATTCGAGGAATAATAACAACAATGAGAGTTTGATTATGTGTATGATGAATGGAGGATTCTATAGATACATAAACAACTTATTACCTTCACAGTCGTGTTACTCTATACAACGTAAAAGAAAGCATAAGATAGACCAGCTGAGAATGGATTATGTATGCTGAAAAAGAATGATCATAGTAGAAGATGGTAGGCTGCATAAATTCTAGCGTTTATTTATCCTCCTCAATCCTCAGAGACCTTATTTTTCAAGTTCACGTTCACAGGTTCAATACCTTGTAGGGAATTCATTGCTCACTGACCAGAAATCATCAACTAGAAGAAAACATCTGTTAGTGTTCCACACCTTTTGGGTGTAATTGAATCCACACAGAAATTAAACGCAGTTCTTATGAAACGTCGAATTCTGAATCAGTATATGCGATGAATGGTTGTTGTGTATTGTAAAAATGCTATATATATTAGAGTAGAGCCAGAGAAGAGGATCTAATTGAAAAGTAAATATTTCTTCGCTCAATCTTTTGTATTAGCTTTCTGTTTGTCCTGTATTCAGCAGCAATCCAGGTGCTGAGTCATATTCTTATTTCACACACTATCATTATAGGTAGGACGCTGAGAACTTCGACAGCTTCTAGGAATGATTTATATCAGTTCATTTTAAGGCTTGGATATACGAACAGGAAATACAATCACCAATTGGATCATCTGTACTGGGAATGATATGTCAGTGGCACAGAAGTGGAATTGTCTCCAACCACGCAGGTGGTACGGGGTTCTATCCCCGGCCGACTTACTCCTTTACCTTATTAAGCTGGTAATAAGACTGGCGAAGAGGAAACGCTAGGCATGAGGCCAGGCCGTAAAAATGTATACCACCACTAACGAAAATTCAAAGTTCAAGCCTGAAGCCCTATGTTCCACTGGGAACGGAAAATAAAAAATTACCACGAATAATTTCTAAAGCTCCTCTGAAAAGACTGAAAACTCATATTCTTAACAGTAATCAGACGAAATGATTAAGGTGTAGTATATAGGAGATACGTTAACGATTATTAAGAGAGACTTCCTAGAAAGCACCTACATCCTGGTCAACAAGGTTTTTGGTGACATCAAATTTACAAGAGAAGTATGACCAGAAAGTAAAAGTACATCAAGAAAATTTAACCACACATAGGTAGAAAGTTCACGCCCACATGAATAATATTCAGATAAAAAAGTAGTAATTCCAGTTGCATATCGAAGAGGCTCTATACAAGATCATCCTCTGAAATAACAAGAAATCTCGTCATTCCTTCCTGTTTTGCTGCTAAAAGACTAAAAGTTTTCGAAAAGCTGATCTTTCACAAATAAGTGCTGTTAACCCACCCTATACTACGTAAACAGCAGACAAACGAACATTTAAAGGAAACAAAAAACATGTCATCAACAGTAAAAGGTACTTTACTGGCCAAAGTGCACACCCTGCTCATGATCACGTCGACGAACAAAACCAAAGTGGTCGACATAAATGAAACACATTTGCTCGTATCAGATTACGGGAGTAACCCAGAATATGAATGAAATCATAACAATTTAAAATCTTGGATAGCAGAAATGCGACAGCCCAAAAGGGGTTCTTGCGTGTGTGGTAACTAGAATCAATTTGCAACTAAAAGTATTGCTTTTGAGGGGAATTTTTACGTTTGATTGGTTTGAGAATTTTATCATGAGCTGATACCAGGTAGAGAACCAGCTTGAAGTACTGAACAGCGGTTTTGCCCTAGTTTGGGACTCTTCATCAGTACGCACCTACGACCAGGGATGAAACCCAGGACCTTCCGGTTACAAGGCGAGCTCGTTAACCACTAAGCCACTGGGACACAATCCAGTGGTCAGGCCACTGATTGTGACTTCTGCAAATTGACGAAAAAGTGTGACCGATTCTCAGTGTCTTTTTCGATTAGTTACCGCCTCACCTTCAACCAAAGAGCTGTCCAGTACTCCCCGGTTTTGCAATGGTCCTCTAACTGATGTCAGCTTATGATGAAATCCTCCAACCAATTTGCATTTACTTTTCAAGTATTGCTTTTGTAAGGATTTTTGTTTGATTGTATGGAGGATTTCATCGTGAGAACCACTGGATAACCTAGGAGTACTGGACAGCTGTTTCTTCCTAGTTTGAGGCTCTTCCGCAGTACTTACACTCCGGCGTTCGAACCCAAGCTCGTAGACCATTGAGCCACTGGGACCCGATTGCATATTTGCATTTGCATTTACTTAACAAATTGATATGGGTCAGATTTATCAACGAATCAATTAAATAGTGGTCATACCATGAAAAGGTCAGACAGAGGATTAGTGATAATTGACTAAGAAATGAACACAGAAGGTCCTTGTGTGGAGTCATGAAGAAAAGAAGACGTAACGGCGAAAATATTTTCTTTCGGACAAATCGTTTTCAGCAGATATACAATCGTATTTATATATTTAACAAAGTATTCGAAAAAGCAATCAGTAGCTGGTAACTCTGTCCTAAAATGTGCATTACTTGATGTCAAATGTAGTGTGGAAGACGACTGCTAAGTGGAAATTAGAAAACGGAAGTAATAATATTGAAATAATTGCACAAGGTTAACTAATCCTTGTAGATGACAGAAATACAGAAAATAGAGGGAAGTATTACGTGTGAGAATCTCCATGTATTTTCTCTGTGCATGTCAGTTCACATTGATTAGATCATTTTCACATTTATCGCGTAATCGCCACTTCCTTCTGCTACTCTCCCACTCCAGATTACGCCTTACTGGTTACACAATTACCGGACAATTTTCTCAAGAAATGTTATTGGTCACAAAACAAGCTTTTGGTGAATTGAAATTGGAATATTCCTAATTTTCAATTTCGCTTCTTACTTTCTAACTCACATTACGTAATTCACCCTTTAGGACAAAGTAAGCAATTGGTGATAGTCCTGGCGGATTGTTGTTAGATGTAAGTGAAATTTATCAGCTCTTGGAGACGATTCTTCGATAATAAATAACACTCCTCTATTACACTTTCTTTCGTTTAAGATTCCATTTATTTAGTTCCTATTGTAATATTGTCCAAACCCCACTGATAGTCTTGTCACACAGAGTGTGCGTAAACACACCACACAACTCCAATCAAAGAAATTTAACCAAGGGGATAAAGCCATATGAGGATTAAGAAAGATTATCAAAGACTATCAACTTATGAATAGAGAAGGTAATCGTCAACGACATCTAGCAAAAATGCCCATGAATCTGGTAATATCCTACATCTAACGGTGGAAATTACCTCAAGAGACAAATTGTATTTTCCGCAATGTTTATGTCTCAATGAATTTGGAGGGACAAATACCTTTCTAAAGGAGAACGACAATGGCTTTGAAATTAAGCTATCAAGCTCGTAGATGACAAGAACTTCATAAAAACACCAACATGGAAGTGAAAATTTCTCTCGGATTTCAAAATCCTTACACCTACAGGAGTCAAATACAAGCGGACAAAATGTATTTCGGAGCGGCTGTTTCATTTTAATGCACATGGTCTTTTATTTCTACTAGTTAAACACAGTACGTTAGACCGAATTCCACTCGATAAAATGGTCATCATAAGTTCTATTAGGATTATAGACAGTATTGTTTTGTCCCACTGAATGAAATTCAGTCAAAGTTAAACCACAATTTAAGACTCTTTTAATGTAGTAGAGAAATATTCACCTTCCTCGTTTTGATCAACTTTCAATGGACTGACTAACTTCATATTTTGACAATATTTCATGTGATTATTCCCACCGATACTGACTGAAACGAAGAGCTTTATCAGCATTACTTTGTTTCTGGCTCCATGATTTTCTCTAAACTTTCATATCTTCCTAACAGAATTACGTGTATGTCACCCTCATGCACAAACCCATCTTAAAGTTTTCCACTCTTGAGCCGTATTCCTTATGTCAGTCAATGGTCTCTTTATCATGTGTTCAATCCATTTCCGTCTCCTTCGGCACATTATTTTGGTGATTGTTTGTTGGTGGTTAGTTCTTTGTTGTTTATCCTATCTGTACATCTGGTCTTCAACATCCGTTGATGAAATCTTGTGTTAAACAGACAGTGTAGTTGTGATATTAATTCAGATCACGAAGTTCAAGTAAAACAAACCAAAACAATAAGTCACTACATGAAAGTCTTAAACTATGAAGTGTACATTTGAGACAGTTAGTGCATTATATCACTGGATACTCATCATGCGTGAAACATACATCAGTAAAAATTCTTGTATTGCTTCCTAAGATACGGAGATCGGAAACACTCGCTTGGCTTAATAAATTACAGCCTGATTCATTTGTCACTTATTCCACAACTGTCCAGAATAGCCAAAATCACTTCTCTGCTGAGGAACATTTTAAAATTAATTTATTGTTCACTACTGAATGAATACAGCATGGAGTGATTCAGGTTCTATAGAGTGAGAGAGACAAAGCGTGACCCGGTTGGGTCTACCAATTTGGTTCTTAGGTCAGAAACTGATCGTTGACATTAACTGGCTGTGGCTTCATACAATGTGAATTAATTGATTTCAAAACTCATATCCCTCTGAATTTCATCCTAGTGTTTGGCTAGTCAATCACCTCATCTGGGGACTCGAATGTCCTTAGTTCAATCAGTGATGAGATCACAGGGTTTATTGCTGAAGAGTACAACACTAGGTCAAAATAGTTGTCCAGTACTCATGGATTTACGATTATTCTTTGATTAATTCACAACCGAACCTGAGAACAATCAAATCTTGACAAAACAACTTTGGAACTTAAAACGAAATTCGCCCGTACACTAAAAATCTCGATGTAATAATTTTCCAACTGATAGTAAAGTAGACAATTAGTATGTGAGTAGTCTCAGTTTTATAATGAATCGAGAAAAGTGTATAATTTTCTGCTTTTGAAATCTAAAATTAGAAGAAATTAATTTTCAGATGTTAATTACAAAAGCTTTCTGTGAGTTGGACGAATGTACGCTTCAAATGATGCAAAAACAGTTTAATTGAGAGTCAGAAAGAACGAAGTTATTGATTCATGACAATTGTTCAGCTAATTAACATTCTAAATTAGAAAATGTAACTCTGAATCGAAAAAAGTAACAGACGTCAGAATTATTTCACCCTAAGTTTCAATAATTAATACTTAGCGTAGTAATGGTATGTCGTTTGCAAATGGAAGGGTCTTTTAAGTATTTTTTTTCTGTTTGATGTATACTGCAAGAACAGTTGGTGGCAGCAATTACAAAGTGCAAGAGTTTATGTTCCACATGAACAATATAAAAAACATCATAGGAAGTCAATGCAAGTAGAAAAAGAAGAACATATTCAAACGAAGATCTGGATGAGTTTTTCCAAATCTGTGCATCACTAAGTCGAATAACCAATCAAATTAGATTATTTTGTTTGAAGGTACCTCATTGGTTTCACATTCCGTTACGAACGGAATTCATTTACAGAACCACTGGGAGGCAGGCAGTACTCACCAACTGTTTTGACCCCGTTTTCTACTCTTCAGAAGTACGTAATGATGACTACACTGGGCTAGACTTACTTAATCATTCAGTCACTCAGATGGAATTTAGTGGGTCATCGATTATGACTTCTGTCATTGAGCCATTTTATCTCCATCGCCACCTAATGTCATCGGCGAGTATTGCGTCGCATACTCGTCTTGATTAATCACAGTGGTTAGGAATTCTCACGAGCTTGCCTAGTAACACGAAGGTCATGGCTCAGATTCCCTGTGGGGACGGGTGGCATGGGTGTTGTCTGTGGAAGAGTACAAAGATAGAGGGGAACCACTGCTCATCACTCCTTTTTTTTCAATGGTTCTCCAACTGATATCAATTTTTGATCAAACTTGTAAACGATCTACTAGGAAATACTGCCATATTCTGCGTTCTCAACAGAGCCAGATGATTAAATTTGCAGTAATTGATAATCTAACAACGATTACATGATACATGAATATTACATAATTACGTTATTGTAGATAATTTGGTGAGCTGGAAGCAGTAACGATTACTATCAGAATTGACATCATTGTGTCACAAATGGTGGAAACAAAAACAGAGCTGGTTTCCGTGGTAATGAGAAATAAATCACTCTATCCTTCTGTCTATTTCACTCAGATTCAACTCTTAATGATGAAAGCTACTCACAAGAGTAAGATTTCAGTCTTCTGATTATGCTCATTTGTACCTTTGGAATCATACGATGTTTTCAAGATAACTATCTCATACATTTCATCTTCTGTTTACAACATTCTACTTCAACTTCATTAGACAATAACCCAGTAGCGTATCCTACTGACAAGATTCCTTCAGTAGTATATTGACGCTTCATGCCTTCTGCAAGAATACTGGGTAACAAAAGTACGGATTGGATTCAAAACAGCGGAAATTACGAGGAACAATATAGCAAACAGGGGAGGAAGATAATCGAAGCACAGAAAGAGAACAGTATATGCTTTTCATCAACTCAAAATATCTACATTCAAATTTTTATTTGTAGGGATTTGACTGGTGTCAAGTTTGATCACAGATTGTCGTCACTTACAGAACCTTCGAAAACCATTAAAGACGCCTAAGCGGTACACACTTATACGGCATCAAGCATGGAGCCTAGGAACTTCAGGATACGTGGTGATCCTTCACTGGCTAGTCAGCAACTAGAAAATAATCCAATGCAGCTAACATTCTACCTACATTCAGTGCATGATATTTTGTTGCTTCCACCAGCTAATTTACCTGCCGAAAATCCGTCAAAACGCTCGGCCTTCTCAGTCATTATTATTATTGTATCCTATAATTCCTACAGGAACATAGGGCTTCAGCCATGCGTCTCCATTGCGTTCTGTTCTCTGCCAGGGTCTTCACCTGGCTCCAAGTCTGCCCACACGTTTTCATCTCCTCTTCACATGACCCCCTCCAAGTCACCTTTGCACTGACGACCAACTCACCGGCTCCTTTTTCGGGTTCCACTCAAGGGCTCGTCTAGTGATGTCACTTGATGGTTTCCTCAGACTATGACCAGCCAATCCATCTTCATTTCTCTCTGCCTATTTGTTTCACAATCGGTTCCTGGTTGGTTTGCTACCAGAGATCCTTATTGCTGATTTTTTCTGACCGGCCATCTGATCTTGAGTATTGAGGGAAGACAACTGTTAATGAAGGTCTGTAGTTTGTTTGAGATGCTCTTTATGACGCGCAGTGCAAGTCTCTGATCCGTATAGTAGCACTGACTTCACATTGAAGTTGAAAATCCGGATGTTATTTTTGATGCTGAGTGTTGTTGACCTCCACACAGACTTGAGAGTAATGAAAGCTTGTCTTGCTTTTCCGATCCTTGCTTTGATATCCTCGTCAATTCCGCCTGTAGTTGAAACGATGCTTCCCTGGTGGGTAGGTAAAGGAGCTTGTTTCTTTCAGGTTCCTCCCATTTATGCTGATTGTTGTCAGTTGTTTTTGTTGCTGTTGGTGGTGTTGCCCAGGCATTTTCATTACCTCTCTTTTCTTTATGTTCACCTGAAGTCCTATCTCTAGTGCTTCTTCTGCCAACTTGTTGCTTTTCGCTTGCATATCTTCGAGTTTGTGGGAAATCAGACATAAATCATCGGCGAAGTCCAGATCCTCCAAGTTTTTTGTGCGAGTCCATTTTATGCCTGTTTCCTCATTGCCCACTGTTTGTCGCATTATCCAGTCTACTGCAATCAAGAAAATCATTGGTGATAGTAGGCAACCCTGTCTTACTCCTATCTTCACTTCGAAGGATTCCGTAAGCTTCCCGTTGTGGATTACTTGGCATGCAGCATTGTCGTACAGCTGTTGGATGAGATGTATAATTGTCGGTGGCTCCCCGTAGTAGCGGAGTAGTTTCCAAATCACCTCTCAGTCGACGCTGTCCGCTGAAGGCCTTTTCAAAGTCGATGAAGTTGGGATAGAGAGGTGACTGCCATTCCACTTCTCAGTCATACTAGTCTCAAATTCTAATTAGCTAACCTCATAACAGTACGGTTCTAGCAACTATCCGATTGTGAGTCACTGGTGCGAACTTAATTTTTTAATTGGATGTTTGTTTATACCAAACGTATCTTGGTACGTTCATAGTGCAATGGAATACACAAGATTTCTAGCTTCGATATTATGAAAGAGAGAATTAACACTCAGAAAAGAATCCTTATTAAAAATAGCCACCCAGAGCATTTCATCACGTAATCCACGAAACTCAGACCACTTAAACTGTTAACAACTTATTCTTTCAAAAAAGCCTCTTTGCTTGAATCTACAATTGAATGGGGACTCATCAGCGAGAATACTGAGATGCCATCTGTCCAGCACGTTCTCCAAGGCTTTATAAGCATCGAATAAATTTCCCGACGAAACCAATGATTCCCATGAACGCGAAAGATTAACCACTAATGTTGGAATCATCAATGTGTATTACCAATTTACCTGCTCGTGTGGATCAAGGTTTGTCGGAAGTAACCAACGTTCGCTATCCAAAATATCATCAAACATTTACCCTCATGTCTGATTAAAGTCGAAAAAGATCCTCTCACTTGCAAGTCTGTCCTGGAGAGCCTGATTGATTTCGGACATCAAGCAAACCCACAAAGGAACTTTAAAGTCATCTACAGAATACTCTGGAATCCCACTAAAAAACCACGAATCAAACTCTTTCAAACTTCAGAAGCGATAGCGATAAATGTGTGAAATCACGAACTCTGCATTCAAAGGAAATTCGTTCAGTCAATAAAAATAAAATGAACCTGATCTATCTCAACACCAAGTATGTGAATTGTGTTTTTCTTTTCTAAATTTTATTATTTCATTCCCTGCCTCCAAATAAATCTTTTCTTAATTACAACTCGGGAATTCTACTCAACTCCGTCGAATATATTATGCCACTTGGCTTCAATATTTAATTTTATTTCAGTTACAACCCGAATAACGCTTTCTACATAACCTAATTTGTAGTCTAAAATTTACATATCTAATGCCAAACCTTTGGAAATATTCTATTTTGTTGCTTAGAGAAAGTACTTTGAGTATTATATACGACTGTAAATTTGGGAATGATTGCACCAAACGAGTAACTCTTTGCCGAAAGTCTTCTCTGTTAGGTAACTCAATGGAGATTTTTCTGTTGAAATGTCAGGGATCCTCCAGACGATATCAATCTCTCATCAAACTTGCACATATTCTACCGCCAAATTGTGTCACATTCTGATGTTAGATTGGAGCAAGATGAATAAATCCAAAGTGGGTCATAGTTGAATATCGATAGTGAATTTTATACAGAATATGATTATGGGAATTTCGAGCCTTAAAAGCGGAAGAATGGAGTGAATATGTGCAAGGAATAGGATTAAAATAATGACGGACACAGATAACCGAGGAAACTCCCAGTGTTGATAATTAGTGGAGATGAATTAGGGAAATAAGAATAATAAGAATGATGATGCAATCGAAAACGGAAACAAAAAGAGAACTGTCCACCAGAGTAGTGTGAGATGAATCAACATTTTGCTTCTGTCTTTATGCTCGTTTAGATGTTAAGAAGGAGAACCAATGTAAAGTTTTCATTGATAATTATCTGATATATTTCATCCTTTGTTTTTTACAATATATTAATCGTTACGAAATAGGAGTATAATTATGCAATGACCAGTTAATTAAAAATAGATAAACTTTAATGGATGTGATATGCATCGCCTATAAACAGAAAGCCCATTAACTAATGGAGGCAATAAAAGGAATCATAACGCCAATGAGAGTTTGTCTATGTGTATGTTGAATGGTGGGTTTTATGCATATATATATATATATATATATATATATGTAACTTATTGCATTCACAGTTGCATTCCTCTTATCAACCTAAAATAAAACAGATAATGAAACTCGCTTAGTCTTTACAACTAAGCGTGTAATAAAGAATAAGATAGACAAGCTGAGAATGGTTTTTGTATACGGACAGAGAAAGAGCATAATAGAAGATTGTAGGCTGAATAAAGTGAATATAATTCAATTTTAGATTTCCTCGTTGACTGATTGGACCAAAGTGCTCGGTCTGAGGTCGACATGTCGGCTTCTTGTGCAGATGCTTCAACGAAGTCTGGGCATATAACTAGAAGTCAGTTGGTGGCTGGTAACTAGCAGCCTCGGTGGGAACATCATCACTCACTGAGGAATGCAGGCACATCCATGTGACGAGTCTCAAAAAGGACGAAATGCGCGTCCTGGATGTCACTGCTAGTTGCCATCCACCAACTAACTTCAGAATAAATTGAAACCTAAATTTGTTCTTCTCAATCCTCAGCAACCTCATTTTCCAAATTCAAGTTCATGGGTTCCATACCTTGTAGGGAATTCATTGCTCACTGACCAAGAATCATAAACTAGAAGAAAAAATGTGTTAGTGTTTCACACCTTTCGGCTGTAATTGAATCCACAAAGAAATTAAACGCTGTTCTTACAAAACGTCGATTTCTGAATAGATAAATGCAATGAATGGATATTACCTATTGATACAATACCAGAACTGAGACAAAAGATATGAACATATAAATCAGTTAGCTAATTGAAAAACACCACCCTAAGATTTCGAAACAAAATACGAGTATAATGTGCGCATAATTTTCTCACGCCATACATAATGAATTTCATGCTTATATTACTATAGTGTTAATGAGCTCGAATCACATAAGATAACTTAATTTGAAACAAGTAGAGTAGAAAATATGTTTCAAAGGTGGTGAAAAATCACTGCAGTGGACAAAACCGTATGAATTGTTGTGCACTCTTTGTTACTAAGACTACTTCCTAGGATTCCATGTTGAATATTGTGCTATGGCAGTACATCTCCATTTCTCCATGCCCTCTGCAGCCTTCATGTGGTACCTCCACAACTTCCAATGCAATTCATTTTATCCCCACACGGTCATCTTCACATCAACCTCGGAGGCTTAACTCTTCGTTTCTCATTCGCGCTCCACTGGAGTATCTGCTTAAATGTAAGCCAGCTGTGACCTAAGGATGGGTCCCATTCGTCCCTATTTCTGCAGAGTACCACTAGTATTATGGATGATGGTTTAAGGTGAAATGGTCTACTAATAGAGAGGCCACTTGTGTGAAATCTGATGACAGTCATATTTTCATTTCACATAATTTACCATTTTCATACAACACAGAATATTCAAGTATCACCGTGAAATTAGGCTTGTGTGGGCAAGTTTTCACGTTGTAGTCAGTGTTGATTTTGAGGTTTGAAATGTTGAAGCCATTTTTATTTTATGCGTAGTCATGTAGCGAACGCAGTCATTAACATGTTCGTGTTTGTTTGTGAATTTAATTTATCTTTCTGTTTGTCCTGTATTTAGGAGGAATCCAGGCTCCGAATCATATTCTGGTTTCATACAATATCAACATAGGTGGTTTATTAGTGTCTGGGACGTTGAGGACTTCAAAAGCTTTCAGGATAGCACTATTTATTATTTTTTTTATTTTTTATTTACAGCTTGATTCCACACCGTATTTTCAGTACAAGTGTGGAATTTTCAGCATGGATATCGGTAGCCCGAATTCAGGCCGACCATAGATATCAGGTGTGCGCCGGCAGGGGATCGAACCCCGCACCATGTGCATGGTCGGTGAGAGTACTAATCACTGTGACACCGGTTCACTTGAATAGCCGGATATAGGAATAGGAAAAATAAACACTAATTGGCAGTAAATTTTCTTATCGAGAAGTCATTTTCAACAGATGTATAATCGTGTTTGTATATTTAACAATCAGTAGCTGGTAACCATGTCTAAAAATGCATTGGTACGTAATGAAACAGGTAATGTGGAACAGGGTGGCTAAGGCGAGAAAACGGAAGTTATAATTATGTAATAATTTCACAAGGTTAACTAATCACTGTAGGTGACAGAAATGTAGAAAATAAAAGAACATATGGTATAAAATCTATGCGAGAAGCACCATATATTTTCTTTGCATTTGTCCATTCACATTGATCACATCATTTTTCACATTTATAACCTAATTGCCACTTCCTCATTGTACTCTAGAGCTAGTCATGCCTTCCAGATTACCCCTTCATGGTTGACCAGTTACGTCCCACTTTTCCAAAGAAACTTCACTCTTCATTAAACAATTCCCTGATGAATTCGCGCTGAAGTATTTCTACTTTTTAATAGCTTTGCTTTCTCTTCAACTGACATTACGTAATGCATCCTCTAGAACACAGTCAAGAGTTGGTGATAATCTTGACGAATTCGTTTTAAATCTCAATGCTTATAAAGACACCTTGAAGATGATTCGTCGATAAGAAATATTACTCTTCCATTACACTTCCTTTCGTTTACTATTCCACTGACTTAGTTTTATTGAAGGATTGTTGCATTTAGACCGACAGACTTGTCACGCAAAGTGTGCATTAACACACTACACATTTCCAATCAAAGAAATTGAATCAGGGAGGAGTAAAGCCATTCAAGGTGTCATGGAGTATCCACGATGCCTACTTCTCAGGGAAGAAAGTGGGTCATATATCGTCCTAAAAGAGAACAACAGTGACGTCAAAATTAAATTATCCAGCTAGCAGAAGACAAAAACTTCATTAAACATGACCACAAGAAAATGTAAATTTTTCTCTGTATTTCAAAAGTCAAAGAAAAGAGGACAGGATGTAAATCACAGTAGATGTTTCATTTCAATGTACAAGATCTTTTCTGTCTTTCTGGTAACTGAAGTATGTTTAACCGCATTCCATTCGATCAAATGGCCATGACAAATTGTATTACGATAAATTATTGTTATCTTTTGTGGAATTGAACTGTCCACGAAATTCGTTCATAGTGAAGACACAATAAAAATGTTTTAATATAGCAGAGATATATTTACCGCCTTTGTGTTGATCACCTTTTGAATGGACGGACTATTTTCATATTTCATAAATTCTGAAAAGATCTTAAAATGTTTTACGTCATTAATCACAGCGATTCCGACTGAAACATAGGATTTCATCACCATTGCTTCAAGTCTGGTTCCATAATTGCCCATAAATTTCACATATCAGCACGATGTCCTTCCTGTTCACCTCCTACTTAAAACCAAATTAAAGTCGTCCATTCTAGGGCTTTATTCCTGATGTCATTCAACGGTCATCTCAACGTGTTTTCAACCTATTTCCATCTTCCGCGGCTTATCTGTTTTGGTGAATTGTTGGTGATGGTTAGTTCTCAGAGTTCCCAGTGGCTTATTCAGTCTGGAGACCTGATCTTCAGCATCCACTGTTGAAAGATTATGTCAAGCAGAAAGCACACATGTGAGATTAAATTAAATCACGAAGTTCAAGTACAATATGCCAAAACAACAAGTCATTGGATCGAGGTACTCAACTATGAAGTGTACATTTGAGACAGTAAGCGCATGAAACCAGATTTGACCAATCGAACTTTCAGAAGAAAAAGTGTTTGAGTAAACAAATATTTAAAGGAAATCCTACAGGCTCTACAGTGATAAATCCATTGATTTAAGCTTACAATAGCCAGTAACATCAAATTAGAATCCAAACAGAAATCTTGTAGGCATCCCATAGCTCTAAAGGCGCTCAATGAAAACCTGAACACAGAAGCAAAAACGAAGATGGAATTTATTTACAGCTCTATTGTAAATAAACAGTATCCTAATTTACATTAAAAATCCCTTCGTCAATGCAAAACACAATCATTAAAGCGATTAGCTGTTAATCAAAATGAATCCATTCAAATATATATATCGGAACTAGAGAGAAAGGTTTCTCAAAGACTCTATGCCGCTAATGAAACTCCTCAGAACTTGCATGATTTATTTGTTGAGTACTCTGATGAAGTCATGAAAACTGGAGAAAACAATAAGTTGATATTATTAACCAAATGAATGGATACGAAAACGACTGAAACTAAACTTTCAGTTGACTACAACCGCTACGTTTTCAATTTTTCCTCTGTATGCTAAGATAAGACACAACTTGAACGCATATCAGGTTAGTTATTTAGAGACTGGTGTTCAATTTGAATACCGATTCGACTAGACAAACGACCTAATTCCTTCGTCCGAGTTTTAGGTAGGGAGATTTAAAATTACCTACTCGATTCTTGTTGTCAGTTTAATAACAACAAACATCCTGTCAACAGTCTACTAACAAAGAAACACCAAGTGGCATTACGTGACTTCTAGGAGAATGCGAATCTGATAATAACCAGACCTGACTAAGGATCTACTATAGCAATCATGAAAAAGGGTGATTATATGGACAAAATACATCTTATAGTTGTAAAGGTACAACGCAAGCAAGTTAACCCCAAATGACCAGGATACTAAAATCACTAGCTGAAAGTAGTCAGACTCCAATGTATGCACTTGACGAAATGAAACCCCCACGGGAACGTACGCATCAAAGCATTGTGGTTCACGAAAAGTCCACAAGCCGACATAATCATTACATCCCAACCAGTACTCATACAACGAATCAAGGATAAATTACAACAGATGAATTTAACTGCTCATGTGAAGCTAGTTACATTGGCAGTACTCAGACGGATTTACCTATGCGTGCACTTGAACGAGTAATTGCATAGTTAGGTAAACAGGTAATCGAATGAATAAATTGTGCAGTCTTAGCCCACATGGTAGATACTGGAAACTCAATAAAAGCTAACTGGGAGTTCTCAGTTCCTTGCTGCGTTCCTGGTAATTTATCTAGAGAAGCTTGCCTTCATCTTCTATCAGAAGCTGTAGCGTTGGCAATCAATGCCAGAAGACAGGCTCTTTGTATACAGAAGAAGTATGTTCAAGTTCTGTTTCCATTGACCTACAGTAAAGCTAACAAAATCTCCAAAACATAAGCACTTTAAATTCCTGCCGCAATTTTTACTTTTCTTGTTCTGCTTTTCTTCTGTTTCATTCACAAACGTTCATTTTTTGACCTTTTACAACTTCATGACCTGCCTAATGATTTCTATTGCCTTGGATTTAAGTAGTGCTTTTCTAACTTATTGTCATATTTACAAAATTCTGTTCGTTTCACTTCACTATATTCATTATTATCATTTGATAGTCGTTAACCAGTAATACTTTTAGTTTTACACCACATCATCGTTATTATTTCACAATCACTATTACTGTCGCCATATTCACCCTTGAACATACATCTGCTTTATTTTCTGGAGCATTCATACTGTCCTACGCAGCAATCATTACACTGACCCTAGAAACCTGTAGTTTTGTTGACTATATATGTGCATCAATAAATTATTCCATCCCATTTTATCTCAAGTTCTCATTCACCATGTACGAAGTGATGTCCACACCGAGTGTCGAACATAGGAACGTCAGGTTTCGAGATGATTCTTACTTCATCATTCAGCCAATGGGATGGAATTCAATGGTTTATAGATTATGAATTCTGTCAGTTCGTCACACGAAGCTCATTGTTTAGATTCCCTATGAGGAGGGGTCATGGGTGCCGTCTACTGAATAGTACAAAGAAAGAGGGAAGCTGTTGCTCATCACTCCCTTGTTTTTAATGGTTCTACAACAAATACCAATCACTAGACAAACGCAAGTGAAAACAATCTACTTCCGAATAAGGTCGTATTCTGCGATCTTAACGGAGCTAGATGAATGAATTTAAAGTAGGCACCAGTCTAACGAACAAAGTTAATTTATGCATAAAGTGACGACAGGTTTGAAAGTTAGAAGTAGTGGAAGGCAGTTCTATTACCTGATGAACGAATATAACATAATTACGTTATTAAAGACAATTAGGCGAGCTGAAAATAGTAATGAGTAAATTCAAAATAAACATAATTACGTCACAAACAGTGAAAACAAAAACACAGCTAGTTTCCATGGTAATGAGAAATGAATCAAACCATCGTCTTGTTGACTTTACTCAGATTAAACTCTTAATGATGATAGCTATTTATATGAGTAGGATTTCAGACTTAAGATTATGCTCATTTGGACAATTAGAATAAAAATAAATACAATGTTTTCCAGAAATACATTTCGTACATTTCATCTTCTGTCTACAATCTATTACGCATTGCGTCATACGCGTATTTTCTTATGAAACAACACGTTGATTATTCATAGCGCATCTGTAATAGACGTGATATGCATCGATTGTAATCAGAAAGTCAAGCGATTAGTGAAGATAAGGAGAATAACAACAATAACATCAATACTAATGAGATTTTTTTAGTTATGTAGATGGTAGATGGTGAGTTTCAATATATCCATTAATAACTGACAGCCTTCACAGTCACAGTGATCTGATCATTTGTATCTACAGCTAAACATACGAGAGAGAATGTGGAGACAAGTTGAGATTGAATTATTCAGCATACTGACAAAGAAAGTTCACATCAGTAGACTGTAGGCTGAATGAGAAGACTTGATGATTGATTCTCCTCACTAGGTCTGTTTACGATAATTCAATTCATTTGTCAGTGAAGTGAAGTTTTTTTCCTTTTTAAAATCATGTTTCAATAATTTTTATTATTCTACGAAACCATATACTACTGACTGATGGAACTGAGTAGTTGCATATAATTCACATCAACCAGTAGTACTTCCTAGCCAGACCGAAGTTATCTAAACACTGGAGGGTACTAATATTAGTGGCAGTATGGCATGTTCAACTTATAACATCTATCACTGGAATATAAAGAATGGAATCGAAAATTTGCAATTACACCTACCAACCCTAATATATAATGGTATTCTCGCTAGGAGTCAAACTCATCACTCACTTTTACAAACTCCCCAGTCGTATCTATAGAGCCACTGAAAACTCTGGAATAATCAGCTGAAAATTACCAAATAGGATGAAATGCGACTCTTGGATACTACTGCTTACTTATGACAAACAGGTGATGTCAGGTTTAGTTCCCGAAATCCATAAATCTTCCATACTGAGCTAACATTTCAGCAGAGACTGAGAATTTTGAAATTGAGTAGAAATCCCACAAAGAGAAGAGCAGATTGTGCAATGGTGTTGATGTTACTTAGTTTCATTTCCATAACAAAAGCTTGGCACAGGATTTCAGGCACTACAGTATCGAATAGCCGAGATGCTACATTTAACATTGACAGAAGTAAAAATTAATGTGTCATATGGCTAAAATCTACTTTCTGTGTTCGACTCTTCTTGATGAAGTTATGAGTAGAGAGTTTTAGACTAAGAAGGAATTAGCTTCTGAAACTTTATGCAGTTCATTGAATTTATTGGTCAGTAACGAAATTTTCACTGAAATTAACACTTTAAGCCATAAAGGTTTCTGTTTTGACTTATTCTTACAATAGATAAGACATAATCAGAGAATTTTCTTCTGCAAAACTACTGCATGGAAGATTAACTAGTTAGAAAAAAGGAAACGTTCATTTTTTGCAAACTTCATTTCAGGGTTTTCATGACTAAATGAGCATACTACATTGTAATAAAAACTTCTTCCTTGGAGGTGGGGCACATAAAGTTATCAGTTCAATACTGGATGAATAGGGCTCATAAAGTAGCCATTAACTGTCATATTGGTCTGTTAGTAAGAGACAGAAAACATCCATATCCACTTCATTTCAAAACTCATCAATCATCTGAGTATTTTTTAAATGGAAACCTCATCCTATATCATCACTTTCATTAAGTATTATATAAATTAGCCATCTATTAATGCTGTCTGTATAAAAGGGAACTGATACAGCATAAATTTTGGAAGCGTGGTCTATGCTGTATTTTTATGGACATTCTAGAGGCATTCTTGATGTCTGACTCTGATTTAACAATCTGCAGAGCAAGTACACATATTTTAGGCATTCAAGATCAAGAGGAGTCAACCAGCGCACACAAGTGGCACTGAAATGAGAAATTCCCGTTGCTCATTTTCAATTCTTTCCCCAATTATTCGTATTAAATAAGTAGATATATAAGTAGAGTGGCAGTTAAATGAAGAACGAACAATATCACTCATAATACTTAATATTCCATTGGGATCCCAGTGGGAAAAAGAACTCAAACTGCACACTTCCGACAAGTGCAGTCGTTTACAACTACAATCACACGATGAAACACAAGCTTGCATCTCCTCTACACACTATTTCCTCCATGTGCCCCTAAACCCGTCATCAAATTCCCAGCTTCTCATTCACGTTCCATTCGGGAGAAAACATCCTCAACCTATTCTCAAACTTTAAATGGGTGAGAAGCTTAACTCGCTTAAATGGAGTTTTGCATTGAATGTGAGTGCCAAGTGGGTCATTTTTGGTAAGCAGAACTGGCGCTGTGGGATGAACCAAACGTGCGGTTAAGGTGCCTAACGCGACGCTCATGAGATACCACAAAAGGTGTTGGTTGATCCAGACAGCAGGACGGTGGCCATGGAAGTCGGAAACCGCTAAGGAGTGTGTAACAACTCACCTGCCGAATCAACCAGCCCTGAAAATGGATGGCGCTCGAGCGTTGGACCTATACCGTACCGTTGCTGCAAGCTGGACCTAAGCAGAGTGATGGCAAACTGACTTGGTCCAGGCATGGAGTGGCGGCGACGAGTAGGAGGGTCGCTGTGGCTAGCGGAAGCCTCAGGCGTAAGCCTAGGTGAAGCAACCACAGGCGCAGATCTTGGTGGTAGTAGCAAAAATTCAAGTGAGAACCTTGAAGGCCGAAGTGGAGAAGGGTTCCATGGGAACAGCAGTTGGCCATGGGTCAGGCGGTCCTAAGTGATCCGGTAAATCGGAACAGAGACGGGGTGCCTGTCATTGTCCGCTTGCGGGCTTTGTTAGTATTGCTGCTAAAGTACTGTTGCAACGCAGCCCCCTGTAGCGAAAGGGAATCGGGTTAATATTCCCGACCATGTCCACGGAGATTGGTGCATGTTGGATCTTTGATTCAGTGTGTGCCCAGCGCGGTAACGCAACCGAACTCGGAGACTTCGGTGGGAGTTCTGGGAAGAGTTCTCTTTTTTTTGATAGGAGTGCATCCACCCCCTGGAATCGGCTTGTCCGGAGATAGGGGGCTAGCCTCCGTAAAGCACCACCCTTCTTGTGGTATCCGGAACGCTCCTGTCGGCCCTTGAAAATCCGAGCCAGGCAGTATAATTTTCGTGGCAGGCCGTACCCATATCCGCAGCAGGTCTCCAAGGTGAACAGCCTCTGGCAATTGAACAATGTAGGTAAGGGAAGTCAGCAAATTGGATCCGTAACTTCGGTAGAAGGATTGGCTCTTGGGGCCGAGTCAGACAGGCCGAGATCAGATACTTGTCGGTCCAGTTGGAAGCTGGTTTCTTTGCTGCTTTGTGTGCTTCGGTGCATATTGTTGTGGAGTTACTGGACTCTGACAGCGATCGATCGTGGTCGGTTTCAGCTGTTAGTGTTGCATGGCTAGCAACGCGCGTGGACTTGCTCTGCGTTGCGTCAAGCAGCTGTGCTTCCATTGTTTGGCGCGCGACGGCTAACTCAGAACTGGCACGGACCAGGGGAATCCGACTGTCTAATTAAAACAAAGCATTGCGATGTCCGCTGACCGGTTATGACGCAATGTGATTTCTGCCCAGTGCTCTGAATGTCAAAGTGAAGAAGCTCACCAGGGCATGGGTAATGGCGGGATAGGGACAGTGATAGATGGCGAACTACCGGTGTCTTCCCATGACGTAGACATGTGGCCTTGTGCTATGTGCACCGTCGGGTTGATGCTTGAGGGCATGGTTGCGCTGACAGGTACCTCCGCGTGGTTCCCGCTGGGTGGGACGGTTTTCCGGCCGTCTCAGCGAAATCCCGTCAGATTCGGTGTGCTATTTCTCAACTTGGGAGTGCCGTTCATGGTCTGCCGGCAGACTATCCTCTTGAACATGGGGTGTTCTTGGGGGCGCTGGAGCATTCTGTGGACGGTAGCCTGGTCATGAGAACCAAGTGGGAAGATGGTCGGGGAGAGTCTTGTATCCCCATACCAACTGGGAAAGTGCCTGATTCTCGTCAACTCGGCCTGACCTGCAAGGAGATCATTTCCGAGACTAGTTCACCAACATGGGATAACACTCGCGCTCAATTGCTCTGCCTTAATGAAGCGGCGGTGCCGTCCTTTGGCCTTTCCTGGCGGTGTACGGGGCATCGGCGGTGTCAAGATCTGTTGGATTTTTGGTGTGAGGAATGGAAGCCAATAACAACTGGTTAGCGGGTGGCTGTGAGAGATGGTAATCCGGATCACGAGGCTCGGCTTGGTGCAGAGTTGTTGCTAAGGCCATCCTTGAGCAGTCTCCTATGTCCGGGGGTGTGGATTGGCTGTCGGGATCCGGGTCCATGAGTCAAGATCCGGTTGGCTCCAGTGCGCATATGTCCCTGAGAGGATGTGCCTGGTGCATACCAATTGAAAGGAGCATTGCATGGAGAGTGACCCAGGGATCATCCTGGGGAGTTCGTTGTTGGGGCTGAGCAAAGTCGCCGGGGCGGCTCGCCAAAGGCAAACTCTTACTCCTTTTACCTCGCGAAAGGCAATTGGCATGCGCGACAAGGGTAAATACTATAGCCAAATGCCTCGTGGAAACCATACGTTGCGATCTGCAAGCCCATATTCCTTACTGCTCCATTGGCTGTATCAGCAGCGAGTACGGGGCCTCGGGCAGAAGGAGTAGATGTAGTGGCCAGATCGGAGGCCGTAGTATGCATGACTGTTTGAATGGCGGCCAGTATGGGTCATAAGACCTTGGCGACCCTAATAGGGCAGTGCAAGGGCATGTGCTGTCCACCAAGGTCTATGATGAAGCGAGGTTGTGTGAATCATGGATTGGAGGTGGGATCTCGTTTCCAAGAGGCACGTTAGGGTGTCTCCGTTGCGCAAGAGTCCTAATAAGATGTTCCTTGTCTTCACAGTGGGAGATGCCAAGGTATAAATATGTCTCAGTCATTCGAATAAATAAAGAATCGAGGGGGGAGGCACTGTTTACAGCGACTGACTCTACTCGCACTGAGGCATATTCTATCCCGCTCCCGGCCCTAATTCTGGAAACAGATTAGAGCTTTCTGTGAAGGCAACACGGGTGAAAACCATAAGAATAGCCAAATGCCTCGTCATCTAATTAGTGACGCGCATGAATGGATTAACGAGATTCCCACTGTCCCTATCTACTATCTAGCGAAACCACAGCCAAGGGAACGGGCTTGGCAGAATTAGCAGGGAAAGAAGACCCTGTTGAGCTTGACTCTAGTCCGACTTTGTGAGGAAACATGATGGATGTAGAATAGGTGGGAGCTGGGTGCTTCGGTGCCTGGCGTCAGTGAAATACCACTGCTGTCATTGTTTCTTTACTTATTCAGTGAAGCTTAGTATCCTGGCGCTGGCTACCATTCAGAAATCTCATAGGAGTACGTTCAGTGTACCAACATTGACTCCCGTATATCTTTCGCACGATAGTATCTGGCATGGTTTATTCGCTTCCAAAGATCCCGCTTACTTTCCTT
The DNA here is from genome assembly GCA_944472155.2 of Trichobilharzia szidati. Lineage (NCBI taxonomy): Eukaryota > Metazoa > Platyhelminthes > Trematoda > Strigeidida > Schistosomatidae > Trichobilharzia > Trichobilharzia szidati. Next base: position 64,315,251 of record OX235277.1, on the reverse strand, counting down.
TTATTGTCAGCTGATCTTCAATATGAAGCGAAAGCAGCTGTCGATAAAGTCTACATCAGCAAGTCTCTTAATTGTATAAAAGAAATGACCTGACAAAAGTGTTCAATATCCAAATCTTGTTCCTTGAGCTGGGTGCTGCATATATCCACATTGGTTTAAGAGGAATGTAAATGTCCTGCACTTAGGAACCTTGATCTTACATTCCCACCTCTGCCGGTGCTTGCTGACTACGTATGTAAAAGATGCAAATCTCTACCTAAATTTCCTCTGTTGATGGTGATTGGTTCAAGTTGTTGTGAGTTCGGTATCTTCATCACCTCCGTGTCTCCTTTGTGTTCACGTGAAGTCCTCCTGTCAATGCTTCTTCCGTCATGTGATCGCCCTTCACCTGTAAGTTATCGAGTTTTGTTGCTTTAGGTATCAATCGTATACAATATTCATATATTCTAACAAAAACAATAGTTTGCTTTTTTTCCAAAACAGCACTAACAATACAATGTGGAATTCTCAACACTTGGCACAAAATTGCATAATAGCAGATGCTTCTCACCAATTCAGAAGTATTAATGGGCAGAATATCTTTTTCAGTGGATGCAAATATAAAACAAATGAAACGGATGTCGTGAAAATTAAACATGACGTAGAGACACTTAATTTGTTCGCAGTTCGGTCACGATTGACATCAGTCACTGATGATCATTAAAAACGAGTGGGACCCATCAAACAGCCATTTTGTCTGAGTTTAGGAATCTGGTTGGCAGTTACCACCAGCGACTTTAACATGGATCGAACCTGGGAAATTCCGGTTGCGACGCTTAGCTCGCTGACCGTTCATCCACATCGACGCCTTAAATCTAACTTTTGTCAATTCGTATTTTAATACTCCCTGACTGCGTTTGACTGTTCTCTGACTGATATCACTGCGTTAGCAAAATTCATTTAATAAACAGGTCAGTGGTGGTGGCTTCTCAGTAAACACAATCGTCACATAACTTCGCATGTGACATTTTTTGTTAAAAATTCAAAAGTTATCCATCACAAATAAACCTAGCTATTTCATAAGAGAAACCACTCACTATAATTCTCAAGACATGCATCAAAATGTTTTGTATGTGAAAACTAAGTGGATAAAAAACGAAACGCCTAAGCCCACTGTCAAGGACCTTAACCCTAAGTTCCCTAAGTTATTTGCGAAGACGCTCCGAATCGACAATTAAAATGAACGATTATCGACTTTAACTCCAAAACACAAGGACCAATAAGAAATTGTATTCTTTGGCAGTTAAATTCGATATCAGTACAAAGTCTATCAATAAATGTTTTACAAGGAATGTATTGTACTTTTATTCGTATTCTTTCGTCTTCTTCCGTCTTGTACACGATTGAATCATTCGCACCTTCGAGTTGCCCACCAACAGTGACCAAGGCCAATGAACCAGCGTTCACTGTTCACATTCATTTACACCCTCTTTCAGACTTGGAATTTAGAGAATGAATCATGGTGATTATGATTAACTTCGCCTAAACTAAACTTTGACAAAATTACTGAATAACCGAACCGCCTACTATCTGATGCGTTAAAATTTTTAGATTTCTTAAAGTTTCTACTACCAACTTGTGTTCTTGAATCTCAGCATTTACTCATGCATTTTTTGAAACAGTTTTGAATCTGCTTCTTAGGGAGAAAAGTCTTTATCAATTTTATCTTGTGTGACAGTAGACAAAATGGCGTCACAAGATTGACTGTCGATCGCTGCTTGACTAGTGGACCATATAAGAGTGTCGAATATTTTGCATTAAAGTACACTAAGTATGTTCTGTTGTATGTAAACGAATAGTTCAGAGTGAAGGTGTTACTTTTGTAAAAGTTATATTTGTAAAATCTCAGCGAAGTTTCAATTTTTAAAAATATAAGTTTTACAAATGTCTACTTCTCTCTCAGCGTCCAATTATTTTGGAAATATTGGGTCGAATCTTGGTCACAGTTCATTAAACCTGTTACCGCTTCTATTATTATAATTATTATTATTAATTGTTACACTGTGTGATTTATCACAATAAAATCTTATCCATAATGGAGATAGAAATACCGTGTTGAATTTCCATTCTGTATTCACACCGCTTGTTTTTATTTTCCTAATTTCTAAAGGAACATGATACTCAAATATCCAAACAATCATAAAAGTTTATCAGAGAGGAAAGAGAGTAACAGTTTGATACATTTTTGATGTGTATTTACATACTTACAGACAACGTATTGCTCCATCTGCTTCTAACTACATTTTAGACATGTGGGCATATTTTCAAAATTGATAGAGAGTTAGAAATGAGAAATGCCAACCAAACAGATATATGTATTTGAATAAGGCATTAAGAAGACAAATTTCGCGAAATGATATCATTTCGTAGTTTCTTTACAACCGCTTTACAACTAACATGGTTAACAATAATAAAATAAATTTCATGACAATTACTCAGTTAAATAAAAAACAAAAGTACATACTAATGACCAATCATATTTAGATAGGTCAATTAGTCCAGGGTAGGCGAAGATTGAAGTCTATTGATTTTTGTACACACAGTTTAGGCTGTATGTGATTAATCCAAAGTGCTTCCATCACCTTCAATAACCTTGAATTAGAGTTATGTGAAATAATTGTAAAACAGTCATTAATGTTGATTTTGTGACCTGACATTAATAAGTGTTTTGCAATGGATGATGCTGGATTTCTATTCAGATTACTGGCATTGGGATTTTCTATGTGATTTAGTAGCCATTTTGGAACATGTTCTTTCCGACGATATTGGAACATTCTGTTGGTTCTACCTATATAGGTGTCACCGCAGCTGCAGGTGAACTTGTAGATACAGTTTGAAGTAGAGTCCACAGAATTTCGTCCTTTAATCGTAGGTACAGGGATTGAAAATGTTCGGCAAGTGAGGAAAAGAGATGCGGCGTAGAATGTGCGTTTGATGGCTGACCGGAGTCTTTGAGCTGTCAACTGCATAATCTGATCACCCTTGAATGGTAGGTTAATAAAAATAGCTTTCTTTGGTACCGAAGCTATCTTTTCGAGATGTGGTCTTTCTTTACTGTGACAAGTGATAAAGTTTTCCGGATAACCATTAGCTAATAAAACTGAATGTATATGTCGAAACTCATCCATCACTGTGTCACTCGTGCATATTAAAACAATTAGTCGCTTTGATAAATTTGAGTAAGGCATTAAGAAGACAAATTTCGCGAGATGATATCATTTCGTAGTTTCTTTACATATGTATATCAAGAAAAATGAGAATAACACTAGACATTACTTTACCATCATTTACGTTTTGTAGCATAGAAATCTGTTACAAAATAATTTTATGTGTTATTTCCCACTTGATTCAAATCTTCAATTTTATTCATTTGCTTCTATGGGATTAGATGGTTTATAACAAAAACGCTGCACGAGGCAGTATTCGAGTCATATAACGCAGTCATGTCTCGTTATTATTCATTCTTTGTATTTCCAGTAGAACACTGTGTGTGATGGGAGCATGTCTCTACCGTAATTGGCTCTTTGCCGTCACTTAGGACTTCGATCTCCGCTTATATGTCTTGTCACTCCTCTTGTCGCTTCTCATTCTAGTTGCAGTTGAGTATGTGTGTCGTGTGTGTGTTTTCACTCAACAGTTCACATAGCGTCGGTTCAGTTCATCTGCAGTTCCTTCGGTGTGCTTGCTGAGTAACAAGTTGATACTTAGTTTGTTTTCTGCCAAGATTTTTAAACTATGTTCTATTAGTCTCTCATTCTCAAAAATCATTTGTACACAACCAATCGACGTAAACTAAAACCTTGATCACTACTTCTGTGATTGAAGCAATAACATATGCCTGTGGACACAGTGATCCACGAATGAAAACTGGACAATGTTGAACCACATAACAGTATAGCAGAATAACGTGTTCGACATGAGTCTTCCTGTTATGGCAGTGCTATTCATACACTGATGATCTGTCTCGTACATTTGAGTGTTCGTAGCTGCATCTCATCTTGAGATAAGAATTTGAAGCTTCCACCCTCATTTAATAGCATAAGGTTTCAAAAAATGATACTGATGGAAATGCGACTGGAGAAAGGTAGTAGTAGGCTTGATGGCTGAGTACTTCTCGCAAAGGATGCTCCTTCATGAAGTCCTCAAGCATGATGATTAGTCAATAAATACCGCTTCTTCTAACTTGAAAAAATTAATCTTATCTCACCTTGCATATATAGAACTGAAAAATATGTAGCAGATGTATGCAATTGTTGTAAGATTACAAACGTCAGGCAGAAAGTGCTAGGTAATGAGGAGGAATCACTATATATATGGTTTATGAAGCTACGTTGACTGAGTTGACTAGGACACGTGTTACGCATGCTGAGCAACGTTAACTGAAGTAGGAAAGAATTAGCTCGGTAATATGAAAGCCTGGCATCAATCACTGAAGACTGTGGCACTTGGTTTGATGGAGAGGTTAATATTGTGATTCCTGACCTCGCAAGGCTGAGGAATACTGTCTGTAAATTACTGATGATGTGATTCACAACTGTTCTCAATGGCTTAGTCGCATTCATTTTTTGTATCCCCATACATTCAACAAATCCACCAGTTTTCTTTTTGTTTCTATTCATTCTTCTGCAGATTTCTGCCCCAAATACCTCGTCTGAATTTTCTTTTTTATCTTTTTTCTCTACCCTTGTATGTTACACGGATTGGAACGACTCGAGCTTCTGGAACAATAATTATTACTTGGCTGAATCTCCTACTGAGCAAACGTATTTTTCCCAGATATGAGTATGTTTTCCACTTGACAGCAATAAGAAAAGGAGCAACGTCGCTTGTTTTCGTCTAACACTCGCAAACAGTTGAGGCTGTTACGTTAAACTTTAAATTAATATCTAACAAACCAAGTGCTTTAGCCAGAAATTTGATTTACTATTACAGTACATCCATCCATCCAGCTTTGTGTTCAATGACCCCTAGGGTGTTAAGTGTATGCATAGCAATAAGTTTAATTGGTGATTTTGATGGAATGGTCCACCTTATACGTTTTCTAATAAGATATCACATTAACGCATTGCATTAAAGTTATCTGAATGCAGTGTTTTGGTTGATTGAATGTGTATAAAAGAAAAGCTTTTAACTCAAACAGAACTTGTTGAATACAGGAAATATGTACATCCATTCTGCAGGCATATACATGCACATCTAAATGTATGCACTACCGCATAAATTAACACTACCTTGTGTAGCGAGTATTAATTTCAATGGAGCATTTTAAATTATTTATACAGAAAAAGAAATTGGATAATTGGCTTCCGGCAAATACAGTCATGGTTATGCCCTCTTCCAAAAGGGATTTCTATCAACCAGAAATCATATACATGTTAAAAAATATATTTCACAGAAGCATTGTGTGTTAATCTGTTTATCTGAGTTAATCTCTCAGATATGAATAATAGAATAAATGCAGAAGGCTGTTCAATGAGGAAAACGGTATTCTGCCCCAGAAATGATTGGAAATTCAATTGTATATTACAAGGTCACCCCACATTAATTTCCCCTGATGAAATTGAGCAGTGCATATATAACAAAGTGTGCGTCGGTGGCATAGCGGTTAGGACGCTCGCCAACCATGCACATGGTCCAGGATTCGATCCCCGGCCGACGCACTCCTTTACCTCGCTAAGCCAGAAATATAGCTGGTAAAGAGGAAAGGTTGGGCTAGCAACCACATTCTGTAAAAATAAACACTGCTACAGAAACTTCGAGCCTGTAGCTTGAAGCCCTATGTTCCACTGGGAATGTGAAGGAATAAAAAAAATATATAACAAAGTAAATAGGTTAAAGTGATATTCTTAGAAAATTTCCATTGGGACATTTGGAAAATCAACACAAGTGGTTCAGTGAAAAGACTGTTTACAAAGAATCTATAATCAAACTGTTCGTATACATATATTTTCCAGTGTTGGTGTGCAGGAGTTCAACCCATTACATGCTTGCTCATGAGTTGAAATCAGTTAGAGGACCGCTGTCAAAGCTGAGAATTCAAGATAGCTGTTTCGGCCGATTATGGGCCTCTTCAAACACGTGTCTAGAGAGGTTTGGACTCAGAACCTTTTGGTTTCCAGGAGAGATCTTAGATCATTCAGTTACTGAGACCCTACTCATTGCTACATTAATTCCCTATTCGTGTTATAGATGTATATATACCCAGGCAATTGAAAAGTTGGTTAACTAAACTTTTCCTGACCCCATGGACTCCGTTGGTTACGATGTCTGGTCTTAGGAGATGATTTTTTAGAAACTTTATCTCGTGAGGAATTTGAAACAAAGTGGTCAGTGTGTTGAATAAGTTTGAAATGCAATGAAAACACTTTTGTGATTATGATTTTAGCTGAAATTTTGGGGGCAAAACAAAAAAAGGTCATATATATAATAGGTCACAGGATGTAAAGATGTTGAAAGAGGAACTAAAATTGAAAGACTAGTGGATGAATGAAACGTTACATAAAACTATTTGAAATTTGACAACATTGAAATTTATACCCAAAAAATTGACTAACCTCGAATTACCGGTGAGATAGGTGAAATTATACCGTTAACAGTTTAAAGCGACATGATAACGGTAGGATATACAAAGTTAATAAACAAAACGAAAAAAAGAGTAGTTCTAAATTATAAGTGGGATCGTCATAACTAAGCATAGGCGAGTTGGGACAGTGAGTGCTGGAGGAGTTGAATAAATTTTCCAGTATATCTAATTCTGATTTTTCTTTTATTTCAATTCCCGAAGCTTCAGCAATAGAGTTGAGTTGGATCGATATTGATTTGGGTAAGTTACTTTCCGTCTTGTAGATAACATTAAAAGTAGAGGATAAGGAATGTATACCGGAATTCCAATGACTGCGCTTGTTATATTCCCACTTCCAAATCTTCGCAACCGTGCAGAACAATATTCTCGCAGCAGTGAATGTCAGTTTCATCTATTGTGAGATCCTTCTTTTGAGGATATCGGCAGCCAAGTCAACTTTGAACTCCACGTTCATGTACAGCGTGTTTGTGGCCGCAGGCATTAAGTCACATTTCAAAGCTTTTGAATCTATATTTTTTGTCTATAAATAATTGCGTAGATCCATTTTTTTAGGATTTTTCTTGGAAGATTTGACTATGCCTTCACAGTATCAGAACTACATATTCACCGAAAGCTAGCGCCCGGTGATAGAATCAAGCTTTGTTTCCACCGAGTAGGTACCCATCTATAGAAATTCGTCAGCTTAGCATTCCACAACAGCTTTCTATAAATTGATCTCTTTTGTTTCTGAATTCCATAGGTCCTCCTTGATCGATAAAATGAATGTTTGACTAGTTCTTCATTTCGAATGCGAATTGCATGACTGACTGATAAACGTCAAGTGCATTGAATATAGTACTCAAATCACTATAATTATCATAACAAGAAATAGAGGTGCCATACAAATACCGCTTTGTACAAGTGAGTACTTATCATTTGATTTCGTGATTCGTGTCACCTGTTTATGCCTCTAAAAACAACTTCATTATAAATGTACAAAATATTTAATTAATTCAATGAGTTACAAGATAAAGACCACTGTTCAGACGCAAATGTTATGATTATGAATTCGTCCTAAATAAGTTGCACATGAGTGTCAATGAAGCGTTCATTCCTTCTGTATCCAACATACGAATAAACCTTGAATTTCACTGAGGCCACAACAAAAATGCATAGAAAGTGCCTTAATTGTGATTGGAGTAAGAGGTTGTGGTCATATAACCACTATGCGTCTACATGAATTTTTATATTGAATACATCTAAACAAGTACTTAGCTGATGTCTTTTCCAATGCAGAAAATAGCCCAATTGAGACATTGAGAAAGGTAACGCCATTATTAGCGAAGGGTTACTCTTTTCGGTGATACCATTCTCCAGCTGCGCAATCGCATATACGCATAATATGTTTTCTTATCAACAAAAGGAATTTTTCCAAAGATGTCTCATAAGAACTGTATTTCTTAAGTGGCAAATCACGTAATTCAGAGAGCACTAATTGGGTAGAAACTAAAATAAGATTGAATATGCAAGTTGAATAACGCATTCTAATTGACGGGGTTCAGTAGAGCTCAACTTAAAATAAATTTTTAAGCATTTATTTGCAGGTATTCGATTGATTGGTTACATGATTCCACCATGACCTGACATCGATAAGAGAACCATTAAAAAACCTATAACTAATGGACACCTCTTTCGCCGTAGTTCGAGACTTCTCATCAGTGCGCAACCTCTGATCCTCGTTCGAACTTAATACTTTTTGATTACAAGGTTCTTGAGTGGCTTAGACCATTAGGCCACTGGTACCCAATTTAACCTAATCCAATGGCCAGAACATGAATTCCAAATTCTGCCAATTCACAACATTGCGTGACACCTTAGCACTCTCTTCAATGAGGAGCTCTCCTCATCTACTCGCCGTCACTTTTCATCAGAACCCTAGGTGAATGCCTGAATACGGTCAGTCGCCAGTGAGCATCAGATCAGTTTTCAAATACTGGTTCGTAGGAACTCTGTTTCATTGGCTGCAGGATTTCATCATCAGCTGACATCGGTCAAAGTTACTTAGGGCTGGGGATTTAATAAAGGGTGGAGCAAGGATATATTTTACAATTGAGAAATAAACAAACAAGAAAATGGTGAAACGAAAATAACGTATTTGGTGTTAAGATAGGTCATATCAACTGTCGGTTTAATGACTGAATAAACATGTGGACTGCTATTGCTTCTGCAGCGTGAAGTAGTTTGATTCGTAGTCTTTTAGCGAGATTCTAACGTATTCTGCTGATGACTTTGAAGTTACTTTTCAGTTATGCTTGGTGTTCCGCTTAGATCAAGTGTTCAAGGATAGAGCTGTAAATGGAGAGATCTTTTTTCGCCTTGATAATAACATGAGTGTGAGTGTTTGATGATACGTTTGAATAGTAAAAGCTGTTTCGGGCCGACATACATAGCTCCACACCAGCAGATTAATTGGTACATGCACACTGATGAGGCCAACAGTGGCAGCTTTACCTTCACGCTCAAGCGAATCATAGGTTTCGTAGATAAGGATTGTTGCAGTTTAGGCACGAAGAAGGTTTTCTCCAGTGAACAGGACAGGCGGTTTCTCATAATTTCTGCCAATCGGTCTCCGTCGAACTGCAGATTCAAGTAGAAGCACTTTTTGAGAGCAGAAATTGTGATCTCCATCAGTGGTTTAGGTTTCATAGAATTAGAAAGGAAATGGATTGAGCGAAGGATTGCTATTTTTATTTACTTTTCAATTAGTTCCTTATCTCTGACTGTACTCAAATATGCATCTATAGCTTCTTTATTACACATCAGAAACGTTTTACAATCTAGTGGTAGTTTGTTTCATTGTTAACAATTAATAATGAGTACCAACACGTCAGAAGGGTGATATGTCACAAGGGAATCATTACCAACAATTACAGGGTAGAGACGATTACAACAAGTCGATTTCATAATGCATAATTACATTTTGGAAAAGTGAAAAAGAATTTAGGAGTAAGTGGGTGTTCCAGTTGATTACGCGATAGACAGTTGAAAATGAAGTAGTCAAAAGAAGACAAAATAATCAAATGGAGAGAAACTATGCTAATTCAGATAATATCCCACCCAAGTGAGTTGGCAACATCTCTCACTGAGGCGTCATGTTGTGTTGCCTTTGAATACAAATATGTATGACAGGTACATTTATGATCAGAATGTTTCCAGCATGTTGTGAAAAATGCATCACACATTTCACATAAATTAACTTTTTCTTATTGTTTTGCCGAAATATGAACAAAAATCGGGTGTATTTCTCAAAATATTTTGCCAATATCTGTGTGCCCAGACGTACTCATGTTAAGCGCAGTTGATCACCAGTGTTTCACTGTAAACAGTGGTTAGAATACTGATAAAAATGCCAACGTTCCTATTAATGTGACTAATCACCTTTTAACTCTGAGAACTAAACTCAGTGACATCGATAACCTGTCGTAGGCTACAGAGAATAATTAATAGGTAGTATATTGCATGCGCTGGTCATTCAGGGGTGGGGCGCTCGCCAACCACAGAGGTAGTCCGAGGTTTGCTCCTAGATCGACGCACTGCTAAACTTTTCAAAGCAAGTCGTGAAGCCGGTAACGAGCTAAGGTTAGGCGCTTGGATATCAACCTCACCCTACAGAAGTAAAACTACTGCTACAGAAACTTGAAAGCTGAAGGTTGAAGCACCATGCTCCATTCAGAAGCTAAATGAATAAATAAAATTATCCATGCGATGTATTCAGCAAGAATATTGAAAAGAATAGCGATGGATTAGGTAACGAATAGACGAAGCTATTGATTCTTGTGAAACAACAAAGAGAGCATGAGAGGGGTACAAAAAAGGTAGTTGGACAAAATAATTTGAGCAAATTGAAATTTGTATGAAAGGTTTCCGTATTTTTCCAGTGCAGTAATCCTCCTGGTTTATTCTTCCAATTAAGTCATAAATAATTTCACAGCTTTGACGTCACGTTCTTAGTTAAATCACATGGGGAATTTTCAAATCTTGTAATTTATGGCCGTGCAATTTACGCAAAATATGAAAACTATGGTATGCATTGAATTCAATTTTTTTAATGACGCGGTTAAAAGTATTTAATGGACGTAGGAGATAGTCTCTTCACTCGATAAATGAACTCATTCTGATGAAGCAGACAAAGAAAAAACATTCACTGTGCTTAGAACACAAGATATAGACAGATATTTCTTAACACATTAACTCAGAGGTGGAGGAAATTCAGTTCAGTGATGAACTGGAAAGTCAGAAAGGGGAACTTCCAATGTTAGATTGTGGCATGAGAAGTAAAGAAGATGGGAAGTTAAACACTAGTGTTTACAGAAAACCCACACATTCAAACAGGTATTTGGACTTCCGATTATCCCATCCTATGTCAGTAAAAATAGGACTAGTGAAATGTTTAAGTGGCAGAGCACAATACTAAGTAGTATCAAAAAAAATCTAAGACAGGAAGTGATCCATATAAGAGAAACCTTGAAACTTAATGATTAACCTGATAAATCAGTCAGAAAATCTATAGGGAAATGTAAAAATAAATAAAATAATGATAGTAGTGATAGTGATGATAATAACTATAAAACAAATGACGCCATGCAAGTCAAATACACGCAAAACAACACCAACAATAAGGAATCTGAATCTTCAGTAGTAATTCCATACAAGTAAGGAACCTCGGAAACCCTACACAGAATTCTTAACAAGGCAGGAATAAAAGTGCCTGATATTCAAACCCACAAACTCAACTAGAAACAAACTTTGTGGGTTAAATGAGCAATCCTGTGGAGACAATAAAAAAAACAATTTAGTTTATCTAATACCCTGCCTGTGGTGATTGTCAGGTCAAATACATAGGTCAAAGTAGTAGAACAGGAGCATTCAGACTAGCCAAACACAAAACCTAGCAAAATCTGGATTGGTTGACACGAATAAGATAAGAAATCTAGAGAATAGTTCAGCTATAGCACTACATGCAGTTACACACAACCACAAAATAGAATGGGATAGGATGACAGTTTTTAAATCTAATGTCACAGGGAATAGAGAGAGATTGATAACAGAAGCTTTGTTTATCGAATCAACTGCATATACGTGTAACAGGAATGATTCAACACCTGTTCCAGATATCTGGAAAATTTGACTACCCCTACGATAAATACAAGAGGACAAAGAAAACTATAGAAATCAAGTTTCAGAGTCGTGTGATTGCAATTGATATGATTATGAACAATAATAAATTTTGTTCGAAACGTCATCCAGTAAATAATACTGTTTCACTGTGTGATATATCTAATAAACAAACTGATATGGAATTACAAAATCCAGTTCAGATGATAATGTTTTAAATATGCTGTATAATATGGGGTAATATTTGCAGCTGACAGCCGCCTCTCGCATCACAATGAGGCGATCATCTCATTGATAGGGTTTTTTAATTCTATGAACTACAGCAGAATAGAGGATGTAGAACTGGATAATTTCAGTATTTGAAAGAAATTTGCAATAAAATTTCATCAAACACGCTCTCTATATGTTGAACAAACAAGAAAGATTACCGAGTTATTGATTATTAGATTCGATGAACTTTTATTTTCGACTCATAGAGGCGGGTGTGTGTTAATAAAACTCAGGACCTGATTTGTTCAGGTGATGAGTTCAGCTCACTCATTATTCAGTCAGTTTGTTTGGAATTTATTTATCCGTGAATTCTGATTTCCCTCAAAAATCTCACAATTTGCGAATTTTGCGTTGATTTCTGGCTACCCGATGGATTACCCCTAATCTTCATGAGATATCATAGCCAGTTGAGTACATTTCGTCAAGATGAAGTAGATGCACATCGATGACGAATCACGAATCAAGAGAGACTAGAATTCGCGAGTGTACAACCATGTAACTACTCACTGATGATTGGTCGAAATGAATATTTGAATACTACCCACACTTAATGAGTAGTCCTCATCAGCCACATTAAAATTGATTGAAATACCGGACGGTCTGTTTGCTCCTCTTTTGGGGCAGCTCATCAGAGGTGTACTGAGTTTAACTCAGCTCAGAAAGATAAGTCATTTCAAACTACCCGATTGCGAATTTGATCTTAAAAATTACCGGTTCGCACAAACAGATACTTAGAAAATGCGTGGTGTCCAACTTACTTGGCTCTTTGAGATGACGTAAACCGAGGAAACCGATGATGAGCTCAGCTCTAGAAAGCAAAATGGCAGTCCATTGTTAAAATTTAGCTGGCAAATAATACTGGTTGTTGTGCCATACATTAATGCTTGCTTTCCTGAATATTGTCTCTAAACCAGTTGGCCTAATGCTTGATGAGCCTAACTTGCTACCTGACATTCCTCGGCCTGATATCTGATATCGTTGGCATGCGACCCCAATACTTCGGTGAAACAGATATTCTGTACCATAGATTCATTAGAAATTGGTAAACTCAAGTTAGCTGTGATTTACTCGATATCGTTACTCATTAGCTCAGTTAGAAGTCACTTTGTTGACAGCAGTAATATACAACCACGAACCCAAGTTATGCGAAGCTTTTGTTGGATATTCTGAATATACATCAAGTTTTGTTCACTCTTATTTGAAGTAGCCATACTGATGGACACCCATGAAATTAAAATCTGCGTTCAAGATTTCCTATCAAGCGCTTTGTAATAGAAATTTGTTTGAAAAGTTCATCTCACCAACATTAACAGAATGTTAACATTTATTTAGATGATTCAGGTAAGTTCGTAATTGTTATGCATTGTATCCTTGACTGCATCTCAATCTACTCACATTCGCATACCATATGTTGACTCGATCCTTATTAGTTGCCCGTATCAGTGTTTAATCTCTCATTTTTAACACTTCCATATGTGGTAGTTGTGTGATAGTGTTTAATTTATCGATGGGATTTTGTTTGAGGTGGTGAAGGTGATTCCAACCTTGAACAGTCTGTGTTAATTGTTGATGTTTGATTCTCATGGGAGGAGTCACTGATTCCTTGTTGTTGAAAATATCCTCCGCGATTCCCAGTACTTTTAACAGTTGAATTTTGGTTGACTCACATTTTTCTTCAGTACTTGTTTTTTCCTTGGAAATTTATCTTGTCTCTATAGCTGCCTGATGGTACTAATGCGGTTTTGATGTTATTGTTCAATGGAAACACACAAAAATCTAACGATGAACAACCTCCGTTTTGCTATTTTTGAAGCTTCTAGTGACTATTCATGTTTCGAAAAAGTCTTGTCAGCTATATAGCAAGTCTCAGAGATCAGCTTCCTACGTTCAGAATAGAATGAGTCAATTTTCAGTTGTACCATGGCTAGCTATCATCATCCAATATCACTGATAATTCTTTTACTGCTAAATGTATTTTATATAATTAAATGTTTTCATAGCCAATAATATTCAAGATGGCCAATTTTAGCACTCAGACGTCTTACGTCACCTAAAATGTAATGTTTTTAGTACAGAAATAAAATGTCGTCAGAAGATTTTCAACAACTTCTCTAGATATTGAATAAACGGCGCAAGTAAATCCGTCTAGTGACAAAAATAGAACAAAAAGGAGTTTCGGGAAACACTTTTGCAACTACTATTATTATTAGAAATCTAGGTGTGCTGAGTGCTTCTTCTTTGCTTTCCATGAATTTAATTTAATTATTGTTATTCATTTCTATTTTCCGCCTAATTATGCTAATTGCAGCGTGTAAGGCTAAATATACACCCCAGACATAGTCTGCTATTTTTCAAACTCAAATTTTTTCATGGTAGATTTTCATATCAACAATAACAGTATATTCAAAGATGTGTCACTAGAGTTGCAAAACACGCATAATACGTTTCTAATTTCATTTTGACTTTTCCGTTGATTGATTGGACCTCAATCTTTGGCGTCTGTTGACATGTTGGCTCTAAGTGCAGATATTCCACGACTTTCGGTGATTAGCTTGAAGTAAGTTGCTGGATGGTGACCAGCAGTGTAATCCAGTAAGCGAATTTGTTCCCAATGAGGGCTTATCAGCTATATGTACCTGCATTCAATTCCTCATTGAGTGGTGGCGTTCTCAATGAAGCTCGAACCCAATACTCGTCATTTGAACTCTAAATCGTTACCAATTAGATCACTTGGGCGACGAAAAACACCACTCATGATCGTAATATCCTGTCTGTGTTGGCTTATCGGCTCCCAGTGCGGATGCTTTGACATTTGGTGTCCTAAACGGTGGGTACTAGGTATGAGCGAAAGTGAGGACACCATCGCTTACTGAGGACCATAGACATGTCCAGTGACGAGACACAAATAGGATGAAATATATGTATGCTGAATTCCACCGCTAGTTGCCATTCACCGAATTTTTTCAAGGTGTACAATTTTTTATACAAAGTTTACAAAGCTAATGACACATCATTGAAATTATTCCTTCTGTTGCTATGAAAACTCTGTCCACAAGAATCATACTCCGAAAATCTCCCCCCCCCTCTGACAGTTCAATATGAGAATGATCTTGACTCACTCAAGCACAATAATATCATAAAACACCACATTAACAGTGTTTTGCTCAACTGCAAAAAAAGAATCACTAAAATCGGATACTGAACGAAGACAGAGAGAAATAATAAGGATCAAGTCAACATATACTATGCGAATGTAGGGCGATTGAGATACAGTCTGGAAGAAAACTCTAGTTGCAACATCCAAATAGCTATGAATATTGTGATTTAGTTGTTCGGCAGAGGTTCCCCAAAACAAATGTTTTGTCACACTTGGTGACTCTAAGTCACATCCTTCTGACTTTTTTTGCATTTTATGCATAAATCAGTCTGAACAACTCTTTTCTGCGTTTAGTCCACAATTCTGTGGATATTGCTGATTACTGAGCAATTCGTCTGTCTGTAAATTCTGGTTGAAGCCATTCGTATATTTTCGTCTAGTGGTGGCCCATGTAATATGTATTGAATAGGAACATTCAACAGAAACAATTTTTCCACAGCATGTCTCTAAACTGATGTATGATGACGTTGAGTCGACGTTATAGGTTTTCACAACATTTATTTAGCATTTTTCAACATCATTATTGATTGTAAATGTTAAGTCCTAGTTATACCTCACCTATGCTTACTTAACGTAGGCATCTGAAAAGGGTATATAAATCAAACAGTAAGTTTGTCAGTCATACGGAATTGTTCACATTATCACGCTGTCGATTTTGCCGATGGACCTGCCTGTGGTTCACATGAAATGACTGACATTCGAAAATCTATAATCTCGTTGATGACACTAGTTAGATGAAGGTTACAATTCATTAGAAATTCGAATATGTCGCTACGACGGATTAGTCAAGATGTGCTCTTCTCTTTACTTGATGATCCTGAGTTTGCTCCGTGGTACAGTCATAGGCGAATACTGCTGAATGGTCTCAAATTAGAACGAAACATCTTTTCAGTACTTCCCGGTATTCGAGCTTCTGTCATTTGAAGTCTTATCATCTAAATTATGACTATTGAGCTAATTAGCAAAACGAATCCACGTTTTTCTGCCCACAAGTCATCCAGTACTTGTCATCATTTTGGTTTCAGCTTCCAAATGTTGCTTGAAGAAACATTAATAAAAAAGGATTATTAATATGAGGTGCTTCACAGGAGTCAATCAGATTGTTCCACTTATTTTACATGTGCATAAATTAGTTGTAACGCCCATAGTTTGATACTGATTCTTCCAGCATTAGTCGTAGCGCATTAAACAATACAGTCTACAGTAATGTGTTCGATTTTACTTCTGTTGCCCTTAATTGCAATGCAGTATTATGGAGCCAACATAATTGTTACTTGCACTAGTCCTTGAAACAGAAAATCGTCTCTGATTTTCGCCAACACAGCAATAAAATTGTCAATACAAAAGTCTAATGTAAATCCTTGCCTTAGCTTATTTCCTGTTACCCTCTGACACAGACGTATTTTGTATCGAGCTATTCTCTTTTGGCTGTGTTATCGACCTGATAACTTAAAAATATAATAATTTGATAAACTGTGTAGTTTTTGATAATTAGATTTACGTGAACAACTGTTGTGAATGGTCGTATCTGAACTAAAACAGACAGAATGTTTTTTGATCATCAGAAAGTGTTTCAGATCATAGAAACTGATAAGCATCACGGGACTGTCCTTTTCCATGTGATTTATATATATAGAAATTTCGGAAAAGTCATATTACCTGATTCAGTTATTTAAAGAATTATTTTACTGTTTTTATTCTGATAAAGCGGCGGTTATTAAGTGATTAGCTGAATATAGGCAAACTCCACTGGTTGAAAGGGAACGGACTGCCAAATTATTCATGAATCACCCGTTGACAAAGCATGTCTATTAAAAAGAAACATGAGAGAATCAATAAGTAAACTATTACAGCTTTTACCAAATTAGCTACAAACTGTGACCAGTCGAAATGCGTTTCAGCAGTGTTCGGAAGGTATGTACAGAATATAATATTATTTATAAAGGTCGTATTGAGAATGACCATCACCTGCGATTTCATATTGAAGTATGGGAGTGAAGACTCGTCCAGGTAGAAACCGAAAACTGTCGAAAAGAAACCAGTTTCTATTCGTCTAGTATCCACACTTGAAAAATTTACAACATGTTCGTACTAAAAAAACATTTGAGACTGTGAATTTCGGGTATGGTACTGCCATACATTCTAAACTGATGACAGTTTTATTTGAGTAACATGTAAACCTAAATCATTAGAGATAATTTAATTTAAAGACGCACAAGAATGCTGTGGTAATGTACCCTCACTTTGAAGAGTCTCATACTACTTTGAAATAGACAGCCAGTGCTCAGTAGCTGTCAGTGGCTCACTAAACGCTGTCAGTTTCAGTATAGATCTTTCTGAAAATTGAGGATGCTGTCAACTGTTACACTGTACTCAACTTTGGCATACTTAACATCAACAATGACCCTTGAACTTACACATCACGCATGCCTCAGTTCATTTAGCCGTCTAGTAAATATTACATCAGAATGCATAGTCAAGAACTTATTTATTACAATACTTCTTAACCTGCGTCTTGGAAAACAATATACATAGTTAGCTACAATAGCTTGATTTGAACAGCTACACGCCTTCCATCGACTCATGTAATTGATATACACACAGATCTATGCATTTTGAAGACACAAAACAGGTTATAATTTTCCATTATTGTTACAATAATAATAAAGGATGACTGAATCGAATTTACTGAAATAAGTAGTATTCTCAGATCGAAGAGACTGAAATTCATCAAGAGATAGTCCTCTTTCCATGTGATCGTATAGAAATTTCGCACAAGTGAAATTACTCAGTTAAGGTATTCGCAGTAGTATTTTACTCTTTCCATTCAGATTACATGACAGTTATTAAGTGATTAGCTGAATATAGGCAAACTGCATTCGTTGAAGGTGAACAGTCTGCCAAATTATTCATGAATTATCCATTAATTGCAGTAGACTGGATAATGCAACAAACAGCGGGCAATGAGGAAACAGGCATAAAATGAACTCACACAAAAAACTTGGAGGATCTGGACTTCACCGATGATATATGTCTGATTTCCCACAAACTGGAAAATGTACAAGCAAAAAGCAACAAGTTGGCAGAAGAAGCATCAAAGATAGGACTTCAGGTGATCATAGAGAAAACAGAGGTAATGAAGATTCCTGGACAAGAACAACAACAACAGACAACGATCAGCCAGCATAAATGGAAGGAACCTGAAAGAAACAACCTCCTTTACCTACCTAGGAAGCATCGTTTCAACTACAGGCGGGTGGAACTGACGAGGATATCAAAGCAAGAATCGGAAAAGCAAGACAAGCTTTCAATACTCTCAAGTTTGTGTGGAGGTCAACAGCACTCAGCATCAAAAATATGATCCGCATTTTCAACTTCAATGTGAAGTCAGTGCTACTATACGGATCAGAGACTTGCACTGCGCATCATAAAGAGCATCTCAAACAAACTACAGACCTTCATTAACAGTTGTCTTCGCTCAATACTACTCAAGATCAGATGGCCAGAAAAGATCAGCAACAGGGATCTCTGGGAGTGAACCAACCCAGCAAGAACCGATTTTGAAACAAACAGGCATGAAGAAATGGAGATGGATTGGCCGTACTCTGAGGAAACCATCAACTGACATCACTAGACAAGCCGTCGAATTAAAACCGAAAAGGAAGCGGCGAGTTGGTCGTCTAAGGTTGACATGGAGGAGGTCATGTGAAGAGGAGATGAAAACGTGTGGGCAGACATGGAGCCAAGTGAAGACTCTAGCAGAGAACCGAACGCAATGATGATGCATGGCTGAAGTCGTATGTTCCTCTAGGAATTAAAGGAAACAATTATATTAAATAATAATTCACTGACAACGCCTATTAATTAGTAGTAAACATAAAAGGATCAATACGTAAATAAGTGCTCTTTTTGATAGCTATTAAATTCACTTGTGAAGAGGAACTCCAAGGTAGTATTCCATTTCTGGAAGTTCTTCTTACAAAGAGAACAGACGGTACCTTAAAACGTAACATCTATAGGAAAGCGATGTGGAATGGACAATACACCCACTTCCATAGCTTCATACCTATACAATATAAGCGCAACCTAATTCGTTGTCTTAGTCGTAGAATTAGGCGCATATGTACCGAAGACTGCACTGAAGATGAAATAGAAAATCTCACAAACGCCTTGCTACAGAACGACTATCTTACCAACTTCGTAAAGAAGTATATCAATGAAACTACACACAAAACTAAGCGAGACACAGTAAGTATGAAAAAGCTTTACTTAAATTTACAATTCGAAGGTGAAATATCCAGCGATATATTAAACCGTAGATTAACGAGAGCAGTTGAAAGAACTTTCAGTGCCGCAAAACTGCATGTCACTTTCTCAACCAAAGCGATATTGACACTGTGCATTACAGATAGATTACCCAAAATGGGAACATCAATGTGTGTATATAAGTTCAACTGCTCCTGTGGAGCTAGTTATATAGGTCGTACCCAAAGGAATTTATCTTTACGCACTCGTGAACATATTCCTGTTAGGCTTGGGAAAAGAGCAAACAAACCATTAAATAGTGCAATTCTGGCTCACCTAGTGGATAGCGAACACAGCATCAAAGTAGAAGAGTCATTTACAGTTGTGTATCAAGTACCGGAAAATCTCCCCAAAGGCACACGATTACGCCTCCTAGCCATAGCTGAGGCTTTAGAGATTAATAGAGAAAGACCAAACACTCTCTCTGTCTACCCTGAACCACTATAAGGTCATCAGGGTCATAATTTTCCGTATTATTATTACCATTATTATCATTCTGTGATATCATGTCTTTATTATCGATTTCTCCACCCAGTTTATTTCACCTCACTGTTACCCTTAATTTTGTCAATCTTTGTGATTTTACACTAAGCATACCAACTATGTAACATCTTATTACAATTTACTATTTAGCCTCTTTATTTTATCATTAGACATTATCGGTCAGCCCTCACATTCAATGTCCCCTTTGTTAATGTGTGTTTGTATGTATTTTATGGCTATCGCATTTCTCTCACTCCAATGACACATGTATTCTGTTGACTATAAAACAGCACTATATCACCCAATTGTTAATTCACACGTGATTGATTATGTTAACTAATGGACTATCATCTCAACTTACACATGCACCCCAATACAGTTTCTGATATTATTTTCATTTACCTTTATTGGCTATATGTACTCTATTATTCATGGATTTATAACTGTAGAGCCTGAAGAAGAAGAAGTTATCGAAAACAATTGTTCGCTCAAAATCTTGTTTTAAATAAACAATTCTACCACAGTGTCCATGTTGTACAGATATAAATGAAAACATGTTTGTGTCATACAGTGAAGTTGATTAAGTATGTGATTCACAGCAAAACAAACTTGTCACGGCTTCATTTCAGCCTTGAATAGGTAGACAGGAAGCGTTCAGTTGTGATTTAAATTTCCTCAGCTTGTCGGTTCTATGTGATTGCACATTACATGCTCAGAACAATGCTTTGATCACTTTGTACGCTACGTTCAGCTATTCAAAATGTATCTCATTACCGTTTTTGCCCACATGAAATATATATGCTGCGACGTTTGCTACACTAAAAGCGAAAACACCATACTTTTGTTTTTCTCCACACCAATAAAAACGGTGTCCCACAGTTCAATAACTGTGACACGCATCTAGCGTAAATGTAAAGTAAGGGAAGCTTTTTATCCGAATATTTTACACATGTACAGCCTACAGTATACTATAAGAATATTTCAGCCTTTTTTTCAAAAATACTTTCATAATTTATAGCAAAACATTTTAACATAAGACACATTCAAATTCAGGAAAGCAACTGGATTCAGAGTATTATAACACCAGATTACAGTATGTGAATAAAGTTTGTCCATTCAGCTGTCCACCCAAAAAAATATATCAAACATATCATGAATGCGTTATTAGCTGTAAATTACTTGTCACAGTGTGTACATTTGAATTTAATGTTTTTTATGAATGAGAAACGATTTTCCGTTTGAAAATGGTAACTAATTATAACTTCAAGTGCAAATTCTGCATCACATTCAGTCAGTATCCACACGTTAAAGGTTAATAATTTCAAAGCAAGCGAGTCACCAGGCCGTTGCACAAGTCCCATTTATATCTATTTACAGAGTTTTATTCAAAGGAAACAATCTAAGCCTACACCGTACATTGGTTGAGTATTACACTGGACTGCAATGTTCAGTCTCTCTCTCTTAAGATGTCACCTCTTATTACGTAACCTTCGATGATCTCTGGAGATTTAAATGACGCAATTTGATTGGTGATGTTTGATGGCGGGAAACAGGGTACAAATTTCTTCTTATTGTGAGACTCGTTTGATAAATGTACTTTTTAATTCATGAATAAGCTCTACCCAGACAATAATGACAAACAAAACACGTAATTCGGCGAAGAGTACCTTTCTATTTGACACTAGTAACTAGTGTAATGCGTCTAGTCCTCTCTTTGGTGCAGACTGATTTATATAAAGCAGGTTGTAATGTGGCCGAATAGCTCAGTGGTAACGTATCTGACTGCAGCACTGGGTGTCGCGGGTTCGAATCTCAGAAGGGACGTCAGTGCCTTCAAGGTTGCAGATACGCCTTGCTGACGAGTGCCAACTAGCACGAAACCTAAGTCCCAGGCTTCCTGCCGATTGCCTCCAACCATCTAATATCATCACGAAGAGTACCTTTACCTACACTGGGTGATGTTTGTGACACTTCAACTTGAAACCAAAATTCAACGTTATAAGCATCAACTCCCTATCAGTTCGACCATTAGGATCATCAGTGTGAAATGAGTGACAATGGTTATTTATTTTAATGAATTTTCATTGAACGTAATTCAGGCAGGCAGTCGTCGTGATAATATAAAGGTCAGTAAAAGCACTTGAATTCCGATGCATCCAGGAATAAGCCAGTCAGCACAAACTTATATCTCACTAGTATTATTATTGTTTCGGGATCTAGTGGACTGGATGTACATTTTTCAGCCCTACCCTCATCATTCATACCCAAAAAGTCCAGAAATCACATTTCATCACAGTGAGCGTTATATGAAGTTATGGCAATAATTTTGTTCAATCACATATCAAATAAAAGTCCCTTAAAAACGTTATACATCAATTAGGTTGCCTCTAATATATATGTGCCAGGACACATGCACCGCATACAGAGAAAGAAGAAATTGTAATCACAATTCTGAGATTATTCCACGAAAATTGAGAATGAAAGATGAAAAATGTTTCAGCGTTGAAACAAAACATCACCTGGTAGACAATAGATACGAATCTGATGTTTTCGAATTACTCGTGTTACTTAAATAACATGCAAAACCCACTTTACTGCGCATCACTGAAGGGCTTTATGAGCACAAGATCATTTAAGGGGAATTCCGCTTTTTTCTTTTTATATATTACAACGCACACAAGATCTCAGTAATTCTAATTTCTGGTGGTGAACAAAAGGAAAAAATGAGTTTTTTTTGCGTAAATTGTCAGAAATATGTTATCCTATTTCAATTTCCTTGTTACTATTTTCTGTACGGAGAGAAATACGTCGGCCCGCTACCTACACTACTGACTATAGTGTTAGAGCAGAATCATGGTCAATTTATTCGACTTCGTATTAATTATACACCTAGAAGTGCACTCCTAGTACGTATGAAAGAAGAATTCATGGTTAAGACTTCATCAACCTGAATATTTCTTTTCCTTCACTTTAGACACAGTGACAAAGTTGACTACAACAAAATGTTTTGGACAGTTACAGGTCTACCATGGTTAACTTAAAATCCTACTGCTTTCCAATCACTCACACAAGCGATATGAGTGCTGATATGAGTGTTAACAAGTGGCCACACGTGTTGTTGACTTCCAGTGTTGCTACAATGAAAAGAAGCAACTGAAATGAATTTCTTGAGATAGGCGTAGAGCCATCTGATTGGTCAATTATCATGGATGCCTGCTAAAGATACCTGCTAAAGACGGAATTTGTACCAATATGATTGGAAGACATTCTGAATATACTGATCAATTATTTAGGCTTCAAGTTCATTTCTTTGAGAAAAAAGGGATAGTTTTCTTGGAAACTGAAGCAAGTCCACATTTCGTTCTTAGCACATTCATTCTGCCTGTAGTAGACATGTGAATGTAGCATTCAGTACTTAACAGTTTCATCCATTTTCATGCTTTCGTAATAACTAACATTCTTTGTATTATCATAGTAATTCTCCAGTCAAAAGTTACCAGTTGATATTGTTTAAATTATTATTATTATTTATTATTGTATCCTTTAATTCTTAGAGGAACATAGGGCTTCAACCACGCGTCTCCATTGAGTTCGGTTCTCTGCTAGAGTCTTCACCTGGCTCCATGTCTGCCCACACGTTTTCATCTCCTCTTCACATCACCTCCTCCAAGTCACCCTTGCACTGACGACCAACTCGCCACTTCACTTTCGAATTCCACTCGAGCAATGGCTTATCCAGTGATGTCACTTGATGGTTTCGTCAGAGAATGGCCAGCCAATCCATCTCCATTTCTTCCTGCCTATTTGTCTCACAATCGGTTCCTGATTGGTTCGCTCCCAGAGATCCTTTTTTACTGTTGCTGATATTTTCTGGCCGGCCATCTGATCTTGAGTAGTATTGAGCGAAGACAACTGTTAATGAAGGTCTGCAGTTTGTTTGAGATGCTCTTTATGACGCGCTGGCCAAGTCTCTGATCCGCAGAGTAGCACTGACTGACTACACATTGGAGTTGAAAATCCGGATCTTACTTTTGATGCTGAGTGTTGTTGACCTCCACACAGACTTGAGAGTAGTGAAAGCTTGTCTTGCTTTTCCGATTCTTGCTTTGATATCCTCGTCAGTTTCGCCTGTAGTTGAAACGATGCTGTTGGTGTATTTCAACGATGGATGCAATTATAATAACGGCATATCTCCTCAATTAACCTTTTCATTTAAGGCTTCACAATAAATTGGTTAATCCTGAAAAGTACGTTTATAATCATCAAAGCAAGAAGAAAAATAATTGCAAACTGAAAGGTCTACAATCCATTTCTAAGATTGTGTACAGCTGCTAATGGCCCTGTAATACATTAGTTGTATATAAATTATTGACTAAATAGGAAAACTCCCTTCTCTGCTTAGCACAAGTTAGACAAGAAGATTAAAGATTAAAGGAAAATAAATGTGTGTAAGTAAGACGATTGATTGGTCATCATAAACACCACAAACACCACTACATGAAACATTTCATAACAGGATTGATCACATTTTGATATCAATTGAAGAAACATGGAGAGACCAGATAGAGCTAGATTGCAGTTTCTTCCTATTTCGGACTGTTTACTGGTAATCAATAAGAATAGCTGGAACAAAGGACCTCTACGAGTTAGCATTTGTCAGAATTCATTAACCACCGGGTCAAAGTTCCATGGTTGAATCATCTACGAGATCACCGTGCAACTGGTTAGGTAATCGGTTATAACTCTGTTTGATGCGTACTGCTGGAACGTCGATAACTAGGAAAAAACAGGTGTCCAGTATTCCCTGCTGTTTCTCCCAAGCTTCTCGACTCCATATTTGCTTGTAATAATCATGTCACCACTGAAATCCCCGCAAACCAACATTTAAAAATTTTCATGAAGCAAGGAAGAACAAATTATCAGCATAAATTGATATTTTGCCAAATTTGAAAGGCGTATAAAGTGATGGTTAATTAAAGGAGAAGATTTTAGTGCCAACATTTTGGATGCGTTCACTTTTATGAGATTTCTACGACTACTACCATTTGTAAATCAAAGAGTGTTGATGTCATTCTCTCATAGTCACCGTAAGTTCAGGTGGTCTGAAGCTGATGCAAACCTATGAGACAGAATATTATACTTTCTAACATCAAATTTGGTCATTCTTACTTCATCAATAATGGCGTTTAGTGAATGGCCTTATACAAAACACTTAATGACCAGAAACATACAGCACGAATATTGTGTAATGACATACGGCAAAACCAGCATATTCACTTAGATGACATCACGTGCATTACTATATTATTATTATTGTATCCTTTAATTCTTAGAGGAACATAGGGATTCAGCCGTGCGTCTCCATTGCGTTCGGTTCTCTGCTACAGTCTTCACCTGCCTCCATGTCTGCCCACACGTTTTCACCTCCTCTTCACATGACCTCCTCCAAGTCACCCTCACACTGACGACCAACTCGCCGCCGCTTCCCTTTCGGGTTCCACTCGAGCAGTGGCTTGTCTAGTGATGCCACTTGATCATTTCCTCAGAGTATGGCCAATACATCTCCATTTCTTCCTGCCTATTTGTTTCACAATCGGTTCCTGGTTGGTTTGCTCCCAGAGGTCCCTGTTGCTGATCTTTCCTGGCCATCAGACCTTGAGTATTGAGCGAAGACAACTGTTAATGAAGTTCTTTAGTTTGCTTGAGATGCTCTTTATGACGCTCAGTGGAAGTCTCTGATCCGTATAGTAGCACTGACTTCACATCGGAGTTGAAAATCCGGATCTTATTTTTGATGCTGAATGCTGTTGACCTCCACACAGACTTGAGAGTAGTGAAAGCTTGTCTTGCTTTTCCGATTCTTGCTTCGATATCCTCGTCAGTTCCACCTGTAGTTGAAACGATGCTTCCCAGGTAGGTAAAAGAGGTTGTTTCTTTCAGGTTCCTCCCATTTATGCTGATTGTTGTCTGTTGTTGTTGCTGTTGGTGGTGTTGTCCAGGAATCTTCATCACCTCTGTTTTCTCTATGTTCACCTGAAATCCTATCTTCTCTGGATGCTTCTGCTGCTAACTTGTTTCTTTTCGCTTGCATATCTTCCAGTGTGTGGGCGAACAGACAAATATCATCGGTGAAGGCCAGATCCTCCAAGTTTTTTGTGTGAGTCCATTTTATGCCGGTTTCGTCATTGCCCGCTGTTTGTCGCATTATCCAGTCTACTGCAATAAGGAAATCGCCTGCATATGTGACCACAATAAAACCAGCAGCCTCCTCATAGCACTGTGAAAATGAGCACTAATGTGGTAGATTAATTAATGTGAACATGAAAAGCTGCGTGTTATAGAATGAATTCATTAAGAACATAACAATTTCTGAATAAAAATTAGTGGAGTCTGTTATTACTTTTCATCAACGTGTGCTCTTATCTGCTGCTGCGAAGGAGTAGAAAATTATTAATTAGTGAGTGTCTGGAAAAAATCAAGAGTGTACTTGAAGTGATAAGGACAGTCTGAATTCTAGAGAGAAAAATCTTTAATGTCGTGCAGTCTAGCCACTGAACGTGACGTTCTGTTTCAATTATTAGGGTTTTTTATTTTCCATTGAGAGAGGATAAAGAGTTAAATTTACTTAATATCACTTGAGTATTATCACCCGATTAAGTTCCTGTGGAACAAACTGTACTCACGTGTGTTTTTATATTGAAGGCATGAATATCATTTTTATTGTGGAAATCATGTTTAAACATAAAACAGATTTATCGGTATCTTTCATTGAAGATTATTCACCATCAGTACACAATCTTCAAGCAAATATTCATCAGCAAAACACTATATTAAGCCACGTTACTCTGCCTGAAACACAGCTCAATCCACTACGACGTATTTCCTTTATTCTTTTATTGAAATTCACAGCGATAGGTGGAAATCGTTTCGTGTTGCTATCCAAGGATAACTCACAAGAAGAACGGAGAAAATTAGGCGAGTAATGCTTCAAAGGTGGCTAGGTGGTTTATGCAGACCACGGAAAACTAACAAAACACACCTTTAATACTGAAATACATTGTATCGAACCATGGACTATATATATTAGTTTCTCCACTGTCAGTAACCTAACCACGTCAATTCTCAATTCATCCACATGCGTATTTCGAGGTCTGAATTGAGGACCTTCTATGTACCAGTCAGGCTCGTAGACCAACCATCTACTGGGACACGACTAATATTATCTCATGAATTTCAACTTCTAACAGCTAATATGATCGGTGAGTATTTGTTCTTACAACCGACCTAGTAAACCCGAAAGGTAAAGACATCTCTCCAGAACTCCAGGAAATTTAGTTTCTGCTGCCAGTCGATAGGCAGCATCAGATTAATTTTCAACAGTTCAAATGTCCATTCTAATGATATTGGTAAACGACAAAACTTTACGTTGAAAAAATCTATTCATGAAGCGTGAAGCAAGATAATATGATTTCATGCATCACAGGTGACCCTACACTTATGAATTTTACTCACACATATGTGGGACTGAGTATCCTCCACAAAGAGACTCATTTTCTATTTGAATGTGCTACTGGCTTCATTGATCTTGGCATAGATTACTGGTCTAAGATGACCAGCTAACCGACAGTGAAGTACATTTACCACCAGTTCTCATTCGAAATCCGATTTCCGTTTGTTTTCACGAGTTTACAGTAGAAACGAATGCACATATGGTGTCTGTGAACCTCACTTAGCATACTAGTCCACTAGTTTTCTTGCTGGTCAAAACTCGGGGATCATTGGGAAGGTTAGGCGTTGAACCAGGGACTCTACCAACTGAAAATCAATCCAATCACCCTAGAACACAATCAATCACAGTATTTTGTTGTAACTTTAGTCGTTGCCATTTTATTGTTTTTATCGTTTTATTTATTTATATGTAAAGAGTGGATAAACTGTTGCAATATCTTCAATGATGAGAATCACATATTATGTTGGATATGAAGAGTGGTACTTAGGCTGGTGAGGTAATGTACGCTTTATTTATTACCTACAGAGACATCCTGTTACATCAAAATAGTGAAATTGCAGGTAATTGAAGTGTATCGGTCAGTAAGCTCTGACTCAATGCTTCTACATATAATTCATGCATCTGTAGTCGTAGTCTTGTATGAAATTTCAATTTTCGACAATGTTAGTCATTTTCTGCTATTGTGAATGCTTTGATTATGTGAATGGATATATCTGTTTTCAGGTGACTTGTGGACTGTTAATTTGATACGTCGATGATTTTATAAATGGAATCCTTGCTGACCACGTACGTGCATAGTGTGGATTCCAATTCATGTCTGATGTAGTTATAAAATGTCTCTCAGTTTACTAGTCAACAGTAAGTTATGAAGAATGGGGATTTCGGTGTGTGGATAGCAACTTTCTTTTGTAAAATAAATTTATGAGCTACTGAAATTTGAAGGCTTCAACTCTGCAGCCCCATTTTTTCACTCGAAACTCAAACAAAGGAGAAAAACAGTTCAATTGATGTCTTTCGTTAACATGTAATAAGAAATACTGTCTATCAGTTGAAAGGTAGCATATATTTATAAGACGCAAAGTTCCTGGTGCACCAGAATTCACGATCACATAGTTGCACTTTCACATATTTCATAGATCTCAGATGAGAGTCAGTCAGCAACAAGTATGAAGGGTCATTACCAGACAGAACATAGAATGTATTGCTGTGTAGAGCACGTTTGTATTATTTAGATATGCTACTGGTTTAGAAATGTGACCAGTGAATTTCAACTTATAGTGAGAACGAACTGCATGTTATAGCCTCCAGCAGAAGTGGTTCAATTATTCAGTTAAATAAGCAAAAATATTCCTTCAACATTAATTTGAAACCATTGCATCAACATAGCTCAGAGACTTGGTACAAGCGTCACAGGCTACCGCAGACTTTCGACAGTTATTGCATTCTTTCTTTACTGAAGATCAGATGGTCAACCATAAAGAACTCCGGTAACGAACCAGCAAACGACTGATCACCTTACAAAAACGCAGAAGGGAATGTCAATGGACTGAGCACACACTGAGAACACCATGACAAGGCATGATTTTAATTTCAATAGAAAAGAAGATTTGCAAAACGCATCCTTCGGTGATGTAGAGGAGAGAATGAAACCATATGAAGAATCATGGAACCAGCTGAAAAATACTTCACAGAAGAGACTGAAACGGTGAAATGTCGTTAAATACCTACATTTTTCTCAGAAGTCAAGCGAATAGTAATTATTATATGCATATATTTCAACAATAGTGACCAGTTTCACTAGTGTTTAATATCTTGACGCGACAGGAATTGCGTGTTCGACCAATCATGTGATCTGTTACACACGAAATTCAATCACCTGAACTAACAGACAGTTTGAGAATACACAAAAATTAAAAATGCTTTATGCGTGGGCTTTACATTTGTTTCTGAAAACGAAATAATATGCTGACGGTGTTGTAAGCATATGATACTTCTCTCAGACTACAGGCATTTCACATGCATCAGATAACTGAGAGTTTTATCAATTGTCCAAATTACAACTGTTGTTAAATCGCATCCGCGTGAAAGCTGGAATCTTACGTCATTTCTTCACGTTGAGTAGAATTCAGAATAAAGTGAGTTTAGTGCATATATATGTATATATATTTAAGTCGAATCGGCTGAAAATATTAAATGGAATTAAGACCTATTTATGCCCATCTGTTCTGATGCTATAAAAACCCATTTTTGTAGATATGCTAAACATTTTCAAATCTTGGAAAACATTCATCAGGACTTTCGGGAGAGAAGAACAAGAAGTTTAGCAGAGATGTCTGTCTTTTCCGTGACTTCATCCTCAAAAGTAGCCGTACAATAGCAGATATTTATATTGCTTCACGTAGACACAGTTATCAAATACTTCCGCATAAAGACGAAGAGGATTGTAGGTGATTACTAATATCAGACTGATATAAAAATTTGAAGGCGCGAATAAAGATAACAAGGGGTTTAGAAACAACAATACACAGGGTAAGAACATTGATGCATACTGTATGAAATCGTCTTTCCACCGTAGGCAGGTTCAAACAGGATTAGCATGGAAGCACATTAAAATGATAGTCTGTTTTCCGTAATTGAAGATCAAGGAATGAAAGAAATGATTAAGCGGAAAAGTGAAGGTTAAGAAGACAATCAGAACTAGATCAATGCTACATGTATTGGCTTGACTGGTTTATTTTGAGAACATAGCTTCGTCTTCTAAGTGAATATGCCCCATAAGCTCTTCCTTATTGTCAGTGTTAGGTTTTTATGTATACATTCGGTCTTCATGTCACATGTAGTGTCCATCTAACCTTCATTTTCGAGATCTCTTAGATAATCCCTGATAGGTTTTCCAAGGTCATCAATAAGTTAAATGTTTGACGAGCAGTTGATCCCAGTTGAATGACCATAGAATACCTGGGAGTACTGGACAGCTGTTTTGTCCTAATTTGAGACTCTTCACTGTATGCGCCACTGGAATTCACGTTATAAATATTGAAAACTGATAGTAGCTGGAGTCCATTGACTTGTGACTGGATGCTCCACGAGCTAGCCTTGTAACCGTAAGGTCATGGGTTCAAACCTCGATGTGTGCGTATTGGGAAAAAGTCACAAACCAGCACGAAATACCTGATCAATATTCACAGGTTTTCCAAGTGTTCCGCTGCTGAATCCAACTTGCAATCAAACCTATAGCTAATCAAGTCCATGCAAATCAACAAATGATCATTGCTAAGTGTTAACATTTTCCTTAAATGTCTCACTTATCCTAGATAATATCCAGCATATTCTCCCTGTCACTTGAACATTTTATTAATCATAGTTATACTGAAACGCATTTTGATGGCCTGAAATCCGGTTATTTCGATGACCACATTTATTTTCTCCAATTATTGCTGCTTAACACCTAGTAGCTTTTCCTTTACATGATAGACTACAACACTGAAAATCTCACTATATGAATTTCACCATGTGATAAATCAAATCAACAATTCTACCACCGTGTCCAAGTTTCACAGATATAAATTCAAATATGTTTGTGTCATACATCGAAGTTGATTGAGTATGCGAGTCACAGAAAAAACAAACTTGCCACGTTTTCATTTCAGCCTTGAATAGGTAGACAGGAGGCGTTTAGTTGTGATTTTAATTTCCTCATCTTTTTAGTCCTATGTGATTTTGTGTTCCATGATTCCACCAATGCTGTAATCACATCGCACGCTCCGTTTCGCTGTTTTAATGTATCACATTAACGTTTCTGCCTAAATGGAATATATGTTGTGGTAAACAAATACGTTTTTTCGTGCAGCTGTATCCTTAATGTCCATTACAAATCCCTTCAAGCTCATGTTCGACTGAAATCATCAAACTATTCACTCCACCGAGAGGTGAAATCTTAACACCGTCATTTCTTGTTAAAGTTGATGGAGAGAGAAACATTTCAGTGTAATTTTGAATTTAACATAAATATTGTTTGAATAAATTTGAAGGTCATTCAACAGAAGATAAATTGAATATCTTCGTTTGATACAGGCTTAAATCCGCTCAGTTCTGACATAGTCTTGGTGTGAAGGAATTTCTTTCGCATACGCATTAATTTGTCTTCACTCGACATGTATGTTTATTCTGTAAATATGCACGATTCAGTACAAAGCCATTTTATGATTATGTATTGACACACTACAGCTGTTACGCATTAAGATGAAGCCCATTAGTAGTACGGGATTAAACAAAAAAACGAAAGATAAAAGGTGTTATTAGGATTGTTAGTTATCAACGGAAGTCGGAAATTGAGTAGAGGTGAAAAGTCTAACAACTTCCGTTTCTCAATCTAGATTAGGCTTACAACTATATCTTTGTAGATTACAGTCCTTTGAAGCACCTTTGATCCACTCTTCTGTTTCACTAGATACTTTAATGGCCTTCTTCTTTATGCTCAACCATTAGAATACTTGAATAATTCGTATATTCATATTAAATGGGTTGATAAGATCCAGTGAAATAAATATTTACTGTAGTGACGAAATGTATTCACTTGTGGTCTGATCGCAGGATTTCAGTCTCTAAGTTTCTCTGTATAGCTGTACCGGCAGTATAGGTTAATGAATTCAATACAAGTACTGTAAGACAAATTTAGTTATCAAAGTTCAACTACAGAAGGTACCTTTCTGTCAAGTTGGGATCAGAAGTTTGTTATACAAGGGAACCACACAGATCAAGGCTTCTCACAAACAGTTCTTGGTCAGAATAACTTCCATTCACCCAGACAAACTCACATTGTTAAATTGCACATTGTCTGTGCATAACGAATAAGGATCAACCAACGACAAAGGTAAATAATAATGGTCGAAAATGAATACGCCAGATGGAATTGTCAAAGTAATGATGTACAGTCTGGATGAAATACGTATGATAATTACAAAGTTGGTTGAGATGTCTAAAAAAAGCATAATTAATTTAAAAATACCGTCCACGAAGGATTTTCCGAAGAATTCGTCCTTAACCATAACGTCATATATCCAGCAAAAGGCGTTATTGGAGGACAGCGTCCAGATGTTTCAATGTTTGGCGTCTGTTTACGTGTTCGCTCATAATATGAACTCTTCAACTAACACTAAAAATCGACATGCTGTCACCTGGTGAATAGTACCTGCTGTGGGACCTTGGATGCGCATTCCGACCTTTTCGATTTTATTCAGGTGGCTCAAATCTCAGTGAGAACATTGTCACTCTCTCTGGCGATTGCATGCGCATCAAACTGGTGAGTCTTAAAAGGGACAATGTGTGATAGTTGGATTCCATTATTAGTCACTGTTCACCAAATAATTCTATTCATCAATTTTCACAACCATTTGATTATCGCTTTTATAATGCGTGACATATTTCATGCTGCTAGATTCACTTTTCAAACGATTGTATTATCACCTCCTTTAATGTATGAATTATCGTTAAATTCTCGACCAATATTCTATTTTCAACAAATGGCGTCTCCATTGTGACCACACATAACTAGTCCGGCTTCGTGTATAATTTCTACGTTGCTTACTTGTTCAGGACGTTATTAAAATTCTTATTGAATAAATGAAATATCCCCATATTGAAATCAAAACAAGATTTTGAGCGAACAATTGTTTTCGATAACTTCTTCTTCAGGCTCTACAGTTATAAATCCATGAATAATAGGGTACATATAGCCAATAAAGGTAAATGAAAATAATATCAGAAACTGTATTGGGGTGCATGTATAAGTTGAGGTGATAGTCCATTAGTTAACATAATCAATCAAATGTGTATAGGGTGTATAGTCAGAAAGATGTGATGAAGTGTGAATGAACAATTGGGTGATATATTGCTGTTTTATAGCCAACAGAATACAAGTGTCATTGGGGTGAGAGAAATGCGATAGACACAAAATGCACACAAACACACATTAACAATGGGGACACTGAATGTGAGGGCTGACCGATAATGTCTAATGATAAAATAAACAGGCTAAATTGTAAATTGTAATAAGATGTTATAGAGTTGGTAGGCTTAGTGTAAAATCACAAAGGTTGACAAAATTAAGGTTAACAGTGAGGTGAAATAAACTGGGTGGAGAAATGGATAATAAAGACATGATATCACAGAATGATAATAATGGTAATAATAATACGGAAAATTATGACCCTGGTGACCTTATAGTGGGCCAGGGCAGACAGAGAGAGTGTATAAGTTTTTTCTGTACACATAAGTCTGGTCTTTCTCTTTATTAATCTCTAAAGCCTCAGCTATGCCCAGGAGGCGTAATCGTGTGCCTTTGGGGAGATTTTTCGGTACTCGATACACAACTGTCAATGACTCTTCTACTTTGATGCTGTGTTCGCTATCCACTAGATGAGCCAGGATTGCACTATTTAATGGTTTGGTTGCTCTTTTCCCAAGCCAGACCGGGATAAGTTCACGGGTGAATACATGTACTGTTTATTATTTAGATTGTATGCGGCTGAGGGAAACCCAAAGGAAACAACATGGATTCATCTTATCGTTAGTTATTATAAGGAAGGAAAAGTCCAAGCTTTTAAAAAGAAATTGAATTATGGATTATTCACACTGAATCGAATGTTCCGATTATGAAATATGTGAAGGTTAAGAATTAATTTGTTAGAATGTTTGATTTTCGTCATGAATCGAAATGTGAATTCTATCGATATCCTCCTCATGCCGTCTCCACCAAGCCCCTGAAACCTGATTTATGCCTTCAGAAAGAAGCTGTTATCAGTCTTTCCTTGTCCTGGTGACTGGATATTTTCACTTCTCTTTCATCTGATTAAGTATTGTCGAAATTTTTCACTGTGAATGATCACTGTTCTTCGAAATAGTGTTTAATATATATAATATGTATATATATATAATCACTGTATGCATAAAAATGAACTCTGAGCAAGTATGTTAAAATAGATTTTGTAGATATACTTAATAATGACTTTGAGTTGTAAGCAGGTGAGTTGATGAGAAGTCAAAGAAATAAACAATCATGGTACCGTTTTATTCTGCAAAAACTGTTTTTCTTGCTTTATTCAAATTCATTAAGGAGAATAAATATGTGAGATGTACTTTTGTTAACATGCACAGAAACTGCTTTAGCCTTAATTAGTTATGGCGTTAGAAAAAAACGTTGTTTATGTTCAGAAGGCTGAAGGCAGGGTATCCAGTGCTCTTGTGAAACGAAATAGACTCGGAAGTAGATATGCTTTTGTTAGTCTACACTTATTCTACCTGTGAAACTTTGAGAAATTTTGCAGTTGACAAAAATTGAATTTCCCCATTTTATTTATCTTAAACTACATACATGTTATGGTTTGAAAATGAGAGAAATTTGTGTGGAGATACACTCAACAGCAGTTGGCACAGGAAACATGATCCCAGGTTTGACACAAATGTCAATCTTTCAATACTGTACTTTTCGCTCAAATCAGGTGTGACTAAGAGCATTTTCACAAGGCTGCAGACTTTCATTTACATTTGTCTTCTTTCGATACTGAAGATCAGATACCTGGCTGGTTAAAATGAACAAAGCGACAAGGAACTGTACTATGCAGCCAACCTACCAATATCCAACCGAGTAACATAAATGAGGAATGAAACACACAGGCTGATTGACATCACTAATTAGCAATCCGAGTGTAATCTGACGGGTTGAACGTTTGAGTGGCAAATAGAGCAGATTGTATGTAGCGATAAAATGAAAGGTTGTAGTCAAATATGGAGTCAGCTGAAATGTTTCCTCCTTTTTGTCACATTCACTCCGGTTACGAATTGGTGTAGTAATAATCATTCATTAACCATTCAGTATTCCAGGTGTATTAAGTAAACTTATTGCATAGATGCTCGACCACATATACTACTTACATATTGGCATGAAGAGTTGGACACTGCTGATTTCAACCGGTGTGAATTTCCGGGCAGGTCAAAGTGTCTGTTTTGGTCGTTTTTGCTGAGCTCATGGGAAGTGTATGCGATGTGACCCAGCTCAGTTAGAAGAGGTAGTCAAAACCACATTTATTCTGACTAGCTAATCGGTGAATTGATAATACGCAAAGCTAGGATAATCACTCGTGATCAGCAAAAAGACATTAAATGTTTTAATGGAATAAAATTCAGGAATTTTTGAGGATTGTTGACACTTAGGTAGAGGTAATGGCGTAGCACATCTGGTGATGACAAGTTCCGATTAGTTGTGATCAGCGTCATCTGTTCATCATCTGAAAAGATTCGAATTGGTTGATCTGGCGCCCAGTATCTGTAGGATGTATAGAGCCATGGAACTGTCAAGAGTCGAGGAACGTTTTATCTCAGCTAACAGTATTTCTGCTGTGAGAAAGTAATCTGGAATTCAGCGTTCACTGTTATGTCATTTATTTCAATAAACACCTATGTATTTACACATTCGTTCAAGGTATGAACATAGTTCTTGTGTGGATACTTAATTAGATAATCTGATAAGAATCAAGCTTGGAAAATTCAAGGCCACTATGGATAATTACAGAAATTTAACTTGTGGGAATACTATGTACACATGATGTGAAAAAGCACACGTCGGTGTACTTAAACATTATGTCTGCAGGGTGTTTTAATATGTCTTTCAGTTACGCACATGTATAAATAATATTCCCATTATGTAAGCGGAAATGATCAAGCTTTTTCTACAAGATTTAATTACCAATTTGAAAGAACACGTTTAACTTCTGTCATTCGTTTATCTCGCATAACGGTAAAGTCATATGACTGCGCGACGTTTCTGGAGTGCATTTAAAAGGTGTGCGTATCTATGCATAATTTCTGTATGAATAAAAGTACTTGATTTGATAGTTAGTAGTATTGTTAGTATATGGTGTCATTATTCTACCTTAATGAATGACTTGTATATCGTCTCCATTTTCCGTACGTTATTCTGTTGCAAAATAATGAATTGGCTGTTCACTTAACGTATTTCTAAATCAAGTGACATTCATTACCCATATATTTTAAAATTCCGGTTAAACGCAGCTGAATGTAACCCGTATTGAGAGCTACTAATAATGAGAAGTTTGAATCATTTGAAGGAAAATAACCCCTCAAATAAAGTGAAATGTGAAGGGTACAACTGGTCTGGCGTGAGGACAAATACTCGCCACCGATGCTATGTCGTGAATTGGGAGAAGTTGAAATTCATAGAGTGAACAATGGATCTGGTTCCAGTGACTGACTTAATGTTCTACAAGCTCACCTCGTATTCAGAAGGCCCTGGATTCGAACCCGGGTGAGTGCGTACTGACGAAGAATGCCGAACTAGGCTGACGACAGCGCTATCCAGTACAACCTGCAGGTTTTCCAATGGTTCTCTAACCGATGTCAGCTCATTATAATACATCCTATGACGTAATGTGAAGAAACTGAAAATAGTACATACAAACGTCTAGCAAATGGCTTCAGAATGTATGTAGAGTGATGACCAGGGTTTTAGTGTGCAGAATAAAATCTAAGTTTTGAAATTTATATGAGTCAGCAAATAAAAAAGAGCATGTGTGACTAACATCAATTCCTACAGAGTAACTTGTGCACGATATGGCATAAATGCTATCACTTAGGACAATGTGAATAATTTGGCAAGGAAAATGTTATGCTATGAGATGGTTGAAGGCAATCGGCAGGAAGCCTTGGACCTAGGTTTCGTGCTAGTTGGCACTCGTCAGCAAGGCGTATCTGCAACCTTGAAGGAACTCATGTCCCTTCTGAGATTCGAACCCGCGTCACCCAGTGCTGCAGTCAGAGACGTTACCACTGAGCTATTCGGGCTCGCGATTGACCTCATATCATCACAAACAATGTACATCGTGATGGCAAGTTACCTAGAATGGTGGTCACATTACAACCTGACTGATAGAATTCAGTCTGCACCAAAGAGAGGACTAGACGCATCACACTAGTTACTAGTGTCAAATCAGAATAAAATGTTATGCTCAACAATTTCTTTTCTTTTTACAACTACTATAAAGTAAGCAAGACTAACGTGGAGTAACGCTGCCCTTCACATGACAGAAGATTGTTTACTAGTCGAGAGTTAGTCATCATCAACCGGTGAGCATGATATCCATTTAGACATTTATCTGTATGATCAATTTAATTGGAAATATGAAGTGTTTACATCGTTTTTTAAAAAACATTTATTAGTATCAGCGTGATATCCAGCATTTTCGAGTGTTTTTGAGTCGCAAACATGAACAGTAATTAAGTTAAGTAAGGAGACAGATTTTGTTTACAGTTAAATCACAAAAATAATTTCTAAAAAACACTTCAGTTTAAAAAAGATACTTTTGTAAAAACATTTCACAAGATATTTAAAACTTAATACAGAGGGAAAAGTAGATGAATATTTGACAGAAAAATAATGGACACCTTTTAATTTTTAGTTAGAAACTTGATAACGAGCTAAAATCAGTAAGAGGATCACTGGAAAACCAGGGATTACTGTTTATCGGTTTCTCCGCAGTTTGAGACTGGAAAAATACTTTGATGTTCACTGGCGACTAAGTATTTACATGAAGTTACCTAGAATTCTACTGAGAAATTGTGAC
This sequence comes from Trichobilharzia szidati, assembly GCA_944472155.2. Lineage (NCBI taxonomy): Eukaryota > Metazoa > Platyhelminthes > Trematoda > Strigeidida > Schistosomatidae > Trichobilharzia > Trichobilharzia szidati. Next base: position 64,277,113 of record OX235277.1, on the reverse strand, counting down.
TAACTGGTTCCGCCAACTCAGTGTGTCAGCAGTGCTTAGGAACCACAATATATGACAAAATAGTCACCTAGTACTCTCTAGTTCTCAAATGTCTCTTTAATTTATGTCATCAATTGATTGAACCTGCACTGAACAGTAGTGAATGCTATCTAAGGTGGGGTATTTTTAACAGCCACTCTTAACGTCGTATTTATTCCCCTTATTGTGCAATAATTTTTGTTTATTGGATCTATCACACAGTGAAACGGTAATATTCACCGGATGAAGATGCTACCTCTATTCATTCTCCCTAATCCTATCGGCTACAACTATGCAACTTTGAAACTTGACTATCATGCCTTTTCTTTCTCAGTCATCTTGAAGGTGGTAAACTTTACCAGATGACCAAGATAAGTCTTGAGTCACCCTTGCTGCGCATGTGCTTCCTTGTTTTGGTAAATAAAACTTCAGTTATCAAAATCTTCACCAAAGCAGTAAGCTTTCATAACCAGTAATTACTCCGATAAATGAATCGAGAAGAGCGTGGGCAATCGTAAGGATAAATAAAAAAACATATAGCGAAATTTAACAACACAAACAATGGGGAATATAAAACATCAGTACTCCTGTTGAAGACTTATTCAAAATTCTTAACAAGGCAGGAATAAAAGTGCCATTCACATTCACATACTCAACAGAAACCAATTATGTCAGTTGAAGGGTGTATTTAGCCTATTAGTCAAAGTAGTTAGGATTCTCTGACAATGCGATGACTGTTTAGTCAGAGTTGCAACTTTGAATCGATCAGACGAATACCTGTTGAAATCTAGATTCCTTGACCCATGAAAGATAAGAAATCGAGTAAACAGCTGAGATGCAGCACTTAATATGCTTACACGCAACCATAACAAAGAATGAGACACAGTGTCAGGATTAAAATGCAATGTGACTTGGTTGAAGGAGAGATTGGTGGCTGAAGCTGTCTTAGTTCAGTAAGCTTAGACCACATGCATTGGGAGTGACTCAGAAACTATTTTGACGACAAAAATTATTCGATTGCGGTCTGAACACCTCAAAATCCAATCTCTGCATTCTACTGCATAGCTGATAAAACTCCGCAACTTTGACTTTTGTGGCTATTAGTTACCCGTCGCCGTGAGGGTGGAAAACCTTACCAGATGTCCAGGGTGGGTGTTGAGTCATTCTTGCAGTATTTGGGTTGCACTGACTTCATTAATAAAGCCTAAATTATAAACCTCCCTTTCACATGTCTGTGGCAAGAATTAAGATATATGCGAGTAAAGCTGAGACACCCAATTGTCACTACGATAAAGCTGTCTTCATCCAGTCAGCTGTGAACACGTGCAATAGAAAGGACGGCCAAATTAATTCGGTTATGGTTTGCATGGCAGAAACTGACCTTTATGTTCTGCTGTGTAGCTGATAAAACTGCGCTGAGAGATGTGCTATCACGAAACGTTCCTAATGCAGAGGAAATACCACCAGTCTTCAATATTTTACCTGTTCTATTAAACGATAATAAAACATCAAAAAAACTCAAATGTACCTCAACAGTGTCGTCAGACAGTTTTTCGGATAATGTGGGCTTCTAAATACAAAATGAAGACTTAAGATAAAGATGGTGAACCAAAATCCGAACATGAAAGGCAACTTCGAATCAACGAGAATATCCCCAACGAATTTAGATTGAAAATCTTAGTCCACAAGAATAACACACCAAGTCTTGCCTAAGACAGTCCCGAGTCAGAATGACCACCATACACTCAAACCAACTTATATCATCAAACTCCACATTGCCAGTGTACACAGAATTACAAAGAGAAGTATTACAATTAAAGACAAACCATGGAATAAGACAAATAATAAAATTCAAATAAACATGTAATAGGCAATCCTCAAAGTAATGATAAATGGTCAAAGGGAAATACTTATTATCATCATCAAGTTAGCTGAAACGTCTAGATTAGTATAAGTATGATAAAATGATAGTCGAGAAGGTGTATTCCTGACAATCTGTCCTTTACACATATCCCGAACATACGGTAAGATCCCTATCTACACGACAAAGTCAAAATAAAGTCGAACCCATATAAAACAAGATTCAAAGTTGTGTGGCTTAAAATGATACGACCAGTAACAAAAATAATGGTGTTTGAATCGCCATGTAGCCAATAAAACTATTTTATTCAAGTATTGGTGTTTAGGGATTTGGTTGATTGGTCATAGGTTCTAGTGAGAAGTTGTGACCAGTAGGGTGCAGTAGGTCGGGTGTGAGGACAGATGCTCGACTAAGACAATGGCTAGCGATAGCGCTATATCGGGAATTGGTAGAAGTTAGAATTCACTGGCTATTGGATCTGGTCCCAGTGACTTAATGGTCTACGATATCGCTAGCCTTGTAATCAGAACGTCCTGGGTTCGAACCCCGAGAGTGCGTACTGATTAAGAGTCCCAAACTAGGATGAAACAGGTTTCCCAATGGTTGTTTAACCTATGTCAGCTAATGATGAAATCCTGTGACCAAAACTATTTTAGTCAATCATATATACAATAAGTAAACAAATACGGAATTGCATACTGTCAAATTCACCCTGTTTGAGACACAGAATAATATTTTTCCTTCACTATGTTCAACTTGATTTCTTCATCTCCTTAGGTTAATTGAAATAAGAAATTCATTCTGATACGTGTCATCTTTACTGCTGATAAGGTTTACTTCTAGTAGAATTACTTAGTGAAAACGTGTTTCTCTCTTGTTTTTCCTTATTTGAACATGGAATAAAAGTCTTTGAATGTTAAATCAAACAACAGGGAAGAGGTTTGTAAATCCCTCTATGGTAGCTCATTTATCACAACATAAGACACTACTAAATCATTATAAGTTTGTCAGTGGTTCAGTCGTACACTACTAGCCATTGAATGGTTGAATTCTGGCAAATGACAATCCATAGATTTGCAGTAATTCATGTTATTAAACTCCACACAGCAAAAACAGTCAATCACTTATCTTATTTACTCCAAGGGTGACATGCGTTGACAAATGCAACACAAACATTTTGTATTTGTTCTGACATTTCGTCATAAACCAGTCCATTGGGACTAATACAACATTCCAAACATGTGTAGTGATCACTGCTCTCAGCCATCTAGGTATACTGCTCAGCCAATTAGCATATACATATTTGTCTTTCGAATAACGTACATGTAAACACTACCTAGTTTAGCAAACAGTACTATACCCGGAAAAGACGAAAATTCTGTCATTACGCTGAAAAATTCACTCTCGCTGAAACCACGAGTCTTTAGGCTCAATGTTCAACTCAGAATACAAGAAGCAGAAATGAATTTAATAAAATCAAAGGAGTAGAAGGAATGAATTTCATGTACTTCAACCAATGTAAATGTGTTTGTGCATAGTATCTTAAATTCAGCATGAAGATTAAGGGGAAACCGTATTGAATGTCTGAATGTAGTACATTTTGTGTGACATTTAAAATAAATATCCACAGCCCTTCTTCACCAGATAAATCATACTTCTCATTACCCTTCTGATGTGGACGTCTGCTGAAATGATACCAAATATTTCCGAGTTTTATTAGTCATAAATCATGTTTCTTCTAGATGAACATAAATCACATAAAAAGGTAGATAACTCGTGTTTCGCTAGTATAAAGGGAATTAAACTACCCGCTTAGTTTTTCTCTTGTAATTCCAATTTTTGTATAACACAAAGTTTTTTCTCAAAGTCTTCCATTTTTGTGATAAAGAAAATGGCTCCAGTGAAATATGATGGTACAGTGAATAAAAGAAGGAATTTAATTACCACTGGTAATAAAACAGGTGCAATTATTTCCACCATCTTATTTGAATATCTGACTCTTCGATAATTAAATCGACAGTCATTTTTCTGAAGGACTATTTGAAAAAAGTAGCAGGTAGCCGTACATAAATGCCATATTCTAACCATACACTGTTATTCATTTGATATCTATTATCTATCTATGCATGAATGAGCCTGCTGCTGGTTATTTTAACTCAGTAGTGAATATTATGTTTGGGCTAAAACAGACGACGTTACGATTACTGTTCACTATCCAAATTGTCTCCTGTAATCTATCCTGAGCCACTTGTGAAAGCTGTCCGTAAAGCAGGTGGGGTATAACTGAACCAGCTCATTAATGCTGATGTGGATAGACACGTGAAACTAAGCAAGAAATAGGTGAAGATCATCTTTTCGGAATGTGGGTATGCTCTTTATGCACAACAGCATTTCATGAGAGAGGAATAGAAGCAATTATCAAATACTTTGTTTCCAGACCACTAATTATGAAGTCTCCTATTTAGCATGTACTATATGTGATAATATTCGTAGGTTCATGAAACTTCCAACTAAATGCAAAGCAGTAAATATACGGCTCCTTTTATTCTTCTTACCCTTGATTTATAATCATTATCTCTTTCCACGTGCAATTTGAATCTTATATTTATATTTCTACTGGTATTATTATAAATCCAGACGTTTTGTTAATTAATATGTAGTGTGAAGGAAAATTTAGATGCAAAATTGCACACATGCTGAGAATTCCAAACTGTATCAAAATTACTGTCTGGACCAAAAGCAGTATTACTATTATTATAAATCATATTACACACAACAAGTGAACCTTGATATCTACCTCCTTATGAATTAACTCCACTTTGGTTTCGGTTTTCCTGAAAGTAAGTTATTTTTTCAATTTAGGAAATTTGAAGCTCAGATTGATGTTTGTATTACGACTGTGCTATTTGAACTGAGTGATTTAGAAGTAAGGTTTTTATTTGCCCCTTTCTGAATGACATTTTTATTGCCTGCTTATCTGAAATTTGATTTTGTTTAACGCATTGGTTGATAACTGAAGCTAGTAAAACAGTCTAAGTGGCGGCTGTCAAACTACTGGTGTGGCACTTTGGCGGACTAATTCCAAAAAATCGTGATTCTGTGTAACAATAAGTCAACCAATCCAAGGCCAAAGACCGTGGAATTCCACGAATGGTTATCTTTAGTCAATACTGATAGCTGATTGGAAACGATAAACAACAAGAGACTCTGGAAGCCGGTAAGCCAGTCAAGAACCTACTTCTCAACAAATATGCAGAATGAAACAAAGATGGAGTGGACTTAGGCAGAATAGACATCCAAGTGAAGTCACATGCCAAGGCTTTTATTGAAACACGAGGCATTTGGAGGGTTTGACTTTCAAGTGTGAAAAGACTACAGTCGCTTAAGGGGGAAACAAAACTAGGTAGATGGCAATGGAGTTGTTTGAGTGTGATTTCAGAGAGCCGAATGGATTGGAGGTATGCTAAAGAAACATTATCTTCCACTTGGAACACAGAGAATACAAAAAATGAATAATCACGCTATTTAATAGAAAATAATCCACCCAACAATCCCGACCACCATTATTTAAATATCAAACTTCTCACGGACAACGTATTACTTTGTGATTGAATTTCTAAATCTGAAGTTAATCTTCTTCGTCGGTTACATCTTCCTGAGTTAACAAACACTTGAAAATGAAATCACACGTTCTACTCACATACAGTATAGCATCGGTTACAAACTCCCTTATAGAAATCAAAACTTAGCTACCAAGGATTCAGTTAACACACTAAGATTCTACCACCATTCACCTTTGTTATTTCATAGGTTCTTATTCCGTAGTCTTTTATATCCTCAACGTTTCAAATGGAACACAGGTCTTCTGGATTGACCTTCGAATCTCCAGTAGCAACACCATTTATTCCCTACGGGTCGGGGTTGCTAGCCTCACGTTCATCCTTCTTAAACAGCCAAGCTAGATCATGGAGGGCGTCGACCGATGATCGAATACAAGACCACGTGTTGAGTTGGCGAGTATTCCACTACAGGTGCACTGACGCACCTTATTCTGTAGTGAGAGAAATGTATGGTCGAATGCACCTGACCGCTCAGCACATTATCCTTCCGTCAAACAGTGTGGTATAATAATATCATACTTCAAAACTTAATCCAAAAGTGGAATAAGGCATAGACGAATATCTCTGTATACTTCTGATTAGCTGATATAAATAGACAACATTCACAATAAATAGTATTGCTTGCTACACCAGAATGAGACTTCACTCGTCCGAGGCCACGTTTGTCAGTGGTGTGAATTACCCCAATTTGATTTATTGGCTGTTCGTCTTATACGTCACTTCGATCTGATTGCCTGTCAAGTACTGCTGGTCTATGCGAGTGGTATCCAATCACTCATCCCAATCGATCAGTAGTACACAGCACCAGTCGTCTATGCTTCCTTTCTTGGTCTGACCTGAATAATTACCCTTTTGTTCAAGGAACTATGGTGAAGTTCAACCTCAGAGTGTTTGAACTTTAGGCGATAATTTTGATTTCAATGGATCCTTATTTCATTGGATTAGCTGGCCAGAATTCTCTTGTTGCAGGTTGGTTCAGCTCATTGAGCTGGTCATAACGGGAACACCTAACAAGTGAAACGATCATGCGGTGTTTAGAACTTGAAATAATTATAAACAAGTTCAGCGATTTTTTGACTTTTTTTGACAATTGTATTCATTCCTTGACAGAGCTGTATATAATCTCTCTGAGAATATACAGCAATACATTGAAGGCCCAACGAAAGAATGGAGCTAATTTATTAATTTTTTATATGCTATCAATGAACAATACTTTTTCTGAATGTCAGTCATCCTAACATTAAATAATAGCTGTAAAATGAACTAGGCCATTTTGTTAGCATGCTGCGTATGAATGAGCTAGTATCCGAAATTTAAAATGGAAAATAAAGTAATCATATATTGTCAACCTGTACATACTGTGGGTCTGCAAAACGAGGTGACATGAAAGACACACACTTAAATGTGTTCCTCTCAGCATGAATTTCTCCAGTTTTTGGATATGTTCCCGCACATAAAGAATAAAAAGGTAATAGTAAGGCTTGCAGTGAAAACAATGCAGAATACTTATGGGAAAATAGTTTTCATAGCTTATCCATTTATCCGCATTACCATTTCTTACTGTGCGGTGGTCAAAGGAAATTTGATTTAAGTGACATGTATTGCTTTGAAGCATAGTTGAGTTTCCCTTTACACATAACCGGAAGATAATTCACTTAACAGTATTATGTCTTTGGTGGGGACATAAACCGCATAATTGGCAGTAATCCCAGTATTTCCTTGATATTCAATAGGCTGAGTCGCATTTATATGAACATATCCAGCTAATATACAGGGTTACTCGTAATTAGTACATAACGCTTTACATATTTAAGAAAAAGGAACATCGAAAATGCTGAAATTGCAATTGCTTCTTTCTTCACATCTATTAATCACTGAAGTCTGGAACTTTGGAGCCAGTCGTACACTGTTAAGTCGATGTGTATTCCAGCTAAAAAGAAAAATTGAAGATTTTCCCACTGCACAGGTATTTCTGGTTTCATTTGTTGGATTTGAAGTGAAGACAGGAGTAAGACGAGACTTTCAAATATCATCGATAATATTCCTGACTGTGGTGGATCATGCAGCTGGAACCATACTGTATTCAGAGGTCGTTTTGTGTTCCTTCTCCAAGGAAATTACTATAATATAATATTTGTTTTAATTTTGTAGATTTACGTTATCTGTCACATCCATTTCAAAAACATGAAACCTGATATCACATTACGGAGATCAAGCACTTAAGAAACAAGCTCTCTCATGAAGAAACGCTTTAAAAACATACCTAAAAACATTCCTCTCTGAAATGAACAGTTCAACAAGTGTTATTGGTTTTCCAATGACACAGTGACGGTGGTGTTGTCAGAAAATGCATAAAATACATAATGAACCAAATGTTCATATCTTTTTTCCTCGAAGGCACGAATTCTGCCATTAGTTGTCTGGTGAGGCAATTAGCGTCGGCCAAGAATACATTTTAAAGGTAATTTTCTTGGAAATTTTAGAAGATGGAAATCCATTTACCATTTTTTTCTTGTGTGAGTCATTTTTGATGCCACTCTTTTCTTTAAGTATCTTCTGGTTCAGTAAAGAAGGCAAGAATTAAAAATCCCTCTCTCCATGTATAATGACAATATTTTTTATTTCTTTTTTTCATTCTCACTTAACTAAGTAGAAACATTTCGAAAGTTTCCACGATGAGAAAAAATTAATTGCTCATCTACATGATCACATTTTCAAGCGGAAACATTTTTAGGACAATAGAGATTTTGAGTCAGCTGACTACGTGGTCTCCCATAGTCTGTCGTATTCTTCTCACATCATCTTCTGCATATCACCTTTAAATATCCCGCTCATCGTTTCCCAAATCGGTTTCCATTTGAGAGTTTCTTGTGACCAATTCTTTCTGACCGGCTATTTCATCTCAAATATGGAGAAAGGAAAAGCTCGAATTTTAAAAATTCTGCTTAAAATACTTTCTTCGATACGGCTGCCAACTTTCTGACCCTTATAGAAGAGCTGAAAAGCTTGAAATTGGTGTGGAAAATTCAAATTTTGTTCTTTATGCTGTGGAGTGCAGAAAGTTCTCAAACTGTTTTCAGTTTATTGGAGGTGTGTTTGACTTTTCGACTCTGATTTTGATATCACTGTCTATTCCGCCTGTAGTTGAAACCACGCTTCGAGATATTTATGAAGGAAGTGATCTGGTGATTGGTGTTTTCGCTTTTCGATGAATCATTTTTACCTTCTCCGTCTTTACTTTGCATACTTGAATTGCTGTATTCCCTGGCTGCTTCTTCCTACAGTTTGTTGGTTATCGCCTTTATGTCTTGAAGTAGGTATGTTACTGCACACAAAAATTGGTTGCAAGATCCAGATCTTCTATGGTCTCCTCATCGGTTCGGTTTATTTCCGCATACTCCTTCTCCGCAGACTTACTGGACTATACTTTTAGACCACTATGCCCTTCAGTGATACTCGTGATTATGAAATTAGATAGTTTCTCAAAGAGAAGAACTTGTATCTGGAACGATTCTGCATCGCAATTAGGGACAACGGTTAAATATTTTTATCGGAGGCGGGTCCTGTGGAACTGAAGCACACACAGGAAAACTGATTCACGGAATTTAAAAGTGATGCCATGGAATAAAAATTCGACTATCTACACTACTTCTAAACCGCCCATTTTTTTCCACAGTCACATAAAATTACTGATTAGAATGCATCACTTCATCCATGATATTTGTATTTACTATAATTAGTATGGTTTATCTTAGCGACAATAACTATTTAAGTGTTTATTTGAACAGGAATTTTCAAAAGTCAACTTATGTCATGAGATAAGTATATACATAAATTATGATTAAACTCCAGTGACATGTTGAAATTTATCAAACCGTGGAAATATATTTTAATTTTGTTTCCTGTTAATCTTATTTATTACAACGTAAAGTATTTAAATCAGCCCACAATTGCCCAAAATTTCACTGTGTAAGCTAAAAATAGTCTTCGTTAACAAGCGTTTTAAATAGGTTTTTCGAATTCATGAAAATAACTAGCGGAAGTGATTCTTCGGATATCCAACAAGTGCAAACTCAGCAATGACCTTAGAACGGCGATTCACAGTAATGTAGCTGAACCAGACAATTAACACTGAATTTTATATCAAAAGTGCTAACTGAAGTGCTAATTATATATCAAATAGGATATATGATCACTTTAATGCTAGGTCAAAGAATGACAACGGTCAAGTTTAGGCAACGGACAGGGTAGGGTTAGGTCAGTCTAATTTGAGCGATATTCGGGTTGTTTATAGATTGATGAGGGTCATTTTCATGAGAGAATAGGTTAAGGGTTAAGTAGGAAACCAGATTTTCTTTTCAGCGCAACTGATGGTTCCAGCGTCATTAGTGTGCTCGCGACTAGAGTATGCCGAAATCTGGTAATGTCTCGTACATTCAACTTCAATTCAACTTATATATACTAAGGTAAGATCATATATGTTCAAACCAAGTTCACTTTTAACAGTATGAAAAGATTTAGTCATTGGGTATATGATATTCATTTTATTAAAGGTTTTTGTATTTCCCAATATCGTTTTGTTTTTCGTTCATTATAAAATACAAATTCTTTATTATTAAGGTAGGATAAGTGGTTCACTTTTTCCCGACCCTGTGAATCAGACACGCTATTCCTCTTACAGAGTTAATATTTGTGGTTTCTTAGGCTTAATTTGTTTTATTACTTTACGTTCCCAATGGAACATAGGGCTTCAAGCTAGATGTCTGAATTTTCAAAAGCATTGGTGTTTATTTTGACGGAATGGAGTTTCTAGTCTCATACGTAACCTACCTTCTTTACCTGTCTTAATACTGAGTTATAGAGTTAAGGGAGCGCGTCAGCCGAGGGTACAACCCAGAAACACATGCGCGGTTGGCGAGCATACTACCACTGTACTACTAACGCTTATTCTATCATAACTAATTTGTAAATGCATATATACATTCACATTTTGTTTTATCAGAGTGACTTTAACTCAGAACCTGATTGAAATTCCGTGTTTGTTCATTGAAATTCACAAACGTGTTATTCATTCACTTATTCCTTCTGTAGTATTTGCTTTATTGGCTCAACATTCTGTATAGGCTTCATTCACACCTGAGGTTATCCGCTTCTGAATCCAACCCCTCTCTGCTCACTCAAATCAACTCAATTCAGCTACTGCATGACACCGCAATACAGTCAGTATCTGATATTGTTTTAGTTATTCCATTTTAATTCTCTAATGTCTGATAATATGGTTGACTCAGAGTACATAATAATAATATCGCAGAAGAAGAATCCTTCACTCAGCCAACTCACTGTCTCTTTCTCTCTCTTGTGTTTTGAACACTGCGATATGCATAAATGGAAATTGACTGTCGCTTTTGTTGATTATTATTGATGGTGAGGATGGCATTGAAACTGAAATAAGATGAGCCACATGAACAGCGTTTTAGAGGATTCACTGTTAAACGAAAACTGCTAAGCTGAAGAAAATAAACACCACATTGTCTATTTATTTATGTATTGAAATTGTTGATTTACCGACGAGCATTTGAGAAAAACATAGCAGACAACTTTTCCTTGTATGGAACAAACTATTATTACTCTATAACTATGATTCTGTAAGGATTATTTCCACTGTATTCGCTGTTTTATTTGAAAGCGAAATTATCGCTGATTTTTCTTCTTTTTGAGTTCCTAAGATCCTTTGAGTTCCAAGGGTCTAGCTTGGAATATAATTTCTTCCTTCGATACATTTACTTATCTATTAATTCTCACTGAAAATGCCAATATCTTATCCAACGTGTTCTATCCACAATAGAATTCTGTTGAGTTTATTGGATTTTTTATCGTTATCTTTGATCGACACTTTCATTGACTGACAATGAAATGAGAAATTCAAGATTGATTGTGTTTGAGATGATTAATAATCCCCTCGATAAATAAGTGGTTAACAAAAGACTGTACAAATATCTTTACGACTATGAAACCAAGACGTGTGCCACTTCACAATACATGGAGACTGAAATAACTCTAACTAAAACAAGCTGAACTTGGCAATGACAAATCATGTGCGTATCAAATTTCAAGTATATGCATCATCATCGGACAAAGAATGGAATGACAGTCCACTGTCTACCATAACTCAACTTCATCGGTTTTGAAAATCCCTTCTTCAGCGCTGATCGCTAAGTAATTTGGAAGCCATTTTGACACTATGTAGTGCTCCAAATCTCCTTCAACAGTTACTTGACGATGATACATCTCAAGTGATTCACAAAAGCAAAGCTCAGAGAAATGTTTGAAGTAAAGACAAGAGTGAGACAAGGCCGCTCACCATCACTTATGATATTCCTGATTGTGGTAGACTGAACTGTGTGGCACCCTTTTGGAAGTGAGCACATAGGAATACGTTGGATAAATAAGAAGATGGGAATATTTGAACTTCATGTATTACTTATAAAATTCCACACAAAGACGTCATGATTGACAGGTAAAAACCGTCAGGCACGCAGAACATGCAGTAGGATCTTCTAAATGGCTAAGAGACTTGACTCCTGAGTCACAAAAAGCGTGTTGAACAGACTTCAAATTTTATTAACAGCCTATTGCTTCACTCTACACTAAAGATGGCTTGAAGGCATAAATAGCAAGGACCAAAACTCAAAGCCCAACATGTATGGTGAAGAAAGTGGAGATGGACTGAAAACACACGCTGAGGAAACACTTGAGTAGAATGGCCAGCCAGGCTCAAATAAAAAACGGTGAGTTGAACATCTAGGAATGCCATGATAGGGATTGGGTGAGCAGAAGAGGAAAACTTGTGGAAAGTCATGAAGCCAGCTGAAGATTACTCCAGAGAATAGGATGAAATTGAGATGTGCCATCGATGTCGTATGTTGACGCGAAACCTCAGGGAATAATAATAATCCGTAAAACCATAATAAACATGAGCACTGTTGGATTGTTCAATTCCCTTTTAATTTCTGTATTGATTTTATAACAGAAGGATATATCCAATTATGTCTTCATGAAAAATAAGTCTACAATATTGTCACTTATTTGAATAATTCAGCCAACTTTATTGCATCTAGCTACTTCCTCAGAACTCCATATCATTGTTTGAATACTTGCACATCTGCTTTTGAATTTGAAGTTTCTTTCTCGCTAATCCCCTAATTTAGAGCTTCTTATGCTGCTGTGGGATTTTTTTGACGAAAACTTATCATTAAGAGATTGTGATTATGTCTGTTTGAAGTCAAGAATACGCCGTGGAGTGGCTGCTTGACTTTGGATCGCTTCCAGGAAACGTGTTTGTTCAGTTTGATTCACACAGCCCGAGTTTCGTTCCCACCTTGTAAGGAATATCCTTCTTAATATTCAGTCAATTTATAATTATGTCCAAGTGTATCTATCGGCAGAACTTCAAGACTCTGATGTCTACTGGACAGTACTGTCGACATTGTCTTGTATTTTTGCATAATTTATTGTGCCTGAATTGTGTAAGAGATTCTACATATCAATAGGGTTTTATATTTATTCTATAATATAACTTACTACTACGTGTGACTACCTAATTTTGTCGAGCTATGCAGAAGAACTCGCTGATTGGCTCCTTGTATTCAGCTTGAAATACTTGGGTATTGGTCGTTAAAATGACGTATTTTAAGTATTTATCGAACTTAAGCCTTTTGCTGTGTCAGTTAATTTGCAAAGTTATAGTGTAAAGTGATCCAGTGAACTTTAGAGGTTGCAATTCCATCAATCGTTTAAAAGAACTATATTCTCTTCTGATAAGTGAGTTGAAATGAGACGGCCCTCGTATCTTTAGTCTAGGTTGAGATAGTTGCAATCTATTTATCGAAACTGAAACTGACATTCTGAGAATTACTTTCCATGCTTGTTGACATTAGTAAACGTTATCTCACGCATATCTCTTGATTGGACTTAACCCACGTCACTCGGTGATTAATGACATGTCAGTGATATTTATAGCAACTATGATATTTATCTTCTTGTGATATGTGATCTATCACTATGCAGTCAACGTCCATATAATAACAGATTAGAAAATGCTCTTTAAGAGCTTACTTAAGTGAAACTTTCATAAAAAGAAATTTTAGCTGATTAGCAGATCTTTCTGACGAAGAACGTTTCATCCTTTGAGTATCTTCAATGCCAATCTGCAAGGAGCTCTATTATGGAGCTCTAGATGTGGTTTTCATGACTGTTGGCTGTTTTCAGTAAGGCATATTCTCAAAATTAAACGCCAATCATAACCTCTCTAGGAGTGGGAACTTCATTACCCAGAGCTGAATTCGAAGGCGTTACTATTGGGCTGTTCGTACTCATATATCACCGAAACATGCATGCATCAAATTGATACAGCACATTCAAAGAGAACATTTCATCTTCTCCATACATCAGTTAAAATTTATTCAAAGCCACTGAGCAACTGACAACTGTTTTGTCCCACTTCTGTATTCTCTAGTATTGCTCACTCATGATCTAATCAGAGATCAAACCCTGAAGCTTCCTATAAGAAGGCCATGCTGGTTTCCTTTGCATTCCTCCAAATACCCTAATCTTATTACTTGATGAATGTTAGCTTAATCAATGATCTTTCCACAATTAAATTACGCAGTTTACAGTAATAAAAAGCGTAGCATATTGTTTTTGTCCACTAACAGGGATTGTTTTGTAAATACGAAGAGTTTTTATTTCACAAAATTAAATGTGAGCTGATATCAATTATTGAAATAGAAATAAGCATAATTAAAGAATTAAAACAAATTCTATGCTATTTTACAGTTTTTGTGTGTATTCAATATAGGTACATGAGATATCACTACACTTTGTGATTACTGCATCTATTCATAGACAGGTAACATTTACAACATAGTGCAATATCTGTGTTGAAAATTATATCTGAATTTTGGCTAAATGAAATTAGAATTTATGCCTTTAGAAGTTAAGGGATGTACTGGCCTCTCCAGTATTCTCTTTTCATAGCGAAGTTTTCAAATGTTGCTTTGCAGGCATCTAATTAGTTTCAGGTTTGATGAAGAAGTGATATCAGTTCGTTAACCACTGGGGACTTTGGTATGCTGGATATTTGCTTCATGGTAGTCATGAACTCTCCACCAGTAGCAAGCATTCGTGTCCTCACAAAGGGGGAAACTGAGAACATCAAGGTTACTAACTGAGCATGTTGACGATGTAGACACTACAGTAGAATCTTCTCCTCCAGTTGCTATGACCTCGTACTAGACTTGGTAGTGCCCAGTGATCACGACCTCTCACTAAAACCAAAAGCACGCTATCCTATGGTCAATCATTGGTGAGCATTGGATTATCTTTCAAGTGTTCATTAACATCGATTTTATTGATTTCAAGCGAGACGATGAATTGACATCAATTGGTGAATTATTGAAAATCACTGAACACCTCACTGCCGTTCACTAGGACTTTGCGACTTCTCAGTAGTGCGTATCTGTGGCTCCTGTTTGGATTTCTGCCAAACCTTACATTTATGTGTAGTGAAAAAAAATTTCGATCCAGAACGAAACAGACGCTCAGTACTACTTGATTTCCGATGTTTGGCTTAAATTAATCACCTTGTAGCGCAACAATCAAATGAATATGCAACAAATAAAGCCGTCCTTCAGTTAGAATGTAATTTTGTCTTTTGAATCTTTTTCTTGAGTTGAATCTTTCACATTGATTCGCAAACTAATGGTCAGTAACCATACTATCCAGCTATTGTCTTTATCACGTTACTCCTTATCCACTGTATTCGAGCGTTTATTTTTCCTTTTGTTTAAGCTCCAACAGCGTTTTAGAGGATTCATTGTAAACCGAAACCTGCTAAATTGAAAACAATGAACACCACATTGTATATTTGTTTATGTGTTCAAATTGTTGATTTACCGACGAATATCTGAGAAAAACACAGCAAGCAGCTTTTCATTGTTTGGAAAAAAACGATTATTTTCTCGATAACTATGATTCTATTAGAATGGTTTCTATTGTATTCGCGTTTTTATTTGAACGTGAAATTATAGCTGATTTTTCTTCCTTTTGACTTCCTAAGATCCTCTGAGTTTCAAGAGTTTAGCTTGAAATACAATTTCGTCCCTCGGTACATTTACCTATCTTGTATTTCGCAATGAAAAAAACCAATATCTTATCCAACGTGTTCTATTCACAATTAAGTTCTGTTAAGTTTAGTGAAATTTGTATCATTGTCTGTGGTCGACACTTTCAATGACTGAAAATGAAATTATAAATTCAAGACTGATTGTGTTTCAGATGATTGATAATCCTCTCAATAAATAAGTGGTTAACAAAAGACTGTACAAATATCTTTATGACTGTGAAACCAAGAAGTTTGCCATCTCACATTAAATGGAGACTGAAACTGAGTTGGATACAGATGCACCGATCGCGACTATTCTTTAATGTAGCCAGAGGTATCATACAACACCTACTTGTTTGCTGAGCCTGCAATATTTAAATGAGAGCACGCAATGACATAAGCCAAAAAGTATACTTTACACAACGTACCACTTGAAAAGACTCAGGTATATGTCTAAATTATTGGCATTATTTTACATTGGCTAGATTTTGACTGTTTTATTTCCTCACCGGAAATTCACCACCAGTTGAAGTCAACCTGTTCCCACACCGTTAGGTTTCTGCACCCATTCTGATGGAGGGGTCTGTTGTTCACTGAATGGTAATGGAGCATTTGCGCCTCCTTCACATTACAAAGTAACCTTCGAAGTACTTGAGAACGAATCGCTGTTCGAGACAGAAGATTTTAACGTCACTTGTGGACAGAAAACTGCTAGTTTAGAATTCATAAGCATCGGAATAGGCGTAGCGCCAAATACGAGACTAAGAGTCCGAACATTGAGGAATCTTATCTTGAGTTAGATTACGAGCAGATGTTGATTAGTGGACTATAGAAATGCCGAAAGTAATGGAAGGTTGTATTTTCTGATCCCTGGTTGATTTCAGTGCATAGCTCAACTGGAAATTTATCAAATCACTGCATACTTTTGGTGATTGACATTAAGTGTAGCAATTCACTGCATTTCCTATAATGTATTTGCGCGGTCGTGATCATAAATAGCTGGATCAATGTAAATTCAGTGAAACTTTATTCCAGCAGCTAGACTGAAATCGCTTGAATTAGAAACATTCATCTGAATATAATTATGATGAAATCCTGCCCTCGTCCACGCCACCATCATTGAGAAACTAAAGTATGTTCTGGTTGCAAAACTCTGACTAAACAAACTGGACTTAGCAAAACTAAATCATGTGTGAATCAAATTTCAAATACATACGTCATAATAGGACAAAGAATGGAATGACAGTCCACTATTTACCCTAACTCAACTTCGTCGGCTTTGGAAATTCCTTTGATGGCGCTGACTGCTGAGTAATTTGGAATCCACTTTGACACTTTGTAGTGCTTCAAATCTTTATCAATGTCCTTCAAAAGCCACTTTGCGAAGATACATGTCAAGTGATCCACAAAAAACTCAGAGAAATGTCTGAAGTGAAGACAAGAGCGAGACAAGGATACTCACCATCACAGATGATATTCCTGATTGAGACACTTGCAGGAAACACGTTTATTCTGTTTGATTCACGCAGACAAAGTTTTAAACTCATCTTCTAGGGAATATCATTCTTAATTTAGTTTGTTGTAGCTAAATTGTGCCAGAGATTCTACACATCACTAGGTTTTTTATTATTTCTAAAGACTACGTGTGACTAGCCGAATTTCGACAAGCTATGAATAAGAATTACCCGATTGACCCCCAGTATTCAGCTCGACATACTTGCGTATTTGTCCTTATTATGACGTATTTTAAATGTTTATCAAACTTAAGTTTCTTGCTGTGTGAATGATTTTACAAAGTTACAATATAAAGTGATCCCATGAACTATAGAGGTTGCAATTCAATCAGACACTGAAATGAATTAAATTTGCGTCTGGTTACTGAAAGGACAGAAGATGACTGACTGTCTTATCTATAGCCTAGGTTGAGATACATGCACTACTTTTATAGAAAATATGACTGACATTCTGAGAATTGCTTTCCATGGATGTCGATATTAATAAGCGTTATCTTAAGCAAATCTCCTGGGTGGGCAAAACACGTCACTTGATGATTACTGACATGTCAGTGATGATTATAGCAACTATGATATTTATCTTCCTATGACATGTAAATTATCGCTATGCAGTCAACGTCCATATAATACTGCATTATAAAATACTCTTTGCAAGCTTATTTAAATGAAACATTCTCAAAAAGTAATTGTAGCTGATTAACATATCTTTCTAACGAAGAACGTTTCATTCTGTGAGTATCTTAAATGACAATCTGTATGGAGCTCAGGGTGTGGTTTTCGTGCTTGTGGGCTGTTTTCATTTAGGCATATTCTCAAACTTGAATGCAAATTACGTCCTTTCTAAAGTGGGGCCTTCATTACCCAGAGGTCAAGTCAAAGGCGTTACTATTGATACAGCACACCCAAAGAGAACATTTGATCTTCTCCATACATCGGTTAGAATTTATTCAAATCCATATGGCAACTGACAACTGTTTTGTCCCACTTCTGTACTCTCTAGTAATGCTCACGCAAGATCTAATCAGACAATGAATCCTGAAGCTTCAGATAACGAGGCTTAGCTGGTTTCCCTTTCATCCTGTTTTCAGACCGAAATTCAATGAATCGTGAATTTTAATTGTTTGTCAGTGTGCAATATAACACAAATGTCAACCACAATACCTTCAATGAGCATACACTCGGTCTTGGTATGGTTTCTAATTAATCTCAAACTGATGTTACTTCGTGACAAATCTAATCTGAAATAGACCTACATCCCCGAAAATAGTCAAACCGAATAATTTGATAAATTTTAAATTAATCAATAATCTTTTCTCAATTGAAATTACTCAGTTTTCAATGAGAAAGAGCGTAGCATGCTTTTATTGTCCAATAACACGGCTTGTTTTGTATACACGAAGAGGAGTTTTTAATTTCACAAAATCAAATGTGAGTCGATATAAAGTATTGAAACAGAAATAAGCATAATTAGGGGATTAAAAACAAATTCCATGTTATTTTATAGTTTTTATGTGTGCATTTAATAAACGTACATGAGATATCACTACACTTTGTGAATTCTGCATCTATTCATAGACAAGTGACATTTACATCATAATAAAATATCTGGGTTGATATTTTTGAAACTTAGCCAAATGAAAGTAGAAATTTGAACTTATGCATTCTAGTGATATACTGGCTTCTTTATTATTTTCTTTTCAAAGCCAAGTATTGAAATATTTGTTTGCAGGTATCTAAGTAGTTTCAAATTTGACCACAAACTAAGATTAGTTGGATAACCATTAGGCATTCAGGAATGCTGGATATTTGCTTCACGGTAGTCATGACCTCTCCACCAGGTGCAAGGTTACCGTGGTATCACTGGAGAAGGAACTGAGAACTACATGGTTACTAACTGGCCCTGTTGAACATGGAGACACTACAGTAGAATCCTTCTATGACCATGAGTTGATACTAGACTTGTTAGTGTTCACTGATCACGAAGTCTCACTATAACCCCAGGTACACTTTCCAAGTGTTTTTCTTGATTTCAAGCAAGACCACGAATTACAATCTGTTAGTGAATTACTGAAAACTAGTGAGCACGTCACTGCCGTTCATTCTGACTTTCCGACTACTAATCAAGGCAAATCTATGGCGCCTATTCAGATTTCCGCTAATCCGCAGTGACAAACGAATCTAAGCCAAGATGGAATAGATGCTCAGAACTCGTTGTTTTCCGGTAGTCGTCTTAATAAATACGTGACAAACGAGTCCATCCTGTTAACCTTTTTATTTTATGTTTTTGTTGAAACCCCAATCTTCTAAGTATAAGTCAAGTAAGTGTAAAATTTTGAGCACCCTTTATTAACCTTCGAGCTTCCTTTAAACTGATGCCTTGTCTCAACCGAAATTACATGAAAATTACTCTGCACATATAGTGAATTAGATTCTTCAGGTAGTATTACAGCTGGTAAAAAACCAACGAAATAAACGATTACTATTTTGATTCCATTGCATCCCGAGTGAAACTGGCGATTTCAACAGCACATCTCCACTTTATTTTGTTCACTGTGCTCTCCTTAGGTGTTCCCACGATTGTCCACAGTTTCTCCTATCCTCCTTGTTTGACAACTGGCATATCGCTCTTGGAGTAACTACTGTTGTATCCATCTGAAGATTCGGTGGTCTTGTCCAGTGTGTGTCCTAACCATCTCCATCCCCTTCTGCATACTGTCTGAGTAACTGGTTGTTGGTTGATTCCTTCTCAGAGTTCCTTGTCTCTAATTCTTTCAGGCTGGCTATCTGGTATTGCGTATGGAGCCAGCGGAAGCGGATGTTGATAAACGTCTTCACTAGCCTGTGGGAAATGCTTTTCCTGAAGCATCTGCCATGTCTCTTACTCGTATAGAACAACTGACTTCACTGTGGTGTTTAAAATCATAATCTTATTCTTTACGCTGAGTGCAGACGATTTTGAAACTGATTTCAGTGTGACGAATGTGTTAATTGCTCTTCTTAATCTATTTTCTACATGCTTGTCTGTGGCAAATGCCTACAGCTGAAATGATCATGCTTGGATAAGTAAACGAATTAGTCATTTTCAAATTTGCTCCGTTGGTAATGGCTGCTGTTTGCTGTGGATTATTTTCATGGAATTTGTTTTTTATTATTACAGGAGAACCCATCTTTGCCTGTAATTCTTCGAGTGTGTGTTACATTAGATATGAATCGACAACGAAGCTTACAGCTTCTACAGTCATCACATTGATACAACGTATTCGTGTCTTCTTGCTTCCTTCAAAGAGGGTGCCATATAATCTATTCAACTTAAACAAGGAATGACATCGGTGATCATAGGAAGCCTCATTTACCTCCTGCGTTCACATTAGAGGCATTCATGATTTGTCTGTTGTGTATCACCTGACCTGTGACATCGTTGTCATATGGCTGTTGAATGCAGTAGATGGTGACATCTTGTTCTGAACAAACCGATGTCGTTTTATCTTTATTCAGATTCGTATCGTGCGAATAATTGTATGAGTTATGGATTTATTTCCCACTGATTGAAAAAATTACGGAAACACCTCTTGCTACTGATCTATTTCTCCATTCAGTTTATGGGTTTTTTTTCTTATTTCAAGCATGTTTTTCCAGTCACCGTCAACTCTTTCGAAAAAATGCATAAGCGTTTCACATATGGGGCTGATTTATCGATTACATATATTGTCTTTATGCACAAAGCTTTCCAAGGAATAGTGTTTTCTTCCTTGTGTCAGAACAGTTGGTAAGGTTAATAAATTTTTGGAAAGACTCTTTGTATTGATTTTGTCGAACGCTATGTCGACAAAATACTCGACGCTTTATTCTGAATAAACACAACTAGTTTCAGTGAATACGAAATATACTGTGCTTGTACTTCTATCATGTGTCTAGTCCTTTGTGTAGGTACTGAGTGAATTACATCAGTCAGCTTTGTAAAATAGACACCATCCATTTGTTTAATTCCTTTGCGTTCTCAGTGTAACATACGGCGCCTTCAAGCTAGAGCTTCGAAGTTTCGGCAGCGGTGGTTATTACTTTAATCAGATCGGGTTGCTAGCCTCATGCCAACTTTCCTTCCTGGCCAGCCTTATTAGTAGCCCAGCGAGGTAAGGAATGCTTCGGCTGGGGATTGTCCCCGGACCACATGCATGTTCGGCGAGCATTATACCGCCATGACACCGACAAACAAGACACCATCCATGGCGAATTTCAATTGTAGCGCATCATCACTGGATGTTAGGTGGTGCGTAGGTAGTCTATAGGAAGCCATGGACCTATGCTCCGTGTATGCCATCACTAGTCAACAATGCTTATCTGCAGTCTTTGACGAATTGATCTCTCCTGTGAGGTAAGTCATAACCCTGAAAAACTCATTTGTAACTCTCCTGATTTTCAGTACCTGGTATTGTGGGCTTCATATCTTGGAGGGTTCTTGAATTCATCTTGATGACTATTGGCAACAGGCGGAAAACTTTGTCTTGTGGTTCTCCAACGCTTAGTAACAAGAAGATAATATATGCGTTGATAAAACAGACCAGGTCCACTGTAGATTCTGTGAATGAGGAAATCTCTTCTGTATATAAAGTTTGGAACCTAAACTGTTAGTTGTTATCGCTCCTGCTGTTTGAAAATCTTTGACTCATACACCTTAAGCAATATTCCCGTGTATTCCGTAGATGACTTTGCAGTTGGTTCACGTGATTGCTTGGTATTCAGAATCTATCAGGTTATCCAGTAAAGTGTCAATTGGGGATCTTTCTCCTCCTTTATGAAACCATAAGGTTAAGTATTCGATAATATGTTTGTTTTGAAAACCCTGAGTACAGCCAACATACGTACCTCCACCGGATCAAATGAACTGATATATGCACATTGACGAAGCCGACAGTAATAGCTTGTTCTCCACGTTCATGTGAATCTTTGATTTTGTAAAGGAAGTGAGTAGAAGTTCAGCTGCAAAGAAGGTTTTCTTCTTTGAAACTGACAGGTTGAAAGTGAGTAAGTCAGATTGTAGAGGTTGAGAATGATATCACTGCAAGGAGTAACTCTTCAATAAACCGTCAATCTTCCATTGCTCAATTTATCACACAGTAAAAAATCACAAATGTTTCACTATTTTATGAATTATGGTTGTTTATTTACACACGAAAATTAGCCCGTTTTGTTTCATTTATGTATTTAGAAAATGTTTGTATATTTGTATTCAAATGTCATGATGCATGTTCAATATTGATTAATCGCTTCGCGTTTCTTCTGTTAAAGTGAAAATTTAAAGTTTTCGATAAGTTGTTGTTTATGATATATCTCTCTCCCAATCACCCACAACAATTTTTCTTCTGGCTTTACTTTTTTCATTGGGGCGAAAACTATTCATCTTATGGGAAAACAAAGAAGAGGAGAGAAAAGAAGAGTAATGGAGTAACTGGTGTGTGTTGATGGAATTTTATTCCTCTCAGATTCTGTTTTATTTACTCAGTACACCAATGAGGAGTTTATCATCACCCTTATCATCATCACCGTTTCGTTCAAGCCCCAGGTGGCTTCTTTGTAAACAAAATAATGATAATAAACACTATTATAATGATTATTACTAAACATTCACGAACATGAAAAAGAAACAAATCTTTGAGCTTTCAGGATGTGTTTCTGTGAAACAAAGAAACAGCTTTTCGATTTAACCTTAATGCTGGAAAAACGGTGGGGAGAGAATTGTGAACTAGACTTGTGACATCAAAGCTAGAAAACTGGTTGCATATTGATGACGTACAGTGTAGTCAAGGAGGTCCATCTCATCCTATTTTTAAACATATCAGCTAGTAGACGTGCATTCACTCCTACTGAGAATCGGAAGCACTTATTCGACTCACGAGCTAGTCTTCAGTAGGCACTCCATGAGGAACTTCAATCCAAATGAAACGTATATTTCACGAGCTCTGTTTATATAATACAATGGAATGAATATTAGGTGACGGAAAACTGCAGCTGCTCTCATGTATTCAAAGATCACTCCACACGGATGCAGGCATAATGTGTTTTCCCTGCAATCATAATTTGGTGGCTGTATCTTAGGAATTTTCCGCTACACACCACTAATATTTATGAATGAATGAAGTACAAAACTCAAAAGTATATTCCATATCACCTCCAATATTATATTTACATATTACGATTCATTCAAGTATTTTAAATTATTTTCATGGAAATAAGATTAGCAAAACAAAAAGAAACTTAATTCATATTCACTAGTGAGCGTTGGCTACTTTTACAAATCATGCAGAAATATTGGCTGATCAAATAGATTCATCAGTGTAGAGTGTGAAATATGCAAATGTCACTAACTGCGGTTGTTCAAAAGAAGATGAAGTTGCTGCTTCATTCTGAGAAAACTGATTAGTGTGCAAAAAACATTCAGATTATTGTTCACAATACGTTGACCAGATACTCATGAGGAAAAGCATCTTGTAATTCATCTAAATCGTTACAACAGCTCATTATCCAAGCACCTAGTTGAAAGGTAACTGTAGAAATATTAAAGTTGAATAAACAGAATGTATCTTCTGCTGTGTACTTTTTGCCGTCCACTTATAGTGGTTGTTTTCTAAATACAAAAAGGAACTTTCAGTTTCATAGGACTAAATGAAGTCAGCGTAAATTGTCTGATTAGAATAGGGGGAAATATTTAGCAATTCGAAACCATTTCAGGCTATTTTATAGTGTCATCTTCCCAGTAATGCCAACGACACAGTACAATAATGTTTATCATGAAATTTGAAAATAAATGAAGATGGGCATCTTAGTTTTTCTCAAGTAAATGATTAACTAGTTTGTAATTTTTTTTCTCTTTTCATAGCACGTAGTATTTAATATGAAAGTTGATTCCTCTGCCCTCGAAAATGATTAGTTTTAACTTAAATTGCGAAGTTGTATCATTTGTAGAACCATTTAGAACTAGGGAATACTTGAAATCGTTTCGTCAGTAGTATTTTTCTTCATGAACACATAAAACATACAACCGACAACCTTTAAGTAATATTTTGTATCCCAGCTTCCTTTTGCAAGACAAACTCTCATTGTCCATGCCTTCAACTTATCCGTTAATTTAGTGTACATGTGAGTCATTTGAAACAGTGAAAGCTCCCTGATCAACCGTTTGTCTCCAGTCTTCGTGTCGTGTATCGCTGATGTTGCTGTTGATGTGGCGCATGGTGTCTGTGCAGGTCACAGTCTACTAGAATATATATTTATGGTCATATCAAATAAAGGTTTCTGAAACCAAAGTAAAATGCTTTTATTCCAAACTGACTCAGACACAGGTTAAAAAGACTACACAGACAATTTCCTGGATTTGCTAAGATCTTTCGAAACACTTTTTTCAAAGTTAATAAATAAGAATGATTCAGCATACTTGAATTTGGCTTGTGTTCAAACTTTCGAAGACAAAATAGTATAATTTTCTTCCCTTAGTGAAAGTCAATATCTCAGATATGATGTGACCTTTCCCAGCTTGACAGATATATCATCTCTTCGAAGTGTTTACAACATGGAATTAACGACTTGACATGCGGACAAGCTATCCCCGGTAGGTTTCTCTTGTTTCCCTGTAGACGTTCAGTAAATAATAAACAGCTATATTGCTAAATTAATTATGATCTTGTACAGTGATGATATTATGATGTTTACAAGAGAATATTTACTAATAAATGACATTTCGGTGTTTACAGCTGCATATCTTATTTGTCTCAACTGGTAAACATCAAATAACTTGACATAAGGGGAATGATTATCGCTTCTTAAATGATGACAGGGATAGCTTGATGAAACTTATAAAGAAATATGCAGCTCGCAGTCTACTTGAATACACTAACGATCGTGTTAAACAAAGGCAAATGAAATCAAGTGAAAGGATTGTTGTTCCGAATTCCCTCAGACACACAGGTTGAATAGATTACAAACATAGTTTTTTTTAGATTTTTAAGATGTTTCGAAACAATGAAATCTTTGAGATTTTCCGCTTGTTTTGAATTTCAAATGTTTACAAGCTAATGATGACTGTGCTTAGAAATTTGCTTTCTTCAATTCTGACAGACTTGAATCTCAGATACGATGAAGAGTGTCAAAACATGACAAATATGTCTTCTTTATGAATATTAACATGGACTTATCAACATGAGGCAGAAATGAGTAATTCCCAGAAGAATTTCTTTTGTTTTTCGATAGAATTGACTAAATAATAAAAGGCTACCTTACTAAATTAACTATCGTCTTCTACATTGATGGTTATATGATGTTTACAAGAGAATGTTTACTGATAAATGACCATTGGATGTTTACAGCTGCATATCTTTTTTGTCTCAACTGGTAAACATCTAATAATTTGACATAAGGGGAATGATTATCGCTTCTTAAATGATGACAGGGATAGCTGGGTGAAACGTATGTAGCAATATTAACTTCATTTCGGTTGTCATCTGAAACTGAAGAGAGAATTGTGAAGAGATTTGATTTCGATGGTATAAGCACATAAAGAAAATCTTTCTTTTCACTGTCAATTTCCTATCGTCGTCTACAAAATAATGTTCTTCAATGAAGCATACTGTCTAATTATTTATGATTGTTTAAACGCATTTTAACGAATGAACAAATAAATAAAAATTAATGGTAACAAGAATTTGTACAAAAGATACATGATGAACTGAGTTAATAAAATGCTTATGTTTTGTTAGGTTTTAGTCACAGATTTAGGGAAGGAGAATGAATATTATTCTGCTGAAATAAATGGAAACCTATGACTTAGGAATTTGTTCTCAAGTAATGCAATGCTCACTAGTGAGTCAACAAAATCTGTTTTGGAAAGAATGGTCTAACTGGCTATATTTATTCACAAGACTTCAGATTTGTGCGCCATAAGATTCATTGCCAGTGGCTGAATGTTCAATGGACCCTCTGTTTTCATCAAAATAATGTTATCTGCCTCTATAATTGCCAATAGGCCTTTTTCGTCTCCTTACATCATCTTCTATATGTCACTGTAGGATCAACGTCCAAATCACCGTTCACGATTCGTGTTCCTTTCAGTGGTGTGCCTGGCGCGCCATGTTACTCAATGGTCTCCATGGATTGTACTACATACATTACTATCCCCTTCTTCTTTCTTGCTGAACAGTACATCACTGCTTGTTTCGCTGCCACATTCCCATGTTCCTACTCCTTCTAGTCATCAGATATGTATTTTGAGCCATTGAAGCCAGGTGTTGAGGAAAATGCACAGTTGCTGGTACGGATTAGTTCTGTTGACGCGCCCGATGACACTTTGAACAGTGTACAAGCATTGACTTGAAATTATTACTGAAAACCTGAATGTACATCTTCACGCTAAGTGCAGCAGATTTCCGAACTTGTTTTGCAGAAATGAAAGTTTGTGTTGCTTTTCCAGTTCTGCATCTGACACTTTTATTCGCGTTACATATGATTGACACAATGGTGCTTAAATAAATAAAAGACATACTTCACTTCATAACCTTTGTCCTCTCCATATTCACTTGCTGTGCAGTTCTGCTGCTTCGCCTGCCATCTTCTTTTTCTTTCCCTGTAGATCTTCGAGTTCGCGCGATGAAGAGCACAAATCGTCCGCAACATCTACATCTCTTAGACACTTCTTGTCAAACAGTCGCATTCCTTTCTTTGAGCACCCGGCGGTCTCCGGCATAATTCAATCGATAAAAACGAGGAGTCTCTTCAATGATGCTAGTCAACCTTGTCTTATTGATATTTTCAATTCACCGTGTCAAGGAACTTAATCATAGATCCTGTTATTTCCAAATACATTCCGTGTCGACAGTTATTAAGCACAAATAGTGAGTTTAATTCTGAAACACAGTAGAAGACAAAAAAATTAGATTCACCGATTGCTGAAATCAGTATTTTGCACTAAGTCTTAAAACAAGTGTTTTTACAAGGAATGTATGGTACTCCTATTCGCATTCTTTCGTCTTCTTCTAACTTGTACAAAATCAAATCACTCACACCTTCAAGTTGCCCACCAATGGTGACTAAAGCCAATAAACAAACTTTCGACGTTCATAACCACTGACACACTGACATCGCTGAGTTTTCCATAGTGAATCTGGAAAATAAATCCGAAATTTAAAAAAAGACAAATTACATACTTAAAAAACACATCTTCTCAGTATGGCAGTTTTCTTTAGTAGTAGTAGGTACATTAATGCTACTACTATTTTTCTTATAATTTTTGAAAGTCACTTTACACCTGAAGTGGTGGTCAGATTATTCCACTTCAGACCAGTTCTTTTATAGCTGATTGTTTTCAGAGATAATAATGGAAAATTGTAGTCAATTAATAATACGTCAAGTTTAATTACAAATTACATTCTCAGATAACTTCTGTCTCTAGAAGATGTGCCATTTCATGATTTCGAATGTGAAATACTCGTCATTGACTCACGTGACACGACTTATGATTCCTGGATGACGCATTCCCAAACTCCATCTATCGAATAGTGAGGCAGAGAAGGAGAGGGGGCTTTGCTTGCTGGTATCAAACCACAATGTGTGTAAGAGTAACAACACCACGGCGAATGAAACTTCAAAGACTGAAGCCTTACATCTCAATCAGAATACAAAGGAATGACAAATGTGGTGACAGTTTACTTAATCGAAAAATAAAATCATGTTTGCATACAGAATATGGCGTATCCTGCTGTGTATTTCAGTAGTTTAATTTTTCGACGTCGAAATATACGTTCCACTGGGAGGTAGAGCAAATTATTCATACAGATGCACGATAGTTTAGCAACACTAGACTGTACCATCAAAAAGAGCTCTTTTAACGTCATGCTGAACATCATATAAGATGCAAATAGTACTGTGACACCTTTCCAAATGTTAAAAATGTCTTGATACTAGCTGAATATGTGCAGGCAATTAACTGACTGAAAAGTGTATTTCACCAGAGATTATAAAATACAATTAAGCGATTCTTCCAAATAGTGTTAAATTCAGTAAAAATTATTATTATTATGTTTTACATAAAACATCGCATCGAAGTGCAGTAGTTAAAGTTGCCACATTTCATGAAAGCACACCGAAACTATAGAAAATATAGAAAAGGGAATTAATGAGAGAAGTAATAATTCCAAGGAGGCGAAAGGTTGTTTACGCTATCGAGGAAAGTTCCAGCGTGAGTGATTTCAAACTGTATCACCAGCAACTCCGAAACATGGATTTCAAAGACCACAGTCGATCAGTCTACAAATACATACTTGGCTTACACTGACAGCCGGTGACGTTTAAAGACTGATTGTGTGTTTTGGTTCAACCAACTTTCCCTTCTGTTATCTGAGATTTCTGGATTAAGAAGGCGGTAATGTAACACATGAATGACATACGCACAACAACGGCATTTTAACTATCCAAAGTTGTGGTCAGTTATCAGACACCAGACTGGTCAATTATGGAAGAAGTTTCGTATTAATTTAGTCAGTTATTTAAAAATAAGATGAAAATAAAAATAAAATTTATTATCCACTCTGAAATAAAAATTCCTCATAAATAATCTCTAACTAAAAAAGTAATCGGATTAACTTTCAGACAGTATAAATATAAAAATAGAATCCATATCGATAAACAAACTTTAGATATGGAAAACCTTCCAATTACATTTATAAAAGTAGAAAAGCCTATGAAAATATGTTGCTGGAATGTAGAATGTTTGCTTTATCATAATAGGCATATAGTACCGTTGGCGTCCAGGTATTGCACTTACCTAGCGACATAATACTGCATGTTGCGTCCACAGCCACTATAAACCTTGTGATATCACATACTTATATGTGCAATTAATTTATAAAAATATTCTCAAGAATAAACAGTCCTAAGGCAGGAGTCTATGAACACTTTGTTCACAATATTGATGGTGATTTGAATATTTCAACTGACTCTGTATTAACTATCATCTTTCTACCCACATCAGTGTTCTTATATTTGCATTTTTCATGTTGATTTTGACCTCAATATTTACATTTATTTTCTGTGAACCACATATTCTGATGCTGCTGTTAGCTTTCATGTGATAATATTTGCGGTGAAGTTCTGTTATCCTCTGCCATTCAGTTTGAGAGAAGTTACAGATACTCTATTGAGCTTGGAATATTCGCTAGAAACAGTTTGTAACCTATTTGATTCCTCTAGGCAGATTTTTGATAACCTCATATTTTGAACCGGAAAAGTGTTTAGACTGTATATATGATTCAGGAAGTCATTGGGTTATTCAAGATTCTATTAAGAAAAGCGTCTTTTGATATTTCTACATTTGCATGGATCACGAAAGTTTGGCAAGACCTACAGAATAACACATCGTTTGCCGCTATGTGACTAGATCAAAAACATGGATTTGAGGTCGTGAGAAACTGCCCTTGTTTCGGTTTTTCAGGACATATTGTCGCTTAGGCGAAGCTCGTTGAGTCGAAAAACGAGGACTACTCAATTGATCAGTAATGTAAAGAATCTGCTGGATATGTAATTCATGCCAGCTTCCCAAACCTGGCTATCTCAAATAGCGTACGACAGCAGTGAGTTAAAGTAAAATTTGGTCGGCCAAAAGTATGGCATCATTCCACAAAGTCACTAAATGATTGTTTGAGTCAAGTATGCAGGTGTTAATTGCGTGGTGGGTGATCTTTGACACGCTTAGAATCAAGGTCCGGAGACAAGAATTTTCCGTGGTGAAGATTAATTCATTCGCTTTGCTCTCACGTTCTGTTATGTGATATTTTCCTGCTCCCGATGGTTCCCATTCTATAGTCATCTCAGTTCTGTTTTCTTAATCTTCACGTGTGTCTTCACGCATTTTGTCAAGTTGAACTGCTGCATCTCAGTACAAATTTCTGCACTGGAAATTCTATCAGTGTTCGGATGCGTTTCGCACTCCAAGTCAGGCCAATTTAAAACTGAAATAAGCAGCTTCATCGAACATCGTGTCTTTTAGTCATTATGTAACCTCTACTTTAAAACGAATGGAATCTTGACAAACGGAATTTCTGAAACTGCTTTACAATTTTATCCTTGACCTAGAATTGAAAACAGTTCAACCATTCAGAGCTGAGAGAACGCAAATACTCAAAATTTGCACAGCTGTGCTGCATGCAAATATTCTCCAGCATTCTTGCTCCATACTAGTTATTGAAGTATATTCATGAATTTATGCGTAACGCGCTGTAAGTGAAATTATAACACGTTGCAAATAGAGATATACGATTAAACTAGCCAGTTATCATGACTATTGACATATATTTCAAAGGATGTGAATTTATGGCCTGCCTGTGACATAATCGGGTCAGCAGATAAGTAGCAGAATGCTGGTCACCCTCGCAGGTCTTCCGGTTTCGATTCACAAGTAGCACACTAGTTCAAAACGTGACAGTCAGCCTAAAAACAAGAGAAGGTTCATCGCCTGATTAAAACAACCAGCACGTATAAAGACGATACCATGGTTGCTGGACTTTCAGGGCTTCTACACCAGTGTTCAATTTGAAACGCGAGGAATGTGAACAACTTGAGACCGGATATGCTTTTTACTGCAGTCTGACGAATGTTGCAATTATGTTATCCAATCAAGAGAATTCACTATTGTGGATTCCATCGGGAAGACCTGTGTTGAATGTGATTCTGTGGAATTATTTAATAAGACTATGAAATCTTTAAAATAACAACATACAATTTGACCAATTTCAAAACTGATTAACCTGCAATATGCATTATTTATTTAAAATTTAAATGTGAATAAGACCACAGACAAACAAAGGACACTGCACTTCCTAACTTCATTAAGTATACTAGCCCATATTAAGTATAGAGAAGAAGGAAGAAAGAAAGAAGCACCGGAAATCCTAACTTGTATAAACAATACCGACACTTCTAAAACTTTAACGAAGCCCTGACACATAAGTTACAATTATGAGAATATGTCTTATATGAAGTCTGTTTGCGGAACCTGCATCTTGTGCATCCATGGAAACATAATGCAATGAATGCAGACATCAATAAGTTCTCTATTAAAATATTTTTCGAAATCGAATTATTTCAAGATCTTCTTTAAAAGTACAAATTAGGTATTTTCAGTGAAACTGTGAACATATTTCCGCTGTTGTATTTCATTGTTTCAATTTTAACTGAAAGGTTGCGAGAAGAAAGCGATAGTGATTCTATGGAAAATGGTTTGTTTCAAATGCAAAATGGTTGTCTCATATCTTGGCGATTTATAAGAAAATATTCCGTCTTACCTTCCAAATCAAGAAGTTATAACATTCTGGTATAACCCAACCCTCACTCCTACAATTAGTTAATTCTCGCATTCTGCATATTATTCTCTATTGTTCCCCCTTAGGTTTTCCCGGGCTACTGAAAAAACACTAAAACATATTACGCACGATGTTAAAGGTTGTCAGCAGGGTAAGCGACGTGCCACTTAACCAGCTTCTTAATATTCTGGTTGACATGCACATGGAATCATGTGAAAAATGGGCTAAATACATTTTATCTAACTCACACCACCGTCTTCATTCACAACTCTCCCCTTCCATCTCATCAGGCAAAACCAGAAGCCTATATAGAAAACTATATGCTCGCACTAGCAAGTACAAAAACTCAACCATAACCTACTTAGCTCGTGTTCTGTTCGATAAAGAAAGCATTGGGCGTGACACCTATAATTCATCAATTAGTCAGTATTACAACTTGACCTCGTCTTTCCAACTGAAATCATTTTAGGTACAACATTTCCTTTCTTTCTTTCCTTTTCCCTCTCTCTTTTCCTTTTTCCGTTATGTGCTGCTTTGTTTCTTTCTCTTGCCTACGCCAGTAAATATGACAGCACCTACTTTTCTAACACCTTCAAACACTGTTCAACTTTGGCTTTGCTATCGACATGCCAATATGTTGTTGTCATAATGAACTGAGATCTCCTTAATCTATGTAGAATTTTATTTATTGATAATGTACTAACTGGATGCAATACTGTAGTAAAAATGCTGAGAATTCCATTCTGTATCACAAGTACTGTTTTGGAATAAAGCAAATTATTATTATTGTGTGGTTTTGAATGCAGTTTGAAAAATGTGTTCATGCATAGAAGCTTCAGGAACAACCAATCAGAGGTGAGTATCACGTCAATCGAGTTATTGTGTGGTGATGACAGAAAGACGCTTAAATTACTGGTAGGTAAGAATTTGAATTCATGACTGCTAAGTAGCCAGATGTCACTTATGTAGATTAGGCATCCACAGAATACCCTGAGTTAGACGCGAAGATTAGATGAATCCCGTGAACGATGGGGCACTTAATGGACATCTCTTCCTCTGTTTGCTATTACCATTTTTAATGATAACCATTGATCATTTAATACCCAGTCCAAGCTGGAGTTCCCGAATACGAAGGTCTGTCCTAGTCACTTTTAGAAATACTCAATTCGTGAAATAATTTGCAAACTGCATGATTCGTTAGTTTATACATAGCTGCACTAATTAATTATGAAAAACTTGAAAACATACCCCACTGTACTAAACAATGCTAATTGTGCAGATGCTAATAACAGGTCAAAATAATCAGATGTTTTTGTTGCTCATGTGTTAAAAAAATAAAAAGATTGCTTCTAATGCAGCAGAGTTTACATTGTAGATATGCTGGATATAATGAATCCAACAGATCATAAGTGTAGCGAATGCTGTTCTTATCATCTGAAG
The DNA here is from genome assembly GCA_944472155.2 of Trichobilharzia szidati. NCBI lineage: Eukaryota > Metazoa > Platyhelminthes > Trematoda > Strigeidida > Schistosomatidae > Trichobilharzia > Trichobilharzia szidati. The sequence goes on along the minus strand of OX235277.1, from coordinate 64,244,159 downwards.
AACTTTTCAAAACATCATATAAAAGTAGTGAAGAGGAAATAATTTCTATGGAATAAGTAACGAAGCCTGTCATTTACCACCAGTTGCTCAATTCACATTTCCATAGGGGAAGTCAACATCACTGGAAACAAGTACTGTTGCTTTCGACAGCTATATGTCCTTGCGAATGACTGTCGACGACTAGGTTTTGAAGCCAGCACAATGAGGGTTCCGTCTCTGAACTATAACGTGATAGAGCATGAATCGTAGCTGCTGCTAATTTGACACTGTCAATCACTGTCAGTTTCTCAAATAAACTCCTGAAATTCCATCCTGTATTTAGTAAGCAATAAGCGATGCACTGTAATCTGAACATCCTGGATTTAATTTTTCAGTCAGGTCATTCCTCTATAACACTGAAAAGGCCCAAAGCAGTTGGCCGTTAGTCTCTGGTGTTTCGACAGTTTCCCATTTAATATATATTCTCAGTGAAATCTCACCTCAAATTAATCAAATCCTTAGAAAGCATTAAATAAAAAATTAAATTTATATTCATTGATATTGTTTACTGTTACTCAGAATAAATAAGAAGCTAAACAATACGGATAATGACAAGAGTAATGATACGCTGATACTCAACAAATCATGAACGACTGAGGAGTTTAACAGTTGCTAAATAACTCACGTTAGGCTCATGCTTAATAGCACATGGTGCAATTACAGTAGTCCTTTGTAATGAACATCAGCATTTTTTGACAATTCGACCACTAAATAGTGTTTCTTTCAATGTTACTAATGCTCTGCTAACAAATATGTGGACGGATACTGAAAGGTTAAAAGTAAGTGCTGAGCAGTTGATTAATCTTGTGGAGAGAGCCCAAATTGCAGACAACAATTTACGTCAATGTGACGTCTCGAATCAGGGTCATGAGAAGAGCAATAACAAAGCTTAACCTTAACGAACTCACCAACCAATCACAGCGGAAGTAACATGTGGGAATACAATTTGCAGATATATGGCCTGACTTTCTAAGAAACGGCCACAAAGCGATGACAGAATAAGGTTCAGGAAGAAAGCAACTAATCAGAAGAAGCTGCTTCCCCACAGACAGTGATGTATCTACAAATCTATAAATATCTCTTGATTTTCTAAATAAATGATCTGTTGCCTGACTCTTGTCTTCTATCGTGACATTTGGTCTCGTTGCTTGTCAAGAAATGAAAGAAAGTCCCATGCCCTGCAGTTTTTGAAGTAGGAGACATATTGATCTTCTTGAAGGACTTCAAAGCTGTTGTGGAGTTGAATGGTGTTCAAGAGCTGTCTGTGAAAAAGCTTTAACTTAGAACGCTGCTGAGAGGTCAGGCGAAGGCAGCTCAATAGACACAGGATGGGAGATGCAGGAGTTTTGTACTACGGATTTGAGAGTTGGCGGTGTTCCTCTTGTATTGGAGCTGATCCTGAGAAACCTGCTGTGTCGTGCTCTGCCAACACTGGACGAAGATTCTGAAGCACAATGTTGGCGTCTCAATCTCAGCACGCACTCGCCAGAATCCCAGCCTAGCACCTTCGGACCAGAAATATATAAAACGAATTATGAAGTCATATGAACACACTGATATAAATATTAACAGCAATAAATTGTGCTATTATGAATACTGTATTACTGTGCGTTTGGTCCGATGAATTTACGTAATATGGAATCGCATTCTAACGTAGTGCCCACATTATACACCACATTGATCATGATAGCGAGTACAATAATTCAGCAAATATGTTTTCGCTTGATTCCTAATTCTCTTTGCTTCAATTTGTATTATTTTTCTGTTGAAAGATTTTATCCATAGTATATACTGAAAACATTATGATAACCGAAGTTTAAAAGTTTTTCTTTAGTGTGTGGTTTGGCGTGCATTGTCGTGGATGAAACATAAATTCATTAGTGCGGACACTAATTGCAGCCTTGGAGCAACAGACTGATGATTGCGTAAAATGTGAAGAATAAAAGTGAAATGAAGTCTTAACATTTTCCAGGATTCAGATTATTCGGATCTTTTACTTTGTTTGGTAAACAGCTTTTCCAGTTATCCAGATACTTCTTGTTTTGAAGTCTGTTTGCATCAAACTACATTAAAATGTGAATTCCGGAAGCGTGATAGGAGTATTTTTAAAATGAACGCATAATGTAAACTTGTGCAGATTGTTTGATTTGATTTTGTGAGCAGATGTTCAAAAATGAACAGTTCTTGAATCGGAGCGCATAAAATTATAGATGTGAAATGAGGTAAATAACGAGAAAATGAAAATCTGGACCACAGCAGGAGTCAAACAAAGAGCTATGAAAGTGATTTGACTCAAAACCAACATAGATATTTTTTCTAAACAAGTTTCAATTTCTACTTGATTTTAGGTTAATTCGGATTTCCCATCAGTTTATCATGTTGGACTGAAATGCGTGACATGGCTGGTGTGGCACAGTGTGCAATGTTGAATATTTAAAACGACAGATGCAGTATTCAGGTCCAAGAAAGAACACCATCACTCGCTAAGGATTGCACGGACATCTGGCTGACGATTCCTAAATAGGACTAAATGCACATCTCCAGTTCAACCGCTAGTGATAATCAACCACGTTTCTGTTGTCGCTATTGGGACATCTGGGCTTTATTCTTGATATTTTTAAAGAATGCATTCCATTTCTATTCTCATAACCTCATAGTTATTTATTGAGAACCTAGGGCAATCAGCTATTTTCCGTTATCACCACAGAAACAATTAGGCTCCCTCTTTTATCATATGGAATCATGTATAAGCAACATTCTATAACACAATAAGTTTAGATTCCTTATTGGAAGCATTATATTGAAATGAGGGCAGTCTCTACCTACTAAAATTTCCCGAAATCTAAAGTAATTCAGAATCTTTGTGAGTTTCCTCTGTCGCTCCATCGGAATATTTCTTCTGGAAAAAATAGATTATTTCAATTTCCCCTCCTCTTTTTCTTCATTTTTGTAACAGGAAATTAATTTTGTTTCTGTTTTACGTTTGAATAAATTCATCCACTGATCACCGCCAAATTATTATTTTCTTTACAATACTACTGACTATAGTGTTATGTTAACCAGCCATATGCTAATCATATTATATATACACATATATATATATATGCCTCTATCAAACAGTATTTTCATTTCAGTTAGTTACTCACGTCAAATTTATTTTACTAATGGAATACAACTATTATTTTATTATTCCTCTTGTTTGAGTGGGGAAAAATAAGACGGAAGTACATTAGTCCTGCCTTGATGAATTTTTCTTTCATTCTTCAGATGGAAGGTGAAGTCAAGACTGATGTCTCCATGAAAAAGAAGTCTGCAATATTGTCACTTATTTGAATATTTCAGTCAACTTTATAATATCTGGCTACTTCCTCAGAACTCCATATCGTTGTTTCAATACTTGCACATCTCCTTTTGAATTTGAAGTTTCTTTCTCGCTAATCCCCTACTTTAGCGCTTCTTAAGACGCTGTGGGATTGTATTGACAAAAACGAATCGTTAGTAGACTGTGACTGTGTCTTTCTTAAGTTAGAAATACGCCCTGGAGAGGCTGCATGACTTTGAATTGCTTCCAGGAAACGTGTTTGTTCAGTTTGATTCACATAGACCGAGTATTGATCACACCTTGTAGGGAATATCCTTCTTGATATTCAGTCAATTTATAATTATGTCCCAGTTTATCTATCTGCAGAACTTCATAACTGTATTATCTACTGGACAGTACTGTCGACATTGTCTTTTATTTTTGCATAATTTATTGTGCCTGAATTGTGCCAGAAATTCTACATATCAAAAGGGTGTTTTATTAATTCTATAATATAACTTCAGACTACGTGTGACTACCTAATTTCTTCAAGCTATGCAGAAGAACTTGCCGATTGGCTCCCTGTATTCAGCTTGAAATACTTGAGTATTGGTCGTTAAAATGACGTATTTTAAGTATTTATCAAACTTAAGTCCCTTGCTGTGCCAATGAATTTGCAAAGTTACAGTGTAAAGTGATCCAGTGAACTTTAGAGGTTGCAATTCCATCAATCACTGAAAAGAACTATAATCTCGTCTGATAAATGAGCTGAAATGAGGCAACCCTCGTATCTTTAGTCTAGGTTGAGATAATTGCAATCTATTTATAGAAACTGAAACTGACATTCTGAGAATTACTTTCCATGGTTGTCGATATTAGTAAACGTTATCTCATGCAAATCTCCTGAGTGTGCTTAACTTACGTCACTTGGTGATTCATGATATGTCAGTGATATTTATAGCAACTATGATATTTATCTTCTTATGATATGTGAATTATTGCTATGCATTCAACGTTCATCTAATAATATATTAGAAAATACTCTTTGAGAGCTTATTTCAGTGAAACTTTCATAAAAAGAAATTTTAGCTGATTAACAGATCTTTCCGATGAAGAACGTTTCATTCCGTGATTATCTTCAGAGCCAATCTGCGTGAAGCTCTGGGTGTGGTTTTCGTACTTGTGGGCTGTTTTCGGTAAGGCATATTCTCAAACATGAAGGTAAATCGCATCCTTTCTAGGAGTGGGACTTTCATTACCCAGAGCTCAAGTCAAAGGTGATACATCACATTCAAAGATAACATTTAATCTTCTCCATACATCAGTTAAAATCTATTCAAATCCACTGAGCAACTGACAACTGTTTTGTTCCACTTCCGTACTCTCTTGTAATGCTCACTCATGATCTAATCAGAGATCAAACCCTGAAGCTTCAGATAGCATCCGGTTTTTAGACCGAAATTTATTGATTCGTGAATTTTAGCTTTTTCTCAGTCTGCAGTATAGCACCACTCTCAACCACAATACAATTCAATGAGCATCCTCTCCATTTTGGTATGGTTTTTAATTAGTCTCAAACTGATGTTACTTCTTGGTAAAATCCACACTGAAAAAGACTCACATTCCTGCAAATTCTCTAACCTCATTACTTGATGAATGTTAACTTAATCAATGATCTTTCTTTAATTAAACTACGCAGTTTACAGTAATGAAAAGTGTAGCATATTTTTTTTATCCAATAACAGGAATTGTTTTGTAAATACGCAGAAAGAGGAACCTGATACACGCTCTTTCCTCGAGAATTCGGAAGATATGCAGCGAGGAAGTGATCGAAGAAGAACTGCGTAATCTCCGAAAAACCCTGGTGGAAAACGGTTTCCCGCCCAGGTTCATAGGCAAGAATCTCAAACCTAAGAAGACTTCGGAACAAGTCCAATCCGTCCCAAAGAAAATACTTCTGCTTAATCTAGAATTCAAAGGTGATATCGAAGCAGAAATCCTTCGCAAACGCCTCTCCAAATCGCTGAGGAAAACATACTTCGCCGCAAGCCTACGACTGACGTTTTCCTGCAAGAAACTGTTCAACCAGAACGCGAAAGACAAGCTGTCGCATTGGGCCACTTAAACGTGCATATACCAGTTCACTTGCTCTTGTGGAGCTGAGTACATCGGCCGTACCATGCGCCAACTTGGAAAACGCGCTCGTGAACACTACCCAGCCTGGCTGGTAAAAGGAGAGCAAAAACGTGTATACTGTTCAGTGACAGAACATCTGGTCAGCTCAGGACATTCAGCGCCTTTCGAAAAGTCCTTCAAAGTAATATACAAGATTCAATCAAACCTATCAAAGGGAGTGAAATCAAGACATTTGGGCATAGCTGAGGCGTTGGCTATCCAAAAACCCAAACCCACTCTTTGTATCTAAAAGAAATACGTCCAACCCCTGTCCCTGCCATGGCCATCGTAAACAGGTCCTATCAAGTTAAACTGCTGCACGTTTGGACAACTGGCGTGCAGAATGTGTATCGGTTAACTTCACTAAAGGTTCAGTAGTAGCCAATATCACTTTACTGATTATTTTTTTCACAAAATTAAATGTGAGCTGATATAAATTATTGAAGTAGAAATAAGCATAATTAGGGAATTAAAACAAATTTAATGTTATTTTATAGTTTGATGTATGTATTCAATAAACGTACATGAGATGTCACTGCTCTCTGTGAATTCTGCATCTATTCATAGACAAATGACATTTACATCAAAGTACAATATCTGTTTTGATAATTATATTTGAAATTTAGCCAAATGAAAATAGAAATTTCAACTTATGCATTCTAGGGATATACTGGCTTCTTTATTATTTTCTTTTCAAAGCCAAGTATTCAAATGTTTGTTTGCAGGTATCTCATTAGTTTCAAATCTTACCACGAATTAAGATTAGTTGGATAACTATTGGAAACTTAAGAAGGCTGGATATTTGCTTCATGGTAGTCATGGTCTCTCCACCAGGTGCAGGTTTTCGTGGCCTCACTAGGGAGAGAACTGAGAACTCCACGGTTAATAACTGAGCCTGTTGAACGTGGAGACACTGCAGTAGAATCCTCCTATGACCATGACCTGAAACTAGACTTGTTATTGTTCAGTGATCATGACGTCTCACTATAACCCCAGACACACTTTTAAAGTGTTTTCCTTGATTTCAAGCAAGACCACGAATTAACACCAATTGGTGAATTACTGAAAACTACTGACCACTTGACTGTCGTTCATTCTGACTTTTTGACTTCTAATCAGTGCACATTTATGGCCCCTATTCAGATCTCCGCTAATCCGCAGTCATAAAACACTCTAAGCCACGACGACATGGGTGCTCAGTACTCCTTGTGTTTTGATAGTCGTCCTAATTTTACCTTCTTGTAGCACAACAATGAAATAAATACGTGAAAAAGAAAGCCATCCTATAGTTTAACTGTAATTTTGTCTTTTGGGTTTTTGACTTTAGATGAGTTCACTACATTGTTTTTCTCTTGTTAACCCTTTTGAATTTTTGTTTTTGTTCTAACTCGAACTTTCTGTGTATAAGTCAAGTAAGTGTAAAATTTTTAGCACTGTTTATTAATTTTAGAGCATCCTTCGCACTGATGCCTTGTCTTATTCGTAATTACATTAAAATCACTCTGTACATAAAGTTAATTAGATTTCTCAGGGAGTATTAAAGGTGATAAAAAGCCAACGAAATAAACGATTATTATTATGATTCTTTTGTATTTCGAGTGAAACTGGCGATTTCAACAGCACATCTCCACTTTATTCTGTCCACTGTGCTCTCCTTAGGTTTTTTCTCGATTGCTCAGTTTCTCGTTTCCTCCTTGTTTGATCACATGAATGCTGCTCTCTAAGTAACTATAGAATCCATCTGAAGATTCGGCGGTCTTGTCCAGTTTGTGTCCTAACCACCTCCATCGCCTTCTGCATATTTTCTGAGTAACAGATTGTTAGTTGATTCCTTCTCGGAGTTTTTTGTTCCTGATTCTTTCTATCCGGTCATCTGATATTCCTAATGTAGTCAATGGAAGCAGCAGTTGAAAAACGTCTTCAGTAACCTGTGGGAAATACTTTTCGTGACGCATCTGCAATGTTTCATACCCTTAAAGAAGGACTGACTTAACTGTGGTGTATACAATGATAATCTTGTTCTTTATGCTGAGTGCAGAAGATTTTCAAAATGATTTCAGAGTGACGAATGTCTGAACTGCTTTTCTCATTCCACTTTCTACATGCTTATACGTGGCAAATGCCTGCAGTTGAAATCGTCATGCCTAGATAAGTAAACGAATTAGCCATTTTCAAATTTGTTCCACTGGTAATGGTTGCTGTTTGCTGTGGATGATTTATTATTTCCATCGAATCCGTTTTACAGGAGAACCAGTCTTTGCTATTTCTCCGGCCAGTTTGTTAGTTTTCGCCTGTAATTCTTCAGGTGTGTCTGACGTTAGATATGAATCGACCGCTAAGCACACAGTTTTCAAGTTCATCATATTGCTCAGACGTATTCCTGTCTTCTTGCCGTATAATCTAGTCAGCTAAAACAAAGAATAACATCGGTGATAATAGAGAGCCTCGTTTCCCTCATGCGTTTACTTCAGAGGCATTCATGATTTTTCTATTGTGTATCACCTGACGTGTAACATCGTTGTCATATGGCTGTTGAATGGAGTAGATTGTGCCATCTTATTCTGAACAAACCAATGCCAATTTCACTTTATTCAAATTCGTATAATGGGAATAAATGTATGAGTTACGGACTAATTCAGCAGTGATTAGGAATTTACGGAATCTCCTCTTGCGACTGATCAGTTTCTTCATTCAGTTTATTTTCCTCTTCTTATTTGAACCATGTTTTTCCAGTCACCATCAACTCTTTCGAAAAAATGAATAAGCGTTTCACATTTGCAGATGATTAACTGATTACATTGTCTTTTTGCACAAAGCTTTCCAAGGAATAGTGTATTTTTTTAAATTTCAAAACACAATCGCTTATTCAAAACATGCAGAATTCATTCTGTTTATGTAAATGACAAAAGAATGATAGGAAAATATATATAGACTTGGTATTTATCCGTTTCAGAGAACAAAACCACATCAAAATAGACTTGATAAGGCCTATACATTTTTGTCGAACACTATGCCATCAAAGTACCTGACGCTAAATTCTGAATAATCACAGCTAGTTTCAGTGAACACAAAATATGCTGTGCTTGCAATTCCATCATGTATCTAACCCTTGGTGTAGGTACTGAGTGAATTTCATCAGTCAACTTTGTTAAATAGACACCATCCATTTTTTTTATTCCTTTACGTTCCCAGTAGAAAATAGGGCTTCAAACTAGAGCTTCGAAGTTTCGGTAGCGGTAGTGTTTCCTTTTATCGGATGGGATTGCTAGCTTCATGCTCAACTTTCCCTCTTTACCAGCATCAGCGAGGTGAGGAATGCTTCAGCCGGGGATCGCCCCTTGGACCACATGCATGTTTGGTGAGCATTATACCGCCGTGACACCGACAAACAAGACACCACACATGGTGACTTTCAATTGTGGCGCATCTTCACTGGATGTAAGGTGTTTAGTACATAGTCAATAGTAAGACATGGACCTATGCTCCCTGTATCCTATCACTTGCCAACAAAGTTTATCTGAAAACTTTGACGAATTAATCTCTCCACTGAGGGCAGTCATGACCCCGAAAAGATCATTTGTAACTCTCTTGATATTCAGTAGCGGGTTGTGTAGGGTTCAAATCTTGGAGGGTTCATAAATTATCTTGATGACTATTGGCAAAAGGCAGGAAACTTTGTATTGTGGTTCTCCGTCGCTAAGTAACAAGAAGATAATATATGCGTTGATAAAACAGACCAGGTCCATTGTAGATTCTGTGAATGAGGAAATCTCTTCTGTATATAAAGTTTAGGATCTAAACTGTGAGTTGTTATCGCTCCTGCTGTTTGAAAATCTTTGACTCCTACACCTTAAGCGCTATTTCCGTGTATTCCGTAGATGAATGTGAAGTTGGTTTACGGCATCGCTTGGTATCCAGAATCGATCAGGTTAACCAGTAAAGTGCCAATTGGGGATCTATTTTCTCCTTTATGAAACCATAAGGTTGAGTATTCGAAAATATGTTTGTTTAGAAAACTCTGAGTACAGCGGACATACCTAGATCCACCGTAGCAGATGAACTGATATATGCACATTGTAAAAGCAGATAGTAGTAGCTTGTTCTCCAAGTTCATGTGAATCTTGGATTTCGTGAAGGAAGCGAGTCAAAGTTCAGCTGCGAAGAAGGTTTTCTTCATTGAACTTGACAGGATGAAAGTGAGGAAGTCAGATTGCAGAGGTTGAGAGTGATATCACTGAAAAGAGTAACTCTTCAATAAACCGTAAATTTTGCAGTGCTTAATTTATCACACAGAAAAAAATAACAAATGTTTTACTAGTTTATGAATTATGGTTGTTTATAACCACACAAAAATAAGTCCTTCTTCTTTCATTTGTGTATTTAGAAATTATTTGCATATTTGTATTCAAATGTCGTTGTGCATGTTTAATATTGATTCACCGCTTAGCGTTTCTTCTTTTATAGTGAAAATCAAAGTTCTAGAAAAGTTGTTGTTTGTGATATTTCTGCCTCCCGATTACTCACAACAATTTTTCCCCTGGATTTACTTTCCCCGTTGGCGCGAAAACTATTCATCTCATGAGAAAACAAAGAAGAGGAGAGAACAGAAGTGTAAGAGAGTGATTGGTGTGTGTTGATAGAATTTTATTTACTCTGAAATTCTGTTTTATTTACCCAGTACACCGATGAGGAGTAAATCATCACCCTTATCATCATCACCGTTTCGTTCAATCCTCAGGTGGTTTCTTTAGTAAACAAAATAATGATAATGAACATTATTATTATTATGATTACTACCATTTCAACAAACATACACGAACATAAGAAAGAAACGAATCTTTGAGCTTTCAGGAAGTTTTTCTGTGAAATAAAGGAACAGCTTTTCGATTTAACCTAAATGTTGGAAAAAAAGTGAGAAGAGAAATGTGAACCAGATTTGTGACATCAAAGCAAGAAAGTTATCTGATTATTGATGAACTACAGTGTAAACAAGGAGATCCATCTCATTCCATTTTAGAACATATCAGCTAGCAGGTGTGCATTCATTCGTACTGAGAATCGAAATCACTTATTCGACTCGGACACTGGTCTTCAGTAGGCACTTCATGTGAAATTTTAATCCAAACGAAACGTGTATTTCACCAGCTCTGTTTATATAATATAACGGAATGAATATTAGGTGAGGTGAAACTATAGCTGCTGTCATGTACTCAAAGACCATCCTACAAGGATGCGGTAATAATGTGTTATCACTGCCATCAAAATTCCGTGCCTGTAGCTTAAGACTATTCCGCTACACACGACTGATATTTATGAGTGAATAAAGTGCAAAACTCAAAACCATATTCCATGTAACCTATCATATTATATTCACATATTACGATTCATTCAAGTATTCGAAACTATTTTCAAGGAAATGTGATTAACAAAACAAAAACTTTAATGATATTCACAAGTAAGCGTTGACTTCTTTTGCAAATCATGCAGAAATATCGGCTTATCAAATAGATTCCTCAGTGTAGAGTGTGAAATATGCCAATGTCCATTACTGCGATTGTTCAAAAGAAGCTAAAGTTGCTGCTTCATTCTGAGAAAATTGATCATCATACAAAAAACATTCAGTTTATTCTTCATTGTACATTGACAAACAACATCCAGCACCAATCACCATCAACGGGAGGGATTTGAAAGAGGTTACTTCATTCACTTATTTTGGGAGCATTGTCTCAACTACAGGAAGAATGGACGAGGATGTCAAATCGAGAATCGAGAAGACGAGAAACACATTCATCAACCTGAAACCAATCTGGAAATCTTCGTCACTCAGCATCAAGAACAAAATTCGGATTTTCAATACAAACGTGAAGTCAGTCAGTTCTTCTATACGGATCAGAAACTTGGCGGGTCACAAAGAATATTTCCAACAGCCTTTTGCAGACCTTTATCAACAACTGTCTTCCCTGGCTTTTTACTGAAGATCAGATGGCCGGAAAGAATCATCAACAAGAAACTATGGGAACAAACAAAACAAGAACCAGTCACCCAACAAATATGCAGGAAAAAGTGGAGATGGATTGAACACTCGCTGAGGAGGCCGCTGGTTGACATCACGTGTCAGGCCAACGCTCGAGTGGAACCCGAAATGGAAGCTGCGAGTGGGACGTCCAATGGTAACATGGAGGAGATCATGTGAAGAAGAGTTGAAACAGTATGGACTAACATGGATGCAGGTGGAAAGTACAGCAGAAGACAGAAGCAAGTGGAGACGTGCAGTTGAATCCCTATGTTCCACTAAGAACCCAAGGAAACAATAATAATAATACAATAACCAGCTACGCATGAGGAAAAACATCTTTTTATTCATCTAAATCGTTACAACAGCTCATTATCCAAGCACCTAGTTGAATGATAACTGTAGAAATGTCAAAACAGAATAGAGTGAACGACTCAATTTACGTAGATAAAATTCACACGTTGTGTTAAACAGAATGTATCTCCTGTTGTGTACATTTTGCAGTCAACTTACAGTGGCTGCTCTCGAAATACGAAAAGGAGCTTTCACTTTCAAACGAATAAATGAAGTCAGCATAATTGAAAGGGGAAATATTTAGCAATTCGAAACCATTTCATGCTATTTTATAGTGTCATCTTTCCAGGAAATGCACATGAGATATGGTTTCACATTACAGATACTACATTTATTCGCAGATGTAATACATCTACGCCACAGTACAATAATTTGTATCATGAAATATGAAAATGATTGAAGATGGACATCTTAGTTTCCTCAAGTAAATGACAAACTAGTTTGTAATTTTTTTCTCTTTTCAGTGTGAAGCATTTATTGTTTACCTTAATTTCTGTTCGTACGAAGTTGATTAATTGCAACTTAACTTGCGAAGTTGTATCAGTTGCAGAACCATTGGGAACCAGGGATCACATGAAATCTTTTCGTCGGTGGTATTTTTTTCATGAAGACATCAAATATGCAACCCACTAACTTTAGGTTATATTTTGTATCCTCATTTTTTTTACGGCAACGGATAGAGGCACACATGACCTTATGGAGAGGCTGAGCACTTCAAGGTCACTTGTGTATATTGTGATTGGTGGATTCGCCTTTGCGTAAACGCTGCGGCTAATACGTAGCATACGTTACTGAGGCGGGCTTTGAAATGATAATAACAAAAATCGCATAAACATTACATTGTTCAGCTTAATGGGACAAGTTAACATATGTAAAATTTTACAGATGTCTCATGCATTGGATCCATTAACAAAAAGAATATTATTCTGTAACATAATCAAAGAGGTATAAAATTTGAAGATTTAGTCTTTTTTCAGCTGGTTGTAAAGGACGGATAGGAGAGGCAGTTGTGTAATATATACATTTTACAAAAGGCAAGCTGTGAAAGATAAATCGGAAGTTCTATAATTCTTCAAATTTGTCATAGAATATATGTACCAATCTTACCAATTATACTATTGTTCCCTCCCCCCTTGTTCACATATTCATTGTGGCTAAGATAAGGAACTGTTCACCTAAGGTAAGATTAATTCACTTGATATGTATACATCCCTAGATATTTCTCAGTGCGGCAGGAGGTAGTCGAAGAAATACAATCTCGTCATTGCACGGAAAAATCACAACCAGTTCCTTCTCAAGGATCGGGTGGTGCTGGAAGCTGTAAAGATGGGTCATGTCACTATCATATGAGGGAAACTGATCCACATATTGTGAATAAAACGATTAGTTGACTTTAATTTGACTATGATGTAGCCATAAAAAAATCTACAACTGTAATTTTTTCACTGAAATGTTACAAACCCTTTTTAATGTGAAAATGTACTGCTTGACCGTTGTTCTTTTGTAAATATATGCGTTTATGTCCACTACTTGTATCTCTCTTATTTATCATTTCGAGGACATTGCATAGTTAACGAAATTGATAGGCAATGTAGTAATACTTATGTGAAATGCATCACAGTCGTAAGCCGTTATTATTCCCTCAGTGCGTCATCAAGCCTCGCATGAAATGTTTCAGTTACATTTAATCCAGTTGCGCATAGTATAAGTATGCATTAGTGTTGAGAAGAAAAGATCGTTAAACATGTGTTTGTATTGTTTGCAGGACGACTACGGTCATCGAAAATAATGTATTATAGATATATCCTATTTAAGATAATTATCCTAGTATTGTTATACTGCGCATATTATCATGTTTTCGAAGTAAATCATTACACATTCCAAAAATAGCTATATCACTATTCTTTCGACAAGTAAAACGAAGTAATAGTACAAGAATACCGTGAACACTTTTAAGAAATATTTATTTTAATGAATGATTTCATAATATCACAAAGACTCCAACGTTCACACGAAAATTCTTCAATCACACTTCATCAAAGCTTCCAAATCAAGTGGACCATTGCGTAAATTACAATTGTAACCTGAAAACCAACAACAGTGATACTTCTGTTAGCAAATAATTACCAATGCAAAATTGCTAAAGAGCAAAGTACATCTCAGTAAAAACTTTGTTTCTTCTGTGTTATGTTCCGAATAAATCAACTAACACTCCTTCATAGCTGTAAATTCTTCTGACTGTTATCAAATTTTGAAAACTCAGTGATTCAAAGCACCACATCGGAATTTCGCAAAATATACTTCATTTACCTAATTTATTTCATTTTTCTTAACGTAATCAACAATTTACAAGTAATTTTTACATTTCACATGCAAAGAAACAACGAAATTTGGTGAAAAATACGTGTTAACTCAAACTGCCTAAAAACGTCTACTTTCCACCATTTGTCTAAGTTTTTTCGTTAAAATATGGTATTTCTAATGCATTTCAGTCGAAAAAACACCTGAAAACAAAGTAGAACAACCCAAACACAACATCGCGATAACACATAACGACACCCCGTGTGTGCCCCTACCAATTGCGTTGTTTTACAGGGCAAACTCTTATTGACCGTGCCTTCAATTTATCCGGGAATTTAGTGTACATCTGGGTCATTTGAGACAGTGAAAGCTCTCTAACCAACCATTTTTATCCTGTCTTCTACTTGCGTGTCGCTGGTGTTGCTGTTGATGTGTCGCATGGTGTTTGTGCAGCTCACAGTCCACTAGTACATATTAATGATCAGATCAAACTAAAAGAGATTGTTTCTGTTCCAAACTGACTCAGACACATGTTAAAGACAATTTCCTGAACTGCTAAGATCTTTTGAAACACTTTATCAAATAGTTTCATGGATTTTTTTCACTAGTTTCTCATTGGATGTTATACATAAAATAAAATTAGAATGATTCAGCATACTTGAATTTGCCTTGTGTACAAACTTTCGAAGACAAAATAATATAATTTTTTTCCCTTAATGAAAGCCAATATCTCAGATATGATTTGACCTTTCGCAGCTTCAAAGATATATCTTCTTTTCGAATTGTTTACAACATGGAATTAACGAATTGACAAACAGACAAGCTATCCTCAGTAGGTTTCTCTTGTTTTTCTGTAAAAGTTTTGTAAATAATAAACAGCTATATTGCTAAATTAATTATGTTTTTCTATAGTGATGATAATATGATGTTTACAACAGGATGTTTATTAATAAATGACATTTCGATGTTTACAGTTGCATACTTTTTTTGTCTCAACTGGTAAACATCCAATAACTTGACATAAGGGGAATGATTATCGCTTCTTAAATGATGATAGGGATAGCTTGATGAAACTTATAAAGCAATATGCAGCTGGCAGTCTACTAGAACACATTAACGATCATGTTAAACAAAGGCAAATGAAATCAAGTGAAAGGATTGCTGTTCCGAATTCCCTCAGACACAGGTTGAATAGATTACATAGTTTTTTTAGATTTTCAGGATCTTTCGAAACCATTTTTTGAATGAAATGTTTGAGACTTTCCGCTTGTTCTGAATTTAAAATGTTAACAAGCAAATGATGACTGTGCTTAGAAATTTGCTTTCCTTAATTCTGAGAGAACTGAATCTGAGATACGATGTAGAGTGTCAAAACATGGTAAATATGTCTTCTTTTTAATTAATAACATGTATACAAACTACTGATGACAGAATTGAGTAATTTGCTTTCCCTGATGGTGGTAGGTTTGAATCTCAGATAAATTGTAACCTGTTCAAACATGACAAATATGTCTTCTTTATGAATATGAACATGGAGTTATCAACATGACGTAAAGATGAGTAATTCCCAGAAGAATTTCATTTGTTTTTCGAAAGAATTGACTAAATAATAAAAGCTACCTTACTAAATTAATTATCGTCTTCTACATTGATGATTATATGATGTTTATAAGAGAATGTTTACTAATTAATGACATTTCGATGTTTACAGCTGCATACCATTTTTTGTTGTCTCAACTGGTAAACATCTAATAACGTGACATAAGGGGAATGATTATCGCTTCTTAAATGATGACAGGGATGGCTGGGTGAAACGTATATAGCAATATTAACTTCATTTCAGTTGTAATCTGAAACTGAAGAGAGAGAGAGTTGTGAAGAGATTTGATTTCGACGGTATAAGCAAACAAAGAAAATCTTTCTTTTTACTGTCAATTTCTCATCATCGTCCACAAAATAATGTTCTTCAATGAGGCATATTATCTGACCACTTTTGAATGTTTTATCCTAATTGTGACGGATGATCAGAGAAATAAAAAATAAAGGTGACAAGAATTTGTACAAAATACACACCGTGAACTTAGTTTATAAGATGCTGAGACATTGCGGATAACAGTGACTTTGAAATAAACTTTCTTTAAGTTATCAACTGTTTAAATATTTCGCCTATTCTTTTGCACTACAGTGAGAATTCAGCCACAGAATTAGTGAAGAATGAGTGAGCATGAGTCCACTTTAATCATTGGAATACATGTAATCCTCTGACTGGAGAATTTCCTCATATGTATCGTTATGCTCACTAGTGAATCACCAAAATCTCTCTGGGAAAGAATGATCTGACTGGTGGTAACTATGTGCCCTAAGATTCATTACCAGTGTCTGAAGGGTCGATAGGCAATTCGTTCTCGTCAAAATACTGCAACTTGCATCCACAATCGCCAATAAGCCTGCATCGTCTCGTAACATGACCTTCTCTATGTCACTATCGGATCAATGCTCACTCATGTTCCATTTGATGGTGTGCTTGGTGCGATATATTACACAATTGTCTCCACGGAGAGTACTCCACCCATCACTATTCTGTCCATCTTTGTTGTTGGGCAGTAAATTCCTAGTTGTTTCTCTGTCACGGTTCCATGTTCCCATTTCTTGCAGTCATCAGATTTTCATATCCAGCCATTGAAGGCATGTGTTTTGAGAAAAGTACACAGTGGCTGGTAGGGATTAGTTGTGTTGACGTTCCCGATGACACTTTAGAACCTATACAATCATTGACTTGATTTTATTGCTGAAAATCTGAATGTCTGTCTCTGCGATGAATTCAGCATATTTCAAGGCTGATTTTAGAGGTATGACAGTCTGTGTTACTTTTCTAATCCTTCGTTGACATCCTTATCCGTGTTACATATGAACACTACGTTGCCTAAATTAACAAAAAGAGGCATTCCGTTCAAATTTCTTTCATCAACGGTGATTGGTGCTTGTTGTTGTTAATCAGGTAACTTCAATGCCTCTGTCTTCCGTGTGTTTATTTGAAGTAAAGTTCCTGTCTTTTGCCTGCCATCTACTTGACCCTTTCCTGTAGATCTTTGAGTTCATGTGATATGGAAAATAAATCGTCCGTGACGTCCACATCTCTAAGATTATTTCTATCGAGCAGCCGCATTCCTTGACTTGCACCCTCTGTGCTCTCTGACATAATTCAATCAACAACAATGCAGGATATCGACAGTGATTCTAGTCAACCTTGTCTTATTCATCATTTCACTTCACAGACATCGTTGAGTTTTCAATTGTGAATCTGGAAAATTAATCCCATAACTTCAGAAATGAAAAGAAAGTAAATTAAACTCTTAACAGACCCTTATTTTCACTATGGCAGTTTCGTTTTCCTGTTTACATTCTTGGCAATTTAGTGTTGAATACATCATTTGAAGCATTAGTCGGTGCACTAGTAGTAAGACTGGCTTTCTTGTAACTTTTGAAAGTCCTTTAACACCTGGAGTGGTGGTCAGATTGTTCCACTTCAGACCACTTCTCTTAAATCTGATTGTTTTTAGAGAAATTAATGGAAAATTGTAGTCAATTATTAACACGTCAAGTTTAATTAAACATAATTATGACTATCTGATAGTGAACACCAACTAAGCCATTACACGTGATGGGATGATGTTTTTGCAGTGTATACTGTATATGAATCGCTAGAGCTTTACAGCACATACCAAAGGGAAATAAATTTGAATTTTAAGGCTTGTGCAAACGAAATACTCAAGTTTATAAAATTTGAATGTAACTTCATTCGAATTGCTTGTCGAGTATTTAATCAGCCACAACTAATGTAGAAATGGTAAAATGCTTAACTGATTGGAAAACATGTCACTTACAGGACTTTGATACTCGGCAATATCCGCATATCTCTCTAGTGCAGTCTCTATTGAAAGAATAATTGAGGAACAATTTGATATCAGTGACAGAAAGTTTCACCTGGTTAAACATTGTCTATCCAGTGCAGTGACAACAACAGTTCAGACAGTAACCAACAGTTCGTATTTCTGTCCACTTGTACATCACAGAAACACACTTGTCGTTTCTGTGCAGGAGTAATTCAACAAAGACATTCTCCAGAGAAGGATAAGAATAATTAAAATAAAGTTAGTTATTTCTTTACAAAAGGAGCCTAATGTTACTGTTAAATAGAAAAAATTACATTCCCAGAAAACAGCTAAGTCTCTAGAAGATGTGCCATTTCATTAATTCCATAGTATAATACTTACTATCGACTCACGTGATACGACTTCTGATTCCTGGATGACTCATTCCTAAACTCCATCTATCAAGTAGTGAGAAAGAGAAGGAGAGAGGGCTGAGGATGCTGGTAGCAAACCGCAATGTGTGTAAGACTAACAACACCGCATCGAATGAAACTTCAAAGACTGAAGTCTTTCGTCTTACTCAGAATACAAAGCAATAAAAATTGTGGTGACAGTTTACTTAATCGAAAAATAAAATCATGTTTGCATACAGAATATGGCGTATGCTGCGGTGTATTTCAGTAGTTTATTCTTTCGACTTCAAAATATACGTTCCACTGGGAGGTAGAGCGAATGATTCATACAGATGCACAACAGTTTAGCAACACGTGACTGTACCATCACAAAGAGCGCTTTTAACGTCATGCCGAACATCATATAAGATACAAATAGTACTGTGACACCAAATGTCTTGATACTAGCTGAATATGTGCAAGCAATTAACTGACTGAAAAGTGTATTTCACCAGAGATTATAAAATACGATTAAGTGATTCTTCCAAATAATGTTAAATTCAGTAAAAATTATTAGGCTGTGCTAATGTTTTACATAAAACGAATTTCTGTATCAAAGTGCAGTATTTCAAGTTGTCACATTTCACGAAACCACACCGAAACTATAGAAAATATAGAAAAGGGAATGAATGAGAGGCGAAAAGTTGTTTACTTGGCTAAAACTGACAGTCAGTGACGTTTATAGATTGATGGTGTCTTTTGGTTCAGCAACCTTTCAATTCTGTTATCTGAGATTTCTGGATTAACAAGGCGGTGGTGTAACACATAGATGACGCATGCAAAACAACGGCATCTTAACTATCCAAAGTTGTGCTTAGTTATAAGACATCAAACTGGTCAATTATGGAAGAAGTTTCTTATTAATTTAGGGAGTTATTTAAAAATAAGATGAAAATAAAAATAAAATTTATTATCCATTCTGAAATAAAATCCTCATAAACATATTTTAAGTAAAAAAGTAATCAGATTAACTTTCAGACAGTATAGATATAAAAATAGAATCCATATCGATAAACAAACTTTAGATAAGGTAAACCTTCCAATTACATTTATAAAAGTAGAAAAACCCATGAAAATATGTTGCTGGAATGCAGAATGTTTGCTTTATCATAATAGGCATATAGTGTCGATGGCGTCCAAGTATTGCACTTACCAAGTGACACAATACTGCATATCGCGTCCACAGTCACTCTAAACCTTGTGATATCACATACCTATATGTGCAATTCATTTATAAAAACATTCTCAAGATTAAACAGTCTTAACGCAGGAGTTTATGAACAGTCTGTTTACAATTATGATGGTGATTTGAATATTACAACTGACTCTATTAACTACCATCTTTCCGCTAACATCCGTGTTCTTATGTTTGCATTTTTCATGTTGATTTTGACCTCAATATTAACATTTATTTTCTGTGAACCACATATTCTGATACTGCTGTTTGCGTTCATGTGATAATATTTGCGGTGAAGTTCTGTTATCCTCTGCCATTCAGTTTGAGTGAAGTTGCAGATACTCCATTGAGCTTGGAATATTCGCCAGAGACAACTTTTATTCTGTTTGATTCCTCCAAGCAGATTTTTGATCTCCTCATATTTTGAACCTGAGAGGCGTTTGGACTGTATATATGACTCAGGAAATCTTTGAGTTATCCGGGATTCTACTAAGAAAATCGTCTTTTGATATTTCTACATGTGTGTGGATCGCAGAAGTTTGGCAAGACCTACAGAATAACACATCGACTGCCCCTGAGTGACTAGTTCAAAAACCAGGGATTACAGGTCGTGACAAACTTCCCTAGTGTCGGTTTTTCAGGATATGTTGTCCCTTAGGCGAATCATGTTGAGTCGAAAAACGAGGAGTACTCAGTTGATCAGTAACGTAAAATATCTGGATATTTTATTTATGCCAGCTTCCCAACCTGACTTTCTCAAATAGCGTACGACAGCAGTGAGTTAAAGTGAAAGTTGCTCATCAAAAAATATGGCAACATTCCACAAAGTCACTGAATGGTTGTTTGAGTCAAGTATGAAGGTGTTAATTGCGTGGTGGTTGATCTTTGACACGCTTAGAATCAAGGTCCGGAGACTACGATTTTCCGTGGTGAAGATTAATTCATTCGCTTCGCTCTCACGTTCTGCTGTGTAATATATTTTCCTGCTCCCAATCGTTCCCATTTCTATAGTCATCTCAGTTTTGTTTTCTTAATCTTCACGTGTACCTTCATGCATTTTGTCAAGTTGAACTGCTGCATCTCAGTACAAATTTCTGCACTGGAAATTCTATCAGTGTCCGGATACGTCCTGCACACGTAGTCAGGCCACTTTGAAACTGAAATAAGCAGCTACAACGAACATCGTGTCTTTTAGTGATTATGTAACTTATACCTCGCAACGAATGGAACCTTGACAAACAGAATTTCTGAAACTGTTTAACAATTTTATCCCTGACCTAGAACTGAAAACAGTTAAACCAATCAGAGCTGAGAGAACGCAACTACACAAAATTTGCACAGCTGTGCTGCATACTAACATTCTCCAGCATTCTCGCTCCCTACTATTAATTGAAGGATATTTGTGAATGTATGCGTAAAGCTCTGTAAGTGAAATTATAACACGTTGCAAGTCGAGATATATGATTCAAACTAGCCACTTATCACTACTATTGACATATATTCCGAAGGATGTGAATTAATGGCCTGCCTGTGACATTAGCGGGTCAGCAGTTAAGTAGCAGAATGCTAGTCGTCCTCGCAGGACTTCCAGTTTCGATTCACAAGCAACACACCAGCTTGCAACGTGACATACAGCCTAGAAACAGGCGAAGCTTTCTCGCCTGAATAAAACAACCAGCTGATGGAAAAACAATACCTTGGATACTGGACTTTCAGGGCTTCTACACCAGCGTTCCATTTGAAACGCAAGGAATGAAAACAACACGAGACTGAATATGCTTTTTACTGCAGTCTGACGAATGATGCAATTGTGTTATCCATTCTAGACAATTGACTATTGCGGATTCCATCGGGAAGACCTGTGGTGCATGCGATTCTGTGGAAGTATTTAATAAGTCTATGAAATCTTTAAAATAACAACATATAATTTGACTAATTTTAAAACTGAATATTCTGCAATACGCATTATTCATTTAGAATTGAAATGAAAATAAGATCACAGACAAACAAAGGAGACTGCACTTCCTAACTTCATCAGGTATACTATCCCATATTAAGTACAGAGAAGAAGGAAGAAAGAAAGAAGCACTGGAAAACTCAACTTGTATAAACAATACCAACGCTTCTAAAACAAAGCACTGACACATAAGTTACAATTAAGAGAATATCTTATATGAAGTCTGTTTTGAAGAACCTGCATCTTGTGCATCCATGGAAACATAATTCAATGAACGCAGACATCGACAAGTTCTCTGTATTAAATTTTTTCAGAATTCAATTATTATTCCAAGATCTTCTTTACAAAGAACAAATTAGGTGTTTTCAGTGAAACTGTGAACATATTTACTCTGTTGTATTCCATTGTTTCAATTTCAACTCAATGGTTGTGAGAAGGGAGCGAGAGTAATTCTATGGAAAATGATTTGTTTCAAATGCAAAAGGAGCATTGTGTGGTCGTTTGAATGCAGTTTGAATGCTGTTTTCATGCAAAGAAGCTTCAGGAACAACCAATGAGAGATGAGTATCACGTCAATCGGGATATCGTGTGGTAACAACAGAAAGATGTAAAAATTACTGGTAGGCGAGAATTTGAATTCATGAATGCTAAGTAGTCTGATGTCAGTTTTGTGGATTAGGCATCCACAGAATACTCTGAGTTAGACGCGGAGATTAAATGAATCCTGTGAACGATGGAGTACTTACTGGACATCTCTTCCTATTTTTGTGATCACCATTTTCAGTGATACCCGTTGATCATTCAATACTCAGTCCAATTTAGAGTTTCCAAATACGAAAGTCTGTCCTAGTCACTTTTATTATTATTATTGTTCCGTTGGGTTCCTAGTGGAACATAGGGCTTCAACTGCACGCCTCCACTTGCTTCTGTCTTCTGGTGTACTTTTCACCTGCATCCATGTTAGTCCATACTGTTTCAGCTCCTCTTCACACGATCTCCTCCATGTCACCCTTGGACGTCCCACTCGCCGCTTCCCTTTCGGGTTTCACTCGAGGGCCTGACGTGCGATGGCACCCAACGGCCTCCTCAGCGAGTGTCCGATCCATCTCCACTTTCTCCTGCATATTTGCTGGGCGATTGGTTCCTGTTTTGTTTGTTCCCTTAAATTCTTGTTGGTGATTCTTTCCGGCCATCTAATCTTCAGTATGGAGCGAAGACAGTAGTTGTTGATAAAGGTCTGCAACAGGCTGTTGGAAATATACTTTGTGACCCACCAAGTTTCTGACCCGTATATCAAAACTGACTTTACGTTTGTATTGAAAATCCGAATTTTGTTGTTGATGCTGAGTGACGAAGATTTCCAGATAGTTTTCGGGTTGATGAATGTGTTTCTCGCCTCCCCGATTCTCGATTTGACATCCTCGTCCGTTTCTCCTGTAGTTGAGACAATGCTCCCTAGATAAGTGAAAGAAGTAACCTCTTCCCAATCCCTCCTGTTGATGGTGATTGGCGCTGGATGTTGCTGCTGTTGTTGTTGTTGGTTGGTTATTTTCATGACCCCCGTCTTGTCTATGTTCACCTGCAGTCCTGTCTTTGTTTGTCGGTCGAATTTCGCTTGTAAGTCTTCGATTTTGTGTGACATCAAACATAAATCATCCACGCGCGAAATTCAGGTCTTCTAGGTTCTTCACGTCGGTCCAGGATATCCCTGTCTTCTCGTTTCCTACTGTCTGACGCATAATCCAGTCCACCACAATTAGGAATATCATTGGTGATAATAAGCACCATTGTCTGACTCCTGTGTTTATTCGAAACGCTTCGCTGAGTTTTCCGTTGTGGATCACTTGACATGTGCCGTTATCGTACAGCTGCTGAATAAGGTTGATGAATATTTGGGGTACGCCGTAGTACTCGAGTAGTTTACAAATTACTTCGCGGTCAACGCTGTCGAAGGCCTTCTCAAAGTCTATAGGTTGAGGTAAAGATTTGATTGCCATTCCATGCTTTCTTCGATGATAATGCGTAGAGTCGCAATTTGGTCAGAACATGATTCGCCTTTCCTGAATCCAGCATGTTCTGGTCGGAGTTCTGTATCCAGTGCGTCCTTTATTCTCTCCAGGATGATGCGACTCAGGATTTTACTTGGCGTCGACAGGAGCATGATTCCTCGCCAGTTCTTGCAGATTCCTAGGTCGCCCTGCTTTGGTAGTTTCACCAGGTAACCTTTCCTTCAGTCAGTAGGCACATTTCCCTCTTTCCAGATCTTTTGCAATAATGGAGTCAGCATATCTGCCGTCGTTTCTGGGTCCGCTTTCAGTGCTTCAGGGGGTATTCCATCTGGTCCAGCTGCTTTTCCAGCTTTCAGAAGCTTGATTGCATTCATGACTTCAGTTTTCGTTGGAGGATTGGTGTCAACTTGCAGTTGTGTACGTGCTGTTGTTGGTATTTCTGGACAGGTTGCAGGTGGTGATCGGTTCAAGAGTCCTTTGAAGTGGTCCGCCCATTGTTTAATCTGTCTTTCTTCTTTGGTAATTGGCTTCCCTTGGCTGTCTTTTATAGGTTTCACTTGTGTTGATCTCTTCCCGGATAAAGATTTGGTTATCTGATATAGTGTCCTCAGGTCCCTTTTGCCTGCTGCATTCTCAGCTTCAGTAGCCAGGTTGTCGTAGAATTGTCTTTTGTCCTTCCTGGCACTCTTCTCCACTTCTTTGTCCAGTGCTGTGTAAGTTGAGTTCAGCGTCTCTTTCTCTTGTCCATCTTTGCATTGAATCATTTTCTCTTTCACCATTCTCCTCTCCTCTATTAGCTTCCAAGTGTCCATTGAGAGCCATTCCTTGTCTTGTTTCTTCTTTCTTCCTAAAACCGTTGAACACGTTTCGTTGAAAATTACCTTCAGAGAGTTCCAATGGTCTTCCACGGATGATTCCTCAGTGGTGCCACGTAGTGTTTCCTGCTTTGCTCTGACAAGTGCAGTGAAAATATCCTGTGTGATTGTGTCCTTCAGTTTGTGAGTGTTGAACTTGCATTGTGGCCTATCCCCAGGTATCCTCGAGGCTTTCAGCTTCACCTTGAAAGTCCCTTGTACTAGATAGTGGTCTGAACCCACATCTGCTCCTCTCCTCGATCTTGTGTCCAGTAGGCTCCGTCTCCACTTCCTTGAGATTGAAATGAAGTCTATCTGGTTTTTGGTGTGTCCATCTGGTGAAATCCATGTTGCCTTGTGTATATCCCTGTGTTTGAACACACTGCCACCAATCACCAAATCATTGAAGGCGCAGAAGTCTGAGAAGAGTTCACCATTTTCGTTCATTTCACCGAGGGCCTCGCGACCCATGGTGAGTTCTCTTCCTGTATTGTCTCCTCCCAGTTTCGCATTCATGTCACCCATCAGGATTTTGATATCGCCATTTGGGACGTTGTCCATTACTGTTTGTAGTTGACTGTAGAAATCCTCCTTCTTCTCTTGTTCTGAGACGTTTGAAGGCGCGTAGCATTGGATGATTGTAACCTTTTTTCCTTTTGAGTTGAACCTGGCTGTCATTATCCTGGAGGAGATTGGTTCCCACTGCACGAGAGCCTTAGCCGCCGTTGGTGACATCATGATGGCTACTCCCTCGGTGTGCTCGTGATCGTCCTCTGGGTGACCGGAGTAGATTATTGTCTCTCCAGTTGACAGTTGGCTCCTTCCACATCCGTTCCATCTGCTCTCGCAGATTCCCAACACTTCTGCTTTATATCTCCTCATTTCTGCGGCTACCTGAGCAGCCTTCCTAGCTTCGTACATTGTGCGAACATTCCACGTCCCCATCCTAATTTTTGCTTTCATCGAAAGAAGGCACATCGGCTGACTGGCTTCCCGAAGGCTTTCACCAGCCTGCGTCATTTCACTCCTCCGATTCCAGCGCAAAATAAGGTCATTGTTTGTATATTTAGAATTTTGAATATATTTGTGCGTTGAAGTTTTAGTAGCAATTTGGTTAAGTTTTGGGGGTGGAGTTGCTAGCACCACGCCCCAACCCTCCCTCTTTATCCGGGTTTGAGAATACTAGTGACCTAGTAATCTAGGCGAGCTTCGTAGTCACTTTTAGAAACACTCGATTGGTAAAATAATCTGCAAACTGCATGATTCGTTAGTTTATACATAGCTGTACGAATTAATTCCGAAAAACTTTAAAACACACCCCACTGTACTAAACACTGCTGATTGTGCAGATGGTAATAACAGGCCAAAATAATCAGATGTTTCCGTTGCTCATGTGTTCACCTAGCCGTTCAGATTTACTTAAAACTAAAAAAGATGGTTTCAAATGCAGCTGAGTTAACATTTTAGATACACTGCACAAAATGAATTCAACAGAGCATAAGTGTAGTGAATGCTGTTCTTATCGTCCGAAGAACTTCTCAAAAGACCACATAAAACAAATGAGGAAAAAATAATTTCTATGGAATTAGTAAGGTAGCCTGTCATTTACCGCCAGTCCATCAATTCATATTTCATGAGGGGAAGCCAACATGTAGGGAATCACTGGAAACAAGTACTGTAGTTTTTGACAGCTATATGTCTTTGCGAATGACTGTCGACGACTAGGTTTTGAAGCCAGGACAATGAGAGTTCCGCCGCTGAACCGTATCGTGATAGAGCATGAATCGTAGCTGCTGCTAAATTGACACTGTTAATCACTGTCAACTTCTCACGTGAACTCTTGAAATTTCATCCCATATTTAGTCACCGATAAGCATTACACTGTAATATGAACATCGTGAGTTTAACTTTTCGGTTAGGTCATTCCTCTATAACACTAAAAAGGCCCAAAGCAGTTGACCATTAGTCTCTAGTGTTTCGACAGTTCCCCGTTTAATGTATGTTCTTAATGAAACCTCCCCTCAAATTAATCAAATCCTTAGAATGCAACAAATAGGAAATGAAATTTATATTCATTCATATTGTTTCCTATTACTCAGAATAAATAAGAAGCTAAACAATAAAGATAATGACACGAGAAATGATACACTGATACTCAACAAATCGTGTACGATTGAGAAGTTTAACAGTTGCCAAGTAACTCATGTTAAGCTCACGCTTGATAGCATATGGTGCAATTGCAGTAGTCCTTTGTAATAAACATCAGCATATTTTGAAAATTCGACCAGTAAATTTTCTGTTTCTTCCAATGTGATCAATACCCTGCCGACAAATATGTGGACCAATTGTGAAGGGTTAAATGAAAGTGCTGAGCAGTTGATCCACCCTGTGGAGAAAGCAAGAAGTGCAGACAACAATTTATGTCAATGTTACGTCTCGAATCAGGGTAATGAGAAAAAGCAATAAAAAATCAAAACCTTAAGAAACTCACCAACCAATCACAGCAGACCTAATCTGTGCAAATACGATTGGCAGATATATGGCCTGACTTTCTAAGAAACCGCTACAAAGCGATGACAGCATAAGCTTCAGGAAGAAAACAACTAATCAGAAGACGCTGCTTCTCCACAGACAGTGATGTATCTACAAATCTATAAATATCTTTTGATTTTCTCAATAAATGATCTGTTGCCTGGTCCTTGTCTTCCATCGTGATATTTGGTTTCGCTGACTGTCAAGAAGTGAAAGAATATCCCATGGCCTGCTGTTTTTGAAGAAGGAGACATATGGATCTTCTTGAAGGATTTCAAAGCTTTTGCGGAGTTGAATGGCGTTCAAGCGCTGTCAGTGATAAAGCTTTTACATAGAACGCTGCTGAGAGGTTAGGCGAAGGCATCTCAAAGGACACAGAGTGGGAGATGCAGGAGTTTCATACCACGAAGTTGAGAGTTGGTGGTGATCTTCTTGTATTGGCACTGACCCTGAGAAACCTACTGTGTCGTGCTCAGCCAACCCTGGACGAAGATTCTGAAGCACAATGATGGCGTCTCAATCTCAGTTCAGTACTCATGATTAGCACGCACTCACCAGGATTTGAACCTGGCACCTTCAGGCCAGAAATATATAAAATGAATTATGAAGTCATATGAACACACTGATATAAATATGAACAGCAATAAATTATACTATTATGAATACTGTATTACTATGTGTTATGTTCGATGAATTTATCTTATATGGAATTGCATTCTAACACAGTGCCCACATTATACACCACATTCATCATGATAGTGAATACAATAATTCAGCATATATGTGACCGCTTGATTTCTAATTCTCTTTTCCTTAATTTGTATTATTTTTCTCCTGAAAGATATTTTCCCATCGAATATACTGAAAACATTATGAAAGCCGAAGTTTAGATCTTGTTGAGTGTGTGATTTTGGCGTGCATTGTCACGAATGAAACAGAAATTTGTTAGTGAGGATAATAATTGCAGTCTTGGGGCAACAGACTGATAATTGCGTAAAATGTGTAAAATGAAAGTGAAATGAAGTCATGACATTTTCCGGGATTCAACTTATTCGGATCTCTTACTTTGTTTGGTGAACAGCTATTCCAGTTATCCAGATGGATCTTGTTTTGAAGTCTGCTTGCATCAAACTACATTAAAACGTGAGTCCTGGAAGCGTGATAGGAGTTTTTTTTCAAATGAATGCGTAATGTTAATTTGTGCAGATTGTTTGATTTTAATTCGCAAGCAGACCATCAAAAATGGAGTGTTCTTGAATCGTAGCGAATAAAATTGTAGATGTCAAATGAGGTATATAAAGAGAAAATGAAAATCTGGACCACAGCAGGAGTCGGACAAAGAGCCACGCAAGCGATATAACCCAAAGAATCATAGACATATAATAAACAAGGTTCAGTTATCACTTGCTTTTTTGATCATGTTGGACTGAGATAGCTGACGTGACCAATGTGGATTGGTGATGTGGATTCTTTGACATTTCGTACGACAAATATGGTATACAGGTCTCAGTGGGAACTTTTTCAGTCATCAAGGATTGGAAGTACATCTGGCTGACGATTCTGGAGTAGGAAGAAAAAACGCTAATCCTGGATTCTGCAGCTATTTATTGTCAACCACGTTTCTGTCGAAGTAAATAAGACATCTTGACTTTATTCTTGATATTTTTAAAGAATGCATTCGATTTCTATCCTCCTCACCTCATAGTCATTTATCGAGAACCTAAGACAACCAGCCATTTGATTAGACTCCCTATTTTATCATATGGAATCACTTATAAGCAACATTCTATAACACAATAAGTTTAGATTCCTTATTGGAAGCATTATAAAGAAATGAAGACAGTCTTACTTATTATGGGGGAAAATTTCCCGAAATCTAAAGTAATTCAGAATCTATATGATTTTCTTCTGTCGCGTCATTGGAATATTTCTTCTGGAAAAAATAGATTATTTCAATTTTCCCTCCCCTTTTCTTCTTTTTTGTAACAGGAAATTAATCCTGTTTCTGTTTTACGTTTGAATAAATTCATGCACTGATCAACGCCAAGGCATTGTCTTTCTTACCAATACTACTGACTATAGTGTTATTTTAACA
Source organism: Trichobilharzia szidati (assembly GCA_944472155.2). Lineage (NCBI taxonomy): Eukaryota > Metazoa > Platyhelminthes > Trematoda > Strigeidida > Schistosomatidae > Trichobilharzia > Trichobilharzia szidati. Next base: position 64,215,028 of record OX235277.1, on the reverse strand, counting down.
AGCCATATGGTAATCACATTATTTATATATATATATGCTTCTATTAAACAGTATTTTTGATTAAGTTAGTGAATCACGTCAAATTTAATTTACTAATGGAATAAAACTATTATTTCAACGTTCCTCTTCTTTGAGTAGGGAAAAAAGAAGACGGAAGTACATTAGTCTTGCCTCAGGGAATAATAATAATTCGTAAAACCATGATAAACATGAGCACCGTTGAATTATTCAATTCCCTTTTAATTTCTGCATTGATTTTATCACAGACGGATATATCCAATTATGTCTCCATGAACAATCAGTCTACAATATTAACACTTATTTGAATAATCCAGCCAACTTTATTGTATCTAGCTACTTCCTCAGAACTCCATATTATTGCTTCAATACTTGCACATCTCCTTTTGAATTTGAAGTTTCTTTCTTTCTAATCCCCTAATTTAGAGCTTCTTATGCTGATGTGGGATTGTATTGACAAAAACGTATCGTTAGTAGACTGTGACTGTGTCTGTCTGAAGTTAAAAATATGCCTTGGAGAGGCTGCTTGACTTTGGATCGCTTCCAGGAAACGTGTTTGTTCAGTCTGATTCACGTAGACCGGGTTTCGTTCCCACCTTGTAAGGAATATCCTTCTTGATATTCAGTCAATTTATAATTATGTCCCAGTTTATCTATCTGCAGAACTTCATAACTGTATTATCTACTGGACAGTACTGTTGACATAGTTTTGTATTTTTGCATAATTTATTGTGCCTGAATTGTGTCAGAGATTCTACATATCAATAGGGTTTTATATTTATTTTATAATATAACTTAAGACTGCGTGTGATTACCTAATTTCTTCAAGCTTTGCAGAAGAACTCGCCGACTGGCTCTCTGTATTCAGCTTGAAATACTTGACTATTGGTCGTTAAAATGACGTACTTTAGATATTTATCAAACTTAAGTACCTTACTGTGTCAATGAATTTGCAAAGTTACAGTGTAAAGTGATCCAGTGAACTTTAGAGGTTGCAATTCCACCAATCGTTTAAAAGAACTATATTCTCTTCTGGTAAGTGATTTGAAATGAGACGGCCCTCGTATCTTTAGTCTAGGTTGAGATAGTTGCAATCTATTTATCGAAACTGAAACTGACATGCTGAAAATTACTTTCCATGGTTGTCGATATTAGTAAACGTTATCTCACGCATATCTCTTGATTGGGCTTAACCCACGTCACTTGGTGATTAATGACATGTCAGTGATATTTATAGCAACTATGATATTTATCTGCCTATGCTATGTGAATTATCGCTATGCAGTCAACGTCCATATAATACTGCATTAGAAAATACTCTTTGCAAGCTTATTTAAGTGAAACTTTCATAAAAAGAAATTTTAGCTGATTAACAGATCTTTCTGACGAAGAGTGTTTGATTCTGTGTTTATCTTCAGTGGAAATCTGCATGGAGCTCTGGGTGTGGTTTTTGTGCTTGTTGGCTGTATTCAGTTAGCCATATTCTCAAACTTGAATGTAAATCATATCCTCTCTAAGAGTGGCACCATCATTACCCAGAACTCAAGTGAAAGGCGTTACTATTGATACAGCACATCCAAAGAGAACATTTCATCTTCTCCATACATCAGTTGAAATTTATTCAAAGCCATAGGGCAACTGACAACCGTTTTGTCCCACTTTTGTACTCTCTAGAAATGCTCACGCATGATCAAATCAGCGATCAAACCCTGAAGCTTCAGATAACGAGGTTGAGCTGGTTTCCCTTTCATCCTGTTTTTTAGACCAAAATTCAATGAATCGTGAATTTTAATTGTTGGCCAGTCTGCAATATAACACAACTGTCAATCACAATATCCTCAGTGAGCATCCACTCCATCTTGGTATGGTTTTTTAAATTAATTTCTAACTGATGTTACTTCGTGACAAAATCCACACTGAAATAGACTCAAATCCTTGGAAATACTAGAAACTTAATACTCAAAGAATGTTAACTTAATCATTAATTATCTTTTCTTAATTGGAATTACGCAGTTTACAGTTAGAAAAAGCGTAGCATGTAATGTTTTGTTCAATAACATTGCTTGTTTTGCATGCACGAAGAGGAGCTTTTAATTTCACAGAATTAAGTGTGAGTCAACATAAAGTATTAAAACAGAAATAAGCATAATTATAAAACCAAAACAAATTCTATTATATTTTATAGTTTTATGTGCGTATTCAATAAACATACATGAGACATCACTACACTTTGTGAATACTACATCTATTCATAGACAGATAACATTTACATCATAGTACAATATCTGTGTTGACAGTTATATTGCAGTTTCGGCCTAATGAAAATAGAATTTACGCCTTGAGCAGTCAAAGAATATACTGGCCTCTCCAGTAGTCTCTTTTCATAACGGAGTATTAAAATGTTTGTTTGCAGGTATCTAATTAGTTTCAGGTTAAATGAAGAAGTGATATCAGTTCGATAACCACTGGGGACCTTGGTATGCTGGAAATTTGCCTCATGGTAGTCATGAACTTTACACCAGGAGCAGGCATTTGTGTCCCCACTAGGGAAGAAACTGAGAACCTCAAGGTTACTAACTAAGCATGTTGACCATGCAGAGACGACAGTAGAATCCTCTCCTCCAGTAACCATGACCTCATACTAGACTTGGTAGTGCTCAGTGACCATGAGCTCTCACTGCAAATCAAGGCACGCTATCCTATAGTCAAACATTAGTTAGCATTGGATTATCTTTCAAGTTTTCATTAACTTCGATTTTATTGATTTCAAGCGAGACGATGAAGTGATATCAATTAGTGAATCAATGAAAACCACTGAACAACTCACTGCCGTTCACTACAACTTTGCAACTTCTCAGGAGTTCACACCTGTGGCTCCTATTTGGATTTCCGCGAAACCTTTCAATGATGCGTAGTGAAAAAACATTGCTATCCAGAATGAAATAAATACTCAGTACTACTTGATTTCAGATGGTCAGCTTAAATTAATCACCCTGTAGCGCAACAATCAAATGGATATGCAACAAATACAGCCGTCCTCCAGTTAGAATGTAATTTTGTCTTTTGAGTCTTTTTTTGAGTTGAATCTTTCACATTGATTCTCAAACTAACAGTCAGTAACCATGCTATCCAGCCATTGTCTACATCACGCTACTCCTTGTCCACTGTATTCAAGTCTTTATTTTTCGCTCTGTTTAAACTCCAACCTTTTGTGTATAAGTTAAGAAGGTGAAGATTTTGAGCAGTGTTTATTGATTTTAAAGTATCCTTGAAAGTGATCACATGTCTCAATGGAATCATCCTGACTTTATTACAGCTTATAAGTAATCAACAAAATGAACGATTATTATTATTCCCTTATATTCCTGGTAGAACATTTGATTTCTACAGGACATCTTCACTTAATTCTGTTCACTGTAATCCCCATTGGCCGCTCACATGATTGCCTATAGGATCTCGTCTTCTCCTCATATGATCACCTCTATGCCACCCTAGAAGTGACTATCACTATCACTCAAGAATTTGATTGTCTCATCAGTGTGTATTCCATCCACCTGGATTTTATTCTGCTTATACTCTGAGTAACGGGTTCTTAACTGGTTCATTTCCAGAGTTTCTCGTTCCTAATTTTTTTTTTGGCTGGTCGTCTAATATTTCTTTTGGCGGCCTTCGAAGAAGCTGTAGATCACAGTTTTCAGTTGCCTGTGGAAAATGATTTTCGTGAAGAACATAATAATTTTCTGCCCTATATACAATAACTGGCTTAACTATGATGTTTATGCTGAGTGCAAAAGATTTCCAGACTGATATCACAGTAACAAATGTCTGAATTCCAATTCCGATTCTAGTTTCTATGTGCTTCTCTGTGTCGAATGTATGCAGTTGAAATGGTCATGCATCGATTAGGGAGGAAATTAGTGTCATTCAAATTCGTTCCGTTGCTAGTGATAGCTGTTTGTTGTCGTTTGTTGGTTATATTCTTCAACTCTGTTTTTTTCTTTCATCACTGGAGGACCCATCTTTGCTGCTTCTCCTGCAAGTTTCTTGATTTTTGCCTGTAATTCTTTGGGTGTGTGTTACATTAGATAGAAATCGTCCGCAAAGTCCAGAATACATAGGGTCTTCTTACTGGTTCAGCGTATTCCAGTCTCTGTGCTCCTTACACAAGGTGTGCTGTATGGTTCAGTCCATCAAAATTAGGAATAACATCGGTGATAATACGGAGCATTGCATCCTCTCTGTCTATACTTCAGATGTTTTCATGAATTTTCTTTTGTGAATCACCTGATGTGTAACATCGTTTTCATGGTTGAATTAAAACTGAAGCACCTTTATATTTACTCAAATTCGTATCACGGGAATACGTGTATGAGTTATGGACTTATTCCGCACTGATTAAACAATTTACGGAAACAGTTCTTGTGACTGATCCGTTTCTTCATTCAATTTGTTCTTCCTTCTTATTTGAAGCATGTTTTTGCCAGTCACCATCAACTCTTTCGAAAAAATGCATAGGCGTTTCACTTTTGGCGATTATATACCGATTACACTGTATTTATGCAAAAAGCTTTTCAAGGAATAGTGTTTCTTTTCACTCAGTGTCAGAACACAATCGCTTATTCAAAACATGCAGAATTCAATCTTTCTTTGTAAGTGACAAAAGAATGATAGAAAAACGTATATGTAGACTTAGTAACTATTCAACTCAGAGAACGCAACCACATCAAAATCGACTTAGTAAGGTTAATAAATTTTTGGAAAGACACTTTGTAATGATTTTGTCGAACGCTATGTCGGTAAAACACCCTATGCTACTAGTTTCAGTAAGTACGAAATCTATTGTGATTACACTTCTATCATGTGTTTAGTCCTTTGTGTAGGTACTCAGTGAATCACATCAGTCAACTTTATAAAATAGACACCAACCATTTTTCTTATTCCTTTACGTTCCTCGTATAACATAGGGTTTCAAGCTAGAGCTTCGAATTTTCGGTAGCGGTAGGGTTTACTTTCATCGCATGGGGTTGCTAGCCTCATGCCCAACCTTCCCTCCTTGCCAGCCTTATTAGTGACTTAGCGAGGTAAAAAATGCTTCGGCTGGGGATCGCTCCCGGAGCACTATACCGCTATGACCCCGACAAACAAGACACCATCCATGGTGACTTTCAATTGTAGCGCATCTTGACTCGATGTTAGGGGGTTAGTAGGTGGTCTATAGAGTAGGAAGCAATGAATCTATGCTCTATGTATGCCATCACTGGTCAACAAGGATTATCTGCAATCTTTGACGAATTATTCTCTCCTCTGAGGTCAGTCATAACCCTGAAAAGCTCATTTGTAACTCTTCTGATTTTCAGTACCGGGTGGTGTGGGCTTCAAATCTTGAAGGGTTCTTGAATTCATCTTAATAACTGTTGGCAACAGGCATGAAACTTTTTCTTGTGGTTCTCCACCGCTAGGCAACTAGAAGACAATATATGCGTTGACAAAACAGACCAGGTCCATTGTAGGTTCCATGACTGAAGAAATCTCTTCCGTATTTGAGTTTGTGATCTAAACTGTGAGTTATTATCGCTCCTGTGGTTTGAAAATCTTCGACACACACACCTCAAGTATTATTCCCGTGTATTCCGTAGATGACTTTCAAGTTGGTTCACGGGATCACTTGGTATCCAGAATCTATCAGGTTAACCAGTAAAGTGCCAATTGGGGATCTATTTTCTCCTTTATGAAACCATAAGGTTGAGTATTCGATAATATGTTTGTTTAGAAAACTCTGAGTACAACCGACATACCTAGATCCACCGTAGCAGATGAACTGATATATGCACATTGTAAAAGCAGATAGTAGTAGCTTGTTCTCCAAGTTCATGTGAATCTTGGATTTTGTGAAGGAAGCGAGTCAAAGTTCAGCTGCGAAGAAGGTTTTCTTCATTGAACCTGACAGGTTGAAATTAAGTAAGTGAGATTGTAGAGGTTGAGAATGATATCACTGGAAGGAGTAACTCTTCAATAAACCGTAAATTTTGCAGTGCTCAATTTATCACACAGTAAAAAATTACAAATGGTTCGCTAGTTTATGAATTCTGATTGTTTATTTACACACGAAAATGAGCCCGTTCCGTTTCATTTGAGTATTTACAAAATGTTTGTATATTTGTATTCAAATGTCATGATGGATGTTTAATATTGATTAATCGCTTCGCGTTTCTTCTGTTAGAGTGAAAATTAAAAGTTTTAGAAAAGTTGATGGTTATGATATATCTCCCTCCCAATCACTCACAACAATTTTTCCTCTGGCTTTACTTTTTTCATTAGGGCGGAAACTATTCATCTTATGGGAAAACAAAGAAGGGGAGAGAAAAGAGGAGTAAACGAGTAATTGGTATGTGTTGGTGGAATTTTATTCCTCTCAGATTCTGTTTTATTTACCCAGTACACCGATGAGGAGTAAATCATCACCCTTATCAACATCGACGTTTCGTTTAAGCCTCAGGTGGCCTGTTTTGTAAACAAAATAATGATAATAAACATTATTATTATTACTATTTCAACAAATATACACGAACATAAGAAAGAAACAAAACTTTGAGCTTTCATGAAGCGTTTCTGTGAAATGCAAAGAGGCAGATTTTCAATTTAACCTAAATGCTGGAAAAAAGGTGAGGAGAAAAATGTGTCCTGGATTTGTGACATTAAAGCGAGAAAGTTATTTGATTGTTGATGGCTTACACTTCAGTCAAGGAGGTCCATCTCGTCCCATTTTGGAGCATATCAGCTGATAGATGCGCATTCACTCTTACTGAGAATTGAAAGCACTTATTCGGTTCGGACACCGGTCTTCAGTAGGCACTTCATGAGGTACTTCAATCTAAATGAAACGTATATTTCACCAACTGGGTGAGTGAAAAATATAGCTGCTGTCATGTACTCAAAGATCACCCTACACGGATGCAGGCATAATGTGTTTTCACTGCCATTATAATTCTGTGCCTGTAGCTTAAGACTATTCCGTCACACACCATCGATATTTATGAATGAATGAAGTGCAAAACTCAGAACCATATTTCACATCACCTCCAATATTATATTTACATATTACGATTCATTCAATTGTTCGAAACTATTTTGACGGAAATACGATTATCAAAACAAGATCTTAATTCATATTCACTAGTGAGCATTGAATAAATTTATAAATCATGCAGAAATATTGGCTTATCAAATAGATTCCTCAGTTTAGAGAGGGAAATATGCAAATGTCCAATACTGTGATTGTTCAAAAGAAACTAAAGTTGTTGCTTCATTCTGAGAAAATTGATCACTGTACAAAAAACATTCAGCTTATTGTTCACAATACATTGACCAAATACTCATGAAGAAAAGCATCTTGTAATTTATCTAAATCGTTACAACAGCTCATTATCCAAGCACCTAGTTGAGTGATAACTGTAGAAATGCTAAAATTGATTAGAGTGAACGACTCAATTGACGGTGATAAAATTCACACGTTGCTTGAACAGAATGCATCCCCTGCCATGTACGTTTTTCAGTCCACTTACAGTGGTTGTTTCCTCAATACGAAAAGGAGCTTTCAGTTTCATACGAATAAATGAAGTCAGCGTAAATTGTCAGAATAAAAAAAGGGGAAATATTTAGCAATTCGAAACCATTTCATGCTATTTTAAAGTGTCATCTTTCCAGGAAGTGTACAGGAGATATCGTTTCGCATTACAGATACTATATTTATTTGCAGACATAATACATCTACGCCACAGTACAATAATGTTTATCTTGAAATTTGAAAATGATTGAAGATGGACATCTTAGTTTTCTCAAGTAAATGACAAACTAGTTTGCAATTGTATTTCTCTTTTCAGCGCAAAGCATCTAATATAAACGTTAATTTCTCTTTGGACGATGTTGATGAGTTTCATCTTATCCTGCGAAGTTGTATCAGTTGCATAACCATTGAGAACCAGAGAATACTTGAAATCGTTTCGTCAGTGGTTTTTCTTTCATGAAGACATCAAATATGTAACAGACTACCTTTAGGTTACATTTTGTTTCCTCACTTCTTATTGCAGTACAAACTCTCATTGTCCATGCCTTCAACTTATCCGTTAATTTGGTGTACATCTGTGTCATATGAGACAGTGAAAGCTCCCTGACCAAACGTTTGTCTCCAGTCTTCTTCTTGCGTGTCGCTGGTGTTGCTATTGATGTGACGTATGGTGTTTGTGCAGGTCACAGTCTACTAGAATATATATTTATGGTCACATCAAATAAAGCTATCTGAAACCAAAAAAAGTGCTTCTGTTCCAAACTGACTCAGACACAGGGTAAACAGACTACATAGACAATGTCACTGGACTGCTAAGATCTTTCGAAACACTTTTTAAAAAACATTTGTAACAAATTATATTTGTAAAATCTCAGCGAGATGTAAATGAATAATTCCAACATTTCGTTCGGCAATCTGGTCCGAACTTCTTCACGGAAATTAATCAAAATTAGCATAACAGAGGTTTATATATAAATGGAGCATCACTTGTTTTTAAAAACTTTGTCCAGTCATGAGTCATTCAACAAGTGTAATAAACAAAATTTTATGAGCTGTGATGAAAATTTGACCCCGGACTTACAAATATTGGTCTACCTTTGATAAACACTTTAAACAGAGTGTGTATGTGTGTGTGAGGGGGGGGGGGGTAAACAGTTGTAAAACATTTCTTCACGTCTCCATAAGAAGATATGGACGGTCGAGAATTTTGACCAAGTATTAATAAACTTGAACAAAGCAAGAACAACAATTGTACCAGGATAATATGAGCTCATTTTTTATTATTTCGAGGATTCTTCTCGACTGGTTACAACCTGAACGATGAAAAATATGAATTACATTACATTGAAGATTTGAACATAATTTTCCACGATCACAAGAAGTAATTGGTTGGTAGGAAGTAAAAGTAGCATTAGTCCGGAATGATTTAACTAATTAAGAGTTACAAACACTGACTATTTATAGAATAATTCAAATGAACTGTGATCAATATTTGTAGACAAATTGAAGTCATTCAAAATAATCAACAAGCAAAAGAAACCTAACTTGCTACGCTTTGCTGAAGCAATTGCTATCAGACGGCTGAAACCAAATCTATGTTCGCAGAAAGAGACAGTGGTGAATCTTGCACTGCCTTGGTGACAAGAAAAATATATATATATACAACAGCTTGTTTTTGTTTCCAAGCCTAATTGCCTAATTATTCTATAAATATTTATAAACTGTCAAATATTGATCACAGTTCATTTGAATTATTCTATAAATAGTCAGTGTTTGTAACTCTTAATTAGTTAAATCATTCCGGACTAATGCTACTTTTACTTCCTACCAACCAATTACTTCTTGTGATCGTGGAAAATTATGTTCAAATCTTCAATGTAATGTAATTCATATTTTTCATCGTTCAGGTTGTAACCAGTCGAGAAGAATCCTCGAAATAATAAAAAATGAGCTCATATTATCCTGGTACAATTGTTGTTCTTGCTTTGTTCAAGTTTATTAATGGGAAGAATTGCATGAAGTTTTTCAAGTATTAATAATAAGTGATACATATCCATTTTTTATTTATTGATAAAGATTTCCTATGCATCGACTAACATCAAGCCTTCATGTCTGTTCACACTGTTAGTATCCAGAATTTTACGATTAGACGTATTTTCAAAATTATGGTGTTTAGGATTGGAGTTTAATAGAAGCACCCTGTCGGACTTATTGCTTTGTCTTCTTTCTGAAGATTGAGGTGCTTTATTCGACCTACTTTTTCAAAGAGTTTCACTAAATATTTCACTTGTTTCGCATTGGATGTCATACATAAAATTTAATAAGAATGATTCACCATACATGAATTTGCCTTGTGTACAAACTCTTGATGATAAAATAGTATAATTTTCTTCCCACTGTCTCAGATTTGATGTGACCTTTTCCAGCTTGACAGATATATCTTCTCTTCGAATTGTTCGCAACATGGAATTAACGACTTGACATACAGACAAGCTATCCCCGGTAAGGTTCTCTTGTTTTTCTGTAGAAGTTTTGTAAATAATAAACAGCTATATTGCTGAATTATTTACGATCTTGTACAGTGATGATAATATGATTTTTACAAGGGAATGTCTACTGATAAATGATATTTGGATGTTTACAGCTGCATACCTTTTTTGTCTCAACTGGTAAACATCTAATAATGTGACATAAGGGGAATGATTATTGCTTCTTAAATGATGATTGGGATAGCTTGATGAAACTTATAAAGCAATACTCAGCTCGCAGTTTACTAGAACACATTAACGATCATGTTAAACAAAGGCAAATGAAATCAAGTGAAAGGATTGCTGTTCCGAATTCCCTCAGACAAAGGTTGAATAAATTACGAACATAGATTTTTTTTGACTTTTAAGATCTTTCGAAAAAATTTTTTGAATGAAATGTTTGAGACTTTCCGCTTGTTGTGAATTTAAAATGTTTACAAGCTAATGATGACTGTGATTAGAAATTTGCTTTCCTTAATTCTGACAGACGTGAATCTGAGATACGATGTAGATTGTCAAAACATGGTAAATATGTCTTCTTTTTCATTATTAAAATGTGTACAAACTACTGATGACAGAATTGAGTATTTTGCTTTCCCTGATGGTGGTAGGATTGAATCTCAGATAAAATGTAACCTGTCCAAACATGACAAATATGTCTTCTTTATGAATATTAACATGGACTTATCAACATGACATAAAGATTAGTAATTCCCAGAAGAATTTCTTTTGTTTTTCGATAGAATTGACTAAATAATAAACAGCTACCTTACTAAATTAATTATCGTCTTCTGCATTAATGACAGTATGATGTTTACAAGAGAATTTTTACTAATAAATGACATTTGGATGTTTACAGCTGCAAACCTTATTTGTCTCAACTGGTAAACATCTAACAAATTGACATATTGGGAATGATTATCGCTTCTTAAATGATGATTGGGATAGCTGGGTGAAACGTTTATAGCAATATTATCTTCATTTCAGTTGTCATCTGAAACTGAACAGGGAATCGTGAAGAGATTTGATTTCGACAGTATAAGCATACAAAGAAAATCTTTCTTTCAGTTGTCAATTTCTCATCATCGTCTACCAAATAAGGTTATTCTATGAGGCATATTATCTGACTACTTATGATTGGTTTATACGCATTATAACGAATGGTCAAAGAAATAAAAATCAAAGGTAAGAAGAATTTGTACAAAATGTACACCGCGAACTTAGTTTATAAGGTACTTAGGCATTGCGGATTACAGTAACTCTGAGGTAAACTTTCTTTAAGCTATCAACTGTTCAAACATTTTGCCTTATCTATTGTAGTACAGTGAGATTTTGCCATAGAATCGGTGAAACAGAATGAGTATGAGTCCACTTAAATCACTGGAATACATGGAATCCTCTGAATTGAGAATTTCCTCAAATTTATCGTAATGTTCACAAGTGAGTCACCGAAATCTGTCTCGGAAAGACTGATCTGACTGGTGGTAATAGTGGGCCCTAAGATTCATTACCGGTGTCTGAAGGGTCGATAGGCAATTCGTTCTAGTCAAAATACTGCAACCTGCATCCAAAATCGCCAATAAGCCTTCTTCGCCTCCTTACATGGCCTTATCTATGGCACTTTCGAGGCCATGCCCACTCATGTTTCACTTGATGGTGTGCCTGGCGTGCCATCTTACCCAATGGACTTTACGGACAGAACTCCACCCATCACTATCCTCTTCATCTATCTTGTTGAGCATTGAATTCCTGATTGTTTTGCTGCCACGGTTCCATGTTCCAATTCCTTTCAGTGATCAGATCTTTATATCGAGTCATTGGAGTCAGGTGTTGATAAATGTACACAGTGGCTGGTAGGGATTAGTTCTGTTGACGTTCCTGATGACACTTTGGAACCTACACAATCATTGACTTGATGTTATTGCTGAAAATCTGAATGTCCGTCTCTACGCTGAATTCAGCAGATTTCAAGGCTGATTTTGAAGGTATGACAGTCTGTGTTGCTTTTCCAATCCTTCATCGACATCCTTATCCGTGTTTCATATGATGGACACTACGTTGCCGAATTAAACGAAGAGAGGCATTCCGTTCAAATTTTTTTCATCAACGGTGATCGGTGCTTACTGTTGTTAATCAGGTAATTTCAGTGCCTCTGTCTTCCTCGTGTTCATTTGAAGTTCAGTTCCTGTGCTTTGCCTGCCATCTACTTGATCCTCTCTTGTAGATCTTTGAGTTCATACGATATCGGAAATAAATCGTCCGCGACGTTCACATCTCTTAGATTATTCCTATCGAGCAGACGCCTTCCTTTATTTGCACACTCCATGCTCTCTGGTATCATTCAATCGACCACAGTGCAGGATCTCAACGGTGATGCTAGTCAACATAGTCTTATTCATCATTTCACTTCACAGACATCGTTTAGTTTTCCGAAGTGAATCGGGAAAATTAATCCGATAACTTCGGAAATTAATATAAAATAAATTAAACGCTTAAGAGACACTTATTTTCAGTATGACGGTTTCGTTTTCTTTGCAATTTAGTGTTGAATACACCATTTGAAGCATTAGTAGGTACTTTAGTAGTATGACTTATTTTCGTATGATTTTTGAAAGTCTGTTAACACAAAAAGTTGTGGTCACATTATTCCACTTAAGACCACTTCACTAAGAGCTGATTGTTTTTAGAGGTATTAATGGAAAATTGTAGTCAATTAATAACACGTCAAGTTCAATTAAGCACAATCATGACTGTCTGATAATGAACACCAACTGAGCCATTACACGTGATATGATGATGTTTATGCAGTTTATACTGTCATCGTTCACTGAATCCTGTGAGGAGTAGAGAATATGCTTACACGAAATTCGATTATAAATAACGGACCAATAACACAGTCATTTGGAAGTTTATGAAACGTCACTAATGAGAATTTCGTCTGTTGTTCTGTCTACTGACAACCAACTCCTAATAAAACGAGGTGACAGTCAACAAAGAGATTTAAGCTGAAAACAGAGAGATGAGGAGTGCTTATCCTCTGGACTTTCGAGGCCAATGTTAATTGTTTCATCATTACTCTGTGACTCAATCGGTATTGGAAAGTCAGGCGTTTTAAGACAAAGAAAGAACTCATTTAGAGAGTAGTGTGAAGTTCATTGCAATGCCCTGGTAAAACTGCACATGTTTATGTGGTCTTGTTGCATAAATAACCCTTACTTAATTTTGATTTTCAGTTACTGAGCTGAACTCAGTATTCATTTTCCAAATATATTTAATTGTTTTTCCATTCAGTAATTTTACTTCACTATTATCTCGCACCATCTTGAACGCTGCACTATAGAATGTACAAATTTACTCCGTTGTTCCATCTTGTATTTTGTCTCTAGTCAGTCCATGTTTCTGCTGAAAATGTTTAATCTGCACTTTCTTATCTCCAAGTCTAATTCTACTATAAATAGTTAGATCTTTTTAATACTGAATAATTTGTCCACTCACCTAATTTCGAAATTATGTTGCCTGTACTTTCTATCGACAGTCAGACATCACCGTGATAAATATATCCTCCGAAGTTGGCTGGAGTGTTGACAAGAATCCATGAAATAAGTCTAACTCGTATTGTTCAGAAAAATCAGAGGAGTCTGTTGGATAGAAGCATTTTTAGGTTAAATGAACGTTGATGCGAAATGTTTGTCAGAACTGAATGTGCTTGAACAGCGAACTACGTTTCAGAGAGCTCATCAAACATAAATCGATTGATTTCATGAGAGACATAACCTTCCGTTCTGTACATATTTGAAGACTTTTAGCATTTCTTGCCAGGTGTTCATCATTTTCTACTTGGATGCGAAATCATCGATGTGTCAAAAGCAGCTTAGTTGGGAAATGTCATTCTTTCAACATTCTCGCCACTCTGGTTTTTGTGATAAAGTGAATACTGGGACCTCTGTCAGTCAAACTGTTAGTCAAGAAAGATAATTGGTAATTTGTATGTGCTGTCACATCATAAGTAAATCTGCAAAACACGTTCATATGACAAGTAAATCAACCACATTTCTGGTCAGTAAGTATTCTAAATCAACCAACTGAGTGTAACTCGTGTTAAGTAGTCCTCCTTGACAGTCTTCACTATCCGATAACTATAGTTAAACCACACCAATCCAGTTAAATAGGATGCCCTTATTAGTCATGAATTTAGTGTAATGGAGTTGGTATGTTGTTTACTGGTATACAAAAATCGATGCTTTATCTAGCTTGATGAACATATTCCAAACATAGCTGATTGAATTTCGTCATTATTTAACTCTGAGTAAAAAGAACCTGATCGCTCTGTAGTGGGTTAAGGAGATTCAAACTTCGACAAAACACAACATTCACAAAAATCAGTGTCCTTCCACCCAAATGAACTAGAACCTCGAATTCATCACAAAATATGATATATACTTTTTGAATATCTATCTGAGTAAATCTGTGGTAAAACCCGTATTCTTCCTACCCGAGGTATTCGTTTGATAAGAAAAAACTTTCTTGTTCTCCGGATTATCCAGGAGATAGAGCTCATCCTTTAAGTAACACCTAGCGTATAAATCTAACTAAAACGTTTTACTCCCAAATATCTTGAGTTTTTTAGTTTTGTAACGCTGATTTATTTGTAAAAAATGTTTGCCTTTTTCGTCAGGTATAGGAATGTAGATCTTATGATTGCTGATAACATGACAATAGTCAAACGCACGTGTTGTATGTGCGCAGACGTCAATCATTTGTCGGATGTACTTCGTTGTTAACTGAAATAAGTCACGAGCTTACGTCAGCTACAGTAAATTCCGAAAACGGGAAATTACGTGACATAAGTTTCTTCCCAGTTTGAGAATATTCAATAGCACACACGAACCAGAGTTCAAACTCAAGATCCTACAGCTAGGGAGGGTCTAGCACAGCAAGTAAGACAATGCTTACTCTCTTCGACATTGGCTGGCAGTTACAATGTGTGTAACGCGAATAAACAGCAAGTGAATGTTTTGAGGTAATGGGTTGGGTTCAAGCGTCTGAACGATCCACCAGCTCGCCTCATAACCTGAAGATACTGGATTGGATCGTCAGTCAGTGTTTGTGCTAAAGAAAACTATCAAACAAAGAAGAAACACCTATCCAGTATTTCTGCGTTTTTCAATGATTCCAATGATATGATATGTGTAAAATTACCAGCGAGAGTTATTTCGAACCATATCACCAACAACTCCGAAACATGGATTTTTAGCGTGTCAAAGACCACAGTCAAGCAGTCTACACCTACACACTTGGTTTAAACTGAAAGTCAGTGACGTTCAAAGATTGATGCTGTGTTTTGGTTCAGCTAGCTTTCACTTCAGTTTTCTGAAATTGCTGGATTAAGAAGGCGGTGGCGTACCAACACATGAATAACTCATGTGCAACAACGGCACCTAAACTATCCAAAATTAAGGTTAGTTATCAGACACCAAACTGCTCAATTATGGAAGAAGTTTCGTATTAATTTAGTGAGTTATTTAAAAACAAAACGAAAATAAAACGAAAATTTATTATCCACTCTGAAATAAAATCCTCATAAACATATTTTAAGTAAAAAAGTAATTGGATTAACTTTCAGACAGTATAGATATAAAAATAGATTCCATACCAATAAACAAAATTTAGATTAAGAAAAAATTCCAAGTACATTTATGATGGTAGAAATACCCATGAAAATATGTTACTGGGATATAGAATGTTTGCTATATCTTAATAGGCATATAGTGTCGATGACGTCCAAGTATTGCACTTACCTAGTGACAAAATACTCCATATCGCGTGCTCAGTCACAAAAACCCTGTGGAATCACATACCTATATGTGTACTTAATTTAATGAAAACATTCCCAAGAATGAACAGTCTAAATGCAGGAGCCTGTGAACACTCTGTTTACAATATTAACAGTTATTTGAACATTTCAACTAACCCTGTATTAACTACCATCTTTCCGCCTACATCAACTATCCTATGTTTGCGTATGTCATGGTGATTTAGACTGCGATATTTACATTTATTTTCTGTGAACCAACCTATTGTAATGCTGCTGTTTTCTGTCATGCGATAACATTTGCCTTGAAGTTCTGTTATCCTCTGCCATTCAGTTTGAGTGAAGTTTCAGATATTCTGTTGACCTTGGAATATTCGCTGGAAACAGTTTTCAATCTAATTTTTTCCTCTAGGCAGATTTTTGATCCCCTCATATTTTGCCTCTGAGAAGCGTTTGGGCTGTATATATGACTCAGGAAATCGTTGGGTTATTCCAAATTCATTTGAGAAGAGCGTCTTTTGATATTTCTGCATGTGTGTGGATCACGGAAGTTTGGCAAGACCTACAGAATAACACATAGATTGCCCCTGTGTGGCTAGATCGAAAATCATGGATTTAAAGTCGCGACAAACTGCCCTAGTTTCAGTTTCTCAGGACATGTTGTCACTTAGGCGAAGCATGTTGAGCCGAAAAACGAGGACTACTCAGTTGATCAGTAATGTAAAGAATCTGCTGGATTTGTTACTTATGCCAGCTTCCCAACCTAACTAACTCAAACAGCGTACGACAGCATTGAGTCAAAGTAAACGTTGGTCGTCAAAAATGTGGCATCATTCCACAAAATCACTGAATGATTGTTTGAGTCAAGTATGCAGGTGTTAATTGCATGGTAGTTGATCTTTGACACGCTTGGAATCAAAGTCCGGAGACAATGATTTTCCGTGGTGACCATTAATTCATTCGGTTTGCTCTCACGTTCTGTTATGTGATATTTTCCTGCTCTCAATCATTCCCATTTCTATAGTCATCCCAGTTTTGCTTTCGAAATCTTCACGTGTGCCTTCGCGCATTTTGTCAAGTTGAACTGCTGCATCTCAGTATAAATTTCTGCACCGGAAATTCTATCAGTGTCCTGATACGTCCCACACACGTAGTCAGGCCAATCTAAAACTGAAATATGCAGCTACACTGAACATCGTGTCTTTTAGTAATTATGTAACTTATACATCAAAACGAATGAAATCTTGACAAACGGAATTTCTGAAACTGTTTTATAATTTTATCCCTGACCTGAAATTGAAAACAGTTAAATCATTCAGAGGTAATACAACGCAACAACACAAGATTCGCACAGCTGTGCTGCATACAAACATTCCCCAGCATTCTTGCTCCCTACTATTAATTGAAGGATATTTTTGGATGGATGCGTAAAGCTCTGTAAGTGAAATTATAACACGCTGCAAGTAGAAATATACGATTCAATCCAGTCACTTACAACTACTATGGACACATAATCCAAAGGATGTGAATTCATGGCCTGCCTGTGAAATTAGCGTGTCAGCAGTTAAATAGCAGAATGCTAGTCACCCTCGCAGGACTTCCGGTTTCAATTCACAAGCAACACAGTAGCTCACAATGTGACAGTTAGCCTAGAAACAGGTGAAGGTTTGTCGCCTGATTAAAACAACCAGCACGTAGAAAGACGATACCATGGTTACTGGACTTTCAGGACTTTTACTGCAGTGTTCCATTTGAAACGCGAGGAAGGAAAACAACTTGAGACCGGATATGCTTTTCACTGCAGTCTGACGATTGGTGCAATTATGGTGTCCATTCAAGATAATTCCCTGTTGTGGATTCCATCGGGAAGACCGGTGATGCATGCGATTCCGTGGAAGTATTCAATAAGACTATGAAATTTTTAAAATAACAACATATAATTTGACTTAATTTGAAAGCTGACTATTCTGCAATACGCATTATTCATTTAGAATTGAAATGAAAATAAGACCACAGACAAACAAAGGACACTGCACTTCCTAACTTCAATAAGTATACTAGCCCATATTAAGTACAGAGAAGAAGGAAGAAAGAAGGAAGAAGCACCGGAAAACTCAACTTGTATAAACAATACCAACGCTTCTAAAACTTGAACAAAGCACTGACACATAAGTTACAATTATGAGAATATCTTTTAAATGAAGTCTGTTTGAAGAACCTGCATCTTGTGCATCCATGGAAACATAATACAATGAACGCAGACACCAATAAGTTCTCTGTTATAATTTTTTTCAAAATTGAATTATTCCAGGATCTTCTTTAAAAGGACAAATTAGGTATTTTCATTGAAACTGTGAACATATTTCCACTGTTGTATTTTATGGTTCAAATTTCATCTCAATGGTTTTGAGAAGAAAGCGAGAGTAATTCTATGGAAAATGATTTGTTTCAAATGCAAAAGAGCATTGTGTGGTCGTTTGAATGCAGTTTGAATGTTGTTTCTCTGCAAAGAAGCTCTAGGAACAACCAATCAGAGGTGAGTATCACGTCATTCGGGTTATAGTGTGGTAACGACAGAAAGACGCTAAAATTACTGGTAGGTAAGAATTTGAATTCATGACTGCTAAGTAGCCAGATGTCAGTTTTGTGGATTAGGCATCCGCAGAATACTCAGAGTTAGACGCAAAGATTAGATTAATCCTGTGAACAATGGGTTACTTAATGGACATCTCTTCTTCTGTTTGTGATCACCATTCTTAGTGATAACCGTTGATCATTTGGTACCCTGTGCAAGCTGGAGTTTCCGAATACGAAAGTCTGTCCTAGTCACTTTTAGAAACACTCAATTCGTGAAATAATTTGCATACCGCATGATTCGTTAATTTATACATGGCTGTACAAATTAATTCCGAAAAACTTAAAAACATACTCCACTGTACTAAGCACTGCTGAATGTGGAGATGCTAATAACAGGCCGAAATAATCAGATGTTTCCTTTGCTCATGTGTTAACGCAGATGTTCAGATATACTTTAAAATAAAAAAAGATGGTTTCAAATGCATCAGTGTTATTATTTTAGTTACACTGCACAAAATGAATTCAACAGAGCATAAGTGTAGTGAATACAGTTCTCATTGTCTGAAGAACTTTTCAAAAGACCACATAAAAAAATTGAGGAAGAAATAATTTCGATGGAATAAGTAACGTAACCTGTCATTTACCATAAGTTGGTCAATTCACATTTCATGAGGGGAAGCCAACATTTAGGGAATCACTGGAAACAAGTACTGTAGTTTTTGACAGCTTTTTGTCCTTGCGAAGGACTGTCGACGACTAGGTTTTCAAGCAAGACAATGAGCGTTCCGTCACTGAACTTGAACATGATAGAGCATGAATTCTAGTTGCTGCTAATTTGACACTGTCAATCACCGTCAATTTCTCAAGTGAACTTTTGAAATTCCATCCCATATTTAGTCGCCGATAAGCAATGCACTGTAACATCCTGGATTTATTTTTCGGTAAGGTCCTTCTCTCTATAATATTGAAAAGGCCCAAAGCAGTTGGCCATTAGTCTCTGGTGTTTCGACAGCTCCCCAATTAATGTATGTTCTCAATGAAATATCGCCTCAAACTATTCAAATTCTTAGAATGCAACAAATAAAAAATTTAATTTATATTCACTGATATTGTTTACTGTTACTCAGAATAAATAAGAAGCTAAACAATGAAGATAATGACACCAGTAATGATACCCTGATACTCAACAAATCGTGTACGACTCAGAAGTTTAACAGTTGCTACATAAATCACGTTAAGCTCACGCTTGATGGCACATGGTGCAAGTGAAATAGACCTTTGTAATAAACATCAGCATATTTTGAAAGTTCAACCACTAAATATTGTGTTTCTTCCAATGTTATCAATACTCTGCCGACAAATATGTGGACGAATTGTGAAGGGTTAAATGAAAGTGCTAAGCAGTTGATCCATCCTGTGCAGAAAGTAAAAAGTGCAGACAACAATTTACGTCAATGTTACGTCTCGAATCAGGGTCATGAGAAAAGCAAAAACAAAGCTTAACCTTAAGGAACTCACCAACCAATCACAGCGGAAGTAACGTGTGGGAATACGATTCGCAGATATATGGCCTGACTTCCTAAAAAATGGCTATCAAGCGATGACAGAATAAGCTTCAGAAAAAAATAACTAATCAGAAGACACTGCTTCTCCGCAGACAGTGATGTACCTAAAAATCTATAAATATCTCTTGATTTTCTCAAAAAATGATCTGTTGCCTGGCCTTTGTTTTCTATCTTGACATTTGGTCTCGCTGCCTGTCAAGAAATGAAAGAAAAACCCATTGTCTGCAGTTTTTGAAGTAGGAGACATATGGATCTTCTTGAAGGACTTCAAAGCTTTTTCAGAGTTGAATGGCGTTCAAGAGCTGTCGGTGATAACGATTTTACTTAGAACGCTGCTGAGAGGTCAGGCGAAGGCAGCTCCATAGACACAGAGTGGGAGATGCAGGAGTTTCGTACCACGAAATCGGGAGTCGGCGGTGATCCTCTTGTATTGGCGCCGACCCTGAAAACCTATTGTGTCGCGCTCTGCCAACAATGAACAAAGATTCTGAAACACAATGATGTCGTCTCAATCCTAGTTTAGGACTCATAATCAGCAAGCATTTGCCAGGATTCGATCCTAGCACCTTCAGGTCAGAAATATATAAAACGAATTATGAAATCATATGAACACACTAATATAAATAAGAAAAGCAATAAATTGTGCTATTATGAACACTGTATTACTGTTTGTTATGTCCGATGAATTTATCTAATATGGAATTGCATTCTAACACAGTGTCACATTATACACCACACTCACCATGATAGTCAGTACAATAATTCAGAATATATATGAACGCCTGATTTCTAATTCTCTTTGCTTTAATTTGTATTATTTTTTTGCTGAAAGATATTTTACCATGAAATATACTGAAAACATTATGAAAACCGAAGTTTAAAAGTTTTTCAGTGTGCAAGTTGGCGTGCATTGTCATGAATGAAACAGAAATTATTTAGTGCAGACACTAATTGCAGCCTTGGAGCAACAGACTGATAATTGAGTGAAATGTGAAAAATAAAATGAAGTCTTGACATTTTATGGGATTCAACTTATTCAAATCTTTTACTTTGTTTGGTGAACAGCTATTCCAGCTATCCAGATACTTCCTGTTTTGAAGTCTGCTTGCAGCAAACTACATGAAAACGTGAATACTGGAAGCGTGATAGGAGTATTTTTCAAATGAACACATATTGAAAATTTGTGCAGATTATTTGATTTGAGTTTGTAAGCAGACCATCAAAAATGAAGTGTTTTTGAATCGAAGCGAATAAAATTGTTGGTGTAGAGAAAATGAAAATCTGAACCGCAGCAAGAGTCGGACAAAGAGCTACGCAAGCGATATAATCCAAAAAACATAGACACATAATAAACAAGGTTCAATTATCACTTGTTTTGTTGAACATGTTGGACTGAGATGGCTGACGTGACCAATGTGGATTGGTGTTCAATTCTTTGACATTTCCTACGACAAATATGTTATACAGGTCTCAGTCGGAACACTATCGATCACTAAGGATTGGAGGTATATCTGACTGACGATTCTTGTGTAGGAAGAAATGCTGATCCTTGATTCCGCAGCTATTCATTGACAACCATGTTTCTGTCGAAGTAAATAAGACATCTTGACTTTATTCTTGATATTTCTAAAGAACGCATTCGATTTCTATCCTCCCCACATCATAGTCATTTATCGAGAACCTAAGACAATCAGCTATTTTCCGTTTCATCACAGAATCAAAAAGGCTCCCCATTTAATCATACGGAATCACGTATAAGAAACATTCTACAACACAATAAGTTTAGATTCCTTATTGGAATCATTATATTGAAATGAGAACATACACTACTTAATTATGTGGTGGGGTGAGGTAAGAATTTCTCGAAATCTAAAGTAATTCAGCATCTTTGTGATTTTACTCTGTCGTCTCATCGCAATAAATTCTTCTGGGAAAAGTAGATTATTTCAATTTTCCCTCCCCTTTTTCTTCTTTTGTGTAACAGGAAATTAATCCTGTTTCTGGCTTACGTTTGAATAAATTCATCCAGTGATCACCGCCAGGGTATTGTCTTTGTTAACTATACTACTGACTACAGTGTTATGTTAACAAGCCATATGGTAATCACATTATATATATATATATAGGCCTCTATTAAACAGTATTTTTTTTCACATAGTTACTCACGTCAAATTTAATTTACTAATGGAATGAAACTATTATTTTAACGTTCGTCTTGTTTGAGTAGGGAAAAATAAGACGGAAGTACATTAGTCTTGCCTTGATGAATGTCTCTTTTATTCTTCAGATGGAAAGTGAAGTCAAGATTGATTACTGACTGACTGATATCAATCAGAGAACCATTGCAAACGAGGTAATAACGGACAGTCGTTTCATCCAATTTTGAACACATTCAGTTGCAGGCACCCTCAACTGCACCAGGAAATGAATCAAAGACCTTCAGGTAAAGGGAAAGCTTGTTGACTAATTAGCCACTGGGACGAAATCTAATGGTGCATTAGTTTCAACTTCCTTTAAATCGACCATGGATGGGAAAAAATTAAGTTATTTCAAAATCACCCCTTTTTTTCTTCTTTTTTTAACAGGAAATTAATTCTGTTTTTGTTTTACGTTTGAATGAATTCATTCATTGTTCACCATCAGGGCACTGTCTTTCTTAACAATGCTGCTGAGCACAGTGTTATGTTAACAGCCCATACAATGATCGTAATTAATATTTGTATCTCTTAAACAGTATTCTTTGCAGTCGGTCACCTCTTAAATTTATTTTACTGGAATTATTCAAGTATTATTTTAACATTGTTATTGTATCACTATGAGAAAATGTAGAAGGACCTACACAGGTCTTTAACTCACCGTTCTATGCTTTCCTTCTTCAAATGAACCATTAATTCAACATTTATGACTAAATGGTCTCAGTTGGAGAACCAGTGAAAACCAGCAAGGAACACCGGACGGATGTTTCATCTCAGTTTCTATTTATTCTGTACTGCGAAGCCTTAACCGCACCAGGAATCAAACCAAGGACCTTAAAGTTTAAAGGCGAGCTCTTTGAGTAGTTGTCTGTTGGGATGGAATCCACTGGAGCGTCAGTTCCAACTTCCATTAATTCCATGATGATTATGGCTTTAGTACGTACTTATGAAGAGTTTCAGAGAAAAACGAATCAGCTGTTGAGTATTCTCTATTTGGATGTTATTGTCAAACTGAACTTATTTTGTGATCACCCTTTTGATTGATGAAATCTGTGAAAAGGAATACACTCAGAGATGGAGTCACTACTTCCGAAAAGGATTCCGTACAGCTTAACTGCAGAAGTATCTTAAAGATGAAAAAACAACACTCTAACAATAACTGTATTGCCCAATATATATCTGTATACCCTTTCTCGTGGTTTAAACGAATATCGTAATTAGTATTCGGATTGTGTCACATTTCCCCTCTTAGTTTCATTCTCAAGTGTTGGATAAAAGCAATTTTATTGACGTCAAGATTGATGACGAACTGACCTCAGTTAGAAAACCAATGAAAGCCGGGGAGCATTGCAGAGCTGTTTAGTTTTTATTTGAGACCCCACGCAAGATGGATTCAGGACCTTCAGTTTACCAGTCAACATGTCAAATATTCAACCACTGTGACGAAATACAATGTCCTATGAATTTTAACCTAAACAGATTCGTACGCAATAGTGGAATATATATGTAGGTCAGCTAGATGTATTCATGTGATTTTGCTCTTTCAGTCGTGCGGCTTATTTATTACTACTAATAATACGATTTGTTTGGTTCCCTATTGGAATCTAGACCTTCAACATCACAATTTCACTTCATCATGCTACCCAATGAGATTTCGATTATAGCGCTTCTTACTGAACTGGTTCTACCTCTCTGCAGCCCTTCTAGCTAGTACTTTGTGAACTAATGAACAAATAAGTGACTGTATTGCAGTTGAGGGTGAGAACACCGAAAAGATGTCGTCAATTATTTTTTTGATTTTTTCTTTCCAATGTCTCAGTGGATATGAGCATTCCCCTTTTATCTTTATTGCAGATAGTTTTCCACACGCATGATTATATATCAAAGTGTACCATGTACTATCACTGCTAATTTATGTTCTCGTATGTTAAGTTGATAGCGGAAGTATTCAGTGGGAAATGTATTTGACAAATATTTTATCTCTGTGAAAACCACGATAAACATTGAGGCATGTTTGACTCAATAAATTACTTTATTTGAACGTGTCAGTAAGAGGTTTCTGCGATATCGGTGGAACTAAAAAGCTCCGAGGGATTCAGACAAGTACCAGTGTTCCGGAAATAAGTACTGATTTTAAGCTATCCAAACGCATGGTTGACGTCCTGTTGAACTGTTATGCATACAGAAATTATTCACTAGGCTTTGAGGACGTAAAACTTCTAGCCAGTTTTGCTGATGATGACTGGATTTTGCCTGTCAGAGTTTTATGGTGGTCACCGAGAGATTTGAATCCCTCTCGCAGTCTGTTACTAGTTAAAGCTAGGTGACTGAATACAGTCGACAAGAAGCCCTTACGTTTCATGCTTATCCTTTGTTCAAGATGTCACATGAAAAGTCGTACTTATTATGACTGGCAAATTGACGGAATTCAGGTCAAATGGTTAAGATCTAAAATGTTCGCATTAACTCCCCACAATATAAATTTGATTAAGTTATACACAATATTCCCTGGATTGTTTTCATTGCATAACAATTTACACAGTCCTTTCATTCTGAAATAGAATTCTGATAGACAAAGTCTGTCTGTTGTCAGCGATTCTTTAAAATCTACAATTTAATCCATCACTTTTATTACTTCACGCATTGTTACTACTTACCCATCAGAATACGTGGTTTATGAATGTTCAGCTTTTCTTCCAGTCATTTGACACCTGAGAACTTTAAAAGTTTAAGTATTACTTTATTAATGTCTTGTCAGTTATGCAATTTCAGCATGAAACGTTACAATCAATCATTCCACTCACTGGACATTGAATAACTCAGTTTATTCTTGAACGTCCAAAGTCAAGGAATATTTTTCGATGAAGACTGAGGCTTATTCAGTGAGTATTTCTAATTTCATGATTTACGAAATTTGTAAAAATTCACATAGAGACAGAGTGATAAATAAGTGATAATGATAACAGTAAATTTATCCCAAACTGTCCATTTGACACAATGAGAAATTATAAGCATTTTACTTAGGTTTTATTTTTTACTCAAACAGACGACAGTGAGACTGGCAGAAGCTGCAAGCCACAGTGCAAAAGATCACATTTCATTGTCAGTTTCAACCTATCTAGGTGTAATAGTGAAGAAACTCCAGCTGATATTGCAGCATTCTTGAACAGCCTGAACTTGCGCCAGGAATGTCCGGGGCTATACTGATATGTTGGTGACAAGTTAGCCAACTGCTTTTATCTCACTTCAAACTGGAAACGGAGATAGTCTTTTGTTCAACGACAATTTCTATTTATGCTAGCGATTAAGTATTCCCTGACAGCCTGCTTAGAACATTCGGTCACACAATTCTGTCGACTGATAAAACACAGAAAACTATTCCACTAGAAGATTCTACATAACCAGTAGATAAAGCCTAACCGAAACTTCTGTGGTATATATTAAATCTCTTGTTCATAATGTGGCTATCATTGTTTTCATTACGATGCCACTCAAACTGTCCACAGTCACCACAAATAAAGCTGTAGGTCTACAGCCGAATTGAAGATGGCATCTGTTATGTCGTTCTGAGGTCAACCAGATAAGGATCAACATTTGCTGTATTTGAATATAGGTCTCTCAGGCTGTAGATACTTAATGCTATTTCAAACAAGAACGCCAATTGTAACTTCATCGTGCACAGCTCATTTTTCAAGTGCCGCCAGCATTTGTGCACAGTTTTACTCTCTGATCCACTTTTTCACCACAAAAATTTTTGTGAATGTCTATTTAATCGAGCAACACATCATGTCAACGCAATATTCGCTAATTTACAACGTATCGTGTAGTATATCGATCTGTGAAGACTACGATTTTCACATTCTGTTACGACGTCTTATGGTACAAGATTAGGAAACTTCCAAGTGTTGGATAGTGGGAACTTCCTATTTACTAAGATTTCCATGAACTTCTCAATACGCCTCAAACAAATCTCATGGATAAGACCTTATCATCGGCTAGGTTGGCCGTTTATTTCAATCATTCAAAAGAGCTAAGGAATGAAACCGATTTTTAAGCCATTCAGAAATATTCTCTCCAGCTCTAACTGGCAGAGGTCGAAGAGTCTTTCTGAGGTATGTGTGAGCTTATATTCATTTGTATTTGTCAATGTAGTTGGATGTGATGTGATATCTCATGTTTCCCAAGAGCTTGAAGTTGCCTGTAGACTACGAGTTTTCATTTATGCTGGATCTTGTTTTAGAAGCGAAACTCATCTAGTGTTATCCCACATTCCTTTCTTTACTGACTGCAATTGTTATTTTCCCATACCATATAACATTTTGACTTGATGCTTATTCATTCTCTCACCCTTTGAAGCTTTTTTGTTTTCCCAAGTAAATGGCTGTGGCAAGTACATATGTGATCACATTGCTCGGAATATACTGTAGTAATAAATTATGCGATAGAGATAAATTAGGTCTTTTTATTACCTTCATAAATAAAGCTAATATTATTTCTCCCTTATGCTTAGAGTGACTGAACTTTGTCAACTAGCTGGCAAAAATAACAGCAAGATGTTTCAGTTGGATAAAATGTCACACGATACCTTTGTCGGCTCACCTGGTTTAAGGGGAAGGTCTCCAGTAATATACTGGAAGTAAAATTAATTCCAAGGTGTGAAACACATCAAGATATCACACTTTTGACTAACAATTTGCGTTATTTGGATTGATATGAGTTACTTTTGTAGTTTATGAAGTGATAGCGAACAAATTCAAAAGGTAAAAAGGCATTCTCAGATTGTCATTTTACACATACACCATCTGCAAAGTCATGGGAAGTAAAGTAAGACACGCAGGACTAACTGTACAAATATTCAGTTGAATCATTTGCCCATTCATCTTTAAAACCTAAGTAGTATGTACATACTTGTTTTTAAATAAGGTTAACGAGAATTTTCACTCTATAGCCTATTTGTGTCGAACCATGGTGTATTTATGGCATTATTTAACATCACTTATATAGTTCATTGTTACATAATGTATGAAGTAATTATCATTATTTGACTATACTGTCCTATTTGCACTCATGGGAATTTCTGAAAATGTTTTCAAAATGTTATATTCTGCAGTGTAACATTATTGTCAATGTGCCTGTGGAAATTCATCTGTGGAAAAACAATAACCCATATACAGCTCACAACTGTATTAAAACTAGATTGGACATTACATTTGTTTTTTTATTCCTTTACATTCCTAGTGGTAAAATGGGCTTCAAGTTATTGGCTTGAAGTTTCAGTAGCAGTGGTGTTTATTTTCGTGGGATGGGGTCGCTAGCCAGCTTCATGTCCAACCTTCCCTCTTTACCTGTTTTATAACTGACTTAGCTACGTTCAGGAGTGCGTCGTTGGGACATCGAACCCGGAACAACCTGCGACGTTGGCGAGCATCATACCGCTTTGCATGACAATTACTCAGTTATATAATATGAAAGTGCATACAAATGACCAATCTTATTTAAATTAGTCAAGGAGTTCACTGTAGGCGACATTAACTGAAGTCTATGGTTTTTTGTACACAGAGTTTCGAATGTATGTGATTAGTCCAAAGTGCAAAATGAAATGATACCATCATTTATTATGTCTTTTAAGGTTAGCAGCTGACGAGAAGCCAAAGAAATAAATTATGGTGATATTTTAATCTTCAAAAACTGTTGTTGTCGCTTTATCCAATTTCATACATTTGAATAAATGTATGAAATTACTGATTGTGTTTGTCTACAACATGCAACAAACTTTGTAGAGCAAGAAGACACGAACACGCTGGATCAACAAAAGTACTGCAGAACATTTGGGCTTAACGAATGACTAATGTCTAGTGTCACACGAAATCAGAGGCCTGTGGATGAAAACTAGCAAGTTGTCAGAAGAGGCGGACGGCGAATAAAAGACTTCACGTTGAGATAGAGAAGACAGGGATGGTAAGTATCACCAATCAACAAAAAAATCGCCAGTGAGTATCAGTAAGAGGAATTTGAACACGGCCACTTCTTTCATTTACCTAGGCACAACCAATTCAACTACAGTCACTTAGCATAGATGTGATTGTTAAGAGTAGAATCAGAAAGACAAGGCAGACCTTCAGCATTCTGAAATCAATTTGGGAATCTGCTTCACTCAGCGTCAAAAATAATGACAGTGTTAAGAGACTCGGAGACTAGGCTCACATGACGCGTTTAGCACAAGCAACAGGCGTTTATCAACGGCTGTCTTTGCTTCACACTCGAGATCACATGGATAGTCAGAAACAACGAGGTGTATAGATCTCTGGGAACAAATCAACGAGGAATCTATTGCTCTAGAAATATGCGGAAGAGCGTGGAGATGGACCAAAAATACGCTTAGAGAACAACCACTGAGTGACATCACGCACCACGCCGTCTAGTGGAAATCAAAATGTAAACAGCGAGTGCGCTGTGGGTGATAGGGTAAAGAAACCCCGGCTACGAATCAATCAAAAAACTATCACCCAGAAGAAGTGAAGAAGTAACTGTAGATGAATTAGTCAAAGAAGAAGGATTATGGGGAGAATACGGAGTGAAGGCCATGTGCTTCACTTAGACCAGCAAAAAATAATAGTGTTAGTATTAATGATGATTCATAATATGAAACTACTGTGCTAGAATAGCAAATCAATTTCTAAATTTAATGTTTGGTTACATAAACGTTTTTGAATTCATATGCTTTACAGAAAAACTCACTGATAACCTGTCTACATATTTGCGCCCAGAACATATATTCGCTTACTCTTTTTGGATTTTGAGTCAAATTTCAATAGAAGCTGTAAATAATACCCTGAAAAGTCACTTATAAATTTCGGACTGACAGTGTATTTGATCTGAATTCAACCTACATAAAAGATGACGCTTTCAGTTTCAAGATTTTCAGTTTATGCCGCCAGGGTGTACTTTCATCCTTCGAGGAATCGATATATCTCCGTTGATTCGAACTCACCTCACATACTTCTGCAAGAAGAAACGTAAATAATACGGTTTTCGGACTCAGGACTGATCAGTTGTAGAGTTAAAATGGATACTTTGACTGGTCACTTGGTAGTAACTAACATCATACAACTGGATCTTAATGTTAGTCCCAACTGAGTCAATAATCATCAGTCGATGTAACCGAATACTACATAATGTTCATTGCTAAATACTCTACTATGCAGCAAGATTATAGTATACAGTGCTTCCTATGATCATCTGGTTTAAGCTTTATGTACATAAAAAGGATGTCCATTGCCATTCAATGATTTCCCATCATTCACGATTAACAAATAAGCTGTTAAATCTTTTAAACCAGATATAAGAAGAGATAAATAAACAAATAAAAGTGTAAAGAGAAAAGTAGTGTTCATCTTTATTTACTTATAACTCAATATGTCAAGACTTGATAACGAATTCCAAATCCATATTGCTTTTTATCTTTTTTTAATTCGGAAAGTGTTTGGGTAGTGATTCATTGGCTTCATAAGCCCTACTTTAGGTATTGCTATAAACATATGGTCATGTAAAAGATAACCCATCATTTAACAAGATAAATCAGTAGTCATTTATGTAAAGACATAAATTGTGTATATTTCTTCTAATTATTCTTCTCATTCTGTAACCATGCTTAGTTGACAAGCCAGTCCCAATCGTGGAAAGACAATGAGAATTAGGCAGTCTAGTTGAACCTGAAAGTATGTACAGGGGTGATAGTATACATGATCGTGTGGAGAGGTGATAAGAGATTATGGTTAGTTTTGGAGCCAGCTAATGATGAAAACCGACAGCAGAATGAAGTGCGTGGAATTTCAATTGCACATTTGCTGTCTCACAGACCCTGTGTAGTCCAAATTTTTTATAATAAGAGCGTTGTTCATCGACTGCTGAAGATTGAAGAAAACCCTAATGATTTCATTTCTACACCGAATTAAATTTAATTGCACTTAAAATCTCCATAGACTGAGGCTTTTGGCACAAAAAATCATACAAATCCTTGATTACCTGTTCTATTTTCGGTATATTTATATTCATCCACAGTTGAGAAACCAATATGTAGTAAATACAGGGTTTCACTTATTCTACCCGTCAAGGATGCAGATACTTTCTAACATAAATGAATTGAATTACAGCCAGGTGTCTGAGTCTTCAACGACTTCAATTCGTAACGTAAAGGTCATTGATTCGATCTTCTATACGGCGTGTATGCTCACTGCTGAATCGTCTCAAAATAAAATGAAAAATTTACCGGTGTCCATTGGTTCACAATAGTTCACTTACTCAGAGCCGAAATTAAGTAAAATTCCTAAGAAACCAAAAAAGTGAATGAATATGTGTCATGAGTGAATAGTTCCCAGGGAGGTAATACCAAAATGCAAATAAAAGAGGTGTATACATAATTCAGTTTTCCAAGTGAAAAGGCAGACCCTCGAAACTCTGAAAATGAATATAATTTTTACGTAATATTCACACGCTGCATACAATGAATTCAATGATTGCATGAATAAAATAATAATGAGTTTTCATCACAAAGGTTAATTTAATTGTATACAAGCAGGGTGGAGAGAAGATCACTGCACGTGGTGGGAACTTCCTTAATTTGGAAAAAAGCTATGTGAAGCACTCGTGTTAGGTAGAGAATCTAGGGTAGTCTTGGATTAACACAATATTACAATTATTATTCCCTTGGTTTTCAATTAGAACATTGGACTTCAGCAGCAAATCTCGATTTTCCTTGGTTCTCCACAGTTATTTTTAGCTGACTCCTTGTTCCGCGATAGCTTTTCATCTTTTTTCACAAGATCTGCATCATGTTATCCTCCAATGTACACACAAATCGTCTGGTCCCGCTCAGGTTTATTCAGAGGACCTGGCGGTCTTCTCAGCGTATTCCCAAAAAATCTCCGTTCGATAAAATGCCTGTTGGCATGATGGTGAAATCTGTGTGACGATAGAATTAGAACTAGGCCACTAATGTGGAGGCCAAGAGTGAAGAGTTGGATGACATCCAGGCACTCATTTCAAAACATTTACTGGCTTAATAGCACGGAAAATGTAGAGGCACGAAAACCAAATAAGGTTTTTCTAGGCACCTTAACTAGTTATGAACACTGTCGGTTAGAGGTTTTTAATGTTGAAACCATCCTACTTTATGTGTATCCATGCACTCAACACAGTCACTAACAAGTTCATGCTTTTTGTTTACCTTTCCAAGTGAATCATTCACTAAATTTCTGTCTTCTCATAGTCTCACTGGTATAGTAACGAATATCACAATTTATTTCTGAAGCCATTATGTAAAGACTGCAAAGGCATACTCCCACCAGTTGAGAAACCGACAGGTCGAACATGTTCACTACAAGACACACTTTAATTAATGAGAACAGACTACTTCGTAAGCTCTGGCAGCTTAATCAACAATGCTTTTCAATGCCGTCAAACTGCCAGGAGAGGAAGAATGAACCATTGGAAATCCATTCTCTGGATTTCAGTAAAATGAACAAGTATGAGAAAACTGGGAACACATGTATCCAGGATGTGAACCCATACATATATAAATACTGCAATACAACATGAAAAACCTAGAAGTATGCGGAAGAATCTATGCACAAAAATTATTCAACAAAAGCAAGAATACATCACATTACTTCTGTCTTCGGAAGTAATCCTTATAGAAGGAATGTTTTCAGAATCACTGCTAAGATATCTTCAAACGTTTTTGAATATTCATCTCTCGCAAACCAACACTGTTACTTTACTCCAAACTATGTAAGCCACAATACCCAATGAAGGAAGGAGATAACATCAACGTCGCAATAGCACGTCCCACTAACGAGATTTCTTGGGTAGTATATTAATGTTTTATGTGCTCTGAAAGAATGCTGAGTAACAGAACTACGGAATGGCTTCATAAAAGCAGGAACTATGGTCACATGTGAAGAAACATGGAAAACAGAAGATGAGGACGATTGAAGCACAGAAAGAGAACAATAAATGCATATGTGGGTTTCAATATAAGATTTTTACTTTCCATCACCTAAACAATGCACATTCAAATTTAAAGTTGTAAGGATTTGATTCGTTTTAAGCCTGATCACAGATGAGGGTTACTTATAGAAGCACTGAAAACCAGAAAATAGTGCCAAGCAATGCACACTTATGCCGTCACCGGTAATCGAACTTGAGAACTTCCGGATACGTTGTGATCCCTCACTGGCTAGTCAGTAACTGGGAAGTGATCCAGTGGAGCTAACATCCTCTCATTTATCAGTCCATCATGTTTTGTTGTTAACACCAGCTAATTTACTTGTCGTGAATCCATCAAAATGCTCGTCCTTGTCAATCAAATTAGTCTTAAATTCTAATTAGTTGAACTCGTAACAGTAAAGTCCTAGTATCTGTTCCATTTTAGGTCCCTGATGTTAACTTAATTTTTAGTTGGGTGCCTCTACATATGAAACGTAACTTGATACATTCAATGAGCCATGGAATCCAAAGGATTTGTAGCCCTGAAATTATGGAAGAGGAGCTTAACACTCTGAAAAGAATCCTTATTTAAAATGGTTACCAAGCACATTTCATCCTGAAATCAACGAAACTTAGACCACTTAAACCGCTCGCAACTTCTGATCTCAAGAAGCGTTTCTGCTTGAATCTACAATTCATCGGAGATTCATCAGAGGAAATATTGAGACACCATCAGTTCAACGGAATGAAAAAAAAGTTCTCCGTGACTGAACTCTCGATACGAAACCAATGGTTCGCATGAACGCGAAGGACAAACTACTACCGCTGACCTCACCGATTTCCATCTACCATTTCACCTGCTCGCGTGCAGTTAGGTTTGTTGAACGTACCCAGCGTTTGCTGTCAAAACATATCATCAAACACTTGTCCTCATGCTTTTATAAAGTCGAATAAAGATCTCTCACCTGAAATTCTATCCTGGAAAGCCTGTTTGGTTTTGGACATCAAGCAAACCTACAAAGTAACTTTAAAGTCATCTACAGAATACTTGGGAGTCCCACTAAAAGACCATGAATCAAACTCCTTCAAACTGCAAAAGCGATGAAGATTCATGTGTCAAACTTTCAAATCTGCATACAAAGGAAATTTTTTCAGTCAATAAATCTAAAATGAACCTGATCTATCTTAACATCAAGTAGGTGACTTGTGTTTTTCTTTTCTTAATTTTATTATTTCATTCCCATGCCTCCGGATAAATCCCCTCCTAATTACAACTCTTGAATTCTACTCAACTCCGTCGAATATATTACTCCAGTTTACTCCAATATCTAATTTTTTTTCTGTTACAACCCGAATGACGCTTTCTACTTTACCTAATTTGTGGTCTAAAATTTGCAAATCTAATCCCAAACCTTTGGAAATATTCCTTTTGCTGCTAAGGATATGTACTATGCATAAATACGACTGTACAGCTTGAGATTGATTACACCAAACAGAGTGGCTTTTTGTTGAAAACCTTTTCTTTTAAGTGACCCAATGGAGATTTTCCTGTTGAAGTGTCAGGGATCCTCTAGACGATATCAATATCTGGGGAAACCTGAAAATTTTTAACTACTACGAAAGTATGGTGCATTCTTATGTCAGATTTGTGTAAGATGAATAAATCCAAAGTAGATCATAGTTGAATATCGATAGTGAATTTATACAGAATATGATGATGGGAGGTTTGAGC
This sequence comes from Trichobilharzia szidati, assembly GCA_944472155.2. NCBI lineage: Eukaryota > Metazoa > Platyhelminthes > Trematoda > Strigeidida > Schistosomatidae > Trichobilharzia > Trichobilharzia szidati. The sequence goes on along the minus strand of OX235277.1, from coordinate 64,181,050 downwards.
CTTGAAAGAGGAAGAATGGAATGAATATGTGCAGGGAATAGGATTAAAATAATTGCGTACACAGAAAACCAAATAAACTCTAAGTAGTCATAATAAGTGAAGATTAGTGAGGCAAATAAGAATAAAAAGAAAGATGAGGCAAGATGAATCAGCATGATGCTTTTGTTTTCATGTTCATTTAGGTGTTTAGAAGGGCAACAGATATAAAGTTTTCAATAGAAATTAGCTGACATATTTCATCTTTTGTTTACAATGTGTTTTGTGTTACGTAATAGGAGGATAATTACACAATGACCAGTATATTAATAAAAGATCAACTTTAATGGATGTGATATGCATTAAATATAAACAGAAAGCCTATTGACTAATGAAGGCAATTCGAGGAATAATAACAACAATGAGAGTTTGTTTATGTGTATGCTAAATGGTGGGTTTTATACATTCATAAATAACTTATTGCCTTCACGGTTGCATTCCTCTTATCAACCTAAAATAAAACAGATAATGAAACTCGCTCAGTCTTTACAACTAAGCATGTACTAAATGATAAGATAGACAAGCTGAGAATGGATTTTGTTTACTGACAGAGAAAGAGCATAATAGAAGATTGTAGGCTGAATAAAATGAATTTCGTTCAACTTTAGATTTTCTCGTCAATTGATTGAACCGAAGTGCTTGGTCTCATGTTGACATGTCTCTTTCTGTACAGATGCTTCAACGAGGTCTGGGCATACAACTAGAAGTTGGGGACTGGTTACTAGCAGCTTCATTGGGAACAATATCACTCACTGCGGAATGCAGTCACATTCAGGTAACGAGTCCTAAAAGGGACGAAATGTGCATCCTGGATTTCACTGCTAGTTGCCATCCACCAAATAAATTCAGAATAAAATGAAACCTACATTTATTCTCCTCAATCCTCAAGGGCCTCATTTTTCAAATTTAAGTTCATGGGTTCAATACCTTGTAGGGAATTCATTGCTGACTGACCAAGAATCATAAACTAGAAGAAAAATGTGTTAGTGTTTCCGCAGTTCTTAAGAAACGTCGAATTCTGAATAAGTATATGCGATGAATGAATATGATATATTTGAATAATACCAGAATGGGGACAAAAGATATGAACATATAAATCAACTAGCTAATTGAAAAACACCACCCTGTGACTTCCAAACAAAATAATAATTTGCTTTATTCCAAAACAGTACTTGTGATACAGAATGGAATTCTCAGCATTTTTACTACAGTATTGCATCCAGTTAGTACATTATCAATAAGACTATCAATAGATTAGGGAAATCTCAGTTCATTATTACAACAACACATTTGCATGTCGGTAGTAAAGCAAAAGTTGAACAGTGTTTGAAGATGTTACTGGCGTAAACGGAAGAAAGAAACAAAGCAGCACATAACGGAAAAACAAAGAGAGGGAGAAAAGAAAGAGAAAGAAAGAAAATGTTGTACCTTTATATGATATGAGGTCCAGTTGTACTACTGACTATTTAATAAGTTATAGGTTTCACGCCTAATGCTTTCTTTATCACACAGAACACGAGCTAAGTAGGGTATGGTTGAGTTTTTGTACCTGCTAGTGCGAGCATATAGTTTTCTATATAGGCTTCTGGTTTTACCTGATGAGATGCAAGGGGAGAGTTGTAAGTGAAGAGGGTGGTGTGAGTTAGATAAAATTGACTTGGCCCATTTTTCACATGAGTCCATGTGCCTGTCGACCAGAATATTAACAAGCTAGTTAAGTGCCATGTTGCTCACCCTGCTGACAGCCTTTAAAATCCTGCGTTATATGTTATGGTCTTCCTTCAGTAGCCAGGGAAAAACTTAGGGCGAACAATAGAGAATAATAGGCAGAATGCGAGAGTTAACGAATTTTAGGAGTAAGGGTTGGGTTATACCAGAGTGTTTTAACTTCTTAATGTAGAAGGTAAGACGGAATATTTTCTTAGAAATTGCTAAGATGTGAGACAACCAGGAGAGACCAGCAGATAGAATGACTCCTAGGTATTTGATTTCCGACTTGGTTTCTATTTCAGTGCCGTCTATGTTGCACACCTCGTGAGAGCTTACCAGTTTGTTTAGGTCTATTTATGCCTAAAGGTGAAATTGACTGTTTGGCATTTAAAGGGGCTTAAGGTAAGACCGTTTTCCTTGGACCACTGGCTGATTTCTGACAAAAAGCCATTAATACGAGTATAATGTGCGCATAATTTTAGCATGCCATATATAATGAATACAATGCTTATATTACTATAATGTTAATGAGCTCATAGGATAGTTTAATTTGATACAAGTGGAATAGAAAATGGTTTTCCAAAGATGGTTGGAAATTACTGTAGTGCAAAATACACATATGAATTTCTGTGGACTCTTTGCTACTAAGACTATCTAGGATAGACTTGGGTTAGCAGATTATTGTGACTTGTATTATTATAACTGTTTCCTCGGATTCCATGTTTGATATTGGGTTACAGACAGTACATCTCCATTTCACCATGCCACCTGCAGCCTTCATTTGGTACCTCCGCAACTGCCAATACATTTTCCTTTATCACCACATGGTCATCTTCACATCGACCTCTGACGCTTAACCCTTCGTTTCTCATTTGCGATCCACTAGAGTATCTGCTTAATTTGCAATGTAAGTCAGCTGTGTCCTAAGGATGGCTTCAATTAGGCACTATTTCTGCAGAGTACGACTAATATTATGGATGATGATTTTAGGTGAAATGGTGAAATTCTCTGTCATAACAGTATGTCAACTGGTCTACTAATGAGGAGGCCAGTTGTGTGAAATCTGATGACAGTCATATTTTCATTTCACATAATTTACCATTTTCATACAACACAGAATATTCAGGTATCAAGAGGAAATAAAGTTTGTGTAGTCATGTTTTCACGTTGTAGTCAGTGTTGATTTTGAGGTTTGAAATGTTGAAGCCACCCTATTTTATGCGTAGTCATGTACCGAATGCAGTCATAAATATGTTCGTGTTTGTTTGTGAGTTTTTTTATTTATTAACTTTCTGTTTGTCCTGTATTTAGCAGCAATCCAGGTTCCTAATCATATTCTGATTTTACACAATATCGTTATAGGTGGGTTATTAGTGTCTAAGACGTTTAGAACTTCAAAAGATTTCAGGAAAGCAATACGCCGGTTCACTGCAATAGTCGAATATATGAACAGGAAATATAAAGATGGTTTTTTTGGCAAATCATTTTCAACAGATGTAAAATCGTATTGGTATATTTAACAATCAGTAGCTGGTATCTATGTCCCAAAATGTATTATTACGTAATGTACCATGTAATGTGGAACAGGGTGGCTAAGTGGAGAAAACGCAAGTTATAGTTATGCAATCATTGCACAAGGTTAACTAATCACTCTAGGTGACAGAAATGTGGAAAATAGGAGAAATATGGTATAAAATCTATTTGAGAAACACCATATATATTCTTTGCATTCGTCTATTCACATTGACTAAATCATTTTTCACACTTACAATCTAATTGTCACTTCCTCATTGTAATCACCACCTACTTATCGCCTTCCAGAATACACCTTGATGGTTGACCAGTTACTGCACAACTTTCCTAAGGAGCTTTACTCGTCATAAAACAGCTTCCTGGTGAATTCGTGTTGAAGTGTTCCTACTTCTTCAATTCCTCTCCTTACTCTCCACCTCACATTACTTAATTCATCCTCTAGACCACAGTCAAGAGTTGGCGATAATCTTGAAGAATTCATTTTAAATATCAATGCTATTAAACACCCCTTGAAGACGATTCGTCGATAAGAAATAATACTCTTCTATCACACTTCCTTTCGTTTACTATTCCACGGACTTAGTTTTATTAAAGGATTGTAGCATTCCGACTGACAGACTTGTCATGCAAAGTGTGCGTTAACACACTACACATTTTCAATCAAAAAAATTGAATCAGAGGGGTAAAGCCATTGAATGTGTCAAAAACATTATTACAGACTATCAACTTATGAATGGAGAAGGTAATTGTCTAAGTGATGTATTAAAAACGCCCAGGAATCTGGCAATGTCCTGATTCTCACTGTGAAAGTCATCAGAAATGATAATCTTTTTCATGGAGTATCTACAATGTTTACTTCTCAGAGAAGATAGTGGGTCAGATATCGTCCTGAAAGAGAACAATAATGACATCAAAATTAAATTATCCAGCACGCAGCGGACAAAAACTTCATAAAAAAAGACCACATGAAAATGTGAATTTTTCTGTGTATTTCAAAATTGCTATACACAGAGAAATCAAAAAAAGCTGACAGATCACAGCGGCTGTTTCATTTAAATGTACACGGTCTTTTTTATCTTAGAGTTAACTGGAGTATGTTTAACCGCATTGCATTCGATCAAATGGTCATGACAAATTGCATTAGGATAAATGATTGTTATCTTTTGTTGAAGTGAACTGTGCACGAAATTCGTCCAAAATGAAGACACAATAAAAAATTTTCAATGTAGCAGAGAGATTTTACCATGTTTGTGTTGATCACCTTTTTAATAGACGGACTATTTTCGTATTTCAAAAATTCTGATAAGATCTTGTAATATTTTATGTTAATAATCCCACCGATTCCGACTGAAACATTGGACTTCATCACCATTTCTTCAAGTCTGGTTCCATAATTGCCCATATATTTCATATCTTAGCACGATATCTTTCCTGCCACCCTCCTACTTTAAACCAAATTAAAGTCTTCCATCCTAGGACCTTATTCCTGATGTCATTCAACGGTCTCCTTAACGTGTTTTCAACCTATTACCATCTCCCACGGCTTATCTGTTTTGGTGAATTGTTGGTGGTGGTTAGTTCTCAGAGTTCCCTCGGGTTTATTTTTTCTGGAGACCAGATCTTCAGCATCCATTGTCGAAAGATCACGTTAAGCAGAAATCACAAATGCGAGATTAATTTAAATCACGAAGTTCAGGTACAATGTGCTAAAGCAGCAAGTCATTGGATTGAAGTACTCAACTATGAAGTGTACATTTGAGACAGTAAGTGCATGGAACCAGATTTGACTGATCTAACTTTCAGAAAGAAAAGTGTTTGAGTGAGCAATCATTTACAATAAATCCTTCTTCAAGCTCTAAAGTTATGTATCCATTGAATAAAGCTCACAATAGCCAGTAAAATCAAATTAGTATCCTAAAAGAAATCTGGTGAGCATCTCATAACTCTTAAGGCGCTTAATGAATACCTGAACACAGAACCAAAAGCGAAGGTGGAATTTATTCACAATTTTGTTGTGAACAACTGATATCTAAAATTATATTCGAAATCCGTTCGTCAATGGAAAACAAAACCGGACAAGAAATCATTAAAGCGATTAGCTGTTAATACAAATTGAATCCGTCCAAACATATATATCGGAACTAGAGAGAAATGTTTCTCAAAGACTATATGCAGCTAATGAACTTCCTCAAAACCTGAATGATTTAATTATTCAGTACGCTATTGAAGTTTCGAAAACTGGAGAAAACAATATATTGTTAATATTAACCAAACGACTTGATACAGAAACGACTGAAACTAATCTTCCAGTTGACTACAATCGCTACAATTTCAATTTTTCCTCCGTATGCTAACATAAGACACAACTTGAAGCCTCTTCATGTTAGCCATTTAGAGACTGGTGTTCAATTTGAATACCGATTCGCCTAGACAAACGACCTGATTCCTTCATCTGAGCTTTGGCTAGACAGATTTTAAATTATCTAGTCGATTCTTGCTGCCAGTTTCAGAAAAACAAATATCCTGTCAACAGCCTACTCACAAAGAAACACGAAGAGGCACTACGTGACTTCTAGGAGAATTGAAATCTGATAATAACCAGGCCTGGCTAAGGATCTGTTACAGCTACGATGGAAAAGGGTGATTATGCAAATAAAATAAATCTTATAGTTGTAAAGACACAACCAAAGCAACTGAAAGCCAAATCATTAGTGTAAAGTAATCCGACTCCAAAGTGTGCACTCGACGAATTGAAACCCCGGGGTACGTACTCACCAGAGCTTTATGATTCACCAAAAGTCCAGAAGCCTGGATAACCATTACATCCCAACCAGCACTCATAAAACGAATGAAGAATAAATTACCAATCTGGATCTATGAATTTAACTGCCTATGTGAAGCTAGTTTCATTGACAGTACTCAGACGTATTTACCTATGCTCGTACTTGAATGGGTAAACGGGTAATCAAATGAGTAAATTGTGCAGCCTTGGCCTACTTGGTAGATACTGGAAACTCAATGAAACCTAACCAGGAGTTCTCAGTTTCTTACTAGGTCCCTGATAATTTAGCTAAAGAAGCTTGCCTTCATCTTCTATCAGCAGCTGCAGCGGTGGCAATCAATACCACAAGACTAACTCTTTGTATACAGAAGAAGTATGTTCAAGTTCTTTGTTTTCATTGGCCCACAATAAGGCCAACAAAATCTCCGTAAAAATGAGCTCATTAAATTCTTGTCGCTATTTTTACTTTTATTCTTCTTTTCCTCTGTTTCATTCACAAACGTTTATTTTTGACTTTTTATAACTTCATGACTTGTCTAATGATTTCTATTACCTTGGATTTAAGTAGTGCTTTTCTAACTTGTTGTCATATTTACAAATCCTGATCATTTCACTTCACTTAATTCATTATTATTGTTATTCATTATAATAAAGGTTTTTGTATTTCACAATGAATGAAAAACGAAACGATATTGTTTTTAGCGACATTTCGCTATTTAATGCTAATAGCTTTATCAAAGTATTATTAAACCGGAATTTACAAAATCTCAGCATATATATAACAAACAGTTAGGGGGTGAGAAAATAGACATAGGTCAAGTTAAAGGGACATATTGAAAGTCAAAATAGCAATGAAGATCACTAAACCGAAAAATGAAGGTAATAGTACGTCTGTTATGATATCAAAACAAAGTTTACTAAGTTGGTCATCATTCGTCTGCGGTCATTTTTCGGTGTCTAGTTGGTCAGTTGGTACAGATAACAAAATCAAGTGTAGATTGTTGGATTTGATCAGTGTGTGTTTACATAGTGAACTTGCTTACCACATTCGTGTTGATTTTGTCACTTGATGGGGGAGGGAGGTGTTGTAACCAGGTCAGATTCTGTTTTGGTCCATCATTCCTATTCAGACAATTTGGATTTCACTTGATATGAAGTGCTTCTGATATTAGATGTTCTTTGTGATTTCTGAAGCTTTTCTGGATTATTTCAGTATTGTCAAAATCAATCTTGTGGCCTGATTCTATGGCATGTAGACCTATCGCTGAAGATTTTTCAAGTATTTTTTATTCAACAGGATTTCTCGGTGGTCGAAGAGATGCTCTACGGTGTTTATTTCTTCTCAACAAATCAAAATCAGAAGAAATGAACACTGTAGAGCGTCTGTTATTAGCATTAAATAGCGAAACATCAGTAAAAACAATATCGTTTTGTTTTTCATTCATTGTGAAATACAAAAACCTTTATTATAATCAATATCATATACCCAATGCCCAAATTTTTTCAAACCGTTAAAAGTGAACTTGGTTTGGACATATATAAATTATTATTATTATTTGATAATCGTTAACCAGTAATACATTTAATTTTACACCACATCATCGTTATTATTTCACGACCACTATTATTATTGTCGCCATATTCACCCTTGAACATACGTTTCCTTTATTTTCTGCAGTATTCATATTGTCTTACACACCACTGATAACACTCACCCCCGAATCCTGTACTTCTGTTGACTATATATGTACATCAATAAATTATTTCATCCCATTTTTTCTCAAGGTATCATTGACCATGTACGCAGTGATGTCCACATCGAGTGTTGAACATAGGAACGTCAGTTTTGGAGACGATCTTTACTTCATCATTCAGCCAATGGGATGGAATTCAGGGGCTTATAGATTATGAATCCTGTCAGTTAGGAATTCTCACGAAGTTCATGGATTAGATTCCCTTTGAGGGGTAGCATGGATGCCGTCTGCTGAATAGTATAAAGAGGGAAACTGCTGCTCGTCACTCCCTTGTTTTCAATGGTTCTCTGACTAATACCGACCCCTAGACAAACAATCTACCTCCAAATACTGCCGTATTCTACACTCTTAAGGGAGATAGATGAATGAATTTTAAGTAGGCACAAGTCTAACGAACAAAGTTAATTAAGCCATAAAGTGACGAAAGGTTTGAGAGTTGGAAGCAGTGGAAGGCAGTTTTATTACCTGATAAATGAAAGCAACATAATTACGTTATTAAAGACAATTAGGCAAGATGAAAATAGTTATGAGTAAATTCAAAATAAACATAATTACGTCACAAACAGTGAAAACAAAAACACAGCTAGTTTCCGTGGTAATGAGAATTGAATCACATGGTCTTGTTGCTGATTTTACTCAGATTAAACTAGAAATTATGGTGGCTATTCATAGGAGTAAGATTTCTGACTTCTGATTATGCACATTTAGACAATTAGAGTGAGAATAATTACAATGTTTTCAAGATAACTAACTAGTTCATACATTTCATCTTCTGTTTGCAGTGTATTACGCATTGCGAAATACGCGTATTTCCTTATGGAATGACACGTTAATTATTTATAGATCATCATAAATAGACGTGAGATGCATCGACTGTAATCAGAAAGTCATTTTGATTAGTGGAGATAAGGGAAATAACAACAACATCGTCAATACTAATGAGAGTGTCTTTATTTATGTAGACGGTAGATGGTGAGCTTTAATATATCTTTGAATAACTGACAGCCTTCACAATCACAGTGATCTGATCATATATACAAAACAAATGAACGATCCCGTTTGTCTCTACAGCTGGACATACAAGAAAGAACACGGAGGCAATTTGAGGATGAATTATTTATCATTACGATAAAGAAAGTTCACATCAGTAGACTGTAGGCTGAATGAGAAGACATGATGGTTGATTCTCTTCTCTCCCCCTAATGAAAGTCAATATATCAGATATTATGTGACCTTTCCCAGCTTGACAGATATATCTTCTCTTCGGATTGTTTACAACATGGAATTAGCGCTTTGACATCCAGACCAGCTATCCCCAGTAGGTTTCTCTTGTTTCTCTGCAGCAGTTTGGTAAATAATAAACAGCCATATTGCTTAGTTAATTATGATCTTGTACAGTGATGATAATGTGATGTTTACAAGGGAATGTTTATTAATAAATGACATTTGGATGTTTACAGCTGCATACCTTATTTGTCTCAACTGGTAAACATCTAGTAACTTGGCATAAGGGGAATGATTATCGCTTCTTAAATGATGACAGGGATAGCTTGATGAAACTTATAAAGCAATATGCAGCTGGCAGTCTACTAGAACACATTAACGATCATGTTAAACAAAAGCAAATGAAATCAAGTGAAAGGATTGCTGTTCCGAATTCCCTTCAGACACAGGTTGAATAGATTACAAACATAGTTTTTTTAGATTTTTAAGATCTTTTGAAACCATGTTTTAAATGAAATTGTTGAGATTTTTCGCTTGTTTTGCATTTAAAATGTTTACAAGCGAATGGTGACAAAGCTCAGAAATTTGCTTTCCTTAACTGTGACAGACTTGAATATGAGATACGATGTAGAGTGTCAAAATATGGCAAATATGTCTTCTTTTTCATTATTAACATGTACACAAACTACTGATGACAGAATTAAGTAATTTGCTTTCCCTGATGGTGGTAGGATTGAATCTCAGATAAATTGTATACTGTCCAAACATGACAAATATGTCTTTTTTATGAATATGAACATGGACTTATAAACATGACGTAAAGATGAGTAATTCCCAGAAGAATTTCTTTTGTTTTTCGATAGAATTGACTGAATAATAAGCAGCTACCTTACTAAATTAATTATCGTCTTCTACAGCAATGAAAGTATGATGTTTACAAGAGAATGTTTATTAATAAATGACATTTGGATGTTTATAGTTGCATATTTCTTTTGTCTCAACTGGTAAACATCTAATAACTTGACATAAGGGGAATGATTATCGCTTCCTAAATGATGACAGGGATAGCTGGGTGAAACGTATATAGCAATGTTTACTTCATTTCAGTTGTCATCTGAAACTGAGGAGGGAATTGTGAAGAGATTTGATTTCGACGGTACAGGCATATAAAGAATATCTTTCTTTCTACTGTCAATTCTCTATCATCGTCTACAAAATAGTGTTCTTCAATGAAGCATATTGTCTAGCTACTTATGATTGGTTTATATGCATTTTAACGAATGAACAATGAAAAAAAATTAATGGTGACAAGAATTTGTTCAAAACATACAACGTGAACTTAGTTGACAAAATGCTTAGGCATTGCGGATTACAGTGACTCTAAAATAAACTTTCTTTAAGTTATCAACTGTTTAAATATTTTGCCTATTCTATTATGGTACAGTGAGATTTCAGCCACAGAATTGGTGAAGGAGAATGAGTACGAGTCCACTCAAATCATTGGAATACGTGGAGTCCTCTGAATTGAGAAATTCTTTATATGTATCGTAATGCTCACTAGTGAGTCACCAAAATCTGTCTCGAAAAGAGTGATCAAACTGGAGGTTTTTCTGGGCCCTAAGATGCATTACCAATGTCTGAAGGGTCAATAGGCACTCCGTTTTCGTCAGAATACTGCAGCCTGCATCCACATTCGTCAATAAGCTTTCATCGCCTCCTTACATTACCTTCTGTATGTCATTGTCGGATCCGCGCCCACTCATGTTCCACTTGATGGTGTGCGTGGCGCAACATGTTACTCAATGGTCTCCACACAGAGTACTCCACTAATCACTATCCTCTTCACCTTTGTGGTTGTGCAGTAAATTCGTGGTTTTTCGCTGCCATGGTTCCATGTTCCCATTTCTTGTAGTCACCAGATCTACATATCAAGCCATTGAAAGCAGGTGTTTTGAGTAAAGTACACAGTGGTTGGTAGGAATTAGTTCTGTTGACGCGCACGATGACACTTTGAACAGTGTACAAGCATTGACTTGACATTATTGCTGAAAATCTGAATGTCCATCTTTACGCTGAGTGAAGCAGATTTCTGAACTTGTTTCGCAGAAATGAAAGTTTGTGTTGCTTTTCCAGTCCTGCATCTGACATCCTAATCCGCATCACATATCATAGACACAATGATGCTTAAATAAAAGACATACTTCTTTCACATTTCTTTCATCGATGGTGATTCATGCTTACTGCTGTTGATCGGGTTAACTTCATTGCCTTTGTCCTCTCTATACTCATTTACTGTGCAGTTTCTCTGCTTCGCCTGCCATCTTCTTGTTCCTTCCCTGTGAATCTTCGAGTTTCCGCGATGAGGAATACAAATCTTCCGCGACGTCTTCATCTGTCACATACTTCTTTTCGAGCAGACGCATTCCTATCTTTGCTCAGCCAGCGGTCTCCGATATGACTCAATCTATAACAACGAGGAATCTCACCAGCGATGCTAGCTAACCTAGTCTTATTCATATTTTCAATTCATCATGTCAAGAAACTTAATCATAAGATCTTATTATTTCCGAAGACGATCCGGATTGAAAACCACTTAGCACAGATATTGAGTTTAATTCTAAAACACAGTAGAAGACAAGAAAATGTATTCATCGATTGTTGAAATCAATATTTTGTACTAAGTCTTTAAACAAATGTTTTTACAAGGAATGAATTGCACTTTTATTCGCATTCTTTTGTCTTCTTCCAACTTGAACACAATCGAATCACTTGCGCCTTCCAGTTGGCCGCCAATGGCGACTGAAGCCAATAAACAAACGTTTAATTTCCAGAATCACTGACACACAGACATCGCTGAGTTTTCCGTGGTGAATCTGGAAAATTAATCTGCAATTTTAAGAAAAGACAAATTACATACCAAAAAGAAACTTCTTTTCACTATGGCAGATTTCTTTAGTAGTAGTAGATACATTAGTGCTACTACTGGTTTTCTTATAATTTTTGAAAGTCCTTTAACACTTGAAGTAGTGGTCAGATTGTTCCACTTCAGACCATTTCTCTTAAAGCTGATTGTTTTTAAAGATATTAATGTTAACTGTGCTCACTTAATAATACGTAACGTTTAAATAAATACAATTATGACTGCCTGATAGTGAACACCTACTACATTATTACATGTGACGTGACATTGTCTACGCAGTGTTTCCTGTCATTGCTTACTGAATCCCTAGAGAGGTAGAGAATATGCTCACACGAAATTCGACAATAAATAGCAGACCAATACCACAGTGGTTTGAAAATTTATGAAACATCACTAACGGCAATTTTGTCTGAATTTTCTGTCTACTGACAATCAACTCTCATCAAAACGGTTTTAAAAACGTAATTACTCCTAGACGACAGTCAACAAGGGGATTATAAATAAAAACTGGAGAGTGAAGAGGCGCTAATCCTCGTGATTTTAAAGTCCAATGTTGGCTGTTTCATCATTACCCTGTGACTTAATCAGTATTAAAAATGCCAAGCTTTTTAAGAGGAAGAAAGAATGAACACATCTAGAGGGTAGAGTGAGAATAATTGCACCACGCTGGTTAAACTTCGTTTGTTTTGTCTGGTCTTGTTGCGTGAAACGTTTGCTTAATTTTGATTTTCACTTAGTGATTTGAACTCAGTATTAACTTTCTAAATTTATTTAATTGTTTCTCTACCCAGTAATTTACCTCACTATTCACTCTCACCTCTCTTGAACGCTTCATTATAAAGTCAAAATATTCACTTCGTTGTTCTACCTTGTATTCTGTCTCTAGTCAGTCCATGTTTCTATTCAAAATTTTAACCATGCACCCTCGTCATCTCCCAGTCTAAATTAACTATGAATAAATAGCTCTCTTTTAACAAAAAATAATTTGTCTACTCACCTATTTTTGAAATTATTTCACTTGTACTTTCTATTAACATTGCGACATCCTCTTGATGATTGTATCTTCGATAGTTTGATAAGTTATACCTCGTTACTGCTTGGATTGTGTACGGTTGACAAGAATCCATAAAATAAAACGAGCTCATAGTGTTCAGACAAATCAGAGGGACCTGTTAAATAGGATCATTTGTAGGCAAAACGAACCTTCATACTAAATATTTGTCACCGTTGAACGTGTTTGACCTGGAGACTATGGTTAAGAGGGCTCAAGAAAAATAGATCTTCTTTTTATCGATTGGCCAATTTCACAGAGTAAAAATGACCCCATGCTGAGGAACTTTGATTAAGTTGGTGTGTATACGTAGGCTGAGATTTTGAAAATTCTGGTTTAATAATAATTTGATAAAGCTATTAGCCCTGAACAGCTAAACGTCAGTAAAAACAGCAATATTGTTTTGTTTTTCATTCATTGGAAAATACAAAAAGCCCTTATTATAATGAATATCACATATGCATTGCCTAAATTTTTTTGAAACGTTTAGAAGTGAAATAAAGTAAAAGTTGTGTGAGTGACTTGATATGATTATGAACAGCAGTAACTTATGCTCGAACCGTCATCAGTTGATATAAGTCTATAACACCACTGTGTGATTTATCAAAATAAAATCTTATCTATAATGGTGTTAAAAGTGAACTTGGTTTTGACATATATATAGATCGATTAATTTCACGAGACACATTACCTTGAGTCCTGTATTTAGTTCAAGGCTTTACGTATTGCGAGCAGGGTGTTCACCGTTTTCTATACAAATGTGAAATCACTGGCATGTGAAAAGCAGCTTAGTCGGGAAATGTCATTCTTTCATCATTCTCCTTACCCCGAAGAATTCATTTCCACTGCGAAATAAATGACATCTAAAATTTTCATATGGCTTCTGTGATAAATTGAATAGCGAAATCTCCGTCAGTCAAACTGTTAGTTCAGAAAGATAATTGGCATTTTGTATTTGCCTTCATACCATAAATAAAGCTGCAAAAAATGAATATATCACAAGTAAATTAGCCATATTTCTGGTCAGTAAGTATTCTAAATCATTCCGTTGACCGACACTGTCTATTAAATAGTGTTCATTGATAGTCATTGACATTCACTATCTAATGGCTATAGTTAAACCACACCAGTCCAGTGAAATAGGATACGCTTATTATTCGTGAATTTTGTGTGACTGAGTTGGCATATTGTTCACTGTTATACAAAAATCGATGAGAAGCGCTTCACCTAGCTTGATGAAGACATTCCAAGCATAACGGATCAAATCTCGTCAGTATTAAAAACACTAAACAAAAGCAAACTGATCGCTTTGCAGTGGTTTGTGAACATACATAGGAAATATTCTTTCATCAAACGATTTATTTAGTGAAGTTTTACCTTCATAGTCAAGTGCATATTTCACTAACATTTTTATTGGAAGGTGGAATCAAGAGAATTAGGTCTTCTATCTATCGACACTAAATAGCAGAATATCTACGGAGCTCTAATGCATCAGAAACTTCCTGTATACCAGGACAATACTTCGGCAGTACACTACTTTTTATCAATGAGAATCTCATCTTTGGAAAAGAATCAGACGGTAAGAGTGTTGCGAAAATAACAATTCAGAGTGTAATTTTAGGCTTTGGGTTAATATCAAGCAACATTTAGACAAATTTATGGGCATGAAACACTCATGTAACATACTGGAGTGAAGCAGCTTGTGATCCTGACCCTGTTTGACGCAGCCTCAAATTGCAAAGCAACGGAGAGTTTCTCAAACTTCCAGATATGTCGTTCTGACAAGTGGTACTATGGACAGAGCCTATTCCTAACACATGCTCATTTATTTTGCCTTATTTGTCTCTAAAAGTGAAGTCTCTTCAATCGTTAGTACAGCGAAATCAAATAGTTATCCATGAAACAAAATGAAAATCAGCGTTATACTACATCAAGCATAAATATTTCCTTTCTGCCTTGAGAAACGAAATGCTACAGGTAAGACCTACTGAGATCGCTTTGGGTTGACGGATGTATTGAGTGATAATTCATGGTGAAATGAAAATCTGAATCATGCCAGAATACGAATCAAAACCTTCTCAACTACCAGTCTGGTGATCTACTAGCTATACTACAGGATTCAAGTGATAACCAGGTCATATTTTAACTGCAGTAACAATGATGATATTAATTCTTTTATTCCGAACGGCACGTTTGACACAGTCTGTAGTTGAATATTGCATCTAGTTACCTTATGATATAACATAATTAGGGGTTAAATAATTAAGGACTCACCTACATTGTTATTAAATTGGATGAAAATGTGAGTATAGAATTAAAACTAACTATAGCTATTGACAAAAATATATGAATCGTATGAGGAATGAAAAGGGCTAATCACCGTTTCCTGTTTCTCATCAATTCGGTAGTCTCATGCCTAATACTTTTCTCACTACATAAAATACATGAAAAATAAGGTGTGACACAATGTTTACACTGAGCCGTCCAGGATTAAAGCTTTTTTAAAGTTTTTTTTAGTCCTACGTGATGAGATACAAGTGAAACATTATCAATAAAGAGGATGCATAAGGTGTGGCAAGATAATGTTCAAGTGTCTATCTACAACAGTACCAACAAGGTGATTCAGCGCTGCCGCTTTAACACTGCTGGCAGCCATCAGTGCCAAACTCAGTGTAAGAGTATCTTTCTTAAAAGAACCGGCTTAGATAAGAGAGAGCAATAAAGAAAGATAGGGGTAAAATGAAGGCATTAATGAAACTTTGGAAGGGAAAACTGAACGATTCTAGATTGTCTTCATCTCATTATGTATAAAAGACAAGACAAAATATGCTTCCAGAAATAAACATGTGAGTGGGCTAGGAGAGATGAAAAGTCAAACATCATCTAAAGTATTTAATATTCGACTTAGTTTCAAATTCAGTGGCATGTATGATACAGAAATCATGAAAAGGAAACAGGTCGTGTAAATCACGTTTGTGTGTGAAAGTGAAATTCACAATCTGAATTTTATATGGATTTGGCTTAAAATAATTTTAGAAGAACAACTACTGAATATTTCATGACAATAAAGCTACTCATTTGTGGCACAGTCTGACTGAGAAATAACCCTACACGGAAATAGCAAGATCATTGGCACACTTATCAAAATAGGCTTCATCTAGATGAGGTAAGGAGAAACGGGACAGGGCGAACAAACAACACCTCTAAAATACTGGCTACCACTAGTAGTCATATAAATAAATGATTCGTTGATATATATTTACCGTACAGTCATAAGTCTTATTCAAAAAGTCCTAGTTTGAGAGTTTTTACTTATTAATCTCAACCTTCTTTCAGCAAATACCTTCAGTCGAATATCCTAACAAGGGACATACAATACTCATTTCATGCCACAAAAGGATAAATCGAATAAATTCGACTCCTTTTCAACATTGCATTGAATGTCATCAGTTGTAAATCAATGGACACCTGTATTCATTAAATAGGTAAGTAATGAATTGAATAATAATTATTATTATTGTATCCTTTAATTCCTAGAGGAACATAGGGTTTCAGCCGTGCGTCTCCACGACCACCCTGTAAACAAACCTGCTACAGAAACTTCAGGACGATGAATTGAATAATGCTCAGCTAAATTAGAGAGATATAAACTTCTACAAAACAAAAAATCGTCCATTCAAATTATTGTCCATCAAGTGTACTGAAACAATTTTAAAATTATACATATTTTCACCTATATTATTTTCGTTTATTATTCCACTTAATTGAATTATAACCACACATTCATCACAAAATATGAAATATACTTTTTGCGCAAGTTTTGCATCTATCTGATTAAATATATGGCAAAATCCGTATTCTTTCTATCCCAGGTATTTGTTTGAGAAGGTAGTCCTTCTTGTTCTCAGGAGAATCCAAGAGAAGAATGTCATCCTTTATGTGACATGTAGCATACAATTTTCACCGAAACGTTTTATTCTCAAATATCGTGAGTTCGTTGGTTTTTGTAACACTGATTTATTTACGAAAAATTATTGAATTTTTCATCGGATGTAGGAACGTAGGTCATATGACTTCTGATGACAACTCGCGTGTTGCAATTGCGCAGATGTCAGTAGTTTACGGGATGTTTTTCGTTGTTAACTGAAATAAGTCGAAAACTGACATCAATTAGAGAACTGTCCGAAGACGGAACAGTATAAGATGGATGTTTCTTCCCAGTTCGGGACTATTCAACATCACACACTCACCAAAGTTCAAACTCAAGTTTCTACAGTTTGACGAAAATCTAACATAACAGGTAAGAAAATGCCTATTGTCTGACAGTTGTAGTGTATATTACACGAATTGACAGAACCTGAAAGTTTTGGGCTGTTGGATCACGTTCAAGTGTCTGAACGGTCTACTAGCTCGCCCTGCAACCTGAAGATACTGGATTAGATCGTCATTGAGTCTCTATGCTACTGAAGAGTCTCAAACAAGGGGGAAACACCTTTCCGGTACTTCTGCGTTTTTCAATGGTTATTGAACTGAAGTGTGCTCGTGGTCAAATCTGTGACTAACCCCTGCCAATAAACATTTGAATTACGTGATCCAATACTCTGAAATACAAAGCCTAGTGAAATGCTATTCTGACTTATTTCAAGATTTTCCATCGCTGTGTAACTCAGGAACATGGTAGAAATGGAGTCAAGAGCTACCGGATTTTTTAACTTCCAGGTGACAGTTTACAAAGGACGTTCCAAGCTGACACTGTGTCATTTCAGTTTTGCCTAATGATAGTTTTCATTCGGGAGTAAACGAAATGTGTCAGGATAGAGAAAGGTTGTGAGCTAAGCATTTGTTTAGAGTCTAGGCGAAAAGTTGTGTCTGCAATGTTTCCTAACACCTTCAGAACCATAGTAATTTTTTTGGATTACAGCTTGATTGCACACCAAATGTTTTGGTACAGGTATGGAATTTTCAGCATGTGATATCGGTAGCCCAAATTTTGCAGGCCGACCGTTAATATCAGTTGTGCGTAGGCAGGGGATTGAACACCGGACCATGTACATGATCGGCGAGAGTCATAACCGCTGTGCACCGACGCACCATTAGACGCTAAACATGAAAGTTGTCCGTGTGCAAAACAACCAGTTGAAGAAATGCGTCTTTTCTTACAGTAAATGATATGTTAAACGGCTGATTTTTCTGTTTTCGGCTTGTCATTTATGTATTGTCGAGCTTTGACATACCGCTGACGTTTTCAATACGCAAGACAAAATAAATCAAAAACAAGTTATTATCCAGTAAATTTAACGATATCTCCAATATTTTTTCTTCTAACAAAGCCTTCCTATAATAATGTCTCACTCCCGTGAAATGTCACTGACAGAAAGTTTCACCTGATTAAACATTGTGTATCCAGTCCAGAGAAACTAACAATTCATTTTTCCGTCCCCTTGTGCATCACAAAAGCACACATATCGTTTTCCGTGCAGAAGTAATTCAACAAAGACACTCTCTCGATAAGGATGAGAATAATCAATATGAAGTTAGTTATGTCTTTTCAAAAGGAGTTTAATGTTACTGTTAAATAGAATAAAATACAATCCCAGATTGCAGCTTAGTCTCTCGAAGATGTGTCCTTTCATTCTTTCGATAGTGAAATACTCGTCATCGACTCACGTCACACGGATTCTGATTCCTGAGTGACGCATTCCTAAACTCTATCTATTCAGTAGTGAGACAGATAAGCAGACAAGACGAAGCTTGCTGGTAGCAAACCGCAATGTGTGTAAGAGTTACAACACCACGGCGAATGAAGCTACAAAAACTGAAGTCTTACGTATCAATCAGAATACAAAGCGGTGAAAATTGTGGTGACCTGTTTACTGAATCGAGAAATAAAATCCGGTGTACATCATGTTTACAGAATATGACGTATCCTGCAGTATGTTTCAGTTGATTCGTCTTTAAAACTCAAAATATTCGTTTCAGTAGAAAGTAATGCAGATGATTCATGTCGGTGAACGACAGTTTAGCAATGCATTACTAAACCATCATAAAGAGGCTTTTTACGTCATGCTGAACATCAAATAAGATAAAAAGATTACCGTGACACTTTTCCCTAATTTTAAAATGTCTTGATACTAGGTGAACATATTTATTGTTGTTCCCTTGGGTTCCTAGTGGAACATAGGGCTTCAACTGCACGCCTCCACTTGCTTCTGTCTTCTGCTGTACTTTCCACCAGCATCCATGGTAATTCATACTGTTTCAGTTCCTCATCACACGATCTCCTCCATGTCACCCTTGGACGTCCCACTCGCCGCTTCCCTTTCGGGTTCCACTCGAGCACTGGCCTGACGCGCGAAGTCACCCAACGGCCTCCTCAGCGAGTGTCCAATCCATCTCCACTTTCTCCTGCATATTTGTTGGCCGATTGGTTCCTGTTTTGTTTGTTCCCATAGTTTCTTGTTGGTGATTCTTTCCAGCCATCTGATCTTCAGTATAGAGCCAGCGAAGACAGTTGTTGATAAAGGTCTGCAACAGGCTGTTGGAAATGTTCTTTGTGACCCGTCAAGTTTCTGATCCGTATAGCAAGACTGACTTGACGTTTGTATTGAAAATCCTAATTTTGTTGTTGATGCTGAGTGATGAAGATTTCCAGATTGGTTTCAGGTTGATGAATGTGTTTCTCGCCTTCCAAATTCTCGATTTGACATCCTCGTCCGTTCCATGTGCCTGTAGTTGAGACAATGCTACCCAGATAAGTGAATGAAGAAACCTCTTTCAAATCCCTCCCGTTGATGGTGTTCGGCGCTGTTGTTGTTGTTGGTTGGTTATTTTCATAACCTCCGTCTTGTCTATGTTCACCTGGGGTCCTGTCTTTGCTGCTTCTTCGACCAGTTTGTCAGTTTTCGCTTGTAAGTCTTCGATCTTGTGTGACACCAAACATAAATCACCCACGCGCGAAATCCAGGTCTTCTAGGCTCTTCACTTCGGTCCAGTTTATCCCTGTCTTCTCGTTTCCCACTGTCTGACGCATAATCCAGTCCAGTCCACCACAATTAGGAATATAATTGGTGATAATAAGCACCCTTGTCTGACTCCTGTGTTTACTCCAAACGCTTCGCTGAGTTTTCCGTTGTGGATCACTTGACATGTGCCATTGTCGTACAGCTGTTGAATAAGGTTGATGAATATTTGGGGTACGCCGTAGTACTCGAGTAGTTTCCAAATTACTTCGCGGTCAACGCTGTCGAAGGCCTTCTCAATGTCTATGAAGTTGCGGTAGAGGTTTGATTGCCATTCCATGCTTTGTTCAATGATAATGCGTAGAGTTGCAATTTGGTCAGAACATGATTGCCTTTCTTGAATCCAGCTTGTTCTGGTCGGAGTTCTGTATCCAGTGCGTCCTTTATTCTCTCCAGGATGATGCGACTCTGGATTTTACTTGGCGTCGACAGGAGCATGATTCCTCGCCAGTTCTTGCGGAGTCCTAGGTCGCCTTTCCAGATCTTTTGCAATAATGGAGTCAGCATATCTGCTGTCGTTTCTGGGTCCGCTTTCAGTGCTTCCGGGGGTATTCCATCTGGTCCAGTTGCTTTTCCAGCTTTCAGAAGCTTGATTACATTCAAGACTTCAGCTTTCGTTGGCGCACTGGTGTCAACTTGCAGTTGTGTACGTGCTGTTGTTGGTATTTCTGTGCGGGCTGCAGGTGGTGGTCGGTTCAAGAGTCCTTTGAAGTGTTCCGCTCATTGTTTAATCTATCTTTCTTCCTTGGTAATTGGGTTCCCTTGGCTGTCTTTTATAGGTTTCACCTGTGTTGATCTCTTCCCGGATAGAGAGTTGGTTATCTGATATAGTGTCCTCAGGTCCCTTTTGCCTGTTGCCTTCTCAGCTTCAGTGGCCAGGTTGTCGTAGAATTGTCTTTTGTCCTTCCTGGCACTCCTCTTCACTTGTTTGTCCAGTGCTGTGTAAGTTGACCTCAGCGTCTCTTTCTCTTGTCCATCTTTGCATTGAATCATTTTCTCTTTCACCATTCTCCTCTCCTCTATTAGCTTCCAAGTGTTCGTTGAGAGCCATCCCTTGTCTTGTTTCTTCTTTCTTCCTATAACCGTTGAACACGTTTCATTGAAAATTACCTTCAGAGAGTTCCAGTAGTCTTCCACGTATGATTCCTCAGTGGTGCCACGTAGTGTTTCCTGCGTTACTCTGACAGTTGCAGTGAAAATGTCCTGTGTGATTGTGTCCTTCAGTTTTTGCGTGTTGAACTTGCATTGTGGCCTATCCCCAGGTATCCTCGAGGCTTTCAGCTTCTCCTTGAAAGTCCCTTGTACTAGATAGTGGTCTGATACCACATCTGCTCCTCTCCTCGACCTTGTGTCCAGCAAGCTCCGTCTCCACTTCCTTGAGATTGAAATGAAGTCTATCTGGTTTTTGGTGTGTCCATCTGGTGAAATCCATGTTGCCTTGTGTATATCCCTGTGTTTGAACACACTGCCACCAATCACCAAATCATTGAAGGCGCAGAAGTCTGAGAAGAGTTCACCATTTTCGTTCATTTCACAGAGGGCCTCGCGACCCATGGTGAGTTCTCTTCCTGTATTGTTTCATCCCAGTTTCGCATTCATGTCGCCCATCAGGATTTTGATATCGCTCTTTGGGACGTTATCCATTACTGTAGTTGAACATATGCAATCACTTAAGTGACTGCAATATATATTCCGCCAGAGATCATAACATAAAAACAGGTAATTCATCTAAATGTACTCTTCGCTAGGCAGTATGAAGCTGTGTGAATGTATTACATAAAACACTGCGTCGAAGTGCAGCAGTTCATGCTGCCACATTTAATGAAAGCAGACCCAAACTATAGAAAATATAGAAACGGAAATAAATTGGTGATATTAAGATCGCAGGGAGCCGAAAGATATTTTATGATATATGGGAAAGTACCAGCGAGAGTGATTTCAAACCATATCACCAACAGCTCCGAAACATGGATTTTGAGCGTGTAAAGACCACAGTCAAGCAGTTAACACCCACATACTTGGCTTAAACTGACAGTCAGTGACGCTTAAAGATTGATGGTGTCTTTTATTTGAGCCAGCTTCTGTTATCTGAGATTTTTGGATTAAGAAAGCGGTGGTGTAACAAATGAATAACCCATACGCAACAACGGCATATTAACTATCCAAAATTAAGGTTAGTTATCAGACACCAGACTGGTCAATTATGGAAGACGTTTCGTATTAATTTAGTGAGTTATTTAAAAGTAAACTGAAAATAAAACGAAAATTTATTTTCCACTCTGAAATAAAATCCGTATGAACAGTCTTTAAGGAAAAAAAGTAATCGGATTAATATTCATACAATATAGATATAAAAATAGAATCCATATCAATAAACAAACTTTAGATTAAGAAAAAATTTCAAGTACATTTATAATAGTGGAAAACTCATGGAAAAATCTTACTGAGATATGGAATGTTTGCAATGTCGATGACGTCCAAATATTGCACTTACCAAGCGACACAATACTCCATATCGCGTGCTCAGTCACAAAAACCCCGTGGAATCACATACCTATATGTGTACTTTATTTATGAATACATTCCCAAGAATAAACAGTCTTAACGCAGGAGTCTATGAACACTCTGTTTACAATATTGATGGTGATTTCAACATTTCAACTAACTCTATATTAACTATCATCATTCTGCCTACATCAATGTTCTTATGTTTGCATATGTCATGTTGATTTTGACCTCAATATTTACATTTATTTTCTATAAACCACATATTCTAATGCTTCTGTTTGCTTTCATGTGATGATATTTGCAGTGAAGTTCTGTTATCCTCTGCCATTCAGTTTGAGTGAAGTTACACATACTCCACTGAGCTTGGAATATTCGCTGGAATCAGTTTTTAATCTAACTGATTCCTCTAGGCATATTTTTGTTTTCCTCATATTTTGAACCTTAAAAGCGTTTGGAATGTATGTATGACTCAGGAAATCGTTGGGTTACCCGAGATTCTTTTAAGGAAGCCGTCTTTTGATATTTCTACATGTGCACGGATCGCGGAAGTTCGGCTTCACCTATAGAATAATACATAGATTGGCCCTGTGTGACCAGATGGAAAAACATGGATTTTAGGTCGTTACAAACTGCCCTAGTTTCGGTTTTTCAAAACATGCTGTCGCTTAGGCGAAGGGTGTTGAGCCCAAAATCAAGGACTACTCAACGGATCAGTAATGTAAAGAATCTGCTGGATATGTTATTCATGCCAGACCCCCAATCCAGCTATCTCAATTGGCGTACGACCGCACTGAGTTAAAGTGAAAGTTGGTCGGCCAAAAATATGTCATCATTCCACAAAGTCGCTGAATGATTGTTTGAGTCAAGTATGCAGGTGTTGATTGCGTGAAAGTTTGCCTTTGACACGCTAGGAATCCAGTTACAAAGACTAAGTTTTTCCGTGGTGAAGATTAATTCATTCGCTTTGCTCTCACGTTCTGTTATGTAGTATTTTCCTGCTCCCAATCGTTCCTATTTCTATAGTCATCTCAATTTTGTTTCCCAAATCTTCACTTGTGGCTTCATGCATTTTGTCAAGTTGAACTTCTGCATCTCAGTATAAATTTCTGCACTGGAATTTCTATCAGTGTCAAAATACGTCCCACACACGTAGTCAGGCCAATTTAAAACTGAAATAAGCAGCTACATTAAACATCGTGTCTTTTATTCATTATGTAACTTCTACTTTAAAACAAATGGAATCTTGACAAACGGAATTTCTGAAACTGTTTTACAATTTTATCCCTGACCTAGAATTGGAAACAGTTCAACCATTCAGAGCTGAGAGAACGGAATTACACAAAATTCGCACAGCTGTGCTGCATACAAACATTCTCCACCATTCGAGCTCCCTACTGTTTATTGGAGGATATTCGTGAATGTATGCGTAAAGCTCTGCAAGTGAAACTATGACACGTCGCAAGTACAGATATATGATTCGAGCTAGTCACTTATAACTACCATGAACATATATTCCAAAAGATGTGAATTCATGGCCCGCCTGTGGCATTAGCGGGTCAGCAGTTAAGTAGCTGAATGCTAGTCATCCTCGCAGGACTTCTAGTTTTGATCCACAGGTGACAAACAAGCTCACAATGTGACAGTCAGCCTGGAAACAAGAGAAGGCTCATCGCCTGATTAAAACAACCAGCACGTAGAAAGACGATACCATGGTTACTGGACTTTCAGGGCTTCTACACCAGTGTTCCATTTGAAATGCAAGGAATGAAAATTACTTGAGACCAGATATGCTTTTTACTGCAGTCTGACGAATGATGCAGTTATGTTATCCATTCAAGATAATTCACTATTGTGGATTCCATCGGGAAGACCTGTGATGCATGCGATTCTGCGGAAGTATTTAATAAGGCGATGACGACTTTAAAATGACAAGATATAATTTGACTAATTTTAAAACTGATTAATCTGCAATACGCATTATTTATTTAGAATGGAAATCAAAATAAGACCACAGACAAACAAAGGACACTGCACTTCCTAACTTCAATTAGTATACTAGCCCATATTAAGTACAGAGAAGAAGGAAGAAAGAAAAAAGCACAGGGAAAACTCAACTTGTATTAACAATACCAACACTTCTAATACTTGAACAAAGCACTGACACATAAGTTACAATTATGAGAATATCTTATACGAAGTCTGTTTGAAGAACCTGCATCTTGTGCATCCATGGAAACATAATGCAATGAACGCAGACATCAATAAGTTCTCTGTTATAATCTTTTTTCAAAATTGAATTATTCCAAGATCTTCTTTAAAAGTACAAATTAGGTATTTTCAGTGAAACTGTGAACATATTTCTGCTGTTGCATTTCATTGTTTCAATTTCAACTCAATGGTTGTTGGCAGGAAGAGAGTTATTATCATTGTTCCCTTGAGTTCCTAGTGGAACATAGGGCTTCAACCGCACTTATCCACTTGCTTCTGTCTTCTGAAGTACTTTTCATTTACACCCATATTAGTCCATACTGTCTCATCTCTTCTTCACACGATCTCCTCCATGTTACCCTTGGACGTCCCACTCGCCGCTTCCCTTCCGGGTTCCACTCGAGCACTGGCCTGACGCGCGATGTCACCCAGTGGCCTCCTCAGCGAGTGTCCAATCCATCTCCACTTTCTTCTGCATATTTGTTGGGTGATTGATTCTTGTTTTTTTTGTTCCCATAGTTTCGTGTTGGTGATTCTTTCCGGCCATCTGATCTTCAGTATAGAACGAAGAGAGTTGTTGATAAAGGTCTGCAACAGGCTGTTGGAAATATTCTTTGTGACCTGCCAAGTTTCTGATCCGTATAGAAGAAGTGACTTGTCGTTTGTATTGAAAATCCGAATTTTGTTGTTGATGCTGAGTTGAGTGACGAAGATTTCCAGATTGCTTTCAGGTTGATGAATATGTTTCTCGCCTTCCCGATTCTCGATTTGACATTCTCGACCGTTCCTCCTGTAGGAAGAGATTAATTCTAGTGAAAGCGATGTGTTTCAAATGCGAAAAGAACAAAGCAATGCATGGTTTTTTGAACGCAGTTTGTATGCTGTTTTCATGCAAAGAAGCTTCAGGAACAACTAGTCAGAGATGAGTATCACGACAATTGGGTTACAGTGTGTTGATGACAAAAAGACGCTAAAATTACTGGTAGGTAAGAATTTGAATTCATGAATGCTAAGTAGTCAGATGTTAGTTTTGTGGATTAGGCATCCACAGAATACTCTGAGTTAGACGTGAAGGTTCGATTAATCTTGTGAATGATGCGGCAGTTTTTGGACATCTCTTACTGTGTTTGTGGTCAACATTTTTAGTGATAACCGTTGATCATTTAATTCCCAGTCCAAGTTGGAGTTTCCAAATAAGAAAGTCTGTCCTAGTCACTTTTAGAAATACTCAATCAGTGAAATAATTTGCAATCCGCATGATTCGTTAGTTTATACGCAAACGCACTAATTAATTCCGAAAAACTTGAAAACATACCCCACTGTACGGAAGAC
Organism: Trichobilharzia szidati; assembly: GCA_944472155.2. Taxonomy (NCBI): domain Eukaryota; kingdom Metazoa; phylum Platyhelminthes; class Trematoda; order Strigeidida; family Schistosomatidae; genus Trichobilharzia; species Trichobilharzia szidati. The sequence goes on along the minus strand of OX235277.1, from coordinate 64,154,973 downwards.
TGCTGATAACTTATAAAATGTACAAGAGACAGATTGTGAAGATGCTAAAAACAGGCCGAAATAATCAGATGTTTCTATTGCTCATGTGTTAACCCTACCGTTCAGATATACATAAAAATAAAAAAAATGGTTTCAAATGCAGCACAGGTAACATTTTAGATACACTGCATATAATGAATTCAATAAAGCATAAGTATGGCAAACGCTGTTCTCATCATCTAAAGAACTTTTCAAAACACCATATAAAAGTAGTGAAGAGGAAATAATTTCTATGGAATCAGTAAGGAAGTCTGTCAGTCACCACCAGTTGGTCAATTCACATTTCATGAGGGGAAGCCAACATTTATGGAATCACTGGAAACAACTACTGTTGTTTTTGAAAGCCATATTTTCTTGCGAACGACTGTCGATGACTAGGTTTTGAAGCCAGCACAATGAGCGCTCCGTCGCTGAACCGTAACGTGATAGAGCATGAATCGTAGCTGCTGCTAATTTGACACTGTCAATCACTTACAACTAATCAAGTGAATTCCTGAAATTCTATCCCATTTTTAGTCACCAATAAGCAATGCCCTGTAACATTCTGAACAGTTCCCTATTTAATGTATGTTCTCAATGAAATCTCGCCTTACATTAACCAAATACTAGGAAACTATAAAATAGAAAATCAAATTTATATTCATTGATTGCAGGTACATCTGGCTGAAGATTCTTCAGTAGGAAGAAATGCTTATCCTCGATTCCGTGGCTATTCATTGTCAACCATGTTGCTGTTGAAGTGGCCCTTGGTTTCCGTGCAGGTCACAGTCTACTAAAGCATATTAATGGTCATGTCCAATAAAGATATCTGAAACCAAAAGAGAGTCGTTCTGTTCCAAACTGACTCAAACACACCTTAAAAAGACTACATAGACAATTTCTCGGACTGCTAAGACCTTTCTAAACACTTTCTTCAAAGAGTTTTAAAAACTTTTTCACTTATTTTGCATTGGATGTAATGCATAAAATATAAAATAAGAATGATTCTGCATACTTGATTTTGTCTTATGTACATACTTTGGATGACAAAATAGAGTAATTTTCTCCCTCAATGAAGGCCAATATCTCAGATATGATGTGATCTTTTCCCAGCTTGACAGATATATCTTCTCTTACAATTGTCTATAACATGGAATTAACGACTTGACATACGCGACAAGCTATCCCCGGTAAGGTTCTCTTGTTTTTCTGTAGGATTTTTGTAAATAATAAACAGCTTTATTGCTAAATTAATTATGATCTTGTAAAGTGATGATAATATGAAGTTTCAAGAGAATGTTTATTGATAAATAACATCTGAATGCTTACAACTGCATATCTTATTTGTCTCAACTGGTAAACGTCTAATAACTTGACATAAGGAGAATGATTATCGCTTCTTAAATAATGACAGGGATAGCTTGATGAAACTTATAAAGCAATATGCAGTTTGCAGTCTACTAGAACACATTAACGATCATGTTAAACAAAGGCAAATGAAATCAAGTTAAAGGATTGCTGTTCCGAATTCCCTCAGACACACAGGTTGAATAGATTACAAACATAGTTTTTTTAGATTTTTAAGATCTTTCGAAACAATTTTTTGAATGAAATGTTTGAGAATTTCCGCTTGTTTTGAATTTAAAATGTTTACAAGCGAATGATGACTGTGCGTAGAAATTTGCTTTCTTTAATTCTGACAGACCTGAATCTGAGATACGATGTAGATTGTCAAAACATGGTAAATATGTCTTCTTTTTAATTAATAACATGTACACTAACTACTGATGACAGAATTGAGTAATTTGCTTTCCCTGATGGTGGTACGATTGAATCTCAGATAAATTGTATATTGTCCAAACATGACAAATATGTCTTCTTTATGAATATTAACATGGACTTATCAACATGACGTAAAGATGAGTAATTCCCAGAAGAATTTCTTTTGTTTTTCGATAGAATTGACTAAATAATAAACAGCTACCTTACTAAATTAATTATCGTCTTCTACATTAATGACAGTATGATGTTTACAAGAGAATGTTTACTAATTAAATGACATTTCGATGTTTACAGCTGCATATCTTATTTGTCTCAACTGGTAAACATCTAATAACTTGACATAAGGGGAATGATTATTGCTTCTTAAATGATGACAGGAATAACTGGGTGAAACGTAGATAGCAATGTTAACTTCATTTCAGTTGTCATATGAAACTGAAGAGAGAATTGTGAAGAGATTTGATTTCGATGGTAGAAGCATATAAAGAAAATCTTTATTTTTACTGTCAATTCCCTATCATCGTCTACAAAATAATGTTCTTCAATGAAGCATATTGTCTAACTACTTATGATTGGTTTATATGCATTTTAACGAATGAACAATGAAAAAAAATTAATGGTGACAAGAATTTGTTCAAAACATACAACGTGAACTTAGTTGACAAAATGCTTAGGCATTGCGGATTACAGTGACTCTAAAATAAACTTTCTTTAAGTTATCAACTGTTTAAATATTTTGCCTATTCTATTATGGTACAGTGAGATTTTAGCCGCAGAATTAGTGAAGGAGAATAAGTATTAGTCCAATAAAATACATGACTTACGAATTTGTTCTCATGTAATGCAATGCTCTAACTGGAGATATTTATCAACAAAACTTCAGATTTGCGCGCCAAAAGAATCATTACCAGTGGCTGAAGGCTCAGTGGACCCTCTCTTTTCGTCAGAATAAGGTTATCTGCCTCCACAATTGCCAATAAGCCTTCTTCGTCTCCTTACATGAACTTCTATACGTCACTGTAGGATCAGCGTCCAAATCATTGTTCACCATTCATGCTTCTCTCGATGCTGTGCCTGGCGTGACATGTTACTCAATGGTCTCCATGGAGAGTACTCCATCCATTACTATCCTCTTCTTTTTTCTTGTTAAGCATTACATCACTGGTTGTTTCGCTGCCACATTTCCATGTTACCACTCCTTCCAGTCATGGGATCTTCATATAGAGCCATTGAGGCCAAGTGTTGAGGACAGTCCACAGTTGCCGGTAGTAATTAGTTCTGCATACGCGCTCGACGATAATTTGAACAGTGTACAAACATTGACGTGATATTACTGCTGAAAATCTGAATGTTCATCTTTACGTTGAGTGCACTAGATTTCCGAACCTGTTTTGCAGATATGAAAGTTTGTGTTGCTTTTCCAGTTCTGCATCTGACACGCTTATTCGCGTTACATATGACTGACACAATAGTGCTTAAATAAATAAAAGACATACTTCTTTCAAATTTCTTTCATCGATGGTGATTCAGGCTTACTGCTCTTGATCTGGTCACTTCATAATCTTTGTCCTCTCCATATTCACTTGCTGTGCAGTTCCGCTGCTTCGCCTGCCATCTTCTTGTTCCTTCCCTGTAGATCTTCAAGTTCGCGCGATGAGGAGCACAAATCGTCCGCAAATTCTGCATCTCTTAGGTTCTTCTTGTCGAGCAGACGCACTCCTTTCTTTGCGCACCCAGCGGTCTCCGGTATGATTCAACCCACAACAACGACTGATCTCACCAATGATGCTAGTTCACCTTGTCTTATTGACATTTTCAATTCACCGTGTCAAGGAACTTAATCATAAGATCCTGTTATTTCCAAATACATTCCGTGGTGACAATTATTAAGCACAGATATTGAGTTTAATTCTACAACACAGTAGAAGACAAGAAATTGTACTCACCGATTGTTGAAATCAATATTTTGTACTAGGTCTTGAAACAAATTTTTACAAGGAATGTATTGTACTTTTATTAGCATTCTTTTGTCCTCTTCTAACTTGTACACAATCGAATCACTCACGCCATTAAGTTGGCCGACAATTGCGACAAAAGCCAATAAAGAAACGCTCAATGTCCAGAATCACTGACACACTGACATCGCTGAGTTTTCCATAGTGAATATGGAAAATAAATCTGAAATTAAAAAAAGACAAATTACTTACTTAAAAGACACATCTCAGTATGCCAGTTTTCTTTAGTAACAACAGATACATTAGGGCTAACACTGGTTTTCTTATAATGTTTGTAAGTCCTTTTATACGTGAAGTGGTGGTCAGATTATTCCAATTCAGATCAGTTCTTTTATAGCTGATTGTCTTCAGTGATAATAATGGAAAATTGCAGTAAATTAATAATACGTCAAGTTTAATTACAAATTACATTCTCAGATAACTTCTGTCTCTAGAAGATGTGCCATTTCATGATTTCGATAGTAAAATACTCTTCATCGACTCACGTGACACGACTTCTGATTCCTGGATGACGCATTCCCAAACTCCATCTATCGAATAGTGAGGCAGAGAAGGAGAGGGGGCTTTGCTTGCTGGTATCAAACCACAATGTGTGTAAGAGTAACAACACCACGGCGAATGAAACTTCAAAGACTGAAGCCTTACCTCTCAATCAGAATACAAAGGAATGACAAATGTGGTGACAGTTTACTTAATCGAAAAATAAAATCATGTTTGCATACAGAATATGGCGTATGCTGCGGTGTATTTCAGTAGCTTAATCTTTCGACTTCAAAATATACGTTCCACTGGGAGGTAGAGCGAATGATTCATACAGATGCACGATAGTTTAACAACACGTGACTGTACCATCACAAAGACCTCTTTTAACGTCATGCTGAACATCATATAAGATACAAATAGTACTGTGACACCATCCCAAATGTTAAAAATGTCTTGTTACTAGCTGAATATGTGCAGGCAATTAGCTGACTGAAAAGTGTATTTCACCAGAGATTATAAAATACAATTAAGCGAATCTTCCAAATAGTGTTAAATTCACTAAAAATTATTAAGCTGTGCGAGTGTTTTACATAAAACACCGCTTCGAATTGTAATAGTGCAAGTTGCCGCATTTCACGAAAGCACACTGAAACTATAGAAAATATAGAAAAGGGAATTAATGAGAGAAATAATAATTCCAAGAAGGCGAAATGTTGTTTACGCTATCGAGGAAAGTTCCAGCGTGAGTAATTTCAAACTGTATCACCAACAGAGTGTCAAAGACCACAGTCGATCAGTCTACAAATACATACGTGGCTGAAACTGACAGTCAGTGACGTTTATAGATTGATGATGTGTTTTGGTTCAGCAACCTTAACCTTCTGTTATCTGAGATTGCTAGATTAAGAAGGTGGTGGAGTAACACATAGATGACGCATGCAAAACAACGGCATCTTAACCATCCAAACTTAACGTTAGTTATCAGACACCAGACTGGTCAATTATGGAAGAAGTTTCTTATTAATTTAGTGAGTTATTTAAAACTAAGATGAAAATAAAAATAAAATTTATTATCCATTCTGAAATAAAATCCTCATAAACATATTTTAAGTAAAAAAGTAATCGGATAAACTTTCAGACAGTATAGATATAAAAATAGAATCCATATCGATAAACAAACTTTAGATAAGGTAAACCTTCCAATTACATTTATAAAAGTAGAAAAACCCATGAAAATATGTTGCTGGAATGTAGAATGTTCGCTTTATCTTAAGAGGCATATAGTGTTGATGACGTCCAGGTATTGCACTTACCTAGCGACATAATACTGCATATCTCGTCCACAGCCACTCTAAACCTTATGATATCGCGTACCTATATGTGCAATTAATTTATAAAAACATTCTCAAGAATAAACAGTCTTAACGCAGGAGTCTATGAACACTCTGTTTACAATATTGATGTTGATTTTAGTATTTCAACTGACTCTATTAAATATCATCTTTCTGCCTACATCAGTTCTTATATTTGCATTTTTCATGTTGATTTTGACCTCAATATTTACATTGGTTTTCTGTGAACCACATATTCTGATACTGATGTTTGCTTTCATTATATTTGCGATGAAGTTCTGTTATCGTCTGCCATTCCAATGAGCTTGGAATATTCGCTAGAAACAGTTTTTAATCTAATTGATTCCTCTAGGCAGATTTTGGATTCCTTCATATTTTGAACCTTAGAAGCGTTTGGACTGTATATATGACTCAGGAAATCGTTGGGTTATTCGAGATTCTTCTAAGAAAAGCGTCTTTTGATATTTCGACATGTGCGTGGATCGCGTAAGATTGGCAAGACCTACAGAATAACACATAGATTGCCCCTGTGTGACTAGATCGAAAATATGGATTTCAGGTTGTGACAAACTGCCCTAGTTTCAATTTTTCAGGACATGTTGTCGCTTAGGCGAAGCATGTTGAGTCGAAAAACGAGGACTAATCAATTGGGCAGTAATGTAAAGAATCTGCTGGATATGTTATTTATGCCAGCTTCCCAATCAAGCTATCTCAAATAGCGTACAACAGCAGTGAGTTAAAGTGAAAGTTGGTCGGCCAAAAATATTGCATCATTCCACAAAGTCACTGAATGATTGTTTGAGTCAAGTATGCAGGTGTTAATTGTGTGGCAGTTGGTCTTTGACATGCAAAGAATCAAGGTCCGGAGACTATAATTTTCCGTGGGGAAGATTAGTTCACTTGGTATGCTCTTACTTTCTGCTGTGTGATATTTCCCTGCCCCCAATCGTTCCTATTTCTATAGTCATCTCAGTTTTGTTTTCTTAATCTTCACGTGTGTCTTCATGCATTTTGTCATGTTTAACTGCTGCATCTCAGTATAAATTTCTGCACTGGAAATTCTATCAGTGTTGTCTGGATACGTCTCGCATACGTAGTCAGGCCAATTTAAAACATAAATAAGCAGCTACATCGAACTTCGCGTCTTTTATTCATTATGTAACTTATATCTCAAAACGAATGGAATCTTGACAAATGGAATTTCTGAAACTGTTTTACAATTTTATCCCTGAACTAGAATTGAAAAAAGTTAAACCATTCAGAGCTGAGAGAACGGAACTACACAAAATTTTCACAGCTGTGCTGCAAACAAGCATACTGCAGCATTCCTGCTCCCTACTATTTATTGAAGGATATTTGTGAATGTATGCGAAAATGTCTGCAAGTAGAGATATATGACTCAAACTAGCCACTTATCACTTCGATTGACATATATTCCAAAGGATGTGAATTCACGGCCTGCCTGTGACATTGGCGGGTCAGCAGTTAAGTAGCTGAATGCTAGTCATCCTCGCGGGACCTCCGGTTTCGATTCACAAGCAACACACTAGATCACAATGTGACAGTCAGCCTATAAACAGGAGAAGGTTTGTCGCCTGAATAAAACAACCAGCACGTAGAATGACGATACCATGGTTACTGGACTTTCAGGGCTTCTACACCAGTGTTCCATTTGAAACGCAAGGAATGAAAACAACTTGAGACCGGATATGCTTTTTACTGCAGTCTGATGAATGATGCAATTATGTTATCCATTCAAGATAATTCACTATTGTGGATTCCATGGGGAAGACCTGTGATGCATGCGACTCTGTGGAAGTATTTAATAAGACTATGAAATCCTTTAAAATAACAACATATAATTTGACTAATTTAAAAACTGACTATTTTGAAATACGCGTTGTTTATTTAGAATTGAAATGAAAATAAGACCACAGACAAACAAAGGACACTGCACTTCTTAACTTCATCAACTATACTAGCCCATATTAAGTACAGAGAAGAAGGAAGAAAGAAAGAAGCACCGGAAAACTCAACTTGTATAAACAATACCAACTCTTCTAAAACTTGAACAACTCACTGACACATAAGTTACAATTATGAGAAAATCTTATATTAAGTCTGTTCGAAGAACCTGCATCTTGTGAATCCATGGAAACATAGTGCAATGAACGCAGACATCAATGAGTTCTCTGTTATAATTTTTTTTCAAAATTGAACTATTCCACGATCTTCTTGAAAGGTACAAATTAGGTATTTTCATTGAAACTGTGAACATATTTCCCCTGTTTTATTTCATTGTTTCAATTTCAACTCAATGGTTGTGAGAAGGAAGCGAGAGTAATTCTATGGAAAATGATTTGTTTCAAACGCAAAGAAAGCATTGTGTGGTCGTTTGAATGCAGATTGAATGTTGTTTTCATTCAAAGAAGCTTCAGGAACAACCAATCAGAGGTGAGTATCACGTCATTAGGGTTATAGTGTGGTAACGAGAGGAAGACGCTTAAATTACTGGTAGGTTAGAATTGGAATTCATGAATGCCAAGTAGTCAGATGTCAGTTTTGTGGATAAGGCATCTACAGAATATTCTGAAGATTAGATTAATCTTGTGAACGATGGAGCACTTTATGGATATCTCTTCCTCTGTTTGTGATCACCATTTTTAATGATAACAGTTCATCATTTAATACCCAGTTCAAGCTGCAGTTTCCAAATGCGAAAGTCTGTCCTAGTCACCTTTATAAGCACTCAATTCATAAAATAATCTGCAAACTGCATGATTCGTTAGTTTATACATAGCTGTACGAATTAGTTCCGAAAAACTTTAAAACACACCCCACTGTACTAAACACTGCTGATTGTGCAGATGCTAATAACAGGCCGAAATAATCAGATGTTTTCGTTTCTCGTGTGTTAACGCTGCCATTCAGATATACTTAAAAAATAAAAAGGTGGTTTCAAATGCATCACTGTTATTATTTTTTGATACAATGGAGCATAAGTGTAGCGAATTATCTTATTGTCTGAAGAACTTTTCAAAAGACCAGATGAAACTAATGAGAAAAAAATAATTTCTATGTAATTAGTAAGGAAGCCTGTAATTTGCCACCATTCCATCAATTCACATTTCTTGAGGGAAGCCAACATTTATGGAATCACTGGAAACAACTACTGTTGTTTTTGAAAGCCATATTTTCTTGCGAACGACTGTCGATGACTAGGTTTTGAAGCCAGCACAATGAGCGCTCCGTCGCTGAACCGTAACGTGATAGAGCATGAATCGTAGCTGCTGTTAATTTGACACTGTCAATCACTGTCAACTTCTCAGGTGAGCTCCTGAAATTTCCATCCCATATTAAGTCACCAATAAGCAATGCCCTGTACCATTCTGGACAGTTCCCTATTTAATGTATGTTCTCAATGAAATCTCGCCTCACATTGATCAAATCCTCAGAAACTATCAAATTTAAATGGATTGATTGCAGGTACATCTGGCTGACGATTCTTGAGTAGGAAGAAATGCTGATCCTCGATTCCACGGCTATTCATTGTCAACCATGTTTCTGTCGAAGTAAATAAGACATCTCGACTTTATTCTTGATATTTTTTTAAGAACGTATTCGATTTCTATTCTCGTCACCTCATAGTCATTTATCGAGAACCTATGACAATCAGTTATTTTTCGTTTCATCACAGAAACAATTAGGTTCCCTATTTTATCATACGGAATCACGTATAAGAAACATTCTATAACACAATAAGTGTAGATTCCTCATTGGAATCATTTCACTGAAATGAGGACATTCACTACTTACTTATGTGGTGGAGTAAGGGGAAAATAAAATTGAATTTTGGATTTTCCCGCCGATTGAGAACATCATCACTCACTGAGAAATGCAGGTACATCCCGATGAAGAGTCCTAAATGGGACGAAATGTGCATCCCAGATTCCACTGCTAGTCACCATCCGCCAATTAAGGGGAAAATTTCACAAAATCTAAAGTAATTAAGCATTTCTGTGATTTTCTTCTGTCGCCTCATCGGAATATATTTGTTCTGGAAAAAATAGATTATTTCAATTTTCCCTCCTTTCCTTCTTTTTGTAACAGGAAATTAATCCTGTTTCGGTTGTACGTTTGAATAAATTCATCCACTGTTCACCGCCAAATTATTATTTTCTTACCAATACTACTGACTATAGTGTTATGTTAACAAGCGATAGGGTAATCATATTATGTATGTATATATGCCTCTAGTAAAGAGCATTTTGTTTCAGTTAGTTACTCACGTCAAATTTAATTTACTAATGGAATAAAACTATTATTTTAATATTCCTATTGCATGAGTAGGGAAAAATAAGACGGAAGTACATTAGTCTTGCCTTGATGAATGTTTCATTCATTCTTCTGATGGAAGGTGAAGCCAAGACTGGTTACTGACTGACTGATTTCAATCAGAGAACCATTACAAACGAGGTGATAATGGACAGTCGTTTTGTTCAATTTTGAACACATTCAGTTGCAGGCACCCTCAACTGCACCAGGGATTAAATCAAAGACCTCCAGGTAAAGGGAAAGCTTGTTAACTTATTAGCCACTGGGACGAAATCTAATGGTGCATTAGTTTCAACTTCCTTTAATTCGATCATGGATGGGAAAAAATTAAATTATTTCAATTTTGCCCACTTTTCTCTTCTTTGTTACAGGAAATTAATTCTGTTTTTGTTTCACGTTTGAATGAATTTATTCATTGTTCACTGCCAGGGCATTGTCTTTCTTAACAATACTACTGAGCACAGTTTTATGTTAACAGCCCATATAATAATCGTAATTAATATTTGCATCTCTTAAACAGTATTCTTTGCAGTCAGTTACCTCTTAAATTTATTTTACTGGAAACATTCACGCGTTATTTTAACATTTTTATTGTATCACTACGAGAAGATGTAGAAGGACCTTTATAGGTCTTTAACTCACCGTTCCATGCTTTCCTTCTTCAAAGAAACCATTATATCAACATTTATGACTAACTGGTCTCAAATCAAGAAACAATGAAAACCAGCAAGGACTACTTGACAGCTTTTTGTCACAGTTCGTGTATTTTCTGTAATGCACACCCTTTGCCAAACCAGGAATCTAAACAACGATCTCAAGATTTCAAGGTGAGCTCGTTAAGTATTTGGCTGATAGGATGGAATCTAATGGAGAGTCAGTTTCAACTTCTATTAATTCCATGATGATTATGGCTTAAGTACGTACTTATGAAGAGTTTCAGAGAAAAACGAAACTTGTGTTGAGTATTCTCTATTTGGATGTTAATGTCTAACTGAACTTATTTTGTGATCACCCTTGTGATCAATGAAATCTGTGAAAAGGAATACAATCTGAGATAAAGTCACTGTTTCCGGAAAGGATTCCATACAGCTAGACAGCAAACGTTTCTTCAAAAGGAAAAAAAAAATCACTCTAAAAATAACTGTTTTACCCAGTTTGTATCTGTTTACCCTTTCTCGTGGTTTAAACGAATATCACAATTAATATTCTGATCGTGTCCCATTTTCCCTCTTAGTTTCATTCTCATCTGTTGGTTTACGGAGATTTTATTGATCTCAAGATTGATGACCAACTGACCTCAGTTAGAAAACGAATGAGAGCCGAGGAGCATTGCAGAGCTGTTTCGTCCTTGTTTAGGACTACACGAAAGATGGATGCAGGACCTTCAGTTTACCGGTCAACACGTTTGTGTTAATTATTCTTTATTCTTTTTTGTCACTTTGTTTAATTTAACTTTTCCATATATATTGACTTGACAAGTAAATGTGTGATCAGATTGTTCGAAATGTATAGCGCTAATACATCACATTTTTCAGAAAATCTCCGTCTTCTTATAATGCTATCAAGACCACCATCAAAACCTGATCAACAAAATCCAGTCAGCATCAGCAAAACTGGCTAGAATTATGACGTCCTCTAAACTATAGTGTTTCATTTATAAAAGGGACTAACCGTTGTAAATTTGATGGTGGCCCTCGAGAGATGTGAATCCCTCTCGCAATCTGTTACTACTTAAAGTTAGATGACTGAAGACAATCGACAAGCAGTCATTACGTTTCGTGCTTATCCTTGCTCAAGGTGTCACATGAACAGTTGTACCTACTATGACTAGAAGTTTAACGGAATTCAGGTTAATGGTTAAGATCTATAATGTTAGCGTTAACTCTCCACAATATAAATTTGATTAAGTTATACACAATATTCACTGGATTGTTTTCATTGCATAACAATTTACACAGTCCTTTTATTCTGAAATAGAATTCTGACAGACAAAGTCTGTCTGTTGTCAGCAATTCTTTAAAAATCTACAATTTAACGCATCACTTTTATCACTTCACGCAATGTTACTACCTACCAATCAGAATATGTGGTTTTATGAATTTTTGGCTTTTCTTCCAGTCATTTGACACCTGAGAACTTTGAAAGTTTAAGTGTTGCTTTATTTATGTCTTGTCAGTTATGTAATTTCGGCATTAAACGTTACAATCAATTATCCTGCTCACTGACCATTGAATAATTCAGTTTATTCTTGTACGTCTAAAGTGAAAAATATTTTTCGCTGAAGACTAACGCCTACTCAGCGAGTGTTTCTAATTTCATGATTTACGAAAATTGTAAAAATTCACATCAAGACAAAAAGTGAAATAAGTGATAATGATAACAGTAAATTAATCCCAAACAGTTCATTCGACACAGTGAGAAATTATATGCATTTTAGTTAGGTTTTATTTTTTACTCAAACAGGTGAAAGTGAGACTGGCAGAAGATGTAAGTCACAGTGCAGAATATTAGAGTTCGTTGTCAATTTCAACCTATCTAGGGGTAATAGTGAACAGATTCCAGCTGATAGTGCAGCATTCTTGAACAGTCTGAACCTGCACCAGGAATGTCCAGGGCTATACTGTTATGTTGGTGACAAGTTAATCAACTGCCTTTTATCTCACTTCAAACGGGAAACGGAGCTAGTCTTTTGTTCAACAACAATTTCTATTGGTACTAGCGATTAAATGTTCACTGACAACCAGCTTAAATAATTCGGTCACAAACTTCTGTCAAGTGATAAAACACAGATAACTGTTCCACTAGAAGATTCTGCATAACGAGTAGATAAAGCCGACCCGAAACGTCTGTAGTTTATATTAAATCTCCTATTCAGAATGAGGCTATCATTGTTTCCATTATGATGTCACCCAGACTGACCACAGTCACCACAAATAAAGCCGTAGGTCTACAGCCGAGCCGAAGATGGCACCTCTTGTGTGGTTCTGAAGTCAGCCAGTTAAGGATCAACACGTGTTGTAATTAAATGTTGATGTCTCCGGCTATTGATACTTGATGCTATTTCAAATAAGAATTTCAACTGTAACTTCGCCGTATATATCTCATATTTCAAGTGCTGCCAGCATTTATGCACAGTTTTACACTCTGATCCTTTTTTTCACCACAAAAATTTAGGTGAATGTCTATTTAATCGAGCGACCTGCCATGTCTGAGCCATATTTGCTAATTTGCAACGTATCATGTAGTATATCGGTCAGTAAAGTCTACGGTTCTCACTTTCCGCTATGAGATCTTATAGTTTATATTAATAACTGGAATATATTGCATGATACTCGATTAAGAACCTTCAAAGTGCTGGATAGTGGGAACTTCCTATTTACTAAGATTTCCACAGACTTCTCAATATGCCTCGAACAAATTCCATGGATAAGTTTAAAAGACATCATCACTGGCCGTCTATTTCAAACATTCAAAACAGCTTAGGAATGAAACAGAATTTTACGCCATTTAAAAATTAATTCTCCAGCCCTAACTGGCAGAGATCGAGGAGTCTTTCTGGGGTATGTGTGACCACATATTCATTTAGACTGGTCCATATAGTGAGATGTGATGTGATATCTCATGTTTCCAAAGAGCTTGGATTTGCCTGTAGACTACGAGTTTTCATTTATGCTGGATCTTGTTTTAGAACTGAAACTGATCCTGTGTTATCCCACATTCCTGTCTTTACTGACTGCAATTGTTATTTTCCCATACCATATAACATTTTGACTTGATGCTTGTTGATTCTCTCACCTTTCGAGGCTTTTTTATTTTCCCGAGTAAATGGCTGTGGCAGGTACATATGTGATCAGATTGCTTGGAATATACTGTCATAGTAAATTATGCGATAGAGATAAATTACATCTTCTTATCACCCTATAAATAAAGCTAATATTCATTCTCCCATATGCTTAGAGTGACTGAACTTTGTCAGCTAGGTGGAAAAAATAACAGCAAGATGTTTAAATTGGATAAAGTGTCACACGACACCAGGGTTTTTACTTTGTTGGCTCACCTGATTTAACGGAAGGTCTCCAGTAATATGCTGGAAGTAAAATTAATTCCAAGGTGTGAGACATATCAAGACATCACAATTTTGACCTACAATTTGCGTTATTGGGATTGATATGGGTTACTTGTGTAGTTTATGAAGTGATAGCGAACAAATTCAATAGGTGAAAAGGCAATCTCAGATTGTCATTTTACACATATACCATCGGCAAAGTTATGGGCAATAAAGTACGACATACAGGAATAATTGTACAAATATTCAGCTGAATCATTTGCCTATTCATCTTCAAAACCTAAGTAGTATAAACACATTTTTTAAAATTAGGTTAACGAGAATTTTCACTCTATAGCCTATTTGTGTCGAATCATGGTGTATTGACGGCATTATTTAACATCACTTATACAGCTTATTGTTACATAATGCATGAAGCGATTATCATTATTGGAATATACTGTCCTATTTGCACTCATGGGAATTTCTGAAATGTTCTGAAAACGTTACATCCTGCAGTGTAACATTAATTTCAATGTGCCTGATTAATTCATCTGTTGATAAATAACCCATTTTAAGTTCACTACTGTATTAAAACTAGATTTCACATTACATTTTTTCCTTATTCCTTTTACATTGCTAGTGGCTCATTGGGCTTCAAGTTAGAGGCTTGAAGTTTCGGTATAAGTGGTGTTTATTTTTGCGAGACGAGGTTGCTAGCTAGCCTCATATCCAACCTCCCCTCTTTATCAGTTATATAACTGACTTAGCTAGCTAGGTTCATGAGTGCATCGTTGGGAAATAGAACCCCGAACAACCTGCTTGGTTGGCAAGCAATCCTCTGCTGTGCATGACAGTTACTCAGTTATATAAGACGAAAGTGCATACAAATGACCAGTCTTATTTAAATAAGTCAAGTAGTTCGCGGTAGGGGACATTGAAGTCTATGGTTTTTTGTACACACAGTTTCGGATGTATGTGATTAGTTCAAAGTGCAAAATGAAATGATACCATCATTTATTATGTCTTTTGGAGGTTAGCAGATGATGAGAAGCCAACGAAATAAATGATGGTGACATTTTATCCCCCAAAAACTGCTGTTGTCGCTTTATTCAATATCATAAATTTGAATAAATGTATGTAATTACTGATTGTGTTTGTTTACAACATAGAACAAACTTGAAGAGCAAGAAGACACGAATACGCTGAATCTACAAAAGTACTCCCGGTTAAACGAATGACTTATGTCTAGTGTCACACGAAATCATAGACCAGCGGATGGAAACTAGCAAGTTTTCAGGAGAGGCGGACGGCGAAGAAAAGTCTACAGGTTGAAATAGAGAAGACAAAGATGGTGGGTATCACAAATCAACAACAAAAAACACCAGTGAGTATCAGTAAGAGAAATTGGAACGTGGTCACTTCTTCCACTAATCTAAGCGTAATCAATTCAACCAAAGTCACTCAGCACAAATGTGGTGGTTAAGAGAGTAATCAGAAAGACAAGGCAGACCTTCATCATTCTGAAATCAGTTTGGGAATCTGCTTCACTCAGCATCAAGAAGAATATCAGTGTGCAATCAAAGACTCGGAGACTAGGTTCAAATTAAGCGTTTAGCACACTCAACAGGCGTTTATCAACGACTGTCTTCGCTTTACACTGGAGATTACATGGATATTCAGAATCGATGAGGTGCATAAATCTCTAGGAACAAATCGACGGAGAGTCTATTGCTCTAGAAATATGCGGAATGACGTGGAGATGGACTGAGAATATGATAAGTGGACCACCGAGTGACATTGCATGTCACGCCCTCAAGTAGAACTCAAAAAGGAAACAGCGAGTCCATTGTGAGTGAGAGGTTGACCTAAAGAAACTCTGGCTACGAATCAGTCAACAAATTATCACCGAGAAGATATGAAGAAGGGATTGTAGGTGAATTAGTCAAAGAAGAAGGATTATTGGTGTAAGACAGAGTGAAGTCCATTTGTTCCACTTAGACCTGAAGAAAATAATAGTGATATTATTAATAATGATGCATAATACCAAATTACTTTGCTAGATTCGAAAGTCAATTTTTGAGTGAATCATTGGTTTTTGAGTCCAATTTCAACAGAAGCTGTAAGTAATGCTCCGAAAAATCACTTATAAATTTCAGACTGAGAGTGAAATCGATCTGAATAAAAAGTACATAAAATATGACGCTTTGACTTTCAGATTTTTCAGTTTATGCCACCATGTTGTGTTTTTATCTTTGGAGGAATTGATGTATCTCCATTGATTCCAACTCACGTCACCTACTGCTGCAAGAAGAAACGTAAAAATACGGTTTTTGGACTCATGACTGACCTGTTCTAGAGCTAAAACGGATACTTTGATTGGTCACTTGGTGGTAAGCAACTTCATACTACTGGATCTTAATGTTAGTCCTAGCTGAGTCAATAATCATCAGTCGATGTAACTCAATAGTCCGTAATGTTTACTGATAAATAGTCTACTTTGCAGCATAAATACAGTATTCAGAGCTTTCTATGAACATCAAGTTAAAGCTTTATGTACATAAACAGCATATCTGTACATTGTCACTCAATAATTTCATATCTTCCACTATTAACAAATCATCTGTTAAATCTTTTAAACCAGTTATTAGAAGTGATAAGTTAATAAACAAATAAAAATGTAAACAGGAAAGCAGTGTTCATCTTTAATTACTTAAAACTCAATATGTCAAGATTTTGATAACGACTTCCAACTCCATATTAATTTTTATCTTTTTTAATTCTTTGGTTATAAGCCCTACTTAAGGGATTATTATAAACATATGTTCATGCGACTTGCAAAACACATACGAATACCTAAATAGGGTTGAAGAAATAACCTTATCTAGATAACCCATAATTTAACAAGATAAATCAGTAGTAATTTGTGTGAAGACATAAATTGTATATATTTCTTCTAATTATTCTTCTCATTTTGTAACGTCGTTTAGTTAACAAGACAGTCCCAGTTGCGGAAAGACAATGAGCACCAGGCAGTCGAGTGGAAGCTGAATGTGTGCCCAAGGAAGACAGTATACTTGATCGTGTGGAGAGGCAACACGAGATTATGGTCATTTTCGGAGGTAGCTAATGAGGATAACAAAGAACAGGATGAAGTACGTGGAATTTGAGCTTCATATTTGCGGTCTCACGGACCCTTTGTCATCAAAATTTTGTATAATAAGAGCGTTGTTCATCGACTACTGAAGATTGAATAAACACTTAAGCTTTAATTTCTATACCGAATTAAATTCAACTATACTTGGAATCTCCATAGATTAAGGCTTTCGTAACAAAATATTATAGAAATCTTTGATTATCTGTTGTATGTTCGGTGTACTTATATTCATGCACGATTGACAAACCAACATTTACTAAATATAAGGTTTCATTTATTCTATTCCTCAAGGATGCAGATACTTTCTGACATAAATGCATTGAATTACAACCAAGTGTCTGAGTGCTTAACGACTTCAATTCGTTACCTAAAGGTCATGGATCTGATCCCATATACTGTTGCGCATGCTCACTGTTGAATCGTCTCAAACCAGAACGTAACATCTACCAGTATCCCTTGGTTTACAATAATTCACTTACTCAGAACCGAAATTATGTAATATTCCTACAAACCCCAAAAATTCAACGAATATGTTTCATGAGTGAATGATTCCCAGGGAGGCAATACCAAAAATGCAAATAAAAGCTGTGTACACGTAATAAGGATTTCCAAGTCAAAAGGCAGACCCTGGTAACTCTGAAGATGAATAGAATTTGGGCATAATATTCACACGCTGAATCGAATGAATTCAATGATTGCATGAACAAAATAATAATGAGTTTTCATCACGAAGGTTAATTTAATTTTATACAATCAGTGTGAGAAATACAGCTTAACACACGTGGTGGGAACTTCCTTAATTTGAAAAAAAACATGTGAAGCACTCGTGTTAGGAAGAGAATCTAGGATAGTCACGGATTAGCATAATAATACAATTATTATTCCCTCAGTCTCCAATTAGAACATTGGAATTCAGCAGCAAATCTATATTTTCCTCGGTTATCCACACTCATTTGTAGCTGCCTCCTTGTTGCGCCACGGCTCTTCATCTATTTTTCAAATGATCTCCATCACGTCATCCTCCAATCTAAGCGCAAATCGTCTTGTCTCACATAGGATTCTTTAGAAGACCTGTAGGTCTTCTCAGCGTATATCCAAATCATATCCGTTTTAACAAATACCTATTGGCATGATGGTTAAGTCTGTGTGACGATAGAACTGGAACTAATCAGGTAATGTGTAGGCCAAGAGTGAAGAACTTAATGACAGCCAGATCTTCATTTCAAAACCTTTACTGGCTTGAAAGCTCGGAAAACACCGAGGCATGAAAACCAAATAAGGTTTCCCTATCCAATTTTAAAAGCTATGACCAACGTTGATCAGAGGTTTTAATTGTTGTAGTCATCCTACTTTATGTTTACTCATGCACCCAACATAGTCACTAACAAGTTCGCGCTTTTTGTTTACCTCTCCAAATGAATCATTCACTAAATTTCCGTCTTCTCATAATCTCACTTGTAGAGTTACCAATTTCAGTTTATTGCTGAAGCCGTATTGTAAAGACTGGAAAGACATAATTCTACCTATTATAAGACAGACATTTCAAACATGTTCAATACAAGACACACTCAAATTGATGAAAAGAGACTGCTTTTAAAGTTCTGGCAGCTCAATCAGCAGTGCTTTTCAATGCCTTCAAACTGCTAGGAGAGGAAGAATGAGCCAGTGAAAATCCATTCTCTGGATTTCAGTAAAATGAACAAGTATGGAAAGACTGGGAACACATGTAATCAGGATGTTCACCCATACATATATATAAATACTGCAATGCAAAAGGAATAACCCGGCAGTATACAGAAAAATCTATGCACAAACATTATTCAACAAAAGCAAGAATGCACCTCAGTACTTTTGTCTTCAGAAGTTATCCTTATAGAAGGAATGTTTTCAAAATCACTGCTTAGATGTCTTCAAATGTTTTTGAATACTTATCGCTCGCAAATCAATACTGACTGTTTACTTGAAACTATGTAAGTCACAATACCTAATGAAGAAACGAGACATAATCAACGTCGCAATAGCACGTCCTACTGATGAGATTTCCTAAATAGTATATTGACAAGTGGTGCCTTCTGAAAGAATTTTGAGCGACAAAACAACTGATTGAGTTAAAAAGTGAGTGACTTACGGCCACACGGGGAACAATATAGTAGAAAGAAGAGGAGGACAGTCGAACTACAGAAAGAGGACAGTATACGCCTTTCATCAACTAAAATATCCAAGTTCAAATTTTAATTTGTAGGAAATTGACTGGTTTCAAGTTTGAATACAGATCGGCATCACTCATAGAACCATCGAAAACTCAGACCACTAGAACTGCTCACAACTACTTCTTTCAAAAACGCGTCTTTGCTTGAATCTAAAATTCAACGGAGACTCAATAGAGAGAATACTGAGAAACCATCTGTCCAGCACAATAAAGAAAACGTTCCTCAAGGTTAAATAAGCATCGAATAAATTTCTCGACGAAACCAATGATTCCCATGAACGTGAAGGATTAACTACTAATATTGGACTCATCAATATGCATCTACCAATTCACCTGCTCGTGTGGAGTTACGTATGGCGGCCATACCAAGCGTTCGCTGTCAGAATCTCATGGTTATCATAAAGTCGAATAAAGATCCAGCCACCTGAAATTCTATCTTGGAAAGCCAGTTTGGTTTTGGACATCAAGTGAACCTACAAAGTAACTTCAAAGTCATCTACAGAATACTTGGGAATCTCGATAAAACAGCACGAATTAAACTTCTCTAAACTGCAGTCATTAAAAATGAAACGAATCTGATCTATATTAACACCAAGTACGTGACTTGTATTTTTCTTCTCTTAACTGTATTATTTCATTCCCCCATCCTTTATTAAATCTACTCCTGAATGCGACTGTTGATAACTTGACTCTCGTTTAAATTTAAGATGCATTCTACTCGATGCCGTTGAATATATTACGTCACTCAACTTTAGTACTCAATTTTATTTCGGTCTCAACCCGAGTAACTCTTTCTATGTTACGTAATTTGTTATCTGAAATTTTCTCATATAATGACATACCTTTGGAAATATTCCTTTTGTTGCTAAGAATACTTACTATGCATGTATACGACTGCGCAGCTTGAGATTGCTTACACCGAAAAGAGTAACTCTACGCTGAAGGCTTTTTCATCTAGGTGACTCAACGGGGATTTTCCTGTTGAAGCGTGAGTGATCCTCCAGAAGATATCAATCTCTGACAAAACATGAACATATACTACTGCTACTACGAAAGTATGTCGCATTCTGATGTTAGATTGGAGCAAGATGAATAAATCCAAAGTAGGTCATAGTTGAATATCGATAGTGAATTTTATACAGAACATGATGATGGGAGGTTTGAGCCTTAAAAGTGGAAGAATGGAGTGAATATGCTCAGTGAATAAGATTAAAATAATGGCGTACACAGATAACCGTGTAAACTCTCAGTGGTGATAATTAGTCAAGATGAATGAGAGAATTATTAGAATAATAAGAATGATGATGCAATTGAAAATGGAAACAAAAAAAAGAGAACTGTCTACCACAGTAGTGTGAGATGAATCAACATTATGCCTCTGTCTTTTTGCTCATTTAGATGTTTAGTAGGGGAATCAATATAAAGTTTTCAATGATAATTATCTGATATATTTCATTCTTTGTTTTTTTTACAATATATTAATTGGTACGACATAGAAGTATAATTATGCAATGACCAGTTAACTAAAAATAGATCAACTTTAATGGATGTGATATGCATCGACGATAAACACAAAGCCCATTGACTAATCAAGGCAATTCGAGGAATAATAACAACAATGAGAGTTTGATTATGTGTATGATGAATGGAGGATTCTATAGATACATAAACAACTTATTACCTTCACAGTCGTGTTACTCTATACAACGTAAAAGAAAGCATAAGATAGACCAGCTGAGAATGGATTATGTATGCTGAAAAAGAATGATCATAGTAGAAGATGGTAGGCTGCATGAATTCTAGTGTTTATTTATCCTCCTCAATCCTCAGAGACCTTATTTTTCAAATTTACGTTCACAGGTTCAATACCTTGTAGGGAATTCATTGCTCACTGACCAAAAATCATCAACTAGAAGAAAACATCTGTTAGTGTTCCACACCTTTTGGGTGTAATTGAATCCACACAGAAATTAAACGCAGTTATTATGAATTATCGAATTCTGAATACGTATATGCAATGAATGGATATCATCCATTGAAATAATATGAAGATATGAAAATATAAATCAGCCAGCTAAGTGAAACATACCACCCTGTGATTTCGAAACAAAATACCAGTATAATGTGCGCATACTTTTCGCACGCCATATATAATGAATCCGAAGCTTATATTACTATAATGTTAGTGAGCTCATATAAGGTGGGATAATTTATTTTGATACAAGTGGAATAGAAAATTGTTTTCCAAAGTTGGTGTGAAATTACTGCACTGGAAAGAAAACCATATGAATTGCTGTACACTCTTTGTTACTAAAATTATCTAGGATAGACTTGGGTTAGCAGATTACTATGACTTTCATTAATATTATTGTTTCCTCGGATTCCATGTTTGATATTGGGTTACAGCAGTAGATCTCCATTTCACCATGCCCTCTGCAGCCTTCATTTGGTACCTCCACAACTGCCAATACATTTTCCTTTATCCCCACATGGTCATCTTCACATCAACCTCGGAAGCTTAACCCTTCGTTTCTCATTCGCACTATCCCAGAGCATCGGCTTAATCTGTAATATAAGCCAGCTGTGTTCTAAGGATGGGTCCAATTCATCCTTATTTCCGCGGATTACTACTAGTACTATTGATAATGATTTAAGGTGAAATTCGCGTCATAACAGTACGTCAACTGGTCTACTAATGGGGAGGCCACTTCTATGAAACCTGATGACAGTCATATTTTCATTTCACATAATTTACCATTTTCATAGAACACAGAATATTCAGGTATCAGCAGGAAATTAGGTTTGTTTAGGCATGTTTTCATGTTGTAGTCAGTGTTGATTTTGAGGTTTGAAATGTTGAAGCCATCCTATTTTATGCGTAGTCATGTAGCGAACGCAGTCATTAACATGTTCGTGTTTGTTTGCGAGTTTTTTTAATTATTAACTTTCTGTTTGTCCTGTATTTAGCAGCAATCCAGGTTCCGAATCATATTCTGGTTTCATACAATAACGATAAAGGTAGTTCATTAGAGTCTGGGTAATTGAGAACTTCAAAAGTGTTCAGGGAAGCACAACGCTGGTTCACTGCAATAGCCGGATAAACGAAGAGGAAATAAAAAAGGTAATTGGAAGTAAATATTCTTTTTGACAAATCATTTTCAACAGATGTACAATCGTATTTGTATATTTATCAATCAGTAGCTGGTAACTATGTCCCAAAATGTATTATTACGCAATGTAACATGTAATGTGGAACAGGGTGGCTAAGTGGAGAAAACGCAAGTTATAATTATGCAATAATTGCACAAGGTTATCTATTCACTGTAGGTGACAGAAATGGAGAAGATTGGGGAAATATGGTATAAAATCTATGTGAGAAGCACCATAATTTTCTTTGCGTTTGTCCATTCACATTGATTAGATTATTTTTCACATTTATTCCGTAATTGCCACTTCCTCATTGTACTCTCCAGCTAGTTATCGCCTTCCAGATTACACCTTGATGGTTGGCCAGTTACTGCACAAGTTTCTGAGGAAACTTTACTCGTCATAAAACAATTTCCTGGTGAATTCGTGCTGAAGTATTCCTACTTTTCAATTCCTCTCCTTACTCTTTACCTCATATTACTTAATGCATCCTCTAGAACACAGTCAGGAGTTGGTGATAATCTTGACGAATTCGTTTCAAATGTCAATCCTACTGAACACCACTTGAAGGTGATGCGTCAGTAAGAAATAATACTCTTCTACAACACTTCCTTTCGTTTACTATTCCACTGACTTAGTTTTATTGAAGGATTGTAACATTCCGACTGACAGACTTGTCATGCAAAGTGTGGATTAACACACACTACACATTTCCAATCGGAGAAATTGAATCAGGGCGATGAAGCCATTCAAGGTTTCAGAAAGATTATCTAAGACTATCAACTTATGAATGGAGAAGGTAATCGTCTCAGTGATGTTTCAGAAACGCCCATTTATCAGGCAATGTCCTGCTTTTCACGGTGAAAGTCATCAGAAACGAAAATTTATATTTCCATGGAGTATCCACAATGCTTACTGCCCAGAGAAGATAGTGGGTCAGATATTGTCCTGAAAGAGAACAATAATGATATCAAAATTAAATTACCCAGCTCACAGAAGACAAAAACTTCATAAAAACATGATCACAAGAAAATTTGAATTTTTTCACTGTAGACGTAGATCACAGTGGATGTTTCATTTCAATGTACTCCATCTTTTCTGTCTTCCAGTTAACCAGAGTATGTTTAACCACAGTCCATTAGATCAAATGGTCACGACATATTGTATTAGGATAAATGATTGTTATCATTTGTCGAATTGAACTGTCCACGAAATTCGTCCAAACTGAAGACACAATAAAATTTTTTTCAATGTAGCAGAGAGATATTTACCGTCTTTGTGTTGATCACCTTTCTAATAGACGGACTATTTTCATATTTCAAAATTTCTGACAAGATCTTAAAATATTTTGTTATTAATCCCACCGATTCCGACTGAAACATGGGACTTCATCACCATTACTTCAAGTCTGGTTCCATGATTGCCCATAAATTTCATATCTTAGCACGATATCTTTCCTGTCACCCTATTACTTAAAACCCAATTAAAGTCTTCCATTCTAGGACATTATTCCTGATGTTATCCAACGGTCTCCTTAACGTGTTTTTAACACATTCCCATCTCCCGCGGTTTATCTGTTTCGGTTATTTTTTGGTGGTGGGTAGTCCTCAGAATTTCCTGTGGCTTATTTTTTTCTGGAGACCTGATCTTAAGCATCCACTGTTGAAAGATTATGTTAAGCAGAAAGCACAAATGTGAGAATAAATTAAATCACGAAGTTCAAGTACAATATGCCAAAATAACAGGTCACTGGATTGAAGTACTCAACTATGAAGTGCACATTTGAGATAGTAAGTGCATGAAACCAGATTTGACCAATCGAACTTTCAGAACCAAAAGTGTTTGAGTTAACAACTATTTACAAGAAATCCTTCTTCAGGCTCTAAATTTATGAATTCATTGATTTCAGCTTACAGTGGGAGGGAAATCAAATTAGTATCCTAACAGAAGTCTAGTGAGCATCCCATAGCTCTAAAGGCGCTCAATCATTACCTGAACACAGAAGCAAAAACGAAGGTGGAATTTACTTAAAGCTTTACTGTGAACAACTGGTATCCTAAATTATATTAAAAATCCCTTCGTCAATGCAAAACACGACCGGACGAGAAATCATTAAAGCGATTAGCTGTTCATCAAATTGAATCCGTCCAAACATATATGTATATATCGGAACTGGAGAGAAATGTTTCTCAAAGACTGTGTGCAGCTGATGAACTTCCTCAGAACTTGAATGATTAATTTATTGAGCACGTTGATGAAGTAATGAAATCTGGAGGAAACAATAAATTGATGCTATTAACCAAATGACTGGATACTCAACGGACTGAAACTAATCTTACAGTTTACTTCAACCGCTACGTTTTCAATTTTCCCTCTGTATACTTACATGAGACATCACTTGAACCCATATCAGGTCCAGTCATTTAGAGACTGGTGTTCAATTTGAATACCGATTCGCCTAGGCAAACGACCTAATTCCTTCGTCCGAGTTTTAGCTAGACAGATTTAAAATTACCAAGTCAATTCTTGCTGACGGTTTAAGAACATCAATCATTCTGTCAACAGCCTACATACAAAGAAACACCAAGAGGCATTACACGACTTCTAGTAGAATGCAAATCTGATAATAACCAGACCTGACTAAGGATCTGCTACAAGTAACATGGAAAAGGGTGACTATATAGACAAAATGAATCTCATATTTGTAAAGACACACAACTGGAGGAACTTAACGCCAAATGGCCAAGATAATAAAATCAATAGTAGAAAGTAATCCGACTCCAAAGTGTACTCTCGACCAATTGAAACCATCGGGTACGTACTCATTAAAGCTATATGGTTCACCAAAAGTCTACAAGCCTGGATAACCATTACATCCCAACCATTACTCTTCAGTGGGTATCTATGAATTTAACTTCTCAAGTGAAGCTAGTTTCATTGGCAGTGCACAGACGGATTTACCTATGCGCGTACGTGAACGAGTAATTGCATAGTTGGTTAAACGAGTAATCAAATGAGTAAATTGTGCAGTCTTAGCCCACTTGGTAGATACTGGAAACTCAAAAAAAGCTAACCAGGAGTTCTCAGTTCCTTACTGCGTTCCTGGTAGTTTATCTAGAGAAGCTTGCCTTCATCTTCTATCAGCTGCTGCAGCGGTGGCAATCAATGCCAGAAGACTGGTTCTTTGTATATAGAAGAAGTATGTTCAAGTTCTATGTTCTCATTGGCCTACAATAAGGTTAACAAAATCTCCAAAAACATAAGCACATTAAATTCCTGTCGCAATTTTTACTTTTCTTCTTCTTTTTCTCTGTTTCATTCACAAACAGTCATTTTTTTGACCTTTTACAACTTCATGAATTGTCTAATGATTCCTATTACCTTAAATTCAAGTTGTTCTTTTCTAACTTGTTTCCATACTTACAAAATCCTGTTCATTTCACTTCACTAAATTCATTATTAACATTATTTGCTAATCGTTAACCAGTAATACTTTCAAGTTTACACCACATCATCGTTATTATTTGACGACCACTATTATTGTCGCTATATTCACCCTTGAACATATGTCTGCTTTATTTTCTGAAGCATTCATATTGTCCTACACACCACTGATTACACTCAGCCTCGAAACATGTACATTTGTTGTCTATATATGCAAATCAATGAATTATTTCATCCCATTTTATCTCACGTTCTCACTGACCATGTGCGTATTGATGTCCACACCAGATGTCGAACATAGCAACGTCAGGTTTAGAGATGATCCTTATTTCATCATTCAGCCAATGCAATGGAATTCAATGGCTTACAGATTAAGACTTCTGTCAGTTAAGAATTCTCAGGAGTTTGCCTCGTGACAGGAAGCTCATGGTTTATATTCCCTATGAGGGGTGGCATGGGTGCCGTATGCTGAATAGTACAAAGAAAGAGAGAAACTGCTGCTCATCTTTCTTTTGTTTTCAGTGGTTCTCCAACTAATACCAATCACTAGACAAACATAATAGAAAACAACCTACCTCCGAATACTGCCGTATTCTGCGCTCTTAATGGAGGTAGATGAATGAATTTAAAGTGGGCACCAGTCTAACGAACAAAGTTAATTTATGCATAAAGTGACGAAATATTTGAGAGCTGGAAGCAGTGGAAGGCAGTTCTATTACCTGATAAATGAAAATGACATAATTACGCTATTATGGATAATTAGGCGAGCTGAAAACAGTGAGCAAATTCAACATAGACATTATTACGTCACAAACAGTGAAAACAAAAACACGGCTAGTTTCCGTGGTAATGAGAAATGAATCACACGATCATCTTGTTGATTTTACTCAGATTAAACTCTAAATGATGACAGACATTCAGAGGTGTAAGATTTCAGACTTCTGATTATGCTCATTTAGACATTTAGAGTGAGAATAATTACAATGTTTTCAAGACAACTAACTCATACATTTCATATTCTGTTTACAATTTATTACGCATTGCGTCATACGCGTATTTTGCCTATGAAATGACACGTTAATTATTCAAAGATTATCTTAAATAGACGTAATATGCATCGACTGTAATCAGAAAGTCAAGTGATAAGTAAAGATGATGGGAATAACAACATCAATACTATCTTCATTTATGTAGATGGTAGATGGTGAGTTTCAATATATCCATTAATAACTGACAGCCTTCACAGTCACAGTGATCTGATAATATACAAAACAGATGAATTATCCCATTTGTATCTACAGCTAAACATACGAGAGAGAATATGGAGACAAGCTGAGAATGAATTTTTTATCCCACTGACAAAGAAAGGTCATATCAGTAGACTGTAGGCTGAATGAGAAGACGTGATGATTGATTCTCTTCACCATTTCTGTTTACGATAATTTAAGTCATTTGTCAGTGAAGTGAAGTTTTTTTCCTTTTTCAAATCATGTTTCAATAATTTTTATTATTCTACGAAACCATATACTACTGACTGATAGAACTAAGTAGTTGCATATAACTCACACCAATCAGAAGTACTTCCTAGACAGACCGAAAATATGGAAACGATGGAGGGTAGTAGTAGAAGTGATAGTATGTAATGTTTTACTTATAAGATTTATTACCGGTTTATAAAGAGTGGAATCGAAAATCGCCAATTACACCTACCAACCCAAAATGTAGTGGTAATTTTCCCGAGAGTTGAACTCATCAACTGTTATTTCAAACTCCACCGTGTAGTCCATCAAGCCACTTAAAACGCTGGTGCATTCAGATGAAAAGTACCAAATACGATAAAATGTGAGTCCTGGATTCTCCTGCTAACTTCTAACAAACAAGTACTTCCATGTTCAACTAAAGATACCGTCAAAGCTTTGTTACCAAGAGCTAACAACTCAACAGAGACTGAGAATTTTGAAACTGAACACAAATCAGAAACACAGAAGAGCAGATTTTACAAATGAGTTGATGTCACTCAGTTTCATTTGCATAACATAAATTTAATGTAGGATTTCATTATGAGCTAACATCGGTTGGAAAACCTGAGAGTACTGCACAGTTGCTTCCTCCTAGCTTGTGACTCTTCAGCAGTACACGCCCACCAACAGGATTCGAACAGAAGTCCTTCTCGGTAATAACACTGGCTTGGTCGTAGACCATTAAGACACTGGAACCAGAATACAATGGCTAGCTCATGAATTCCAACTTCTGCCTCTTCACGACATACCGCGACCACTAGCCAATGTCTTCCGCGAGTATTTGTCCTCAGGCCCACCTGCTGTACCTTACTGACAGCGAAATTCCAATAGAATCCCAGACAACCGCCTGCCTGAATAGGGTCAGTCTCAAGTGAGCATTTCATTGATATTCAAGTATTAGTTTGTAGGGATCTGATTGATAGATTACAGGATTTCACCATGAGCTGACATCCTGTAACCAATCCGTCAAATCTCTACAAACCATTAATTGAAAAATGTAGTACTTCATTCTAGCAAATAACCCCCTTCAGTGATTATTTTTTGTGTCTATTTATTCCGAATTTGAATATTAGCTCCAGATTCATAGCATGCAAGTCTGATAAGCTTAAGCTCTCAAAGAGACAAAGTTATATATCGTCAAATTTCATGTTATTTGATTGAATGAACATGGCTCTCCTAGCCGCATGATTCTCTATGATTTCCATTCTACAAAATACATTATTATTATTTATTATTGTTCCCTTGGGTTCCTAGTGGAACATAGGGCTTCAACTGCACGTCTCCACTTGCTTCTGTCTTCTGCTGTACTTTTCACTTGCATCCATGTTAATCCATACTGTTTCAGTTCCTCATCACACGATCTCCTCCATGTCACTCTTGGACGTCCCACTCGCCGCTTCCCTTTCGGGTTCCACTCGAGCACTGGCCTGACGCTCGATGTCACCCAGTGGCCTCCTCAGCGAGTGTCCAATCCATCTTCACTTTCTCCTGCATATTTGTTGGGCGATGGGTTCCTGTTTTGTTTGTTCCCATAGTTTCTTGTTGGTGATTCTTTCCGGCCATCTAATCTTCAGTATGGAGCGAAGACAGTTGTTGATAAAGGTCTGCAACAAGCTGTTGGAAATATTCTTTGTGACCCGCCAAGTTTCTGATCCGTATAGAAGAACTGACTGACTTGACGTTTGTATTGAAAATCCGAATTTTGTTGTTGATACTGAGTGACGAAGATTTCCAGATTGGTTTCAGGTTGATGAATGTGTTTCTCGCCTTCCCGATTCTCGATTTGACATCCTCGTCCGTTCCTCCTGTGGTTGAGACAATGCTCCCAAGATAAGTGAAAGAAGTAACCTCTTTCAAATCCCTCCCGTTGATGGTGATTGGCACTGGATGTTGCTGCTGTTGTTGGTTGGTTATTTTCATAACCTCCGTCTTGTCTATGTTCAACTGGAGTCCTGTCTTTGCTGCTTCTTCGACCAGTTTGTCGGTTTTTGCTTGTAAGTCTTCGATTTTGTGTGACATCAAACATAAATCATCCGCAAAATCCAGGTCTTCTAGGTTCTTCACGTCGGTCCAGGATATCCCTGTCTTCTCGTTTCCCACTGTCTGACGCATAATCCAGTCCACCACAATTAGGAATATCATTGGTGATAATAAGCACCCTTGTCTGACTCCTGTGTTTACTCCAAACGCTTCGCTGAGTTTTCCGTTGTGGATCACTTGACATGTGCCGTTGTCGTACAGTTGTTGAATAAGGTTGATGAATATTTGCGGTACGCCGTAGTACTCGAGTAGTTTCCAAATTACTTCGCGGTCAACGCTGTCGAAGGCCTTCTCAATGTCTATGAAGTTGAGGTAGAGATTTGATTGCCATTCCATGCTTTGTTCGATGATAATGCGTAGAGTTGCAATTTGGTCAGAACATGATTTGCCTTTCCTGAATCCAGCTTGTTCTGGTCGGAGTTCTGTATCCAGCGCGTCCTTGATTCTCTCCAGGATGATGTGACTCAGGATTTTACTTGGCATCGACAGGAGCATGATTCCTCGCCAGTTCTTGCAGAGTCCCAGGTCGCCCTTCTTTGGTAGTTTCACCAGGTAACCTTTCCTCTAGTCAGTAGGCACCTTTCCCTCTTTCCAGATCTTTTGCAATAATGGGGTCAGCATATCTGCCGTCGTTTCTGGGTCCGCTTTCAGTGCTTCCGGGGGTATTCCATCTGGTCCAGCTGCTTTTCCAGCTTTCAGAAGCTTGATTGCATTCATGACTTCAGTTTTCGTTGGAGGATTGGTGTCAACTTGCAGTTGTGTACGTGCTGTTGTTGGTATTTCTGGACGGATTGTAGGTGGTGGTCGGTTCAAGAGTCCTTTGAAGTGGTCCGCCCATTGTTTAATCTGTCTTTCTTCTTTGGTAATTGGGTTCCTTTGGTTGTCTTTTATAGGTTTCACTTGTGTTGATCTCTTCCCGGATGGAGACTTGGTTATCTGATATAGTGTCCTCAGGTCCCTTTTGCCTGCTGCATTCTCAGCTTCAGTAGCCAGGTTGTCGTAGAGTTGTCTTTTGTCCTTCCTGGCACTCTTCTTCACTTCTTTGTCCAGTGCTGTGTAAGTTGAGCTCAGCGTCTCTTTCTCTTGTCCATCTTTGCATTGAATCATTTTCTCTTTCACTTTTCTCCTCTCCTCGATTAGTTTCCAAGTGTCCATTGAGAGCCATTCCTTGTCTTGTTTCTTCATTCTTCCTAAAACCTTGCGAACACGTTTCGTTGAAAATCACCTTCAGAGGGTTCCAATGGTCTTCCACGCATGATTCCTCAGTGGTGCCACGTAGTGTTTCCTGCTTTGCTCTGACAGTTGCAGTGAAAATGTCCTGTGTGATTGTGTCCTTCAGTTTGTGAGTGTTGAACTTGAATTGTGGCCTATCCCCAGCTATCCTCGAGGCTTTCAGCATCACCTTGAAAGTCCCTTGTACTAGATAGTGGTCTGAA
This sequence comes from Trichobilharzia szidati, assembly GCA_944472155.2. NCBI lineage: Eukaryota > Metazoa > Platyhelminthes > Trematoda > Strigeidida > Schistosomatidae > Trichobilharzia > Trichobilharzia szidati. The sequence continues at coordinate 64,123,990 of OX235277.1, read as the reverse complement.
CCCACATCTGCTCCTCTCCTCGATCTTGTGTCCAGTAGGCTCCGTCTCCACTTCCTTGAGATTGAAATGAAGTCTATCTGGTTTTTGGTGTGTCCATCTGGTGAAATCCATGTTGCCTTGTGTATATCCCTGTGTTTGAACACACTGCCACCAATCACCAAATCATTGAAGGCGCAGAAGTCTGAGAAGAGTTCACCATTTTCGTTCATTTCACCGAGAGCCTCGCGACCCATGGTGAGTTCTCTTCCTGTATTGTCCCCTCCCAGTTTCGCATTCATGTCGCCCATCAGGATTTTGATATCGCTCTTTGGGACGTTGTCCATTACTGTTTGTAGTTGACTGTAGAAATCCTCCTTCTTCTCATGTTCTGAGGCGTTTGTAGGCGCGAAGCATTGAATGATTGTAACCTTCTTTCCTTTTGAGTTGAACCTGGCTGTCATTATCCTGGAGGAGATTGGTTCCAACTGCATGAGAGCTTTAGCCGCTGTTGGTGACATCATGATGGCTACTCCCTCAGTGTGCTCGTGATCGTCCTCTGGGTGGCCGGAGTAATTTGTTGTCTCCCCAGTTGATAGTTTGCACCTTCCGCATCCGTTCCATCTGCTCTCGCAGATTCCCAACACTTCTATTCTATATCTCCTCATTTCTGCGGCTACCTGAGCAGCCTTTCCAGTTTCGTACATTGTACGAATATTCAACGTCCCCATCCTTATTTTTGCTTTCATCGAAAGAAGGCACATCGGCTGACTGGCTTCCCGAAGACTTTCACCAGCCCGCGTCATTTCACTTCCCCGATTCCAGCGAAAAATAAGGTCACTATTTGTAATTTTAGAATTTTGAATATATTTGTGCGTTGAAGTTTTAGTAGCAATTTGGTTAAGTTTTGGGGGTGGAGTTGCTAGCACCACGCCCCAACCCTCCCTCTTTATCCGGGCTTGGGACCGGATAGAATACTAGTGACCTAGTAATCTAGGCAAGGTTCTACAAATTACATACGTGATTATATTCCTCAACAAATAGGGCAGAGCAAGAACGTCTTCATTTTCCCAAATGTCGTGAGTACATTTTCAGCCTCTGAACAAGATTATCTGCAGTAAGGAGGAAAAATAAGAGACTGTGAATGATACCCACTGAATGAAAATATATTCATGACTGCATATTCCCTTTCTTGTTTATCATTTCCTTCATTATTTATCCGTTTCTTGTTTTACTAATTACAACATTAAAATCAACCTCCACTGGTCTGATCACTATTTCTGTTCACTGTGTTTTTCTTTAGAAGCAAATGATTGTCACCTGAAACTGAAAAAGGAGGATTTGAACACGACAGGGTATTTTTATTCCACGTAGATACACTGATACGTAATTAATCTAATTGATTAAATCCCTGATTTTTTCTGCATTCAAAAAACGTAAACGTATTATGCTTCATTAATTTTAGTGTTAGACTCATCACAAGCTAATAATTATTACAAAATCACTAGTGTCTGACTTCGAAGTGGATTTGCCTTAAGGTCCAGTGGCAGATTGTGATCACTATAGTTCACTAAGTTGGATATAAGATCAAGCAACACAGCATTGGCTAGCCGAGATGATACATCTAACATTGACAAAAGTAAAAACTAATGTGTCATAGGGTTCAGATCCACTTTCTTTTTTCGATCCGTTTTTAGTGTAGTTATAGGTAGAGAGTTCATATAATTTGATCAAAATGGCTCTCTGATGCTTTCTTGATTTCAATGACTTTATTCAATTGGAATGAAATTTTCACTGAAAATAGCACTGATAATGATAATGGTTACTTATTTGGGGAGTGTTACCCTGCAAAATTAATGCGTGGTAGAAAAACTAGTTGAAGAAAGAAAAACGTTTATTTTCTGCAAGCTTCATTGAAGGGTTTTTATGGCAAAATGAGCATACTACATTGTAATAAAAACTTCTTCCTTAGGAGGGGGGCATAAAATTATCAGTACAATACTGAATGAATAAGGCTCATAAAGTAGCCATTATCTGTCATAGTGGACTGTTAGTAAGAGACAGAAAACATCCATAGCCACTCATAGAGTAGTATTCATTTCAATACTTATCAATCATCTGAGTATTTTTTTACATGAAAACCTCATCCTATATCATCATTATCATTAAGTATTATATAAATTAGACATCTATTCATGCTGTCTATATAAAAGGGAACTGATATACCATAAATTTTGGAAGCTTGGTTTATGATTTACTTTTATGGACATTCAAGAAGCATTCTTGTTGTTTGAATTTGATATTACAATCTGCAGATGAAGTACATATATTATAGGCAATCGAGATCAAGAAGATTCAACTAGTGCACTCAAGTGGCATTGAAAAGAGAAATTGCCGTTGCTCATATATAATTCATCCTCCTATTACTCGTATAAGATACGTAGGTGTATAAGAAGAGTGACAGTTAAATGAAGAACGAACAATATCACTCATAATAGTTAATATTCCATTGGGTTCCCAGTGAAAAATAGAACTTTAACTACACACCTTCTACCACTGTAGTCGTATACAACTACAGCTACACGATTGACCACAAGCTTTCATCTACTCTACACACCATCTCCTCCATGTCACCCTCGACCCGTTATCGAACTCCCAGTTTCTCACTCACTTTCCACTTGGCAGCCTCAAGCGTGCTATCGCCCAAAGATCTCCTTGGAGTACGTTCAGTCCAAGTACACGTGCCTTCGTATATCATTTGCACGATAGTATCTGGCATAATTTATTCGTTTCCAAAGATCCCGGTTACTTTCCTTTTATTGTCACCTGATCTTCAATATGAAGCGAAGGCAGCTGTTGATGAAGTCTACATCAACAAGTCTCTTAACTGTATAAAAGAAATGAGCTGACAACAGTGTTCAATATACAAATCATGTTCCTTGAGCTGCACATATCCACAGTGGGTTAACAGTAGTGAAAATGTCCAGCGCTTAAGAGCCTGGATCTTACATTCCCATCTCTGCCGTTGCCTGTAGTTGAAATGGTGCTGACTACCACGTATGTCAAAGATGTAAATCTCTCCAAATTGCCTCTGTTGATGGTGATTAGTTCTAGTTGTTGTGAGATGGGTATCTTTATCATTTCCGTCTCTTTTATGTGTCCACTTGAAGTTCTCTTGTCAATGCTTCTTCTGTCAAGTGCTTGCTCTTCGCCTGTAAGTCATCGAGTTTTTGTTACTTTAAGTATCAATCGTCTACAATATTCATATATTCAATGAAGTTTACATCAGTCAAATGTATTCCTGTGTTTCGTCCCACTCCAACAATCTGCCAAATGATCCAGTTCACGACAGTCAAGAGTTTCAAAACTGATAGATAACATTTATCGACTTCAGTCAAACATTGATGTTTGAACAAGTAACTCAATCACTTTCGAAATATATCATGTGGATTTCAGAGTTTGCGGCTGAAAATCCTACTTCTGGGCAGTAAACACACAAAGAATCAATCTGATATAGCATCATATATTGGTAGGGCAATAATTATTTACTGACGAATTATCGAGCACAGTTTATTTTTTTGAAATCACATCAACTCATTACTCACGATCTACATTCTCATCTCCAAACTTTCATACCAAGTTAAAAAACAGTTATCCACATTTAATCTACCCTGGTTACTACGCTGATTGAAATAATATTAATACTAACTGTTTCAATTTATGCATTACAATTTGATCGTACTGCTTTTGAGGGTGAATTAACTGAACACATATCACAGCTCAACCTCATATTCTTGTACTTCGAGTGGAATCTCACTCAAAGATAGACGTTTGCCTTCAGAACTTTGACCTATATAAGCACACAACTTATGACTTATGCAAACTATAAATCACTCTTAATCTTATGTGATTTATGTACAAATATTAGAACGATGCCTGTAACCCTCCAATACCTACACGTTGTGGTCTGATTGCATGGAAACGACCTCTTCTCTTCGAACCTTCCTCAAGAGTGACACAGTAGCGAAATACTTCAAAGTCAACGGGAAGTCGATTAGTTGTCGTCAGATCGATGTGCTTCCATTCAATAATTTTAACACTTAGAATTCAGAATTACAGTGCCCAAAAGTGCCATTACACACCACTGTAGACAAGGGGACTTTCTAAGTGAAAGATAATCACTAAGGAACAAAATTAGGTGAAATAATTCAACATTAAAAACTACTTAGAATCAAAAAAAGTAGACCCAACAGAATAGGATCAAAACTCTGTCCATCAGAATCACACTCCAACAATTCCCACAGACAGTCCATAATCGAAGTTAACTTCATTCACTCAAACAAAGTCACAGCTTAGAACAACACATTATCAATATCGTCTCACAGTCACATAGAGAAGCGTTAGATCTAGAGATCAATGATGTGGATCAAGTCAACATATGATTTGCGAATGACAGAAAGATGATATACAGTCTAGATGACAAGTGTTATAAAATTAGTTGAACCATCGAAATAACCATAAATAATGCGATTACATCGTTGAGGAGGTATTAAGTAGACAATAATCCACGTTACAGCGGCTATCTGGCATAAAACAGCTATTTGAATCGATTACAGACCTGGAGTACTTCAGTTAAAGCACATGCTCTTCTCATTTCATCCCATCACGAAGTCTGTCAAGAAATTTAAACATTCCCTCAAAATAGACTATCAATCTCTACCATAGGATTCACTCGCTGGAGTTGAGCTGTGAAATAATGACAACATCTTGTTTGAAAGAATTCAAGTGGGCTTTTGATGAAAATGCATGATCGCAATCAAGCTCTAATTCAGTGAAGGAATGAAAGTTTTACCAATCCATCTCGGGTAGTTTGTTTTCGTCTAAAATACAATGAATACAGTCAAAAAAAATTTTTGAAACTAATTAAAAATGAAATTATTAACGAAACATTTAGATAAAATCTTTAAAAAACTTTGTTTTTCGTGGAATGATTTTTAGGCCTTACACAAATGTCTGTGAACTGTCAGTGAATGCTGCTCAGTGATACAGAGTCAGTCGTAGACTAGAATTAGGCAGTTACTATTAAACAATAACAACTTATAAGTCAGTTGAAGCAGACACAAGAAGGATGAGGCGAGAGGAAAGTCAAAATACACAAACTATCCTGGCGAGACATACCTTCTTATAATGGAGAAAACTGGACAATTAACGTCCACTAAGATGGATTTTTGAACAAAGCAGTCAATGAAATGAAGGAGATAAATAATACCCCAACCTTATTAATAACATCGCTGAATGAATGTCTGAGTGAAATGGGTTGGAATCTTAGAAGGAATACCATTTCTTTCAATGTTGCAGATACGTCTTGGTGTTGGACATCAATAAGCACATCACGTTTGCCAGCAGTTTACTGTTAACTGCTTTCAATTATTTAACATCATACGATTTATTCCGTCAATTGCTTTGATCACAACAAGAAGAGCAGATCAGGTATTCATTTCAAACGTGCACTGTTTTGATGAGACTGGCGACCACATTGATAGATTGACTGGGCGATCGAAGCCATCATCGAGCAAACGGGGCTGGCTAATGCACACACTGACCGATCAGAATAGTACGCAGCTAAATAAAAATCCTCTACCTGACCTACGAATCTTCCCTAGTATAGAATAGCTTTCATTTAAATATAAAGTTGTTGAATCGCTTTTACTTCGGCTGACCATTTTAGTATTCTCCATGGTTTCTAGTGATGCATGTATTGCACTGTCTAACAGTTCATTGTATACCCTTTTCTTCGTTAGAGCAAGAATGGATGACTTTTCCGTTGATGAGAATTATGACGAAATAGTAGTAGTTATTCCGTTATCATGTGACGCCTCCATTCATTTAACATGTCAGAAATACTGATAATTGTTTGATAAGAATTGATTTTCATTTTGCTTTAAACTTAGTTCTTATGTCTCTTTATAACTAAGCATTTTAAACAAGATGGCTTGGATTTACAAAATAATAATAACAATAGTTAGCTTTTTTCCAAAACTGCACTAATGTTGAAGTGTGGAATTCTCAGCACTTCCTACAAATTTGCATTACAGCAGATGCTTCTCACCGATTCAGAAGTATAAGTGAGCAGAATATATTTTTTCAGTGGATTTGAGTATAAAACAAATGAAACGTACGTCGTGAAAATTACACATGACTTAGGGACTTTTGTTCGCAGTTTGGTCACGATTGACAACAGTCACTTATAATCATAAAAAAGTAGTAGCAGCTACCAAACAGCCATTTTGTCTTAGTTTTCGGAATCTACGACAGTTACCACCAGCGACTTAAACATGGGTCTGTCCTGAGAAATTCCGGATACGACGCCTAGCTTCCTGACCGTTCAGCCACTTCGACCCATTAATTATAACTTTTGTCAATTCGTTTTTCAATACTCCCTGACTGTTTTTGACTGTTCTCTGACTGATACCGCTGCTTGAGCAAACTTCAGTGTATAAATAGGCTTCTCAGTAAACAGAATCGTTTCTTAAAAATTCAAAATTTATCAATCACAAATAAATCTAGCTAATTCATAAAAGAAAGCACTCACAAATTTCTCAAGAAATACATCGAAATATTTTGTATATGATAACTGAATGGATTAAAAACAAAACGCCTAAGCCCTCTGTCAAGGAACTTAACCCTAAGTTCCTATCATTTGCGAAGACACTCTAAATTGACAATTACTATGAGCGATTATCGACTTTAACTCCAAAACGCAAGGATCAATAAGAATTAGTATTCCTCGGCAGTTAAATTCGCCATCCGTACAAAGTCTATAAACAAATGTTTTACAAGGAATGTATTGTACTTTTACTCGTATTCTTTCGTCTTCTAATTTGTATACGATTGTATCATTCACGCCTTCAAGTTGAAAGCCAATGGCGACCAAGGACAATCCACCAACGTTCAATGTTCACATTCATTTACTTCCTCTGTCAGACTTGGAACTCAGAGAATGAATCATCCTGATTATGAATAACCTCACCTAAAATAAGCTTTTCAGCGTCTTGACAAAAATTACTGAACAACCTAACTGCCTACTATATGGCAAGACACGTTACCATTCCTAGATTTCTTAAAGTTTCTATTATCCACTTGTGTTCTTGAATCGCAGCATCTACTCGTGCATTTTTCTGAACCAGTTTTGAATTTACTGCTGAAGGAAAAAAATCTTTGGTAATTTTATCTAGTGTGACAGTAGACAAAATGGCGTCACAAGATCGACTGTCGACTAGTGGACCATATAAGAGTGTCGAAAATTTTGCATTAAAATAAGCTTAGGACTTTCTATTAAGTGTAAGCGAATGGTGCAGAGTAAAGGTGTTACTTTTCTAAAAAGTATATTTGTAAAATCTCAGCAAAATTTCAATTTTTAAAAATTTAATTGTTACAAATGTCTAATTCTCACTCTATTATTATTGTTGTCATTGTTCCCTTAGATCCCTAGTGGAACATAGGGCTTCAACTGCACGCCTTCACTTATTTCTGTCTTCTGCTGTACTTTACACTTGCATCCATGTCAGTTCGTACTGTTTCAGCTCCTCTTCACACAATCTCCTCCATGTCACCCTTGAACGTCCCACTTGCCACTTCCCTTTAGGGTTTCACTCGAGGGCCTGACGCGCACTGTCACTCAGCGGCCTCCTCAGCCAGTGTCCAATCCATCTCCACTTTCTCCTGCATATTTGTCGCGCGACTGGTTCTTGTTTCGTTTGTTCCCATAGTTTTTTGTTGGTGATTCTTTCCTGTCATCTAATCTTCAATATGGAGCAAAGACAGTTGTTGATAAAGGTTAACAACCTGTAAGAAATATTCTTGGTGACCCGCCAAGATTCTGATCCATGTAGCAAAACGGACTTGACGTTAGTATTCAAAATCCGAATTTTGTTGTTGATGCTGAGTGACGAAGATTTCCAGATTGGTTTCAGGTTGATGAATGTGTTTCTCGCCTTCCCGATTCTCGATTTGACATCCTCGTCCATTCCTCCTGCAGTTGAGACAATGCTCCCTGGATAAGTGAATGAAGTAACCTCTTTCAAATCCCTCCCGTTGATGGTGATTGGCGCTGGATGTTGCTGATGCTGTTGTTGTTTCTGGTTGGTTATTTTAATAACCTCCGTCTTGTCTATGTTCACTTGAATTCCTGTTTTTGCTGCCACTTTGACCAGTTTATCTGTTTTCGCTTGTAAGTCTTCGATTTTGTGTGACATCAAACATAAATCATCCGCGAAATCCAGGTCTTCTAGGTTCTTCACGTCGGTCCAGGATATCCCTGTCTTCTCGTTTTCCACTGTCTGACGCATAATCCAGTCCACCACAATTAGGAATATCATTGGTGATAATAAGCACCCTTGTCTAACTCTTGTGTTTACTCTAAAAGACTCGCTGAGTTTTCCATTGTGGATCACTTGACATGTGCCATTGTTGTACAGCTGTTGAATAAGGTTGATGAATGTTTGGGGTACGCCGTAGTACTCGAGCAGTTTCCAAATACTTCGCGGCCTTTTCAAAGTCTGTAAAGTTGAGGTAGAGATTTGATTGCCATTCCATGCTTTGTTCGATGATGATGCGTAGAGTTTCAATTTGGTCAGAACATGATTTACCATTCTTGAATCCAGCTTGTTCTTGTAGGAGTTCTGTATCCAGTGCGTCCTTTATTCTCTCCAGGATGATGCGACTCAGGATTTTACTTGGCGTCGACAGGAGCATGGATCCTCGCCAGTTCTTGCAGAGTCCTAATTATCACTCGGCGTCTAATTATTTTGGAACTATTCAGTCAAATCTTGATTACATTTCACTAAATGTGTTACTGCTCCTATTATTATTATTATTTATTGTATCTAATATTCACAGATACTTTTGGATAGTTAGTGCCAGTGAACGTAGTGACGGGTGTATTATTTGAACTTGCCAGCATAGAAATACCGTGTTGAATTTTTATTCCGTATTTACATTTCCTGTCGTTTTTTCCTGATTTCTAAAAGGATATGATACGTACATGTTCAAACAATCATGAATAGTTTATCAGAGAGGAAAGAGAATAACAGTTTGATACATTTTCGATGTGTAGATATATACGTAAAGGCAAAGTATCACTCCCTCTACTTCTAACTACTTTTTAGACATGTGGGCAGATTTTCAATACTGATAGAGAGTTAGAAATGAGAAATGCCAACCAAACAGATGTATATATAAAGGCAAATGGGAATAACACTAGACATTACTTTCCCATTACTTAAGTTTTGTTACATAGATATTGGTTACAAAGTGGTTCTATGCACTATTTCCCACTTCCTTCAAATCCTCAGTTTTATTCATTTGTGCGTCGGTGGCACAGTGGTTGGGACTCCTGTCGACAATGCACATGGTCCGGAGTTCGATCCTCTGCCGACGCACACCTGATATCTATGGTCGGCCTGCAAAATTTGGGCTACCGATATCACATGCTGAAAATTCCATACCGGTACCAAAAATACGGTGTGGTATCAAGCTGTAATCAAAAAAGAAAAATTTACTTCTACGGGATTGGATGGTTTATAACCAAAACGGTTTACGAGGCCGTATTCGAGTCATATAACGCCGTCATGTCTCGTTATTATTCATTCTTTGTATTTCGAGTAGAACATTGTGTGTGTTGGAAGCACGCCTCTACTGTAATTGGCTCTTTGCCATCAATTATGACATGTACCATGACACCCGCAAACTTCGATCTTCGCTCATATTATTCACATTCACTCCTCTTGTCGAAACCCATTCTAGTTGCAGTTGAGTATGTGTGTCGTGTGTGTGTGTTTTCACTCAACAATTCTCACAGCGTATGTTCAGTTCATCTGCAGTTCCTTCTGTACGCTTGCTGAGTAACGGGGTTGATGCATGGATTGCTATCTGCCAAGGTTCAATATCGCTGATACCCACTGGCTGGTTGTCTTATTTCCACTGATGACGCATAATTGAAAAGTGGAAATAAGTATGAATATTGTGATTCGATAGTTCAGGATGGATTTCTCAAACTATTTTCTATTAGCCTCTCATTCTCAAAATTCATTGTTACACCAAAAATCGACGTAAACTAGAAACTTGATAAGTACTTCTGTGTTTAAAGCAATAATACGTGCATATGCCTGTGGACACAGTGAACTACGAATGAAATCTGGACAATGTGGAAGCGTAAAGCAGTGCAGCAGAATAACGTATTCGACATGAGTCTTCCTGTTATGACAGTACTACTTATACACTGATGATTTGTCTAGTACATCTGAGTGTTCGTAGCTGTATCTCATCTAGAGATAAGAATTTGAAGCGTCCAGCTTCATTTAATGGTATAAGTTTTCATAAAATGATACTAATGGAAATGTGACTGGAGAAAGGTAGTAGGCTTGATAGTTAAGTACTTCTCACAAAGGATGCTCCTTCATGAATTCCTCAAGTATGATGATTACTGAATAAACACCGCCTCTTCTAACTTGAAAAAATAAATCTTATCTCACCTAGCATATACAGAACTGAAAAATATGTAGTAGATATCTTTAATTATGGTGAGACCACTAATGTCAGGCGAAAAGTGCTAGGTAATGGAGAGGAGTCACTTTATATATGGTTTATGAAGCTACGTTGACTGAACTGACTAGGACACATGTTACACATGTTAAGCAACGTTAATTGAAGTAGGACCTTGCTTGAAAATAATTAGCGTGGTAATTAGAAAGCCTGGCATCAATCCATGAGGACTGTGACACTTGGTTTGATTGAGGAATTGACTTTGTGGTTCCTGTCCTCGCAAAGCTGAGGAATAGAGTTTGCAAATTACTGATGTTGTGATTCACCACTGTTCCCAATGGCTTAATCCCATTCGTTGTTTGTATTCTCATGCATTCAACAAATCCACCAGCTTCCTCTTTGTTTCTATTCATTCTTCTATAGATTTCTACTTCAAATAGCTCATCAAAATTTTCTTTTTTATCTTCTTTCTCAAACCTTATTTGTTACACGCATTGGAACGACTTGAGCTTCTGGAACAATAGTTATTACTTGGCTGAAAGTCTCCTACTGAGCAAAGGTATTTTTCCCAGATTTGAGTATGTTTTCCACACATGACAGCAATAAGAAGAGGAGCAACGTTTTTTTGATTTTGCCGAACACTCGCAAACAGTTAAGATTGTTATGTTGAACTTTAAATTAATGTCTAACGGATCAAGTGATTCAGCCAGAAATTTAATTTACCATTACAGTACATCCATTTCAGTGTGTGGTTTACACCAGCTTTGTGTTCAATCACCCTAAGGTTATTTATTCCAGGCATAGCAATAAGTTCAGTAAGTGATTTTGATGGAATGCTCCACCTTATAGGTTTTCTAATAAAATATTACATTCACGCATTGCATTAAAGTAATCTTTATGCGCCCGAACGTGTTTCTGGCTGATTGAATGCGAATAAAAGAAAAGCTTTTAACTGAAACTGAGTTTATATGATACAGGAAATATGTAAACGACTTCTGCAGGCATATACATGCACACTTAAGTGTATGTACTGTGTCATAAATGTACAGTGCTTTGTTCAAACGAGTATTCACTTCAATAGATCATTCTAAGTTACTCATACGGAATAAGAAATGGAATAATTCGCTTCCGGCAAATGCAGTCATGAGTATGCTTCTTTTCTGAAACTGATTTCTATCTACCAGAGGGCACATTCATATTAAAAAGTTATTTTCCCAGAAACATTGTGGGTTAATCTGTTTATCCGAGTTAATGTCTCAGATATGAATAATAGAATAAATATGGAAGGCCGTTCAATCGGGAGAAACGTTATTCTGCCATAGAAATGATTGGAAATTCAATCGTATTTTACAAAGTCAAGCCATATTATTTATATTTGATATATTTATTTCCCATGATGAAATTGAGCAGTGCATAAATAAAAAAGTAAATAGGTTAACATGATATTCATAGAAAATCCTCATTGGGACATTTAGAAAATCAACACAAGTGGTTCAGTGAAAAGACTCTTTTCAAAGAAATTATAATCAACTTGTCCAGTCATATATATATACATATTATCCAGTGTTGGTGCACATGAATTTCATTGGTTACATGTTTGCGCATGAGTTGACATCAGTTAGAGGACCTCTGTAAAACCTGAGAGTACTAGATAGATGTTTCGGCCTATTATGGGCCTCTTCACAGCAAATGCCTACAGAGATTCGGACATAGGACCTTCCGGTTTCCATGAGAGAGATGGTAGATCATTCAGTTACCGGGACCCTACTCATTGCCGCATCAAATCCCTATTCGTGATATATATATATACCCAGCCAATTTGGAAGGTGGTTAACTAACCTCCTCCTGACCCCATGGACTCCGTTGGTTATGATTTCTGGTTTTAAGAGATGCGTTTTAAGAAAGTCTATCCCATGAGTAATTTGAAACAAAGTGGTTAGTGCGCGAAATAAATAAGTCTGAAATGCAATGAAAACATTTGTGATTATAAATATAGCTAAAATGTTAGGGGCAAAACAAAAAAGTCGTATGTATAGAACAGGTCAGAGGATGTAAAGATGTTGGAAGAGGAGTAAAAATTATAAGACTAGTGGGTTAATAAAACGTTATGTAACACGATTTGAAATTTGATAACATTGAACTTTACATTGCAAATAAAATGACTGACTTCGAATTACCGGTGAGATAGGTGAAATTATACCGGAAACAGTTTCAAAGCGACATGATAACGGGAGGATATACAAAGTGAATAAGCAAAACGAAAAAAAGTGTAGATCTCAAGTAAAGTGGGACTGTCACACCTAAGCATAGACAGATTGGTACAGTGAGTGCTGAAGGGGTTGAATAAATTTCCCTGTATGCCTAGATCTGATTTTTATTTTATTTTAATTGCCGAAGCTTCATCAATAGAGTTGAGTCGGATGTATATTGATTTGGACAAGTTACTTTCCGTCTTGTAAGTAACATTGAAAGAATAGGCTCCAGTGATAGGGTGAGAAATGTCTATCAGAATTTCAATGACTGCGCTTGTTATTTTCCCACTTCGCAATCATGCAGAACAATATTCTGGCAGCCGTGAATGTCGGTTTCATTTATTGTGAGATCCTTCTTCTAAGGATATTGCCAGCCAAGTCAACTTTCCACTCCGCGTTCATGTACAGCGTTTTTATGACCGCAGTCGTTAAGTCACATTTCACAGGTTTTGAATCCTTGTTTTTATCTATAAAACCTGGAAGAAATTCATTTTCTATTGGGATTTTTCTTGGAAGATTTGACTATCCCTTCACTGTATGAGAACTAAAAATGCGCCGAAAGCTAGTGGCCGGTGATGCAATCAGGCTTTTTCTCCAGCGAATAGGTACCCATCTATAGAAATTCGTCAGCTTAGCATTCCACGACAGCTTTCTATAAATTGATCGCTTTTCAGAATTCCATAGGTCCTCCTTGATCAATAAAATGAATGTTTGACTAGTTCTACATTTCGAATGTGAATTGCATGACTAACTGATAACTATCAAATGCGTTGAATATAGTACTCAAATCACCATATTTATCACAACAAATAATAGAGGTGCCATATATATACCTTTTGTACAAGTGAGTACTTATCATTTTATTCCGTTGATTCCTGTCACCTGTTTATACCATGAAACAACTTCAATACAAATGTACAAAATATTTCACTAATTCAATGAGTTAGAAGATAAAGACCACTGTTCAGACATAAATGTCATGATTATGAATTCGTCCTGAATAAGTTGCACATGAGTTTCAATGAAGCGTTAATTCCTTCTGTATCCAACATACGAATAAACCTTGAATTTCACTAAGGCCACAACAAAAATGCATAGAAAGCGCTTTATTGTGACTAAAGTAAAGGGGTTTGTGATCATATAACCATACGTTTACATGAATTTACATATTGAATACATCTGAACAAGCGCTTAACTGAAGTCTTCTTCAATGTAAAAAATGGCCCTATTTAGACATTTAGAAAGCTAACGCCATTATTAGCTAAGGGTTACTGTTTTCGGTGATATCACTCTCAAGCTGCACAATCGCATATACACATAATATGCTTTCTTAGCAACAAAAGAAATATTTCCAAACAAAGATATCTCATTAGAACTGTTAATTTTAAATGGATATTACGTAATGCAGAAAGCGTTAATTGGGTAGAAACTAAAATAAGATTGAATAAGCAAGTAGAGTGACGTAATTTTAATTACGGGGTTAGGTAGAGCTCAACTAAAAATAAATTTTCAAATATTTGTTTGCTGGTATTCGATTGATTGGTTACATGATTTCACCATTATGTAACATCTGGAAATACTGAACAGCTCCTTCTTCATAGTTCAAGACTTCTTGGCAGTACGCACCCTCTGATCTTCGTTCGAACCCATGAACTTTTGTTTGGAAGGTTTTTGAGCTCGTAGACCATTAGGCCACTAGGACCCGATTCGACCTATCCAACTGCCAGATCATGAATTTCAAATTCTGCAAATTCACAACATTGCGTGACAACTTAGCACTGTCTTCGATGAGTAACTATCCACACCTACTCGCCATCACTTCCCATCAGAACCCTAGGTAAATGCCTGAATAGAGCCAGTCGCCAGTGAGCATCAGATCAGTTTTCAAATATTGGTTCGTAGGGACTTTGTTTGATTGGCTGCAGGATTTCGTCATCAGCTAACATAGATCAAAGGTACTAAGGGCTGAGGATTTATTAAATGTTGGAGGAAGAATATATTTTACAATTAAGAAAAAACAAGCAAGAAAAAGATGAAACAAAAATAACGTACTTGGTGTTAAGATAGGTCATATCTGCTGTAGGTTTAGTGACTGAATAAACATGTGAACTGCTATTGCTTCCGTAGTTTGAAGTAGTTTGATTCGTAGTCTTTGAGCAAGATTCTCGCGTATTCTGCGGATGACTTTGAAATGACTTTTCGGTTTTGCTTGGTGTTCCGCTCAGATCAAGTGTTCTGGGATAGAGCTGTAAATGAAGGGATCTTGATTCTCCTTGGTAATACCATGCCTGTGAGTGTTTGATGATACGTTCGAATAGTAAAAGCTGAGTAGGACCGACATACGAAGCTCCACATTAGTAGATTAATTGATACATGCAAATTGACGAGGCCTTCACGCTCAAGCGAATCACGGGTTTGTTAGATAAGGTTAGTTGCAGTTTAGGCATGAAGAAGACTTTCTCCAGAGAACAGGACAGGTGGCTTCACATGATTTCTGCCAATCAGTCTCCGTTGAACTGCACATTCAATTAAAAACACTTTTTGAGAGCAGAAATTGTGGGAATTTCCGGAGGTTTAGGTTTCACAGAATTAGGAAAAAAATGGATTGTGTGAAGGATTACTATTATTTACTGTTCTATTACTTCCTTATCTCTGACTTTACTCAAATATGCACCTATAGCTTCTTTATTACAATACAGAAACGTTTAGCAATCTAGTAGTAGTTTGTTTCATTGTTAACAAAAATTCATGAGTACAAACACGTCAGAGCGGTGATATGTCACAAGGGAAATCATTACCAACAGTTACAGGGTAGAAACGATTACAACAAGTTGATTTCATAATTCATAATTGAATTTCGAAAAAGTGAAAAGAAATTAGAGATTATACGATAGGCAATTGAAAATGAAGTAGTCAGAAGCAGACAGAATAATAAAGTGGAGAGAAACTATGCTAATTTAGATACAGACCAGCTCAAGTGAGTTGACAGCATCTCTCACTGTTGCCTTTGTATACAAATATGTACAACAGGTACATTTATGATCAGAATGTTCCCAGTATGTTGCAAAAATGCATCACGCATTTCACATAAATTAACAAAAATCAGGTGTATTTATCAAAGTGTTTTGCCAGTGTCTGTATGCAAAGACGTACTCATGTTAAACGAAGTTGATCACCAATGTTTGACTGCATACAGTGGTTGGCGTGATAATGGTAAAAATGCCCACGTTCCTATTTGTGTGACTGGTCACATTTTAACTGAGAACTAAACTCATTGACATCGATAACCTCTCACAGGCTACAGAGAATAATTTACAAGTAGTATATTGCATGCGCAGGTCATTCGTAGGTGGAGCGCTCACCTACCACAGAGGTAGTCCAAGGTCTGCTCCTTGATCGACGCACTGCTTAACCTTTCAAAGCAAGTAGTGAAGCCATTAACGAGGGAAGGATAGGCGTTGGGATATCAACCTCAACCCGTAGAAGTAAAACTACTGCTACAGAAACTTGAAAGCTGAAGGTTGACGCACTATGTTCCATTCAGTAGGTAAATGAATAGATAGACGCGATGTGTTCAGCAAGAATATTGAAAAGAGAAGCGATGGATTAGGTTACGAATAGAAGAAGCTATTGATTCATGTGAAACAACAAGGAGAGCATGCGAGGGGTACAAAAAAGGTAGTTTGACAAAATAATTTGTACAAATAGAAATTTATGTGATAGGTTTCCGTATTTTGCCAGTGGAGTAATCCTCTTGGTTTATTCTTACAATTAAGTTGAAATAATTTCACAGCTTCGACGTCAAGTTCTTAGTTAAATCACATGGGGACTTTTCATATTTTGTAATTTATGGCCAGACAATTTACGCAAAATATTAAAATTATGGTAGGCATTAAATACAACTTCTTTTTTAAATAATGCATTAAAGTATTTACTGGACGTATAAGGGATAATATTAGTGGTTGGAAACCACTTCTCGCGTCAACTGGCTATGTTTGTTACCCACAATGAAGTGATCATCTCATTGGTGGGGTTTTTTTGATTTTTTGAACTACAGCAGAATAGTGGCTGCAGAACTGAATAATTTCAGTTTATGAAAAAAATTTGCAATAAAATTTCACCAGACACGCTCCTTATATGTTGAACAAACAAGAAAGATTACCAAGTTATTGGTTATTAGATTGGAGAAACTTTTCTTTTCAGCTCATAGAAGCGGATGTGTGTTAATAAAACTCAGGACCTGATTTGTTCAGGTGATGAGTTCAGCTCACTCATTATTCAGTCAGTTAGATCGGAATTTATTCATCTGTGAATTCTAATTTCCCTCAGAAGTCTCATAATTTGCGTATTTTGCGTTGATTTCTAGCTACCCCATGGATTACTCCTAACCTTCATGACATATCATAGCTACTTGAGTCCATTATGTCAAGATGAAGTAGATGCACATCGATGACGTATCACGAATCGAGAGAGACTAGAATTCATGAGTGTACAATCATGTAACTACATACTAATGATTGGTCGAAATGAATAGTTGAATACTACACACACTCAATGAGTAGTCCTCATTAGCCACATCGAATTGATTTAAATACCGGATGGTCTGTTTTCTCGTCTTTTGCCGCAGCTCATCAGAGGTGTACCGAGTTTGACTCAGCTCAGAAGGACAAATCATTTCAAACCAGCCGATTGTGAAATGGATCTTACAAATTACCGGTTCGCAAAAAAAGATACTTAGAAAACGCGTGGTGTCCAACTGACTTGGCTCTTTGAGATGATTGAAACCGTGGAAACCGATGATGAACTGACCTCTAGAAAGCCGAATGGCAGTCCAGTGTTAAAATCTACCTAGCTAGCGCTACTGATTGGGGTGTATCTCATTCAGCCAGTCGTATATAGTGTCATTCATTGATGCTTGCTTTCCTAAATACTGTCTCTAATCCAGTTGGCATAATGCTTGATGACCTTGACTTACTATCTGACATTCGTGGGCTTGATATATGATGTTGTTGGTATGCCAATACTTCGGTAAAACACATATTCTGTACCGTATATTTCTTTAGAAATTGGTATCCTCAAGTTAGCTGTGATATACTCGATATCGTTATTCATTGGCTCAGTTAGAAGTCACTTTGTCGACAGCAATAAAATACGACAGCGATCCAAGTTATGCGAAGCTTCTGTTGGATATTCTGAATATATATCGAGTTTTGTCCACTCTTATTTGAAGTAGCCATACTGATGGACACCTGTCAAATCAAAATCTAAGTTCAAGATTTCCTATCAAGTGCTTTGTAATAGAAATTTTGTTTGAAATATCCATCCCAACAACATGCACAGAATGTCTAAATTTATTTGGATGATTCTGGCAAACTCGTAATTATTATACATTGTATCCTCGACTGTACCATCTGTTGACTCGATCCTTATTAGTTGCCGTTATCAGTGTTTAATCTCTAATTATCTATACTTCTGAATGTGTAGTTGTATGATAGTGTGTTATTTAACGACGGGATTTTGTTTGAGGTGGTGAAGGTGATTTCAACTTTGAAAAGTCTGTGTTAACTGTTGATGTTTGATTCTAATGGAAGGAGTCGCTGATTCCACGTTGTTGAGAATATCCTCCTCGATTCTCAGTACTTCTAACAGTTGAATTTTGATTGACTAATATTGTTCTTCAGTAGTTGTTTTTTCCTTGAAAATTTATTTCGTCCCTATAGCAGCCTAACAGCACTTTTGAGGTGATTTTGAGTTCTCGATGTTATTATTGAATAGTCGGACACATAGATCTAACAACAAATAACCGTCGTTTCGCTGTTTTTAAAGCTATTAGAAATTATTCATGTTTGGAGTAAGATTTGACAGCTATTTAGCAAGTCTTAGATATCGGTTTCCTACGTTCATAATAGAATGAGTCGATTTTCAGTTGTATCACGGCTTGCTATCATCATCTAATATCACTGATAATTCCTTT
The DNA here is from genome assembly GCA_944472155.2 of Trichobilharzia szidati. Lineage (NCBI taxonomy): Eukaryota > Metazoa > Platyhelminthes > Trematoda > Strigeidida > Schistosomatidae > Trichobilharzia > Trichobilharzia szidati. The sequence continues at coordinate 64,105,246 of OX235277.1, read as the reverse complement.
ATGCTCAATGTATATTCATAAGATTAAATATCTTAATAGCCAATAATATTCCAGATGGCGAATTTTAACACTCAGACAGCTTACGTTATCCACAATGTAATGTCATAATAAAATGTCGTCAGTAGTCTTTTAATAATTTCTCTTGACGTTGAATAAACAGCGCAAATAAATCCATCCAGTGATAGAAATACAACAGAAAAGGAGTTTCAGAAAACCTTTTTGAAACTGATATTAGTATTAGAAATTGAGATATGTTGAGAGTTCCTTCATCGCTTCTCCTTGAATTCAATTTAATTATTGTAATTCATTTCTATTTTCATCTTTATTATGCTAATTGCAGCGTGTTAGGCTAAATATACACTCCACACACAACCTGCTATATTTAAACACTCAACGTTTTTCGTAGCTAATTTTCTTATCAAAAACAGCAGTATATTCAAAGATGTATCATAAGAGTTGTATTTTTCAAGTAAAAAATTATGTAAAAAAATGCACTACACGTTTATTATTCCATTTTGACTTTCTGTTGATTGATTGGCATTTGTTGACATGTTCGTCCTCATTCCGGATGTTGATTAGCTTGAGGTAAGCTGCTGAATGGTGACTAGCAGTGTAATCCACTACGAGCATTTGCTCCCACTGAGGGCTCATCACCTAGTTGTACCTACATTCTGTTCCTCATTAAGTGGTGGTGTTCCCATTGAAGCTCGAACCCAACATTCGTCATTTCGAACTCTTAATCGTTACCACTTAGATCCATTGCGCCACGAGACCCACCTCCCATGCAAACAGGTGTCACTTATTATTTGACTTCCCCATAGATTGATCAGATCATGATATCCTGCCTCTGTTGGCTTACTGTCTCCCAGTACGGATCCTTTGACATGGAGCGTCTTAAACGGTGGGTACTAGGTATGAGCCTAAATAGAGACATCATCACTCACTGAGGATCACAGACATGTCCAGTGACGAGTTACAAGTAGTATGAAACATGTTTGCCGAATTCCACAGAATTTTTTCAAGAAACATAATTTTTTACACAAAATTTACAAGTATAATGACACGTCATTAAAAGGTGCTCCTTTTCTTTCTCGGAAAACTCTGTCCACAAGAATCATACTCCAAAAATTCCCCCCGACAGTTCAATGTTAGAATGACGTTGACTCACTCAAACTTGATGGCATTTGAAAACATCACAATATCAAAATGTCGTATAACCGCAAAAAGAACCACTGGATAAACAAGGGCAAAGAGAAATAATAAGGATCGAGTCAACATATGCTATGCAAATGACGGGCAAGTGAGATACAGTCTAGAAGAATAGAGGATAAAAGGTATCAAGAAATTTGGCTGAAACACCCAAATAGCTATGAATATTGTGAATAAGTTGCTTGGCGGGACTTCCCAAATAAATGTTTCTCTCACACTCAGTGGCTGTAAGTTACACCTTTCAGTATTTCTTTTGCATATTATACACCAATGAGTCTGAACAACTGACTTCGAAATTTAGTCTGCAATGCTCTGCATATTGCACATTATTCAATAATTTGTCTATCTGCAAGTTCTCGTTTGACTTGGTCTATTTTCGTTCATTATTAGCCCTTGTAATATATAAAGAACAGAAACATCTAACAGAAGTTATTGCTTCACAGCATGTCTCTAAACTGACGTATGATGACGTCAAGTCAAAGTATTAGACCTTCATCACATTTGCAGCTTCATTATTAATTGGAAGTGATAAGTCCTAGTTATAACTCGCATATGCTTACTTGATGTAAGTATCTAAAAATGGTATGCAAATCAAATGGTTAGGCTTGTCAGTCAAATGGAATTATTCGCATCAACATGGTGGCCGGTTTGCTGATGGACTTACCTGCAGTTGACATTGCCTGTGCGAGGCATTTTAGACAGTAAACTGACAAAAGTTACAATTTATTGGCCATTCGAATATTTCCCTATGCTGGGTTGGTAGGGATTTGCTCACTTTGCAACTTTGTGATCCTCAATGTATTCCATGGTACAGTCATTGGTGAATAATATTGAATATTCTCAAATTAGAACGTAACGGTGAAGCAGTGTTTCACTCAACTGCAAAAAATATCACTCAAATTAGATATTAAACAAAGGCAAATAAAAATAACAAGTGTGAAGTCAACATATGCTGTGCAAATTTAGGGCGAATGAGATACAGTCTGGAAGAAAACTCTAGTTACAAACATCCAAACAACCATGAATATTGTGATTAAGCTGCTCGGCAGGGATTTCACAAATAAAATTTTCTGCCACTCTTAGTGACTCTAAGTTACATCCTTCAGACTTTCTTTTGTATGTTATGCATGTCAATGAGTCTGAACAACTCGTTTCTGAGTTTAGTCTACAATTCTGTATATATTGTACATTACTGAGTGATTCATCTGTATGTAAATTCTAGTGTGACTTCGTCTATTTTCGACTAGTGGTGGCCCATGTAATATGTAATAAACAGAAACATTTTACAGCAACAAGTTTTCTACAGAATGTCTCTAAACTGAGGTATGATGACGTTAAGTCGAAGTTTTAGGCTTTCACAACATTTATTCAGCATTTTTCAACATCACTATTGATTGCAAATGTGACATCTTAGTTATACTTCGCATATGCTTACTTGATTTAGATATCTGAAAAGGGTATATAAATCAACCTTGTTAGATTTGTTATTCATACGGAATTTTTCGCCTCATCACGGTGTCGATTTTGCCGATATACCTACCTGTCATTCACATGAAATCATTGATATTCGAAAATCTATAATGTCATTGATGACATTGGTTAGCTGAGGTGTTTAACACAGAGAAATGACAGAGGTTACAATTCATTAGACATTCGAATATGTCTATAGGACGGGTTAGTCGGGATGTGCTCATCTCGTAACTTGGCGATCTCGAGTTTATTCCATCGTACAGTCATAGGTGAACAGTGCTGAACTGTCTCAAATTAGAACGAAACATCTTTTCAGTACTTCTCGGTATTCAGCCTGCTGTCACTTGAAATCGAATTGCCTAAATTATAACTATTGAACTAATTAATAAAACGAATCCAAGTTTTTCTGCCCACAAGTCGTCCAGTGCTTGTCATCATTTTCATTTCAGCTTCCGAAGGTTTCTTGAAGAAACATTATTAAAAAGATTATTAATCTGAGGTGCTCGACAGTAGTGAATCAGACCATCCCACTTAAGTAACATCTGTATAAATTAGTTGTTACGCTCATAGTTTGGTACTCTTTCTGCCGGCATTAGTCGTAGCGTATTAAACAATACGATCTACCGTAATAAGTTCGATTTAATTTCTGTTGCCCTTATTTTGCAATGCAGTATTATGGAGCCAACGTATTTCATACTTGCACTAGTCCTTGAAACAGAAAATCGTCTCTGATTTTCGCCAACACAGCAATAAAATTGTCTATACAAAAGTCTAAAGTAAATCCCTGCTTTCGCTTACTTCATGTTACCTTGTGACACAGACGTATTTTGTATCGAGCTATTCTCTTATGGCTGTGTTATCGACCTGATAACTTAAAAATATAATGATTTATATATCGTGTAGTTTTTGATAATTCGATTTACGTGGACAACTCGTGTGAATGGTTGTATCTGAACTAAAACAGACAAGGTGTTTTTGATTATCAAAAAGTGTCTCAGATCATAGAAACTGATATGCATCACGAGACTGTACTTTTCCATGTGATTTATATGTATAGAAATTTCGGAAAGGTTATATTGCCTTATTCAGTTATTTAAAGAATTATTTTCCTGCTTTTACTCAGATAAGGCGACGGTTATTAAGTGATTAGCTGAATATAGACAATATACATTCGTTGAAAGTGAACAGACTGCTAAATTGTTCATGAATCACCCGTTGACATAAGAGAATAAATAAGTAAATTATTACAGCTTTTACCGAATTAGCTACAAACTGTGACTAGTCGAAATGTGTTTCAGCAATACTAGGAAGGTTTGTACAGAATACAATATTACTTATAAGAGTCTTATTGAGAATGACTATCACCAGTAGTTTCATACTGAAGCGTGGAAGTGAAGAAACCTCCAGATCGAGACCAAAAACAGCTGACAAGAAACCAGTTTCTATCTTTCTAGCATACACGCTTGAAAAATGTACAACATCAAAAAGAATCGAGGGTTCATTGAAGAGAGATTAATTCCTGTCGTCAGATGAATTCTGTCTTAGGAAACGATATTCTCATTAATTCAGTTACATGTTGATAAGTATCTCGCTATTGTTTTGTCAAGCAACGTTTCCCAACTCACTTGAAGAAGCAGTAACAAATATTTAGGAAAGACTGAGGGGAGAGCCTCTGTTAAGTTGCCATAGCATTCCCATAAAAGTCTTCATTTGAAGGGTGGCAAAGTGTTCCTAAGTTCAAATTAATCAAGGTTCTTAAAAACACAAAATATACAGATAAAAGGTTAGTAGTCAGAACTATCAAAAGATTTCAACCTAACCTATGTGTACAGGAAGGTGCAGTGACAAATTTCTGAACACCCTGGTAATTGTGCTTGTTTTTTGTGTTGAATTGTGTTATAATGCTCCACCTCATTTTGATTTCCACTTAATGAATTGGAAACTCACTACTACCTTTCAAAACTTACTTAACTGTATGTCTACGTTATAATTTCGCTTCTCCCTCCTAATCTCTGAAGCTTTTCATTATATTGTGTACATTTTAATTCCGTTGTCCTGTCTTATGAAAGTGGAGACGTAGTCTGCTAGATACAAAGTCGAGAAGGAGAGTGGATGTGGGCTTAGACTACGATCTAGTTGAAAGAATCTTCAAGACGAAGCTGAAATCTTTTAGAACAACTGGAGACAGGCCACTGTAATTCAAGCTCAATTTTCAGAATCTGAAAGACATAACTACGAGGGATGCCTTCACTACAGATCAAATCAGAGCAAAGTCTTATACACTACGTAGCATCAATAAGGAAGCCTACGTTACAGAACATTGCAACTCTTTGAAGGTGATGTTCAAGAAAACGTGTACAACTGTTGTAAGAAGAAAGAAGAGACAAAACAAGGTTTGGTTCTCAATGGACACCTACCTGGAAGCTAATCGAGGAGAGGAGGATGATGAAATAGAAGATAAATCAATGCAAAAATAGACAACTGAAGGAGAAGCTGAGTTCAATGTACACTGCACTGAATAAAAAGGAAAAAAGGGCAAAAGACAGTTCTGTGGCAAACAATAAAAATTTCAACCACAAAGTAACTATCACTTTCATCATATATTATCCCTATATTCAAAGAGAGTGATATAGCACTACCTCAAATAAAAACAATTCTCAAGCGTATGAAATAGCGGAAGAGTATCGATTTCTGAGTAAATGTCAGTGAAGCGTTAGCAAATGTGTTTTAGAAAACAACAAAACGCCTTTAATCAACAAATCTCTCAACACGAATAAGGAGAAATAATTTTCGTTTTTCTGTTTTATTCGTCAGAAACTTAGAGCAATCGTAAATTATTTTCCTAGTATTAATTACAAAAGACACTTTGTCACATCTCTCCACTAACTGTTATTCGTAAAAAGCACTGACTTACTACTTATTATGCAGTGTTAAGTATGTAAACAGAACCATAATGGATATCTCATAAATATCATAAACTTAAGTCTTATAAACTATAGGGTGAGAGGTGTCATTATTTTCATTAATTCATTTCAGTGATCGGAATAATCCACGCCTCATCAAACGTGTTCATATGCATATTCATATTGAAAATACAAAGCACTTAATTAATTCACTACAAACATAAATAAGATGGGAACTTTATCGTTCAACCGATTTATATGTTCGTACTAATAATAAATCTGAGACTGTGAATGTCGGATATGGTATTGCCTATACATTCCCAACTGATGACAGTTTTATCTGAGTAACGTGTTAACCTAAATGCTGTAGTTAATTTAATTTAAAGACACACATGAATGCTTTGGTAATGTACACCTACTTATAAAGAGTCTCAGACTACTTCGAAAAAGACAGCCAGTGCTCAATAGCTGTCAGTGGTTCACTAAACGATGTTGGTTTCAGTATAGATCTTTCTTGAAATTAAGGATGCTGTTAACCGTTACACTTCACTCAACTTTGGCATACTTAACATCAACAATGACCCTTGAACTAACACATCACGCATGCCTCAGTTCATTTAGCCATCTAGTAAATATTACATCAGAATGCATAGTCAAGAACTTAGTGATTTCAATACTTCTTAACCTTCGTCTTGGAAAAAATGTACAAAGTTAGCAACAACAGTTTGATTTGAACAGCTACACGCTTTCCAATGACTCGTGTGATTGATATACACACAGATCTATGCATTTTGAAGACACCAAACAGGTTATAATTTTCCATTATTGTTACAGTAATAATAAAAGATGATTGAATCAAATTTACCGAAATAAGTAGTATCCTCAGATCGAAGAAACTGAAATTCATCAAGAGACAGTCTTTTTTCCATGTGATTGTATAGAAATTTCGCAAAAGTAAAAATACGTAACTAAGGTATCAGCGGAAGTATTTTGTTCTTTCCATTCAAATTAAGTGACAGTTATTAAGTGATTAGCTGAATATAGGCAAACTGTATTCGTTAGAGGTGAACAGTCTGCCAAATTATTCATGAACTATCCATTGACAACGCCTATTTATTAGTAGTAAACATAAACGGATCAGTACGCAAATTATTGCAGTATTTGCTGAATTAGCTGCAAACTGTGACTAGACGAAATGCGTTTCAGCAATGCTAGGAAGGTATGTACAGAACATAATATTATTTATAAGGACCATATTGAAAATAGATATCACTTGAGATTTCATAATCAAGTATGAAAGTCAAGAAACGTACAAATCGAAAGTAAGAGCAGTTTCAAGAAAATTGAATTCTCTGTTCAGCATAAAAAACGCGGAAAAATGTCAACATGAAAAGGAATTATGATGAGTTCATTGAAGGCAGAGTATTTCCTGTCATCAGATGGATCCTGTTTCTTAAAAACGATATGCTCCTAAAATCAGTCTCAGGTGGAGAAATATCTTGCCAATGTCACTCACCAGCCTAAGTACTTCATTTAATATCCAACTTTATATGTGATTCTCATCATTGAACAGTGATAATACAAAATTTTATACACCTTTTAAATTTAAAAAATAAAAAAAAAAAAAATAAAATAGACAATAAAAATTCGTGAGCTAAAAAACGTGTCCCAGTCGATGAATGGTCTACGAGCCTGACTGGTACCTAGAAGGTCCTGAGTTCGAACCTCGAAAGACGAATGCAGATGAATTGAGAATTGACCCGGTTAGGCTATTGACAGTAGAGAAATTAGTCCATAGGTTGATGCGATATTTTTCAATATTAAAATTGTGTTTTGTTAGCTTTCCGTGGTCTACCTAAACCACCTAGCTATCTATGGAGCATTCCTCGCCTACATTTCTCCGTTCTTTTCAAGTTATCTTTGGATAGCAACATAAAACGATTTCCACCTATCGCTCTGCATTTCAATAAGAAAATAAAGGAAATACGCCAAAGAGGAATGATCTTTGTTACAGATAGAATGGCGTTGCAAAATTTGGTGTATTGTCGATGAATAATAACTTGAAGATTTTTGTACTGATGGTGAACATTCTTCAATGGAAGAAATCTATAAATCTGTTTTATGTTTAAACTTGATTTCTACAATCCAAATAATAGAAATGGCTCCATTCTATAAAAAATTGTGAGTACGTATTGTTCCTCAGAGACATAATTGGATGATTATACTAAAGCGATATTTAGTAAATGCGTCGGTGGTGTAGCGGTTAGGACGCTCGCCGACCATGCACATGGTCCGGGGTTCGATCGCCGGCCACCGATGCACTCCTTTACCTCGCTAAGCCAGAAATAATGCTGGTGAAGATAAAAGGTTGAGCATGAGGCTAGCATTTCTATCCTGTAAAATAAACACTGCTACAGAAACTTCAAGCCACTACCTTGAAGCCCTTTGTTCCACTGGGAACGTGAAGGAAAAAAAATATTTAGTGAAGCTAACTCATTATTCTCTTGATGTAAAATCAAGAAGCTAAACAATTATAACCGAACGTCACGTTCAGTGGCTAGACTAAACGATATCAAAGATTTTTCTCTCCAATTCAGACTGCCCTTATCACCTCAAGTACACTCTTGATTTTTTCAGACACTCACTAATTAATAATTTTCTACTCCTACGCTGCAGATAAGAGCACACGTTTATGAAAAGTAATAACAGACTCCATTAATTTCTATTCAGCAACTTCATGTGCGTAGTGAATTCACTCTATAACACAAAACAACCTGCCATGTTCATATAAATTAGTCTATTGCGTTGGCCCTCATTTTCATGGTAGTAGAAAATAATAATTAGTGAGTGTCTGAGGAAATCAAGAAAATACTTGAGGTGATAAGGACAGTCTGAATTGGAGAAAAAACTTTTGATATCGTGCAGTCTAGCCACTGAACGTGACGTTCTGTCTGAATTATTAAGCTTCTTGATTTTCCATTGAGAGGATGACGAATTAAATTTAATGAATATCACTTTAGTATATTCACCCGATTGACTCTCTGAGGAACAAATTGTATAGAAAATCAAAACAAATGATTCAGCGAAGAGACTCTTTTCAACGAATTTATCATCAAGCTGTACAATCGTATATATATGTGGCTATTTTTAAGAAGTTATATCCGGTGAGGGAATTGAAACATAGGTGTGAATGCATAAAATAATAATAGCAATATGAAATGCAATTAAAACTAAAATGTTTGTGATTATAATCGTAGTTAAATGTCAAGTGGCAAAGCAAATTAATGTCATATATAGAATAATTCATAGGATGGATAGAACTTGAAAAAGGGTGTGCAATTATAGGATTAGTAGACAAATCGAATAAAATAAAAACGTTACGTAATATTGTGTGAAATTTAATAGCATAGAATTTAATGTTGCATAAAAAAAATTGATTTAGAATGACAAGTGGAACAAGTGAAATAATACCGGGGACAATTAAAAGTGAGAGTAGTAATAGTAACAATTGACTTAATAAGGAAGAGTATATAAATTGAATAGACAAAAAATGAAAAAAATTAAAGATTGGTAGAGCTAAAGTATGATTGGGGATTACCATACTTTAGCATAGAGAGATTAAAACCATGAAAGTTGGAGGGGTTGAATGAACTTTTTCTGTACACAGAGATCTGGCTTTTCTGTTTCGATAACCAAAGTTTCAGCAACACAGATGAGTCGGTTACGTAGGGATTTGGGTAAATTACTCTTTGCCTTGTAGATGACTGTGAAGGTGGAGGCAATAGAGATAGGATGATCATTATTGACCAGATTTTCAATTATCGTACTCCTTATTGCTCCACTTCTCCCTTTTCGTAACCATGCTGGATAGTCTTCTTGCAACCTCTTGGACAAAACTCGTGTCGAACGACCGATATACCTAGCTCCACACGAGCAGGTGAATTGATAAACACACATAGAGTTGGTCAACAGCGGGATCTTGTCCTTCAGGTTATTTAATAATAATAATGATTCACTTTATTCCAAAAACAGTACTTGTGATACAGAATGGAATTTTCAGCATTAATCACAATATTGCATCTAATTTCCTCAAATTATAAATAAAATCAATCACATAGAAAATTTTTCTACATTTACATTAGGGTTAATATAAAAAAATAGAAAAACATGCAGCATATAAAATGGAAATAGTAATAATGATAGCAGCTAAGGTAATGATAATAATAATACAAGTGGAAATTGCCGTGGGCTTGTTTCACACAGTATTGTCGATGTGGTATACAAATCCTTGCATGATTAAAAATATTGAATATGATGTTCTCTTTACATGATATGGTTAGGCGAAAAACAAAGATTACAGCAGTCATAGAGATAAGTTAGTGTTTGCAGTTATGAAAGTGAAAACAAGAAGCAACAGGACCATAAATATAATAGAAATAATAAAAGTAAAACTTGAAGGTATATAAGGATGGATGGAGGGAATTGTTTATTTACTAGATGAAAAAAGGTTAGTCAGTTCTTGCCTGACGCTATTTTCATCACATAAAATACGTGCCAAGTATGGTATGATAGAATTTTTATACTTAGACATGTGAGCATACAGTTTTCTGAAGTTAATTCTTGTTCTACCTGAGGAGATGCAAGGTGAAAGCTGAGGGTGAAGTGGATGCTCCAAGTCAGACAAAATCCCTTTAGCAAATTTATTACACGAAGTCAAGTGCCTATCGACAACGACGTTAACTATGTAGTCCACTGGGACACCACTCATCCTACTGACAGTCTTCAGCATTCTACGAATTGTGACAAAGTCCTTTTTAAGCAAACCAGGAAAGAATAAGGGTGAACAATAAAGAAGAATAGGTGGGATGCAAGAGTCGACTAGTAAAGGCTATTCTCAGGAATGCAGCAGAGAATGTTCTTTTCAGGGACTGTGATATCCTTCTTTTCATGATATCGGAAGCTAAGTCCCCTTTGAATTCCAAGCTCATATATAGTATCTTCTTGGGTACGTTGATAACTCACGCTTCTTAGGATTTGAATGTATATTCTTATCTATAAAAGGTGGTAGAAATCCATTTTCTATTAGGAATTTCCTCAAGATGTATAACTCATCTTCCACAGTATCAAGACTATCTTCGCTGAATCATTTGTTTTGATTTTCTATGTGATACAATGGGAATTTTCCATGATTTAAAGAACAAATTGTACTCACGTGTTTTTTTTAGAATGAGGCCATGAATATCATTTTCACTGTGGAAATTATGTTTAAACATGAAACAGATTTGCCGGTTTCTTTTATCAAAGAATATTCATTATCAGTACACAATCTTCAAGTGAATTTTCATCAGCAATACACCATATCGGGCAACGCCATTCTATCTGAAGCAAAGCTCAATCCCCTATGACGTATTTCATGTATTTCCGTATTCAAATGCACAGCGATAGGAGGAAATCATTTCAAGTTGCTATCCAGGGATAACTGTTGTTTTTCTCCATTGGTGAAAGCCGCGTCCTTCAGTTCAATAACTGCTACGTATATATAGCATAAATGTAACAAAGTAACAGAAGCTTTTTATCTCAATATTTTACACTTGTACGGTACTCAAATATGTGATTTCGTGCAGCTGTATCCCTAATGTCCATTACAAATCACTTCAAGCTCATGTTCGACTGAAATCATCAAATTATTTACTCCACCTAAGAGTGAAATATTAACACCGTCATTTTTAGTTTAAATTTATGGAGAACAAAATTCACTTTGAATAGGAGTTTATTCAGAGAAACATTTCAATGTCGTTTGGAATTTTCTACATAAATATTATCTGAAGAAATTTGGAAGCCATTTAACAGAAGATAAATTGAATCTCCTCATTTGAAAGAGACTTAGATCCATGCCGCCCACATATATATTCCCTAGACTGGTTTATTTTGAGAACATGGCTTCGTCTTCTAGATGAATATGGTGAATACGCTCTCTTTTGTTGACGCTGTTTGGATCTTGTGTAAACGCATATTCTTCATGTCACATTTAGTGTCCGTCTAACCTTTATTTTTGAGATCTCTTATATAATCCTGATAATTTTTCTTAGGTCATCAATGAGTGAAATTTTTGACGAGAAGTCAACACCAGTTGAAGGACCATTAGAAAACTTGGAAGTAGTGGACAGCGGTTTCGTTCTAATTTGAGACTCTACACTGTATGTGCCACTGGAGTTCACGCTATACATATCTTAAATTGATAGTAGCTGGAGTTTATTGACTTGTGACTGGATGCTCCACGAACTAGCCTTGTAACCGTTAGATCATGGGTTCGAACCTCGATGTGTGCGTATTGAGAAAGAGTCACAAACTAGCGCGAAGTAGCTGATCAATATTCACAGATTTTCTAACTGTTCCGCTAGTAATCAATCCTGTAGCTAATCAAGTCCATGCAAATCAATAAATTATCATTACTAAATGTTAACATTCTCCTTGAAAGTCTCACTAATAGCAACAGATTATCCAAAATAATCTCCAGCTTATTCTGCTTGTCACTTGAACATTTTATCCATCACAGTTATACTGAAACGAATTGGAATGGCCCGAAATATGAATATCTCGATGACCATATTGATTTTATTTAAAGATTCGTGCTTAACACCATATAGTTCTCCCTTTACATGATAAACTACAATATTGGGAATCTCACTTTATGAATTTCACCATGTGATAAATCAAATAAACAAACAGACGGTACCTTAAAGCGTAACATCTATAGGAAAGCGACCTGGAATGGACAGTACACCCACTTCCATGGCTTCATACCTAAACAATATAAGCGCAACCTAATTCGTTGTCTTAGTCATAGAATTAGGCGCATATGTACCGACGACTGCATTGAAGATGAAATAAAAATCTCACAAACGCCTCGCCACAGAACGACTATCCTACCAAATTTATAAAGAAGTATATCCATGAAACTACGCACAAAACTAAGCGAGACACAGTAAGTAAGAAAAAGCTTTATAATAAAGGTTTTTGTATTTCCCAATGAATGAAAAAACAAAACGATATTGTTTTTACTGACGTTTCGCTATTTAATGCTAATAGCTTTATCAAAGTATTATTAAACCGGAATTTACAAAATCTCAGCATATATATAACAAACAGTTAGGGGTGAGAAAATAGACATAGGTCAAGTTAAAGGGACATATTGAAAGTAAAAATAGCGATGAAGATAACTATACCAAATAACAAAGGTAATAGTATGTAATAGTATGTCTGTTATGATATTGAAAAAAGAAAGAAAATTTTACTAACTTGATCATCGTTCGTCTGTCTGGGACATTTTTAGTTAAATAGCGAAACGTCAGTAAAAACAATATCGTTTTGTTTTTCATTCATTGGGAAATACAAAAACCTTTATTATAATGAATATCATATACCCAATGCCCAAATTTTTTCAAACCGTTAAAAGTCAACTTGGTTTGGACATATTTAAGAAAAAGCTTTACTTAAATTTACAATTCAAAGGCGATATATCAAGCGATATATTAAACCGTAGATTAACGAGAGCAGTTGAAAGAACTTTCAGTGCCGCAAAACTGCATGTCACTTTCTCAACCAAACTGATATTGACACTGTGCATTAAAGATAGATTACCCAAAATGACGACATCAATGTGTGTATATAAATTTAACTGCTCCTATGGAGCTAGTTATATAGGTCGTACCCAAAGTAATTTATATTTACGCACTCGTGCACATATTCATGTTGGGCTTAAGAAAAGAGAAACCAAACCATTAAATAGTGCAATTCTGTCTCATCTAGTGAATAGCGAACACAGCATCAAAGTAGAAGAGTCATTTACAGTTGTGTATCGAGTACCGAACAATCTCCCCAAAGGCACACGATTATGCCACCTAGCCATAGCTGAGGCTTTAGAGATTAATAGAGAAAGACCAAACTTATATGTACAGAAAAATGTCTTTATTATCGATTTCTCCACCCAGTTTATTTCACCTCACTGTTACCCTTAATTTTGTCAACCTTTGTGATTTTACACTAAGCCTACCAACTCTGTAACATCTTATTACAATTTACAATTTAGCCTCTTTATTTTATCATTAGACATTATCGGTCAGCCCTCACAATCAGTGTCCCCTTTGTTAATGTGTGTTTGTATGTATTTTGTGGCTATCGCATTTCTCTCACCCCAATGACACTTGTATTCTGTTGACTATATAACAGCACTATATCACCCAATTTTTAATTCACACTTCATCACATTTTTCTGACTATACACCCTATACACATTTGATTGATTATGTTAACTAATGGACTATCATCTCAACTTACACGTGCACCCCAATACAGTTTCTGATATTATTTTCATTTGCCTTTATTGGCTATATGTACTCTATTATTCATGGATTTATAACTGTAGAGCCTGAAGAAGAAGAAGTTATCGAAAACAATTGTTCGCTCAAAATCTTGTTTTAAATAAACAATTCTACCTCAGTGTCCATGCTGTACAGATATAAATTAAAATAAGCTTGTGTCATACAGCGAAGTTGATAAGGTGTGTAAATCATAGCAAAACAAACTTGTCACGCTTTCATTTCAGCCTTGAATAGTTAGACAGAAAGCGTTCAGTTGTGATTTAAATTCCCCCAGCTTGTCGGTTCTATGTGATTGCACATTACATGCTCAGAACAATGCTTTGATCACTTTGTACGCTACGTTCAGCTGTTCGAAATGTATCTCATTACCGTTTCTGCCCACATGGAATATATGTTGCGACGCTTGCTACACTAAAAGCAAAAACACCATACTTTTGCTTTTCTCCACACCAATAAAACGGTGTCCCTCAGTTCAATAACTGCGACACATGTCTAGCGTGAATGCAAAGTGAGGGAAGCTTTTTATCCGAATATTTTACACATGTACAGTATACGGTAATCTATAAGAGTATTTCAGCCTTTTTTTCAAAAATACTTTCATAGTTTGTAGCAAGACATTTTAACATAAGACACATTCAAATTTAGGAAAGCAACTGGATTCAGAGTGTTATAACACCAGATTACAGTATGTGAATAAAGTTTGTCCATTCAGCTGCCCACCCAAAAAATATATCTAACTTATCATGCATGCGTTATTAGCTGTAAATTACTTGTCATAGTGTACATTTAAATTTAATGTTTTTATGAATAAAAACAATTTTCCGTTTTTGAAAATGGTAACTAATTATAACTTGAAGTGCAAATTCTGCATCACATTCCAGTATCTCCGCGTTAAAGGTTAATTTTCCAAACAAGTCCCATTTGTATTTATTGACTCAGTTTTATTCAAAGGAAACAATCTAAGCCTACATGAATGTGTATCGTACACTGGTTGAGTATTACACTGGACTGTGATGTTCAGTCTCTCTCTTAAGATGTCACCTCTTATTACGTAACATTCGATGATCTCTGGAGATTTAAATGACACAATTTGATTGATGATGTTTGATGGCGGGACTCGTTTGATAAATGTACTTTTTAATTCATGAAAAAGCTCTACCCAGGCAATAATGAAAACAAAACACGTAGTTCGGCGAAGAGTAGTACCTTTACCTACACTGGGTGATGTTTGTGACACTGCAACTTGAAACCAGAATTCAACGTTATAAGCATCAACTCCTTATCAGTTCGACCATCAGGAGTGACAATGGTTATTTATTTTAATGAATTTTCATTGAACATAATTCAGACAGTCAGTCGTTGTGATTATGTAAAGGTCAGTAAAAGCACTTGAATTCGGATGCATTCAGGAATAAGCCAGTCAGTACAAACCTCTCTCACTACTATTATTATTTTTGTTCCGGGATCTAGTGGACTGTATGTACATTTTTCAGCCCTACCCTCATCATTCATACTCATAAAGTCCAGAAATCGCATTTCCCCCCACAGTGAGCGTTATATGAAGTTATGGCAATAATTTTGTTAAATCACATATCAAATAAAAGTCCCTCAAGAACATTCTACATCAACTAGGTTGCCTCTAATATATATGCGCCAGGACACATGCACCGCATACAGAAAAAGAAGAAATTGTAATCACAATTCTGAGATTATTCCACGAAAATTTAGAATGAAAGATTAAAACTGTTTCAGCGGTGAAGCGAAACATCAACTGGTAGACGATAGACACGAAACTGATGTTTTCGAATTACTCGTGTTACTTAAATAACATGCTAATTCCACTTTACTGCGCATCACTGAAGGGCTCAATGATCACAAGATCATTTAAGGCGATTTCCGTTTTCCTTTTTATATATTACAATGCACACAAGATCTCAGTAATTCCAATTTCTGGTGAACAACAGGGAAAAATGAGTTTGTTTGCGTGAATTGTCAAAAATATATCATCCCATTTCGATTTCCTTGTTACTATTTTCTGAACGGAGAGAAAAACGTCGGCCTACTACTGCGTACACTACCGACTATAGTGTTAAAGCAGAATCATGGTCAATTTATTTGACTTCGTATTCATTATACACCTAGAAGTGCACTCCTAGTACGTGTGAAAGAAGAATTCATGGTCAAGACTTCATCAACCTAAAATATTTCTTTTCCTTCACTTTAGACACAGTGACAAAGTTGACTACAACAAATTTTTTTGGACAGCTACAGGTCTACCATGGTTAACTTAAAATCGTACTGATTTCCAATCACTCACACAAGCGAGATGAGTGCTGATATGAATGTTAACAAGTGGCCACACGTGTTTTGTTAACTTCCAGTCTTGCTACAATGAAAAGAACAAATTAGTTCAGCGAAGAGTCTCTTTTCGGCGAATTCATTCACTTAGATGTACAGTCACAAATATATACAATAAATTTTGTGTGTGTGTACATTAGGTTTGTCAAAATCAAAATAACAGTTAGTGTGGGTTGTTGATTACATCATCAAAATAATTAAGAAATTAAAATGTGTGATTAATAATCAAAGTTGTAACTAAGTGGGGTGAAGATTGGTAAGATGTGAGTAGGGTTACTCAATATAGACATGTTTAGAAAGATTAGATGTTAGTGAAGGAGTATGGAGACAATTATGAAAATAAACTAGATATTAGGTGAAAAGATTGAATGTGTTAGTTACTAAAAATTATTATACGAAAATTGCCAAAAAAATTTGATAATAAAATGTTGATGACAGATAAACTTGAAATGAAATCCATGGTTGTAGGAAGGGGTGGAGAAGTTTCTTCTGTGTGCATAACTCAGGCTTTTCCATCCAAATCGCTAAGGCTTCAGTAATACAAAGTATACGGAAGCTTGTCGATTTTGGAAGGCTTCTTTTGACTTTATAGATGACTTTGAACGACTTCTCCTTGCAAATCGAATGACCAGTGTTGAGTATATGCTCAATAATGGCGCTCCTTATTGCTCCGTTGTTACCTTTCCGTAGCCAGGCGGGATAGTGTTCTTGAAGTCTTTTCGATAAAACTCGCATCGAACGACCTATGTACCTCGCTCCGCAAGAGCAGGTGAATTGTTAGATACACATGGAAGTGGTCAAATGCGATAGCTTATCTTTAGAGTAGTTGAAGAACAATGGCCGGGAGGAAAATGTCAGTCGTTGTGTGGCAGCGAAGAATGTCCTTCTGAGAGCAGTAGATATCCTCTTTTTTCAAGGTGTCAGCCAGAAGGTCACCTTTGAAGGGTTCATTCATGTAGACCATCTTCTTCTGCACTGTAATGGGTTGTTCTTTCTAAGTCTTAGGCTTAATGTGCTTGTCTATAAAACGAGGTGGATAGCCATTCTCGAGCAGTGTCTTCCTTAAGAGGGCGACCTCTTCCTCTATTGATTCAGGACTGCAGATTTTTCGGATTCTAGTCGCCAGAGATATTATCAAGTTTCGCTTTGACTAATTGGTACTCAACTGTAGAAGTTTGTCAACTGACCGTTCCACGTAGGTTTTCTATGTACTGATCTGTTCAAGGCACCATCGGTCTTCTTACTTAAACGAACGTCCAGAAAGGAGATTGTCTCTTTGGTTTCTACTACAATTGTAAATTTGATGGCGGGGTGACAACTATTGAAAACTTGAAGAACAATATTTTGATCACATTTGTTATGGCAGATGACGAAAGTATCATCAACATACCTTTTGTATAAGAAGAATTTGTTAATGGTTGCTTTCAGCGGACCGTTTTCCAAACTTGCCATGAAAATATCAGCCAGCACCTAACCCAAAGGTGATCCCATCGCCACGCCATCTTGTTGTCTATAGAAATGAATTTCTTGAGATAGGCGTAGAGCAATCTGATTGGTCAATTATCACGGATACGAAGATTCCTGTTAAAGACGGACTTTATATCGATTTGACTGGAAGCCATTCTGAATAACCTTATCATTTGTCTACGTTTTAAGTTCATTCTTTTGAGAAAAATGATAGACTTCTTGCAAAATTGAAGCAAATCTACATTTCGTTCTTAGCGCATTCATACTGCCTGTAGTAGACATGTGCATTCAGTACTAAACTGTTTCATCCATTTTCATGCTTTCGTAATAACAAATATTCTTTGTATTATCATAGTAATTCTCCAGTCAAAAGTTACAAGTTGATATTGATTGAATTACTGATGGTGTATTTCAAAGATGGATGCAATAATAATATTAACGGCATATCTCTGCAATTAACCTTTTCATTTAAGGCTTCACAATAAATTGGTTAATCCTGAAAATTACGTTTTTAATCATCAAAGCAAGAAGAAAAATAACTGGAAACTGAAAGGCCTACAATCCATTTCTAAGATTGTGTACAGCTGCTGATGGCCCCGTAATACAAAATGTGTATATAAATTATTGACTAAATAGGAAAACCCCCTCTCTGCTTAGCACAAGTTAGACAAGAAGATTATAGATTAAAGGAAAATATATGTGTGTAAGTAAGACGATTGATTGGTCATCATAAACACTACAAACCGAACATGAAACATTTCATAACAGGATTGATCACATTCTGATATCAGTTGAAGAACCATGGGGAGACCAGAGAGAGCTAGATTGCAGTTTCTTGCTATTTCGTACTGTTTACTGGCAATCATTAAGCATAGCTGGAACAAAGGACCTCTACGAGTTAGCATTTGTCGGAATTCATTGACCACTGAGTCAAAGTTCCATGGTTGAATCACCTACGAGATCACCGTGCAACTGGTTAGGTAATCGGTTAGAACTCTGTTTGATGCGTACTGCTGGAACGTCGATAACTAGGAAACAACAGCTGTCCAGTATTCCCTGCTGTTTTTCCAAACTTCTCGACTCCATATTTGCTTGTAATCAATCATGTTACCCCTCAAATCCCCGCAAACCAACATTTAAAAATTTTCGTGAAGCAAGGAAGAACAAATTATCAGCATAAATTGATATTTTGCCAAATTTGAAAGGCGTATAAAGTGATGGTTAATTAAAGGAGAAGATTTTTGGTGCCAACATTTCGGGCGCGTTCACTTTTATAAGATTTTTAGGACTACTACCATTTGTAAATCAAAGAGTGTTGATGTCATTCTTCCATAGTCACTGCAATTTCAGGTGGTCTGAAGCTGATGCGCTGATGTGAAACAGAATATTATACTTTTTTACATCAAATTTGGTCATTCTTACTTTATCAACAGTGGTTTCCCAAGATGGTTTGAAATGCTATTCGAGGCGATCGGTGAATGGCCTTATGTAAAACACTCATTAACCAGAAACATACAGCACGAATATTGTGGAATGACATACGACGAAACTAGCATATTCACTTAGATGACATCACCTGCATATCTGACCACAATAAAACCAGCAGCCTTCTCCTGGAACCATGAAAATAGCACTAATGTGTGGTAGATTAATTAATGTGAACATGAAAAGCTGCTTGTTATAGAATGAATTCATTAAGAACATAAAAATTGCTGAATAAAAATTAATGGAGTCTGTAATTACTTTTCATAAGCGTGTCCTCTTATCTTCAGTGTAGGAGTAGAAAAACATTAATTAGTGAGTGTCTGAGAAAAAATCAACAGTGTACTTGAAGTGATAAGGACAGTCTGAATTTGAGAGAAAAATCTTTGATATCGTGTAGTCTAGCCACTGAACGTGACGTTCTGTTTCAATTATTGGGGTTTTTAATTTTCCATTGAGAGAGGATAAAGAGTTAAATTTACTTAATATCACTTGAGTATAATCACCCGATTGAGTCTCTGAGGAACAAACTGTACTCACGTGTTTTTTTTTAGAATGAAGCCATGAATATCATTTTCATTGTGGAAATTATGTTCAAACACGAAACAGATTTATCGGTATCTTTCATTGAAGATTATTCACCATCAGTACACAATCTTCAAGTAAATATTCATCTGCAATACACCATACTGAGCCACGTTATTCTGCCTGAAACACGGCTCAATCCACTACGACGTATTTTCTCTATTCTTTTATTAAAATTCACAGCCATACGTGGAAATCGTTTCGTGTTGCTATTCAAGGATAACTCACAAAAAGAACGGAGAACAGCAGGCGAGTAATGCTGCAAAGGTGGCTAGGTGGTTTAGGCAGACCACGGAAAACTAACAAAACACAACTTTATCAATGAAAAACATTGTATCGAACCATGGACTATATATATATTAGTTTCTCCACTGTCAGTAACCTAACTGGATAAATTCTCAATTCATCCACATGTGTATTTCGAGGTTTGAACTGAGGACCTTCTAGGTAGCAGTCAGGCTTGTAGACTAACCATCTACTGGGACACGACTAATATTATCTCACAAATTTCAACTTCTAACAGCTATTATGATCTGTGAGTATTTGTACTTACATCCGACCTAGTAAACTCGACAGGTAGAGACAAATCTCTCCAGATCTCCAGGGAATTTCGTTCTGTAGCCAGTCGATAGGCAGCATCAGATTAATTTTCAACAGTTCAAATGTCCACTCTAATGATATCGGTAAGCGATAAAATTTTACGTTGAAAAAAATCTATTCATGAAGCGTGAAGCAAGATAATATGATTTTATGCATCACAGGTAAATCGGTCAAAAATAAACAAAGAAGAAAACATTACTCTGTTGCTTCCAGCTACACACGGTTGTGTTACACCTATGATTTTCACTCACACATATGTGGGACTGCGGACCCTCCACAAAGAGACTTATTATCCATTTGAATGTGCTACTGGTATCATTGATTTTGGCATAGATTACTGGTCTAACATGACAAGTAAATCCATAGTGAAGAAAAATTACCACCAATTCTCACTCAAAATCCGCGTTTCGTTTGTTTTCATGAGTTTACAGCAGAAACGAACACATATGGTGTATGTGAACCTCACTTAGCATACTAGTCCACTAGTTTCCTTGCTGGTCAAAACTCAGGGATCATTGGGAAGGTTAGGCGTTGAACCAGGGACTCTACCAACTGAAAATCAATCCAATCACCGTAGAACCCAATCACTCACAGTAGTTTTGTGTTAACTCCAATCGTTGCTATTTTATTATTTGTATCGTTTTTATTTATTCGTTTGTAGAAAGTGGATAAACTGTTGCAATATGTTCAATGATGGGAATCACATATTATGTTGGATATGAAATAAAGTGCTTAGCCTGGTTAGGTAATGTACACTTTATTTATTACCTACAGAGACATCCTATTACATCAAAATAGTGAGATTGCAGGTAATTGAAGTGTATCGGTCAGTAAGCTCTGACTCAATGCTTCTGCATATAATTCATGCATCTATATTAGTGGTCTTGTATGAAATTTCAATTTTTCGACAATGTTAGTCATTTTCTGTTATTGTGAATGCTTTGATTATGTGAACGGATATTTGTTTTCAGGTGACTTGTGGACTGTTAACTTGATACGTCGATGATTTTATAAATGGAATCCTTGCTGATCACGTACGTGCATAGTGTGAATTCCAATTTCTGTCTGACGTGGTTATAAAATGTCTCTCAGCTTACTAGTTAACAGTAAGTTATGAAGAATGGGGATTTCCGTGTGTGGATAGCAACCTTATTTTGTAAAATAAATATCTTAGCTACTGAAATTTCAAGACTTCAACCCGGCAGTCCCATTTTTCACTCGGAACTCAAACAAAGGAGGGAAAACAGTTCAACTGATGTCTTTCGTTAAAATGTAAAAGAAAAAGACCGTCTTTCCGTTGAAAGGTGACATATATTTATAAAAAGCAAAGTTTCTGGTGCACTCAGATTTCATGATCACATAGTTTAACTTTCACAAATCTGACTGATTTCAGACAAGTTTCAGCAACAAGTATGAAGGGTCACTACCAGACAGAACATAAAATGTATTGCCGTGTAGAACACGTTTGTATTATTTAGGTGAGCTACCGGTTTAGAAATGTGGTCAATGCATTTCAGGTTATGATGAAAACGAACAGCGTGTTATAGCCTTCAACAGAATTGATTAAATTGTTCAGTTAAATATGCATAATATTCCTTCAACAACAATTTGAAACCAATGGTTTTTCACAGATCAGGGACTTGGAACTAGCGTAACAGGCTATCGCGGACTTTCAACAATAGTTACCTTCGACCTCTACTGAAAATTAGATGGTCAAACATAAGGAACTCCTGTAAGGAGCCAACCAACAACTAATGACACAACAAAAATGCTAAAGTTAAATGTAAATGGACTGAGCGCACACCAAGGGAACACAATTTGATATAGCACGTGTTAAATTACAATGGATAAGAAGAATTGGAAAACGTATCTTTCGGTGACATAGAAGAGAGAATGAAAGCTGATGAAGAATCGTGGAACCAGATGAAAAATACTTCACAGAAGAGATTGAAACAGTGATATGTCGTTAAATATCTACATTTTTCTCAGAAGTCAAGTGAATAGTAATTACTATATGCATATATTTCAACAATAGTGACCAGTTTCACTAGTGTTTAATATCTTGACGCGACAGGAATTGAGTGTTCGACCAATCATGTGACCTACTCTTGCATCTGAAATTCAATCACGTGAACTAACAGACAGTTTGAGAATACAAAAGAATTACAAACAGTTTATGCGTGGGCTTTCAAATTGTGTCTGAAAACGAAATTACATGCTGTCGCTTTTGTAAGCACATGATACTTCTCTCAGACTACAGACATTTCACATGCATCAAATAACTGAGAGTATTACCAATTGTGCTAATTACAACTGTTGTTAAATCGCATCCGCGTGAAAGCAGGAATCTTACGTCATTCTATTCACGTTGAGAAGAATTCAGAATAAAGTGAGTTAAGTGTATATGTAAGTATATATATATTTAAGTCGAATTGGCTTAAAATATTGAATGGAAATAAGACCTATTTATGCCTATCTGTTCTGATGCTTTAACAACCCATTTTTGTAGATATGCTAAACATTTTCAAACCTTGGAAAACATTCATCAGGACTTTCAAGAGAGAAGAACAAGAAGTTCAGCAGAGATGTCTGTCCTTTCCGCGATTTCATCCTCAAAAGTAGCCGTGCAACAGCAGATATATGTATATTACTTTACGTTGACACAGTTGTCACATACTTCCGCATAAAGACGAAGAGGATTGTAGATGATCACTAATTTCAGACTGATATGAAAATTTAAAGGCGCGAATAAAGATAACAAGGGGCTTAGAAACAATAATACATAGGGTAAGAACATTGATGCATACTGAATGAAATCGTCTTTCTACCGTATGCAGGTTCAAACAGGATTAGCACGGAAACACATTGAAATGATAGTCTTTTTTCCGTAACTGAAGATCAAAGAATGAAAGAAATGATTAAACGGAAAAATGAAGGTTGAGGAGACAAATAGAACTAGATCAACGCTACATGTATTGACTGGACTGGTCTATTTTGAGAACATTGCTTCGGCTTCTAAGTGAATATGGTCCATAAGTTCGTCCTTGTTGTCAGTGTTAGGTATTTGTGTATACATTCGGTCTTCATGTCACATTTAGTGTCTACCTCACCTTCATCTTTGAGATATCTTAGATAATCCTGATACTTTTTTCGAGGTCATCAATAAGTTGAAACTTTGACGAGAAGTTGACACTATTTAAAGGAACATTAGAATACCTGTGAGTACCGGACAGCTGTTTTGTCCTAATTTGAGACACTTCAATGTGTGGGCCACTGGAGTTCACGCTATGTATATTGAAAACTGATAGTTGCTGGAGTTCATTGACTTGCGACTGAATGTTTCACAATCTAGCCTTGTAATTGTAAGGTCTTGGATTCGAACCTCGATGTGTGCGTATTGGGAAAGAGTCACAAACCAGCACAAAATAGCTACTCAATATTCACAGATTTTCTAACTGTTCCGCTGCTGAATACAACTAGTAATCAAAACTGTAGCTAATCAAGTCCATGCAGATCAACAAATGATCATTACTAAATGTCAAAATTTTCTTTAAATGTCTCACTTCTAGCAACAGATTATCCTAGATAATATCAAGCTTATTCTCTCTGTCACTGAAACATTTCATGAATCATAGTTAGACTAAAAACATTGGGATGGCCTGAAATCCAAACATCTCGGTGGCCACAATAATTTTCTACAAACACTGGTGCTTAACACCCCATAAGTTTCTCTTTACATGATAAACTACGACACTGGAAATCCCAGTTTATGAAGTTCACAAATCAAATAAACAATTCTACCACAGTGTCCATGTTGTACAGATATAAATTAAAACATGTTTGTGTCATACAGCGAAGTTGATTAGGTATGTGAGTCACAGCAAAACAAACTTGTCACGCTTTCTTTTAGACAGGAGGCGTTCAGTTGTAGTTTAAATTTCCTCAGCTTGTCGTTCTTATGTGATTGTGTATTCCATGTTCACAGTGTTGCTGTAAACACATCGCACGCTGCGTTCTGCTGTACTAAATGTAACTCATTACCGTTTCTGCCCAAATGGAATATATATTGTGACGTTTGCCAGACTTGAAGCGAAAACACGATACTTTTGTTTTTCTTCTCACCAATGAAAGCTGCGTCCTTCAATTCAATAACAGCGACACACATATAGCGTAAATGTTAAGTAGCTAAAGCTTTTTATCCGAATATTTTACATATATACAGTACACAAATGTGTGATTTCATGCACCTGTATCCCTTATGGCTACTACAGATCCGTTTAAGCCTATGTTCGCCTTAAATCGTCAAACTTTTCACTCTGCAGAAGGGTAAAATATTGACACCATCGTTTTTAGTTGAAATATATGGAAAATAAAGTTCACTTTGAAAAAGCGTTCATTTAAACAAACATTTCCATGTCATCTGGAACTTTCTACTGATTCATTGTTTGAATAAATTTAGAAGTTATTCAACAGAAAATAAATTGAATCTCCTCATTTGATACAGACTTAAATCCCCTCAGTTTTGACACAGGCTTCGTGTGAAGGAATTCCTTGGAATACGCATTAATTTGTCTTTACTCAGCATGTATGATTATACTCCTAATGTATACGTTACATTACACAGCTTTTCTATGATTGACTTGAACTAAGTAGGAATAGCATGTCGAGTAAGATAGCTTGATATCATCCACTTATTTTTGTTTTTCTCGTCAACTGCATATAATCTGAAAGCAACTTAATATCAATGTACAATGCATTGACAAGCTTTGGCTTTTACGCATTAAAATGAAGGCTATTAGTAGTACGTGATTAAACAGAAGAAAGGAAAGATAAAAGGTGTAATTAGGGTTGTCAGTTAAGAACGGAAGACGGAAATTGAGTATAGGTGAAAAGTCTAATAACTTCCGTTTCTCACTCGAGAATAATCTTGCCAGTATGTCTACGTGGATTACAGTCCTTGAAAACACCTTTGATCCATTCTTCTCTTTAACGAGATAACTTAATGGCCTCCTACTTTATGTTCAATAATTAGAATGCTTGAACAATTCGTATATTCATATTAGATTTGTTGGTGAGATCCAGTGAAAAATATTTACAATAGTGACCAAATACACTTGTGGTTTGAACGCAAGAAACCGGTCTCCACGTTCCTCTGTATAGTTGTACAGGCAGTGCAGGTTTATTAAGTAAAAGCAAGTACTGTAAGACAAAGTTGGTTATCAAAGTTCACTTACAGAAGTTACCTATCTGTCAAGTAGAATATTCCCAACAAGGTGGAATCAAAAGTTTTGTTGTCCAAGAGAATCACATACACCAAGGCATTGCACGAACAGTTCTTGGTCAGAATCACTTCCATTCACTCAGATAAACTCACATTGTTAAACGGCACATTGTCAGTGTACACACAACCACAGAGAGGAGTATTACAAATAAGGATTAACCAACGACAAAGGTAAATAATAAAGGTCGAAAAGTTAGTGGAGATGTTAAAAAAAGCATTAATAATTTGAAAATATCGTCCACGAGGGATTTTCCAAATAGTTTATCCTTAACCATAACGTCATATATCCGGCAAGAAGCGTTATTGGAGGACAACTTCCAGATGTTTCAAGGTTTAAATTATATATATGATGCTCTCTCACTTTTTGCTATTATGCTTAAACTTGAAAACTAACCATATCTCCCTCTTCTGAGTTTTATTTTTGTTAATTCATAAAAGGATTTGACTTTGTGTTCATTAATATGTTGGACCTAAATCCATTCTTACTGCCTTTCTCAACACACAACAAATTATGGCTAAGCAGTGAAATACTATGGCCACCTGCTCCTCATTTGCATCGCTAGTGAGTAGAGGACACACCTGAGCTCATGTACAGACGTGTTCATTTCATACTCAGAAATACACTTTTAATTTGGTGTCACATCTTATCATTGGTACTCTGTTACCGATTTCATATAACTGGATTTTTCTTCGAGTGAGTGATTAACACACGTGAACTATGTTTTAATCAATAAAGGCTTACAGTATAAAGCATGATACTTCGCCATTCAGTTATGAGTTAGGAAAAATTCTAGCATACCATTCTCATACTGTACTACATACAAACATGTAAACGTTTCGAAAGATGTATATAATCTCATCACTCACCACTTTTTATCATCACTGTCATTTTTTAATTCCTTTGCGTTCTCAGTGGAAAACAGAGCTTCCTTTCAAAACGTTAAGTTCCGGGAGTGGTGTTTAAATCGTTTATAAAATTGAGATTGCAAGGATCACATCCAACCTTTCCCCGCTTAGTTTGATAAACGAGTGCGTGGGTCGTGGATCATGTCTATAACTACATGCAAAAACGAATACTCGACACAGGATGATTGAAAAAGAATGTACAGTGAGTGACTATCCAGTTTTAATTCAGAATGTTTTTGCGGTACTCATCCTTGTGTCTGACGTTTACTGACTAACATGACCTTCATCTTAGTATGCTTGGAAAGAACTATTCTTCCACATGAACAGAGTATTATTGCCTCTGTATTCTGTCTTATATTTCTCGCCACTTACATTCTTGTGCCTAATATAGATAAAACATGAAAGTAAACATTGATATTAAACCGAACACCTTCTCATCGATGTGATTTGAGGAGATGTGCACTTTTTACACACATTCTAGAAGAGTTGTGCAGTCATATTATTTCTCCGCTACTAGATATAATTCAGTCACGAAATGAAGTCATTTCCTCTCAAGTCAATATGCACATGGTATGCAGACGATAAACCACTTCCATAAACATACTCAAGCAAATACAAATGTATGTATACAGACTTTATTCTAGAGAAAGACAAACTCAAATGGTCTGTAGACATAACGCTTATATTTACCGACTTATGCTTGTGCCATATCATGTGGACATAACAGTCTCACAAGATAAATTTATCTGATCCCGCATAGTAGTTCTGAATTTTCTAAATATGGCTTTCATGTGGTCAGAACAGGAACCATTATTATTGTTTCCTTTAATTCCTAGAGGAAAATAGGGCTTCAGCCACATGTCTCCATTGCATTTGTTTCTCTGCCAATGTTTTCACCTGTCATCCTCGGACGACCAACTCGCTGTTTTTTGTTCGGGTTCCCCTCAAGAATCTGTCGTGTTATGTCACTAACTTAATACAACTACCTTGAAAAAGAGTTACTCTTTAAATTGTGTTGAACGGGAATGTTTGGCGTCTGTTTACGTGTTGGCTCATACTATGAACAATTAAACTACTTCTGAAGATCGACATGTTGTCACCTGGTGGATAGTACCTGCTGTGAAATGTATGATGCGTATTCTAACCTTTTCGATACTATTCACCTGGCTCAATTCTCAGTGAGAACATTGTCTCTGTCTGGCGATTGTATGCGCATGAAGCTGACGAGTTTTAAAAGGGAAAAATGTGATAGTTGGATTCCATTAAAAGTCACTGTTCACCAAATAATTGTATTCATCAATTTTCACACCCATTTGATTATCACTTTTACGATGCGTGACCCATTTCATTTTGTTAGATTCGCTTTTCAAATGATTACATTATCACTTACATTTATGTGTGGATTATCCTAGAACTCTCGAATAATATTCTATTTTCAACAAATAACGTCTCCATTGTGACAACACATAACTAATCTGGCTTCGTTTATAATTTCTACTTTGTCTTCTTGTTCAGGACGTTATTCATTTCTCATAAAGTGAACTTGCTATTACTTTAAATTATATCTAAATTTTACCCCATCGAATACGTGTACTGATTATTTTTCAGATTGTATGCGATTGACGGAAACCCCAAGGAAATAACACGGATTCATCTTATCGTTAGTTATTATGAAGAAGCAAAAGTTCAATCTTTTAAAAGGAAATTGAATTATGGATAATTCACACTGAATCGAATGTTCCGATTATGAGATATGTGAAGGTTAGGAATTAATTTGTTAGAATGTTTGATTTTCGTCATGGATAGAAATGTGAACTCTATCGATATCCTTACTTTAATAGGCAAAAGATTTCAATTCTCCTCAAATTTCCTGAAGCCGTCTCCATCAAGCGCCTGAAACCTGATTTATGCCTTCAGAAAGAAGCTGTTATCAGTCTTTCTTTGCCCTGGTAACAGGATATTTTCACCTCTCTTTCATCTGATTAGGTAATGTCTAGATTTATATTGAGTATGATCATTATTGTTCGAAATAGGGTTTAATATTGCATAGATATATACACATATAATTACTGTATGCATGTATTTATCGATTCATTTTTGTTTAAAATGAACTGTAAGCAAGTATGTTAAAATTGTTTCTGTAGATATACTTAATAATGACTTTCGGTTGTAAGCAGGTGAGGTGATAAGAAGCCAAACAAATTAACAATGATGAAACTATTTCATTCTGCGAAAACCGATGTTGCTTTTGCTTTATTCCAATTCATTAAGGGGAATAAATATGTAAGATGTACTTTTGTTAACATGTATAGAAACTGCTTTACCGTAAATCACTTATAACGTTAGAAAAAACGTTGTTTATGTTCAGAACGTTGAAGGCAGAATATCCAGTGCTCTTGTGAAGCAAAGAAGACTCAGAAGTAGATGTGCTTTCGGTACTCTACACCAATTTAAACTTTCAAACTATGAGAAAAATAGCAGTTGGCAAAATAAAATTTTCCCCATTTTAGTTCTCCTAAACTTCATTGTAGGGTTTGAAAGAGGAAGAAATCTGTTTGGAGATACACACAACAGCAGCTAGGACAGAGAGAATAATTTCAGTTTTGACACAAATATCAATCCAGTGATACTGAATGTTTTAACAAAAACAGGTGTCACCAACAGCATTTTCACAAGGCTGCAGACTTCCATTAACACTTGTCTTCTTTCGATACTGAAGATGCGATATCTGACTGGCCAAAGAGGACAAGCCACAAGGAACTGTACTATGCAGACAACATGTTAATATTCATCCGCGTAACATAAATGGGGGAAAGAAATAGAGCCTGATTGACATCACTAATTAGTAATCCAAATGGAAACCGACGGGTTGAACGTTTGATTGTAAAATACAGCAGATTGTATGTAGAGATAAAATGAAAGGTTGTAACCAAATGTGGAGTAAGTTGAAATGTTTACCCCTTGTTTCACTTTCACTCCGGTTACGAATTAGTGTAGTAATAACTACTCAGTAGTCCAGGTGTTTTAAGTAGACCATAGATGCTTGACGCTGTACACTACCGACATATTGGCATGAAGAGTTGAACACTGCTGATTTCAACTGGTAGGAATTTCTGGGCAAGTCAAAGTGCATATTTCGCTGGTTTTCGCTGAGCAAATAGGAAGTGTATGAGATGTGACCCAGCTCAGTAAGCAAAGGCAGTTGAAACCATATATATTCTGAACAGATAATAGGTAAATTGGCAATACCACAAATCAGATACTCAATTCACAAAGCTAGAATAGTTAATTACTCGTGATCAGCATAGAGACATTAAATGCTTTAATGGAATAATATTCGTGATATTTTTGAGGATACTTGACACATAAGTGGAGGTAATGACGTAGCACATCTAGTGGAGACAAGTTCCGATTAGTTGTGATCAGCGTCATCTGTTCATCGTCTGAAAAGATTCTGATTGGTTGATCTTGCACCCAGTATCTGTAGGGTGTAGAAAGCTATGGTACTGTTAAGAGTCGAAGAACGTTTTATCTCAGCTTACTTTATTCCTGTTATGAGAAAGTAATCTAGAATTCAGCATTCACTGTTATAGCACTTATTTGAAAATATGCATATATTTGCATATACACATACGTTCATAGTATGAACGTATTTCTTCTTCACATACTTAATTATGTGATCTGATAAGAATCAAGCTTAGACAATTCAAGGTCACTATGCAGAATCAGATACATTTTCCTTGTGGGATTATTATGTACACATGATGTGAAGAAAGCACACGTCGGTGTACTTAAACGTTATGTCTGCAGGGTGTTTTGAATTGTCTTTTGGTAACGCAAATGTATAAATAAGTTTTCCATTATGTAAGCGGAAATGATCATTTTTCTACAAGATTTAATTACCAACTTAAAAGAAAACGTTTAATTTCATATCATTCGTTTATCTTCGATAACGGTAAAGTCACATGACTGTGCAACGTTTCTGGAGTGCATTCAAAAAGTGTACCGCTCTCTGCATTACTTCTGAATGAAGAAAAGTACTTGATTTGATAGTTAGTAGTATTCTTAGTATATGGTGTCAATATGCTACCTTCATGAATGACTCGTTTCCTGTTTCTGTACTTTATTCTGTTACAATATAATGAACTGTCTATTCACTTCACGTATTTCTCAATCAGGTGACATTCATTACCCATATATTTTATGATTCATTTTGAACGCAGCTGATATTAAACCGTATAGATATCCAGTAATAATGAGAAATTTGAAGCATTTGAAGGAAAATGACCCTTCAAATAAAGAGAAATGTGAAGGGTACAACTGGTTGGGCGTGAGGAGAACACTCGTCACCAATGTCACTGGCTCTTAGTCATACTATGTCGTGAATTGGGAGAAGTTGAAATTCATGGAATGAACAATGGATCTGATCTCAGTGAGACTTAATGTTCTACGAGCTCGCCTCGTATTCAGAAGGTCCTGGATTGGAACATAAGTGAGTGCGTACTGACAAAGAATCCCAAATTAGGCTGACGACACCACTATCCAGTACAATCTTTAGATTTTCCAATCGTTATTTAAAAGACATCAGCCCATTGTAATATCCTGTAATGTAATGCGAAAAAAATGAAAATAATTTATACAAAAATCTAGCAAAAGCCTTCAGAATGTATGTAGAGTAATGACCAAGGATTTTACCGTGCGGAATGAGATCTAAGTTTTGAAATTTATATAAGTCAACAATTCAAAAAGTGCAGGTCTGATTCACATCAGTTCCTACAGAATACCGTGTATACGATATGGCATAGATGATATTACTTAGAACAATGTTATTAATGTGGCCAACAGAATTTTAATGTTCAAAAGTTTCTTCACTTTATATAACTACTATAAAGTAAGCAAGACTAACGAGGAGTAACGCCGCCATTCACAAGACAGAAGTTTCGTTATTAGTCGAGAGTTAGTCATCATCAACCGGTGAGCATGATATCCAATTAGACATTTATCTGTATAATCAATTGAACTGGAAATATGAAGTGGTTACATCGTGTTTTGACAAAGATTTATCAGTATCAGCGTGTTATCCAGCATTTTCGAGTGATTTTGAGTCGCAAACATGAACAGTAATTAAGTTTAGTAAGGAGACAGATTTTGTTTACAGTTAAATCACAAAAATAATTTCTAAAAAACACTTCAGTATAATGAGGAAAGACACTTTTAGTGAAAACATTTCACTAGACATTTAAAACTCAATCAAGAGGGACAAGCAGATGAATATTTGATAGAAAAATAATGGACCCCTTTTAAATTTTCAGGAATTTTTGACGGTGGTTGACACATAAATAATTGGCGTTGCGCTTCCGGTGGTGACAAGTTCAAATTAGTTGTGATCAGCTTCGTGTGTTCATCATCTAGAAAGATTATGATTGGTTGGTCTGACGCCCAGTATCAGTCAGGTACAAATACAGCTATGATACTGTTAAGAGTCAAAGAACGTTTTATCTCAGCTCTCATTATTTCCGCTAAGAGATAGTAATCTAAAATTTAGCACTCACTGCTATATCACTTATTTCAATATATACGTTCGTATGTACACATGCGCTTCTAGTATTGACGTATTTCTTGTGCAGATAGTTAAATCTGAAATCTGATAAGAATCAAAATTAGAAAATTCAAGGCCACTATGCATAATCAGACAAATTTAACTTGTGGAATTACTATGTAGACATGATGTGAAAAAATCTCACGTTGGTGTACTTAAACGTTATATCTGCAGGGCGTTTCAATTTGTCTTTCAGTAATTTTCCCATTAAGGACACGGAAAAAATTTATTTCATGCACAAGATTTAATTACCAACTTGAAAGAAAACGTTTAATTTCATATCATTCGTTTATCTTCGATAACGGTAAAGTCACATGACTGTGCAACGTTTCTGGAGTGCATTCAAAAAGTGTACCGCTCTCTGCATAACTTCTGTATGAAGAAAAGTACTTGATTTGATAGTTAGTAGTATTATTAGTATATGGTGTCATTATTCTACCTTCATGAATGACTTGTATCTGGTTTCCTGTTTCTGCACTTCATTCTATTACAATATAACGAAAGGCTTATCCCCTTAACGTATTTCCAGAATAATTGACATTCATTCACTATGTATTTGATAATTCCGTTTGTACGCAGCTGATATTCACCCATATAGAGAGCGCCTTATAATCGTGAGGTTGAACCATTTGAAGGAAAATGATTCTTTAAATAAAATGAAATGTAATGGGTACAACTAGTCAGGTGCAAGGACTTGTACTCGCCAACCATGAAATCGGCTAGTGGTCATGTTTTGTTGTGAATTGGAAGAAGTTGGAATTCATGGGCTGCCCATTGCATCGGGTCCAAGTGACTCAATAGTCGAACAGCTCGCCTAGTGCCAGAAGGTCGTGAGTCCTGACCCCAGCGAATGCGTACTGATGTGCGTCGGTGGCACAGTGGTTAGGACTCTCGCCGATCATGCACATGGTCCGGGGTTCGATCCCCTGCCGGCGCACACCCGATATCTATGGTATGCCTGAATTTGGGCAACCGATATCCATGCTGAAAATTCCATACTTGTACTGAAAATACGGTGTGGAATCAAGCTGTAAATCAAAAAAAAACAAAAAAAAAAAGATTCCCAAAGTAGACTGACGAAACAGCTCTCCAGGTTCTCTAGCCGATATCAGCTCATGATAAATCCTGCAACGAAATGTGAATAATCTGAAAATAATGTTAACAAAGGTGTAGCAAGAGCCTTTAAAATGTATTCAGGGTAATGACCAGGGTTTTTAGCATGCAGAATTGGATCTACGTTTTGAAATGTTTTTAAACCTAAAATCCTACAGAATATCTTGTGCACGATATTTTTCCGAGTATAGCTTGACTCCACACCATATTTCTGGTACAAGTATGGAATTCTCAGCATGTTATATCGGTAGCCTAAATTTTGCAGTCCAACCAATTTATATCAGGTGTGCGTCGGTAGGGGATCGAATCCCAGACCATCTGCATGGTCAGCGAGAGTACTAACTGCTGTGCTGGCAAAGATGATATCACTTGGAACAATGTGAATAATTTGGTCAGGAAAGTTTTAATGTTCAACAATTTCTTTGCATTTTACAACTGCTATTAAGTAAACAAGACTAACGAGGGGTAACGCTGCAGTTGACAAGAAAGAAGTTTTATTATCAGTCGTGAGTTATTCGTCATCCACTGAGCATGATATCTACTTAGACACTTATCAGTTTAATAAATTGAATTTCAAATATGAAGTGGCTACATCGTTGAAAATAGATTTATTAGCAACAGCGTGTTATCCAACAATCGTGTTCTTGCGCCGAAAACATAAACAGTAATTCAGTTAAATGAGGAGACAAATTTTGTTTACAGTTAAATCACAAAAATAACTTCTAAAAATCACTTAAGTTTTTTGAAGGAAGGCAGTTTTAGTCAAAACACTCAAAACTTTTCAAGAGGGACCATCAAGTGAATATTTGACAAAACATGCTGGAAACCTTTCAACTTTTAGTTACAAACTTGATCACGAGATGAAATTAGTTAGAGAGCCACTGAAAACCAGAAAAATTACTGGTTTCTGGTTTCATCCTAGTTTGAGACTTGAAAACTGTTTTGTGGTTCATTATTGACTCACTTTATACGGGAAATTACCTGAAATTCAGGTGATAAATCATGACAGACGGAGTCCACCGACTAAGGTGAGAGAATAAGTACACGCCGATGACACCTTTTGGTGGCATCACGTATATAGCGAGTCAGAAGCAGTTAAAATTCATGGGCCACTGAATCAGGTCTGACAGGACGTGGTGTGTCCGCATTGCTAAAGGACGCCAGTAAAGGACGAATTGGCCACCTAGTACTCTCTAGTTCTCAAATAGCTCTTGGACTGATGTCGACCAGTGAGCGATTCAGCACTGAGCACTTTTCTCCCCTTATGTGTCTGATAGCACCTAGCTGTAGAATCTAAAGCAGGCTTTAGGCACAGGCACACTAGTCAGATTATGTTCCTACCGACAACTGAATCAGGCACCTGTCGTTTCACGCTAGAAAGTGTTTCTAACTAGGTAAGTCTTTTTAGTTCACGGAATCCATGGAGTGTGAATTCCGAAAATTCAAGTAACATTTGTATTTTTGGTAAAAGTAAATATTTCCACAATTCAACGGAGTAGCGAAAACTGTCTGGCCGAGGGAAAGTTTGGCATTACGCTGAAAAACTTACTGTTACTGAAACCATGAGTCTTCAAGCTCAATGTTTAACTCAGAACACGAGAAGCAGAAATGATAATAATAAAATTGAAGAAGTAGATGGAATGCATTTCATCTACATGAGCCATTTCAAAGAAACTGTGACCAATGTAAATGTGTTTGTGCGTAGTCGCAAACCATTTTTTCTAGATGAACATAAATTACATAAAAAGGTAGTTAACTCATGTTTTGCAAGTGGAAAGGGAATTAAACTACGCGCTTAGTTTTTCTCCTGTACTTCTACTTCCTGAATAACACAAAAGTTTTTCTCAAAGTCTTATATTTTTGTAATAAAGAAAATGGCTACATTGAAATATGATGGTATATTGAATAGAAGAAGGAATTTAATTACCACAGGTAATAAAATAGCTGTAATTATTTCCACTATCTTATATGAATATCTGACTCTTCGATAATTAAATCAGCAGCCATTTTTCTGAAGGACTATTTGAAAAACGTAGTAGGTTGCTGTATATAACTGTAATATTCTAACTATACACTGCTATTCATTTGATATCTATTATCTATCTATACATGAATAAGCCTACCGCTGATTCACTCAACTCAGTAGTGAATATTATGTTCTGGTTAAAACAGACGACGTCGCGACTACAGTTCACTATTCGATTTGTCTCCTATAATCTATCATGAGCCACTTGAGAAAGACTTTAATAAATTGCGAAGGGCATTAAAAGCTGTTCGCAAAGCAGTTGCGGTGTAACTATATAAGTTCGTTTGTACTGTTGCGGATAGTCACGTGAAACTAAGCAAGAAATAGGTGAATATCATCTTGTCGGACTGTGGGTATGCTGCTTATGCACAACAGCATTTCATGAGAGAGGAATAGAAGCAATAATCAAATACTTTGTGTTCAGCCCTCTTATTGTTAAATCTCAACGACATATTATTCAGCAGGCATTATATGTGATAAAAGTCGTAGTTTCATGAAACTCCCAACTAAATGCAAAACAGTAAATATACGACTCCTTTAATTCTTCTTAACTTTAATTTATCAACATCATTATTATCTCCTTCCATTTGCAATTTAAATCTTATATTTGTATTTTTAATGGTATTACCATTATCAATCTAGACGTTTTGTTGATTACTATGTAATGAAAAAGGGAAATTTACATGCAGTATTGCACACATGCTGAGAATTCTAAACTGTATCAAAAGTACTGTTTGAACTAAATGCATTTTTAGTATCATCAAAAACCATCTCACAAAAGACTACCGAAATTCGATATCTGCCTCCTAGTGAATTAACTCCTTTCCAGTTTCCGTTTTCATGGAAGCTACCTGTTTTTTAACACAGGAAATTTGTAGCTCAGATTGATGTGTCTATTGAGACTGTGAGCCAAACGATTTAGAAGTAAAGCTTTTTATTTGCCCCTTTCTGAATAACATTTTCATTGCCTCTTTCAATAGGAAATGAGTTTTGCTGGAATTCTCCAAGAATTGTGACCATAGCTGTGATTGGTTTTCAGTGGAATTTTTATTGTTCTTGTGCTTAAACTTTTGGAGGCAATCTATCACTAATAATATTCCGGCTGTCTTTAAATGTCACATTTTCTAAATCAAACTGGTATCCACAGATGTCTATCCGTACTACAGTACATATTGTATCTTCTTTTGCCAACTTTATGACCATGAATTTGAAATCGAAGAAGGAGCAGCATTTTTTGTGGAGTTTAAACCGTTATCTGGTTATTCAAAATTTAATTTTGTTTTACGCATTGGTTGATAACTGAAGCTGGGATAACAGTCTGAGTGGCGGCTGTCAAACTACTGGTGCGGCACTTTGGCAGACTAAGTTGAAAAAAAATCGTGATTCTGTGTCTCGGTAAGTCAGCTAATCCAAAGTCAAAGACTGTAGAATTCCACGAATGGTTATCTTCACCTAATGCTAATTGCGGAATGGAAAGGACAAACAACATGAGACTCTGGAGGGCGGTAAGCCTGTCAAGAATCTGCTTCTCAGCAAATATGCAGACTGAAATAAAGACAGACTCGACATAGGCTGAAGAGACATTCAAGTGAAGTCACACTTCAGGGCTTCAAGTGAAACACACGTGTCATTTGGAGGGTTTGACTTTCAAGTAGAAATGGCTATGATCACTTAAGAGGGAATTGGAACCAGATAGTGGCAGAGCCATTTGAAAACGATTTTAGACAGCCGAGTGTATTGGAGGTATGGCACAGAAACGTTATATGAAAAAACTTATTAATCACGCTAAGTAATTCAAAATTATCAACCCATCAATGCTGACCACGATTATTTAAATTTCAAACTTCTCTCTGACAACGTAGTTTTTGGTGGTTGAACATCTTAATCTGAAGTTATTTTTCTTCATCGACTACATCATTCTGAGTTTACATATACATTAAAATAAATTCGCACTTTCTACTCATACACACTATAGCATCGTTTCCAAACTCATATGGAAATCAAACATTGACTACGAATTATTCCGTAAACATGTTAAGATGTCACTAAAATTTACCTTTGTAATTTTACATGTTCTTATTCCGTAGTTATCTTCATATCCTGTGCCTTCCAAATGGAAAACAGGTCTTCTAGCATGATCTTCGAATTTTAAGTAGCGGGTTGGGGTTGTTAGCCTCACTTTCATCCTTCTTAAACAGCCAAGCAGGTTTATGGACTGCGTCGACCAAAGGTCGAATAAAAGACCACGTGTTGGGTTGGCACGTATTCCACTCCAGGTGCACTCACGCACGTTATTCTGTAGTGAGTGACATGTATGGTTAAATGCACTCGACTGCTCAGCCTGTTCTCCTTCCGTCATATAGTGTGGTATAACAATATCATACTTCAAAACCTAATCCAAAAGTGGAATAAGGCATAGACGAATGTCTCTGTATACTTCTGATTTACTGATATGAATAGACAACATTCACAATAAATAGTATTGCTTGCTATACCAGATTGAGACTTCACTCGTCCGAGGCCACGTTCGTCAGTGGCGTGAATTATCCCAATTTGATTTATTGACTGTTCGGTGTTTACGCCACTCTGATCTGATTGTCTGGCAAGTGCTACTGGTCTGTGCGAATGGTATCCAATCACTCATGTCAATCGATCAGTAGTGCATAGGATCATTCGGCTATGCAACCTTTCTTGGTTGTGATTTATACTACAAAGCTGATCGCATATTATGATCTGAATAATAGCCCTTTTCAGAAGGAACTACGATAAAGTTCAACCTCAGAATGTTTGAACTCTTAGCCACGATCTCAACTTAAAGAGATTCATTGAATTAGCTAGCCGGAATTCTCTTGCTGCAGGTTGATTCACCTCACTGAATTGAGTCATAACAGGTACACCGATGATGAACTTGACTCCAAATAGGTGAAACAACAAATGAATGCAAGAACCTTCTGCAAGTTTTGACTACGTTTGTCAGTTGTATTCGTTCGTTGACAGAGCTATATATAATTTCTCTGAGAATATATTTGAATACAATATAGGTCCAAGGTAACAATAGAGTTAATTTATCTATTTGTTATATACTATCAAAGAACCATGCTATTTCTGAAAGCCATTCATCCCAACATGAAACAACAGCTATGAAACGGATCTAGGCCAGTTTCATAGCATGCTGTGTATGAATAGGCCAGTACCTAAAAATGATAATGGCAAATAAATCAATTATATATTGTCAACCTGTGCATGCTGTGAGTCTGCAAAATGAAGTGTCATGACACACACTCAAATGTGTTCCTCTCAGCATGAATTTCTCCAGTTTATGGATATACTTTCAGGCACGAAAAGAATAAAAAAGTAATATTAAGGCTTACAGTGGAAAGATATACAGAATACTTATGGGAAAGTAGTCTTCAAAGTATTTTTCATTTATCCCCACTAGCATTTCTTACTGTGCGATTTTCAAAGGAAATTTAATTAAAGTGACATGTATTGTCGTGAAGCATGGATGAGTTTTTCTATACACAGAAATGCAAAATATATTTCACTTAATAGTATAATGTCATTGTTGGGGACACGAAACTCATAACTGAGAGTAGTACCAATAGTTCCTTGATATTCAGTAGAGTTATTCATACTTATGTGGATATATCCACTTGCTTTACAAAAACTCTCGTAGATTATTCGTGTGAATAACGAGAACGACTGAGCTACCCACTCTATACACTGGTGAAAAGAAACACACCGAAAGTGATGAAAATGCTATTGCTTATTCCCCACATCTAGGAAACGACAGTTGAGCGCTCAAAGCTGAAACATTAGATTCAGGCGTACATTGTTAAGTGAATATGTATTCCAGCTAAAAACTGATATGGTGACTTCTCACACTGCACAGGTATTTCTGGTTTCATTTATTGGATCTGAAGTGAAGATCGGAGTGGGACAAGGCTCCCTAATGTCATCGATGTTATTCCTGATTGCAGTGGATTGGATCATGTGGCTGGCAACAAACCATATTTAGAAACCGTCTTGTGTTGCTTCTCTAGGATAATTTGTAGACTGACATCATCTATTTCCAACGTTTCATGCATTTGTAAACTTATATCGTATTAGTGAGATCAACGCTTGTGAAGCAAGCTAACTCAAATTAGAATCAGTTTAAAATTTGTCTTAAAACTATCTCAAATGAAATGAACAGTTCAACAAGAAGTCTTGACTTTCCAGCAATCCGGTAACTTAGAAGATGTCAGAAACTGCATTAAATACACAATGAATCAAATGTTCACATCTCTCTTTTCTCGAAGGTACAAATTCTGCTATTAGTTGTCTGTTGAGTAAATTAATGTCGGTCGTGAATACATTTGCAGATTTTAGTCGATGTTAATCCATTTATCACCTTATTCTTGTGTCAGTCATTTTCGATGACACTCGTACCTGAAGGTTATTCATATATTGAGAAGTTTCTGATTCTTTTCTCTAAGTATCTTCTTGTTTCAGTGAAGCATGCAAGAATGTGAAATCCCTCTTCCCGTAGATAATGAGAATGTCTTCTTCAATTTCTTATTTTCACCACCAGGATACTTAAAAGACACATTTTGAAAGTTCTCATAATGGGAAAGAATAAATTGCTCACCTGCATGATCACATTTTAAAATAGAAGCATTTTTAAGACAGTCAAGATTTTGAGTCAGATGACCCCATGATCTCCCATAAAGTGTCATCTCCTTCTCGCGTGATCTCCATGTCAGCTTTAAACGTCCCCTCATCGTTTCCCGATTGGTTTCGATTTGAGCGAAAGCATGTGTCACAATATCATTCGAC
This sequence comes from Trichobilharzia szidati, assembly GCA_944472155.2. Taxonomy (NCBI): domain Eukaryota; kingdom Metazoa; phylum Platyhelminthes; class Trematoda; order Strigeidida; family Schistosomatidae; genus Trichobilharzia; species Trichobilharzia szidati. Next base: position 64,065,048 of record OX235277.1, on the reverse strand, counting down.
GGACTTCTCAGATTGTGTCTGATCCATATCCGCTTCCTTCGAAATATTTACTTTATATACATATAGATATAGATATGAGATTTTATGGCTTGAGAGTTTCTTGTGGCCATTTCTTTTCGACTGGCCATTTGACCGCAAATATGGAGCCAGGAAAAGCAGGCATTTATAAAATTCTGTTTGAAATGCTTTCCTTGATGCAGCTGTCAACTTTCTCACCCTTCTAGAAGAGCTGAATAACTTAAAATTGGTGTGAAAAATTCAAAGTTTGTTCTTTACCCTTTGGAGTGCGGAAAATTCCCAAACTGTTTTCAGATTATTGAAGGTGTGTTTTGACTTTTCGATTCTGATTTTGATATCATTATCTATCGCGCATTTAATTGAAAACACGCTTTCCATATATGAGAAGGAATTGATAGGTGATCCATGTTTTCTGTTTTCCCTTAATCATTTCCACCCCTTGAGTCTTCACTGTGTTAACTTGAATTGCTGTATTCTCTGGCTAATTCTTCCTCCAGTTTGTTGGTTGTCGCCTTTACGTCTTGAAGTGCGTATGACATTACACAAAAAGATTGGTTGCGAGGTCCAGATTTTCTATGGTCTCCTAATCGGTTCGATTTATTCCCGTTTTATTCTTCTCCAAAGACTTATTGGACTACACTTTGAAACCACTATGCCGTTCAGTGATGCTTATCATAATGAAATTAGAGAGTTTTTCAAGGCGGTCAGCTTGCATATGGAAGGATTTTCCCTGGACAATTAATGACTATGGTTAAATATTCTTAGCGTAGGCGGACCACATTAGAATGATATCGCTGAAAGCCTTATCTTCAGCATATTTAGTGAGGAAGACGTTCGTTCGTCAGTTCGTTCTCAGAATTTCTTGTCATCAATTCTTGATAACCAGCCATTTGATCCTCAATATGGAGCCTGAAAAGGCAGCTGTTGATAAAACTCTGGAGTCTTTCATCAGTGGACATTAAAACTGTTTTATTTCTCGTAAATTTTAAAATATAACCATAAAATATACGTGATTGTCTTCAGGTGAACTACGACTAGTAATTACACACATATATTCCCTGGCCATTTAAGATTATTTTTGAGGTGAACTGAAATAACCTCAGAGGCTGGAGTGTGCCAGTATTCATGTGAACAAGCGGTTGCGTCTTTTAGCCTAAATTAGAGTTAGAACCCCCTTTCCCTGGAATTTGGACGCATTCAGAGATCAGTCAGTCAGCGCAAACTTCTTTCACTACTACTATTATTATTTCGGGATCTTATGGACAGTGCGTTGAAGTTTTTGTAGCAATTTGGTTAAGGGATTTGAAAGAGGTTATTCCATTCACTTATCTAGGGAGGAAGCATTGTCTCAACTACAGGAGGAACGGACGAGGATGTCAAATCGAGAATCGGGAAGGCGAGATACACATTCATCAACCTGAAACCAATCTGGAAATCTTCGTCACTCAGCATCAATAACAAAATTCGCATTTTCAATACAAACGTGAAGTCAGTCAGTTCTTCTATACGGATCAGAAACTTGGCGGTGGGTCACAAAGAATATTTCCAAAAGCCTGTTGCAGACCTTTATCAACAACTGTCTTCGCTCTATACTGAAGATGAGATGGCCGGAAAGAACAAGAACCAACAAAAAACTATGCGAAGAAACAAAACAGGAACCAATCGCCCAACAAATATGCAGGAGAAAGTGGAGATGGACTGGACACTCGCTGAGGAGGCCGCTGGGTGACATTGCGCGTCAGGCCAATGCTCGAGTGGGACCCGAAAGGGAAGCGGCGAGTGGGACGTCCAAGTGTGACATGGGGGAGATCGTGTGAAGAGGAGCTGAAACAGAATGGATTAACATGAGTGCAGGTGAAAAATACAGCAGAAGACAGAAGCAATTGGAGACGTGCATTTGAAGCCCTATGTTCCACTAGGAACCCAAGGAAACAATAATAATAATGGACAGTGCAACGACAAAAGTCAAGGGCCAGGCTACAGATTGTTTATTGAGAAAATCAGCAGATATTTAAAGATTTTTGTGTATATTATTATTCGTTATTATTAGCAGAGAAACAGAGTCTTCTTATTGGTTGTTTTCTCGCTGAAAGTTATTCTATGATCTCTTTGTGGCAATTTCTTCGAAGGTCATAACATGTATCTGCGAATCGTATCCGACCACGCAAAGTCTGTGGTGATTGGTTATTGAGAGTTAGTCTTTCTTATTGTTCTTTTCTCTTGACCAAGATTTGGAACGCAAGCATTGATGTAAATTGCTGTCTACCAATTTGCCTAACAGATAGCTCTCCCCACAACGGCATGGTTATTTATCAACCCAGCCCTCTAGATCGACAGCAGATGAACAGTCCTCATTTATACTTGTACAGTCTAGACAATACATTTCCCCACAGTCAGCATTATATGAAGCAATAATATTTTGTTAAATTACAAATCAAATGGAAGTCCAGTGTAATAAAGGTTTTTGTATTTCCCAATGAATGAAAACCAAAACAATATTGCTGTTTTTACTGACGTGTCGCTATTTAATACTGCTAATAGCTTTATCAGAGTAGTTATACTGAACCAAAATTTACAAAATCTTAGCATATATATAACAAAGAGTTAAGAGGTGAGAAGATAGACTTAGGTCAAGTTAAAGGGACATATTGAAAGTCAAAATAACAATGAAGATCACTAAACCAAATAACAAACGTAATAGTCCATCTGTTATGGTATCAAAACAAGTTTTACTAACTTGATCATCGTTCGTCAGTCTGGGATCATTTTTCGTTGTCAAGTTGGTCAACTGGTAAAGATAACAAAACCAAGTGTAGATTGTTGGATTTGATCAGTGTGTAAAATTGTAAAAGCATTGTGTGTTTCCATAATGAACTTGCTTATCACATCCGTGTTGATTTTGTGATTTCATGGGGGAGGGAGGTGTTGTCACCAGGTCAGATTCTGTTTTAGTTCATCATTCCAATTAAGGCAATTTGGATTCCATTTGATAGGAAGTGCTTCTGATGATATTAGACGTTCTTTGTGATTTTTGAAGTTTCTCTGGATTATTTCAATACTGTCAAAATCAATTTTGTGACCTGATTCTATACCGTGTAGACGAGCTATGGCTGATGATCTTTAAGTTTTTCTAAAACAGTCCTATTTCTTGGTGGTCGAACAGATGCTCTACGGTGTTCATTTCTTCTGATTTTGATTTCTTGAGATGTTTGTCCGATGTATTTCGCATCACATTCCAAGCATTTTATTTTATAGACACAATTAGATAGAGAATCTTTAGGGATTTGGTCTTTTATTTGGACAAGTTTGATTCTTAGTGTGTCTGATGTTTTGAAGAAAAATCTAATGCTGAGCTGACCAAATGCTCTTCTGATATCGTCTGATGTCTCTGCTCTATATGGAATGATGACAGTTGAGTTCTATGTTTTCGGAATGCGTTTTCGGGCATACTTAATGTCTGTGTTGATTTTGTTGATGAAATTCCGTGGGTAGTTGTTTTGATTGAGAGTTTCAGTAATGTATGATATTTCTTCTTCTTTTTCTTTCTCATCCGTTATCAGAGGGTGTGATCGTCTAAGAAGACTTGAAACAACCGAAATCTGTGCGCTGATGTGGTGTGATGATTTGAAGTCTAAATATTTATTGAAGTGGGTTTTCTTCCTGAATATTGATATACTAAAATGACCGTTTTCCCTTCTCTTAACTAAGCAGTCTAGAAATCGTAGTTCACCGACGTTTTATTCTGCCTGCTTCTGAAGTAAACTGGATTCTTGGAGATCCACAGTTTTTTTCTCCAGGAATGAACTGTGTAGATCTCGTGAATATGCTTGAAAAGATGTTATCTTCGAATCTAATCATGAAAAGGTCGGCGACTATTGGAGAGACTGGTGAACCCATAGCAACACCATTGGTCTGTCTATATTAACTCCCTTTAAATCTAAAATAATTACTTTCTAGACAGAATCGCAAGCTTTTAATTATTTCACCGGTGTCCAGTGGACATCTTTGTGATAACGTTGTATATGATTCTAGTAGAATGGAAATGATATGAAGACTTTCGGTAATAGGGATATTAGTATATAATGAGTTAATATCATAGCTTACCATAATGTCTTCTTTATCAATTTCTTGGTGTTCAGTTTGGGATTTGAAATCATTTCGAAAACAAATGAAAATCCCTTAAAATCTTTCTCCAGCTATTTTTTTTGTCTCTAACACCTATGCTACGGTACACATACATTATATAAACAGAAAGTCGAAATTAGAATCACACTTCTGAGATTATCCCAAGGAACTTGTGACTGTAAGATGCGAAATCTTTCATTGGTGAAACCAATCGCCAACCGGTTGATAATGGACACGCGAATGATGTTTTTGAATTATTCATGTTACTTAAACTACACGCGAATTCCACTTTACTACACATCACTGAAGGGGTAATGATTCCAAGATCAATTAAGTTTACCATTAAACTATTTATGAAAAATTTTTAAATTTGTAAGTGAAACACTCATGATAAACACCTTAATTTTTATATTTCCATGAGATTGAACATTAATTAGGTAACGGTTAGTAATTTTGCAATTGATCCGCATTCGAAATGGAAACCTTAATTACGAATGTCATCCATAACATTGAAACATAATTTATACAAACTCTTTCTGTGTTGATTCGACCAATTTCAAATTAAAACGTTTCACATATTGAACTTAACATTTTAAAATTAATGAACTGCAAAAGGTCAGCTGTCAACTTTTCACACAAACAAAAAACAAATCAGCCAAAATGGTAACCGTTATTGTCATCAAATACACATGCATAGGTTGACCCAACTAGACATAATGATATAATTTCCTGAATACCTTGCAATGACTATGATTTAAGTCAACTACATAGGTCAGTCTAGCAGACTGACAGTAGTTAGATTGTTAGAACTTCAGGATTTAGGTTCTTAGGACGTTCTCCTCTTCCTGAAATAGCTTTTAATCACGTGGCAGCATAGCATTCACCCAAATATACGCTGATCACTGATTGACCATCACTATCAGCAGGAGACTGAACGACGTTTGGGTTGTCGCGCAACTTTGATGATGACCTTAGTGAAGGGCTTACAATTTATCACTTATAAGAACCCATTCTGATTGCTTGTACAATAATCAAACAATTTAAACTTATGAAAAAATATTAATTTATGATACTTCAGGAGTGTAATTTATAACATAAATGATCGTGCCTGTGAAAATGGCATGCATTTCTTGTAAACGTACCCGTTAATACGAAATGTAAATTATCAAATATCAAATGACCGTTGCGGATTTTATGAGCAAAAGGTGTAGTTCTTTTTCAGGTAAAACTAACTGTCTGAAATCCTTCGTGTCCACCAGTGTATATCGCAATGCAGGTATCACAACTTTTCAGGACTGGCTCCATGACGTATTTGATCATAATTTAGTCTGTCTGAATGGTGTGAGTCTATTCAGACAAGATCTGTGTAGCTCTAAGAAGAAATCCATTGGTGGCATTGCAATCTTCGTCACTTATTAGTGGTGAACTTCTAATAATGCAAGTTTTATATCTTCTAGTGTCAGAATTGACTACCTCACTTTTAAATGTCTACCGAAACACCTGACCAAGTATAACTTCATATACATTTCTAACGACTATATTGCACATGGATGTAGTCTGCCACAACTATCCTTATCTGCTGATGAATTTACTTCCTGTGCTTCCACCTCCCTTGAAATCTGCTTGTCAATAGTTGATGATGACTTCAGTTCTCTTGACTACAGATTCCCTACATCTATTATCACTATTATTGTTCCCTTAGGCTCCTGGAGGAACATAGGGCCTCAGTTGCAAGTCTTCATTGCGTTCGGCTCTTTGCCAACGTTTTCACCTGGCTCCACGTTTGCGGTCTTCACTTGACTTCTTCCGACTCACCCTTGGACGACCAACTTGCCGCTTCCCGTTCGGGTTCCACTTGAGGGCTTGTCTAGTGATGTCACTTGACGATTTTCTGAGAGAATGGTCAATCCACCTCCATTTCTCCTTGGATATTTGTGGCATAATCGGTTCGTCTTTAGTTCGCTCCCAGAAATGACCCCATGTTGCTGATCTTTTTTGGCCGGCCCTCTGATCTTCAGTAGTATTAAGTGAGGACAGTCGTTGATGAAAGTCTGTAGTTTGTTTGAGATGCTCTTCATGACGCGCCAAGTCTCTGAATCATAAAAGTGGAACTGACTTCACATTCAAGTTGAAAATCTGGATTTTATTTTCATTTTCATGCTCAGTAGTGTTGTTGATCTATACAAAGACTTGAGACTAAAGAAAACCTAACTAGCTTTCCGGATCCGCGCTTTCATGTCCTCATCAATTACGTCCGCCTGTAGTTGAAACGATACTTCTCAGGTAGGTAGGTAAAGGCGTTTGCTTCTTTCACATTTCTCCCATTTATGGTGATTTTTGTCTGTTGTTGTTGCTGTTGTTCTCGGTCAGGAATCTACATCATCTCTTATTCCTCTATGTTCATCTATCTTTGTCCTTCCTTCGATGCTTCTTCTTTTATCGCCAACTTGTTGCTTTTCATTGGCATATTTCCCAGATTGTATAAAATCAGACACATATCACATCTAATTGGCGAAATCCAGATCCTCCAAGTTTTTTGTGTGAGTCCATTTTATGCCTGTCTCCTTGTTGCCCGCCGCTGTCTATCGCATTGTCCAGTCCACCACCCACAATCAGGAAAATCATTGGAGACAGTAGCCGGCCAGCCAGCCAGCCAGCCAGCATTGTCTTACTCCGGTCCTCTCTTCTTCGAAGAATTCCATGAGTTTCCCTTTTGTGGATTACTTGGCATGCAGCATTATCGTGCAACTGTTGGATGATGGAGTAAAACTGTTGGTGGCACCCCTTGATAGTAACGTAGTAGTTTCCAAGTCACCTCTCGATCAACGCTGTCGAAGGCATTTTCAAAGTCAATGAAGGTGAGACAGAGAGCTGACTGCCACTACTTACACCAATAAGTCACGAAAATAATGTTAACATCTCATTAAGAATAAAACGTTGCCTTGACCTTGCGTTTACAAATGACTTCGGCATGTTTAAAGCTCAGAAAAGACCTCCACTACTTAATTCTGATCACTGTGTCATACGAATATTGTTCAAGCTTGAACCTTGGCAAGAAAAAGCAACATAGTTGTTACTTTCATGACAGTGCGCAGAATCCAAGGAGAATGTTTAAAGATACTAATTGGTGCCTACCTATTCACTGAACAAGTTCCTAATATTATTTTGTCAGACTAATATAATCCTCTATAATGACAACTCCTTCCATCTCATCAATAAGAACTAGAAGCAACTACATTATCACCTATATTTATGTATGAATTACCCATTAATTCTTGACTAATATCCTATTTGAAATAAACGACGTCTCTATTCTGATCACAACTAACTATTCTGGCTTCCTGTGTTATTTGTAAATCGACTTATTTCTCATCACGTTATTGTGTTCTCATAACGGGAATTGGCTGTTACCTCTAATTATTCCCTTAATTATATCCTATTGAATACGTGCGCGTGGGTTATTATTCAGACTGTAGACAGTTGACGCAAACCCGAAGGAAATAAATTGCATTCGTCTTATCCTGAGTTGTTGTAAAGAAACAAAAGTCCAAGCTTTGAAAGGAAATTAAAATGTGGGTTATTCACGCCTTAACCGAATTTTTTCAGATTATAAGATTTGTGGGGATTTAGAATTAATTTGGTAGAACGTTAGATTTTACTCATGGACCCAAATATGAAAATTTAAAGGAAGTGTAGGCAGAGAGATTATTTGAATACAGTAGAGTAAAATTGCTCAAAATGTACGTTCACTGGTGACCGATTATAATAAATGGATTTATTTAGTTATGCTGTCAAAGCAAGAAAGAGTTCTCTACGTTCTACTGCATTGCTGAGAAAAAACCCGTTAAGACAAGTGCTGTCAATGAACGTGAACTTTGAACGTTGGTTCATTGGCCTTGGTCGCCATTGGCGGGCAACTAAAAGGCGCGAATCATTCAATCGTGTACAAGTTTGAAGAAGACGAAAGAATACGAATAGAAGTACAACACGTTCCTTTTAGAAAACATTTGTTTATAGACTCTATGAAATATCGAATTTTTTGCCGAACAATACAATTTTTTATTGGTCCTTGTGTTTTGGAGTTAAATTCGATAATCGTACCTAGTAATAATAATAATTTGCTTTATTCCAAAACAGTACTTGTGATACAGAATGGAATTCTCAGCATTTTTACTACAGTATTGCATCCAGTTAGTACATTATCAATAAATAGAATTCTACAAAGATTAAGGAAATCACAGTTCATTATTACAACAACACATTGACATGTCGGTAGAGAAGTGGGAGCTGTCTTATTAAACTGGCGTAAGCGAGAGAAAGAGACAAAGCAGCACATAACGGAAAAAAAGAGAGAGAGAAAAGGAAAAGAAAGAAAATGTTGTACCTATTGATGATGTGAGTTGGAAAGACGAGATCCAGTTGTACTACTGACTATTTAATGAATTATAGGTGTCACGCCTAATGATTTCTTTATCACATAGAACACGAGCTAAGTAGGGTATGGTTGAGTTTTTGTACTTGCTGGTGCGAGCATATATTTTTCTATATTGGCTTCTGGTTTTACCTGATGAGATGCAAGGGGTGAGTTGTGAGTGAAGAGGGTGGTGTGAGTTAGATAAAATGGATTAAGCCCATTTTTCACATGAGTCCATGTGCCTGTCGACCAGAATATTAACAAGCTGGTTAAGTGGCACGTTGCTTACCCTGCTGACAACATTTAACATCTTGCGTAATACGTTATAGTCTTTCTTCAGTAGCCCGGGAAAAATTAAGGGCTACAACAGAGAATAATAGGCGGAACGCGAGAATTGACGAATTGTAGGAGTAAGGGTTGGGTTATACCAGAATGTTTTAACTTCTTAATGTAGAAGGTAAGACGGAATATTTTCTTAGAAATTGCTAGGATATGAGACGACTAGGAGAGATCAGCGACTTGGTTTCTATTTCAGTGCCGTCTATGTTGCGTACCTCGTGAGAACGAACCAGTTTGTTTAGGTCGGATTTATGCCTAAAGGGGAAATTGACTGTTTGGCATTTGGAGGGGTTTAGGGTAAGACCATTTTCTATGGACCACTGGCTGATTTCTGATAGAAAACCATTAAGTTTAAAGCAGTCGCTTTGTCATTTGACAGGCAAAGATACAGTCAGATCGTCAGCATATTTGACAAAATTAATGTCATTTGAAGGTGGTAAGTCATGTAGAAAGAAAGAAAAGAGAAGTGGGGAGAGTACAGCGCCTTGGGGGACTCCGGCTTCAGTGAGTACAGCAGAGGATGATTTACCTTTGTATACGGTGTACTGCATTCTGTTAGAGAAGTAGGAATGCAACCAGTTAGTGACCCAGGACTCGGTTTTTGTCAAAGAGAGCTTATTTAGCAGGAGACATCTAGGTACAGATTCGAAAGCAGAAGTGAAATCAACAAACGCGCAGCGGACGTATTTGGCACCTTTATCTAATGATGAGACGATGTTGTTGTGTAAGACAGCTGCTGCGTCTACAGATTTGGAGCGTCTTCGTAAATAATAGGAACTTAGGGTTAAGTTCCTTGACAAGCGCCATCACAAAACGTTACAAACGCAGGGAACAGACGATTATTTTTCAATATTTTAGTGGTTCTATCAGACACTGATAATATCAAAACTCAAATTTACCTCAACAGTGCCATGAGGCAGCTATACAGGCAATGTAGCTTTCTGAATACAAACCAAGTACTGTTAGACAAAATTAGTCAACCAGGGTTCAGTTGTAAAAGCTAGCTTAGAATCGAAGAAAAATATTCCCCACAAGGTGGGATCAAAACCTCTCTCCCCAAGAATCACATACTAAGGCTTCCTACAAACAGTCCCAGTTCAGAACCACCTTCGTTCATTCAAACAAATTCAAATCGCTGAACGCCACACTGTACGTGTGCACACAATCACAAAGCAGTATTACAATTTAAGATCCAGCAAGGACAAATGCAAATAATGCACGTCGAAAATGAATACGTTACATTTAAAAGTCAAATTAGTGATTATCAGTTTGAAGGAAATAGTTTCGTGCTAACTATATTCACTCTACCGACTGAATATGTTATAATAATATTGAAACAAAAATACGTGGTACAAATAAAGATGAGTTGCAAAATATTGTCGGTGACGTAAACCTAACACTTTCAGTAGACATTTACTTTGAACTTGGTTACCATGCATAGACATTCATATCCAGCAACTGCATACTTCCCTTTTCACTCCATGCTACAGCGCACTCGTTTAAGTAGCAGTGACGTGCATTTACTTCGTGGGGTTGCTAGGCAAATGTCAAACTAACCTTCATTATACTGGGCTTACTACCGATTCATCGAGGTTTAGACATGTTGGTCAAGAATCATACCTGGACCACTCACATAGCTGACGAACATTCTACCCTTGAATAACCGACAAACCCTGGTATGGTTAATCGTATGGATGGCGAAATGAAAATCTGAATGTCTCATGCAGATGTGAACGGCTAGTATACCGATTGCTAGGTAGGCAGTCTTACAGTGGGGCTATGAGATGTACTTCTAAACTAGGCTATCGTTCAATGGCTATTTTTTAATTATATGAATCAATACCAGCCTTTGAGATTCTTCCTGATTCTCTTACTTCGAACTAACCACCTGATTATCTTGTCTTAATTCAACATAAACTGGAATGATACAAACAGATCTCGTTAGTTTTGGAGAGTATTTTGTTGCGTAATCAATCAGTGCAGCGAAATTATGTCGGGGAAATAGAAGCTCTCTTCTTTACTTCATGTTGTAGATCTTCAAGGTAATAATAATAATATTAATCTACTTCATTCCAAAAATAGTACATATAAAACAGACTGGAATCCTCAAGATTTATCACAATATTGCATCTGATTTACTCAAAATATAAATAAAATTAACCAGAGAACTTTGGTCACATTTACAGTATAATGTCAAAAATATTCGAAGCACGAATTGAGATTATTAAATATAATGATAATAATAATAACAGTGAGTTTGTTTCATACAGTATTGGCAATTCAGTTTGGGAATTTAAGCATGTTATAGATTATTGAATCCAATGTTTAGCATGGTGAGGGGAAATACAAAATTAACAGATATAACACAGCTTAAATGATATTCACACTTATGAAAAAATAAACAAATAAAAACAAAAATTGAGAGGATCACAAATATAAGAAATATAATAACGATAAAAGTTGATTTTGTAAGGGTGAAGGAAATCGTTTATTTAGTAGTGCAAAGAAGGTTAGTTAGCTCATGCCTAACACTATTTTCATCACATAAAGTACGTGCTAAATATGGTATAGTGGAATTTTTATACTTAGACGTACATGCATAAAGTCTTCTGAAAAGACTTCTTGTTTTACCCGAGGAGACACAAGGTTGGAGCTGCGGGTAGAGTGGGTGCTCAGAGTCTGACAAAATTCCTTTAGCGAATTTGTTGCATGACATCAAATGCCTATCAGTGACAATGCCAACGATGTGGCCCAATAGGATACCACTCGTCCTACTGACAGTCTTCAGAGTTCTACGAAGTATGACATAGTCCGTTTTAAGCAATCCAGGAAAGAATAAGGGTGAACAGTAAAGAAGAATAGGTAAAATACACGAGTTGAAAGACTGTAAGAGGAGCATTTGAGTTATGCCTGAGTGCCTTGACATCCTAAAGTTAAACGTCAGACGGAATATACTTTTAGAAGTCGCTAAGATGTCTAGGAAGACCAGGATAGGTCAGAAGAAAGAATTAATCCAAGATACTTAACTTCAAACATGGTTTCTATTTCAGTATCATCAATTCTGCAACGGTCATAAAAATTAACAGCTTCATTTAACTTTCTTTTACATTGAAACTGAGATTAACCGTCCGACATCTGGAAGGATTTAGTTTAAGGCCATTACACGAAGACCATTTGCCAACTCCTGATAGAAGGCTATTCATCTTAGTACAGTCTAGCTGGAAGTTAACAGACATTGAAATAGTTAGATCATCGGCATACTTAACAAAGTTCATCTCATCAGAGTGAGGCAAGTCATGCAAGAAGAAAGAAAACAGAAAAGAAGAAAGGACAGCGCCTTGAGGGACACTAGGCTCAGTAAGCAAAGAAGTGGATGACTTTCCCTGACAAACAGTGTACTGCTTTCTTCCTGAGAAATAAGAATGCAGCCATTTGACAACCCAACAGTCAGTTTGAGTTTCAGAAAGCTTGTGTAACAAAGCATCCCTACAACGGTACTAAGTCGAAAGCAGATAAGTTATCAAGGAAGGTGCAGTGAGCAAATTTAGCCCCCTTGTCTAAACTGGAGACAATGTTATGAAGCAAGACTGCAGCCGCATATAAAGTACTTCTACTGTGTTTAAAGGCAAATTATTTGGGATCGCTAAATGCTTTAAGTGAATGTTGAAAATTAAGTCAGAGTAATTTTTCTGTAGTTTTTATGAAAGGAGAGGTAATAGCAATAGGTCTAAATTTAAAACTTGTTCCAGCAGACGACTTAGGTATAGGAACAATTTTAATGTCCTTCAATTTGGCTGGCACGACATTTCTGGAGATTGTATGAAAGACTTGTTTAGTGTACACACATCAAAGGAATAACGAAATACTATTCCGTAGACTCTTCGTCTGAATTCTAACACGGTTCAAACTAATATCTGACTACCAGTAAATGCGGGAACCAGTAATATTTGTGCTTTAATCCGAGGCTAGATAAAATAAGAGACAATTTAGACTCAATAACCAATTCTAACGACAAATCGATGGGGTCGCCATGGGTTCACCTCTAGGACCCATTCTAGCAGATATCTTCATGGGCTATCTCGAACAGACGCGACTGAGTGACGCTATCAATGAAACAACATACTACCGTCGATACGTTGATGATACGTTTGTTGTTTGTAACGACATGATTCAGGCATCCGTATTATTTGACCGCCTAAATGAGCTCCACCCAAACATTAAATTCACCATGGAATACGAACACAACTATGAGTTCAATTTCCTAGATCTAAATGTAAAAAGAAGAGACGATGGAACGGTCGAAAAGTCCATCTATAGAAAAGAAACTTGGACCGGACAATACCTTCACTACAACAGCTTCTGCCCTATGAGCTATAAGCGGGGATTAGTAAGGACACTGTACGACAGGGCTAGGAAGTTATGTTTGCCCAACAAGATAGAAGAAGAATTAGGCTTCGTTGAAAAATGCCTTAAGGAGAACGGGTATCCAAAAGGATTTATCCTAAAGTACAGCAAAGAAAGAGATGAGAAAGAGAAGTATCCAACAGTTGAAAAGAAGAAAGTATTCATTTGCCTCCCATACAAAGGAGAAGCAGTATCACAAAAGATTGACAAGAGGATGAAAGGAGCAATAAAGAGATGCTTCCCTGCAGCCAATCTAGTGACACTATACAGTACTACATGCTCTATAAGCCTGCAGATGTTACCTCCAACTGCATTTATAAATTTACGTGCACCTGCGACAGCAAGTACATTGGAAGGACAGAAAGAAGGGCTTCTATCCGGTTTTCAGAGCATATTCCGAGAAACTTATGCTTAAAAGGAAGCAAATATTTACAAAGTGCAATTACCAGACACCTTGTGGATACAGGCCATTTTGTTGAGATTTCCAAGTCCTTCAAAATATTAAACATACAAAGGACAGCAAATCTACTACGATTTGCTGAAGCAATTGCAATCAAACGTCTCAGACCAAACTTATGCACACAGAAAGAGAGTGTAGTCAGTCTCTCACTCCCTTGGTAACCATATCACTTTCATTACAGTGATTACTCATAGACGCTATTTGATAGTATATAAATTGATGGTAACTTAAACTACAAAAATTTTAATCCTTATATTCCGAATGCGTTTATCTTATAATGCTTTCTGTATTACCTTTCAAACAATGAAGTAGTTTGCAGCTGATGAGAACCTGTGAAATAGAATGATATCATTTTATGCTGCAAATCTGGTCTTTCTTTCTCTATCGAAATAAGAGATTATTATATAGTGAGAGTAAAAGAGGCATTTACCAGAATTCCGTAATAAATTCAGGTGTTAGTATCAGGCGTCACCTAACCTGTGAAATTCCTCAACGATTCACACAATTTTCTCTCTAGGCAAGAGCTAATGATGACTGACTTATTGTCTAATACGTAGAAATATATCTGAGACAAGCGAACAAGAATTCAGACAGTGACTAATGGGCGAATAAATGATACCAGACAGAAATGCATCCCATATGCAAGTGAGATATGAAAATGACGATTAATATTTATGATTATGATTTCCTTTAATGACTAGAATATAAATCGCATAGCTGCTATGAATATCTGTGACATGTGATCTGACAGGGAGAACCTTGAAGTCATTAATCACCAAAATGACGTGGGTCAGTCAAAGCAGACATGCATTAGATAATACTTACGCTAGACGTTAGCAAAATTATTTATCAATCTCGACATCCATGGAAAGTAATAGTATAAATGTCAGTCATATTTTCTATAAATATAAATATATATACACTGCATATATCTCACATTTTTTTCAAATTAATAATTAGACAATGAGTATAATTTATTTTAACGTTTCAGGACACCAGAACCTCCATGACTTAGTCGTTCGTTTTAAACTTTATTTATTATTATACTATTATTATTGTTTCCTTTAGTTCCTGGAGGAACATAGGGATTCAGACGTACATCTCCATTGAGGTCGTTCCTCTGCCAACGTTTTCATCACCTGGTTCCACCTCTGTTCACATCCTCTCATCATCTCCTCTTCCAATCACCTCCTTCAATCCATGTCAACCTTGCACTGACGACCAACTCGCCACTACCCATTCGGCTGGGTTCCATTTGAGCAGTGGCTTGGCATGTGATGACACTCACTCGATGGTTTGCTTCCTCAGAGTGTGGCCAATCAATCTGTATTTCTTCCTGCGTATTTGTTGTACGATTGATTCCTGCTGAGTCGGTTCGTCGTCCCCAGGGATCCATGCTATTGATCGTTTCTGGCCGGCCATCTGATCTTCAATAGTATTGAGCGAAGACAGCTGTTGATGAAAGTGTGTAGTTTGTTCGAAGTGGCCTTCGTGACGCTGCGCCAAGTCTATGATCCATATAGTAACACTGACTTCACATTGGAGTTGAAAATCCGGATCTTATTTTTCAAGCTGAGTGCTGCTACCTCCACACGAACTTGAGAGTAATGAAAGCTTGTCTTGCTTTCCAAACCTTGCACTTTAATATCCTCATCATTTCCGTCCGTCTGTAGTTGAAACAGTGCTTCTGAGGTAGATGAAAGAAACTGCTCAACTGAAAACTACAACGTTACATCCAAATGAAAGTAATTGCGAAACAGCTTTCAGACGTTGTTTGTCTTAGATAATTTCTAGCGCCCTTGGATTGACTCTGTTTGACCAAATTCGTTTAGCCTCTTTTCAGACAATAGGCGCTAATTCTTAATGTCAATGGGAACAACATCAATCACTGAAATTCCAGTTGTTAATAAGGTGGAAATTGCATTCTGCACTCCACTAGTAGTCACTACAAATCAGCAAAAACCAAATAACATCATGTTAGACTTTTGACGTCATTAAAGCGTTCATATTTAGAGTTAAAGTTTCGAAAGAGACCGAGGCTTTCAGTCAAACGTAATCGATCACTGGAAAATGCAAAACCGTCATGAAATAAGAAAATGTCACATCCCATCGTTTCCATCGATTTGAATGTTTGCGTGGTGACAAATACATAGAGAGCATGAATCCATCCTTATAGGCGATGGCATTAGAGGACATACTTAAACGGTTTCAAAAGTGAATACAATCTCCTGGATACGTTGATCATGAAAACAAACAACCCAGCTTATCTCTTGTGAAACACAGAATAGAGAAAGGGCATAAAATTGATGTATACAGTCCCAACTGCTAGACGTATTTAGGGCTTGTCTTGATGTTTTTGTAAGCCCTGGCAGTTAGAAAGTTCAAACTACTTTAATGTGATCAAAAACAGTTTGTCACCACATTTAATTTTCCTTGGCAGGCTTTATTTTGATACCAGAGAAGATGTGCCGTTATCTCGCTTCTTTAATTTATCGATCTCATTGTAATTTCCATATTAATATATCCTTTTAACTTGACCTACGTCCATTATGTCACCACGTAACGCTATGTTATTTTTTGATATAAATTCCACTTGATGAGTATGTGTGTGATAGCCTTGTTTGAAATATGTTTTCCGTGGATACATTACAGGATTCGAATAAATTTCTTCTTGTTGTTCTAATGTCCAAATTAATAAGTGGAATTAATTGCTACAAACAGCTTCAAGGCTTTTCACTTGCAGTAACATCAAATGAAATAATGAATGCACTACTCAGTGTGTGCTGTAGAAAAGCCAGTCTTACATTATCATACTCTTGAAACGCCTTCTACTATTATTTTTATTATAGCACTGGGCACGAAAGCATCCATTATAGATAAGATTTCATTTTGATAAGTCACAGTGTTGCTGAGTAATATTAACTGACGACATTTCGAGGACAAACTATTGCTCATAATCATATCAGGTCACTCATACAACTTTTACGCTTCATTTATATGCATATGTGGAATCGACTAGATATCTGAGTGAAAATCAATATGGGATACTGTACATTCAGAAATAATAATATCAGTGTTACTGATCAGTTACAATGAGATGGAAAATAAGACGAGTGTTTTTATAGTCAAAATAAGTAACTTGTAAGAATGTTACAATGTATGTGAATTGAAATAGAATTTTGAGATTATTTATTGTCCTCTTCTGATTTGACTAGCGGTAATAATATCTTCCATACATATCTCTGGTATTTGCATTCAGTCATTTCTGTTGCATTTGTTGGGTGTGGACTCAATGAACCAGGATTCAGTAAGCAATCTTTTTCTATCTCCACCTACATAGATTACTTATTAGAATCTTAACCCTCTCCCACCATATTGTATGGTTGTGTGTTAATGCATGCAGTGCAATTGCTGAACTTTTTTCTAAATTACGTATCTTCCCTGGGTCAACCATTCTTACCTTAGCTAAATTCTTATGTTCTGACAATCTGACTACCCCTGACCTACTAGTTTTACCTATGTAGTTGGCCTCACATTCATTGCAGGGTATTTTGTAAATTATATTATTTTGTCTAATTGGGTCCACTGGGTCCTTTAACCTACGGAGCTTGTCTGTGAGTGAGTTTGAAGGTTTGAATGCCACCCTAATTTCTTCTTTATTAAGAATCCTACGTAGGGTCTGAGATGTCCCCTCCTTATATGGTATAACAGTAGATGACTTATATTCTCTCTTATTTATGTTATCACTACTAGTTTCAAAATTATTTTTTATTTTGCTTTTGGCCTTTTTCCGATCTTCCTAATGAATTTTATAGGATAGTTATTTAACACCAACGCCTCTTCTATCTGTTTTATTTCATCATTTAGGCCTTTTCTTGTGCTACTTAGTGCTATTGCTCGGTTCGCTAGACACTTAACTAAGCCTGCCTTAACAGTTAACGCATGAGATGAATTAAAGTTTTAATATCTATTAGAATCAGTTGGTTTTTTATAAACGCTAGTGTGTAGTTTACTTTCTTCTATTCGTTTTATTTTGCAATCTAACATACCTAATTCTCATTGTTCATTTTCAAGTACATCAAAACATTCTAAGAAGTGACTTATTATGACTAAAAAACATTCGTCTTATTTCCCATCTGATTGTAATTGAACAATAACACTCATATCATTATTTCTGAATGCACATTATCCCATATTGATTTTTTATTCAAATATCTAGTCAATTCCACACATGTATATAAATGAAGTAAAAAAGTGGTGTGAGTGGTGCCTTGATATGATTATGAGTGGCAATAGTTTGTGCTTGAAACGTCATCAGTTAATATTACTGTATAACACTATGTGACTTATCAAACTAAAATCTTATCAGTAATGGAGTTACACTCTATCACAGTGCCCACGTTTTATGCTCATATCAATAGTACAAAAGCATCCGTCTCAGTCAGTCGCTGTAGGTGCGACGTTTAGCGCAGAATACTTGTCAACCACGCATATGGTCAAGAGCCCGAAACCCAGCGGACTCAATGATAAACAGCCACAAAAGTAGGTCAGTTCGGTCTGGAGGTTTGATTTGCGTTTGCCAGCAAAGATTATAAGATCACTGGACTCTCCGATGCTATTACTCACAGCTAAAACTAATTTTTCGACAGACACTGGCATTGGCAAGCGATGCATTCCGGTTGAATTTATCCCATAACGTCTTTTGCGAAATTATTAGGTAAAATTAGGATGGATATTTTCCAAAAATTATGCCACATCCATTACACAACTCTTCAGTAGGAAATGCGTTTTTGTCATTAGGTGTCACTTAGAGTAATACTTTATCCATAAACGCTATACGGAACAATTTTTTACGCATTCTTTGTGGCACATTTGCAGTTTGTATTTATCAGTGCTAACAATAGCGACACCTGTTAGTTTGTCTCTGGCTGGAGGCTGAGTCATACATGATCAGGCAAAACACGTTACACTAGGAAGGCAAAATAATGAGAGAGAAAAGGATATTGTGAAAATGCATCAGTGTTTATTTGTTAACATTCATTTATCGAATAATAATTTCTTCATTTCGAGCATGCAGGGAGGTAAACAATATTGAGGAGAGACAGTGCTGCAGTTCATCAAGCCGTCAACACTTCTCATCCAGTGAACAAAATAAATAAGAGAATATTTATCGATAAATTGAATTACAAATGAAGTGGCTATATCGTTGTAAATAATCAAAAACTACTCGTATAAGTGTGTTATCCAAAGTTCGTGTTTTTCATCGAATGAAACAGAAGCACTTATTAAGTTGAAAAAGTAGACAGATTTTGTTTACATTTATATCACGAAAATAAATATTTTTTCAATCACTTAAGCTTACTGAATGAATTCACTTTGTCAAAACATTTTATAAGACAGACATTTAAGGTGCATTGAAAAGGACCATCATACGAACGTTTGAAAAAATGTACTGGGAATTCGCCAAGTGATAGTTAGCAGGGTTTGATCACAAGATGAAATCATGTACACGACTATTTCAAAACCTGCAGTTACTAGACACCAGTTTCATTCTACTTTGGGACTTGATGCTCACCAGCAACTGGTCATATACGGGAAGTTACTCGGATTTCTAGTGAGAAGTCCTCAATAAAGGGGTTCGTCAATTTAGGAATGAGAATAGTTACTCCCCATCGACAAGTTTTGGTGGTCTGGGTACAGACTAGGTATCGGAAGAGGTTGCAGTTCATGGGTCACTGAGTTAAGTCGATGTGGTCACCAAGTTACCGGAGGATCCTGGGTTGGAATCATGATGGCAGCGCACGACTTAAGAGCTCTACTAAGGGCAAAATGGTAGTCTAGCATTCCCTGGTTTTTCTAATGGCTGTCTGTACTCGAAACTTGTCTTCTCCTATTTGTTAGATAGCAACTAGCTGTAGATTCTAGAACAGTATGCAGTTTCGCGAACGCTAGTGTGACAGCGTCCCTACTGGTAACTGAATCAAGTACCTGTCGTTTCAGTCTCCAAAGTGTTTTCCACCAGAAAAAACGCTTCAGTCAATTGCAATCAAGCAGCATGAGGCCCGGAAATTCAAGTAGTACATTTGTTTTTAGTAGACGAAATACTTCTATAGGCGAACTGAGTAGTGAAAGTTATTTAGGGGAAGTATACTTAACAACTGCTTTGAACGTTGTACTTTCTTCTTATTCCATATTAATTCAGAACAATCATACATTGAAACGGAAATTTATTTACTGTTCTTACTTATATCGCTTATAACTACGCAACTTTGAAAATTGACCTTTATATTTTTTATTTCCTAATTGTCATATGGGGTAGTAAAATTTACCATATGTCCGAAGTGGGAGCTAAGTCATTCCTGTCGCAGGTATTTTTATTTAATTTCGTAAATAAAGCTTCATTTGTCAACCTCTCTACTAAAGATGATCTACGTCAGGAAGTAAGCTATGATAGTGTTGATAATTACTCCAATAAATGAATTAAGAAGCATTTGGGAAATCGTATGAATCAATTCAGAAGAATAAAAACAGGGTATCAATGATAAGCATATCCTGAAATTTAACAAAACCAATACTTGGGAATTCAAAACACAAACACTATCATCATTCGATGGATAATGACTGGCAGTGGAATCCACCAGGATGCGTGTTTCGTCCCATTTAGAACTCGTCAGTCAGTGGATTTACCTGCATTTGCCAATAAGTGATAGTGATCCCACTGAGACTGGAACCCACTACCGACAGTCCCAGACGTCATTCAGGAACCACGAGAGCTGCCTCTTTTGTAATGAGTACCGGTTATTGCTTAATTCAACTTGAAATTTCCCCATGACTGATTTGAATGGGATGCTCAAACTCTGTCAACATGTCAGCTCGTTATATGGAGTCTTCATCTGTGTTTGAGGATTTAACCTGAAGAAGATTCCTGTATGATGACAGAGGCCCAGCACTTCGGTCCAACCAACCAGGGCGCAAATGTCCAAATTGAAATGAAAAATAACGTCAACACTGCTGTTGAAACCTCACTCAGAATTCCTAAAAAGTCAGTAATAAAAGTGCCATTCAAATTCAAATACTCACACACAGAAGCAAATTATGTCAATCAAAGGATATTTTGCAGCATATTAAACGAAATAATCAAGTTTTCCTAGAACTGAATATTGGCGGCCTGCTTAAAATCTTGGCTACTGTAAACTTCCACCAATTCTTTCATCCATTTACTGTAAATAATGACCTAAAACAGTAATTTATACGCTGGTGAGTATTTACAACCTCCTAACTGGCAAGTTTCTACTAAACATTAGAAAGAAGCAATATTCTCGATGGGAGGCTCTCTACCTCAACTTCATTGACTTTGAAAAGGCCTTCAACAGCGTCAGTCGAGAGGTGACTTGCAAATACTTCGCCACTTCCAAGGGGTACCGCCAGCAGTTTTTCACCATCATCCAACAGTTGCACAATAATGCTGCATGGCAAGTAGTTCACGAAGTGGAAACTAACGGAATAATTCGAAGAAGTGAAGATGGGAGTAATACAAGGCTGGATGGCTGGCTGGCCAGCTACTATCTCTAATGATCTTCCTGATTGCAGTAAACTCGACAGTGCTACAGACAGCGGTAGGCAACGAGGAGACAGACATAAAATGGACTCACGCAAAAAACTGAGACGATCTGGATTTCGTCGATGTGATGTGATATGTGTCTGATTACCCACAAAAGCTGAAAGATATGGCAATGAAAAGCAACAAGTTGGCGATAAAAGAAGAAGCATCGAAGAAAGGACAAAGATATGTGAACATAGAAAAAACAGAGGTTATCAAGAATCCTGGCCGACAGCAACAGTAACAATAACAGACAACAATCAGCATAAGTGGGAGGAATGTGAAATAAGCAACCTCTTTTCCCTACCTACCTGAGAAGTATCGTTTCAACTACAGGCAGATGTAATTCATTAGGACATGAAAGCGTGGATCCGGAAAGCGGGGGAAGCTTTCATCTATCTCAAGTCTTTGTGGAGATCAACAGCACTACTCAGCCTGAAAATGAAAATAAGATCCGGATTTTCAACTGCAACGTGAACAAATTGCAGACCTTCATCATTAGCTGTTTTTGACCAACGCTACTCAAGACCAGATGGCCGGCCAGAAAAGATCAGCAATAGCGTGGGGATCTCTGACAATTAGCGAACCAACCCCGCAGGAAATAATTGTACAAGACATCTGCAGGAAGAAATGCAGGTAGATTGTCCACACTCCGAGAAAATTATCAAGTGGCATCCATCACACTCCAAGCCATTGCTCAGGTGGAACCCAGCCGAATGGCAAGCGGCGAGTTGATCGTCAGCGGATGGATTGAAGGAGGTGGTGCGAAGAGGAGATGATGAAAGGATGTGGACAGACGTAGAACCAGGTGAAGAAAACGCAGGTGGAGAAACGAACGCAATTAGATGTACGGCTGTAGCCTTGTGTTCCTCTAAGAACTATAGGAGGCAATAATAGTAATATAACGATAATAATAATAGTATATAGAAAATGAGAATTAAATATGCGAAGTAATAAGTATCCCCTTATACTTACCGTCTGCTGTCCCTTAAGTGACGATGCCTCCGGCATCTCCAAGTGATCTTCATTCTGATTGCACTCGGAAACTGCAGCGTGCAGTTATCCTTGGCTGAGAGATTGGTGACTTTGCCATCGAGATTTGCTGCTAATACTAACAATGTTTAAGTGGTTCGTACACAAGTTGACGAATGCTATTGACGACGCGTCTTTAAGTAAATAATTATTATTTTCAAATACTTACCCACTGAGTAATTTCTGAATATTCAGGGAATAATCAGCGGCAGCTACATTAGACAAGACGGCTTTAGTCTGAAGCAAGTATGCAAAATGTAATAATTATCCCTACCAGTTAGACACACTTGTCGTCTTTTTGCCTATGGGAGGTGAAGAATGCAAGTTCTCAGTAATCGAAGTACTGAAAATGAATAGCATTTAGTTAGGTTGATACATTCATCAAATAAATATACTGAAATCTTGATCCTGTGGTTTGATGCAGTCAAATGTCTTCGCTGGCAGCTAAATCGAAGTATTTGTCATATTTCTTTGCATCCCTTAAAAATATGTAAGACACAGAAAATTGTACTTACTTACATTTCCAGGCGTTGGCAAGGTGTCATCGTTAGTGTCTTCACTTTTTGTATTGCTTCGACAACGGTGTCCCAAAAGCTCTATAGACCTTCGACAATTCTCAAACGTATCTAGAAAGGTGTGTGATAGACAACAGAAGTACTCCAGCTTACCGTATTCCTGAAGTTGACAGAATTGAAATGATCACCATCCAAACCCAGTATACGCACACACACACAGGCTGTAGATGGCTTGCAGTGCTGTTATATTCACATAAACCCATCCTGTAATAATGGTCTTTGAACGTAAGGATCGCGGCTTATATACCTCTAGCCAAACATCCGTTGTTCCTCTGTTTGTTTGTTTTTGAGTTCTAAAAGGGGGTGACAGATAATAAACATTAGTCCTATGACAAATATCAGGGAACTTAAATCCAAGTTCCTTTTATTTTCGAAGACGCTCCGAATCGATAATTACTAAGTACGATTATCGACTTTAGCTCCAAAGCACAAGGACCAATAGAAAATTGTATTGTTCGGCAGTTAAATTCTATATCGTACAAAGTCTATAATCAAATGTATTACAAGGAATGTATTGTACTTTTATTCGTACTCTATCGTCTTCTTCCAACTTGTACACGACTGAACCATTAGCGCCTTCAAGTTGCCCACCAATGGCGACCAAGGCCAATGAACCAACGTTCAATGTTCACGTTCATTTACAACAAATATACGTTTTCATCATCCGTGAATTAGCACCATCATCACCACACACACCCCACACACACACAGTGGCTTCTCCCCATCCCTTTGTTTCGTTTGTATTAGTTAGTCCTTTCTCATCTGTGGGATTTCAATTTTCACCCAAAATCCCCACCCCGCTTGGTTCGTTTAAATTTTTGGCTTTTCCTATCTGCATTCACACCACTAGCGGCGAAATAGAATCTGAATTCTTCGTTACATTTCATTCGCTCATTCATTCATTCATGACAAGTATTATATAATAATTAATAATTCCCATTGTGGCATCGAGAACACAATATTCAGCGAAGAGACTCTTTCCAGCAACGAATCTATTATCCAGCTGTACAATCGTAAATACACGTCGTTTTTAAGAAATTATATCCGGTGAGGGAAATAGGTCAAATGTGCGAATACATGAAATAATAATAGTATGAAATGCAATTAAAACTATAATGTTTGAGATTATAATCATAGTTTAATATCAAGTAGCAAAACAATCCATGTCATATATAGAATAATACATAAGGTGTATAGATGTTGGAAAGGAGTGCATAATTATAGGACTAGTAGGCGAATATAAAATGTTCCATAAAATGGTGTGAAATTCGATAAGATGGAATTCAACATTGTGAAAATAAGAAATTAATAATTTTTGGTTTAGAATGACAAGTGGAACAAGTGGAAACAATTTAGAGTGAGAATAGTAATAATAATAACAATAATAATCGTAGTAATAAGGGAAGGGTACATATAATAACTAAATAAACAAATTACATAAATAAATAAATGTCGATCCCTCTACGGCCAAGGCAGAAATAGGTATTGTAAGCGCAATATCGCTTGAAATTAGGTCACACGTAGATAAAGGCTATCCCTGTCCAGAACAAACAAGAAGCCGGTCACTGTTTCTACGGTACTACTAATAAACAAATCAATAATTATATTTACAACAAACCTTAATGGTTTCAAGAGTCGGTCGGTCGGTTTTCGACATAGAACTTTGCACATATGTGCGGCAGTTCAAGTCGCCACAATCTATGTAGCACGCAAAGCAAGAGAAGAAAGTAGAAGAAATGCATAATATAGACAGTAAACAGAGGTGTGAGACAAAGGAATAGTAATAACGAAGAACAATATAGTTTCATTGGAAATCATAAGTCACAAGGAGTGGATGCATCTGCGCCACTGAGAACGATTTTGAGCCATGTCACCAATTGTTTCCAACCACTGGTTTTTACCATCCCGAGGGCCCCAACCAGGAAGTCTACATCTTCCTACGTGGCTTAGATAAACTGTTGTGGATTTCATTGATTGGTGCCATGTTTTCGTTTGACCGCCGCTAGCTCTTTTCCAGCCTGACCCTATATCAGCTAACATTGCCCGTCGAGGAAGGCGATGACTAGGCATTCGTAGCACATGTCCTAACCATCTCAGTCGAAGTAATTTCACAGTCTCGTCGATTGATTTCCCCGCCTTACCTAGCACTCGACGCCTAACCTCAATATTGCTCACCTTATTATACCACTTCACGCGGGAGATAGAACGCAGACACCTATGATCGAACACAGCTAATCTTTTCATGTCTTCCACTCTCAATGGCCAGGTCTCACAGCCATAAAGGAGGACGGAGCGGACTGTTGAGCAGTACACACGCCCTTTGGTCGATAGTCGGATATCGCGTCTACGCCAGAGACGGCGAAAACTGGCGAATGCGAACCTAGCCCTCTGTATTCGTGCTGAAATTTCGTCGGAGATCAACCCGTTGGGGCTGATGGTACTTCCCAAGTAAGTGAAGCGGTCAACGTGCTCTACCACTTCACTTCCTATTTCTAATCTAGGGGTCGATGAAGTCCAATCCTGCAGCATCATCTTACATTTTATAGGGGCGAATCGCATGCCAAACATGCGGAGGTTTCAAGAGTACAAAGCACAACGGTTAACAGAAAGCAAGGAACCGCTATCAGAGCGAAATAACGATAAAGCCAAAATTGAGAACTAGCCGGAATCAGACACGACCGTTCAGGTAAGCAGTGAGTAGAAGAATGAACCCAAGTAAGAGATAGACAGAGCATAGGCACAAAGATTGAATTTAATGTGCTACTTAACCAGGTAGGCTGATACAGATGAAGATCAATAAATAAGATAAACTCAACGGAATAGTACAAAGTAAGGCATGGGTCAGCAAAATAGCAGTTCACAAAATAGCGGATTGGGTCATGAGTTCAACTGTCTGACCAAACGGATCGACGTAAAAACGCACTCAGTTCATTAAACAAGGGGAGATAGACACGTTAGGCATGGATAATTGGGTTGCGGCAACGCTAGGCTGATGCGGGACAGGTTGACTTGATTCAAGGATGGGAGTTGAATTGATCCTATAGGGATTGTACATGCTTCTTCTGTACACAAAGGTCTTTCCTAAAGTCATAAATTGTCAAGGCCTCCGCTGTCTTTAGAAGTCTGTAACGAAGAAAACGCGGCTGGCAAGTTAGCATGGATTCTGTATATGATCTTAAAATCATGACCAGGGTTGGTAGAGTGACAGAAGTCGATCAGGTGTTCTAGAATAGAGCTTCGTACACACTCCGTTTCTCCCTTGTGAAACCATGCTGGAATATGTTCTCGTATCTGTGTGGTGGAAAACGTCCTCTGGCTACGGCCAATGTAACTTGCTCCACAAGAGCAGGTGAACTGATAGATAGATGCACATGGAGGTGGCCAGACTGGGGAGCTTATCTTATACAGAGATAGAGAACAACTTGCTGCTCTTGAACGTCATTTGTAATTTTGCTGCAAAGAACGTCTTACTGACTGCCTTAGAGAGACGGTTTTTGAGCATATCTGAAGCTTGATAACCTTTTAATTCCAAATTCATGAATATGGTTTTCTTTGGAACTGAGTCAGGGATATATTATATATCTGTGTTTTCATCTGTAGCAGTTAGTATGTAGCAGATTTTTGCTTTCAGTAATGGACTTGTCATCATCAGCATCAACCTAAGTGAATCGTTGTTGTCAAATATTGCTAAACGTAAACTGTGACAAGTGTACTCCACCAACAGTGCATTGATATTGGTGACTTCATTAAACATGTTTGTCTGATATGTTATATTTCTCCCCATTTTTCAGGTTTGCATTTGCGACCTCATTTTAACTGAACCGCAGTCATTAAACTTCGCAGCAATTTACTGACAACATATATTTTATTCATCGTTGGTAGAATTCATGGCACTACACCACACCAAACTACATTAACACCACCCCCACACCCTCTGTGATAAAGAGTCTCGAATTAGGACGAAGCATTTGTTCAGTGCTCCCAGGTATTTAATAATCTTTAACTCATTTTCGTCCGTGATGAAATCTTCATTGTAATTATTCCGAAACGCTACACACACTTCATATTTTACTTTTAATTAAGCGATTAACATCGAAGAAGATGAAAAGCAACAA
The DNA here is from genome assembly GCA_944472155.2 of Trichobilharzia szidati. Taxonomy (NCBI): domain Eukaryota; kingdom Metazoa; phylum Platyhelminthes; class Trematoda; order Strigeidida; family Schistosomatidae; genus Trichobilharzia; species Trichobilharzia szidati. The sequence goes on along the minus strand of OX235277.1, from coordinate 64,037,966 downwards.
CAACAAGAGAGGCAGTCGTTATTTAGGGAATACAAAAACCATCACGTCTGGAATCTACATTGTCTAAGAAGCTATAAATAGCATCCCACTGGTCCATTATTAAACTAGGAGTGATAGTTAATTAAATTAATGGATAATAAATAGGAAAACGGAACATTCAGCACGTCTCGTTTTCTAAAAATATTCACTACAGCATTAGTTTGAAAAAGGTCTCCTACAATTCGTCTTCTTATTCCTTTACAGCGGTTGAAAATGTTTCCGTCAAAGATTATTTTTAGCAAAATAAAATTCTTTGAAGGCTAACTTTACCATCTATTGTCCTGAAAGTATTACATGTAGATAACGTTGGGTGTCAGGGTAGTAAAATTAATTTTCCTGAATAATGATGGCTAAATTAAACATTCAATCCCACTGCGTGTAGATGAGAAGACGTTACGACTTGTACTGAGCAGTTAAAAACAGTTAACGGAAAGTCATGAGCCCAAGACTTGTTTTATACGCTCACCCGGGATACTACTGCCCACCCACCTCATGGAGGGTGATATTCTCTCAGAGGTTTCAATTCATGTTGGACAGTGTTGTAATGACAGACGTCGACACGGAAGAAGATGTCTGAACTGCTATGGTCAATATTATTTGAGCACCGCCTAATATACATATGTATAGACAGAAGGCGCAGATGCAATTCCATTATGGGTAAATTTTATTTTGATAGAGTCTCACAGTGCTATACAGTAATATTTACTGATGACGTTTCGAGCACAATTTATTGCTCCTAAACATATCATATGATTATGAGCAATAAATTGTGCTCGAAACTTCATCAGTAAATATTACTGTATAACACTGTGAGACTATCAAAATAAAATTTACCCATAATGGAATTACACTCTACCACGGTGCCCAAGTTTTATTCTTATATCAAAGAAGGCGCAGATGGGTTGCGAGGAACAATGCCTTAGCTAGGTGGTTTATAACTCGACAGGCTATAGTAGGGTCTGTGTAAGGCGCTGAGTAGAATCAATTATTTTGCGGAGTTGACCTTTATTTTAGGCTCCCATTAATACTAACAAATTATAATTATATTTCAATAGTTTACACACAATGATAAGTTGTGTTCTTGGTAATAAATATTTCGAGCAAAATTACTGCCCGTGTTCACACCACTTTTGGAATTGTTTTGCTTTTTAATTCGCAAATTTATGATTTGTACTCAAATACATACAGTTCATTTTCTTTTGTCCATTTATTTTAAGGTATCCGGAATTATATTCCAAGTTGCTGATAGTTGTACTGAGCCACCCTTGTTACATATATCTGGTGTGATCCTAATGAGTATAGATTCTGTTATAAGTCTTTCTTTCCATTTGTTCATGTTAGTTTTTAGAATACACACATTGTTCCAATCGATATTGTGGTTTTTGTCCCAAGCATGTGCAGCTATCGATGAATTTTTTCAAGATTCTTGAAGGCTTGTGTTCCTGTTGGTTGACCTTTAGTTAGGCGTTTATGTTCATTCACTCGTATTCTGAGTGATCTGGACGTTTGCCCCACATATTTAGTTGGACAGTCAGCACAAGATATTTTGTAAATCAAGTTGTTTTTATCCATCATTTTTATGGGATCTTTCAGTTGATTTACTTTATTTTTGATTAGATTCGTCGGTTTGAAAGTTGTGTGAATGCCGATGTTTTTGAGGTTTCTTTGAATTGCCTCTGATGTACCATTTTTATATGGTATTGTGACTGTCCTTTTGCATTCTTCCATCTTGTTATTCTCCGGTTTTACCCTCCCTTTTCTCTTTTTTATATTATTTCTGATGAATTCTTTTGGGTAGTTGTTTTCCAGTAGCATTTTGAATAGGACTTTTATCTCTGTACGCTAGTCATCTGGTGTAGTTGTAAGTCTGCGTATTCTGTCTGCAAGACCTGGTATTAATCGTCGTTTTACCGTGAATGGATAATCTAAGTGACATTTAAGGAATCTCCTAGAAGGTGTAGTTTTTCTATAAATATCATCTCTTTTTATGCCGCCATCTGTTGTTCTTCGTAATTTGCAGTCTAACATAGGCAGCTCTCCAATTTCACTCTCTATTTCTATAATGAATTTTATTGAGTCAACATGACTGTTTATGTATGAGGAGAATTTCTCAATATCATTCTTTTTCATTAATACTAACGTGTCGACTAAATATCTCCACCAACACTTTATTGATCACCTGAATGGTTTAAGTGCATTCTCTTCCCGAAAATCCATGAATATGTCAGCTATTATTGGTGAGATGGGTGATCCCATGACTATTCCTCCTTCGTTTTGCTGGTATATTTTCCCTTCAAATGTAAAATATGTTGTTGTTCTTCTTAGACAGAATTTAACCCCTCGTGATATCTTCTCTACGGATATTTGTGTTCTGTCTTTTAGGCCATCAACTTCTTTTAGTCTCATTTTCACTACATTCAGAGCCAATTGAATTAGTGTGTTAGTATAGAGACTGTTTACATCAAAGCTGACTGGTATTTCCTCTTCGTCTACTTTAGTGTCTTTTAGTCGTCTCACTAATTCAAATGAATCTACTATTCTAGCTTTTGAGTTGTCTCTTGTTGGTCTTAGTGTTGTTGAGAGAAATCTTGACAGCATACACGTTGATGTGTTTCTAAAGTCTCTTATGATTGCTATCCAACTTCACATTTATAAACATGTATATAGACAGTAATCAGCTACTGTGATTTCTCCTTAGCCATATCAATCTTTTCTTAAAATATATAGCAGTAATCAAGATTAATAACTCCATAGTCTTCAGCTGAGCACGCTCACGAAATTATTCAAATTTCCTATATTCTGATAAGATATCAGGTAGTGTGGGAGTCAGTGTCCAAGCGAATTCAACCTTTACGGATCGCATTTGATAGTGGTAGCGCTGCATTGTGAACTGAAAGAAATGATAGTTTATGGGTCACCGCACCGTCACAGGACTAGTTCTGTGTTCGAAGGTGATGTGTTCAATACTCAATGAGAACATGGATGCGCAATACATCATGAAACATGGTTACACAAAATCATAAAGAAACATCTTCGAAACAATAGTAGAGCGTAATGAAAGGTTATGCTCAAAATACTAAATAACCATCTGCCATGTTACCAAGAGACGACTTTCAACCGTACACAGTAGTTACCAACTGTGTTTCGTTGAGACTTCTCCATTTCTCATTATTTTGATAAGATTGAGGTTGATGCATCAATAATGTGGCATACGATCTTGTGATTTTGCTTGCATTTTTACGTCACCTGTTATGATGAGATAATTCTGAACGAGAGAAACCACTTAAATCGATTTTCTATTTGTCCTATATGGTTACCAGTATGATATGAGTGACTTTGAACAACCTATAAAAGTTCAAAAGCACTTCAAAGCAAAGAATTATTAGTCTAGAATGTGAAAGAAAAGCTGACATACTTCTCCCATAGCAAAATATGCAAATCAGCACAACCAGTCCTGTCAATCTGTGTGCAGTATCCGTAGAACGTGTCCTCTGTGGAAACACACAACATAACAACAATATAACTTGCGAAATCATAACACGAAACTCCGATTGAAAACTCCTCTCAAATCTCCCACTGTCTCATTCATATGAAAAACATCTCTGAAGAAGTGAGACCAACACACTCACACACACACGAAGCATGTGTAATCGAAAACTACTATTCAGTGATATGCATACAAAATCATGACATTCAACAATTCTTCGTGTCTCAGCCATCATAACCAGCCAAGTTCTCAAAAAATATCTATGGTTTAGACATGTCTATTAACTAAATCTCATTTCCATTCTCCATTTAAATGCATAGTTCTGTGAAGTGACATCCTTTCTGTTAAACACAATAGTTTGACTCGTGGTCCGAAGTGGTTCAGAAGGTTTCTTGTCGCTTTCTATTGCGAGTATTTGTAAGTTCTGTAGCAATAAACGTCAATTCACCAGCTTTACATCCAAAGTGCTAAGGAAGTGTCACGCTTACGTCCCAAAGAAGATTTTCATCGTGACACTTATTGTACAGTATACGGGTGTAATGTGGATCCTTCATTTTCCCATTATGCAAGTTGACAAGAGTGAACAGCGGATTATGACACTGTGAAATCCCTAGAACGAATTCATCTCATATTATGAGTTTTGTTCCCATCACATTCTCAAGGTTGAATGAGAATTTTGGAGAATTTCTATGGAAAAAAATGTTTTCATTTACGAACAGGCAAGGATCCAGTTAATTAGCTGAACTGAAAGCATCACAATCAACTATGTTTAAGTGATCTATTAAAAATAATGCCACCACCGTAGACTACTTATCAACGTATTAAGTAGTATAACATTTTTCACGAAATAATTTGTTTCAATGAATGTCAAACTGTTAATGCAATGTGGATTGAAAGAACAAACAGAAGCAACTACATAATACCAAATATATTCCGCACAAGAAACAATAGATGGGAAGGCAGAATACTTCTCTATTTAAGCGTTTGAAGATGTGACATTTTTAATTGCTGACCACCTGCCTAAATCACTTGGCTACCGAGAATTAATCCAATCCACCAAACGCATAATATATACTTCATTTCAAATTGTCACAATCATCCAGCTGCGTTGAGGAATTGCAAACTCCTCCTACGCCTATTTTCGAAATGATTTCAGCTTACCTATAGGAATCTGTTTGGAGGGAAATAGAAGAAAATTTTGTCGAAGTGATGGAGCATAGTTTGGATGAGAAGAAATTGCTTCAAATCCCTACAAACAAACACTTGATGCTTACACATCTAGTCAGAAGTCATGACCAGTGACGTCCACTCGGTTAGGAGTAAAGATAAATACTCACCGATGACACCGACAGGTTTTCGCATTGAAGAACCATGAACTTGTAGGAGTTAGAATTTATGGGTTGTCAAATGAGTTGGGTCCCAGTGGATCGCCCTGTGACCTGAAGCTCCTGGATTCGAACCCCAGTGACTCCGTACTGCCAATGAGTCCCAATCTGGGACGAAACAGCTGTCCGGGACATCAGTACTGGTTTTCAGTGGTTCTCTAACTGACATCACTCCATGATCAAAACTTCAAGTGATAAGCAATGAGTAGAAACCTCACAGTAAAACTACCTGAAAACTCCGTACTATGTGTAAAATGAAATTTTCAGAATAAAATTATTATTATATTTATTGTCATTTTTATGATGCATTCAGAGGAAGATCCACCACACTTAAGGTTATTTAAAAGGCAATTTAGAAGACTAATTTGTGAAAATATGAATATTCTTTTCGATAAATTCGTCATCAGGTTCTATATTTATATGATAGTAATGATTAAATTAATATTATTATTAACTAAATTACATTGAACCAACTGTATTGATAGGTAATTACATTTCGAAGGCATCATTAGGAGACAATACGAATCACTCTATAGCAGTAAAATTTAATAGCATAGATTAAGGGAAGTAACACAGGATTTACAGGTTTGACAGCAGCGAAAAGTAGCAATAGTAGCTGAAACTGTTTCTTTTGTCTATAAAGCTCCGGTTGACTTAGGCGAATTACGATGGCCTCTACTGTTTGGACTGTTTGCTCTACAGAGGCCGACAGTAAACTATTCGATACTCGACAGATGACAGAGAAAGACTCTTCATCACCAGCCTTTATGGCCTCTTCAAACCAGGTGATCTAATATCGAATTGTTGATGGCCTTAACAATACTTCTGTTTAGCCACAAAGATTAGTATTACAGAGCTCGAAAAATCAGGTTCCTAAAGCAGCAGACAAAATAACTGGCTCCACAAGGACAGTTAAACTGATGGGGTATAATTAGAGGTGACCAGCACAAGTACTTCCCGTGTCCTTTTTGGAATCACAACTGGTTGTGTAGAAAATATAAGCTGCTGCTTACCAGTACTAAACGTTCATCGCATTGATCTTCTCAACATTCAGAAAAGAAATAATATTAACTACAAGTATATCACATTACTTTGTTAGTGTCTATATATTAATAGAATGCGAGGAGGTTTTTGAACAGCGCTACTTACAATTATTATTATTATTATCGTATCCTTTAATTCATAGAGGAACATAGGGCTTCAGCCGTGCATCTCCATTGCGTTCGGTTCTCTGCTAGAGTCTTAACCTGGCTCCAAGTCTGCCCACACGTTTTCATCTCCCCTTCACATGACCTCCTCCAAGTCACCCTCACACTGACGACCAACTCGCCTCTTCCCTTTCGGGTTCCACTCGAGCAATGGCTTCTCTAGTGATGTCACTTTATCGCTTCCTCAGAGTATGGCCAATCCATCTCCATTTCTTCCTGCCTATTTGTTTCACAATCGGTTCCTGGTTGGTTTGCTCCCAGAGATCTTTGTTGCTGATCTTTTCTGACCGGCCATCTGATCTTGAGTATTGAGCGAAGACGACTGTTAATGAAGGTCTTTAGTTTGTTGGAGATGCTCTTTATGACGCGCCAAGTCTCTGATCCGTATGTTTAGTAGCACTAACTTCACATTGGAGTTGAAAATCCGGATCTTATTTTTGATGCTGAATGTTGTTGACCTCCACACAGACTTGAGAGTAGTGAGAGCTTGTCTTGCTTTTCCGATTCTTGCTTTGATATCCTCGTCAGTTCCGCCTGTAGTTGAGACGATGCTTCCCAGGTAGGTAAGTGAAGGAGGTTGTTTCTTTCAGGTTCCTCCCATTTATGCTGATTGTTTTCAGTTGTTGTTGTTGCTGTTGGTGGTGTTGCCCAGGAATTTTCATCACCTTTGTTTTATCTATGTTCACCTGAAGTCCTATCTTCTCTGGATGCTTCTTCTGCCAACTTGTTGCTTTTCACTTGCATATCTTCCAGTTTGTGGGAGATCAGACATATATCGTCGGCGAAGTCCAGACCCTCCAAGTTTTTTGTGTGAGTTCATTTTATGCCTGTTTCCTCATTGCCCGCTGTTTGTCGCATTGTCCAGTCTAATACAATCAGGAAAATCATTGGCGATAGTAGGCAGCCAACTTGTCTTACTCCTGTCTTCACTTCGAAGGATTCCGTGAGCTTCCCGTTGTGGATAACTTGGCATGCAGCGTTGTCATACAACTGTTGGATGAGATGTACAATTGTCGGCGGCACCCCTTGGTAATAGCGAAGTAGTTTCCAAATCACCTCTCGATCGACGCTGTCAAAGGCCTTTTCAAAGTCGATGAAGTTGAGATAGAGAGGTGACTGCCATTCCAAACTTTGTTCAATGATGATCCGTAGTGTGGCGATTTGATCAATACATGACTTGTTTCTCCTGAATGCAGCTTGTTCCGGTCGAAGTTTTCATCCAGGGCTTGTTTGATCCTTTCCAGGATGATGAGGCTTAGTATTTTGCTTGGGATGGACAGGAGCATAATTCCGCGCCAGTTCTTGCATTGACTTAAGTCTCCTTTCTTTGGTAGTTTGAATAAGCATCCTTTCTTTCAATCCTCGGGTACTTTGCCTTCTTTCCACACCTTCTCGAATAGTGGCGTCATCAAGTCCGCTGTTGTCTCTGGGTCCGTTTTCAACGCTTCTGCAGGGATTCCATGTGGTCCTGCTGCTTTTCCAGCTACTTACAATGAAGACTATAAATTATCAAACACTGTGACTCAAATTTGTTCATATAAATGCAAATAAATATTCAAAGAAAAAAAGTTAAAAAGAAGAACATAAATCTCTCCAGCACAGGTACAATGGCCAATCTGCCGATGTCCATGAGAGGAACGAATCCTGGAAGAAGAATGTATTCTAGATATAAAATGACGGCTTGGTCAACTTCAACCGTCACATCTTTAGTGAGATCAAATTTATGACATACTCAAATTCATTTGGGTATGTGACATACAAAAGCGAAATGGATATCAGCGTCTACATGACACCCTGTATCCACCGGACATGATAAAGCTGAGCTGCAGAAAGAAACAAGTACCATGGAATTCGATAACTACCGATTTACCTTCTTCAGCTTTATATCCTACACATGATCACTTTAAACCATCTTTCAACTCATCTGAAAGCTTACCCCAGAGTTATTTTAGTGTACGAAAACCTACGTCTGGAATGTTTTTTGTCTAAGAAACCATAATTAGCATTTCAGTAGTCAAGTGTTAAAATAGTGACAATAATTAATTCAATTAATTCACAATCGGATAACGGAACATTCAGAATGTCTCGTCTTCTAATTATACTGGTAATAATAACATTAGTTTAAACAAAGACTGCCGAAATTCGTTTCCATATTTATTTTATTTTCACTGGATGGATGATAATATTATTTCCGTCAGACAGATTATTTTTAGAAGCACAACTGTCCAAAGGATACTGATGACGTTCATCATCCTGGAAAGAATACAATGTGTAGATGACGTAAGCTGTCTGTGCCCTAAAATTATCTCTCCTGAATATAAATTTCGTCTATTGCATATGGACGTGAACACTTAGCAAATGATACCGAGTTATAGAAACCAGTTAACAGAGGATATTGAACTCAGAGTTTGATCTTCCAGGTAGCTAGAGTGTATCTGGAACCTCAGATGGCGTCATATCCTATCGAAGATTCAGACCTATGTTGGATCGTACCTCCATGATAGGAAAGTAAATTGATTTTCAACCTAACTTAAAAGTATTCCTATAAAAAACATGTAGCAATCTGGATATTATTTGGATTAGACACTAGTAACTAGTGTGACGTGTCTAGTCCTTTCTTTGGTGCAGACTGAATTCTATCAGTCAGGTTTTGCAATGTGGTCACCAATCTAGGTAGCTCGCCATCACGGTGCACATTTGTTTGATGATATTAGATAGTTGGAGGCAATCAGCCACAGGAAGCCTTGCATGACCTAGGTTTCGTACTAGTTGTCACTCACCAGTCAGCAAACCGTGTCTGCAACGTTGAAGGAATTCATGTGCTTTCTGTGATTCGTAACGTCTCTAACTGCAGCACTGGGTGACGCGGATTCGAATCATATAAAGGACATGAGTTCCTTAAAGGTTTCAGATACGCCTTGATGACTGGTGAGTGACAACTAGCACGAAACCTAGGTCATGCAAGGCTTCCTGTGGCCGATTGCCTCCAAATATCTAATCTGGATATTAATTGATTGTAAAATTACACCTTAGACTGAGAAATTCACGTTGGTTTCAGTTCACCTCATTAACCGGATCCATGCCCTATCGTGTCTAAAACCACTCATTTCCATGGAAATTCCCGAAAATTCTCATTCAACCTTCAGAAAGTTATGGGAGCAAAACTCACAAAATGCGATAAATTCATTCTAGTATAGTCACAGTTTCATAATCCACTGTTCATGCTTATCAAGGTGTACAGTGGGAAAATGAAGGCTGTACATTATATCCATACACTGTACAATAGGAGTCACAGTGAAAATCCTCTTTGGGAAGCAAGAGTGACACTTACTCAATTCTTCGGAAGTAAAGCCGGTCAATCAACAGTTATTCCCAGAGAACTCACAAATGCTGTCAAAAGAAAGCGACGAGAAACTTTCTGAACCATTTCGGACCACGAGTGAAACTATTGTGAATAACAGAAAGGATGTCACTTCACAGAACTATGCATTTAAAAGGAGAATGGAAATAAGATTTAGTTAATAGACATGACTAAGGCACATATATGTTTTGTGAAAAACGTCTAGTTATGATGGCTGAGGCACGATCAAGTGCTGAAAATACTGATTTTATATGCATAGCACTGACTAGTAGTTTCCGATTACAGATGCTTCATGTGTGTGTGTCTGAGTGTGTTGGTCTCACTCCTGTTGAAATGTCTTTTGGGATGAATGAGATAGTGGGAGATTTGTAGGGACTTTTTCCATCTGAGCTTAGTGTTTGAGTTGGTAAGTTATTCTGTTGTCCAGCCTTGTAGCCAGACTGGGTATTTTATAAGTCACTTCATGGTAGAGCTGATGTATGGAGCTTCACAAGAGTCAGTGAAGTGACAGCTACCTGCTTTGTGGGTGAAATTCGTCAGATTAAGTTTCACATTCTGGCCTAATAGTGTTTTGGACTGAAATGTGTGACTGGAATCCACCCACAGTATATCGAAGTGATTTAGGTAGCAAACAGACATTACAGCCCTTTGGAATGATGCCATTTTCATAGATGACGTCATAGAAGCGAGAGAAGTCCCAAACGGTGTACATCATTGCTGCTACATCCACTGCAATTCTCGTGAACTAATGAGAATTTGAAAAGTCTCAACAAACGAAAGTTGTTAACTCCTGCTCAATGTTGCAAGTCATCTCTTAGTAACATGTCAGACTGTGACTTGGTGTTGAGAACGTTATCTCTCATTAGCAGGTAAGACTTCACAGGGATTTCTTTATCTTTTCGTATGACCATGGTACATGATGTTGTGCATTTAGGGATACTACCCCTAACTCAGGTCCGAAACGTCAAAAAATTGAAAATTTCAAAAACCCTTCCAAATGATAGAGGAATGCGTCAGACGCGTTTTGGTATCTACGACAATGGGGTTTTGAGATTGTCTAGGCCTTACAGCGCCCTTGTTAGGCTGTTCTGCTTAAAACCCTAAAATCCTATAGTAAACACAGCATAAGCTATATAGACGATATAAGCATGAGTTGGCCATTTCTCATTGCTCGATTATATGAATGTGTATGGTTTTCTATAGTCTTGGCAGACGTATAGAAGCTATTTGCATGCTAAATTGGTTAGCAGGGATAACAATTTCATTGAATTCGGTGGCTGCCGGCTTAGTTTATAAGGGTCTACTGTCACTATAGCGTTGCTATGCGTGCTACGTTTGCATACAAAAATACGTTTGGCTAGTCTTGTATGCGAGATGAGTTCTATCGGGCTTGTCTATGCAGTGCATAATTGATTGACGCGATCAACGATCGGCGTAACAATGCTTACCTATCATTAATATACTGACGGTGCAAATGGTCCACCGAGGGAGTGGGCTCTCGAGTGGTTGCGCCACAGGATGATCCTGCATGCCGGTCTCGTCTCGCAAGAGGCAGGGATGGGTGTGTTTGGTTCTCCTGAAAACCAATACCCAGTCAATGGGTGTATTACTGTGCGAATAAACTGGTTGATCCTCCCAATAATCATGTGCTTGTCTCAGAGATTAAGCCATGCATGTCTAAGTACATACCTTAAAACGGTGAAACCGTGTTGAACACAAGATTTTCGAGAATAAAAATAGTCCTGTGAAGATTCAATGACGCATGAACTGTCATTTCTGTCAATTAACGATTTGGCGCTACAGCTATCAAATGCTATCGGTTGAAACTCGATTCACTCTGACACATATCTCGTCATGACCAGATTTCTTATAACAGGTGAGGGAATTTGGTTTTACTTCATGCGTGTGCTCAGCTGAAGAGTGCAAAACAAGGATGAAAATGCTATATAGTGCTACTTCGTTTTGAGAATACTCTAAGTGTGGTCGTTTCATGATGCTCACTAGAGACTAGTCCTATTCAGGTAGCTGGTTATCTGGATTCTTGTGTGGAAGTTGTGACCAGTGGGGTACAGCAGATAGCATATGGGGACAAATACTTGTTGGTGACTTTGGTTAGTGGTCACGCTATACCGTCAACTGGCAGAAGTTGGAATTCATGGGCCACTGAGTTCGGTCCCAGTGGCTGAAATATCTACAAGCTTGCCTTGTGACGGCAAAGATCTGGGTTAGAAACCTTATGTTGGGTGAGTACTCATGAAGAGTCCCTAATTAGGACAAAACGGCTTTCCAGTGCTCTCAGGTTTTCAAGTGGTTTTTCTAACCAATGTCAGCTCATGATGAAACCTAGAATATCACTCTCCTTGTGAATTTAGATACGTCACCTGAGCAGAGGAGCAAACTCTGAGTTCATTACTCTCTGTCAACTGGTCTCTATCATTCACTATCAACAATAACTTCTTCATATCTTTACTCAATAGAAGAAGTGTCTATTTTACTGTTATTACTCAACGGAATTAATTTTAACTCACAGACATCTTACGTCATCTATATTGTACTGTTTCCTGGATAATTAACTTAGTCTGTATCCTTTGAATAATTATGCATCTAAAAATAATCCCTGACGAAATGAATTCCGGAGGTCTTTTTTGAAGATAATGTTAATGTTATTATTGTGACTATTATTAGAAGTCGAGACATTCTTAAAGTTCCGTTTCCCCATTCATTATTATTTAATTAATTATTGTCAGAGATGCAATGGTAATGGCCGATTTAGTTATTGATAATTAATTAATTGATAATTAAATCATTGAACAAAGCCTGGAATGGCAGTCACCTCTCTATCTCAACTTCATCGACTTTGAAAAGGCCTTTGACAGCGTCGATCAAGAGGTGATTTGGAAACTACTTCGCTACTACGGGGTGCCACCGACAATTATACATCTCATCCAACAGCTGTACGACAATGCTGCATTCCAAGTAATCCACAACGGGAAACTTACGGAATCCTTCGAAGTGAGGACAGGAGTAAGACAAGTTGGCTGCCTACTATCGCCAATGATTTTCTTGATTGCAGTAGACTGGATAATGCGACAAACAGCGGGCAATGAGGAAACAGGCATAAAATGGACCCACACAAAAACCTTGGAGGATCTGGACTTCACCGATGATATATGTCTGATTTCCCAAAAACTGGAAGACATGCAAGCGAAAAGCAACAAGATGTCAGAAGAAGCATCAAAGATAGGATTTCAGGTGAACATAGAGAAAACAGAGGTGATGAAAATTCCTGGGAAACACCACCAACAGCAACAACAACAACAACTGACAACAATCAGCATAAATGGGAGGAACCTGAAAGAAACAACCTATTTTACCTACCTGGGAAGCATCGTTTCAACTACAGGCCAACGGAACTGACGAGGATATCAAAGCAAGAATCGGAAAAGCAAGACAAGCTTTCATTACTCTCAAGTCTGTGTGGAGGTCAACAGCACTCAGCATAAAAAATAAGATCCGGATTTTCAACACCAATGTGAAGTCAATGCTACTATACGGATCAGAGACTTGGCCAGTGCATCATAAAGAGCATCTCAAACAAACTACAGACCTTCATTAACAGTTGTCTTCGCTCAATACTCAAGATCAGATGGCCGGTCAGAAAAGATCAGCAACAGGGATCTCTGGGAGCGGATTGTGAAACAAATAGGCAGGAAGAAATGGAGATGGATTGGCTGGCCATACTCTGAGGAAACCATCAAGTGACATCACTCGACAAGCCATTGCTCGAGTGGAACCCGAAAGGGAAGAGGCGAGTTGGTCGTCAGTGCAAGGGTGACTTGGAGGAGGTCATGTGAAGAGGAGATGAAAACGTGTGGGCAGACATGGAGCCAGGTGAAGATTCTAGCAGAGAACCAAACGCAATGGAGACGCACGGCTGAAGCCCTATGTTCCTGTAGGAATTAAAGGATATAATAATAAATAATAATGGCTTCTCACACAATGCACATTCCAGATATAAGCTCCTGTATTCTAAAATAGCCATTGCTTCAGTTTTCTTGTATCATTTCGCTCTATATTCTTTGCATATATCTGAAGTTATAGACCACAAAGTGATAATCTTGAAAGTGAAAAATCTTGTTTTGATTTTCTTAAACCCGCTGGGATTCATTCAAATAATTTATAATGAATCAATCTGACTCGGCGCTCAAATTATTCCAGGAAGTTCGTAATACCTACGGTCTGGAAACTTATAATCACAAAGTGAAAATCAAGTGTTGGTTTGTAGGGATTAGATTGGTTACAGGATTTTCATCATGAGCTGACATTAGTTAGAGAACCATTGGAAAACCTGGGAATACTGGACAGCTGTTTCGTCCTAGTTTGGGACTCTTCATTAGTACGCACCCACCGGGATTCGAGCCCAGGACCTTCTGGTTACAAGGCGAGCTCGTATACCAATAAGCCACTGGGACCCGATCCAATGGCCCATGAATTCTAACTTCTGCCAATTCACGACATAGCGCGACCCCTAGCCAATGTCTTCGGGGAGTATTTGTCCTCACACCCGACCTACTGCATCCTACTGGTCACAACTAGGACGAAGCAGCTGTCCAGTACTCCCAGGTTTTCCAATGGTTCTCTAACTAATGTCAGCTCATGATGAAAATCCTGTAACAAAGTGATAAGTTGACAGATGGTTCGTAAGTCATCCCATGTAGAGAATAAAGCCGAAGAAGGTAGGTATATGTTGATTTAGTAATATATGTTGACTACAGCTCAGCTATATCATATTCTCCATTCAGTGAGTCCCCTTTACAAATTTGAATAATGTGATAAGAACATCTTTTGCAGGATAATATGAATTCGTTACAGGATCTCATCATGAGCTGACATCGGTTAGAGAACCATTGGAAAACTTTACAGACAGCCGTTTTATCCTAGTTAGAGACTCTTCGTCAGTAAACTTGCACCACCAGGCTTCAAACCCACGACCTTTCGATTACTAGGCAAGCTCGTAGATCATTCAGCCACTAGGATCCAACTCAGTGGCCCATGAATTCCAAATTCTACCAGTTGACGATAGATGTCAGCTTATGATGAAATCCTGTAACCAATCAATCAAATCCATAAAAACCAATACTTGAATGTCAATGAGATGCTCACTAGCGACTGATCCTATTCATGTAGGTAGTTACCTGGTGTTCGTGACCAGTAGGGTACAGCAGGTCGGGCATGAAGACAAATACTTGACGAAGACATTGGCTAGTGGTCACGCTGTCTTGAATTTGCAGAAGTTCGAATTCATATGCCATATTGATATATTATATACGTGTATAATGAATATAATAATGTAAAATAATAATAATAAGTAAAATATATTCACATTATATTAATAATACCATTGTCTTATAATATTATTGACAACATGCATGTCAAACATTCAGAGAATAATGACAACACCAAAAATGGGGACGAAAAAACAGACACACAAGATAACAATAGACATAGACAAAGATGGGCAGTGAGACGCAGAGACACTGGACGAGATACACAGTGACGAGGCAGGCGATGAGAGCAGATTAGTCGAGGCTTGGTGTACGTGGAGAATGTGAGGGTGAAGTCAGACGGTTAGTGAGTGAGTGAGTGAGCGAGTGAGAGTGGGTGACTGGCTGAGTCGACCAGGAAGCGAATGCAATGCGTGTCTCAGTGTTGTGTGCGTGTGTGTGTGTGTCTAGTAAGTGAGTGAGTGATCGCCTCGAGGGTGAGTGAATCGGGAATTGAATGCACGAATGATTGATTGAATGTGTGTGATTGGATGAGAAGGCGATTGGGGGAGTTAGTGGTGAGCAGAGAAGAGAGCCAGCAGCGATCGAGGCGAATTCCACTGACTGACTGCTTCCTTCTTGTAGGAGAGAGGGAGGGAGTGTAGACTGACTGACTGACTTTATTGTATTGTTATTAGCCCCGTGAGGGGCTGCCAAATAATGCTTCGATTCTTGGTCGACGGTTCTTACCATGCAACGAATCACAAGATTAAAACCGTGACGGTTGATAGGCCAAGTCAACAATACCCATCCCATCAAAACACCAAACACCTCACATTCATCCATCCATTTGCAAGTTAACAAAATCAACACACACAACACGCACAAAACGCACACTAAGACAACACTCTCACACGACAAACACTGCACCATATCATCACACACCCACTCACACTCCAACAGCAACAAACACACAACAGCATATACAGCACACAAACAACATTCATCACAAACCCAACCACACCATATATACTACTCACAAATATCAGTCATCAGTAGACGCCTCACACCTAGAATACAATAAACTTGTCTCGTGCATTCCTTACACAACAAACATGCACACCTCATCCTGTGAAATATACCGACACACTGGTCACCATCACCAAGATGCAGAGGACACCTGATGAGTCGCCAGGGGACACCAAATGGATGCAGTCAGACAACAGACTGTTTGTTGCATACACATGACATGCAAATTAGCCGAAGGACTACACGATAAATCATTCTCTTACCGGAAACACATCAGAGGTTCCGATGGAATCGCCAGCAAACTGATTGGTTACTGGTGGACAGGTGAAGAAGACAATACGACGACCAGTCTGGAAGACAAAGTCAATCTCATCGACAGACACATCAGTCGACTGGGTACACGTGAAACTCTCCACCTGTGGGATTAACGACAGACACACTAGCCACCAGTAGACATAGACAAAGATGGGCAGTGAGACGCAGAGACACTGGACGAGATACACAGTGACGAGGCAGGCGATGAGAGCAGATTAGTCGAGGCTTGGTGTACGTGGAGAATGTGAGGGTGAAGTCAGACGGTTAGTGAGTGAGTGAGTGAGTGAGTGAGCGAGTGAGAGTGGGTGACTGGCTGAGTCGACCAGGAAGCGAATGCAATGCGTGTCTCAGTGTTGTGTGCGTGTGTGTGTGTGTCTAGTAAGTGAGTGAGTGATCGCCTCGAGGGTGAGTGAATCGGGAATTGAATGCACGAATGATTGATTGAATGTGTGTGATTGGATGAGAAGGCGATTGGGGGAGTTAGTGGTGAGCAGAGAAGAGAGCCAGCAGCGATCGAGGCGAATTCCACTGACTGACTGCTTCCTTCTTGTAGGAGAGAGGGAGGGAGTGTAGACTGACTGACTGACTTTATTGTATTGTTATTAGCCCCGTGAGGGGCTGCCAAATAATGCTTCGATTCTTGGTCGACGGTTCTTACCATGCAACGAATCACAAGATTGAAACCGTGACGGTTGATAGGCCAAGTCAACAATACCCATCCCATCAAAACACCAAACACCTCACATTCATCCATCCATTTGCAAGTTAACAAAATCAACACACACAACACGCACAAAACGCACACTAAGACAACACTCTCACACGACAAACACTGCACCATATCATCACACACCCACTCACACTCCAACAGCAACAAACACACAACAGCATATACAGCACACAAACAACATTCATCACAAACCCAACCACACCATATATACTACTCACAAATATCAGTCATCAGTAGACGCCTCACACCAAGAATACAATAAACTTGTCTCGTGCATTCCTTACACAACAAACATGCACACCTCATCCTGTGAAATACACCGACACACTGGTCACCATCACCAAGATGCAGAGGACACCTGATGAGTCGCCAGGGGACACCAAATGGATGCAGTCAGACAACAGACTGTTTGTTGCATACACATGACATGCAAATTAGCCGAAGGACTACACGGATAAATCATTCTCTTACCGGAAACACATCAGCGGTTCCGATGGAATCGCCAGCAAACTGATTGGTTACTGGTGGACAGGTGAAGAAGACAATACGACGACCAGTCTGGAAGACAAAGTCAATCTCATCGACAGACACATCAGTCGACTGGGCACACGTGAAACTCTCCACCTGTGGGATTAACGACAGACACACTAGCCACCAGTAGACATAGACAAAGATGGGCAGTGAGACGCAGAGACACTGGACGAGATACACAGTGACGAGGAGGGCGATGAGAGCAGATTAGTCGAGGCTTGGTGTACGTGGAGAATGTGAGGGTGAAGTCAGACGGTTAGTGAGTGAGTGAGTGAGTGAGTGAGTGAGTGAGTGAGTGAGTGAGTGAGTGAGCGAGTGAGTGAGTGAGTGAGTGAGTGAGAGTGGGTGACTGGCTGAGTCGACCAGGAAGCGAATGCAATGCGTGTCTCAGTGTTGTGTGCGTGTGTGTGTGTGTCTAGTAAGTGAGTGAGTGATCGCCTCGAGGGTGAGTGAATCGGGAATTGAATGCACGAATGATTGATTGAATGTGTGTGATTGGATGAGAAGGCGATTGGGGGAGTTAGTGGTGAGCAGAGAAGAGAGCCAGCAGCGATCGAGGCGAATTCCACTGACTGACTGCTTCCTTCTTGTAGGAGAGAGGGAGGGAGTGTAGACTGACTGACTGACTTTATTGTATTGTTATTAGCCCCGTGAGGGGCTGCCAAATAATGCTTCGATTCTTGGTCGACGGTTCTTACCATGCAACGAATCACAAGATTAAAACCGTGACGGTTGATAGGCCAAGTCAACAATACCCATCCCATCAAAACACCAAACACCTCACATTCATCCATCCATTTGCAAGTTAACAAAATCAACACACACAACACGCACAAAACGCACACTAAGACAACACTCTCACACGACAAACACTGCACCATATCATCACACACCCACTCACACTCCAACAGCAACAAACACACAACAGCATACACAGCACACAAACAACATTCATCACAAACCCAACCACACCATATATACTACTCACAAATATCAGTCATCAGTAGACGCCTCACACCAAGAATACAATAAACTTGTCTCGTGCATTCCTTACACAACAAACATGCACACCTCATCCTGTGAAATACACCGACACACTGGTCACCATCACCAAGATGCAGAGGACACCTGATGAGTCGCCAGGGGACACCAAATGGATGCAGTCAGACAACAGACTGTTTGTTGCATACACATGACATGCAAATTAGCCGAAGGACTACACGGATAAATCATTCTCTTACCGGAAACACATCAGCGGTTCCGATGGAATCGCCAGCAAACTGATTGGTTACTGGTGGACAGGTGAAGAAGACAATACGACGACCAGTCTGGAAGACAAAGTCAATCTCATCGACAGACACATCAGTCGACTGGGCACACGTGAAACTCTCCACCTGTGGGATTAACGACAGACACACTAGCCACCAGTAGACATAGACAAAGATGGGCAGTGAGACGCAGAGACACTGGACGAGATACACAGTGACGAGGCAGGCGATGAGAGCAGATTAGTCGAGGCTTGGTGTACGTGGAGAATGTGAGGGTGAAGTCAGACGGTTAGTGAGTGAGTGAGTGAGTGAGCGAGTGAGTGAGTGAGTGAGTGAGTGAGTGAGTGAGTGAGAGTGGGTGACTGGCTGAGTCGACCAGGAAGCGAATGCAATGCGTGTCTCAGTGTTGTGTGCGTGTGTGTGTGTGTCTAGTAAGTGAG
The DNA here is from genome assembly GCA_944472155.2 of Trichobilharzia szidati. Taxonomy (NCBI): domain Eukaryota; kingdom Metazoa; phylum Platyhelminthes; class Trematoda; order Strigeidida; family Schistosomatidae; genus Trichobilharzia; species Trichobilharzia szidati. The sequence goes on along the minus strand of OX235277.1, from coordinate 64,018,909 downwards.
TGAGTGATCGCCTCGAGGGTGAGTGAATCGGGAATTGAATGCACGAATGATTGATTGAATGTGTGTGATTGGATGAGAAGGCGATTGGGGGAGTTAGTGGTGAGCAGAGAAGAGAGCCAGCAGCGATCGAGGCGAATTCCACTGACTGACTGCTTCCTTCTTGTAGGAGAGAGGGAGGGAGTGTAGACTGACTGACTGACTTTATTGTATTGTTATTAGCCCCGTGAGGGGCTGCCAAATAATGCTTCGATTCTTGGTCGACGGTTCTTACCATGCAACGAATCACAAGATTAAAACCGTGACGGTTGATAGGCCAAGTCAACAATACCCATCCCATCAAAACACCAAACACCTCACATTCATCCATCCATTTGCAAGTTAACAAAATCAACACACACAACACGCACAAAACGCACACTAAGACAACACTCTCACACGACAAACACTGCACCATATCATCACACACCCACTCACACTCCAACAGCAACAAACACACAACAGCATACACAGCACACAAACAACATTCATCACAAACCCAACCACACCATATATACTACTCACAAATATCAGTCATCAGTAGACGCCTCACACCAAGAATACAATAAACTTGTCTCGTGCATTCCTTACACAACAAACATGCACACCTCATCCTGTGAAATACACCGACACACTGGTCACCATCACCAAGATGCAGAGGACACCTGATGAGTCGCCAGGGGACACCAAATGGATGCAGTCAGACAACAGACTGTTTGTTGCATACACATGACATGCAAATTAGCCGAAGGACTACACGGATAAATCATTCTCTTACCGGAAACACATCAGCGGTTCCGATGGAATCGCCAGCAAACTGATTGGTTACTGGTGGACAGGTGAAGAAGACAATACGACGACCAGTCTGGAAGACAAAGTCAATCTCATCGACAGACACATCAGTCGACTGGGCACACGTGAAACTCTCCACCTGTGGGATTAACGACAGACACACTAGCCACCAGTAGACATAGACAAAGATGGGCAGTGAGACGCAGAGACACTGGACGAGATACACAGTGACGAGGAGGGCGATGAGAGCAGATTAGTCGAGGCTTGGTGTACGTGGAGAATGTGAGGGTGAAGTCAGACGGTTAGTGAGTGAGTGAGTGATTGTGTGAGAGTGGGTGACTGGCTGAGTCGACCAGGAAGCGAATGCAATGCGTGTCTCAGTGTTGTGTGCGTGTGTGTGTGTGTCTAGTAAGTGAGTGAGTGATCGCCTCGAGGGTGAGTGAATCGGGAATTGAATGCACGAATGATTGATTGAATGTGTGTGATTGGATGAGAAGGCGATTGGGGGAGTTAGTGGTGAGCAGAGAAGAGAGCCAGCAGCGATCGAGGCGAATTCCACTGACTGACTGCTTCCTTCTTGTAGGAGAGAGGGAGGGAGTGTAGACTGACTGACTGACTTTATTGTATTGTTATTAGCCCCGTGAGGGGCTGCCAAATAATGCTTCGATTCTTGGTCGACGGTTCTTACCATGCAACGAATCACAAGATTGAAACCGTGACGGTTGATAGGCCAAGTCAACAATACCCATCCCATCAAAACACCAAACACCTCACATTCATCCATCCATTTGCAAGTTAACAAAATCAACACACACAACACGCACAAAACGCACACTAAGACAACACTCTCACACGACAAACACTGCACCATATCATCACACACCCACTCACACTCCAACAGCAACAAACACACAACAGCATACACAGCACACAAACAACATTCATCACAAACCCAACCACACCATATATACTACTCACAAATATCAGTCATCAGTAGACGCCTCACACCAAGAATACAATAAACTTGTCTCGTGCATTCCTTACACAACAAACATGCACACCTCATCCTGTGAAATATACCGACACACTGGTCACCATCACCAAGATGCAGAGGACACCTGATGAGTCGCCAGGGGACACCAAATGGATGCAGTCAGACAACAGACTGTTTGTTGCATACACATGACATGCAAATTAGCCGAAGGTCTACACGGATAAATCATTCTCTTACCGGAAACACATCAGCGGTTCCGATGGAATCGCCAGCAAACTGATTGGTTACTGGTGGACAGGTGAAGAAGACAATACGACGACCAGTCTGGAAGACAAAGTCAATCTCATCGACAGACACATCAGTCGACTGGGCACACGTGAAACTCTCCACCTGTGGGATTAACGACAGACACACTAGCCACCAGTAGACATAGACAAAGATGGGCAGTGAGACGCAGAGACACTGGACGAGATACACAGTGACGAGGAGGGCGATGAGAGCAGATTAGTCGAGGCTTGGTGTACGTGGAGAATGTGAGGGTGAAGTCAGACGGTTAGTGAGTGAGTGAGTGATTGTGTGAGAGTGGGTGACTGGCTGAGTCGACCAGGAAGCGAATGCAATGCGTGTCTCAGTGTTGTGTGCGTGTGTGTGTGTGTCTAGTAAGTGAGTGAGTGATCGCCTCGAGGGTGAGTGAATCGGGAATTGAATGCACGAATGATTGATTGAATGTGTGTGATTGGATGAGAAGGCGATTGGGGGAGTTAGTGGTGAGCAGAGAAGAGAGCCAGCAGCGATCGAGGCGAATTCCACTGACTGACTGCTTCCTTCTTGTAGGAGAGAGGGAGGGAGTGTAGACTGACTGACTGACTTTATTGTATTGTTATTAGCCCCGTGAGGGGCTGCCAAATAATGCTTCGATTCTTGGTCGACGGTTCTTACCATGCAACGAATCACAAGATTGAAACCGTGACGGTTGATAGGCCAAGTCAACAATACCCATCCCATCAAAACACCAAACACCTCACATTCATCCATCCATTTGCAAGTTAACAAAATCAACACACACAACACGCACAAAACGCACACTAAGACAACACTCTCACACGACAAACACTGCACCATATCATCACACACCCACTCACACTCCAACAGCAACAAACACACAACAGCATACACAGCACACAAACAACATTCATCACAAACCCAACCACACCATATATACTACTCACAAATATCAGTCATCAGTAGACACCTCACACCAAGAATACAATAAACTTGTCTCGTGCATTCCTTACACAACAAACATGCACACCTCATCCTGTGAAATATACCGACACACTGGTCACCATCACCAAGATGCAGAGGACACCTGATGAGTCGCCAGGGGACACCAAATGGATGCAGTCAGACAACAGACTGTTTGTTGCATACACATGACATGCAAATTAGCCGAAGGACTACACGGATAAATCATTCTCTTACCGGAAACACATCAGCGGTTCCGATGGAATCGCCAGCAAACTGATTGGTTACTGGTGGACAGGTGAAGAAGACAATACGACGACCAGTCTGGAAGACAAAGTCAATCTCATCGACAGACACATCAGTCGACTGGACACACGTGAAACTCTCCACCTGTGGGATTAACGACAGACACACTAGCCACCAGTAGACATAGACAAAGATGGGCAGTGAGACGCAGAGACACTGGACGAGATACACAGTGACGAGGCAGGCGATGAGAGCAGATTAGTCGAGGCTTGGTGTACGTGGAGAATGTGAGGGTGAAGTCAGACGGTTAGTGAGTGAGTGAGTGAGTGAGTGTGTGAGAGTGGGTGACTGGCTGAGTCGACCAGGAAGCGAATGCAATGCGTGTCTCAGTGTTGTGTGCGTGTGTGTGTGTGTGTGTCTAGTAAGCGAGTGAGTGATCGCCTCGAGGGTGAGTGAATCGGGAATTGAATGCACGAATGATTGATTGAATGTGTGTGATTGGATGAGAAGGCGATTGGGGGAGTTAGTGGTGAGCAGAGAAGAGAGCCAGCAGCGATCGATGCGAATTCCACTGACTGACTGCTTCCTTCTTGTAGGAGAGAGGGAAGGAGTGTAGACTGACTGACTGACTTTATTGTATTGTTATTAGCCCCGTGAGGGGCTGCCAAATAATGCTTCGATTCTTGGTCGACGGTTCTTACCATGCAACGAATCACAAGATTAAAACCGTGACGGTTGATAGGCCAAGTCAACAATACCCATCCCATCAAAACACCAAACACCTCACATTCATCCATCCATTTGCAAGTTAACAAAATCAACACACACAACACGCACAAAACGCACACTAAGACAACACTCTCACACGACAAACACTGCACCATATCATCACACACCCACTCACACTCCAACAGCAACAAACACACAACAGCATATACAGCACACAAACAACATTCATCACAAACCCAACCACACCATATATACTACTCACAAATATCAGTCATCAGTAGACGCCTCACACCAAGAATACAATAAACTTGTCTCGTGCATTCCTTACACAACAAACATGCACACCTCATCCTGTGAAATACACCGACACACTGGTCACCATCACCAAGATGCAGAGGACACCTGATGAGTCGCCAGGGGACACCAAATGGATGCAGTCAGACAACAGACTGTTTGTTGCATACACATGACATGCAAATTAGCCGAAGGACTACACGGATAAATCATTCTCTTACCGGAAACACATCAGCGGTTCCGATGGAATCGCCAGCAAACTGATTGGTTACTGGTGGACAGGTGAAGAAGACAATACGACGACCAGTCTGGAAGACAAAGTCAATCTCATCGACAGACACATCAGTCGACTGGGCACACGTGAAACTCTCCACCTGTGGGATTAACGACAGACACACTAGCCATCAGTAGACATAGACAAAGATGGGCAGTGAGACGCAGAGACACTGGACGAGATACACAGTGACGAGGAGGGCGATGAGAGCAGATTAGTCGAGGCTTGGTGTACGTGGAGAATGTGAGGGTGAAGTCAGACGGTTAGTGAGTGAGTGAGTGATTGTGTGAGAGTGGGTGACTGGCTGAGTCGACCAGGAAGCGAATGCAATGCGTGTCTCAGTGTTGTGTGCGTGTGTGTGTGTGTCTAGTAAGTGAGTGAGTGATCGCCTCGAGGGTGAGTGAATCGGGAATTGAATGCACGAATGATTGATTGAATGTGTGTGATTGGATGAGAAGGCGATTGGGGGAGTTAGTGGTGAGCAGAGAAGAGAGCCAGCAGCGATCGAGGCGAATTCCACTGACTGACTGCTTCCTTCTTGTAGGAGAGAGGGAGGGAGTGTAGACTGACTGACTGACTTTATTGTATTGTTATTAGCCCCGTGAGGGGCTGCCAAATAATGCTTCGATTCTTGGTCGACGGTTCTTACCATGCAACGAATCACAAGATTGAAACCGTGACGGTTGATAGGCCAAGTCAACAATACCCATCCCATCAAAACACCAAACACCTCACATTCATCCATCCATTTGCAAGTTAACAAAATCAACACACACAACACGCACAAAACGCACACTAAGACAACACTCTCACACGACAAACACTGCACCATATCATCACACACCCACTCACACTCCAACAGCAACAAACACACAACAGCATACACAGCACACAAACAACATTCATCACAAACCCAACCACACCATATATACTACTCACAAATATCAGTCATCAGTAGACGCCTCACACCAAGAATACAATAAACTTGTCTCGTGCATTCCTTACACAACAAACATGCACACCTCATCCTGTGAAATATACCGACACACTGGTCACCATCACCAAGATGCAGAGGACACCTGATGAGTCGCCAGGGGACACCAAATGGATGCAGTCAGACAACAGACTGTTTGTTGCATACACATGACATGCAAATTAGCCGAAGGTCTACACGGATAAATCATTCTCTTACCGGAAACACATCAGAGGTTCCGATGGAATCGCCAGCAAACTGATTGGTTACTGGTGGACAGGTGAAGAAGACAATACGACGACCAGTCTGGAAGACAAAGTCAATCTCATCGACAGACACATCAGTCGACTGGGCACACGTGAAACTCTCCACCTGTGGGATTAACGACAGACACACTAGCCACCAGTAGACATAGACAAAGATGGGCAGTGAGACGCAGAGACACTGGACGAGATACACAGTGACGAGGAGGGCGATGAGAGCAGATTAGTCGAGGCTTGGTGTACGTGGAGAATGTGAGGGTGAAGTCAGACGGTTAGTGAGTGAGTGAGTGATTGTGTGAGAGTGGGTGACTGGCTGAGTCGACCAGGAAGCGAATGCAATGCGTGTCTCAGTGTTGTGTGCGTGTGTGTGTGTGTCTAGTAAGTGAGTGAGTGATCGCCTCGAGGGTGAGTGAATCGGGAATTGAATGCACGAATGATTGATTGAATGTGTGTGATTGGATGAGAAGGCGATTGGGGGAGTTAGTGGTGAGCAGAGAAGAGAGCCAGCAGCGATCGAGGCGAATTCCACTGACTGACTGCTTCCTTCTTGTAGGAGAGAGGGAGGGAGTGTAGACTGACTGACTGACTTTATTGTATTGTTATTAGCCCCGTGAGGGGCTGCCAAATAATGCTTCGATTCTTGGTCGACGGTTCTTACCATGCAACGAATCACAAGATTGAAACCGTGACGGTTGATAGGCCAAGTCAACAATACCCATCCCATCAAAACACCAAACACCTCACATTCATCCATCCATTTGCAAGTTAACAAAATCAACACACACAACACGCACAAAACGCACACTAAGACAACACTCTCACACGACAAACACTGCACCATATCATCACACACCCACTCACACTCCAACAGCAACAAACACACAACAGCATACACAGCACACAAACAACATTCATCACAAACCCAACCACACCATATATACTACTCACAAATATCAGTCATCAGTAGACACCTCACACCAAGAATACAATAAACTTGTCTCGTGCATTCCTTACACAACAAACATGCACACCTCATCCTGTGAAATATACCGACACACTGGTCACCATCACCAAGATGCAGAGGACACCTGATGAGTCGCCAGGGGACACCAAATGGATGCAGTCAGACAACAGACTGTTTGTTGCATACACATGACATGCAAATTAGCCGAAGGACTACACGGATAAATCATTCTCTTACCGGAAACACATCAGCGGTTCCGATGGAATCGCCAGCAAACTGATTGGTTACTGGTGGACAGGTGAAGAAGACAATACGACGACCAGTCTGGAAGACAAAGTCAATCTCATCGACAGACACATCAGTCGACTGGACACACGTGAAACTCTCCACCTGTGGGATTAACGACAGACACACTAGCCACCAGTAGACATAGACAAAGATGGGCAGTGAGACGCAGAGACACTGGACGAGATACACAGTGACGAGGCAGGCGATGAGAGCAGATTAGTCGAGGCTTGGTGTACGTGGAGAATGTGAGGGTGAAGTCAGACGGTTAGTGAGTGAGTGAGTGAGTGAGTGAGTGAGAGTGGGTGACTGGCTGAGTCGACCAGGAAGCGAATGCAATGCGTGTCTCAGTGTTGTGTGCGTGTGTGTGTGTGTGTGTCTAGTAAGCGAGTGAGTGATCGCCTCGAGGGTGAGTGAATCGGGAATTGAATGCACGAATGATTGATTGAATGTGTGTGATTGGATGAGAAGGCGATTGGGGGAGTTAGTGGTGAGCAGAGAAGAGAGCCAGCAGCGATCGAGGCGAATTCCACTGACTGACTGCTTCCTTCTTGTAGGAGAGAGGGAAGGAGTGTAGACTGACTGACTGACTTTATTGTATTGTTATTAGCCCCGTGAGGGGCTGCCAAATAATGCTTCGATTCTTGGTCGACGGTTCTTACCATGCAACGAATCACAAGATTAAAACCGTGACGGTTGATAGGCCAAGTCAACAATACCCATCCCATCAAAACACCAAACACCTCACATTCATCCATCCATTTGCAAGTTAACAAAATCAACACACACAACACGCACAAAACGCACACTAAGACAACACTCTCACACGACAAACACTGCACCATATCATCACACACCCACTCACACTCCAACAGCAACAAACACACAACAGCATATACAGCACACAAACAACATTCATCACAAACCCAACCACACCATATATACTACTCACAAATATCAGTCATCAGTAGACGCCTCACACCAAGAATACAATAAACTTGTCTCGTGCATTCCTTACACAACAAACATGCACACCTCATCCTGTGAAATACACCGACACACTGGTCACCATCACCAAGATGCAGAGGACACCTGATGAGTCGCCAGGGGACACCAAATGGATGCAGTCAGACAACAGACTGTTTGTTGCATACACATGACATGCAAATTAGCCGAAGGACTACACGGATAAATCATTCTCTTACCGGAAACACATCAGCGGTTCCGATGGAATCGCCAGCAAACTGATTGGTTACTGGTGGACAGGTGAAGAAGACAATACGACGACCAGTCTGGAAGACAAAGTCAATCTCATCGACAGACACATCAGTCGACTGGGCACACGTGAAACTCTCCACCTGTGGGATTAACGACAGACACACTAGCCATCAGTAGACATAGACAGAGATGGGCAGTGAGACGCAGAGACACTGGACGAGATACACGGTGACGAGGAGGGCGATGAGAGCAGATTAGTCGAGGCTTGGTGTACGTGGAGAATGTGAGGGTGAAGTCAGACGGTTAGTGAGTGAGTGAGTGAGCGAGTGAGAGTGGGTGACTGGCTGAGTCGACCAGGAAGCGAATGCAATGCGTGTCTCAGTGTTGTGTGCGTGTGTGTGTGTGTCTAGTAAGTGAGTGAGTGATCGCCTCGAGGGTGAGTGAATCGGGAATTGAATGCACGAATGATTGATTGAATGTGTGTGATTGGATGAGAAGGCGATTGGGGGAGTTAGTGGTGAGCAGAGAAGAGAGCCAGCAGCGATCGAGGCGAATTCCACTGACTGACTGCTTCCTTCTTGTAGGAGAGAGGGAGGGAGTGTAGACTGACTGACTGACTTTATTGTATTGTTATTAGCCCCGTGAGGGGCTGCCAAATAATGCTTCGATTCTTGGTCGACGGTTCTTACCATGCAACGAATCACAAGATTAAAACCGTGACGGTTGATAGGCCAAGTCAACAATACCCATCCCATCAAAACACCAAACACCTCACATTCATCCATCCATTTGCAAGTTAACAAAATCAACACACACAACACGCACAAAACGCACACTAAGACAACACTCTCACACGACAAACACTGCACCATATCATCACACACCCACTCACACTCCAACAGCAACAAACACACAACAGCATATACAGCACACAAACAACATTCATCACAAACCCAACCACACCATATATACTACTCACAAATATCAGTCATCAGTAGACGCCTCACACCAAGAATACAATAAACTTGTCTCGTGCATTCCTTACACAACAAACATGCACACCTCATCCTGTGAAATACACCGACACACTGGTCACCATCACCAAGATGCAGAGGACACCTGATGAGTCGCCAGGGGACACCAAATGGATGCAGTCAGACAACAGACTGTTTGTTGCATACACATGACATGCAAATTAGCCGAAGGACTACACGGATAAATCATTCTCTTACCGGAAACACATCAGCGGTTCCGATGGAATCGCCAGCAAACTGATTGGTTACTGGTGGACAGGTGAAGAAGACAATACGACGACCAGTCTGGAAGACAAAGTCAATCTCATCGACAGACACATCAGTCGACTGGGCACACGTGAAACTCTCCACCTGTGGGATTAACGACAGACACACTAGCCATCAGTAGACATAGACAAAGATGGGCAGTGAGACGCAGAGACACTGGACGAGATACACAGTGACGAGGCAGGCGATGAGAGCAGATTAGTCGAGGCTTGGTGTACGTGGAGAATGTGAGGGTGAAGTCAGACGGTTAGTGAGTGAGTGAGTGAGTGAGTGAGTGAGTGAGTGAGTGAGTGGTGAGTGAGTGAGTGAGTGAGTGAGTGAGTGAGAGTGGGTGACTGGCTGAGTCGACCAGGAAGCGAATGCAATGCGTGTCTCAGTGTTGTGTGCGTGTGTGTGTGTGTCTAGTAAGTGAGTGAGTGATCGCCTCGAGGGTGAGTGAATCGGGAATTGAATGCACGAATGATTGATTGAATGTGTGTGATTGGATGAGAAGGCGATTGGGGGAGTTAGTGGTGAGCAGAGAAGAGAGCCAGCAGCGATCGAGGCGAATTCCACTGACTGACTGCTTCCTTCTTGTAGGAGAGAGGGAGGGAGTGTAGACTGACTGACTGACTTTATTGTATTGTTATTAGCCCCGTGAGGGGCTGCCAAATAATGCTTCGATTCTTGGTCGACGGTTCTTACCATGCAACGAATCACAAGATTGAAACCGTGACGGTTGATAGGCCAAGTCAACAATACCCATCCCATCAAAACACCAAACACCTCACATTCATCCATCCATTTGCAAGTTAACAAAATCAACACACACAACACGCACAAAACGCACACTAAGACAACACTCTCACACGACAAACACTGCACCATATCATCACACACCCACTCACACTCCAACAGCAACAAACACACAACAGCATATACAGCACACAAACAACATTCATCACAAACCCAACCACACCATATATACTACTCACAAATATCAGTCATCAGTAGACGCCTCACACCTAGAATACAATAAACTTGTCTCGTGCATTCCTTACACAACAAACATGCACACCTCATCCTGTGAAATACACCGACACACTGGTCACCATCACCAAGATGCAGAGGACACCTGATGAGTCGCCAGGGGACACCAAATGGATGCAGTCAGACAACAGACTGTTTGTTGCATACACATGACATGCAAATTAGCCGAAGGACTACACGGATAAATCATTCTCTTACCGGAAACACATCAGCGGTTCCGATGGAATCGCCAGCAAACTGATTGGTTACTGGTGGACAGGTGAAGAAGACAATACGACGACCAGTCTGGAAGACAAAGTCAATCTCATCGACAGACACATCAGTCGACTGGGCACACGTGAAACTCTCCACCTGTGGGATTAACGACAGACACACTAGCCACCAGTAGACATAGACAAAGATGGGCAGTGAGACGCAGAGACACTGGACGAGATACACAGTGACGAGGCAGGCGATGAGAGCAGATTAGTCGAGGCTTGGTGTACGTGGAGAATGTGAGGGTGAAGTCAGACGGTTAGTGAGTGAGTGAGTGAGTGAGTGAGTGAGCGAGTGAGAGTGGGTGACTGGCTGAGTCGACCAGGAAGCGAATGCAATGCGTGTCTCAGTGTTGTGTGCGTGTGTGTGTGTGTGTGTCTAGTAAGTGAGTGAGTGATCGCCTCGAGGGTGAGTGAATCGGGAATTGAATGCACGAATGATTGATTGAATGTGTGTGATTGGATGAGAAGGCGATTGGGGGAGTTAGTGGTGAGCAGAGAAGAGAGCCAGCAGCGATCGATGCGAATTCCACTGACTGACTGCTTCCTTCTTGTAGGAGAGAGGGAGGGAGTGTAGACTGACTGACTGACTTTATTGTATTGTTATTAGCCCCGTGAGGGGCTGCCAAATAATGCTTCGATTCTTGGTCGACGGTTCTTACCATGCAACGAATCACAAGATTAAAACCGTGACGGTTGATAGGCCAAGTCAACAATACCCATCCCATCAAAACACCAAACACCTCACATTCATCCATCCATTTGCAAGTTAACAAAATCAACACACACAACACGCACAAAACGCACACTAAGACAACACTCTCACACGACAAACACTGCACCATATCATCACACACCCACTCACACTCCAACAGCAACAAACACACAACAGCATACACAGCACACAAACAACATTCATCACAAACCCAACCACACCATATATACTACTCACAAATATCAGTCATCAGTAGACGCCTCACACCAAGAATACAATAAACTTGTCTCGTGCATTCCTTACACAACAAACATGCACACCTCATCCTGTGAAATATACCGACACACTGGTCACCATCACCAAGATGCAGAGGACACCTGATGAGTCGCCAGGGGACACCAAATGGATGCAGTCAGACAACAGACTGTTTGTTGCATACACATGACATGCAAATTAGCCGAAGGACTACACGGATAAATCATTCTCTTACCGGAAACACATCAGCGGTTCCGATGGAATCGCCAGCAAACTGATTGGTTACTGGTGGACAGGTGAAGAAGACAATACGACGACCAGTCTGGAAGACAAAGTCAATCTCATCGACAGACACATCAGTCGACTGGACACACGTGAAACTCTCCACCTGTGGGATTAACGACAGACACACTAGCCACCAGTAGACATAGACAAAGATGGGCAGTGAGACGCAGAGACACTGGACGAGATACACAGTGACGAGGCAGGCGATGAGAGCAGATTAGTCGAGGCTTGGTGTACGTGGAGAATGTGAGGGTGAAGTCAGACGGTTAGTGAGTGAGTGAGTGAGTGAGTGAGCGAGTGAGAGTGGGTGACTGGCTGAGTCGACCAGGAAGCGAATGCAATGCGTGTCTCAGTGTTGTGTGCGTGTGTGTGTGTGTGTCTAGTAAGTGAGTGAGTGATCGCCTCGAGGGTGAGTGAATCGGGAATTGAATGCACGAATGATTGATTGAATGTGTGTGATTGGATGAGAAGGCGATTGGGGGAGTTAGTGGTGAGCAGAGAAGAGAGCCAGCAGCGATCGAGGCGAATTCCACTGACTGACTGCTTCCTTCTTGTAGGAGAGAGGGAGGGAGTGTAGACTGACTGACTGACTTTATTGTATTGTTATTAGCCCCGTGAGGGGCTGCCAAATAATGCTTCGATTCTTGGTCGACGGTTCTTACCATGCAACGAATCACAAGATTAAAACCGTGACGGTTGATAGGCCAAGTCAACAATACCCATCCCATCAAAACACCAAACACCTCACATTCATCCATCCATTTGCAAGTTAACAAAATCAACACACACAACACGCACAAAACGCACACTAAGACAACACTCTCACACGACAAACACTGCACCATATCATCACACACCCACTCACACTCCAACAGCAACAAACACACAACAGCATATACAGCACACAAACAACATTCATCACAAACCCAACCACACCATATATACTACTCACAAATATCAGTCATCAGTAGACACCTCACACCAAGAATACAATAAACTTGTCTCGTGCATTCCTTACACAACAAACATGCACACCTCATCCTGTGAAATACACCGACACACTGGTCACCATCACCAAGATGCAGAGGACACCTGATGAGTCGCCAGGGGACACCAAATGGATGCAGTCAGACAACAGACTGTTTGTTGCATACACATGACATGCAAATTAGCCGAAGGACTACACGGATAAATCATTCTCTTACCGGAAACACATCAGCGGTTCCGATGGAATCGCCAGCAAACTGATTGGTTACTGGTGGACAGGTGAAGAAGACAATACGACGACCAGTCTGGAAGACAAAGTCAATCTCATCGACAGACACATCAGTCGACTGGACACACGTGAAACTCTCCACCTGTGGGATTAACGACAGACACACTAGCCACCAGTAGACATAGACAAAGATGGGCAGTGAGACGCAGAGACACTGGACGAGATACACAGTGACGAGGCAGGCGATGAGAGCAGATTAGTCGAGGCTTGGTGTACGTGGAGAATGTGAGGGTGAAGTCAGACGGTTAGTGAGTGAGTGAGTGAGTGAGTGAGCGAGTGAGAGTGGGTGACTGGCTGAGTCGACCAGGAAGCGAATGCAATGCGTGTCTCAGTGTTGTGTGCGTGTGTGTGTGTGTGTCTAGTAAGTGAGTGAGTGATCGCCTCGAGGGTGAGTGAATCGGGAATTGAATGCACGAATGATTGATTGAATGTGTGTGATTGGATGAGAAGGCGATTGGGGGAGTTAGTGGTGAGCAGAGAAGAGAGCCAGCAGCGATCGAGGCGAATTCCACTGACTGACTGCTTCCTTCTTGTAGGAGAGAGGGAGGGAGTGTAGACTGACTGACTGACTTTATTGTATTGTTATTAGCCCCGTGAGGGGCTGCCAAATAATGCTTCGATTCTTGGTCGACGGTTCTTACCATGCAACGAATCACAAGATTAAAACCGTGACGGTTGATAGGCCAAGTCAACAATACCCATCCCATCAAAACACCAAACACCTCACATTCATCCATCCATTTGCAAGTTAACAAAATCAACACACACAACACGCACAAAACGCACACTAAGACAACACTCTCACACGACAAACACTGCACCATATCATCACACACCCACTCACACTCCAACAGCAACAAACACACAACAGCATATACAGCACACAAACAACATTCATCACAAACCCAACCACACCATATATACTACTCACAAATATCAGTCATCAGTAGACACCTCACACCAAGAATACAATAAACTTGTCTCGTGCATTCCTTACACAACAAACATGCACACCTCATCCTGTGAAATACACCGACACACTGGTCACCATCACCAAGATGCAGAGGACACCTGATGAGTCGCCAGGGGACACCAAATGGATGCAGTCAGACAACAGACTGTTTGTTGCATACACATGACATGCAAATTAGCCGAAGGACTACACGGATAAATCATTCTCTTACCGGAAACACATCAGCGGTTCCGATGGAATCGCCAGCAAACTGATTGGTTACTGGTGGACAGGTGAAGAAGACAATACGACGACCAGTCTGGAAGACAAAGTCAATCTCATCGACAGACACATCAGTCGACTGGGCACACGTGAAACTCTCCACCTGTGGGATTAACGACAGACACACTAGCCACCAGTAGACATAGACAAAGATGGGCAGTGAGACGCAGAGACACTGGACGAGATACACAGTGACGAGGCAGGCGATGAGAGCAGATTAGTCGAGGCTTGGTGTACGTGGAGAATGTGAGGGTGAAGTCAGACGGTTAGTGAGTGAGTGAGTGAGTGAGTGAGTGAGGAGTGAGTGAGTGAGTGAGTGAGTGAGAGTGGGTGACTGGCTGAGTCGACCAGGAAGCGAATGCAATGCGTGTCTCAGTGTTGTGTGCGTGTGTGTGTGTGTGTCTAGTAAGTGAGTGAGTGATCGCCTCGAGGGTGAGTGAATCGGGAATTGAATGCACGAATGATTGATTGAATGTGTGTGATTGGATGAGAAGGCGATTGGGGGAGTTAGTGGTGAGCAGAGAAGAGAGCCAGCAGCGATCGAGGCGAATTCCACTGACTGACTGCTTCCTTCTTGTAGGAGAGAGGGAGGGAGTGTAGACTGACTGACTGACTTTATTGTATTGTTATTAGCCCCGTGAGGGGCTGCCAAATAATGCTTCGATTCTTGGTCGACGGTTCTTACCATGCAACGAATCACAAGATTAAAACCGTGACGGTTGATAGGCCAAGTCAACAATACCCATCCCATCAAAACACCAAACACCTCACATTCATCCATCCATTTGCAAGTTAACAAAATCAACACACACAACACGCACAAAACGCACACTAAGACAACACTCTCACACGACAAACACTGCACCATATCATCACACACCCACTCACACTCCAACAGCAACAAACACACAACAGCATATACAGCACACAAACAACATTCATCACAAACCCAACCACACCATATATACTACTCACAAATATCAGTCATCAGTAGACACCTCACACCAAGAATACAATAAACTTGTCTCGTGCATTCCTTACACAACAAACATGCACACCTCATCCTGTGAAATACACCGACACACTGGTCACCATCACCAAGATGCAGAGGACACCTGATGAGTCGCCAGGGGACACCAAATGGATGCAGTCAGACAACAGACTGTTTGTTGCATACACATGACATGCAAATTAGCCGAAGGACTACACGGATAAATCATTCTCTTACCGGAAACACATCAGCGGTTCCGATGGAATCGCCAGCAAACTGATTGGTTACTGGTGGACAGGTGAAGAAGACAATACGACGACCAGTCTGGAAGACAAAGTCAATCTCATCGACAGACACATCAGTCGACTGGGCACACGTGAAACTCTCCACCTGTGGGATTAACGACAGACACACTAGCCACCAGTAGACATAGACAAAGATGGGCAGTGAGACGCAGAGACACTGGACGAGATACACAGTGACGAGGCAGGCGATGAGAGCAGATTAGTCGAGGCTTGGTGTACGTGGAGAATGTGAGGGTGAAGTCAGACGGTTAGTGAGTGAGTGAGTGAGTGAGTGAGCGAGTGAGAGTGGGTGACTGGCTGAGTCGACCAGGAAGCGAATGCAATGCGTGTCTCAGTGTTGTGTGCGTGTGTGTGTGTGTGTCTAGTAAGTGAGTGAGTGATCGCCTCGAGGGTGAGTGAATCGGGAATTGAATGCACGAATGATTGATTGAATGTGTGTGATTGGATGAGAAGGCGATTGGGGGAGTTAGTGGTGAGCAGAGAAGAGAGCCAGCAGCGATCGAGGCGAATTCCACTGACTGACTGCTTCCTTCTTGTAGGAGAGAGGGAGGGAGTGTAGACTGACTGACTGACTTTATTGTATTGTTATTAGCCCCGTGAGGGGCTGCCAAATAATGCTTCGATTCTTGGTCGACGGTTCTTACCATGCAACGAATCACAAGATTAAAACCGTGACGGTTGATAGGCCAAGTCAACAATACCCATCCCATCAAAACACCAAACACCTCACATTCATCCATCCATTTGCAAGTTAACAAAATCAACACACACAACACGCACAAAACGCACACTAAGACAACACTCTCACACGACAAACACTGCACCATATCATCACACACCCACTCACACTCCAACAGCAACAAACACACAACAGCATATACAGCACACAAACAACATTCATCACAAACCCAACCACACCATATATACTACTCACAAATATCAGTCATCAGTAGACACCTCACACCAAGAATACAATAAACTTGTCTCGTGCATTCCTTACACAACAAACATGCACACCTCATCCTGTGAAATACACCGACACACTGGTCACCATCACCAAGATGCAGAGGACACCTGATGAGTCGCCAGGGGACACCAAATGGATGCAGTCAGACAACAGACTGTTTGTTGCATACACATGACATGCAAATTAGCCGAAGGACTACACGGATAAATCATTCTCTTACCGGAAACACATCAGCGGTTCCGATGGAATCGCCAGCAAACTGATTGGTTACTGGTGGACAGGTGAAGAAGACAATACGACGACCAGTCTGGAAGACAAAGTCAATCTCATCGACAGACACATCAGTCGACTGGGCACACGTGAAACTCTCCACCTGTGGGATTAACGACAGACACACTAGCCACCAGTAGACATAGACAAAGATGGGCAGTGAGACGCAGAGACACTGGACGAGATACACAGTGACGAGGCAGGCGATGAGAGCAGATTAGTCGAGGCTTGGTGTACGTGGAGAATGTGAGGGTGAAGTCAGACGGTTAGTGAGTGAGTGAGTGAGTGAGTGAGTGAGCGAGTGAGAGTGGGTGACTGGCTGAGTCGACCAGGAAGCGAATGCAATGCGTGTCTCAGTGTTGTGTGCGTGTGTGTGTGTGTGTCTAGTAAGTGAGTGAGTGATCGCCTCGAGGGTGAGTGAATCGGGAATTGAATGCACGAATGATTGATTGAATGTGTGTGATTGGATGAGAAGGCGATTGGGGGAGTTAGTGGTGAGCAGAGAAGAGAGCCAGCAGCGATCGAGGCGAATTCCACTGACTGACTGCTTCCTTCTTGTAGGAGAGAGGGAGGGAGTGTAGACTGACTGACTGACTTTATTGTATTGTTATTAGCCCCGTGAGGGGCTGCCAAATAATGCTTCGATTCTTGGTCGACGGTTCTTACCATGCAACGAATCACAAGATTAAAACCGTGACGGTTGATAGGCCAAGTCAACAATACCCATCCCATCAAAACACCAAACACCTCACATTCATCCATCCATTTGCAAGTTAACAAAATCAACACACACAACACGCACAAAACGCACACTAAGACAACACTCTCACACGACAAACACTGCACCATATCATCACACACCCACTCACACTCCAACAGCAACAAACACACAACAGCATATACAGCACACAAACAACATTCATCACAAACCCAACCACACCATATATACTACTCACAAATATCAGTCATCAGTAGACGCCTCACACCAAGAATACAATAAACTTGTCTCGTGCATTCCTTACACAACAAACATGCACACCTCATCCTGTGAAATACACCGACACACTGGTCACCATCACCAAGATGCAGAGGACACCTGATGAGTCGCCAGGGGACACCAAATGGATGCAGTCAGACAACAGACTGTTTGTTGCATACACATGACATGCAAATTAGCCGAAGGACTACACGGATAAATCATTCTCTTACCGGAAACACATCAGCGGTTCCGATGGAATCGCCAGCAAACTGATTGGTTACTGGTGGACAGGTGAAGAAGACAATACGACGACCAGTCTGGAAGACAAAGTCAATCTCATCGACAGACACATCAGTCGACTGGGCACACGTGAAACTCTCCACCTGTGGGATTAACGACAGACACACTAGCCACCAGTAGACATAGACAAAGATGGGCAGTGAGACGCAGAGACACTGGACGAGATACACAGTGACGAGGCAGGCGATGAGAGCAGATTAGTCGAGGCTTGGTGTACGTGGAGAATGTGAGGGTGAAGTCAGACGGTTAGTGAGTGAGTGAGTGAGTGAGTGAGTGAGCGAGTGAGAGTGGGTGACTGGCTGAGTCGACCAGGAAGCGAATGCAATGCGTGTCTCAGTGTTGTGTGCGTGTGTGTGTGTGTGTCTAGTAAGTGAGTGAGTGATCGCCTCGAGGGTGAGTGAATCGGGAATTGAATGCACGAATGATTGATTGAATGTGTGTGATTGGATGAGAAGGCGATTGGGGGAGTTAGTGGTGAGCAGAGAAGAGAGCCAGCAGCGATCGAGGCGAATTCCACTGACTGACTGCTTCCTTCTTGTAGGAGAGAGGGAGGGAGTGTAGACTGACTGACTGACTTTATTGTATTGTTATTAGCCCCGTGAGGGGCTGCCAAATAATGCTTCGATTCTTGGTCGACGGTTCTTACCATGCAACGAATCACAAGATTAAAACCGTGACGGTTGATAGGCCAAGTCAACAATACCCATCCCATCAAAACACCAAACACCTCACATTCATCCATCCATTTGCAAGTTAACAAAATCAACACACACAACACGCACAAAACGCACACTAAGACAACACTCTCACACGACAAACACTGCACCATATCATCACACACCCACTCACACTCCAACAGCAACAAACACACAACAGCATATACAGCACACAAACAACATTCATCACAAACCCAACCACACCATATATACTACTCACAAATATCAGTCATCAGTAGACGCCTCACACCAAGAATACAATAAACTTGTCTCGTGCATTCCTTACACAACAAACATGCACACCTCATCCTGTGAAATACACCGACACACTGGTCACCATCACCAAGATGCAGAGGACACCTGATGAGTCGCCAGGGGACACCAAATGGATGCAGTCAGACAACAGACTGTTTGTTGCATACACATGACATGCAAATTAGCCGAAGGACTACACGGATAAATCATTCTCTTACCGGAAACACATCAGCGGTTCCGATGGAATCGCCAGCAAACTGATTGGTTACTGGTGGACAGGTGAAGAAGACAATACGACGACCAGTCTGGAAGACAAAGTCAATCTCATCGACAGACACATCAGTCGACTGGGCACACGTGAAACTCTCCACCTGTGGGATTAACGACAGACACACTAGCCACCAGTAGACATAGACAAAGATGGGCAGTGAGACGCAGAGACACTGGACGAGATACACAGTGACGAGGCAGGCGATGAGAGCAGATTAGTCGAGGCTTGGTGTACGTGGAGAATGTGAGGGTGAAGTCAGACGGTTAGTGAGTGAGTGAGTGAGTGAGTGAGTGAGCGAGTGAGAGTGGGTGACTGGCTGAGTCGACCAGGAAGCGAATGCAATGCGTGTCTCAGTGTTGTGTGCGTGTGTGTGTGTGTGTCTAGTAAGTGAGTGAGTGATCGCCTCGAGGGTGAGTGAATCGGGAATTGAATGCACGAATGATTGATTGAATGTGTGTGATTGGATGAGAAGGCGATTGGGGGAGTTAGTGGTGAGCAGAGAAGAGAGCCAGCAGCGATCGAGGCGAATTCCACTGACTGACTGCTTCCTTCTTGTAGGAGAGAGGGAGGGAGTGTAGACTGACTGACTGACTTTATTGTATTGTTATTAGCCCCGTGAGGGGCTGCCAAATAATGCTTCGATTCTTGGTCGACGGTTCTTACCATGCAACGAATCACAAGATTAAAACCGTGACGGTTGATAGGCCAAGTCAACAATACCCATCCCATCAAAACACCAAACACCTCACATTCATCCATCCATTTGCAAGTTAACAAAATCAACACACACAACACGCACAAAACGCACACTAAGACAACACTCTCACACGACAAACACTGCACCATATCATCACACACCCACTCACACTCCAACAGCAACAAACACACAACAGCATATACAGCACACAAACAACATTCATCACAAACCCAACCACACCATATATACTACTCACAAATATCAGTCATCAGTAGACGCCTCACACCTAGAATACAATAAACTTGTCTCGTGCATTCCTTACACAACAAACATGCACACCTCATCCTGTGAAATACACCGACACACTGGTCACCATCACCAAGATGCAGAGGACACCTGATGAGTCGCCAGGGGACACCAAATGGATGCAGTCAGACAACAGACTGTTTGTTGCATACACATGACATGCAAATTAGCCGAAGGACTACACGGATAAATCATTCTCTTACCGGAAACACATCAGCGGTTCCGATGGAATCGCCAGCAAACTGATTGGTTACTGGTGGACAGGTGAAGAAGACAATACGACGACCAGTCTGGAAGACAAAGTCAATCTCATCGACAGACACATCAGTCGACTGGGTACACGTGAAACTCTCCACCTGTGGGATTAACGACAGACACACTAGCCACCAGTAGACATAGACAAAGATGGGCAGTGAGACGCAGAGACACTGGACGAGATACACAGTGACGAGGCAGGCGATGAGAGCAGATTAGTCGAGGCTTGGTGTACGTGGAGAATGTGAGGGTGAAGTCAGACGGTTAGTGAGTGAGTGAGAGTGGGTGACTGGCTGAGTCGACCAGGAAGCGAATGCAATGCGTGTCTCAGTGTTGTGTGCGTGTGTGTGTGTGTCTAGTAAGTGAGTGAGTGATCGCCTCGAGGGTGAGTGAATCGGGAATTGAATGCACGAATGATTGATTGAATGTGTGTGATTGGATGAGAAGGCGATTGGGGGAGTTAGTGGTGAGCAGAGAAGAGAGCCAGCAGCGATCGATGCGAATTCCACTGACTGACTGCTTCCTTCTTGTAGGAGAGAGGGAGGGAGTGTAGACTGACTGACTGACTTTATTGTATTGTTATTAGCCCCGTGAGGGGCTGCCAAATAATGCTTCGATTCTTGGTCGACGGTTCTTACCATGCAACGAATCACAAGATTAAAACCGTGACGGTTGATAGGCCAAGTCAACAATACCCATCCCATCAAAACACCAAACACCTCACATTCATCCATCCATTTGCAAGTTAACAAAATCAACACACACAACACGCACAAAACGCACACTAAGACAACACTCTCACACGACAAACACTGCACCATATCATCACACACCCACTCACACTCCAACAGCAACAAACACACAACAGCATATACAGCACACAAACAACATTCATCACAAACCCAACCACACCATATATACCACAAACAAATATCAGTCATCAGTAAACGCCTCACACCAAGAATACAATAAACTTGTCTCGTGCATTCCTTACACAACAAACATGCACACCTCATCCTGTGAATTACACCGACACACTGGTCACCATCACCAAGATGCAGAGGACACCTGATGAGTCGCCAGGGGACACCAAATGGATGCAGTCAGACAACAGACTGTTTGTTGCATACACATGACATGCAAATTAGCCGAAGGACTACACGGATAAATCATTCTCTTACCGGAAACACATCAGCGGTTCCGATGGAATCGCCAGCAAACTGATTGGTTACTGGTGGACAGGTGAAGAAGACAATACGACGACCAGTCTGGAAGACAAAGTCAATCTCATCGACAGACACATCAGTCGACTGGGCACACGTGAAACTCTCCACCTGTGGGATTAACGACAGACACACTAGCCACCAGTAGACATAGACAAAGATGGGCAGTGAGACGCAGAGACACTGGACGAGATACACAGTGACGAGGCAGGCGATGAGAGCAGATTAGTCGAGGCTTGGTGTACGTGGAGAATGTGAGGGTGAAGTCAGACGGTTAGTGAGTGAGTGAGTGAGTGAGTGAGTGAGTGAGTGAGTGAGTGAGTGAGTGAGAGTGGGTGACTGGCTGAGTCGACCAGGAAGCGAATGCAATGCGTGTCTCAGTGTTGTGTGCGTGTGTGTGTGTGTCTAGTAAGTGAGTGAGTGATCGCCTCGAGGGTGAGTGAATCGGGAATTGAATGCACGAATGATTGATTGAATGTGTGTGATTGGATGAGAAGGCGATTGGGGGAGTTAGTGGTGAGCAGAGAAGAGAGCCAGCAGCGATCGAGGCGAATTCCACTGACTGACTGCTTCCTTCTTGTAGGAGAGAGGGAGGGAGTGTAGACTGACTGACTGACTTTATTGTATTGTTATTAGCCCCGTGAGGGGCTGCCAAATAATGCTTCGATTCTTGGTCGACGGTTCTTACCATGCAACGAATCACAAGATTAAAACCGTGACGGTTGATAGGCCAAGTCAACAATACCCATCCCATCAAAACACCAAACACCTCACATTCATCCATCCATTTGCAAGTTAACAAAATCAACACACACAACACGCACAAAACGCACACTAAGACAACACTCTCACACGACAAACACTGCACCATATCATCACACACCCACTCACACTCCAACAGCAACAAACACACAACAGCATATACAGCACACAAACAACATTCATCACAAACCCAACCACACCATATATACTACTCACAAATATCAGTCATCAGTAGACACCTCACACCAAGAATACAATAAACTTGTCTCGTGCATTCCTTACACAACAAACATGCACACCTCATCCTGTGAAATACACCGACACACTGGTCACCATCACCAAGATGCAGAGGACACCTGATGAGTCGCCAGGGGACACCAAATGGATGCAGTCAGACAACAGACTGTTTGTTGCATACACATGACATGCAAATTAGCCGAAGGACTACACGGATAAATCATTCTCTTACCGGAAACACATCAGCGGTTCCGATGGAATCGCCAGCAAACTGATTGGTTACTGGTGGACAGGTGAAGAAGACAATACGACGACCAGTCTGGAAGACAAAGTCAATCTCATCGACAGACACATCAGTCGACTGGGCACACGTGAAACTCTCCACCTGTGGGATTAACGACAGACACACTAGCCACCAGTAGACATAGACAAAGATGGGCAGTGAGACGCAGAGACACTGGACGAGATACACAGTGACGAGGCAGGCGATGAGAGCAGATTAGTCGAGGCTTGGTGTACGTGGAGAATGTGAGGGTGAAGTCAGACGGTTAGTGAGTGAGTGAGTGAGTGAGTGAGTGAGTGAGTGAGTGAGTGAGTGAGAGTGGGTGACTGGCTGAGTCGACCAGGAAGAGAATGCAATGCGTGTCTCAGTGTTGTGTGCGTGTGTGTGTGTGTCTAGTAAGTGAGTGAGTGATCGCCTCGAGGGTGAGTGAATCGGGAATTGAATGCACGAATGATTGATTGAATGTGTGTGATTGGATGAGAAGGCGATTGGGGGAGTTAGTGGTGAGCAGAGAAGAGAGCCAGCAGCGATCGAGGCGAATTCCACTGACTGACTGCTTCCTTCTTGTAGGAGAGAGGGAGGGAGTGTAGACTGACTGACTGACTTTATTGTATTGTTATTAGCCCCGTGAGGGGCTGCCAAATAATGCTTCGATTCTTGGTCGACGGTTCTTACCATGCAACGAATCACAAGATTAAAACCGTGACGGTTGATAGGCCAAGTCAACAATACCCATCCCATCAAAACACCAAACACCTCACATTCATCCATCCATTTGCAAGTTAACAAAATCAACACACACAACACGCACAAAACGCACACTAAGACAACACTCTCACACGACAAACACTGCACCATATCATCACACACCCACTCACACTCCAACAGCAACAAACACACAACAGCATATACAGCACACAAACAACATTCATCACAAACCCAACCACACCATATATACTACTCACAAATATCAGTCATCAGTAGACGCCTCACACCTAGAATACAATAAACTTGTCTCGTGCATTCCTTACACAACAAACATGCACACCTCATCCTGTGAAATACACCGACACACTGGTCACCATCACCAAGATGCAGAGGACACCTGATGAGTCGCCAGGGGACACCAAATGGATGCAGTCAGACAACAGACTGTTTGTTGCATACACATGACATGCAAATTAGCCGAAGGACTACACGGATAAATCATTCTCTTACCGGAAACACATCAGCGGTTCCGATGGAATCGCCAGCAAACTGATTGGTTACTGGTGGACAGGTGAAGAAGACAATACGACGACCAGTCTGGAAGACAAAGTCAATCTCATCGACAGACACATCAGTCGACTGGGCACACGTGAAACTCTCCACCTGTGGGATTAACGACAGACACACTAGCCACCAGTAGACATAGACAAAGATGGGCAGTGAGACGCAGAGACACTGGACGAGATACACAGTGACGAGGCAGGCGATGAGAGCAGATTAGTCGAGGCTTGGTGTACGTGGAGAATGTGAGGGTGAAGTCAGACGGTTAGTGAGTGAGTGAGTGAGTGAGTGAGTAGTGAGTGAGTGAGTGAGTGAGTGAGTGAGAGTGGGTGACTGGCTGAGTCGACCAGGAAGCGAATGCAATGCGTGTCTCAGTGTTGTGTGCGTGTGTGTGTGTGTGTCTAGTAAGTGAGTGAGTGATCGCCTCGAGGGTGAGTGAATCGGGAATTGAATGCACGAATGATTGATTGAATGTGTGTGATTGGATGAGAAGGCGATTGGGGGAGTTAGTGTTGAGCAGAGAAGAGAGCCAGCAGCGATCGATGCGAATTCCACTGACTGACTGCTTCCTTCTTGTAGGAGAGAGGGAGGGAGTGTAGACTGACTGACTGACTTTATTGTATTGTTATTAGCCCCGTGAGGGGCTGCCAAATAATGCTTCGATTCTTGGTCGACGGTTCTTACCATGCAACGAATCACAAGATTAAAACCGTGACGGTTGATAGGCCAAGTCAACAATACCCATCCCATCAAAACACCAAACACCTCACATTCATCCATCCATTTGCAAGTTAACAAAATCAACACACACAACACGCACAAAACGCACACTAAGACAACACTCTCACACGACAAACACTGCACCATATCATCACACACCCACTCACACTCCAACAGCAACAAACACACAACAGCATATACAGCACACAAACAACATTCATCACAAACCCAACCACACCATATATACTACTCACAAATATCAGTCATCAGTAGACGCCTCACACCTAGAATACAATAAACTTGTCTCGTGCATTCCTTACACAACAAACATGCACACCTCATCCTGTGAAATACACCGACACACTGGTCACCATCACCAAGATGCAGAGGACACCTGATGAGTCGCCAGGGGACACCAAATGGATGCAGTCAGACAACAGACTGTTTGTTGCATACACATGACATGCAAATTAGCCGAAGGACTACACGGATAAATCATTCTCTTACCGGAAACACATCAGCGGTTCCGATGGAATCGCCAGCAAACTGATTGGTTACTGGTGGACAGGTGAAGAAGACAATACGACGACCAGTCTGGAAGACAAAGTCAATCTCATCGACAGACACATCAGTCGACTGGGCACACGTGAAACTCTCCACCTGTGGGATTAACGACAGACACACTAGCCACCAGTAGACATAGACAAAGATGGGCAGTGAGACGCAGAGACACTGGACGAGATACACAGTGACGAGGCAGGCGATGAGAGCAGATTAGTCGAGGCTTGGTGTACGTGGAGAATGTGAGGGTGAAGTCAGACGGTTAGTGAGTGAGTGAGTGAGTGAGTGAGTGAGAGTGGGTGACTGGCTGAGTCGACCAGGAAGCGAATGCAATGCGTGTCTCAGTGTTGTGTGCGTGTGTGTGTGTGTGTCTAGTAAGTGAGTGAGTGATCGCCTCGAGGGTGAGTGAATCGGGAATTGAATGCACGAATGATTGATTGAATGTGTGTGATTGGATGAGAAGGCGATTGGGGGAGTTAGTGTTGAGCAGAGAAGAGAGCCAGCAGCGATCGATGCGAATTCCACTGACTGACTGCTTCCTTCTTGTAGGAGAGAGGGAGGGAGTGTAGACTGACTGACTGACTTTATTGTATTGTTATTAGCCCCGTGAGGGGCTGCCAAATAATGCTTCGATTCTTGGTCGACGGTTCTTACCATGCAACGAATCACAAGATTAAAACCGTGACGGTTGATAGGCCAAGTCAACAATACCCATCCCATCAAAACACCAAACACCTCACATTCATCCATCCATTTGCAAGTTAACAAAATCAACACACACAACACGCACAAAACGCACACTAAGACAACACTCTCACACGACAAACACTGCACCATATCATCACACACCCACTCACACTCCAACAGCAACAAACACACAACAGCATATACAGCACACAAACAACATTCATCACAAACCCAACCACACCATATATACTACTCACAAATATCAGTCATCAGTAGACACCTCACACCAAGAATACAATAAACTTGTCTCGTGCATTCCTTACACAACAAACATGCACACCTCATCCTGTGAAATACACCGACACACTGGTCACCATCACCAAGATGCAGAGGACACCTGATGAGTCGCCAGGGGACACCAAATGGATGCAGTCAGACAACAGACTGTTTGTTGCATACACATGACATGCAAATTAGCCGAAGGACTACACGGATAAATCATTCTCTTACCGGAAACACATCAGCGGTTCCGATGGAATCGCCAGCAAACTGATTGGTTACTGGTGGACAGGTGAAGAAGACAATACGACGACCAGTCTGGAAGACAAAGTCAATCTCATCGACAGACACATCAGTCGACTGGGCACACGTGAAACTCTCCACCTGTGGGATTAACGACAGACACACTAGCCACCAGTAGACATAGACAAAGATGGGCAGTGAGACGCAGAGACACTGGACGAGATACACAGTGACGAGGCAGGCGATGAGAGCAGATTAGTCGAGGCTTGGTGTACGTGGAGAATGTGAGGGTGAAGTCAGACGGTTAGTGAGTGAGTGAGTGAGTGAGTAGTGAGTGAGTGAGTGAGTGAGTGAGTGAGAGTGGGTGACTGGCTGAGTCGACCAGGAAGCGAATGCAATGCGTGTCTCAGTGTTGTGTGCGTGTGTGTGTGTGTGTCTAGTAAGTGAGTGAGTGATCGCCTCGAGGGTGAGTGAATCGGGAATTGAATGCACGAATGATTGATTGAATGTGTGTGATTGGATGAGAAGGCGATTGGGGGAGTTAGTGTTGAGCAGAGAAGAGAGCCAGCAGCGATCGATGCGAATTCCACTGACTGACTGCTTCCTTCTTGTAGGAGAGAGGGAGGGAGTGTAGACTGACTGACTGACTTTATTGTATTGTTATTAGCCCCGTGAGGGGCTGCCAAATAATGCTTCGATTCTTGGTCGACGGTTCTTACCATGCAACGAATCACAAGATTAAAACCGTGACGGTTGATAGGCCAAGTCAACAATACCCATCCCATCAAAACACCAAACACCTCACATTCATCCATCCATTTGCAAGTTAACAAAATCAACACACACAACACGCACAAAACGCACACTAAGACAACACTCTCACACGACAAACACTGCACCATATCATCACACACCCACTCACACTCCAACAGCAACAAACACACAACAGCATATACAGCACACAAACAACATTCATCACAAACCCAACCACACCATATATACTACTCACAAATATCAGTCATCAGTAGACGCCTCACACCTAGAATACAATAAACTTGTCTCGTGCATTCCTTACACAACAAACATGCACACCTCATCCTGTGAAATACACCGACACACTGGTCACCATCACCAAGATGCAGAGGACACCTGATGAGTCGCCAGGGGACACCAAATGGATGCAGTCAGACAACAGACTGTTTGTTGCATACACATGACATGCAAATTAGCCGAAGGACTACACGGATAAATCATTCTCTTACCGGAAACACATCAGCGGTTCCGATGGAATCGCCAGCAAACTGATTGGTTACTGGTGGACAGGTGAAGAAGACAATACGACGACCAGTCTGGAAGACAAAGTCAATCTCATCGACAGACACATCAGTCGACTGGGCACACGTGAAACTCTCCACCTGTGGGATTAACGACAGACACACTAGCCACCAGTAGACATAGACAAAGATGGGCAGTGAGACGCAGAGACACTGGACGAGATACACAGTGACGAGGCAGGCGATGAGAGCAGATTAGTCGAGGCTTGGTGTACGTGGAGAATGTGAGGGTGAAGTCAGACGGTTAGTGAGTGAGTGAGTGAGTGAGTGAGTGAGTAGTGAGTGAGTGAGTGAGTGAGTGAGAGTGGGTGACTGGCTGAGTCGACCAGGAAGCGAATGCAATGCGTGTCTCAGTGTTGTGTGCGTGTGTGTGTGTGTCTAGTAAGTGAGTGAGTGATCGCCTCGAGGGTGAGTGAATCGGGAATTGAATGCACGAATGATTGATTGAATGTGTGTGATTGGATGAGAAGGCGATTGGGGGAGTTAGTGTTGAGCAGAGAAGAGAGCCAGCAGCGATCGATGCGAATTCCACTGACTGACTGCTTCCTTCTTGTAGGAGAGAGGGAGGGAGTGTAGACTGACTGACTGACTTTATTGTATTGTTATTAGCCCCGTGAGGGGCTGCCAAATAATGCTTCGATTCTTGGTCGACGGTTCTTACCATGCAACGAATCACAAGATTAAAACCGTGACGGTTGATAGGCCAAGTCAACAATACCCATCCCATCAAAACACCAAACACCTCACATTCATCCATCCATTTGCAAGTTAACAAAATCAACACACACAACACGCACAAAACGCACACTAAGACAACACTCTCACACGACAAACACTGCACCATATCATCACACACCCACTCACACTCCAACAGCAACAAACACACAACAGCATATACAGCACACAAACAACATTCATCACAAACCCAACCACACCATATATACTACTCACAAATATCAGTCATCAGTAGACACCTCACACCAAGAATACAATAAACTTGTCTCGTGCATTCCTTACACAACAAACATGCACACCTCATCCTGTGAAATACACCGACACACTGGTCACCATCACCAAGATGCAGAGGACACCTGATGAGTCGCCAGGGGACACCAAATGGATGCAGTCAGACAACAGACTGTTTGTTGCATACACATGACATGCAAATTAGCCGAAGGACTACACGGATAAATCATTCTCTTACCGGAAACACATCAGCGGTTCCGATGGAATCGCCAGCAAACTGATTGGTTACTGGTGGACAGGTGAAGAAGACAATACGACGACCAGTCTGGAAGACAAAGTCAATCTCATCGACAGACACATCAGTCGACTGGGCACACGTGAAACTCTCCACCTGTGGGATTAACGACAGACACACTAGCCACCAGTAGACATAGACAAAGATGGGCAGTGAGACGCAGAGACACTGGACGAGATACACAGTGACGAGGCAGGCGATGAGAGCAGATTAGTCGAGGCTTGGTGTACGTGGAGAATGTGAGGGTGAAGTCAGACGGTTAGTGAGTGAGTGAGTGAGTGAGTGAGTGATGAGTGAGTGAGTGAGTGAGTGAGTGAGAGTGGGTGACTGGCTGAGTCGACCAGGAAGCGAATGCAATGCGTGTCTCAGTGTTGTGTGCGTGTGTGTGTGTGTGTCTAGTAAGTGAGTGAGTGATCGCCTCGAGGGTGAGTGAATCGGGAATTGAATGCACGAATGATTGATTGAATGTGTGTGATTGGATGAGAAGGCGATTGGGGGAGTTAGTGGTGAGCAGAGAAGAGAGCCAGCAGCGATCGATGCGAATTCCACTGACTGACTGCTTCCTTCTTGTAGGAGAGAGGGAGGGAGTGTAGACTGACTGACTGACTTTATTGTATTGTTATTAGCCCCGTGAGGGGCTGCCAAATAATGCTTCGATTCTTGGTCGACGGTTCTTACCATGCAACGAATCACAAGATTAAAACCGTGACGGTTGATAGGCCAAGTCAACAATACCCATCCCATCAAAACACCAAACACCTCACATTCATCCATCCATTTGCAAGTTAACAAAATCAACACACACAACACGCACAAAACGCACACTAAGACAACACTCTCACACGACAAACACTGCACCATATCATCACACACCCACTCACACTCCAACAGCAACAAACACACAACAGCATATACAGCACACAAACAACATTCATCACAAACCCAACCACACCATATATACTACTCACAAATATCAGTCATCAGTAGACGCCTCACACCTAGAATACAATAAACTTGTCTCGTGCATTCCTTACACAACAAACATGCACACCTCATCCTGTGAAATACACCGACACACTGGTCACCATCACCAAGATGCAGAGGACACCTGATGAGTCGCCAGGGGACACCAAATGGATGCAGTCAGACAACAGACTGTTTGTTGCATACACATGACATGCAAATTAGCCGAAGGACTACACGGATAAATCATTCTCTTACCGGAAACACATCAGCGGTTCCGATGGAATCGCCAGCAAACTGATTGGTTACTGGTGGACAGGTGAAGAAGACAATACGACGACCAGTCTGGAAGACAAAGTCAATCTCATCGACAGACACATCAGTCGACTGGGCACACGTGAAACTCTCCACCTGTGGGATTAACGACAGACACACTAGCCACCAGTAGACATAGACAAAGATGGGCAGTGAGACGCAGAGACACTGGACGAGATACACAGTGACGAGGCAGGCGATGAGAGCAGATTAGTCGAGGCTTGGTGTACGTGGAGAATGTGAGGGTGAAGTCAGACGGTTAGTGAGTGAGTGAGTGAGTGAGTGAGTGAGTGTGAGTGAGTGAGTGAGTGAGTGAGAGTGGGTGACTGGCTGAGTCGACCAGGAAGCGAATGCAATGCGTGTCTCAGTGTTGTGTGCGTGTGTGTGTGTGTCTAGTAAGTGAGTGAGTGATCGCCTCGAGGGTGAGTGAATCGGGAATTGAATGCACGAATGATTGATTGAATGTGTGTGATTGGATGAGAAGGCGATTGGGGGAGTTAGTGTTGAGCAGAGAAGAGAGCCAGCAGCGATCGATGCGAATTCCACTGACTGACTGCTTCCTTCTTGTAGGAGAGAGGGAGGGAGTGTAGACTGACTGACTGACTTTATTGTATTGTTATTAGCCCCGTGAGGGGCTGCCAAATAATGCTTCGATTCTTGGTCGACGGTTCTTACCATGCAACGAATCACAAGATTAAAACCGTGACGGTTGATAGGCCAAGTCAACAATACCCATCCCATCAAAACACCAAACACCTCACATTCATCCATCCATTTGCAAGTTAACAAAATCAACACACACAACACGCACAAAACGCACACTAAGACAACACTCTCACACGACAAACACTGCACCATATCATCACACACCCACTCACACTCCAACAGCAACAAACACACAACAGCATATACAGCACACAAACAACATTCATCACAAACCCAACCACACCATATATACTACTCACAAATATCAGTCATCAGTAGACACCTCACACCAAGAATACAATAAACTTGTCTCGTGCATTCCTTACACAACAAACATGCACACCTCATCCTGTGAAATACACCGACACACTGGTCACCATCACCAAGATGCAGAGGACACCTGATGAGTCGCCAGGGGACACCAAATGGATGCAGTCAGACAACAGACTGTTTGTTGCATACACATGACATGCAAATTAGCCGAAGGACTACACGGATAAATCATTCTCTTACCGGAAACACATCAGCGGTTCCGATGGAATCGCCAGCAAACTGATTGGTTACTGGTGGACAGGTGAAGAAGACAATACGACGACCAGTCTGGAAGACAAAGTCAATCTCATCGACAGACACATCAGTCGACTGGGCACACGTGAAACTCTCCACCTGTGGGATTAACGACAGACACACTAGCCACCAGTAGACATAGACAAAGATGGGCAGTGAGACGCAGAGACACTGGACGAGATACACAGTGACGAGGCAGGCGATGAGAGCAGATTAGTCGAGGCTTGGTGTACGTGGAGAATGTGAGGGTGAAGTCAGACGGTTAGTGAGTGAGTGAGTGAGTGAGTGAGTGAGTGAGTGAGTGAGTGAGTGAGTGAGAGTGGGTGACTGGCTGAGTCGACCAGGAAGCGAATGCAATGCGTGTCTCAGTGTTGTGTGCGTGTGTGTGTGTGTGTCTAGTAAGTGAGTGAGTGATCGCCTCGAGGGTGAGTGAATCGGGAATTGAATGCACGAATGATTGATTGAATGTGTGTGATTGGATGAGAAGGCGATTGGGGGAGTTAGTGGTGAGCAGAGAAGAGAGCCAGCAGCGATCGATGCGAATTCCACTGACTGACTGCTTCCTTCTTGTAGGAGAGAGGGAGGGAGTGTAGACTGACTGACTGACTTTATTGTATTGTTATTAGCCCCGTGAGGGGCTGCCAAATAATGCTTCGATTCTTGGTCGACGGTTCTTACCATGCAACGAATCACAAGATTAAAACCGTGACGGTTGATAGGCCAAGTCAACAATACCCATCCCATCAAAACACCAAACACCTCACATTCATCCATCCATTTGCAAGTTAACAAAATCAACACACACAACACGCACAAAACGCACACTAAGACAACACTCTCACACGACAAACACTGCACCATATCATCACACACCCACTCACACTCCAACAGCAACAAACACACAACAGCATATACAGCACACAAACAACATTCATCACAAACCCAACCACACCATATATACTACTCACAAATATCAGTCATCAGTAGACGCCTCACACCAAGAATACAATAAACTTGTCTCGTGCATTCCTTACACAACAAACATGCACACCTCATCCTGTGAAATACACCGACACACTGGTCACCATCACCAAGATGCAGAGGACACCTGATGAGTCGCCAGGGGACACCAAATGGATGCAGTCAGACAACAGACTGTTTGTTGCATACACATGACATGCAAATTAGCCGAAGGACTACACGGATAAATCATTCTCTTACCGGAAACACATCAGCGGTTCCGATGGAATCGCCAGCAAACTGATTGGTTACTGGTGGACAGGTGAAGAAGACAATACGACGACCAGTCTGGAAGACAAAGTCAATCTCATCGACAGACACATCAGTCGACTGGGCACACGTGAAACTCTCCACCTGTGGGATTAACGACAGACACACTAGCCACCAGTAGACATAGACAAAGATGGGCAGTGAGACGCAGAGACACTGGACGAGATACACAGTGACGAGGCAGGCGATGAGAGCAGATTAGTCGAGGCTTGGTGTACGTGGAGAATGTGAGGGTGAAGTCAGACGGTTAGTGAGTGAGTGAGAGTGGGTGACTGGCTGAGTCGACCAGGAAGCGAATGCAATGCGTGTCTCAGTGTTGTGTGCGTGTGTGTGTGTGTCTAGTAAGTGAGTGAGTGATCGCCTCGAGGGTGAGTGAATCGGGAATTGAATGCACGAATGATTGATTGAATGTGTGTGATTGGATGAGAAGGCGATTGGGGGAGTTAGTGGTGAGCAGAGAAGAGAGCCAGCAGCGATCGATGCGAATTCCACTGACTGACTGCTTCCTTCTTGTAGGAGAGAGGGAGGGAGTGTAGACTGACTGACTGACTTTATTGTATTGTTATTAGCCCCGTGAGGGGCTGCCAAATAATGCTTCGATTCTTGGTCGACGGTTCTTACCATGCAACGAATCACAAGATTAAAACCGTGACGGTTGGTAGGCCAAGTCAACAATACCCATCCCATCAAAACACCAAACACCTCACATTCATCCATCCATTTGCAAGTTAACAAAATCAACACACACAACACGCACAAAACGCACACTAAGACAACACTCTCACACGACAAACACTGCACCATATCATCACACACCCACTCACACTCCAACAGCAACAAACACACAACAGCATATACAGCACACAAACAACATTCATCACAAACCCAACCACACCATATATACTACTCACAAATATCAGTCATCAGTAGACGCCTCACACCAAGAATACAATAAACTTGTCTCGTGCATTCCTTACACAACAAACATGCACACCTCATCCTGTGAAATACACCGACACACTGGTCACCATCACCAAGATGCAGAGGACACCTGATGAGTCGCCAGGGGACACCAAATGGATGCAGTCAGACAACAGACTGTTTGTTGCATACACATGACATGCAAATTAGCCGAAGGACTACACGGATAAATCATTCTCTTACCGGAAACACATCAGCGGTTCCGATGGAATCGCCAGCAAACTGATTGGTTACTGGTGGACAGGTGAAGAAGACAATACGACGACCAGTCTGGAAGACAAAGTCAATCTCATCGACAGACACATCAGTCGACTGGGCACACGTGAAACTCTCCACCTGTGGGATTAACGACAGACACACTAGCCACCAGTAGACATAGACAAAGATGGGCAGTGAGACGCAGAGACACTGGACGAGATACACAGTGACGAGGCAGGCGATGAGAGCAGATTAGTCGAGGCTTGGTGTACGTGGAGAATGTGAGGGTGAAGTCAGACGGTTAGTGAGTGAGTGAGTGAGTGAGTGAGTGAGTGAGTGAGTGAGTGAGTGAGTGAGAGTGGGTGACTGGCTGAGTCGACCAGGAAGCGAATGCAATGCGTGTCTCAGTGTTGTGTGCGTGTGTGTGTGTGTCTAGTAAGTGAGTGAGTGATCGCCTCGAGGGTGAGTGAATCGGGAATTGAATGCACGAATGATTGATTGAATGTGTGTGATTGGATGAGAAGGCGATTGGGGGAGTTAGTGGTGAGCAGAGAAGAGAGCCAGCAGCGATCGAGGCGAATTCCACTGACTGACTGCTTCCTTCTTGTAGGAGAGAGGGAGGGAGTGTAGACTGACTGACTGACTTTATTGTATTGTTATTAGCCCCGTGAGGGGCTGCCAAATAATGCTTCGATTCTTGGTCGACGGTTCTTACCATGCAACGAATCACAAGATTAAAACCGTGACGGTTGATAGGCCAAGTCAACAATACCCATCCCATCAAAACACCAAACACCTCACATTCATCCATCCATTTGCAAGTTAACAAAATCAACACACACAACACGCACAAAACGCACACTAAGACAACACTCTCACACGACAAACACTGCACCATATCATCACACACCCACTCACACTCCAACAGCAACAAACACACAACAGCATATACAGCACACAAACAACATTCATCACAAACCCAACCACACCATATATACTACTCACAAATATCAGTCATCAGTAGACGCCTCACACCAAGAATACAATAAACTTGTCTCGTGCATTCCTTACACAACAAACATGCACACCTCATCCTGTGAAATACACCGACACACTGGTCACCATCACCAAGATGCAGAGGACACCTGATGAGTCGCCAGGGGACACCAAATGGATGCAGTCAGACAACAGACTGTTTGTTGCATACACATGACATGCAAATTAGCCGAAGGACTACACGGATAAATCATTCTCTTACCGGAAACACATCAGCGGTTCCGATGGAATCGCCAGCAAACTGATTGGTTACTGGTGGACAGGTGAAGAAGACAATACGACGACCAGTCTGGAAGACAAAGTCAATCTCATCGACAGACACATCAGTCGACTGGGCACACGTGAAACTCTCCACCTGTGGGATTAACGACAGACACACTAGCCACCAGTAGACATAGACAAAGATGGGCAGTGAGACGCAGAGACACTGGACGAGATACACAGTGACGAGGCAGGCGATGAGAGCAGATTAGTCGAGGCTTGGTGTACGTGGAGAATGTGAGGGTGAAGTCAGACGGTTAGTGAGTGAGTGAGTGAGTGAGTGAGTGAGTGAGAGTGGGTGACTGGCTGAGTCGACCAGGAAGCGAATGCAATGCGTGTCTCAGTGTTGTGTGCGTGTGTGTGTGTGTCTAGTAAGTGAGTGAGTGATCGCCTCGAGGGTGAGTGAATCGGGAATTGAATGCACGAATGATTGATTGAATGTGTGTGATTGGATGAGAAGGCGATTGGGGGAGTTAGTGGTGAGCAGAGAAGAGAGCCAGCAGCGATCGATGCGAATTCCACTGACTGACTGCTTCCTTCTTGTAGGAGAGAGGGAGGGAGTGTAGACTGACTGACTGACTTTATTGTATTGTTATTAGCCCCGTGAGGGGCTGCCAAATAATGCTTCGATTCTTGGTCGACGGTTCTTACCATGCAACGAATCACAAGATTAAAACCGTGACGGTTGGTAGGCCAAGTCAACAATACCCATCGCATCAAAACACCAAACACCTCACATTCATCCATCCATTTGCAAGTTAACAAAATCAACACACACAACACGCACAAAACGCACACTAAGACAACACTCTCACACGACAAACACTGCACCATATCATCACACACCCACTCACACTCCAACAGCAACAAACACACAACAGCATATACAGCACACAAACAACATTCATCACAAACCCAACCACACCATATATACTACTCACAAATATCAGTCATCAGTAGACGCCTCACACCAAGAATACAATAAACTTGTCTCGTGCATTCCTTACACAACAAACATGCACACCTCATCCTGTGAAATACACCGACACACTGGTCACCATCACCAAGATGCAGAGGACACCTGATGAGTCGCCAGGGGACACCAAATGGATGCAGTCAGACAACAGACTGTTTGTTGCATACACATGACATGCAAATTAGCCGAAGGACTACACGGATAAATCATTCTCTTACCGGAAACACATCAGCGGTTCCGATGGAATCGCCAGCAAACTGATTGGTTACTGGTGGACAGGTGAAGAAGACAATACGACGACCAGTCTGGAAGACAAAGTCAATCTCATCGACAGACACATCAGTCGACTGGGCACACGTGAAACTCTCCACCTGTGGGATTAACGACAGACACACTAGCCACCAGTAGACATAGACAAAGATGGGCAGTGAGACGCAGAGACACTGGACGAGATACACAGTGACGAGGCAGGCGATGAGAGCAGATTAGTCGAGGCTTGGTGTACGTGGAGAATGTGAGGGTGAAGTCAGACGGTTAGTGAGTGAGTGAGTGAGTGAGTGAGTGAGTGAGTGAGTGAGCGAGTGAGAGTGGGTGACTGGCTGAGTCGACCAGGAAGCGAATGCAATGCGTGTCTCAGTGTTGTGTGCGTGTGTGTGTGTGTGTCTAGTAAGTGAGTGAGTGATCGCCTCGAGGGTGAGTGAATCGGGAATTGAATGCACGAATGATTGATTGAATGTGTGTGATTGGATGAGAAGGCGATTGGGGGAGTTAGTGGTGAGCAGAGAAGAGAGCCAGCAGCGATCGATGCGAATTCCACTGACTGACTGCTTCCTTCTTGTAGGAGAGAGGGAGGGAGTGTAGACTGACTGACTGACTTTATTGTATTGTTATTAGCCCCGTGAGGGGCTGCCAAATAATGCTTCGATTCTTGGTCGACGGTTCTTACCATGCAACGAATCACAAGATTAAAACCGTGACGGTTGATAGGCCAAGTCAACAATACCCATCCCATCAAAACACCAAACACCTCACATTCATCCATCCATTTGCAAGTTAACAAAATCAACACACACAACACGCACAAAACGCACACTAAGACAACACTCTCACACGACAAACACTGCACCATATCATCACACACCCACTCACACTCCAACAGCAACAAACACACAACAGCATATACAGCACACAAACAACATTCATCACAAACCCAACCACACCATATATACTACTCACAAATATCAGTCATCAGTAGACGCCTCACACCTAGAATACAATAAACTTGTCTCGTGCATTCCTTACACAACAAACATGCACACCTCATCCTGTGAAATACACCGACACACTGGTCACCATCACCAAGATGCAGAGGACACCTGATGAGTCGCCAGGGGACACCAAATGGATGCAGTCAGACAACAGACTGTTTGTTGCATACACATGACATGCAAATTAGCCGAAGGACTACACGGATAAATCATTCTCTTACCGGAAACACATCAGCGGTTCCGATGGAATCGCCAGCAAACTGATTGGTTACTGGTGGACAGGTGAAGAAGACAATACGACGACCAGTCTGGAAGACAAAGTCAATCTCATCGACAGACACATCAGTCGACTGGGCACACGTGAAACTCTCCACCTGTGGGATTAACGACAGACACACTAGCCACCAGTAGACATAGACAAAGATGGGCAGTGAGACGCAGAGACACTGGACGAGATACACAGTGACGAGGCAGGCGATGAGAGCAGATTAGTCGAGGCTTGGTGTACGTGGAGAATGTGAGGGTGAAGTCAGACGGTTAGTGAGTGAGTGAGTGAGTGAGTGAGTGAGAGTGGGTGACTGGCTGAGTCGACCAGGAAGCGAATGCAATGCGTGTCTCAGTGTTGTGTGCGTGTGTGTGTGTGTGTCTAGTAAGTGAGTGAGTGATCGCCTCGAGGGTGAGTGAATCGGGAATTGAATGCACGAATGATTGATTGAATGTGTGTGATTGGATGAGAAGGCGATTGGGGGAGTTAGTGGTGAGCAGAGAAGAGAGCCAGCAGCGATCGATGCGAATTCCACTGACTGACTGCTTCCTTCTTGTAGGAGAGAGGGAGGGAGTGTAGACTGACTGACTGACTTTATTGTATTGTTATTAGCCCCGTGAGGGGCTGCCAAATAATGCTTCGATTCTTGGTCGACGGTTCTTACCATGCAACGAATCACAAGATTAAAACCGTGACGGTTGATAGGCCAAGTCAACAATACCCATCCCATCAAAACACCAAACACCTCACATTCATCCATCCATTTGCAAGTTAACAAAATCAACACACACAACACGCACAAAACGCACACTAAGACAACACTCTCACACGACAAACACTGCACCATATCATCACACACCCACTCACACTCCAACAGCAACAAACACACAACAGCATATACAGCACACAAACAACATTCATCACAAACCCAACCACACCATATATACTACTCACAAATATCAGTCATCAGTAGACGCCTCACACCAAGAATACAATAAACTTGTCTCGTGCATTCCTTACACAACAAACATGCACACCTCATCCTGTGAAATACACCGACACACTGGTCACCATCACCAAGATGCAGAGGACACCTGATGAGTCGCCAGGGGACACCAAATGGATGCAGTCAGACAACAGACTGTTTGTTGCATACACATGACATGCAAATTAGCCGAAGGACTACACGGATAAATCATTCTCTTACCGGAAACACATCAGCGGTTCCGATGGAATCGCCAGCAAACTGATTGGTTACTGGTGGACAGGTGAAGAAGACAATACGACGACCAGTCTGGAAGACAAAGTCAATCTCATCGACAGACACATCAGTCGACTGGGCACACGTGAAACTCTCCACCTGTGGGATTAACGACAGACACACTAGCCACCAGTAGACATAGACAAAGATGGGCAGTGAGACGCAGAGACACTGGACGAGATACACAGTGACGAGGCAGGCGATGAGAGCAGATTAGTCGAGGCTTGGTGTACGTGGAGAATGTGAGGGTGAAGTCAGACGGTTAGTGAGTGAGTGAGTGAGTGAGCGAGTGAGTGAGTGAGTGAGTGAGTGAGAGTGGGTGACTGGCTGAGTCGACCAGGAAGCGAATGCAATGCGTGTCTCAGTGTTGTGTGCGTGTGTGTGTGTGTCTAGTAAGTGAGTGAGTGATCGCCTCGAGGGTGAGTGAATCGGGAATTGAATGCACGAATGATTGATTGAATGTGTGTGATTGGATGAGAAGGCGATTGGGGGAGTTAGTGGTGAGCAGAGAAGAGAGCCAGCAGCGATCGATGCGAATTCCACTGACTGACTGCTTCCTTCTTGTAGGAGAGAGGGAGGGAGTGTAGACTGACTGACTGACTTTATTGTATTGTTATTAGCCCCGTGAGGGGCTGCCAAATAATGCTTCGATTCTTGGTCGACGGTTCTTACCATGCAACGAATCACAAGATTAAAACCGTGACGGTTGATAGGCCAAGTCAACAATACCCATCCCATCAAAACACCAAACACCTCACATTCATCCATCCATTTGCAAGTTAACAAAATCAACACACACAACACGCACAAAACGCACACTAAGACAACACTCTCACACGACAAACACTGCACCATATCATCACACACCCACTCACACTCCAACAGCAACAAACACACAACAGCATATACAGCACACAAACAACATTCATCACAAACCCAACCACACCATATATACTACTCACAAATATCAGTCATCAGTAGACGCCTCACACCAAGAATACAATAAACTTGTCTCGTGCATTCCTTACACAACAAACATGCACACCTCATCCTGTGAAATACACCGACACACTGGTCACCATCACCAAGATGCAGAGGACACCTGATGAGTCGCCAGGGGACACCAAATGGATGCAGTCAGACAACAGACTGTTTGTTGCATACACATGACATGCAAATTAGCCGAAGGACTACACGGATAAATCATTCTCTTACCGGAAACACATCAGCGGTTCCGATGGAATCGCCAGCAAACTGATTGGTTACTGGTGGACAGGTGAAGAAGACAATACGACGACCAGTCTGGAAGACAAAGTCAATCTCATCGACAGACACATCAGTCGACTGGGCACACGTGAAACTCTCCACCTGTGGGATTAACGACAGACACACTAGCCACCAGTAGACATAGACAAAGATGGGCAGTGAGACGCAGAGACACTGGACGAGATACACAGTGACGAGGCAGGCGATGAGAGCAGATTAGTCGAGGCTTGGTGTACGTGGAGAATGTGAGGGTGAAGTCAGACGGTTAGTGAGTGAGTGAGTGAGTGAGTGAGTGAGAGTGGGTGACTGGCTGAGTCGACCAGGAAGCGAATGCAATGCGTGTCTCAGTGTTGTGTGCGTGTGTGTGTGTGTCTAGTAAGTGAGTGAGTGATCGCCTCGAGGGTGAGTGAATCGGGAATTGAATGCACGAATGATTGATTGAATGTGTGTGATTGGATGAGAAGGCGATTGGGGGAGTTAGTGGTGAGCAGAGAAGAGAGCCAGCAGCGATCGATGCGAATTCCACTGACTGACTGCTTCCTTCTTGTAGGAGAGAGGGAGGGAGTGTAGACTGACTGACTGACTTTATTGTATTGTTATTAGCCCCGTGAGGGGCTGCCAAATAATGCTTCGATTCTTGGTCGACGGTTCTTACCATGCAACGAATCACAAGATTAAAACCGTGACGGTTGATAGGCCAAGTCAACAATACCCATCGCATCAAAACACCAAACACCTCACATTCATCCATCCATTTGCAAGTTAACAAAATCAACACACACAACACGCACAAAACGCACACTAAGACAACACTCTCACACGACAAACACTGCACCATATCATCACACACCCACTCACACTCCAACAGCAACAAACACACAACAGCATATACAGCACACAAACAACATTCATCACAAACCCAACCACACCATATATACTACTCACAAATATCAGTCATCAGTAGACGCCTCACACCAAGAATACAATAAACTTGTCTCGTGCATTCCTTACACAACAAACATGCACACCTCATCCTGTGAAATACACCGACACACTGGTGACCATCACCAAGATGCAGAGGACACCTGATGAGTCGCCAGGGGACACCAAATGGATGCAGTCAGACAACAGACTGTTTGTTGCATACACATGACATGCAAATTAGCCGAAGGACTACACGGATAAATCATTCTCTTACCGGAAACACATCAGCGGTTCCGATGGAATCGCCAGCAAACTGATTGGTTACTGGTGGACAGGTGAAGAAGACAATACGACGACCAGTCTGGAAGACAAAGTCAATCTCATCGACAGACACATCAGTCGACTGGGCACACGTGAAACTCTCCACCTGTGGGATTAACGACAGACACACTAGCCACCAGTAGACATAGACAAAGATGGGCAGTGAGACGCAGAGACACTGGACGAGATACACAGTGACGAGGCAGGCGATGAGAGCAGATTAGTCGAGGCTTGGTGTACGTGGAGAATGTGAGGGTGAAGTCAGACGGTTAGTGAGTGAGTGAGTGAGAGTGGGTGACTGGCTGAGTCGACCAGGAAGCGAATGCAATGCGTGTCTCAGTGTTGTGTGCGTGTGTGTGTGTGTCTAGTAAGTGAGTGAGTGATCGCCTCGAGGGTGAGTGAATCGGGAATTGAATGCACGAATGATTGATTGAATGTGTGTGATTGGATGAGAAGGCGATTGGGGGAGTTAGTGGTGAGCAGAGAAGAGAGCCAGCAGCGATCGATGCGAATTCCACTGACTGACTGCTTCCTTCTTGTAGGAGAGAGGGAGGGAGTGTAGACTGACTGACTGACTTTATTGTATTGTTATTAGCCCCGTGAGGGGCTGCCAAATAATGCTTCGATTCTTGGTCGACGGTTCTTACCATGCAACGAATCACAAGATTAAAACCGTGACGGTTGATAGGCCAAGTCAACAATACCCATCCCATCAAAACACCAAACACCTCACATTCATCCATCCATTTGCAAGTTAACAAAATCAACACACACAACACGCACAAAACGCACACTAAGACAACACTCTCACACGACAAACACTGCACCATATCATCACACACCCACTCACACTCCAACAGCAACAAACACACAACAGCATATACAGCACACAAACAACATTCATCACAAACCCAACCACACCATATATACTACTCACAAATATCAGTCATCAGTAGACGCCTCACACCAAGAATACAATAAACTTGTCTCGTGCATTCCTTACACAACAAACATGCACACCTCATCCTGTGAAATACACCGACACACTGGTGACCATCACCAAGATGCAGAGGACACCTGATGAGTCGCCAGGGGACACCAAATGGATGCAGTCAGACAACAGACTGTTTGTTGCATACACATGACATGCAAATTAGCCGAAGGACTACACGGATAAATCATTCTCTTACCGGAAACACATCAGCGGTTCCGATGGAATCGCCAGCAAACTGATTGGTTACTGGTGGACAGGTGAAGAAGACAATACGACGACCAGTCTGGAAGACAAAGTCAATCTCATCGACAGACACATCAGTCGACTGGGCACACGTGAAACTCTCCACCTGTGGGATTAACGACAGACACACTAGCCACCAGTAGACATAGACAAAGATGGGCAGTGAGACGCAGAGACACTGGACG
Source organism: Trichobilharzia szidati (assembly GCA_944472155.2). NCBI lineage: Eukaryota > Metazoa > Platyhelminthes > Trematoda > Strigeidida > Schistosomatidae > Trichobilharzia > Trichobilharzia szidati. Next base: position 63,975,037 of record OX235277.1, on the reverse strand, counting down.
AGATACACAGTGACGAGGCAGGCGATGAGAGCAGATTAGTCGAGGCTTGGTGTACGTGGAGAATGTGAGGGTGAAGTCAGACGGTTAGTGAGTGAGTGAGTGAGTGAGTGAGTGAGCGAGTGAGTGAGTGAGTGAGTGAGTGAGAGTGGGTGACTGGCTGAGTCGACCAGGAAGCGAATGCAATGCGTGTCTCAGTGTTGTGTGCGTGTGTGTGTGTGTCTAGTAAGTGAGTGAGTGATCGCCTCGAGGGTGAGTGAATCGGGAATTGAATGCACGAATGATTGATTGAATGTGTGTGATTGGATGAGAAGGCGATTGGGGGAGTTAGTGGTGAGCAGAGAAGAGAGCCAGCAGCGATCGATGCGAATTCCACTGACTGACTGCTTCCTTCTTGTAGGAGAGAGGGAGGGAGTGTAGACTGACTGACTGACTTTATTGTATTGTTATTAGCCCCGTGAGGGGCTGCCAAATAATGCTTCGATTCTTGGTCGACGGTTCTTACCATGCAACGAATCACAAGATTAAAACCGTGACGGTTGATAGGCCAAGTCAACAATACCCATCCCATCAAAACACCAAACACCTCACATTCATCCATCCATTTGCAAGTTAACAAAATCAACACACACAACACGCACAAAACGCACACTAAGACAACACTCTCACACGACAAACACTGCACCATATCATCACACACCCACTCACACTCCAACAGCAACAAACACACAACAGCATATACAGCACACAAACAACATTCATCACAAACCCAACCACACCATATATACTACTCACAAATATCAGTCATCAGTAGACGCCTCACACCAAGAATACAATAAACTTGTCTCGTGCATTCCTTACACAACAAACATGCACACCTCATCCTGTGAAATACACCGACACACTGGTCACCATCACCAAGATGCAGAGGACACCTGATGAGTCGCCAGGGGACACCAAATGGATGCAGTCAGACAACAGACTGTTTGTTGCATACACATGACATGCAAATTAGCCGAAGGACTACACGGATAAATCATTCTCTTACCGGAAACACATCAGCGGTTCCGATGGAATCGCCAGCAAACTGATTGGTTACTGGTGGACAGGTGAAGAAGACAATACGACGACCAGTCTGGAAGACAAAGTCAATCTCATCGACAGACACATCAGTCGACTGGGCACACGTGAAACTCTCCACCTGTGGGATTAACGACAGACACACTAGCCACCAGTAGACATAGACAAAGATGGGCAGTGAGACGCAGAGACACTGGACGAGATACACAGTGACGAGGCAGGCGATGAGAGCAGATTAGTCGAGGCTTGGTGTACGTGGAGAATGTGAGGGTGAAGTCAGACGGTTAGTGAGTGAGTGAGTGAGTGAGTGAGTGAGCGAGTGAGTGAGTGAGTGAGTGAGTGAGAGTGGGTGACTGGCTGAGTCGACCAGGAAGCGAATGCAATGCGTGTCTCAGTGTTGTGTGCGTGTGTGTGTGTGTCTAGTAAGTGAGTGAGTGATCGCCTCGAGGGTGAGTGAATCGGGAATTGAATGCACGAATGATTGATTGAATGTGTGTGATTGGATGAGAAGGCGATTGGGGGAGTTAGTGGTGAGCAGAGAAGAGAGCCAGCAGCGATCGATGCGAATTCCACTGACTGACTGCTTCCTTCTTGTAGGAGAGAGGGAGGGAGTGTAGACTGACTGACTGACTTTATTGTATTGTTATTAGCCCCGTGAGGGGCTGCCAAATAATGCTTCGATTCTTGGTCGACGGTTCTTACCATGCAACGAATCACAAGATTAAAACCGTGACGGTTGATAGGCCAAGTCAACAATACCCATCCCATCAAAACACCAAACACCTCACATTCATCCATCCATTTGCAAGTTAACAAAATCAACACACACAACACGCACAAAACGCACACTAAGACAACACTCTCACACGACAAACACTGCACCATATCATCACACACCCACTCACACTCCAACAGCAACAAACACACAACAGCATATACAGCACACAAACAACATTCATCACAAACCCAACCACACCATATATACTACTCACAAATATCAGTCATCAGTAGACGCCTCACACCAAGAATACAATAAACTTGTCTCGTGCATTCCTTACACAACAAACATGCACACCTCATCCTGTGAAATACACCGACACACTGGTGACCATCACCAAGATGCAGAGGACACCTGATGAGTCGCCAGGGGACACCAAATGGATGCAGTCAGACAACAGACTGTTTGTTGCATACACATGACATGCAAATTAGCCGAAGGACTACACGGATAAATCATTCTCTTACCGGAAACACATCAGCGGTTCCGATGGAATCGCCAGCAAACTGATTGGTTACTGGTGGACAGGTGAAGAAGACAATACGACGACCAGTCTGGAAGACAAAGTCAATCTCATCGACAGACACATCAGTCGACTGGGCACACGTGAAACTCTCCACCTGTGGGATTAACGACAGACACACTAGCCACCAGTAGACATAGACAAAGATGGGCAGTGAGACGCAGAGACACTGGACGAGATACACAGTGACGAGGCAGGCGATGAGAGCAGATTAGTCGAGGCTTGGTGTACGTGGAGAATGTGAGGGTGAAGTCAGACGGTTAGTGAGTGAGTGAGTGAGTGAGTGAGTGAGCGAGTGAGTGAGTGAGTGAGTGAGTGAGAGTGGGTGACTGGCTGAGTCGACCAGGAAGCGAATGCAATGCGTGTCTCAGTGTTGTGTGCGTGTGTGTGTGTGTCTAGTAAGTGAGTGAGTGATCGCCTCGAGGGTGAGTGAATCGGGAATTGAATGCACGAATGATTGATTGAATGTGTGTGATTGGATGAGAAGGCGATTGGGGGAGTTAGTGGTGAGCAGAGAAGAGAGCCAGCAGCGATCGAGGCGAATTCCACTGACTGACTGCTTCCTTCTTGTAGGAGAGAGGGAGGGAGTGTAGACTGACTGACTGACTTTATTGTATTGTTATTAGCCCCGTGAGGGGCTGCCAAATAATGCTTCGATTCTTGGTCGACGGTTCTTACCATGCAACGAATCACAAGATTAAAACCGTGACGGTTGATAGGCCAAGTCAACAATACCCATCCCATCAAAACACCAAACACCTCACATTCATCCATCCATTTGCAAGTTAACAAAATCAACACACACAACACGCACAAAACGCACACTAAGACAACACTCTCACACGACAAACACTGCACCATATCATCACACACCCACTCACACTCCAACAGCAACAAACACACAACAGCATATACAGCACACAAACAACATTCATCACAAACCCAACCACACCATATATACTACTCACAAATATCAGTCATCAGTAGACGCCTCACACCAAGAATACAATAAACTTGTCTCGTGCATTCCTTACACAACAAACATGCACACCTCATCCTGTGAAATACACCGACACACTGGTCACCATCACCAAGATGCAGAGGACACCTGATGAGTCGCCAGGGGACACCAAATGGATGCAGTCAGACAACAGACTGCTTGTTGCATACACATGACATGCAAATTAGCCGAAGGACTACACGGATAAATCATTCTTTTACCGGAAACACATCAGCGGTTCCGATGGAATCGCCAGCAAACTGATTGGTTACTGGTGGACAGGTGAAGAAGACAATACGACGACCAGTCTGGAAGACAAAGTCAATCTCATCGACAGACACATCAGTCGACTGGGCACACGTGAAACTCTCCACCTGTGGGATTAACGACAGACACACTAGCCACCAGTAGACATAGACAAAGATGGGCAGTGAGACGCAGAGACACTGGACGAGATACACAGTGACGAGGCAGGCGATGAGAGCAGATTAGTCGAGGCTTGGTGTACGTGGAGAATGTGAGGGTGAAGTCAGACGGTTAGTGAGTGAGTGAGTGAGTGAGTGAGTAGGAGTGAGTGAGTGAGTGAGTGAGTGAGAGTGGGTGACTGGCTGAGTCGACCAGGAAGCGAATGCAATGCGTGTCTCAGTGTTGTGTGCGTGTGTGTGTGTGTGTCTAGTAAGTGAGTGAGTGATCGCCTCGAGGGTGAGTGAATCGGGAATTGAATGCACGAATGATTGATTGAATGTGTGTGATTGGATGAGAAGGCGATTGGGGGAGTTAGTGGTGAGCAGAGAAGAGAGCCAGCAGCGATCGATGCGAATTCCACTGACTGACTGCTTCCTTCTTGTAGGAGAGAGGGAGGGAGTGTAGACTGACTGACTGACTTTATTGTATTGTTATTAGCCCCGTGAGGGGCTGCCAAATAATGCTTCGATTCTTGGTCGACGGTTCTTACCATGCAACGAATCACAAGATTAAAACCGTGACGGTTGGTAGGCCAAGTCAACAATACCCATCGCATCAAAACACCAAACACCTCACATTCATCCATCCATTTGCAAGTTAACAAAATCAACACACACAACACGCACAAAACGCACACTAAGACAACACTCTCACACGACAAACACTGCACCATATCATCACACACCCACTCACACTCCAACAGCAACAAACACACAACAGCATATACAGCACACAAACAACATTCATCACAAACCCAACCACACCATATATACTACTCACAAATATCAGTCATCAGTAGACGCCTCACACCTAGAATACAATAAACTTGTCTCGTGCATTCCTTACACAACAAACATGCACACCTCATCCTGTGAAATACACCGACACACTGGTCACCATCACCAAGATGCAGAGGACACCTGATGAGTCGCCAGGGGACACCAAATGGATGCAGTCAGACAACAGACTGTTTGTTGCATACACATGACATGCAAATTAGCCGAAGGACTACACGGATAAATCATTCTCTTACCGGAAACACATCAGCGGTTCCGATGGAATCGCCAGCAAACTGATTGGTTACTGGTGGACAGGTGAAGAAGACAATACGACGACCAGTCTGGAAGACAAAGTCAATCTCATCGACAGACACATCAGTCGACTGGGTACACGTGAAACTCTCCACCTGTGGGATTAACGACAGACACACTAGCCACCAGTAGACATAGACAAAGATGGGCAGTGAGACGCAGAGACACTGGACGAGATACACAGTGACGAGGCAGGCGATGAGAGCAGATTAGTCGAGGCTTGGTGTACGTGGAGAATGTGAGGGTGAAGTCAGACGGTTAGTGAGTGAGTGAGTGAGTGAGTGAGCGAGTGAGTGAGTGAGTGAGTGAGTGAGAGTGGGTGACTGGCTGAGTCGACCAGGAAGCGAATGCAATGCGTGTCTCAGTGTTGTGTGCGTGTGTGTGTGTGTGTCTAGTAAGTGAGTGAGTGATCGCCTCGAGGGTGAGTGAATCGGGAATTGAATGCACGAATGATTGATTGAATGTGTGTGATTGGATGAGAAGGCGATTGGGGGAGTTAGTGGTGAGCAGAGAAGAGAGCCAGCAGCGATCGATGCGAATTCCACTGACTGACTGCTTCCTTCTTGTAGGAGAGAGGGAGGGAGTGTAGACTGACTGACTGACTTTATTGTATTGTTATTAGCCCCGTGAGGGGCTGCCAAATAATGCTTCGATTCTTGGTCGACGGTTCTTACCATGCAACGAATCACAAGATTAAAACCGTGACGGTTGATAGGCCAAGTCAACAATACCCATCCCATCAAAACACCAAACACCTCACATTCATCCATCCATTTGCAAGTTAACAAAATCAACACACACAACACGCACAAAACGCACACTAAGACAACACTCTCACACGACAAACACTGCACCATATCATCACACACCCACTCACACTCCAACAGCAACAAACACACAACAGCATATACAGCACACAAACAACATTCATCACAAACCCAACCACACCATATATACTACTCACAAATATCAGTCATCAGTAGACGCCTCACACCTAGAATACAATAAACTTGTCTCGTGCATTCCTTACACAACAAACATGCACACCTCATCCTGTGAAATACACCGACACACTGGTCACCATCACCAAGATGCAGAGGACACCTGATGAGTCGCCAGGGGACACCAAATGGATGCAGTCAGACAACAGACTGTTTGTTGCATACACATGACATGCAAATTAGCCGAAGGACTACACGGATAAATCATTCTCTTACCGGAAACACATCAGCGGTTCCGATGGAATCGCCAGCAAACTGATTGGTTACTGGTGGACAGGTGAAGAAGACAATACGACGACCAGTCTGGAAGACAAAGTCAATCTCATCGACAGACACATCAGTCGACTGGGCACACGTGAAACTCTCCACCTGTGGGATTAACGACAGACACACTAGCCACCAGTAGACATAGACAAAGATGGGCAGTGAGACGCAGAGACACTGGACGAGATACACAGTGACGAGGCAGGCGATGAGAGCAGATTAGTCGAGGCTTGGTGTACGTGGAGAATGTGAGGGTGAAGTCAGACGGTTAGTGAGTGAGTGAGTGAGTGAGCGAGTGAGTGTGGGTGACTGGCTGAGTCGACCAGGAAGCGAATGCAATGCGTGTCTCAGTGTTGTGTGCGTGTGTGTGTGTGTGTCTAGTAAGTGAGTGAGTGATCGCCTCGAGGGTGAGTGAATCGGGAATTGAATGCACGAATGATTGATTGAATGTGTGTGATTGGATGAGAAGGCGATTGGGGGAGTTAGTGGTGAGCAGAGAAGAGAGCCAGCAGCGATCGATGCGAATTCCACTGACTGACTGCTTCCTTCTTGTAGGAGAGAGGGAGGGAGTGTAGACTGACTGACTGACTTTATTGTATTGTTATTAGCCCCGTGAGGGGCTGCCAAATAATGCTTCGATTCTTGGTCGACGGTTCTTACCATGCAACGAATCACAAGATTAAAACCGTGACGGTTGATAGGCCAAGTCAACAATACCCATCCCATCAAAACACCAAACACCTCACATTCATCCATCCATTTGCAAGTTAACAAAATCAACACACACAACACGCACAAAACGCACACTAAGACAACACTCTCACACGACAAACACTGCACCATATCATCACACACCCACTCACACTCCAACAGCAACAAACACACAACAGCATATACAGCACACAAACAACATTCATCACAAACCCAACCACACCATATATACCACAAACAAATATCAGTCATCAGTAGACGCCTCACACCTAGAATACAATAAACTTGTCTCGTGCATTCCTTACACAACAAACATGCACACCTCATCCTGTGAAATACACCGACACACTGGTCACCATCACCAAGATGCAGAGGACACCTGATGAGTCGCCAGGGGACACCAAATGGATGCAGTCAGACAACAGACTGTTTGTTGCATACACATGACATGCAAATTAGCCGAAGGACTACACGGATAAATCATTCTCTTACCGGAAACACATCAGCGGTTCCGATGGAATCGCCAGCAAACTGATTGGTTACTGGTGGACAGGTGAAGAAGACAATACGACGACCAGTCTGGAAGACAAAGTCAATCTCATCGACAGACACATCAGTCGACTGGGTACACGTGAAACTCTCCACCTGTGGGATTAACGACAGACACACTAGCCACCAGTAGACATAGACAAAGATGGGCAGTGAGACGCAGAGACACTGGACGAGATACACAGTGACGAGGCAGGCGATGAGAGCAGATTAGTCGAGGCTTGGTGTACGTGGAGAATGTGAGGGTGAAGTCAGACGGTTAGTGAGTGAGTGAGTGAGTGAGTGAGCGAGTGAGTGAGTGAGTGAGTGAGTGAGAGTGGGTGACTGGCTGAGTCGACCAGGAAGCGAATGCAATGCGTGTCTCAGTGTTGTGTGCGTGTGTGTGTGTGTGTCTAGTAAGTGAGTGAGTGATCGCCTCGAGGGTGAGTGAATCGGGAATTGAATGCACGAATGATTGATTGAATGTGTGTGATTGGATGAGAAGGCGATTGGGGGAGTTAGTGGTGAGCAGAGAAGAGAGCCAGCAGCGATCGATGCGAATTCCACTGACTGACTGCTTCCTTCTTGTAGGAGAGAGGGAGGGAGTGTAGACTGACTGACTGACTTTATTGTATTGTTATTAGCCCCGTGAGGGGCTGCCAAATAATGCTTCGATTCTTGGTCGACGGTTCTTACCATGCAACGAATCACAAGATTAAAACCGTGACGGTTGATAGGCCAAGTCAACAATACCCATCCCATCAAAACACCAAACACCTCACATTCATCCATCCATTTGCAAGTTAACAAAATCAACACACACAACACGCACAAAACGCACACTAAGACAACACTCTCACACGACAAACACTGCACCATATCATCACACACCCACTCACACTCCAACAGCAACAAACACACAACAGCATATACAGCACACAAACAACATTCATCACAAACCCAACCACACCATATATACTACTCACAAATATCAGTCATCAGTAGACGCCTCACACCTAGAATACAATAAACTTGTCTCGTGCATTCCTTACACAACAAACATGCACACCTCATCCTGTGAAATACACCGACACACTGGTCACCATCACCAAGATGCAGAGGACACCTGATGAGTCGCCAGGGGACACCAAATGGATGCAGTCAGACAACAGACTGTTTGTTGCATACACATGACATGCAAATTAGCCGAAGGACTACACGGATAAATCATTCTCTTACCGGAAACACATCAGCGGTTCCGATGGAATCGCCAGCAAACTGATTGGTTACTGGTGGACAGGTGAAGAAGACAATACGACGACCAGTCTGGAAGACAAAGTCAATCTCATCGACAGACACATCAGTCGACTGGGCACACGTGAAACTCTCCACCTGTGGGATTAACGACAGACACACTAGCCACCAGTAGACATAGACAAAGATGGGCAGTGAGACGCAGAGACACTGGACGAGATACACAGTGACGAGGCAGGCGATGAGAGCAGATTAGTCGAGGCTTGGTGTACGTGGAGAATGTGAGGGTGAAGTCAGACGGTTAGTGAGTGAGTGAGTGAGTGAGCGAGTGAGTGTGGGTGACTGGCTGAGTCGACCAGGAAGCGAATGCAATGCGTGTCTCAGTGTTGTGTGCGTGTGTGTGTGTGTGTCTAGTAAGTGAGTGAGTGATCGCCTCGAGGGTGAGTGAATCGGGAATTGAATGCACGAATGATTGATTGAATGTGTGTGATTGGATGAGAAGGCGATTGGGGGAGTTAGTGGTGAGCAGAGAAGAGAGCCAGCAGCGATCGATGCGAATTCCACCGACTGACTGCTTCCTTCTTGTAGGAGAGAGGGAGGGAGTGTAGACTGACTGACTGACTTTATTGTATTGTTATTAGCCCCGTGAGGGGCTGCCAAATAATGCTTCGATTCTTGGTCGACGGTTCTTACCATGCAACGAATCACAAGATTAAAACCGTGACGGTTGATAGGCCAAGTCAACAATACCCATCCCATCAAAACACCAAACACCTCACATTCATCCATCCATTTGCAAGTTAACAAAATCAACACACACAACACGCACAAAACGCACACTAAGACAACACTCTCACACGACAAACACTGCACCATATCATCACACACCCACTCACACTCCAACAGCAACAAACACACAACAGCATATACAGCACACAAACAACATTCATCACAAACCCAACCACACCATATATACTACTCACAAATATCAGTCATCAGTAGACGCCTCACACCTAGAATACAATAAACTTGTCTCGTGCATTCCTTACACAACAAACATGCACACCTCATCCTGTGAAATACACCGACACACTGGTCACCATCACCAAGATGCAGAGGACACCTGATGAGTCGCCAAATGGACACCAAATGGATGCAGTCAGACAACAGACTGTTTGTTGCATACACATGACATGCAAATTAGCCGAAGGACTACACGGATAAATCATTCTCTTACCGGAAACACATCAGCGGTTCCGATGGAATCGCCAGCAAACTGATTGGTTACTGGTGGACAGGTGAAGAAGACAATACGACGACCAGTCTGGAAGACAAAGTCAATCTCATCGACAGACACATCAGTCGACTGGGCACACGTGAAACTCTCCACCTGTGGGATTAACGACAGACACACTAGCCACCAGTAGACATAGACAAAGATGGGCAGTGAGACGCAGAGACACTGGACGAGATACACAGTGACGAGGCAGGCGATGAGAGCAGATTAGTCGAGGCTTGGTGTACGTGGAGAATGTGAGGGTGAAGTCAGACGGTTAGTGAGTGA